>CM060567.1:10329166-12952500 GCA_030625065.1 Alectoris magna
TCAGCTATGTTGCTTCAGTGTAGAATACCTTAAGCAGATTACAACCAGGGCCACAGGAGCTGTTTCAAAGACTTTATTGTGAAACACAGCACACAAAAATTGGAATGGGAGCAGAAACCAAGGCACTACTGAAAGCAAAGCTCTTTGGCCTCACAGTCAGTATCCAGAAGGGCACTGGGACTCTTCTGTCTACCAGCATTCATTCTTGTCTTAGCCTAATTCATCCTCTTTTCTTTGTGTTTTCTGTTTTTTTTGAACAGCATTGGTTTTGATGAAGAAACATGCCAGAGCCTGTGAGTTTTGTAACATATGCCTTCACTGGGATGCCTTTCTCAGACAGACCAAGGATGGGGACATGAGTATTAAGACATAGATGATTTAATGATCTTCAGCAAAGGGCCTTTGTGGTGATGTTTTTGTATGGTGGTGGATTTTTTTTTTTTAATTATTATTTAATACTAAATCAAAGGAGTGGGATCTGAGGGCCTGTGATGAGAAGTCAAGGTCTGTGGAGCTGATGACACCGGGACCCCTTGCCTGTAGACCACATGAACTGGTAGCACTGTAATCTTGGTCCTCAGCAGTCTAAAGACATGCAAGGCAAGATCTGTAGGAAAGGGAAGTCTCTTATTAGGCTTCTGGAAGAGTTTTCAGGTGTTCAAGTTGAAGCCTGAAACAGAGACAGCAATGTCCAAAGCTGTCTTCAGTTTGAGAGCAAATACTTTGATCTTAATGGGATACACAGGTATGATTTACCTAACTGATCAACATATGGTTGGGCTTGTATCAAAAAAAGTGAAATTAAAGTATTCATCTGCTATGGGGAATAAATAACTGCACCGTCTGTTAAGCATGGGGCTTAGCTGTGAGGAGGCGGGAGAAAATGACTAGGCAATAAAGCCAGTGCCCCTGGTGAAACCAGGGTTTCCAGTATCAAGTAGAATTATGAGTTCTAATTTCCACATTGAGGACTGAGGTCAGAGGCTGCCCCAATCGAGAGATTTTTCATTGTGTGGTAGCTGTGGGACTCCTTTCCAGAGGATGCTGTGAATAGTCAAAATTTCTGTGCTTCAAGGGGAAATGGGAAGTTATCGGGGGGGGAGGGATTACTGAATGCACAGAAACCAGCTCCAGCTTAGGAGGCCCATGGGCTGACAGTGGTTGTGTTGTGTGGATGTGTCGTGTGCTGTCCTGCTCTTTGTCCTCTGCCACCCAAATTTGGCTAAGTGGGACTGTAATCTGAGAGTTGTTCCTGTGATGGACTGATTGTTTTCAGAGTTAAATGCTGGTGGTAGGACCATTTGAACTGTCATCTAAGGAGATGACAGTTCATCTAAGTGCCTAGGGAAATAGCCATGGGAGGATAGGTTAAAGCTGCAGGCTGTGAAATGAGAGGTGGCAGAGGTTGTGTGGATGGATCTCTATGTAATGTTATTAGAAAGATAAATGTTTCCAAAATAATATTGCTGTGGGAGCTTAGGAATGTATCTTTATATCTAGGAATACACATTGGCAAACGCATTGTATTAATAAGGTAAAACAGATATTCCTGGATGTAATAGCACAGATTTTTTTCATTAAATAGTAACAACACCAGCAAATGGAGGAGCTATTTTAGGTTTTGTTTTGGTAACTAGTGTTGATGTTACAGAAGGGCCTGGTTGTACAGAGGAATCTTGGACTTAGTGCTCATAAAATGGATTCCTTTTAAATTAAATGGAAGCCTAAACAAATGTCAGTCTGGAACTAAGATACTTGTCTTTGAAAGGGCGAACTTTGAAAACTGAAAACAAAAACAAAAACCAAACCTGGCTGGTGAAGTCATCTGGGCAGAGAAGCATGGGAACGCGAGCGTGGAGGACATGCAGCCTTCCTCCAGGTCAGAGGTGTGGGAATTCACTGAGCTGGGGATCCCAAGCAAAAGGAGAGCACTCAGTAAGAAAGGGCTCCAGGCTGAAGCTGGTGGATAGCCACCTTAAAAAGGATAGTTGGGATTAAGCAGAGCATCTGTAAGGAATGGAAAAGTGGACTAATCAGCAAAAAAAAAAAAAAAAAAAAAAAAGGCATTGTCTTAGAGGTCAGGAGGGGTAGGGATAGAATGAGAATTGCCAAAAGTCAAGCTGCGTTAGGCCTGGCAAAGGAAATTAAAACAAATAGCAACAGGTTTCTCAGCTATATAAATATTGAAGCTGCTGTGCTGTAAGGACTTAGTGGAGGTTAAAGATGATGATCTAGGTATGGCTCCAGCATGAACTAACCTTCCTTTCAGTTCTCAGTGCAGTTGGAGAGGATGAGGACATGGAAACTTTAAAAATTAATGGGAAAAACAGGAGGCAAACAACTAAATTGAAATTGGTTGGAGAGCAGCGGCCAGGAACTTCCTGAAGCGAACAGGGCAGAAATTTGCTGTAGCATGAATGCAGATTCCTAGGTCAAGGTGGTAAGTAGCAGATGGGGACCCAGTATTTGGGCTCTCTGAAGGAGATTCAAGCACAGACCCCCTCAGCATGACCTCGGTAGAGGATCTTGCAACAGTTCTGAGGGAAAGAGTAATTAGAGATTTGTAGGTAAATGTTGAACAGGTGGAATGCACTGGGAACTGGGTAGAGGCAGAGCATGCTGGGCTGAGGCACTATTTTGTCTGATTAATGATTTTTTTCATTTAAAAATGAATCAACCCAAACCATCGAACTGCAGTGATGGCCTTGGTGGGTGTGAAGGTCTTCAGCGCTTGGTTGCACCAAGTTGGGATCATTGCTGTGGAGAGCAAGTTCCGGAAAACTTCCGGGGAGTTGATCTAAAGGGCTGACAGTGTCAGAAATGGGATAAAATGCAGTAGGACAGTGCTGGGGCTTGCAACTGAAGACCGGGCTAGAGAGTTTGAACAAGGGCTCTTTGCAAAACCCAGTCTCACCCAAAACCATAGAGAAGCCTACAGTGGGGGGAGGGAAGTGTTAACCCCCTCTGACAGCAGCTGGCAAGCCCTGGGCTGCAGTCATGAGCTTGGAAAAAAAAAAAAAATGGCTGTGGGCCGGTGCAGGTGCAGAGAAGAGCTCCAGGGGAGCGGGAGCCTGTGTGGTGAGGAGAGCTTGGCAGGGGAGGACTTGGCTGCTCCCTCATGATATGGGAGGGAAACAAAGATGGGGAGAGGAAAGAGCACTGTGAGCTAGAGCGGAGTGCTGGCATGAGGACAGCATGCCATAACTCAGCCCTAATAATATCCTATATGAAAACGTGGCATCTCCTGCTGGCTGTAGTGCTCTCCTTCCAGGATGTCTCCTTGTGACACCTGGTGGGCAGGGCAGCAGCGTTCCTGTTCTTGTTGGGTGATACCATGTGGCTGATGGCATGGGCTGATGCAGTGCCTTGGGACAGCCTTGCGCCACCAACAGGGATGGGGTTTTTATCCCTTATGCAAAAACTATAATGATCTTTTAGTTCTCTTGCATGTTCTCCTTACTCTTGTTGTTGCCCAGAGTAATATAGTGCTGACCTTGCCATGCCGGTGTTCCTCCAGCTTGGCAAAGTCACAGGAGAGTAGCTGTTAAAGATCAATGTTTATCCACCAAATGCAAAATAAAATCTTGCTCCCAGAACTTGGGGTCTGGTTCAAAGTGCAGTTGGATCTCTGCTAAAGTAATGTTCCAGTTTTGCAAGAAGAGCTGAATTATCGAAGGAAGTGGGGCTGTAGAGGGTAGAGGTTTTTGCTGCTTTTGTCAATCCTGTTGTCTAGGCGCAGGACCTCTGTTTTCTGCCTGTTTTCTTCTTTGTTTTTTTTTTTTTTTTTTTTAATTGTAAGAAACCAAGCAGCATGACATACTCTGTCTTAAAGTAAATTTCATGTATTTATTTATTTACTGAGATTTTATTGCTCAGCGTTTCAGGATAGCAGAAGTATCCTGTGTTTATTTTCTGTAGGCTCTAGAGTTTGTCCTGCAGCAAGCAGAATATCTCCAGCTTTAGTGAAAATAGGGCATCTGTGCTTTGTGACCTTAAACTTCCAACAAAAGGGGGCTTGTGTGGGGATAGAGAAATGGCAAATGCACAGACAGTGGATATTTGCCATAGGGGAACTGGGGAAGTTTTCTTTTAAACGCTCTTATACAATGCTGATAACAGGTAATGTGACCAAGTTAGGAAGCCCTTGATAGTGAAGTAATTCCTCAAGAGGAAACATTAGGTACATCCTTGGAGGACTACAGCCCCCAGCAGAAACAGGGAAAGGATAGCTGGCATCTTTGGTACTTTAATTGCAAATGAAACAGAAGCAGGCAGGAAAGAAATCAAGACGTCTCACGCCTTGAAGGCCTCCAGGAGGTTCCTCACCAGCTTATAGCAGTACTTTGTAGATTGTTCTGGGGTAACTTATTTCTGTGAGGGTTAATGAGGGTTAGGTTTTTGGCATTTGGATCTCCCCCACCTCCAAGCTCCCTGGTGTGGCTGTGCTGCACTTGGGGTGAAGGAGCAAGGTGTGCACTTCAAGCTATTTATGGCTCACTCGACAGCTTCATTTTGGGAACATCCCAGGGAAGCTGATGGTTCTTTCGGCTCCAAATATTCATCAGCATCCTGCCATTTTCCATTTAATTTGCCTGGATGGGTTCTCCGATGATTCCTCACACTTTCCACCACCTGATGCTCTATTAAGAGTTTGTTCCTTTGTCTGTCTCTGGGGCTGTTTGCTGTATCAGTGCTGTGTTGTTTCCTGTCTGATTCAAGGATTTATGCTAACCTCATCAGTCATGGCAGTGGATCAAGGCAGCTTTTGTGAGCAATCAGCATCTGTAGACCTCCATTCTACACTCAGTTCCACAGTAGCAGGTCTCCTCTGAGCACTGCCTACTCTTCAGTGGAGGTACTTGTTTTGGAGGCCAGCCCATGCAACGTCAGGTCTTCTAGATGCATCCAGCTCTGGTGCTCTTGGCTTTCTTTTTTTTCAGTTTTATGGCCAGAAGGAAGGTATGTCATCCTCAAGCCTGACTCCCGGTCTTGCTCAAATCCCAGGTTTGTACCATATGAATTCCTGTTTTGACTTGAAAGTCACACGAGGCGAAGCTATCACAGCCCTCATGTAAACTGTGACAGTGGCTAATTAATTGGATTATCCATGTAAGTCTCATCCAGTAAACAGTTTTATCTCAGTGACAGTTTTGCATTTGGAAGGGTCATGAATTCCTTTTTAGTCTTTGTATATTTATCCATAGGTGAAAAAAACATTTTCCCTGATGACTTTTCTTTATTTTTCTCATCTTATCTTTCTACTTTATCCTGTGGAGATGCATCATGTAGCTTGATCTGTACATCACACATACACAGAAGCAGCAAGTGTAGCTGGCAACCCACCCAACTCCTGTTTCTTTGTATGCTGGGTGATGAGACCCAGAGTGGAGGACCCAGTTTGTTCCCAGTAAAACTGGACCTGCCAGCTCTGCTGCTGTTTGTTGCATTAAATCCCAATCTCTGGATTTGTCTTAATGTTATTGCAGGTGTTAAATGCCACCCGTTGCTGCTGACTCTAAACCCTTCCCTGCAGGGCTGCCCACCTGCTGCTCCTCCAGGCATGTTTTCTAGGTGATGCAGGAGGAGATGAAGAAAAAGCAGCTTCCACCTTGGCTGCTGCTGCTTTAGGGATGCCTCTGGTCTGGAAGAACTTGATGCTGGACAGACCCTTACCTGCACAGGGACTGACTCAGTGAAGCTGATAGGAGTAAGATCAGCCTCACAATTTTCTTACCCTGTACTCAGAAGGAAGAGTCCACAGTGCAAACAGATATGTGAATGCATATGGCTGAGACTGTCCGTCTTGAGGTCTGCTCAGTGGAAGCTGAGTTTATCTGTTTGCCAAGAGCAACGCATGTTTTCCCTTTAACCCCCAGCAAGCCTTCCAGTTTCAGCCTGGCTGATATCATCACTGTTTACTTGATGAGGCAAAGCATGGCCCCAGCAGAGAAGTGGCAGAGAGGCTGTGGCCATGCTTTGTGAAAGGCAGGGATAAGGTGAGGGAGAAAGCAATTAGGAAATAGCAAGTGTTTTAATGCAGAGTTGGAGAGTGGGTTTTGTCATGTTTGCAATGGTAAATAGCCAGTTAATCAATACCAGATCATCTGTTGGACATCTTAATTACTTCAGCCTGTGCCAGACACCGATCTCCTTGAAACCTGAAAAATCCCATTAGAAGGTGCTTTCATTGGGACCCAGCCAAGGTGCTCTGCAGGCTTTTGTGGAAGAGCAGCCCATGACAAGAGTGTGCTGATGGGCTGGAGCTGCCGTGGTGGTGGGGTGGCACTGCAAAGGTCTCCAGTCGTGTTGGAGTCCCGCACAGCCTGTCACAACCCAGTGACGAATCCCCCATGAGCTCACTCTGGGGTGATGTCCCAGCTCTCAAATTGGGCAGCAGTAAGAACTGTTGCTGTTTTCCATGTGCTTTGGCTTTGTTCCTGTGCCCTTGGCCTGTGCCAAGGCCTTCTGTATTTGTGAAAAGGTTGGGCATTTTTCTTTCTCTTTAAAGGAGAGGTGTCCTGGCTCCCAGCCCATTGTGAGGGCTGCAGTTGATTTCAGAGGTGTGATGGAGGCCTGTGTGACAGGCAGCAGGTGTGTGCTTCTTTCTGAAGGTCACAGCTTGATGAAAGGGTCTTCGGAATCTTTCTCAATAGTGTGAGGACCTACCCTTGGATGTTAAGGTCAGTCTTACTGTTGTCTTGTTCTTGTGGGCTGTAAAGCTGTGAATAGTGTGAAGAAGGAGAAGGTTGGCGTTTTTGTTTCACTCAGCATCCCATAAAAAGATCAAACAACATGTTCAGAGGGGTAAACATCCTCGGTATAAATGGTTCCTAAGGATCATAGAATCATTTGACTTGGAAGGGGCCCGTAGGAATCGTCCGGTCCAAAAGAAGTAGTAGAGAAATTCATAGAGAATGGGTGACTATGAAGTATGGAGATCTGTGTGCAGCCTTTGTCTTGGAAGGTCCCCAAACCATTGGTTTTTCAGAAGTGGAAGGAATCAGTCTTTATGCTTCCCCTAACATCTGCTGCTGACCATGGCTGTAGCTGCTGATGGTGGTCCTGTGCTGAAAGAACATATTCCTTGGCAGGGAGACGTAAAGAAGAGTCATGTGCTGGGGCTTCCAACAAGCTGTGTGCAGCTGGACCGACCTGCTTGTGCCTCTGGATGGGCAAACATCTGTAATGGTCAGTTGTGCTTGAAGCTGCTCAGTCTCTGCGCAGTGAGCATTGCTGCAGCGTCCCTCTTCTGTCCTCTTTACACTGTGCTCAACACTGGTTAATGTGGGTTGCATGGGAACCATAGCCTGTGGGACGCGTGACCCTGAAGACAAGCAGTCAGAGGGTCTCATTGCAGCTTTTGCTTTTTGTGTACTGTAGTGGCTAAACTCTCCATCTTCAGAAGGCAGGGTATCCGTGTGCAGATGGCTTCGGTTGTTTGTTTGTTTTTTTTTTTTCTATGGGTAGAACCCAGCAGAAATCACTTTGAAAGCTAAGGAGGGAATTTTTGGTGCGATAGATGTACAGACACCACAAGGACAAGCTCCCCCAACCCCCAAGAGAAAGGTGAGTGGACAGGAGAGGTTTAGAAGGTATAATTTGCTTACATCTTCCTCCTGAGGAGACCAGAAGAGCTTGTTTTGTTGAAGGTGGGTCTGCTTTCTCTGGTGAACTCTCAAGCTCACAGCAACACCTGCACCCAGTTTGGGGTAGGAGGCGCAGAGCTTAATTGCATTTTGACCCCTCTTTTAGCTCTCCTATTGAGTGTTTTCTTCTTCTGGGCCTGAGGTCTTGTTGGACTTGAGCAGGAAGGACTGGGAAGCTCATTCAGCTACTGCTAATGCGCCTTGCTTTTTGCCTGCTTCAGGGGTGGCTTTTGTGTGCAGACATCTGAGAAAAGATACCAGGCAGCAGGGATAAAAGATGGCTGAACTCAGCACCACAGCATGAAATCAAACTGGAACGCGGCATTGGGAGGGCTGACAGTGCTTTTAATATCTTACTCTGGAAGGAGTGGGAGCAGGCACAGGACACGGATGCCTGCTTTCATTGGGAGATTTGAAAGGCAGAGTTTACAAGGAGGGATCTGAGAAGCGCTGGCAGAGCAGGGCTCTGTGTATGGGTGGAGGGCAGGCTGCTGGTTGGAGAGGAGATGGCTGAGGCAACTCTGGAGCCAGGACTGAGATGCTGCCGGTACCAGCCCATGCCAGACGCATTGTGGTCTGAGAACTGTGGAAGGATGTTGGGCACAGATTCCTGGGAGGATGCCTCAGCCTGGCACTGCTGCCCCAACTACTTCCTGCAGGAGGGAGCAGCTATGCTATGCTATGCTGCTGGGAAGCATTTGGGGCAGCTTTGTGGGGAGATTGCCAGCTCTGCAGTCAGTCCTCCTCACAGGCAGGAACCAGCATCTTCCAGCACTGGAGCTGGCAAAGGGGCACAAAGGACCTTAGTGCTTCCTGGAAGGGATTTCAAGCACCCCATGTATCACATGCAGGCTTCCTGAGCTGGGCTTTTCTGCTGCTCAGGCCACCTGGGAGGATGTGCCCGAGAAGGCTCGCAGTGTAGTTGTGAGTGGTAGCTGGCACCCATGCAGCCTGAGCTGGGTGGATGGAGGGGGACGTGGGGGCTGTGTTTTGATTCTGCCTTTCCTGTTTGTTGTAACTTGGCGGAGGCAAAGTTTTGGAGGCAGCAGGGGTAGTGAGACCTTTTTCTCTTCTCTTTCTTTTCTCCCTGGCGTGCACTGCAATGCCTTCTGCCAATAAGGTTGATTTATTTATTTTTTTTCCTGGGAGGGTCAGAGTGTGGGGAGATGGTGCATGAGAGCTCTGTGGTGTCAAAGAACATCGAGCAGAGTACTCAGGTCGGGGTTCATCGTGTAGAGGAGAGATGCAGCAAAAAGCTGCCCCAGCAAGGAAGCGACTGCAGCAAAAGCTTTTCTGTTTCAGGTGGGATTTCTATGGGGAGAAAAAAAACCTTAAAATGAAGGAAAAAGCCTGCAAACACACAGAGCACTCTCTTCGAGGCCTGTTCAGAAAATGGAGATAAAGCAGCAATAAAGTCAAGTGCTCAATTAAGCCAGATGTACATGCTCTAAAGCAGTAACAGATGTGGCTCCAATGAAGTGCAGCTTTATGGACTGAGTGCTGTGGGGGTGGGCGCATGCGCCTGTGCTTTGTAATGGAGCAGTGCAGTGATTTTGTTTTTGGAGCTTCCAAAAATCTTTGGTAGGGGCGGGGGGATTGATGACAGCACTCTGAGGCAGTTTGGCTAATGACAGCCTCTCACCTTCATGCTCTGACTCTCTTGATGTGCTCTTGCACAAAGCCCTGTGCCTGAGAGTTGAGTGCCTTTGAATGATCCCCAAAAGTGGAGGTGCAGAAATGCAGTAGAAAGTAGTAGGGTTCTTTAGGCTGAAAGGAGATGGATGAAGGATGGGTAAGGCTTGTTGTTCACACATTGTTTGCCTTCAGTGCAGGGCAGTGAGTAGCCAGCTGAGCAGCTGGATTTTGGCTGGGGGGGGGGGCTCAGCTGTTTGGTGCTCAGGCCATTTGCAAGATTGGTTTGGAAAGGGGCTGAAACATTGGTATGGCACAAGCTAGCCAAACCTGTGCAGTGTTCTGGGGCAAACTCTATGAGAATATCTGTCCATTCGGAAGCTAGGGTATCCCCAAGCATTTTCTTGTAGAAGCTCAGTATTTTATGTATTTGGAGTGATAGCACAGACATAATGGTTTGCTGTCAATTGGGTATCTCCCTGCACCATAAAGGGCTCTTTGTCACAAGCCTAGGTATCTTCCAAGCTTAATGCTCTATGTGGTAGCCGGATCTTCCTGGCATCAACTCTGGAGCTGATAGGAAGGCCCATGTGGAGTGCTGTGTGGGTCAGGTGCACAGCAATCATGCTCGGGCACTTGGTACTGCACGGTTTGGCTGGATGTATGTCTGCAGCTCTGTGAGAATGTTAGAGCTGCCCTTCTGGCCATTCAGCTGCTTTATCACATCACTGGTTTGTGGTGGTCTGTGTTCTAGGCATTGCGATGCCTCCCTCCTCCTTGGGAACGCAGCTGACTGATCTTCCCCTTTCCTTTCTTCCTTCCTCGACCGCAGTTTTATGACTCTCACTTCCTGCCTCTTGCTCAGCGGGAGGCTGCGTCCTCCTGAGGTTGGAGCTTGGGCAGCTTCATGGGTGGCCCAAAATACAGCATCGTTTGGAAATAAAACAAGATCCATCCCCTTTCCCTACAAAGGCAGGAGCCTGAAGCAGTGACACAGCGCAGCAACACAGCAGGCTGCCTTGAGCTTACTCTTCCAACTTGTGTGGGAGGAGATTTCCCCTTCTGAATGCCAAACACCATTGATCTGCCCATGTTGTTGGCTTGGAAGGTTGGAAGTCAATAATGGACTGTAAGGGTAACAAGCGTTACCTGCATGTGCATGGCTGCTGTATGCCATGTGCCATCATTACAGATCAGCCAGTCTGCTGTACGTTGCTGCCTTCTGCTAGGATAACTGTGTGTCTGAGCCCTTCATGAAATTACTGCACGTGTCATTCAGCAGTGGGACAAGTCTGCAAGGCTTTATTTTGGCAGATCTCCTGTTTGTTTGAACAGTGGCTTCCTTTCAGTGAGGCCTTCTTGCCTAAAGATTGGCAGTTGTCTGATTTCAGTAACTAATAAACGTGCAATCAAGACTGGGGTCAGTCCCTTCTCATGGTGTTATTTGTAATGAGAGTTGAAGTTCAGCTCTGTTCCTACATGGGAGAACATGGGTTAAGGAAATCCAGCAAAGGGACTGCTAAATGGTGAAATATTGCTCCAAGAACTCCGTGGGAGATGAACAAAATGTTTTGACGTAACCTGAAACAATTGCAAAGTTGTTTAGTTGGGTCATCAAAAGCACAATCTGTGAACACCTCAACCTGGAATTTACATGTGGGGTATGGCAAATCTGTGATGGCTGCCATAAGGAGGGAAGGATAACGTCTGTGAGTGTTGTAGACAGCTGGGAGCTGCTGGTGGGCAGAAGAGACTCAGTTAAATAGAGCAGATACCGTCTTTCCACCTACGGTTCTGTGCTCTGATTCCATTTGGAGGCAGTTGTGCTTTGTTTGTGGGGAATGCAGGTTCCTGGGGAAAAATGAGATAGAGGGTTGGCTTTGAGTGCTGGTGCTCAGCCAGGGGGCTGCATGGGGACAGTAGGGTCCAGTGGGCCTGGAGGTGACGGTGGTGGTAATTGCAGTTGGGGCTCTGGCGTGGCTTCTGAGGAGAAGGTAGAAAGGAAGTGCCATAATAATAGCGTGTTTTGAAAAGGCAGACTTGGAGGAAATGCGCAATGAGATTTG
This sequence comes from Alectoris magna, assembly GCA_030625065.1. Lineage (NCBI taxonomy): Eukaryota > Metazoa > Chordata > Aves > Galliformes > Phasianidae > Alectoris > Alectoris magna. The sequence goes on from CM060567.1 coordinate 10,340,511, forward strand.
GGTGGGTGGTGAGGGGAGCCCTGGACTGAGCCGCTGTCTGGAAAATTGACTGTGGAAAAGTGAGATGTTATTTAAAAACTAGTAATACAAATGGCTGAAGTTCATTCCATTTGCATGCAATAGTCATAATAAGTGGAGAAGCCAATGTGGCTGAGAAAGGGAGTGGAGCAACACCGGAGATAGATGAGAGACAGCTCTGGCAGGCTGGGTGGGGCACCGCTCTGGCCTTTGGGGCTTTGTATTTTCTTTTTTCTTTTTCTTGTTTTCTTTTTTTACTTTTTTTCTTCCTAATTTTCAAGCTTTTCTACCTTTCTACAGAGCAGAAGGTCAGACTTTTGGCAACTTGGCATGCAGCCTTCCCAGAAGGCAAATGGGAATGCTGCTGCTCGCCTCAGCCGTTGATCTCAGTGGGAGTTATGATTGGGCACTAAAGGGCACAGTTGGGTTTCCAGAGTCAGAGTACACCTTGCTGCTGAGCCAAGCCATCCTTGAGGGGCTGGAACAGGAGGGTGTTGCTTTGCCTATGGGGGAAAGGCTTTTATGGCCAGGAATGACTGCTGGACCATCTCTGCAAACTTTCATGAGAGACAAAAGACATTTTGCTCAGCCACCTTCATTTGGAACAAGATAGCTTGTATTTGATTCAAGTACTCTATCCAAGAAACGTGCTGCATGGTCTTGAAAACCCTCCTGGGCAGATGTGACGGTCTGCTTGAGAACTAGGTCATTCCTTGGTGCAGATTCAAGGGGATTCATGGTCCGTTATCAGGTAACTGTTGGTGCTTGCTTGTCACCACTTGAACTTAGAAAGGCAGTCATTTTGAAGTGGGGGAAAAGAGTCTGAATGTGTCCTGTGTATTGCATTTTCTTTAAAGTTGTGAGAGAGATGAGTGGATTTGGGGTGTTCATGAGGCTCTTGAGCATTGGAAGGGGCTGTTCTTCCTTTGGTTGATCTGCAGAGCTTTGTACCTGGGAATCATCCTTGTACTCCTGTATCCTCCATTAGAGAGAGGTGCAGCACCCCAGTGCCAAAATGACATCAGTTGCATAGTAATTAACTTGGGGAATTATCATTGAGGCTGCAACAAGGGAAGATCTTCTGTGTAGTCCAGACAATGAGATGCAATAGCCTGAATGGGTTTGGTCTCAGAGATGACCCCGTGTTTCCTAATAAACTGCAGTGAAGCCTGAAGGAAATGAATCAAGTGGTTTTGTGGTCTGATTTTGTTCTGGAAACTCATAGGAAGTGAGGATTTAGTGGCTGAGCTTATACTGAAACATGGTGCAGGCTTTTTGGAGTGGCTGGGGGTACTGAACACCGCAGGAATGCATGCAAGTGACAAGGGAAGGAAGGCAGAGAGGTGGCCTGGTGATGTTAACAGCTCAGTTCATTTGCACAGAAGCCCCTAATGACTATGAAGTAGCTACCCTAGGGATTTTACTAGCAGGGTCAAGGTCAAACAGAGAAGCTGCAGTGCAATTAATTTAAGCTTCGAAGTGTTTTTGAGTTAATTCATTTGGTTCTGCTGGGAAGATCGCAGCTATGTGGAGGGCTAATCAGAGAGTTGTGTTGAAAGGGCTGAGATACGGCTCGCTAGCAAGGGAGAATGCTTTTATGGGGGCAGGGAGCTTGGAGAGCCTCACTCAGCAAAACCTTTCAAACACGTTAACATATTTCCCTAGCAGGCTGCCTTCACACGTGTTGAAGTTGTGTGTGTGTGTGGTGCTGGGGGGAGGGGGCTTGGAAAGGATCAGTGTGGCTTTTACGTGCCACTTTTAGGATGAGATTCTTATCAGCGTCCTGGGAAATAAGCAAGTGGAAGAGGTGGAGGTGGACAAGTCAGCTTGGGTACTGTGGCCAAGATAGGGCCAAACCACTGTGCCCAGCCATGAGCCAAGACCTGGTTCTGCTGTAGCTTTTAGGTATCTGGGGCATCACTGCTGGAGGCGCATCTAGGGATGATTGCAACTCTGCAGTTCCGTGTTCAGAGGAAGAAGTGGAAGAAAGGAAAATGGGATGATGAGTAGATGTTGAATGAGTGGATTGCAGAAGCATTTGTCTGCATTTTTGAGGGACCCAAGCAGTGCTTTCCCTATCATTCTTGACACAAAGCGAACGGCTGGCGCAGGAGGGAGCAGGATGTCAAACAGCATTTTTGAGTTGGCTGTTGGCAGTAGAAGAACTGGAGCAAACTTTCCCCAAAGGTGCTTCGTGCTCTGCTGGGCCCACAGGGGGTGGGCTGGTGATGTGCTATATGGCCCATCAGCTGAATCTATTGGAAAGAAAGTTAACAAAACAAACCTTGCTTTTTTATCTCTCTTCAGCCTGGCTGCACATTTTCATGAAATGGTTTTTGAGAATTATGTTCCTGTTTGAGATTTAGTTGGCATTTGCTGACGTGTTTGTAGATACACTGGGAGGTGGAGGAGGACCTAATAGGGAGACAGGCAGTCATGCAAACACATGCAGAAACACATAGGAGGTAGGCTGTGTTATTGCACAAGTTCTGTATCCTTGGGAAACCAGTCTGCAAACATGATTTAAAAAAAAAAAAAAGTTTCAAGTGAAGCCTGGGGAAGGGACATTTCAATACCTCTTTCACCCTTATCTGCTATCATCTCTGTTTTGTTATCACTTCAGTACTTGCCCTAGAGTGCTGGAGGAGTTTGAGTGTGATGGGGCACAGGCACACTGTATGGCACTGTGTGGGTATATTTCTGGCTCTGCGCCCAGGTGGATGGAGGAGGGAAAGCTGCTCCTTGCAGCCACCAGGAAGGGGCAGAGGGGAGAGTTAAGTGGCTGCTCGAGGCTGCACTGCCCTGAGTCAATGTCTCAGCATTTTGCAGGAGCATAAAGCATTTCCTGCTAGACAGCCAAGCCAGAGGAAGGTGCTGGGTGCCCCTTGGATCACCCCAGTGGCTCAGGGCAGGGAGAGGAGCTTGTGAAGCAAGCCCTGGCCGGGACATAGCGTTCCCTCCTGCCTCCTGCTGCTGGAGATGGGCTGAAAAGATTGGATGGCAACAAATAAAGGGTGTTTGAGAGCCACGGGGGGGCTGTGGGTTCTTTATGGACAGTGTATCGTGGAGGTCAGGCCATCTCCTGGAGACCAGAGTGGGAATTTCCTGGCTGCATACTGCAGCCACCTTGCTGCCTGGCATGGGTACGCCTTGCTGCCATGTCCTCTGCAGCCAGCTGACGTGCTTAAGTGTCAGTAACCATCTGAAGGGCACGTGTTAGCTCTGCAGAGATGGATGAGGCTGAGTGGAATAGGCAGGGCAGAGACCAGGTGGGAGTATCTAGGTGGAATTACCGCATAATTCATACCTAGGCAGCCTGATCTAGTGGTTGGCAAACCTGTTCATGGCTTGGGTGTTGGAACTAGATGATCTTCAAGGTCCCTTTCAACCCAGACCAGTCTATGATTTCATGATAGCTGTTAGACCTGGTCTAGATGTAACCAGTAGTTCAGTAGCTTCCCAATTGCTGGGACTTGGTGGGACATCTGGGGATGAGTTACTGTTCCTGGAGTTGTCCCAAGTTGGTCTCTATGAGAAGCGTCCTGGGGTGGGATGGCTTTTCCATGCATCCCTTCTGCACCCTTTCTCTTCTACACTGCATATTGCTTGCACTCCCTCTGTGGCATTTTCCCATTGTATTTTGTGAAACAGGGAGTGAAACTTGATTGGTTGCTCAGATTTATTCTGCCTCTGAAGAGCTGCATAAGAGCTGCATCCAACCTGGCTCAGTTTTGTGGGGTTGGACCACACACCAATGCCCTCATGTCCCCCTGTCCCCCCGCAGTGGTAACTGAGACCTGATGGATACTGCACTGTTCCAGTGTTGTCCAGTCTGGCAATGGTAGGAAGCAAACTTGGGTCCTTTCTGGGATATGGTGGGCTGGAGGGGACTTTGTTCTTGGCAGCTCTTGCCACAAGGAAATTGCAGTGTCAATATAATGCCTGCTGGCAAATGTTTCCTGAGGTATCTGAGCTCCTGGTCAACAACACCTATACCATAGCTATTGAAAAGGAACCTTTGCCCAGAGCTCTTCTTGAAATACTTTGAAGAAGGATGAGGCAGAGGTCACTAGGGCTGCAATCAGGGTTGGTCTGCTCCTTTTCCCTCCTCCTTCTGCAAATTCATTACTGGCCATGGCTGTGGTGCATGTTCAAGGTCAGGTTTAAAGGCTCTGTCTGCTCACAGGCTGCAAAAGACAAGGGCTGGGCATCTGGGAATGGGGAGCAGAGCTTGTTAAAATAACTGTGTGTATCCCAGGAGGAACACCTCCCTCTCCAGGATCATTAGTGGACCATAATGTGCTTTGGAGATGGAGAGTGGCAGCTCCGGTGGGGAGATGTGAGCTTGGGGCACATCCTGGGCACAGATATGAGGGGCTGTGGGGAGGGTGTTGAAGGTTACTTGGGTGGAACTTTCTGTGGGTTTGAGACCTCAGTCAGCACTTGAATGCTATATAAACACTCTGGACAGATAAACACGTGTATGTAAAACCTCTCAGCGAGCTGTTGTTGGAGGGAAGTGAACGTGGAGGGAGAGTGGCGCTGGCGAGGGCAATGCGGTCCTTGGCACGGCACAAACTCCCTGTGATGCTGCGGTGCTTGCGGCCGGCTGAGCTTTGTCCTGTAGCCCACATATGCTTTGGGGCTCTCCAAAAGGATAGAGGTGTGTTTTTAATGTCAGACAGCTGCCTTTCTTTGCATGACGCTTTTCTCCTTGCAGCTCAGGGAGCAGCGGATCCTTTGTAAGCTTGTCTGTTTCTCCGCTGTGTTGGTGGAGGTTCCTAAAGGTCTCAAATCAGATTCTGAAAACTTTCAGTGCTGGAAATTGGTAGCAGTTCTGAAATTCTTGGCGAGACTGTGTGGCTCGATACAGACGTTAGCTGATGGCCATTTGGATATGCTTCCACCTCAGCCAAGTCCTCGCCCCATTGAAGCTAATGGGAATTTTCCTTGAAAAAAGCCATAATAAAATTGCATTTTCTTGCCATGGAGGAGGTGTTTCATGTGTTCAGGAGAACTTCAGCTATCTGCTTTGATTCTTGCCACACTTGTCCCGCCCTGCACAAAGCGCTCTACCTTTTGATCCAAAATAGCACAGAAGATGTTTTCCACATGCCACAGGAAAATGGAAGAACTATAAAACGTAATTGTTTTGGAGCTTGGCACTGCTCTGCTCACCAATATATTTAGTGTGAATTGAAATTGGTCAGTGAAAGGGGGCGTTTGCTGGGATGACAAATGGATTAAGGTTGTGTATCTGACTTGATTGCATATCTTCCCATCCCATGCTGGTGGGATTGGTAGGTAACTAAATTGGTCTACGGTCATAAGCAGACATGGATGTCTCTTTTCTCTCGAGCAGCATTAAAAAGTGTTATTTGGCTGTGAATGGCACTATTTGTCTCTGTTGTTCCAACATCAAAACTCACTGTTTCTGCTCTTGCCATTGCTGCCTGGTCCCTTTTGGCTCTTCAAAATGAGGCCCACCAAACTTGAGACTCTTCCACGAAGGAAAGGTGGAACTGATCTTCTCTATCCCGACCCCTTTCCTAGTTGCTGCAATGGGGGGAAGCCATGATTGATGGCTTGAATGAATGTGAGCAAGAGGATGGGGAAAAACAGGTCCTTCTTGACCTTAAGCCATTTCTGGTAGCCCCAGGTCAGTAGAACTCCTAAGGAGCAGCATGGGCTTCAGGAGAGGGAGAAGCTGTGCTGGAGCTCTGGACTAAGCCCAAAGTGGATCAGCCCAGCTTGGCAGTGGGGAGGAAATCTTGCAGTCGATAGCAGCTGGACCTCTTTGGCCTCCACTCTGGGTTTGTTCCTGTGGCGGGTGCCCGAGGAGCCAAGACCAACCTCTCCTGTCCCTGGGTGTGTTTGTGCACATGGGCTTGCATGCTCTGCTCCCACTAGGGGTTTTCTTTGGGCTGATATTTGTTAGCATTGGAAAGTGAGAAAAATGAGTGAAAATATTATCAGAAGCAGGTTTTGTGAATGAATCAGCCGACAAGAGGCTTACCAGCTTGCCTTGATTTACTAGAGTGGTGCTTATTTGGGCAGATGTCTATATATTTTAGTTGGAGGCAGGAAGGAGCAAGAATTGATTGGGAAGGTCACTGCATCCATCACACTGCTTCTCTGTCACTCTGCACCGCTGGTCTTCTGAATGGAGCTGGGCACCGCAAGGCATCCAAAATGCAGCCTTGCTGCACTGTCTCTCTTCATGTTGCTGATGGATTCATGATGTCACCAAGAAGACAACAGAAGGAGTCAAAAAGTTAAAACCCTCCTAAAGTGGCTCATTGGGATTCAGCTCTTGGCTAGCCTTGCCCATCTTCTGCATGGGACTTTTTCATTTGATCCTGTCTGAAGGGCGGCCTCATGGCCTTCTCTCTTCTCGCTATGTGTTTCTAATTAACAGGGGAGACTTGTGGATAAACAGAGGATTCCTGCTCAAAAGTATTCCTTGCCCAGCTTCTCGGATGATAGCCAAGGCAGCAATTGCCAGGCAGCAGCCCAGACATTGAGCTCGCCCATCTGGCTATCAAGCCTCATCCAAATTCTTGTCTGGAACCAGTATTGAGGAAAGTCATGCACTTTGCCAGATTGGTTTTGCCCCGTGTTTGCTTTTCAGTCGCTACCTAAGCAGCTTAAAAACTTGCAAACAAAACTCATTTAGTATTTCTGAGAAGTGCGCTGATCCCAGTACAGGGAGATCTGGGGCCAAAATCAGGAGGAAGTTCAAAAGTATATTGGACAGATCCACAAAGGATGGGGTCCATTGGTGGCCTTTAAATGCTGTCAGGCAGATGCAATTTCCAGCACAGGCGTGCTGTTGCTACTCGTCTCTAGCGCAGGTTGGGAATAGTTCTTCTGAGGCACGTCCCCAAGCAAATGCTGATGATCTGTTGGGAATGGGATGCTGGGATGTGTCTGATCCAGCCCTCTTGGGCTGCTCTGCCATCAGTCTACAGGCAGCCATGTGTTTTCTGAGTAATTGTGGACAAAACTCTTCTTGCATTTTCCCCTCTGGGATCCTAGGGTAGTAATGGACTATGGTGCACTATGGAAAAGTGCTCAAGAAGCTGTGACATAAAACATTTGTTACTATGGTTTTTTTAACTCTGTATCAAGACGGTACAGTTATGGTGAATTATGGTACAGTCCCGATGAAACATCACAATGCAGCTTCTAAAAGGAAGGTTGGATATTAGGAAAAACTTCTCTGAAAGAGTGGTTGGGCACTGAAATGGGCTGCCAGGGAGGTAGTGGGGTCACTGTCCCTGGAGTTGTTAAAAAAAAAAACGTGGAGATGTGGGTTAGTGGGCATTGTTAGTGGCAGACAGTTGGAGTAGATGATCTTAGAGGTCTTTTCCAATCTTGAAGAGTCTATGTTTCTAGATGTTAAAATATAGATGCTCTGCATGCTTAGGCTTATAAAAAACAGGATGGACTCGTAAGTAAAGTGTTGTTATGTGAACTAAAGCATCATGAGCCTTCTTTCCTTCACGGTTTAATGTGGTTTCTTATTATGAGTATCTAGGGTACTGGTTGGACTATATGATCTTAGCAGTCTTTTCCAACCATTATAATTCTATGATGAAGCTGAAATCAGAGATGCCAGAGCCATTCTGGGCTGTGTTTGCTGATGATGTGAGCCTGAGTGCTCTGGCTTCCCCTTGGTATGCGAAGATGCTTTGTGTTTGTCACCTCTATAGGACTAGAAGGACGAAGCAGAGGGTGGAGGAGGTGAGAAGAGCCCGGTCTTATCCCAACTTTGATTTTGAAGTGGCTGGATTAGGTAGGGGTCTTGTGGCAGAGCTGATATGCCACATAGGGTGGTTCTGCAGTCAGAAGAAGTGGTCAAATCCAGCAGTAGATAGGCTGCGTGCTAGCAGCTGAATGAGTAATGTACCACATGACAAATGATGTGAAAGATGATATGGCAAGGATGATTACTGAAATGGCAGGGTCTCTGCGGGAAATTAGGGTGGCCATAAAAAAAGAGGCGAGGTATTTTTGAAAGCGGTCCTGAGAATTTATTTTAGCACATTAATATTGAGTAAGTATTCCTGGAGATACTCTAGGGGATGATAGATGGACTCAAGGTATTGTTACTAATCACTGTGGTTTAGAGTTTTGGAGCAGAAACACACTTGGCATCACTAACCCAACTGGACTTCTGATGGGAAAATTACATTCTTCGGGAAGTAATTTAGAAGGTCAAAGAAAAACCAGAAAGAACTTCTCCAGCAGCGATTTCCCCTGCTCTCTAAACTGTCTTTTAGCGCGGTAATAATAACTCCAGAATGAAAGAATCTATTCTCACCTTCCAGATGAAAGAGCTAATGCAATTTAAAATTTTTGCATGCAAAGATTTTATGGCTTGGTAACTGGCCACGCTTGAAAGTGATCCAGGATGGGATGAACACATGAGAGGCTTGGCTGAGCTTGACCCTTTCCTTGTCTCCTCTCTCTCCCACAGACAGTGGTGATGACCGGTCTGAGAGCATCCTTGCTGAGAACCACGTGGACAGCACTGGGGGGATGTTGAGCGGAGCCAGCAGCAGGAAACCCATGAAAACAGGCATGAAGGAGCTGGCGGTGATGAGGGAGAAGGTGAACGAGCAGCAGCGGCAGATGGGCAAAGTGGGCAAGGCCCATCACAACCACGAGGACTCAAAGAAGTCGCGGATGCCGACAGGCAGGGTGAGAGGAGGAGGAGGGGGAGGCAGAGCACAGGGAGACGCAGAATGCAAAAGTGACATTTACAACAAACTGCCTTTAAAAGAAAAAAGAGGGGAGGGAAAAAAAAAAAAAAGAAAAAGAAAAAGAAAAGCAAACGTTTATTTTGGCCTGAAGCTGGGGTTGAACACACCATCTGATGAACTTTGATGTGCTGGCGAGGAGGCGTTATTTTCATTGCAGCTTCACATTCTGACAGCAGAGCTGGAGAAGGGGGGGGTCTTGCTGGCTCAGCACCAGCCCCTGCAGGGCTGTGAGCATGCTCCTTGCCTGCAACCCAGCTTTTGCACGCCCTTTTTTCCCCTAAGTAACTCCCCAGGGGAGGCCTGGGGGATTTATGATGTGGGACTCTGCCTGCTGCAGGATAGCTCCAGTGCACACTGAGGGTGAGCCCGAGAGTAGTGAGAGAGTAGCTGTGGGGCTGTCAAGAAGCAGGACAGTGCCCAGTGTCGTACCTGGCCTGCTGCCCTCCAGTCCTTGGCCGTGGTTTCCCTCTAGTGGGCAGCTTGGTCAAGGCAACTAGATGTCATGGGGATGGAAAGCCACCCCCGAAAGCTTTGTAATGCTTCCCTGTAAACACAGGGTGTTTATATCTGAGGGGCACAAGGACAGAGAGGAACTTTGAGAACATCTCCAAGGAACAGGCAGAGCAGCTGTTTGTGGCCTCATCTCCCTAATGTACACCTCATGTGCTGTCCCGGATAAACCTCACTACTGCAGTCCTTTAGGTCTGTGGGACAGATGTGGCTCCATGGCATGGTGCTGCTACTATTGGCTTAGAGAGTCCCCACAGTGCTGCCACTTGTCTAGGAGGAAAACAGCAGATGCAGAAGGCAATGAGGTGCAGAGTTGCCCTGGCTAACACCAGGTGGAATTTAACTGGATGGCCTTGGCTGGGTCCTAGGGTTGGGTTTAGATGCTGGGTTGCTCTTTACCACGTGAAGATTTAAGGTTATGACATGACAAATGGTCCCTTTACCAGAATGTACATTTGTTGTTTTTTATTTGTTGGCTTTTTTCAGACCCCTTGTCAGCAGGAGCTGGATCAGGTCCTGGAGCGCATCTCTACCATGCGGCTGCCGGATGAGCGAGGTCCCCTGGAGCACCTCTACTCCCTCCACATCCCCAACTGTGACAAGCATGGCTTGTACAATCTCAAGCAGGCAAGTAGGGAGAGCTGAAGCCGGCTGCACTCCTGGCAGCATCCCTGTGCTCAGCACTGCACGGAAATTGTGCCCTAATCCTTGGGTGGCAGGAAGCAGGTCCCAGGGTGTGGGGATTGCCTGTCTGCTGTCCAGACCTGGAACATGGGGCAGTTGCATTTCTCATCAAGTTGTCGTCACTAACAGGATGAGAGCTGAGCTTCCACTTATCCCCAGTACCTCTGCAGCGTAGTACGCCTTTGGTGGTTCCACCACAAATTAAATGATTGTATCATAGTGGTTTCCTGACAAGGGTTACAAGCATTGCTGCACCACTGTCTTGCTCCTTTCTCTTGCCTCTTCCTAGATTGAATGTCTGCAGCTTTGCAGGAGGTATGCAGGAGGACAAGCTGGGAGGGGAGAGGGGGGCGGGTATGGATGTGGGATGTGCACAGAGAGTGATGAGAGATGATTCTACTGCTCAGGTTGGAAACAGGAGCGTGTTGAAGCTTATCTGGCATGGGCCTCTTCCAGGAGAGGCTTGTACCTGTGCCCTAACTGCTTCCTTTCCTCTCCTTTTCATCCCCACAACTTCCCTGAACAGTTTTGCCCAGCGAAACTTTGCAGCCAGACAAAATCAGCCTTACCAGACGCGGGGCCTGGATCAGAGCTGGATGCATGATATCTGCAGTGAGAGGAATGGTCACAGGCTCTGGGGACATCAGCAGATGCTGCAGTAGGATCTGCAGCCAGGAGGAAGCTCTCTTAAGCAGCAAAGCACCATCTGGGGGCTGGCTTGCATTAATAGTACCTGGATGTGAGCACCTCTTATGGCTGTGCAGAATGATCCCTTGGAGAAGACCCAGGCACCCTGCTGTTTTCATGGCTAAGCGCTTTTTTTTTTATTATTATTATTATTTTTTTTTAAGTTAATTCTTAAACCTTAAAATTTAAGGTAAAACCTTGCCTTAAAATTTAAGGTAATTGGTTGGGAGCATTTATTCAAAAAAAGAAAAAAGCAAAAATTGTTAGAAAAGAGCAGATTGCTCTGAGATAATCTTGCTTTGTCCTTTCTCTTCTGTGCACTATGCAGAAGTTGCACGTTGGCCGTAGCTGCAGAAAAAGAAAACAAAAATGCTGTCTCTTCTGCCTGCCTTGGGTGAGGACAAAAATGGGGCCGTTCCCAGTTTTCCTTCCATCTGGGTTTCCAGAGCTGAGTGTCAGCTTCTTTTCCTTGGTTGGAAACCAGATGCCAATAAAAGCATTCCTGGCTGCTCCCACCTCCTGTGGGTCAGCACAAGACGGAGGGTGCCTTAGTGTGCTCTCATGCTGGGGAGCATTTTTTCATTTTTATTTTTTACCTTTTTTTCTTGCTTTCTTTACGCCTGAACAAGGCTGCAGTCTGGCTGCAGAAAATGGCTTGAATTCAGTTTTGCAGAGTGCATGCAGAGTCTGCTGTGGGGGCTGGATCCTGCTGTGCCACGTTCAGGAGTGTATTCATTTGGGTATGGGGGGGATGAGCACCGGGTACGAGGTGCATGCAGCCTTGCCAGGGCAAGGGGTGGATGATGGCCATTACAGCAAGGAACTTTTCTCTTACCAGAGCAGGCTTTGGAGTGTAGAGGCCATGTCCATACTTGCTGTGGTCACTGCTTCTGTGCTGGGATTGAGATCCTCTTCCCAAACATAGCTGAGTTTGTTTGTGGACCCGTGCTATCACATTTAGTTTGTTTAACCCAATTTGCAGGCAGAATGATGCTTACAGAGCGGCTGCAAGAGCTTATTTCATCCCTACTCACCCAGGGATTATTGACCCTGTAGGTGCTTTCATCCACAATTGAAAGAGAAATGTAATTTGAGAATGATTGTCCTCGTGGTTTATTGAAATCAGCTCAATGGTCCCATGCATAGAATCATTAATGTTGGAAGAGACCACTAAGATCATATAGTCCAGACATCCATGGTTTGAGGGAAGAACTCCAGTCCTCAGCTGGAGTGCCAGAGCAGTGATGCTGCTACAGCACAGACCCAGTGCAGCATCCTTAAATCCAAACCATCTGTGCTGAATCTTCAGAGAAACCATGGGGGTGAGGGTGGTCTTCTCTGTGTATCTCCTCAGCTGATGCCTGCTCTGTCTGTCTTTCTGCAGTGCAAGATGTCGGTGAATGGGCAGCGTGGCGAGTGCTGGTGTGTGGACCCCATCCATGGGAAGGTGATCCAGGGTGCACCCACCATCCGTGGGGACCCCGAGTGCCACCTCTTCTACACAGCCCATGAGCAGGAGGACCGGGGAGCACACGCCCTGCGGAGCCAGTAGATGGATGTGATCCTGCTTGCTGTGGCCCCGGTGCTGGATTTTTACATGGGTTTCAGCATGTCTCTTTTAGGCTCTGGAAGAGACCGGGGTTGGGTCCTGTGTGCTGCCCTCCTGCTGCCCCAGTTCCTGGGGAGGGAAGAAATGACAGGAGGGGAAGGGTGGGGGGGGGAGGTTGCAAGGAGAAGGGACTGCTTTCCTATAGTCTTTTGCCCAATGTCAGCCAGAGAACCAGTCTTTTTTGCTCCTCGCCCCGTGGCCCTGCCCTCCCTGCTGCTTTGTGGCATCCTCCTGCAGGCAAAACACCTTACCACGGGTGGGAGGGGGAAAGAAAAAAAAAAAAAAGAAATAAGCAAACAACAAAGTTCCATTTCCCTCTTCCTCCCTCCCTTCCCCAAGACCAAAGACTGTAAATACTGCCTCTTGTGTCCTGCCTGTCCCCTGTGCGTTGGTCCTGGCGTGGGATGTGGCGTGGGAAGGAGGAAAGTCCCCACTTTCCAGTTGGAGCGTGGCAGCATGATGGGGCTGCGTCCCTTGAGGGGGCATTGCCTGGGGATAGGGATGAGGCAGCCCCCTGAACCACCCCTAGTTGCAGCCAGCCCTGCTGCTCTGGGAGGATGGGGCCTTTGGGTGACTGTGGAGCTGAATGCTTGGTTTTCTGAGGGGTTTGGAGGGCTGCTGCCCAGTATTTCTTAGGATTGGCTTAGGCTGAGGGAGCTAAAGTGAACTTGCCGGGGCTGGGTGGAAGGATGCCTGTGTAGATTTAGGATAATAAGCCAGGGAGTGTCTCTCTTTCTTTCTTTCTAGATAGGAAAAACCCATCTAAAACCTGCACTCCCAGCAGCTACTCTTGTCCCTCCATTTTCGCTTGGGACAGGAGTGAGCATCTGCTTTTCAGCGCACACTTTTTTTATTGTAAGTACAGTATATATCGTGCTTTGTAAAGGCCCAGACACACGCACCCCTCTGCCCACATGCATGTTTGTATAGGTTAAATCCAAGCAGTTGCAGGCATTCTGAGATGTTTTGCACTGGATGTGCCGCTCTGAGGACCGATGTGTCTCTGCCGTTACTTCACCTGTTGATTTCTTTCTGTACAGAACACACCGATGCTGAGAATAAATAACTTCCCTGTTGCCGAAGCAAGGAGACTTTTTCTTCCTTCCCCCCCATTCTTAATATGGGTTCAAGTCGCAAAACGATTGCAAACATCCTTATCCTTACTACAGTAAGGGGAGAAATGTGGAGCTTTTTGTGGGACCTTGGGCAAGGCTGGGAAGGGCCCACAGAGGGGTTGAGGGTTGCTGCCAGCATGCTCTCCTTGGGGCTGCGGGACAAACACCACTCACCTGGGGGCTTGGGGCTGGGAAAAGAAAAGCAAGAAGCCCAAAACTCTGCAGTAACGGGACTGCTGGGGTTTGTTGCTGTTTCCCCACCCCCCCTTTCCTGTCCCAAAGTTTTCCAAGTGCAAAGAGCACGGACAGTTTGTGCAGATTGAAACCCTCGTGTCCTTGCAGGAGTTTGGAAGTGTCGGTGGAGGAGAAAAGAAAAATGCTTTTGACGCTGTGGTGGGAAAGTGATAGAAAGGAGTGTGTGAGAGAGAGGGGGGGGGGGGAGAGTGAGAATGAATCAGGGAGAAAGAGAATGCACCTGAATGCAAAACTGAGTAAGTGTAAAAATGATGCTACCTATCTTCTGTTAACAGTCCACGGTGTTCAGCTTTTCCATGTAAACCATGCACGCTCTGGCTGTCAGCTGCAGTTTGTACTCTTTGTTTTGTTTAGGAACCAGGAAGTTTTCTTTTTGTGTTTTTCTTTCCTCTTTGGGAGAAGCTGAGCTGTGTAAAGTTGGAATAAATTAAATGGGATGCCAGAAAACTGTCATCTTCCCCCTCCCCAACCTTCTCTGTTAAATAGAGCATGTTTTCTTGCCTGATGCATCACACACAAACTTGAGCTTTTGCCATGGGGGTGTTGTAAATGCTAAGCCCAATGAGCAGCACTGGGAGTTTGGTTTTTACCTACTGGTCCCAGTTGTGTGAGCTGGGAAGGACTGGTGTCACCCCATCCCCTCTCTCTTCCTGCTCAGCGGGTGTTTTTGCAGTTCTGTACAACGCAGCCATGCCTTTGAGTGAGTCCTCTCAAGTCAGCATCTGCCCCACACATGTGCGGAGGCAGTTTTGCTGCCTGATGGCAGCCAGGTTTGGTGGAAGAGGGTGGTTTTTGGCACACTGTGCTTGCTGGGAGGGGGACAGTAGGAGCACCCTGTTCAACCTGTGAGCTTTGTGAGCTGCCAAGAGGTTGTATGAGAGCTTTGCAAAAGTCCCTCTGCCCAGCACTGGTACCCCTGGGACTTCAGCAGATATTTGGGTGAAGGTCAGCTCCTCCCAGCTTCCCAGCCCTCAGGATTTTGGGTGCTTTTCAAGTTGGTGCTTACAGCCGGCCATGCTGTTTGTCAGCCAGCAGATGGACCTGTTCTCCAGGGATCGTCCTGGCCTTGCTGATTTTGTCTCTGCTGCCTGAGCAAAGAGTTCTTGGACCTGCAGGGGGAAAATCTCTATGGCCAAAAGGAGCTTGGGACGCCATGGCAAAGGCAAGGGAACTGGTAGCACAGCCCTGAACTGTCTGTGTGGAAAGCCACCTTTCAGTGCTGGTACGGCTGACAGTTCAGCAGCAGGTGCTTCCCTGCCTGCCAGCACGAATGCCATGATTTTGGATGATTTCCACACCTTGGGCTGTGTATCCCTGAGGGGCAGCGGTATACAGGCCCCACAATCTGGCTCCAGAGTGAGGAGCCCATTACAGAGCAGGCAGCTGGGCCTGGTGGTACAGATAGGATGGGGGATGTATCTGAGGCACAGCCCCAGCCACCTGTTTGGGGAGATGGTTTTTGTCTCCTGTGCTGCTCATGGCACATAGAATGGTGTTGGCAGCTGAAGCAGATGGTGGGGAATGGGGGCACGGGACAAAGGGGTGTGTGGGAAGGGAGACACTTTAATCCGAAAGGTTATGTGAGCAGAGGGGGAGGACATGGGTGGTGGGAAGAGGCACTGAGGGCTGTCACAAGGTTGCTGAAGACTACAGCATGGCTGGGCTTGTGTGCCCTGCAGGGACGGGATGGGATGGGGACATTCCTGCTCACTGAGATGTTGGGGCAGGACTTCCCACTGCCTGGAGAGCTTTGAGGCTCAGATATCACTTCCCAAAGCATTGAGATCGATTTGGGGTAGCAGCTGGATGCTCAGCATCACGGGCACCAGATCCTTGGAGGCATTCAAGAAAATATAGCACTGAGAGGCGTGGTCTAGAGTGGTCACAGGCGTGGGTTGATGGTTGGACTGGATGATCTTATTGGTCTTTCCAACCTTAATGATTCTTTGACTTTACAGTTCTCTCTCTTTGTGACCCAGCAAAACACGGGCGGTGCAACCCCACCCCTGCAAATAAACAGCTAAAAAATTGCAGCTCAGCAGTAAGGATGATCTAAGCTCAACCTTTCAAATTTACCACTGTCTTAGCTGAGTTCTCTGGTGGTCCAAAGCTTGCCTAAGCCGTTGCCAGCAGGTCGCCCTGCCCTGTCGGACCCATAGGGCTGGCTGAGCCCCCCAGGCACAGCGTGCTGATGGCAGGGCCGGCACGCAGACGTTCTACGAGGGCGAGGCACGAGCTAACTGAATGCATAACTTTATTAAATAAATGCTTTGTCATGAGAAAAGACAAAGATCAAAGAGTAACATAAATTATAAGTTGAATAAATAGTATACAGCAATCTTCACTTTTTAATAAAATGTGAGATTTTTTTTTTTTTTTTTTAAGTACAAAATGCTAAACAGAGCATTAAGCTCTTCTTCCATTGTCAGTTTTTCACAAACTGCTTTTTTTTTTTCTTTTTCCCACCAGTAAGATTATGAGTATTTCTTGTTTACTGGAAAAAAACAAACAAACAAACAAACCCAAACACAACAACAACAACAAAAAAAAAAAACAACGAAACAAAATGGGAAAAAAAACAACAACAACAACAAAAAAAAAACCAACAAAAAAAAACCAACAAACAAACCAGAGCTACCGTATGTATGTAAAGCTATAAAAAGCTACCGTAAAATGTGTAGTGAGTATTGCTTAAAGGTAAAAAAAAACAAACAAACAAACAAATGAAACAGGCAGGAAACTCGGAATCTGGTGTGTGAACGAGTGTGGTACAACGGTGGGTGATGTGTGCGGTGACATCTGTCCCGGTGGCAGTGGTGGGCAGCTGGCGGGGCTGGGGATGGGGCACGGTGAGCAGGGCTCCTCGCCAGGGCCAGGACAGCGGTCTGGAAGCGAGGTGAGCTGTTGGTTGTTAAATATACAATGCTCCGTTTGGGAAAAACAAAAACAAAAAACCAACACCAACAAGGAAAGAGGGAAAAAAAAAAAATAAGAAGAAAAAATTTTCATGGAAAAGGCAGAGAAAAAGAGAAGGGGGAAGAGAAAGAGAGCGGAGAAATAGTGCAAAATGCTCTTGTACTAGTGGTTTTCGAAGGCCACTGCAGTACAGACAAGGGGTAACCCAGCTGCTGAACATCTCATGGGAGATGTGGTCCAAGGACTGTCCTCACCCCTGCTCCAGCCTTTTTCAGCCCTGCGGCCACTGGCGTGCAACGTGGCCAGCACCTCCCCGTGCCCCCCTCTCCCCGCAGCTCACCCAGCTCCCATATGTGTCTGTTCTGGTTGTCCCACTGCGAAAGGCAAAGCAGGTCCCTCCGCCTCTCTGCTGGAGGTGGTGATGCTTTGTCACCACCCAATGGATTCTGCTGCCTGTGAGTTCACAGCTGGGACCCACTTTGCACTGGGAGGCTGGAGAGTCCTCCTGCGTCCCCCTCCCAGCGTCACCATGGTGGCCATGCCATGAGACCACCACCAGACTGTTCTGCACGCCCCTGGGAAGTGAGTTTACCTCAAAATACACATTCCTTGTGGACCTGCCGACCCTCTGCCCGCTCCCATTCTGCCCACCCCTCGGCAGCACGGCTCCTTTCTCTGCAGCCAAAGGCTTTCAAGTTTTGGGAAATAAACAAAACAAACAAAAATAAACAAAAGCAAGAAGGAGAGGGAAGGAGAGGGAAGAAGAAAGGAGGTAGGGCACTGGGGAAGGTGGTACTGGCCTATAACACTGGGTTTTGTACTGGGACCGGCAATCAGAGGAGAGAGGAGACGGTGTTGGTGGTGATCTGTGACCGTGGGGGTTGACACAGCTTCTTCACCTCTCACTATCTTCACCTCACTCTCCACCCAGTTTGATCTGACCTTGCTCCATTTGCCCCAGCCCCAGCTCCCCTCCAGCAACATGGCACAGGGGGTACCCAATCACCCCATTCCTGCGTTCTTTTTTTCAGCAGGGGGAACAAGATCCATATATGGTGGCAGTCCCCTCATCTTTTCGGCACAGGAAGGCACCTCACTCCCAGCTCCAAATGTGCCCCACTGGGTTTTCATGGAAGTCTGTTGGCAAAATCTGGGGGCCATCCAGTCCTGCCCTCCATTGAGACAAGCATCCTTGTGGGGTGCCCACGGGGTTGATCCCATCCCATGGGACACTACAGTGACGACACTGAACCAGTGATGGGGAGAAGCTTCCAACAGAGCTCCTCAGCACCCAGTCCCCCTCATCCTGGCCCCATTGGTGCTGGGATCCCTCTCTTCTTCTATATCCAGTCCCAGGAGGCTCACACCAGCATTGGGGGACACACTGGCTGCATCCTCCCCCCAAGATCAGATGCATACTTCAGATGTCTCCAGGTACACGTTCATGTGCCAGGGCCATTATGCCCAGACCCCACGACTCATCTTTACTGCAGGGTATCCTCCCAGCACAGCCATCACGGAGACCCTTGTCATGGGGAATTGAGTCCCAAAATCCAACACAGAAAATAAAAAAACCCAATGAAATAGTCAGGAAGGCAGCTGTCAGCTGTCCAAGCACACCCGAGGCAGTGGGTCTCCGCATTGCAGTGGCTGCTGTTGCTGAATGAGGATCTGGGTCCTGGGTTACACATCCTGAGGACCTGTCGCAGAGCTCACTGCAGGTTGGCGAGTTGGCAGAGGGAGTCAGCTGTGGCAGATGTCAGCAGTGTCCTCAATGCAAAAGATGGAGACTGGTGTTTTCCTACCCCTAGGGAAGGCTGTAATCCAGCCTTAACAAAAACCCAAGACAAAACAAAGTCTTTTTTTCCCACTGGAGCAAACTATTCTTTTTTTGGCTGTGAAAAAAAAAAAATCTCCATAGTTGGTCTTTGCCATGTCAGTAAGGGCGGTGAAGGGTTTTGTCCCCAGTCCCCCTGTCCCAATATATGCCTGCTTCACTCTGGGGTGTGATGGGGCATCCACAGAGCTGACACGGATGGAACACCTCTATAACTCTCTTCCCTGCTCGGTCTGGCAGTTCTCCCCCTGCTTACAGTGAAGTCCTCAAATTGCAGGTTTCCAGGCAAGGAGGACAAGTCACATCTGTGCACATGCATGCACACCACAAACGCTTCCATACCCGCTTGGGTGACGTTCAGAGTCTCACTTGTCCAAAACTCAGATTTCTGACCTCTCAAGTCAAGAGGAGCTGCACTGAGAAGGGTATGTCTCCCTTCTGGATTGTTTCTTTTTGATGTTCACGAATACCGTGGGGAGTATTCATGCCGTTGCAGAAGCTTTGTGTCCCTCCCCAGCTCAACTCCAGGCGCACAGTGAATCCTGCTCCTCCTCTTCCTCCTCCTCGTCTTCCTCCCAGCATGGTCCAAACCTGCTTGGATCGGGGTGGTCATTTGGGATGGAGGTAAGATTGACTTGAATGCATCCGATACAGCAATACAGGGAAGAAACTCCAGAGAAACGGAGGGGAGATGCTGATGGCTGCAAGGTTTTCTCTCCAGACCCTTTGGAAAATGGCTAGCTAACAAAAAATCAAAAATAAAAAAATGAAAAATTAACCCCGCCCGCAACCCCTACCAGAAAATCACCAACTCGGAGGGCTTTCTACATCGGCATGGGCTCTGCTCGGTGGCAGGGGTGTGCAGGCAGTGCAGGGGGAGGTGCGGGACGGCGGAGCACCCGAAGCTGGCTTGTCTCTGGCTCTGTCCTTTCCTTGCTGAGTCCTTGTTGTCAAGACACTGCTGTAGATTCCGAGTCCTCAGTCTCTTCAGGGTTTGTATTTCTCTTTTCTTCTTTCCTTTCCTTTCCTTTTTTCCTTTTTCCTTTTTCTTCTTTTCTTTTCTTTTCTTTTCTTTTCTTTTCTTTTCTTTTCTTTTCTTTTCTTTTCTTTTCTTTTCTTTTCTTTTCTTTTCTTTTCTTTTCTTTTCTTTTCTTTTCCTTTCTTTTTTCTTCGTTTTTTTTTTAACTTTTCCTTTCTTCTCTTTTTTTCTTTTCCTTTCTCCTTTTCCTTGTCCCTTATTTATCTTTTTTTTTTTTTTTTTCTGTTCCTCTCTTTCTCTTTTTTCTTTTCCTTTCTTTTATTCTTCTTACATGAGATGAAAGGAATCGGAGTCCTGGGGTGCAGGGAGGTGCGGAGGGGAGGGTGGGAGGGAGCCTGGGTGGGTGGTGATGGGGCAGAGGGAGGGGATGCGAATTCACTCCACGTTGCTGCTGTCAAATGCGTGACACTGCAGGTCTCCGCTCAGGTAGTCAGTCCCCGGCAGCTTCATGCCATATTTGTCCACACACCAACACAGCCCGCGCTTCCGTCCCCGGGAGGGCTTGCACTGGGGAAAGACACACAAGCGCAGAGATGAGGAGCTTGCCACCACCCTCCACTGCCTTCTTTGTGCTCGGACTGAGGCTCAGCCTTGCACTTTGCTTCTTTTACTTCATCACCTCCATCTCCCAGCCTGGAGTACTCCATTTCCTTCTACCCCACCAGCTCCTGCATGATGCTAGACTCAGACTGGACGATGCTTTGAGCCACCAACAAGGCCTACCCCCACCAACCATGCCTGGGGAGGCTTACTGCAATCTCCCCATTAGCTTAGCCCAGTGGAAGAAAAACCTCAATTCTCTCCATCTGGGGTGGTGACAGAATAAAGCCTTTCTGTGTGGGGAGCATCCGTGCCTCTGCTTGGATCTTACCTGCTTCCTCTTGTAGAATCCCTTTCGGTCGCAGTTGGGGAGGTGCACAGCGCGGGGGACCATCCTCTGGCTGCTCTTCAGCTCCTGCAGGGAGGCCTCCATGTGCCTGCGGCAAGGGCCCTGTGAGGGAGGAATGCGGTATGTTAGGCAGGGAGCCTTGAGCTGCGAATGTCCCCTGGTCCCTCCTACCAGTAGCCCCTGCCAGCGGCACAAAGCCCTCCCGCAGCCCCCTTCCACGGGGTAAAGTGAGCAGCACCCACCAGCTCAAACTCTTGCCGGAGCTCAGGGATGACCACACGGGGATGTGCTGTGTTCTCCGCCATGCCCACAAACTTGGCCAAGGTCAGCTTCTTCCGGCGGTCCTTCTTCAGGGCCTCAGCTTTGAGGTCAGAGAGGCGGCCATGCTTGGGCCGGTAGGCTTTGGGCGGGTAGGTCTCCTCCGTCATCTCTGATGTGGTTGGCTCCTCATGCTCACGGGATTCCCGTTCTGGAAGGAAAAGGATACAGAACTGTCAAGTCTCCAGCAGCTGACAAGGGTTTGCTTGCCCAATCCTGTGCCCAAAGATGCCTATCCTACAGCCATGATTTTATGCTAATTTTTGGGACTTGGTGTGTATTTCATGTGATCCCAAGCTTAGGGCAGAAAAGTATCTTCTGGGCATGGAGGAGCGGAGGGGTCTAGAAAGCCACCAATACAAGGCCTCCATTGTTTGCAGTGTTTCAGTAGAGAACGACTGGTTATCTGGATGGTTATCCCTCATCCAGAGAAGACCAGAGGGGACACAAAACATGGGGGAGAAGCCCCTCTTTAGCAATGGCAGGAGGATTAAGTGATAAACTCACATCTCAGCCTTGCAGATGCAAGAACAAAAGCCAGGGATGCTCAAAGCTGAGATGACTCCAAAGTCAGGGACTATCAACTAGCAAAGCTGCCACACTGCTGGACAGACACAGTGGCAGTGATGCTGAAGACACTGACCAGAGTCCTCAGCCTGCAGTGACGCAGGTAAAGCCAGAGGCAATGCTGCAAAGTAACAATGCCTGACCATAGCTATCACTGATGATACCAGGGGCAAGGGAGGAACATATTTAGGCTCTGCCCATGGCCCTGTGCACCCCCTCACATCACCTCAGCATGACCTGCGCCGGATGGATGCAGTCAGGAACCCTACACGGATATATATAGGAGAGAGCTGATGACAGTCTAAACTTAGCTGACTTGTGACCTTTAGTACAGCCACCAGAGTGAAAAAGGACTATATCTGGACTAAATCTGAATACGGTTTAAATCTCCTGAGGCTGCTGGTCTCCCAGCCCTTGGTTCCCAGGAGACCAGTACTGATGCTGCCAGGTTTGTGCTGGGACCAGCAGGCAGGCATGGGGGAAGCCACTGCAGCAGGATGACAGGCACCAGAGGGGATGAAACAACAAGGCAGACATGAGTGTCCCTCCAGATGGCTGCCCCACCCGGTTGCACATGGGTGCATGCAACCTGTCGGTGGCCCTGGAGATGGTCGAGCGGACAGGCCAGTCACTGGGCTCCCACTTTTCAAAGCTGGGAAGCTTTCCATGGACACCTATTTACTAAAGCAGCCTCCTTTTTCCTTTATATTCTTCCACAAGAACAGAGGTTGATCAGCATACCAGACTCAGCACCCTCCTAACTACCCAATGCAACACAAATGACCCCACCCATCATTTTAGGGACTTGCACTTATCTCCAGGACAGGATCCTCTTGCCAATTTGCCCCATGACATTCATGTGCCCACATTTTTGCCTTGTTGCAGGATTTCAAAGTCACTCCTCTATGATAATGGGATGATGGACAGGGGATAGGGAAGAGATTATTATATTGGGACTGTACAGAGTGCAGCCAAAATGCACACTTTTTGCCACAAGATGCTGCTGCAATCCAAGGACTGAAAGGAGCCATGAGACATCCTCAGTGAACAAGCCCTCCCACAGCAATGACACACTGCCTCTTCTGTCCCTGGAGCCCCCCCGGCACTGACTGCTAGGCATCTCCCTGGACTGCCCTTTGGTAGCAGGCAACCCTACAATAGCATGACAGGCTACAGCTCATTACCTGTGCAGTAACAAACAAGAGAGACACAGTTACCTGGACAGCCCTGAAATAACAAACAGGACACAGCTGCGAGGATTCAGAGAAACAGCACAGAGTGTCCAGTCCCCTGGAATTGTGGTGCAACGGGTGTTTGCAGCGGCTTGTGTCTTCATACGGTCAGCAACTTGAGCTTCTGCAAACACCTTGTTCCTCTGCTTCCTGCATGCTGCCAGCAAGCCAGAACGGGCTGGGAGCCAGGGGCTAACGTGGAGCCCTTTCGGCAAGGGCAGATTGGAAGCAAAATTGCTCTTCACTCTGCAGAGGGAGCCGAGGGCTGGTGTGCACTGAAAGCTGCCCAGCTCCCACCTGAGACCTGCTCTTCCTGCAGAGCAGAAGAAGCAAATGAAACAGACTCCTTTTGACTCCCTTTGCCTCCCTTCCCTGGAGGAAGCAACAGTGCCTGGTTTAGGTCTTTATCTCCCAGTGAGAACTCCATAGATCCCTTTTCTCTGCCCTCTGGTGATTTTTAACCTAATTTCCTCCAGAAACAAGGCTGAAGCTCATACACCTGTCCATCTGTTCCCTAATTGGATACTAACAAGCCAATTCTGACAAATTGAAGGGCAGAGGTCCCTGACATACAAACTCCTGACAAGCTCTGGGCAGATGGTGAGAGACCTCCATGGTGTCAACACATGGGGATCGGCAGAGTTGGGGCAGCACTGGCTACCCTCAGTCCCTCCCTTGCCCCTCAGCCATCTGACCTGCATCAACCTGCAGCCACCCCATGCCACTGGGACCGTGTCAGCATCTCCAAAGAATCATCCACCAGCCCATCCCTACCCACTGGCTCATTCCTCAGCCACCACCTGCCACACAGAGCAGGTGCACGGCAGGCAGCATTGACACCGCTGTGCGTCTGCTCCCAAGGAGATGCCAGTGGGAGGAACACCCAGTTTCCCCAAAGGAGCCTTAATTGCATCTGTCTGAGACTCACGAAGGAGGCAGGAGTTTCTCCTCCCTCACTGTCACCATCCGGCCTGATGTGTGGCCCCTTCTTGCCTACAGCCAGGGCCAACTCCCATCCACCCTGCCAACCTTGGGTTGCGGGCAGGCTGTGTGCAGAGGCAGGGTGTACTACACCTCCTAGTCTCAGCTCAGTGTGCAGCAGGAGATGGGTGCGTCTCACCACTATCATCTCTTCTCCACACTCCTTGGGAGGAGGTCACTGCTCAGCAGATGTCCCAGATGGCCACACTGAACAGTGACATAGCTGAGGATACTGGCTAGCCTGTAGGTGGGACTCCGGCTGCAGCCATCTCAAGGGGGTCTCAAGGATACAGCCAAGGAAGGAGACTGTACTCAACTTAGAGCCACCTCATGACTTTGTTTCTGGTCCTGGTGCTACAGTGCCCATGGAGGAACCAAGGAAATTGTGGAAATTGTGGAGAGCAGCTGGAGACCAACCAGCACGGCTCTGCGGTCAGGTCAGCAGAAGGGCTGTGTTGCTGATGTCCTAATTCATACAGGTTCCCATCAGCCCTGGGAGGCAAAAGGTACCCTTAGCTGAGCGTGGGCTGTCCCCTGCCCTAGGGGCTGAAGGCTTAGCATCAGGGCTGGCAAGGACAAGTTCTGTAGCAGTCCTTCCCTCTAGGAACTATTTCCACCCTTCCAGTGCAATAGGGACACAGAACAGCAAAATACTGGTCACGGGGAAGCCACAAATTCGTTCTGCTGTCCTCGACAGTCACCGACCGGGACAGCCTGTGCACCCCCTCACACCTGGCCCCAAACCAGCCCTGCTACTTGCGCTCCAGAGATTTTGGATACATGTGAAGCCCACACAGTGTGCACGTGGGTGTGTGAGAACGCTGCCTCCCTGCCCATTCGCGCTGCAGAGCTGAGCAGGAAGTGTTTTCCAAATGACTTGGAGGCTTGAATTTTTGTAACAAATTTCCATTGGTTTCTGGCAGGAAGGTAGGAAAAGTACCTATTGACTGCTGCTGCTAATGATCCATGCTCATTACATCCACAGGCTGCTGCTAGGGAACTTGCTGTCCTGTTCAAAAACTGGAAAAAAAGCCATGTGCGCCTTAGAAGTACAGGCACAACCCCTGCCTCCAATCTTGCTCAACAATTACTATCATGATTATTACTATTTACAGCACAAGCACTAACATAATACACCATTTAAGCAGGAAGGTGCTAAAGAAAGACATAACAGGGATCTTAGTTAAACTTCAGCATAGGAATGACAGCATTTCTCTATCCTCTCCATCCTTTCTGCTGCTGCTTCTGGCTGGGCAGCATAAAGCAGCTTCCCTCGGCTGCTTCTGGCTGGGAGAGGAGAAGCATTGGCGCTGCCCCTGAAAGCAGCATCAACACTTGCAGGTCATGTAAAAGATGTACGTATTTTTCTTTAGATTGGATTTTATGCAGGAATTCTGGGCTCAGGTCTCTGGCTGGTAATAATTCACTTTATGTATTTCCCCTATTTGTCCCCACTCCTGACCCACACTAAAACCGGGGATGGGCAGGCAAGTTCTTCTCCAGCCTGCACTTCCATCTGTGACAAAGAGAGGAAAGTAAAAATCCTTCCATGGGGACAGTGTTCGCATTCCCAATGGGAAGGCAGGAATGGGATGCAGAGCAGGAGGGTCAGCTCATCTTGCGCCCTTTGGCAGCAAGAGAGCACAAATGAGCAAAAGCATTCCTGAGCTCCCCAGTGTCCACAGGGACCACCAGTTCATTCACCACCCTAACGAAGAAAAGCTCATTTACATTCCCAGAGCAGGCACAACGTACAGCCTGATGAATGACCCCCAGCCCTGCCTGGATGAGCACAGAACTGGCTCTGGCACAATGCCCAGGGCTGGGGTCACTGCCGTGGACCACCGCCCAGTGAAGTCAGGCAGTGACGTCAGGAGTCTGCGGCGGCCATCCAGCTGAGGAGGAGGAGCAGCCAGGGCCAGGGATGCAGGCTGTGGCCAGTCCCTCCACTAGCCCGGGGCGTTGGCTGCAGGAGAGCCAGCTGCAAAGTGCCTTGGACTTTTGACGAACTTTTGTGCTTTTGTGGGGATTCAGAGCATGCTGGTGATGCTTGAAGGCGATGAGAGACTGGGAGGAGGCACCACACACCGAGAAGGGCTGGAAAACAGCAGCCTGGCTTGGAAAGGACAACCTCTGCTGATGGCCATCCCACCTCCTCTGAGTCCACAACATGCGCAACAGGCATTTACAACAGACCTGACACAGAGGCTTTTGGATGGCTAAATGCCATGTCTAGGTCACTGTGGGGATACTGCACCCTCCAAACTGCAATAAGCCCCATCATTTGGCTAAGGTGCTGATTTTAGGGTGGAACATAGCATTTCTGGAGGCCCCAGTCTCTCCTCCTGTGACTCCACTGGTCTCACTTAAGCTGAAGTTAAGAAAGGTAAATCCCATCGCCTCTTCAGTATGGGTCTATCTGCAGATTATGGTGCAGCTCTCATGGGAGGCTGTGCCAAACTGTCTTGCATATACAGGTGCAGTGTTAAGA
This sequence comes from Alectoris magna, assembly GCA_030625065.1. Lineage (NCBI taxonomy): Eukaryota > Metazoa > Chordata > Aves > Galliformes > Phasianidae > Alectoris > Alectoris magna. The sequence goes on from CM060567.1 coordinate 10,366,427, forward strand.
AAACCCAGACTCTATTTCATTCACTGGCAATTAGCCAAAGAGCTGCGAAAATAAGCAAATTACCTTTGTGACCTGCTGACTGATGCAAGGAAGCCTTTAGTAGTCAAAACACTGTGAAGCTCCCACAAAAAAAAAAAAAAAAAAAAAAAAAAAAGCCATAGACCACAGCCTAAAAACCACAGATGCTTTTGGAAAAGAGCTCTGGGATACCCTGGTGCCTAAAATCCCAGTGACAACATGAAGAATGTCTCTAGGACCTCTTTTTCTTGTGCTACAGAGACAATATTTAAAAGAAGTCTATGGCTTGGTGGGACCAAGCTCAGGGAGGGGATGAAAAAGCAGCCAGACGGCTAGTAGTACTCAACCCCAGGTTAAGACTTATCTCATTTTATTAAGCTGAGACCCAGCAGGATGCTCAGGGACACCTGAAGAGCCTTGGAGACAGATGGCAAAGGGATGTACTATGCTGGGGCTTTTTTTCTCTCAAGGTATTGCTTGGGCTTTGCTGAAATAGCCTGGAAGACCAGCTCTTTTCTCAGGAGATTAATGTCTCAGCACAAACCTGTGGATGCAGATTCTGCTGCATCAGCCAGGGCTCACCTGCAGAGCGTGAATATCAGGTGCTTGGGCTGCCCCCAGGTTCACACAGGATTCATGGGAAAGGGAGATCATTGTCCTGATGACCTTGGTGTCCTCACACAAAGCCGGATGGAGAAGAAATGCAGCTCAGCATGTGGGAAGAAGCTCTCAAGGGAACTAGCTCATGTTCAGTTCTGCTATGGAAGCACAGGGCCTATCTGTAGGAACGGATCTCCGGGTCAGCACTAGTTCTCTGCACTGCCAGCAGATGCCAAAGAGGTGGGAGAAGTAAAGCTGTGGCAGCTAGAAGCACACAGGAGGATCAGTGCAGCTGTGTGCCAAATGATACTTCCCTGAGCTGACTTTCCTTGCTGCAGCCACAAAGTAAAACTCCCTGGGAGCAACTCTCCAGAGCAAGCAGAAAAGCAGGTTTAGATATGGGTAGCTCCATGACAACATTTCCTTCCCGACGTGTGCTAGCTGTTAGTTCGGCAGGCTCCAAGCATCCACACCGTGCTGGAAGATCTGGGCTTGGGTATCAGCTGGTGAGCTGGGCAGCTTCTGACCTAAGATGCAGAAGCAATGGCTGGGGCTCACCAAGAGGTGGTGTCTTTGATTTGGCTCTTTCTCTCCAGAGACCTCTCAAATCTGACCAAGGTCAGTTCTCAACACAGGTTTGAGAGTTTGCACTATGCATACAAGGCACACAAAGTTGGGGGGAGGGCTTGTGGTTAACAGACAGTGTGACCAAATTTGTGGTTCACAGTGACAATCCAATCGTTTCTGGTAAGGTGCAGCCTAAAATACCCAATAGGTAACCAGGTTGGGAAACTTTCTAGTCTCTTCCTCCTAAAAAAATGAGCAAGCATCCATCCATCTCAATTAAGTAATGTTGATGTGCACCATCTTGAAAATTGCAGGCACTCTGCTTCTAGATAGCTGCTTGTATCAGCCTGACATTTCCTGAACAAAGTTATCTGCCAGGGAAGTGAACTGGCAGGTGGAGAGGAAGGAAGTATTTCAGGATCAGATTTACATCAAAAAGCTCCTGTAGCTGATGCACTGATGATAGGAAGATAAAACATATTTCCTTCACATCATCTGGAGTCTGCAGATGTTTCCCATTCCGTATGCTGAAGCTGCAGAAGAATCTGAGAGATGAATTGAAGAATGATCCAGAGAAATCTAAATAAATTATCTTGCAACACCACAGTGACCAAGATACACTTTTTCTTCCTGCAAAGGATGAAATCATTGAGTCTTTCTTAGTCTTGTATGCTTTCCAACAAATCCACCCTAGTGGCAGATTCCACCGGTTGCAATAAAAGCCATCGAAGAAGATACCACGCTGCCAAGGAACTAAAAGCAGAAAAGAGTGAAGAAGGAAAACTCAGGAAAGAAGACTGCATGAATGTCTCTGTGTAACTTATGGTAAAAGTGAGGAAAATCTGGAGAAGCTCCTGAAGAACATCATTCAACTGTTTACTGACAGTTTCTCAAGAGGCTTAGCTGTGGCAAAAAGAAAGGAAATCCCTTCATGGAAAACAAAAGTGCTTTCACATCTTCTGAATGAAAACAAAAGGGACTGAACTGCTCATCTGGCTACCAGCTGAGATGACCTGAAAAGCAATTGCAGCTGGGGTTTTCTTCCAACCCTTCACACCTCCTTCCTCCATAAGGAAGAGAAAGCCAAACCTTTTGCCTCCCTCTAGAAGGAGGTGAAGGTGCGTTAGATGGAATGTGAAGATGCACCTGTTTGAGGTGCTGAATGAGAACTGGTCAAACCCCACAAATATTTCACACGTGCAGCTATGACTGCAACCTCCCGCTGAGCCTGGATGAGTTTCTAGGACTTCAGCCTGACTTTCACAGCTCTGCCTTAAACCAGATGGAAAAGATCTGTGAGATCATTCATTGCTCATCTCTGTGTCAGCACCAAATGACACATCGTCACATGTACTGTCCGACCTGACTTTTATGAGCTTGAGTGATGAGATTTCCACCTCTGCCCTCGGGCCTCCCTTCTGCTTCCTCAGTGGCTCCCTCTGTCAGAAAGCCGGGCTGAGTAGGCCACGCTATTACTTCATCTCTCCATTCACCTAAGAGGTACCACAAAACAGTACCCGAAGTCTGATGTTCACACTGACAATACTGCTAAGAAGAAACTTGCTCAAGCCTGATCTGAACTGCTGCTCTTGCCCCTCCTTGCCATCTCCCTCCCTGCACTGTAGTGTGATGTAACCCAACCAATTTCTCTTGAAATGAAAGGGAATGTTACAGCCACATGGATGTCTATTGTGATTGCTACACGGTTATGAGATTTCCTAATAAAACTTTTTCTTTTTTTTTTTGTTTTCCACTTTTCCTGCATCTCTTTTAAATTAAAATGTGAAAGCCAGGTTCCATCACCGTTCACTCGCTTAATTACTAGGGTTTCATCATTAGTCCAATGCACAACATCTAATTTCTTAAGCAAGAATAATGAAAGGGTCTGTAGATTCAATTATCTTCAGAAGGCAACTTCCACCTGGACTAGAAAAAAGAAAATACTTATACTGGTTTTTAATAAATAAATAAATAAATAAACGAGACTACCGGTCAACTTTGCCCCCACTATTACCTTTAAGATACATTCCTACTCTTGTTTAGCTGGAGGATCATTTCCTTAAGTCTCTGTCGGGATTACCTTCTCCCCCTTAAATAGCAACCAGACAAGCTATCTCCATCAACATAACAATTATCTCCATCAGTGAACCAGCTGTGTCCATCCAGCAAGCAAACAAAACAAACTCTGCAATAACAGCCCTCAAGGCAGGCGGCTTTTAAATGCTTTCCAATCCTACAACAGTATCTCTAGGTTTTTCTCTTCAGTCTTTCGAGGACTGAGGTAGCTGGCTCCCACGGAGGGGATTAGGTGCCTACCTTGCTCTGGGTCTCAGTCATGGGAAAAAGGTACACAGCATCTTTCGGAATCAAGCCTTGCTTGGGAATGATGTGCAGCCAGTGGAGCCTAGATCTTGCTGCAAATGTAGCTTGAGGCAGGCATGACCCTCCAACCAGAAGCTGGTGGCTATGTGAGATGGACTGATGGGCAGTTTGCACACTTGTCCTGGAAACATCATAGGCAGACGGCAGATCATCCAGAACATGCTTGGAAATGGCTTCCTTGAGAGCAAACTTGCCTACATCGAACCACCGAGAGTCCCAAATTTCTGCAAACACGTTATACTGGCTTCTGCTAGGATTAACTGCAAGCAGGTGGATTGACATAAACACTAAGGGGTCCCCTTAGATCACTACCATCAAAGAGCCACTTCAAAAACAACATCTTGCTGAGAGTTGCCGTGGCTACACAGCTGAAGGAATAGAAAGAGAGTGTTTGGAGGGGGAGCAGTGGGGAGACGACAGGGGATTTCACTACTTTCTCATCAGATGTGATGTGACCCTTCCCAGACAGGCTGACACAGTGTAACCTGTGCCTGGCGATCTGCAGTGGCATCCCTGGTGCCTGGGAGCATGAGCACAGCTGCTCTGTGGCCTCCCAGCCTCCAACACATAGCCCTGAGGACGCCCAGCCTGGAGGTTGCCCTCTCCTCCTTGCAGAAGAGCATCCTTGTGCTTTTTGTTACACCTGTCCTGAGGATAAGCAGTTTATACCAAACTTTTTTTTACCTGTAAAAAGCCTCTTTACTACCGTGGTTATTATGCAGGCTGCTAGGGAAACCAAACTCTCTGTGTCATCTTTGATCTCTGCATGCACCCTATCATCCTGCTGCTTGCTCCTCCTCAGCACTAGAGGTTATTTTTCCTGTCCTCAGCTTGCCACATCTCACCAAACTTGCCATCTTTTCCCAATTCAGGTCTCATTTCCCAGCTTCCCAAAGGCCACATTTTGCCACCTTGGCAAAGAGAAGCTTGCAGACTCCCAGCGGCAGTCACCACAGCCCCCTGCACGTGTTCTCCACCCCTGGCATGGGGCAGGAGATGGATGGACAGCCAGAGAGGAGGTGGATGGACAGCCCTCAGCAAGCCACAGCCTGTCCACACCTTCTCTGGGGTATCTCCAATTACTCAGGCTGTCAGAGTACTTTACACAGACTTAGTCCCTCCAGAAAATACAGCCCACATCCAAGCAGAGCATGTGAGCTCAGATCCATGCAGCTGGCACGGAGAGCTATCTTGCCTCTATCTCCCCTTACCTCCTGTTGATATGCTCACCTGCTGCATCTCATCTCTCAGTCCTCAGTGGGTGAAAGGGGTAGGCTGCTCTGTGTGTCAGTATCTGATCTTTACGGCCAAACACCCATGTTCTAGTCATTAAGCAGAACCACGTAAGAGAGATTTATGCGTGCTTCCAGAAAACCATTCTGCCCCCAGAGACAAAAATGCTGCGTATGTGTTTGCACACATTAAATGTTTGTGCAGGCGTGTGTGGGTGTGTGAACATGGGTACATATATGTGTATGTTCACATGCGTATCTTCCCTGAGCATAATAACTCTGCTGCTCAGCAGCCCACGTTGGGGGGCAGGTGTGCTCAAACTGAATTCCCCTTTCATTTATGTCTGACCTTGAATTAGCACTACTAAGTGCTTGGGAAAAAATACAGGCAAGATTTGCCATGCCATGGGCCATTTTATCTGCTCTGAGTTGGTGCAAGTGAAAAACAAGTCACAACATTTCACTGCAGCTTCTCCTCTGCTCCCAGCCTTCCCAGTTTGGGTAAGGAGCACTGGGAGCCACCACTGCCATAACAATTTGGCACAGAGCCACTCAGTGCAGCGAGCAGAGCTTGCAGCGGACGTTAGGAGGAAGCAGAGCACCGTGCTCTGCGTGCAAGTACAGCCGATTCACTGCCTCTCTTCCTCCCTGCTGTACCGACATGCGTGTGCCAAACGTGTGCCGGGCACGGGATGCTGGTACACGAGCACTGACAGCAGGAGGCACACTGCCTGCCTCCAGCATCCCTCCTAGCTGCAGAGGCTCCCATGTAAGGCCAGCCCCGGCACTGTAGGCAGTGGTACAGCTCCGGGCGGGCTCCCTGGGAGCCGGTCCAGGCTGACAGCCGTGCGCGGGAGCTTGGAGTCGCTCCATCACTCGCGCACGCACGCACGCACAGAGCCACGTCTCTGCTCCGGTGAACTTTGCTGGCACCAGGCAGGAATTTCGTTTGGATCAGCTACTTAATATTCTTGCTCCTTCCTTAGAAACCAGGCTGCCGAAAAGTCTCTCCAGCCAAGGCCCCTCCTTTCCTGTTTGAACCACCCCACCAGTCCCACCCCCATACATGCACACCACAGAAACCCAGCTTTCTTGCTGGCACCTGATGGATTCCACCTTTTTTTTTTTTTTTTTTTTTTTTTTTAATATATTGCTATTGTTGATACTTCAGATGTGAAGAAAAATGGGGTTTTTCCTGTTTTGGACAGGAGACTTTGCAGGCCTGTTGTGTAGCTTTTGCCTTGACAGGTTGGAAGCTCTTTGCACAAAGGACCCTGTGCTTGGCACTGCACCCCAATCCCATAGCTGCTGCCCACCCCAAAACCCTGTGTCCACATCCTGCATCACCAAGCCAAGGGAGGGGGAAGAAAAGCGGGGTGGGGAGCGTGTAGGGTTGGATGAGGGACTGCACCCAATGTGAGCTGCAGGAAACCTGGTCTCTGCAGCCCTCCTCCTCCTGCTTCCAGCTGACGCAGCAAAGACAATTTTCTTAGCGCTAATTCTGCACCCCCCCTCCCTTCCCCTCCTGGTTATCATTGGCTCATGGTTTCGTGGGGAAACCTGCCAAGTCTCGCTTGCTTTCTAGAAAGAGAAGGAACGGCAGAGAAGGAAATATTTGACAACCTTTGTTTTTCCACCAGCCCGTTCGGGGCGGCAGGCTGCGCTCGGTGCCCCGTGCTCCCAGCGCTCGGCCTGACCTTGCTGTGTCAGCAGGAGGAAGTCTGGCGGGAGCACAGGGCAGCGGAATGGAAAGACGCGGTGAGTTTCAAACAAAACCTAAACCAAACAGAGCAAACCCAGAATCCTGAAGCTTGTGCCATAAATGAAGCTCATTCATGGTTTTTTGGTTTTTTTTTTTTACCAGGAACGTCAATTACAGCACAGAAGTGGTGTTTGGCTTTCGGTAAAGGACAGTGTCTGGCTGCTGTGCCAGCCAGGACTACAGGGACCGTCCTGTCACTACCTACACATCAGCCTACTTAAAACAAGCATTACCAAAGCCCTTTAATCCTACATTTGCTTTCATTTCCGACCCATTCGCCAGCCAGCAGCACATCCTGCATAGCGTTCCTCAGCACCGCTGTGCCCAGCTCACAGAAGAGGAAACTGAGGCACAGTGCCCGGGAGCATCCTGTCCCCACGCAAAACATCTGCTCAGCGGCAGAGCCAAGCCCGGCCTCCAGCTCTGTGCTCCTGCACTGTTCTCCTTGCGCCTCCACCTTGGCTATAAGGAAGAAAGCATCTGTGATTTTCAGCTCAGCCAGCACGAGCACAGAAATAGATAGAAATGCAGTTAGATCTTGTCCTCGCCACTGTTTCATAGTTCAGCTTGCAGAGTGCTGATTCTTTCTCAGCAGTTCGCAGCTCAGGGCCAATTTTGGTCACTGATAGATCGGAGGGCCCGGCCAGCTCCACCAGCACACAGTCCTTGTGCTCTTGGCCAAACTGGCAGAGGCCAGAGAGTTCAAGTCAAACTTCATTTCTTTCCTTGCCCCGTTGCTTAGGAACACGCCTATGAAAATATACTTTGTTCTCACACGCTACCAGCCGAATGCCAAGAGAGTTTTTTCCTTCTCCCATCCTCAGGAATTCCTGATTTATTTTTTATTTATGTATTTCTTTTTATTTTTGGCGAAGCTGGGGAGAAACCTGCCACTCTGCCTCCTGCAAAGCCTCCCCCACTGGAGCGGAACCAAAGCCCACTGAAATGAGCCCCTGTGGCACTTGGGGAGTACAAACTCAAAGCTCAGGTGGTGCCAGCAGGGGTTTTGCAACAAACCTGCACCCTCCGTCCTACTGCCCTCCTTGTTCCTTCCAAGGGTTCTCCCACCCCAAGCTAACGAAAAGCAGCAACATTACCAGGGGTCCAGGCACGCTCTGCATGCAGAGCACCTGCTAAAGGACCAGACTCCTTGGGGGGGGGTGGAACATAAGGAGATTCATGCAAGAGGCCAAGAAACAAAGCTTTGTTGGGTGCTTCAGTCTGCACAGGGCACCCTGGCTAAGCTTGCAAGGCTCAGCTCTGCTCTCACTGTAGGGCTCACTGTCCCAAGCACACTGCCTCCCGGACATACAGACGAGGTAAATAAACACAGCGGGTGACACGCTGCGGGATGCTCTGCATAGCTCATCTGGGAGTAGGTTCTGTACTGCCTCCTGAGCTCCTGGATAGGAAAGGGGCTCCTGGCTTCCTGATCTGCTCCCCATACGCCCTGTGGCTCTTGCTCCATCCAGGCGCCCTGCAGAAGGCCCAGCCCAGCTTTGCTGTTTCTGGTCAGTTTTAGGGGAGGATGGATAGTTTTTGTCATTTGGTGCAGGGAAAGCGATATGTCGATGTATATACACAAAGAAATTGTGTTTGCTCTGAAGGATGGCGCATAACAGCACAAGTAGCAATAAGGAAAAAATACTAAACGCATCAAGATTTATTAGGTGCTGGAAAGGAGAAGTGGACTCTCATCGTGCTGGTACAAGCAGCAGCTAACAAGCAAAAATGACGTTTTCCTGGACCAAAAAGACTTGGGGACCCTTGGTTCTGCTTTTTTGGGGGCTTTTTTTTGCCAAGTGGTTTCCTGGGTCCCTTTGACACCTCCCTGCCCCCCTGTATGCCACGGCAGAAACACAGAAGTGTTGCGTAGGGGGAACCAACCCTGAAGCAGCCACAGATCCTGCAATGGGAGTGCAGCAAGCGCCCGAGTGAAGCAGCACTTGCGTTCGTGCTTTTGTCACGTGCAAGGTGCAAGCATTTCAGCTTGGCTTTGCTCTAGTGCTACCATGCCAGCCTTCATACTTGCTTTTAATGTGTTCTTTCTGGCTGTTAGCTACACTGTCATTCTTTTTTGCGTTTGGATTCCCTGTTCCTAATGCACCTGCTCTTTCCACCTCCCAGTGCTAAAGCCCTTTGCCCAACAAAAATGTCCAGCAGCAGGCAGCCAGGAGCAGGCTGCAACAAGGTGAAAGAGGGAGTCTGAGCGCCAAAGCGGGAGGGTTTGAGGGATGCAAGGGGTGCCTTGCCCAGAAGGATCCCCTGGAGCTCAAGCTGTGGGGCCCAAGAGCAACGTGGAGAGAAAGGGGGTCAAGGAGAGGGCAAGGATGGAGATGAAGGAGAGGTGGAAAGGATTCAGCTGGGAAAGGACTTGGATGCAGCTGGGAAGTCGGGGAAGAAAACTCTCCTAGGGGTGGGTCAACCCGGAGGCGAAGGACAGGGGGATGTGGGATGATGCAACAGGAGATTCAGCCAGGACATGGATGGTAAGGATGGGTAAAATGGCACAAAGGTATGGAAGGGCAGTTGAGAGGATGGAAAAAGAGCTGGGGGAGTGGTAGAGCAGTCAGAATTACGGGAAAGTAGCTAGGAAAGCAGTAAAGCAATAGGGGGATGGCAGGACGACCAGGGGAAGTGATAGTGGTGGAGAGCAGCTGGGAAGCTGGAAAAGCAACTGGGGGCTTGGGAAGCCGATGGAAGAGTGGGGAGAGGAAGGAATGAGGAAATAGCAGTAAGGACGGAAGAGCTGCCAGGGGATGTGAGAAAGAGGGAGAAGTGGGGCGGAAGGATGGCAATGCGGCTGAAAAGATGGCAAAGCAGCTGGTGGTGGTGGTGGTGGTGGTGTAGGGGGATGGAAGAGCGGCCAGAAAGAACACAGTGGGGAGAGGGAAAGGAAGAGCAGCTGGGGATGAAAAGGGGACAGAAGGACGGAAAGGTGGAAAAGCAAGCGAGGGGCACAGAAAAGCACCTGGAACGCTGGAAAATGCAGCCGGAAGGATGGGAAAGCGGCCGGCGGGGGCAGGGAAGAGCGAGCGGAGGGAGGGAGTGGAAAAGCAAGCGGAAAGCTGGAAAGGGAGCAGCCGGGAGGGCGGAAAAGCAAAGCGGGAGGGTGCGGAAGCGCTCCCGGAAGAGGGAAAAGCAGGCGGGGATGGGGGGGAGGGGGGCAGCGGGAGGATGGGCGCGGAGGGGAGCGGCGGTTCGGCCGCGGGGCACTCACCGGCCTTGGCTTGCTCGCGGTAGCTCTTCTCGCTGAGGCAGACGGCGGTGCCGTGAAGCAGGGCGTGCAGCGGCTTCTCCTCGCCCTGGCGGGGCAGGCAGCGGAGCCCTCGGGCGCAGCGCTCGGTGTAGACGCCGCAGGGCTGCCCGGCGGGCAGGGCGCAGGTGAGGCAGCAGCCGCAGCCCGGCTCCTTCACCAGCTCGCAGCCCAGCGGCGGCGGAGGGCACAGCGACAGAGCTTTGCCGTCGCACGGTTCGCACTGAACGAAGGAACCCAGGCAGCGCGAGAGCCCCGGGCAGGCGCCCAGCAGCACCAGGAGCCGCAGCAGCATCGCGGCGGGGGGATGGATGCTGCGGGACGGGGCGCGGGGCTGCCGCCGGCGGGGGCGGGGGACGTCTGCTTCCCGCTTGGCCCCTCCGGGAAGGGGGGAGGAAAAGAAAAAAAACAACAACAAAAAAAGAAAACTGGAGAATTTAAAAAAGAAAAGGGGCTGAAAGCGCAGCCCCTGCTTGCGGGCACCCCAGGCTGAGGGTTATTCTCGGGGTGCGAGAGCCTCCCGCTTTTCTTTTGGCTGTGGGAGAGGGTCTACGTTTGCTTTGGGTCTTTTTCTTTCTTTTTTCGCCTGGAAATGGGGAATTGCACGGCGATCCGCGGGAGCGCAGAAAGAGAAAGGGAGGGGAGGAGGAGGGAAAGGGAGAGAAGGTTGCACGGGGAGCTGCAGCCTACAGGTTGCAGGGGTTGGGGAGTGGGATGGGACCGCACACACACACACACACGCACGCACCCAAAGGGATGGGAGGAGGCAGGTTGGGAAGGGAGCAAAGTTCCTTGAAACCCAGCGTCCTGCTCTTATGGCATCAAAGCAGTCAAGAGGGGAAAAAAAAAGAAAAGAAAAGCGCAGGAGAAGGAAGAGGGGATGCAAAGCTCCCCTTCCCTCCCCCTTCTTCTGCAGGAGGAGGAGAAGTCTCTCCCGACGCAGCGAGCTGCTGGGAAGCGTGGTATGAAGCAAAGTGGTGTTTCGATCGGCTCTGTTCAACCCTGTTGCTTTCCTCTTCCAAGGTTTGAAAAATCAAAAAAAAAAAAAAAAAAAAAAAGTGGAGAAAGAGAAAAAGCCCCCCAAAATGGCAGAAAAAGGGGGGGGGGGGGGGGGAAGAAAAAAAGTTTTCTGCAAAATTGAAGTGTTTGGTTGGAAAAGTCTGCGGAGGAGCGGTAAAAAAACGGGGAGAAAGAGGGAAGGAAAAAAAAAGAAAAAGGAAAAAAAAATCCACTTTGTAGATCTCCCAACACTTTTCCCCTGGAGAAGTTTCTAAAGAGACTGAATACTGCAGAACAGGCTGTCTTTTAAATAGACTGCCCCTGGCTGCCTGCCAGCCCCTAGCTGCAATTTGAGATCCCAATGACACCTCAGCTTGACTGGGTGCCAGCAGCCAGGGCCCTATCAGTGCACACTCGAGCCGGTGGGGGTGGGGTGCGCAGCTTCTGACTTCTGGGCTTCAAACCCCGGGCAGTGATCAAGGATAATATTATGAGGAGAGACAAGGGGAGGAGGAGGGGGAAGGGGAAAACGAGGATGGGGAGGGGAGAGGCAGGGGGAAAAAATAGTTGGGATCTACGCGGTTTTAAATATATATATATATATATATATATATATTTAAATATGTATGTGGATATATAAAAGGAGAAAAATGGTTGCAATTGGGTTGCAGGGCATCTGGGTGGGAGAGCTGTGGGTTTAGGGAGGTAGGGGGATGCTGCATCTGCAAGGTTTGCTGGTGAGACTGATTGCTGTCTTGATGGTGATATGGGGACTCCCGTGCCCTGCCCGGGACCCTCAAAAAGTGGGGGGACCCTGAGCACCCCTCAGCTCCTAAGGGGAGCATGGCAGGGAGATGGCTGGATGTGTGCCAGGGAGCTGCTCTCACCCACCCTACTCCTATTCTGGGAGTGCAGCATGCCCAGCTCTCCTTTCCTGCCTCCCCAGTCCTGAGTGAGGGGTAAGAACTCAGTGAGGGTGTACAGGCTGTGCCCCCCACCCCCCCAGACAACAAGGGTTAACATGGCCGGACAGTGAGCAGGAGGGAGGGCTAGGCTGCTTGTAAGAACTGTGCTAGATTACGCTTTGGAAAAGTTCACTGTTGCTTAGGGCACGCCAGAAAACAAGGGGAATTTTGCCATACAAATTCCAATTTGCACGTTTTAGCTCATTCTTCTTTTGCCCTGCACAAATTGTAGGGGGAGATGGAAAAAGAAGAAAGCAAGCACTTTGCAGTGCTCATCCTCTGTACTGGACAGCTTGGGGTTTGCTGCCTTTTGTTCCACCGCTGCATTCCTCAGTGTTACAGCTCTCCGGGCCCTGGTCCTTCGCACTTGCCTCCCTCGGTGCTCATTCATTGCTAGGAGTGGGGAAGCTGGAAGGGTGGTGAAGGGAATCTCCAAAATTGCATTGTGCAGCCCTGTGGCTAGCCCAGGCAGCTGTGCACAGGGATGTTACACCTGGAGCTGCAGCAGGACGGCTGGGTGGGTGCTGGGAGATCGTTCACCAGCACAGACACAGGGCTGGCTACCAGGGAGAGTGGGGAATCAGAAGGGATCAGGTGATTCCGGGTGAGGTTTCTGTGCATTTCAAATCCCCCCCCCCCCCCCCCCCCCCCCCAACTTCTGCACATGCACACACTCCTCCAAAGCCTCATATTCCCCACGTTTCATTTTAGATCAGTCAGCTATGCAGCTGCATTGCACAGATTTTGCCACTAGAATGCACCCTTATCTATGGTAAGAGGACGGAGAGCTGCTTAAAAGCATTAACTCTTTCTTCACCAAAATTTCCCTGCTGAAGGCTTTTTTGCACATTTCAGGTGTTCCTTGTTTTACTGCCTTCCTACCCCATGTGGGCTCTGTAGTAAAGATCAGCTCCCTCCTGTCCTTTTTTCAACCCCTCTTTTCAAAAAGGAAAGGCACATTTCTGAGCTTTCCCCCCTTTCTTTGAATCAGCAGGTTTTCCAGAGGTTTTATTTGATAATACCCAAATCTCTGCTTAGATCGTAGCTAACTGCTGCAAGATAGGCACCCCTAGGGTAAGAAAAGCAACCCCCCGGGATTTTATCTAGAAGCATTTTTGAATGTTTTTTTTTTCCAGTTGATACTTATGACTTTTGCAGCATTTTATAATTTATTAATTGCATCCTGCTGCTGAGTTTTGTGGGGATCTGCTACTGGTCTGACTGGGTGCCTTGCGGCACATAGCACTGGGCAGAAAGAGCACTCCTCATCTGGAAATCTGGAAGCAAATGGGCTTAGGACAGGGGAGAACAGGCTTTCCTTCTTCTCCACCCTGTAAGAAAGAGCACATCCCAAATAATATCTAGTGTGGAGGCAGCATGAGTACTGGGAGGGATAGTGGAGAGGTTTCACTCCCACTGCAACCTGTGGGACACAGAGTGGTGAGGCATGTATGGAGCTGCTTCTATCCAGCCCAGCTGCAAGCCCTGGCACAGAAGACTTGGGCACGGCTGGATGGCTGCGGGGCAGGGATCCTGCAAGGCGGCCCTGGGGAAGCTGCCCTAATTTTAGTCTGTCCGGGAGCTTTCTCCCGGGCTTTCCAGGTGGTGTGAGGTTGTCTTGAGGGCATCTTAGCTTCCCTCCTACACTGAGCTGCAAGGCTGCGTTGGGACTTTCATCCATGAAAGCACACCTGGAAGCTGTGTCTGATTCTCAAACCAGATGATGGCAAAGTTTTAGTTATGAGATGTGCCCTGATGGCAGGTTTTCTGCCAGATTATGAAAGTGGCCTCAACCACAAGGATCCTACCACTGAGCCCAGCAGTCGGGATAAAGCTGCAGATGAACGTTTGGTACATGCTGTCTGCACTCCTCCCTTTTTGGTATTTTTTTGCTTTTTGGCATTTTTTGCTGGTGATCCAAAAAAAAAAAAAAAAAAAAAAAAACAACGAAAAAAAAACCCCAAAAACCTACTACCCAGGAAAAAAAAGGCAGCAATGAGGCAGCAAGCAGTTGTTCATGAGCCATAGGAGAGCCTGCAGCTAACAAAGGTCTCATTTCTTGTGGCTTGTTCTCTTCCAAGGGTGGTCACAATAATGCTTTATAAGACATGCTTTCTTATTTTGGGGGGAATGAAGAAGCAGAAAAAGCTAAGGTTTCCATTAGCATCTTCTAATACACTTCATTGCTATAGGCTCCATGTGCTACATATGGCTTTTTGTTGCAAAAAAAAAGAAGTCGTTATTTGGAAAGCTGTTACCGTTCTTTATATCATAGATATGCCGCAATTCATTATGACATTCTCTGTAATGTACAAAAGCACTGGCTTTCTTGGGCACGATAAAGAGGATGAAACATATGTTTTAATCATTGTGGGCTAATCTTTGTGTTCTGGGGGCACTTAGAACATCAAACGAGTTGAGGTAGTCTAGAAAGATTAAGAGCTGAATCACAGATACATGACTGAGATATTTTTTTTCTTGTTCCTCCAAAACCACTGTCCAGTTTGTGTAGGTCGTGTTAGGAAAATAATGCTTCTGCAGGAGAATGGCGTTTTTTGGGGGGTTGGTTTGTTTGGTTTTTTCTCGTGTGCAAGTACTAAAAAAATACCAACAGGTTGCGAAATCGAGTGCCTCAAGCATCATTATGAAAAGAGCCAATATTTCATCTTTGGAGTAATCCCAGAGGGCACAATGACAAGTGACAAAATTGGAACTGATGGGGCAAGCCTGAGCAAGAAGCACAGAAAGATAAGACAGGCAACAGCAGGCGGTGCAGATACCAGTGTGCTGCTTCGCTTTGCGTGGAGGCTGGGTTGAGAGTAAGGAGTAAAATCTGATTCCTCCCCACGATATTTGTCCTTCCCTTGGATGGTGCCTTCCTCCCCAAGAGGTGCTGGCAGCTTCCCGCCGGGAGCCTTTTCCAGCAGCCTGTGCTGAGCAGTGCTGTAGTAGAGCTAGCGAGGGCTAGGTGGCATACTGGATACATTGGAGAGTCACCTCCAAGGACTTCCTTCCATATCCAGCAAGGGCTAGGCTGAAGGAATTATCTCTTTGCAGGCAGATTTCTGTGTCATTAAAAAAACAAAGCAACCGATGCTTCCAGTGAAGACAGCATCAATGTTTTGCTTTTTAACATGCCTCATGGGGGTATCAATTTTAAACCGCATGTAGGAATTGGAGTCTCCCCTCACCAGATCAGTGCCTGGGTGTTCTGCAAGGCTGGGTTGGCTCCGTTTCACATTACCAGGGATTGGCTGCCAACATTTCCAGAGACGATGGTGGCTGGGGTGCCTCCATCTCCCCATCACCCACCTGTGCCACCCTGTGAGTTGTGAGGGACATTGGCTCTGGGGTCTTTTCATAAGGACCAGAGCTCAGAGTCTGTACTGGATGTTGCTCAGGGAGCAAATTCCCCTTGTGCTAACGGGGGAAAGAGAAATGTTTAATCATGACCAGAGGTTCCCTTTTGTGCCTTTGTGGTCTTCATGATCGGTGCAGCAAGCAGAGGCCTGCAGGGCCTGAGCGGGTCCCTTAGCATGGCTGAGCATCTCCCCTCCTCCCAGTGTGCTTGGGATGTCAGGGAAGCACAGCTCTGCTCTGGGGAGGAGCGTGGCCCTTGTCCAGAGGCTCTGCAGGGCCCAGGAGGAATTGCAAAAGCAGCTTTAGTTCCCCCGTCTGTACAGCAGGGCTGGTGAGGCTCCTGCGTCAAAGAGGGTCTTGGCTGCATCCACACCGCTGCTGTTGGAAGTGGTTAGAGATCTTACTGAGGTGCTCAGCGAGCTCAGAATATCCCTGTGATTTGCTCGCTTTCCACCTCCACCTTCCCCCCACTCCGTGCTGCCCACATTCTTTTTTTGTTATTAATTGTTTTAGATTCAGACAATGCCTCTCCTTTGGCCCCAGGCAGGCGCACTGGCTGAATCACTAAAACACTTTAGCACACATCTGCTGAGGCAGCAAAAATCAGTATCTCTCACTCTTCCTTTTTTTTTTTTTTTTTTCCTCCTTTTCTCTCCAGTATCACAGTCAAAAGGTGACTGAGGCACAAAGTAGGACTGGAGTTGGCTGAAAAGGAAAAGTGCTCCCAGATGAAGGGCAGAAAACACCTGCATCTAATAAAAACAAACGAGAAACATCATCAATAACCAGAAGAAGAAATAGCATAAATAAAAGGAAAAGTACAAATTCAGATGGGCTCGGGAAACTTGAACAAATACCCCAGCATGCTGTCTTCTGGAGGTATTGTCTAATTATTTACCTTGTGGTGCAATGAAATACAGGGGATTGCCTTGTCTTGTTGGCATAGAGTAAGGCCCTTTAGAAACCTTGTTGTGCAGATGGGTGCCATGGTGATGGGTGGCCATAAATAAATTAGATCATTGCTTTGGTTGGAGGAAGGCATCCTCTGGAAGAAGCAGGTGTTCTCAGAAGGAGTTTCCTTTTGTCCGCTGTAAGGCAGTGCTGGTTTTGCTGGGAATGTTAGGAATAATGCTTTGGGGAAGAAAAAATGCTTGGAGTTGACTGAGCAAGCGGAGTTCCTTTATAAGGTATGCTGGGTGTGATGTGGGGGTGTGCTTTGCTTATGTGATCATGGACCTGCTGCCTTGACCCCTAAAGCACTGATAAATAATGGTTTACCTGGAGGGCATGACTCCTGATTGTAACCGTCAGCTCCCTCCTAGCCTGCTGTGTTTGGTTACTCCGGAACTTTTGCACAGTGCCTAAGGAGGTGGTATGAAAATAACCTCCTGTGTTGCTGATTTTTTTGAATTTTTTCATCTTTCAAGCATTCCAAATTCTTTCCTGAAGCAAGGTGTGCATGAGCTAAGTTGGATTTGGGGTTTTCACTTCCTTTAGCATTGTCACTTTTCTAGAAATGTTCCTTTCTGAACAAATATTACCATCTGGAGCACACCATGTAGAGGTGTCATATTCATGGAGAGATACTGTAGTGGAAATGCTAAGTCACAGATTGAAACACTGACTGAGCACCTGGTGGGAAGGCAGGGCCAACCTAGGGGAGCTCAGGTGCATGCACCTGAGTGACAGGAAGGGGTGGATCCTAGCCACACCCCTTCCCAGACCTCATTTAAGTGTTGGCTGTGCAGGCAAGGGTATTTTGCTGGAATTCAGTGCATACCTGGGGCCTTCCAAAGGTAAGCAGCTTCTTTATTTTATTTCTGTACCTATGGCTGTTGTGTTTGAGCATATCCTCACTTGCTGCAGCCTGGGACCTTGCAGCTCTGCTGTCATTGCTGTACATTGCATTACTATTATTGTCATCCTGTCATTGCATTACAGGCACATAGATGGGTGTCTGGCTGCAACATTGACAGGAGTGGCTGTAGGTGGTTTAGAGGCTTTCTAAAGATGAGGAGACATGACTCATATAGCCTGACTTAACAGAGAGCTCAGAAACTGGGCTGTCTCTTCTGCTGAGGTACTGTGGGGATTCTCTGGGGGCATCTGAAATACTCTGGGATTTGGGAATGGGAAGAACTCCCCAGGCCTTTCTGTATCTCTTTTGACTATGGAAAACTTTTTCTTTTTTTCTTCCTGTGATCATCATACCTCGATTTCTTGCAGAGCCTTCTGCTGTATGGTAGAATGTCTGTACAGCATCCTTCATTAGAATTGTGTCACTCAAAGGACAGTTAAGATCCTCACCAAATTAATCGATGTTGTAGCTTAGACCTTTGGCTTTCCTTTTGTGAAAGGGAGATATCCTCTCTCTGTTCTGTGCCTGACATGCACGTGGACGCTCATCCATGAGGGTCTGCTGAGTGCTGTAAGGTCAGGACCATGTGTAGTGTTTCAGGGACTTGCTGAGACTGTGGGGACATCAGCTTCTATCATGGGGACATAGGCTTGTGCAAGATTGAACAGAGACGGGCCCAAAAAACACTGTTTGGATAGATCCTCTTCTTAGCCGCCAGTAACTGGCCTGGATGTGGGCTTGTGATTATATCCCTGAACTAATTCCCTGGACTTCCCCTTGCCCCCACTCTATAATTATTCATAGTTATTTTCTAATGGCTGTCCTGCCACTTGTTTTCTTTCTGGCTTTCTTCTGAGTAATGAAAATACATCAATGGCCTTCTTCCAAGAAAAGTTATTAAAGCAATCACCCCCGCCTGTCCCCCTCTCCTCATTTAAAGCCTATCAAGCTCCATTGGATTTGTGGCCAGAGTTTGCATCAAATTACTATTTTGGGATTGCCAAAAAAAGCACAACCAGAAAGTTTTTTGGGGGAAAAGGAGGGGAAGAAAAAGAAGTGGGAGAGAAAGAGAAAGTTATAATCTTCCCAGATCACTATTAATTACATTTACAATAACGGCACTTTTCCGGATTGTTACACTGCTTACAAGCAAGAGGATCAGTTCTTGCAGGGGAATGTGTGTACATCTTGCCTTTGCCTTTTCTCCAGAGCAAAGCTTGCAGGTGATGCTGGGACACAGTGGGGCTAGAGGACAGTGTGTGTAGGGAGTGTGGATAGAAAAACTCGGTCCTGTGAAGGTGTCCTAGCTCAGCTTGTCAGTTTGCTGTCTCTTGAGGCTAAATTTCAGTGCCATGTAGCGTTAGCCTGTTTCCCTGACAGTCCAGAGCATGACGAAGACTGGATGCAGAATGTAGGACTGTCTAAAAATTAACTGAAGGCAAAAAATAATTAAGGGGACGCAATCATGAGATGAGGTTGCCTCATTCAGGTCTCCCAGGAACATGCCCTTGTCTTAATGGGTCTACTGCACAAACTCAGTGACTCTAAGCAGCACCTGCAAGTTGCATCATTACTGGTTTATCTAGGAGGGAGTGGCAATTAGGGTAGAAGAGCAGATCTATCAAAAGGCACAAGGCTCTTCTTCAACCAGCCTCTTTCTCCTGATGCTTCTTTCTGAGGCCGCTGTCCTCTCTGATCTTCTGCAGTGCTGGGATCCCTTGCACTGCAACTCGAGTTATCGTTTCCTCTCCATGCCTCTACTTAATGTTTCCTATGTGAAACCCGGCTTCTTGTCCCGAGACGGAGGGCTGAGAATGTACGTACACATCAGGAGCAAAATCTCAAAGACATTAAATTGACACACTTTGATGGCGACCCAGTTATCTGCGTTTTCAGAGCAGTACCACTTCAAATTCACCGAGAGCTTTGGATCCCACCTATTCTCACCTGGAATGTGATGTATTTCTTCCCTTACACCAAGTGCCTTCCCAGAAACTGTGTATCACACAGACCACTCACTGAAGAGCACAAACACCCACTTGCCAGTGGGGAGATGTTTTTATACAACATCCACTTTATCTCCAGCCTGTGAATCCTGACCCTCAAGGGTAAGCTAAAATAATACTGACTCTCGAGCTAAAATTCATAACTCTCCTGGCTGTGACAAATCACAGCCTCAACGAGATATTTGTTTTATGGCATATTACAGCTTCCCTTACAATTTACCTGTCCCCAAGGATCCTAAAGGCAATAGTTGTCTGTCTGTCCACCCAGGACCAAAAGCCTTCACTCTCCCCCTTTTCCAGCATCCTCCTCCACTCTCCAGTTGCCGGCTCCCTTAACGCAGACAGCTGCAGTCATCAAAGCAGAGAGCCGTGTGTGGTGTTTGTAAGCCAAGGACAGATTTCTCTCACGCTCCTGACAAATGACT
This sequence comes from Alectoris magna, assembly GCA_030625065.1. NCBI lineage: Eukaryota > Metazoa > Chordata > Aves > Galliformes > Phasianidae > Alectoris > Alectoris magna. Next base: position 10,385,857 of record CM060567.1, read on the forward strand.
TACAGCAGTGCTCCCGGACTGTTGCCCCTCTTCTACTATAGTAGCAAAAGCATGTAGGTCAAGAGCCATGGGATCTGCTAGCAGGCTGCTACCCTGACTCCCTCGCCTGGTTGGTGAGAGGAGACATCTTCACCTTGTGAACAAGATTGCCTTTGTCTTGCACTTTGTTTTTCCTAGGAAACATCCTGACTCCTTTTTTTTTTTTTTTTTTTCCTCCTGCCCTCCTGGTACTCCCACATAACCGTGAGCATTGCTCATGGATGACCCAGCAAGAATCCTTGCACCTTCCCATCCTCATCATGCTCTCTGACAAATGGCCCTGGGATACACCGGCCCAGTGTGCTGAGGGTGGCCCATAAATCCTTATTTGAAAACCCATAAATCATCGTTTCAAACGGTATTTAAGAAATGCTATAAATGTCATATTAAAATATATATATATACACATAATCATACATACATATCCACTGATATATTAAAAAAAAAAAAAAAGGCTTATGGAGAGAAAGTACATACATATTTTCCTTTTACAGCCGTGGCATGATAGGCTGAGAGAGACAGAGGGAAAGGCAGGCATGCCTGTGCCCTGTGTTGATGCTGACTGCTTGGGAAAGCCATCCAGAGGGTGAGTGGAGCATGCAAGTGCCGGAGCCAGCACCCTCATAGATCCGTGCTGGGAAATGATTATGATTCCTGCACTTCTGCAGCCTGGGGAAACACAGTGACTCAACACGCTCATTCTGGTGGGTGACATCTTTGTGTTGTGATGCATGTAACTGCATCAGGAATCAATTGAGCATTCCCCCCGTGCGTCAGGCTGATGGGAACTCACTCAGACCAGAGTCACGCTTTGGCACATGTGACGTCGCGTCTTTGAAGGCACTGCTCACATTGGTTTCGGGAAAATGCCAGCCGACTGTGTACTGCTTGGTGAGAGGACGCTAACAGAAACAGGGTGCGGAAACCAAGCCCTCCTACAAAAGGAAATTCCAGGAGATCTTCTCCAGAGCAGTGGGTCTCGTGACCCGCTGGGATGCACAGCCCTTTGGTCACCATCCCTCTGTCTGGAGAAAGTCTGGTGTAAATGATGCCCTCAGACATTGCGCTTCCTCTAGGACAGCTAACTTTTGCATTTCAAACAAGAGCCTGGGGGTGAACCGGCATGTGCAAAACAGGCACATGCTGGTTATGGGGATGTGGGCTCAAGAGAAATGTGCACCATCTTGACAGGGTGGACTTAGAGAACGTAGCATCATGAAGAGCAGGCGATTTGCAAGAATTAGGAGGAGGAGCAGGGATTTTTGTTGCTTGCAGCAGGAGAGCCCTTTCATGGTGCTGAAATGTCACGTTAGGAAGCTGCACAGAAAATGAGCATCCTGGCAGTGGCACTGACTCTGCAGTCATTCATATTCAAGAGTGATTTATTCTTCTTCGGAAGGACAAGAACTTCATCTGTGAAAAAAAGCCTGTGCACAAATTTCGGCCAAAGGGAAAAGAAGTCATGCCTCCCACTTGCCTTCATTTTTATGGCCCATTTGCACTCTTTTTCCAGAGTTTTCAGCAGCCGCCTCAATCTTCCTGCAGAAATCCCTCAGGACTGCCTGATCCAATATAAACTTTACTGCAGCAGCTTTCCCAGGTGACTGACTCCTGCAGCTATTCTCTCTGCTCTAGCTCTGCCTGTATCCACTACTTGCTGCCAAATCCTTGATGTTTTTCTGAGGTCCCCATGTCTGTGAATAGCAGATGTTGTCTAACTTCCTATCTCTTCCTTTACGCTGCCTTTGTCCACCTCTAAAAGCTTCAGATTTTCAAAGAGCGGGTAAACTTTTCCAGCCTTTTACTGTACATCTGGAAGTCCACTGGAACCTTCCTAAATCTGAACATATTTCGAGTGCAGTGGTGCTAGATGTTGGAGAGGCCTCACTGAGAGTCCTGTAGGATGAATCCTTCCACCATCTCATTCTTGGCTTTGCTCGCACTCTTCCAAATCAGTGTAGTACCTCACATATCCTGACAAGCTGTGTGCCATCCCATCTTTCTATGCATACCTAAAAGTTGGCTGTGAGGTTGAAGGTGCTCACTGAGCTTTTTCATGTTTGAAGGTAGATCATAAAATGGCCTGGATTGGAAAGGACCTCAAAGATCATCTAGTTTCAACCCCCCTGCCACAGGGTTGCCACTAGACCAGACTGCCCAGAGTCACATCCAGCCTGGCATTGAATGCCTCCAGGGATGGGGCATCCACAACCTCTCTGGGCAACCTGTTCCAGTGTGTTACCACTAGACGTAGATGTGAGAGACCTGAGATGTCCACAGTCTTGAGAAGTTTGGTAGATGTTGAGAAATGCTGTTCTTTCCAGGGTCACTTGACTGGTGACTGTTGCAGTGCCTACAGGGCTAAAGCCTTTCTCAGAAACAGTCTGCCTTCTGTGCCTTGGACTCCACTGCTTTTCCAGCAGGCTTGGGAGCACTTTGGCTTCCAGGACTAGGCAGGAGTGGATGGCTGTGATCATCCGGGTATGAATGCATCCTGCACGGGATGGCTTCAGCTTGTTCCTGCCTGCATCTGTTCCAGCCCATAGACGAGCCAGGAGGGCTGCTCTTGTAGCTGAAAGCGGAGCTGGAGAGTGGCCGTAGACAAAGTTTGGACTCAGGACTTCTGTTCCTAGGAGCTTCCTAGAAACAGTTCTAACCAAGTGCAGTACATGCGGCTGCTGAGTTACCAACCTTAATCTTTTTCCTCTCTACTGTAACCAGTTTCCATGAATGTTGTGAGGCCAGCTCAAGGAAAAAAAAAAGAAAAAAATCCAACAAAAATCCATCTCTGTTGAGGGAAAAGGTTAGTTAAGCGAATACATTTCCTGTACATCAAATGGCTGAAGACACACAGGTTTCCTGGTTTCCAGGGCACCGTAAAATGACACACAATAGAAAGGGAGAATGAGATTCATGGGAAAAACGTCATATTCTGCTCTCAGCCAGAGCAGCCACACCAAAAGCAGCAGGACTGTGCCAGTGCAGCTATGAGCAGGATTTGGCCTTGAATCTGTTAAATGAGGACGTTACCAGAGTACCAGATTACACAGCCGAGTTCTCTGAAACAAATCCTGCTAAAGTAGAAAGGATTTGTTAGAAGGCTGCAAGGTCAGGAAAGCAAGATTAATGGTTTAGCAGCCTTTGCTGGGGACACCAGGCAATGGCTCTGCCCAGCATTTCACATCTTTTGCTTTGTCATTTAAAAACTTGTGAAAAAGGGAATGAGATGTTCTCCTTTCTTTCTTTCTCTTCAGTATTTGCAGTTAGAGTTATTCTTACTCTGTGCTTTTTTTTTTTTTTTTTCCCCCTTCAGAAAGCAAGTGCTTCAATGCCCTTATTTTCTAAATAAACTGAACATGCCCACACAAGTGCACCCACGAATATTAGCAGCCCAGAGTGCATGACCACAACAACGAACCATTTTGTAGTGCAGTGTTCATGAACATCTTGTTCATACCAGTCCAGCCCCCTGCTCACGAACAGCTCTGTGGTCGCTGTTAACCAGCAGCCCTCCGGTAATAATCTATTTGCTTCAGCCCTGTACCTTTGAGTGACCTCCCATTAAAGGACCTCAGTATCATTGTGCAAAATGGCTGCAATTAATCAATGTATCTCAAGGCTTATAAATTACTTTCTCCCTTGTCAGCTGTTGTTTCCAAGGGACTCTACAGTAACAAATCAAGATCTTCTCTGGCAAAGGATAGGTGTATATATATATATATATATATATATATATATACACACACATCAAAACAGCTCTCTAAAAAAAATCATTCTTTTCCTTTGTTTTTTTCCCAGTCCTTTCAGATATTAAAACTTACAGCCAGCTAGAACTTTAGTTACTGTTAGCATGAAGGCATTCTATTTTGGGGGAAAAGATTAAGGTCACTTTTAAAGGTCATGTGTCCAATCAGGAAAAACATCACCTGACTTATGTCTGGGCATGGTCCCTCCCTGTGTGATATGCATCCTAAAGACATGAAGATGCTATGACAGCAGTGATGAGGGGTGTGCCAGCAATAGTGCGGATAAGCACATGCTGCAGTGGTGAGGCACTTGCACAAGCTGCCCAAAGAAGCTGTGGATGCCCCATCCATAGATGTTCTCAAGGCCTGGTTGGTTGGAGCCTGGGCAACCTCATCTGGGGGGTGACAATGTTGCCCATGGGAGGGGTTGGAGCTCAGTGATCTTTAAGATCCCTTCCAACCCAACACATTTTGTGATTCTATGCTGGTGCTTGAGCCCCTGCTCTGTTTAATTTGCTTGAGCACGTGCAGCCACAGCCTCTGGTTTGCAGCACCCCTTTCTTGAGTGGCTCATCCTATAGTGGGATCTTCATTCCAGTTGTTGTTCTCCTTCTGGCTGCCAGTTTTCATGATGCATTGTAGAAATATTATGTCTTTGAGAAACCTGCAGTGCTGTCAGATTTTGTTGTGATAGACCAGTGGGAAGTAATGCTATTGCAAATCATGGAGCAGCAGATGCAGAAGTCTCCCTACCCCTGAGTGCAAATATGACTGAGCACTGCCTGGTGTCACAGCATTGTGGTGGCATTTTCACCGAGTCCTTCAGAAGCCTCTGCCAAAGCTGCAGTCTGGAATTTGTCCTGCTTCACCTTGTTTTAGCACCTGGGGTTGAAAGGAATTTCCAAACTAGAGGGAAGCACAAAGAGCTGGCACACAGTGGGCTCCTGGCTCTGATCTCTCCAGAGCCACTGACTCACTCTGTGATCTTCAGCAAGGCTGCTGACCTGCCTGTGCTTTGTGCTGCACAGCTGGAAAACGGAGTAGAAAAAAGAAGCGATGGGAACTTCACTGAAAAGAGCAGATGCAGAGATTTTCTAGAAAAACAAATCACCCAAACCCTGCCACTCCAGCCTTCCCCACCCCCAGCAACCGGTTTGGCTCTCTTCTTTGCACCTTATAGTTCAAGCTAAAAGCAGTTTCAAGTGGAAAGTGTAGGGCTGTGTTTTCTTACATGTCCTGGATCCTCCTTTAACTGTGAAAATGTTCAAAGTGAAAACTTGACCTGGCAGCAGTTTCCGAATGACCTCGCTTTGGCTGTGAAATCCACTTGAGCTTTGCAGGAGCAGATTTTTACAGTCTTCTCTGGTAGAGGAACAAAAAGACTTTTTATTATTATTATTATTTTTCTTCAGGAGGAAACTTTATACAGACCGTGTGCTATACTTTCTCCCCGCACTCAAGGTCAAATAAGCGCTTCTCTTCTCACTGTTCCCCATTCACTTTATATCACCCAAAAAATAAATTCCATTACCCCTCTGTCGCTGCAGACCCTCCACAGCAGCCAGAAGAGACAGAAGTGCAAGCAGGAAGACTGTGCTTCAGCCATTGCAGCCACACGTGGTGAAGCCTCACCTCTAGGCAATGTGATCTTACAGCTCTAAGATGCTAATTACAATTGCTTAATGGAGGTGTGACAAATGCTGCCTCCTGATTCAAAGGAGAAATTATTTGTGGGATCCCTGTGCTATCCAGGGTTCTCAGGTCCAAATTCCCTATAGTTTAAGCCATGGCCCTGGGAATAAATGCCTATGGTGGGTTAACTTCAGGCCATAGCTCAAGGGTGCCCAAAACCACTACTGGTGCAGGTTTGGTATCACTGCTCTGCAGCTTGGGAGTTAGTGCAGGATTAGAAGCAGTGGCTGAACATATGGGGTTCAGCTGGAGCTAACTCAGTCATCCTAAAGGACCTTGTGCCAGAATAGCCTCTACTTGAATGATGCAGGCCAAGTTTGCCAGGTCTCTGCATGCAGCACCAACCATGAGCTGGTAGAGGAATCACTTTTGTTGGCTGAAAAATAGTCTTCATGGTGTTTGGCAGTGATTGCTTGCATGCACAGCTGGTATTCCTCACAGCTTGGCTAGACCCACAAGTGCACACAGCTCCTCAAGTGAGAATTTATGTGCTTAGACCCTCTTACAAGGTCGAACCTTAAGCGATAACTAACTCTGAATGATGTACTAAAAAGCAATAGATATGCAGTAAGGACTGATTCTAACCTGAAAAATACCTGTCTGACCCTTGGTAAGGACAGCCTGGTCTATAATACTAACTTTCCCTGTGGTCACAGGCAACTCATCTCAACATCTTAGTCTCAAACAGGGGGGATAACAGGCATTTCCTTTTAGTTGGCCAGCTCCCACCTGTGTTTTCTGGGCTTGGCCTGGGGAACATCATGTGCCAGGGACTGTTCCCTGTTAGAACTGTGAAGGTGACTACTGTGGCGTGGAGGAGGGAAGGGAATTCAGTTAGTTATGAGCCAAGCTGGGCTGGCTTCTGCCAGTCGGACTGCAGAGCATGGTCCTTGTTCTCTTACTTACAGGGATATATATGGCCTGCATTTCTAGGACTGTAAATGAGACATCACATCATCAGGGTCAAGAGAGTAACACACTGAGGAAAGGGAGACAGGCCAAGGACATATTACTGTATTATCTTATTATTCCTTTATACTCTTTTTCAATCAGACTATGTTCCCCATGCAGCTTTTTACACATGATTATGGGCTCTGTGGGGGCAGAGACCATCTTTATGCTGCATTTATGCAGCCGCTGAAACAATGAGGTCATGTTCTTGATGAGGACTTCCACACGCTAGCTATGCTAATGATGCTTGGATGCTTGTGGGGAGGGCAAAGGAGAGCTCCCCTGCTGAGATACTGCTTGACAGCAGAGTTGAAGGCCTGCTTGCTTGCCTCACTCATTCCAAGAAGGTGGAGGTTTGATCACGGCCATCTAAGGAATGCCTGCACGATGTTTTATAACTAGGCAATTCGTTCCTCTGTCAGAGATGTTCCTGCAGTGGGAAGTGTTCACTCACACCTCCACCTGCATGAGAATTGCCCCTGCCACCAGGTTTTGTGCCTGTGCGTAACTGCAATGTGAGGTCCCGAGGAAGACTGTCAGAAGTCTGTAAGCCAATTTTTTATTAGGTGTTGGATGTCATAGCTAAGGGTTACTTTCCCTCATAAAGGCTGATGTAGGAAAGAGTCACACTGTCAGCTCAGCCCTCCCACAAGCTGCTGGCAGATCGCATTCACAAGGGGAATGGAGGTGGTGGGATGAGCTATGCTGCGTTATGGGGCATGGCCAGGTGTGCTGCAGAGCTTGTGAAGCCTGCTCCTTTGCTAAGAGCCTGACGTGTTAGGGGGCTGCTGTCACTGACCTCCTCAGCTGGGAGCTCATCATTGCTTCAAAATCTTCCTTTCCTCCTCCCTGTTCCCTTGCCATGGGAGGCCCTGCTCCATCACTGGGACACTAATGGCTTTGGGAGCATTCTCTCTTCTCCCCACACTTCCAAGTGAGCTATTCTGCAACATCTGCAGCATCCATGCTTGCCTTCTGGCTGATGTACCATTCTTTCTGCCCTCTGTTCACCATTCTCTGTGCTCTAGGCTGCTTTAGCCAGTAGGGGTGAAGTGGTTTAGGGAGGGAGGAAAACAGAACAAGGAGAGAGGACGTGTAGTGACCTGAAGAGGCCATTCAGAGGCACCCAAAAGGGTCACATCTCTGTGTGCAACATCTTGGCCTATACTTTATAGCCGGATTGAGAAGTGCTTGTGGGAAGGCATAGGCTGCTCTAAGCAGATGCATTCCCATTCATCCACCCAGACAGAGCAGAATGGTGTTTGGATGTTACATAGCTTTGAGAAATGGGTGATGAAAACTGCTCATTGTGACTGGCCTGTAGCACACGCTGGGCTTACTCACCCCTGATGCTCAGGGACTTGTTAGAGGTGATGAGGTAGGAGGAACACAGCCTCTCCTACTCTACATCCATTTTCCTCCGTGTTGGGTCAAATTTCTATACATCCCACATAACCCCAATGCCCTGTACCAATAGTGTAAGAGCCTTTAAAAGCCATCAGCATGTTTGCACAGCTACAGGCTGCCCCAGCAGCTCATGCAGTTCAGGGCATTCACAAAGGTCTTGTTGACCAGCCTTTCAGTTCTGCCTGGTAGCTTCATACAAAAACCTCTGAAATCAAAGAAAAGTCCAGGACAAGCTTCAGTAACCAGATAAAAAGGAACAATCCCCAATTAACAGACAATGCAGGGCCATCTGTGCTTATACATAATCCTCTGGATGTGGACCATGTGAGGAGAGGAGAAGCTGGTGTCAGCTTCCTATTAAACCTACTGTGGTGGCGTGGCAGCAGGAAAAGTATATGGGATGCTTAGTGCTAGCTGAGGGTGGCCAGTCCCACGTGGGCAAAGCAGGAGGGATGGTGATAATTAGGAGGTGTATCGGTATGGTCATGGTTGTGGGATGGAATATTTGCTCAGATGAGTACTGGGGAAGCCGTCTCGTTGACCATTTCTCAGGTGACCGGGACAGGACAGTGGGAAAGGGAAGCCCCCTGAACCCACTGAAACTATGTCTGGGTCACATCTAGAAGGGAACAGATGGGGTAGCCCCCATTATGAGCATTACTCCTGCAGATCAGTGCTTCTCTTTCTTTTCCCTAGGAGTCATCTATGGGAAAAACTTGGCCCAAGAGGGCTTTGGCTTCTGTTTTGGACACAGCTGCATGTTTCACCTACTTTATCTAAAACAGTCCACGTTGTGCATGGTTTCCTCTTACATCAACGTTTCCACATTGCTAATCACAGTTTTGGTTTAGATTTTCTTGTTATTGTTGCTCAGACCTGAACTGTTTTTGCTTTTCCCAGAGGGAGAAATAAATGCATAGTATTATATTGACAAAGAGTTGAGGTTTACGCTGTATCCAGATGTGCCTGTACAGAGTGTGTTGTACAGAGTGTTATGTTTCTGTCTTGCATTATCTCTCAGGCTTTGACTCCAGTGGTGCAAAGCTGAGCTCCTCAACAAGCAGCACACTTCAAATAGAGAGGAAGCAGCCGTGGAAAATGATGGTTTCCTGCAACAAGTGTGGCGTGGTTGCATGAGGCAAGCCCAAGTTTTCATGCTTTTGTTTCCTGTAGTGACTGGAGTTTAGGCCCATTGCAGCCGCCTACATGCATACTCATCTTGCACGCTGCACTGATCTTAGTGCTGGCTCCAAAATCTTCCTTTGAGCACCCAAACCTCCCTCCTCCTGCCCAATGCTGTGCTCTGTCCATCTATGTCCAGCACCCCAGTGCCACAGAGTGCTTTATGATACCGCAGCAGAGCATGCCAAGCCACGGGAGGCTGGGCTCTCACGCTGAGTGCTCTGCTTGTGATTAAAGCCCATAAAGTGACCAAAGGTTGTCACCTCTCTTTAGCATGAGATACACAACCAGCCAGGAAAAGGTAGTAACTGTCAGCCTTGCCATTTTACTGGGCTGTTTGCAGCCTTCCAGCTGGCTGCTTCTCTTGCAGTCACATTCTCCAGGCTGAGCTGCATTAATTTTCTCAAGAGACCCAGAGTCAGCTGCTTTATTGTAACGCAAACTTGTGTCAAGAAATTCATTTTGCCTTGCTGTAATTGCTAGTAGTAAAAAACAAAACAAAACAAACAAACAAACAAACAAAACCCCACTTCCATCCATCAGGAAATATGATAGGAAAAGCAGGAACTCTCTGGTGCAGCTATGACAGCTCACTGGAGAAGGACCTGTGCTTGAGACCTGGAGTGTTCCTGGGTTTTGGTGGGCCCAGAGTCCGGATGTCAGCAGCAGTGCAAAATAGCATAGAGATAGTGTAGCTGACAGCTCTGTACCAAAGATTTGTAAGGAAATGGGCTGCAGCTCCTACCTGAGTCAATTCCAAACAGATTTCTACCTGTACAGGGGCTAACTCCCCTGCATGTCAGTCCTTTTTTCATACCGCACTCTTACATTTCTCCGTTGGGCTTCTGCTCTCTGCTTAGGCTTGGTGGGCTCCCCCAGACACGTGGAGCCAAATGGTTTAGCAGCATATGTGTGTGGTTCGTAGTTTTTCATAGTTTTTAAGTAAGTGATGAGATTTGTAAGCTATTATAAACAGATGGGCCCGGCCAAATCTCACTGCCTGGCTGAGCTATCAGCATCACTAGGTGCGTAGGAAAGGCCATCCTTCCCACACGGGTGTATTTAACACAAGGGGAAAAAGGGAAGCACAGTAAAGCTTGGTACCACGTAAGTTCCAAGAGTGACAGCTAATTTGCATTTTAGCAAACATATCCAACAGCAAAATGCAATCAATTCCACACACGCTCCAGGATTCCTACAACATGATCTTGGACACATGGATTTGATGGACAACGAGTTTTGCTGAAGCACATTACAAATAGGGAAGAAATGTGATGAGCCTCCAAGGAGGTTTTGAATGCCGTGAGTGTTTGTGTGAAGTTTGCTTTATGAAAGGCTTCTGCAAAAGGTAACCCCATCTGAACTCAGGATTTCTTTGCTGAAAGGTCCATCCGTGCCCTCCTGAGAGGTCAAACAGGTCTGTAGAGGATGATGCTGAGAGGTGGCCAGGAGGGCTCTGGAAGAAAAGACTGAATCTGTGATGAAGGATCAAGCAGGGACTGTGCTCCCTGTACTCTAGTGGCCTCACTTAGAAAACCACCTGTCGCCGGCCATTTTCCACTGTATCTGGAGAAGCTGGCACAATACTACTGCTTTTTTTTTTTTTTTTGCTTTTTTTTTTTCTCTTCCCGAGGACAGAAAAGCTATCTTAAAGTGGAGTCCTTTTTCTGATGTTATCAGCCAAGCATGACAGTGGAAATCTCTGCGTTTCAGGATCTACTTCATCTGATCTGAGAGTGTTACTGCTGGAGCAGTGCGCCCTACGCCTCTGCTCACTGGTAGCCAGCACAATACCAGCCCCAGGCTCTACCACTCCTGCTCTTGGCGGCTCTTTGGGCTGATGTTCAGGCACAGGATCCTCCAGCTGGAAGGAGCTCTACGTCTTATTCCAAGGAACATCCCTTATTTTGCCTCCCAGCTTATTCAAGAAAGTCTTCCTATTTCCTTCCTCTGGAGGAAACGCTCTGGAGCGCTGTGCTGTACAGTTCAGCACTTCACAGTGCCACCTCCCTGGGATGCATTTCTGAGGTCCAAATGCCAAGCAATGCTGGAGGGAGGCAGCAATATGGGCAAGCAGCAGGACCAGCATCTCAGCAGTGCCGTGTACACACCTTGAGCAAGCTAACAAATGCTGCTGTAAGCCTGCCCTCCAGCCAGGGATTCAGGTCCAGGCTGTTCTTTTGTGTCTCTCTCCCCTTCTTCCTCTTTTGTGAGATAATATGGAGCAAAACTAGAATTTGCATGCCTCATGCAGGGCCAGAGTGTCTCCTTCCAGCTGCCATTCCTGGGGTGGGTTTGTGTCAAGAGTGCCTGTCCTGGTGGGATGCAGAGGCACACCCCGCTGGAGAAATGATACAACCAACGGACTGCACCTGGGACCGGCACTCGTCACAGTTGGATGGGTTTCTGCTTTCAGAGCAGCCCGCTCTGGCCAGCTACACACGTCCTCCAGGCAATTTTAATGTTCCTGGAAAGTCCTCCCAAAAACAATCACATCATCCAGATCAGCCGAACATGTGGCCCACTGAACAGCTGCCAAAATCAAATCCATGCGCCTTTGAGAGGTGCTAGGGGAATTGCAGAGACCAAAAGGCGTCACGTTAAACTCGGAGAGCGAGACACACTGTCTTTGGACAAACTTCTCGATGAGTCTGCCCTTGGCAGAAGCCACCAGGCCCGCTTGGAGAGGAGCACAGCTCTGCTGCGTCCGCAGCCTTGTGGTGCAGCAAATCTGCTCGCGTGGTTCTCCTTTTGCTTTTAGCTCCAGCCCAGTGCCCCCAGGATAGCTCACCCAGCAGAGGGGCTGGCTGTCAGGAGTTCCTTTCCTGCTGGGTTTGGTTACCAGAGATATTCTCATCCTTATTCTGTTAATCCAGTGCTGAGAACAATGGGACCTTAATCCCTTCTTTGAGTCCTAAAATAATGAATAACAGCAATCAGCATCATCAGCTGAGGCAAGAGAGCCATATTTGGTGGAGAATGTATCCTTTCCTTACAGGATAAAGGGCTGTGGGACAGCCTGAATGTGGAACCTGTGCAGCTGCAACCTGTTGACGGCCTCCATCCTCCTTCTGCTTTCCTTTGCCAGACACACGCTGCATTGCCCTTGATGCTCACAAGAGTTTTTATAATAATCAAGAATACCAGTGACTCCCAAGGACATTTTGGAGGATGCATCATTTCTACCTTCCTACAACAAACAAAGCTAAATCCAGAGTTTTGCCTAGTTGCTTCACTGAACAGGCTTTTCCTCACTGACTCCTGGGAAATCTGCCTGTATGTGGCCATTGAAGTCTTAAAAGAAAAGGATGAAAAACATGTGAAGCCATGTCCTTGAAGAGAACTTATCTGATAACAGCCTGCTGGTTTGTCAGGCTTACAAGCCAAAGGAATGTTAGCAAAGGGGAAAAGGGACAAGATGTCAAATCCCTGTTCTGCCCGCCAACCTTCCTTTCCATCTAACATCTGCCAACAGGGCTAGATGCAGAAAAAATACAGGCTATGCCTACCAGATGGCTGATGGATAATGGCACCATTGTAAAAATTGGCCAGAACGGCTCAGACAGCAGCTCTGCCGCCCATCACAGCATGGGACAAGGGCTCAGATGGCTGTAATTCATCTCCAGCCATAAAATGGGATCTCCCCTCCAAGACCAAGAAGATCTCATCCTACCAGGTGCAAAGCTTTGCTGTCTCCTGATAGACATGGAAGTGGAGGGTTGCTTGGCATCTCTCAGGACTCAGCATTAGACCTTTTTGGTTTGTCGCTGTACAGCAGGGATGTCAGGAAAGGGATGGCTCTGATTTTGCTGGGGCAGGCTGTTGCAGGGAGAAGGTGCTGAGATAGCTCCTGTAGGACCCTCCTCAGGACTCTCAGCTTCATCACTTCGTTTTCTTCCATCTCTTCTGCTCATTTGTGCTTTTTTGGATTGCTGTCAAGGAGAAAGGTTTTTTATATTGGTTTGAATTTATTTGTCAGTGACTAAGCACTGGGTTTAACCAGAAACTCAGTTGCCCCGGGGAGATATGGATGGAAGAAACGATCGTGTGCGTGTGTGTGTGTGTGTGTTGGCAGGGGGCAACTTCTTCCCCAGCCTCAGCTATTCACACACTTCTAGCTAGAAGAACCTGAAGAAAGCTTTCTCACTTGTGCAGAGCTGAAGCAGAACCTGGAGTTGTGCTCCAACACGCTGAGCCCTCTCCTTCCTCTCGATGCGTGAGGACTTCTCAGCACTCTCAGCCTTTGTAACTACAAAATGTGTCAGCTGATTGCTATCTTGTCTTGCATACCTGTCTAGTACAGAACACGTGTGGAGCATTATCTCTGCACATACTCTGTGGCTGGAACGCTGGAGTGTGCTGGCTGGAGGGCTGAGCTTTAACTCTTTCACCACATGCAGCTCACAGATGCTATATGTTAGAGGTAGTAGGGAAGGGGGACTGAGGTTGGCACCCATGAGTTGGGCACTAAATGGGGCTGGGGATACAGGGTCAGAAACAGCGAAAGGAAGATGGAGGATGACACAGATGCAGAAAAGGTTTCTGGAGGAGAACAGATGAGTACATGAGGAAGCAATTCACTGAAAGTTAGCAAATATGCGGAGACTAAATATGTTTAGTCAGTCCTGAGGGAAACAGCATATGTATTTGTCCCATTCTTACTTTCCCCGGGCTGCGGGGCTAGATGGACTTGTGGTTAGACCCAGCCCAGCTGCTCTTGTGTCCTTATACAATCTTCCAGCTCCCTGGCAGCTTCTGTAAGCTGAATATTGCCTGGGATGGGTGACAAACCCTAAATATGCCCTTCCTGGAACTGCCATGAGAGTTCATGAGGAATACCAAATACTTCCCTCCTGGTAGTCATTAACAAAATGAGGTGAGAAATGTTACTTGATGAGAAGCCAAGATATTTACACATAGCTCTGGTCTACAAAGCAGTGTTGTTTAAACACAGCGGGAGAAGCTTCCATGCTAACCATGAGAACTGGATGCCTTTCTTTGGTTTCCCCATGTTGTGCAGTGAAGCTCTTTTACCTGCTGAAGGCTGAATGGAGATGGGTGACCATATGAAACCTCAGCCTTTCTATCCTCTTCACATTTTGCTCCCACCAGACTAGAGGTGACTGATGTCCTGTCCTGTCACCTGCATCTGTTCCAGAGCTTCCTTCTACATGGTATGCATGAAACAGGACAGAGGTTAAGAAGTTCACTAAGGCTCATTTATTGGATCTGGCACTGCCACACACAGGAACTCCAAAGATTGCTAGAAGTACAGGGAGAACAGCCAGGGAACACAGCAGCGGTTTAGGAACAGGGCTGGAAAGTGGGACCTGCCCCAGGCACGGATCAGGAGCCACTCATCTTCAGATAGTTGGTGAGGGGACAGCCAGAGGATGTCTGTCTGTGATACCCTTAGCAATACCGTGGTTTTTGGCTGGGCTGTCAGCTCTAAAATGGCTTCTTCTGTGTACTTTCAGGCATTTCTGCATATCTTCCTCCTGTTCTGTAAATCCAGTTAAGATTAAACTCTGAAATCACTCAGACATGGAGAGGCCAAAGTCCCTTTCCAGTGCACCCTGAGAGAGCAGGCTGGTGCTTCTGCTCCCACAAAGGATTTTTTTTTTTGTCTCCTTACTCCAGAGGAAGCCCACAAGGCTGAATCTTACACAACACATTTGACAAATGAGGCTGTGGTGAGATTGTGGCTTTAGTGAACAGATGTGGTGACACAGGGTGGGAAAGTCCCCAGAACTCCCACCAAGAGGAAAAGGGATGGAGTTTACCAGCGATCAAGCTGAAGGAGCAGGATGAAATGGTGAGAAAGGAGCTGGTCCCAGGTTGGTCACCTATGACTGCTGAGGTTAGGAAGGACTGAGTTAGCAGTTGGTATTTTTTTTTTCCTTTCTTTTTCAGGTCTTCAGGTTCCCTGGGTCAAAGGCAGAAGCAGAGGAATGCCAGTGCAGGGTGTAAATCAAAAGGAGGAGAAACAATCATTTGGTCTCATCAGAATGGGAAGTGCAAGAACGTGAATACAGGAAGCAAAGTTGGTAATGCCTCTTGGCAGTGAGGTGTGCTTGTTCTGAGAAAGCTTTCTGAAGGATGTGGAGTTGTTGTGCAGCTCATGGCAAGCGATCCCTGACAAAGCAGAAGTAAGGGAGGCCGTAGTGGGTCCTTCTCTCTCTTTCACTCTTGCACAAACATATGTAGTTCTTTTTCTTGGAAATGTGGGAAAGGATTACAAATACCGAGCCGTTGTAAATGAATGAATTCATCTAGGGAGTGCAATGGCTAATGTTACACAGGAATTCAGTCTGAACGTGGGATTAAACTCACCTAATTTTAAAGCTGTCTAGTATTTAGGTATTTTCGAGCTGTATAGATATCTGTTTAGACACTGGAGAAAGATGTGTATCTCTAGGGAGTATTTATCCTAGCCTGTTCCGGAGGTGGAGGGTATTCCAGATTGGCAATGCCTTCTTTTCCTCTTTAACTGAAGCTGCTTGATAAAGGAACCTAACTTATAATTGACTGAAACTGTTGAGATGAACATCAGTGTAGATAAGAATGAGTCCTTCCAGCCTTCACCATCTGATTTATTACATAAACATTCTCCTGCATCACATGTAGGAAGATAGAAAAGCTGTTTTCCCAGTGCAAGTAACAATAAGAAGTACTTGACAAGACTGCAGAGGACCCCAAGGCCTTTGTGCTGTATTGTGAACAAAAGAATTACCAACACAGACCATTTTCTTCTTCCCTTTTCAACTAACAGAAGAAGAAACAGATTTCCAGGAATTATGCTTTTTTAAGGCACATGTTTCAGCAATATTTTGGGGATGATGCAGCCTTTTATTAAAAACAAACAAACAAACAAGATTTTAAAGGCAGCTTGCATACATAAAGTTCTCACCGAAACTAACTTTTGTATAGCTTCTTATGCATTAGGCACTTCTGGATACATTTCCTCTGTAGAAATATTTCTTGTATTAATAATGAGGATCACCATGGGGTTTGAGGCCTATTAGATTTTTTAATGTAGCATAGATAGATAGAAACTTATTCACGGGTCTAAAATGCTGTTCAGGAAAGGGCAGAGACAGACACCCCCAGGTTGCACATGCTGGTTCCAGTGTCATAGACATTCAATGAAGGAAGGACAGGCTCTGGTATGAAGACACTAAGGCTTCAAGAATGCAGGTGGGATGAGTCAGTTGCCACTTTGGGGCTGGAAACTGTAACTGCTGCTTTGCTGTCCAGGAAGCAGTGTTGCAGCGAGTGGGACGGTTCTGTCCAATGGCTATTCTTCAGATTTGGGTATTGAATCAGCAGCATACTGATGCAGGTGCCAAGATTCGAATCTAATGAGTAATCCAAGTTGTTCCCTTGAAGATATCACAGGAGCAACTCACTTATTACAAACTGGCCATGTTTTTCAGAAAGGGGTTGAATTCCCTCATTTGGGGAGTATGATGAGGTCATTGGATACTAACATATTTCAAACGCAGTTTTATATTTACCTCTTGTATTTTAGCTGTTAATGATCTTCATCAGAGCACTCCTTTCTATGTCTTTTCTATGTGGATGCCCTCCCATGTTTCTTCTCTAGACGTTTTTTGTTTATATTATGTATTTCTGGAGGGTTGGTGATTCAAACTGTTTGAGGTCAGGGAATGACACTGCGTACACAATGCATTTTAGCACTTTCAGTCTTTTTTTTTTTTTTTTCCTAGCCTTTTCCTAATAGAGTGATGTAGTCTCTGTTGGCCACCAAGTCTTTGAGGCTACAAAGTAATTTGGCGCAAGTCTCAGGGAATGACTCTGTATTTCCCTTTAGAGGTGTTCTTTTCTCAGCACACTTCATTTCTGTCTCACTGAGAAGCCAGTTTGTTTTCACTGAGATCTGCAAAACTTTTTACAGTTTCCTCGGGGAGTTAAATACATAATACACAGAAAAATATGAGTATAGCTGGGACAGAAGGTGGCATGCAACAACACCATTCAAATATTCTTGGTGTGCAAGGAACGATGCTCTGTCATTCTCAGACCACAAAAGGGGTTCAGAAACAAGAATGTAATTTCTCTGCAGTAATTCAGCCAGAAAACCAAGAGTAATGGGCTTTTTCCTTCCAAATACAAGCTGGAATCCTCCACCATTGTAGGCTGATGTGGTCTTTGCTGAAGCCCTTTGTCTTCAGGGTGCCATCAGACAGTGTAAAGGTGTTTGGTTCCTAGCACTTAATGAAAAAATACAGATTAAGGGTTATTTTATCATGTTCCTGCCTCCCTAAAGCACCTGTAGTTGTTTGACGGTCTCCATTTCTGGTTAGTCAAAGGAATTAAAGAAAATTTATTATTCCAGTGGGATATTAGAACACTTTTAGGCCCCACACATGGAAGAATTGCCCTGTGGGTTTTTTTTTGTTGTTTTTGTTTTTTTTTTAATGCAGAGGTAGATGCCCTAAGCTCACATTTGGAATCACACTGGGAAAAGGAGGCTCCTAATTATCTCTCACTTGAAGACAGTCAAGCTTCAAATAAGCCCATTGCTCTGTGCAGGGCTGAGAAAGCTCTGGAGGTATGAAGTAGCCTTTTTCCACCGCTTAGTCTGTGCTCTGACTCAGGCATATTAAGTGGTGGTGCCTCTGAGGAGCTGTGATGAGGTATCATCAGGGCCAGAAGATACTGACGCAGAATGTTCTGAATGCAATCAATATGAATGACTTAAGACAAAAAGCATCATTCACACCCACACACATCCAATTGGTAAAGCCTGCCAATACCCACAGAACAGCCCATATAGTTGAATTGTTTCTCAACCGCTGAAAACATACAAGGAAGAAAAGAATCTCACTTTTTCTTCTAGCATAAAAACACGTGAATTTTTAGAGGCACTATTAGTATCCTGAACATATGGCAACTACTTGCGTTGCCTGGGGAAGTTTTTGGCTTTCCAATAAAAAACTGTTAAACCAGTAATGGGGGACTGGGTGTATCAAGTGTTTATGAGTCTCCCATCTGTAGGCCAGACAGGAACATCTCATATCGACTGTTTTGCAGTATTGTCAACCCATCTGCAGAACTGTCTAGTTGACCCCAGGTACGTGATAAACTTGGCGAGAAGCAAGAAAGAAACAGTGATAGTTGGGGGAAGGGAGAGAGGTGAAGAAAGGAAGATGGGTAGAAAAAGAAAAAAAAAATAGAAGGTGAGGAATGTAAATAAGCCTATTCAAATATCATAGAACTGGCATAATTACATTTCTTCACTCAAGTCCTTCACTCTCAAACTGATAAAGTAATTAGAGAGGTGCATTTTACAACTCCCTCGGCCTACTGAATTAGAATCAGTTTTGTAGTTGGTCTGATCATGCTGGGAGGAAGACTCCAAACACGTTTGCAGGGGAAAGTGTTAGTGTATGGTGTGCTGTTCATTGGAAAGACCCGGGTTTTACTGGTGAAGTGGGTTGAGAGGAAATACACTGTGAAGTCAGTCTTGTTTTTGTTTTATTTATTTCCCTTCTATTTGGCTCTGGGCAGCGTTAAACTTCCCACCCTTTGCAGTGCTGTCAGCCTGAAGCATACATACATCTGGTGTGCAAATAAATCGTAGTCCAGGCAAATTGTATCTTGTAGTTAAGTATGTCCATCTTTCCATCTTGCTTTCTTACTTTCTTGTTTGCTTCTTCTCTGCTGTCTCCAGCACCTGGCTTTGTAATAAATTACCGGTCCAGTCACCTTCGATTCATCCTAGAGAGCAAGAACTGGAAGGTTACAGTGTGATGACACCCCCATGGCTAACAGCTAGACTCATAAAGCACGCTTTCATTAAAGCATTTCACTTTTTACGATGCAAACCAATCCATCACAGCCAGCCATGGGGTCTTAAGTACATTTTCATTTCTACTAAAAAGGCGCTGACCGTGACAGCATACGGTCAACGTATTCTCAAAATGCTTCATGATCTTTAAGTGGCAGGGATGTTTACAACAGCTCATGAAATCACTGACAGCTGTAAATACCACACAAGTCTTCACTCTCTTCTGATTACTGAAACAATGATTCTGTGTCTGAAAGACATTTAGTTCCAAAATGTTTTAATTAGCCTGGACAGAATAGGCTTGAAGTTATACAGTAGGAGGACAGTTCTAACTACCCTTTCAGATTTCACCTTCCTTTGCATTTTATTCATGTGACACAAACTCTATTGAAAAGATCAGTGTTGTGGGTGACCAAAGGTTTCCATTCATTTACCTGTAGGTCCATTGCCAACAGCTACAAACACCTGTTAATGGCCATTTCTGGGGAAAAAAGAATCACTCATAACCATTCTCTCATCTGGTCTTCCCCATCTTATTCCTTAAAAACATTTTCCAAACCTCATGTTTTCCACAGAATAGATTTTCTGTCTTTGAACCAGAGGAGGAGAAATATATCACATTTAAAACAAATGTTATGAACAGTTCCCTTAACCTCATTGGTTCTAATGAAATTCATTCATAAACCAATACTAGATTGCCCTATAATCTGTATAAACAAAAAGAAAGGGAACAGATGAATGTATACTGAGATACTGACTAACAGGAAAAATGAAACATAATGATCACATATCTCAGAAACCTAACGAATGCTCAGATTGCCCTCCAGATTATAAAGAAAGGAGGAGTTAAGAATGAATTTCAAGAAAGTTAAAACATGGTTATTTTGTAGATGCTCACAAGGGGCTCCTGTGAAGGATAGGGGGACAAAATATAAATGGAAATTTCTGCAAATGATAAAAAAATATGGGCTATGGAACCATCAGAACAATCTACCTGCTTTCCAAACACGTTTGGTGTTGTCTGTGTGCTGGTATGGGCTTTAGCTAAGATATTTCTTTGCAGAAGAAGTTCCAGATGGAAAAGTTTTATATAGAAATTGGTTGTCTTCCTTAATTTGTTTTTCAACTTTTTTCCTTTGTTTTGTTTTATTAATTTGAAGCCATGGTTGCTGTCAGGCTTATTGCTGGCCCTCCCGCATGCCCAATGCATCATAGCACTCTTGGCTTGGTTATGCATTCCAGTGGAGCTGGGGAATGGTGAGAGCTGGGTGGTGTGTGCAGGGTAACCAAGAGAAATATGGATTCTTATCGACCTTCCAGATCTTCAAAGTACTGCATGAACTGAGGTTGGTGCTGGTGATTGGTTTGGGAGCAACTCTGAATCACTGCTTGCAGAGTTCCTGGCTGGAACCAAGGAAAGTTGGTGAAATGTGTGTGTTTGGAACTGATTATTAATGGAAGAACAGATGGTATCTAATCCAGAGAGGGTAAGCAAGACTTGCCCTGATCTGCCTTTGCTTCAAAACTGCCACTTTTATTGATTGTAACAGCAGAGGAGCTAACATTTGGTCATGGAGAGTGAACTCTATTTGCTCTTTTTTTTTTCTTCTTTTTTTTTTTTCCCTGATGTTCCAAGTTAAGGTCTTGTTGCCAGTGGGCGGAGGGGTGAAATCTACACCGCATCTACTATGGCTAAGGAGAAGACCTGCATTTCCAGGACTGTCAACTGAAACTCCTTCACACTACAGGCACAATTTTATAAATACAAAAAGAAAAAAAAAGAAAAAAAAAATTGAACTGTGATCTTTCTGGAATGGAGATGTATCCAAAAGAACTGTGCTTTGGGTTGTACAGCCTTCCCAAGGAGTCAGAACAAATATCCAGACTTCAACACGAGACCAAGCAGAGTTGCTCAGTCCCTGTGGAGATGAGATATAGAACTGGAGAATATAAACAGATGTGGAGACATTTTGATGCATTTTCTGAAAAAACAAATGGCATTTTGCTGCTATATTTTAAGAGTTCACTCCAGCCTCCTTATCAAAAATATGATGCAAAAAACAATAGTCACTTCATTTTCATTTCTCAATCTGTCTGGAGAGCAGAAGGCACAGTCATCGAGTAGATGAGGTAACATCAGAGCCTAACAACTGTTGAGGAAGCCTTGTAGAGTTTAAAATGCTGAAGAAAAAGGGAAGAATCACCAAGAAACTACGAATCTGAAGGAAATCAATATGATAGTCTAAGATCTTGAAATAGCATGTATTTTTATTTATTATTGCAGGCAGGTTGATTAGTACCTGAGGGAGACTGTCAGAATCACAGAATTTTAGGGGCTGGAAGGGACCTCTGGAGATCATCCACGAGCCAGCACAATGCATCTAACCCAAAACAGACTAAAAGATTCCACAGAAACAAGGAACTATGGGGTAATGTAGCGGAAATGCTAAGTCACAGCTTGAAGCAGTGATTGAGCACCTGGTGGGAAGGCAGGGCCAACCCAGGGGAGCTCAGGTGCATGCAATGCCCCTGAGTGAGAGAAGGGGTGGATCCTGGCTCCACCCCTTCTCAGACCTCATTTAAGGATTGGCAGTGGAGGCAAGAGCATCTCACTAGAGATCTCTGCCTAGTGCAGGCCTTCTAAAGGTAAGTGGTTTTTCTCCCTTTGTTTCTGCATCTACAGCTGCCGCATTTGCTGCAGCCTAGGTTTCTGCTGCTTTGCTATTATTGCTATACATTACATTACAGGTACAAAAGGTGAAATTCCATCTTCCTAGTCTTGTGCCCCCTTCTTCTGTAGGGAAGAAGCACCCTGTAAAAGAAGTAAGATTACAGCAGTGAAAGTTTAGGGTATTTTCTGCGTCTTTGGGGCTGACTTGCAGGCGGAAGAAGGACATGCAGACAGAGAGAGTGTCTATAGCTTAGGGTTTTGAAATGGCAAGGCATGCTGTTCAAGGATATCTCTATCAATTTTAACTAACCAGTGTGGCCTGCTCAGATCAGTATTATGGACAGCAACAAACAAGAGGACACTTTGTCTCATCAGTCTCATGGATATAACTTTCTGCTTACAGCTGTATTTGGCTAAGGCCTGTAGGTGGTTATGGACTTTGACTCAGTGGCTGGGCTTGGATGGGAGCCTTCTGGCTTGCAATCCTATGCTCCAACCATCTAATCTCTCAGCCCAAAGGAAACTGCGGTGTCCCTGTGGACTCTTGGTAAGACACCACAGCTTTGTTGAGTGCTTAGCTTTTGATGGGGGTATTTGAAGGTTTCACAGATAGCATTCAATGACTCTGTTCCCTCTTTACCTGGAGACTGCCAAAGGATGGCAGCAAAGAGACAGATGTTAGAGGGACATCAGGGTGTGAATAAAGGGGCGTGTGCAACAGGGAAAGTGCTGCAATAGCTGTTACTGTGAAGGAAAAGCATTCCATCCTGGAAAGCCAACTATATGGAATCCAGTCTTTCCTGCAGTTTGGTGCTGATAAAAAAATGCTGCACTGGCATCTCTGCAATATGATACTCCAAAGCAAGAATATGGTTTGTTATTACATCTGTGGCCAGTAGGACTTCATGGTGGTGGAGACATCCTCAGCTATGGCTGAATGTTTAGTTTCCATGCCCCTTCCATCCTAGGATGGCAGTCAGCAGTAATTACTTCAGTGGTTTCTACCCTGCAATTCTTAGCCTCTAGGGACTATACACAAATCCAGAAACTTGTTCCTTGCAAGCCCCTTCTAACAGGATGATGACTTCTAGTCCCTGCTGGGCTTGATCTAGATTCACGTGGGAAAGCTAGAGAAGAAATGACAGTTTGCTGGAGCAGCCTGTGCCAGGCCAGATTTCTGTAATGAGCTATCTGCATTTGGAAACAACCCTGAACTGACAGAGAAAGAAACGTAATAATGAATCTGAGGCATATGATTTAATAAACTACCAGCCACAAGATCTAGATAGGAGAGGAAAATTGATCAGTAATGACAACCCTTATGTAAAGGAGTGTTAAGAATACCACCTGGAACACCAAGAGATGGGCTGTGTCCTTTAATTCTGTGGTAAATTTCTGATATCTAAGCATGCTTTTCTGCAGGACAGGATAAGGGGTAATTTCATTTATTTGTTTTGTTTAACAGAACTCCTGTTTCTGACATAATCTTTATACTTGGCTTCTCTAGTTAAGTCTCTTTTTTTTTTTTTTTTTTTAAATTTTTTTTTTTCCTTTTCTTTCCCTGGTGTTTGCATGAACTCAGTGAACCCTCATCACGTGTGGCAGTGTTTATATTTGCACAGGCTGTTCTGTGTGTCTCTGTTTGTGTTGCCACCACATCTACATGGTTTGGCAGCAGCCCCACGGCTGTGTTTCAGCTGCATATAAATCAGCTTCCCTCCATCCCCCTGTGTTTCCATCTGTCTGTCTTCCCTGATTGCTCTGAAATGTTACAGGGCATGGAAGTTAGCCCATGGCTGAACCCTTCAGACAGAAAGGGTACAAAACCAAACCTGAGTTTCTTCTCCTCAGATCTAACTCATCAATCTGTGGAGGTGTGGGGTGTTAATGTTTTTGCAGTGATAAACCTCAAAGCAGGGACTAACCTCTGCTTCCGTAGTTTTCAGGTCTGTTTCTCCCAAAACACTTGTATAGAGGCTCTAAGGTCACCTCTGTGTTGTAGTAGAGCTAATCCTTCCTTAGCTTTCTTTACATGAAGATCTGCTTACTCACACAAATTGAATTTCTTCTCTGTCATTAATTATTACTTCCAATTTGATTGCTTCACATCTCATTCCTTCGTTCCTTCCTCTGGAGGAGGAGATCTGAAATGGGAATGACTGGAAGCATGGGGAATTGGAGGCACACGATCAGAGAATGGGATGTTAGGCAGAAATCACAGACCTCGATACTCTCCTCACACAGATATGTTTCTCTAGGAGTCTTCTCCCAGGCTAAGTTCATAATGGGGTTAATAACATATGAGGTTGATTGAATTACTGTGAGCCCTGGAGATAAACTTCTAGCTCAGGGTGTTTGTGTGATTTACTCCTGGCCATGTCTCTTCTCTTGCAGAATAGATGCCCCAGGGGAATAGAAGATTGAGCATGCTGCCCTTTGGCCATTGGCACTAATTTGCCAATTCAGTAGAGATGACAGAAGATGAAGCAGGGAGTCCACGCCCATCTCAGGTAAAAGAATTGTCTGTTTCAAGAAAACTGGGAGACGCTGATAGAACAAAATAGATGGGAGAAGAACAAGACTCTTTTGTTGTCCTGTGGACTTCAGTCAAAGTGCCAGATCAATGTTTTCTCACCGTAACTAGGTTTGATATTCTGCCTTTTCCTCGAGCATAAAGCAGAAAACAAACACTTCCCTTTAACCTGTAAACGCTAGGGTGGGCTTCATGTGGACACTCTTGTTTTAGAAGGAAGAAAATTCCAACAACCAAATCTCAGGGTCACTGTAGACTAAGTTAGGAAAAAAGCAGATAAATTGAATTGGCCTCCCAAGCCACTCAGGTTGTACTTCACAAAGAATTCTGTTTGTTCTTACCAGTTGATTAAAAAAATCATCTGTGATGGTGGATTCTTGTCTAACCTTTCAAATCAGGAGATATCTGGGCTTGGTGCTCTATTTTTGCCTAGTACTCTGGCTCCAAATTTGAATTTCCTTTTAAGTTACGAAGTAGGGTCTAATGCTCAATTTCAATAGTTTCCGGGGAATTATTTGTAATGTCTATTCTGTTAAACAAAGAAATCTTTCTAATAGTACTTTGCTACCAAACTTTTGCTGAGGTGTGGGGGTGGCTGTTATTTCACTTTTGAGAGAAACTCCCTTTAGAAATTCAGAAAGGGCAGATAACCCTGAGACGTGAATGTCCTCTTCCTTTGTCTTCTATCTGAAAAAGGGAAAAAATTCCAGTGTTTTTTTTTTTTTTTTTCCCCAGTATTTCTGATGTCCTGGACATGTCTTGACTAAATATGGCGCTTTAATATAAAGAGTGTATTGATGTTGAAGAGTTTGAGGTTGGGAATGATGAAGTTAAGTGTCTATGGATAAGGATCAGGCGGAAGGCCTGTAGGGGCAACTTCCTGGTGGCGGTCTGTTATAGACTGCCTAATCAGGATGAAGAGCCATGCTAGACCTGCTCTTCGCTAACACAGAAGGACTGGTGGGAGATGTGAAGGCTGGAGACTGTCTTGGGCAGAGCAACCATGAAATTGTAGAGTTCTCTATTCTAGGAGATGTCAGAAGGGTGACTAGCAGATCTGCTGTCTTGAACTTCCAGAGGGTGGACTTTGACCTGTTCAGGATGCTTGTTGCAGGGGTCCCTTGGGAGTCACTCCTTAAAGGTAAATGGATCTAGGAAGCCTGGATGCCCCTCAAGATGGAAATGTTAAAGGCATAAGAACAGGCAATCCCTGAATGCTCTAAGGTGAGCTGTAGGGGAAGAAGACCAGTGCGGATGAACCGGGAATTACAGTTGACTCTCTGTAAGAAAAAGAGAGTCTGTGTCGTCTGGAAGAAAGGACAGGCTACTTGGGGAGATTCCAAGGAAGTTGCTAAGGTATGCAGGGTGGAAGTCAGGAAGGCAAAAGCCTTTCATAGGCACATCTTATCCTCAGTGTGCTTTACACTCTGATCTGGAAGTCTGGGATGCTATGCAGAATACACCCCTGGTGATTCAGGTGGAGACAGTTAGAGAGCTCCCCCTTCATCTGGACTGTCACAAGTCCATGGGACTGGATGGGCTCCACTCTCGAGTGCTGAGGGAGTTGGTGGGGGTGATTGCCGAGCTGCTCTCTGCCGCCTACCAGTGCTCCTGGTCCTCTGAAGAGGACCCAGAGGATTGGGGGCTTGCCAATGTGACTTCCATCTATGAGATAGGCTGTAAGGAAGATCGGGGGGAACTACAGGCCTGTCAGCCTGACCTCAGTACCAGGGAAAGTTACGGAGCAAATAATCTTGGGTGAGATCACTTGGAACGTGCGTGACATCCAGGGAATGGCAGTGTTCAAGAGGTGCCTGGATGAGGAGCTACAAGAGATGGTTTAGTAGCTTGTGGTAGCAATGGTAATGGGGAGGATGGTTGGACTAGATGATCTTGTAGGTCCTTTCCAACCTTGTGATTCTATGATTCCATGAAATGTCGTGGTGTAAAATCATTATCTATCTATGGGAATCTCATAGAACCAGAGTGGTTTTAATGTTCATCAGAGTATTTCTGTGAAAGTTCCTAGGATGCCAGGGAAAGCATTGACTGACCACGGAAAACAGATATGAGACAAGTGCATGATGGCATTATTTTTTTTTTTAAAGGAAAAAAATGTATTAATGACATAACTGTATTTACTTTTGGTCACTGTTAAGTTTTCCAGACTGTTAACTCCACAAGAATAGAACATACATAGCTGCAGTATGGAGCTGAGTCAGTTTGGATTCAATATTTAAAGAGCAGAAGAGAAGCAACTAGGTGTCAAAAGATGCAAGTAGGTTGAATCATAATGATGAGATATAGCCTTCTCATCTGCTGGGAGCTCCTCTGCAAAGTAAGACTGTTAGGTATACAAGTCTCTGGTGGGGACTGGTGAGGAGGATATAAGCATAAACTAACAGAGCTATACTACCCTCAAGTAGGGGATGAGGGAAGCTTTCTCTGTAAAAGGGATCCTGAGGTCTCTGCTGAGGTGCCAAGATTGAAGATTTTGCCAGGGATGGAAATTGAATTGATTTGTGCCCCTCAGACTAACTCCAGGAACCTCACTACTGCCTGAGAGCATTAATGTAGAGGCTTTTCAGCTGGAGACGAGTTTATGGCTTTTAACTTTTTGATGTTCATGCATTTTATAAAGCCACAATCTTTCTTTTTTTTTTTTTTTTTAATTGGGCTTTTATAGAAAGGTCTCCGAAGTCTAGCAAGATTCCAGCTTAACAGTAGAGATTGTGCTAGAGAGATACGTAAGAAGGGAGAGAAAATAGGAAGACCTTGGGAAAGATGAGTAAATACAGAAGTACAAGCAGAGCTCTGTCAAAGCAAGTTTCTGACTTACATGCTTAACTTTATCCATCAGCCTAGGGGCAAGTCTACAGCATGATCAACCTCCTAGATCTCACTTGGCTGGATAATGCTTGGACCTGGAAGAGAATGTAATGCCAATCCACCATGCCAGCCATCCCACCAGAGGCATCTTGATGTTGGCATTGCTGCGACCCAGAAATGAGGGGAGGGTGACAGGAATTCACTGAACTGGGGAATTCAGTGCTGCAGATGGTTAAACACCTTCCAAACCAGAAGAAGTTGCTCTGCGTTCCAATATTACTGATGGTAAAGGTAGTGCCCCTGGTAGGATACGCTGTCTTCGCTGGGGTATGCATTAATATCCACTGTGCTTAGTGAGGAATTTCCCCTCTCCTGCAGAGTCTGGCAGCAGCTATTAGATTCTTTCTTCCTCAGTCTTAGGTCCCACAGTCCCTGTTCAGAGAAGTTGGGCCGCTCGCTGCAGTGGCTGCAGTGGCTCTGAAAGTCTCTTTCAGCTCATATGTGGGACCACTGGTAGGGTGTGGGTACATGTATCCCTATGCAGTGACACATCAGCAGGAGGTGACCTTGTTCCAGGGAAACAAACACCAGTTTAGCTGGGTTACTGGAGCCAAAACCCTGTAAAACTGAATTTTCACTGAGAACAGTCCCTGCAACGATGTGAATGCTGTATACAACCAAGCCCCTGAAAGTAATGCAACTCCTTGCAAAATAACAAACAAAACAGATGCAATGTGTTGAACAAGACAGGGGATATGGTGTGTAATTTTTGTCTTGTGTCCTTCTCACTGCAGGAAATGTTGGGTGAAATGTTCTGGTCATCCAAAGAAGTGGACCATGCAGCATGGGATGGCAGCCCCTTTGTGATCGCTGAGGCTTTGGTGCTGGGATCAGCACAAGGAAGGACGCCAGAGAAAAAGTATGAGATTACCTCTCAGCAAAACCCTTTGGCCTGAATCACTGACATCTTTGATTTAAACAGTAATTTAAAACACGCATGATGAGAAGTCAGGGAAGGGATCCAGGAAGGCCTGGGGTCCAGCCAACCTGGTGTGTCTGCCAATTTGCTGTTCTGAAGGTAGGTTTGCTAGGAAGGGGCAGGACCATATCTGAAACCGGTCATAGCCTCAGCTAAGCCACAGGACCCTTTATCAGAAAAGATCAGTGACTGTATGGCTGTACCAGCACTGCTTTGCTGGATACCTATAGTAACTGGTCTTTTGCTCAGCTGCACCAAAGCAATATATATAGGGGTCTGGGGGAAAATCCTGACATAGTCTTTCTTTGCAGCTGATCAGAAAGCCCTGTCAACGTAAGACATATGGATACCCTTAAGGTGGGTTCAGTGATGTACTTGAGGGTGAGGAAGGCATGCAGGAGCAGAAAGGAAGGGAAGAAAAGTGGATGAAGGAAAAGAGGAGCACATCAGGACATCATAAGTCAGACAGGTTCTTTCCATTCTCATCTCTCCCAGACCGCTGGCTTTCCTGAATGATATTACTAGCACCTGGTTCTTCTCATGAGGAAGCAAGGGAGAGCAGGGAAAATCCGTATTAGCCAGTCCTAATTGCTTGATTTCAACAGGAGTGCACAACAGGAGTGCATGACTTGACTTTAGAGAAAGGTCTCCCCAGTTGAACACTACTGCAGAACTGATTCAAGCCCATTGCCAGTAGGATCCCAGACTTAGAAATATCAGCAACTCAACCTTGGTGAGGGGAGAAGAAAGTTTTGGTTCAGCTCTGAGTCCAGACTGTGGTTCTGACCCACTGCGAGTGTCTGGTGACTAGCTGCCTTTTTGGTTCAGGTAAGAAAGATTATTCTCACACAAATTTTCTTCCTCCCTGCTGGGCAATTTCAGTTTCCGTTCTGATATTCCTTGTGTCACTTTTCTTCCCTCTCTCTCTCAGATCAGGTTCAAGTTGGAAACCTATTGCTCAGAGGGAGCAGATGGAAAAAGAGGTATCTCTGACTTTGAATCGGATTCTGTATGATCATGGCTCAATGATCATAAATCCTCCGGGGCCTGAAACCTAACAAGGGAATAAAGGAGGAAGCACTGTCTCTCTCAGATCAAAGTAAAGAGAAAAGTTGAGATGTAAAGGAGACAAAATGAGCTGCAGGGTATGCGAAAATCAGAGCTCCCATACAGCTTGCTGAAGACTGCCAAAATCAGGTTCTCCACAGCCATCCCATACCTACGCAATACAGTGATGGGAGCGTTTTTAGATAAGATCAGATCCAGAGAGAACATGCCTGGCTCTGTTTCTTCCAGCGGAACAATATGGAAACCCACTGCTGGGAAACCGTTTTTCCAAGCCAAAGAGGAGGCACAGAATTGTTCTGTGCAACCATTCAGAAGCCTCCGCTCCCACGCATTCTCCCGCTTGCTGACACCCTGCCAGGACCGCAAAGGAGGAATTGATTTACATGCAGTAAGTCAACTAAATAAATAGATAAATAAAGCCTTTCCTACCTTGCTCAGCTAAAGAAAGGGAGGGATGAAGATCAAATTCAGTGGAAAGTCCTCCACAGGTGCACTGCTGCTGCCCAGAGCCAGGCACTGGGTGCTGACAGTGCTGGTAAATGTAATACTTATTCCCTGGGAGGGAATTTTGGACTGTTCTTTGTAAGGCTTGCCACTCACTGTCTTCTGTTCTTGCTACCGAACCCTGCTGTGTGAGATCCCTGAGCTCAGACAGCATTCGGTGGCTTCAGCAAGCGTGTCCCAATTGTTTTAGTTCTTATTTTGTTGAGCTAGTTCCTAAAAGCCCAGATTCACTGCAGAAGGATACACCTTCAGCCTGAAACATATGCTTTCCTGTTGGGGCAGTGTCAAATTGCTTGGGGAAAGAGCATACATAAGAGGGTTTGAGGGTATCCTCCAACTGGATCCCATCCTATCCTACCTCCTGTTAATCTGCTCCTTCCTCAGACGTCTGCCCTGTACACCACTGTGTTTAATAGGTGCCGTCCTCTGCGATTCTCACCCTTTCCTACTTCTGGCCTCACTGACAAAGGAACTTCTCATGGGTAATGTGAAGAAATACCACTCACTTTGAAGCTTGCTCCTTTGAACCAGACTGACCATCCCTGTTTGGGAGCAGGTCGTCCACAACTGTGCACCATTCCTTCATACTTTGTCATGCCCTCAGCTGCCCACACAGCTGCAGAAATGCAGGGAATAGGTTTGTAGGCCATGATGTGCTCTAATGAATTATCTCCCAATAAAACAGAGATCTGGTGATCGAGATAGCACTGCTGGGAGCAAAAAAGTGAGCTCAGTGCCTGAAACTGCCCTGTGACCCAAACACTTGGATTTCATGGGGGCATTCAGCTCCCACTCTATTTAAATGCAAATGACCTTTTCCTCTGCACACCACTAGTACCAGAACTGGGTCATCCAAGAGAACACTTGTTTCACTTGGTTATAAAAGTTGCTCAGCTGACATTTTTGATAGAGCTAAAGTTCTGCTTCTCCTGCTGCCAGACTGCCATAGGCCTTAAGACAGGATGGGGATGGAGTCAAGTTCAGGAAATTTTCGTGTACTAGGTAGTTCAGTCTCAGGCAACAATCAATAGCAAATTACAGCTGGAATAAGGATGAGGGTAGCTGTACTTGGTTTAATACCTGTCATAGGGGCTACACGAGGTTAGGCTTCCCTACCCTTCAGAGAAAGGAGGCAAAAATGTTCTTTACTGTCTGTTCTTATGCCAGCATTTTCCTGCCTTCTCCCAGAGCAGCAGGCATGCTGCTCTTTAATCCCAGGGAAGGATAGGAGCCCACTCCAAGGATACCTGCACCCAGAAATTGCCGCAAGAGCAAAAGAATAATTAAAATAAATGAATAAAAAATTTAATACAAAAGCTATAGATAAAATGTATGGATTCAACAGCTACAGCTTTCCTGTACCTCTCTTTGTTTCACACTATTAACCCTGTCCTCTCTCTCCTTGCTAACACCTCTTCTCTGCCTCATCCAAAGGTCCATTGCTCTTTGCTCAAACTGACCTGACATGGAGAAGGTAAACCAGGAACAAGTGTTTCCCACCTGTGTGCAGCCAAACACACTGCACTTTGGTTTCAGTTCCGACGAAGTGCCAGTGAGCCTGACAGCGCATCTGTTTTTCTAACTCCCTTGGTTAGTCTAAGGAGAGAGATTCTCTCTCTTTGAAAACCCCACTTCTAATAAAAATAATTCATTCCACCACTGAGTGAAACCTCAAAATGTCCAAATTCCCTGTAAGTGGGTTTCTGACCTTTCGATGTGAAAGATGAGCTGGCACACTTCCCTGGGAAACCTTGCTTTGACAAAGCCAACCTGTTCCCGCAGGACCTCCCCAATCTGTCCAGGGCTCTCTGCAGCCAAAAAGCCCCTCTTGCCCCCTTCCAACCCTCTCCATTTCAGCATTACTGAAACAGAAGGATCCCTTCTTGCTTTCAGAGGGGAAATGAAACCAACTAGCCTATTTACAGAAGATCTTCATGGGAATGCTCAGGCCAAGAACGCATGCCAAACAGGGCTGGGGTAAGCTTTTCCAAGCAGCAAAAATTATAAATGTAGCCTTGAAAGAAAAAAAATGAGAGAGAGAGAGAAAGAAGATTAAAAAAAAAAAAAAGGGCAGGTGCTATTTCAGCAGAGTTCCCAACTCAGCAATTTTCTTTTGAGCCTTTCTAGTACCACTGTTTGCTGAGCCGCCCTGGGCTGGGCTGCAGGGCAGGCCAGAAAGGACATGCACAGGCACCGAATGGCTCCTAACCTCCAGGCACACTCCCAGGGGGGCTTCTTGTTTGCACTGCCACATCTGTTTGAAATTCTGGCACATCTCAGCCTGAGAAATATGGTTTCTGGTGTCATGGCAACCGCTTTTTCTTGATCTGACAGGCAAGGCACAGTTAAAGAGGCCTGGAAGTGCTGCTTGCAGATCTGGCTGCAATAGGTAACAAGCTCCTGAGGCTGCTGTCAAACAAACACAGAACTTCAGAATCACTGCAGTTTGAAGAGACCCTTAAAGGTAACCTGGTCCAACTCCCCTGCAATGCACAGGGACACCTACAGCTTAATCAGGGTGCTCAAAACCTGGTTCAGCCTGACCCTGAGCATCTGCAGGGATAGGGCATCCACTACATCTCTGGGCAACCTGTTCCTACATACAACTTGTAGTGTTTCTGTTTTTTTTCCTACTAGCTTGCTACCTCCCATCCTACCATACCTTTAAATCACAGTACTTGTGGCCATGGGCTAGATCAGATGGGTAGATGAGACCATCAAACCTGCTCTTGAAATTTTAGAGATGGCAAGCTGGGCCCACTGTCACTGAGCTACAAAATGCAAAGACATCGATGCTCCCAAGCCAAAACTCACTTGGGGTCAGACATTTGTATATCTATCCCTGCAGCAAGAACATTTATTTAATGATCTTTCAATATCTGAAGCAAAGCTATAAGAAATACGAGGACAGACTCAGCAGGATCTGCTGTGATAGGACAAAAAGGGAAATGGTTTCAAACTAAAAGAGAAACTTATATCCACTTCTTTTTAAGGAAAAGCTTTTTACAATAAGGGTGGTGAGGCACTGGCACAGGTTGCCCAGAGAGCTGGTGCATACCCCATCCCTGGAGACACTCAAGGTCAGGCTGGAGGAGCCCTGAGCACCTGATGGAGCTGTCATGAACAGGGATGCCCACAGCTCCATCAGGTGCTCAGGGCATGATGGCCTTTAAATGGCCCTTCCAACTCAAATGCTTCTGTGATTCTATGACATAATAGGGAAATTAATTCAACACTAGAATTGTTAATGTACTCTCTACATTCAGGCTGCCACTCCAGCCAGGGAAGCGGTGCTAATTAACACCCAATTGTTGGTATAAAAGAAAATGTATTTGATGGGTCTCCTAACCCAAGCCACCCAAGTCACTCATTTTTCAGTTGCCCTGTGCCACGGAGCTAGGGCAAGGGAGCAAAGGCCAGGCTCTCCTGCCAGTGCTTACCAGTGTGTGACACTTCCATGATGCGGTGTCAGCAGGAATGCAAACGTTTGGCAAAGACAAAGGGAACAAAGCCACCTGAATCTTTCCCTCTGGAAAGGAGCCTGGCAGCAACCACAGGAATGTTCCTCGAAGCAAGCAGCACCACGGAGAAACTGAAAAGGATGAAATCCTTGACACCAATGCTTGACTTAAAGCTTGAGGCTCCGCCCAAAAAGCATTGCGTAGGCAGTATGAAAGGACAGCAAGCACCTAGGAGAGGCATTTCTGAATGTCGGTACTGTTTAGATCAGCAGGCAGTATCCCTGGGGGCAAGAACACAGCCTTTCTGCAGCAACCAGCTGCCAAGTGTGACTTTCTGCCACTCTCCTGCCGGTGTACAAATTACAGCTAAGCGCTATGATTCTGAACAGTAGTAGACTAATCTGAAAGCACAGAATTTGTTGTATAGCTGACAAGTAGGTCAGAGTCAGGTTATCCCCAAGAAAGAAATGGACTTGGCTTGGCAAGGAGGAGTGAGTACTTGCAGGGTTGTTAAAAACTTGTGCTTCCCTAAAGAAAAGCATTAGCAAGCAGGGAAAGTGCAGCAGTGGATCCAATTAAAAACACACGCCAGGACAAAAAGAAAGAAGAAACCAGATTCGTTCAAAATGCCTTAAAAATATACAATGGGAGAATCCAGACTTGTTTGCCATAAACGAAGAGGCAATCGCAGTACAACACAGGTGTCCAGGCCCGGAGGGAAGGCAGGGGAGAGGGCAGCCAGGCAGCAGAGAGAATAATTACAGACTCCATTGAGGGTATCTGCACTTATTTTGGGATATTAGTCCAGCTTTGTTATGAGGACTCCACTTGGAAACATGCCACAGAAGAAACACTGAAGAAATTCTGGCTATCGCTACCCACTAGGGTGAAAGGAGTTGGAGTCTCTTCCCAGCTCTGACACCAGCCTCGAGGGTAGAGCATCCCCTCATACAATACTGTTCATTATCAACTTCGCTAGACACTCTGAGATCCCTGCAAGGAAAGCAAACTTAAAGTAGGAAAAATACCACTTCAAATATGCTCGAACAGCCACTGTTCTGACCTTCCTTGAGGAAAGAATTTCTTAAAGAGGCGTCACTCTTTGTTCTGATCATCCCAAAGACTTCATAAAGCCACCAGGCATTTACGGGTATACCAAGGTGCCTGCTGACAAGAGCTGATTACATGCATTTGTTTAAAAAAAAAAATTAATACATGCAAGAACTCCCCAAACCAAGTTCAAAGCAAGTCCCCCTCCAGTGACATGGCACAAGGCAGACCTAGCAAATTGCCTTGCTTTGCTTGTATTTGCCATGCTTCTCTATAAAAGCATTGTTTTAAAACTGACTGATAGCTATTTAGGAGCAAGGTCTCTTGCTGCCTTGGTGGTAATGAATCATCAGCACAGTGTATTGGGCTTGATTGGGTCTTCCTTAAACCACTGGTAGAAGGAAGAAGAACTTACAAAGCACAAGTGTACTACAGGTTACTCATGTGGGGTTCACGTCCGGGACATCCCAATCTAGAGGCAAGACTGCTGCTGTAAGGGATGGTCTCATCTGTGCACTTCAGATCATTTACATGTTTTCTGGAGTGATAACCTAAGTGAAGAAAGTTGGGATCAAATGGAAGTTGCTCTGTAAGCAAATATGCCACTGAGATGAAGGCAAGTAAAGAATAGGTGTTGACTGACCTCTCCTAGATAACATGAGATCAATCCTAAGACTCCTCACAGAATACAGAGGAAGTAGAGGATTTTGTATAGAGAAAAAATTTGGCCACCTCCTTGATTCATTTGGACACAAGAAAGGACTTACCCGGCTTTACTTTAGCTGGGTGCGATGTGGAGGATGCCATCTAAACTACTCCCTCCAGCTCTCATAATCTATATGAATGTAGGTACTTTCAGATGTGGTGATCCATGCTCAAGTCTCCACTGATTACATCCCAGTGGGCTGTAGAGAGCACTTAACATGATTAATTGAGATGGGTCTGTCAGCACCCCATCAGATGAGTCCCATCCAAAGTCTGTTAGTCCTTGGGCAGCAAGCCAGTGCCATCCAACTACCAGCTGGAATTGCAGCTTAGGCCAGGACTGTGATGTAGCTTGAGGATGCCCTGCACTGCAGTCAGGGAAGAGTTGCAGCAAGGATAGGGAGAGAGGGGTATACCCAAAAAAGGAGGTAAATATGACCCAAGCCTTTGCCTGCCAATGCTGTCAGAGAACAGGAGTTGCACTTCTGAACCAGGAGGTATTTCTGGGAGCTGGATGTAGCTTGGGGTAGGGCAGTGCTCTAGGGAGAGCAGTGAATGGAGGGTAACCATCTGCTTATGCCTTAGGGATTAGGTATCTTGCAAATGAGCTGGTTAAGATAATTTTTTCTTCTGAACTTACCTGACATCAGCCACTCTCAAGATACTTAAAAGATACTTGGCTAGAAAAAGCACAGGTGTGTTCTAGTGCAGCTGTGCCCATCCTGCTCATTTAGGGGCTTGGAAGGGTTATTGCCTTTTCCAAGAAGAAAGAGGTTTGCTCTGGGACAGGAGAGATTGATGAAAGAGGGGAGGGGGTTGACACTGAGGGCTCATATGGTCCAAGCTGAGCTGGGAGTCAGCAGGATTGTTGGGTTTCCAAGCTCCTGACTCAGCTTTTGACCTTTGGCAAGTCACTGACCTGAGTCAGAGCAGCTGGAAAGTTGAATAAAAACTTAGTCTGGCAGGAAAAGAAGAGATGCTGCACTGAGTTGATCCATTGTCTCTCAGTATTTGGGCAAAATTTGGTTTAAAGGTACACATGCCCTGAACTGATATGCCTTCCTCAGGAAATAGCGTGACTTAAGATCAGTCCCCCGTTGCTGCTCCAAAGTAATATCAGGAATGAGAGGATAAATGAACTCCCATTAGTTCAATGATCAAGACATATGCAATTTAATGAAGTGGAAATCTTGATAGATTTGTTTTTAACTCTCCAGTTATGATTTCTCATGGGGAGATAGAAGAAACACTAATGAGAGGTTAAATTAGTTTTTGCAGCCTTTCTTTTAATTAGGTTTTAGAAAGGAATTGTCTGTTAAGGGATGGGGTTGGAAGTGCAGTAGAGGGAATAAACCAAGGTCAGAGATTTCATCTGTGTTATTGCTTTTTCTTATGTAGAGTGGGGCAGGATGCCATTCCCATACTCTGACTGTAAAACAAGGCAACCATATTTGCTTGGAAAAGTTTTGATACCGTCTACTCACATCCATATTGTAATATAATCCAGATAATCCATGAAGTCCAGTCATGTGGATGCTCTGAGGCCACTGCAAGGGGAATCAAAATCTCTAGAGACCTCTGGATAGAAGATAAGAATTTCTTCTCTCCTAATTTTTCTTCTGTCAGGCTCTGTACAAAATAGAATGGAAAGCTGGCCTTCCTACAGACATATTTCCCCCGCTATTTTCCAGCTCTAAGTGAAGGTTTGAGTCAGATGTTATTTGATTAATTCTCTTACCTTGGATTGTATGGGAATGTCACTAAGCAATGTGGTCTTTGGTCTTGAACACTGCTGAGCTCTCCTTTTCACAGCTCCTCACGTCAAGTCTAGTTGTGGTGAAGATGAGAAGTTACATCTCTCTGCAAACTAAAATAATTCCCAATTAGTGTTCATCACCTGCAAAGCTTGGAATGGGAGGTACAGTGATTCAGTGAAACCCATTGTTCAGTACAGCTCATATGGAGTGTACTGCATATAGGTATAGTGTTTCCAATTAGAGGTCTGATAGTAAAAGAAGATTCATGGACAATCTCAGCTATTAGCAGAAGAATGCTGGCCCCAAAATGTTGAGGGCACTGGCCCAGAGAGAAACAGACATCTCAAGGCTCCCTCAGTTCCACCAAGTTCTTTAACCACATGGCTTTCATTAACAAGCCCTTAAGGCAAGTGTTCGGCCTTCCCTTCTCCACTGACCCTTTAAACAGTTAACAGCACTCTATATCTTCCCTGCAGCAGAAGCAATTCCCAGACGTTGAAGCATTTTCATTGCAAAACACAGCTTGGGATTCTGGACTCAGTTTATTTGTTTGGAAGATGTAGACAAAATGAAAGTGCAGCAAACTCATACCAGATTGGATCCACTTCAGAAGCTGCCAAACAGCTGCCAGTGCTGTTGGGTCAGAAGAGCTTGCCAGGCTGTTCCCTGGGGCAGGGGGTAGGTTTTAACGGAGGAACCTGGGATCTGGAGATGAACTGTACAGCTAGCCTGGAAGAGAATATGCTGTCTACTGATTTTCCCCACCTGCAAGAATAAAAACACGGCCCCCTGCCCCCCTTTCCAGGCCAAAATGCAGCTGATCTAGAGCACATCCACAGTAAAAATGCCACTGAGCATTTCGCAATTACTGCAGCATCACTTCAGATGAAAGAACATGCACAAATCCCTAACTTGAAGAAAAAGAAGGAAGAAAAAGGTCGCAGGACGCTGTGCAGCTCAGCGCTCTGGTGAAGGACAGGGTTGTGGGTCACCCCTTTCAGTCCCACCCTGAATAGAAACATTGGAGAGTGAATGGAAGTTGTTGGTAAGAGGGAAGGTCTTGCAGGCCTGGGTGAGTACACTTCCTACCTTACTAAGCGATGCTAATGTCAGCTCTTGCAGCACAGGCTGCAAAAGTAAACTGTTAGAGAGCATCTGAGATGTCCAGTCAGCAGGTGGTCTGTGGCTACAGCACAGGGCTCTTGTATTGCTGCTAAAGAGAGAGACGGAAAGGCAGAGAAAGGAAAGGGAGGAAGAGTGATCCAGCTCAGGCACTTTGGCATATTTCACTACCCTGAAACAAGTTAAAAAGAAGGAAACAAAACAAGCTGAGAGTGATGCTGAGGTTCAAAACCCTCCGCAAAGAAACGTAGAGATCTTTATTTACTGGATTTAGATCTGAAAGAATTTTTATTTCATTGCTAAAACATACAAAAGACAGTGAAGCATCTTCCTCTCTTTAGGGGTTTATGAGAGCTCACCTTGTAAATCTGCCTGCTCAGAAAGGTACAAACTTTTCCATATGTTGTTGGTAACGCATGTCAGCTTCTCCTGGTCTCATGTTTGTTCTGAAGGGAGCTCTCCCTCTGTTATCAGAGATTAAGCAGAGACAGAGAAGTCCAACAGAAGCAAGATGAAATCGGTAAACTACAGCGCAAAGTGGGTTGGAAAGAACTTCCTCAGGGACTGCTTGAAATTTTTCATTAGAATCTTTTTCAGTGGAAAATTTGCCTTTCAATAAAAGCAGAATTGTTTTGTGTCAAGTTATGACCAGCCTGGGGATTCAACTGGGAAATCTTCGGACAGTGTCTTCTAGAGGCTGTCACTGAAGATCATTGTGACCCCATCCAGTTCTTAGGGTGGGCTTGCCAAGTGAACCGTGTTTCTCACGAAGCACCATGGTGACATGGCTTCTACAGCACATGGCATTGTTTCAGCAAGAGGGGGGACAACTCTGCATCATGACAGAAGTGGGCAAGGCAGGAATGTCAGCTCACAGGGAAGGACAGGGACACAAAGCATACCAGCTACAACTCCCACGGGGGAGCATTTCTGAACTGAAATGGAAGGCTCTCGGCCAAACATTTTCATTGTTTGGTAAAGTCTCAACATTTTCCACAGGAAAAGAAAATAAAAACACAATACAAAAAAAAAAAAAAAAAAGCATTTTTCAGCCCAGATTTATCCAGTCAAGGTTTAAGAAGCTACCCTCTGCTCCCCAGCAAGGACTGGGTTGCTATTAAGACCCACATAAATTGAGGGTGGGAACCAGATATCACCTCAGACTAATCAGACCATTAGACTAGGAGCACAGGGGAAGCCCATCCATGCTGGGTTCTGGATTGGACTGGTAACTTCCAAGCAATGCCAGACCACATCAGGCAGGGGCAGGCAAATTCTTACCTATTCAAAGGAATAAGCAAGTACTGAGCATGAACAGTTAATACTACAAATTCCCAGCAACCAAAGTGACCAAGAGAAAAAGGAAGGGAAGGGTTTTGTGTCTGTGAACAGCAAGGAGATACAATACCCACCTTACACTTAAGCTCAGTTTCAAGTTTCTGTTGAACAGCATCTGATACCTCCTTTTCCATAGGTGAATTAGCAGACAGACAATACAGACAAGTTGGCTAAGTCTGTGAACGCATTCAATGTGAACATGCTGGCTAAGGGAGGGAGGGGAAAGGTGGAGGAAGGCTTTACTAGTAAGTGATCTTTTCATGGTTTACTTATCTGCATTGCAGGTAAGCTTGGTAACTGACAAATGGAGGCCATGCCCTGGGAATTCTTCACAAAAGACTGTATTTTCTACAGCTGTTTACAATTACACCTGCACTGTGCTATTTCACCCTCCTTGGGCTGAGCATATGTTGCAGTGTATTTTCCTTCAGCACAGGTAAGTAATGACTTTTTTCCTCTCCTCCCTCCCTTTTTATTCTAAGAGGAGAAAAAAAAAAATCAAAACCATAGCAGATCATTTTTTGAGTGTCAATGTCAAGTTGCATCCCCACCAAAAACCACCACCTGAAACAAAGCTTTGCCAAAAGTCACGTAATGTTCAGGCCTGATTCTAAGAATTAGGACTTAGGCCAAGAATGAGATAAAGTCCCCTTTAACTCTTCCTCCCCCCCTCCCCCCAAACAAATATGTTAAGTGTCTCCTGGAAGATTACTCTCAAGAGACTTAATGCTGACAAAATAGAAAGTAGAGAGGTAGCGCTATGTATGACTGAAGGCTTTCCACCTGAACTGCCAGAAAGCAGGAAAATGCCGCCTTGAAAGCATAAGCAAGGGAAAAAGGCAGAAATGGAGCCAAAACACAGGGAAGTAAATATTTATTCTACCAGTGTCCTGCAGGTTTTTTGGTGTATTGTTATTTTCTGGTTGGTGATGAGGAAATTCATTAGAGATGGACATGCTAGATATCTGAAAGGGAGGGATTCATGTAGGCAACACAGAGATAAGCTTATTCCATATGAGATACCACCAGAAATCTTGTGGTTTTTTTTTCCCCCCCAACAGTACTCGTAGGTCAGTTAATCACTGTGGAGGTCCCTGGCTGTACTGAGCAAGGACCTAAAAGATAAAGGGCAGCCAGAAAAAAAAATAAAAAAAATCACTGACAGCTGTTGAAGCAGAAAGCCCTCATCTCCAGCTCCTGGAAGTCCAGAAGCTGCAGTCTGCTCACCAAATGAAACACTTCCTATTCACCCTGTTCATAATCTTTCCCCTTCACATCTGCCACCAGTTGCTGTCAGCGATGGTGTTGTGGAGTAAAGGAACCCAGTTTGACATGCATTGTTTGTTCAGATCTCCCTACAATTCACTAAAAACACTGTGCAGTTTGGAACTGCTAGCAATGTATGACAATCACAGGTGCTTTAGAAACAAGCTGACTATCCATGAGACCAACCAGAAGTACCTCTCCAGTCTGCTCCGGAAAACAATATTACACCAGATAGTCTGAGTCTTATCTCTATCATGCCATTAAGACATTAAAAAAAAAAAAAGTGGTGTTTGTGGTTTCTTTGGGGAGACTCCTCAGCAGAGCACTTGTCACCATAAGGCATGTTTCCTTGGTCTTTGACTTCCCCACCCCAGAGCAGTTCAATGCATGTCTCTTGTCTTTCAACCATCAAACTGATAGGTGGCACCTCATGCAGCACAGTTGTTGCTGGATTACTCTGAAATCCTCCCTCTCCAAGAATGCAACTGCTCTGCAGCTAAAGGC
Source organism: Alectoris magna (assembly GCA_030625065.1). NCBI lineage: Eukaryota > Metazoa > Chordata > Aves > Galliformes > Phasianidae > Alectoris > Alectoris magna. The sequence goes on from CM060567.1 coordinate 10,426,475, forward strand.
AGGATTGTAGCTCCAGCTGAACAGACACAAGAGATAATCAAGCTCTTTGAGGTCCTACTTTACCAGCCTCCCAGCTGAATCTCCTTACACTGCACTGATATTCTTAGGAATAAATAAAGCTAATTGAAGTGTGACTTCTGCAACCACCACCAGATTGCAGTGGCGATGACCCTTCCAAAATGCAACTCAATATAGGGAAACTGAACTACAGCACCCATCCAGCAGTGAAATGTCCTCTCCGTTCCAGTTCATGCCTGAACAAGCTGACTGTTTGACCCTAGCAGAGATGTGGGGTAGATGCCTTCCAAGCTGGCATGCAGTGTAGCCATTGGAGAAAAAGTAGTTCAGTTGCCTGTTGGCACTGCTTGAGCTGACTAAGCTTGATACTGCCTGATTGTTGAACTGAGCTCCCCTGCCTGTCCATCTGCATCAACTCGTTTCTCAGCTCAGACCACAAGAGACCCAAAATCTTGCGGCATTTTTGGCTGCAAGGTAATAACATTTCTTCAGTAGGACTCATCTTTAATTCTTGGGAAGGATCTTTTCACCCGACTTCCTAAGGAAACTAGGCTTGAGCAACAGTATTGTCTGTATTTGTATGTGCCAATCCGTTGCTCTCCAAGTAACTGTCGAACCTGCTGGCCAAATGATAGAGATCTCAGAGATTTTCTGAGATATAAGCAAAAATAAGCAGAGAGATGGAGAGATAAGTGGTAGCCTAAGTTCATGTGTTTAAATTAGAGTCCTGAGAACAGGAAAAGTTTCTAACAGAGGTCTTCATTAATCACCAGACACAAATCAGTGGGAACCCAGGCATCAGTAGTACTACATGAACAAACAGTTTGTTTGTCCAGTGTTTCTTCCTTTTTCTTTTTGAGTCTGTACACCACTGTGCTAGGTGCTGTACAGATTCAGAAATACACTTGTAATAACAGCGGGAGAGTTGGCATGCAGAAGAGTGGAGAAACCACCCTAGCAGGCAGCTTCTTCATTTCACATCACTTTCTAATGTCAGGCCAATTCATGGTGGAGAGGTGAAGGAGCAAAAAGGGAAGAGCAACAACAAAAAAATCTTATAACCTCAACAGAAGCCTCAAACCATCCAAGAAAACAGCTGTATGTCCAGAGACTGCTGGTCCTTCCTCAGATGAAGGGCCTGTTTTCATACGTGGCTCTGTCTCATGCCCCAGACTCATGTCGCCTCCAAGGCTGAAAGACTGGTTCCTTATTCTGAAGCTTGAGTCTCCCGGGCTTTGGCAATATTTTCATGCCTTTCTAAGGTGTCTGCTTTAATGAATAAGGAAATAAGAAGACAGACTGACTCCATGGGCTAGGAGATTGGTTACCACTTACTCCATAGCAACTGTCCAGACAAAATAAGAAGAAATTAAGAGACCTAGACTGCCTTTCTAAACAAATGCAGGAGGGATCAGGTAATGATTTCCCAAGTATTGTCCAAGGAGGTGGTAAAAACAGGCAGGCAATGTGAACAGCTTACACCAGGGCTTAAACCCTTCTACAAAACCCCTTCGCTCACTTGCGTTTCCTCCGCTGTCTTCCAGCAGCTCCATCCTTCCCATTGCCACCTTCCCTAAGAAATGCTCAGTTTTAGTTCTGTGCACTGCTAGACACCGAGGACTTCCTCCTCCTGGTATGCACAAACTCTAGACTCCAAAATGCTTCCACGTACCTTGCTTTACACAGATTCATCCAGCTCTATTACTTCCTACTTCTGTTTTCTTTTTAATCCTGTTTCTCCCTTCTAGCCCTTAACACCCTCTTCCCACCCCACCCCCACCCCCCCCATTTATCCCTGAATCAAATTGCTATATGCTCTTCTCAACAATTCTTCTCTAAATCCCTCAGGCGGGTTAGAAGCCCCCTGAGGAAAGATCTTTTTTGGCAACAGAGTTGAGATAGGAAAGAGGTCCTTGACAGAAGCATATTCTATCCCAGAAAGGTTTTAATCCTTCCAGATGCTTTGTCACAAACTGCGCTTTTATGCTGGTGCACTTTTAAAGGCAGCCAGAATACGTGCAGAGGTCAGATCTCAGAGCCAGGCTGGAAAACTCTAAATTGCTCTTGCCTTTGATTCTCATGCTTTAAAACCACTCTGAAGTTTAAATAAATGGATTAGAAATGAGTTAAAGAGCAGGGTGCTTAATGCTGCTGCTTAAATCTATAGCCTCAAGCCACAGCACTTTGGGTGGTGAGATCCCGTCAAATCTCACCAGCTCAGCAGGCTCCAAACAAGTTGAGGCTTGGATGCAGATTTCTGGCAAGAAGCAAGGTGAGAGAGACCAGAAGGGTGGCAGTGGTCCTAATTGCATCATCACAGAAGCAATCCTCACTGTGGTGGGGTGGGCAGCTGGGTGCACACAGGAACATCTTTTGGGGAAAAGCATCAGCAAAGCTATTTGCCATTAATACTAAAGCTCTGACACCACATATTTAATTTCATTTTGCTTTAGGACTCATGACTTCCAGACTTCTATCCAGCTGGGGAGAAGGGGGAGCAATGATAATGTGGTAGGCTAGATCCTCTCAGGAGACCCGGCTGCCTTGAAAGCCCATTCTGCTTCCCGTTGTTTATTATTGTTGGATGGCGATAGCACAGCTGCTCTGTTACATCCTAGAGGTGAATGCAATTCCAGAGCTGGATGAAACAATTGTTGTGAATGCCAGCTTGGCAGCAGTTTTGGCCCTTCTCAGGACAAACCTTTACCCCCCACCTCTCCTACAGCTTTGTTCTGCGAAAGAAAAGCATTTTTGTAGTCACTATTGAAAGAAATTTTTGAACCTTTTAGAATAATCCCTGTTTTAAAGAGAAGTTAAGTCAATGAAAGAGTAAATCACTTGTATAGAGCCACAAGTGAAGGCTGCTTGTTAACTGCGGTCTTTCTGGCTGCCTGTACACACTGTCCTACCTGCATTCAGCATCCCCACTCACTAGTCCATTTTTCACAGTGAAGCCAACGGTGATTGTTTCCAGTTCATAGGAGAATTGAGACACCAGGAGATGGAATGGATGCAGGCACAGTGACCCAGATAAGCCTGTGGAAGGAAGCACTGTTGGCTAAAATCCCAAATTTTGAATGCCATCATACACCTCACCACATACATATGAGCAGCCCAAACATGGAGGGAGCACAGAATGGGTTAGTTCTGCTTCCAGAGCTCACGCGCTCTTCTCTTTGCAGCAGGCTATAAATTATGCAGCATTTAAAGATGGCTTTCTAAAACCCTGGCTTTAAAGCTTTTATTTATATCTCCCACACTGATATTTTTCAGACTTGTGACAGCTCCCACCTTCACAAGCTGGGGACATGCCAAGCACCTGGCCTTTTCTGTAATGGCCCATTCCCCTCTCAGCATGCTCCCATCACCTCTTTTTTAAGCAACACTCTGTATATCTCAGGCAGCTCTTTATATATACGAGAGGCATAAAAAGTGAGTGGGAGAGAGTGAGGATGGTCAAAGGGAGAAGCAACAAGTGTCTTAAGTGGTTGACAAACTTCCTATGACATATCACACGGGGGAAAAAAAGGCCCTAGGAGCAGCCAAGGTCTCATAGTGACAATTAATGTAAACAGCTTTAGAATCAACATGGCCAAGATTGAAACGGATGAATAAGAGCAAACACCTCAGTTGGGCTCAGTTCTCACTCTGTGAACAAGCTTACATAGCCATATTTACATATGGCCTCTGGGATCCCCTGACTGCAACAGAAGCTTGGGTTCTGAGTTTTAAACAGGACAGCCAAACCCCAGCAAATGGCAGAAGGCCTAATATCAGTCTCCCTTTTGGTAGGGAACCATACTCTAGATCCCAAGCTGTTGTTTCCCAGTTGCGGTTTAACCTGGCAAGCAGCTAATCACCACACAGTTCCCCCTCAAGTAGGTTAAGGAAGAGAAATGGAAACAAAACAGAACTTGCAAGTTGAATAAAAACTATTTACAAAGACAGAAAATGAAAATGGAAAAATGCAATTATAACAATATGTATACCTGCAATGCAATTGCTCACCATCTGCCAACTGACACCCAGCTCACAATACAACTGCCCTCCAATCGATGACAATGCAACATCTCACCACCCGCCAACCAACACTCATCAACTCCTGATCAGTGGCTGCCAACTCCCTCCAGTTTAATGGCCTTCTGCATGATGTCACACTGTATGGAATAACCTCTTGCCTATTTCAGTCCAGCTATCCTTGTCCCCTGCTGCTGTGCCATGAAGGCAGTGGCTTCTCGCTGCCAAGACCCAGCTTAGTCCTGGGCTCACTCCCATCACTCAGCAACTACCAAAACATCAGCATGCTATTAATGCTGTCTCCACTGAAGCCAGGACACTGATTCAAAAGTATATCTTGGTATCACAGTGGAGAGGGATGTCTGTCCAGGCTACCCCACCAACCCGCAGGGATTTGATGACTCCTGGCAACTCAATATATCAAGGAATCGCAGAATCATTAAGGTTGAAAAAGACCTCTAAGATCATCTACTCCAATTGTTCACATACCACCAATATTGCCCACATCCCTCAGCACCACAACTCCACGTTTCTTAACACCTTCAGGGATGGTAACTCCACCACTTCCCTGGACAGCCTGTTCCAATACCTCACCCCTCTTTTAGAGACGATTTTCCTAATACGCAGCCTGAAAGGAAGGAACAGCTTGTCATGACAACTGACTTCTTCAGTATTTGCTTGTATAGAAAAAATTTTCCTCTGCTGAGCAACGTGGCTTCAAAGCCTCACGATGTCCATGGTGCAGTAGTGAGAGGCAGAGTCCTACAATCTTGGTGGTGCTCACTTCTCCAGGGCCCGAGGAGCATTCCTGCACCCCAGGCAGGGATGCTTGCACTGCTAGGGGAATACAATTCAGCTTTGCGAAATCTTTCAAGGTTTTGAAATTTGGGTTGTTTTTTTTTTTTTGTCTGCCTTGGAACAGGACAAACATTAAAAAATAATAATAATGAAATAAAAAAAACATGCGTGTGAGAGGCATAATTGTGTCAGAACATCTGTTTTTGGCTCTATGCTTTTATTCAGATGTCTGCTTCTCCCTTGTCTGAAGTGAACAGCAGGTCTCAGAGCTCAGGAATCTGACCAGAGGAAAAACTTGCTTAAAATCACTTTGTCCTCTCCACAAAAATGCCCCAGGCTTTGTGTGCATGGTACATTTAAGCAAAAGTAACTTTAGTCGAAATGCTCTGACCACCTCCAGACTGTTCTCAGTGGCACCAGGCACTGCAGGCAAAACAGAGACATCTTGGCAAAATTACACCATTGAAATTGCCGGCAGAAGAGCTCAATTTAACACCCACTAATTGTTGCACAATAGTTACAGGAATAAACTGAATTTGTTAATTAGATGCACACCAATGAGTAATTCAAGACTGGTTTAAATAATTATTCCTATCTTCCCAATAGGCTGTGGTGGTGATTAGCTCGCTGGCTGTTTCTCCTGACTGTTCTGCTTCAAATAGAAAAGAGGTGAGACACCCATGCACTGAGCCATGGCACTCCTTAATGAAATCCCACTCCCTGGATGCTGAGACCAGCTCGCCTGCGGCTGTTGTTGGTTGCTGCTTCTGACCACAGAAACGTCAGAGGCAGAGAGGTGGGCTGCCAGCGAGTTCTTGGATCAGAAGTGTGCCAGTGAAATTAAATTAATACTTTTTAATGTGTTTAATTCCTGATGGAAGACTTAAGGGCAACGGTGTCATAGATGCAAATCTTCCATTATAACCACAGGAAAAAAAATTGGGCTGGAAAACAAAACTCTCCTCCCTGGGACATAGCAAAGCTACTTGTCCCCAAGCCTACAGAAATGCCCTCTGCTGGCTTGGAAAAAACTTTCTATTTTTTTCCTCCTAGTTTCCCTGCAAGTTTGCCACCCTAGAGTCTCCCAAAAGTGACATAAAACTAAACTGTAGCAAGATGGGGGCAGGTCCTTCTCCCCATCCTGTTCCTTACTCAGCAGTTTCTCACCCTCCTTCAGTTAGCTGGCTGTATCTACGCTGCTTGGCTCATGTCGTGCCTTTTTTTTGTTGGACCACTGGGAAGATACCTCAGGAAAGTACGCAGAGAGAGTAGTGGAAGAGGATCAGTTTAACTGGCCTTCTGAAAGCTATGCAGAAGAAAAAAAATAATCACAGCCCAAACACAACAATAGGGGGAAAAAAATGAAAGTAAACTAAGCCAAATTCCATTCCACTGTGTGAGCTGCTCATCTAAAAGGACTATCCTTCCTGAAGGAAGCAAGAGAAATGCCCAGTTATTAGAAAATAATGAGGCTGTACCACAAACAGCATTCATTATCAAGTCACTCAAAGTCCCAACTGCTTAATATTTCTGACAACCAATCTCTTCATAGACCCAAGGAAACTATTTCTACTGAAACAGCCACCTGATGGCTGTCTAATGGAAAACAGCAGTGGTACAAACTGGCTCTGAGTGGGAAATACTGTAATCTAGGATTTGTGGAGGGAATTAAGGGAGGCAGCACACAAGCAGGAGCCAGGAAACACAAAGACTAATCTTGAAAAAAATGCAGGTGAATGGCTGTAAGTTTCAAGATGTTAACTTTGCATTTTCTCCTCATGGAATGCTGCCTCCAAGCACCCCAGAGATCCCCTGTCCACCTTGCACTAAAGCTCTTGTTTATTTGGTGGCATGTCAGAGACAGGAAAGAACAAAAGTGTAAGAAAGCAACATTATACCTGGACAAACTAATTGCAGAGGCAGCCTGGCGGCCTGATACATAACCCATCTCTGGAAGGGGACATTGGCAAGGCTTGTAGCAGTTTGTGAAAAACATGAACATGAGACAGAATCATAGAATGGTTTGGGTTGGAGGGGACCCTTAAGATCATCTAGTTCCAATGCCCCGCTATAGGCAGGGGCACGTTGTTAGAATCACACAGACTACTTAATGCCGAGAACCATCCTCTGCTAAATTTTCCTCGTTACACCTGTCCCTCCTTCCTCACACTCTCACGTGATTCTGCCTTTCTTACAGCAAAGAGAACCAACACATTCAACAACCATTCTCCTTCTTGAACCCTAAGCAGTAACCCTTCTCTGGTCTTTTCAGTATATTTCACTGTTTTGGCAGAACTTCTTCACTCATCTGCTCTTCGCTCATTTATACTATTTACATCACCATCTCCAATGAATTTCAGCCAGTAACTGAGCTGCCTCTGTTAGGAACATAAACAAAATAAGCTCACTGTTGAGTCAACAGAAAGAGACCAGGGCCTTCCAGTTGTGATTCAGGTCTTAGGTCACCTGTGCAACCTTCAGACAGTTTTTAACTGTAGAGGGAGCTGAAAGCTAGAAGGATCCTTATTTATTTGCCTGAGGTGAGGCAGAGCTAGATAATTGCATGGACAGTGCTGGAGACTATAGGTCTAACTATTCAACATAGCAACATTTGAGCAGCTTACAAGAATCTAGCTTCAAGTAAGCAGCTTAGAACATAACATGTAAAACAGTCTCAGACAAAGGGGAAAAAAAAAAGACAAATAATTCCTCTGTTGAAAATGTATGCTTTTCCCTCACAGTTGCACAAGGAATCTGAAGACAGACCAAACCATGGAAGATAGATAGAGGTTCCTAAAGGACACATGAAGTGAGACTACATCATTAATAAATCTTCAGGGGATTTTCCACCCCTGAACTTGAGAATCAAACCTCTACTTTTCTGTTAATCCACACTACAATAAAGAAGTTCAGCTGGCTAGTTTTCTTATGGCTCCTTGCACTTCCATCTATTGCTCCCTCACCATCACCACTGACACACACTTCACTGGAACTAACAGAAGACGACAATAAATGTTACCACACAGCACTAAATATTCAAAAAGTTTTTTCCAGTTTAGTTTTGATAACAAAACAAAGATGGTTTTGCAGAGCTCAAAGACTAAAAGCTTTCCCCCAGCCAATCAAATGAAAAAGCATATCAACAATCTAGCCCACTTCTTTAATGGAATGCTGAGGAAACTACCTATTAGCTTCAGCTGTTCCAGCCCTGCCTCTGGAGAGTCCAGCCATTCCTTGATACAGCTGTGGCTTCAGTGCTGCTCAGCATTAACTCCTTGCCTCCCACCTTCAAGTACAGACCTGCTCATCCCAAAAGCACTGGCCTGTTCTCAATTTGTACCAGCCACAAGGCAGAAACTAAAAACAGTGAGGACTGCTCTCAAGATCTGTTCTTCTCTATTGGAAGAGAGAATACATATACAACTCCAATGAGGAGGAACTCAAAGAGTTTCTAGTTTTTTTGTGTGTGTTTTCTTTTTAACAGCCCTAGAAGTGGCCTGTGGTATGGCAATAAGCTTTCCCTTAACTATTCTTCTTCCACCTTAACTCAAAATTGAAACTAGCTGGAACAAAATTCAAATAATGGACAAATGTCTCAGGCATCCTGAGAAGAGAGAGACAATGTGGATGGAATGGAAAAGTGATTTACAGGAACTGGCTAACACTGAACAGATGAAACTGTTTCATAGACCAAGTGAGGGCAGGAGATTTCCCTGCCATGAAACAGCATGGGAACTTTTCCATAGGCTTTAACACAATAGGAACTTGATCTGACTACTCCACAGACTTCTTTTAATTTTTTCCCCAAATCTCCATGATCTAGATGCATAAATTGGCTTCTTCTCTGTTTGATCTGAGATAGTCAGCTCTTTCCTGCTGTGTGTGATTGTCTTGACTTACTGCCTTCAGTTTCAGAGGCTGCAATAGTGCTGAACACAGCTTTCTACATTTCAGTGGATACCAATCATGCAGTTGTGACATTTTTGGTAATTGTTTTTTTTTTTGTTTGTTTGTTTGTTTTTAACTCTAGGGTTCAGGGGATCTCAAGGGATTTTCCACCTGAGATCTCCCCCCCGCCCCCCTCCACCCCTGATTATTCTTGATAGAAAGGCGCAACAAAATGCAGCATAAATATAAAGCACATTTTTGGCTAACATCTGAAATGCCTTCAGATATCATCTAAAGTTACACACACACGTCCCCAGTGAAGCCTGAAACAAAGCTCTCAGAGAAGACAGGATTAATTTGAGGTCAGAAGGGCTTTGCTTTCTGTCATAACATTGCCATGATGTAGTACCAAACTCATTACTTACCGTGACATGAAGCTAAGAGGCTAAGGAATGGTTTAGTGTATGTTAGTTCATTTTCCCCTTCCACTACAATATCTTCTCTTGAGGATGGCAAGAAACAATCTAAACAAGGACTTGTGTGTATGGAACAACTTAGTCCCCATGCAAACAATATGGGGACAACAGGGATTTCTGCGAGATGTTATTTTTTGTTGTAACCAAATTGCACACAGATTTCCCTACTCTGCAGTCTGCTCAGAGGGGACTGGGTTCTCTAATAAAGCCACATTGATTAGACAGTCTCACAGAAGGGAAACTGGTTCACAATATGTCATCTGACCTTTTCTGTCTTTTTCCTCTACTCTGATCAGTTGTGAAATAATTCTCATTTTTTTCAAAACAATTTGTTCTTCAATTTGGAATAGTGACAGTAAATAGTTCTTTAAATAGCCTCATTTGTCAGCTGTATGCTGGGATTAGTTAACATTAAAAAGCAGATCTCCTTTAAATGGATACTTAAGCTGTCCACTGCTGACCTTCAATTCGATCCCAGGTAGATGTTCTTAGAGGGTCTCGGATTCACTGATTACAAAGTTGGAAGGGATGTCTCTAATCGTTCAAATGTGCAACACAGACTTGAAGATTTCCATGAATTCAATCCTGTTTCAATCAGTGTACCAGTGAGGGGAAAAAACCCCACCACTACATCATCCTCACTGAAATGCTTCCAGGGCCAGAATTTGTACCATAAGCTAGACATTGCTTGCTTCAGGGATAAGTCACTTTTCACCTTGTTTTCACCTGGCTGTGTCCAGCTCCTACAGATGAGCTGCTGTCATCCATGAGTTCTCTGCCTACTTTTTCCTATCTATCTAAATAAAGCTTAGGAATCAAAGTTAGACTCGTGAGCCATGCATGAATGAACATACCTTGCTGACAATGGGAGATTAAAAATAGCTACCAAAATTAAGTAGTTTTGAGTATTTTGAGTATAATACTCAAGCTCCCCAGAAGCTTCAGGGCTTCTGTAGGTCCTTCTGTGACTGTACTACACTCACATAATCCATAGAGAGCTCTTCATACATTGTCTGAAGGATCTGAGTGCACACTGCAGGCGCTTCTGACACTTCTAGAGATCTAGCAGCCTCTCTCAAACAACAGAGATCTGACTAAAGACCTACGATTCACCTCGTGTAGAAATCCAGATGAGAAGAGGGCGCATAGCCAAGAAAAACCTGCTATTTAGGTATCTCTCTATAGAGCAACTATCTTCTATCAATGTCACTGGCCCTCAGCAAAGCTGGATGTCTTGAACAATGCCTCAGTATGTTGGATACAAGCTCCGCTCTCTCCCTCCTTCAGCAGTCCTTGATTGCACACTTCAGGTGCTGATTTCCAGATTAAAGTAGTCTTTATTGTAGACTTCTCACACATTATCAACACGGTGTTTGATTACATCAATAAGCGGCAAAATATCAGTGCTTAGCAAATAAAGAGATTTTTTTTCAGCAGGGAGATCTATTTTTGTCACTTCCTCCTGTGGGGCAGGTTATCAAGATGACCTGCATTGCAGCAGAGAACAGCTAACTGTTTGGGGAGCTGGAGGGGGGAGACAGATGGTATTTATGGTGTGTCATAAACAGTGAAGGACTCTTTGGACAACAGCCTAATAAATACTCTAAAAAGAAACTGTTGAACTCCCATAACTCAATATACAGACTGTCATCCTTTCCCTCCTGCTTTATGATCTGGTTACAATTTGCTTCTTAGTATTGCCACAGTGAACTCGGCTCCTGAGGACAAACTTTGAAGGCACAGACAAAAGATGCTGCAGGACCCTTTATGGGCAGAATCCATGCAGAATTCCAAGGAATGGGTATGTTTGACTTCTTCATTCTGGTTTACCCTTTCAGGCCTGCAGCTGCCTCCCAGGGACCTCTTAACAAACTGTGGTCTCAATTTTGGACTCAGGAGGTCCCACATGCCCTGCCTTAGCACAGTGCTCTCTCTAAAAAACAGAATTTGAACATAACTCTGGGTTTGATGGCCTCCTGTAGATAGAGTTAAACTCTAGCAGTGAAATGTTTGGCTATAGGTCTAGACTTCCTGATTGACAAGAGGCCAGCATTAAGCTCTGCATGACAGAACTGGGAGCAAAAGCATTCAGAGAACTGCACCCACAGGGGAGCCCATGGTGTCCTGTGCCCGAGGAAGTCAACACCTCTCTTCAGACTAGCATAGTCTCCTCCATAGGAGAGGTGCTCCAGCCCTCTGACCATCTTCATGGCCCTCCTCTAGATCCACTGCAACAGCTCCACATCCTTCCCATACTGAAGGCCCCAAGCTTGAACACAGTACTCCAGATATAGCCTCAGAAGGGAAGAGTAGAGGGAAACCATCACCTCCCTTTCCCTACTGGCCATCTTTCCCATGATGCAGCCCAAGATACACTTGGCCTTTTGGGCTTCCAGTGCACACTGCTAGCTCACATCAAGCTTTTCAGTCACCAGAACCCCTAAGCCCTTCTCCCCAGGGCTGCTCTCTGAGAGATGAGTTCTTCTCCCAGTCCATACATGTATTTGCAATTGCCCCAGCCCAAAGGCAACACCTTGTACTTGCCCTGTAGAATCTTGTTAGGTTCACATGGGCCCACTATTCAAGCCCACCCAGGTCCCACTGGATAGCACCGTTTTTTTTTCTATTGCATCAACTGTATTACTCAGCTTGGTGCCATCCGTAAATTTGTTGAGGATACACACGGTCTCGCTGCCCATGCCATCAATAAAAACAGGGAAAAAAAATACTGAAAAGCACTAATGCCTGCACAGAGCCCTGGGGGACACCACTCATGACCAGCCTCCACCTGGACATAAATCCATTGAACACAACTCTCTAGCTGTGACCAACTGTAATACCATAATACAACAGAAAGCACAGCAATGATAGCAGAATAGCAAAGTTAGAGTAAATTCAAATGCAGCAGCTACAAATACAGAAATAAAGGAGGAAAAAACCCACTTACCTTCAGAAGACCACAATTACACAAAGATCTCCAGACAGACACCCTTACCTCCACTGCCAGCCTTTAAATGAGGTCTGGGAAGGGGTGGAGCCAGGATCCACCCCTTCCGGTCACTCAATGCATTGCATGCACCTGAGCTCCCCTGAGTTGGCTCTGCCTTCCCACCAGGTGCTCAGTTGCTGGTTCAAGCTTTGACTTAGTATTACCACTACACCATCTGACCAATTCTTTATCCACCAAATAGTCCACCTTTTAAATTCATATTTCTCCAACGTAGTATTTTTCAAGTACCGTATTTCAGAGGTAAATCCCTTATAGGGAGTAAACATCATCATCTTGAAACAGTGGTCACCTTCCTCTACCCCCTATCAGCACTGGAAATTGAGCCTCTGGACTGCCTTCCCACTTGGACTTTCTCCAGGAAGACCACTGGGCCAGACAGCGACTGTTGCCATGAGCAGGGTGTTTCTACCAGGAGTGCTGACAGCCTGTTTTCATCAGCTCCGAATGGAAAAATTGTTTGGAAAAAAGCCTGACATGTTTATCAAAGAACCATGGCATTTAGTGTAAATGATGAAATGACGGCAAATTAATCTAAACCCTGCCATCACTGCTATCAGGAATCACGGACTGTAATAGCTGTGTGATGGTCAGTGGGAGTTTCACTCCTGAGGACTGTGTGTACTGCTTTCATACGTAACTTTTGTCTGTCAGCTGAAACACAGCTGCTTCTGGTGTGGATCGCAGGCTGTGCAGTGCATCAGCTCCCCTGTAGAGTGGGGAGTTTAGAGGTGATCACTGCATTGTATTTTCCATAGCTACTTTGTGCTGCTGCATCTATCCATGATCTGCAGGACCCTGGTGTATTACAGTGTGAAGTTTTTCAATACAGGGGCCAGCCTGTTGTTCTAAGCTGTGAAGAGGATTAATAAGCCTCCTCATGGTTGATGATGTAAACGTAAGACTGTCCAGGATGGAATGATTAAAGACCACAGGGAAAATGGTTGCTAGAATGTCTTGTGGTAACACCAAGGAGGTCTTCCTTCAGCAGTCAGGAGTTCAAGCTGTTCTTCTAACAAGTACACCCTTCAGGCCTTGCTGACTCATTTGCAGAGCAATAATTAGGACAGAAGAGCTCCACTCAATCAGTACCAGCATCTCTTGTGGTGCCCTACTGGTGATGTGTGTAGCTTTCATACCTAGAGAAGAAGTTTTAAACACACATGAGCTGCAACAATCATATGCAAATCATGTGGGGGAAAAAAAAGAAAAAGAAAAAAAGCTTGTGTTATTTTGGTGAGGCAAGGCCTAACTTCCAAACAGAAAACTGAGTGTAACATTGTGTTGGGATATTTACATCAGTTTGCAGACACCGTGCAGGTATCTTTGCTATGGTTTGCATTCATCTTTGGATGTCATCCTGATGGCAGATACAACACTGACCATTTTCAAGGGCAGAAAGGATAGAGATGAAAAATTATGAAGCGAAGAAAGAAGAAAAGAAAATTCACCAAGCCTTTCTTGTGCCCATGATCAGTAGATCCCCAAAGATGACAGGGAAGGTATGTGGCATCCAAATGTGTGGGCTGGGCAGAGTAGGGAATCAAGATGTTTTCTCTCACTGAGAAGGAGACTCATGTGGCAGAGAGAGCCCAGTATTTTGCTTGGAGATTTCCCCAATGACTAGAGATGGTCAGCACATACCTGCAGAGGACCCACGTGCCAGGGCAGTAATGGCAGCACAGAGGCATCTCTTGCCTCCCCTGCTCAGCCCGTTGCCCTCAACCCAACCCTGCAGACCCATCCACCCCGTTGCTCGATAGTCTTCCCCTCTGATTTGCTCTTGCTGCAAAGTGCTTGCCCAGCGAGAATATCCTGTGAGGTTCTGGGCCTGAGGTCGGAGGGAGGAGGGTGGAGGGAAAGCTATTGTTGCTCTTATCGCACTGTGAGATTTGTTGCATTCCGAGGAAATCATCTGGTACTTGGCTTTCCCCCACTGCCCTGGCCACCGTGAGGATTTAGGACAATCCCTAATCTGTTCCCTTGTGAACACTACGGGCCTTTCTTGTGGGAAACAAGTTCGCAAATTCATTTGTTTCTATCAAAGATGAGGGAACATCCAAGCAGCGCCAGACAGTACAAGCTTCCCCCACAGGCACTCCGGCTCCGGCATCCCACACTGCTCTATCACCACCAAGCCCCACAGCATCAGCCAGCATCCCCATCCCAAGCAGCCACCTCCTCCGCCTCCCCCTGTGCTCATAGTCTGCGTTCCTGGCTGCCTACCTCTCCTCCTCCCTGCAGAGCTCCCTGCAAGGAGGAGCACAGTGCAAAGCCTGGGAAAAGCTGGCGCTGACCTTCCCCTCCCCTCGCCGCTGCTCTGCACAAAGGAGCACGTGCAGGCGCTCAGCCCCGTGGGCCTGAACCTGTGACTTGGGCCCATGCCCCAGCCTGCACAGAGGGCTGGAGAATGGTACTGAGCCCTGAGGAGCTGTGATGGGAGCCAGAGCGAGTGGGGAAGGAAGCTGACATGAAGCTGAGTGGGCGGTGGGGATAGGATCACGATTTCCTAGCCCTTCTTGCCCTTTCCTCCTGTCCTGCACCTGACCGTTGCTCTCCCAGCTGATTGTGAAGTGCTTCATACTCCCTTTCTGCCCCAGCGAAAATGGCCACCCAAGAAGCGAGGCAGTCGGAAAACAGGAGGAGCACCTCACTTGCTCTTGCTTCCAGAATTGTTATCCACATTGCTTCTGAATCCTTGACTTTGGGTGCCGGCAAGCAATGCTTGTAGGCTCTGCCTCCTCAGGGCCCACTTCTGCCCCTGGCAGGGCCTCTGCTTCTTCTTGCAGGAGCTGCTGATGACAAAACCCAAATCCAAAGATTTGGGATGGATCCCATGGTCTCTCTGTCTCCCCCTTACACCTCCGTTGCTGCCTTGCTCCGCAGAGAGGGATCCTGCTGCCACCAACCTTCAGATCAATCTTGCCCTTTCTTCCTCCACCTCCCAGTTGCTCAGCAAACCTGGCCACCTCACTCCACCTGCCTTGGAGATGAGGATCAAAGGGTCCTCATTAACTCTATCCCTGAAGTTCGCCTGCAACACCACCAGCACATCTGTTTGTGGCTTCCCTTGTGAAGACTCCAGAGAGCTGATGTGCTATCACCCAACCTTCCTCAGCCAGTCCTCCTCCTACCCACCTGTGGCCACAGCAGCATGAACACTCCTCTCTGCAACTTCCATGCAGTGCAGTGGTGGCCCACGTCCAGGGAGGGGCAGTGGAGCTGGTGTGGCTGCACACAAAGGGGAGAAACCTTCCCAGACACTGGTCAGCAAGCAATCCCAGAGTCACCTCACTCCTATGTAAAGGTGCTGGGGCAAAAACATCCTGCAAATGCACCAATGCACAAGATGGGAGAGTATTCATCCTAAAGGTAAATCTGTTCCCTGGGGTGAATTTGGTGAATGAAGTAGGAGACTTGAGAGGGTTGAAATATCATGAGGGAAAGAGGTGAGGAGAATGGCTTGAGATTCCATTTTACTTTCCACCTAAGGCTCCCGTTGAATTCTGAAGATCCTCACCCTAACATAGGGTAGAGGTAGGTGGGTGGAGGGAGGTACTCCTTCTCACATCCATCGCTTCTCTCCATCTGGATCTCTGCAGGCCATTCTACACAAACATCAGCAAACCTTTGGGAAGCTGTGTGGGAGAGAACAAGTACATTTTGAGTCCCAAACAGTGTCAGTTAGCGGTGCTGGAAAAGGGAAGGAAAGCAAACTATCACGAGTGTTTATGAGAAGCATAAGGATCAGGAGAGTAAGTAGGAGTTAAATGTTTGCTGATAAATCACAACAGGTTGGACTTGATGGCAAAGCACCTAGGGCAGCCTCAAAACCTACCCAGTAGTTCAGCAGGACTTAACGTTTTCTGGCATTCTACTTCATTTTGTTAGCACAAAGTGGTCCTCATCAAAGTATTGGCAAGATTACTAAATTTTTTAAAATAAATCCAGAAAACTGCAGTCTGCCTACAGACATCCATGGGAGTCTTCCTTGTCTTGCTATAATTGAGCTTCATTGTGGGGGAGAGCTAAGGGATTACATTTTTTATTGCTGGGTGTGTTTCATGGGAGATCTGTCAGCTGGAATTGACAGTGCCAATTAAGGTTGTGTGTTTTCATGCAAGATGCAGAGTCTTAGAAAGTATAAAAAAGAAGGGTGGGGGGGAGGAAGCAAGCCAAGCTACTTACAGTGCTGGATTCAGGGAAGAGCAAGATGGGAAATATCTCACCATCTTGGTTGCTACCTGCAGCGGTGAGACTTGCCCTCCATCCTTCTTCACTGCTGACAAAACACACACACAACACACATGCACATTCTCTGAGATGTACTCATAGAAGATTGGAGACTTGTTTCCTATCACCCTAATCACACCTTTCCTCAGCCGCCCATGCAAGGCCCCTGACCACACACAGGCTATTGTGTGGTCTACTCCTGCTTGCTCCCACAGGTGTGAAGCAAACACCTTGTGAGTGGAGCTGTGTTGGACTGGTCTGCCTTAAGTTGCTCTCTGTGAAGGAGGTAATTTGAAAAGACAGTGTTTTGGAAAGGAAGGGCAGAAAAGCTAGAAAAAGTCCATGCTCTCTGATAGTGTCTGAATAAAATTCACCTGGCAAAAGACAAGGTGGATGATGGGGGCTGGATATGGGGCATCCTTATTTTTAACAAGCAAAGGGACAAGGGAAAGAGGAGGGGAGGAACATACTGCATTCCTAGGCAATTTTACTTGCAAGGACTTATTCTCACAAGTGTAATGTCTGATGGCACAAACCGCAGCAGCTTCTTACTATTCAGAGGGAAAAGTTTACTTTTTGATCTGTGAGTCTTCTCATCAAAACCATCAGTCTACTTTCCCCCCTTTCCCTTCCATATGCCCCTACTTAGAACTTCTGCCTTTCCACAGACACCCTCCAGACCCCTTCCACAAGGGTTCTCAGCCAGCCTAGTGGGCTAGACAGTAAATCCATCTGGCTCAGCATAGGGGCAGGTGGTGGTGGTGTGCACTGAGAGCCAGCCTGCTCCCCTGTGGGGGAGGGATGGGTGCTTGGGATTTATGCTGCTGTACATGAAAAATAAACACCCGGTCTCCACGTGCTTTGCTAGTCAGTGTATGCTACCCAGCTAATTCAAACATCCATCCATCAACCCTCCCTTGACTCATCACCACAACATTGATATGCACGGGGGAGTGAGCAGTCCCACATGGGGATGAGAGAAGGTCCCGTCTGCCATGAGATGTTGAAATCTCTCTCTGAGCCAGCTGCTAATGAAAGGCGGTTGGGTACAGCACTGCTTTACTGTTGTGAACCATCACCCATTTTCTATATCTTTCCCTATGACAGAGCCTATCTCTCTTGGCAGGCTCAACTTGCTACAGGCCAACACAGGGGTTTGCCTCTACCAGGCAGATGGTGTATTCTCCTTGGCAGGTGTTCAGAGCCATTGGCCATTGCAAGTGGTGGAGGGGAGTCCCTGCTAGCAGAATCATAGAATTGTTCAAGCTGGAAGGGACTCTTAAAGGTCATCTAGTCCAATACCCCAGCACCCCAAGAAGGGGGTGATGCCTGCACACCCATCACCCTTGGCTTGGCTGACTCTGCATTTGCATTGGATCACTCTATTAATAACTGTTTTTCTAAAAAATTCTGGCACTAATAATGATTTATTGGGACTTAAATGACACGTCTGACAATGACACTGACTGCTGGTGTTTGAGCACTGGTCAGGAA
The DNA here is from genome assembly GCA_030625065.1 of Alectoris magna. Classification (NCBI taxonomy): domain Eukaryota; kingdom Metazoa; phylum Chordata; class Aves; order Galliformes; family Phasianidae; genus Alectoris; species Alectoris magna. The sequence goes on from CM060567.1 coordinate 10,444,406, forward strand.
CTTTAAAAGGGAAAGGAGCAGAATGAATAATGTGTTAAAAAGAAGATGGGCTGCACCAGCCTTGTGTTTAAACAAGATGATGAAGAGTCTGAGGAAAGCTTATCTACATGGTGAGACAAATGAATTAGCTGATCACCTTGAAGGCCAGGTGGCCCAGGGTATTCACACTTGCTTCCTGGGAGTAGACAGCTCTGAACCTGTGCCTGTGGGAAGTAGTGAAATATGAAATGGAAAGGCAGCCTCCATCCCAGTGCCCCTGTCTTTGTGCGGGTGCTGTTCCTCTGATCCAGTGGCTGCTATATTTGTACACAGATGTCCATAAGCATGGCCCTACCTTAATCCTGTCTCCCCAAACCTGCTGTGTGAACAATTCTGTGGAAAGCCAACTTGCCAGCAGACTTGGGTTGCAGCAGATATGAGGTCTGGAGGATGTGCTGAGACCAGAGAGATCATACAACACAGACATCTCAAGTGGCACTACTTGGAGCTAGTGGGGGGTAGATATTCTCATTCTCTTTTAGGTACAGAAGACGAATGGGCAAATGGCATAACATCAGAAAGGCCGGGGAATGTCTGGGACATCAGGCTGGGAGGACTCTGGTTTTCCATCAATTTCTGGTGGTGAAAACACAGTACTCACAGTGTGAGGGGCACTAAGCTTAGTGTGGGACTCAAATCCCTAAGCAAAACCCAGCATATCTGGCAGGTTCATGAGGATGGGGAGGATACCCTAGGGTGTCTAAAATGGCTTATGCTTAGGCAATTGGCTCCTGCCTGTGTTTCAAGTCAGTGTCTCCCTGCTGACTATCTTGTTTCAGGCCCTGCTAGATAACAGAGAGAGGGCAGAGACTAGAGAAGATATCTTTGGCCAGAAACTTGAAATACTCTTGTGACAGGAATATAAAAGAGGACAGACAAGAACATGCCAAGCTTCAGCTCCATCAGTATCTTGTCTCTGATGATAATAGATGATTCAGGAAAGCATGACCCTTCCCTTGCCCCTAATCTTCTGCTGGGATTTTTTCCAAAACTTTTTTTTCACCCCACAAAGGATGTTCTGTGTAAATGCATCAAAAGAAATTTCCTAGAAAAAGGGCTTAATTTTTCCCTATCCTCTGTTTTTCCCTACCCTCCATATCTATTCCCATTCAAGTAAATATAATCTTAATAAATAAAGATTGCCCACATTTAGCAAATAAATGAACCCAAGCACATGACTCTGGGACTGTTCTTACACCAACTTATTTGTGTTTCACGATGCAGCTTCACAAATGTATTTCCTTCCCCCTCAGAATAATGGCATGTGCACACAGATCCCCAAACAAACGTGGAGCTTCTCATCCAGAACTGCCTCTGGTAAGATTTTGCTGGAAACTTTCCAGGGGTAAAACGCTTGCCTTGCGTTTCATGTCCCATGCAGCATGCAAAATGGAATTATTTATTTGTTGCTGCTTTGCTTTTGTTTGTGCAAACTGACGCCACAGGGACTTCTTTTGAGGGTATTTTTCAGCCAAGGAGATTATCCCATATAAATACAGTGAAATAAATAGATTTATCATTAGAAAGACTTCAGGCTGCTCTCTCTTTCCTTCCTTCCTTCCTTCCATTCATCCATCCATCCATCCATCCATCCACCCATCCATCCACCTATCTAATATCTGCCTGCCTTTGTAGATAGCAGAATAACAGAATTAAATTCCTTACACTGACTGAAACAATCTAATTAGGTTTATCTTGTTTTGGGTATACACTGAAACTGTGAGCAAGCGTTGAGCTAATTAAGTCAGGAAGATTTACCTGCCTCATGTACACCTTGGAGCTGTTGCCCACAACCCATCAGCCTGCTCTTTTGCCAAAAGTCACTGCTATTCTACCTGAGTAACAGAGGCAGATGGGACACATAAGCCTTTCTGTAACAACAACAGTTTGAAGAGGAATGTGACTTGGAGGCATCAGCTACTAGTACAAAGGAGAAAATCCTATCTGCTCTGAGACACTGTGGGTTTTTGTCAGTTTTCTTCAGCTATTTACAATGGTGAAGTGGGTTCCCTTTATTTTTATGCTTTTAGCTGTTATCACTGATTATTTTTAAAGTGAACTATAGTTAAAAACAGTGAGAATAGCCAGCATGAAGCATTGCTCATCTGAGTAATGACAAAAGAAAGATGTTTCTGTCTTGAAGATATTAGTATAGCCTCTATCAGAAATCAGTGCAGGTGTAGGTCCTGCTGGCATGTGACCCCAGAAGAGTCATTCAGAAACATGTTTGAAAACTGATCCATCAGAAGGTAGCTCCAAAGTGACTAAGAATTGAAACCAAAATGAATACCCTGATCCCAAGCTGAAATATGCATTCCCATATATGCAAGTGAGGAAGCAAAACCTGAGAAAATAAAGGTATCAAATAAACACCAAGTCTTGATTGATCTATAGTAGGCTGGGACAAAAAGTAGAGAAATTAGACAAGCTGGCCTATGGATTGTTTTTTTTCTTGAGAATTATTACCTATCTCTTCCTTTAAAAAAGTTTGTAAACTTTAATATGATAGATATGAGAATGCGCTGAGGTGCCCATCAGTCTATCTGCCCATCATCTATGCCAAGGCACCTTCAAGTCAAACACATGATCCTTGACAGCCAGCATGGCTTCACCAAATGCAGATCATACCTAATCAATCTGGTGTTCTTCTACAATGGGGAGACTGCATCAGTAAACAAAGGAAGAGCAACTGATGTAATCTACCTGGACTGCTTCAGGGCCTTTAATATGGTCCCACAGCACATTCTTATATCTAAATTGGAAAGATGTGGATTTGAAGAGTGGACAATTCAGTGGATAAGAAATTGGTTGGATGGTTGCAGCCAGAGGGTTGTAGTGAACGGATCTATGTCCAAGTGGATGCTGGCGATGAATGGTATCCCCCAGGGCTCTGTCTTGGGACTGGTACTCTTCAACATCTTTATCAATGACATAAATAGGGGGACTGAGTGCACTCTCAGCAAATTTGCAGATGACACCAAGTGGTGCAGTTGACACAGAAGAGCCAGATGCCATCCAGAGTGACCTGGACAACCTTGAAAATTGGGCACACGAGAATCTAATGAAGTTTATCAAGGCCAAGTGCAAAGGAGAGGGAGGTAACTGTCCTCCTCTATTCTGCCCTCGTAAGTCCCCATAGGAGTACTGTGTCCACACCTGAGGCCCTCAGCAAGAATAATGCAGAGTTGTGGGAATGGCTCCAGAGGAGCACCTTGAAGATGATCAAAGGGCTGTAGTACCTCTCCTATGAAGGAAGGTTGAGGGAGTTGGGTTTGTTCAGCCTGGAGAAGGCTCCACAGACTTCCAGTGCTTAAAGTGAGCTTATAATCAGGAGGGAAACAAACTTTTTACACAATCTGATAGTGATAGGACAAGAAGGAATGGCTTTAAATTAAAAGAGGTTAGATTTGGATTCAGTATAAGGAGAACTTTTTTTTTTTTTTTTTTACATAGAAAGATAGTGAGACACTGGCACAGGCTGCCCAAAGAAACTGTGTACGCCCCATCCCTGGAGGCATCAAAGGCCAGCTTGGATAGGGCCCTAGGCAGCCGAATCTGATGTATATTGACCCTGATGGCAGCAGGGGAGTTAGAACTAGATGTTCTTTAAGGTCCCTTCCAACCCAAGCCATTCTATTATTAAGTATTTGACCCAGTTCTAAACATACAGTGAAAGGAGTTACCTTAAGCTTCAGAGGGCGAGGTGGTAACTTGCTAAGCTGTCATAATTACGTGCCCTATCTGTGGCCCCAAAGTGTACTTAACAGCTTTGCTCTCATGGAAATTAGTGGCAGTTTTCCACTTGAACAAGTGTCAGGTACCTAAACAAAATCTGGGCTCAGGGAGATTCCTAACTGAGTTTTCCCAGAGATGCTGAAAAAACAGAGGGAAGACACTCAGTTAATTTGGCAATAAGGGCATAATCTCAGATGAAAAAACAACCCTTAGTTCTGCCTGAAAAGAGGGCCTATAGGAAGTTTCATGACCATTCTGGGACCACTCGAGGTTGAGGCTGCAGTCTTGTAGCTTAAGAGAGCTAGGAAATAAAGGTCAATCCAGGTCTTCGGCTTCAAAAACAATAAAATCATTTTCGTGTCCATTTCTTTGCTGTAGTAACTGTAAGTGTAGAAAGAAGCTACTCAGAGACTTACACTAGAAAAATGAACAGTTGGATTCCACCCCATAAGAGATGAGAGGTGCGAGGAAAAGGAATGACGGTGGCTGGTGCAAGTCTCCTGGCTTTTCCCACCACAAAGTGCACGCACACAGACCTGTATTTCAAATTGGCCGAATCACTGAAAATTGGGAAGTCTCGATTTCGTTTGTACAAGTGCATGAATAAAATTAAAGATTGGGTTATCACAGACATCAATCATGCTGAAAATGAGACAGAGATCAAATGAATAACTTAGAAGTTACAGTGTTACTGTAGACTGTTTTTCCATTACTGTCATTGCACTTATCAGAAAAGTCAAAACTGCTCATTTGCCTTCGACAGATAAATACAGGTCTATGAAAGAAACTCCTTTGCTATGGATTTTTTTCCTAGATCTTTGAACATTTTATTTATTTTTGCCTCTCTTGAATTAAAAAAAAATAATAATAAAATTGAAACATGAATAATTTACTTTTATTGATAAGCTAAAAAAAAAATCACAACTTTTACAAATTTTGTTTAGATTTAAACCCTTAAATAAAATTGTTCTACAGTTTAGAGCTTAAAATAGAAATGCATTTTGAATAAAAAGAGGAAAAAACCCCCACAAAATATATACCTCCAACAATTAGAACTCGGAAAGCAAAATTCAATAGGATGAACTCCTTTTGAACAGTTGGGATGAACAGGCATTTTTCTACTTTAAAAAAAATTCAGCCTGTTTCACTTCCTCATTCTTGTACCAGAATCTTCATCCATCTGTACACTAACCTCTGTGAAGATTAGTGTAAAAGAAAAGAAGAGAAGAACCAGAAATTCCTTAATCTCCTGAGCTGACTACCAGTTTGGTTGTCTAGTCCACCCCCACAAAGGTCACATTAATCCTATCTTCCTAGACAAGACGGTGCTCCCCCTATCCCATGGATTCCAACAGAAGGTATCTGGATGTGAAGACAAGATAGCTCTTGCTACAATATCCGCTCCCATGGATCTCCTGCAGGTAGAGCTGGTTGGTGATACAACCGATTAGCTGTTGCTGATGACGCTGAAGTACAGGAGATGTGTATAGCTTATCTCAGTCATTCAGTTTGTGTTTGAGATGAGTCACCAGATAAAGATGCAGAATTTGTGCAGACAGAGCCAAGCAACTGTATCATTAATAACTAGAGAGGAGGAGCTGACATTTATTTGCTCAAATATCCATAAACAAAGACTCTCAGAAAATGGTTGTTTTCAAATGAGTCATTGAATGGGCATGGCAACTGGGCCTGCAGCAAATCCTCTGCGAGACACTTGAATTCTCAGTTAAGAACTTTGTCTTCTAGGGGAAAGAGAAGCTCCAGATTTGATACAGCACTCCTCCTTGTTGGCAGGGATTTTATTACTCCCAGTCATAACCAGTGAAGCACTATGTGTCAGGGCTGCGATGACCTCTCTACTCCTTAGGTTTGTGGCATCTATTAGCTTTTTCAAATTAGAATTGAAAATGCTTTAAAACTGAAATGCTGGGAAGCATTATATCTTGACACATCTCCTGTTGTGTTTGTATAGCTTCATTAGTAGACATTTGTCATTTAGCCTATCCCAGAGTTCCATGTAACTTTCTGTCACCCCACTGGCAAAATGGGCGTGATCTGCTCTTTAAACCAATCCCCTGTCATTCTTGATAGACTTTCTTTGCAGTTTAGCAGCAGTGTTTGGGGGGGTGGGGGGCAGTTTCATGGCAGCTATATTAGGGGGGGACTAGCTCATGCTGTCTATGTGATCTTTCCTCTCATTGCCAGTGTGCTTGGAACCCAACCATCAAAACAAATTGAAGCACCACCAACTGTGCAAACATAACCCTATGGCTTTGTGTGGCTGTCCAGAGAGTATAGAAACAGTCATTGAAGTCTGGACTAGAGCTGGCAAACTCAACAAACCCAACAATTTAAATATTTGATTTATAGTCAGTATTTGCATTCTGACTTTCCCTATGCGGAAAAAAGAAAATCCAAACAAACAAAAAACAACCAGAGGTATACATGGGCTCTTGGCTTTGTGCAAAATATAGAAGTATCTCCATTTCTGCAAAACCTCTGTTGTAGAATTAAAAAAGGGTGCTTTGAGAGCAATGGGTTTCTACATGCTCTTAAAACAATACCTCAGAGAAAACTTGGCTTTCATGAATAGATAGGTCCAACAGATCCCCATCTGCATCGATCCATCATCTGTCTGAAAGACATGCAGGATTTAAGCGACCAGAGAATTCCAACCTAAACAAACGCTTATTGCTACCAATTTTAGAGGACCAGTGTTCAGATACTATACAAACAGATAACATCATAAAGTAAAAGTGGTCTGGAAACTTTCCAAGGAAACATCTTTTCTTGCGTAAAATAACAATGCATGGAAAGAGAAAAACTCCAGGCACACATATGCATTTTGATGAATGTCTATTTCAAGATAAGTTTTTGACAAGGTTAACATTTTCTGGTTAGAAAAAAAATTTTTAGATGCCCTGTTTTTGAAAATTGTATTTTAAAAACGTACAAAAAATATATAGTTTTATAATGGGTGTTATAAGAGGAATATAAAAACTACAAAGATTAAGACCGATTTTATTTTCCAGAACTGAAATACTTCAACTGCTCTGAAAGGATATTTTGAGCTCTTTGCCTCAGAATTGTATTTGATGAGAGGTTTCATTTTTTGCTCACTGCTGTCCTGTTCCAAAGCAAGGAAAAAAAAAAAAACCATGGGGCTACCAGACTTTTCTAGAGGAAATTTCCTGATCCCACCTCTTTCTAAACCCTGAAGCTAAAAATCTCCTTCCTTAACTGCCACAGGTACACCATTAATCCATACTCAAACTGCAATCACCGATACTCATGTTACAGCAGAAGGATGACAAGTCCATTGCCCTACAAGCGTACAGTTGGGTGACACATGAACTGGGTTATGAAACAGTTGTCTCACATAATTGAGGAAAAGCCCAAAACACAGGCAAAGGTGTTGGTGATGCCAACTAAGGGTTCTATTTACAGTTCAACTTGTAGTAGAAAATGCAGTGTTTCTTCAAGGAAATAATGGAGAGGAAGGAATTGGATGTGAGCTCCACAAGAGAGGAAAGAGTTACTGAATGACACAGAATTGGACTAGGTCCAATAGGATTACCAGCAAGAAAGAGAGACTCCAGTTTAGTCTTGCTATCTTTGTTCCAACTTTTCTTCTGAAAACAAAAAGAGAAAATTCACAGGCTCATGGCTGCGTGCAACATATAAGAGCATTTTCACATCTGCAAAGCCCTCACTGCAGAATTAAATAATGAAGGTCTTTGTAAGCAATCACTTGGTATGTGTTCTTAAAAATAGCTGCATCCCAGACAAATCAGCTTTTGTTCAGAAATTGGTCAGGCTGCATGGGCAAGGCAGCTGGGACAGGTGATGATAAGGACAGCAGCTCGCTATTGTGTTGTGAAACTTCATACAATATCACCATTCTGTGTTCTGGGACCCTGGCGATTATTCAGATGAAGAGAATCAAGTCTGGTCAGGTACGCTGTGTACATTTTCTCCCAGCACAGGAGGAAAGAGGACCAATTTATTGCTGAATACAGCACACATCCTTCCACAACAAACATGTTCAGAGACTAAGGCACTCTTCACTCCCTGCACTTCAGCATTACATCCTCCCTACTGGTTGTGTCATGATCCATTTAAACAGCCTCATTTGTAATAGCAAAATGAATCTCAAATACTGTGTCCTGCTCAGGTAGCCGGTGTGCTAGCAATTGTCTTAGAATCCACAGAGCTACAACTTAAATCAGAGATGAAAAGTAGTATTAACTCATGTGCTCTTAGGAAGAAGGATCTCAAAGAGTATTCTGCCTTTCTTGACACTACACAGGTGGGCTGGCAATTTAATGAACTTCTGTATTGTGAGCATGAGTCTATCCTCCATTCGATTTTCTGATGCATAAGGTATATTCCGGCATCTGTTTGGTTATTTACTGAGCAGAAGAGCTGAGGCCTAGCCAAAAATCTACACAAGGAGCCTTTCTTCGAGTCTCTTATGATGAGCATGTAGCCTCTGCACTTACCCAGTTCTTGGTGTTTGGCTGCAGTGAAGTCCATGGGCACTAACTAGACTGTTACAAAAACAAGGGTTCGTGACTTCTACTGATGTTTCTTCCTCCTGTGAGCATGATTTATTCTGAGGAGCTAATTAGATCTCGACAGGCATCTGGGAAGTACTCCTAGGTTAAGATTCAGCTTCTTAGAGTAGGTTACTTACTTTAAATGCCTCTGTTTTTCTCTTCTGCTCCTTTGCTCCAGGCTCTAATCTCAGTAGATTATACTCTGTAGGTTGCTCCAAAAGTAATTCCTCCTATTAATTTTCATAGAAACTGCAACAGTTATGAAGAGCACGATAACACTATTTGATAGAACAAATTCTCAGCTAAAAAAAAAAAAACAACAACAAAACAACAAACCACACACAAACCTATTTTTCAGCATAGTCACTGCTACCTATTGTTGCTACTGCTGAAACATACCACCACCCACAGCCTCACTGCGCTCACATCCGCTATTTGCTCTCCATAAGTGTTCAGCAAGCATCGATGGAACGTCAGCGGGTGCCACTTTTTCCACATGGAGGAATTCAATGACACATCTTCGCCTCCTACACTCTAACATGTAGGACACCATTTTGTCAGACTGCTCTTCTGCTGCCATCTGTCATATGGCAAGAAAACATGATGGAATATTAACAGGAAGGTTCAGTATCTATTGCCATATCACCAATATCCACTCTACTGTTGTGGGCTAATGTCATAAAGGAGGAGGAACTTTCAGAGCTGCTCTCATACATACGGGTATTAATGTTATATATTATAATAATGTTATATATTATAGCCGCCATGAAGACTGCAAATAGAAATTTGAGAATGGCCGGCCTAGAATTTTTGCTGCTTTTACCTCTGTTAGAATGTGTTAGCAATTTCCAAATTGAATTCATTATAATTTATTTTATTGGAATTGGGAAATTCACCTTTTGCCTGATGGTAGCAATATGCTGGTGGAACACGACCCAGAAACCATTCCTGCATAAACCATGAGCACAGATGGTGTGAAATGGGGTTACATCGCCCAGTATCTGCTGGTTGAGGCTCTTCGTTGTTTTGCCTTGTAATGGGTGCTGTGAGGACGCCAGGCAGTTTCATCATTCCTGGTTTCCTGGCTCCTGCTTCTACTCCAGAAGGCACTCTTGAGAAACTGCACAGGATGACGCTGCAGCATACACCTCATCTGCGTATTAGGCTACGTAGGATGGCTCCTCGTCTGAAGAGCTTCTTTCTCCAAAAGCAGCTGGGCCTTTGCTCTGAGTGCCCGCTTAGCTCGACAGGAAGATGAATGAGAACATTTGTAAATTTTTGTCTCGGACACTGTATTCCCGGCTTCCTTCCAGCCCTGATTTCGAAACTGGCATCTGACTGGCTCAGTTGAGTCTTCCCATGTCTTTCTAACATTCCTTTTCAATTTGGGCATATTGTTCTGCCTGGTGATAGTGGCTCTGATAATTGCATGAGTCAGCCATTTTGCGCAGTTTGGCAATATACTGATCTATTGTATTTTTAAGTTTCTTGGATGATGTTCCTATTCCTGTGGGTTGAAAAGCACTTCTAGGATTTTACAGAGTCCTTTCTGCTGCCCTCTTCCCCCTACCAAACATAAAAAGTGCATATGGAGGACTTCATCGTGGAGAACTAAAAACATGTCTGTTCGCATTCCATTTTCTTCTCCATTCACTGTTTTCTCTTGGATCTGAAAGGGAACTCAGCTACAGTCCAAGTCCCCTTCACATTTATCTGCCTGATCTGGGATGCTGTTACACTGTGCCTTTACCCTATTTTACTTCCTTTATATGACATTGCTAGTTTCTCTTTCTTGCAAGTTCCATATCCTCATTTTACCACTCTCCATGTTCCAGCACAAAAGGATACCTCAACAGAGAAGTTAAACAGCTGCTAAGTCCTGAGAAGTCCTAATAACTGCTTAAGAGGATCCATTATTATTACAGAACTGCTCCCCTGAACTAAGTTATTTGTAGTTATTAATTCATCCTATTAAGCTAGCCATGGAGAAAGGATGGCTCACATGCATTCATTTGACTGGCACCTTATCTAAATGTAGGTTTTATCAAGATTTATCTCAAGTGGAGCGACACGGCTAATTATACCTGTTTTCTCAGGCTTCAAACGCCCACCTGAAAGAAAGTGAGCATATAAAGCACCAGTGCCTTCATTCCTAGAGAAAAACGTTTTGTTTTACAAAGTATTTGAGCACAAGAATTTGAAAAGCAGCTTCTGCTTGCACAACTGAAGCCACTGGAAGACTCTGTGAGCAGTCAACAAAAAAAATATATATGCATAACAGGATAGCTATGGAAAAAGAAATTCAAGCACAGATTTTTCTTCTTTTCCATCCTCCTCAGCTCTACCAAAAGACCAATTCCACTGGCCAAAATACAGCAAACAACAGTAACATCCTAGATTGGCCTCTATTTCTTAAGCCTGACCTACCTGCTGGATGCAATTGCTTACCTGTTCCAATGGGAACAGACCTGCTCCATAGAGCCATTGCCCTTCTTCACATTCAGCCCCTCCATATGCAGAGAAAACAGCAGGTGTTAGCTAACAAGAAATAATCCTTTTCAGTCAGTGAATAGATGACTCATCAGCACAGCAGGTCAGAGACCTAAAGGCTGTAGATGGGCCTTAAGAAGAGCTGAAATAATTTTATGACCAATGAAAGTACTTGCCTGGTTGTTCCTGTATAATCAATCAGCGAGAGAAGGGTAATCAAAGCTGGTTCCTTGGGGCACCAGCTAATGATACTAATTAGCACACAGATAGGGCCTTGCTGAAAGCATTACACCCAGGCATGTGCTAATTAATTAGCTGATTGTCTGCAGGGAGATGATCTTGTGTTCTTCTCCCTCTCCTGCGGAATTGTGCAAGGGGGAAGAAATGATGGAGGGTTTTATGCTTTCTCATAAAGTAGATGCCACTGTAGGATAGTTCAGGATGGTGAGTTTGGGCAGTTTCTTCGAGACTGTGACTCTTCTGAGATTTTGCCTTGACTGTTCTCTATAGTCAGGCTATAGCAACAATATTTAACTTACAGTCCCCAGTTTCTGGGAAGAGTTTTATGCGAAAAACAGTTTATGTGAGTTTCTATGGTTCGAGTGCATTGCCACTCATAAGTAAAGTCAGACACTGGTATAGGCTCTCAGTATCACCACAGGCTCTCGGGAAGTTTTGAAGATCAAAGATCACCCCCCTCTGATCTGTGGGGCTGGCTGCCTTTCCCAAGCAAGGCTCCTCGCAATGACCACAGCTTTAATGAAATCCAATGTCCTGACATTACAGTGACCATTCTGGCTCCAAGGAGCTCAGCTCAGACAGAGGCACTGGAGTCTGGCAGTGACCAAGTGTTTTCTCTTGTTGGCTTTCTATTTCTAGGAGACTGCTGGAAAAGATCCCAAGTGATATATCTGGCTTCTTTTCCAGGCTGGTTTGTGTGAGCGTGTATGTGTGTGAGAATGTGACTAGGCAGAAAATATTCTATCTATTGTTATATGGTAGAGAAGCAAAGAAAGACCAGTTTAAAAGAGCAATGTAAGGTGGAGTACTTTTTCTTTTAACTCCATCCAAATTGCTGACTGACCAGACCTCCGTGGTGCTTAACATTCTGCCCAGTAAATTCAAAGCCAAGCTTTGCAGCTGCATTGAGGATTTCTCCCCCCTTTCCTCTCCCCTACACTTGCAGAGAAAAGAGAACCTCTGTTCTGTCTGGAAGCGTGGGACCCAGGGGTTGGCTGAACCTACAGCAGCAGAGGGAAGAGTGCAAGTTTCTCCTAATTCTGTAGGTCCTATATAAAGGCTGCCATATGGGAAGGGGAGATTTTTTAATGCACTGTGTTCTCTGTTATCAGAAAGGCTTCCTGTACGGGTCTTGAGGACCTATCAGGTGGTCATACTTTTCTAGAAAGGGTAGGCAGTGGGAGAGGTACTCCAGTCTCCTTCCCTGCTGCTTTCAGACTTGACTAGGTACCTGATCCTACTATCCCTGCATCTTGAGGGAGGTTTATCCCACGCACCTCTTAGCAGGAGTGCAGTGACCACTTCCAACATTTTCCCTGACAGACGCGGGCCTAGCAGCCCAATGCCTAGTGCTTGCACCACAAATGCAAGCTAGCTGCTCCTCCTGTCACCTGAGTTCGTATAACTATACCCACCAAACATGGCCATAAACATTGTCCACACTGGGTTCTGTGACTCAGTAAGTGTCTGCGGGGCTGACTCGTACAGACCTCAAATTACCAGACAAGGGGATAGTTGTTCTCAAGGTCTGAGTCACTTGTTTAATGGGGCCTATTTTTGAGTGAAGGAGGAAAAGGTGGCAGCATGACTAGGAAGGAAGATTAGTGTTATCTTCGCTGTGACACTGCGGGTGAGAAGTGAAGGCCTGTGCGCCTGCAGTGGTACTCAACCAGAGAGTCCACGTTGCTTCTGTTGGTTTAAGGACAGAAAATGTACAAATGGTATGGAAGAGTGCACCGAAAGGCTTGCGTTTTTTATTTCCCATACCTGTTGGTACTGTGTCAGAAGCCAGAAAAGTGAACCTTCTAGGATGTCTAAATGCTGTGACTTCCTAAAGTGCTGAGTAACTGATTTCAGAGTCTTGCATTTGGGCTGGTGCAAGTTACTGTGTGTGTGGCAGAAACTAAGCATCTTTCCTCTTCTTATTCATGTTGCATAGAGATACAACCGCGTCATTCACATAAATCAGGCACAATTAGCCAGAGGGCTCAAATTTACAGTGTTTCTGATAAACCAGACGCCTAAGAAGTTCTGTGATGGGAAAAGGCTGCACTCTGCAAGAACACAGCAGGTAACAGTAGCCTTGTGAACGATAGCCCAAAGCCTCAGCTTTCGCCCCGCTACCTGAACATCTCACTGTCCTGAGGGAAACATCTGCAGAGCAATTATTATCTTGGAAAGAGCCATGGGAAAATAAAGCAGTCGGTAACACTTGAAAAGCGTCCCAGATTCCCACTGAAAGGCTTTGTCAGAGCTGTGAACCTTCACTTTATTTAGCTGTATGCTTTTTTTTTTTTTTTTTTTTTTTTGGAGGGAACCAAGAAAGTATCCTGTATGTTGCTGCGGTGGGAAATCTCAGCCGTGATAACATTCAGCTCAAGGTTGTTATCTAGTGGGTTGTAACCTGGGAAATATGGGAATATTTCTCAAAGGAAAAGCCAGGCTTGTCACTTTGTGCACTTTACGAGCTTAACTGTTTGTGTCTCAGTAGGTCGTAGATGAGCCATGTACCACAAAGAGGCACAACCACTACTTTGTGCTGGCCCTCTCCATCGGACACAACTTTTTGTCACAATTACTGTTGTGGGTTTTTGGTGTTTTTTTTTTTTTTTAATTATTATTATAATTTCCAGGGATTTCAGCCTGTGAAATGACAGAGCTGCCACTGAGCACTGTGCTTCCTAGGGGACACACTGGGTGGCCCAGTCTCCAGATGCTTCAGGCTCTGTCATCCCTCCTGCTCATGGGGATGGAACCACAGCCCCAACTGTGTTGAACATGGCCAGTTGTGGAGGCAGAAAAGAGATACGGGAGAGCTTCATGAAGACTGCAGAGGTATATCTAACTATGGGAGAACCTGTGCCTGGGTCTGGATGAAAGATGTAGGCCATTTCCATTTTTAAGCAGAAACAGAATGTGAGGCTGAGCAATAACACTTGGCACTCGCCTTCAGAGGAAATCAAAGGCCTTTGGGCAGGAGGGACCACCACTATCCCTCATTTTCACAGATGGCAACATGGAAGTGCAGGGCAGAGAAACAGAGTAGCTAAGGTCACCCAAGGAAGCAGTGGAGGAGCTGGGAATAAAACTTAGGTTTCATGAATCACTAAACCACATTGCTTCCCCTTAGGGCTATGGATGTATTATAATAGAGCAAGATCCAGATGTGGTTTTTAACTGTCATTCAATACTCTGTGTGATATTACTCTGCCTAAGAAAATATACAAATTTGGACTCCCCAGAGATTTGACTGGTTCAGGGGAGCTTGATTAAGCATGTTTGTCATGACATTTTAGGCAGAACAGCACACAAAAGGATTGGGGCAGCTCTCAAATGCACTGACGTGGAGATGCTGAGCCAAAAGGATGTGTAAGGATTTGAGAATCACAATCTCAAAATCGAAGGAGAGAGCAAAGAAGCTGGACAACATCGGGAGGGAGGAGGAAAACAGATGCTTGGCATCTGTGTCCGGGGATGTCCATCTCTGCTGCTGGGATGTCCATCCCAGCTCTGCCACATCTCAGCCGCTCTCTATAGCCACAGTCAGAGACAGGAGTGCTAGCTTGATAAAAAATTCTGTTCCACATGTTAAACTCCTCATGCTTTGATATTAACAGCAAGCACTGAGAGGGCCAAACCTCTATAGCCTGAAGCTATGATTTAAATTGATCTGCATTCACATTTCCACCTCCAGGTTTGGGCTGGGGGAGGGGGACAGTTGAAGAATTGCATCCTTTCATCAAATTTCTTCATTAAACTTGGCCCCCCCCAGCCCACCCTGACAACTTACAGGTGTTTGTTCTCAGAGAACCCTTCCTGGAGTCAGATGGTTGCATATCATCTCAGATTTAGCTCAGAGTAATGAAGGACTCTTTAACTTCTGGAATTGGCCTAAACAGTTAGAAAATTAAAGGGCTGGAAAACTTGAAACCGAAACCTACCCCTTTCATACTTCTTTATGTTAAATAAGCCTTTGTGATGTAAAGTTTAATTCCTGATTCCTGCAGTAGAACTCAGGCTTTCAAATGCTTGGTCCTAGAAATGTAGATTTAAAACTGGCCCAACCTGGAAGCAATATTCTTCCTTTCCCTCCTTATAGGGTTACTTGATGTTCCTGAGTGCTGTTAAAAAGGCATGATCCTATTTGCATGTTAGGAAGGCAATGGAGACACGTTAGTGCCTGGTTGAACAGAGCCATCCTTAGCTAAAGGTGAATCTATGCCAGAAACAAGAGTCTTGTTCTTCTATAGTGTATTTCTGTTTAAGAAGTCCTACGTGCTGTGACTTCCATATCTCCTTTAGATACAGAACAATCAAACAACAGTTAGATGTGAACTGAAGGTGGAAAGCACGATTTTGATATTGACATTAATTCTAATAATCGAGACACATCAACTTCTTTTTCAAAAAGAAAAAGACCTAAGGCTGTCCACATGTTCAGGCTGCAAGGAAATTACAGGAGAAAAATCTGCTTTCAGTTCTCTGAACATAGGCAGGAGTCACCTCACTGTATATTATGGTTACCTAAAAAGTAAGTAACACATAAATGAGATTTGCTGTAGAGTTGCTGGGGAGATACCGGTAACTCCAGGAGAGGATTTATGCTGGATTAAGATAAAACCAAAAGAAGCAGGGAAGATTTGTCTTCTGGAGTGTCTCCTCCATCAGCGAAGAGAGTTTAGATCACCAGTTTTGGACAGATACCTAAAATTTAGGTTCAGTGATGTGAATCCACAACCATGTCACAGAGAGGAAAGCTACTTGATCAGAAGAAGAAGAAAAAAAAAAAAAAGGCTGAAAAAAGGAAGCAGAGAGCAGCCTCAGGGAAGGTAAAAAGAGACAAAGTTAAAGGGTTACAGACAAAAGACAGCCTTTCTAAAACAAAGCCAGTTCAGAGGCTGTAATGCAATGTGTCCTTCAATATCAGGTTAGCTGTGTGGCAGCTGGCACTTCAGACCGTGTGAAAAGATCTCAGCTGAAGATCTTTGATAATTCAGGCAGCTGTGGAGCACTCTGGGGCATAATTTCCCAGAACCCATCAGGCATGCGCCTGGAGAGGTAGGCAAGGGTTTACTATAGAATCACAGAATGACTTAGGTTGAAGGGAACCTTAAAGATCTTCCATTTCCAACCCCCCCTGCCACAAGCTGGTCACCAACTAGATCAAGCTGCCCAGGGTCCCATCCAACCTGGCCTTGAATGCCTCCAGAGATGGCACATCCACAACCTCTCTGGGCAGCCTGTGCCAGTACCTAACCACCACCTACTGCTGCCACCAGTGCTGTCGTGACTGGATAGACAATGCCTTGGGCATCAGAGAAATCCACAAACCCCTGAAAGGTGAAATTACAGACAGGATGGATGTGACCCTCTCCTTGAGCCTGACGGAGCTGGAACCACAGCATGGAAATATGTTGGGAGTGTGTGGTCAGGAGATTGCCCTGAGGATGGGACATACTGAAGGGACACATTCGCAAATCAGTGATGGGGACAGCATTCTCTGATAGCCAGGTCTGCAACTGGAAGCTTTCAGTGTCTTACTTGCCCCTGCCATCACCTGACTGCACATCTGTTTACGAGGAGAATAAATTTGTATATGGTAATAAATGCAACATAGCTGGCCAGGTGTTCACTTGCTCCTCAGCTGCTGATATCTGGGGTCTAGCTGCTGCGGAGGCACTGGAGCAGGTTGCTCAGAGAGATGGCAGGTGCCCCATCCCTGGAGACACTTGAGGTCAGGCTGGATGGGGCTCTGAGCACCTGATCCAGCTGCAGGTGTCCCTGCTCACTGCAGGGGAGTTGAACCAGATGGCCTTTAAGGGTCCCTTCCAACCCGAACGATTCTATGATTCTATGATATCTTTGTGCCTAGTACTTCTGCCTGAAGTCCACACAAAATCAGCCTGGGCTCCACTCCTCAGCCGGTGGCATTCAGCCCAACCACCAGGGGACAGGTGGGGGGATGCCACGTGAGTGTATTTACAGGGGATGGAAATATTAAACCTTCTCCTTGCTTGTAAATTAAATTCGCTGTTAAAGCCCCAGGTCAGATGCTCACCCGACCACCCTGCCATTCCCTCTGATTTATCTCAGCAGCAGATGTGGGCCCACATGCAGGTCTGAGTGCTGCCAGTAACACACAAAGCCCTTACTCACCCAGGAAAATACACATTCAAGCGTGTGGGCTCCTTTGGAAGGGGAAGAGGGAACAGCAAGGTTTGTGGCATGGTGGGCTTGTGCTGAACTGCCAGGCCTGATGCTGAAGGGGCAAGCCCGAAGACTGCAGGACAGGACCTCGCATAGCTCTGGTCTGTTATCTGCCCCAGCTCATTGGGCATCACGTGGAGAGACATCTGTTCCTCTGCCTCCCGCTGAGAGACTGCCCACAGGATCCATCCTCACAGTGCCAGCTGAGCAGAATAATGAAGGTCCATGTCCTCTTTGGAGCTGGAAATGGGAGCTAACTCGAGCCTTTTAAAGGAGCTTCAACCGTATCTTGTTTCTAGGGATGCTACAAGATGGCATTATATTGTCAAAGCTGCTCAATTCACTCTGTTTTTGCTTCCGTCTTCCATTATTTCTCCCCATTCCCCATTCTTCCTTCTCCTGCTCTACATGTTGCAAAAACCCATAAGGAAACAGACTTACACAGTGTGAGATGTTAAGAGGAACCTCATGCCATGCTGCTGTAAATAATCTGTCAGAGAGAAACGAGTATGTCTGCGTGTTTGAGACCACTTGCACAGGATGGGAAATACAGGATCCTGGGGATAGGAAAGCCTGATGTCTCTCGGTCTGCAGGAGAAACAGCCAGCCTTGATCCTCATTCTGGGAAACAGCTGCTGCCAGGATAATTTTATCCTCTTGCTTACACAAGAGAGAAGATCTATTTTACAAACATCCCGTGATCTCCTGGACCCATATATGCGGTCATTCCAGGTCGGAGTTGCATCACCCAAGAGGCAGGTCCGTATTCTGACCTGCTTTAAGCTGTCTCCCAGCAGTCTTTTCCTCCTTCCAGTGCTCTCAGCCTGGGGACCACTATGTCTCCTAATTAATCTGGTTATCACCCTATGCTCTTCTCTGTGACTTTCAGGACACTACAAATGTTTTGCTCTATCACACTTAATGCAATGACTTACTCATGCTCAACGACAGGCAGCTATGGAAGGAAAGTGCTTGTTTCCCTCCTTGCAGGAGGTAAGGCACTACGCATAAGGAATTCAGGACCTTATCAGTTCTTACGCTCCAGTATTTGTCTTTTCCTAGTGCTAAACTTACTGTCTGTCTGAATGCAAATAAAAAGACACTAATTAATTAAGAGATTTCCCATCTCACTGTCTTCCCACAGAGAGTGGCTGTCAGCAATCCACATGGCACCTTTGGTTGGCTCCCAGCAACACTTCCCAAATGAAAGTTTCTCGAACGAAAAATTATAGAGAAAAAAAAAAAAAAAAGCAAAAGCTCAAAATTCATGTTTTAAAGCATGGCAACAGAGGAAAACCTGAAATGCTTCATTTTGTAACCCAGCATTTTGCTATTTTCTTGCTTATTTGTTTGTAATGAGTTTCTGGCTCTGCATTTTCTTTTGAAAACATTCAAAAGATTAAAAAATAAAAAAATAAAAAATCCCCAGGCCTTTCAGAAGAGCTAAAAATGAAAGCTGTTGGCATTTTCTGGAGAAGCAAATTGACTTCAAAAGGGACAGAAAATGGCTTAAAGTCGAATGCAACTTTGTATTTCAAGAAAAGAAATTCCTCTGAAAATGCCATTTCCTTCACATTTTTTCCAGTGCCAATTTCTTTTCCACAATTTTAACTCCTTTTTTCCTGCATGAGTTTGATCACCCCTTCTGCTCTGAGCTGTCATTGCTGCATTGGATGCGCTGTGTAAAGCAGCCAGAGGAAAGAGCTCTCCTGATCGCCTCATGAGCCCTCCCCCCCCCGAGCACTGAGGGTGCCCTGAAGGGTGGCTTTCAAGACACGTTTTTATTTGGTTAGCAACGGTCACTTGGCATCTGTGAAATCAAAGTATTCCCATATTTAACACCGGGCTACGAGCGCTCACAATCAGTGGGTTAATCATTATGGAAATACTGACTGATCTTTGAGTCAAATGTCAGGTGGTGCCAAAAATCAGAGCCCCAGGACAAAGGAGAGAGAAAAGTCAGCTTCGAGTAATGCTGCAAATAAAACGGCTGTTACACAAGATGTGTCTTCCAACGCAGCTCTCGGGTCACAGCAATAACTGAGCCACAAAATCCACTCCTGTGAAACACAGCGCATGCCATCAGCGGGGGTGTGATTCATGCCAAAGTCTGGGGGTCTCAGATCCCTGAGTGGGGATCAACGTATGCTCTGCTAACAAGCTATCCAGGCTGCTGGGGGCTACTTATATAGAGATTAGGGGAAAAAAAGAGCTTCAGAGTAAGCCGTGAATAAACTTAGATACTGGAAATCAGAAGAGGGTTTCTAAGCAGCAGAGGAGAGGAGGTCTGGAGTGTGTCCATTGCAGATACAGCTCCGGTAAAAAAGAGTACCAGGTTCTAAGATGAGCTGCATCTGTCAATGAATGGATGTACGTATGGCACAAATGGCTATGAAGGTAGGCACAGGTCTCCTGCTTTAGCTCTGCCTTTCTATAGTATTGCTTACTGAGGGCTGAGGAACCCAAAATAGACAGTAGTCATAGCAGCCAGTGCTTGCAGTCCCTCCCCAAAGTATTTTAAATAAAGAGTGACATCTCCAACGATGACTCAGGATTTTGATGGTTGCCAGTTTTGGTTTCCCCACGTAGCAGAGTAAAAGGAGCATGATTTCACATGGGATGGTCTTCTCTTAGTACCAGCAAACTGGTTACACCACCAGGCCCTTGGGGAAGTCTCTGTTCACACATCAACGAATGCCCACAGATGCTTGCCCTCAATCAGCCCTTTCAGTCTGGCCCAGGTCAACAGTGTGTGGATACACTCAGTAGCATTTTTTTGGAGGCAGGAAGGCAATTTTCAGAGCAAGGAAATCCCATATGTTGTTTTACTAAGCTTAATGGTGGTTGCAAATTTGAGCATCTTAAAGAATGAGGAGATGAATATGCAACATTCAACCAGGGGGCATTTCTCGCCCTCTGGGACTGTGTTTACCTATTGTTCACCAGAGTTAACAATGGGATTTCCCATCATCTCATTCTGACTTGGCTCCTCACTCTGGGGCAATTCAAGTTAGGGTTTTCAAATCCCTGGCCACGGCAGGAGAGGGTGGCTGCTCCTGCAGGGACAATTGTGAGGCACAGCTGGGATGGAGCGTGGATGTGCTGCCACAGCCCATGGAAAAATGCGGACAGCTCGGGATGGCAGTGCATCCCTCTGTCATAGAGAGCATTCTTGGAGAGAAACAGATCTCCTTCCCTTCAGTAGAGAGGGATCCTAAATGGCCTACTAAGACTAGATGCTGAATTTTTTAATAGAGAAAGAGCAGTGTGATGAATCCCATCTGAAAATAATATAGTCATTAACACATCATTAAAAATGCCTAGTGTCTTACAAATGCAAACAATGAAATCCTTCTGGGAGTGTCAGGCTCCCCTTTCTCTTTAAATGCAGCTGCAATTTTTTAGTGCACGGTGACTTTTCACTACTCAGTTTGCTTCTCTTCTGTTCCTTCACAGCTACTGCTGTTCCCCAGCTGGATAGAAGCAGGATGTTTGCTTTCTGCGCTCTGTAAGAAGTGGCTCACCCTTACCTTGTCCAGCATAAGATTTTACTGCTCGGAACTCAGAGCAAAGTCAATCCTTCATGCCGTGAATTACATTTGGTGGCTCAGAGAGGATTACAGCTTACGGCCTCACAAGGGATAATGTCATCTGGGAGAAAGGCGTGTGCCTCAGCAGCTTGTGCCACTGGCCAGAAGGCACCTGGGAAACCGGGATGTGACCTCAGAAAAGGTCTCTGGGGAGCGTGCAGTGCTCAAGGTTGGCAGGTTCCTGCTGGCTGCAGTGCTCTCTGGACAGCTGATCTGTCTTGGCAGAGCGGGATGCTGTCACCCAGTTTGAAGTCAGAGGTCTGGGTAAACTGTGGTGAGAAGTACCAAGCCACGAGTAGATAAGGAAATTAATTGATTAGTAGCCTTGATTGATTATCTCAATCTTTGAGCCACAGTGCAAAGCAGAAGACTGTGATGGCCACAGCTCTCGTTTTACAGCCAGTTCTGATTGCAGAAAGTGGTGTTACAGTTGTGTTCCTCTTTCCATCAATTCCCATCTTACTTGGCATCCAACTCCAGCTAGGTAACTTTCTCTTAGGCAGAAAACCTTGGTGGAACTACCATATGCTAGAGCAATGGGAGCTGTGGAGGAGGGATCCCGGAACATCCTGGAGAAGGACAGCAATTGGAAGAGTTTGGCTGTTTGAGTTTAGTGAAATGAAGGCTGAAAAGGGTAAGACCAGGACTGGCTGCCACAGATACATCAGGAGCCTAAATGCTGGGGACAAAGGAGAGCTATTTAACTGAAGCACAATGTTGGCACAAGAACAGCTGGGTACAGGCTGCCCATGAATACATCTAGACAATGTGCATAGATGGAAAACAGCGATACAAAAATAAAATAAAATAAAAATCAAAACCAGACCAAGTCATCTTCAGATTATAAAGTCATAGAAATGGAACTGAGAAAGCCTTCAGAGACCTACTCATTTTGGGCTTTGTAACCTCGGGTAATATGACAACTGCTTCTAAAAGAGAAAAGCCAGAGACCATTTTGTCAGCGTGGCTGCAATACTTTTCATTCACAGCTTACTAAAAGGAAGATGATCTCCTGCATGTTCCTCTTATTATTTTCCCCATTTGGCTGTATATTTGCATGTGAGAACATGAATTAATAAAATTAATAATTTGCTGTCATTTCACAGCCCTTCATCTGACAGTGCTTCGTGGACAACTTGATGAGAAATACTGATCTACTGCAATCCTCTGCTCCAAAGCTCTGTCACTAGCAGCTTAAGTGTCTCTTTCTCTCTATACATTCATGAGAGGGGTTGTGGGAATGTGGTCACTGCTAACAGCAGGACTCAGACTTTATGATTTCTCCTAGCCCAAGGCAAAGAGGGAGGCTGAAGGAATTTGAGACCTCTGAGTGTGATGGTTGTAGTGATCAAGAGCCTTAAGCCAGCCCTACTGCAAAGAAAAGGAGATGTGAGATGGTGGAAAGGGAAGTCAGGGAAATTCCTCTGGAGCAATCTCAGCTGGCTTTTGAGGGTGTGCATGGGAGAACGATGCCAAGAAGGTGGCAGGATGCCACTGATCCCAAGGGGATATCGGGGTGTGTAGGTAAGGCTGGAGGAAACACAGCCCCCCAGCTTCTTTAATCTCTGGGCAAAAGAAAAAGAAATAACAACCAGCTTCCCTGTGCCGCTGTTAGGCCTTGAGTCTGTGTTAGCTCTGTACAGCCTTCCCCGTGCCTCTTTCCTCCTTTTATCCGCTTGTCTTATCTGCCCAGGGGTCATCTTCTTCCAGAGCTGGGACTAGTTTAGGCAATAGGTACAAACACTGCCCAACAGGTACAAACCAAGCCTGGAGGTGCTACTGTCCTACAAACAAATAACAGAAGGGAATTTTTGGGCTTCACTTCTCTGCCTCTGCATGGGAAGCTTGGTCATCAGTGGGCCTACAGACATGAGAGATAAAAAGTGGAGTCCTCATATTTCAAATATCCATGTATACATTCTTTCCACAGGCTGTGAAAGTACCCAAGAAAAGCTCTTCTAGGGCTTAGAGTATTACCGTTCCAGTCCACACTGCCATTTAGTTCCCTGGGTAGTAGAGAAATCAGGGGTGGGGAATGCCAAATCTGGCTTTACTTTGGCCCTACAAATGTATTACTGAGTAGTGAAAAGTCAGGGAAAAGCATAAATCTCACTGCTGCTCTCCAGTGCTCTGGGAGTCTTTCAAGTCCCTCTGGAATCCAGAGGCAGTTTGCAGTTTGGAAATCCAAATGTGCCTTACTGACGAGGCCAAATTCAGTCTTAACACGAGGCCATGGAAGTCAGGGGGGTTTCATTAGGAATGCGTTAGGAATTGCATCTCTGCTTTAGGAGCTATATATTAGGGGAGCTGCTGAGCCAGCCTTCATTTATAAAATGTCAGAAGTAATAAAGAGCGAGCCTTGTACCACTGTGTTTTCACTCCTCACCCTGAGATTATCAGATTGCCGCAGATACCAAATCACTCCTAGAAGGCAACAGTAAAAATGTTTTGCTCCATTTTGCCATCTGCTATGGAGCATCTCAAAGCCCCTGCAGACCGTTCAGGCATCTTTTTATCGCTTTCACCTCCTAATTAGGGAAGGGTGTTTGTTGTTTTTTTTTTATCCCTTTCACTAAACACAGATCACAGGACTGAGCTCTATCCATTTGTGCTGGTGCACCCCTGGAGCCTGCTCACATCTGCACAGTCTGAATATCCCACAAGAACTTTTGCTGGCAAGGCAGGAGGGTAGGTGGAAAAGGGCACAGGGGATTGATGCTGATGCACCCCGTGTGAGCAGTGTGGGTGTGTACACTTTAAAATGTGTGTACGCGGTTTACTCCTTCAAAACCGTATCATCAGCTCTTGCAAAGCCTGAAAGAAGTAGAGTGCAAAAGTCCTAATGTGTCATCCTACATTGAGAAAGCAGAAAGCTGGGCTCTGGGGCTTTGGGACTTGGAATCCACAACTTTTGTGAGTTGGGTGCATTTTCCCATTCCAGTGGGGCTGTGCTCTGCTTGCACAGGTAGCAGCTTTCCCCATTTGAGCTCTTTTTCTCAGGCATTCAAGGCCACGTTGGACGAGGCCCTGGGCAGTCTGATGTAGCTGCTGGCAACCCTGTCCACGGCTGGGGATTGGAACTTGATGATCTGTAAGGTCCCCTCTAACCTAAACCATTCTGTGATTCTTTGCTCCAGCCGTGACAAACTGCTGTCGCTGTGCAGGTCGAGACCCTGGTGAACCACAGTGCAGACATCAAATGCTATTCGTGGCTCCTGCAAAGTTGCTGCGTCTCAGACATCCCAACTATTTTAAATTTAAAACACAGCTTTGGAAGGCATGTTTCTCCTGCAACATTCTTCCCATTGCATCCGTGCACATGGGCTTGGCTTTCCAAACAACAGCTCTACTGAGGGGCTAGTTTTGTTATTAATAAGATGGCTGTGTTTATGAAGTTTTAAGTGATGTTAAAATTAAAGTGAAGTTATCATTCAGCTGACTTCGAGTTTTCTCAGCTCCCCTCCTTTGCACACACAGTTTGCCCTGCACTTGTTTGCCTTGGCAAGGCCTGGGCTTAATAGTAACAATTTCATCTTCCATTTATAGGCATCTGCACGCCATGTTATTCTTTCAAAGCGGAGCACTTCTGGGAGCTGAGCATGGGGGACGTGTAAAGCCATGCACGCAAAGGCAAAGATCTTTTCAGGATCTCAACTTCTTCACATGAGGAACAGCTTTGTTTCAGGCCTTTGGGGAAAATAAGTAGAAAAGGAAAAAAAAAGTCCAGCCTCTGACTTTGGAACTTGAAAAAGCGAAGGAAAGCGCTCACAAGCTTGCAATGTTTTACATTCAGTGTACACTGCCTGGCAAGTTTCCAGGGCAAATGCAGGAAAGCTGTAAATTGGTGGAGTTGGACATATCAGCAGAACTTTTTTTTTTCTGCATGGAGAGATGTATTCATTTTTTCCTAGACTTCAAGCAACTGCTGTACCAGCAGCTATCTCTTCCAAGAGACAGGGGTTGGGTTCCCACCCAAACTTAGCACCTGAGCGCAGAGCAGCCCACAGGGAGCTGCCTCCTACCTGTTAACCACCTTCCAGCACCTCTTGCAGGTTTATCCTTTGAACTGGTGCTAGCATGTGTAGTTTTTGGATGAGTTTTTTAAAACAAGAACAACCTTCCCACCCTTTAAAAATAATAATAATAATTATATATATATATATATAATTATAATTGTGTTATCTAGTGGTTGGCAACCTTGCCCATGGCAGAGAGGTTGGAACTAGATGATCTTTAAGGTCCCCTCCAACCTAAGCCATTCTGTGATTGTATGATTTTATGATTCATTTAAAGGAGTGTTGTAGCAGGAATCTGACACCCTGGGAATCAAGATTCCAAGGGAACTTTCAGCTTGCCTTAAAGATCCAGAGCAAAAGAAAGCAATACAGATAAGATCCTGGCTGCAGCAGGGCTAAGGGGCACTTGCAGCTACAGCATCACCTGGTGACAGCAGCCTGCCACGCATGAGAAGGAGATTTGTCCTCCCACAGTGCCACTGAGTTCCCTTTTCCTTCAAGAACAAGGGCTGCTTCTGCTCTCCTCAGCTCGTTGGTTAGCCACCAAAAGTCACAGCAGCAAGATGGGAGACGGCAGGGAAAGGACCAGAACGATTTTGCAGCGATGGGGAGGACAGGGAAAGCATGACGTTCTGGGTAGCAGCACATGACTGGACGGGGTCCAGATGTGCAGATATCGTGCTGGAGAGCTCCTTGCCCTGCTGTCTGCTCTTGGTGACACGTCCAGCTTTTGCGTGCCTTTCTCACTAGGTGCCGTTTGATTCCTGTGTCTGTGTGATTCTGCTGTGTGGCTCCACATGCATGTCACCTCCCTGCTCGAAATCTGCTTCCCATCTGCCATGAACCAGCCTCCCTGCTGTTTCTGGGGGATTTTCCCTGAGCTGCTCAGCCACGACCTGGGCCTGAGGCATGTTGGATGGCAGCTTATGAATACTGCACTGCAACGACTAACCACAAACTGAAAACCTCCCAGTGGAAGACTGCTGTTTAGGAGTGTGTAATGCTCCCTTCCCAAAATTACTAGTTACTCAGTCACTTCTGCATAAACAGGAACTTTGTCCCCATCTCCTTTCCAAGTGCTGCAATGCCAGCATCTGGCGTGCTATCCTGTTATCTTTAAGACAGCATCATCCCCTGAGATATTAGAAATGTGCTCTGTGTCCTGGCTTTCAAGTAACCAGATTCACTTACACTTTAGCTGGTGTTTCAGACCCTGGAGGAGAACTGCCTGCATTCTGCACACAATTCACAAGCCAGGGCTACAGCCCTCCCCTGCCCACCCCCAGCCAATGATGCTCCTGCTTCCACCTAGAAGCTCCATGGGGTGGAGGCAGTGGGAACTGGGCAGTGACTAAACCATATAGGGCTTGTTTTAATTAGAAATGCTGCTTTTCCTTTCTAATTATGCCTTTCTCGTGCCTTGCGCTGAGGGACAGGCTGGGGGGCAGTCTGTGTCCCTGCTTAGGGACCCTGCACAGATGTTGTCCAGCTGCTCAGCAGAGCTGTGATGATCCCTAACTTTGTGCCCTGGAGTTGCTTTTTTTGCTACAAGTCCTGGATGCACACTTCTGTTTGTGTAAAGAGTGGGCGTGAAGGCTGAGGACCAACCTCTTGTTTAATTCAAGGATATGGGGCCTTCAGGCAGCTCAATTTATAATCCCTAATGCAGGTGCTGCTGGCGGTCTGGATGTTGCCTTAATCTTTTAGCACGGGAGTGCAGAATAATGAAAGCATCCACTTCACATCAGGGAGAAATGGCACGAAATATCCATGCAATGCAGGCTGTATAATTTTAGAGGTCAGAGAACAGAGAGGGGTTCCTCCCCATTCCATCCCTCCTGCAAGCATTAGAAAGGTGTCCAGGAATTGCTCCTCTGCTGCATAATCTCATTTCTTCTGTCTTCTCAGCCTTCTGTGTCCCACCTCAGTGTTTTGCCGCCTTCAACCATCTCTGATCTCAGCTGCCCTT
The DNA here is from genome assembly GCA_030625065.1 of Alectoris magna. Taxonomy (NCBI): domain Eukaryota; kingdom Metazoa; phylum Chordata; class Aves; order Galliformes; family Phasianidae; genus Alectoris; species Alectoris magna. The sequence goes on from CM060567.1 coordinate 10,471,251, forward strand.
TCCTTCTCAATTAAATCTCCTGCTCCTCTTTTTTTCTACTACACAACACCTTTCTGCCTTCTAGAATCACTTCTGTTGCCTTCACTGGCTGTGCCAAGACACTGTCTCCTTTTCAGCTGCAGCCTCTGCAGCTGCATTGGCTTCTTTGGCTTTCTTCTCTTTCCTATTTTTCAGCCTCTCTCTGTAAACCTGGAGGTTGTAAACCTCAGAAAGACCCCTGCCCCCCCCCCAGAAGAAAGGTTCATGACCCCCTGTGCCCTCACAGGGAGGAGTTCGAGTTCTCTTAGGGAAGTTTTAGAGATGCTCTGGCAGCGGGGAGGATGCAGAGGCCCACAGCACAGCACTGGGTAATCATTAGCTCCCTGTCTGAACTGAGTGAGATGTTTGAAGAAAGCATGTGAGCAAATCCTAAACAGCAGCCTCTGTCCTTGGGAAAGAAGACCTCTTTCTAGCTGATGTGTTGTTTTGAAAGAGTGGTGAGAAGACAGCTTGGCTTCGGGCTGTCATTGCCAGGAAGAGAGAGAAAAAGTGGAGGCAGTTCAGAGGAATGATGACCAAAATGACCAGAGGTGGCTGAGCTGGCTTGGTTTCTGAGCTGCAATTGAGAAAGCAAAATCTGCCCAGCTTGGCCAAATGACAGTGAAGGGCCCAGACTCACAGACAAGTTGCCATGGCTTCGTGAATAACTGTAAATTGGTTGAGAGAGGCCGTGGCAGAGTCTTGATAAACCTCCAGATTGCTGGAGGGTGTAAATACCAAGGCTAGAGAGGAAATGGTCTTGGCCATGCACCAGGTCCTGGCTCAGACTGAGCATTTTGACTTCACCACTGTGGATGGCCATACCGTAAATGAGTCCCCTGCATGACTATAGCTGTAGCACAGGCTGGCCTGCGTCCCATCACCATTGGAGCCGCACAAAACGTGAACGTTCTTGTTTGGTGTCATTTCTTCTTTTTCAGGATTTAAACTTAGCTGTAATCAATGTGTACTGTGATTGCCTGTGAATAAGAAGCTTGACTGCAAATCCTTGAAGGGAACAGTAAAATCCAGTTTTGCAAAATGATACAGAAGCACTGGGATTGAATGCTGGCCAGGGAATGGATGATTTTGACATCGCATAGGACAGAGGAAGAGGTTTAACAGTGTTGAATAGATTTTTTCTTTGGATTACATAATCATAGGATCATTAAGGCTGGAAAAGACCACTAAGATCATTCAGTCCAACCATCAACCCATCCCCCCCTATGCCCACTAACCATGTCCTCAGTGCCACATCTACTTAGTTCTTGAACACCTTCAGGGACAGTGACTCCACGACCTCCCTGGGCAGCCTGTGCCCATACCTCCTCCCTGTTTCTGAGGAAAAAATTTTCCTAACATCCAACCTGAGGTACCCTAGCAGGTCAACTGCGGTGATAAATAAAGTACTACTCAGTTTAAATACAAACATCTAGTCCTATGCAAGCCCTCCAGGAGTGATGCTGATAGAGCCTCACCAGCGAGCCTTGGAGTTAACAGAGTCCTGATAAACTTGGAACAGATCACTCTCCATGAAACTTTTGTTTCCGGATGTGTGGAGGCTCAGACAGACGTCATAGCATTCATTACGCTTAAAACACATTTTCAAGATCTTCTTCCAAACCACAAGATCTAGAAATGTCAAAAGAAACCAAACAAAGCTTCCAACATCATCACTTGACTCCAGGAGATGGGGCTCTAGAACTCAGCTGATAACAAAAGAATCTGCAAATCTTGCAGCTTGTCATCTAAGTTAAATAATAGGCAGGAGAATTGCTTCTGTTCTACAGAGAATATTTAATTCCTTCAACCTGAAATGAAACGATCCGCTTTATTTTGGCATTATTTAACTTTTCTTTTTGTGCTACCTTCCAAAAAGGCTGATGAATTTAAAAACAAAGGGAATCATTTGGGAACAGTCAAAGTCATTTGGGAGTACATTTAGAATCTTGGAGGCAGGGGGAATGAGTAGAGGGGACAGTTTTTTTTCTGCTTGTCAAACTGAAATTCAAATCGCATCTCCAGCAAATTCCTCTCTGAGGGCCCATCTGCACGATGTTCTCAAAGGGAAGCCTAGAAGCAATCCCTTCTGCTGAGTGTCCCTGAGCAAGGAAAGATGATGTACATTATCTGCCACTACCTCCTCTCCCACTCAGAAACTGCAGAGCTGCATTGTGTCTTCCAGGAAGGTCTCTTTTTCTTCCTGGAATCTGGCACTGCTTTCTCAGCCCAGCTGCCTTCCATCAGCTCGGGAGCGTGGGGCAGAACAGGCCTTGTAAACAAGGAGGTGATGCACTACAGAAGAAGGCTGACCTCAGAAACATTTGGATTTCCAAAGTGTCTGCTCTGATGAGCTGAGTTAGCTGAAGCTACAAGGCAGGCAGCAATGTCACTGTATTCAGTGATCTTGCAAGCATCCTGCAGCCTGCCTTCTTAGGGGGGAAAGAAATCAGAAAACAGCTACCACCACCAAAAGGAAAAAAAAAAAAAAGTGTCTTGTTTTGCATGAGTGAAATTTATGGGAACAAGTAGAACGATGCTGCTCAGCAGATGGTAGGTCAACGAAGTGGGTTTACCTGGCCTCAAATCTTTGGTATTTTAATGTATTTCCCGATTCTGTACATTACAGCAGCCGCGTTGCATACATATGCACATAGCATTTAATGATGCGTAAGAGAGACAGAGCAGTGTTTATCCCCTCATTGCCAATGCCTCCTTTATCTTTGTTTTAAAGACCTGATTCAGCCCTGAGAAACCTCCTGCCTCTGATCCTGCTACAAGTCAAACTAAAAGCATCCCCCAAGAGGAAGCCATTCATATTTATTTTAGTTAATTGCTTGTTTGCATAATTACTCATTCCTAAATCCGACTTACAATAAAATCTTCCCTCCCATCAATACAGCCATTGTTACAGCTTCCAGCACGTCTGTCCCAACAGTCATTTGCTGGAGCTGGGAAAGCTGCTTTGTAAAGGTGAGCTTTTCAGTCTAGCTTTGAAGGTCAGTATGTCTATCTACAGAAACCAGGTCAGATAGATTCCAAGTCGGCTCCAAGACCCACTTTCCCTTCCAAGTCCTTCACTGTAATTCACTGTAATAAAGAAAGGGGTAAGAGGATGAGGGGAGGGCTTGAGGTTAGTAAATGTGAAACAAGGGCGGCTTTTAGAGGTAAGCATCTGTTTTTTGGCTTTGCCATCTCCAGCATAGGTGTATGGCAATATATGTCCCTGCATATTAAAAACAAACCAAAGCAGAACAGTGTTTGAGTGTGGGAGAACAGTCACATGAAAGACGTTCTTTCCAGCACAGCAGAAACTGTTCAGATGAGACTGGGACCAGAGCAGGTGACGTGTCTGTATAAAGCAGAGTTATTGCAAAGGGTAAAAGAATCCCTTGCATGGTCTCCTTAAACAAGTAAGTTTATTTTCCCAAGCTAATTTCCTGTCATATATATATATATATATATATATAAAAATATATATATATATACACATAATATATATATATAATATGTGCAAACAGGAGAAGAATACTGTAAAACCTGCCCGGACCTGTGGGGCACAGGAAGTCCTTGGCAAGGTTTACAGTGTACCTTAGTGCTTCAGCACTGAGGAAACACGTGGATCTCTGTACTGAATGTCCACGCCATGTCAGTGATGAAATGGTGTCCTGGAAGGCTAAAGTGACAGCAGAGGGCAGGGTGTGCAGCCTAGGATAGCTGCAATGAAAGCAAACAAAACTTTGCTAAACTGCCTTCAACACCATGTTAGGCTTTTTGGCTCATTTATGTCCTGTGACTCAAGTTCATCCGTTCCCAGCTATTAGGTGTGACCTGCCTGAATTGGTGGGGCCTGCCAAAGAATCAGGTTCCAACCACATTTGTTTTGGCTTTGGCTGGCATCAGTCCAGGGGCAGAGCTGGAAGGCAACCCTCACCCCTAGTGCCCTTTGAGATAGACCCTCCCTGGGCCAAGTGGACCAGACTGGCAGGCATGTGGATGTACGTACATTGAAGAGCTGGCACAGGAACGGCGCGAGCTCTGCTTGTTTTCTAAACATATTGGAACTCTCAGAAAGCTAGCAAGGTGCCCCACCTTGAAGATGTGAAAGTCAATGCAAGCAAGATACAGGCAAGTCATTAACCTGCTGCAGCTGGCCTTCAATTGAGTTTGGGCCTTACTGATGGCGATTTTTAATTGGTGATTTGTTGTTACTGCTCTGGTTTTGCCCTGTGGCCTGTGCCTTTCCTTGCTGGCAATACCCCACACCCAGGTGGCCTACAGCATTACTTCTGTCAAAGCTAGATGTCTCTAAGAAGAAACCTAGATGAGATGACAGGTCTGTTTGCTCCAGTATCAGTACCAATGTTGGCTGGACTGGGAATTAGGCACGGCAAATGCATTGTCTGAAGAGACAGAAAGAAGAAAATGAAGGATATAAGGAAGAATTTTTTTACAGTAAGGGTGGTGAGGCACTGACACATTTTGTCCAGAGAGCTGGTGGATGCTTCATCCTTGGAGACAATCAAGGTCAGGCTGGCTTGTTCTCTGAGCGCCCTGATCAAGCTGTAGGTGTCCCTGTTCACTGCAGGGAGTTGGAGCAGATAACCTTTAAGGATCCCTTCCAACTCAAATGATTCTATGATCCTGTGATTCTATGACAAGGTCTGGGTCACTAGTTGGACACCTCTTGGCATGTCCCTGCAGTATTACAGGATAAGCCAGGTGGCTGTATCCTAACTGGTAGAAATGGCTGGTAGCTCCTAGGTGGCTTCTGCCTCCATGCTCATTTCCCGACATTTCCTTACAGTGTGGGTATCCCAAGTAGGAGCCTGTGCCTATGGTAGTGTGGGAGAGGGAGGAGGGAACAAGCCTCGTGTCCTTGTAAGCGTAACAGTTTAGTCTTTGCTTTCAGGGACACAAGCTGGCAGTTGGCTTTGTAGTAACCCACATGACAACAGGAATAACATCAGGCATAATTAGACGAAATGATGGTATAAGTTCAACTCTTTCCCCCTAAAGCACCCAGCCCCCTCAACCCATTTTGAAACAATGCACCTTTTGTGGGCTTCAAGTAGCTTTTAAAAACACAATCGATTTCTTTCTTCCCAGTCACAGAAAAGAGCTTGCTGCTTGGATAACGAATGTTGAAATGTCTCAGGGAGGTTGGGGGCTGGGATAGGGAGGGGATGAGACACCTCACCCCCCCACCACCCCGACTTCTGATGTCTTCTGCCAGACAGCCCCTACTCCCCCTCAAGATAATAATTTCTCCTTGTTACTACAACTTTAATGCTCTTCCTTTCCACCCCTGCAGCCCACAACAGTATCCCCTATTGTCCTGCCATTGGAGGTATACGTGATGTAGGCATGATTCTGCCTTTTCCAAGGCCTTGTCAGATTATGGATGATCGGTCATGCTTCATCCACCCGATGAAGGCCATCAAAGAATAGCACAACTTTTTCCCTTGTTGTCTCCTTCTTCTAAGTGCAGCTTGGCTGAGAGAGAAGACCACTGTGCTGGATTTGAATAGAAATTATCTAAGTGTGTGGTTCCAGCTCCCCCTGCTAGCTCCCCTCTCTTTAAAAAATGAGTCTGAAATGTAATCAAATTTACTTTAATGAGGGAGGACTGAGAAAATGCATCCTGTGAAAAAGAACTTTGTGGGCAATCCAGGTCCCACACCATAAACAAAATCAAGTCACTCTATATTAGCGTATGGAAAGATTCAGCACAGGAGAAACTCTGTTTCTAACCCCTTCCTATCACAGATTTCTAGGTAACCCATTAAACTGCTTTGTATTCACTCCTGTGCCACCCCTCAAGTAGCTGCAGGCATACGTGCCTTTACCAGGTAAGAGAGCTGCATGTGGAAAGGCAGCACCAGGTCAGATTCTGAGTGCCATCATTTCACTTTGAGATGTTTTTTGGTCCTTTGCTGAAATATGAGTCATTTTAAAACCACCGAGCTAAGAACTGTGTGGGTTTTGTTGGTCTGGCTGTTTGGTTGTCTGCATGTTTAAGGCATTCAGACATGAAGTGTGATGCCAGCTGTGGCAGTATTATTAACATTTTAAGTGGTTGAAGACTGCAAGTAAACGTGTAATGCTGTGATAGATATATACAGATCATCAATAACTCTGAAATTGGTTTGTAACTCTACCAAGCTTGTTCAGACCTAGTCTCTTTTCAAGGTCAGATTCTCGTGCAATGTATTTTGAAGACTTCATGTAAACAAAACTTGTGAACAGAAGAACTTTGTGAACAAAGCCACTTTGACGACTGTTCAGGTAGTTAGCGGGCATAGGGCAGTTTCTTCCAGAAATGCCCCAATAGCAATACATGTAAGAAAATGAAGAATGAAAACTTAAATTCACAGGTTTTGATACTTTTCCTACCTTTGGGATAGCCATGCGTGTTCTTTCCTCAAAAAGGAACGCTTATTATTTCTGGGGGAAAAAATATGCCTGCCTTGACAAAATTTATTCCCAAACTGGTGCATATTTCTTCTAGCACAGGTTTGAAAAAACTGAAGCAGATTTTTTGGGAAGCTGTGTTCTTTCCCCTGCACATGTAAGATTTGTTTTTGCCCCCCTTAAAATTACTAGGAAGCGTCAGGCCAAAAAATGAATGTTCCAGAATATATAAGGCTGTGGCAACTGGGGATTGATCATAAACTCTTTTCCAAACATAACTAATAGTTTAACTGGTGACCGGATATTACCCAGAGAGTATATTTTATTGACTGTGAATTCATTAATAGTTAACTGGTGTGTAGACATTGAAACAATGTGTCAATTCTTCATATTGAATCCTATCTCAGACAAATACAATAAGATGCCATGGTCTGTCGCTTTTTCAACTCAACATTGCTGAGTGTTGATGTCAGGGAAAAGTCTTGCTCGGCTAACAGCATTCCTAGAGCACTTTGTGGGACTGAAGGAGCTACAGAAAACTCAGGGGGTTTATCTAGACACAAAAGTTGAACCTGCAAAACAGCACAAGAGAAGACTTTGCTGGGATACCTGTTTATATGACTTGTTTTTGCTCCTGCAACCTGGAGCTTCTCACTCTCATCTTTCTTCCCTGGAAGCATGGTATGTCACTGCAAAACCTTACTGCCTTGCAAGGCAGGGAAAGCACGAATTCATGTGTCTGCAGAGATTTGAAAATGCTCAGTGCTAGGTGTGACTGCTACTCAGAAAGGAGTTTGATTTCTGAATGCTGATGTACCCAGCAGTACACGAAAAATTGTTTATGATTTGAAAGCCTATTGAACACGAGGAGGACAAACACTCTACATCTGTTGAAGGCCAGGATCATTGCCATAAGATTAACGAGAAAGGAAAAACACATGGCAGCCATCCAGGAAACACAGCTATCAGAAGGTAAACAGGGATAATCAACCAGGGACTCTGAAAAGTTGCCCTACCAACAAAATAAAAGATATGACCCCCTCAGAAGGCTCTGTATCCTAGAAGCATGTGTCTAAATACAAAACAAATGGAAACATTTAGGACTACGGAACGGTTTTAAGGCCACAGATGAAGCCAAGAGAGGGGCCAGCCCTGGCTGAATTTTGAGGGTGGTGGTACACCGTGTGGTGTATTTTGAAAGATCACAGAGTGTATTTGTGCTCATGGCAATCCCTAAGGAGAGACACATTGCCTGTCCCTGTGCTTTCCTGCAAGAAGTAACCATTTTTTGGACAGGATCTGTGTGATGGTGAGGACAGTGGGGCTATTCTACCCCAGATCCTGAGAACTGGCTTTGCTGAGAGGCATCCAAAAAGGGTGTGGAATACATTTTCCTCCAGTTCTCCAGAATGAGGTCTTAATAATTCAGATTACTTTATGCACACAGGTACCTGCTGTAGTTGTAGTCACTGAAGCTGCTAACAAGTACTCGACTTCATTTCTTTGCAAAGTGGATACTTAGCTCCTATCCATTTTGAGACTATTATCAGCAAACAGTGAGTAAGCATTTCCAGTTTATGGACTTCTACTGTTTCACCTCCTCAGCTGTGGCCAGAAAGTTGAACTTATGCGTGCTCTTTGAGTAACCTTGAAAATGAAACAGGACTATGAAAGTCAATGGGAAACCACTTTCTGACTACAAAAATGTAAACCTTTGTCCTTTTTTTGACATAGCTGCTCTCTCATTAGACCTAATTTTTTTTTTAATTTTTTTTACACATCAAGTGCACTTTTTATGCACGAAGAGCCCTCTTTAACAGTAAAGTAAACACACTAAAGAAAAACCACAACTGATGATTTTAAAAGAATAACTCTATACTGTAGTCAAAGGACATTTTCACATAGACTTATTCTGAACAAAATGCCTAAGGAGTACATTGTCATCTTTCACTGAAGTGTGAAAACCTGTAGGCTTCATTAAACCTCTCTTATGATGATCCTTAAGATTACAAGCCAAAGAAAAAGGAAAGAAAAATGAAATTGAAAAAAGAAAAAGAAAAAGAAAAGGTAGGGTGGGGAATAAACTTACCCCTCATGTATTTCTTTGGCTCAGAGGGGAAGGCAAAAGAATTTGGCCCGCTGGATTGGTTGTACAAGAGAAGCTTCTTAACATTGCCAATCACAAGTGTTAGGAAAACGAAAGGGCCCAGATGCTAGTAGGATCCCTGTGACCTCAAGGCTGTTTTGTGGATGTGTGTTACGAATATCTGTTGAAGATAAGGAACTGGATTTTGATTCACAAACGCATTAGTGGAGAGTTGACTTACGTGGATAGATAGCTTAAGTTTCACACATTTAATGACTGTGGAGCTCCTCAGCAACACAGTTTTAAGGATAAAATTCAATGAGATTTGGTGCAGTTTCTGCTCTGATCATTCATTTGTCCCCTCCTCGTTGCCAGTCTCTCAAATTTGAACTGAAGAATGAAGGAAGGATTTGTGAAGAACCAGCAGCTGCCTCAAGGTGCTTTGCTATTCCAAACAAGACTGACTCTATAAAATCTGTGGAGCAGTAAAGCTCTCATTTCTGATTTTTCTTTCCTCCTCTTTGAAACAAGCCATAGATAGACTGATTCAATGTAGCGGTAGACATTTTTTCAGTGTATTGGGATTGTTGTGTTAAACTGAGGTATTCTGGTCTAATTCTACAGAAATTCATATGCCGTGGCTCCAGCTGTTATTTTGGGCACAATGTAATTTTGTAGGTATTGCAATATTGCAACTTCAAAAAAAAAATTAAAAAAAAATCACACCTCAGGCTGGCTGAATCATCTAAGTTGACTGCTTACTGCGTTAGTAGTAGCCTTCATGTAGGGAAAGAAAACATAACTCACTCACAAATTATGAAAAATGATGCTTGGACATACATTTGCTGTAGAATAACTGTGACTGTCATGAATGCATTCCTACCATTTGATACTGCACTCATATTCAGCCCCTTTGTTTCCACCACCTTCTAAGGTGCCGCCTTCATTCTCCTTCTACATAACTAATATCTAGAAGTGCCTTTGCTCCTTGCCTTATTCACTTTCAGCTACAGTACCCTTCTGATTTTCTGGCTATGAGAGAAAAACAAAGTCTTTTTACTTCTTTATCTACTGTTGTTGTGAAATCATTGCTATGGTATCCACTTCCTTGTGCAGGATTCTGGGTTGTAACAAACTATGCCTGCTACATTTTTTACTTTAAATACCAAAAGCTGTCTAAAAATGTTGGGTTTGGTTTTAGGACTTATCCAATATTTTCAGGACAGATTCTGAGTGCTCTGTGTGAGATAGATGATAGTTTACTAGACAAAACAGTGTGTCTGCAGTGTCTACATCACATGTATGTAATATATTAAGGCCAACCAATGTGACTAGCACAAATGAAAGCTGTTTCTGGGGCTCAAGGTTTTTAAACAGTTAGTTATGGAAGTCAGAACAGTATAGCAGGCCTGGGAACAGATCCAGCTCTAGACTGCATCCTCCTGCCTACCTAGTAGTCTGATTTTTGCCATGGATTCTGCCCAAACTTCCCTTTGGAAGTGACACATCCTGATGCTTCCCTTCCCAGGGAAGTTTCAGCAGGGAGGAAATAGGAGAATATAACATCTCATAAACTCCCTATGACTCCAGAACAAGGCCCAAAGGCTATCATTACTGAGATGCATACTGCTAGCGTCATTTCCAAGAGAGGATCTCAATTTATTGTGTGTTGGGAGTTTCTAGGGTCAGCTCCATCCTGCTATGTAGCATAACAATGCGTCAGTTGCACAATAGGAGTAACCTCACAGTATTCATATGTCACTTCAACAAGAGAGCAGAAAAAAATGCTCATGTAGCTACAGGGTGGTTTGGCTTTCCTGACATTGAATTCTTACATGGCAGGCATCAGTTCTTTAATGGGAGAGATTTTTGGAATGAAAACCAACTAATTAGTAGCAACCAATTACAAGTCTGTGTTTCCTGCCCTTGACAAATTTCCCTGTTTCCCTGTGTTGTTGTTGTTTTTTTCCCCCCTTCATTGTCATGTCACATCAGAGCTGATTATAAGAGAAGGATTTTTGCAGAAGACCATTACATGGGTAGGCTTTGGGCTGCTAAGCTTCACCACTCTTTGAGAGATCACAAACCTCAACCTCAATACCTTCGTCCTTTCCCTAAGACAGTGAAAACCCTGAAGTGAAAGCCCTGTGGTAAATCTTTTAGCCTTGAGTGTTAATTCATGGATTCTGAGGTGGAAGGAAAAGCTGTTATTTCACAGTCAAAAGCCAATCAAGAAGCAGCTTCTATTGCGTTGTAAAACCAAGTGGCCAAATATGGTTATCCCTCTATGCGGCGAAAGTGCTCCTTAGCCTTTTGCATCATAAATACCCAGTGAGGCTGGTATGTCATAATTGCTGATCTCTCAGGATACGCCAGATATGCTTCAGCTCACCACCTGATACCGAGCAACATCAGAGAGACAGGAAGCTCTACCTGGAGGCTGCCATCCCCTCACAGAGATATTGAAAGCTGAAATGGCAAGACACGGACAACATCAGAAGCCCCGCAACAGGGGACGCTCCCAGCAGAGGCAAAGAGGCAAAGGCAGGAGACAAAGAAGGAGGCAAAGGAGGAGGACAAGGACAAGAGGTACTGGCTTTCAGGCTGAGTGGTGGAAAGATTGTGACAAAATGAGACTTTCTGAAAAATCCTGGTGAAACCACAGTGCTGCAGGGACTATCTTGTGATGAGCCATGGAAACCTCTTTTTGGCTCAGGGATGATCCTGACAAACTGGAAGAAGTTCTTGACTCCCTCGAGGGTAGAAGCCTTCCAAAGCAGTCTTGACAAATTAGAGGTCTGGGCAATCACTAACTACACGATGTTCAACAAGAGCAAGTGTTGGATTCTGCACCTGGGACAGGGCAGCCCTGGCTCTACATACAGAGTGGGGGATGAGAGGTTGAAAGCAGCCCCATGGAAAGGGATCTGGGGGTTCCGGATGACAGCAAGTTGTATTTGAGCTGGCAGTGTGCCCTTGCAGCCAAAAGGGCCAACTGTCTCCTGGGGTGCATCAGGACCAGCACTGCCATTGTGCAAGGGAAGGTGCTGTCCTATCACCTCAAGTACTGTGTGCAGATTGGGCACCACAATATAAGAACAACACAAAACTATTAGAGAGCATCCAGTGGAGGGCTATGAAGATCGTGAAGAGTCTAGGGGGACAGTTGTTTGAGGAACAGCTGGGGTCCCTGCCTTGGTTCAGCCCAGAGCAGAGGAGCTGAGGGGAGCCCTCATGGCAGCTGCAGCTCCTCACGGGGAGCAGAGGGCAGCACTGAGCTCTGCGTGACAGCAACACTGGAGCAAATTGGACAGTTAACTCTTGCTATTAATGCCCTTTGTAACTTTTTGGCAAAGGAAAGTGTTTCTCATTCTTGCTTTCCTACCTTCTCTTTCACAGTGGGCAAGAAATACCATTACAGAAGACGAGTGTTTTACTGAGATCCAGCTTCCTCTGCCACATGTTGCAGCATCAACTGCATGACAAACAATTTTGCTTTCTGGGAAGCCTGGAATAGGAACAGCCAGTTAACATGCAATAAACAGGCCTGGATGCATTTTGTTTCCTTTAATTTTACTTATTTATTGTGTGTGTGGTATCCCTAGCATGTTATCTCAGACTCCTTCATGCTGGGTGCAGGTAGGGAAGTTCTTCATTGTCTAGGACTGAGAGGATATATCGAAAATGGAGAAATAAATGATTAAGGCTTGTCTTCCTGCAGCTATTCAAACACAGTCTGAGAACAAAACTATCATCTCCTAAGTTGCTATAAATATTTTACTTGTTGATCTGTTGCTTAGCTAATTATTGCACGCAATATAAACACCTGAGATGCACTGCTTCTTTAATTGCCCTTATCCAGGAAGGGCCAATGTTAGCTGCCTCAAGAATGGCTTTCATGTTCATGCAATAACATACGGTAGGATCAAGACAGTGGTAGTTAGTTCATGACCTTCTAAGTAAATTGTCAGCTGGTGGAGGCATAAAGAAAGGAGCATTTGAGCTGATCATGTTAAGTCAACTCAGAATCTAAATTTCTTCTTCTACCAAGGCCTCTCTCATGTGGAGCAGAGGATACCTGAGCAGCTGTTGTCCTATTTGCTCTGCAGGATTTGCCACCAAGAGTCCCTTTGCTCTCTGAGGAATATGATATGGTACCTTGCAATTCATGAGGTCACTGCAACAGCATAAACAAATCTTCCTAATCACAAGGAATGAAGCTAATAAAGCACCAATTTAAATAATAAAGTACAACAGCTGAGAAGGCACGAGCAAAGAAGTTCCCCATCACTTCCTATCATCACCTGTGATTTATCAGAAGTTCGTTCATAATCTGCAGGAGAGCAGGACTGTGGGCCTAGGTACATGGAACGGTGCACCAGCTCTGTGGCTTTCTCTTTATCCTTGGCCAGCTAGGACCCACACGTGGACAAAAATTTGACAAGAACGCGGCCAAGGTTAGTGAGCATGTTGTGCTTAGTAGCACAACTGGCATGGTCACGCTATAAGATGTTGCTCTCAGTTGGCTCTGAGGCTGCTCAAATGAAGTGGGAGAGGGGTGCACGGACATAGGAGAAAAGATGTTCTGCCCACACCAGCTTGTCTGAGATGCATTTTGTCAAGAAGTGACATCGTGGCCCATGTTCCTCCAAACAATTGTGACAGGAAAGCCCTGCCCAGCATTTCTTACTCGGTTTCCTCTTCTTTCCCTCTCCCTGGATTGGGCATCACTGCCCCAGAGCAGTGGGACACATGGGTGTGGATATCCTGCTGGGAGAGTCCACGTTACACCCCACCAAAGTCACAGGGAGACCTCTGTCACTCCACAAATCATTGACATCAATAGTGCAGCCCCTGAGGGTCAGATTGAGTCAGAGCACAGATGGAACTCCTATCCCACTCCTGTTCAAACACCTAGTAGGGAACTTCATTAGATTTTGGCATCAGTCTTTTGGCTAGTCTCTCCTTATGTGCATATATGTGTGTGTAAGGAGGGAGCCATACTGATGCTTTTTTTTTTTTTCTTCTCCTTTTTCATAACAGTATTACTCCATTAATATTTCTGAAAGCCAAGCCTTACTCCGATGGGCTCTCATGATTAAAGATTAAATGCTGCAGAGGAGATGACAGTCCTCACATGTGCCAATGAGTCAGTGAATTCCTTTGCGAAGCCTAAGTCCATCCAGATGTTGACCTCAGCTCTAATGCTATGTTCTTCGCCTATTTTCCTCTTGTATTGCTGGGTCTACTTAAGATGGGTATGACGTGACCATCAATGAAGAAAGGCAGGCTCTCTGAGAGGGTAAAATGTTTTGCTTTCTACAATAGGACTGTGAAGCTCTTTCCACTGCCGTAATTCTTGGCTGTTGCCCTACAAATGCTTGTCTTGCGACTATTATTGCTCACTTGGTACTGTTTGCACTGCACAGGCGTAAATGTCTACAGGCAATCTAAATGTGAGACAGTTAACTTCGTGTGGGTCTAATTCAGAATTTCAGGCTTTTCCTACAGAGCCAAAGAGGAACATGGAACTATCCTAGTAAGCAGAGAGTACAGAAAAGTGTGGACCTATCTGCAAACGTTCTGTTTGCACAGTCTAACAGCAGTATTTTCACTAAATACGAAAAAGGTAATTGTATTCTGCATAGACAGACTCACCCAGCAATTCTGCTGTTTCTTTGCTTTCCTTTGCAAGCTATTTCTTAAAACTACACTTTCTAACAACTGCTGGGCTAGATCCTCCCTTGCTCTGAGTCCTGCTGGAGTGTGTGAATGACAGAGGACCAGAGGTAGGAATTCAACCCTGCTGCTGCGCAGGTTTTAGTGAAGCTCCAACAGAGGAAATGAGAGTAGTGCCAAGTGAATCATTTCTGGACTCTTCCTTTCCTTTCCCCGCCCTTCTGGGTGACACAAGCCACCTTTTCATGACACTGATCAGCAGACCTGGATATTTTTCCAGGACTTCAATATAACCAGGTTTCTGGAATAAAACCTCAGGAAACATTTGCTCTATCAAGTCCCCCTCCCAGCTGTGGGACGCTTTCTTATGTGGTCCTTTGCTTTTCTGTTGTGGCATTCAGCCTGGGGGTGCAAAGTGTGTAAGCGAGGATTCCCTCAGCTCAGCTTGTCTAGCTATGTTCACCCAAATGGAGGAACTCTCTCAGGAACTTCCTTTCCAACTGTAAAAACAGACCCTCATTGCACTAACCTGCTGCAGCGCTGCTTTCTGCTAAGAAGTAACCAGCCCCCTAATGAGGGGATTTTAAAGATGGGGGCAGAGGAAGCAGAGCAGAGCAGAGATGCGCTATTGGCATTCTTTAGTCCAGATCCCCATGTTATTTTGTTATTGAGATTTGCCCACTGGTAGTTAGGGCCTTCATTCCTGAGCTGCTTAGTTTCAGATACTTAACTCTTGGTTGCTTAGGCACACAAAGCCTCCCCTTTCTCAGGTCTCAATGGCTTTCGGTTGCTGCTCACATAGCTGTGGTTGCACCAAGAATTGCCTCCCTGAGCTTCAGCAGCAGAGACATAGCATGTTCTAGACATCCAGCTTTCTGGTCTCAGAGATAACTTTGCTCCCCTGCCCCAAAACTGCCCTTTAAGCAGAGGGGAGATATGAGAAGTGCCAAGGGCAGAGACAGCTGGAAGTGCAGCGACAAATCTGAACCAGAGGCAGAAAAAAGCTTCAGGTCTCCAGAGTCTCAGCCCTGAGCCCCTTCTGCCTAGTTGTATCAAGCACATCAGGAGGCAGCTGTCAATAGGCTGGATTGCTGGTGACTTGAAATACACAACACAATGAACACAAACTGGTGTCTCTCTGTTTAGTTTCCTCTATAAAGCCCTATCTCTACTCTCTTCTTTCTCCCTCTCTCGTTTCATGATCCCTGCCAAAAATACATAGATTTACTCATAACAAATTGTGCCAGGATCAAAACAGCTGTATCTATATTTATGGTCTAATTTTCAAACAGAGTCATTTCCTGCTGTTTTGCCTGCCTCCTGAGTCAGTCATGTATACTTCCACATACTGCCAGACATGGGCAATTCTTATTGAGAGATGAAGCCATTCCAAGCCAGAGCCAGTATGCCTTTCAAAGGCCAAATCTTTTAGTTCTTACTCAAGCTTTTAACTGTGATGATCCAGACAAGTGTTTTCTCATGGCCCCTATGTTACAGCTCCCATTATGCTCTTGACTGCATTTCAGAAATGCAGAAAGAGCGACAGAGGCTAATTTACAGTGCTTTTCGGAGGTGGTGTTGGGATGAGTTTGAATAATTTGTTTATTTGATTAGCTTATACTGAGATGCTCCAGAGCTGGTAACAGTTCTCATTATGTACTGGCTAGCTGTAGAGCACCCTGCAAAGAGTATCTGTTCTGTCTCACAGCAGAAGACAGCACAGATATGAAAGGAACTTCAAATACTTAAAAAGGCAGTATACAAATAGTCACAAACCCTCCTCCTCAACACCCTACCTTGACAGTATTGGTTTGAGAATCAGCAGCACTTTTGCATTAAGCTAGCTGTCTTGCTTAGCTACTCATGGATGGAAGGCAGAAGGGAAGGATCCTCCTTCCAGCCAACTCTCTGGCTGTTTATTTTCAATCTCAGAGGCTCACATCACATGTAGAACTTTCTCAGTCCTGGGTTTTGGTTTTGGATTCAGAGTGCTTAAGCACTGGTTATTTTACCATCCCAGATTTCCACTGGGGTGGACCATGGCTTTCAAAATTCAAACAAACAAACAAACCTGCCATCTTCATCATTCTTGCACAGGGTCATCTCCTTACAAGGATATTTTTAAAAGAATTATAATAAATGGTAAAAACTGCAGCGCTAACATAGAACAAATTCCATGGGGACAAGCAGTACAGCAGCCTCCTCTTAGCAAAACTTTCTAGATGAGTATGAAGAAAACACAGCCTTGCAGACATGCACGGTCAGACACCAAGCTTCTCAACCAGTGAGAGTCGCGGAAATCCCCTGGGAGACCAAGCCCTGGTTTCCTCGTTAGAATAAAACACATGAAGGGACACTCAAAATTTAATGCATTCAGCTCAGGTGCCAGATCAAACTGTGGCATCCTGTGTAATCCCTGCTGAAAGGCAAAGCAGAGAGCTACCTGGAGGACCTCCAAGGCTCTGGATAAGAGGCATCATCTCAAACAAAGGTCAGCCAAAGTTGAGGGAAGGCCCCAAATCTGTGCCAGGTGGGAATAAGATCATAGAAAGGTGGTAGCTTTCTCTAGAACTCCCTCTGAAGCAAGACAGGGAGATATGGGTGAGGATGGGAGAAACTTTTCTTGGCAATACTCCTTCTCCAGGTGGAGCAAAGAATAGACCTTTCACCATATTTTATTTCATTTTTTTCCTTGAGTTTTTCCAAGTGCTTCTGCACCTCTTTCCTCAATGCTTCCTCTCCAGGAGGGCTGATCCTCAGACTCTCAGGGTGAGATTTGCCTTGGATGGTATCACCCCTGAAAACTGTCAGGTTCTGCAGCTTTCAGTTTTCCCGCTGCCCTCATTTTTCAAGGCTGAACTTCCCACCTCCGATGAATTCAGGCCTGAAATTAATGTAAATGCACCTTGTAGTGATTCACTCACACCTCAGTGGAGGGTTCCATGACCTTTTCTGAGTTGAGGTGTGTTTTGGCTGGTGCCATTTGGCCATGCTCTGATCAAGTCCTCTCTACCCTAGGTGTACTGAAATGCCTTTAACACACAGTAACTGGCATCGAGAAGGAAGAACCAAACATGTCAAGGCAGGCTTTGGATTAGACAGGTTCAGTTTTAAATGCTTACACATATTCCAAAGCAGATAGAGCTCTGCATTACTATGGTGACAGAATCCCTTCCCATGTTCCTCAGCAACAGAAAATAGACCAAATGAAGGACAGAGGTCTACTTACAGCTCCAGGGGCTCCGGATGTGGCACATTCTCCTTCACCAACTGTGTGTGGGTAAAGAACATGATTGAAATTCAATCC
Source organism: Alectoris magna (assembly GCA_030625065.1). Classification (NCBI taxonomy): domain Eukaryota; kingdom Metazoa; phylum Chordata; class Aves; order Galliformes; family Phasianidae; genus Alectoris; species Alectoris magna. Next base: position 10,488,755 of record CM060567.1, read on the forward strand.
TCAATGTATTTTCCACCTTCCCTCCCCTCACCCCCCAAAAAAACCCAACAAAACAACGAAACAACACTGAAACCAAAAACCAAAATCCATCCACCTGCTTCGCATACAGCCAAGAGGTTGATGTTATTTTTTCCTACATCTTGACATTGGTTGGCCTTGATTTGTCTAGCATTATACATCTATAGCATGTAATGTTACCAGGTATCCTGAACTTGTTTCAGTGGGAGACAAAAGCTCAGTACCTTTATTTTGGGGAATTCACCACCATTCTCTCCAGCTCAAAGTTTCCCTAATATTGCCAAGTAATAAATGATTAACAGCTATGAGGCAGACTAGAAAATATTGCAAGATTTGAGAGGAAAAAGATGCACAGTTTTTTTTAATAGCACTATTCAAGACGCATTTGCTAGCACTTTGATGTATAGAAAAGTAATTTAAATATCACCAGTATTTTCTCAGAAATCCTGATGTTTGTGTGAATGGACAATTTATAAAGAAAAGAAAACAGAGATTACTTGGTAGCAGCAAGGAGTCTGGTCTTATGGAAAACGCAAGCCGTAACCTTTACCATGAGGTGGTTGCTAGAAAGATCACTCTTATAGCAAGACCTGGAAAGTAGATAGGTGGGAAGAGAGACGAATGGAGGAGAGGTAAGGTGGAAGGCAAAGGGCATCAGAATGTGGAAGAAGCAGAGCACTGTAGGAAGATGGGAGAAGAGAGGCTTTTCAGTCCGTCACCAACAGTGGCACCTGTCCCAATCTTGGGCTTGCTTGCTTTTCAGTGGCTTGTCTTACTGCTGTGGCTTTGGGAAGAGCAGCCTGTTTACAGGAAACAAGCTGGCTGTGTTTCCCATAGCCTCACTGGGCCAGGGTGGAGGCAAAAGCTGGCTCTTTCTGCTGCCGAGAAAGCCCCAGACTGCTGGGGTGTGTGAGCATTGCAGTTCCTTTCTTCCCACCCCTACCTCCTTCCTCCAACATCAGACCTTCCCCAGCCTCAGCTGCATGGGCGTTTGGGGGTGTTATTGTTCCCAGAAGGGCTGCAGGATCCCTGGAAGCTGCTGGAGCCACACTGTGACTAAGTCCCTGTGGACCATCCCCCAGTTAATGTTACCCCCCTTAGACTGGATGGAAATTTCACAAACGTATGTGGACTCGTGATGGATGGTAGCAATGACAATAAAAATATGATGTTGCACCATGTCTTGGCAGAAGTGGCTCAGAAGGACAATTCAAGCAGCTGCCCTTTTCCCCCAGCAGTGCTACTCTGTGTTCCCATGCACGCTTGCCTCTGGGTCGTGCTGAGAACTAAACAAAAACCTGTGCACCATCTTCTTAATAGGAAGCACAGGGGGTTATCATTCCAACCTTGAAAACTGGGGCTGCAAACAGAGGAAGGGGAGATGTATTTTGGGAGAAATAGATATTTTAAATACATCATATTTATTCTATTGGCCTTTTCCTTACCTCCCTTTTAGCTTGTAAAACTCCCGCTGCCTCCCTTCCTTTTCAGCCAAGTGTTTGGCTTGTTCCTCCCAGTACATGGCATTCCCATCATACTGTCCCAGCAGCTAATAACCTGCCTCACAAAGTTTAAAGAGGAGCTTGTGGGCCAGCTTCCGGCCTGGTCCCTGCCACAGCTATTGCTTGACTTGTACATGGCAGTACGCATTGAATGGAACTCCTACTCCTGATGAACTGAGGGTGCCAAGCTGCATGAATCTGGGGTTTAGCAAAGCCTGATGACTTTGAGCTGGAGAGGCAGTGAATGCCAGAGGCAGCAAGCTCCAGCACAGTGGGTTTGTCACTGGCAAGGAGTGGCTGGCCCTGGAAAAAGGGAGATGTCCCAGTTAGTCATCACCCACCCGCTGGTAGCTGGAAGGCACTCTTGTAGCATCCACTGCTCAGTAAGGCACAGCTTAGGTCAAGAGAGGCGAGGGTTGTTCCCTGAAGTTTGAAGAGCCACTGGTCCAACCCAGCTACACATTCTACTCAACCCACAAGCCTGTGGGGCTGCAGCCAAGTGCCAGTAGTGAATAAGCTTAATGGTGTAATGATGTTTATTTGATGCAGGTCTAAAGCCATTGGGAATAGATATAGCATGGGTAATATGTCGACCCTGACAGACATTTCAACATGTGACTGCGCAGAAGATGTTGCATACTGACAGGAAAAAAATGGTAAGTGGAATGCCCATCCATAGCTTATTGCATGACTTAATATATCTCCATATTCCTGTTATTTCCAAGAGTTTCATTTTTAACAATAAACTAAATATGGAAGACACACCAAATTTATTTATACACAAAATGGTGAGCTTCCCTATTACCAAAAATGAAGCACAACAAAAAGGGATGAAAAACTACTCGGGTATTACAAAAGTATATCCTGCAGTCAGGAGATACATGAAAAAGAAGTTGCTTTCTACAAGCTGTTGTCAAACTCTTTACTTCTCTCTCAGCCCTGTACAAATATGTTTTGGAAAGATCAATCTGAGTAAGCATGGTTTAAAGAAAGTTTCGTGGTGAGAATTCATAGATATGAAGAAAAAAAATGAATTCTGCTGGAATTTAGTTTCAGTATGGACTGATTAGAACTAACTTAAGAATTTATTCAACTGCTTTGGATTTCTGGGACTCTTCTCCTGCAGCTCTCTTGGTGAGGTCCCCAGAGCAGAGATATCTCTGCGATAACTGCAACAATACTAATAGAAACAAATATTTAATCGGAAGCTCACATGGCAGCCTAATGATCAGCTTGATACATTTTGATCTCTTGCTACATGTTAACCCTCAATGGAAAAATGGAGGGAAACGAAATTTATAACATAAAAGGGGCAAGGACCACATCACCAGAGCCAGAAACATGTACATTTCTTTGTAATTGTGTTTGTGCATTGAACTGTACGGGTTGCAGATGCCTGCCAATATCTGTCTCTGCCTCCCCATCACCTCCACTTCAACAAAAAGGTCTACAGTGCCCTCTTTTATTCAAAGGCCTTTAAAAATCACCCAGGATACACCATGGCTACAGATCTAACCTACCCTTCCCTTGGGAAAGTGCTAGACAGACCCTGGCAAGGTACACTGTGCTATGGTCTTCTAACTTCACCCCTTCATATATCCTTTTTTTGTCCCCAGGAAAAACAGACTCATAAAATGCAACTCATTAAATGTCCAAGCACTGATAGACACTACAACTAAGCCTGTGCTATTTAGACTTTCAAATTTCACATGGTATTAAAAAATTTACAGGACACTTGATCCTCTTTAATTTTGCAAAACAACCTTCTGGGTCCCAATGTTATAAACCAGTGGTGCAAGTGAATTAAAGGAACTCGGATTTTATTGTGATCCATGTTACTAGGAGTTGCGCTTTAACACTTCAAGACTTGGCCTAAAGGTAAAGAAGCAGTAGCCTTTACAGACTTTTTTCCAGCTGAGAGAGGCTGGCAAGGTACAGAACTGAATAATCCAATGAATGCCATTCCAAAATGTACTCGGTCCCATGGATAATTTGAGGCAGATTGCTCAGAAACCTCTAATGATTTCCCGCCCCCCCCAAAGTGCAGATCAAGAAAAGTGAGAGAAAGGTCCTTCTAATTTAGTCAATTTAGTCATAAGGATCTGATTTTGAGGCAGTTAAGCAATACCAAAAGGGAAAGATTTTAGCTGTGCTGAAAGCACAAAGATAGGCACCATGAATCCCCTTTTCACAGAGCAGAAGTCACCCTGGGCATCACAGATTTCTTTCCATCTCACAAAATATATAGCTGTTCTGCCAGGAGTGCTCAGAAGTTTGTTAAGGATAAGAATGTGTAATGCTATCATAGCTGAGAGAACTTCAGGCACGATGCAACCTAACAATGTGATCAGAAAACATGTGGCCTGCCTGTTTCCCTCAGTTGTTTTTAATGCTTCCCCTGCTATTGATTCATGTGGACAAGAAAATGGAAACAACAGTTATAAGACGTTTGTGAGGGACTTGGCCGATGTGAGAGTGAGATTTGATGAATGTGCTGAAAACCATTATTAGAAGCTTTCAGAGAAGGAGATGCTACCTACCCACAAACTCTTAAAAACAGAATTTTATGATCATAGATAGGATTGGTCCAGCAATCTAACCTGAAGAGTTGATGAGACACTGGGCGAAAAAGACCTACTGCAAAAACAAGTTTTTTTAATCAGCGCCAGGTGCTGAAGATGGGTAATCAGTGCAAGGTGGCCATGCTTGTATCATCTTGCTAATTTGAAACACGGGCCTAACACTGTTGATGTGTCAAAGGAGGTTGATGCATTAAATGCCATGAGATCCTCAGAAAGAGCTGAAAACTGCTGAGGAATGTATCTAGCTTTAGAGGTACCTCAGCCTACCAACAGTTAGTTCCTGCTTATGACAGAGGTTTTAGGGTAGAAAGTACACATAATGTCATGGTTCTTGGATGTGGTCCTGGCTTGGTTGGACACAAGCCTGTGGATGTTGATATTACACATCTGAACATTTGAGAAGTTGTGGTGAAAGTGATGCCGTCCAAGCCTGTGGCATAAGACCAATAAGGCAATACCATGGAGGTGCTATTTATGAATTTGAGGGACTTGGAGATAAAAAGTCAACAATCTGACAGGGCAAATGTATGTTCATATTCCACCCTGTACACACCTAATGAAACTTTATAACACTGAAACAAACAAAACCTTAAATCATCTTACTTCACACTTAACAAGGAAAATACTGTGAAAGTTTTAAAAATATTTATTGCTTTGTGTTGCTGAACAAAACAGAAAGCGCAGTTTTCTAGTGCCCTTGTGCCCAAAGAGTTCAGGGCTGCTTAATTAATTACTTTGTTGTTTTTGATACTATTTGTTAAATGCGTAATATGATCCAAAATGCATAATGCTTGAGGCAGTCCCTGACCTCAGTTTTCAGTTAAAAAATTAGACAGCTAAAGACAAGGAGCTCAGAGAACTTCAGAAGAAGTTAAGCCTGTCGTAGGACTGGGAGAATTTATGGTATAGTTTGGCACTGCATTCATTGTCTGGGAGTTTATCAACAAATTTATCACTGGCTTGTGCTAGGAAACTGGTGCTGCTGCCACAAAGTTTGTGCAGGAGCCTGGAAGATGTTGACCATGGAAAAAATACAGGAGCTTGCTACTCTAGGACAGGGAGCTTGATCCTTGGTTGTAGAGTAGGAACTGGCAAAGAAAAGGAAAGCAGCAAATGGGAAGTCTTTGCAGTCTGCCCTGCAAACATGGCTTGGTTTGGGCTGCAGCAATCTCCAAATGCAGAACAAATGAGAGTAACTTTTCCCTAACTTCCACTGACAGAGGCTTTTAAGGGTTTTGCCTTATGGTATGAGCAATAGATCTCAAGTAGAGCGATCTAGCAGTAGTAAATCTGTCAGCATTATCACAAATTACAGGGGAGGAACAATATAGCCAAAGACTGAATGTCAAGTGAAAACCAAAAGTCATTACCTTAAAATCTTTACTCCTAGTCCTGTTTCTTTAAAGCACAAAGATGACCTTAAAAAAAAGTCCTAAAGACAGAAATCTTAGTTATTCTGGTGAAGTAACTGCACGTTAGCACTCAAGTGTTTCAAACTGGTGATTACCTGCACCACACCCCGCAAGAGGTCATGTGTAGATCAATATAACGGGAAAGAGTGTTATAACAGAGGTGTGATGATGGAAGGATTGGCACAATAGGAAGGTGCTATAAAGGAAAATTGCTCACCTGTATCAGAAGATTCCAGGTTCACAGGGGAAAGCTCCACGAAGAAGAGACCTCCAGAAAGAGAACCTGCCCTAGTGGCAGTCAGCCCTTAAATGAGGTCTAAGAGAGGTGCAGCCAGGCTCCAGCCCTTCTGGTCACACAGCTGAATTGCCTTCACCTGTGCTCCCAGGACTGACTGGGTCTTTTTCCCAGGTGCTCAATCAGTGGTTCAGGCCGTGGCTCAGCAGTTCCCATACGCTATGGTTCACAAATGCACATTTTGTGCCTTTTTCTTTGTACTGTAACAGAGTTGCAGTGTCCTAAACAAAGGCATTAATGATCAGTCATTGGTCAGTGTGGTAATTCAGCAATCCCAAAGAGAGAAGATGACTTCAGGTGACATCCACACAACACAGGTTACCAGGTGTGAGATTACAGGCTAACTTGGGACTGAGCTCCAAGACATCTGCCAGTATGGGGAGATCAAAGCGTGGAGAGAGCACTTAGCTGGGAACTGTGAGAACCTTCCCCTGAGCAACCCCTGTCCCAGACCCACATGTGGACAAAAGAGAAAAGTCAGGCCTGGAGGTGCTGCCAGAAGGGTAACATACCTCATGCAAAAGCACATTACAAAGGCTAATGCTGAGCTAGCAACAACCTCTCTCTAGTAGCAGTGGGAACCCCCTTCTGCTTTATTTTGTGAAGCATCTTTCATATCTTCTGCCAAAGACTTCAGGCGACAGCAAGTTTTGCAAGGAGGAGAGTTATAATAGAGCCAAATCTTGGCTCGGAGACTGCCAATAGTCAGTGTAGCCTGTTACAGTGAAAGGTCATCTGCAAAGACATTACCAACACTCATTTTCAACCCCACATTCTGGACCAAACATTCTGAGGAAGGAGCAGACCGTTGGGCTGGGTCCAAAGCCTGAGGAGAACTTGTAATTAATCTTTTAGTAATTCTTTTCCCACCCCAAATATTCCACATTTCCTGCCTTGCTTAACTCTTTCCAAAGTATCATTCTGCAATGTCACAGTTGCCAAGCTTGACACAGAGCAGAGACCACTGGCAGGAGCACTCTGCATGCCAGATGGCCTTCTGAGCGCTACCCTTAGGCTCCTCTTATGGGTGATCGCTTTTGCTGTCACAACTGCTGCTTTCCAACAGTGTGCTAGTGCTTGGCCTGAAATATTCATCTTCCCCTTGAGCTTCAGTGGAATAACTGCCTGGCAGTTACTTTAGTTACCTGTCCTGGGCAGTTAGGGTACCATCCTCTTACTTACAGACAGGCACATTTTTAAGAACAGGTTAAACAAGATGGTACAACAAAGTTCACCAGCGCAGAGCCATGCGCATAAACCTGTCTTCAGGGTTATCTAGCAGGCACAGCAATTACAGTGTATTTTGAATTAAAAAGTGTAAACATACTTCCAAGTTTAAAATTTTCTTAACATCTGCCTTCCTTCGCAGCACCGAAATCTGATTTTCCACTGATTTCTCACATTCTACATGGCTCTTTTCTAATTTTCTGTTCCCTTGCAAGGGACATAAGAAAAGAATGCATAATATGGCACCCCCCGCTCTGAACCTCTGCTATAGCATGGATGACTGCTCCTTGCTCCTCACATTATGGGTTCAGTTTGCGCTTTAATGGGGCCAGAAAAAAAGGAGTGAAAAAAAGAGCCTGTCCTTGTTTGAACTGTAACCACACCCCTGGCTCCCCCCGGGGCAGTGAGCCAAGTAGCCAGGGGTGCAGCATTCTCATCTCCCAGTTTGTCCCTTTCTGTGGTTTCAAAGCATTTTAAACAGATCTGTTCACAAATGAAAATGGGTTATCATGCCACTGTGGAGGCTGGAAATGAGACCTTACGGTCTGTCCTGGCCTATATATATGACTTGTGATGGATGTGACAGCAGCTGTGAAACTAAAGGGACAAAAATAACAGGGGGAGCGCACCCAACAAGAGGTGAGTGGCTCCAAGAGAGGCATGGGAAAGGTGTTTTAACTCCAGTGTTGTCAAGTCTAGTCATGGAATAGTCAAGCGCAGAGCGCATCCCATATGTCTTATGGGTGTAGTGTTCTTAATAAGAGCAGCTGCTCAAGCCTTTCCCAAAAGCAGATGCACCAGCCGCTCTGGCATGAAGTGAGGCATGTCATGGCTGTCTTCACCAAGCTCATGACCAAGCTGTCTGTAGAGCTCATCTGGGTCCCTTCCTGATAACCAGGAACAGGGGTAAGTCATTGCTTCCTGCTGCCCAGGAGTGGCCATCACAAGTGTACCATCTTCTCCCTATATACCTTTCCCTCCTTGTCCTAGAGGATCTTTGAGATCAAACTACCAACCGGCAGACAACTTTGTAAAATTCCCCCCTTTTTAATGTCAGTGTCTAAAGTATCTGTCTCTGCTTTGCAGCCATTTGGATCAATATATGGATTGAAAATCTAGTTGTAGAAGGTCAAAGATTTCTTGGTCAAGTAATCCTCTGACTTTGCAAGGTGATGCCGTTTGTTGGGAGCAGGTGCTGACTATGCTCTGAAGGAGATAAAATGGACCTTGATGTGGTTTGGTGGTTCCTGGGCTGTACTTCATACTGAGGTACTTTGACAAGGTAGATGAATGCCTTAAACATGCTGTAGTAAGGACCGAGGCCCCTCATGCATTCTGCTGGAATGGAAAAGGAAAGGATGAGCAAAAAGGACTCTATGTTTTCAAGTCACTGAAAGGAAGCATTTTTCTCTGTCGTGAAAGGAAATAGCAAACGTTAAATGTTATCCTGGTAAATAAAATGGGAAAGAAGGAACCAGTGGGATGAGATTACTGGAGGCACCTTGTAAAGCTGTCTGCAGCGTCCAGCCTTTTCAAGGAACTTCAAAGGCTCCGTCTCTTTTGCTGCCACTAGTTCTACTTGTCAAAGCACAGCTCAGTGACAGATCCTTTCAGGTGAGAGAAGGGTTTGAAACGGTGAGTGATACTTCCACCACCTTCCAAAACCTGGGGAAAGGTTCCAGAAAGACAGGTATGGCAGTTTCTTTAAAAAAGAGTTAAAAGAATTTCTATCCACTCCTTCTGGGGAATTTTGCTTTTTTTTTTTTTTTTCCCTTTTCAAATCCAGTGAAATATTTTGAGTGAATTTAATGCAATCAAATGTTGTGTAGTCAAATGTTGGGCAGTCTTCCCAAAGATACTACACCAAAAGTACCTTTGCTCAGATTCTCAGCTATCTTGTGCCAGCTTCGTAACAGATATGTCTTTTCTCTGTGGGTTTGCTATCCCTCTCCATGCACCTACGACCAGAATGTGCTTTCTTGAGTCTCTCACTGTAACAGTATTTTCAGTGTCTTCTGCGATCTGAGGTTAAAAGTGCTCTGCTAGAAACCGCAATTATGATGAACAGCAGGCAAAGTAGCAAACTTCAGAGAAGAAAACACAAGGATCTCTGCATGGGTGTATACCAAGCTGAGCACAGAACACGCTCTGGAAGAGGACCAGATCACATTTCAGACAGTTCGTGCTCTGAAGACACCTTACGCTGACCTCAACCTACCCAGCTGTGAGATACCTCCCACACCCATATGCCACTCTATGGACTCCCTCCAGTCATGTCACACCCTCTGCAAATCCAGCCTTGGGTTACAACATCGTCCTTCTCTTTGAAAACAAACAAGGTGCTGTCAAGGGCAGGGAGAACATAGCCTCATATTATAAAGCTGGGGATGAAAGCATATTTTCAAAAGATGAATGCTGTGCAAAGAGCTGAGTACAGACCAGGGACACAGTGCAATTTTCAGAAATTGAGGATATTGAATGAAATATCTATTGGTCTCTAATCATTTATGGCACATGCCTCTGTGACAAAGTCAGGGGTGGACTAAAACCTGAAGAGGAACACGAGTTCTGGTCTTGTTAAAATGTGTTGTGGCACTTAGGGGAGTGGTGGTGATGGGCTGACGGTTGGACTGGATGGTGTTAGAGGTCTTTTCCAACCTTAATGATTCTGTGTTTCTGTGATTCTATGTGCAGGTCAGGGAGAGAAATAGAATGGGAGTCGGGACAAGGATGTCATAAGTTGTTCCTCTTTTTATAATAAAACCAAACAAATCTGAGACTGATCCAAGTTCTGCCCTTTCCATGGGGGACAAAACCAGGTAGTTCAGATATGCAGAAGAAAGGAGCTAAGTGAGATTTTCTGAAGCTAAAGAAAGGTACGATCTCTCAGTGGAGCCAAGAGGTATGAGTTATGCAGGTGATTTGACTCAGCATTTTACGGTGACGTGTGTAAAAGCAGCTAAGGGATTGAAAGATGTCTTCATTATTATTTTCTCTTTTAACCCCAAACACTGTTCTCATTCACGCTGAATTATTATCCCAGACCACTGAAGACTTCTGAGAAGAGTTGTCTTGCTCAAAATTTTGCAAATAGGCTTTGCAGAGGACTGAACGGTTAGCCTCGCCTGCTGCCGAGACCAGCAAATTCCTTTCTTGTAAGGATGGCACATTCCATGATGAATAGCAAAGATGATCTGTTCAATGAGCCATTTGTCAAGTACAGGCTCCCTTAAAAGTAAAAGCTGCTGCAGGAATTGTTTCTATTATAACTGTTTTGAGCTATAAATACACAGTAAATTATTAGTCGGGTATTTTCTACATGGCTGCACATTATTCCTAAGTTTGCACATTATTTAACCCTTTCGGTTCTGTTCTCCGGCAATTCTTCACAAGATGCAGGTGAGGACCTACCACAGTAGTTAAACTATTCAGGAGATGTTATCAGTGTAGTGGCTGATGGTGTGAGTTGGAAAATAGGACAATAAAAGAACCTTCCTCTGACTGTTGGTAAACATCAGGATCCAAGCATGATACACGCATTTCTTCCACACCACTGTAAATGTAGTACAATTGCATAGGTGAAGAATGGCTGTAGAACAGAATACAGGCACATAAGTGGAAAGCAGTGACATGATGACACTTTAAAAAGCTAAAGATAGTGAGAATCTGACTCTGGCAATAGTTTGGGCAAGGAAGATATTCACCAGCTTTGGATCCTAGAATGCAGAACTCAAGATTCTGCCCCTGGAGAAATGTTATTTCATATGCTCTGCTCGTTAATGGCTACTGTTTGCTGCTGCAGTGGCTGATGCTCACAGATGGGTGTAAAAGAACTTGGTCACATTTTCTCAGCTTCATGGGTGACAAACCTTCCTAAGAACCAGAAAGTAGGCATCATCCTGGGAAGTTCAGCACTGGCCTTTCAGGTTAAGGAAAACTTCTGTCCAGGAAAATTATTTTGTTGTTTTGTTATCTGGAATATTAAAATAGAAGCATTCCAAGGATCGTGAATTTCACTCAAATAGCCTGCACTGTAGTGCAGACATGATGGAAAGCTTCCAGAATGAGTAGACATATATGAGCTCCGTGCAAATCTAAACAACAAAAACCCCAGCAGCTCTAGCCACCCCCAAAAAGTTTTTCAGTTGCAGGACTCTGTACACCTCTCAGACGTGGCACCTAAATCTCAGCATGGCTATCAAATCCAGCTGGCTGTGGTCCAGAGTAGGAAATTCTCAAGCTCCAGGATGTGTGTATGTTGCAAAGTACTTTCTGCCCACAAGTCTGGAAATCTGAAATTATTTATTTTGAACTATAAGCAGCCTGAGAGTTGAGATATTCAATAAAGGGCCTGTGCATTTTTGGTTTGGAAAATAAAAAGAATAACTTTTCCAAACCATATCCAGGATTGAAATTAACTGTAGAGGATGGTGGTCTCAGGTTGAGAATCCAAGTTCAGAGACAAACAATAACCATTTTACTGTCAGAATTGTTTAGAGTAAGGAGAATAGAACAACTAGGTCAGGAGGATTTTATTTCTCAACTTCAGATTAAATTAGAGCTGCTCCAAAACCACATTGCTTTAGAAGCGACAGATACATTTGCTCCTACAGAAAGCCCAGTGTGAGTCCTGGCAGAGAGAGAGGGCTTTTGCTATGTTCATGAAAACATCTGCACGGTTTCCCTGGACCCTGAATGTGCTAGCAATGGGGACCCAGCTGGTACTGAGGGGATGGGGTGGAAATTAACATTCCCCTGGGATGGAAGGTAAATTGAGTTGCGTGGCTCACACCAGCTTTGCATCAACAAACAGCACTTGCTCTGGTCCCAGTGTCACCAGGGAGTTTGCTTTTCTCAAGGTCGTGCAAGGTTCACTCACATCCTTTTTGCCTGTTGGTCCCGAAACAGCATGTTAACCCTGTGCTTCTGTCACTGTGTCTGTGCATGTTTTCAATTGTTTAATAAGCAACCATCAATACTCAAGTGAAATTATTTTTGCAGCTAGAGCTTTGCTTTCTGCTTGGGCTGTTTTTCTCTAACATCTGGGTATGGCTAGTGCTGCTCATGTGATGTTTTTCTAGGTGAAAGTTGTAGACAACAGCTTCTTTTGCCTCAACTTTAAATTTTGCTTCAGAAAGCTTCTCTACACCTGACATAAAATTCACACTTTCCAAATGACAGTGCAGGTTTCCAGCATACTCTCGTGACAGTGCACTCTGGACTAAAAAGACTTACTTTTAAGTTAAGAAAGGAGGTCTGTGTCCTATCACCCCAGTGGAGCCATGGACTCCTTAACCATTTGGATTGCTTTGGCTGACAGACTGGGGAAGTTGCCAAGTCTTTACGGGAGACCTTAATGCCTACAGCTCAGTGGTACGGTGCTAGAGCCAGTAAATCAAATTACTGAGATCTGAAGATGCTGATGACCATTTTCACTGCTATTTTTTCCTGTTCATAGCTGTGGAGTTTGGAAAAACAGGGATGATACTTTGCAAAGCCAGAGAAAGGAGAAGAGAAATCTTATGGACCAGAACTAGACAAATTCTGGAAGAAGTGCTTTTCAGTATCCCTTTGGAGCAAGGAAATAATGGCTTGAACAATGCCGATGTGACACTGTGAGACTGTACAAGATCTCTTAGTCATTGAATCCCAGCTAACCACAGCTTTATCTTCAGTGTTCCTCGGAATCATATCAAAGGTTTTTTTCTTTCTTTCACTCTTTTTATTTTTTCCTTAAACCTCAAGGTCAGGCAAAAATATGTTTAAAAATAAAGCTTTATCAAGAGAAACGGAGGACTGAAGCTCTTCCTATATTTAGTAAGGGCAATCTAATCTAAGCAGAAGTTGTTGAGAGCCCCTCTCAGTTTTCCTTGAAAGGTAGATGCTCCCGGGATGACTCCTGGGGCTTCCTCTGGCTTCTGTTTTCAGACTCAACCCAAGCCACTGAGTTTTACTGAGCAAGTATCCTGGAAAGTCCTGAGCAAAATGAGACAGCTGATAGTCCTAGAATACCAGTATTTTAGTAAGGTCCTGCAGATGTATCTCTGGGTTATGAATTCTCATAGGCTTTAAGCCAAACTCTTTTCCCCAGTCCTCCCCCAGCTACTGATATGGTCCTTGACAGAGGAAAACATCTGTCCAACTCAAAGCACAGAAAGTGATTAAGTGCTTTCTTAATCAGGGCCTTGTAGCTCTTGTATTTGACTCTTGGCTTAGTCAAAGCCGGACTTTAAAGTAAATTTCATGTGGAATTGGGTGGAAATGCTAATGAGACAAGGAATTTTTCGCTTCTAGGTCATCACTGAACAGTTTTTCAGGAAGGAAAACTGTACAAAATCAATGTTGCTTGAAGGCAGAAAAAGTGTATTTGGAATACTGAAGCAAAAATATCTTGGCTGTCCTGACAGCTTTGTATCACCAGTGTTATGGGAATTAGATCGTGAGTTTACTGTGCTGAGACAAGACAACTACTTTTGAAACACCCTACAGACAGCTGATACAAAGCCTAAAGATGGAAAAAAACCAGAAGTTTTCGAGCCAGAAGAAGAAGAAATTCCTTTCTCATTAGCCTGATAATTTAACCTGTATCCAATAAATAATGAACAATATCAGAAGATGTAACTAAGAAATCTAGGTGGTCGATTTTGACCTGTGGTGCCTGGATCTGTGGAGTCAGTGCACTACTTGTTTTAGGAGCTTAATAAACAATAAGAAAAAAAATCATCTGATTGCCAGGCAGATTAAAAAAAAAAAAAATCTACAGTTTTAAAAGGCTGAAAAAAAATCTGCTTTAGTGTGTAACAAAATGTTCAGACTCACAAGGAAAAGAAAAAGTAAACTTAGATTTCTAGGCAACCTGGTGGCTTTGTGCTTTGGAAAGGATTGATCCTCAAGCATTCTGAGATATCTGGAGAGGAAAGGTAACGCTGAGCCAGAGCTGTGAACCATTATTTTTTGCATCCTAATAAAGGAGCCAATCTCATCTCAGTTTGCAGGAAACTTTGCCATGCCTGAGTCATGTGGAGACCTGAATCAATGCCCCCCCCTCTCCCTCCACCTCTGCCGTTCTAAGCAATGATCTGCATCCCTTGAAGTTTAGAGAGGAAATACATATAAAACCAGTAAGTATTTACGAGCGCTATAAAAAAAAGCTTTGCAGTAGTTGACATGGGAAGCGATTAAGGTACCTTACAAGCAAAGATTGCAGAAAAGACAGAGAGAAGTAATGCCAGAAGGAAATCTGGCAACAATCCCGAGGTAACGATAAGCGACTTCCAGAAGGAGGAGTTGTGGGAGGAAAAGTAAAAAAATTAAATTGAGGAAGATTGCAAGACATTTGGCCTTGGGGACTAAGCCACAGAGGCTGTTCATCACCAGACTCACAGACACAAGAGGAAGGTGATTTCTCACCCTGCTTGTGACTCAGAGGTTACTGGTCAAATCCTGTAAAATGGGAGTTCATTGAGATTTGCTTGAATTTGAAAGGGCTCCATTTCCCAGGCATCTCAGCTTTCTCCATCTGGGTTTGTACAAATGGGTCTTGGGTCTCTCCAGGGTTTAGGAAAAAGTTGCTCTGAACAAAAACACACACATGGGCCACTCTGCCAGTGAGGATCTCTCTGAGTTGCTCTTTCTTTTTGTTGCGTTTAACAGGTGGAGCATATGTTTGGTCTTGCCCCTAGGCAGCCACTTGTGATAGGAATATTCAGAGATGAAATGCCATAATTTCATCTCTGAGGGCTTGAGAGCCCTCGGTTATGATCACACTACAAAAGCTTAGCTTGTGAAGTCTCAATTTGTGAGTCTTGAAAAACTTTTATGGGCCCCCAATCTCCTGAATGGGACAGAAAAGTTTTCTAACCAAATACCCCGCTAACAGGATGGAAAAACCTTCCTATGCGTAGGAAAATATAATGATATATATAGAAAGGGAACACAATTAGAAGATATAGACAAATGCCAGAACTATTTAGGAAATAACTGTGAATAAAGAGTGTATTTGCTGAAACTGAATCAACTACAGAAGCAGAAGGTGAGGGCTGAATTCCTAAGAAGTACTGACCAAGTGCTTTAGACACTGAAAGTTTGTTTATACCCTCCACAGAAATTAACAATCTGCTACCTTGCTTTCATCAGGGTTTGGTTACGGCATTTTAGCTCACATATAACACCTGTCCCAGCCTACAGTCTATCTTTCATTATATTAATGTGTTAAGAAGGTAAAGTGCAATGATGTGGAATACGTTCATTGATCTAGGAATACAGAGCATGTACATTTTGACAGGCAATGTTATAGATGTCTCGATCTTCAGCACTTTTGAGCTTCCCTTGATTCATGACAACGTTAGGAAGAACTTCAGGTGCTGAAGAATGCTGAGAATCAGTGTGTAGCTATAGGTTTTTGTCTAAATTCGGGCATCAACAAGCTGGATTCAGATCCTCATCGTTTTGCAGGAACGTACTCAGTAATGTTCTGCAGGGATCAAATTTGAACCTGTTACTATTCAGGATAATTAATCATCAAGATGGAACGAATGGAGAACATGCTAATTAAATTAGCATCCAATATCACTTGGAGAAGAACTGTAAGCACAGAGGAAGACAGGCTTAAACTTCAGAATTATCAAATGTAAGTGGGAGAATAATCTGGGAATTTGGAAGGGAAAGGATGAAATACAGTAAGAACAAATACAAGATGCATGGTTCTATACTTAGTCAGAAATGATCAGATGTACAAATATGGGATGAGAAACAATAAGCAGAGACGGATCTGGGACAACTGTGAATCACAAGCTGAACGGAAATCAGAAGACTTGAAATTGCCATAAGAAAAGCAAATACCATACTGGGATATATAAACCAGTGCACTGTCTGCATGACATGAGAGGTAATTTTTCTGCTGTACGTTCTCCAATTTTAGGCACCATGGTTCAGGAAGGATGAGCCTGGTTGGACAGCATCCAGAGGAGACCAACAAGGATGATCAGAAGTCGAGAGAATGTGACTAATGAGGAGAGATTGAAAGAAGGGTGTTGTTTAGTCTGGACAAGATCAGACTGAGAAGGGATGTGATAACAGTTTTTAAATACATAAAAGATAGATGAAAAGGAAAAGAACAATTTGTTCTTTATGTCCAAGGTGCAGAGGACAAGACTTAAAGTGTTGCAAGGGACGTGCAGGTTAGATATCATAAGAAAATCCTTTCTAATGGGAAAGAAAGCATAGCCTGAGATGCGGACTTCTTTGGAGACTTATATGGTCAGTTTGGACACAACATGTCTCAGGAATGACAAAGCACAGGTTTTGTCTGTAGAACTGATTGCCCTGAGACAAACCAAGCTGTACCTAAGCTATGACAACCACCGTGGTGTATAAGTTCAAAGTTGTGCCCTCTGCACAAAGAATGAAATTTCATAGTCAAAACACCAAAGTTCTCAGCACTGACCATAAATATGTTAGCATGCATTCACTTCTAGAATAACAAAAATCTAGTGAGGTGAAGAGGAGCTACTATAAGCTATGTCTAGGCATTTGCTTGATTTATATCATGAAAATAATCTTTTTGATATATTGCATATAGTAGCATATGCTATATAAGAACTGCTCAAATGCAAGCTGGAAACTTTTGAGGACTTGTGTAGTGAGATCCAGTCAAGTCATTATGGGAACTAACTCCAACTCACAAATACTAAAATCCTTGTCAATCAGATTGAAGCTGCTCTTCAAAATTCACATGAAGAGAGATGTTTCACTTTGGGCCAAAGAAATGCATTGATCCCACACAGTGTACCACAGGCTGAATAGGGCAAACCTCCCATTATCCTGTCCTGATTTGGGGAGAAATTTCAGATGATGCTCCAGTTGAAGAGAGGAAGGAGGATGTTTGCAGGCCTCTGCTGGCAAGCAACAAGATAAAAGCAATTCCATAGTTTTAGTCCAAGTTTAATTTGCCTCTGCTCTGTAGGTAGGGGTGAGTTCCAATACAACGTTTTGTCACAGAAGCTCAGGAAGGTTGACTTCGTCAGCACCAGTGAGGAACTTCAGCTCTGTTATAAGACCCACAGAAGGAGATAAGGGCAGACTTACTGTGCACAGAGGAACAAAAATTTCCATAAATGTTTCTTCCTCCCTCCTCTGTGCACCATCCTCCCTTCTGACTGCCAAAGAAAAGAGCTCCTCAGAGGTTACCCTCTGCCTTTCTTGAACTCACATGACTCCTGCTTTGGGTTCCTCACCCCCTGTGTTTAACCGAGGTTATGAAAACCAGGCTGCTTGATCTCTGTTTATTTTCAGTGATCTCCTCTGTGTGCTGCCAGCAGCCGGAGCCGTGGCCTTTCCCAATGCAGGGCATTGCAGTGAGCTCGGAGTGCACCCAGTGATGGGAAAGGTGCACGAGTCAGCAACCAGCTGAGCTTATGGAAAAAACTAAGGTCAAGGCCTCACCAAGATCTACAGTGCTCGTGTTCGGGGTACCACTGATTGAGCTAAGGATGTGTTTTTCTTGGTGTTCCAAGGCAGGGAACAGCAGTAACTCCGTTTTGCACTGCAGCCATTTCCATACACCTGGGATGTGCTGTGGGTATGAAATTGGTGGTTAAAGGATCCGTGTAGGCCAGCTCTTGGAAATTAGATTGGCAGCCATGTACAATGGTGGCAAAGCCCCAAAAGTAGTACTTTCAAAGCGTGCTTAGATGACTACAGCCCGCTTTCAGGAATGGTGGACTCATATCCCGTGAAACACCTCTATTGGAAAACAGGATCCAAAAGCTTTCAACTCTCTGCACTAAGTTAACTGAAATCCCACTGATTTTAGCATTAATGAAACTTATTTCCTTCTGCAGCAGCTGGAGAAGGAGGCCTGGTGAGAGGAACAGTGGGTGAAAAAGTCGGAACAAAAATTATAGAGGGAATAGTTTATAGATGCACTGCTGGGTGAGATCAGAAATGCATCTATTTATCCCTGCTGTTTCACTGGCTTCTTTTCAGGTTTTGCCTTTTGCGGAATACATTTAATCACTCTTGAATGTCAGAATACAAATATGAGTGATGCTGTCCCAGATGGCTAGCACAGAGCATGGGCTTCTCACACAAAGCAGAGGACATGAGTGAAAGCCAGGAGGAGGCTGTGTGAGTTCCAGCGGGGCTTTCTGCACTCATCCTGTTTCATGGCTTCCTTTGAGACCTCAAGGCTGTGCAGAAGAATCCTAGTTTGTACTTCCCCACTCAGCTGTGTCCCAAAAGGCTAACACTCTTCCTAGCAGAGATGCCCTAGGCTGGCTCCGCACTGCAAGATATATGCCTTCTACAGCAAGCATCACATTTACATCAAGGGACCACAGAATATCCCATGTTGGAAGAGACCCACAAGAATCACTGAGTCCATCCCCAGAGCAGTGTAGGAACAAGGCCACAGGGAAGAATTCACATTGGCCAGCCCTGTGCTGCAGCAGCTGCTCAGCCCTCAATACAGATGCACTAGGCAAGAGGTCAAGCTATGCTTAGTATCTTAACATGCAGTTCAATGAGAGGAAGCCTGTTTCCCTTGGCTGACTCTCCTGTAGTGCTTTTTGGGGGTCATTACACAGCTCTTCCAACAGATTGGTGGGGCCTCTCTTTCTCTCACCTGGCCACAAACCTACTGGAAAGGTGTAAATCTTGACAGAAAAGGATTGAAAACAGCAGGCACTGGAAGACACACAAGTGGAACACTTGTCTTTGTTTCCTCCAGAAGTGGAGGATAAAACCAGAGCACACGTTGAGTTTTGAAATAAAATGTCCCATGCAAAAGACCATACTGAAGTTGAAGTACCGTTTTTTCCTTCTCTCCACAGTTTTCTGTTGAAGCCATGGGAGTTGCCCTGGGCAATACAAGAATAAAGTTATCTGTGACTCATTCTGTGTAACCGGAAGAATCTTCTCCTTTATGGCAGGGAGGCTGGTCACACCAAACAGATCTCAGTTGACTGAAAACAGTTATGAACTCCTTTCTTTCTTCTTCTTCTTTCAATTTCCATTTTATCTAACACAGATGAAGAATCTGTGGGTCATCCTTCCTTCTTTATTGCTCCTTACTCTTTTTACAGAACCCTCTGATACTATTAGTCAACTACCCAGCTCAGTGCGACAGTTGTACAAAGACTCCAGAGTCAAGTGATTGTCCTGTGACTACATCTGTGAGTCAACGATTCACACCAGCTTTGCACCCTCAGTTCTTTCTTGCTTCATCTCCTAAACCACAGTATCATAGGGCTTCTGCAACCACAAATGCAACACCCTCTAATAAGCTCCTTTGTAATGTCACATTATCCACCTGCTTCAATTACTTTTTAAACCCTTCAAGATTTAAGAGGCTTAGGAGAAATAATGGAGCGTATTCAGGCTCTTTCTCTTTTGTTTATCTGTTTGTCTTTCAAGCTCAAAGCTGAGTTGTTTTGAGGCCTCTTGGAGCTTCTCACTGTGATCTTTGATAGGGAAAAGCTGACATAACTGATCCATAATGTCAGTGATGGGAAGATGTTTGCCGTTGTTGAAAAGCAACACTCCAGGCCAGGAATTTGGATCAAAATGTGACAAAGCATTACAGAAGCTTCTGGTGGCACATGAATTAGATTGTCCTGCCATAACTTACGTAGATGGTGTCTATTTGGTACAGTGATTAGGTTCTAATTTGTGTTTGTACCTCATTTGACATACAGGTGCTATGAACACAGAGGTATAACTGGAATGCAAACTGCAAGAAAAAACTAATTTTGGCATTTGTTCTGAGGATGCTTTATGCTAAAATTTTATTTTCTGTTGGCCCCTAACAGTCCAGATGGACTTTTTGCATTTCTTACATTGGAAAACATCACCCAGTCATTCCATCACGTGACAATGCATCTTCTTGAAAGACAGACAACTTGAAATACAAATAATTCAAGTGAGGAATTTGCCTGCAGTATTCCACTACCACTGTCACCACAGGTGCCATTTTTATTTTTTTTTCCTGTATGGAGAAATTAAATTCCACACTTTTACTTCATATGCACTTCCATGTCAGAAGCCATTCTGTCAAACTGCCCCTCCGCCATCTGTCACATGGCAACATGTCATAATGGAATACGGGTGGGAAGGTTCAGTCTGTGCTGCCATACTACCAACATCTGCCTCCAACATCGTGGGCCAGCATAATAAAATAGGAGGCATTACTTTCAGAGCGATCCTTGTAGTTACTATTTTAGTACATGTGAAAAGGGCTCGTGTTTTTATTGTCATGGCTGCCAGTTTTGTTCCCATAGCACTGTCTGTGTGGATGTGATTCATTACCTGAGACACCAGAGCCTTACCCTGTACTGCACTTTGCACTTGAGCTGCTTCCCTGTAATAGAATGAGTAAATACCTCAGAACTGCCTCTTGATGAGTTCAAACCAACGTCCAAATGGTTTGGCTTCGGCCCACCTCCAAGGACCTATCAATTCATTTACAAAAGCTGTGCTGACAAAAGCACGGCATATTCCACTGTGATGGAAATATCCACAAAAGTATAATCTTAGAGGTTATTTGCAGGAAAAGCAAAGAAACAGAGCATTCTTCTTGTGACAAATGAGCACTGTTTAACGTGCTAAAGATGCCAGCTTTTGTTCCTATAGTGAAAATATATTTTTCCTGATGTTTTCCTGACCTCTCCTGTGTGATTGGAGTGCTTGGTGCAGTGATTGGAGGGCCTGGAGTGCCTACATGCAAAAATCAAAAAACCAAACGCTCCGTAAGTTCATATATTCCCTGCGTTGCCTATGCAAACGAAGCCTGAACACTTCTTTTTTTTTTTTGCACATGCAAATCTTACAGCATAAAAACAAACAAAAAGTAATGAATGTAGAACATATTTGCCTGCAAGAAACTGTGGGCGTACATGTAGGCATCACCTGTGAACATGATAATTACTGGAAAACTTCTTGTAAATCCATTCTTTGATTATGTAAGCTAGATAATCAGTTCCAGAATCTCTCAGGATTGGGCTCTGTTTCATCAGCTCTCACAAGTATAAAACAGAACCCTGAATCATCAGAGCCAACCCTGCCTTGCTTTGGCACTAAGCTGACCCCACTTGAATTCCCTCAAGAACATTTCTTTTTTCTTATTACAAAAGACAAACAACTCCCCCTCCCTTTTTAACCAGCAGTGATGAACAGTCATTTTGCAGAATTAACCTGTGTAAAAGACAGCATGCCCCTGACTCCATCTTTTGTGGGAGATGAACTATGCCCTTTTGTAGAAAGTGCTCCACTGCATACAAATTCAGAACCCTTTCCTTTGTTTGAATCTACTGAGTGCTCATCCTTTCTGTTCTTTTGTGGCAACAAACTCCATATGCTAAAAGAATAATGGGGGAATTCTCAGTTTTGTTACAAGAAGCATGACAAGGCACAATAAGGCAGGGTATAATAGGGGATAATGCAAAAAGGAATTTTCACAAAGCAGGAAAATTAAGGGCTGTGGATGGTATATCTGTCATTGGGAACATTATTATTTATTATTTTATATTAACATTATAGGGCTGGTTATTCGCCTTAAGAAGTATTTCAAACTGGAGTTAGATAAAGGAGACTCCTAGAGGCCATGTTAGGACAGACATTCTTCCAGCATCTCATGTAAGAAAGTATTCCCATTTCCCAGAACTGCATTATGGCCTTCAGCTTTCTTTGACTGCTATCTGACCAGATGCCAGGACAGTGGATGAAAGGAAAATTGTGTTCTTTTTCACTCTAGTTGGAAATCTGCCTTTCATCAAGGTCAGCGTTGGGGCTGGTAATGTTCCTTGTAGTGTTCTCCTAGAGTACAGGCCTAACAAGGACACGTACTCATTCAGTGTCGTGCACTGAGTGTCCTCTGTGCAGTCTCATAGGACAGTCAGCTCTCAGGTGGCTTTGCTTTTCAGAAAGCAGCACATCTCCCTTTGCAGGCCATGGCCTCGTCTCTGCTCATCTCACCCTCTACAGGGTCAGAGTCCAGGATGCTTCTTGTGAACGGGCCGTTCACAGCTTTGCGGCAAAGTAAACAAACGGGACCTGTTCATAAACAGCTCATTATCTTCTCGATTTTCTGAGTCATCACATCTAATTTGGAATGGGAACCCCAGCTGAGCTGGTTGTTTTTGGCATATCAGATGTTCCCTTCTGACCAGAAGTGACTGGTTTCTTCCCTTTTTCCCCCCCACACCCTGTCGAACATAATACAAGATACTTTCCACGCTCCACTGTGGGTAAAGCCAAGAAACCAAAGGGATTGGGAACTCTTTTCAACAGCAGTGCTGCTGGTGCATAGCTCCAAGCAAAGCATCGTAGAGAAAGGACAGGAAATCTGCCATGAGGGCAGCTAGCTTTCAAAGTGGCAACAGCAGCAGAGAAGAGGCCAACTAAAGGCGGGTTAGGTGGAAGGGATGGGGAGAAGCCATTATGTGGGCTGGAGTGTGTCCACTGAGCATTCAAAAAAAGAGATGGCTTATAATTGGAACTTGAAATGCACTGCAATCTAGTAAAAGAGTGCATCAAGCTATGAGAAATTCTGGGGATTTTCTTATTTCCTGGAGGTTTTAAGAAATGGGAAAGTAATAGGAGACCAACATACAGGTTTCTGCACAGATCGTGGGAAAACATACTTTGTATCAAGTAATTATTTTATCTGCTTCAAAATAGGCCAGCTTGTGTCATTCTTGAGTGCTTTAAAGCAAAAGAGAAACAGGAAAATTAAAAATGAAGAGCCTTTTGAACAGGAGAATCTAAATGTTTCAAAGAATGCTCATTATTATCTTCTCAGATTCTTCATTAATACATGGTGGGCACAAATGAACAGTGTGGTAAAGCAAAAAAGAAACATGTAAGCGTGCAAAAGAAATCCCATGTGAAAGAGGAGGTTTTTTTCTCTTGGGAAAGAAAAATATGACATTTCCACTGCTCAACATAAAAAAGTTGGAGACAAGGGTTTTCTTAATCCTTTATACACAGGTCACTCTGGATGTAATGCCTTCTATTTATTTCCATGGAAACTACAACAGCCACAAGGAGCACAATAACACTGCTTGACAGAGCAAATTCTCAGCTATAGAACACTTTCTCAATATAGTCACCACCATTAGCTACGCATTTTCATCAGCAACGAACAAGAGTCTGCATGCCGCATGGTGGGAAGGTTCAACCTCTACTGCCATACCACCAACACCCACTTCTGATGTTGTAGGCCAACATAATAAAATAGAAGGCATTACTTTCGGAGCAGTTCCCTGTATCTGGAAAGTGTTGCACCACTTCCTTCTCTTGCTCCATCCCATTGGGTGCCACAAGAAGCCATAGTGAGAGAAGATAAACTGAATGGAGGAATTTCTTCAGGCACAGAGTCAGTGCCCTACCACAGCATCACCAGTACCAACAAGGTACTGAAGTACAAACAAAAGGAACTCCAGGCCTGCAGATGGTTCCCGAGTCACAGCCAAGATGTCTTAATCCCATCAGAGGCAAGTAGGAGGTCTGAGTCAGTGAGGGCTTTAGAAGGGAATGACCGCATCTGAGCCTCCCAACTGCACGCAAGGAGCCAGAGGCAATATCAGCATAGCTCCCTCTGAACACACAGAAATGCTTTGGGCACCCCTCACTGTGCAGGGGAGACGGACTGTTCTCAGTTGGATACAGAGGAACAACATGAATATCCAGTATAAACACGCTTCTGTCAGAGCTGTCGGTGCCCACCTCCTCCCCCATCACTTACTCATCCCTCCCATGGGCAAGACTGGAGACAAAATAGCAGTGGAAAGCAATAGACAGGCCTGCCTGAATGGAAATTGAGCAGCTGCTGAAGCATCAAGTGATGCTGGAGTACAAAGCCTGCATCTCTAATGGCAGGAGCTTAGCACATGCAAAAATCTTCAGAATGATGGATATGACAGACACTGGAACCCTCAATGTTGTGGACATATGGAAACCAATGTGTCCAATAAACCCCATGCTCATGGTTGCCTTGTGTGTGGAGCAGTGCAAAGGCTGGAAGGCCCTGGGGCAACCACTGATGTCTTCAAAAGAGTATATTTGAGCCTCTTTGGAAATACTCACTGGGGATTGTTTGCTTCAGAGATTGTCCTCCAACCCAAATTGAATTTCAACATAGGCTTGGAATGGTGGATGGAAAAAAAGATTCTTTATTATACTGGGCTCAGACTGATGTCCTAAAAGCCAAGCCTATGTTTTGGTGCAGCAGGGAATGTTCCTGCTCATCACAAGAAAGAACAGATGTGCAATGAGTGGAATAACTGCCTAATAAATGTCCTGCCCTTCTCAAAAGTGGCAATTCGGTGAAGAGGCTGCTGAGCAAGGAGGCAACACAACAAGGAGAAATTCCTGCCTTGTGATGGTGTTCAGCCACCACTGGCAGCTGCACACCCCACCACTCTGACTTGGAGTGAGGCAGCACCACATAACCTTCCTCAGTGAGGGTTTGAGGGTGAAAGCCTGTGAGATTTCAGTGGACCATGGCAGCATCTCCACCAATACCTAGATAATTTCAGCACGAGCCAGTTCCACTCAAGTGTGGTGGAACTGCAGCAACCTGAGTTTTTGGGGGTGTAGAGGAAGAATGAAGCTCATAAGCCTCAGTAGATGAGACCCAGCTGGAGACAAGGCGCTTGCTGTGCAATTGTCCTTAGGTTACGGTGAACTGATATAGCTGTGATATCCCTATTTCACAGAGGTGAAATAGATCTGAAAGTGGAAGCACTTGTAGGAAATGTGTAGTGGACAGGAGGTGGCTTGAACAGCATTTTAAGCTTCTGCAGGAGGGGAACAAGAAGCATCACATCCAAGCAAAACTAAAAGTTACACACTCTGGGCTAGCTCAAAACAGTCAAATCATCAGAGAAGCTATAAAAACAGTTAGCTCACCTCTTCAGGTCACACAACCCAGTGACTGGCAAAATGGAAGCCTTTTCTTGCAGCTTTGTTCCCCAGACACATTTTATAAGGTGTCTGCCTTATTAACGCTAGCTTGTTTTCTATATAGATACATGGAAAAACTTGAGGCTGCTCAGCCTAGATGTGCTAATTAGAAACTGAAGGGCACTTCGCAATGCATGATTCACTGCACTTGGACAGTGAGTGATAGTGTGCATTGGCAGAATGTATGCAATTTGACTGCAAAAAGAAATTTGTGCCTATGATATCTTCCCCAAGTATTTTGGAATAAGGATACTGTAACACTGCAGAACACTTTCATGAGTAAAAAGTTACTTGCTGAGGAACCACTGAGACAGAGAGCCAGGATTCTGTGTCCCATGGAAAGCACTCTGCTCCTTCCTGAAGAGAGGTGGGCACACCACTCATTTAAGAGAGCACTGAGCTAAAAGGACAGACTGCTGCAAGGAAGATACCAAAGTCAGCACATCTTCATAAACCTCTCAGGATCCATAAGAACAACTAGCAAAAAAACAAGCTGTAGTGAATTCAGAGCCACCAAATACGTTACAGGAGACAAAGATGAAAACACACACACAAAGGAACACTGTGTAGCCAAGGCCAAGATCAGGAAGACACCAAGAGATTTTCAGCTGATGAAGTCGGAGACAAGAAGCACTGGACGCTGAGATGCAAGAGACCAGGTTGCTAATCAACTCTGCAAAGGCAGGAACTAAATGGAAACAATTTCTTCATCTATAGTAAAAAAAAAAATAAATCAGACAACTTCTAGATGATTAAAAAAATCCAGGACTTCTGAAACAAGTATTCACAACTGGATTCAGTGTGCTTTCTCCATCTGCTAGACTTGGTGCTGGTAACAATGACTCTCGTCCATCACAACACAATGAGTTAAAAACAAAGATGAAGCAGCCTGTGAAGCTTCGCAGGCAGACTGCAAATGGAGCAAGGGGAGGGGGGTAAGATATGGAGAAGGTAGGAAGAAATTCCTTCTGTGAACACTGGACTTGAATAGTAACTTTGACTACAATACCTCTGAGCTCCATTCTTTTAATATGCACTCCCTTTCTCCACATGCCATTAGCAGAATGCTCTTGTGTTACTTTCCCAGAACAAGGTGCATAAAGTGTGTCCTCTACCCTTCACAGATAGACATCCTGTAAATCAATTCCTATTACTCTGGTAGTTCCTCCTGGTCACCAATCCAAAGGCCTTCCATGCAAACTACTCCAGTGCTTTTTTTTTTTTTTTTACCACTGCAGAAAATTAAAGACCAGGTGATGTAATCTATGGATTCTTTACTGTGGGAAGACCTCCACTAGCTCAGCTCAGGCACCCATTTATGGTTTCTCCCTCCCTCCAGTGTGTCCCAGTTGACAGATGCCTGCTCCCAGCCTGTATCTGTCAGAACATTCTCTCACCTGACTCTCCAAATACATACAGACAGGTTCATCCAAGCTCAGGCAAAGGAGGAAAACAGTGGAACCTCAAGACATAACACACTGTCACAACACTCGGGCAGGAGAGATGTGCCACATCTGAGTGGTGGTGGGAGGAGGCGGGGGGAAAGAGTCCTAGTTTTTCCCAGAAAATTCATGCCTAATGTATAGAGACATCTCTTGCTGACAGAGCAGTTTGTGCAGTGCCAGACAGAATAAAAGCCTCATCAAGGCTGGGACACGCTCCTTCGCCCACAGCCATCTTGGAACTGCTCGCTTTTCCTTTCTGTAGCCTCACACACCACTGGCAACAAAGAGATAATCAGGAGGACAATGTCTTCATTTAGAGATTGATGGTTCCCCCTCCTTTCTGGTAAAGGCCTGGTCTTGTGGCTGGAGGTCAGCTGGGATCCATGGGCAGCCAAGTAGCTCTTTCAATCCACAACGGGATGGAGCAGCCATTTTAATAAAAGGGAGAAAAAACTGTTTCCTCTGTGGCTGCAAAAGCTTGTAATTGACCTGGCAGAGCATGCAAGCCCTGGTTTGCATGGGAAATGCTTGCTTTCCCCTTACACATGTGCTCCTTTGTGATACTGCTGGGGGCTGCTATGCTTCTGTCTGAAGGATCCAGCTCTTAATTAAGTGCAGCAGGTTCTGCTGACAAAGTGAGACAGAACAGGAGGCTGGTGGCAAAACCCTCACCAAAGGCAGCTCAGACAATGCAACCAGATCTGGAGAAAGGTAAAGCAGATAGACCAAGGTCCCACCTTTCCCCCCTCCCCCCCCCCCCCCCATGCTCAGAATAGGCTGAGATATCACTGGCTGCAAATCCCTCCCCCTCCCCCCCCCCCCCCCCCCCATCCTTGTTTTAGCTCTGCACATGGTCTAGAATATAAGAGCATCTTCCTAGACTAGGCTGCAAAAGAGGTTTGCAAAAACCTGCAGATCAAGGTGGACAATACTTTCCAAAAGAGAAAATATGACTTTGTTGTTATTGTCAGCCCTCTACTGGGTGCCCCTCCAAGGGCTGCACAGGCACAGAGATGAGAAAAGGTATCTTATCCAAAGAGCTAAGTATTAGACATAGCAAAAAGGTATATACAGAAATAGGACATAAGGGCTGTTTCTTGTTCTGTGGCCATGATGTTACTGCAATTCAACTTGAGTTAAAAGTTAACATGTACTGAAATGGGGATAGCAAAGGCAGAATGAACTCTCAGTAGGAGGTCGATGAGCATCAGTTACAAGGTAAGGAGACACTGCCTATGCTAACTCAACATGAGCTGTTCACAACACTCTTCCATGGGAGTTGTTGACTCAGAGAAGGTGAATCTGCAAAGTTTCTTGAAGATTGTTTCTAAGAACTATCAGGAATCTAATTTCTACACATTTCTTCTTCATTTCTCTCCCCCTGTAGCCTTACTTTTTCAGATCCTCCCCTACTTGCTTTCTAACCATCTATCTCCTGACACTACTGTTGTTTGTTTACTGCAAAAAAAAAAAAAAAAATCCAAGTATTGCCAGCTTATGCTTAGGTATCTTTTCTGCCTCCCTCTGCAATATACTGAGTCATGTAAAACAAAGCTGAGATAATCTGCCCGCCTCAAGGCAGGATTGCCTTTACCTACACGATTTGTCCAACCTGCTATTAAAACTGCACTGATAGAGATTCCACAACTTCCCTAAGCAAATCTACTGCCTAAAAATAGACTCTTGTTTAATAAACAGCAGTCTAGAAACTATAATCTGTAGCAAAGGATTATCTTATGTGCTTTACAGTATCAAGGCTGGGACAAACAAAGAGGCTGAAGTAATCTTCTGCCATTGTTCCAGGGCCAGAAGAAGTCCTTAGAACATGATCTTAAAGGTTTAGTCACAGCAAGTCTCCTGGCAGTACTGTGTACTGAAGTTAAACTGCTTGAGGTGGTTCCAATACGTATAAACAAGGCTTCACAGTACACACACACACACACACATCAGTATCTTATTTACTGAGATTTAGTTCTGAGTTGTGGCTACCTCCTTTCACACTCAGACATCTACAACCACACTCACACCTTCTTTGGAAATAATCTTGACTTTCAGTTCCAAAGAAGAAATTCTGGGATGAGTCAGGTTTTCTGGTAGAAGACCGGCTGTGCTGGGTGGTTGGGATTATTTTTTACTCCAAAAGACAATTAGAGGTCTTCAGATACTTCAGCATTTTTAAAGAAGCATATTAGCCTAGTAAACCTTCACAAAATTGAATAGCCTTGCTGTTTAGTACTTGAAAATACATATATTTTAATAAAGACCTCTGGAGATGTAGCGGCAAATCAATAACTAGCAGCCATCCAAGGAGGGTAGCTCTACCACATCTCAGTTTGTTGATGCAGAGGATCTCTAAGCTTTCTATAGCGTCGAACAACTTCTAGTGAAGAGTCATAGAGGATTTAGTTAACAGGCATTGCTCTGCAATGCATCTTAAGTATCCTTGCTGTGGATGACAAGGAAAAAGAGATTCTACAGGGTAAATTACTAAAGAAGGTAGGGAAGGTAAAGGAGTACAATAGGTACAACCTCCAGGCATTGAAATAGATTAGAACCACAGTATCTCTGTGGATTTAAGAATAAAGTATGAAGCATTTCCTATGCCCAGTGCTATAGTGAGCACAGCTTTTCCTAGGTGAACAGGTTTTTAATAGCCTCTCTCCCATCATGCTGCTGGCTGAAAGCCTCAGGTCCACTGGTCTTTGACCCTTTTAGAAGCATTGAGTAGTCAACACAACTGACCTGAAAGCGAAGAGGAAATGTGGGGTCCCACCTTGCCTCCCTACACGCTAGACTCATAGCAGACATTCTGATTGGTTTGTTTTATTCATTTACTGCTGACTGGGACTCCCCCTGAACTTCAGATAGGACATCAGCAACTAATGAGACCCCCAGAAGAACAACGTTGTTCACTTCTGCCTGTGGGTAATCTAGAGGACAGGTAAGCAAAACAACCACTTTAGATTGAGCAGCCTAACCTTAGAGGATGCTCACCAATGGTGGCTCTCGACAAAGCATGACCAATGAAACCACAAACAACCTTTAATTTAAGGGCTCCTTTGTTTCC
Source organism: Alectoris magna (assembly GCA_030625065.1). NCBI lineage: Eukaryota > Metazoa > Chordata > Aves > Galliformes > Phasianidae > Alectoris > Alectoris magna. Next base: position 10,518,264 of record CM060567.1, read on the forward strand.
ATTCTATTTACTTGTAACCTGATGGAAAGCATAACAAAACAGCAGAGCAGTAAAGTCCCAGGCCACAGCAAGTAAGAATCTGCTCAGACACAACAACAGGCACAAAAATAAGAGAAAGAAACTGCATACCTTCAAAATGCGTGTAAGGCCCTCAGACATACAATGATCTCCAGCAAGAGAAATCCTTACCTCCACTGCCAACCCTTAAATGAGGTCTGGGAAGGGATGGATCATGGCTCCACCCCTTCTGGTCACTCAATGCATTGCATGCACCTGAGCTCCCCTGGGTTGGCCCTGCCTTCCCACCAGGTGCTCAATCACTGCTTCAAGTCATGACTTAGCATTTCCACTACCGGTACCTCAAAAAGCTACATGACAATCTGTATTGCTCATGAACATCTATCTAAATGGTAGCCCAATGTTAGCTAAAAATAATGGTCTTTGCCTTGTAAACCATGCTTTTTCTTTAGCAAGACCGTTTAACCCATCCTTTGTAAGATGAAGGATTGCTTTTGGCTAAATGACTTTATACTTTTTGGCTACAGAATGTGTGTTAGTTTTTAGTATGAAAATGACTGACACATTCTCTGAACATATACAACCAGGCTCCACTGCTGACATCAGTGATGGTGGAACCATTGACCTCAGTGGAGTTTTTCTCATTTATTTCAGCAGTGAATTTGGCTTTCTCTACACGTATAGTGTTACAAACCCCAGAGCTGCCTGAATTCACCTTGACTTTCATTGCTCTTAAGTGAACATCCATAAAGTGAACTTGAGAGGAGTTAGTGCATTTTCCTGTCCAGAATAAATAATTAGTTTCTTTCACCCAAAGGTTCCAAAGACATTACAAAAGCTCAATGCTGTCTGTCTAGTAGCAGTTGTAACAGATGCTGTCATGGAGTAAGTTTATTTGGAATCACAAATTGGGAATTTGTTTTTCCAAATACTCCAAAATTCAATAGATAAATTAAAGAGAATCAAAGTTATCATTCTTTATATGATTATCCATTATTCCAGACCACATCTTGCCATCAATGTTGTTAAATCTTCAGCCTCCTATCCCAACATGGGAGAAGAGGGTTGGAATATTTATGGCAGCTGTTAAGATAAGGCATCCAGCTGCGATTCTGAATGGCTTTTTGCAGCTGCACATGGCATTGCTGAGACGGCCTTGATATGCTGCTTAGTGTTCCCAAATTAGCTCCCAGCAAAGAGGTTAAGCCTCTAAGCTGAATGATGGCGAGTGTCTCAATGTTCTAACTTTTGCTTATCCTGGGAATTGAGGTAAACACGTCTGGCTGTTCGGACTGTGAAAAATACGATTTGCCATTGAAATGTGTCTGGGCTAATTATCTTGAGGCCAACATTCCTAGCTTCAGAGTGATGTGATCCTCTGAAGAGTGTGATCTCAGACATATCCCCTTCCCCATAAAAAGGATACTGAGGATCTGAGCCTCATATAAATAACAGCGTAGTGCCCTATGCTTCATGCTGCTGGAAGAGATTCTTTGGTCTCTGAGAACTTGGATCCCATGAGGAAAAGCTGGCTGTTTGGCAGATGTCCAATGCCAATCAACTTTGCACAGGCCGGGAGGAATCTGGCACAGTTCATGAAGGATCCTGAAGAGAGAGATTATTGCCTAGGAAAGGGTGCTGTTTTGGGCCAATGATGCATGGCCAAGTCTGATGAATTAATAGGATGAGGAGGAGCTCATCTGAGTCTCTCTGGGATATTTTCAGACTAAGGTAGTTGCTTTCCATGGTGCTCTAAGCCTGTAAATGCCTTCTGGCCTGAACATTATTATTATTTTTAAGCATGTAGACTAAACACGATCCATACATTTCAGGGCTGCCCAATGAACTATTTTCCCTGCATTGGGAAAAGAGGGCCCTTTGGATTGTTTATAGCCAACTTCGTGCTTTGGATGGCTGACTTTGTGGGACCTCTCTTGGTCCTCAAAGGAGGCAGTAAGGGGGTCACTGCACCCCTAATTTGCCGTTCTTTATTCTTAGTGACTTGAATGGGCACCACACATAAACTCTGCTTGGACAGCTAGTCCCTGAGAGGACAAATTCACATTTTTTGTGCTGAGTGGCGCAAATCCAGAGTCAAATCACTGAAATCAGCAGAGTTATTTTTGAACTGGACTGTTGTCACCGAAGAGAACATAGCATTCGGTTAGAATTGGAATCAAACCATCCTCAGAAGCTGCTCAGACTAGATATTTACTCGGAAAGCCAAAGCATATTTGAAGATAGTCACACTTAAACTGTCTGACCTGAGAGCTGAAAGATCTTCCAGTTATTTAGCTCATATCTGATAAGAAACATATAACTTCTCTGGCTCATCAGGAAAGATCTTGATCAGTTCACCATCTACCTCCAATGACTGCCATAATCACAGAATAGCAGAATGGCTTGTGTTGCAAGGGATCTTAAAGACCATCAAGTTCTAAGCCCTCCCTGCCATGGGCAGGGTTTCCAGCCACTAGACCAGGTTGCTTGGGGCCCCATTTACCACAACCCCCAAGTCCTTCTTTGTAGGTCTGCTCCCAATGAGTTCTTCCCCTAGTCTGTACATGCATACACATCAGGGATTGCCCTGATTCAAATACAGCACCTTGCACTTAGACTTGTTGAACATCTGTTGCCCTATCTGTGATACTTATTCCAAGACTCCTGGGATGTTTGCCAGGATGCCAGACATGTGAGAGGTGTTTAGGTTTTTTTGCACTGGTACAGCATGCAGAGATCATTGTGACCCGGACTTCTCAGGGCTTTGCAGGTGGAACTTGGCTATGTTCATACCTGACCTAAAAACTGCTGAACAGGATGGTATTAGGTAAATTCTGAGCGCGGGACTGAATAGCAAAGTGTTTTCCTTCCTGTGGTGCATTATACATCCTTCAATACTCACTCCTACGTTTTCCAGAGCTGTTCCCAGACGTTCATAAAAATCCCATTTGTGAAGTGGAAAGTGACACAGTATAGCTGGCTGAATGACTCCCTTTAAAAGCCCTTTAAAAGCTCTGTTACATGTTAGAAACAGTCAGCAAGACAACACTGTAGAAACATTTTACAGCTTTTGCTCTTCCCTCTGCCATTACCAGGAACCCTTCTTTCTCAGATATTAACCATCTCCAGTCTAAGAAGAGCTATGGCTAAAAACTCACAGGAAAGAAAAGGGACACATCTTTTGAGGTGTAGAGGGCTCAGGGGGGATGTATAGACATCCTTTCTCTTTACATATCTGCTTGGTACCAAATTATTACAAAACATTTCAGATGATTTTAAGGTAAAAAATGTTTTGAATTAACAGAAACTACACTTAAACATTACCAGTAGTAATTAATGAGTAAGGATTTTTTTTAGGAACAATGCTGAAATTTTTGTTCAAATTTTGATTATAACCAAAAACCCTTCATTCAAATAAAACCTATTACTTTTTTTTTTTTTTTTCCTAGTGAAATTGGTTTGGGCTTTACAGGTACAACTGTAAATCCCCAATCAGTTCAGCTAGTCTTTTTTTGTTGTCAGTTTGGGAATATTCTTAATGGCTTAATAAACAGAAGTATTTTAAAAAGAGACTTGAATTGAACCAGTCTTCATTAGCACCTAAATATCAGATCTTTATGTTTTAGCCCAGAGGTTCAGAACAAAATGCTTGCAGTTTGATTTCTAGATTCATGCTGAATGCATTCCAAATGAACATCAGTAGGTGTTTTAACTTTGTGCAACAGGGCAACTTCTACAGATGTTCAAATATGGATATGAATGTCTACTTGAAATACACATCTCAAAAATCTTGTCTGTTTTACTGTACTCAAGCTTAAAAATAATTCCTTAGAGCTCATGTAAAAGAAAAAAAAAAATCAATTTCCTACCAGTTAGGAAAGAAAAAAACAAAAAGCATCAAAGAAATCAAAACAGGGTGGTTCTTAATGTGAATTCTGGAAGTACCAACAGGTAAAGAGGAAAGTCCAAGTCAAAGACTTGATATCCATTCTGTTTCGAAGGTGAAGATAAAGTTGACCCAGCTTTGCTTAAAAATCATTATTTATTTTTAATAAAACCCATTAACTCACTGGTCTGTTGGCTTGGCAGCCACTGCTTAATGCTGTCAACTGGAACATCTGAGTTTGGGAATAAACACAAGTTCCCAGGACCTAGGCTGGCAGAGGGTAAGTGCATTTGGAGATTCTGAGTTTGAGTCCCTCGAGGGGGGGAAATGCCTGTAAAGCTCTTCAAGGCAAGGAGATTCATGAAGTCTTGTAACAGTAGGCTCCCCCATGACTCATTTGTCTGCCTTCCTGGCTAGGGGAAATGCCATGACTGGATTGGGCCATGAAGGAAAATGAGGGCAAGAAACTAGTTTTTATTCTGGGCAGCAGAGATTAGGGCCTATAAACTGGGCATTTTACACCAGACTATGGGAGAGAAAAAGCAGTTCTTAAAAGACGACTACAAATAACAAAAGAAAGACTGGTGCAGATGCAGTCATATTTGGAAGCACCTAACTGAAGTGTATGTACCTGTGGCCAAAGGTGTTGGGAAGTTATTCTGTCACATTACATTAATGTTTCTGACACATTAACGTTAATGATCCAGATTTTAAGATATTCAGGCTGCTGAATGATACTTTGTGTTAATGTGATTACCTGTATCTTAGGAACCCAATCAATATTCACTACCTCCCTGGAGTCCTTGGGCGGAAATGTGATTGGCTTACACTGGATACAGGACCAATGTGAAACGCTGCATTCAATCCAGACAGATTGCAATGAACCACTTTTCAATAAGCTGTGAAATTCTTGCTGGATTCTTCTCATGAATGGGACTTTGGTCCAACCAAAAGAAACTTTGAAAAGAGAGACTCCTTCTGCCTTTTTCTAGGTCATCCAGCTAATTGCACTGATTTTCAGTTGTGGCCCTGTTTGTAAAGAAGCAGCAAGCACAGGGATTGTTTTTTTGCCAGGAAGATTTCTCAGTCTCTGTTTCAGGAGAGCCATCTGGACTCCAGTTCATGTTTTCAGTGCCATTTCCCTGGGCATCTTACCTATCTCCACTGCTGGGTTTCTGTGGCAGTGAAAATCTCTGGCACCACTCTCATAATGTTAACATTAAACATATCAGTTGTACTTGGAGCAACCCACACGTCTTCCTTTCTGATGCTAATTTGGTTTCCACCCTTGCAGTCCAAAGTCTCAAAGCCAATGCAGTGCAGCATTTCTTCAGAGAAATACCATTCTAAAATGGCTGGAAACCATTTATTTCTACCTACTAGGGCCGATGTTCCAGTGTCACTCACTCTCTCTCTGTTTTTCTCCCTCAGAGGACAAATAAGAGTCTGTAAAAGAGAAGGAAAGAATCACAATATCCTCCAGTGCCAGCTATTAAAAATAAAGGCCAGCTGAATCCAGACATTTCCCTTCATATCATGTTTAAGGCCTCCTTTCCACAAGGGTCTGGTCTTGCTCTCTCTGTTTCTGCACTTGTAACCCACAATTACAGATTCTAACCTCAGCCCACTCAAGAGGAGCAAAGCCAGAAGGGACTTCTTGCCTGAAATTTGGTAGCATTGAGGTCGGTGGCTCAGGGCCTTATCGGAATGTCTCAAAAACATTTCAGTTATTTAATAGCAGGAGCTGAGTTTCTGGGGTGGATGTGAGAAGTAAAATACTTTTCTATGAAAGTCAGCCTCCGAGGCAGGAGGCAAGAGATGGGTTGGACAGTTTGCAGCACAGTGCTGTGGGATTTGGTTGGGTTACCCAGAAGGAACTGGCCTCAACACTGGCCCTGTGCTTCTCGCAGAAAGATTTTGCCACTAACACTTTGCAGAATTGCATCTACTGATTATTGGCTGGCATTTCCTAGCACATGTAATCTGTACTTGTTTTTTCCCCTTTAAGGAAAAATAAAAAAGGAAAAAACACTCCCTTTCCAAGGGAATGTCCGAGTGTTTAACCAATAACGCATTTTCTTCAGGGGAAAAAATCATCCTTTTATTTCATGTAGAGTTCACATGCCTTGTAATACACTTTTAAACTTTCCAGGCTTAGATAACAGGGCCTGCAGTCCTACTGTGATAAAGCTGACTTGCACTTGTAAGTGATAACACCATAAGACTAAGGAACTTTGAAGGACTTGTCTCGCTTCATCAGGGTTGATGGAGTGTGTTCTGTTAATGTTAGCTCAAGTACGGTTCAAAGGGAGACTGTAAAACGTTAAAATTAAGCAAATTACAGGAAGAGTGACACTGGATTGTGAGGCTTATTCTAGAGACAAACACCAAAACTTGCTGTTTGCCATGTATGTTACTGCAGGTTGTTCTGAGATGAATACCTATCTGGACTAAATGCTTCTGTACTTTGACATAACGGGAGATCAAGCCTTCATGTAAGTCTCCCATTCAAATTTGCATAACCACTGGAGTTCTAAGAGTTCACTCAGGATTTTGCTCATAGAAAGACAGGTAAAAATGAGGCAGCTTCATCAACATATGCTATCTTGCTATCTAAAATCTGTCTCATTTCAGTATGTTACTATTATTGTTTCAACATGGACACTGAAGGGGTGATATGGATACAGACAGGTCCTGTTTTCTGAGTCCTCTGGAAGTTACATTCTTTGATCATACCTAAACAGGAACTGCTGTGTGAGCAGAAAGGCTGTAAAACTAAATATCATAAGGAAGGAGCATTCCCAACATTTTCCACAAAGCCTCAGCAGATGGCAGGAGTCAGATTGCTCCAGATGCATCAAGAGAAAGATGTTTGTCATTTTATTTTCCAAGAGACTCCTCTTATTTTCAGTTTACAGTGAGCAAGTTGGACTCATCCGGGGCCTCTCTCTCCCTCTTGTATGAGTCATACACATGGATTTTTGTGCATATACTTTTTGGATTAATCAGCAATTTCACTTTGACTCACTCCCTTTATGTTTGCTCCTCATTAAACATTCCAGCAAATGACTTTGGGTTCAATCCTGTGCTTATCCAATCCCAAAACATTTGGCATTCTTTTAAATGGTGAAACACATTTCAGACTGGAAACAAGTGAATTTAGAGAGAACATTTATGGAGAGTGAATTTAAAACGAACTACAAGGCCATGCTGCCCAATCAGGATAGATAAATCCCAGCAAGAAATTGCCCATGAGCAGCCTAGGGAAAAGGACTATTTATTTCAATGACTTCACAGCTGGACTCATACAATATGTGTATTTGAAGACAAAAAATGAAATACAAGTCATCCAAGAAACAACCTTCTATGAATCACTGAGAAAAAAAAAATGCACTTGCAACAAGGAGTCTCAAATAGCAATGTTTTTGCACGAGTTAGTGTATCTTAGGTTCAAGTCTCATGTGAGATATTCTGAAAGGATGGTGAATCTTCAAAACAGAAAAAAACTCAGATACCTTTTAACTGTGTTGTATTTTGGGCAAAACACAGGTATTAACTCATTCCTTTCCTTGATCTGTCTGGTGACTTTTTTGGAATGTTGACAATTTAAACAAATCTATGTCTTTTTTTTCCCTCTTGGAGAAGGCCTGGGCAGTGGTGGCTGATGCAGCCCAATCCGTGCAAGCAGAATGACTAAAATCCTGTTCATAGCTCTGAACACATCATCTAGACTCTAAGTCACTGAGCTGGCTCGCCAAAAGAACGCAAACGAAAACCAACTTCAGTTCCTTCTGGCAGCAAGCTTGGAGGAAAGATGATCTGTTTAAGTCTAGTCTCTTTCCTTGGGCAGTCCCTTGTTCAAAATAAAAAATTAAAATAATATCACCATGCCAGTATGTTTACCAAAGAGCACTGCATGGTGCAAGCAGTGTGCGGTTGGTCCAGGTTACTACGTGCCAAAGTCTGCAAGGAGAGACATGGTTTTTCCAACGCCTCGCTTCTCCTGCATAGTCCTCTTCTAGAGTATCTGTCCTTCCACAATCTATTGTGCTCCAGTAGGAACGGCCCTAATGGCCTGAAAACTCCTAGCGTAGATTTTAACCAAACTTGTGTTTCCCAAGAAAGCAAAGTAAGAAGTCATTCAAAAACAATTTTTGCTTTTCAGTTCACTTTTACAAGGCAATCCCTCTCACATGGGCAACATCATTCATCTCGAAGAAAAGCTAGAGCTGAGGCTGAGTCTCATTTCAGGTCCATTTCTAAAATACCACGGCCACTGGGAAGACCAGTATACATTTTCTACACTGGAAGAATACAGCGTACTTTTCACAGCAGCTTGAGGATTTATCTGGGAATGAGAGGCTGCTGGGGTGAAATGTCACAGCTTTAATGGCAAGTTACCCAGGTTTTCTTTGTTAGGGATATGTGATATATTTGCGTGTCTACAGAATATTTGCCACACTCTTCCATGAGGCATTGAAGCCAGGCTTTCAAACGCTGAGTAAATCTTTATTCCTTTCTCATGCCCAGCTTAATTTATTCCATCAGCACTGGCTACATAAAGACATAAATCTTCCCATGGAATGGTACAAAACAACCAGCATCAATTTGTAATTTCTAATGATTGAGCTGCAGCTGGCAGGTGGCCAGGAATTAGGGCACTTCATCTTTTCCTTAGGCTTCCTATAATAAAGTGAAATAATTGGGGTAATCAATTTTGAAAAAAAGAAAAAGCTGCACCTGTTTTGCTCACAGCAGAATTTGGAAAGCAGAACCCACCAGTTGGACTACGACATCCTGGTCATTAAGAGGCCTTGATTCAGGCAGAAACAAAGAGAGGTCTTGAAGTTCATGGGGAAAGCAAACACCTTGAATGTTCAGCCATGTCTCCAGAGCTGCCCACACTCATTTGTCACTGGAAATTGGTAGAAGGACAAGGTTTCTCATGAGGTTTCCAGCTCTACCAACTGGGGAGCAAGGTGGAAAATATGGGAAGAATCAGGTGTCATTCTTCCTAGTCCTGATTTACAAACTTTATACAGTGCTATTGACTTCAGCTACTGTGAACATTTGTTCCAGCGGTGGGATTTGAAGAATTTGGGAAGTTTGAGGTAAGATACATTTTTAAAATTAACATCTTCCTAAAAGAAAGTGCTCTTGAAATGGTCTGGATTACCTTCTCCCCTCTCCTCTTTCATGCCTCCCTATGAGAAAATACACCAGAGGGAACAAGCCTGTATTGGGAGTGGCTTCCTCTTGGTTTTCAGAGGGTGGCTGTGGGGAAGCAGTAACTTGAAATAGAAGAGTCCATGGTTAACGTGCTGAGGAACTAATCCAGAATGGATCTGAGAACACATTCAGAACCTCCTCTCCTGTACTGGCTGACAGACTCAATGGACTGAAACAAACTCTGCAGTGGACTTAGGTCTTTGATTCCTCTGAGTAAGTACATGCTATTGGAGGTGGGGAGGGTGTGCATGAATCTCTTGCATCAGCCAGAGAGCCCACTACCTTTGAAAGAACATTGCACATCTGCCACATGGATTGAAGGTGCAACTAGCAGAGCTAGGGAGTTGTTCCTATATAAGAACAGATGGTTAAGAGACGTGATATGTTTCAATTTCTCTGTTTGCCAGCAAAAATATATGGGTATTCAAAATGCTAGTTCCTCTTCCTTGTTCTGGTAGGAAATGTGGCCTAAGCCACTATACTCAGCACAATCAATCACTTAGATATAGTATGTAATCTTTCTAAAAGGCAGATTGTCATGAAACAGATCCTAGCTCTGTATATATCTCTCACAAAACTTTTCCATAAACTTATCTTTAAAACGTATATATGGTCCTTATCTGCCTCCCCAAGCAGTGATACAGGGCTGCCTTTCATGGAAAACTGAAAAAAAAATGAAGAGTTGAGGCTAGTAACCATGACCTTCACTTACTTAGATCAGCAGCTCACTGCAGTTTTCTGTAGCTCAAAGAGCAACCACTACTGTGACCACCAGTACTGCTGTTGTTCACAGTTACGTCCTATACAGGATTTCAATTTATCTGCCTGCCATGTAACAAGCTTAGAGTAGAGACGGGCATTTTTCAGGCACAATGTGTAGAGACTTTAGTGGCTGGACAACATTCAGTTGTTATAAACTGTAAGGACCACATGGACATTGCCATGTCCAGGGGCTTAACCCACCCATAACAGCACTTTCCTCTTCCCCAGCTTATTCCCTCTCAAGTTTCTTCCTGAAAGCATTAAGATTTCAGACTGTTTCAAGAAAAACAGTCAGGGAAAAATGTCCGGTTTAGAAGAGTAATTTATTTTCCTACATTTCTTTCTTTCTTTTTCTTTTTTCTTTTTTTTTCCCAGAAATAGTCAGACTGCTGTTAAAACATTAATTAAAACAAAAAAAAAAAGAAAAGAAAAAAAAAAAAAGCCTGAGTCAGAGCATAAACATGGGAAGTCTCAGTTCGAATGATTAAAATTTGACAAAGTTATAAATCTATGAAAGGAAGAACATTGGAGAGTGTTAAGAAAAGTTTAACACTTATTTTGTTATTCTCGATCGTAATTACATAATGAATTAATAAATGGGTAGGGGTTGTTATTCACAGAGGTGCGTTTGGCTGGTACCGCGCTTAATGCCCCTTAGGAATGAACTCTCTTACAGCAGCTGCTGGAGTAAATGCTATCTGCTGGGCAGGCAGTGCCGTGTTTTTTGGAACTGCAAAAAAGAAGTAAGTTCCCATGTAAGGTTACGAACCCCTTTTCACCTTGCGTTACGCATCATCAATCTTTAAACACGATGTTCATATTCAAGCAAATACCATAATGCTACAAAAGTTTCTTAAAAAAATAATCATCGAACCTGTTATAAAGGTAGTGAACAGAGAAGCCAATTCATTGTAATAAGCTCAAATGAGAGATAATGATCTAAATACCTCCACGTTTTAGGAAAATGTGCACCTGGAATCTACCCAGGGCTTTCACAATGGGCTGAACCAGCTCCTCCAGACTCTGGGAAAGTTCAGACCCACATTCCCACTCGCTGGCTTGGAACCATCTGAGCTTTGATCTTATATATATTTCATCAAGTTACACATCGCTGGTTCCCAATTGTGGCTCAGGCTGATTGCATCATTTAAGAAAACGGCTACAGAAGGCATTGGGAAAACAACAATTTTTGGTCCACACTCTCTACAAACACACGCAACAACAACATAAGGAAAAGAGAAAGAGCGAGCCGTTTTTAACCAAACTGCATTGCTGCAAGGGCGAAAACCCCAACATGACATCATAAGATTTACTCACTCTTAGCCAAAAGATACGGGCCCAAAGAGGGGATTTCCCAAAGAGATTCTGTGGCTTGTGTTATGCAGGAAGTAAGCCTCTATGAGTCCCAATGGTCACCGAAGGCCTTTTCGGCATACTTGCAGGATACGTAGGAGCTTCACTGAGAAGGCCACTCCAACCTACAGCCCAGCAGCTGGATAATTTCCATTGGCCTCACAACAGCTTGAGTGAAAATCAAGACGAGGTCTCCTGATTCCTGCCTCAAACTGATTGTAGTTTGAGTCTGTGGTGATCTTTCCAACAACACATTTGTTTGGCTTTCTCCATGAGCTCTGCCTGAATTCTAGTGATTTGGAAAAATGAGCTGGAACAAATGGCCCAGCTTGGGAGTGTTTCATAAGTAACAATATTACAAATAGGGACAGTTTTTCTTGCCTGGAGAAGTGTTGGCACCGTAAGAGATCTTTGAACAAATTTGCCCTCTATCTGTTCAGGACATTGTGATTATGTTTCGTGGACTCCAGTCAAATCCTCTAAATTGCCCAGTCAACTTGGACTTGATCTCAAGAGAAAAGAAATAAAGAAAAAGAAATAATAAGAAAAAACCCACCACAAATCCATTAAATTTTAAAATCAAAATATTTCACAATTTGAAGTGAAAAGAGGGAAAATGACTTCAAAGAAGTGGTTCTTAGAACCAGTTGTCCAGCTTGCTATGTCATTTCAAGAAATGCTTTGGATCAGTGTTTTTGGTAGACAGCAGAGGAGGAGATGGACTGCCCAAACAAAACAACTGTACCTACCTTGTGCCTGTGTTTCTGTAAATGAGGCCAGAAATGCTTATTAACATCTAAGAGGCTTGTGGAGCTGTATAGAGAAGGGCCAGTGAGTAGGAGACCTCTTCCTCATTTTATTCATCTGGATGCCATCATAGAGCAGTATCTGTGAGCACTGTGCTCCCTAAGTTGTTGTTTGAAAGGAAGGTAACCCTGTGTCCATAGTACAGCCCAGATCTAATGACTCCTTGGTAAAAAAGCAATGGGAGTTTCTTAGTGGTAAACAGTATTAATCACAATTTCCCATTGGTGCGGGCTATCATTAAGCGATTAAAGACTGTTTACAATGAAGGAGGGAGGGTGTCAAGGGGGTGGTATTTGTTTTGACAACCATTCATTTCCCAAAACCACTGGGAACCTTATTCTTGGTTTAAGTACAAGGAAATCTCTGAGGTCAAAGGACTGAGGCAAAGTATTAATACTTTCTCACTCCCTTGCGCCACAGCCTTCTTCCTCTGCCTCCACTAGCCAGTGTCAAAAAGCAACACAGTCTTCAAAGACCCTTAACGTCTCCCCAGGTGGTCATTTCTGTCTGCTGCTGAGAGCCCAAGGCCCTTGAGAAGATTTTGGAATTTTGGTGAACAATCTTTGCCTTCATATATATATGATATTCGTAGAAAGGCCTTTCATCCTTCTGGCTTTGGGCACAATCTGGTGTTACTGCCGTCACCCTCTATTACCTGATATAAACATATTGAGACAGTTTATTTTATCAAATAGAATGCCTACAGACACTGCAGGTTGTTTGCCTCATGCCTGGCAAGTCTCCAACAGCCAACACATGTCTTGCTCGTTTTCCAGGAACCTTCCTCAAACAAAATTAATTGTTGCTTACTGGACTTCTGACATCAAGCCAAAGGTATAGGGTTCAGAACCAATTAATGATTAGAAATAAACAGCCATGATAATTATTAAACCCATTCTACTGGGGTTTTTTTTTCTGGCAATTCCTGGTTGCCACAGTATGGAGTCATGGATTTCTCACACTTCCTAGCCCAGCACATATTATTTCTTGTTTTGCTGATGGGTCGATGGTTGGACTATATGATCTTTTCCAACCTTAATGATTCTATGACTCTATAAATACATTAGTCCCATCTTTTTTTTTTTTTTTTAATCTTTTTTTTTTTTTTCCTATGAAATAATTAAAAAATAAAGACTTGTAAGCGCAAGGTAGCATTTTGCTTCTCCTCCAAATATGAGATGTATCAGTTTGGGCAATTTTACAGAGTCTTGGCAGTAGTATAATGGTGTAATGAAGACTCTGTATGAGGACTGTCCATCTGTGGCACTTGTAAGTATTCAGACGAAGAAACCTTTCACTGTGCTGGAGATGTTGCCTCATGCTGGGGAAAAAGAAAGTGAAAATAGAGACAAAATTGCTATTTTCTTCTCACTGAAGGACAAATGACAGGAGTGTGATATAAGATGTCTGAAACAGGGCTTAAAAATCACAGTTAGAACTCATGAAATATAGGAAGAGGCAGGATCCATACATGCCTCTTCCTCTGGGATCTCCGTTTGACAGCAGGAGTTAAAGACAGTGAGCACATTGCAGGATTTAGCTCAGACTCTCTCTTCCAGGAAAGTAAAGTAGATTGAATCTGAGATTTCTACGACATGTTCAGACAACGCAGGAAAGGTGCATGAGAAACTTTCACTGTTAATTCCAGGTCTTGCAGAGAGCATCAACATCTTGACCGTAGGGGGAAAAGCGTAGCTGTGAAGAAGTGCAATACACAAAACCAGGAACAATTAACTGCAGGGGCAAGATTTAATGGCTTTTTAAAGTTTCCATCACTCAGCCATGGGGAGGTTTTTCTAACATAAACCAGTGACAAATTGCTGGTGAGAACAGCCAAAGGAATGGTCCTGTTTCAACATCAGGAGTTAATCGACCCAGCATAATCACACACTTTGGTTATATTTATCTAATATAATTCACTGAGAAAAATTCTTGAGTCAAAATAGCAGGTTTCCAGAGTCAGTCAGGGAGCCTGTTAAATAAATACCACGTTTTGAGGAGAAATATATCAAAAGGAAGTTTCACGTTTCTCAAGTGAAAGGTCTGAGCCCTGGCATTTTTCTCTCTGCTGTTCAATTCCACAAACATCTGAAATAAGACAGTCTGCTTGCTACTGAAAACTCCGAATGAAACCTGAAACTGAAGGAATATCCCACAAGTAAAAGACTGGATACTCCGGTGTGAAAAACTGTGTTCAGCTTGAGGGACAGCTGAAGAAGAATCTACCTCTTGCATGGCCTTCTTTTCTGTGATTCTGTTTAGCTGGGAAGTATTGGTAATGGTTGGACTGGATGATCTTCTAGGTCTTTTCCAACCTCGATAATTCTGTGATTCTGTGATTCTTCTGGTTTTTACTCTGGGGCAAACTGTAGTTCAGAATTATTGAGTTCAGCAATCTTCTGCACTCTAGTTCTGAAAAAGTTCTAAAGACCGAGACTAGTCAAAAGAGAGCGTCCTTTAGAAGCTTCACTGAGATGATAAGTTTATTTATTTCCCCAAATGATCATCTCTGCTTCCAGGGCAAATGAGCTGTTTCTGATCTACCTGATCAGATACCAGCAGAATTATTGCAGGGGTTCTAAGAAACTCCGTGTGATAATTTATGCTCTTTTGCTCGGCCATCTGAGCTAGCATGAATACCTCATTCTGCACCAGATGAATATGTCAGCTTTGAGTCTTCCAAGTAGAGATATATGACCCATTTTCTGTCAGGCAGTTTTTCAGATATATTTATCTACAAGAGCTACTATCAAAAGACGTGAAAAAGAGAAGGTTCTCTGGGCACTGCTAATTTAGGAGAGCAGTATTTATTCTAAGAGCATTTTTGGTAGTTGGTTGCTTCCTACTATTCAGAATTTATAAACTACTCCAGTAAAGCTGGCTTGTCAAGGTCACTGCTTCATCAGTCCCAGTGTTGTCAGTGGCTGAAAGGGCACAACCAAAGACAGAGTCACTCCATGTGGTATCTCTATTTTAATTCCTTTGGAAAAACTCAGCTTATAGCCTACTTCAGATTTTAGGGATCTTGGACCTTTAAATTGGCTATCTCTATGCTTTTATGGCTGGTATCTTTCTGTTGAGGATGGCACAGGACAGCCCTTCTGCTAGGATTTCTGTTCTAGGGCCACATTCAAAGAGCATTTGACTCAAACTGAGATGTTTTTGCATAGGTATTAATTGAAAGATTCTCTGAAATTTTTATCCTCCACCCAGAACCTAAGGAAGTGCCTAAAATTTCAGACCAATTTCCTCTGCTGGAAAGGATTCACATCCAGAATAAATACAATCATTTATGTAGAGGCTTTTCTAGGAGCACTGCAAGTGAAAGCTGAGTGGATGGTTATTTCCAATGGTGGCTTAGATCTTGCGCAAAACAGAATAACAGAGCAAAAGGAATTTTGGAGAGATTAGGAAAGAGGTATTGCTAGAGGCTCCAAATGAAGACAAATGGAGTGGGGAAAAGTGCTATCTGGGAGACTGACAAGGATACCAGAGGGGATGGAAAACAAGAGAGTTGGCCAAATCAAGTTGCAGAGAGAGTGTGTGACTGATGACCCGAGGATTTTCTTAGAAGGTTGCCAAGGTCAGAGAGAGCTGAAACAAAGGGTCCCAGGGAAGACCCTTCCAAAGTGCTGACAAGGAGAGAGAGAGGTCAGTACGTGGAGGCACTGCTGGGAGCCTTGCCTTGGACTTCACGGTGAGGAATCCAAATGATGTCCAGGCTATCTGAAGAGATGTAAGAAAACTGTTTCAAAGGGAGAGGAGGACCGTGAAAAAGTTTGCTTTGGAAAAAAAGTAAGAAAAGAAGTGGTTTTGCCAGATGTGCCCCTTGGCAAATTTGCATTTTATAAAGATCTGCTAAGTCTCTTGAACTCTCACAGAGTGAGTTCTGCAACGTCTCCACGGTGATCAAGTTTTTGTGCTTTCTGTGGCTTTATTCCCCAAAACAGAGCTGAGCAGAGACTTGAGCATGGAGTGTAGAGACACAGAGCTTATCCCTCAGCCTCAGGTGGGGATTAATCACTCTGCCTGGCACAGCTTGGTGCCAGTGGCAAATAAACACAGTGCATTGATCTGTGCTCTGAAGGTACTGGTGGATTTAACACTAATCCCTTTTGATTTAAAATTCTTTACACTTCAGAGGTGGTGATTGCATTTTGTCAAAACTGAGAAACACTGCAGACTGGATAAAACATTGGGGCATCTTACAACAGGCAATCTCTATTTAGCAAAAACCTACAGAGAGATTGAAGTGTTTCACAGAATCACAGAATCTTTTGAATTGAAAGGGACCCTTAAAGGTCTTCTGATCCAACTACCCTGCAAGGAAAAGGGACACCTACAGCTCAATCAGGTGCTTAGAGCACCATTTAGCCTGACCTTGAGTGTCTCCAGGGATAGGGCATCCATCAAATTTCTAGGCTGTTTCAGCGCCTCACCACCATTATCATAAAAAACTTCTTCCTTATGTCCAATCTAAATCTCCCCTCTTTTAGTTTGAAACTATTTCCCCTTGCCCTGTTTCCTTGGTCCTTTCTCAGCATCCTTCCAAATGTCAATCTCATCCCCTCTACTTGGATATCTCTGAGCTACTGCCCTTCCCTAGTTTCTACACTTCTGGAAAAGACCCTCAGGAGTTTCTGCACAAATCCTGAGTTGCAACTAACCTAAGGGAATATTTTCATGTCTCCTGCAATAACAGGCAATCAACCTTGTAAATAAATGTGTCCTTCATTCAAAACAGATTTTTTTCTTCTCTCATCCTCTCAGTTTTCTTGTTAGGCTTACTGCTTTGAAGGAACTGAAACATGTGCCTTTTCAACTTCTACTTAATTTTGCACTTGCTGTGCTGTTTGAGAGCTTGTTTCATGAGTAAACATTTGTGAGGCAAGGAGCCTTGACTCAGCCTTGGTCCACTGACCTTTTAGGTTATGTTGGAGATGTATGTGGTGTGCAAAGGGTTACACAGACAGTGGTCTTCTGGCTGACACAACCTCCTCCCTCAGAAATGCTGCAAAGGGTTAAATACATAATAAGCCCAGTGGGGAAGGAGAAGAGAAGAGAAGGCTAGCCAAGCTGTTTCTTGTGCAGCAGTGCCAAACTGGTTATTTATAACATCCTGGACCAGAGGCCGCCATTTTCCCTTTTCTCACTCCCTGTGAGGTGAGAGGCATTTTCACTCTCCCCTGCTCCCTCTCTCATAATTTTGGCAGCTCTGCTTCTTGAACTTGACCAAACGAAGCCAATCTCAACACAGCTGTTTGATAAACAGAAACAGGGGCAGCAGGCTGGGCTTTGAAGAGGCTTTTGCAGAGCAGTGACTGAACGTTTGAATAATGGTGCGCAGTTGGCTGAAGACTCCTCTCCTTTGGAAGGACATCAGGCAAAGCAAGAGTTCGTCAAATAATTAACAAAAATGGAGAGGAGAAGGATGCCAAGACAAACAGGGGCCTTTGAAATGGTGCTCACTTCATGGCCTCTCTTCTAAACATTCAGTTATGCACATGCACAAACACACATACTGAAGAAATAGCCTCATACATGTGTGTTCAAACAAGCTTGGTACCATGGTGAGACCTCAGAGGAAGCTCCTGACAGACCCAGGCAGAGAAGAAAATATAACACTGGTGAGAAAAAAAAAAAAAAAAAAGGCTCTTTAACCATAAATTTGAACATTTTGCCCACTTCTTTTGCTACCACAAAACCGACTTCCTATGCACAACCTATGGATGGAAAATGAAATAAGAGTAATGAAAGAAAAAAAAAAAAGAACAAGAGGAAAGTGAAAAGAATAAACTATATTGTACTACCTCCAAACCCTATGGAAATATGAAAGACTGCTAGGAGGAGTCCTAGTTCATTTAGACATCATCCTTTAAAAGGGAAAAAAATCTGGTGAAACCCAAAGCTCTCCTTACTGTATTGCCCCAAAGAAAGCTTGTTTCTCAATAAGCACTGTGGTGCATTGCCTGGTCATGTTTTCAGTACCTCAGGAAGCAGGTTTCCATTCTCCCCTTCATAGCATTTCCCAATGCAAACTCGACAGGGGATTAGTTTTGCACAAGGTGTTTCTGAGGGCTTGCAAATAGTTCCCGAATTTCAGCCAGGGAGTGCCTCTGGCAGTAGGTTAACAACAGCATTGAAGAGAGAAGGCTTGTCTTCACCAGGCTGTCAGGGAACGGTCATTAGCTCTCCACCTACACAGCCCTGGTCTGGAGTCTGCCTCTGTCACCTGATCAGCCCCAGTTTCTTTGAAGGTATTTATTTATGTACTCGCTTTGGGGCATGCCAAGTGTGTACGACTATGTCAGTTATGCTAACAGTTTGCTGGGGACCCTTCTGAGTAGTACTACATGCTTCCCTTACTGAGGAAGCACAGGCTCTCCATGGATTAGAGCATCGTGGCTGGGCTTCCATTTGCTGCAGCCAGTGATATTTAAAAATATGATCAGATCTTGCGGATGTTTGGGACCCAATAGGATTCTAGGAGACTTGCCCCTGTACTGTTTAGACTGGCAAGGGAGATGCAACCTCTGCCATTTGTGTTGGTGGCACGGTGCTATAAAAGTAATTTTGGGGTAGCACCTAAGAGAAAGACAAAGTTTTACCCCCCTTCTAGGCCTCAGCACTGGGTGAGGACAAAAGCTGCGCTGACAGAAGGCAGCTTTTACTGGCACAACAGGTGGTGCAGATGAGGCCTGACACTGGCAGAAAGGATCCAAATTACTGCCAGCAAGAATGGTGGCTTTTTGGGCACCCATCTCAAAGAAAGGGGACTGAAGTCCAGTGATTTGCCTAGTAGCCTTCAGATGCTAATCACTGTCAGCATCTCAAAGCAAGAGCTGAACGGAATCTGGCATTTTCTGAAGTAAAGTAGTCCAAAACTCATTACCTCCTCTCTTCACATTCCCACCAATAAACATTAACTGGAGGTGCAGCTGAGCACCAGGAACAAGCCTGTGACATGCAAGAAGGAGCTGGCATTTCATGACAAGTCCAATAGTGCCATTTTGTTAGACCATTTCCATCTATTTGACAAAGGACCAGCAAAAAGGGTGTCTGAGTACTTTCTCTAAGATTCATCCTGGGGCAAATTGTTTCATTTACAAGATCTTTGTCTGGGAAAACACGTGAAACAAATGCGTCATTCCTCTCTTCTCTCTCTCTCCCCAGTAAATCCACTCGCTGTAGCCTGGTAAATGTTTTTATATGTATTTAAAAAAACCTAAGTGCAATTCTTTGGGATTGCTTTTATAAGCACTGTTCTCTTCCAGAGCAAGTGCCAAATAGAGTAGGACTTCTGATGTGATTTCTTTCTCTTGATGCAAGGAAAAAAAAAACTCCAGACACAGTTCCATCACAGAGCTGATGATCTACCTTCTTTGCATTGGATAAATATTTCACAGAATTTCCATTCAAGGTGTGCAAGACTCAAATCAAGGCCTAGTGTTGAACCAGAAACATAGAATGCTTGGGTTGGAAGGGACCTTAATGATCACCCAGTTCCAACTCCTTTGCCATGGGCAGGGCAATGTTGCCACCCACCAGCTCAGGCTGCCCAAGGCCCACCCAACCTGGTCTAGAGCACCTCCAAGGATGGGGCATCCAAAGCTTCTCCGGGCACCCTGTGCGAGTGCTTCACCACCCTCTGAGTAAAGAATTTCCCCCTGACATCTAACTTAAATCTCCCTTTCTTTAGTTTAAAACCATTCCCTTGTCCTATCATTATCAAACCATGTAAAAAGAGGGTCTCTCTCCTGACTATTAGCTCCAGAGGCTGCTCCAGTGTGGCTTACAGTAAATAAACAAGCCAGCTGAGAAGCATGGTTGAGGAGAGTGAATTCACCAGAAGAGACATAGCTTGGAGATCTTATCGTTTACCTCTGAAATCTGCTGGCATTTGAGCCTTCAGCAAGAAAACAAAGAGGTTCTGGTATTCAGCACTAACAGGAAACAAGTACAAGAGTGTGTTGGAGTTTATGTGCAAATAAAACAAATAAAAAACAGAGTCATAAAAGCATGAGAACATAATAAAGAAACTCATTTCTGTCTCCATGTGTGATCTCGTAGCTGAGACATAGAGAGAACAACTCTAAAAATTTAACTGCCTTTCCCTCAATGTTGTTTTGGAGTCAACATGGTGCAGCTTCTGTGAATGGCTCAGCAATGGCTGAGACTTGTTCTGGAGGAAGTGGAGCTAACATCAATTTACCTGCCTCTGTGCAGCTCAGGATCCTGCTGAGGACCACAGCAAGGACACATTGCCTCTCTTTGTCTCAATAATGTGGTAGACTGAACTGAAGATGACAGGCCAAAAAATGTTGCTATATGTATAGTAAGCATCCTATTGGTAGGTAAGGGACACCAAAAGCTTATGTGTGCCATTGTTCCTAGAACCTTGATCTGCAGGATACGGTCCTTCTGGCATTTCTCTGCCTCAATGCAGGTTACCTAAAACTGCTAAGTGTTAAGATAGCCATCTGTACAGAACCGGAAGTGTCTGCTGAATGGTGACTCACGGCTTCAGCCCCCTGTTGACAAACACACAACGCTTATTCCCTCTACATGAAATGAAAGGAACAAAGGGATTTACACTTGTGTGACTACTTCTCTATTAGGATCAACTAAATAATCTGTGTTTTCTCATGTCTGAACTATATTAATAAACTCTTTTTTGAGTAACCAAGACCAACTAACATCTCCTGACCCTCACTGACCTCTGTGTAAGTACTGATTTCAAACATAGGCCCAAATCTTATATAATGAACATGACCACAGTCTTCCAACATCATTCTTGGGTAGTACACAACACCGCAACAATCCCGTTCTAACCAGCATGAGTATGAACTGAATGCTCTGCTCTTATTGCAAATCATTCTGTAGCACTTTAAAAAGGACCATGTGTATATGAAACAGAAAACAGGTGAATAGTGACAGCAAGATATTCATCTCTTGCCCCAAAGACTCTGATAGATGTCCCAATCAAAGCTAATCAAACAAAAACCAAATGAATGAAAAAGAACCTGTTAGAAGCAACAGTTCCAGTCATATGGAGACATATGCAGCAATCCACTGAAATTCATGGAGAGGATGATGGAACACAACTCATTTTTGGGCTATGGTTTGTCTAACAGAGATAAAGTCATTATTCAAACATGACCAGCACTGTCGTCTAGCAGACAAAGCCTGCAGCGCTGGAGTCAGGATGACTAAGATGCTCTGCTTCTGGCAGGTTTGGTACTGGATTCTGGAGAAGTCCTGCTTCTTCGTTTGGTGAGAAAAAGGACAGTAACAGCATGGATATGGAGAGCATGGAAAACCTATAAGGTAAAAGGAGCTGAGTGTAGCTGCTACACGGTATAATCTATGGAACCACTGTGGCATGCACCCAAGCCCATGTGTGTGGGCACAGATATGGGCTGACTGCCAGGGAGGAGCTAGTTTGTGGCCTTAAATTGGGCCTGAGCTCTCGTCCACTTGAGTCTGCACAAATAGGAACTGTAGGTGATGCCTTAGGCTACTGTCCATCCCATCAAGATTTATGCCAAATTTAGCCCTTCCTAGATCCAAGTGTGGGCATTTCAAGCTTGAGCTGCAGCCAACTATGTGATGAAGCTGTAAGCTATAGGATGCTTAATTGTGTTCTCAAACCACTCTTCCCCCTGTGGTGCTTAGAGGCTGTTGTCTTAGAGCATCTGCAGGAGACTCCCTGGCACCAATGGGCTGAAGATATTTCAAAACACAAATTTGTGTGGCAGGGGAGCAGCAGTGGAGCGCTGGCCAGACTATGGCTTCCTTCATATGTGCATGGAGACTGTGACTGTAAGGTAGTTTGGAGACCCACCAGCCGGGCAGTTAGTGAACACCTGGTCATTCTCAGAAGGATCTATGCATGGCGACTGTTGCACTGTTCCACTGTGGAACTGATGGCCTCAGAAACAGCTGGCCTTAAGGCAGGGTCATCCAAGTGGCTGTTCCGTACATCCAGCTCTTGGAGCAGAGGTTTCCTCAGAGAGCAATTCTGATGAGGGAAGTTTATCTGATATTGCTTGCTCTGGATAACCACTAAACCCGGGTTTCAGGGTGGGTGACATGTTTCCCATTAAATCTGTTCTATCTTGTGCTTTCTTACATGAATGACACTGCAAAAGGTATCTCTTTTCCTTTTCTCTTAAATGTCTTTCCAGATTTACACCCTCCCAGTCCTACAAGCAGGCTGCCTACTCATATTTAAAGGTACGGTATACAGAAACCAGAATTATAGATGTGCAGCCCACACATTCATGTCTGCAGGACAAGCACGTATCAGTAGAGCACAGAAGGCAATGAACAACCTTTTCCCTTCCTTTTTTTTTTTTGTTAAACTTTCAGGTGCTCTGTGATGAAGTTATCTAAGAACCACAGGAAGCATTTATTTTAAATACGGGCTAATGCCATGGATGTTATTTACATTACATGATAGCCCAGTGAACTACAGTATGAATAAGGAAAGGAAAAGCTAGTGTTTTCCTGACCAGTAAATCTCTCTATTGCTTTCTCAGGCTTCCTATCAACATTAATTTGTATTTCTTTGTAGACCATTAGTGACGTCGGTAGGTAACAGCATCAGTGGGGGTTCAGGATTGCATGAGTGCTTGTAAGTAGATGTTAACATATTTCTGGGGGGCAGAAGCTAGGGGGACACAGGAACTGGGAAAGGAGGTGTTGGTCTGGCTGATATCTTTCCCCTGATATATAGCTGGTAATTTAAGCCCATCAAAGTGAACTCAGTTTTGATATCCTGGAAACAACACTCTCTTTGTTCAGCTGCAAAAGAAGGACAATCAGGCAAAAGCACAAATATCCTGCTGGTTATCAGGCTGATAGAGAGAATCAGGCAGAGGATAGCCTCTGTTTGAAATAGTCAGTATCCTGGCAAATATCAGCAGAAGGAACTAGAGTTCAGCAGCTTATCCTTACGAGCGGATACAGAGTGCCCTACCCAGACACAGAGTGTTATCTTGCATTAAACTCTCAACCACCTGAGTACCTCAAGTGAAGTGTGATTAAGTGTCCTGCTGACCAGCTGCTCCATCCAGCTGAGAGTAGGCCGCTTTTCAGTAGTGGGCAAAATCCCTTCTGCATATTGTCTGGTTGGCATCCTGCCTGAAAGCTGAAGATAACTATCCTGGAGTGAGTAACAGACCCTCCCGCAGCATTTGTGGCTGGGAGGCTCGCTTGGTCTTGCTTCTCATCTGGAAGCTGCTCCTTCCCAGCAGAGGTCTAGGAATGCCATCAGCTGATTTGGTTGTAAGCTCTTGTTCTCACACCCTAGGTTTTCCATGCGGGGTTGTCTGATTGCCTGTTACCACCCTGCTCCAACCTGTCTGCTCAGCCTATACACGCAGAGGGGATTTGAGAAGATCCCAAGTGGTTGGTGACTCAGTAAGGAGAATGGAGGAAGGGAGCCAGAAGTGGCCACCAATTCTGCTAGCTCATCCACAGCAGGAGGTGGTTTGGAAGGCCAGAAGGTACCTTCACGATGGAACGTCAAAAAACAGATGATGAGTTGGCTCTATAGAGGATAGGCATGCAAGGAAGTAAAAAGTGGCTCCTCAAAAAGATGTAGTTTCAGACAACCAAGCATCCCTATAAAGAAAAGGCCACCCACAAAGGAAGAGAAGTCGTCATTTCCATTATTCAGAGTGCTAGTTTAGTCTCTAATGTTCAAATTGGATGACAATTTCTTCTACATCCTAAATTACAGAGAGGATGTAACTTCTGGAGGAACTGGATTTTGACACCCCCACCCCATTGCTCACTCCTTTCCTCCAGGCAAGGATGTCAGCAATGAGCACCACCCAATTCATACATTAAGGGTCATCCGATACAGGCAAGGTCCGTAGCTGTATGAACGTGGTTTCTCTGGTATGAAAGAAGAGGCCTATTTAGATTCAAGCCAGAGTCAACATGACTCATTGGCTAATATATCCTCCACTGCAGGGCTCAGGAGGTCACTGCAGGTTCAAGTCTCACACTGGGGCTTGGAGTGGTGCTTCCTGCTGTGGGGAATGGAAGGGAGGTGCTGCACTTCAGGAGGTGCTTCCTATTGGAGGAGGGAGAGATTTTTAATCAGATATCCCTGCTGGCAACTGTTCCAAAGGGGAATTAATTATACCACAGCAAATTCATCCCTGGTGGAGACTCCTTTATCTTCAATGAGCCTGTCATGGGGCTGATTCTGTTGGTATTTTGGAGGAGGTCTGTGTGCTCTTTCTTTCTTTCTGTTGTTGTTGGTTTTGAGTTCTTGGGGTTTTTTTTCTTGGGTGACCTGGTCTTCTGGCTCATGTCCCCTCTGGCAGTCAAACAGGTTCCAGCAGCCAGAGGTGTGTGTGTTCCTATGAGCTCTTGCAGAATTACTACACAAACTTCTGGCCTGGACAGATCGCCACTTCATTGCCTTGCAGGCCTCTTTCCTTCACCTTTCTAGTAGGACTTGGGACCATGGGCAAAGGGCCATACTGTCCATCTTCTCCCCATTTCCCTGTTATACAAACCTCTAAGAGAAATGAAGTGATAGGACGGCCACATCTGTCTCCCCTTCCCTGTGCAGCTCTTTGCTGCTTTTCCATCAGCAGCTTTACTTTTAACATTGCTGTCTTTGCAGAGAAATGCACAAAGCTGCAGCAGCATGGGGAGCTGTGCGCCAACGTCCAGCTGAAAAGGTAGATCCTTCCTGTCATTTCAAACATCTTGCTGGAGATTCATTAAATGATCTTTTGCATAGTGATGACAGCTGAGGAGTACATAGAAAAGAGAGCTCTTCTGCAGTCCCTTTTTCATGATGAAGCAGAAGGGAATACTCATCCCTCATGGTCAGCTCAACTGACAGTGAAATACAGCTACCTCTGGGGTGAAACCCAGGAATTTGGACAAGAGAGGGAGGAGAGTTTTCATTTCAAAGGCAAACTAGTAGCAAATTTAAGGGAAAGTGGATGTCAGCGTTGTCTGAGCACAGCTGGGATAGCTCTGCTCTGGGAAAGAGGCCTTTGTGGGGGTCTTTAATTCTGGAAAGTGTGCAGCACCTGGTCTAAGAGCATCATGCAAAATGAGAGAAAAGTGGAAGCTGTCAGAATCTCTCTTTGTGGAAACATTCTGAAGTATGAAACAGGCTTCTTTACAGACATAACATCTGGGTGTAGAGTAACCAGTAAAAAGCATCCAGCTCATAGCTCCTTTTGCTTCTCTCTCCTTATCGGCCCCTTTTGTTCCCCTCTAAATGATCTGAATTTTCTTCTTTCCTCTTTTTCAAGCAAACAAGAATTACCATTCACTCTGGCTGCCAGTTACCCACTAACAACCTTGAATCTGTAGGTTGATCAAAACTGACATAGGGTGAAAAGAATTACTGCATTCCGACTGGTGTTGTGAAAATAGGCAACTAGGGCAGAGGGAAGAGCAGCCCTCTGAAGGGGAAAGTTACAGCAGGGAAAACACTATTTTTAAACGCCAGAAAATCCAGCCAAATAACATTATGCCCCAGAGTCTTCGCTCAGTCAGTTCTGCTCTTCACAGCACTGATCATTCCTCAGTTAGCTGTGCAGCAGATTTGACTGGTTGCCGCTTGCCTCATTCCTCATCTTCATCCTAAAAGTCACTGCTGTAGGACCAAGGGAAACACAAATGGTTCAAGACAGCAATCCAAGTGACTGTCTCTCTTGGAGAGACCTTATGTTAACCTGTCTGGCAGTTCATTTCAAGGGACGACAAAGCGAGTCAAGTCATCAGTTCTGAGGTCATTTGAGCGGAAAAGAGTAAAGACGGGTCAAGTCATTTGTTTGCATCAGGTTTATCAGCACATACAGGCAATGCTGACTGGATGGTTTTAAAGTCTTCCTTCTAAATTGTTGGGTTAATCGTTGGACCAGATGATCTTAGCAGTCTTTTCCAACCTTTATGATTCTATGGTTCTAAATCATCAGACCTGAGGGTGATGAGAAACCTGATGACGTTAGTGCAAAGAGACCCATTGGCAGACTCTACTGTTCTGTCTAATCTGCCACAATACGGATAAATGGGGATTTTCAGTGAGGCTTGCTCTGAAAGAGTTAATGCATTTTACGAGGAAAGCTGCCATCCCTCAAGGTCATTTTATCTCTTAGTTACACGAATTCTAGGAAAGCAAAGATTCTTTCCAAGTAAGTTGCTGGTTTATCCAAGTGATGCTGTTACAGAAATTGTTGTGTAAGATCCAGGTTTTTCCAGGGTATAGCAAGCATGTGTGGTGTTTAGATTTGGGCTGTGTGCTGCCAAGCTACTGACTCCCTTTTCTTTCCTCTCCTTCCTCCTCCCACCTTCTCTCCACCAAATCACAAGCTTAATAATAATTAATAAGAATAATAAATAAATAGATGAAAGTGGAAACATTCCCAAAACCTGTTATCACACCACCAGTTTCAATCCAGACCACACTAATTTCACATCAAGCCTTGGAATTGTCAATTCTCATTACTTGCCAGTGTTGAGTACGGGAGGAGAGAATTTCGATCTCTGTTTTTCAGAATCAAACTCTCTGTTTAATGCGGTGGGGAAAGTTGAGATGAAATATAGGTCTCCAGAGATTCTCCCTGTGTGAAAGCTTATTACAGCTGTAACAAAACCTTCTAATTGGAACTGATTCTGTTACATGCATGATATTCTGGTCTTGGGTGCGGGGGGTAGGAGAGGGCTAGGGGGAGGATGACAAAAGGAAGACAAAAAGCCCTAAAAGCAAATAAATGAGAACTGCATTCATTCTCTCTCCTCCTCACTGCTTCCTTTTGCTGTTTACACAGAATATTTTCTCTTCTGTGTTTTGCCAGGGGTCTTGTGAGATCTGTAGGAGTTTTGCTGGGTCAGGCTGTTGAATGGTACTGTACAGCAAAGAAAAATTTACAAATGTGGATTCACCCACACGAGTATAAAACTGCTCACTGGAGTTTGAAATATAGAATTTGTTTTACCATAGCAAAAGAGCCTGATGAGCTATCAAAGAAACAATATTCAGTTACAGCTGAAGACAGGCAACTACTTAAAACATGTTATGGTGACCAATAAAATAATAAAGTCGCAGACAGAATAACCCCAAAGGTGCAGCTCCTGCCCAAACCAAAGTACGTCTGTGTCTATGTTAGTGACACATAATGGCTTCACTAAAGCAACTAAGAAAACAATTAGTGCCAATCTCTAATGCAAACATGTACAAGTTGTTTTCCCAGGCTTTATCTTCAATGAAGTTACAAAGAAGACGCAGAAGAAATGTGAGAGGAAGAAGAGGAAGGTACAGAAAGATGAAGCACCTAGCTCAACATCAGGAATTAAATGACTATTCAGTGTTACATCCACTGCACTGCTGCAGGCCATCACCTTCTCATTGCCTGTGATGGTCCAACACGCTGATGTACACCTGACACACTACTCTGGGCATCCTGCCATGCTATGGGTTCTCTGAAGCACATTCCACATATCAGAGATAACCTCTCCTCGCCTGGAAGAACACGGAAAAGATTTGCATCATATAAGGACTCGTGCTAAGACTTGGAGGAAAGAAGTGATAGATAGACCCTTGGCTTCTGTGTACCTTTGATTTGCTGAATGAGGCTGGGCAAGAGCTATTTCAGCCAGTAACAGAGATGTCTGAGAGAAAGATGTCTTAGTACACATGCCAGAGTTTTCTTTTCACAAGCCAGTAGGTGAATTTCCTCAAGAGAGCCTGGTCATCATGGGACAAAAGCTGCCATAGACTTCATCAGATGCCTTTTTGGAAGGGTCTTTCATTCAAGTCTTGTGCCCAAACCTGAGCAAATGAGAAATAAACTATCAAATTTAATGCCCCTGTAGTAACAGTCTTCCCTCCTCTCTTAACATGATCTTCATCTGAACATCCGAGATGCCTCAGCAGAGCTTTTCTGTGGCAATTCTACCTCCCTACTCTTTCTTTGTTTATGAAAAGAACGTACCACAATATCAGTTACATTAATTTCAGCAATGAAAAGTTGCTTATTGACTCTCAAGATTTGAATTCCCATCTAGCCCCACTTATTTTTCTGTTTTTAGCTCTTCGGGGCATGGATCTTCTCTTGTTTCACATAGGTCTGTTGGTTGGCATGACTTCAGGGGAAAGATAAGAAACTCCCTCTCCAAAGGTTACCGTGACACTGCTAAAATAACAGCAAAAAGCACCCTAGTGTTCAAAAGCAATCCTGTGATGGTGATTCAGAGAGCAGAAATCATCTGATCCTCCCTGATATTCATGTCAAACACTGTCTTCATGCTGAGTCTTGAAGGAAGGGATCTCATCTTCCTTCAGTTCTCCCATGAACAGTTCTCTTTATTCTCTCCCCTCCCTGCCCCCAAGAAATACAGGTTAGTGGTGGTAAAATTATAAAGCTCCATTTTAAAGTTGCTTTACGCTGCGAATTAAACTCAGGCAATGAACACGTCCAGCCCAGCCAGAGCACTCTCCAAGGTTTATTTTTATCTCTACAGTGCCAGAGATTAACTGTACATTTGTCTTAATGGTATCACCCTTTAGTGTTAATGGAAGCTATGCATGTAAATCCCTGACCATCCAAATGAGAATACATTTTGAATGATCACAATAAATCAAAGTAAGTGGAAGACCCCTGCAAGCCAAATTCATCCCCAGGGCAACTCCTGAGGCTTGTAGGAACCTTGCGCCAAGCAGGCACTGTAGTACAGCAATGACAAACACAGTAAATTGTGTCACCTGCTTTATAATTTTAAGGCAGTCATGATGATGAAACTTATAGCTGAAATAGGGTAACTTGCCCTTTGAAAATGACTTGAGAAGAAAGAAACATCACTGAGCTTGTTCATTTGAGGATCTCTATGGCTGGTGGAGAAATAGAGTTGGTTTCCTTTTAGAATAAGTTTTATTTAACGGTATGCCTAATGTTCTAAAATACCTGCGCTTCTTGGTCTATTTTCCTCTCAAGAAAGGAAGATTATGGCAAGATTATGACAATTAAAGTATCAAGACCATGATGCCTACTGGAAAAGGGAAAATATTTTTAGTGGCTTAGATCTTTTTGGGCAGATGAAATTTTGTGAAAATGTGTCCATTTTAAACTTATTGAATTCTCAGCAACCACTCCAATTCCTTTTTCCAAGAAATACAGGGAAGAAAGACATAAAAGAATAAAGAAACACAGTGTTCCTGAGTCTGTAAAGCGAAACAAATATCACACAATACAATATATTATATAAAGCCTTTTGTGCTTCGTTTTGCCACTGTAGAATTAAAGACAGACAAACCATTGTCCTTTTTTAATTCACAGATTCTTTTTTTTAGGTGAGGTACAGTGTAACTCAAAGGATACTCATGGAAACAGGAACAAGTGTGAGACAAGAAAGGAGTTTCTTCCAAAAGATTCTGCAGAGCTATCCATGTGTAGAAATGACCTAGCATTATATTTCAGACATCATCAGCAACTCCAAATTTCTTGAAAAATACAATTCCTACTGCCCACAGCTCCCAAGTAGAATTGCTTGAACAGAAAAATGGGAAATTAAATTGGCTTCCTGGTTTTCATTGTGAAATAGAACAAAACGTAGAAAGGAAGACAGAAATCACTGTTAGCTGAAAAGTGAAAATATCAGTACTGAAATTGTTTTATGCAGACACACAGAAGTGTCCCCTTTAAACAAATGACTCCAAAGTCCTCCTTAAGTCTGGCTGGTGCAGTGTCCACTCTCCATTTTACGTCACTTTGGCCTGTTGGCTTTGGGGATTGCTGGCAATCTAGAAGACAGTCGATGCTTACCATCAGCTTCCCCTTGCTGTGCAGAGGGGGTAAGTATCCTTAAGTATTTGGAGGCAGTAAGTATATGGAGGCAGTATCCTTAACTAGTTCTTCATTACAGCCAGAAAAACCTGTCTCTGAAGGTCTCCCTAGAGAGTCTTTAGAATTTTGTAGATAAGATACAGAGCAGGTGATTAGGAAATTAGATTAGAAATAGAAAAACACCAGCCAAGTATCTGGTCATCTCACTTCAATGAATCCAGTGTTTCTATACTGGATGAGTCTTTGCTGGAAGAATGCATTAGGAAATGAGGAGTATGTAATGAAATTAATGGAATGGAATGAAATCCACCTGTTTCCATTTAAGAACCTTTCATGCATTTCCTTATTTACCTGGGCAACTATGGGCCACCAAGCAGTTTGCAACTACCTGAATTCAGAAGGAATGTAAAGTTGCTATCAAAAGCGAGAGGAGACTCTTTCATGATTTAGAACAATGCTTCTTGTGTTACATCACCACGGAACTGGAACAAACCGTTGAGTTATGATCTACATCTCAAACACACCCACACTGCAAATTGTTCAAATCTGACCTGCAACAGGAGTTAAATAGTTCCTCCCTCCAATATCCATTTCTAGAAGTCATAGTACTTTGTTAGTTGTTTCTGTCCTCTCTCTCTACTCCCTGAGTGCATCCAAGATAGAAAGAAAGCCCATGAACCAATAGTCAAAAAGAGCAGTTCTTCTCCCAAGCGACAATTAATAAGCATTGAATTTCTCATTAAACTAAATTTCTGACCTGTTCTGCAGTGGTGAGAGGATCTCAGAAGTCAGCTAGGACTTTGACAAGGACTTGCATCTAAACAGAGAGGCTGTGCCAGAAATTAAGCTAGGCAAATGCTGCTAATGCCCCTCTGTTGACCTCAGTGATGCTGAACTTAAAATAAAATAAAACAAAAAGGACATACACAAAACTCTTTTCTTACTAACCCAAGATTTTAGGGACAAAGACAGAAGAGTGAACAAACAGGTCTTTTTCATCTTTTCCACAGTGGGTATGCAGCTAAAGAGCCGCTTTTCCATCCTGCCCTCCCCCTTCAAGCTGGCAGCCCCACCTGTTACAAGCCAAGAGTAATCAGAGAGACGAACAGCACAAGCGGTATTTTTACAGGATGAACCCACCGGGTCAGCTGGAGGCCTGTTGTAACCCAATATCGAGTTGAGGCTGCAGACAGGCACTGCGCAGGGCTTGGGGGAGGAGGGTGGTGAAGGATGGGTGAAGGGAAAGCGGGGCAGCCCCAAGGGACGCCAAATTTAGCTGAGGAGACTTCTATTTCCCTTTGGTGCCCTGAAAAATGAACAGTGGGGATTGCTGATGAAATGTGTGAGCTTGCTTAAGGGGGAGGATAAGGGAAGGTAACGAGGGAGGGACAGAAGCAATGGGAACACCACTTCAATGAACAAACAGGGCATATGTACACAGGGAAAGGGAATAAAGCATGGGGGATAAAGCAGAGATACATTTCTTTCATTAACCCGTATGTCACTCTCCTTTTGTACATTGCAAACAGAAGCATGTATCACTTTGAATTTTTCCCCTTACTCCTTCTGGTACAGCCAGCTCTGGATAAGTCCATGTCTTCAGACTGTTGTCTGAACATGACAGAGTTCCCAGAGTCCATGCCTCTCACACAGCCACAGACTTGCTACTGAGGAGGCTGCCTGAGGAAGAAACACCTGCAAGAAGCCACAGCTGCAGTGGGAGCTTCTCTCCTAATGCTCTGTTTAGAATTACAGCACTCCAGAGCATCACGTTACCCCAGTGGCTGCACTGAAACCTGGTATTAATTCACATTAGCAAGGATCAGATTTAGCATGTTGGGAGAGGGAGGACTGTTATTATTTTTTCTAAACCTGCTGGAGTAAACTCCTAGGGCTGCTCTTTCATTGGTCAAAGCAATGGCCAGAGAAGCTTCTTTGTTCCTCCACACCACTGGCCACTTGCCCTGTCACCCCTTGCATGAATGCCTCTAAACGCAGGTGTTTTTTTCATGGTGGGATTACTTACTTTTTCCCATTTTCAATGTGCTAAAGATAGTAACTTTCATAGCAAATTTATGAATGTTGTGGAATTGCTTCGAACTGCACTGCAGCAGACCAGGATCTTCCGATATTGGGAAGACAGCTATAAAGAGGTGGCAAATCACCTCTTGTCCATGCCCATGATGGATTGCATACCAAGATCAGAAAAACAACCACTATTCAGTATAGCTATTGTTAAATATCACCTGAATGCCTTTGTAGAGACTTGGAATGAATATGAAAAAGGAAGTGGATTTGAATGGTAGCCTGCAGAGGCTGCAAATCCCAACCGTGTTTGTTCTTTTTATTTACAGTTTCAGAATTACCTTGAAACATCATTAATATCTGCTGTGCTACAAGATGAATTCTTAGATATAAGGGGCAAACTATAATAGTAGAGCTAGAGATGAGACATGAAGCCTGGTGCTGAATGCAGTGCCAGGGTTGAAGGACAAGGAGTAGCAGATCATCCGCTGACCCTTGCATGACATTTCTTTGTGTAGACTTGAGAATACTTCTGTCATTTGTTAGAATGTCAGCTCTGTGCACGGAAATCTTCTACAGATCATCCAGATTTGTAGAGCCAGAAGACGACATCTGAATATAGGATTTCACTTCCTGTATAAACACAGGCCATCAAATTTCAGCTTATTAGTTCTCTACAGAGCCAGACTATTTTGTTCCAGAAATTCAGCCAGGAGATGAGAAATTGAGTGCTTTGTGTGATTATTTATTCCACTTAATCTGGTGAACACTGATTATCTTTTCCTACTGCCCTAGGGTGGAGCCGTGCCATCCCAATGGGAACTGTATGTGCTGCAGGGGAAAGTCAGCCTTCCCAGGTCTTACTGACATCTCAAGATCAAAGTACTGTAAGAGCAACCATCCATCTTATCTCATACAAGCCACGCTGCCACCCTCAGATGGCAAACATTGCAGGCAGCTTTGTCATCAGTCAGTTTAAGATCATATTTAGGGAGTTGGAGTAATGGACTGTCAGAGCCTGTCTGTCTCTGCAATCAATGCAGGAAAGTAGCCACTGCCTGTATTTTAGTGCACCTACTGCAGACAGTCTGGATACAGCTCTTGGTCTTTATTCCTCTGGTAGATATCTGGAGCCGTAAGTAGGTCTCCTACTGATGGTGTGTTTCCCACTCTCTTTGTGTTCTGACACTCAAATTTATTGATGTTCATTCTAATTATTTGGGTCGGGGGGGGGGGGGGGGGGGGGAAGGGAAGGAAAATCCTACCTTCAATATTCACAGGTTCCTCAGAGGGCTCCTGGGATTATACCGTTGTTTGCACAAGCTGAAGGCAAGACTGCCAAATTGATTTATCTCTTCTGTGTGTTATCATGCTCATACAGGGCAGAATTAATGGGCTCCTGATAGTCACACACAGTGCAGCCTCTCAGTGGCCATTCTCTCTGGGAAACTCCAGATATTTCTGAAATACCCTAGAAGTAATTAGATGCCTCCAGGAAAATCCAAGCAGTTAGAGAACTCTTGGGGCTGTCCAGGTGTGTTCTAGCCTGAGCTTGGATACATTCACAAACTCATACCTCCCCCCTGTTATACAGATCTCTTTTATTTGCAGGGCAAGGGGGGACCAACTGAAGTGGTTAAGCATTAATGGGGGTACTTTTCTCTCTGATAGCATCAGACAACACAAGGCTCTTAAACCATCCTGCTGGTGGATATTGATGTGTTTGTGGGAAAGTATTCCTGGGACAAGAAGGAGGTTCAGAAGATAGCACTGAGGGAGGTTTCCAATGAAACACAATTGCAGTTGCTCCAGATCATTTAAGATCACTTGAGGGGTAGACAACCAGTCAGTGGGTATGGTTCTTGCTAGATCAGTTTCTTTGCTCCTGCTTAATTTTCCACATTTACTGTCAGCACACGGCTTTTCTCCTTCCTTTCCTGAGCTTTTGTAAACACTGTGCTGTGAACAGAGACTTCTACTCCTCCCTAACTTTCATCAGGGAGCAAATACCTCCCTGATATGCCTCTTGGCTGCATTTGCTTAGAATGAAAGATGTTGATGCATTGTCTCATACCAAGCAATGCTAACAAAACAAAAAGGGACTACTGTAAAAAATAAAAGCAGAGCATAAAGGGAAAAAAAGACAAAACTTCCCCTGAAAAAAAAAACACCAACCCACAACTCCCTAAACAAAACTACTACAGGAGAGTTAGCACCATCTGAAAATGAAAAACAACAAAGAAAATACAGTCCATTTTTCCTTTTCATTAGGACATACACAATCAATTAAGTCGCCCTACTGTCATTACGGCATAGGAAACCCAACATCTGTATAAGTGATGAAATTTCATAACCCCCCCCCCTGCATAACCTTGCTTGCTTTTGACACTTGTGACTTATGATAGGTTTAGAGGTCAACTCTGAAGCGTGAGTATTGTTTCAATCATGCTGCTCCCTCCCATGAATTACGTTAGCAAGGGCTTGGTCACAGTTATCTGTGCAACAAAGAAATATTGTAGTAGGAGTTGCAGCATGGTAGGACAGTTACTGTGGTGATGTAGTTAAAATGCCTGGGAGAGAGATTTTCTTTGTCAAAAACTCTACATAAGAAAGTTTAATGTAGTCCATGGGACACATTTCTTGTTAGGATTTATGAGCGGAGTTTGGTGATACATTTTTTGGTCTGGTCACCAAAATGGAAAATCAGAAGGGAGAAAACAGGCTCAACCAAAACGATAATCTTCTGAGGTTTTGGATGAAAAAAAAAGGTTGATTTTGGATCGGACCAAAATGTTTCACTGCACTGAAATTGAAGGGCTTTTTACGCTTCTTACTAACTTTGATCTTTGAAAAAGTTTTTTTGTTTGTTTTTTTTTTCCTTAATCCTTTTAAATCTGATGTCTATTATTAATTGTAAGTTCCCATTTCAAAACCTCTCTAAAGGTTTTGTTTAGAAAATGTTTGAGAAATCTTGAAAGATGTCAACACTGGTATGTTCCTTGGCCAAAAATATTCAACGCGCTCTGCCCATTTTAGTGATCTCTTTTAGTCCTACCCTAGCACCAGCTTTTGGCACATTCACAATTATTATTAATAATAATAACAATAATATCATCACCCAGCTGTGCTTAGAAGGCCTGGGCACCAGTCCCAGATCGGCTATGACAAATCTTTTAAACTCTCTGGGCTTCTGTTTCACCTCCCACTCTTTGGCTCTCTTATCTAGTTAGATTTAAAGTCACAAGGTCAGGAGCTTCCATATACTGAGCTTCTTATTCACACACTGATGCTTGGAGTATGGCTTCTGCTGTAGTAGCATGAACAGTGACTTTTCTGCTCCATGCTCTCCCATCTGCCAGCACACTGCAGAGAATTTGGAAGTGTCTCTGCCTTCTAACCCAGCTTGCTACACAGTGGAAGGGAAAACAAGGGAGCAAGATTAAATAGGAAAGGGTTTTGTTTGCACCTGGTATACAGAGATTGCACTGTTCGGCTGTGGGTGGGAAATATATGGGAGAGGTAATCAGCATTATACAACACATCCAGCATTAGGATAGCTTCAAAAGATACCTGATACTCTTCCTTCCATACCTTGTTGGCACTATGCTTGACAGCAGTCAGCAGGCCTGACCTGCCCTGGGTTTCAGACCCTTTTTCGGCCTGACCATGCTTCTCAAAAGAAAAGGATGCAAAAGAGATTTTTTGATGCCAAGCCACGTGGAGGGTCCATTTTAATGGGTTCAGTGACTTATCCCAGCTGCCTGGAGCAGCAACTTCTGAATCCTTCTTCCCATACTGCCTCAGGAGTGCTGCACTCTTAAAATGAACAGAGCTCATTTATGGATCTTCGGCACTGGCTTTGCGGGGGAAGAGGGAGGGGGCTGCCTCTCCAGAAAGGTTGCTGTCCAAGAGGCTGGAAACGGAAGCAGGTTCGCTGTGGTGTGAACAAAGGCCTCCAGGCACACCAGAAAGCATCTGCGCACCAGCTGAGGGGAGTGCACCTGCTGAACAAGTGCAGCCACATTGCTTCCCTCCTGCCCCTGCTTTCTGCTGACCCAAGACCTAGCTGTACCTCCCTGAGCATTGGTTAAAGCTGCTGCACCCATACCGAATCCCAGACCTCAATCATACAGATTCAGAGGGTGGCCATCTTTTAATCATGGCGATATTTCTTCTGGTCACCAGGCCTGGCAACAAGAAGGAGGTGCTCAAGGCCAGGCTGGATGGGGCCCTGGGCAGCCTGATCCGGTGGGGAGCAACCAGCCCACGGCAGGGGCTTGGAACTGGGTGATCTTTAAGGTCCCCTCCAACGCAAGCCACGCTATGATTCATTCTACGATTCCGTGATTTTGAACTGAAGAAAACTCTTTTGAACTCTTTTGTGGGTTCTGTGCTAAGAGTGACTGAAACTTGCTACCGGTTCATTTCAACTATATCCACCGAACCGTAACTCACTACTGCACACAAGTTCAGCAGGAACATTCCCAAAATCCCCGTAGAAGAAATTTACAGTTGCTCAATGCTCTGTTACTGGCGGCCACAACTGTGTGCACTCCACATGTCTTTGTAATCACTTAATGACTCATTTCCTTAATCTCTCATTTCCTATAGCCTTATTACAAGCAATTCATAAACCCAGATCCATAGCTGTTCCCTGGCCGTAGTCAGGAAGCACTGAACTGACTGCATCTGGTTGGTTGGCTGAAGTACCCCTTCTATTCCCCTCTGAAACTTTCCACTGGACCCTGTCTTTTGCTGCAGTGACACCTACTGATGAGGTAAGAGTGCATTAACTGCACGTTCCCTTGTTGCCAAACCCAGCCAGCAACCACTTCCTGGCTCTAACCAGATGTTTCTGCTCTTTTGGAGCAAATTTCACACTACACCGGGAGAAGTTTTGCACGGTCTTGACTTTAATGTGTCGGTGGCCAGCAGACCTGAACAGGGGTCAGTGCAGCAGGAGGAAATGGCTCTTCATGTCCAGGCTTCTCATTCATCTCTGAACAAGGCATCAGCCAAACGATGGCCTTGGAAAGAAAACCTTGCAAGACCGTGTTCCCTGAGGTGTTGAGTGGCATTGGCATGGAAAGCATCAAGAAGAACAGGCAGCAAGCATTTGCTTTCTTTACACAGGTCCCTTTTTGCAAAGAAACAGCTACTGCCAGGAGAGTCATACTCCTGACACCTCTTCATAACACCCTATGATGACTGGAATATGGGGATTGAATGTAAAATCAGCATGAATCCCACTGCTGCATGCAACCATGACTATGGATGTCTCTTCTAGTGAAATGAATCTTCCTTTCAAACCCCAATCTTTTCTCTAAACAATTACTGGGAAAATTTCACCTTAAGTCAAAGCACTACAAAAATAACCTGTAGCACCTCCAGAAGAGACAAGATTGGGTCAGTTCTCTGGTGGTGGGAGAAGAGAGAGAAGGGAAATAAGGACACTGCTCATGGCAGAACTTGGCTTTAGCCAATATTTTCATGTTGTTCATTGGCAGGAGGTTCCACACTAGGAGGTTTTGGGAGAGCAGTTTGAAAACTTCTGCTTTTTGGGACTTTTTGTCATGGTTGATGGAGACCCGAGCCACATCAACCTGCAGAATTTCCACAACTATAGACAGTAAGATCCTTCACACATACTAGATTTGTCCCAAGAAAATCAAAGCTACCACAGTTCAAGGGGAGAGAGGAACATCCTTGGGCTGGTGCACAGACAGACTGCCAAGCAGATTTCTAGTGTCCCATTTGTTAGAATAATGCAACAGGACAAATCATGCAACACGAAAACCTTACTAACTTCCCCCCTGCAACCTGACCTGGGGCTACAAAGAGCTCCAGTGTTGCCAGCTGAGACACCACAGCTCAGTGTTTGCACTGAGATCCTTCAGTCCCCCAGTGCAGGAAGCCATGGCATTGCAACAGATTATCTGTGATTCCCAGTTTTTGCAGGCACAAGAGGTCAGTGCCACAGCGCCTGCAGGGAATGTGACTTTTCAGCTGTCTCACTCTCCACAGTACACTTTGACCTTTCTGCAATCTAATATCAAAGAACCAATTATTCTCAACACTCATATATTTTCCTCCATAGACTCAATGGCACATGGTTGCCAGGGGGCAAGACATCATGCTAATCAAGGCAGTAATTCAGGAGAGACAGTGGGGGGCTGTCACAATTGGGAGCCCGAAGTTCTACTTTTGCCTCTCAGCCAAGACTACACTCAGTCACACCTGCTCCTTCCTTCTCTCTCACCGTAGTCTTTGCCCCAGTCCTTTCCTGATATACTTAATGCAGAAATCAGAGATACACCTCTGTACACCACTATCTCTTGTTATAGTCAAGTTTCCCTGTCACCCATGGGTCTCCTCTTGATAGGGACCGCACAGTGCTTATTTCTCTTTCCATTCCTCAGTATGTGGAATCTCCCTTCCATCCTTGCAGCTGTGGCAGCAAAAGCCACTGGAAAAGCGGCACTGGGAAAGGAACACTGCCTCAGTGGGGTGGGAGAGAAAAGGGAAGGCTGTAGTTCCGTAAGACAGACCTCTTCAAGAAGGAAGATTAGAGAAGATTTAGGTTGTCTACACGGAAGAAGCTTTTTTGTGTGTGTGTGTTCTTTGTTTGTTTGTTTTTTACAATAAGGGTGGTGAAGCACTGGAACAGGTTCCCCAGAGAGTCAGTGGATGTCTCTTCCCTGGAGAGGCTCAAGGTCAGGCTGGAGGGGCTCTGAACACCTGATGGAGCTGCAGGTGTCTCTGTTCATTGCTGGGATTGCACCAGATGACCTTTAGGGATCCCTTCCAACTCCAACAATTCTATTCTATAAGAATCCCACTGCTCACTCAGTGTCTGCAGCCTGCTTTGACCTCACCACCACCACCACATACTGTGAGTTCTCAGCATCGGGACTAATGAAAGATCAAAGGCTCATTGAGACAAGGATCTTGCCTCCAGTGCCCGTTACAAGGAACTGCTTATCATTTTTCCACACATAAAATGGAGTTAATATGCAAGAAAGTGCATCAAATGTCACTAAGTACTGACATTTTGGTTAACTGGAACCACCAAGATCCTGAAACTAAGGAGTGAACAAATCTCTCAGTTGTGCTGATATTGGCCCAACCCAGAGGTATCTGAAAATACATATTCCAAGTTATATTTGAGCCTAAACAGATTAGAAGTTCAGTTTCAAGTACCACAGAGACCCTCTCTCTAGAGCTAATATGATGCCTCGACACAACCTTAAAGAGGCTAAAAGCTGGCAAACGCAACTTGTCAGCTCCTAGGAGGAGAATGTTTCGCAGATATTTTATATGTTTTAATAGTGTTGACTGCTCTGTCACTAGGTCTCAGGGGCTTTTTCAGTGGCAAGTGAGGAGTGCTGAGTGAGCGTGCTGAAAATTCATTTATTCCCAGCAGGCAGGTGGGGTTGATTCAGACTAGCACAAATCTAATGGGGGGAATGTGGAAAAGAGAGTAAACACATGGAAGAAATAGAAGTTCAAAGGCTTACTGCACAGTTAAACCAGACAGGTAGGACTGCACTCCAGTATCATTTGCTTCCATCTAATTGTTCCAGATCTCTTTGCTGCAAGCTAAAATAACCTACACAGGACCTGCGAGCTTCAGGTCCCATTTGTACTCCATGCAGGTGGAGGCTGCTCTTCAAAAGAGTTCAAGGTTATTCAGTGTCACATCCTGGAGTGAAAATCAGCTGAAATTTAACCTTAATCACTATTGGTAATCGGTGGGAAGGGCTCGGTTCAGGCTACAGAAGTAAACACGCAAGAGTCTGAAAATACTGAAAGCTTCTCAGAGAGGAGAAGTCTGAGGCAGGGGTGGTTTTGGCTAAGACATAAATATCTTATTTCAGGAAAAAAAAAAAATGAAATGCTCAGATTATACATTGTTCACACATGCATATATAAGCCGAATCACACTTGTTTATAGCAAGATGCAAATGTTTCCATCTTTCTCCTTGTAAGCAGAAGAGACAATTTAAACCTGAATAAGATTGATTTCAGATAAACAGAAAGTCAGTACTCCCGAAAGACCTGGCAGAATACAAGAGCAGAACAGAAAAACACTAAAACTAAAATGCCTGCTTGTCTCCTTCAGCATCAGAGTCCTTAGAGAGTTAGAGCTGCTGTACACAGCAAGCAGAAATGTTACATACCAGCACTTAAAAAAAAATAAATTAAAAAAAAAAAAAATGGAGAAAGAGGCTGGGGTGTCTTTTTTGCAACTGGAGCTCTGAAGCAATAGAAAACATATGTTCTGCCTTCGTGATATATTATCATGGAAAGAAGCTACTGGAGAAACTGAGAAGGATGACTCCTGGTACCTAAAAGGAAGATGGAAACTACAGCCTGCCCAATCAAAACTATGAAGAGGGTGCTAGGGAGAAGAGAGGAAGAGAGGGAACCAAGACACACATAGCTGAACAACTCCCCCATGGGAGCTAACATTCCCATCGTGTGTCTGCGCTGCTGCAGGGCCTTCTGAGTAATCCAAATCTCTAGCCAGTAAAAGAAATGAGTGTTGCTCCTGGCCCATGCCACATTAGCTCTGTGTATGCGTGTTTGGTTTTTTTTTGGAGTCCTGTGGTCTGCTGGATCACCCTGGAGGTCTGGTCAGTTCTCACCAATCTTGCCCGCACTAATGCTCACTGATATCCCCAAGGAAGCCTCCAGGTTTCCAATGTAAATTGTATGAATTTTGGGAGCTTCTGCATGTGTGAATGTCTTAGTACATGGCTTGAAAGTTTGGGAGAGTTGACCCCATGTGATTTATAGGGCAAGCCTTCAAAACATATCTGTTCCTTCTATCTTTCATTAACTGCACTTTATTAATTGCTTTGCCTTTCACTGGAGGTTTGGGGAAGAAGGAAGCAAATGAAGTGCTTCCCATAGAAGCAAATAGTATGTCAGAGCTACCCCAGAAGATGGACCATCTGCTCCATAAATGCTCATAAACAAAGATACATTGTTTGTCAATATCAGCTTGTCACCTCAAGCCATCTGACATGAACAGTTAGATGGGTCTGCTCTGTTTTACAGGATTCATTCACAAACCACCCAGATAATAGAGAAGGTTGAAAAGAACAGCAGAACTTTGGAACATGTATGCTCCAGTGTCTCTTCCTACTGAGCCATATTCTACTGATTTAGGTTCTTTGGCACAGCCTACGCATCAGGAGCAGTGACAAAGCATTGCCAGAAGGAAAAGGTAGCCTAAAACCTAATCAAAATCAAACCTTTCTCCTGATACGTACAAAGCAGACAGTTACTAACTCCTCTATCTTCTCCAGATCTCAGATATCCAGCGTTTAGCTAAGACCTGGAGTTCAGCAGGAGGCTGGCATCTTTTATCAGGAGCTATCCCTTCAGCCTACTTTGTTTTACATCAAGAGAGACAATACATGTATGAGTCTATATACAGTTCTGTTTATCATCTTCTTATCCAGTAACAACAGACTGAATATCCTTTCAGGATGAACCTGTACTAGAAATCGGGTACTTAAATTGCACAAGTTAAACTTATAGTTTTCCCAACCTCACTTTCTCTGGATCTTGGAGAAAAGCAGGGAAGAAAAATAAAAAAAACCCACAATATATACATACATATAGTTTTACCTTCAAAATGTCCTCCCAGAAGAAGATTCAAATTGGAGTCTAACTTTCTGGAGTTTAACTTGATGATTCTTGTGGGTCCCTTCCAACCTTGAGATATTTTATGATTCTATGATTTTATGATTCTACCATTCTAGCCCAGTTTGAAATAGGAAGCAAGAGAAAACTAAATCCCACCAAAGAGCAGTATTTATGGTTAGGGGAAAGCCAAACAAACATGGTCTTGTACAGGATTTTGTTACCTTGTTTTTTCATGGGAATGCTATTATGATATCAGAAGAACTATCACTCTAGCAACTAGGTCCATCTGCAAAAGCAATGATGTGCAGTAGCTGTTGGGAAGAGCAGGGGACTGAGTTTCAGTGACCCAATGGGCTCTTCTAGTCCTCGCTTCATTCTCCAAATCTAGCTATGGAATTTCCTCACCTACTACATTAGCAGTCAGAGGTATCAATTCTACACACATGGGGTGTATCAGGAGGTGGCACGACACTTGGGCCTGGTGACAGGCACATATTCCAAATCTTTCTGTAACTGGAGGGCCCATTTGGGGGGGTAGCTCAGGTACTGCACTTTTCTCAGCCCTTGGCCTCTGCCAAGTACTATCAGTTAAGAAGAAAAAAAAAAGAAAAAACCTCACAAAATGTTTTACTCTGCTCCAGTTGGCCTTATCCCACCAATCCATTCCACACTGAGTCAAAAACAGCTGTCAAGCTATAATAGCTTTTTTTTGGTGGGTTTTTTTTTTCCCCCCTCCTTTCCCTGATCAGTCTTTGGGCTGAAGCTGAACTGATAATCTCAGAGACTGTCTTTTCAGGCTGGCTCCAGACCAAGAATGTCATTTCACAAAGAAGTGCTGAAGTTTCAGAAACAAGGTTTTGCTGCAGTGTGGAATGAAGCTGGGATGTTTTAAACGTTGTCAAGAGACAGCGAGTGCCTCCACTGCCTCATGCCCTTCACTGAATTCCCCATCTTACTCCTGGAGAGCAGAG
This sequence comes from Alectoris magna, assembly GCA_030625065.1. Lineage (NCBI taxonomy): Eukaryota > Metazoa > Chordata > Aves > Galliformes > Phasianidae > Alectoris > Alectoris magna. The sequence continues at coordinate 10,560,797 of CM060567.1, forward strand.
CCCTGATCCACAGTGCAGAGAACTCAGGTTTGAATGACCCCTGAGTGGGTTCTGCCCATGTTTAAAGTATCTACATTGGAAATGTCTTATTTTTCACATCCCACAGATAATCAGTGGCACAACCACCTAAAACAGCCATCCTTCGGTAACAAGGGTAGGACAAGCTGAGCACCAGAGGGCTCTCCCCAAGGAAATTACCATCTCCTTTAGCTGTCCCTTGTCCCTTAAACTCCTCTTATCTGTGTCACAGCCTTCTGCCTCTTTAGCAGAGTGTACCATTTACATGGGTTTGTTCAGCTAAGGGGAAGAGCCATCAGTGAAAAGGGATTTTTTCTGAGAGCACCAAGGTGAAGTGACCCTGGTTTGCACTCAGAAAACAGGTGAAGCACAGGCAGAATCCGAGGCGGAACATCCCCACTTCAGAAGAACATGTCATCCCTCCTTCCTTGACCACGGCTGCCATTTTGTGTAAGAAACACTTTCCTATCTGAAATCAATGTATTTCCACAAAAGCTTTCTGTTTTCATAACAACAAAGAACAACAAAGCAGTCACAAGATCCCAAACAAAGTTCGCTGTCAAGCATATCACGATGGTTCTATCACTTCCATGGAATTTGCTTTCATAGTGTCAGAAAATACCCACCCTGGTGATTAGTTAGCAACAAAGTCACTTGAACTCCAGTGCAATGAACAGGATCAAATCACAGTTCACCAATACATCAGCCATTGAGGGGCATCCAGGTCTTAGAGCAATATAGCTGGGGATTTCCTCCACATTGCAGGGATGTCCCTCCCCAAGTATGGCGCAGCTGAAGGCTTTCTTGCAGCCCCAGGATGGCCACGTGCTAAAAGGCTTCCATATTTATCTGGATGCATAGCTGAGCGGCTTGCATATGTTCCCTGCTGCTGATCTGCACTCGATTAGTCTGCTCAGTGGATCCGCACAACAGCCAGCCTTGCGTGGTATTGCCGCATTTCCAGACAACTAAAAATGCGGCTTTGAAGGTTTGTTTATAGCTTGAATTTTCCCCTCAGTGCATTTGTTCCTTCACTCGTGTGTACGACAACACGTGTCAAGGGGGAAGGCAATGATCCGTGAAAGAAATCTTGAAAGTATGTGGGATGTTGTCTGCTGTCTTATCTGACAGTAGTTCACCAGCCCCAATGGAGACACCCAGGTCTGCATGGTGTGGTATATGCGTGGGGATTATGAAAGAGAGGGAATAAAGAGAAAAAGCACAATATTGTTCTTTAACTGGCTCATTTCCTTCCTCTTGGATACCAAACAAAATTTTAATGATGAAACCTGCTAACAGCTGGGACTAATTTGGAGGTTATTTTTATGGCATGAGCTACAAGACAATAAAAGGCCAGCCCCAAATGTGGCTCAGTTCAAGTCTTTGTCCCAGCAGACCCTCTAAAATAGTTGTGACTTGACCTCCTCCCATCCCCATTGCATCACCTCTGCCTGGTAGCTGTGTGTCACAGGGATGCGGTCACAGGCTACACCTCTCCTCCAAAGGATGTGGAGACCTCTGTAGCTCCTTGCTTAACAAACTGCAAGGAGTGGCTGGGGCCTGCAGGGTTCATATAGGGACTCCCTGGAAACTATGTCAGTGCTTACATTTATAGGTTACCAGATTTTGAAAACTTCTCCAGTTTGCTGTTGGTCAATCTTTCTCCATCCAATGGCTTCTTCCTTTTATTGAGGAGGAATACTTGTCTCAAGGTTGCTCAGGGCTTGCAGGCATTTCAGAACCATTTGTTACTGTACAATGCAAGGCTCTTGCTCTCTAATGGCACAAAATGGGGATCCCACCTGGGACACTGAGAAGGCAGAGTTTTCTAGGATTGCCTTCTCACGGACCTGAGCTTGGAATGTTGATAAAGCTGGGTTGTTTGATCAAACCGATTTTCCAGTCCTGACCCTAGCTGTAAGCAGGTTCCCTTGGAGAACCCATGGAGCAGAGTAGGAGCCCCACCAGCCGTCAAGGGGGTCCCTCGCTCCAGGAGCTGCCTTTGGCAGCAGGGAAGGAACGTGACAGACACAAGCTTAGCCTTTTGGCACTGCTTCGAGCTTAAATAACCACCATAGGTCGTTAAACTAAAGCCATCAGCTCCGGGGATAGAGGAGGGCACCAGCTGAAGGGCAAAGAAAGCTTTCTTTCACAAGTGAGAACCAGCGCCTCTTGCGACGCTGCCATATAAAATCATGCAGCACCTGTTAGATCTTTTCTCGCTTCATTCTCAAGGCACAGGAACAGCTTGGCTCTATAAAAGCCCCGATGTGTTTGTTTTCATTCTGAAGAGCTAATCCAAACCCCTCTTTTCCCAAAGGACAGGGAAGGAGGGGCTGGAGGGGGTATTTTTTATTTTTTTCCTACTGCTGGGGAAACAGGTTGGAGCTGTTAAAATAATTGGCAGCAGTAGATTCCTGCAGATTTCTTTGGCTGCATTTTAAAACAGAGAGGTTTTCTTCTTCTCTCTTTTTTTTTTTTGGTCTTCTGATTTAGCCATAAAATTGCCACTTATGACATTAGCAGTTGCAGAAAGCAGGAGTTTTCCTCATTAGAGTGGCTCTGCTCGTGGGCTCTGGTAATATCATTTGGTGGGAAGGACCTTGCCAAAAGGCTATTAAACCAGCTGAGTGCTCACACGGCAGTGTCAGGAGGTTGCTTTCTTGGTTACTTTGGTAACACGCAAGCAAAAGCTTCCCTCTCTTTTCAGGACAGGGATCTGCCTCCTCTTGTGAAGCAGTTTGCAAGCAAACAGCAGAGGGGGACACAGAAGGATGGGAAAAGGCCCACAGCTATCCCAGTCAGAGCATACACCACACAAGGCAGTCCCAGATGCTGCCCACCTAAAGCAGGGAGAAACACCAAAACCAGTCTCTTCCAGGAATAGACAATGAGGTCCAATTAGAGCTTCAGCAGGGACATGATCTTCACAGAGTTTCTTCAGCACTTTGATTGCTATTTTTCTTTAATACAAAAGACTTGTAAGGGTGCTTCAGTCCTCAACAAATTAGAAGCTGTGTTGCCAGAGGAGATAAGAAGTGTTGCCCCATCATGCTTCTCTCATCTCCTGGAAGACATGCTCATTTCTGATGATATCTTGTCCTGAGTTGATTGAGTACTGCCTAAAACATCAGCACTCAGTCCAACAAAATAATTCAGGAAGGAAAAAAAGGAGAAGGAAGGCAGGAGAAAGTCCTGCCTGACCACACTGCCAGATACCAAAATTCATCCCAGCAAGCTGAACATGTCTTGCAAAGCTCAGAGCAAACAAGTCTGGAATCTGTAACATCAGACTTCCTGCAAAGATGCGCCCTTGTCAATGCTGCCTCAACAGATGCTGACTGAGAATTCCACAGTCACAGGACATTGCTAGCCAAGCCAGAATTGCTGGCCTTTCTGCCTTGCTTTATACCACCATAGAGTGCAATCTGACAAGTCAAATGGCTACATTTGTGATTAGAATCATTAAGGTTAGAAAAGACCACGAAGATCATCCAGTCCAATTGTCAACTCTTCTCCACCATGCCCACTAACCCTGTCCCTCAGGGCTGCATCTCCACAGTTCTTGAGCATCTCCAGGGACAGTGTCTCCACCACCTCCCTCAGCAGACAACTTTCTGAGAAATGGATCTGAATTTGACTCCGGTAGCCAAACAAGTCCAGATTTAGGGCCAGGCGTGAGCGAAACACCATGTTCCTTAGCCACACCTCCCTCCTCCATGCAGCAATGTGGGGCAAAGCCTGGGAGCTGCAAGTGGCTAGAGCTATGAAGCCCCGGCTTAGTTCCTTGCTTTGAAGTTCTAGGAAATATGTCACTGGTGAAAAGGAAAACAAACCACCCCCATAACACAAGGCCTGAGAGTCCTCCTTTAATAACCAGCTAGACATTTGCTCATCACTAGAGAAGGCAGAGTAGCTGCATTTAGGGCTGGAGCACAACAAGCAGGGGAAGGACAGACCTGATGCTGCACTCACAGAACTCAAATCTCTTTCTTTCAAACTGGCTCTAGGCAAATTCATATCAGACAGTGTAAAAGCGACCGAAGCTTTCAGTGTGATGCTGCATGCAGCACAGCCATTGTAAACCTCTACTTTTTATAGTCCCTTCAAGACCACTCCTCACAATACCTCCATATTATCATCATAGAATCACAGAGGTTGGAAAAGACTCCTAAGATCATCCAATCCAACCATCCACCTACCACCAATATTGTCTACTAACCGTGTCCCTCAGCACCACATCCACCTTTCTCTTGAACACCTCCCTGGGCAGCCTGACCACTCTGAGAATAAATTCTTTCTAATACCCAATCTGAGAGCAGATTTAGTCCATCTACTAAAAAGCAGGCTCTACAAGTCTCAGGAAAGGGGTTGGATAAGGCTGGAGAATCCTCTACTCTTTCCTCTATCATCTCCTCCTACTCTCCCTTGAACTTTCTTCCCCATTGGCAAGAAGTGGGGAAAGTTATTTCCATGGCATTATGGACAGATCTATATAAAACTGTGACTCAGGTTGCACTCCTGTTACTGGCACGAACATATCTGCTGCAAACCACTTAAAAATGGTGAAATAAAATAAAAAAAACCCAACTAAACAGAAGAAAACATGGGCCAAATCTTTTGGGTGTACAGTCCTCCAGATACATCAGCAGTTTCCGCTATTTTATCTTAGAGATGGACAAGAATAATCTTTTATCCTCAGAGCCCAAAGAATGGCTGGAAGAAGAGTCTCTATCAATTTGCCCAAGGCACATTTCTACCTACTTTCACCGTAAATCTGCTGAAAAATGAATGAATAAATATATAGTTAGGGCGCTGAGTGCATGAAGGTGCAATCTCTGCTGCACCAAAATGACATCTGCAGACAGGAAGGCCCATAAAGATGGCTATTCTGAATGTCTGGAGGACATCATTCTGATCACTATCAAAAAATGCATTCATTATGGTCACTTTAAGTTACAAGGGGGAAAAAAAAAAAAAAAGAAAACTGGTAGTGATTTCAGATGCTTTTTTTCTTTTTTTCCCTCCCAGAAATTAAAACCAGTGCCTGGACCGGTGCCTTCAAATTTATTTATCTTTTTAAAATTAAAACAACCACTTAAAAAAAAAAAAAAAAAAGCAGCAGCTACTGGCTTTAACTTTAGCTAAAAGTTCTGGCAAGTGCAATGCCAGGATTGGTTTCTTTTTTTGTTTTTCAGTATGGGAACTCAGGGGCAAGTCGGTGTGAGAAACTTTCCCAAAGAATCTGTGTAAACCACACCAAAACCCCACAAACTCAACCAGTCTGGAGAGGTCCAGGAGCAAAAAGGCGGCACATCTGCAGACAGACTGGGGACATCAGCAACAGAGATGGGTTCTGCATCCCCGCTGGCAACGGCAGTTGGATTTAGGGGTGTTGGAGCCAGCACAACACCTGGTCCTGGCAGCCTTTAGGGATTTGAAGGGAGCCCGAGGAACTGAGGCACTCCTCCATTGCGGTCAGCCTGGGCACCTGATTCCTGCAGGCCGATGGGGAAATCCCAGCCAGTGCCTCTTAATGTTGCAGGCAGGTGTCCAAACCTCCAGGCCAGAGGGCAAGTGAATCCTTGAAACTTCAGTGCAGACATGGGAGAAATCCCCATGGAGTATGAGGCGAGAACGCCTCTGAAGCCACCTGGGAGCAGACCTCCAGCAGACAAACTGGGGCAGATGGATATGAACATCTTCAGTGATGTGAGTTGCAAGGAGTGGAAGCAGGGGTGGAGAACACAACTTTCTTATTAAAATACGTTCTTTTCGGAGGGACAACTCAGAAAAATGTATCACTTGTCTCTGGACAATGCACTGCATTCTGCTTGGAGCTCCTGTATCTTAATCAAGGGGCATTCACTACCAGCACTTGGTGTCATACCAAAAAGCCTTCCTTAGTCTTACGCGGGGTATTGCGTGCAATGTGCCCCTATGGAGAGTTCTGAAGCCTAAATGCTCCCAATGTTATTCCCCTAGACACCATCACATGCCTTTTCTCCCTTACTCCAGGCTGGGGGAGGGGAAACACTGTCCTACCTGCCCCAGTTCATTGCCTTTCTCTGGGAGGTTGAGGCACCTCCACCCAAAGCCAAACCTCGTCGCTGGTTGCCATTTCTTTCTCCTCACCCCCCTCTCCTTGTTCAATTCATTTCCTGTTCTCAGACATTTGTAGCAAATGCATGTCCCTTGCTTTGTCCTGTAAACTCTGTGACCATGGGAACAGTTCCTGACCCAGCTGGCAACCCCTATGCTCTTCTCATTAAACTTTGGCTCTCGCCTCAGCTGGATTTTCAGGCAACATCCAGGTGAGCACAGCTGGGAAAGCACTTTCATACAACTCAAGGATGCATATGGCATCACTTCCCAGCCAGCCTTTCACAGGGGGATGCGCTGCCCCTTGTCTCTGCTATGTTGTGGTCCCTCTACTCTCTGCAGATCAGTACTATTTATATGGCTGCCTCCTCAACTCTTTTTTCAGAACACACACTTTGAGCAAAAACAGAGGAGGTCTGTTGCAAGGAAAGCCTGTGCTGAATTAGAGAAGGCCAGAATTTACAGGCAGCAGCATTTTGTGGAGCCCAGGCTTCTTATTGAAACTGTCAGAGCATCTGAAATATTTTTGCCATTCAGAACCAGAGGTGCACAGGGCCCTGTTCCTGAGTTTGTGTGGAAACCTTCAAAGCACCATCACGTGGTGCAAAGGGCCACATGGATCCCATCTGTTTGTTAGCTCAGCCAGGTGATTTAGTGCTCCTGGGACACCTCCCAGCACCAGCTGGAAGCTCACAGCTTCAGTGAGCAAATGGCTCCATCTGTGGTCAGCACCCAGCTCTTGTGCTCACACCTAGACAAACACCGGAGGAAGACTATGGTCCTGTGCATGCCCCCCAGCCCACTATGGCTGCAGAGGGGAATCAGCAGCAGGTCATCTTGGGGCCTAGCACCACACTCTTGAGGAACTACGGTCAGCTGCAAGTTTTCCAGATCCCTAAAGTACCTGGTGGAGGTGGAACATGGTCAAGAGGATGGATCACTCAGAAACTGTTGCTTTCCGGCAAAAGCTTGCAAATCTTCCCTTAAACATCTGGGAGAGGAGATGGGTTATCTGCCTGGCTCTCCAAGCCCACTTGGTATGTCTAACTCAGAGCGATAGAAGAGAAACAGGGTAAAAGATTACAAAATCATTTGAGTTGGAAGGGACCCTTAAAGGTCATCTGGTCCAACTACCCTGCAGTGAACAGGGACACCTACAGCTAGATTGGGTTGATGATACTGAGGCATCTTTAACCTTCGCTGCTCTTTAAGAGTGTTGACATTAGCCCAGAAGAAAAAAAAATAAAGCACAAGAGGAGCAAAAGGATCCATTTTTTTTCCACCCCACATGAGATTTGCTGTAGAATAAACTCTTATGGCTGTCCCTGGGGAAGACTGAGCAGAAGATTGCAAAGCAAGCTGCTGTGTGCATCTGCACGCGCAGGCATGAACAGAGCAAATTGCAAAGTGTCGATTGCATTTTGAAGAGCATGGTTTAAGGCCATTCTGGGGATTTCCCTGCTCTGAGAGAGAATTTAATTTCCCTCCACAGGGTGGGAAAATTCAGTAGGGGGTTACTCAGGACACTGAACTGAGCATCGTAGAGGCAGGGTCTGTGCCCAGCCACACCAAGGTATTTAGGGACAACAAGGGCACTCTGCTTCCTGACTTCCATAGATTTCACACATGTGGATCTAGTCCTGACAGACTTGGAACCAGGCCTGTTCACTTTCTGTGCAGCAATAGCCCCAAATCTCGTGCTGCAGAAGGAGGGTGAGAGAAGGTCATTGTCATGGGTTAAGTCAGAGAAACAAGAGCTCTCACTGACGGGGCAGATGGCAAAGGCCAAGCTTGCCAGACCTCTACCCATTTCTAACAGAAGAGAAAATATGCTTTTCAAATCAGAAATCTTCGACATTTACAGTGGAAAAAAAAGCAGAAACAGAAAATATGCAAGGGGTGGGGTGGGGGAAAGCATGTCTTAACTGCGTGAAAGATAATTTCCCAGAAGGAAAGAAAAGAGAAGGGGAGGGGAAGTGAAGAAGGAAAAATTCTCAGAATATGAAAAACCCTGGTACTCATTCTTACTGTCCAGTTTGTTGGTTGACTTCAAAAGAGAATTTCACTTTGTTTGCAGAGTTACGAGATAATCTTCTCTTGAAGAGAAGGGTTAGTCCCATTAGGTGCATTTCAGCACAGTGGGTGAGGATGGGAAGACCTCCACGCTGTTCTCTGTCACCAGTGCCCTATGTGACCATACATAAAGAATTTAAATCACACCTGTACCACAACCTTAATTGATACAATAGATAGGTAGTAACTGGAACAAAGTAGTTTTGGTTTATTAGCCAGGTTTAAATAACTACGCTAAACATACGTAGACTGAGATTCATCTGAAGTATTTCCAGTTAAGTGTCATCAACAAAAATCAGTTTCTTTTATTCGGAGGTCAAATATAAATATTTAATCCAGGCCAAAACAAGCCTTTCTGGTTAATCTCCAAGGTCTGGAAAAAGGTGGGGAGAAGAGCAATGTATTATCTCTGCTTTATAACAATTAAGCTTAGATACATCAATGTAGCATTTAAAAAAATATAAACAGGAATAATTTGAGATGCCATACAAATATATATTCTTTTTCACTTCGAAAATTTAACACAGGCAGCATTAGCTGAAATTACTGATGTTTTTAAATGAAATTAATCAAGAGACATACAGAGAGAAGAATTCATCAGCCCAAAACCAACAGCACTTCCTAACCTTGAAGGACTCCAGGGAAGGTAAATACAGGCAGACCTATGAAATCCTCAAACTACGCGACGAGATGCCAGATAAGTGTCTCAGAAAGACAGGATTTGATTGTCAGGGCCCTGTTCTCACGGAAAATAAAAGGCTCCAGTTTCTGTACAATTATGTACAGACAAGACATGTGTTTTCACTGCATGGCACCAAGCCTGAAGTATATTTTTTGCTCCTGATTTACAAGGAAAACTTGGCATGAGGGTGACCCACACAGCAAGAAGCGGGCAGATTTAAGACAGATGCATAGAATATCCACTTAAATTTATGAACTTTTAGTGTCAGGCATGGTTGTTTCCACTTTGATTAATGACATAATACCCTCTAAAGAAGACTTCTGAGCTTGAAGCGGGGTTTTTAGGTGTTGCCACCGTGGATTCATAAAGGAAAAGCATGCCTTTGCACCCTTTCACCTGTATCAGGGATTCTGCAATAGCAAGGTGCTTGGGCTACCATGGTCTGCAAGAGAATGTAAGGTTGGTATGGAAAAGGACAGGGTTCCCTACTTATTTCTGTGATTACAGCAGCTGTAGAGGTTTCTGCTTCAGGTGCTTCTTCCCCCCACCCCCCATGCATTTACAAAAACATAGAATCAATAAGTTTGGAAAGACCAATAAGATCATCAAGTCTAACCATCAGCTCAGTCCCTCAGTGTCACACCCACACCCTTCTTGAAACCCTCCAAGGATGGCAACTCCACCACTTTCCCAGGCAGCCTGTTCCAATCCCTCACCATTGCCCCTACTTCCTTCCAAGCCTGCAGGAGTGCGGGAGGTACTCGTACTTTTCAGCCCTGTTTAGGACAGTAGGAATTGAGACAGGTGGGTACTAATTGAGTTTCTCAGTAGCACCCACATATCTATGCAGCCAACAGCAATTCAAAGCAGCCCCAGCTCAGAGACTGTCAGAAATCAAGATTTTGAACTTCTCTCCATTGGTCCTCACTCTGCCTTCAACACCGGGTGTCTCAGAACCAACCAAGTCAACCATATCACAAACAGTTCATGGCCAGCATCACATCACAACCTTAATGGCTCTCCTCCTTTTGAGACTGATACTTCAAGACCTGCTGCTGAGTTCCTGCACCATGTATGGCTAGAGAAGGCAATGACAGAGCCTTAAAACAGGATACAAGCAGTAACAGATAATAAAAAAGAAAAATTAGCTTACCTTCTCTGAGGACCAATAACAGCTCAAAAGGAGCACAATCTCTAACCAGAGACATCCTACTTGATTTGCTGCTAACCCTTAAGTGAGGGTGAGAAGGAGTGAATCCTGGCTCCACCCCTTCCAGCCACTCAGGTGCACTGCTTGCACCTGAGCTCCCTGGGTTAGCCATGCCTTCCCACCTGGTGCTCCACCATTCGTTCAGGCTGTGACCTGGCAATTCCACTGCATGCCACCAGCTTTCACATTTGTGGACCCCCATTGGCAAGTCTTTCATGAGCAGTAACATAACCAACAGAGAGAATTAACGTTGTTCATTTAAAGAGGAGGTTGGCAGTTAGTATTAGGAACAGCTGTGCCCCTTTTGAGATTTAATTGAGGTCTACAAGCATGCCAAAGGAAGAGAAAACAGCCTTTGAGTAACAAGCTGACTAGTATCTGACATTTCCCTTCTGTATTCCCAAGGAAGACCCTCCCCTTGGGAAATGTGACAGGCACAGTTAATCAGAGCTGGAGATTTCATTGGAAACCATAAAAAGGAAAAGCTACTTTTTTCAAGCAGGTCTCTAGATGGTCTTTGCTTCTGACTATCAGACAAAGCCATGTCACAGAGAGATGTGTCCTGAGAGAGGTGAAAAATATGGTCTGTCTCACTGAGGACAAACATTCTAACTTTTTTTTTTTTTTTTTTTGGTCCCAAAACACTGCTATTAGTAGCATGACTCTGTTCTGGCATTTGAATGTTTCAAGGACAGCGTGACAAGTTGGCTTGTGTGCACTGAGGGTGACCATGGGTATGAAGTATCACACACATAAGCACATATCTATGTATGTATATATATACATATATACTTACATATATATATACTGCAACTGTGATGGGCTGAAAATTCGGGCCCTCAATATTTATAACTTTGGCTCATATCCCAAGCAAAGCAGCCCTGTTGCAGAAGCTCTATTTGTGGCAATGGGATCTACACGCTCCATTTTAGTTCTAATCCTAGGCAAGCTGGCAGACATAAGGTTTTATGGGAAGCAGAACAACTAATCCATGCTGAAGTGCAACGCAGAAAAGTTTCCTAAGTATAGCGTCCCCTCAAAAATATGAGGGCTCAAATTAACCCCCTAAATCCTCTTCATCAAAGTCAGCCAAGCCTGGGGATGGTAAATTGATTATGTGGCCAACCCCAGCAGTGCAGGCTCTTAGAGCAATTGGAGAAATTATGGGAAAGGGCTCTGAGGGAAGTGCAGAAAAAGGACAGAGCTAGCAAAACTACCGACATGGAAATCTCCCAGAGCTCAACATTTGAGCACAGTTCTGCTGAATCTACAACATTCACACTAGAATTTGGGAAGTCTAGGGTCTTACGGAGAGACTGATTCAGCTTTGAGAAACAGAAAGGTGAGTCCCAATCTGAAGCAGACCCTTGGGTTTTCCCTGAATGTGAATTATTATGGCCTTGAACTGCTGTTGGTTACCCCTTGCTATCACTGCCTGGTGCGGTGTGTACTCCTTGGCCCCACATATTCCCATCCCCACTGTCGCATCCAAAACCATGGCTGTGTCTAGCTCCTGGACTGCATTAAACAATCAAAGAGGGGTTTCATTCTGCTTTGTGAGTATTGGACAGGGGCCAAGTTTTGAGTGGAGGTCTCGTTACAAACATTCTTACAACACAGAAGTGTGGCCAGATCCAGGCTTTGTGTTTGGACACATACCTCCCAGTCAAGGAGAAATTTCCAGTTGTTTGGGTACTGAGTCAGCAGAAATGTTGGGAATTAGCAAAGGTTTCCTTTGTTTTGTTTTTCTTCCCCTTCGAACTCTGAAACGGGATCAAATTTTGTTGCAGCTTTGGCCAGTGCTTCACATGGCCTCCCAACTGAGATCTCTAACAGAAGACTGCCAACTCTACTGGGAATTTTCTGTGACCCTTACATTTGGTCCAGAAAGAAGGGTACTGAGACCATCAAACTCATATCGTATGAGTTCCTGGAGGGACTTGCAACCAAAAGTCCGTATTACCGAAGTGCAACTCATAGATTCAGAGCAGAAAAAGCGGGAGGAGAGGAACTTAATAAAAACATCTTATATAGAGAAGCTCTTGTGTAATATTTCTCTGTTGACCAATCAGTAGTTTGTGGGATTTTTTTTTTAATTTAATGAGTAATTCTGGGATAATTAATATTATCTCAAGGACGATTTTCTGATAATGCCAAATGCAAATTTTGGCACACACATTCAGCCTAATGAACCCTAGAGTAGGAACAGGTTCACCAGCTTCTCCCTTCCTGATGGCCATAGAGCGCTGGAACTTGAAAATTCAATCTTTTGCTGCTTATTGCTGCCATGGGAACTTCTGCTTCTATATCACTAATTCAAAACTGATCCTGGGAATAGCAGTGCACTGACAAATATACCTACCTTCCTAGTGCATTTTCTGACTTGGAACCTCAGTGGAAACTTGGAGTAGTTCCAAACTCACTTAAATAAAACTGTTGTCATTTGAAAGCTGGGGAAAAGATGCTTCAGGAAAATCAAGAGTAGATCTAGGATGTTACGAACAACAAAAGCAACCCAAACTAACAAAATCTAGTACATAGAAAAGAGCCGCCTTGCACCATTTTATCAATGACCCCAACAAAATCCCCCATTAACTTGTCCCTGAGAGCTGAGCACCTAAGTCTGTAGGAACACTGCTTGAAATTTCCTCCATCAGATACCCAGATGAAAAAAGGGATAAAAACCTGCGTTTCTTTTACATTCTTTTGTCCTTATTTATTTCTTCCCTTTCTTTTCTGGCATGTGGGACTTTTCAACAGAAAGCGGTGTCTCAAGCATCCTGGGGATGGAGGAGTAGTTGAGGCAAAATACACAGTGAAGAATTTCCTGGGTCTCTGGTGGGACAGAAGTTCTGTGAACTGCAGCCCAACCAGTTTTCATGCAGCCTCAGAAACCTATAAATGTTTTCAAAGAATATTTACTAGCAACCTTTTCACTAACATTTGCCAAACTCACTTGAAAAGGGGAGTGATTTTTCTGTCAGAGGAGCAATTTCTTGCAAAGAAACCAACAGCCCCTTTCAGCTGCCATGAAACAAACAAACAAAAAAAATAAAAAACCAAAAAAAAGGGGGGGGGGGGGGGGGGGGGGAACAATAAAAAAAGAAGGAAAGAGTAAGAAAAAGGAGGAGGAGGGTAAAAAAGCATCTGTAAACCATAGTCTGCAATTTTGGCTTTGGAGCTCAAGATAATAAGACCACTGACTGACAAATTCCAAGAGTATTTTCCTATTTATATTAGCTTATATTTATTTGTTCAATATGTGAGGATGTGATTCCTTGCATTAATCATTAACTTGGTAGAGCTTTTCCTGCTTCCTTGCCAACATTTAGAAGAAAAAAAAGTCCACAAAAAACCTCCAAAGTTTCCATGTCGATTGTAAGTGGCACTGCATGGAATAAGCCCCCCCTGCAGGAAAGGGCAGGACAAGATGTCAGGACAGTGCTGCAGCCTAGGGTTGTATTGCGTTTTATTTATATCATTGTTGCTGGGAGATCTGTGAAAAGGAGTGCAGATGCTCTTCTTAAGGAAACAAACAGGCCAAGCATGAGTTGGGTTTCAGAGGAGGTCTGAAGAAACTTCTCTGAGCCTTGTCAGCCCTGCACTCACTTCTCCATATGGAATTACCCAGGTGACCGCTTTAGTCTGAGAACCAGCCTTTCAACCTGCACTACAGCAATAGCTATGATCCTTGACATACTCTGCAACTCATCTGTCTTCCACACCTATAGCAGCTTCTTTGAAGATGCCTACTAACCTCATTAGATGCCTAGTACCATACCAGTAGGAAACTAAACCCCTCAGTATTCTGGGACATGTTTCAATGTACAGGGACTCAGATCCCATTCAGACCTCAAAGAATTGTGTTGGTACTGAGGAATAAGTAAGAGGTGTAATAGGAATCTGTCATCATTTCGTGAAGAGTTTGGCCTCTCTGTTTAGTGCTGGAATTAATCAGTATGTCCACCCAGTGCAAACACAAGCAATTGCTTCCAGCAGTTTCCAGCACCAATAGGAGAAAGTGAGCATTTGGAGAGGTGCCTTCCAAGAGGCTGCAAAGAAAAGGGAGGAAAAAAGTGAAGATCCTATGGCTGAATCAGTTTTCATGTTGTCTGAGTTGAGGCTCTGCCTTCCACCTAGAAAAGTCACAGGCCAGAACAGCATCAGGTTTGGATTAATCTGTGAAGAGCAGCCATGTGAACTTAAGGGTCAACTAAAAGATAGAGTTCATCTGAGCAGAGTAAGCAGAGATTATTTCTCTCCTGAACAGTACAAGGAAATTACAGGAAGAAAAAATGGGAGACCCAGGAATTCAGGTGTGACTCAGTCTGCTGTTAGCACTGTTAAAAGTTACATACCCAGTCTTCTCAGGCACTGAAACAGCTTCCCCCCTCCAATTCCTATTTATTTCATGACTTCAAAAAGAATATCTCTGCTACGCTATAAAAACTCATCAGCTCTCAGGGCCGCAGGAGGGAAAGTAATGTTTTACACACATCTTTGGTGCTACTGGGTAGGGGTGGCTGAACAACTGATTATTTCTGGTATGCTTCTGGAGCAGGTGAAACAACAGCACTTTCTATGCCATGAAGTCTTGCCTTCTTAGCACAGAGAAACACGTGTCCTGGCAAGCATTGCTCAGGCAGTTAACCCACCAGCTTAAAATTCATCCTGCACTTTGAAGTGAGTCATCCAAGTGGGGAATGGAAATCTCCAAGGTACGCAGGCCTTCTCCCTGCCCGTGTGGGATAGCTCACCGCAACACGTTCTTCAGAAACAGGGCCAGTCCAAGGCTGTGTGACTCAAACAATCAGGTTTCCATCACCTCCCCTGGGATACTAGTCCAACTTTAGGAAAATTTTCCCTCAAGCTAATTTTTCCTTTGCTTAGCCTCAATCCGCTGCTCTTAATTCTCTACATCTTGCGTTAGCCCCCCTCCACCCTGGACCTCCCCGAATGACTGATCTTTCTTCTTGGATGATCTTCAGATATTTGCACATCATTATTTTTCTCTCCTGCTAAGTGGTCTTGTAGCCCATAGTAATGCTTTTGTGTCATAATGTTTTGGGCCCTGTGTTTATGTGGAGTCATTTTCTTGTCTTCTTTTTACCAAAAAAATAAAAAATAAATGTCCAAAAATGTAAATGGAAAGCAGAATCTACCAGATTCACTAACAAGTCAGGATGCCATCTGCCAAAGTGTCTTCCAGAGTGCTTTTATTTATGGCTGACTTTCAAAACTTTGCAAATGAAGTAGCATAATGGAAATGTTGGCACCACCTTATCTTTTCATACACTAATGCAGAGCCATATGAACACACTGGGGATTCATGGGTATAAAACTTTGACCCTATGGAAGCCCAGCTGGGAATCAACAAATATCCTTTTGTCTTAACTTTTTTTCTTAGAACTTCGTTGGGTTTGTTAGTAATCAACCTCACCATTATCTTACCTACCTAGAATGATGGTCATCCCCAAATATACTCATGACCTGGGCACAGTACCCATCCATTGTTTTGTTTTATGAGGAGCAAAAAACACTATAGCAGAGGACTCCCACATCCCATTTAACAAATATCAGCTCCTTCCAACAGGAAGGTGCATTAACAAGAAGGTGTAGAAAGTCATGACAGAGCCAATGAAGGAATCTCCAGTGAAATATTTTGGAACGGGTTAGATATGTATGTGCAGACAGGGAAAGCACCTTCTGAAAGTGACTTCTCTTCACTCTTTGTAAACAAGCTTAGAAAACTTGCTCAGCCTGCAGTATCTCCCTTGTAGACATCTAAGATTAAGGTAGGAAGAAACACTGAAGTGTGAGAGTTATGCTTTAATTGTACTGTGCAAAATGGGAAATTAACAGCAATGCCTGCTAAGAGCCACAGGAGTAGCTGAATTAGATGGATTAGCTGACAGTTCATTTCCTCTTTCTCTCTATAGTGCTTCTAACTTGAGTCATTCACACCCAAAATGCATAATGTCACTTACAGAAGCACACCATTCCTTCCTCTAAAGTGGTTTGTGATGGCTGTTTCATAACAAACACTAAGGCTGTGCAGAAGCTCTGGAGTGCAGTGCTGCAACTAAAGGTCTGTGATTTTGTCCGGTTCAATGGATTACTCCTAAGAGGGATGTGAATGATGAATACAGTAACATAGTTCATCCCCGCCACAAACAAACAAACAAACAAACAAGCAAATCCTTTTTTGTGTGACATTTCTAACAGAGTCAAAGCATTTGGTGGAAAACTCATAAAAAAGAGAAATCACTACTGTAGGGGGAGTGGTGAGGTGGCAGTGAAATAGAAACTGGTCAGGATCTAAGAATTAATGATGCTGACAGTTTAGAACTTCATATTCCAGGAAGTGTGTTTCTCTCTATTTGACCCCACTGGCTGCAGCGGCCATACCCACAGCATAAGGCTCCAGATCCCAACTGCTTAGACCTTATCGTTTGCTGATGCTTTTTTCCTGCAGCACACTGGATTCCTTCTAAACATCTGTTTGCACATAAAGATGTGTTGAAAAGACTGTGGTTATTCATTTACTCACATTTTGACATGGCATTGCTGAGTGGTTATATTAGCAAGGCTGATGAGTTTTCTTTACAAAGGGAAGCCCCGTGGAACAACATGAAACAGGCATTGCTACAATTTTGCTGGAAAGAAAGAGGGGAAAAATTCAGACCCCAGAAACGAGTCAGCTCATGGCACATCTCCACCCAGCAACAGAAAGGCTGAAAAAGTCCTAATTAAGGCAATGAGTTCACAGAGCAACAGGCAGTACCAAAGGGCCTGGGAGCAGCATGTCTGAATTCACGTGCCTGAAGGTAGAACCCCGTTTTTCCTTTAGAATGGAGATGGCTTGGGCACGGCACTGAATGGTCACTGATGGGTTTCTTCTGTGCTAACACTGGGTAGAGGCAGAGGCTGTGACACATACATTGACACGGAGTCCAAAAAGTCTGTCTTCAGCTCCAGGTAATCAATTTACTATATGCAAAGAAAAACCGCACAGTTGTATACAAAAAAAAAAAAAAAAAAGTACATGTTCAGTACTTCAGTCTCCTCTCTTGCTTAGAGGTGAAGGTGATATGAGGCAAATTCCCTTCCCTCACTGGGACCATTTCAGGCCAAAAACTATGGCTTGTGTGAGGCCAGAAGCTGCACTAGATAATCTGCTGGCTTTCAGAGGAGTGAACCACCTCCTCCCCACAGCACCCCACTCACAGTCTCTATAGAGATTAACAGTGCAGACAGATGTGCCTTCTGCCAGCAGCTGTGCTGATGAGAGAAATCACTTCCCTCCAGACTTGTCACAGCTTCCCTGCCTACACAACTTCTCCCATTGCTTTCTCCCTTACCCCTTTCAGCCACAAGCTGGATTTGTTAACTATCTATCTGAATAATAACATCTTTGCAAACTTGGGCCAATCAGATTGGAAACAAGTTGGGGAACTTTTGCAGAAGCGGCTCTCCTGTTGTGTTGCTCTGATATATGTAAACAGCTTGGTCAGTTTTTCTCCTCCAAGGGGATTACGTTCAAATAGGATGAAAGATACAGTTCCTTGCTAAGAGCATCGGGAGAAAATTGCCCTCTTGCAGATTGCTTGTCCAGTTCCATTGTTGTGTGTGTCAGGAAGACCCATGACTGAAACATTGGTTACTCCAAATCCCAAACCAGGAAAGAAGCCATGGGACTCAGGGTATGCTAAACAGCAGGACCATGGCTCGTGGGATCTATTAAAAGCAATTTCCTTCCCTCCTGTCATAGTACTGCAGTTCTTCTTCTGTCACACACCTTGACAAAATGCTGTTCTGTGAAACAATTGTTCTACACATATATCCATCTTCAAGGACAACTTGAGCCACTTGAGGCTTCCCCAAGGCACTGGAGTAACAGCTAATATCTCACAGAAGAGCTTCAGCTTGCAAACTTAGTGCGGGGCAAGGCAATATGCTCACGCCTCTTGGATGCATGTCAGGAGATCACTGCTCTGTAAGGCTTGGCTAAGGCTCCTGAGTTCCCTCCCAGGGAATTTATCAGGAGAGATAGGATCTCTCTCTTTTGTGTGTGCAAGTTTATATTTTGATTTGGACCCAGCATCCATACTGATATCTGTTTGATTTTTTGCAAATCCATCCCCCCTAGGTGAATGGATGAACCAGAAGGAAGCTGATTGCACCACTCACCTCCCTTTTCCTCTCAGCCATCAATCACCTCTCTGCTTTTATGACCTAGAGTTCAATTGTCTCAAGGTTTATTTTTATTGTATTTTTTGTGTTAATTAAATTTGGATTCCAAGCTTAACAAAAGCAAAAATGGTTTTGCTGAGGCTGGGAAGCAGAATGTGTATCACTGTTATCTGAGTCCAGCCAGCAGGCAAATGATACCAATGTCGCTAAAGGCTTAAAGAGGCCAAGAGATAGAGAGAGATGAAGAAAGAAGAAGGAAAGAAATCATAAGATCCCTATCAGCTTGCAGTTTTCCTAGCTTGTCTGTTCCATTTTGGGAGAGGGAGGGATCTGTGTGCTCTGGCACTTTGCAATTTGTTGGTGTTTTTTTTTTGTTTCCCCACATCTGTGTGTATCTTACCATATACATGACAGCACAGCAAGAGAAAAGCCATATGTTCACATCGTTGTTTCTTTATATGGCTGTGAATGTAATACTGAGCTCAGAAAAGAAGAGGGGGAATAGGACCAAACTACTCTTTTTTGGGTACACTAAGGAAGTAGTTGAAGGTGCTTTATGTGGTTTGGACAAGCTGCGATACACAGCCTAAAGGTTAATTACGGATGGCTGTCCTGCAAAAATGTCCGCTCACCCCTTTTTTTTAGCTTCTCATGACAGATGTACAGGTGGTCTGTATTAGGTGCTGCCGAAGTCACAGTAAAAGGGCAACTTCCGTTCAAGAATTACCATACAGACTAAAGAGTTTTTGTTTTGCTTTAGTTTGGCTACTGGGGAGTGGGGGAAGAGGGGATGGAGTGATGGGAGAGGTCAGAGCAAGGCCAGAGACCCTCTTCCAGACCTCTCCCTCTAATCTGCAGGGTGTCTGGCCCCCGGTCACTACCAGCCATGAGCATCATGTGAGCACTCCCTTATCTGCCCCAGCTCAGTCAGCCAGTACTGCTCCAGCAGCTGATCCAGGTGGTATGAGCTAATCCAGCTGACTTCTGCTTGAAGCAGAGCTCATTGCCAGTAGAGCTGTGGGAGAGGTAATCTTTGGCTGGAGGGCTTCGCCAAGCATCTGCAAGCTGTAATGGCTTCAGTTGACAAAGCCACTTGCTGGCTGAACATCTGCTGACAGCTATTTATAGAGGATAATTGGTACATTGGCACGAGACAGGGCTTCACTGGTGCCACTTCTCCCTGAAACTGGGGTTGCCTTTCCTTTTCTTTGTTTCCTCTCCCATCTTCTCATTCAGCCTGGCCATGAGAAACACACTGGCTATGTGGGCACAGAATGGAGCAAGAGGGGAGGACTGCAAAGAGGCATTTCTTACCACATTTCCTCTTTCTCACTGTGGTTCATGTATATGCACCAGGTCTCATGTGCTACTAGCTGGGGTGAGGCTGCGGGAAGGGGGAGCGTCTCAGATGGGGCTGATTGTTGGAGCATGATTCCATGGGAAGCTTTGTGTTCAGGTGCAGGCTGCTCCTCTTAGGTAATCACTGAAGACACAGCCAAGCCCCTATCTGCAGAGAGCTGTACTTCCAGTCCATAACACCTTGGCATTGTTCTGCTCTCATGAGTCAAACCATTGAGCAAGTCAAAAGTGCAGAAACATGGAACGAATTATCTTTATAGATCAGCTTGTTCAATACCTCCAGCTTCCCTCACTCTTTTCCTTGTGGGATGTTTCCCTTTCAAAATGATGAAGATTATTAGGCCTGTGGACAAGCCATGATAGCTCTCTTCAGAGAGGGCTGGGAGTGATGAATGTCTTTTCTATGTCTCTCGCCCCCTCCAAATTAATAATGGTATACCATCATTTCCCTTCTCCAGACTTTTTTCCCAGCTTTTGCTTGATCTCACTATAATGTCTTTGCACTGGGAAAAATAAATAAATAAATAAATAAGACAAGCCCCTTCTAAGAAGAAGGCATCTGAAGAATAAGAATGATAAAATGGTATCTTCTTACCGACTAGCCCATCTTGGCACAATGATGACCACTGCTGGGATCCAACCCCTTCAGGAAGGGGTTAATCAACACAGTGTCTTGGGCCCTTGGAATATTTTAGAAGAAAATGACCGTTCATGCAAGAAGGAGACCGGATGGGAGCTGCTTGCTGGATGGTAACAGCACATGGCTCGCATAGCGCTAAGCTTGCATCACTTTTTCCGTTATAAATTCTGAGCCCGTTTGGGATCCAAACTATCGGCTCAAGGATGAGCAATATTTATTTTCAAATATTGTGCAAAATATTTCGAGTCTCTTTCAATCCCATGGTGAAGTGGGGGGTGGGGGTGGGTGGGGAGGGTGGGAGCAGAGGGGGCTTAGGGCAAGGCTTTCTGGATCCTTTTCTCTTTTGCAGAGTGTCCAAAGTGTTTTATGCCTGAAGTTCCAGACCAAAATGGGTTTAATTTTAAGCAAATATTTATTCTTTCTTCAGTCAGAAGGGCTGAGGCAGAAATAAAAGCATCAGTGTTTGACCTCTAGCAAGCAAGTTCAGGCTGCGCAAAAGAAAAAAAAAGAGCATGTGGTGGATGAACGAGTCTCCAGAGGGAAGTGGAGAGAGAAAGATAGGGGAGTGCTCTGTGGTGGCCTGTAGCTTAAATTAACAACAATATTATTTTGCAGGAGCTCTTGGAGGGCACCCTCCAGTTGCACTTGGTGTTTACATGGGTGCAGGAAAAGGCAGCTCCTCTTCCAAACCCAGCATCTAATTCTGATGTTGTTTCACTGGATGTAGTTCAGAACGAGTCTCAGTTTCTGCAGCAGGCCAAGGAGCCAGTGGGATTAGGGACGTGACAGCCGAGGGAAGAGCATGAGGGAAAGGAATTCCCAGTTTCCCGAGAACCCTTGCACCTTTTTGATCACATGAGCAATTATTAACAGCACATAATTATCCAGCAGCGTCCAGGCAAGTTGGCTCCTTGCAATGTCATAAAATGATTAACAATTTTTAATATAAATTTTGAAGCTTTTATTATTTCTAAACATTTCAGTTTCTTTAGACTATCCAGCAAGGCCGACTGCCTTCCGGGAAAATGGCTGCTGATGCTAAAACTCAGATTTGGAGTTTTGCCACTCATGTAACTATCCTTTCTCTTAAGACATCCCACTGCTTTGTGATTTGCACTTGTCATTTTAAATCACTTTCTCTGGAGTACCTGAAGAAAAGCTGATTCTACACACCATGGAGAATGCAGCTTCATTTCAAGCTTCTATGATTTCAAGATCTGTCATAGGTGACAGTGCTTTGAGGATCAAACCTACAGAGTGATACCCATGTTCTTTTAAGTTTCCTTGGTCCTCTGTTGCTTCTGAGGATCGTTTCGAGAGCAACAGGGAATATTCACACTTACAAATCCTCCCCTACTTTCTGTCTCACTGTTGTTGATTGCAACTACAGTTACGTCACCAACCTCTGGAGCTCATTGTGGACTTCCAGCACCCCAAGCTTTTGTACTAACCTTAAGCACACTGCAGAGATTAGCAACATAATTTTTACCCAGGCAATAGCTGAGCACCTGCAATTTACATAATGTCAACAGAAAGTTGGTCAGTACCCCTATTTCTCCAGTCAGAGTAATCACCACTAAAAAGTAATTTGCAGTAACTTCTCAGTTCAGATGTCTTCTCCTTGGAGTCAAGGTGAGATTGTGTCCATCTTCCAAAGAACCACAAAGAATTCAAGACATTGTCCTACTCTGTCTGTGTTTCCTGGGACAATGAGGTCAGATTTAGGGTCACAATCCTGTACTAGCTCATCTTACAGGTATTGTTAACATTCAAAACCAACAGTAAGGTTTTTCGCTTGAGCAAAACTCTTAATTCTCATTATACCCAGGACCTACACAAACTGTCCTGCTGTTTAACTCCATTCCCCTCTGGGGCCTTTCTACAGACTTGAAGATATTTGGATCACGCTTACAAAGCCTTCCACTGGAGCTGGATGCAAGTCCATCAGTTCGGATTTCAGTCTCAGATGAGATATAATACCTCAGGCAATGACCCACACATGGACAGCAGCAGATCTCCCAGTCAGCATCTGGCCTGTGCTCATCATCAGTGTGTACTGACACAGCCCTCAGCATAAATCCTTTTGCCGTTTATAATACAGTGGTGGTGAAAACAAACGTATTGTCTGTTGGAGAACTGCTCTGAAGTTCCCGTCCTTGATTGTATGATTCATGTGATCTCAGGCAGAAATGTAAATTAAATATGCCAAAATATAAATAAGATGTAACTAATAATATAATAGAGATTGTATTTATAGAGCAAGCCCCCATTGTATTAAGAGTCCTCGTGCACCCCTGCCTTCTTTTCCACAAAAGCAAACTGCTTACCTCTGCTGTCTTGGCTCGCTTTCACTGACAACAAGGATGGCTCGGTGACCTCTCGAGCCTCCTACCCATCTCTTTCTCTTTTCCTTGCAAACAGTACTCTCCCTTTCCATGTTAAAAACTGTTGTGCAGAACTGGAGGCACAGAGGAGAGCCAGCAAATTTTTCAGCAAGCTTTCTGCAGTAATACACGTACTTTTTGCTCTGTTTGTAATACAAGAGCACTGACAAGTAGATCCCCCTTCTTTTTTATTTTTATTTTTTTTTAGAAAGTATGAGCTGAAGACAGTTACAGGGGGCAGCTGACGCAGGACAGATCTGCAGAAAGGACAAAGCCACTGGAGTACTACTCCACGTTGCAGCCTGGGTTTAACCTCTGATCTCCCTACAGGTTTTCTTTTAGCTGCTGTCTAAAGTTAGCACGCAGTAGTACTTGGCTTCACAGATGATTCATATTGGGTTTTCAGCTTGGATTAGGCAGTCCCAGTTTATTAGAACAGGTTTTCCCTCTTGATTAGAGAAGCAAAGTATGCACTGCACTTCAAATTTTCATCCTTTAGGAGATAGTCTAGGACCAAAGAGTTAAAAAAGAAGTCTCTGAATTCAGGATATTTATCCTGGCAAAGAGAAGATGAATATCTCTGTTTTATAGCTTAGGAATTGCTGCCTGTCTTTATGAGGCAGAGAGTTCGTGGCACACAGGATTGCCCCAGTATCAGCTTCTCCTCACATAGAATATTAGAATATTTATTTATTTATTTATTTTCAGAGGAAGATTGCCTTGTTTTTTATTTTAAGGGGAAGACTATTCTAGAAGAAAGTGGATTCGATTCTGTCTCTGAGTTTATGGCAGCTGAATTTCTGTGCCTTTCTGAATGGTTTCTCCAAATCCCACAGGGAAAGAACAATGTCCTCAGTGGGAAGCTTTCCCCTTACAATCCCTTCCCCGGACCATCTCCTCTTCCAAGCTGAGACACCAGCAGCAGAATTCTGGGGACACAGTGTTCAACACTCGTGATTCTGGCTTCTTGTTCCTCTCCCCTGCAGGGGCTGGGAGAACAGGCTGCAGCATCCAGCAACTCAAAAAGAAAAATAAACGTGGGATAGGTCTTCAGATGATCACATACTCTGCTCTACACATGCTACTGCCAGGATCTGCAAATATTTGTGTGATCAGGCTCCATGGGGTTTAGAGCAATACGGACTGAGTTGCTCTCCCACAGCCCCCCTTTTCCCTTCCTCCTCCACCCCTGCTGTTTCACAGTTCTCCCAGGTTTTGGGACAAGACACACAGCATTTTATTATTCAGTCAAAACACGTGGGTGACCTTAGAGGTAGAAGCGTCTGGCCAAATGACATACAAGCATTTGCTCAATTCTGCAATTTGTTCAATTCCTCCTCCCCTGCTGCACAGATCCTGTAGATTGTTTGGGTTGCAGGTTTTATATCTACATATATACATAATTGTTTTATTTTCTCTCCCCTCTCCAAGAGCAATTAAGGAGGGTTTTGGTTTTTTTTTTTCCTTTCAAGGTTTATGTCAAGGAAGAGTCAAAGATTGAGCTGTGAACCTACGTAAAGGAACCCCTGGCAAAACCTTTGAAAGCTGTGCATCTGTGTGAGAAGAGAATGTCAGGAATAGTTAGCAAAAAATGAACAGCCCTGATCCAACCCTGTGATTCTTCTCCTGCCAAGTTCTCCAGTACTCACTGGATGATCCAGCAGAGCTTTGGCAGGACGCTCTCTTAAAGCTTTCTTCCTCCTGTTTACCTGCTGTCCAGTTTCATTGGGAAACTTAGAGAGTTCAATAGAAAAAGATCATTAAGGCTTCAGGTAATGCTAGCAACAACAGGCTGGAGTCAAAACAAATCCAGGCCCACCACTGCAACAAGGTGGTGTGGCCCCAGCCCAAGAAGGACTGGGGTGGGCAGGGGAGAAATCAGAGCTTCCTCTGAGCTGCTCTGGTCCCTGCCTGCATGGGCGTGAATCTGTGCCTCCCCACAGCAGAATAGGGCCTGGCACTCAGGAGCCTTCCTGCTCTGCATTGATTGCTTCCTCATCTCCCTGCCTGGAGCTGATTGCCATGCATGTGGCCATTGCAGGGACACGGAACAGCTTTGCAGTGCATGTCTTGCCTCATCTGTAATATCCCCCCCGGTCTTCCGCTCATCTTGTCCCATGATCTGAGCTACACCAATGACTCTCTTCTAACTGGATCCGACATCACCTACATACAGCTAAGCCTGCACACAGCTATCATTTCCTTCAATTTTCTTCCAGGTCTGAAAACCAACCTGCTGATTTACGGATGCCACCTAACAGATGTGTCGTTAGGGATAAAAGGAGATACATGTATGTATACATTTTGGGTGAACTGATCTGCCTCAAGCCTTTCCCAGCCAAGTCCTTCTCTCCTCTGTCCCTCAAGGTTGCAAAAACATTATTCAAGGCACAGCCTCATACCTTTGGAACATGCCTAGTGAGCTCTAAATCCTTCAGCAACCTTAAAACACACAGTAGGAGAACATGTTTGGTGGAGGAAAGCTTTCTGAGCTAGTCAGCAAAGACAGGAGATCTGGAGGTTGCAAGGTGAAGGCAAAAGGTGAACTAGAAAATGAGCTGCAAGTCAGACCTTCAGTGTGAGGATAATTAACTGCTGCAAGAGATTGACTAAACAGTTGGTGAAATCAAGGCAGGGAGTTGTCCTAGAATTTGCACACTGGTTCAACCACAAAATTACAAGCATAAAAGTGGGAATTACTAAGGGAGGATTTCTGGACCATACGAGGGAACAGAACAATTAGATCACTTTTTTTTTTTTTTTTTCCCCCTGGCTGTAGAACACATGGATCTCCTTAGGAAATAGGAATAAAACTCTCAAAAAAATGTGCTTTTTAAAAACTCAGATTCAAACAGCAACGGTAGAGTATCTACGGCTTTCTGAAAGAGTGAGAGAGAAGGTATTGAAGAGTAGCTTAGAAAACTCCTGGGTCATAAAAAGATGAAGATGGAGGCTGAGGGAGTGAGAATGGATGGGAAACTTCTCTTTTTCCTTCAATATGTGTACAAATTGTTCAACCAGACTCATCTTTTCACTAGCATTCCTTTCAGAAAGTCTCTCATCCCCCAGTTCAACAGTATGCATCACACGCTACCAATATAAAATAAATTAACTAATGCACAGTAGTCTTGCAAGCTCCTTTCTCCATTTAGAACATTTTTGTTTGTTTGTTTCACATGGTTGCACAGTACAGGATTTGCAAAGAGTGGAAATTAAATGATCATTTTGTTCTCTTCAGCACTCTGATTACGTTCCTTATGCCTTTCCCCAGGAGCTGTACTTTCTGCAGTTTAATTTGATATATTGCTAGCTACACTTTGCAGTTCCCAACAAAACTTCTTTCCAAAGAGACCAGACTTAAGATCCATTCAGCTACTCCAGCTCCTGCACGCCTGCTCTAATTTTGTGGTTTTGTACATGTGGATTGTAATGCAGTTTTCCAGTGAGGCTCGCAGCCTCTCGGGGTGCATGAGAGTCAGCATGATCTGACCTTGGGAAATGAATGACTGTTGATCAGATCCAGGTAGGGATTTGATTTGCTGCACAATGAGAATTTGATTCCCCCGAGGTTCTAAGGAGCAATGACTGGGTGTCTTCAGGAGGGACTTTTATTACTGGCTGGTTTCTTATCAGATCATTTGGCTGTACCTCCAGATTTTCTGCAGAGGATAAGTTGAGAGTGTTCATAACGCCACACTGGGAATATCAGATAGACTGCACTACAACATCTCCAAGGCCCTCCCGCAGACAAGTAATGTGGACAGACTACATATTTGACCTCAGGATCTCTCCTACACCTTAGTATAAACACAATCAACATGCCCTTGAACATGTCCTTCACAAGGGCTCTCAGACATGAACTGGGACATGGATCATCTGAAGTTACATGTTGCGCTGCATTCACACCATTGCAAACACACCATCCCCTAGACTACACTATTTTGTAGCAAAATCCTGTACAAATGCTTTAACTTCCAAGATGAAGGCTTGAACTGATGGATCGATGGATGGGCAGATAGATGGATGGATGGGTGGAAGGTAGGAAGGAAGGAAAGGAAGAAGAAAAAATTAAGATGGTATGAGAGGAAAACAAACTAATCAAGGTGCTAGATTTATTATTTGCGTGTGTCTGAAGTCGTGCAAAGCCCAGGAACAGCCAAAAATATGTCTCCCAGAGCAAAATAAGAGGAAAGGTAGACATCTTTGCTGACAGTATGGAGCAGTGGTCCTGAGCAGAGCCACAGCAAAGCTGAGGTGTGAAAGTCACCTACGGGAAGTAGTTAAGCACAAGCCCTGCAGGATGCTGTGACTGTACCAGG
Organism: Alectoris magna; assembly: GCA_030625065.1. Classification (NCBI taxonomy): domain Eukaryota; kingdom Metazoa; phylum Chordata; class Aves; order Galliformes; family Phasianidae; genus Alectoris; species Alectoris magna. Next base: position 10,587,777 of record CM060567.1, read on the forward strand.
AAAAGAGCTGCAGGCTCAGTCTGGTGACTGAAAGGAGGAACACATTTGTGTATGCTGTGGATACCAAAGTTTCTCTTTGTGGCTGTGTTTCAGAACTACACAGGTGAGGTTCTTATGTGGAGGAAATAGGTACACTCAAATCCACATAGACAAAGACAAGCAAGCAGGAAACAGGAAGAGAATCCAGTTTAGTCTATGAAGGAGTTCATGTGTCACAGCCCTCCTTGGTGTGTTTGCTTTCCTAGTTTTCAGTGGAAGTTATCCTCAGAATGCCCTGATGAAGAGGGAAACATTTGCTATGTTTTTCCAGACAAACAAAGCATTGAGTAGGTTCAGTAATTACGCTGGGGAATTTCCTTTGTCACTACCCACACGTATTTTCAACATGATATTGGGTTCTTACTTTGATCCAGCAGACCATCTCCTTCAGCCTGCACTAACCAAGAGCTGGGAACTTTCTTTAGTGGATGAGAATGTTAGTAACTGGTGCAGCAGAAGTTTTATTACTGGATGTTAGTGGTTCATTCTGTGAAATTCTAAGTAAGGGAGAGGAAATTCCAAACCAGTTATGTAGCAGGGAAAAGGAGAAAAAATCATCAAAAAACACAAAAACTTGCAAATTAATAACTCAGCTGATGGTCTTTTTTTTCTTCTCCACTCAGATGGAGAGGACCCTACGTGGCTGGAGAAAAAAAATTCCAATTAAAAAAACTTGGTTTTGCCTACACAGCACAGACTGATTAAAGGCCTTTTGCTGGGTTGTTATCCTTTTATTAGCATGAATCTAATAATAATAATATCACCACAAGTATATTTACATTGCTGATGCCAGAGGGCCTCCAGGCAACTTAATAAAATGCAGCTCAAAGAGTGCTGATCATTAATAGGACAATGTGCTGAAATAAAACTGAGAGCAAGGGTGAACTAAAAGCCAGGGATCCATCTCCAGTGCATGCAGGCTGATAATAAGCCAGCTAAAATATCTGTCCTCTTTTAGCAGCAGCTTCAGAGCACTGTGTATGTTGAACACAATGGATGTGTTAGCTATTGGCATCTGCAAAATAAACAGATCCATATATCCCAGTTTAAGGCTTCTGAAAACAAGATGCTAATCTGTCTCTGCTTAGAATTCTCTGGCTCTGGAATTTATCATGAGGCCAAACCCACAAAAGGGCAGAGAGAATCTCCAGATCTAAAGCTATGGAAGGCAACAGATAGGCTGCCAGTGCTTCAGATGGGTTTTGGTCAAGCCTAATTTTCTCTTGCTTTCCACTCTTGCTCCATCACAAAGACAAACCTTGGGCACAGGAAGAATTTGACAACAATTCCAGTTTCTTAATACGCTGATGTTTCATCTGACAGCCCTGGAGAGACAACGTGGCCTTCTGTTATCACAAGAGACAGGTGGTACATTCCCAGCTCCCACATCATCCCTTCTTCAGTGCTTGCTCACTGCTTTTGGCACCTCATTACCCTCGAAGTATTCCTGCTCTGACGAGGAGGGGTGGCTGCATAGATGAAATTCTGTGGTTGAATCTAGTTGACATCTGCCACTAGGAAAGTGGAAGAAATGTCTCTGTCCTAATGATTTGAGTGATAAATGTCATATGCTTCTTTTCTGCTGTGTCCATCAAGATGTGCTCCTGGTGATCCATGTTGGTAATGCAAACTGATGTAGAAGTCTGCATCCAGAAGGGTTCAGTGGTAAAGCATGCAGGGAAGGCAATCTACAATTCCAGAAATAATGAAGAAGTAGATGGGAGAGACATTCAGTAAAGGCAGACACCCATGCAGCTGAATGGAGAGGAGGGAAAAGAACATTGCACCTGAGGAGATTTGGTTCTGTCTTAACCTCCACCTGCTATGGACTTTCCCAGCTTGTCCTCCATTTCCCCTTGCTTGCTGGATCCCATCCCTATCCTCTGTGGGAAAGCACTGGCAGCAGACAGCTGCTAGGGATCAGATCCAAGAAGTGGTTCCATGCTCAAAGCCAGATGTGTGGCAACAGAACATGGCTGAGGAGGCGGAGAGGAAAGGCGTTGGGACGAACAACCTTGAACAGCTGGGAGAGAAGAATGTTGGCAGAGCTATTTGTCCCATGCCCATGACCCGGGAGGTGGAAGGACAAGAACTATCCTAAGGCAAGTTCTGATATCAGGAAGGGCCTCCATGTGCTGCTGAGGTAGATGTGATGGCTGTCCATTAACTGAATAGACTCTGCTGCCAATCTCTTGCATTACGTGTTTGAAAGGATGGGGAAGTGAGGAGAGGCATTTCCTCACTGGCATTTTTCCAAAGCAGAAGAACAATAAAAGACCATAAAAGCTTGCATGTGCTGCTTCAATCAGAGTTGCTAACTGGATCGTGTCTCTGGTCCATTAACACTGCAAGTAGGTGAAGTGGGTAGAGGGATTGATCTGCAGGGTACTGTCTTGACTGTACCACTGAATAGTGAAAAAGCCACTGAGTGAACCTGCAGGCTTGCTCTGGGCAAGTTATTGTGGAATACTGCTCAAACCCAAACACATTTGCTTCCACACTGATTTTTAGGAGACATCTTCGCAACACGTCAAGACAAAAATCACTTCCAAAACATCCTTTCTGGCCATCCAGTCACATGTTTAGGGTCATGGAGGTTTAAAAGTCTCCACTTGGCACCTGGCTAATTATTTGAGGTTGCTGCCACACACGCTGAGATCCCACCATCAGCTTCAAAAGACAACAGAAGAGGAATTTTTTTCAATATGTGAATTGATTCCTAATTAAATCACATATAATTAGGGGAGATGGCAATTACAAAATGGCTGATGAGTCTTCTGTAATGAAATTCTCCTCAATCACATCGGTCTAAAGCTGCCAGTTCAAAAACTACAAAGTGTGCATGGGAACACAGTACATGTAGTTAAACTACAGGTTGGAGGAGGTGTTATCAAATAGTTTCAGAGAACCAAATAAGCTGAGATTTGGAAAAAGTAAAAATAAATAAAATCTTAAAAATGAACTAATAGTTGTAAACTGTTGACCATATGGAAAGTAAACAAGTGCAGAATGGGGAATCACAATATAAACTCTGGCTGTAACAAGTATGGGATTCACCAGGCTGATACATGTTCTGTTATCTGAGAAGGACAAAGTCAGATGATGTATTTTAAAGTATAGACACAAGATGAGAAAGGGCAGAGTTAAGGCTGAACTTTTCCACCATCCTTCTAAATTACCTCAAAGTTAGTGTTAAATAGACAAAGTTTTTGTTTTGTTTTGTTTTGTTTTGCACAGGATGTTTTATTTTAGCATTAATCTCAAGTCTATCCCTCCCCTTCACCTCCCTGGATCTCCGGGAATGAGAGTGGTTCTCACAGGAGTGCTTTCCTGTGACCCAATTGTCTAAACAAACAAAAAACCATAAAAGAGTCCCCACCTAAGTCATGTCATGCTAACTCAAAACTATTTTTATCTTCCCTGAAAGGAGAAGCCAAAAATATACATTGTTTGTTTGTGACAGATAATAAATGGACCACGTAGTCCTGCTCTCAGGGGATAAAAAGCCACATCATAAATGAAATAAATATCTGTGTGTATACCCCCATCTTGAGTAATTTCAGCAGAAAATCTATTTTTTTTTTCATCAGTGAGGGCTGTACTTCTTTTCCCCAAAACCCTACATGTCCTTACCTATATTAAAGGACTCTGTGTTGCATACAGAAGGTGCTAACAGGAGGCAAGCTCTAGGGAAAGGTAACTTGGGCTCTTATGGGATCCAAGACATAGCAAGGGTATCACTGAGTTGCACTTCATACCATCCAGTATAGAAGGAAGGAAAGGTGCTATTTTTTTCTGCCTCATGAGTTGTCTCCTTGCATTTGATACATGTTGAACATAGCTGAACTTCATTTACCCCTGTTTACACCACACCCATTAGCTCTGGCTCTGATTTGCAGTTGGTATCTCAGAACTTTGGAGAACAGAAGTGAAGCCACAAAGACCTCAGGGCAAAGACTTCAGCAGCTTCTGTGTGTGGGACACACAGCAGGAACAGTCTGAAGGAGTACTGTTGGGTCGCTGCTGAAAATCTTGGGCTGTGATTTGATTCAGTGAGAGATACCGTACACTGCTATCTTCCTCAGGGCCAGCCTGCTATTTGTGAGATGCTATTTATGAGATGAGCTTCACAGTCAGTTCACAAGGAAGAGCACGAGTGTCAGGTAGCCAGGACTCATATCATCTAATCCACTGATTATTTGGAAAGTGTGATGAATCGTGCCTGTTATTCCCTATCAGTTATTCTGTAGTTCTGAAAACTGGCCATCCAGTTAGGAAGGATTTGCAAGTTCCTTTAACTCTGGGTCTGGATTGGCAAACAAGCCAATTCACTGCTGGACATTACCAGGTGTTGTCAGGTGACTGTTCATCAAAATCACGCATTGAAAGGAACACAGAACAACAGACGAGCAACCCAGCCCTCCCTCTCCTCCACTTATCCTCCCATATCTTTATGGACAGATTTTTGAGATTAAATGATTTAGAAATAAAATAAAACCAATTTGTTCATAATATTGTCAACTTGCCCCTTTTAAAAAATTTCTTCCCCCTCACTACAGAACAATTAGCACTGCAGTTTCCCCTAGAAGCAAGCTACATCCAAACCAAGCCCTTTCTGTAACCACCGACCACTCTGAGCTCATAGTTCCCTCACCCCACCTGCCTTTTTCTTCTTCCCTGTGGGAAGACTTTCTTACTAGCCAAAAGGAAGGGTTTTTTCTTTCTTTTTATATGTCAGCATAAGGAATTAAGTGCAGCAGGGAGACTCTGCCATGTTAAAGGTCAGTTGCATAAGTTCTCCTAAATGGCAATTAAATGATTCTATGACAAACAGGATGCACTTGGAGTGCAGACATCAGCTCCGACCTTGGGACCTGGGAGAGTCTGGGAAAGAAAAAAAATGCTTTGGGAAAATAAACATAACACCCAAAACTGTAAAAGCAGATGAATCAGCAGAGAAACGCTATCATTTTCCCTACATCGCTAGGGAAATGCAAGATGTAGTAACACTTTAATTTCTTGCTCAAAGACACAGTGTGAAGATCAGCTGTTCATCCTACGCAGTTAAGAAAAACCTGCTGTGTTACCCAGTGCCAGTCCTGTGAGTGGCCAGGCATTCCAGCAATCTGAGGGCAGAAAAGTCATAGTAAGGCAACATCAGCTGAAAGATACATAGCTCTGTGGAAGGAGTCTGGGAAAGAGGTGATGCATGATTACATCAATGAGAGAAGAAAAAGCAACACTGGGAGGGAGAGGATGGGAGAAGCGGTCCCAAAGAGATGCTTTTAGCCAAAAGCTGGACTGAAACCTCTAAGATGAGAGTTCAGGCACACATAATGTTAGCCACATGAAAAGAACCCTGTCTGAACCACAGCCTCTTGCAGGATAGACCCATTACCCACTCACCTCATCAAACTGACTGCATGTACATAGGTTGCTCTGAAAGTAACACCTCCTATTTATTTCCATGGAAACTACCAGAGAAACAGAGCACAAGAATACTACTTGATAGAACAAATTCTCAGCGATAAAATGCTATTTTTCAACATAGTCACCACCATTAGCTATGCATTTTCACCAGCAGTGAACAAGCGCCTGCACGCTGTGCTCATAAAAATCTGCATGGCCGTCCAGAATGCGGCTTGTCTTTCACGTCACTGTTGCCACTGCTGAAATGAACCACCCACTGCCTCTCTGTGCTCACATCCATTGTTTGGTCTCCATAAGCGTTCAGCAAGTGTCAATGAATGTCAGTGGAGGAATTCAGTGACACACCTTTGCTTCATTTGCACTTCCATGTCAGACACCATTTTGTCAGACTGTCCCTCTGCCGACATCTGTCATACAGCAACAAAATGTAATGGAATACACGGTGGGAAGGCTCAACCTCTACTGCCGTACCACCAATATCAGCCTCTGATGTCATGGACTGAAATAATAAAATAGGAGCCACTGCTTTCAAAGCAGCCTTCATATCTCAGCAAGAGACCGGTTTGCTGGGAGGGTTTCATGTTTAACTTTTTCCTACATGAGTTTTTGCTGGAGCCTGAGACCCTTCCGCTCTGCTGGACACACGGAGAAGGTTGAGGTCTGCAAGTAGGAAGGGCTGCAGGGTGGATTCATAAGGACCAGATGTTCTAGATGTCTCCTATTTTCTGTCTGGGTAAAACAATCCAGAATGTATAGCAAAAGGGATGCGTAGACCCCTATGAAGGCTTCAGGTTAGGCACAAAATGTGATTAGCTGCACAAACCTGGAAATGGTCAGTGAGCCAAACGCTTTTCTGACAAACAAGATGCTGACCTGCTTTAAAAGTTCACTGGGCACAATATGATGAGGGAAGGAAGGAAGCAATAAAAAGCACCATGAATGAAAATGGAAGAAAAGTCTTCCATCTAGTTTGCCAGCTAGTTCCAGATCTTCAAGATTTGGAGTGGATGTCAGTGAAGAGAAACTTAAGTCAAAAGACACTCTCAGTGCCATTCCTGAGAATAGCTGTGAGATGTACAGGCTTACTCAGGTGAAGTGACTGGGAGCAGAAAGAGGGGAAATGCAGCACAGTTTGCTCTGTGATGGGTGTCCTTGGAAGACACTTCTGAATTTGGGATGAGAAAAGGACAGAACAGAGGAACAGGTAAGGTATTTTCAGCTAAACAAACAGCGGAAAAGGAAAAAAGAAAGCTGAAAGGAAAGGTTCCTTGGTCTTTCAGCAACAAAAGCAAAAAAGATATTCCTTGTGGAAGGCAAGTAAATTCCCAGTAACATTAGGATGACTCAACAGTCTCCGAAGTGCCAACAGCTTGCACTGTAGCACATCACAGAGCACCAATTAAACGATCTTAGGGATGAGAGAAGTGGGTCTGAAATTATAGAGGTAAAAAGGCAATCCAGGCCTGGACTTTCCCCTCTGTGTCTTCTCTCCAAGTCTTTCCTTGCCAGTGAGAGGTGACCTTGGAAAATATGAAGAATGGGATGGGGAAGCAAAATTCACTTGGCAACAACAAATTTCAGGGCTAGAAAGGAGAACTGAAGGGGATCCAGAGGCTGAGTTCCTGACCTCAAGGAGAATCCTGAGGGATATTTCAGCCACATTAATTCCAGCAGGCAGCGGGACATCCTGGCAGGAGACACTGTGGGGAGGGAGAGACTGAAATGAAGGGAAATGCTCTTGTCTAAACTAGGCTGATTAATGCCGTAGGAACCAAGGGTCTGCTCTCTGGTTTCGCAGTGCACAGTGATTCACCAGTCTGTCCATGGCAACAGGTGAAAAATAGACAGTAGACAACAGCCTGTAGGATCTCTCAATAAAAACTCAGACATGGCATGAAACCCTAAAAGTTCAAGGACAAACTGGTGTAAAAACGCTTCTGCATTCCCTCTCCTATGGTCTTATTTTCTAGATTCCAACTCAAGAAGAACAAAAACAGAAATGCTAGAGAAGAACTAGTCATTGTCTTGTCATTTTCACAAAAACATCCCACTCCCAGTTTGCCAGCAGAGCTGGGAGGCTGCATGCAAACCTCTTGGGACTGAGCAGAACCAAGCCAGCAGATGATAACGATAATGTACTGCATCAGATGACACTCTGATCTTGACATGTGGCTCTGTGCTTGAGCCTTTTGGCCAACTGTAACACCCTGGCAGCAGCAAGCATACAATGGGGGCTCTGCACCCTGGGGATCTCAGTACACAGTCAAGATCCTGCAGTACAGGAGTTCAGATTTCGCCCAGGATGAGAGCTGTGAGGGCCCAGCAAGAACAAACACCACATTCACCTTTATACAGCACCATTCATGAAGAACACCCTACAGTAAATGTACGACTGGCTTCATTTCGGCTAGGGAGAAACAGCATTTGTCTTCACCAGACAGATGTTTAAGAGCTGAAGAAGAGCACAGCATCCTACTGAAGCACAGAAGAGACAGTGTAAGTTGGAAGTGGGCAAATTAGCAGAGCTGGAACACAGCCATAACACTGGCATTTGCAACAGAGCCACAATCATACATACTAGAGAATTTCCAAAGACCAGAGCTGGTCAGGAGCTCAGATTTATATCTATCAACTCACCGCAACCTTGAATACCAGGTGAGGGTGTTGGCTGATGGTTGATTCAAGGAATAAAAAATGCCACCTTTAGTTACACCGCCGACAGCAACCATAATGCTCTGTAGGCCTCCCACCCAAGCAGCAGTCCAGTTTGCTTTATGGGCACAGATGGGAGTAGAAGACCTGAGGATAAGGATAAAGGTCTCTGAATCACGTGGGTAAAGCAGTGGAGACATGGAGATATTCTCGACCGTAAACTGTGGGTAGGGGTAGCACATTTTAACTGGAACAAGCAAATTAACTGAAAAAAAAATCAGCAAGTTTGAGGGGATGTAAGGATTCCTTCGGGTCTGAGATGGATTCATCTACCTGCAGACTACTACCTACAGGTCCAGAATAGAGAGTGAATATCCTTGTTTTAGTTATCTTCTCCCCAGTAATTTAATTGGAGACTGTTTTGGAACAATGTGTTGATATCTTCCAAGCTTTAAGCATTGTCAGAGCCGAAGTTGCAAATACCCAGTTGTATTAATATTGGAGAAGAGCTCTTCTTCATCTCAGCAGTTACTTGCCTGGAGATAACGCCCTCCTGTAAGACCTCACCACGTGAGCTGTTGCAGTTTCTTTTAAGTCTATAAAATGGTGACAACAGCAGAATAAAAATCTCTCTTTGTAACACGGAGGGAGGTACTGTATTTACTGTATTTGCTGATATGCATCAAGAGAAGAGAGGTACAGGGTGGGAAGAAAGAGAAAGAGGTAGCTTTGTTCTCATAGCAGTTTGCTCAACAAAGCCCAGACTGTTTCAGTGATAGTAGATGCTGCATGTTTATTCTGAAAATTTATGGTTTAATTAATTTTGGGGTGAGATAGCGAACATGGTTCAGTGCCAGATCAGGTGAAATATGATCCCAGCATTTCAAGAATTTGAGTGGCTGAGGGGGGGGGTTGACTGAATGGCACCCAAAATCCAGTACAAGCCAGCACAATGGGAAGCACTGGTATCTTAAAGGAAAATATCGGGAGATTTAAAATATGTTGAGCAGCGTGGTGGGAATGGGAAGTGGGACGGAATCATACAGGAGTTCAGGCTGTCATGCAGTTTTCCTTTCCTGCAATTCAGCAGTTGAGCTCATACTTCAGGTTGATTCTCCCCGTGCAAGTAACACTGCGTGCATATATTTTATGCAAGAACATAACCATACTTCACAGCTGCAGTATTCCACGGCTTCTACAGATGCAGCATCACATCTCAAGCTATTTGCTCTATTTCTTCTTCAGAAGAAGGAAGTGATATTTTTCACCATTTATAAATGAGGAACAAAGTCACAGGGCACAGAGGATTTGAACAGTTAAAATAAAGACTGAAGGCCACATCATCATCTGCAGTGTAAATTACAGCTCTGCCACTGCACAGTCCTTCCCCTGAGCACTGGGGGAGGAACCTGCACTTAGAATACTGAAACAGGACAGACATCCCTGGGTCTGATCCGTGGCTTTTGCAGCATGAGCGTAGAGCAGGGATTTAAATGCCTCTCTAGAAGCGCTCAGAGGAAAGCTCATGCCACAAACTGGGACTGTCTACAGCATCTCCCTTTATGCTAGAAGGGACTATTTGAATCAAACAAGCCAGCCTTTGCCTTTTCATTTCCTTTAAACCCCGCTGCCTTCGCTTCTGTGATGAGAAACAACCCCAGCTTGCCTGTGGCACTGCTGCCAGGCATCCCAGGCCAGTCCTATGGGGAATGCTGGTCTCTGTAAATGATGTGACTCTGAGATGCCTCAGCTTTAACTGGCAGCCTCAGAGCTGGGATGTAAGAACTTGGTTTCTGGAGAGCCTGCTCTGTTACCAACAGCTTGTCCCAGCTAATGACCCACAGTATTTGGCAAGGGAGGAAAAAAAAAGTAAATAAAAATATTTCCTTTCCCGTCTCCTTGTGAATTTTCCTACAAATGAGTTAGGTTACAGCTTCTGCTGCATCACACATGTACCTTTTCATTTCAGCATCTGGTCCTGACCTTTGCTCGCAGCATTCAGTCTCCCATGCACACCCTGCTTACTCTCCTTTTGTAATTTATGACACACACTGTACACCCATTTCCTTCTGCCCTTAACTCTCCTGCGTGTGTTCTTGTTATCTCAGCTGCTCAATAGATTTGCCACATTCTAGCTAGCTTCCAAGACTGTTCTCGTAACAGAGTTTCTCCCAGACGATATTCCACTATTTGTGAGGGATTCAGCTCAGCCTGTGAATTCACACAGATTGCTGTGACTTCCCAGTCTGGCCTACAGCCTTTCCTCTGGAGTGAGGTCTCTGCAGTACCCCATTTCTTCTTGGTTTTTGAGGGGTATAAGTTTCATTCATTTTTTGAGGCTACCAGTCAGATTTCAGTATTGACCCTCTCCAAACTGGAAAAACAGCACTGAACACTGCTCTTCTTCAAAGATTTCTCTTGCCTTTGGAGGCTGGTGACGATAGGCTTTCTTTGGTTAATGCTTCTCCTATTGTTTATAGCTATAAATGGTAACACCAACGAAAATGCCTTCCAATCACTTCCTGGTAGGGTTCTTGCCAGCCTGTGAATTGTTAGCAATAATTTATTCCTTCTCCATTCTGGCTTGGTAGAAAATCATCACAGTGCTCCAATGGTATCTACTGAATTTCAGACTCTCCTCTTGCCTCCCCAAGTCATCAGACACCTCCAACTTCCTCCTTCTTTCTGGAAGATATGGGGCACAAGGGAAACATCTGGAAAGATCTTGGCACCTGATGGAGAGCAGAAGGAGAGGCATCTGGGAGGAATGAGGGGGCACAGGGCTGCTGAGTGAGGACAGGTAATGCAGGGTGGCCAGCTGATGACCATCTCTTGCAGTGGAGACTCACCACCTGGGTAGTAGTGTGGGTAAGGCATAGGAAGAAGACGGATCCTGTGATGACAGTTAGCAATGCCTTGTTTAGAAGTGGAGAAGCTGGAGAAAATGAGATTCTGCAGGTGAACTTCTGAGAATCCCAGTTTCCATCTTCTTTTGGTGACACATCTGTGTTGGTCTGAGGTTTTCGCTGCCGAACTTCCAGTTATGAGTATTGTGTATGACGCAAAGGATCTGATGATGGAAACCCAGCACTTGCTCTCCTCACAGCTAGGCTCAGGAATTCCAGACTGTGCTTCCTCCCCCATGGTCTCCCATTCTCTGCTCTGCCCACAGATGAAGCCTTGTTTAACACATCTGCCTTTCTACAAGTGGACAGGAAGGGATGAGGATCTGTGCAACGGTTGTGTAACTCTTTCCTTGTTTATCCAGATGGCTTTTCAGTGGCAAAGTTATCTGAATGATGAATGCATTTTCCTTTTAGGACAGGATCCGTTTCCTGGGATGTGTCACCTGGCTCTTTCTTCTCAGGTCATTTCTCTGAGCATCTGAGCAGCTGTCTCACATTTCTGGTGTCTTCTGGTATTTAGCTGAGGTTGACTTCAGACACTGAGCTGCAGGGTGGGAGTGGGAGAGGAAGAGGAGGGAACTTCCAGAAGCAAATCAAGATGTAAATATCTGTCTGCACTTCAACCAGAGGTGTAATTGGAACCTACAGAATGGTACCCAAGATAGCTTTGATCTTATTACCCCGTGTCTTTACATGAACAAAGCCACAGTGCTGTTTGCATCAGAACAATAAAGCACCTAAAGTAGGTTGAACGTGGCAAAGACCAAGCTGTTGTAACCCTGCTGAAATACATTCACCTAGCACCCTTCAAGCATTTAGCTACTTTCCTTCTAGTGACGATTGCTGCTATTTGCCTTATTTGCTGTGACAGTGCACTGTCAGCAAATCTTCAACACTGCATCCATCATAACCTCTAGGTCCTTCTGGTGAGGCTGCTACTCAGGCTGCTTCCCAGGCAGTATCAGTGTATGGTACTATGAGTTCTCCATGAGTACTCCTCTTTTCTGAAGGTTGTAAAGTTCCTGTTTGTCCAGGCTTCAAATTTCTCCATCTCACCCAAAAGTTCATCAAACATTCCATCTAATTTAATAACACCTGCAAATTTGATAGGGATTTATTTTCTGTCATTATCCAGGTCACTGATGAAAGTAATACCACAGTACAGACCCCAGTGGTAATACATTAGGTACCTGCCACCTCTGGTGGACACCAAGCCAAGGAGTGCTACACCTTGAACCCAGCACTCAAGACAATTATTCTTACCAATCCAACAGCTCGATCACCTAACCCACTCTCCTTCAGCTTCAGAACAAGTATGCAGTGATAGATTGTATCTGAAGTCTAAATAAATCAAGGCATATGACATCTACTGCTCTCCCCTTATCCACATAGTCAGACCTTTCATCACAAAGGGCAATTGAGTCGGTTAAGCCTGATTTGTGCTTTACCGAGCTAATCATTCCAATTTCTTTAAACAGAATTTATTAGATCTGATACCAGCCTTTGGCTTTCCATTAACACAGTTCAGAGAGGCAGCAAATTTAATCAGTGACCCAATGCAAAGAGAACGTCTGTAAACCTCACCTCTCTTCTCCAAAAGCATTTGTTTGTCTCTATCCTGTGTGGTTATCAATTGAACTAATTAAGACTGTTACACTTCTGAGGCCTCTTCTGTTGTCTGTGCAGACTTAAGTACCACTACATGAAAACTTTCAAACTCATAAGCAGTTACAGATGGAGGTGTTCACTACTGTTAAAATAAGCACTGTAACAACTTCAGGAATATAGTTCCTTAGCATCCTAAAAACACTGAAAAGGTCATAGCATGTGAGAGGATAAGAATTTAATGAATCTCACTGACAGCAGCCTTTTCCGGTCCATTTCCTGGATACATGTGATTGCCATTTTATTTCAGACTCTGACAGCAACATATGGTGACTTACATGAAAGAGGCAAACATCCTCCTTTCCCACCTTTCTCCTGCACCAGTGACTCAGGCCCCCATGCACTGAGTGCTAGAGCTTTAGCTTTCCATCAGTTAAAAATCAAACTGACACCTTTAACTGACACAGTTAATTCAGTGACTTTCAACACTGCGTAACTACTGGAGAAGCTTTCCTTATCTGCTAAAGGCATGGCACAAAAAGACATTTTAAACTCTCCAGTAAAGAAAGGGTTAACTCAAGCCTCCTCTTTGGCGATATTTCAAAGTGGAGAGGAACAGACCATATAGCACTACTGATTTTAGAAGACCAGCACTTTCTTAAACAGAAGAATCTAAAAATGTATCTGTAGGTTGGGATTATTGTTTTGATTCTTGCCTTTATTTTAATCATTGTTCTTCTAAGAAATAAATGAAATCACAGATAAACTGATAAACATCCCACCACTGTTAGGATTACTGCTTGCCTTCCATTGCTGACAGCACAGGGCACTGGTTTCAGTGGACTCTTAAGCTATGATGCAATTTGGAAAAATCTGTTGAATTAGCATATTAATAATGGAATGGAATTTCCCAGTGCCTTCGTATTTGCTGCCTTGCAGAAGATTTCTCATCTTCATGCAAATTCGCCTGCATTTTTACTTGTTACTGTTAGTTTTACTCAGGGCAGGAAAATCTAAGAGGACTGACAGTACTTCCAATTTGAAAAGCTTAGAGGCAACCACATTACAAACAAAATCATATTACCTAAAACTAACTCTCTGCAAAAGGCATAGACTGAAGCTCCTAACCTTCTACTGCATGGGTGACCACTGTTCCAACTAAAGCCATATGGTGATAAGAAGGCTGTTCCACAAATAAGACGTTAATTCCTCATCATAAAATTATCATTCTTCTGGTTGGTTCTGGCACAGATTGGGGAAGAAATGGATCCAGTATCTTCCCCTCACATTGCTAGGCAACACACAGTACTGTCAAGGAGCCAGGTGGCTGCATTCAAGGGCTTGCTTCCAGATTAAAACCAGATATCTATCAAAAATAACAGAGCCTGTACCTATACAGCCTTTGGGAGATGTGCTCATGTTCCGGATCTGGTCTGCAGAGCCAAGTCCCTGGAACCAGATTTTGTAGACCCAGTGCACAGATGGAAACCAGTCATGCCTGACCTGTACCCAAGTTTCCTTGCCTGAACAGACAGCTGACTTGCTCCAGATCAGAGCCAAAGGAGCAGAGCAGCCATCATGAGGGCAGTGCAGACAAGTCAGCAAGTTACGCTCTCATTTGAATTTCTAGACTCATCCGCTCAGGAGATTACAGGCAAAGCCAAAATCCACTGTGATATTCTTGCCAAGGGTGAAGAAAATCAATAGGCTGCAGTATAGGCTTACACATGGAGACATACCAAGTGTGCTTGGATGCATGGTTCCCAAATTAAACAGGAAAAACAAACAGGTCTCTGTTGGAAGCCTGAGAGTTGCTTGCAACATGCTTCTCCCTGTGCTTGTCTGATTGCTGTAGCTGCCTGTAACTGCACCACCTGCAGAAGAAGCACAGCAGCCCCTCATCCTCATCCTCACCATCTTCATCCTCTCCATGAGGAAGGCAGAACCATAGGTGTGTCCTGCTTTGGGCTAAGTCCATAATTGCCACTTGTCCCCATGCTGCAGCAAGGACAGCTCTCGTAGCCTGTCCCTAAGAGCTGGTCCTCTCTGTGCAAGCAAAACTGCAGAGGTCTTTGTGTTGGTGGTGATGGGAAACTACAGCATCCTTCTTCTATGTAGCCATAGTAAATGCAAATGTTTTCTACCACAGGAGAAATCCAACCCACTGCATGCAGGTAGGAGTGCAAAAACAACTGTGCTATTTATATCAGTCTCAGAACAGAGACGTTCAGTGAACCCTTCCCAAAACATTAAGAATTTGGGTGTGAGGTGGGAAACTGCAACAAGATTAGTTTCCTGTTGGACAGTTCTAGCAAAAGAACCCCACCAACTGAACGAACAACCAAACAAATTGGGAAGAAGAAGAGAAAAAAGCTGCCTTTTTTTTTTTTTTTTTTTTTTTTGCAAGCTTCCCACTCAGAAAAGGGTTGGTATCTTAAAACTGGCAATATTTCAGGGTCCCCTTAAAAGGATCCAATCTTCTAAGCCAAGAAAAATGAAGAAGGTTATGTGTAATAGCACCCTCTGGTGAATCCTGTCATAAAACAATCCCTGGCCCTATGGATGGAAAGAAGGATACAGCTGCAAACCATCCCAGAAGAGGACTATAAGTATAGGTGACACTTAGTAGAAGGGGGGAATGGAGGAAAGATGAGACACCCTCATCTCAAAAGAAAGAGTGCAGATCCATTGGATGCTGCCAGGAATCCCCAGCTGTGCTGGCCTCCTATGATACAGCTGTTGAGGCATCTCCAATTCAAACCACCTCCATTTCAAA
This sequence comes from Alectoris magna, assembly GCA_030625065.1. Classification (NCBI taxonomy): domain Eukaryota; kingdom Metazoa; phylum Chordata; class Aves; order Galliformes; family Phasianidae; genus Alectoris; species Alectoris magna. The sequence continues at coordinate 10,603,185 of CM060567.1, forward strand.
GCAAGGCTACACCTGTATTTCCAAGGAACTCTCTTGCTCCCCCTTTCCTTCTTGTCTCTTTTCTCCCCAGCCCACAAACTGAAGGACTACCTAGAGAGATGGGGAGCACATAGTGTGATGAATTCAACTGGAGCCTCCGTCCCATAGACCAAGGCACTGCTGGAATTATCGAGTTCTGGTGGATGCAAAGTGTGTGCCAGAAGCGGAAGTGCACATGGAGCTTGCCACCCAAGGTGGATTAAACCAGCTTGGAAAGTTTCACAAGAAAAAGCATTTTTTTTTGCGATGAGCTGAGGGGCTGGCTGGCAACTCAACCATGAGAAGATCTGGCCTGTATGCAAGCCTGCAAATAATACATACATGTACTTGTGCGGTTCCATCTCTGAGGAGAGAAGGAAGTAGAGAAGGACAGCAGCTCAGTAAAGGAACAGTGTTACCAGCAGTAGAAAAATGCTCTGACTGCATACCCATATCCTATGCTTACTAAAGGTATTTTAAGGCCACAAAAAATAAGTAGAACAAGGAAGGAAAACCAGCATACTCCCTTTAAAAAGCCCCTCCCAAATGCTTCTACTGAAGCATTTGAGATTCAGCTCTCTAACACAGATTTGTTCTGTCATCTGTTTGCTAGGATATAGCAAGCACTTTACTGTGACTCTTCCACGCCCCTTGCCAGAGTTTTGCTCACCTCCATCAGTGCAGAGCTGTATAACAAGTAGCTTTGCTTGGACCACTTGTACTAGGAGCCATCAGGCTCATATCAGGGCAACGAGCTTGAGTTGGAGCTTTCTCCTCAAAACCATTCTATATCCTTGCCTGTTTCTTCTCTCAAGGAGGTCCTCTTCATATTGCCCTCTTTTTCTGGACTCTAGATTCCAAAATATGAGGGGAAGTTCAGGACAACAGTGAATCTGAGACCACTTACCAGTTTCCAGCATTTTCTTCTCATATACCTGCAGAAACAGTAGTTGTTTTTGAGTGAGATACCTACAACGATGCTGAAATGGTTTGCAAAATCTTGTGGTTGACTTGATAACTGTTCCCTATTCAACTAAGTACACTGATGAGTCATGCAGAAATGCCGAAAGGTAGATAATGTGGAGACTAAATTTCTTTGAAGAGCTTGGCTCTATCTGAGAAGACTAACAGAAGCCAAACCCCTCCCATACCCAACAAAGAAAGTTCCCCACTGAGCTGTGTCTAAAAGTAGGTGGTATACAACACTAACAAACCTCTCTCATCTCCTGCTAACTCCAGCCAGCTGCCAGATGAGCCCTGCTGAAAAAGAAAGCATGGAAGTCTTCTAACTGCCTTCCTTTATAAATGCCCCAGTTGCCTAGGCTCACCTCCCTCACCTCCTCATTCCCCTCTGTCCTTAATCAGCTTGCCATTTATCTCACCTGGGATGCAATTAACCAGGAAATTCCACTGAAGAGTTCATTACAGAGATAAATGTCTACCTCCAGTTCTGAGCTTACCCAATCACAGCACTAAACCTCCCACCAAAGTGTCCTTCCAGTTACAGGACTACTTGTCCTATAAAACTGCGAGCCTGAGGTTTGTGTTCACAGTGCTTTCCCAGGTGTGAGAAACGCTGTGCCCTACATGCAGTGAGACATGATCAATGACTGCGTGTTTTAATTCTCAGTGGAATAATTAACATGCACGGAAATCAAATTTCATCTGAGAACCAAAACAAAAAGCTCCATTAAAATTCGATAGAAAGTTAACTAGCCCTCCACGTTTCGCACCGCACAATTTCTAACTGAACTCTTGAGTATTTGCTATTCCAAACCAGCTCCATCCTTTTAAACTCAGAACTCACCACAGAGTGCAGGGCTTCTAAACATTTCCATCCAATTTTTATTCATGAAGGGGGAAGCTGAGGCACAAAGAGGTGAGAAACAGATCAAGAAACAGAGCCCTACCCTGCCCTGCCAATGTGTTATCCGGCATTTAAGTTATCAGACAGTACTGTCTCCTCTGTTCTCTTCCTTTTTGGTAAAATAAAGTATTTTTAGCAAATAACCAAGGGAAGAAAAAAACAAAACTCAAACTTCAGAAGACACAGCCTCAAACTCCAACATGTTACAATAGCTGGGATAGATCTTTCCAACCAGAGAAGGATCATATTGCAGCTAACATAACTGCTAATGCTATGCAGGACTGGTCCGTTCCTAAACCCTCTCCCTTCATTTGGTAAGAGGGAATTGCATCAGCATCAGTCACCCATACCCATTTCCATACTCTGCTTGAAAGACCTACATGCCATTTTCTTCCTTATGATTATGCTTTATTATTTCAATTACATCAGTGCCTGGAGGCCTTGGGATAGACCAAGTCTCTATTGTATTCATTGCTGAATTTACACAATGATGTACAATTACGGCAGTGAAGTTTCTGAAGCACAGTATGCTGTGAGCTGGAAAGGCATTTGGGGTAATAAAAATGGGAAGTTAATGATAACATGTTCCCAACCAAGACACGGTGAAATCATTGTGAATTCCATTATGGGTAGGTGATTTAGCTTTGATGGTGCATCACTGCAGGGAACAACCTTGATGTAAGTGTCATAAAGCTTGGCAAAGTGTCAAACCCACATGCAATAAAGATACAGGGCCAAAGCATTTTGGCAGATCCTCTGCGGACCCTTCTTGCCCCTTCAAAGCTTTTTCCTCAACAATTCCCTGTTGTATCTAATATGCATGAATATTATAGCTGTACTAAAGCTGGAATACCACAAGGCTAGGACAAAGATTGCTCCTAGTTTTTCTCCTTTTTCTTTCTTTTTTTCTTTCTTTTCTTTTTCTTTTTTAAGTCTTCTGTGTTTCCTGGCTCTTGTGGATTGGAGTCACACCCTTGATGTAACTTCGTTGTGGTTCATTTTTCTTGTGGTCTAATTAAATCCGGCTCCAGACAGAGTTGTATGTTAGCAAAAATGGGAGGATGAGGCAGGAATCCAGAGATCTAGGAATTGCCAGGAATGTCATGGCTTGAAAAGCAAAAGTGGAGGTAAAGTGGCCCAGAGAAAATAGAGGAAGAAAATAAGAAGTGGAGAAATTCCCTAACCAGTGTAAAAACAATGGAGTTCCTTATCAGAATATTGATAATCCGGGATAAATTTGGGTGTGGTAGAGGAATGCAAGTTCCTCTAGCCTGGAACAAAACAGCTGTACACAAGGTCCCAGATGAGTCCTTGCTGTAAACTCCTTTGACGTTAACAGAATTATATCAAAGACATGAATCCCACAGGGGGCAAAATCAAATTAAGGGCTGCTTGCTTATGAGCTGAAGGCTCCATTAGCAATGGAGATGGGAGAATGGTCTGAAAAATAGCATTTGAGGGCCATCTCAAGGACTGAGTTTTTCTAAAGTGGTACAGAGGTAATTCAGGCAGCTGCTGGAGAGAAAGGGAAGGAGAGCGTTCTAAGATAAAGCCTCCACTTTATTTTGGAGCCCTGGCACACAATCCTCTTGTTTCTGGCTTTGGAAGACCTAAATCCCAGATGGAGAGAGCTGTGTTGTAAAAACCCCATCTGCCAGAATAAACAGAATTTTAATGTAGAAAAATAGGTATTCTGTGTCATGAATCTTTCATTAAACCTTTTTAATACTGCTCAGCCATGTTATATTTACTGAATGCTCAGAGCTGACCTCCTGTGTAAGTAACTGCTTGGATTTGCAAAAACAGACTCCTAAGAGAATGTAATATTTAGCTAGGGAAAAGCAGGAGACAGGGAGGAAAGCAATGTATTATATTGCATGTATGGCTCAATCTGTTTCAATCAAGTTGGTATTCAGAAGGTGGATATCTGCACATCAGCTCTTGCTAGGCACGTCTGTCCTGTGCAGATATCTCTGTGCTGCACTATCATCCCAGTCCTAACATAGTGAGATACATGGTATAGTCCTTACTGACCAAAGAGATGCAGGATTAGTGGTGGCTAAGAAACACGAAGGCAAAAAGTCTCTGTATCCCTCCCTACACTGAAGATAAGTTGTTGTGATTTAAATGTTAAGTGGGGTCTGACACACTTGCTTCTAGCACAATTTTCCATCCTCAGTGCCTGATACTCGCAAGGGAAAGCAGATTCACATCACTTCAGCCAGAATGTCTGAAATTAAGTTATCTAAAGCTGAGCTAGTCACCCTAGACTCCCTTTATGGGTAAAGGAGAGAAACGAGCGCCTTCCAAGGGCCTTTCACCTGTGTCTGAGACATGTCAACCAAGATGAGATGAATTACCCCCTGAGGGTGCTATCTATCTCCATAGGCGATAAATGGAGTCTGGAATCCTACACTCAGTCTTCAAAATCAACGCCAAAGAAACCACACTATTCAGTACTAATGAAAATAGATATTTCTTCACTAGCAGCATAGCTAACCGTCCTCACGGTCACAGCTTGGGTTCAAAGCATGACTGGAGAGATATGGGGTATAAAACAACTTTTTCTGAAGCACCACCTCTAACTTAATGACAGCCACAGAAGACTGAAGGCAGGAAGGGTGCTTGGAGGAAGATCTGTTACGTATTTACATGGGTTTTGATGTCCCTTAGCATCTACTGGTCAAGGATGCCAGCAAAACTGGACAGGTGGTCTGATCCCAACACTGCTGCTCTTATATTTATGCACGGAGGCCTAAGGAGGGACGTAAGGATCTTATCCCAACCCCTGAGCAGGAACGACTTTCAGGGAAATTCCAACATTTCAAAAATCAGTTTTAATTTCTAATTTTGCAGGAAAAGGACCAACATAATTTCCCATGCACTGGAGACTACTGTTTATTTTTCATTATTTATGTTTGGAGGGGAGAGAGAAAGAAAAAATTAGAAGTCCTTTGTTTGACTGTTTCTGAAGAGAAAAACAAAACCAAAAGTAAAGAAAGAAATATCAGCCAGCTGCCCCGATTCTTGGGAATTCCAGTGCTACTGTATTGGATTCCAGGAAAACGTGGGGAATCCCTGCCATTCAGGGAAATCTTTCACTACACAGCAGTTTCCTGGTGTCACTGGGGATGCCTGGATCATGAAGACTTGCCAAGAGCTCAGCTGCTTCCTGGCAAAGATGCTGATGTGGCCAGGGAGGCAGGAGCATTCTCACCAGCAAACCTTCTGGCTGCTCAGACAACTTGTGCTGAAATGAGCTGCTCCCAGGATGTTCTGAACCAAGGAACATTTTCTCCTTCGTTGCTCCAAAGGTCATGGTTGCAGCAGAGAAGACAGCCAAAAAGTAGGAGGAAAGATGAGGTCCAGGAAACAGGAGAAGCTTACCTGGAGTTACTCAGCGTTTCAGGGTTCAAGTAAGGAACAGGACCTCCACCAGCTGAGTCCCAGTACACTACCTTGTCCACTGCTCCTCTCTGCTTCATCAGGACAGCCTAGTGGCTGACTTATGGCAAAAAGGGAAAATGGCTTCCTTTTGAAATCCTTTTTGTTGAGTTATTTTACATTTCAGCTGCTAACACCTTTAACTCCTCTGCTTTTATTTTTATCTTTTTATCTTTTTATCACTACCATCACCGTTTTCTTTTTTTTTCCCCATGCTACCTTACATGACTACGTTAACTGAGGCAGTCTCCAAACCTCTCCTCCAACATTAGCACATAAAGTCATTTCCCTTGTGAGGAAGCTGGGAAGGTTCAGTCGTTCTAGCTGAAGAAAAAACAGTGGGAACTGCACGGATTTTTTCTTCTTTTTGTTGTTTTCTTTCCCCTTCAGCTGGTTAGCTCTACTGACGTCAGATTGGCTGGTGTTCACTTCTGGAGTGTGAAGTGGGTTGGTTGCTCTTTGCCAGCCTCCAACATCAGCTTTGAATCCAGCCCTCTTGATGCTGTAGGTCTTCAGTAGTCACAACAACAGATTTGTTGTGAAGACATCTACAACTTGATGTTTAATCTGACACATGAGCTGCAAAGCTCATTAGGAGACGCAAAGTGTTCTGATGAATGTTTGGTAAGGTTGTGCCAAGCTCAAGGGATGAATACTAGAGGATGTCCAGATGAGCGAACAGCAAAATCCTTCAGAGTGAGGTTAGTCACCACTTAGGAAAAGTGATCCAGAGACTTGAAATTAGACATACAGATCCTTAAAAACAATCCTGCATCTTTGGATATCATTCAAGTTTCAAAATGGAAGGAGAGATGTGAAATTGGCTGTTAGGAAAAGAATTGACATCTTGGATAAATGACACAGTTGCTTCATACACAAGGCACTCCCTCAGCTGCGTTTCAGGAACTTATCTTCTAGCCTGGACCTAAACTCAATGACTTCAGAGATGGTGTCCTTCCAGTTTTCTGTTTGATTTTCTGGATACATCTTTAACATCTGCTAATGGTGTCCTCAAGACTGTGCTTGCCTCCTGCCCACATGCTAAACCTTTGACCACGGCCTCTTGCATAGCTGGAGAGCATCCTTTCAAGAAGGTAGAACTCCACACAGTTAAATCTGCCAGCTGGATAGAACAGGACTTGGCATGCCCATGGATGCAGTCTGCAGGCAAGCCAGAGGCATCTGTGAGGCAGTCCAGGGTGCAGGGTGTGGATGGGACCCAGAGCAGAATAGGTATCATATCTAGTTTCTCTCTTCAGGGACTGAGAGGCTGGAAAAAGTGGTGGTTTTGTACCTTTGTCAAATCAGTTACCCAGTAGCAAAGTAATTCAAATTTTCAGATGGCTTCCTACCAGTGAGTTTGCTTGTCAAGCTAGTCCTGGGAAATATAAAGGCATTTATGAAACAGTGCTCCATTCCCCAGACATTTAAATTGGTGTAGTCAAGGGACCATCTCTAAAGTGTCAGCGTTCCCATGAACTCGGAGTGAACTGAAAGGTAGGTTCATCTTTTTCAGCTAATCCTACTTGCCTTCAGCTTGCTTCTTGAGCACAAGTGAGCTCACGCTCTTCTAGCTAGAAAACTCTACTAATTTCTTTCTTAACACAAGCACCTGAAGCCAGAATGAAATATCAATCCCAGCTCAACGACACCCACTGGTATCTGCTGTGGGCAAAGCATAGCACTGTGGAGGTGGAGGAATGCTGGCTTTTTTCCATGCCCAGCAGAGATCAATCATCTGTTATTTTAGGAATCCAGCTTCTGGTTTCAAAAAATTTGTGCATTACAGGAAGACAAGAATCTTTTCAAGGAAAAAAATGTTTTTTCCTTATTGTGAATGTACAACATTCAACCCACTTCATCTCAGGGATATTGTGAAATAAATAATAAGGGTGTAATTCTAGCAGCCTTGACATGATTTTAGCACTCATACCTTGTCTATCTTCTGTGAAAAACACCCTCTAAAAAAATACTCAAAGCACTGCGTGTTCCCTTGGCTCTCAAAATTACCTCTTCTGGGACGGTGCTGTTCAAGAGTTTTGAAAAAAATACCCGTCTGAGATTTTGAAAATACCTCAGACCATCTTTCAGAATTGCCTTACAATGTCTGCACCTGTACGACTCTTTTTGACAGAACATATTAGAAATTCCTGTATTAGATCTTGTCAAACCAGTTATGACAGTAAGAAAATAAATTTAGAAAAGGAGGTGAGAGCTGGTTTTTTATGTCGACATCTTTTCGGGTCTCTGGGTCATGAACCTGCTGATACAAATAATTGTTAAATATGGAGGTAAAACAAGATTATTTATATGATGTGAATATATCATCTTCCTACTGACGATGACTGGATGTTCAGAGGAAACAGAAGACTTGCTTGTACATTATACATTTACTGTAGCCCTAAACTAAAGAAATATTTGCTTTAGGCCTGGTGGAGCTAGAGTTCTGGGCTGTCTAAAAAAGAACAACTGTGGTTATCAACCCTGAGCTTTCAGCACCTGAGCGCAGCCTGACTTTCAGGGCTGGGGCACACTGCTACCTCTGGATCCTCATGTGTGAGAAAGTTCCTAAAAGAGAGACAAGCTTGCCACTGGAAAGTTTGGATTATCCAGAGTTAACTGAAAAGAATGTTCAGCTCTACCGTGTTTCTTGATCGTTTTAGTTTGGAGCCCGTGCTTAGCCATATAAAGGGTGTCTGTTTAAGAAATCCGTGAAGCCAGCAAAACCATAAATCCTATTGTCATTGTGCCCGCTCCCCATAAAGCAATATCCACATGTAATCCTCTTGTAGCTCATTCCCACCGATCTATTGTTCGATGCCTGCAGAACAAAATCCCTCTAAGGATGTTTGTACAGAGTGAATCGTGACGGTAATCCAGATTTATGCTGCTTAATTACTCACAGCCAATAGGGCATGTGACCACATTTACCATACTTGCTGAGATATCTCCAAAGTTTGCAGTGGGCCAAGCAGTCCAAGGTTGATTCTTTTTTTCCATCAGACCTCTCTCGGGCAAATTTCCAATTACTTCAAGACAAGAGGTTCCAATTGCTCCTGATTTGCATTAATCAGGCTAAAATCATATGCAGACCAAAGGGAGTTTGCCTGCTTGTGAAAGCAGTGAAAAGTCAACAGTCAAGAACTAATTTATTGTATTTTGCTGTCAACCTCTTCCAGTTGATTTTCAGAAACTACCTGTTAGTTTTAATCTTGAAATGGCCTAGAACATCACAGGGACTGGAACACGTTCCCATTCCCTGAAAATCAATCCATACTTCAAAGCAAAATGTAAATGCTGGGTTCAAGACATCGTAGCAAAAACTGGATGAAATTCAGAATTTTCATTCTGCAGTAAATCCTGACATTTCAGTGTTTGTCTTCATCCCACATTGGAACAAAGAGCTGAAATGTCAAGTCTTTTTTCTCTGGGTGGAAATTTTGGGGGGAAAAAAAAAAAGAAAATACAACAAAACAAGCAAACTCTTTTTTTTTTTTTTTTTTTCTGGCAACGTCAAAGCGCTTTGCCTGACATTTTCAAACAAAACAAAACATTTCAACATTCCTGAAATGAAAATGTTTTCCTGTGGTGCGTTAAAATGACCCCAAAATGCTCTGTTTAAAGTCACTGCAGTGTTCAAATTATGCTTTCCCCTTGTGTCATGGCCTTCTGGGACATGTAGTTTGGAAGTTTACTCTTTGCAGTCTCCATGCCTGGATTGTGTGAGTTGTTTCATGCTTAAACACTGAAAATCCATATAGACAATCATCTTTGCACAAGGCAACAAGAGAAACATCTGCACTGCATTACAGGATAACAAAGAGTGTCCCATCTACTGAGAAAATGTCCTGAACTGTAACCTTGCACTGTTACTGGAAAGTAATTTAATTTATTATTGAACTCATCTGACTCAAAGTGTTTGGGGCCAATTCAGAAATAAAATATTCTGTCTCAGGCCAATGGTTTTTTTTGTTTTTGTTTTTTTTTTGTTCTTAATATATATGGATTTTTCCCTAACTCTACTTACCATTTCAACATAATATTAATATACCTGCACTTAAAATTCAATAGTCCTCCTGAGTACATGCTCTCCATTCTGCTTTGAACTTCTTCTTTACTACCCAAACTCATCCCATCTGCTTTTCAGTACCCACTACCTTACCTCTATCAGGTAGAAAGGCAGTGGCCCTCAGCTGCTTCTTAGCTGTGATGAACTCTCCTCAGCTGTATTGCCCCCTCCCCACACCTTATACGTCGCTAGTCCATCACTTAGCATATGCTGTGTGCTAGGGCAGTAGAAATAACAATATCAGCAGTAATGTCATACTTCCAGTACTCAGTGTTCCCATGGCTGCCGGGCACCATAATGCTGCTAGGTCAGTGTGGAAGATGCTGTTTGAAAGCCTGTAGTTTTATTTCATTTGTAGCTGATCTTTTATTTTATGAGGTAAACAGTCATAACAACGAGATTAAGGCACAGCTCAAGGTGTGGGTAGTTTCAAGCAGGTTCCTTCCTTGATGCGACAGTCATTTTGCTGGAGGTGAGTTACAGAGGACAGAGCAGGTAACTTAGCCAGATTGATGACATGTTCATAATGTCTAACAACCACAGGATAGAGAGATTTCCATGAGATCATAGTTACTCTCACACATATTCATTACAAGGAGAATTTGGGCAGGAGATCCCTTTTTTTCTCTTTTCTTTTTCTTTTTCTTTCTCCTCTGGCACCAGTCCTGAGCAAAGACAGGGAGAATACAAAAACACTGCATGTTGTGAACTTGGCTCTGATTTCCAGAGAGTCCAAAGTATTATACCCTGCCACTGTGAAGAGATTCACGTACACCTAACTAGCGGGAGATGCCTTTTGCTGTTGGGCAAAAATGCAATGGTTTTGGTAGGTTCTCAGCTTGATTCCTTGTGGAATAAATAGATGGTTATTACTTGTGAAGTTGAACTGCTCCTAAGTGCAGAACATTCAAGACCTTAAAAATGACCAGAGAATTTGGAATGTAGATTTTTATGAGCACTGTGGTTTTGTTGGATCTGTACTTGATCTGGAACAAATATTAACAAAACTTTAAAATGAAAAATATTTTAAAATTACAAATCTTTTAAAATAGTGAATGTTTCCTGCAAAGCTGTTTCCCTGTCCTAAAGAAGATACTGTCAGAACACATTCATCTGCCTAAATGGCTCCCACTGTTCTTTCCATTTAGGACAGGCAGAAACCAAATTTGTCACTGTAAAATAACGCCAAGTTTGAGAAAAATCATAAAGCTGCTCTTCCAATTTGATCTATTATTCTGCTTAGCAGGGTATCTGTTTCCCGACCTACAGAAAAAAAAAATGAATGTTTTCTAAACAACTGTCAAGAAGTTTGTTTTAACATATCCATCTTTCGTAAATAACTTGCTCTATCACATCTGAACTCGAAGACACATGTTTAAGAAAAGCTAGAGAATCAAGAATGGAGGACCGGAGAGCCAAAATCTTCACGTCAGTGTTTGGCATCGGTTTATCCAGTTGCTAACCTTGGCTCCTTTTACAGCTAATGGACCACAGTTCCTCCAAAGGGCAGCTTAGGAACAGGACTGTCACTTCATTGTCAATTTTTCTGCACTAGGCACAAAGGGACTTGATTGTATTGAGTAGCCAAAGTTGGGTGGGTTGCTTACCTTCACCACGCCATCCCCTTCTCCAGAGTGCACCCACATTAGGCCAAGTGTGTCTTTCTACAAGGGCACCCAACTTAATTCATCAGTGAGGAGATACATATTAATAAAGGCAAAAATGTAAATTATTTCCAGCCCAGGGCCTTTCTCACATGATATTTTGTGAAAACCAGCATATTCCCCGATGACTTTCAATCTGTGGTTAGGAACAAGTGTGTGAGCTACTCTGAAGAGGATTCTGGGGAAGTAGCCGTCATTACTGGATTCAGATGATTGGAAGCTGACTGATGTTGCGGTCACTTTGGTATCACTTGAGGAATTGTTTTATGCATAGATGAGTCATGTTATTGGTGGAGCAGAACCTGACCCTGGGGCATGCAAGCAGTGGGAAGAACAACCATTGCACCACCCTCTAATAACACACAGACCCAGGCAAAAGCACTGGCCAGCCAAAATAAATTAATTGCATCATCTAGTGGATATTGTGTTGTATCAAAGCTTGCTTCTCCCTTTAATAAGGGTAGTAAAACTGTCTATATTAATTGCTTTCACTTCAACTGGCCAGCTTGCACCTTCCAAGCCCATTGCGGACAAGAGCTGGTGTGGGGAGATAACTCATTCCAAAAGAACTAGCAGAATTCATTCATTGCTTTTTGAAGTAAAACGAATTTAACTTACTAGACATGACTGAAGTGTACCCAAGTTTTTCTAAACTTCCTAAATAAAGTTATTTATTTGCTTTCTTTAGCTCTGTCATTCTACCTGCAACTGTTCAATACCAAATGAACCATGAGACTACAATAGAGAATTAGACATGGCAGAAATTCCTCTCCACTTCTGTCACCAGTATGTTCCAGGACTGAGGCTCCACAGCATCATCTGGTCTCTCAAGAATTAGAACAGAACATGAAAAGGAGCCCTTGGATTTCAGGGTACTTGGCCCTCAACCAGACAGATCTGAGCAATCAAGTGATGAATGAGAGGGAGGGAACCTGACTAGAGTCAACTGAGAAGCCTGCACTAAGCCATCCTGGCATGGATGGGAGCATGCAGCAAGGTAAGAAGCTGGAAGGATAGAATCACAAACATAGAAAAGGCTGCAAAATGAGGTGAAGTTGGAAGTCCTGGCACAGGGACAAAGGTAGAACTCTCAAGAAGTGCAGAGCTGAAGGAGCAGGAAAGAAAAATTTATATTGGGAAAAATGTTTCTTCTTCCACTCCAAAACCTTCAGAATATGGCTGAATCCTATTACTGTTCATGGTATTCACCCTCCAAATTTCTTTTATCCCTCTCTTACAAATCCTTGCTTGGACTTTGATCCACCCAGAAACTTTTTCCATTTTTACTTCATCACCCCTTTCCCAGCTGCCCTTCACCCCACCCAGTCTACTGGCTTGCCTTGAAGCTTCCACACTCCTGTGTATTTTCCTCTCAAGGCTCTGCGTCTGCCTTGAACTAAGACCGCTGATCCTCCCTTTCCAGTTCAATCCCACTGACATCTCTGGTGGCTTCTTTGTTACTTACACATTCAAAGACAGGAATTCCCAAAGTTTTGCTCTTAAAAAGGATGAGGCATTAGGGTGGGAGATGAACAAAAGTTAATTCTTACTTAACACTTATTTTTGTCTTCAGGAGGGATAACACAGGAGATCTTTACATGTATATCGTATATGTACATCACTTCTAAAATTCATACCAGACTAGAACTGGCACAGCTTAAGATCCATAGTATCTATGATTTGAAGATCATCTAATTCTGTCAGTATTGGTTAGAATTAAAAAACAAAACCAAAAAAAAACCAAAACAAAACAAAAAAAAACCCACAAGAAAAACAAAACAAAACACACAACCAAAATTACATTGTTTTGGGAAACTTAGGCCAAGGAACTGAGATACATATGTTCTACTGAATCACTGTGATGTGCATAGCTAAACCCTCCAAATGCCTCAGCATATTGGTATCCTCCTGGTATCCTCCCAGACTCATTTCTCATTCTCTTTAGGTCTTGGACTAGTTGCCTCCCTTCTATTGTTCCAAAGAGCAGACTCCTGCAACTTCTTTCTGCAAGACCTTTCACCAGTTGATTATTCTAGGTCACTGTGCGATTTCATCTGGGACGCCTGTTTAGCACAATAAGATGGACCAGGTGCATACATTCAGTTGCCATTAACATAATGCCAGTAGCAAGTCTCTTCTTGCATGGTTCCAGTGGGAAACAAATGTAAGATGAACAGCAGAAGAATCCTAAATGATGGAATCAGTGAAGCCAGACACTCAGGACAATACCATCTGCCTTACTCAGAGACCAACTGCGGGCACCAGCATTTGAATCCCTGGGAGCACAAAAGAGCAGATGCTTCAAACCTTTGAGGTTGACCCATCACTGAGCAACGTTTTGAGTGTTTGGCTCTGCCTCAAGACAAGTCTTGAGTTTCATGCATTTATAAGGGCAGAAGTCAGCTCCGATAGAATCAGAATGGGTCGCCTGAAATGAAAGCTCAGCATTGGGTGTGTAGCAGAAAACATGTCAGATGTCCAACTGGGCAAAACATGAAAGAGGTGTGAGTGGGTAGGAGACACGAAACAAGCATTTCCTCACTGCTTGCTACACAGCTGGTTGAAATGTGTCAATACAGGTACTTCAGGGATTTTGCAACTCTCCCCTTATCCTAGTAGGGGCCCTGAGTTCTAAACACACCTGATTTCCATTCAGACATATATGTGTTAACCCATCACGGAGTTGGAACCATCTGGTTTATGACAGAAACTAGACTGTCTCAAAGTTTGGAAGAGTACTTCTTGCTGCTGAGGCAAAGGGAAGGGAAGTGGGACTATATTTCTCAAAAGTCTGTACCTGGACACTGACTTCATGGGAAACTTCAGGTTTTCCATTCACCTCTGTGACCAGGATCAGGGCAAGAAGAACACAGATATAAAGTGGACTAACAGATATAGGAAAGTAAATGTGTGTTTATATCACTGATTGCCATGTCCTCCAAAACGATATTGTCCTATCAAAGGAGTGAGTCTCCCAGATGGAAGCTACATTCATAGAAGCCAGTGAAACCAGAGATAAAACCTGATGATTTACAGCCCTGGGCAGGGTATATTCAACAGAAGCTATTTGCCTCATTTGTCTTCTCAGAGCAGTTGGTTGGGGTTCAGCGGAACAAAGATGTTAAAACTGGACTGGAAGAACAGGCCCAACAGTCCTCCTTCCCAACCCCCAAAAAGGAGTCCACCTCTCCATCATGCAGTCATACACATGCACAGTGTCTTTTCCTCAAACGGACAGAGACTCTGCGACGCCAGGATAAATGAATTGCAACATTTGATGGATTTTATCTTCAATCAAAGTGCACTTCTCCCTTTAGGAGAAAAGCTGTAAAAATGTCTTGATTAAACATGGAAGCTCCAAGGTGACTCTTCTGACTGAGTAGTGAAATGACTAGAAAGTGACCTCTCGGTTAACTCCTCATAGGGTTCTGGCCCCAAAGCTGATAAAAGAATCCCCCAAGAGAGCAGAGCATTGTCTTTTGAAACCCAGTAAAAAATAAGATAAACACAGAACCTTTCATTTGCCAGAAGGGAGGTGACAGGTCGGGTGGAGAGTGCATGCATTATTTCTTTGGGGGGGAGAGGGGTTAGTACTAGGTTCTTGGATTGTCATTTTCTTATCAGCAAGCAAAGGACACGAGAAACGCAATCCAAAAGGGTTTTCCCCTAGGTGTTTTAGCAGTCAAACCACTGGCTTGGTTTACTCACCACAGCTGGTGCTGTTGATACAGCAGCCCAGCAACATGTACTGAGCTGAATTTGCCCAGCAGGCTGGGTCAAACCCAAACACATGGATGAACCCGAGAGAATAACTTTGCCTATCTGACACCCATTTTAAGAACATCCAGGTGCTTCTTATGCCTTGGAGAAGTCCCAGATCTCTGACTCACTTTGAAGGATCATAGAGAGGAATAATATTTCACATCACAGTATCATGGGCTTATTCTGTGAGTAAGCTAAGAGGCTCAGCCTCCAGGGCTTCAAGATGAAGAATTTAAAATTCATATGAATGCTTTATATTTATCAAAAGAGAGCTACAGAAGATCCCTGGTGGACTGGCCTGGAAACTCTTGATCTCAGTGGCACAGTCAAAACACGGGAGACTTCTCCCCTGACTCTTGTACACATCAGATGGGTCAATTGTGGCTAACAGACATGGGAGCATGGAGTGCCCCGCTGTACCGCTCCAGCTTGTCCTTTCCTTCTGCACAGCCCTTTGTTGGCACCCGAACTGCCTAGTCATCACCCAGCAGAAGTGTGGCCAACCAAGAGAGTTACCCAAGCTGGAGAAGTTACTGCTCATCCTCTGCATCCAGCTGACCGTTCAAACGCTCATCCCTCTCTCTACTCGTACAACAGTCGTTCAGACAGCTTCTTGGGATAGATGTGGGAAGCAGGTGGCTTCCAGATCAGCCAGCAGCCTGCTGAAAAGGCTCAGTAAACTCTGCGTTTTTCTTTTCTCCTCCTACCCTTTTGTCTGAGTTGTATCTGTAAACCATAACTATCCAATGTGGGAAGTCTCTCTTACTAAATACAGCTCCTAATACAACAGAGCAGCATGCAGCTCACAGGTACAACTCAAAAGGTAGCAGTAAAATTCCAAATATCACATCTTCTAATTCTACACAGGTAGTTATTATTTCAAATTACTCCATAATCCCTTTTTGGTTTTTAACTGCAAGAATGGTGTTGTCAGCTGTTACTTTCAGGGTGACCCCTCTCCTGCAAATGGACAGATAAATGGCCAAGAGCAACCCCACATGGCTACAAAGTTATGTCTAAAACAGCTCCCCATGATGTGTGCATCCATGTCTGCTGTCCTCACATAACAGGTGATCTTCTCAGGAGACCATCTGGGCTGAAGGCGCAGGTACTAAACCTGCACCTGCCACATGTGGAGCTGACTTGAACTTTGATAGACATTTCTCTTTGGGGTTTTCAACCATAACTGAATGGCATGGTCAAGGGTGATCACAGGCATGGGTTGATGGTTGGACTGCATGATCATAGTGGTCTTTCCAACCTTAATGATTATACTGTTCCATGATAACTGTTTCCTGTCATGCTATATTGCTCATCACAGTTGGTAGAGAGGAATTTAAACTTGAACCTTAACCCTGCTGAACACACAAAAAAACTAACAACAAAAACCAACAAACAGCTAACTCCCTCCCCTTAAAGGAATAGTGAAAAAGAGGGGCAAGGGTCTACCCACATGTATTCAGTTTCCATACTGAACTCAATGTCTTTTGCATTTCCAGTGTCTGATGGGATGTGGCATTCTCTCTCCAGCAGCCCTAACCAGGCAAACAGGCCTAGCCCCAGTGCCCCACTTCCCCCTCGTCCTTACTGATGAAGCAGGAACACCATTCTGACATAAAATCCTGGAAAGACAAAAGAAAGAAATAGCTGAATTCTGCCTCTCCCAGGTTGCGGTTGAGGGGGCGAGACAGGTAAAATGCATCAGGCCACAACATCTGTGAGATCGAATTCCAGCTGTCATCCGCCTTGGAAGGGCTGACCCTGCCAATTTCTCAGTGCTGGACTCTGTATGTGTTTATTTTATTTGACCATGCTTTGTTTTATTTAATTTCATTTCACTCTCCTTCCATGGTCTGAAAATGTTCACAATGAATCTAAGACATCTCTCCAGATCAGATTTACAGCTGCACGGAAAGCAAGACTGTTACTATTTATAGTCATCTCAACTTTGTTTCATCTGCCTACACAATCAATTAACTTCAGCTCCAGCTAATTTTGCAATCAGCCCAAGAAAAACGTCTCTGGTGTAATGACTTGTTTTCTCCTTATTTTCCCTGGAGCTATAAAAAACTCTGTTCCTCTTCCTTATCCAAGTTCTACACCTGAGTACAGCACTAACCGGACTCATCCTCCCTGTCTTCTGCCTCTTAGCAGCTTCTTCCTGGCTAACCTGACAGAAGAGCATTTACTTTGCATGATGGAGACATTTTTCCCCTCTCCAATGGAGGTTTGGAAAGAATACTTCACCATTTATTTTTCCATCAGCTAATTGCAAATATTGAAAGCGTCTAGACAGGGGGAAAATAGCTTTATAAATCATCAGCAGAAGGAATTTCAATGTTATCTTACATCCCACACAAATACTTTTAAAAGACATTCAGTAAATATATATTGGTATACAGAAAAATCATGCTAACCTGGAACTCAGGTTGAATGCACATCAGGAATTTGAATGTGAGGACAAGGGAATCACAGAACAAGGATGTTGTAACCGTTCCACAAATAAGCAATAAAACACAGTACTTAAAAACTGAAGGTCTAGTAAAAAGAAGTGCTGAGACGACATTCACTTGGGATGTCACTCTGGTTCTTTATTACTAACATATTTGACTTCAGAATGTATAAAAATGTTCCTCTTCTTCCTATTTCTGAGAAGAAAATGTATTCTTCTAAAAACACAGTGTTCTCCAGGACCCTGAAGCAGGCACCTGCTGACCAAAGGACATTTTTCTCATGGTACCGAAGGTGAGGATAAAGCCAAGTTCCCCTCAGGGAAGACAGTGAACCTCCTATTGAAACCTTCACCTTCCTTCCATCATCCATTTATTCTTGCAATAGAGTCTCTCATTCTTGCTTTGGTCAATTTGGTGCCAAAATTCATGGAAATAAATGGGAACTTCCAGAGGTAACGTTTATAGTGTGTCTATGTTACACAGCAAATCTCTGTGCAGAACCACATGACCAGGCTCTAAATTCATTAGCTATAGAAGCCATATCATTATGGGACCCCATTAAAGTTAGTTTGCCCTTAGCATACTGTCCCTCTTCTGGGATCTGAGTGAATGCCTGTGTACAGCAAGATCTCACTGATTTCATCTGAGCTAGGCAAGGGAGCTAAGACTACAAGAACAGGAAAAACTCTCAGATCCCTATGTTCAAGTTCATGCATTTATGAACTTACCATCAACTGAACTACTGTTTTGAACTACTGATTGAAGAGAGGAAAGGCAACGGAGAGGAAAGATGGGGAAGACTTCATGACTTTCCTATGGCCCTGGTTACAAACTGGTAGCCCAGGAGTTGTTCAGAAGGCATAACTTGGGGACAATCATTTTGAACAGCAGAAGTTTTTCAACAGCAACTTTGTTGATCCTGGTACCAGAGCTCTTATCAGAGTCCCAAAGAAGAGGAACGTCTTCTTGAGCCTGGTGATGACAGGATACTGTGAGGGCAAGCTTGCAATTCTACCTCATACCTAATGGTGATATACATAGCAGGACTCACAAGGTGTACTCTAGTCTATCTTCCTTCAAATGGTGAAATCTGCAATGCTTTACCCCTAAGAAGTGCTGGATAAATCTCTTCTTTGAAACCTCCACACGTGAAGGTATAGCTCCCTCTACTTCTGAGCACTAAAACATAACATGTAGTTACATATCTAAAATCTCTGTCTGGCAAATAGAAGGAGAGAACACATTAGTGTATCACTTCAGCTTGTGTATCAGGAGTTGTAAGCCCAGGACTTTACATATTACTCTAAATCAGCTTCCAGAGAGACGTGGATTGAAAGCGTTGTGCTTTGGGAGTCCAGTCTCCAGGGATCCCCAGCTCAGACATGAGATTCCTGTGGTTTTTCAGTAATTCTACATGCTCAAGACAGCTCATTTAGAGAAACAAAAATATTGTTTGTCCTTGTGGGTAAACTATTTACTCAGTTTCTTTAAAACTGTCACATCTCTTACAAAATACTAGAGGTTTGTTTTGTTTTGTTCTGTTTCTCGCTCTGCTGAAGAGAGTGCCTTTAGGAGAAAGGCACGTTTTAAGTACTCATTGAGGACAAAGGGAGAGGGCTTCTTAGAGTGGACAGCCTCAGGTCAAAATCTTTCTCTTCAGGTTGCCATTTGAGTTTGTAGAAAGTTGGGCAGAGTTGAAGGCAAAATATATATGGAAGATGGATGACATGCTGTGAGAGTATGGGGTACAGAGAACAGAAGAGTGGAGTATGTTAACTGCAAAAAAAAAGTTTCAAAAACAACAAAATGTTTTACTGATGGACTTACTTAGAGTAGTTCCCACTAAACCATCTGTGATATATCCCTGCATTTTTCCGTATCTTTTCTCTCCTTTTGGTTCCCATAGTCCTTGAACTGTGGTTTACATGTGGCTGAAGACACACAAGGCCATTCTGTAGATCATTTTTCCTTTGAAGTTTCATAAGGTAAACCATGGCCTGCAAATATTTTAAGAATCTTTTCGTTCATTTGTCTGAAAACACATTTGCCTTTGCTTTTCCTGGCAATAATGCACTGATTCTTTTGGAACTGAGGATCTGTTCAGCTTCCCTGGAATCAGGATCAAATCCTTGCCATACCCTGCAAAGCTCTGCCTTGCTATGTACGAGTGCTAAATAATGCTATAGGAACTATGATTTTTTCTTCTTGGTAATGATAAGCAGGAGCACATTTTACTCCCCAGTCCTGCAGTCTCTGAAGAGCAGCCATCACTCACAAGACACCCAAAACAGCTGTCCTTCCTGCTGGGGGCTATTCCAAGAAGTGACAACCAAGCTCTAGCCTCTAAAACCTTTGAATTTCAGGGAAAGTTGATACTGGCCTCCATATACCTATAATGAGCCAGACGGGAGTTTCTAAGCCTTAGAAAGGCCAGATCATGATGCAGATTAGAAGAAGACATGGCTCTAGCCCATGTTTTACTATTGAGATATACTCCATCTGCCTGGGGAGAGTGAGTTATCTGAAGATCATTCCCAACACCAACCCATGCTACTGCTAGACTTGGAAGTCTATGCATGGATGGATGAAACTATGTGAACTGAAGGAAGCAACAGGAGTCACTGGGGACTTTTTGGCATTCCTGGAGCAGGACAAGAGGTGCCGGCTGCTGCTTCCCCAGCAGTGAGCTGGTAACTTGGCTGTTGTTCTCACCCCTGTGACAGTGTGTTTATAGGGGTTGCTATAGAAGCCCAGCAATTTCCCTTCAGCTACAGTTGCTTCAAATCTGCTACTAACGCACCAGAAGTGCAGTGGGAGGTGCACTCCCTGGCTGACATCTGTGGAGGACAGAGGAAGTCAGAAGCAGCATTTTCTGCTTTGCGTCTCAAAATTGTTTCCAAGCACCATTCCACT
Organism: Alectoris magna; assembly: GCA_030625065.1. NCBI lineage: Eukaryota > Metazoa > Chordata > Aves > Galliformes > Phasianidae > Alectoris > Alectoris magna. The sequence goes on from CM060567.1 coordinate 10,623,375, forward strand.
AAAGTTGGGAGTCCCCCACCCCCTCATTCCCAGCTGTTCACTCCCTATATCCTTCTTCATGATACCAAAAAAACATGCTCTGAACATGAAGGATCAGGGACCTGAGCAGCAGTGGTGAGCAACACGCTGTGTTTCAGAGGCTGGGGCTGCAGGGTGCCACAGGAACTCCTACAGCTGGTGGATCCAATACAAACAGTCTTATCAGACAACAGCCTCATGTGGTCTCAGAACCCAGTTTTTCTCTACCTCACACACCTTGTTCTTTGCAGACAGGTAAAGAGTACTAAGACAATCTATAAAGGCTGGTGGGGGGAGATGTAGAACCCACTCTATTCAAAGTATTTCATTCAAAATCTTACATGTTGACTTTCCTTGATCTTTCCCTAGGTTCAGTCCAGCACAGAGAAATTTGCTATCTTGGAGACAGACCTTCTGAGACCTAACTGCATCTCAGGAGTAAATATTGGGTTTGATAATTTAGTAAATCTTCACGGATTATTTATGAGTTTGTTTTATCTCCAAGTCTGTTGTCTGGAATTCTACTGTTTAACCACTCAGTCACTTTTTTTTCAATGGAGGAAGGGAATAGGGAATGAAAGCCAGGTGAGGTGATGTACTAAGGTACCTCAGACAAAGACTTCATTGCTCATGAGCTCTATGCAGTTTTGACTTGTATGTATTTAACAATCTTGTACATTAAGCCAGAATGAGATTGCTTAACTCTTGGATGAAAGACTTCTGAGAAGATCAGTGTCGAGGTTTCTGAACTAGCTTAGTGTTTGCAGAGCACACCCTAAAATATATCAAAAAAACTAAAGCATGCTTTTCACAAGGGCTAAAGATGTGCTTCAAAGCTCTGGCTAGTTTGCTAATGTGGTAACTTCTGTCTCCTTCAATTTCCCACATAGTTTGATCTTGATGCAACATTCTGCTTCACTTCCTGCTCTGGAGTGCAACGAGCATTCATCTCTGCAGCACAAGAGCTTCTGCTTCCCACAATGAAGACAGTTACATGATTCTTATGATAGTATGTTTCAGGATGAAATGCAGCAACCTCTACAGGATTGCATATCAGCCTATGTATGTCATTTGTCTTCTTCATCTATGTCCAGGACATCCAAGATATGGAATAATGTGATTTGGAAAAGAATAAGAGTGCTTCGGTAGAAAAACTCCAAAGGCTTATAGCTAATTTCTGTTTCACTCCCACAGGCTTCCCTTTTCAGTTGTGCAGATGCCTCGCAGCAGCTCTGCTCTTTGACAAGATACCGGCCCTTGCTAGCAAGATGATAATGATGATGATCATGATTAATATTATTATTAAAATCCGCTGGCTTCTACAACCTGTGAGAGGGGACAGAAACTTTACACAGAGGCCTCAAGGCCATCAGGGATTCAGTCAGCTCAACTGCAACAGACTGAGCAGGAAGGAGGGATAAAGAGCTCAGTTTTCCCAGGAGGGATTTGTTACATACCCCCATTGTTTCTTTCAAAGCCTCCTTTGCTCTACCTGGTGCAGGCATTGGACATGGGCCAGGTGCCCTTTGTGCCCCGCAAGCAAATCAGCCAGGGGCTGGGGGGGAGCCGAAACTGCAATGCAAGCAGAGCTGCCAATTCACCAAGCTAAGCCGCCAGTGTCAGCCTGAGGACGAAGGTTACTCTTCTAGTGTTTGATGCCAACTGGCACAGATTCCCTCTTCTTCCTTCACATAAGTGTTGCCTGCTTCACTCTCCCCCTCCCCATCCATGATATTTTGTCTTTGAAGTCACTTCATCAATAAATTCTTCCTCTGTTGGGATTAATCTTCCACCTGCCAGGCCATGAACAGCCACCTTTGTGTGTGTCTGCAGCAAGTTGCCAATGAGAGAGCAGAAAGGAACGGGTAAGCTTGGCAGAGCTAAATGGTTCAAAGGAGAACCAAGAAATCCTACCCATACCTTTAAACTTAAAGCAGCACAAGGCACCCAATCCTCCAAAACCCATTCCCACATGGGGTTTTCTCTAACCTGGTTAGATTTCAAAAACGCCTACAAACCATAATCCTATGTGGCCAGATGCCTACAGAGGAATTTGATTCTGAATAAATCCATGGTGAGAGCAAACACCCAGGTTCCCGACACTTAAAGGAACCTGAATACAGCTTTTCTACAAACAGAAACGTGCCAAAAAAAGAACCTTGGTTATCCCTGGGAATGTCTTCTTCACTCTTCCATGTAGAAGGTGATCTACAGTTCATAGACATCTGACATTCATTGTGGTTTAGACTGGCAGTTATTGGTTTGGCAAATCTTTTCCCATGATGTTGAACTCTTTCCTGTAAAGATGAAACCATCTGGATATGAATTTTGGGGACACTCTGGATATACAATCGCTCTACAAACATGTAGGAGATGTCTTAGGTACTCTTTATGTTATGAGTTCCAGGGCAGCCCAGCTTTTAGCTGAAGACCTTGACAAATACAAAGCAGATCAAGTTAAAACCTGATAATACGGGACACGCGTTAATAACCCTTCCAAGTGGCAATGAAAACTCAAAGCATCCTCAAGCAGGAAGGCTGTTAGATCACTAGACATCAAAATGTCAGACTGATTCTCTTACACCCTTTCTCCTCCACAGCTCCTACGTGAAGCCAAACTGCTTCATAGGAAAACAGTGCTTTGGAAATCTGCCTTCTATTCCATTCTACATTCCTGCAGCCAAACCAATTTCATTGTATTGTTAAAAAAAGGTTCTAATTCCAATGCTGTTACTCTGTTCTATATTCATAAAGACTCGTGCCTCCATCTTTCCAGCCTGAGACACAAAAAAGGAGTCTTTTTAATGTTGTTCTGGTAGAGCAAAATGAGGGTAAAGATTTAAATCACATCTGTGTGCACTTCCCAAGCTTCAGGTGGGGAAGGGGGGTCAGGAGCTGAGGACTCACGTGCCAGCTTGAACCGAGAAGCAGGCTTTTATGACTGAGTAATAAACTCATGAAAATTGAGGGTTTATTAATGAAAATGTTGACAGTCCTTTAACTTCAGTGGTGCTACTGGGCACCTCTATATGTGAAAAAGAAGCCTTTCTGCACTTAAAAATTTATTAGCTGTAATTTTATTTATTTTTTTTTTTTTGCTTTCCACATATAGAATATGCACTGGGGAAACAAGAACACTTTATGCCCTGTGAAACCAGAGCACTTATTTAATTTTTTTCTAGCGGATTTCAGAGTGTTTTTTTAATATGTGCTTTGTTTCTCAAGCTCTGGCATGTCTAACAGTCCAGCCCACTCCTGCGGAGTTCAGTGGGATTGCTGGCTAATTGCAGCGCAGCCTTACAGCCAGTATGAAAGTCACTTGCTGACGAAAGGCACAAACCGGAACAGCTGGCTCAGGCGGAAGGGGAGAGCCTTGTTTCCTTCTCTTTGAAACTCAGCTTGCTCCCTCCCTCCCATCAGTTTGTGTGTTTTCCCAAATTCAATCAAATCCTGCCAGCAGAAATTATGGAGAGGATCAACTGAATTTTACCCAATTATGAACTGAAAGGTTTGCCTCAGGGTCTTGGAAACAAGCTATTCCCAGGGCTGACTTCCTAATCCCTCTGTTGCTTCTGCACACCCTCCTCTGCCTGCATGGTCCCCCGATGGCCCGTGACGCTTACCAGCAGTCTGGAGCAGAGACCCAGATCGTGGCTCTTGCCAGGAGGTTACACTACCCTTTCCAACAGCTTTCTCCTACAGAGGCATGTCTGCTTTGCTAATTAGTACAAAGTAGGAAGTTCCCTGGGTGAAACAGCCTCATCTTTTGGAAAGACACTGTCCTCTCCTCGCTGCCCCCTCAGCCTCAGAAGCGGACTAGCTTCTGCTAGCTGGCAGCTTCCCTTTGACAACCATCTTCCTTTTGTGTGGAGGTGTTCCTTCATCACCAGCAGTTTCTTGGCTACTGTTGGTTGTGGCCTGCAAATGCTAACGCCTGGGAAAACCCAGCACCACCCCTGCGAGAGCTCCTTTCCTGCACAAACTTGGCTGAACTCTTCCATCCTTCCCTGGCTGAAGCTGTGGAGGGGCTGAGAGATGCAGGGCAGCCTCCCCAGCTTTGCCTCCAAACAAGCTCCACAGGAAAAGAGAATAGCTCCCCATGCCATGAACAGGACCCTGTGCACAGTATTTTATGTCTGCTACATAAGAAGGCTCTTGGCTTGTGGGCAGGAGCCTGCAGCACAGCTGGGAGGTCACCACCAGCTCAGTTAGAGCAACTTCTTACTTCATATCCAAGGAGAGCACAAAAAGCAGCAAGGCACATGCCTTGAGTCTCACTCAGGTCACTTATGGAACAAATCAGCCTGAAGTAACACAGACCACATTGAAGATCTGCAAGTCATTACCCATAACGATTATTCAGAAAGGGAGCTGGCACCAAAACTCTCTTCCCTCTCCTCCAGTCTAAGTCTCTTCCCTCTCCTTTTTTCTTTCACTCACTGGTGCTTTCAAGCAACAAAGAGTATCTAAAGATTGCTTCCCTCCCATTGTGAGTCATCAAAAACCGGTGCTAGAGGAAGGCATGGTGCAGCCACACAGAAGGGTTCACAGCAGCACCAGTACCATTCCCCTGTACCCATCCTCCTTTTCATGGAAATGTGCACCTGGTTAGGGCAGAAAAGCAGAGAGGAAATCACACAGGGAGCCAGGGCCTGAGCAGCATCCATGCTCCAGCTTGCCTGGCTGACACGACACGACAGTAAAGGCATTTGCCTTCACCCAAGAATACAGGGGATCGTGTAATGTCTTCTGAGGTTTAGCAATTACCTTCTAGCCTGAAAACATCTTAGATCCCTCCCTCTCCCTCCCCAAGTGGGAAGTGTCCACCTGCTGACACCCCACCCCCATCTCCCCTTGTATTTGCAATAGCAAATAGATCCCTTTCTTTACCATTGCAGCAGGAACATGGATGAATGCATTTGGAAACCTTTGCCTCTCCAATTGTAATGCCATATACACAAGGACTGCAAGAACAGAAGAGCAAAGCGCTCGGGGGAGAACAAACTTTGGTTGGGGGGGATGCAGAGTGCACAAAAGCCTGCAGAAATGTTTGACTGCACCTTTGAGAGAACGAAGAACTCTTCTCTAGGGCTTGTTGGAACTGCAACTATCTAATTTAGAGGAGCAGGATGAGATGAATATTTTATGAGGGTTTTTCCACAAGGCTGTTAACATTTAGCAAACAAAAGACATCCGTGATTCATTTTCCTTCTCACAGGGGGCAAACGAGTTAACAGATGTAACTGGGGAATTAAAAAGGGATGCTCCCAGCACTCAGTGCAGCTGCTGCCTTTACCAGGTACATGAAACACTGGGATTCATGCAGCAGGATGAACCAAGAGGATTTGGGTTTAGGAAGTGGGTGGTTGCAAACTGATTCAAGCCAGTTTTCTGCTCCAATGTTTTGCTCCATCCCTGAAGGTGTTGCTCTATTTTTGGAGGTGTTCAAGACCAGGCTGAATGGGGCTCTGGGCAGACTGACCTAGTGCCTGACTTAGTGGTCAGCAGCCCAGCATGTGGCAGGGGGTTAGAACTGGATGGTCTTTGAGGTCCCTTCCGACCCAAGCCATTCTGTGTCTTGGAGTCAGCCTCCCCTCCTGTGTTACTAGTGACAGTACTAGAGGGAGTGGCCTGAAGTTATGCCAGGGGAGCCTCAAATTGGATGTCAGGAAAAATTTATTCTCCACAAGAGTGATCAGGTTCCCCAAATGGGCTGCCCAGAGAGATGGCTGAGTCACCATCCCCGGAGGTATTCAAGAAACATTTAGATATTATACTAAGGGACGTATTTTAGAGGGGAAATATTGGTGCTAGGCTGGACTAGATGATCTTGGAGGTCTTTTCCAATCTTGGTGATTCTACATTTCTGTGATTCTAAGATAACTCCTTCTGGTCCCAGTCCTAGGAATTATGTATCTAAACAGCTTTGACAACCTATGTTCAGGAGAACACAGCCCTAATGGTGAAGGAAATCTTCCATCCTCCTCCTGCTCCAGTTAGACAGTTTCTGGGCTGCGGTCAGCCTGGCCCAGCTAGTCATGACCTGACTCCAGGTACTTCCCCAGCTGCTCATCCTGCAGAAGAGGCAGCAGCCAGTGTTTTGGGGAGAGTTCTGACCACACCAAGGGAGGGAGCAGACAGCCCCATGCACAGCAACTGCCAATCTCCCTGCAGGGCTGTGGGGTGGGGGTACTGGCAACAGTGGGACTGTGACACAGTGTTGACTGTCCCATCTCCTGGGGCGGTGGATGGGCTCCTCCACAGCACATCTCGTCATCCCTGTGGTAGGTCAGCTGGGCACAGAAACACTTCCTTCCTTCCCACAGGGAGGTGTGCAGCTCTGGAGCTGGCAGACTTGGGCACCTTGCCCCATCCTGCTGACTCCTCAGCCTACGTAGGTGTCCTGAAATCAGCCCAAAGCTTTGAATAGGTTGGTTGGTCCATCCTGGGCTTGTGCCTGCTCCATTGTTAAGGAGTGATGGAGCACAGCATGCTCTGTCTCGCTCCAGGCTGCTCAGCTGCTTTGCACAGAATCTGCAGACTGCCTGCCTGAGGTTTTTTGGGGGTAATGTACACTCCAGAGGGTGCTCTCCATCAGCCTCTGTCACAGCTCAGTGCCCAGCTTCACTGTTCCTAAGATACAGATACACCCCTAGGGATTTCTTTTTTTACATCCATGTGTGCACCCCTCCACTCACTTCCTACACAGACACATCGATGTACACCTAAGACTGCAAAGTGCCATAAAAATAATCCTCATGCTCCAGGTAAGGCACATTGCCAGCTCTGTCACTGGAGTTGGCACTGGTGACGAGCATTCCAAGCTTCGCATTTGCTAAGCCATGTCACACACGGTCTGTCTCCAGGAGAATGTGTCCATTGCTGTAGTGCCCAGACATTTAGAAAACTAAATAGGAGCCAGATGCACTAAAGAGCTCTAAGAGACAGAACGTTGTTTTTTTTTCCTACTCTTACCTCCACATTATGCCTCCTTGTTCAGAAGTTCATGTCTAGCAAGAGCTGCAAAACTTGTTCTTGCAGTCTCCTCTAGAGAACCACATCAAAGCAGAACAACGAGATGATGACCAGATACACCAGTGCAAACCTAATCCTTTCCAATCTCCCCTCCCCTTCACTAAATCTGACCACAGTTCTGTGCTGTGGGGCCAATAGTGCTTAGCCCTATTTTAATCCTATTTTGAAAATCTATTACTACTGGTTTTAAAACACACATCTGGGACTGAACTCAGATCACAGGCAGGATGGAGCTTTTTGAATCAGCAGTAGGAGACAGACATGATGCAGAGTCCAGGTCCAAAGTAAGGCAAAGCCCTCTTTTGATTTCACACTCTATCCCTGGAGTGCACTTCATATTTCAGCAGTGCGCACACACCTGTCTGTGCTGGCCTCTGCTCTGTTTTTCTCCTGGAGAAAGTGGAATACTCAGGCTCGGTCCCTGTTCTGACATGATACTCTGCAGTGATTTTCTGCAAGCAGCTCTCTTCTGATGCTGGAGGTCTAAGGATGGGCTCCTTCCATGCCTGAGGGCCTCAAATCATGGCAAAAGTGTCATCACGCGTCATAGTATGAGTGTCTGCCAAAAGCCACCTGCAGTGACCCACATCCCTGCTGCCAGTAGCTGAAAGACCTGATAATGTCAGCTTGGAATTTCACTGCCCCAAACTTGGTGCTTTGTGACTCCTGAGAGCAAAGTTATCCTGCACTTCCCCTCACCTTCTCCAGGGTCCCTCACTCAGGTTCAGTCATAGCAGGGCTTAGAGGCAGACAGCTAAGTAGTCCCACTGGTGTAGGAAGCAATTTGCCAGGAAAAGCAAACATTTCCAACCAGATCAACAGACAGTAATGGAAAAAAGGAAGGAAAGAGAAGCTGCTAACTTGAGACCCTGTCTAGGATTGTCACTGCATGTAGTTTCCTCTCAGTCTTCTCAGAAATAAAAGAGTTCACTGGTATACCCTGAGGCTCATTAATAATTGAGGATGTTGGAAGCAGAAATTCTCTTGTACGTCTCTCTGTTTTCCCCCAAAACTTTCTCACAAAAAAGGATGTCTCCACTGCTTGTTAGCTACGGGCATGCGCTCTGCCCCAGCGTTACCCCAGGTGAAATTAACCTCAGCAATGACAGAAGCAGAGATACTCAGCCTTGCTTAAGGACAGTGCTTGAGGGACATAGGGTGTCTCTGGGATACCAATATTAAAATCTCACTCTGTTCTTGAACTGAGAGACTGAATAATTTGCTTTAGACCAAGGAGTTCACTATAATGCAACCCTATGTGTCCAGATGGGTCAGAAAACCGAGCCCTGTAACAGATTTTAGTAATGCATATGATGGATCAAATCACCTTGGCCAGTATCACTTACACAAATCTCAACCATTCATCGACATATAACCCCTCCTACCTACCCACAATTTTAGGAGGCCAAAATAGGCAGGAAAGTTTTCTTGGCTCTTCCTAAGGGAATCTGGTATCCTCTGGGGCAGAGTAGAGGAGGATAAGCAGGGAAAGGACAACCAGAAGACATGCCGATGGTGATCTGCTCACACAAAGGACAGACAAAAAGCATGCCACGTCTCAGCCAGCTGCCTGGCGCAAGATCCTATGGAAAATGTAGAGGTAGCCTCCAAGTCTTTGTGCTTGGATTACACTGGTGGAAGGCACACAGCCTGCTTCTACATCCTGTGAAATCAAAACATGGGAAACACTGCGAGTCTCAGGTTTGGACTCCCTTTTAAATATTTATTAGCCTAGTAATTGAGGGGCAAAGGGTCTAAATATACACTGCAGAAATGCACAAAGAAAGTCTCTGGACAATCAATTCATTTTGCAACTTCGAATCAAAAACAAATCTCTGTTTCTCAGCTATCCATTTGTGAAGAGGGAATAAAAATGCTGAGTTAAGTCTGGTGATTCTACTTAGTGGAAAAAGCAATTACATGTGGCATGGAAAGGCAGTGTTTGTACTAATATTTGTCCTCATATTTGTACTGATAGCAGAACATATTATTATGTCCTAACTGCCAGGAAGCTGGATAATATGTATTAACATAAATAAGAAGGTTTGGAAAGGAGTGTTTCAACAAGACCGAAGACAAAATGCTACCTGACATACAATAGCAACACACCAAAGATAAAGGTAAGCTGCTCTGCTTGGGTTGGAATGCATTCAGCCTTTCCTCAGAGATATACCAAGAATGAATTGTTGCCATATTTCAGCCCCTGTTCCAGTCCTTTTCATACGATAATGTTCTTTTATTATTTGACCTTGAGTTGTCATCATTATTGATAACATTATTGAGCAGCCCTCATGAAAATGAGAAAGCATCAAGATTTGTTAAGGACGGGACTGATGGAGAGCTGCATACTTCTTTCTAAATCCTGCTTTGCTGAAGCAGCTCACTTGTGACTCACACATTGCACACCGGTAGTAACTCACCCTCAGCTCCAGGTTTCCCTGTCATGATTTAGCACTCTCTCTAGCATTCTGTGGTTGAATTTTCAATGCCACTGATACATGAAAAACATCTTCAGCCCTGAGCTTTCCCAAGTATGATCTGCTGTTCACTGAGATATACAAGGAGATATAGATGTACATGCCTTTATATATATATATAAGTATACGTTTAAATACACACAGGCAGCATGTACTTTTCCAAAGCTCTGACACATTAGTTAATTAGTTGTATGGCACAACTAATTAATTCGCTATTTAGAAATTCCAGTAGCATTAAATGAATGATTCCAGTAGGAACTCAGCCAGACAAATGATTTCAGAAATTTCTCTCCACTACTTTGTCATAAAGATTTTTGCGAAAAAACCTCTACAGAACAGATGGTTTGTGTGAAATACCTGAAATGCCACCAATTCAGAGCTGATAAAAACAGATAGCACACTAAACTTGGAGGGTGTTAGCTAACCACAAAATAAAATCATAGGATCATTAAGGCTGGAAAAGACCTCTAAGAACATCAAGTCCAACCGTCCACCTACCACCAATATTGCTCACTAAATCATATTCCTTAATACCACATTTCCGTGTTTCCTGAACACCTCAGGGATGGTGACTCCATTACCTCCCTGGGCAGCCTGTGCCAATCCCTCCTCAACACACTTTCAGTGAAGGAATTCTTCTTGATATCCAACCTGAACCTTCCCTGGTGCAACTTGAGGCCATTCCCTGTAGTCCTACAAGGCCTATTGCTAGCTACTTGCAGGAAAAATAAATAGGATGTGAGGGTGATACTGCTAGCAGTTATTGCTTTCAATTTTTTGCTATTTCTCTTTTTTGTTTTTGTTTTTAGTTATGTTTAGGTATTCTCACTATTCTGCACCACGCTAGATACAAAACAGTGATTGAGTAAATAGAGCACGAGTCCTGCTACTTCATTACAATAACACTAGGCTCCCGTGTTAACTATCATATGCTTTAATATCCAATCTGCGATAGAATAGCAAAAGACAACACTCATTGGAAGCAGTCTTGTAAAAGACAATGCTTCACCAGCTACAGAAAGAGCCACAGAGTCTGAAAGAATCTGCAGAGTGTGACATGCTCCTCTGAAATGGGAACCATGCAGGATTAAGGTAGAAAGAAGAAGGGAGGAATTTTATTTAAGGGGCTTCTTTCCAGGGAAAGGCAACTTGGGTCAACACTGACATTTTATTGGCTGGTATGAAGCTGTGGGATTTTGCTTTGAATTCCAAATTTTAAACGAACTTAAAAGACATTTTCCTGCCACATTCCCCTTTTTGTATCCGTTCCTTTCAACCTTGGTGGACTACCGTCAACAAGAACAGATATGTTATAGGGGGAGAAGCAACAAGGTTAGCTTTATTATTGGAAAGAGTTCAAGAAGTTGTTCTACTTTTAGGGATCATTTGTCATTTAGAAACATTCCACAAAGACAACAAACAACAGACAAGCAGCAAACTGTCCTCGACTGGGAAATCAGCATCAGAGCACTGACACTTTCTGCCCAAATTACATGTGCTTACTTCTGTTCTTTGATCTAGTAAATGTTAAACTCATCAGTGATGAACCGATACTTTGCTACTGACACATGCATATGTGAAGGAGGTGTCCAAGTTCCTTAGTCTTACAGCAAATCAGTCTCTCTCCTCCAGGGACTATACTTACCAGATCTTCATTGGCTCTAAGGGAAACTTAAATCTCCATGGGTGTAAATACTTGTGAGCATATAGACTCAAACATGGGAAACTTTCTGCAAAGGAGAAAATTGAGAATGACAGTCATGGGTTTATTGATGGCTCCAGGCAACCTTTAGTGCTACCAAGTGTGACATATATTATTTTTGTGTATTTCCTCTCCTTTATTACTTGCAACCTTTTCAGTGGACCGCCCTTCAGAGGCCTTCTGTAAAATCCCCTCTAATTCTGCACTGTAGCTGGAGGCTTGAAATACAGAAAAAACTTCCTCAAAAAAGAGCCTGTCACCTTGCTTTTGCCAAGTAACCTCCGAGTAACCTGAAGGTGACTTCTCTTGGAAAAAGAATACCCACTTAGATAAATCCCTTCTAAAGGGATTCAAATGGAAAAGTTCTGATCCGCCTGGCTGCTAAGGGATTTAATGCGGAAATGGGCAGACACAGGTTCTGCAATTGTGCCATGCTACAGAAGCATAATGAACCATTTCCTTCTTCACTGAAAAATAATATAAATGTGAAGCCCAGGGAGCTTTCTTAGCCAGGACTTTACTCAATAAAATGTTTCCAAATGGAAAACAAGCACATCCACTGGGTAGCAGTAGGTAAGATGGAGGTTTCCACTGCCAGTCTCTTGCCAAAACCACATGAAATGTCCTATGCTTCAGTAGATGGTGGCATGTAGACAGTTTTTCAGTCTGAATTGTACAGAACATGCTGGAATTCCCTTCCCAGGCAGGAAGGCACTAGGTGTGTATAGGGCTTCACCAAGGCTTCACAAAGACATCTTCAGGACAGCAGAGCTCTTCTTTTGTTTTTGCTTTCTGTTTTTGTTTTGCCAGTTTACCAGAGATGAGGATTAGGAATAACTAGGTCGGGGGAGTCTACTCTTGCCAAAGAGCCTGGCCAGAGAAGCTGGGAAATGCACCAATCTAATGATGGATCTAGGGGCTGCCAGAGGGTAAGTACAGAAAACATTAAGACTGTGTAAGGCCTCTTTACAGGAGACTTGAGCTGGCAAAAGCAGCTGCCAAGGTCCTGACTGAGCGGATGAGTCTGCTGCTGGGCACATATGTTGAGTGAAGCCTCCCAATATACTCTATACTAAATTCCATAATTTGTGTTTTCTTGTTGAGACACGCAGCCAAACCACTAAGGGTGGGAACTGTCCTTGTATTACTAAGGTGCCTGTCAACAGCAAATGTGATTCTCCTTCTTGACTACTCAGAGACTATTCCTACAGACTAGATCTTCAGTGATTCTGTAGCTTTTCCAGATAATGATCACGATTCCAGCAAACAATTGGGCCCACTTTCCTTGCAACCACTGTATTACTTTATTATTTTATTTTATTCATTTGTTTTAGTTTTACCCAAGTGGTCTCCAGTGGGGTTTGAAAAAAGAATGGATAGATTTTTCTTGTGTTATCACTCTTTGGAACGTATCTCATCTTTTCAGCTCTCCTCCTTCCTATTCAGCAATTAAATGTGTAGCAATGCATATTCTTTAAAAACTATTTAACTCTTTCGCATCATGAATAACTTTTGAGAAAAAGTAGTTCCCCAGCTTTAATTACTTATAATTTATGCTACTAATTAATACTCTGCAAGGCTCTGCTTATCTTTGTATTTAAAAGCCATTTCTAAGAGAAGAGTAGGGAAAAGGAATTTGAAGGAGGTACAGTTTGAAGAATGAAAACTTGAAGACCTTAGACATTACTTCCCTGACTGCAGTACTAACAAGCAGTAGGTTCCTTCAATATCCACACTGATGAGCAATTTAGAAAATAAAAGCTCTGAGCTCTTCTGTGCCAATATCTGTTTGATAGAAGAAACCTTCAGCTATTACATATGATTTAAACATTTCACTTCGCTATCTAATGTTTCATAGAAACGCTAGCCCAAGGGTCTGAGAGTTGGATGTTTTACGGATCTGCTGCTTTTGTTGACCTCACTTGGATATGTAGGTGCCTCTCACTTCTCAAAAGCAAATTCTTAACGATTTCTTCCAGTCAGTTTCTGTCAGCAAATGGAATTTAATTCAAAGCTCCTTAGTCCAGCCTGGAGACGTTTGGTCATCTGGGTTGTAGGCTTGGGACTTTCTCCTCTGAACACACACATCTGTCTGTGCTCAGGCTAGGAGGAATAACTGTGCTTCCCAGAACTGGACTTGCCTCTGCTAGTTCCAACCAAAGACAGGAAAGAAATAGCTGGCTTTTAAAAATGTAATTAATACTAATGGAAAATAAATATATGCATATGTTCCCTGTGGCCCGTGATGGCCTTTTCTGAGAATGCTTGTTCATACTTAGCTATGACAAGCAGTGGGTGGTTTTCCAGTGAGCCATCACCTCAGGCTGGAAGTTGGGAAGGAAAAGAGAGGAGCCAGATGTCCTGAGCAGGGGGCTGAGCACTTGTGAGACAAGGGCCCATCCGTTGTGAAGCCTATATTACACAGTCCTGCACTCTCATATATCTCAGGCCCTGTCCAACTGTCTGCATCATAACTCAAAAGTCCGCGTGGAGCTGGCTCTGCCCCTGCCACCCATCTGAGCTGAACTGGATATGGGCCACCAGTGGGGTCTGGTTTTGATTAACCTTCTCATTCATGCAACGTCAACTTAATTTTTTTTTATTATTGCTGTGTGAGAGAAAAATTAAAGAAGGAGCTGCCTGGCATGGTGTGGCCTGCAGCTGTTTCATCTGAATTTCAGAGAGCCAGAGCGGAAGTATGCAGAGACTTGGCTGAAATGGAAAATGTTAAGGGGTGATCGGGTACATAAAATACAGCTGCTACTGGGCAAGGGTCTGACTCCTGGGCCAGAAATCTGGATTGCAGTACCCTCTCGGAAGCTTGGAAATAACATCTGTATTGATTGATGTTTGTCCTCTTTCTTTCAGCCAGACCTTGTTTCCAGTCGCCTGGACGTTTTAACAGAGCCTGAAATTCAGTTTTACTTTTCATCCTCTCTTTCCCCTCATGTTCAGTCTACTTTCTTCTTGACCCACGCAAAACCTACTGACAACTCAACAACACCTCAGTCTCTTGTCCTTGATATTCTTGTACCAAGGCCTTGCAAATGTGAGCTAAGTCCTGTTCTGTGCAGTGCTTCTTACTGCACTGAATAGGATTGACCCTCTCATTTAGATCACCTTGGCCTTGCCCCTGACTCCTTGTGAGGAGGTGAATGTCTAAAGTCACTGTAAAGAGAGGGTTCTTTTTGTGGCCTTTGGTTTATGCTGACATTTATGTAGCTCGTAGCAGCCAGTTGTGCTCGCTACACAAAGAAGCAAGGCTGATGCAGCTTCTCAGAAGACTCTTCTCAACACTGACTGAGCTGGCCCCAGAGCCCAGGCTTGGTGAGTGATGTAATCTTTCACCTTCAAGTTCAACCTGGAAAATTGCTTTCAGGGCTATTACTTTGGCATCTTTTATGTGCTTGCTTGAAATTCCAGAATGATGAAAATAAGGAAAAGAAATAAACAGATATATAAGTTAAAAGAGAGAGAGAGAAAGAGAGAGAAATGGACAGAAAATCAACATTATGATCCCTGCTTTGAGTTTTGTTTGCTAAGTAATTGCAAGAAATTAAATAGGGCCAGTTTCCCAGGTGAACACTGCAGAGCTCTACATGGGCTTTATTAGTTTCCCAGAGGTTTAAACAGAGCTTTTCATTTCACATTTCACCGAACTTTACACTCGTACAATGGGCTGGGTAGTATATTTGGAGCCAAAAATTCTCAAATAAGGGCGTCTAATTCTCTGAAGCCAAATCCCTGTTTGGGCACCTAAAATTTCTGAACACCCACAGCTCTTTCTGATTTTGATTACATTTGTTTGTGCTCAGCACTTCTGAAAAATCCATCCAATTGTATTTAGATGCCTGTTGGCAGGAATGCCCACACTTCACAGAAAAAAAATGAGAGGAAGAAAATGGAAAATAAGCAGTATTCTTGGGACGACTTATAAGAGAGGTTCAAATTTGAATTTAGGATCTTTTATAGGCCTAGCCCAAACCATTCTGAATTGTTTTGGCTCTAACAGTGCTCTAAACAATGTCGAATAACTCAGATTTGCTATGCCAAATTAAGAACATTTCTAAAACGTATTTTTAGTATGGATTTACTCAGCAGATTTCTGTATGCTACCTTTAATACCACAGCTGGAGCATTTTACCCTGAGACCTTCTCTATTCACAGTGCCCAAGACCAACTCCCACCACAAAATACAGGACAGCAGGTAGCAAGCAGGTAATACCAGAAACTCCCTATGGAGCTTGTGCCCTATGCCCTACCCTTCAGTATCTCCATGAGGAGCAACAGGCAACAAAAATGATTTGTTGTGGGTCCAAACATTTTATTCATGAGCAGCTAAACGGAAGGGTGACCAGGCTAAGCTAAGGAAAGCAGCAGGAAGTTATCTACTGTCCAGTGAGCTGTGTCCCAAGGAGCAAAGCTGCTGGGACAGGTCATCATGAGGCATGACCTACATTAGAGTTCCTTTCTCCTTCCAATTTCTCTGTCCCAGTTCCTTCTATTTCCTGCCATTTTCACTGAATCCGTAGTCTTCCTTCAGGCAAATTTCCATTGGTTTTGCCAGAGGAAATACTGAGTAACAGCTGAGTCAGGTTCTGAAGACCTGAATGTGTGATCCTGTGCACAACGCACTGCAGAAATATGCATCACTGAGTGATTGGTTTGGGAGTAAGGGAAGAGGAAAACCCCAGCTGCAGGTGCACCCCCTTCCCCTTAAAACCAAAGGACTGAAGAACTTTTTAATCTCTCATAATATTTAGTTTTATTCTTTTCAAGGGGGAGGGGGAAATCTGAGCATTAGATTATGTAACTTTAAAAAACGTGTTTCTACTTAAAAGCTAATCAACATCTCCCACATCAGACAGTAAACGTGGTGCTGTTGAGCAGGATTATTCCCCATCTCTGCTTTGTCTCAGCTGTGGATTAAAAAGTGTAATGTTATCCTGTTTAATATTTTAACCGTATGGGCTGCAATTTCACAGGCAATTATATGACAAGGGAAGTGCTCAGCAAGCCAGTCACAACTCGAAAGGTCGTTACTGCCCTACAAGTTACACTGAAATCTTTGCCAATGGTAACAGAGGTCTGCCTCATCAGCTCTCTCTTCCACGGTCCATTTCTTGAATTCTTTTATATCCTCACTAAGCCACTTTCTTGCCCAGTGGTGCAGGAAAGAGTGGAACTGGAACTTCTACCTGCAGAGCAGGTGCTCAGTTCCAGATGTACACGGCAAAACACAAAAACATTCTCAGCATATCAAGAAAACAACTGCATCTCACCTGACATCTCTAGCCAATGCATGAACCAGCTGGTAGATTGTGCTCAGTTCTCTTCTGTGTCTTATGCTCACACAGTGATGAGAATGAACTCTGGAGAAAAACATTTAGCTGGGTGTCAAGAAACAGTTGCATTCACAGTGCATGGATAAGTTACCTCAGCTCCTTTCATGCTTAGATTCAGTGTACTTCCCAGTCCAATCTTAGGGGATGCTGCAAAGCCAAAGTCTGTCCTTTGATGAACTTATTTCCAGCTCAATTGAACCTTATAATTCACTTTTCAGGGGCCTGCTCTGCGCAACTTTGGTGCATTTTGAAAAGCTGGTGACGTTTACTGTTGGTGTCAAGATGAAACATTGCTAAGCCCTGCATCAAGATTTTTTTTTTCCCAGCATGGTAACTATATTCTTTTTCTCCAGACTTTCACTGAAGGTGTCATGTGGTTTAGTTTGTTCCCTGCGGTATCTCAGAGCCAGGTGCTGCTGTGCAGTCTTTCAGGTGATCTGTAAAGTATCCCGCTCATTATGGTATGTCACCTGTGCTTATATACAGGATACATGTTACTAGTTTTTAGAATAGCGTGCAATGAGTTACACACCAGTTGGAGTTACAGAAGGGCTATAGTGACAGCTGTAATCAGACAAAACTCACATGCAAGTCAATGCGAATTTGGCTAATTAAAGGAATTCAGAATCTGACTTAACAGTACCTCATTTCAGGAACGTTAATACTACATTAATACAGTTCATGCAGAATACAGATTGAAGAGCCTTTTTTTTTTTTTTTTAAGAAAGAGTCAGAAAATTTGTGTAAGGAAATAGATAAAAAGCCTTCATTCTAAGTGGGAAATAGATCGAGTTACAAAGCACTCTTGTCTTATATTTATATAAAACTGAAATTGTGAAATTGAAGATAAGAAGCATTTGAATTTTGTTCTGGCAACTGCAAACTCATAAAGCAATGCAGATAAAGTAGTGTGTATGCTGGCTGAGTGCTCTGAGTTCCTGGTGATTCACTGTGAGAAAGGCCAGGAAAGCCGAGTTGTACCAAAAAGAGAGAAAAATACAATGGTAGCAAGGAAAAAAAACATAATTTCATATATACCAAAGCAGACAGTTAATCAAGTCCTGGATCTGGTTGCCCAAGCTGGCTGTTTCCTAAAGTCCTGCTGTTTTAGAGATTTTACTGAATCCCTCTGTATTTTTTAATGTTAGCAAATAAATGTAAGTACAATTACATGAAGTACGACCCATGCCATGATATGCTTGAGTTCATGAGTTCCACGTGGCTGTAAGAATCTAATTTGTTCACTATAAAAAATTAACAGTCTACAGATCATTTTTGCTACCTTACTGTTTTGCTGGGTGCAAAATATAGAGTTTCATATATATGTATTTCACATTTGCATAGATTTTAGAACAAAAGTGAAGACAGACACAGCACGAGTGCAGTTTATGTGACTTCATGTCCTAACAAACATGAAGCAAAAGCACATAATCTCCAACTGTAATTTGGAAGTTTAAGTACGTGTGAAATGAAAAATATCATAGCACGCTTTTACCGGTTACGTAAAATAAACTGTTTTTCTTTTACACTAGTTAGATGAAATGGGAGAATTTCAAGAGACAGAACAAAGACGATGCAGTTTTAATTAGGTTATAAATAAAACTGTGAAGAATTGTAGTGACTGGACTGTGAAAGTGAGAGGCTCTTAAGTTTCACAAAGGAGAAGATGCACAATTTCCTATCGCTCAAGTTTCTGCACGGTATGTGGCCGCACTGGGCACAGGGAGGAGCCTTTCATGGCATGTTTGCCCAGTCTCACTGACTTAGTTTTAACTGACACCTTTGGGGATGAGTGACTTGTTCTCCATTCTGTGACACATAAGGAAGACAACAACTGCTACCCAAAGCTGATCCCAAATCCTTGTCTTCTCACCTAAAGAAAACTCAATGCTAGGAGGGGAAGACTGGCCAACAAAAACAGAAGCCATCTGTACAAAGGGGACTTTTCATGTAAGCTGGACAGTTATTTGTCTGATGGTCAAGGAGGGAGAAAACGTATTTCCTCTCATTAGGTTTGAATTAGGACCTTCTACCAATGTTTCAAGCTTTGGAGAACATTTCATGCAGTTTTGGGGGCTTTTTTGACTGGAAAGACTTTCCAGTGGAGGATTAGAAGGTTAAGCAAATGAACCAACTTTGTCTGGTATCACTAGGAAAGGAAGATAGTATCTTAAGTCAGAAACCCTGTTAATATCATTTATACCAGAACACAGTCTTGTGGGCATGTGGCTCTATGGAAGAGTTGAAGTATTTTCTGGAATAGCTGGAGTACCCTGTAAGCTGGAAACTACCAGCATCCAATATTCAGGTCTTGAAACTCCTGGCAACACTGGCTCCATGGCAGTTGAGTGATAATTATAAGGAAATCACCACAAAAGGCTGTCTTGCAAGTGCAAGCAAAATACAGCAGGTTTATTTATCTATCTTTTTTAGTTTCCATAGATTTGCCTAATGAGTCCCACACAGATAGTTCCCAGTCTGAACTGACAGCAGTGCAGCTTGTATGCCTTTCTGGAATAGGTCGAAGGTATGGGTAGAATTCAAAGATCACTTCATACTACAAGCCAGTTTTTGGGGGTGTTTTTTTTGGTTTTTTGGTTTTTTTTTTTAAGAAAGAAAGAAAGAAAAAAGAAAGCTGAGGGACATGATAAATTATCTTTCAATATATGGAATGATGTTATAAAGAGGTGATGGTGACTCTTTTAACATAGCAACCAATGAACAGGTAAAGGGGAAAAAACCCCAGTTCACAGCAAAATGTAACTGTAATGAGAAGATGAAATTTAGAAGAACATATAAGCCATTTTTCCTGAAGCTTCTTGAGGCTTGAATGCTGTCTATACAATATATTTTGCATATATGTCTGATTCTGATTCATTGGAGGGCAGTAAACTAGGGATTCTCTTGAGAACCCTTGCTGTTATACAATACTACAATCCCTATTATTTTCCAGAAAATTAGTAATTATCTGTGACTATGTACTATATTGTGGGTATTAAACTGAGGCCTTTATTTGGCCCAAGAAATGCCAGACAGAAAGCAGTAATTGTGAAGATTAAGTCCAGAACAAAACCTCCCAGGAGTTTAGATTAATTCAGATATGGAACTTTGATTCTGCATGTATTTTGGCTGGCTAGGAAATTAGGTCATTAACTATCATTATCATTTTAAAAGTTGTTTATGGAAGCTCCCTAGGTGCTTTCCAGGGATTCAGCAATTCCTGCACACTCTTCAGAAGAGCTGACATGCTGAGATGCAGTCTTCCCAAAGTCTGGGAAGGTCTAGCTCTGTGGGTTTGACTATAATCACGTTCTGAGTAGCAACAATTCAAAAAATGGGAAATTAAGAATTATTACAGCCTTCTCATCCCAGTAACAGACTTGGAGAAGGAGTCAGAGCTTGACTCTCATTCTGCAAAGCCCATGATTCTGCAATTCCTTGGAGTGTTGTCTGGGAAGGAGGTAAAGCCATGCCCTATCAGTAAATTTTTTTTCAGCAAATGTTAAAATCCAAAGAAAAAGGAAAGAAATTGCACCAGGTACGAAAATCCCAGATGTGAGAGCAAGCCCTGGTGTCAGGTAGAATTTCCCTTACCTTTTACACACTTTCCATAATTGCTCTTACCGCATCAGATAATTACCTAGTCCTTCTGTGTTTCAGCTAGTTGTGGGCATGGCTGCCAAAAGCTTGGAGGTTATCTTTGCTTAAGTATCCAAGTATTAAAAGGCTTAGCCAAAGCTTATCTCAGATTCTGGAGGCTTCTATGCTGGCCTCTCCAACACCTTCTTTTGCAGGATCCATTATCTTTTCTCTCCTCAGTCAATGATGGCCACTGACTTTGAGGAAGTCTCTAAATGCATTCTACCCTCATACTATTGAATTATTTTCAAAGCACAGTTGATAACAGTAGCTATTACTTGAGATGGGCTTCATGTCTTCATGTGAGACCTTGGTCGAGCCTTCCCCAAGATGTAGATTCTGATTTTGGTTTGATTCAAATGGATTACATAGTGACATCTCAGCAGCAAACACACTAAGATCTGAACTCCGTAAAACTTCAAAGCTTCTCATTTCTGGCTCACTTGCGTTCCACCACCAGCCACCGAATCATACAGCCTTTATTTTTTACCTTCTCTATCTTCTTGGGTAACTGATAAAATAGTCATAATGGAACCTTACCAAACCTCCTGGCTCAAAATCATCTTTCAGGTGAGAATGCACTAGGCACTTATCTTCAACAACAAAAAGTTCTGGAACTGTTTAAGAAGAAAAATGCAGCTGCCTGAGGATAGTGGGAGGTGAGCCAAAGTGAGTGGAGCTTAGTTGGGAAAGAGAAATTATCAGCAGGGTACCAGAAGGGAGAGGCGCATCCAAATTTGTTTCTAGGCCTTCAGTCATGTCATCCTTCCTCACTGAAATTTGGTATTGTAAAGTCCAAAATGGAGCTACAGAGCTGAAACTCATCCTATCATTGCAAATAACTCCTTTTTTCAAACTGTTGAAGGTTCCACTTCTCAGTAATAAATTCCTCCTGGAATGGTATGAATCCATAGACATACAGATAAACCAGGCTGGATTCCTTAGAGCATTCAAATAATAATAGTTTGAAAGAAGCAGTTAGAATACTTGCAAGGGTGGGTTTATTTGGAGGATTTCTTCTTTTGCTTTTTTTCCCCCTCCTTGGATTTGTTTCCTTTTCAGTGTTATCTTAAGCATTCAGGTTCCCTATCCCAACCATCTTCTTGGAAAATGGGCTCTCATTTCTAAGCTGTCTCCCCAACGATCAGTGGTCTAGAAATGTTTGTTTTTCAAATTCCTTAATTGTATGGTCTACCCAGAATTGATCAGCACTGAAAATTATATTTCAGAGTTAAACACAACCAGATGGGGAAAGAACAGCCAGCCATCTGAAAAAGCCTAAAAGTCCTTTCTGAGCTCCCCATGTGGTTTGGTTGATCACTGGTTAATTTCATAATTATTTCTCTTGCAGATGGGTGAAAATCATCTGGCTTTGTATTTATCTATCAGAAGAAAGGGTCAGGCTTTCAAAGACAACCCAGACATATCAATATCAGACAGGCTATGGAGATGGTGTAAGTGCAGCTACTCCTGGCTTCAAGGAAACATAAAACCCTTTCCAGAGGCAAAATTTTTCTTTGTAACACTCACACAAGGCTCTTGGTTTTCATTAGCAGTCACTCGTCCTATTTCAAAAGAGAGATCCCTTGCACCTTACTTTTTCTCTCAGGTGGGTTGAATTACTTGTTGGTTTTTTGGTTTTGTTTTGTTGTTTGTTTGTTTTAAATCAGAGATGAATAGTACTGCATACAGTGCAACAGAAGGTACCGTTTTTATTGGGGAGGCATATTCAGTGCCACCTACTCTATTCACTCTATCCAATACCAGATTCATCTTTTGCAGTCTTTTTGTCAGCCTGGGTGAGTTTGTTGTTTCCTCATGAAGTCAGACTGAAAGACAGAAAACCTATGGTCCACTTTCTCACTTTTACAGATTACCTTTAAGAAAATGAATGATGGAGGACAGATGGACAAGATGGTCCAGAAATCACTAAAAACTGTCCTTCTGGTTGAGAATGGGATATGTCCTCCACGTTACAATGCTGATGGTAGGAAAGAATCTTGATAATCTAACATCAGTTTTTTCTGATCTGGACAGTTATAACTTTTTTTCTAATACCTTACTATGGCAGCAATTGAGGAAATGTACACTTTAGGGCCTGATGTATGTATGTATATGTATATATATATATATTTGGGAGACCAAACAAAATCCACAATAAAACTTAGTATAAGGAGGCAATGAATTGTGAAAGCATACGATGAAAGAACAATCCAGAGCAGGTATCAGTGAGCAAATAAGCGCCAGCTAAACATTTCCATAGCCTTCAGAGTTAGACAGGAGTGAGTGGAAACACCAGACAGTAAAGTCAGGAGAGCCAATGGAAGTCAACATCAGACTTATTCCTTGTGAGTACAACTCATTGCAAACACCTGAAGAGGAGGAACTTTGTAGCTGAGACCTTGCTGGCCACCAGAATTGGTTATTTTTGTGACTTGACCTTGGAGTAATCACTCAGAAACTAGAGCTCATGAAAATTCTCTGGGCTGAAATTCAAAGTGGGCTTGTTTTCAGAAGCCTTCAAAATGATGTCCTTTCCATTACTTACTGGGACAAACTAAAATTAATTGGGATCACTGAATAATATGCCACAGAATTAGAAGATAACTGGAGAGTGTTTCAAATACAAACAACTGAGTTAATTTCCCTTGCTTGTAGAGGAGAAGCTGTGTCCAATAAGCAGTAGAAGAGGACTGTAGCCTTTATGAATTTGATTGGGAAGGGAATACAGAGAATTTTTCTAAATATTCCTTTCTTCTGCAGTCTGGTAAGATGTTCAGAAATACACAGATGGTTCTGAGGATGCTTACCTTCGCTTGATATCCATCAAGCCTCACAGCTGGTATCAGTGAGCCCTGGTACAAGCAACAGCTGACTTAGACACTTGATTTTACATGTGTTGCCTGAGAGAAGACAAGCACCTTGTACTTCAAAAAAACCCGAAAATAAATAAATCAACTACAAAGAAGTTGCCTCAAGCAGGAGCCCTCTTCAAGGCTCATGTTTAAAGGCACAAGAGAGCAATTAGAAAAATAAAATGGGCCTCCAAATGCAGATGCAACTCTCCACAGGGTTTCTGACAACAAAGCATCCTTCAGGATGCTCTTCAGCAACTACTGGACAAATTCTGAAACCAACACTTCAAGAGGAGGTTCTTACATGTGCAGCATCAGCCCAGTTAGGAGGAAGTAAATGTTATTTCTTCACAGAGATGCCTGGCTGAGAGGGGAGCCTCAGGGAAATGAAAGCAATGAAATGAAAACACGTGAGCAGAGGTATGGAAGAACTCAAAAGACTCCACAAACCCTGTGAGAAATGCTGACGTAAGCATAAAGAGCAGCAGTGGGCTGCAGGGTGCACCAGAACAGGCTGCCCAGGGATGTGGTGGATGCCCCATCCTTACAGACGTTCAAGGTCAGGCTGGATGATGCTCTGAGCACCTGATTGAGCTGTATGCGTCCCTGTTCACTGCAGGGGAATTGGACCAGATGGCCTTTAAGTGTCCCTTCCTACTTGACCGATTCTACATACAGATAGGGCTGGCGAGAGAAGTATGATGAAAAGAGCCTGATTAGGCTGCTTGCTCCAGTCGTGTTTGCAAGTAGAGGGGACAGTTTTGGTTCTCACCAAAGGGTTGGAGAAACACGAGACAAATTAAGCACACGAGTAGGAAGCATCATTCACAAAATATGTATGATGGAAAATAAGAAAGGAAGAGGAAGAATATGTTGGCAAATTGTAGATTTCCTCAGCCTGAGTTCTAAAGAAAGCAATACCCTACTTTCCTAGGTACCACAGACCTCTACATTTAATCCACTAACTCTTTTATTGAGCCTTCAAAATTCAGATCTTCAATCTTGTTAATTTTTCCTTGCTTTTTACGCCTCTCCATGTGACTGACATTAAGATGTAGAGGAATATACCAGCTACCTCTCTGGCTGCTGCAAATTAATAGGCAAGAGACAAAGAGTCTGCAGTGCAAAGGAGAGAGAATAATTGTAATCAAGACTGCTCTGAGAGAAGTAGTTGAAATGGGCTGCTGCACAGCTGCTATGAATCAAGGCTCTCACAGGTCTCACAAAGCTTGACAAATAGAACCAAGTCATAATGAGCTTCTTCTGTTCTGTCACCAAACAAAATATTGCTGGAGAGGAAAAAAAAAAAAAAAAAGGACTGAGCTATTATTTATTTATTTATTTATTTATCTAGAACAAAATCCCTAAATTAATTTTGGACCAATGAAAAAATACTTGGTTCTGCTTTGAAGTGAATCAACACCTTTTAAATCTTCTTATAAAATTTTGTTTTTAAAGAGATCAACTCTAAAATAAAATATGGTTTCAAAACAAGAAATAAAATGTTTTGATTTGATGATGTCAAAACAAAATTTTTCATTAATTTTTAAAATGTTTCCACTTCCTTTGACTGAAACTATTACCTAAACTGAAATCAGGTTCACAGATATCTTACGTTTTCCCTCCAAACTTTGAGTATGAATGAAATCTTTGTTTTCTCCCTCAGAGTTTACATCATTCCACTGAAGAAAGCAAAGGCAGTGGCACCATTTGCACACACAGCTTATCCCTATATTAAGAATCCTCGCTCCACTTCTTACTAGCCCTGTGTTCTGCACTGGTATAACATCTATTGCTTCATTTTTTTCATTAAAGTGTTCATAATTATAGGACCAAAAGGTATTTTAATATCCCCTTCCAAACCATCTCCCTGCCCTAATTAAGGATCAATTCCAGCTGGCTTATCCCTACAGATGTTTCTCTAATTTTTTCTTAAAGAAAAAGCAATCTGCCCA
Source organism: Alectoris magna (assembly GCA_030625065.1). Lineage (NCBI taxonomy): Eukaryota > Metazoa > Chordata > Aves > Galliformes > Phasianidae > Alectoris > Alectoris magna. The sequence goes on from CM060567.1 coordinate 10,648,401, forward strand.
GGGAAACACCACCACAAGCAATGCATACGAGTAATTCACCACCTTCTGATTAGGGAGCTTTTTTTTCTCATTCCTCCCTGTGTTTAAGCCACATATCACGATATGGTATATCGTGAGCATGGAGAAACAGCTGACCCATTTCCTTCCTACAGCCCCCTTTTAAGTACCTTCTGCCTTCTCTCCTCTAGGAAAAATAACACCTCCTCCTTCTCCATAGTCATGTTTTCTAGACCTCCAGCCTTATGTCATGCCTCTCAACTTCCTTCAGTCGATGTGCATCTTGTTTTGCATCACAGGTCCCAGATTACCCATACAACTTCATGAAAGCCTCCAACTGAGTCTTTATCAGTGTTGAGCTGCAGGGAAGGATTACTGCACGTATTTTGCTGTTGACGCTTGCTTTCATACTTCCCTCACGCTGTTTGTCTTCTCTGCAACATTATGCCTCTGCTGACTCATGTTCAGTTTATGCTCCACTGCAAACCCAGATCCCCGCTACCCAGCCAGCATTACCCATCCCACATTTGGAAAACTGATTATTACCGCCTAAGGACTTAATCTTTTTTACTCATTCTCACTGAACAGCACCTTTTTTTTTTCTTTTTTTCTTTTTTTTTTTTTCAGAAAATTTCTCCAATTTGTCAAAATTGTACTAAGATGTCCCCCTGCCCTCCAGCATTTACAATTACTCCCAGCTCAATGTCATCTGCAAACATAATAACAAAACTCTGTATTCCATCATTCAGTCTTTAATGAAAATACTGAACAGCACAGGAAGCAGGAACAAATCCCTGCAGAACTTTACTTCTATATCCTTCCATTTTGTCAGTGAACCATTGCTAACTACTCTCTGAGTACTATTTTCCCACGTGTTCAATTACTCGTCCACTACAATCCTTTTAGAGTCACCATTTTTTCAGAAAACAGTCCTCTTTCTTTGAGAGTACCTGCAAAATTAATCATTTACATGGCAGGTTGTATTTTAAATATATACGCTTCATTTGAATAGGCTCAGTTTATCAAGTATCTTGATCACTATAATGCTATCATTTTAATAACCGTCCCACTTGATTTTAAGCGGGGAAAAATATCCTCAGAATATCTCCTGAGGGGCTGGAATAGTGTTTTTCATTCTTAACCAAGTTAAAATTAAGCTAAGATTCAGATTTTTACCTATTTTTCATCTCTTGCATTGCATTCTTGCAGGACAGGAATGCTGGTGCGTGGGAGAATTTTTTTATTAAAGATTTAAGCAAACATTTCTGCTCATTCTTTGTAGTTTTATCTAATCAATATATTGGGGAAAAGATCTGATTTCCACATTTCCCCCTTTTAAATTTTCTGGGAGCCCTGCGTTTGTAAAAGTGCCCTAATTCACAAGGGCTCTTTGCACAGCTGTTTAATCACCTCCTGTTTACTGTAGTTAGTGGAGTTAGACAAAAGCAATTTGGTTTTGAAACAAGCAGTCAGGGTAAGATATAAAGCTCTTAGAATGGTTTTATATTACCTTTCCAAAGTGACATTTGCTAAGTAGACTAGTGATCTCATCAGAAAATGAAATGATGTCGGTTCTCCATGGCCCATTTCCATTAAACTATACTGACTGACATTAAATAGATTTCTTCTCCATTTCTTTTTTATTATTTGACATCTATCTTTACTTCATTGTAATTCTGCTCAAGACTGGGATTAGATTTGCTGACTTACCATTAGTTGAATCATCTCACTTGCCCTTTTTGAATATACTGGCACAAAATTAGTTGCTCCTATCTCCTGGAATTTACTGCACAGGCCAGGATTTATTCAAAATGAAAATGAGTTGGCTAGAGATCTCTTTAGACAACCTTTTTAGGACTCTTGAACACAAGCTATCCAGGCCTACTGATTTCAAAATGTTTATCTCTCACTGAAGTTGTTTAAAACCATGCTTAGTTACTAATGGACTGAGAACGGAGATCATTGTTCTCACGCAATATAAGTGCGACATCTTCTTTCTAAATGTAGAAACATTAAAAATATTTGATGTTTCTACATTATTGCTAGCAAAAAATTTACTACTCCAATCTAGACATGGACCTGTATCGTTGCAATGACACAGCTATGATGTTGTGAAAACCAAACGGTTCTCACTGCAAAGGAAAATTAAGGCTTAAAAAAAGAAACAACAAAAAAAACAGCCTGATATTTTTCTCAATAAATACATTTTTTTTCTACTAGATCCCATTTTATTACCTCTCTTCCCCTGCCCCTTGTCCTTCCATTGTCTGTCTAAACGAAGAGAGGCACTCAATCCATATAGTGTGAACAAGAGACCACCTGCCTCAAAGTGACTTCTCCAAATCAAAGCCAAAATGCAAAGACAGAGAGCAGTACTGTGCTACCAATACATGTAAGTGCATTCCATAAACAGATACACATGATCAGTAAGATCCAAGATTTAGATCATTTGTGCATGTAACAGTCACTGTAAAGATGAAAATTCTCTCTTCTAGCAAGAGGACCTCATAAAGCCATGCAATTTCCTCATGTCTTTCAACAGCTGTCATGTGGGGACAGATGTTTCTGCTGACAAATGTCTTTCCATGTTGCAAGGTTCAGATTAAAGGAGATATTGTTAGGCAAATTGTTTTGTGTTGACTTATGTTTTCCTACCTGACCTACCCAAGCCAAACATTTTGCCCTTAGGCAAAAGGGACAACAGTGCTGAGGAGAACCATCAAGCAGAGGAACAAAACCGAACTAGACATATTAAGGACCAAGACCAAGAACCTGATGGGTGCTACAGTTCACTGCTGAAAACTAAGTTAAAATAAAGTCAAGAAACCTGGGTGAAAAAAGAACTGCTAAGGAATTTGCACGATCAGGCTAGCTCATGTCAAATCAGTAGTGTCTGCCCACGCTGAACATGGCCTGTGCATGATCATGGTGCTGGCAAACAGGAAAGAGGGATATGCTTAGCCCAGAGGGATATGGTTAGCCCAGAATGAGAAGAAAGTGAACTTTTAGATAGCATTCACTAGTTTTATAGATTTCTTTGTCATGGGAGGTACTTTGCCCCACTTACTCTTAGCCAGAATGCAAGCTACTCCTTAATCTTTTATAAGCTACAGTAGCACGTCAGAATTTTTAGGGTGTGATGTTACTGAAGGCAGATCAGAATAAAATATCTTGTATTTGTTCCGTGACCTTGCATATCCCTATTGCTCTTCTACACTCTGTGGATATTCTTCCATCTCAGGATAAACTCCAGGTGCTTTCTAAGGGCAAACCGCCAGGTCTTTTATGCTCTCTGGGCACTATCAGCAGTGCTGGAGACTTATTCCAAGAGCTGTTATTCTCTATGGAAAGAAGAGATCTCTCTGGGTTTGGACTTCACATTAAAGCTGATGCTGAAGGCTCACCTGGCTTTGTTCAGTCCGCCACACTGTTTTTGCAGGTGCAGAGTGCTGAGCTCTAAAGGTGAAAGGGTAAGCAGTCATGGTTTTGCACAGGGAAGTCACTGCCTCATAGGGATGGAAGGGTTAAACCAAGCAAATTCCCACGGGGAGGAGGGAAAGAAAAAGGAAGCTGTATGCAGCACAAGTTTCTCTTGGTGTTTTATATATGAATAATAAGTCCCCCCCAGGGTTAGCTCCTGGGTTCAGAGAGGGATGTTATCTTGTCTAGACATACAATCTGAACATCCCCAAAGATCTGGCGCCTGAATCTCATAGGAGACAACATTTCCCCCACTGACTCCCATGGGATGCATCCAAAAGATTTCTGTTTCAGAAGCATCTGCAGATAGATGAGAGAGGGGAAGTGGGAATAAGAATTCTACGAGTGTCACTGCCTTTTAACAAAAGTAGTATCCAACCTCCCGCATCTCTGCATGCAGGGACTGTGAAGTTTTAGTACCCTCAAAGATGTCAAATTATAGGAAACATGACCAGGATGCCCCCTAGGGAGCTTGGTGCTGGCTTCATAGAAGTTCAGTTCATGTTTTGGGTGAGCCTAGGACAAACTTTATGTGATTTCAGCCAGACTGTGACATGAAGAAGACAGAACGCGAACTTCAATAGATCAAGGCCATCCTAGAGTTCCTCGGGATCGCCTCTACTCAGCAGATAGCAAAACCAGTGATTGGCTGCCTTGTTATCTGGGAAGATCACTCTGTGCTGCACCTTGTGCCTCTGATTACTCATTTGTTAATGTAAAGGAAACCCATAAACCATTTTATTTGAGCACTACTCACTACTGAAATTACTTTACTCTCTGCTCAGTTTACTTCAAAAAAAAAAAGTGCACAGGAACAATTTTCCTTTCTATGTCACAGGTGCATTTGAGAGAACGACATTAAAGCATCCTACCAGCATGAAAGGAAAAGACAATGCAGCGTGTCCCCACCTTTCTTTCAGTAGATTTTCTCTACCGGCTTGGCTCAGTAAGAAGACTCCTTGATTCTGTGAGACTCACGGGGTTCAAGGACCTTGTTCAGACAGCTTTTTATACTGACCTTGACCTGGTTTTACTACTAGCATCCTGCTATATTCAGAAGAGAAACACCCTGATTTTGGAGAATATTGTATTCTCTCCATCATGCCACTGTCAAAACTCGATCACAGATAAAACAGCTGCTTCATATGCAAGAGGCTGATCTAACATCTGAAGCAACACTCCAATGAAATTAGCTAGGAGTATGCAAGTCATTTATAATCCTCTCTCTCTATTATGATGCTCTTGAAACACTGCGCCCAGGGGAAATTATTTAATGCCATGGGAAAAATCACCAAAAGAGGAAAGAGTAAAACAAAGTATGGAGTCCTCAGTTACTACATCAAAGGTTGCCTTCAGCATACATAAGGACCAGAACCATGTCATTCATGATTTGCTGGGAATAATGAAAACTCAGTGTTCAGATTTAGGGTCTCCCATGACTTTAAATACTGGAGTTTAATTTCATTTTGTCATTGAGTGACTGATATGGACCGATGCTCTCTCATTTACTTCCTTGCTCAGCATCAGTGTCCCCAAAAGGGTGTAACAGCACTTCCTTACTTCTTCCCATTTCATTATCAGAGCCATAGATCCTCCAAAAAAGGTGCACAGAAAGGCCAGTAACCTTTAAAGGAAAAATAAGTTAAGTGTAGGCAGGTTGTAGAGCTGCAATAGAAAGAAGTGGTCAGAAAAAGGATAGATTCAGAAGGACCTTTTTGACACTGGGATGAGTAGTCAGGATGATGCCACCAAGATATGAACAAAACAATAAACCAAGCAAAAGACATCGTACAATAGAGTTACAATACAATGAGTCAGTTTTAGGAGAAAGTATCCAGTCACTGAAGATCCTTTGTCTGAATTCAGTATATTTGTATTCTCTAACAATGCGACTCAGGGAGGGCTGGGATCTCTGATAACAAAGAAGAATTTGCAAACAATCCATGACTCCCAGAGCCGTAGAAACAACTGGGAGGGCTCTCAGGAAAAGTAAATAAAAAAATTAGAAAATTGCCATTTATTTGTTTTGTGGGCCATCTCTGTTTTGTTCTTTTCTTTTTCTTCTCTCTTCTTTGCTTCATCAAGCACAACACTGCATTTGCAGGAAGATTCCTTCCTACCATGAGTCCTGGAGATTTTACAGCACAAATGCAGATAGGATTTAAGTAAGGGAAAAATTCACTGAGATGAGGATATCTTGCGGGAGTGGGTTTTCTTAATCTGTTTATGGTTTACAAATACAATCCCTGGAGAAGCTGTTCACTAAACCCATGGCCCCAGTTTAACTTTGGACTTTGCAAAGATATTGAATTTCCTGTCTTTGTTCCAAGAGGGATTATTACTGAATGGCTATTTTACTCCTGCATTGCAGGATTAGTTTCTAAATTTGCCAATTACAGCTTGCCAATTAGTGCTGTCATGTAGTCCACGAAACCTGAAAGCTTAGTAGCTCTGCTAGAAAAAGAATGCCTTCATTTTGCAAAGACATCTTCCCACATCTTCTGCCCCTCCTAGGTTTTCTAGGTAACTGTTTACATTTTAACATTCTAAAAGGTCAAAATCTGGGCTGGATTGATTTATTTATTGAACAAATGAAAACAGCAACAGCAAATGGCTCCTCATGATGAGAGCAGAAACCAATGTCCTGGAGGTCAAGTTTGAAACAGATTTACTAGAAGACAGTGTAAGTAGCCAGGTTCCTGTGTCAGCCAAGCTCATATGTTAATGTACGCATGTCAGCCTCTGTACAGAGTTGCCTCCATTGAGTCCTGGTGACTGTGTGAACTCGGCTCTTCATAACTTAGAAGCTCCAAAAGGAAAACTTTCAGAGTTTGTGAAACAAGGTCATCTCTCCAGCTAACTGTATTCCTGTAGAAGGCTTTTTTACCTGAGTGCAGCTCATGCTGGGAAGGAGGAATCTGGGCAGTTACCAAGTTAAACTAGTAAGAGACATGATCAAAAGAAACAAAAATAGATAGTTCCTCTTGTAACAAGTAGCTCAGCTTTGGAACTCCTTGCCTCGGGACACTGAATTGAAAAAGTAATTGGATTAGTTTACGAGAAGGAAATCCTTGGAAAGATAATCCATACAAAGACATTCACCTGTCTGAAAGATGCAAGAGCAGTCTGAGGAAAGAGTGCTATAGGGTTGCCATCTACCCACGCAGGTGCCTGCTTGTGTCCAGTGTCAGGGGAGAGTTTCTATGGATGGGGACAGTTGTTCTGCCTGAGCAGCAACTGCTGTTATCTTCTTAGCTTATTCCCCTGAGTGATAGAATCTGCCTCAAAATAACAACAGCAGCAATCCCAATCCTCCAAAGCACAAATCCTCCAATCATTTTGTACCCAGCAGGTAAAGACCAAGATAGAATGGTTGTCACAATAACATCCTTGTGGCAGTCCAGCTGCATTTTAATGGCCATGGAGGAAAGCTCCTTGACCAGCATAGACTTTTGTCCTCAGGAATGCAGGCTTCTGTTCAGGAGACTGATTAAATGCATCAGCTACAAGCATGCACATCCTGCAGATGGTTTCCAGTGCACCCTATCTACCACGAAGTTTCTTTTCTTTGGATAATTCTGCCTGAACAATCATTGCAATGGCATAAAGACAAGGAGCATCCTAGGCTGGAAGCATTAGAAGAAGTAATCTTCAGCACACAAGGCAAAGCAGAGCATTTCCTTTTCTTATGCTTTGCCAGAGCCACAGTACTGCTTAAGCTCTCCTACCCAACTCCTCGGTCTTGCTTATCCTCGTCCCTACACATTGCAAGAGACACTGTCATAAAGCACAGAACCAGCCACAGCATTAACTAGCCACAACCTTCATTACTGGTTTATTCAAGCAGGATATAAAGTTATTACTAGAAAAGAATCCAAACCCACGGAGCTTGAAACAAGATTTTACTCCAAAGCTGAAATATCCCCAGTGGGCCAGGAAGTTTCTGTTTAGCAATTTGGTTCAGCCCCCTTATTAAAACAAGCCTGAACCTGGGAAATTTTAATCCTGATTGTAATCTAAAGGTGACCTTTATTTTCACTTGTTTCCAAAGGAGTCTGGATCTGGGTGCCCTGGCTCTGAGTCACCCTGAAACTTCCTTTGCCTTGACAGGCAGTTCATCCTTTCCAAGGAGGACTGGACATTCATTCATCTAGGGAGTGATCCAGAGAGTTGGGTCACCACATTTATCCTGCAGAAGAGCCATGTTACTCACTGTATCAGAGATGGATGGAATATCTCAATGAGAAGGAAATCAAGGGGCAAGATCTTATTAAAGTAGGTATTAAAGTGGGGAGGGGCCTTCCCACTGGAAAAACATATGGGAAAAGAAAAAGCAAAAAAGGATAGAGCATTAATATTTTAAAAATGCACTTGGCAGGTATTTCTCAGCATCCCTTCCACTGTCATTGCTGATCTGAGTGTGTGAATGAGTTGCTTTTTCTCCCTTGGGCCTGGTATGTCTTTTTGCTGAATGCTGAACTGAACTCTCTGTTCGAGATGGGCTCGAGCCCAACCCCACCACCCCCGAGCTCTGGCTACAAATTTTGCTCTTGTGGCTCAGGCCCCATCTCTCACTATAATCCTAGGCTAATGATTTCACCATCTACTGTCATCACGCCCGTGCCTGGAGCTCCCTCCATCGCTCAGCATGCCAGACATACGTGCTCCTTCTCCTTTTCACAGCCCTCTGGCCATAAAAGCCCACACAGGCGAAGGAGTGTCAGTGAAATCATTGTCACCTACACGCTGGCCCTGTGCTTGAGACAGAAGGGGTAGGAAGCTGCGCTGTGTGTTCAATACATCGAACTGTCATCGCTATTGGAGGGAGGATCACGTGCCTCACCATAGCAGAGGATTGCCCCTTGCTGACCTCTTTGCCTGCCTGCAATTACAATACAGAACAGGATGAGGACACAGAGGGTTTAATCAGGGCTTCCATGTGCCCCAGGATCTCAGATTACTTTAGCGTCGCCTGGTGGTTATTGCTAGCCAGTATAATTTCAAGGCAACTTCAGACAGGAAAAAAGAGACCACGGATAGGCACAGAGGTTACAGTGCTGTTTCTTGGAGCATATAATACATTTCCTAAGCGTGAGCGAAGATCAGATTTAAATGCAAAATCTGTGCTGTCCTCCTGTTCCAGAATCAAACTTTTTCTGATATGTCCCTGTATGTGACAATCCAAGCTAGGAAAGGAAATATGTGCCACATCACAACCCTTCTTTTGAGAGCTCAGCAATTAGACCTCAAACAATAAAGAGAGATTTTATAGTACTCGAGGCAATCACATAATGGAAAATGATCGAAATAGTATCATTTTATTACACTAGGTCAATGGCCCTCTACTGATGAGAGAACTAAAATGCCTTAATTGCCATTTTTCAGATGAGGAAATTGAGGCAGAAGAAAGGACTGACTCTCCTCACAGCTTGCACAGGCAAGTGCAGAAGCTGAACAGCAAATGATGAAAGGTATTCAAGGTATTCCTCTTCAGTCCAAAGAAGGCAGCAGATGATGGGGTCATTTTGATATTGGCAAGGCATCACTGGGTTGGGGAAGGCCATGGAGACAATGATGATGACCCTCTGAGGAGCGCCTCAGGCTGCTGGCTGGGCCAAGGATGAAAAAGCCATGAGTCCCACATTCATCACTGAGGAGAAGGGGCTTTCATCCTTTTAATCCATGCCATTTTACTCTTTGTTGATCTAACAGTGCACTGTGTCACCCCTAGGAAAGGTCTGCTTCCTGCTAACCCCTGAATCTCACGTCCCATGGTGGGTTTTTTTTGGCAAGAAGTTCCACAGATTGTTCAAAGAGAATGAAAAGTGTGCCACGTCACTGCCTGGCCTATTTTCATTCTGCATTTCATGCAACCTTTCCCTGCAGGAGTCTGTGTCAGGCTCAAACCTTGAATGCTCAGTACACAGAGCCCTGGCAGAGAGGACCTTGCTACCAGCAGAGGAAGAACTGGGGAATGCCCCAAGGATCTGGGCCACACAGGGCTGTATTTATAAGAATGGGCATGGAGTCTGACTGCAACATCACGGTGCCACACTGTACTACAGCAAACAAGTGATGTGCTGACAACAGTCAAATAAGAGACAGAAATGCCCCCTCTTTGCTTGCGTTAAACACTGACTGTGCATAAAGCAGCAGATACTGAGGAGTTTACTGGATTCCTCATCTCAACTTCTTCCCTCTCAGTATGAGCGTTAGAGCCCCTCCACAGCACTGCATTTACAAGCCTTTGTGTGGAAGTGGCCCTGCAGCTTGGATCCTCTGAAAGCATTGTTTGCTCCTGGGCCACAAATCCAGCTCATCTCTGGGCCAGAGCGAGTCAAATTTCTCTTAATCAAAACAAAAATGAACTAGAATCACAGCCTGGTTCAGAGAGGACAGATACTCATCACTTCACATGGCCCTCGGGCTATCAGGCCAGGGAAGATGATTTCCCTAGGTTTCAGCCTGAACCATGGAGAAAGTTCCCATTGTTTTGCTCTGCAGATAAAATCAGCCAAATCTACAGGATTTGGGGGTAAGATCCATAAGAGACCAGATGTCTGGAAAAAAAAAACAACAACATAAAGCTCTGGACTGCCATTTTGTGCATGTGTGAACAAAATGTGATGCCTCCACAGGCCATCCCTCCACAAACATCCCTCAGGTAAAAAGTGAGCTACTTCCAGATGCTAGAAAACCTAAGTATGGGGCAGTGCAGTTGTGAATTGCTTGTTAATATTTGGAAACCTGAGAAGATGAAAACCCTCCAGGAATCTCGTCCATTTCATGAGCCCTGTATCAGGCTTAAGTGAAGTCCTACAATACCCTTAGCTAAGTTTGGACTGAGATCCCATAAAAATGCAGGGAGAGGAGGTGCTGAGAACCAGAGCATTGTTCTAGAAACCTCTGTAAATAGCATTAAGCATATTAATTGGGAAATTTAAAAGAACAAAGCAGAACAAAAAAAAAGAGTGGAGGGGACCTACACAGACTGCTTGTTCTAATTTCAGCTTTGCAGTTCTGCTCCAAGAAACATATACAGAATCATACATACATGTATAAATTTACACATGTATATTTACTTGTGTGTCATACTTATTTGCTTACTTATATAACTAGATGGACAGCTATCTTGCTGTGCCTGTTGGTAGCAGTTCAACAGGCTGCCAGCATCAAATGTCTTTCTAAATCTGCTCTTCCAATTGAAGAGGTTTCAGAGAATGCCTTGCCTGATACTTGTATGCTTGCATCTGTTTCTCATGCCTCTCCAAAATGGAGTTCCACTCATTTCTGTCTTTGTTAAGGAATGGGTATAAAGACAGAAAAAAAGAATAAAATGAAATAAGCTTAAAACCTTCTCAGAAATGGCTCTTCAGCCTTTGTCTTGTCCTTAAAGCTGCATCTGTGTGTTTTTCTCTTTTTTTTTTTTTTCTTTTCTTTTCTGGAATGGGAAAGAAACAATTGCTGAGACTTTGGAAAAGGTCAGCAACAAAAAATAAATCCTGCAGATCCCACCAGCTGCCAATTTCTGCCTCTTCCATTAGAAGAAAAAAGGAGAAGAGACTGCCAACTAGCTCGCAAACTTTGGGAAGCAAAGCAATAATAATAATAATGTTGTATAGCCCTTACGCAGTGCATTGTGTCAGCAGATCTTGCAACAGGCTTGCAGAGGAGCTTCCAAAATATCTACACTGTTTTTCTGGACAATAAAACATCATGGTACATTGTCACCAGCCTGGTGACGGTGATAGCGTTCAAATCTTTGAAGGTTGAAAGCACGTCTAAGCCAACAGGGCACAGTGTGACATTTGCCATTTCTAACCCTGGTTCACTACAGGAAAATTACTGAGAAGTAGCGGGAAGAGACAGCTACATCATTACAAGCACTTGTTTTGTAGGGAAGGGCTGTGAAGTTTATAAGAAACATAATGGCATGGGCACTATTGCTGTGAAAAAGCAGTGCAAAAATTCCTTCTTTTTCCTGTCCCATCTACAAAAAATGCCCTATACCATCTCCTTGTGTAACACCTGCAAAACATCTTTTTCACAGATTTTAGAATCAAGTACCTTTTGGATCAGGCTCTATGCAAACCAACACCAAACAGAGCAGTCCTGGATCCAGAAGCTCAGTCACAACAGAAAGTATTCCAGTATGTGGAAACATCACAATGAAGGGTAACTAGAACAATTTGCGCATAACCAAATAGCCAGTCCTACAGAGGGACGTCCTGTAGCCATGCAGTAATCTAGATTTTCAGCAGAAATTTTAGAGTAAGCAGTAATTTCCTGACTGTGGCCAGGTGTTTAAAGTAGGCATCAGCAAAGGAAAGAAGCTAAAGGGAAAGGGAGGCAGGAAAGAACAAAAGCCACCAAGACAGAGCAGAGTAAAGGTTTCCATCCATGTGAGAAGACGTGCTGGACTATCTAAATCTGGAGGTGCCCAGGGAATGTCGTGCTGCTAGGAGAAAGGCCAGAAGATACATTCTCCTGGTAATTTCAATCTTTTGTCTTTTGAGGACGCTGCCCAGGCTGCTGAGACATTGCTGCATCTATCTGGAGGTAAAGTTGACCTCTGTTCAGTAATAAACCATCAGCATTATGTTACTACGTGACTAGCAAATAGGTGTTTGATTCAAGTTAACACAGAGTTGAAAAATGACCTTAGCACTTCATGTAAAAAATCCAGTTGCAGATCACTGTATCGATGAATTATTAACCACTAATCAGTTCAGTAACAACAGTCCTGGCTGTGGTTAAAATGGTTTTCCATTACTAGATATAGAACTTCTCTGCTGTTAAGATAGTAATGAAACTGAAGCATCAAGGATTTAAATTCCATAAATTCATTTTTTATAAATGCAGAGTAATGTACACCTGGAGGAAGGGAGAGGAGGTGGGGAAGAATAGCTATCTAGATGCACTATACTTTAGCTATTTCTGTTCACAAAGAGACAATGGGCCGTTGTCTAAAAAGGTCATCTCGGGGCCCACTGGCACTCACAGAGGTCTACACAACTATCAGGAGTGTGACTGGGACCAAGACAAGGAATATAGTTTCACTATGGTATAAAACAGGGGTGTTCCCATCACTAGAAAATCACCCAGAGTTCTGATTCCATCCCACTTTAAGAAGATACTGTAAGTCAGGAAAAGACTCAGTAATAGAGTTTTACCAGGAGGCAATGAACAGATTAGAAAGGTTCTGCTGGGAAAAGAGGTTGCTGAGGGGGTATGATACATCTCTGTAGAATATGAATGACACAACGCAAGCGAATAGGGAACAATTAGTCACAACTTGTCCGTTGTAATAAAGACAGCAGAGCCCCAGTGAAGTTAGCTATACATGTCTTGTCTCCAGTATTCTTTCCCCATATACGCTCTGTATCCCTTTGCCAGAGGAAAGGCACTGGGCTGGATAGGGTCCTGTGATTTAATTTTATATGACTGTTGCTCTGTGTTGTGTTAAACGTATGCTGTTGGTCCAGGTGGCACCTTGGCAAGAAACCAAAGCCTCTGCCAAAGTTATGTCAGTGCAAAAATATTAATGCACATGACCCACGTTATTTGCTGCCTCACCAGGAAGAGAAGCCAGTGGTTGTTGGGGTTTTTTGGTTGTTGGGTTGTGTTGTTGTTTTTTTTTCAGTTCATCAGCAAAGGGTGCTTGCAATTCGTTAGCTTTATCTTTTTGACAGAAAGCACAATTGCTGATGGCATTTCAGAGACCTCTTGGCGGGAGTTATACTTGGTATCCAAGTTGAAGATTATTTTAGAAGAAGGGATCTCATAATTAACGTGGCAGCCACTCAGCAGTGCCCATGGTATGCAAATACTTTCAATTACAACTCCCTTTTGCTTACAGCTCACCATAACATTAACTTCTGGCTTGGCATTTCCTATCCATCACCTAATCTGAAGGCAGAAGCTGGTGGAAAATGTGTAGATAGTCCATTCTGTCAGGCTCAAATCTGGCAATGAAATGAAAGTCAATTTATCCTGCTTTTAACTACTTAGATTATTGCTTCTATTTCTAACCTGTGCAACTGTGAATACCGTTTAATCATACAGCTAAACTGAATTGAAGGTGGCTGTGTCTTAGATAATTGTGCAGAAAGTTAAATGTGAAATGGCCATTCAAAATGAGGTTCCACTGCTTTTTTTTGAACTGTCTGTGGCAACTTAAAGAATGAAACATGAACTCATGCAGTAGAATGTGTTTTTGCAGTCACATGTATAAAGAAGCTTTGAAGACGTGCCTATTTCAGACTGCACATTCTGGAAAGACCTTTGAGAATCTTCTAGATCTTTGCATTTGCAGACCAAGGTGATCAGCACTGCACTGTTGGAACAGTAAAACAGCACTTGTTTATGATCTAACCCATGGCATCTGATGGAAAGATTCTCCTCGTCTGCATGAAGTTTTGAATTAAGTCCTTTTGCTCACTTGTATTACTTCAGGGAACTCAGTCTCTAGAGACACCACCTAGACAGAGGTGAAGAAAGGAACTTGTTAGCCTCAGGTAAACTGGGCAAGATGAATAGTTGTTCCAAGGCAAAGATCCAGTAAAGAATCTTTGTTTCTTCTTATCTGCTTAAATACCTACAAAATTAAAAACAAATGATTGGAATTCCAGAAATCAAGAATGTGATCTCCTTTACTGCTAGAGGTGCTTCCCTGCAGCTGATATAACTAGCAAGGTAGATGTGAGCTTTTGGCTTCGGAAAGCTCATGTATTTGTAATGGTGACAACTAAGGGGACAGTTTTTCCTGACTGAATATGTTTTGTTTATCCCACATGTTTTTCTTTAACATATTGTTTTTTGTTGCAAATGGTAATGTAATGTAAATTGGAAATGGCAATGCACAATGGTTCACATTACCAGATAAATCTTCAGTTTGGGAGCTGGTCTTTGAAGCTAATGACCTTGTAAAGCTGACACTGCAATAGAAATGGCTCAATAACATACTGAGAATGTAACAGGAAAATGCACATGTCTCAGATTTTCCACTTTCAAGCTTTGGAACCTCTCCCCTTCTTCTCCATTCCTGGAAGTTCCCCTAATGGAGCAACTGAACAAGTAATCTGAGATGACAAGACCAATTCTACTACATCTGAATGTGAACCAGGACGCTTCTGTCCAGCAAGAAAAGATCAGCCAAGAATAATCAATCTTTTGCTCTCTCTGACCAAAGGAAGTCTCTGTGATAGACGGTGAGGAAACAGTCTGTGCTCTTTATGACCGTACTGGTTATAGGGCACAAGACACCTGGACGTGTTCTCTTAAACCCACAGAGTCTTTACACCCAGGGGCTCTGTGCCATTACCTTAATGCCAGGCAGTCATGTCAGGGTTCAAGAGCATCCCCCAAACAGTGCGTCTCATGGCTCTGTAGGAGCTACGCTGTTCTTGGGTGTGTGCTTGCTGGTAGCCTAGCAGCTGTTAATCTCTTATCAGCTATGCTTGGATGCTACACATCAGCTAGTGTTTTGTTTCCAAATACTGTCCTCCCTTCTCCATTGTTTCTCCTGCTCTGTTTGGAATAGTTCACCTCATGGATGCACGGGTTGTGTGTCTTCGTGTGTGGATTATGCAGTGGGATGCATTCCCTCCTAGATGAATCACTAAAATCCAGCCCAGCTTATTAATAAATGCAATCAGATAAGGCTTTTTCAGTGGCTTCCCAAGTGGGGCCTCATTCACCAGCACTATCAGCGAGATCGAAGACTGAACACCATTCAGAATGAATTCCCTGCAAGGCCCTTCCGGACAGGACAAAAGTACTTTTGTAAGCGCCTGTGCATGTGTCTCCCCTAGGTGAATGTTGCTGTTCTAGCAATGAAGACAAACAGAGGCCTCCCTACCAGTATCAGTGCTGATATTAATGTAGATACAAAGCTACCAATCTTCCTATTTTCCTACAGGGAGAATTTCTTGATGACAGCTCCTCCAATAATTACTATCTAATTTAGCAATAGAAAAGAATTGTTAAAGGAAAATGGCATACTAGACTAAGCTAATTTGAAATGTAACTCTGTTAACTGTACGTTGGGAAAAAATGACATTGGGCTCATGCTGGAGGCACTCTGCATATGATCTTGAAAGTCAAATTCAGTGACAAGTAAGCTGATTAATTAAGGGAAACAGAGCAGTACCGAAAAATAAATAAATAAATAAAACACTAACATTTGGGCACTGTTTGAATCATGTCTTCAGAACATCCTTGCAGGAAATCTCTCCAGCACACGTTCCTGCTAACATTTCTGTCTCATATACAGTCAGTTTTTGCAAAGGTTTGGCATTTTTCTTGTCCAGCAGAAGTTGCCCTTTTTATAAGGGAGCTTGGGTTGGTTAGTCCTTGTTGAAAAGGCTATGCTCTAGAAGAAAGTTTCTGCCTCCCAAGGCAAATACAATTCTATTTGTGGATTACTGGCAAACAGCATTTCCAGCTATACTGGCAATGCAGTAGTACAACCCTGGAAGCCAGACACTTAAAGAAAATCCCCCAACCTTCCTTGTGATAATGCACTGGCAACAAGTCTCATCACTAACATCAACTTCAGCAACCTCGGTGGTCGTTTCCAAAGCTCTTTAGTTAATGTTTCAGAGCTTTGGAGTACAGCACAACACCTGCTGATGGAGACCCACAGCTGACTCCTCCTTGGCCAAACCAACTCCTGGCTCCCTTCCATGAAAAGCAGGATTGTCACTGGTAACAGCTGTTGTAGCAATGTTTTGTCTGGACACAGCAAACACCAGGTTAGCGCAAGAAACTGCGCAAGGCCCTTGACAACAGCCACGTAATCAGCCTCATATGTATCACAGCAGTCTGTGAATCCTAGCATGTACTTATGTGCAGTGTATTATTCTGTTGGTTGGAACGCCATCCCTGGACCAAAGAAGGCTTTTATGCCTTCAGATTGTCCGCTGCAAAGGAAATTAACTTTGCTTAACAAAGCCAGTCTGATGCAGTGGTTCCTACTTGCAGATCTAGACAGAGCTTCTCCTCAGGGTCCACAGGCTGTACTCCAGACCTTCTCCCTTAGCCAGTCCCAAACTTTTGTGTACTGTCCTATTCAGGCCTCTTTTCACGGCACCTCTCCTAGCCATGCCCTCCCGGTCAGACAACCACTCTGATGCCAACCAAACGGCCTGAAATCCCTCCAGTCTGAATTCCTGTCTGGAGCTACATATACTCTTCTACTACATCAATCTTTAAGTACATTCACCATGCCTAGCCCAGCTGCCTTCGCATTTCCCAGCTGCTCTTTTGGCAGCCACTGTTGGACAAACAAGCCCACTACAGAATTCACATTAGAAGAGTTTTGAGATCATGTGCCCCAAAGGCAGATGGGATTTGCGGGCTGCGTGAGCTCAGACTACACATGGGCTATCCATAAGAGCAAAGATATCTAGGCATGGATCAGAGGAAAGTACCAGCATTCAACCCACTCCTTGACCTAGTCTCCCCAGAGAAAGTGTTGATGGAACTTTATTTCTTGCAGTGACATCTTGTGATCCTCCTGCATTTTGCATTTGCTCCTTGCCAGCTGGAGAGGGTACCATGCTGACAGTCACTCCATATACATTACAACTCTGCTAGCACTGCACAGGAGGGACTGGGTAAAACTGACCTTGCTGTTCCATTCTGGGCAGTAGTATGACAGGCAAAGAAAGAGGTGCATGAAAAAATGAAGAAAAAAGTATGTGTTTGTGAATAGATTTTAATTGATGCAGCTGAGCTTTCAACTGAGAGTTTCTCCCTCTTTCTGCAGCCATTATTTCTTGTATTTTTCTTCCTATATTCCTTCTGTTTTTCTTCCTATGTATTTAACATGTCAAAGCAAGTGGGACTTAATGTGAGGGTGTGGACATACATGACGCTTTTGATCCCCTGCTCACCCTTTCCTTTCCCTTCCCCAGAAATCAAAGCTTGAGAGTACGAAATGAAAAACTGCACAACACAAGACCTGATCTGTCAGTGTTTGGGTATGGATCAAACTTGTACAGAGCCATAGGTGCAGCTGGAGATTGCTGGTGGTTTCAGTCACTTCTTCACTCCTCTGAGATCACTAGGTTGGAGCAGTTTAAAGGATGCAGTTCACCTCTGAAACATCCCTACTAGCAGTCATCAAATCTTTCTAAAAAAATGGAGAAAAAACCTGCAGAACATACAAAATCTTATTGAGCTTTATCCCCTGTCTATTTAACTATTGCTAAGACAGGTGTTTTGTGGAGGCTCACCAAAGCAGTAGAACACTAGGTCTACTGTAGATTACTAGGTCTACAGTTTTGAATGAATTAATAGTTAATAATAGAAAAAAAAAAAAAGGCGATGTGAAACTAAAATTCTTTAGAGAACAGCCTTCATGCCAGTTCGGGATAAAACTTAGAGGACATCCATGTCAATATTTAAACAGACATGAGAAATGAAACAGGCAGAAGGAAGGCTTTATTCATGCTAGACTCTATCCCACAGGAAAATTAAGTCAGTCCCTTAGTCATCACAAATTTCCTATAACTACCCATGTTGCTAAAAGCATTCAAGTCAGATGATCAGTCTGGGAGTCTTCTGGCATCATCCAGTCCAAGACTTCACAGGCAGAATTCCCACAGGCTGCACGTTCTTTGCATGCCCATCCACAGATGAAAACACAGGCTCTGATTTACAGAGAACAGTATGGAGGTCTTTTTTCTTGGTGAAGCTGAGGGGAAGCAACCCTTGAAGGGGATCTCAGGCCCTTGAGAAATCTGGTCTCTCGTGTGGAGATAAGCAAGTGAGCTAGCCTCCCTGCTGAGGCTCCCCTCCACAGGGTGTGTTCAAAGCCCTGCACCGCTCCAGCAGCCTTGCTCCTCTCACTCCTGCTCTATTTTTATTCATTATTTCAGGTGTGCAAATTAAACCACAAGAGGAGAGAGAAAGGTCCCTGCCAGTAGGGAAATTAATTAGGATTTGGGAGATAATGGTTCAAATCATAACTTTCTTTGGTGATCTTCCTTGCAACCTCAGGCAAAACACTTTGGACTACATCCAGTCTCTACACCACAGTGATTAAAGCAGGCTTAGGTAGTTGCAAATAGTGTAAGCGTTGAACAGAGCAGCAAAGAGGGGAGTCCAGGACTGCCAGATGCGGTCACTGGACACAGGCAGGTGCAGAGCTTCAGGTAAACACCTACGTGAGGCAAGCCCTCGCATCTCCATTACTGCTTATTGAAGAGTCACACCACACTCGGAAGATCACACTTACATCCCAGATGCAGGTGTGAGTCTGAAAGATGGCAAGTCTGAGTTGGTTTGCCTGCCCCAGGCCATGCAGTTTGTGCTTAATAAACAAACAAATACATGCGGGGGTGTGATTAAAGGAACTGCTGGCATGAATTTGGGAAGTGTGACTGCACGGCAACAAATACAGGGGAGGCTTGAAGATAATACAAAGGGAATTCTGGATACAGTTCACTCTCGCTCCATTGCTCCCAGGTGCCCCATACTAGTGCCATTTTCTACAAGAGTAAAGATACCAAATATGCATACAATATATGCAAGTTGCCCCGTAAGTAATGCCTTCTATTTATTTCCATGGAAACTACAACAGATACAAAGAGCATAGTAACACCATTCGAGAGAGAAAATTCTCAACTACAAAACACTATTTTTCAATATAGTCATCACCTTTAGCTGTGAGTTTTTGCCAGCAGTAGTAAAAATCTGCATCAATAGAGGTGATACCCCTGTCACTATCACCACTGCTGAAATGCACCACCCACCACTCACTGCGCTCATACCCACTGTTTGGTCTCCGCAAATGTTCAGCAAGCATCACTGAATGTCAGTGGGTGCCATTTTTTCAACGTGGAGGAATTCGAGAACACACATCCAGTAACCTTTCATACACACTTCCATGTCAGATGCCACTCTGTCAGACTGCCCCTCTGCTGCCATCTGTGCCCAGCAACAATGTGTAATGGAAAGGGAAGGTTAAACCTCTACTGCCTTATCACCAACACCCACCTTTGACATCGTGGGCCAATATCATAAAATAGGAGCAGCCCTCATACAAGTGCACAGTTATAAGCAAACCCTTCTGGGAGAGCTTGTTTCAGAAATAAATGTTCTGACTTTTTCCAACTGTGGCCATTGAGATGACATTCTCATTTGCTGAAATTAAGCACTGGGTTGTTAGAAGCTGCTAGAAGGCTGGTTGGGGCTCTGAGCAACCTGATCTATCTGTAGATGTCCCTGTTATTGCAGAGGAGTTGGACCTTTAAAGATCCCTTCCAACTAAAATGATTCCATAAATCTGACTGGCGTCTGCGCTTTATCCTTTTCCTACAGGAAGATACAAAGTGGAAAGCTTTGTCTGGACAGGTTCGTTTTACTTTGTTGGGTTTTTTGGTGTGTTTTTTGGTGTTTTTTGTTTCTTTGTTTGTTTGCTTGTTTGGTTGGTTGGTTTGTTGGCTTTTTTTGGAGAGGGAGAAGTACACTGGTTACAAGTAACCTTTATGATTGATGGGCAGATAGGCAGAGCTCAGGTAAGTTAACTGAACAGCATTGCTAACGTAATCTCTCCTCTGGAGGAGCTATGCTGCCTCATGTGATGCCTTGGCTATAAGCAGTATCCCAACCTGTCCACAAACCCAGCAACATCCACATGAGTTGCAGAAGACTGGCACAGAGGAAGGAAAATCAACGGTAATTCAGTACGGCCTCTGACACTCCATGTTAACAGTGCTTGCTGCAGCATCAGTGAGAAATGGATCTGCATGGATGATACATTTTTGGCTTTTTAGAAATTATTTCCTGAGATTCTACTCCAAAAATAATTGCGGCTGGCTTAGCTATAAACATTGTCTCATGGAGACAGATGTGCCTACTTGGATGCTGCAAGAGTCTCATTTAACATCTTCGTTAATCTCTGCAAATGGAAATAAGCAGGCGCTTGATGAAATTTACAAACAGCAATAATTTGGGAGGAGTCACAAAAACAACCACAGCAAAAAAAGTAAAAGAAAGGCAATCTGAGAAGTATAATTTGGGAGTAAATGGCATAAAGGAAGGATGCAGCCTAATTCTATCCATTGATGTCCATAAGAAAATACAATAAATGAATAACTAATAAGAAAGTAAAGTTACATAAAGATAAAAAAGATGAAGTTCATGGCAAGTGCTGGCTTATGGCATGATTTGACAACTGAACGGGTCACTAGGAAGAGTATGAAGGGATCAAGTCACTGAGCCACAAGATCTAGAAGGATCAACATCCACAACAATGAATTTGATTCTTGAAAGAAAGACAGTGACGGGATCAAGGAATTCAAATAAAATATCTTTAAACGATGAAAGAGCTGGAGCATATGATGCATACACGAAGACTAAAGATCTGAAGATGCAAAAAAACCCCACGTAAATAACAGAAAAACAAGTAATGGGTAAACGGAGGGGAGATAAAACATCCAGGGTGCAGAAAATAGGAACAGCTTTGCTATGACTTATGGAAGAAAACAAAGAAAGGAGAAATTTGGAGTAAGTGGTTTTCTGGACAGTCAACCCAATATTTAGGATTAGATATATCTTTATGCCAAACAATCCTCTGAAGGCAGGGAAGTTGCCAGATACCCAATGCAAGTCTTCTAAGTTCAGTGACTTTATGTTTGCATGGGGCAGCCCCCATCTGTGTTATCGAACAGCTTTCAGAGTATCTTTCCTCCTCACTGCAAAAAAAGAAGGGCCATACCTAGGTAAGTACAAAGCATATGTATAACTAGTCACCTAAATGACCAGTGATAGCTCTTGTCCTACTATTCTTACCTAAAAAATGGCTTGTCCATACTTCTATCATTTTGGTCACTGTCATAGCTCACTACACCTTCCAGTGTTAATTAGACAATTGGATGGAAAACTCTCATTGAAGATTCATTTCACATATTTGTATGATTTATGGCTGAAGGAGGCCATGATAATTAAGTTTGTTGTGCTGCACAACAGAGCCAATTCATTTGTCCCATTAACTGAAGCCTGTTTTCCCAGCTTGAGCCAACTTGTATTTGTATGCATTAAACATGTATGCACAGTAGATGCAACTTTGCTAAGTGCCTTAGCAAAGGATATTAGTAGGTAGTATTCAGAACTGTCAGTTTCAAGGCATTAATATTTTCCTCAGCTCATTTGTATAAACAGTGGGCTTTGTGCTGTCTTTCTGTCAAGGACATACAATAAACTCAGATTTGGCTTGAGAGCTGTTAAGATAAATAGTAAGTAAATTCCTTCTGAATGCGTCTATTTCTTGATTATGTGTGTGTGTCACTGTGAGAGTGTGAGCATGCATTTATTTGGTTGACTTTTTTTGCTTTAAGCTCCCAGAGCTCTTCCCCCCTCCCCTTTTTCCTTTTGGATGGAGGCTCAACATCTCAGTTGCTTGTTTTATAAGGCAATGCATCATCTCTTCTCATTTCCATTAATTAGCCAGTGTAATATTTTCCACGTGAAGTCACAGGACTTGAAATGAACATATTTCGGCATCAATTAGGTCTCTGCTCATGTGAGGGCCCAGCTGCACTTTAAATACTATTTATATAATAGTAATGAGCCAGTCATCACCACTGCTGGCTTCCAGCAGGTTTTGTACAGTGCCTACTTGAATATGATTAGAAGAGTGTGGATCCTACCTCCCCCCCCCGCCTTTTTTTCCTTCCCAGAAACTATGCTGAATTAAACTGACTGGTTTTTAAAGGCATAAAATGGGCTGGCAACAGAAAATCGGATGTTATTCTTGGTGTCTGTTATATTTTCTTCTATTTTTCTTGGAAAATGCACCCATCAGAGGCAGGAGTTTCTCCTTTAATATTAACCAGTCTTACCCCCACCTTTTTTTAGGGGATATGGGTGGTTTGTATTTGGCATCTTTCCTCTTATACACACATTATTTTAAGGGGAAATTGAAAAAAAAACAAAACAAAACAAAAAAAAAAACATCACCAACAAAAAGCATCTTATGACATCTAAATAACCACGACTAACAGATTGTGTTATCAGAAGGATCCAAAGGGGAAAAAAAAAATGAGGTTAGAGAAGTTCTGGCAGTACTCAGTGAGGATTAGGTCAAGTCCATAGGGATAAAACAAGACCTGACCCAGATCCTGAGCTCTATGGTCAGCCACAGTCAGACCGGGAGTTCAAAAAAAGTGTCTTTTGAAAGAAGACTGATGTGATGCACACAGCAAAATCCTGCCTGCTGCAGTAGGAGGTAGATGTGATCATTGCTAGGTAATGCAAGCAGACCAAGCCAAGTGATCTGTGTGTGCATCCTGCAGTCTCCAAACACATAACAAAACAAAAAAAAAAAAAAACCACCAAAAAAACCCCACCAAATACTCTGCAGATCTATTACAGCTGTCCTGTCTCTTCCCTCCTTCACTCTATAACAACTAGAGTACCTCACACCATGATATTTTAATTCCTCACAACTATTCCCAAGGAGAAGCAGTGTTAGCAGGAACTCCATCTGCCCTTCTGTGGTGCAGGAGAAATATCTGGACTGTACAACCTTGGTTCAGTTTCCAGGAAAGCTCTGCCTCCAGGGGCCTTTTCCTGTGAAGTGACAGAGTCACAATCCTGGCGAACCACAGCACGGAGGCGGCACGAACAGTCAGGCTGCAGCAGCCCAAGTGCTCTGGGCAACTTAAAATACTGGGAAAACATAGCAATGAGTTCATGATCTCAGCTGTTCTCCCTGCCGGATGGGTCCTACGAGTCCCATGTGGAAAGGCATCCCGGTTATCTCCTGTATGTCTCACTCTTGGACAAGCCACAAAGCTCCTATTGCCATATGACAGTGTCAAATCCTTTTCTTTACATAAAGGATTAGAGAGCATTCTTAAGAAGAAGCCTTGCCGTTTTTTCTGATTAAAATCATCAGAAGTAGATGGTCTAGTCAGATGCTGCACAAAACAAACAAACAAACAAGCCCACGTTTTGTCATTCCCTGGTGAAAGCAATTGGTGTGCTATGATTTTTTTTATTTTTTTTTTTTCCTGGAATAGCAGCAGGATCTCATAGATTTCCACTCAAAGGCAAATTCCCACCAGCTAGCAAATGGAGGCTGGCTAGTGATGTCACTAAGGATCTCATGGCATAGTTTTTGAAGCAGAGCATATCTGTAGCCTATGTCAGCTCTGGAAGTCACTACCAGATTGGATGGACTCTGAAGTAACTGTCAGGACAGGAACAACGTGTTTTTATTCTTCTCTGACTGGAGCCTTCCCCTAGGAAATCTGCTGTCCAGTCTCCGACAGCATCTCCACTTGTGGAGAAGCAGGCAGGCACTTGAGGCCAAGAGGAAATAACATCTAAATGCAGCCTCCAACATCCCTCCAAGTGTTTCATCTGCCTGTACTGAAAACAAATAAACAAACAAAAATTGCTTCCTGAATCCCAGCTGTCAGGCACCAAAATCCAAGTGGAAGAGTAGGTTTTAGAGAACCTAAAGTCATTCAGGTTTCCTTGTTTTGTCTATTTTTTTGGGTGGGGGGGGAATGAGGTTTGGTGGGCTTTTTTTCAGATCTCATACATTCTAATTCTTATTTTCATGAAGTTTCCCCAATTGTAGTGGTGACTGTTTTTTAGCAAGTAAGAGGTTTAGGGGCTAAGATGTGCAGGGAGTATGAAAGTTAACAGTACAATAAAGGCTGCTGAAAACATGGGGGCTGGAGGAAAGCCTCAGCTCACTGTGTATCAGATATAGCTGCTGGCCATGATTCCCACAGGGAGGAGTGTAGTCTGTGTTATTTTATCACATTACACTTCCCAAACTGCAATTTCAGCTTAATCTGTTCTCAAGGCTTTAATCACCAAATTCACAACACCAAGAGTATCAGACTCCTCTTCCTCATCCTCTTTGTCTGTCAGCCCAGTTCCCAGGAGTTGATGAAAACCACAAAGGCCACAGCGAGATACAGAAGAACTTCTCTGAAATGGAACAGACTCATTCTTAGAAAGCGTAAGAGAGCTTTAGAAAAAGCAAGAGTTGTTTTATCCAGTTCTAACTGACCAGCTTTCTGGGCAGATTTTGAGCTGATGAAAGCAACCAGCATCACTTGTGACTGTCTCAATACCCCCACAAAGGAAGAAAAATAGAGGGCAGCAACAGGAAAGAGGCCAATCTGACAACCGTTTTGTGGTTCAGTGTAGAGGGAAGAGTTTGAAAGAGGGAGAGTTCTGTGGGACAAAAAAATAAAAGCCAGACTGGAAGCCACTTCATACATTCCACTTCCTTCAGATCTCTTTGACACTGTGGTATAATTGACATTGACATCACAAGGACAGTAGTCATATTCCTGACCTCTTCTCTCTTGTGACAGTGACAGAACCTGAGGGAACAGGATGGAGCTGTGTCAGGGGAGGGTCAGGTTGGTTGTTAGGAAAAGGTTCCTCACCAGGGATTGGTTATGCACTGGGAAAAGCTGCCGGAGTTCAAGAAGCATTTGGACAACATTCTCAGACATAGAGTTTGATTTTGGCAGGCCCTACGTCGAGCCAGGAGCTGGACTCAATGATTCTTGTGAGACCCTCCAAAATTGGGATACTCTATGATTTTATTCTGTGTCACCCTTCGTTTACTGCAGAGTGTAGGGCTATAACTTTCCCAGTCACTGAAGTACAGAAGCATGAGACACAACAATTTTTACCGTTGCAGTTTTCAATGAGTTAGATGCAAGAAAGGATTTTCCAAAAGATGCAAGAAAGCTTATATTTCACCAATATTCTAGAGATGACAGAATCTTTATGAAATTCTACCCTCCCAAAAATGAAAAATCTTGTACCTAAGATGGAATAACACTTTGCAATAATAGAGTCTGCGTGCTGACTGGCTGGAGGATCTCTGCAGAAAAGGACCTGGTCTTCGGGTGAACAAATAGTCAGGAATCAGCTGCACGCCCTTGTAGTGATAAAGGCTAACCACATACTAGAAAGATGCCATCAGGTCAAGGTGGAACATTATCCACCTCTATGCATCGCTGTCTCTAGTTTGGGGGTTTTGCCAGCAAGACAAATATCAACAAACTGGAGACAAAACCATGAAAACGGTCCAGGGCTGGGGTATGTAACATACAGTGGGAAGAGCAGCAAGATGACTTTGTACAGCATGGAGAAGGGAAGGTAAAAAAGGGGATAAGATTTCTGTCGCCGTAGTATTACAGAAGGTGGAGCCACAATCTTCTCAGAGATGTACAGAAAAAGGACAAAAAGCAACTTTGCCTCTTGGGAAATTCTAGTTGCAAATCAAGAATAAAAACTGTACAAGGTCTGAATTAAAGCAGTAGGAGAGGTTCCCAGAGAGGCTGGAATCTTTATTCCTTGAAGACACCCAAAATTGATCTGGAAAATGCCCTGGACAGACTTTGAGGCTAGTCCTTCTTTGAGTTGTAGGTATTGCAGAAGCTGATGTCCAGAGACCCCTTCCAACCAAAATTTTATGATTCAGTGATTTATCATTATAGCAGTAATTCTGGCAGCCTAACACATACCCTGAGAGAAATCATGACATGACATGGGCTCAGCTAATAAAAAAATACATTGGGAAATATAAATTAGGCCAATCAACAGGGTTTTATGGGAAACAGATCCTGTCAAACTGACTCGATATCTTCATTTGATAAAATTACCAGTTTGGTGGCTAAAGATAATCTTGTTGATGTAACAGACTTCTGTAAGGCAGCTGATTTTGCACTGCAGGATGTTTTAATTAAGAAACTAGAAAGGCACAAAATGCATTTGGCCTGCATTCAGCAGCTCAGAAATGGTTGACTTGTGGAGACTCAAATGGATCTGTAAAATAGAGAATTTTTACGAGGCAAAAGCACTGGTGGAAAGACACAGCTGGCACCCATTTCTGTCCCTCTGCAGTTCAAGGATCCCAGTCACCTGGGAGGAACTGTAGTACCAGAACATACCAAGTTTTCATATTGCTGAAGATTTAATAAAAAGAGAAATGGGCTGAGGAAATTGAAGACAACAAATAGCAAAGGTTGGTCATTGGTACATTGGCTAAGCCAATAAGCACAATGCAAGAAAATACAATACAACTCAATTTAGATGCATCCAGCTGTAGAACCATCCACCAAACTACAAAAACTGTAATGGAGCTTATGTGCAGGACAACAGACTGCACACACAGCATCTATAACTTTGAAAATCATTTGAGGTCTTCTGTGGACAAAGTATTAAGAAGGGCAAATGTGATTTCTGGAACTATAAACAAGACATACTAAAGAGAAACAGGAGGGGTAACAGACTATTGTATTTGTCACTGCTGCACTGCTGAAGCACAGCATCCATTTTTGACATCAACAATTCAATCAGCATGTTGATACATTACAGAGGGTTCACGGCAGTACTGCTTGCTTAGTTGCATTATTGGAAAATATTCCTTAGAAGGAAATAAATTAAGATTAGCTCATCAAGAGACTTGCAAAACCCTGTCAAAGAGGGGGCACGATCTTCCAGATATCTTCCCACTGTGGGATCAAGGACAGCCATGTCACTTCTGACAGATGCTGTATAATCTACTCTCAAAAACACCGCATCTCTCTTATTGTAGTATTAATACACAAAAGGCAACTGCAATGAAAAAGGAAATAAACTCTGCCCTTTACTGCTGAGGCAAACCAAGAAGTCACAGTTTAAGTAGTTATCCAGCCTCTCCTCAGACTTCTCGAGCCTCAGAACCCCAATCTGCTCACTTTTTTTCTCCATCACTTCTGGCTTTGAACACTGTCAATCTTCAGTTCTCATATCTGAACTCTCTAAACATTATTCACTTCTTGGAAGTGTGATGCCTTAGAGGATACACAGACCTTACCACTTGAGCAGAAAAGAATTACCAATAATCCCCTCTACCCAGCCTAATATAGTGCATTTTTCCTAGTGACTTGCTGCTGATCTGTTCTTTCTCTGCCATTTGTTTGCTCAGCGAAGTTTAGTTCAAATGCTAACTAACTCAGAGAACCCACAGACATGCATTAAATAGCACGTGGATAGTAACATGAGAGGGTAACTGACCAGTTATAGCCACTTATGAAAAGTCTCCTTATACTTCTGAATGGGTGGCACAATCTCTCAGTCCTACAAGACCTTGGGCATCCAAGATAACACCTAAAGCTGTGACAACACTAAAAATCTCCAAATTAGCGTATCTGTGATCCACGGACAGGAGGAGCAGTACACAAAGATCGTGACCTATTTCAAAGTGCTTCTGAACAGACAGATGAAGAAACAAAGGCCACACAACCAACCCTTCACCGAGCTAGTCATCTTTAATGTATTTTTCATTAGAAACTCCTTTTCTCTGTGCTTCATCTGCTCTCTTGGCCCTAGGTGAGTTACATATGATGAGGAGAAGATATACAAGCTTTTCTGCATCCAGCAGTCCACCCAAAATTACAACTCAGGGACAGGAAAACGATGACATCATGAAACTGAAAGCCCACTATTTCTAAAGGCATGGAATTAAAAAAGGAAAAAAGTTAGTATTTTATCTGATCCAAACGCACGGTGCAGGCTTAAAAGCCAGAAAGCAAATAAAGGGAACAAAAATTGCATCTCTAGCTCATAACTATGTACTTTTCTCCCCCTTTCTCTTAATCCTGTCAGGAAATTGGGATAAGATTGAGACATTCTCTCCTCTTCTGCTTCCATAACACTTTTATCTGCCTGATACAATCTATGTCAGAGCTGCTCAGTCTATGAGGCTCCTTCCTAAGGGGCACAGTTGCTCAATTTCTTTAAACACAGAGAAGGGGGCTTTCTCCTCATCTTACCATTTGATGTGCAAATATGTTCCCCCACACAGAGGCACACGCACACTTGCTTCAGTCAGCAGATTCTGCCTCCTCCTTGTCTCTTACGTGGGAAAACTAATACAATGGCTCTGAACCACACCTCGGTTCTTCCCCTGCTGCCATCCCAGCATGGAAATTATACAGGCAGTGGGAGCAAGGATTATTTTGGCAGAAATTCAGCATAAAGGAAATGTGGTCAAGGTGATTTAGGGAAGAGCAGGTCATCATAGGGCGTCCGTCTATGTGACTGACCCTAAAGAGACCTGTGGACATTAACAAGCTTTTTCAGCACTTACTAAAATAAATTATATAAGTAAGCACTGAATGCTTATATATGCATACATATGTGCATGTGTTGGACAGAACAGCTACCTACAGGGCAGGTACTCCCTCATTTTCAACATCTGAAGGACACAATGACAACTGGTTTTCTGGAAGGTCTCACCTTCTATGCTATTCAACAAGTATCTGAAACGTAGAAGCAGAAACGACTGTTTTGTCAAAAGCTGTCATTAGCTCTACTTGTGAGCACCCACTCAAATTAACCACTCTATTTTAACAGAAGATCTGGATTTTGCCGGTGATCTGTCAAGACTTCTAGGACTTTCACACATAAAATCTCCCCAGAGTCATTATTCCAAGAGCTTAGGCCTCACTCAGCATCTTAGTTGACTGGGCCATCCTCATCATTCAGTTTTATGTTTCACCTCTCTCCCACACACTCTTCATCCATAGCTGAACTGCACGTGTGTCATCTTCACAAGTAGCACAGGCTCAGTAAGCCACTTCTGGCAGACCAACGCTCAAATACAGCTGTGAAAAGACCACGCTGTAAAGCAAGTCCATAAAATGAGCCCCGAGAATGGCTGTGCAGCCTTCAAGCTGGCCTTTTCTCAAATGTCAAGTGGTGAACCTTAAATACCCTTTACTAGAGATGGTATGTTCATACAGAACAAGCATTGTCATTTGTCTAAACACAAAGCCTGAAAGATGGCTCCCCCTGTCCAGATCCCTAGCCAGACTCCAGTTCCTGACTGCCTCAAGCAGTAAAATAAGTAAATAAGCTTACTGGAAATAAAACAAAATCAATGTAGTCCTAGTGGATGTATTAAGCAGTTATTAAATAGCTTGGGTAACTCTTTCAGAGCACTGATTTATATTTATAAAATCCAGACTCTGTACTAGAATCCTGCATTGGATTATTTCCCTTGGCCTTAACCTCCCTCAGCAGTGAGTACTGTGAGCCCCGTGTGTCTGTAGTGAAGATAAATGAATCACAGAATCATAAAAGGTTGGAGAAGACTACTAAGATCATCTCATCCAATCATCAAACCATTCCCACAATGCCCAATAACCCATGTCCCTCAGTGAGGCACGTACCCTTGTCCTGAACATCTCCAGGGGTGCTGACTCCACCGCCTCCCTGAGCAGCCTGTTCCAACACCTCATCACTCCTTCTGAGAAGAAATTTTTCCTAATATCCAACCTGAACAGCCCCTGGTGCAACTTCAAGAAGTCTGCAAGCCACCATCTCCAGCAATTTAGGAAAGGTGTAATGGGCCAACAGGGCACAAAGAACATGCACTCTTGCCTTACTGACCTCCTCCTCCCAGAAATTACAAATGAAAGTACTTTCAACATAGCATTTAAGATTATAATCTTATCTTGCTTGGTTTAGAGACCTCGTTCAGATCTGAGCAGCTGCAGAGTGGAGAGAGGAATGCCTCCCACCGAAACCAGCATACGAGAGAGGATGCTCATTCAATAGCAGTTGAGGAGAGCACAAAACAGAGAGCAGGCCAGAACAGCTACATTGACCAAGCTATCTTCAGACTATTCTAGATTTTCATGTATTCCTTAAAAATGTGGCCAACAGGCATCTGAAATCCATTAGAACAGAAAACCATATTTGCGATTTACTTAAATCT
Organism: Alectoris magna; assembly: GCA_030625065.1. Lineage (NCBI taxonomy): Eukaryota > Metazoa > Chordata > Aves > Galliformes > Phasianidae > Alectoris > Alectoris magna. Next base: position 10,678,636 of record CM060567.1, read on the forward strand.
GTTTTTGTAAGATTTCAGCACACTGCAATTCCCAGTGCACTAACACAACTAGCTAAAACTCTGATTATTGTCTCTAAATAGATATTGGCTTCTCTAAGGCTCAGGTAGCTTAACTTAGCTTAACTAAACTACTCTGAGTTTCCCATCACCTTCAGGGAGGAGAGGACGCAGCACAGACCATCTTAAAATCTGGACTGTGTTTGTCAAGTAGGTAATGCTGCCTTGGCTGGATGCAATCACGTAGCTCTGCCTAACTGCTTCTAGCAATATACCTCCTTTGCAGGACCTGATGCAGAAGAGGGCATGTGCTCATGACTTTCTAAGGATCTACAAAGAGTTAACTGCTCTGTAATAAGCTATCCCTGATGCATGTTCCAGGCTGTAGACTTCTGTGACTGACTATGCCACCATCTTCACTCGACCAGAAAATATCCCAGTCACTGGCAATCGCAAATGCTTGTTTTGCAAACCTCACTGCCGGCAGACCAGACCAGAGATACCAACTGTAGCTTAAACAATGCACAAAGGATTCAAGTTCCTTGCTAAGCAATCCATAACCTCCCCCCTCAAAAAAGTCATACCTTTCCCATATGTGCGTTACGTGTTTCATATAATTTATTGCACACGTGGTAAAAATATATCTGACAATATATAAAATGCAATTTTTAAAAGAAGAAGAAGAAAAAAGAATTGGCCCATTGTTCTGCTGCTTAAAATATGGGACACCACACGATATATGTTAAAATTATAAGAATATGTTGAAAATATTTTATGTCATTCCATGTAGTATATTAGAAATATCATGACAGCTGCTATAGGCTGTAATATGTTCCATACTATCTGATATACTCTAAATGTCTGCGTAATAGATTTCACAAAATAAATGGCAAACTAAAAATGCAACGAAATTTTCTCTTTGCTTCAGCTGAGTGTGCGTAATAAATGAATATACATGTACATTCATGGAAGGGATAAAGGAAAAAACAACTTGTTTATTACCAACACTTTTTCTGTTCTTATTCATTGGCATATGGGTAAACAAGGTTTTATTTATAGCAAACAATTCACAGCAATCGTGAATTTACTCTGATACACTAATTCTTCAGTTAAAGGTCTGAAATGATCGAGTGCAGAGTGCACATAATACCTGGTGATTTACATAACCCAATGAAAACAGAAAACAGAACGAAAGTAGACTATCAGTCACACTTGTAGCAGACACTTTACAAATACTTCACTGAAGCCATAAAACTGTTGCATGAAAATCATCCTTCACAGATGCCACAATAGAGCATCCCCCACCCAAAAGCCCAAAGTATTGTTACCAATTGCCTGACATTGTTCTGCTGAAGGGCTTAGAATATTATGTTCCATTCCGATGCAAAAATAGAAAACCATAGGATCAAGAGACGGAAAAGATTTATTAGCTCCCCTTTCTTCTGTTTCCTAGCTGCCCAATCAGGACGATTTCTCATTGTATAAGACACTGAAAAAATTCCCTGTGTTCTTATGCTTGTGGTGCTGATACAGTGTGAAGGGAGAGAGGAGGGCTGACTCCAGACATGCAAAAGGCTGCATCAGAGAAAGGCAGTAATATGTTCTCTGTGCCTGCTAGTGACAGGAGAAGGAGTCAGGAGCTAACACTGCTACAGAGGAGGTACAGACTAAATGTTAGGAAAACTGAAAAGGATATCAAATCTCTCTGGCAGGCTGATTAGGGATTTGAGGGGCTTCATTTGCTGAAGGTTTCACGTGCCAGGTAGAAAAACACCCATCAGTAGAACTGATGCAGGGCAGTAGGCTGTGATATTTTTGAGGCCTCTTCTCCCTTCAAGCCCATTCAGTGATTAGGTGATGATTAAAATGCCATCACTACTTTGTCAGAATATTTTAGGCATCCTGATATGCAAAAATCCAATTTCATAGTCATGGTTTCAGAGGAGGCATAATGCAGAAAATCTGCTTGACGCAAAAGGAAATAAGTACTCTGCCCAAGAGGAAAGATAATTTTATGGCTCACACATTTGGCCAAAATTCAGGCGATCCTGGTCATTCCATCCATTTCCTCACTGCTTGCTTGCCTACATAATCTTTAAAATGACATTTCCGTGCAGCACTGTTCCCAGCCTCTGCTTAGCTTACTTATCAGTACAGGGATTTTTCTTTACAATGCCAGCATGCAACAGTGGTCACAAGAAGACTGTTTTTTTGACTGGTAGTTCTTACACCCCACTGCAACACAGTCCTTCATCTGACCATTCCTCTAACCCAGCCTTCTCCTAGTCCGGGGGTTCCTGGGTGATTTTTTAGGGATATCAGTTTTGTTAAATTCTGCTGTTCCTGTGTTTACAGATCAGTAGCTAAACCCATGTCTCCACTACCGAGCAAATACATTTTTATCAATGCTTGAAATGCACTGATGTGAGAATACTGGCACCTAAACCTCCATAACCAGAGTTTGAAAGAGTGACCTCTCATGTCTTTGCCCCTCAGTTTCCCTGTGAATGGCAGAAAATAAGCATATGCATGATTCAGCCGGGGAGGGGGAATTGTAGAAATGTTTGTTCTTTCATAACCTAAGACAGAATGAACACCACTTAACTACTTACATGTAAAATACTCCAAATTTCTGAAAAAGTCCAATATCACTATTCTTTTTACAGTGCAGTCAAAATCCAGTGTTGAATTTTGGCCAGATATAACACACTTTTACGCTCTCACAGCTCATGAAATGTATCAGGGCTTGTGCACATGTTTAAGTGCTTTGAAAGATAGGGATGGGTTTATATACATGTGGTGATACTTTGGTGACAGCCCTTCCTTGTATGTGTTATGATAGAATAGTCAGGGTTAAGCAACTTTGAACCAATTCACATTTTAGGGGCTGGAATATACTTATCTGCCCAGTGAGTCACAATTTCCTTGCTGTTAGCTATTAATAACCCTTGGAGGAACTTTTCAAGCCGATAACCATTTCCTATCATTTTTGGCATATTGAACATGTTTTTATTTTATTTTCCCATTTCTTCCAGTCCCTCAAAGGCAGCCAGATTCCCAGAGCCCTTGTGGAGTAAAGAGATTGCTTCCTGCCCTTCCTGCCCTCCTGCTTCCTCCACTCCTTCCAGATCAATAAAAGGACTTTAAATTATTGAGATCATCTCTTTTTTTTTTTGGTTCTGTTTTGTTCTGTCATTCTAATGTAGTCAGTTACTTAGTACTTTCTTATTTTTTGGCCCAAACATTCATCTTCTTAGTAAAATGGATGTAACAAGAATCAGTGGACTCTTAACATCTGAGGCCAGTGACAACCCTTAAACCAATGTGTATTTCATAGAATGGTTTGGGTTGGAAGGGACCTTTAAGATCACCTGGTTTCACACCCTCTGCTATGGGCAAGTACACCTTCCTCTAGACCAGGCTGCACACAGCCCCATCCAGCCTGGCCTTGAGTGCTTCCAGGGAGGGGGCATCCACAGCCTCTATGGGCAACCTGTTCAGTGTCTCACCACCGTCACAGTAAAGATTTTTTTCCTAATATCTAGATTATATCTACCCTCTTCCAGTTTAAAACCATTTCCCCTTGTCCTGTCGCTACATGGCCTTATAAAAAGTCCCTCCTCAGCTCTCCTTTAGGCCCCCTTCAGGTACTGGAAGGTTCCCTCAAAACCCCTCCGGGGTTCTCACAGGGGAGGTGCTCCAGCCCTCTGATCTCCTTCATGGCCCTCCTCTGTATCCATTCCAACAGCTCCATGTCCTTCTTGTGCTGGGGGCTCCAGACCTGGGCACAGTACTCCAAGTGAAGTCACGTGAGAGCAGAGCAGAGGGGCAGAATCTCCTCCTGGGCATCTGGGCTGCAAGCACACATTGCCGGTTCACGTTGAATCCCTCATCAATCGACGCTCCCAAATCCCTCTTCTCAGAGCTGCTCTCAAGCCATTCTCCACCCAATCTGTACCAGTGCTTGGGATTGCCCCGACCCAGGTGCAGGACCTTGCACTTGACCTTACTGAACTTCATGAGGTCAGCATGGGCCCACCTCTCAAGCCTCTCCAGGTCCCTCTGGATGGCATCCCTTCCCTGTAACATATCAAATGCACCACTGGGCTTGGTGTTTAATGAAGCAATGTATATTTAACTATATTGAAGCACCTCTGCTCTCAAGAGTTAACATTCAAACACCAGCTGGTAAGAAAGCTGCTCCTCCAGCTTACTCAGGTGATGATTTTGTTAATTTTTATTATACTTTTACATCTTCATATCAGAAGGAACAGTTCGTGAATAGAGTAGAATTAAGAATGATTTCGCTTTGCAATTCCACTTCTAAACTAAGTATGAAAGATGGGGACTAGGACAATCCTCAGTTCTCTCTATCCCTGCACAGGGCAAACATGAGCTAAGACTTTTTTTACAAAGGGAAATTTCAGCTTCCGGGCCCATTCAGAATAAGGAATAATCTCCATTATTTCATGCAGCCTTTGCAAAAAACAGTGCTGTCTCATTTGTACAGAGCAAAAGTGGGAAACACGTTAGCACAGACACTCTCTGAAAGATACAAATAGGAGAGAAGAAACTCTAGAGGGATGGTCAAGACTGTTCTTTAAACACATTCCACCTCACGGATGCACAAGAGAGAGAATGGTAAAAAGACAGAGAAAGCTGAAGATGGAATCACTTCCAGATGCAGCCCTTGCCCTGACGCAGCCAGATCCCCACTGCCTCTCCAATAGAACATCTCAGCTTCTCAGCGCTCATTAGGCCCTGAAAAGAGGGTCAGAGACAATAACTGTGTGCCTTAAATCTTGTCCATCTTACAAGCATCATGTCTCAAGCAATCAAAGGCAGCCTATGCTGGCACAGCCCAGTAATTAGCCGGCTGTGCTTCCAGCTGGTTTGCAGGCACATGGCAGGTTAAACAATAAATAAATCAGATTAGGCTGAAATCTGTTAAGCAAGAGTGGTCCTGGCATTCAGAGTCACTTCTTCAAAGCACTGCAGATCAGTGCTCAGGTTTTATTTTCCAAAGCCTGTTATCATGGGTATGGCTACACAGTACTTTGCAGACAGACACAAGATCATTTTGGCTGGGCTTTGAGTACGAGCAATGGATTGGCTAGAGACCAGAAGCAATATAACATCCTGAGAAGACAGGTATACGAGCTCTGGTTGGCTTGTGGCTGATCCAAGGCCTGAGTAGAGCAATCTGCTATCTTGGCAGAAAGTATTTCCCTTGCATGACCTGAGAAACACTTATGCCCACTTGCAAACCTTGCAGCCTCCATCCAAACGAACATGACCATTTCTGCTCAGTAGACTTTCCTAATCTGCAGAAAAAACGTTCCTTTAAAAGCTCAAGGTCTGGGTGAAAAAAACGGGTTTATTATAGCCAAAGAGTCATTTCAGTTTATACGTAATGAGGGGAAGCAAGGTAAGGGAACTTTTAAAAATAAATCACAGAATCATAGAGTGGCCTGGGTTGAAAAGGACAAAAATGATCATCTAGTTTCAATCTCCTGCTACGGGCAGGGTCGCCAACCACTTGACCAGGCTGCCCTGAGCCACATCCAGCCTGGCCTTGAACGCATCCAGGGATGGGGCATCCACAAATGAAAAGTGTTTATTTGTTGAGATCTAAGGACTTAGGAACAACTGGAAAGGGAGCTTTGCGTGCTTTCCAGCGTGGCTGACTCTGCTTTCAGACACAGCCTTGACCTTTCTCAAGCAAATGGCTCACTTCGCAGAGAAGTCCCAAATCACCTCCATCTCTCTTTCCAACCTTTCTTCCAGAAGTTTCTTGTCCTGTGGTTCCTATGTCTGCATCTTCCACCCAAAAAATGAGTCTGAGATGTCCCAGATAGTGAGCAGCAAGGGACAGGACAAACTCTATAAAATCACTGGAGCTTCTAGAAAAAAACACAGTATACAAAGAATCTCTTAGGGTAATTCAGGAGTCAGATTGTGTGAAAAGGGGGCACTATTTTCTGAAAATGATTAACAAAGCCTAAGTCTTCGCAAATGTCTTTTTATCCTACTTCCACACAATTTTCACTGTGCCGACATCTACCAGTCCCAGACCTTGACTTTCTGTGCTCAGTTGTATCAGCGTAGCTGAGAAGTCTGGTCCCTGGCCACAGAGCATACAATGTCACAACAAAAGAAAAGAAGGGATGAGCAGCGCTGATGAAGAAGCCGTCATAGTCAACCCACCTGACATCCCCAACCTGCTTCCTTTCTAAGCCTGACTGAAAAAGCAAGTAAAAAAATCAGAAAAGGAACCTGATGATGAAAGTTGCCTGCTGCTTTCATGACCTTGCCCATAAAGATTGTTTCTTCAGCAGTCAAGAAGCTGTTGGTCTTACCCTGTATCTCTCATTTTCTTAACACTTCCTCAAGTGTTTTCTATGTAGGCTTGTGAAACTCTGGCCAAAAATGATTAATGCTCAGAAAGGCTAAACGACAGTGTTATAAAGCATGGATTGTTCAATGCCCAGACTGCAGGCAGCTTCCAAGCAATTCAGTTTCTCCCCCCACTACCTTCAGGCTGCCTCTTCACTTTGGGAGAAGAAATCAAGGATCTGCCTGATTAAAACATGCAGCACATTTTCCCCAGGGAAAGCGCATACATCACAGTTATTGGGTTGCTTATAGAAGCACATTTCAAACTTTTCAGGATGTGTTTTGCCTCCTGGAGCGGAGGGATCTTCTTTCCCTGATCATAGTACCTCACTGGCCAGGCACATTGATTTAGTTAAGAATTCCTCTACCCAGTGGGATAAATATTCTCCTTAAAATTATTTTCAGATGTAAATAATGGGCTTGCTTGCTCTCTCTCTCTCTCTCTCTCTCCCTTCTCTCTCCCTCCCCCTTCACCCCTGAGGAATATTCATCATGGGTTACATCTAGAGATGGTGAAAATTTGTCATGTTTTTATCTTGTTGGAAATCTGACAGAAATCCCAACTCCAAGATGTGTTTCTTTTCCCCATAAAGAAGCTCAACATTTTTTATTTTCCCTTCAAAAAACAAACAAACAGAATAGTTTCCCTGGAGTATGGAGGGTCAAAGCTCAATAGCATTGTTGAGAGCCCATCCTCCATCTGTGCCAGGGTGGCTGAACTCTTTCACTTTCCTCCCTGACAAGTGCAAGAAAGGTTTGCTGTCAGCAGAGACGTGCTCAAAGGCAGCAACTGCACAAGGACATCCTGACGTAGTTTGTACTTGGCAGCTGGGGAGCTGGTGCCTTACTTGGTCTTGCTGCTCTGATAACTAGTGAGAGTTTGGGATCCCACCCTTCCTTCTTATCATCGTCCGATTCTGCGCTTATCTGGTTGTGTTCAGAATGGCTCCTTAAACTATCCTTATTGTTGACAGATCTAGCAGGGGATGATGGAGATATTTTATGGGTTTGGCAGTGAGAGCTGGGGTGGTGCTAAATCTCCTCTCACTCTGCTGACCCCAAAAAATAAAACTGGTGAAGCACGCACTCACAAATCCCTTAATTAGCCAATGCTGACATATCATATTTCAAGTGTTAAGAGAAAGATGTTAAATAAGGTTGTTTTTCATCCACTGAAGCAAAAGAGACAACGCTCAAATTTTCAGTTTATCCTGGCTCTTAAGACATAAAGTCAAATCCCCAGAGATACATAAGAAACATGTATCTAGCATTTTTTGTTCATAGATTATTTAAAATTTGTGACATAAACCTATATTGCTCTGATCCCCTTTTGTCTTTCAAGTCCTAGAAGCAAATGGACTAACTTTGGATTGCATTTGGCTAGAGGTCAGACTTTCAAGAAGCTTGATTTGCTGTCCAAACAATTAGGCCAAAGATAAAGGATAGATAACTTAGTAATGTCCTATCAGATCAGTTCTTTCTCATTTCCCACTTCTTTTGTTCCCCTATTCCGCATCTCAAGATGAAAATTAGCCACTAATCCTGATTTTTTGTAATTATGAATGGGATGGATTCCTTTCATTTCCTCTTGACACCAGACCACTTTGGGGCATCCGACAACAGGAGTGCTACACAGCGTTTCTTCCTTGCCTAATCTAGCTTCTTCTCTTTCATTTTCTTCATCTGCTTCTGTCAACTCTGGGGGGGCAAAGAACAAGGAAAATAATCCACAAAACTTTCTAACTATGTCTTTGCTCAGGAAGGGAGACGGGAAATTCTTTAGTGAAAAGAGCATTTCACTATTGCATCGTTACGGTGTTACACTAAGAAACAGCAGATGTCATCTTTACTCCAAAAGATAGTTGATCTCTGTAGAACTAGAACTTGGAATCATACAGACAATTATTCACTGTTTCCTTGTAATAGCAATAGGGCCTCACCTTTGTGATTTTAAAACGGTTCAGAAACGCTAGGACTTTGGACCACATAAGGACATGATGACACAGGTAAAATCGCAGATGAAATAAACTACAGGACTCACCCCATGGGAAGCTTAGGATGTAATTCAGTCCTCCTGGGCAATGTTCTAACCTCCAGAACACTATCAGGCAATTTTTTTAATCTCATCCCTTTCTGCCTACATTACCCCATTGTCCTCCAAATTACTACCAGGTTTTAGAGTTCATGTATCGTCTTCTGCTTCAACCACAATCCTATGACCATGAGACAGAGAGGGTTCCAAGTCTCCTTAATATGACTAACTGTAAAGGGAAATTTGAAGTGCTGATTTTCAGTTTACTTTGTTCAGTAAGCTTCAGGACAAAACTCCAAGAATGGTGGTTTCAATGACTTGTGCCTTGGATTTTCTTCCCCTCAGCATGAAGCAAAACACTGTTTCTCAGCACAGCAGGTGTAACAAGAAATATTAAGGAGTTTCATGCCACAACCCATCAACCAGAGGCAATTAAAACATTTAGGTGTTGTTTACAGCCATGACCAGATCTCTTCTCTAGGATACAGCAGCAATGACTGGTTCTGCATGAACTTTGTGTTCCTTTGGCAACTTGGAACACTAAAATTTATGCTAGAAATAAATAAGCACCTCTTTTCCATTTCTTGTTATTATTCCTTCATAGAGAATATAACATTTGCTAGTGATGCGAGCCTTATTTCATTGTCTCTTTACAGTTTCCCAGCCTGCAATTGAATAGCATACCATTGTTTAGAGCTGGTAAGTGAGGAAATTAAATAAATAATCGTCACCACAGCAAGCATGTATCTCCCCATCTATGCTGATCTAGTGACCCGCTGCTGAAAACAAAATCTTCCTTGTTCTGCGTCATCTGACCGATCCTCCCCCTTTGCCTCCTTCTCCCTTCAATGCATGTGTAACATGGCTCTATTTGAAACCCCATCAACCTAAGCAAGATTAATGGTTCCATGGGGGTGCAAAGCTGGCTCAGAACAATATCAGCTTTGAGAGCCGTGCCTCGTCCCTGCTTTAGAGATGGGTGCAGGAGCTGCTTGGTGCATTATTCCTTTATTTATTTATTTATTTGTATTTGAATGTCTCGGTTCTTCTGAAGCAAGCATTGGCTGCAGGCCCATGGCCAGATGGAACTGAACTGCTTTCTAAGAAAAACACGAACAAGGGAATTACTTTTTGATGTTGTAATTTTTTCATAGGGGTATTTATTTCCAGTGCTCTTTTTTCGCCTTGCTCCTCCCCCACCTCTGGAATTTAGAACACAAAAGTCAAAGAAGCAATCAAATGTCTCTTGCTGGTAGTTTCGTTTGCATCTGGTTTTAATGCTGAAAGATTTGGGGCAGACAGCTCCAGAAAGGGAAAGCTATATACTGAGCAGTGAAAGCAGTGGCAGATTGCATCATGGTGCTCTTGTCCAGTAGGGAAGAGGAAAAATCAGTCTTTTGAGTGGCTCTATTTTCACTGCTCCGCAGTCCATTTGCTTCTGGTGAGACTGCAGTTGAGCTCTATGTGCACTCCAAGAGATTAGTTGGGATCCAGTAACTCATTTCACCTATATAAACTAACAAAGAGCCATCAAGTGGTAACTTTATGTCATTACTAAATTGGGCTGCAGAAGAAGTGGATGCGGAAGGCTCTACGTGGTTTTCACATCCTAAAGAACCGATCCCACTTTAGCACAAGGATCAGATCCATTTAAGTCAATAGAACTACTCTAAGGATATCACTCAAAGTCTGTACTCTTCTTCATCAGTAAATGTATTTCTAAAGCCTAGGAAACCAACTGTATTTTCTGAGACTGTTCTTTTATCTGACTGTGGAATCTCAGTACATTCCTAAATGCCTGTTACTCAGTACCCTCAGCTTAAAACCTGGGTGAAGAGGGATGTCTATTAGTATTTGGCCCTTCCACAGCATGTAACCAGAAGCATTTTGTTCATTATCTATTTGGAGATGTCTTCAATCCAACAACCACAGAATAAAACACGAAGACCAAATGTCGTCTTTTCCCCCCCAGCAAATGATGACTATGAAGTACACTTTTTCATTCTTCAGTGAAAGAGGGAGTAATAGTAAAAATAAAATACCGACTCTCAGGTTTGCTTTATAAAAGGCTACTGCATGAGCAGGCAGTACTTCAGAATTTCAGCGTGAATCCTGAGTTTGTAAGACCAATAAATCTTAAACATTAAAAAACACACCCTCTCACTCATCTTTGCATCACTCTGTATATAGTAGGGAGGAAAGATTAAAGAAGCATTATCAAATGGTTCATCTGATTTCCATCATGCTCAAGAGAAAATGAGGAGGAACAACTTTGCTTCTAAAAGCAATACACTTCATTTATGACCACTACAAAGTGCTTTCTGACTGTCTTGGGAGAGGAGGAGCAGAGACATCACAGAGCAGTAGATTTCTTTGCATAAAGGTTAAACAATTTTATCTTGATACCTTTCTGCAGTTCTTTTCGGAACTGAGATGGTCAAAGCCACCAGTTCATCTGAAGAGGTAATGTATTGCTGTGGCTTACACAAATATTACAACTACAGTCAAGACATTGTCTTTAATGACAAGAACTGAATGATGTAAGAACCTCATGCTCACGGAGATTACCTGGCTCTTACTATCCAAAGAGTGTATGAGGAAAAAGTTGGCAGTGATCCCTTTGCAACTACAGAGGTACCGATCCTAAAATCTTAGCCCCTACTGATATTTAGGATTTGCATACTGAAGCACACCCACCCTTAAAGGACGCTGCAGTCATGGCCAGACAACTCTCTCTCAAATTACTGTTTCTGCCTAGCCGTCACATTGCAGGAATAAAAGTACAAGAGCTACTTTTAGGATTTATCTTGGTTTTGTTTCAGGCCTGACGTATTTGTTGTTGTCAAGTGCATGACCCTGAGGAATGCTCCCCAACACTTCAGTCAGCTTTTATGGTTAGACTGACAAAGCAGTCTGTAACCACACTGGACGGCATATGCCTTGTCAGAAAAGGACTGGAAGCATTCATTTTGTAAAGGCCCTCAGCTTCCAAAGGTCATCTTCTACATGCTGTTTGTTTCTAATCTCTTGGTGTCTGGTTTAGAAGCAAACGAGTGTAAGAAAGGAACAAGACAGAGTGATTTGAAGGTAAACAGGCAGAATGATCTCATGCACCCAGAGCTCTTACAATGGTTTCCAGTGCTGAGGAGTTCATTTTTGGGTTGGGGCTCATCCAAGCAGTTTCTGTAGAATGGATAACAGATTATATATTTACGTACCATCCCAACACCCAATATAGTTAGGGTCAATGTGGCTGAGAAGATTACATTCTCATAGATATGCTTTGAACATAACATTTCTGACCTTCTCCACACTTGGCCAGGTAGCATTATTTCATGTTGCCAAACTCCTCAAAGCCTTTATTCTTCTGAGGAACCAGAAATCAGGAAAACCTCCATGACACTGCCTTATAATATGCTCCTGTGTTAACCTGGATGAGCCAGTTTTCAAAGACAATGACTACCTATGACTGACTTATCTGTGGAGGCTATTTGAAAGTAGATAAAACAATACTAGTTATAATGGTCATTGTCATAACATGGATATCTGCCCTGGAGTGTTTTGGCTCCCATTCACTTAAAAGGAGTGTCAAACAAATGGTGAAGAAATAGGATTACTAGGAAATGAGATGGAGAGAGAGACCTGTGTGGAAGAGCAGCACAGAGAGTTACGTGTGAGTATACTAACCTCAGCTACAAATAAAAAAGCACTGATTAGGACAAAAATGAACCCCTAATACTCTTTCTCAGTATCACTTCCTTTGGCTCTTCTAAAAGAGAGCTGTTGGATTGTTTTCTTTCCCCCTTCAGTTTTCCATCTATCCGATCTGTGTGAAATTTGGGACAGAAAAGGAACCTTGCATAAGCAGTCACAAGATCAGTGATGTTCCTTCTCCAACAAAGAATTGTTTGTCCCCATGTCATCTCCAGCTTAGAGAAAATAATTTGCAAAAATGAAAACCAGGAGCATAAAGCATACAATACTGTTAATGAAAATTTTTCTTGAGGGAGAGATTGAGTAAACTCAAGCATACTTAGCACTGGGCTTAAATTTCTCTTCCTAAGAAGAAATGAAAAGCAGATTTCAGCATAGTCTTTTTGGTAAAAAGAGAAAAGTTTGGAAAGCTCGTTGGTCTGTGGGTGATGCAAATAGCGAGCATTTGTGACAGTGGTGATCTGGCCCAGGTGTATCTCTGTGTCTTAGTTTGTGCCTGCGTACTAGTGAGAGAATAACAGCAATATAAAGAATACGTAATATTAATGAATTGAATATAATGTTTTGTCTAAAAGACGCTACAAGAAATTAAGAAGTAGAAGGCTTTGCTTAAGAACAATGAGTCTGTGATAACAATAGTTGACAATGGACTAGCTAAAACTTTCAAGAAAACCAAGGAAAATTTCTACAACAATTCAAGACTTACAGATGTATACTCTGAATTATGTCTCAAAACTTTCACAGCACACAGAACCAGCAAGGTGAGATTTTACAGCTGGAGTCCCACAGGACTCCTTTCTGCTTCACCTCTGGGAATAGCATCATACTTTCTTTTCTCCTCCCACATGAACTCATGTGACTTCTCCACTGCCTGCTAGCAATTGCAGCAGTGCAGCACATATGTGCATCACTCCTGCCACAGACTCTTCCAGATTTAACCAACCACTGCTTTTTCTAAGCAAACTGTCTCCTCCTGCTTTTTCATCCCCTGTACTCTGAGCAGTCACTCATCTAAAAGCCCCGTCCAAGAACCAGAACTTTTTTTTGCCACACCAAAAGGAAGAGAAATCACCCTTTCTTTTCTTCCTCTGGAGCCCCTCTTCTGTGTGAGAGGTAAATGACAGAGCCACCAGGTTAGAGGTTGTTCTTAATAGGGATGCAAAATCTAATTTTCTTGATCAGATGGAAGATTTGCTTTCTGGGAACTTCAGGAGACTTGTTAGACTCTGTGTAAACTCCCAATCCATCCCTGTCCTGAACAAAAGCGAAACACTGAATGAGTTTCTTGCACTTACAGGAAATTTTGCTTCTGGATGTCCTCACAGCCATATCTCTAACCTGAATTTTCTGAGGCATCACAGTGTACCAAGGGCACAATGATGGGCTAGACAGCTTACAATAGTCATTCTCAGCCTTAGTTTCCATAACCATATTGCATCTTTGTACGAATCTTCAGTATTGTGGTTTGAAGCAGTTCTTGCTTTTTCCTTTTCTTGATTCTGTAACCACAAAATATGCCACATTCATTCTTTTCCTGTGATCTATCTGTGCCTCACATCCAGGAAACAGTTTCCAGCATCCTGGTGTGACAGAGATAAGAAAAGTGTGACTGTACAGACCACACCTCCTTAGTTTTCTCATGCTTTTCTGGCAAGAAAAAAGCTCCCTGAATTCAAGCTTCTCATTTGATTTACTGTCCTTAAGATGTTAAACAGCAAAAAGCTGTGGCATTCAATAACTCTACAATGAATTGGCCATAGTAGCCTTCTTCTCACAAGATATCTCAGCTTTTGAATTCAGGTTTTCACATTTGTGTTCATTTTTTTGAGCCAGATAAGGAGCAAAGGAATTTATCCTTGCAGTTGAAAATGTCATTTCCCACCAAAAGCTTAGGCAACGTAGGCTGGAACAAGGAGAAGCAGAAAAGTACAAGTCCAGCAGGAAATGGCAGAAAGGAGACGGGAGAGGCACGGGGGCAAAAAGAACGATCAGTCTGGCATCTGGAGAAGAATCCTAGAAACAACCAGTATTGGGGATATATCACCATGTTGTGATTTCTTTTTCTTGACAGCACAAGTCAGTTCTGTGGTTTTTAATAGATGACAATGTCCTTTCAATGATGAATACTGAAGCTGACCCTTCCAAAGCCTATTATTATACAGAGTGATATATTTCGCCAGCTGCATTAGGCCCTGGATATTATTTGTAATAAAGATATGACTTTTAACATTTTCTTAAGAGTAAATAAACACAGGGGGGGGAGGGAAAAACAAACAAAAAAAAACCCCAAACAACCCCAAACCACAAAACACTTAAACTATCAATGATTCTTGAAGTCAGGGAGGATGTGCTGTTATCCCATATAAATTTATCCCGTATAAAAAGGTTTCACATGCCGCATTCCCAAAAACACAACAGAAAAATGCCAAGCCAGAACACTCCAAAATTCACCCAGGAAAGATTGAGGGATACAGTAAGTCAATGAAAAGACAGTGAGCACAATTCTTTCCATTCATTCATTATATTGGGGCCTTGTAAAAAAAAAAATAAAAAGAAGTATTTTCATGGAAACGAGCAACTAAGAGAAACACAGGTAAAAGGACACTCTGTATTTTAGTTCTTAGAGGGAAACTTTTGGAAGAGCGTGGCCTCAGACTGATTTAATAACTTAATCATTCAAAATCTGATTACATACTTAAAAATATTATTAATGCATTGTGATTTTTAAGCCAAAATAGTGAGTTTGGAGCAACACTGCATGATTTTTGAGTGCCAGGGGCTGTTTGTTATGTGTTTTCTACGGAATTAATCATTTCCAGGAAAAGAAAAATGTATTTATTTATAATCTAAAATAGCACAAAAACTAGAAAATGAACTGGACTTGCCAATCAGTAATGAAATGTATCAAATAAAATGTCATAGTTTAAACTGCCAGAGCAAGTAACATAGTACAGGAGAAAACACGTATTTCACATTTTGTGAAAATCAAATACAACTGCAATAAATGCTTTAAATTTCTTCCTCGTTGCTTTTTCAGAGTTGTTACTAAAAGAGGAAAAGCTTTTTCCATCCAAAATCTTTATCCAACACCTCTCAATGTTATTCACAAATATTTGCAGGTATCAACTCCACCCACACTCACTCATTTCAATTTCAGTGCTCTTTACAGAAACATTGTTTTGGTTCCCATCATTACAACCACCAGTAAATTTGAGAGGAAATCAAACTTGATTTTCAGTAGGAAAAAAATTACTGGGAATTATTTTATCAGGGGCCAATATCCTCTGGATTCTGGTGCCAGGTCTAACCTCTAGAATCACTTGTAGAAGTAAAAAAAATAAAAAATAAAAAATAAAAAAGAGAAAAACAAACATGAAGGACTTACATTGCTTTGAGAGACCTTTGTTGTCTGGTACCTTTCACCAGTCCAGATATTTCTGATGAGTACAGTTACCAGGTAAAAAGAAATGAAAATCATGAAGTTGATAAATCTGCACCGTTTGCTTAATTCTAGCTTTCAGTTATGATACTGTCATTTCATCAGTCATCTTCTTAGAGCAAACTTAGAGAATTAAATGGACATAAGAGAGTTTCATCTCCAGAACTGAGCTTCTGCAGCTTCTGGGACCCATAATTGTGTCAGAACCTGATCTACTATTAGTCATTTGCTTTAAGAAGACAAAAGAAGACAAATCTATTATTCATAAAAATGGTTTGTAGTTTCTGCCTTGCTTGTCAGTTCCATGCAACTTTCACATCAGTGCAATTGCTTCCTTTCCCTTTGGGTGAAAGACTGGGCATTTAGTAGCAATTGCTACAACTTCCTAACCTCACATTGCATGAAAACATGACACCCGAAGCTATTGCCAAGAGGCAGTCAAACCATTCTGACAAGCATAAATTCACATTAGAAAGTAAACTTAAGGCAGACTTTTGCCAGCTTTTCCCTCCTTCCCACCCTTTTTGATCAGCTGTGCTATTGATCCAGCCTTACTGGAGCTGTCCACAGCTGCATCTTCCACATTGCCTTTACCTGAGTAATATTTATGATATGCCTCAGGACTGGTGCCCACCAGTGGGAGTGACTTGGCTGACTGTATATAGCAAGTCTGTAGACTACGACAGGTGCATTCAACACAAGATGGCTTTCTTACCAAGGCTGATTTACTACTAAGGTTTTGTTCGTGACTGTTTAATGAATTAATCTGAAGGTTTTGTTGTTGTTGCACAAGTACAGCCTTGTGGACAGAGAAACTTGTTACTGAAGCCTCTCTGAGGAGATTGAATGTTTCTCATTATATGTGAAGCAAAGCCGATATCATGGACTTTGTCTTGTGTTCTCAAGAGGAACTGGGGAGTGTAAGTATTCAATAAAACCCTTCTGTCTGAGCTGCATTTCTAGTGTTTCTGATGCTCATTCATAGGTCAATAACAATCTAGTTTTCCCCGGATACTTCCCAGACACCTTGAAAATAGCAGCCTATAAATAATCTTATAGACAGAAAAACCCAAGGACTACAACATCTGCCTCCAGAAACATAGCAGATACTCAAAGCACTCCCTGAAATGTTCAACATGCAGCCAAACCTCCAGACACTATCAGATTGGCAGTGAAAAGAATATTCTTGATAACCCCAGTACCAGTCCCAAAACAAGGCTACTCCTCCTGAGACAAAGATCACAGATGTAAATAAACCTCCTGAAGAACACATGTAAAATTCACTACAACATAAAAAGAAAAGCCCTATTAACAGCACACTTAGCTATCACATTTCACACTAGATTGGAACATATCCAGAACATCATGAAACTGCAGCCTTTGCTACCATATTAGCATTTGAGAGAAACTGTCCTCAAAGTCTCTCTTTCAACTTTCTGAATTACCCTTGCTTCAACAAATTCTTCATTACAAGCAAAATTTCTAATGGTAAACATACACCAAGTGGGGAGAGACCATGCCAAAGCAATAGATTAAAAACTTGCTGACACATGTATATACCCAATAGAACAAGAGCCCTGTTCCCATCCAAAAGAAACCATCAAAGGTTTGCAACCTACATGCAGTCATACCAGAACGTGATCTATTATATCCAAAGCACCAAATGCCCTCACGAAAAGAATGTGGGTGAAACCCATCAACCATTGTACGCCACAACATTTTCACGCAGACACTGTGAAAGACAGAAACACCCAGTGGGAGAACTTTTTTCACAATATAACCACTCTCTGTTTGACTTCTTAGTCTTGATCTTCAAAGGCATTCCACAAAACATCTTCAAAGATCAGTTTTGGTCGTCAAATTCCTAACCCTATTCCATCCTAAAAATCAGAGCACAATTACACAATTGCCAAAGCACTTGTCATAAGTTTCTCTACCTCGCCAAAATTATTGAACTTACTATTTTTGCTAGCATATCTTTCTGTTCCACAGGTGCTAAAACCCTTCATGAAATACCAAGTTGATTAACACAATTCAGTTCACACTGCAAATAAAGTTTCCCCCATCTTTATTAGCTGGAATGTTGCTTCCTCATTTTTAAGCCCAATAAATTTCTTGTCTCTGTCTACTTCTCGATGGTTTCTCTGACCTGAGACGTCATCTCTCCCTACAAACCTTGCCTTGCTCATTCTGTTAATGATAGTGTCATTGTAGTTGTGATGGGTTAGCTGCTCTACTCAGACAAACAAAATGCGGACAGCTGAGACAATCAAGTTGTCTGTTTCTCCACAAAACATATCAGATCATTAGAGAGGTTAAGACTGGAAGCAGTCTGGGCTGTAGCAACCATGCCCTGGTTAAGTTTGTGATCTCAAGGAGTACAAGTCTGGCAAAGAGCAAGTCAGACCCTGAACTTCAGGAGAGCACTCTCCAGTCTGGTACTTTTAATAGGAAAAATGAGGGGAACATAACTAACCATGACAACACTGATAAACTTATCAACACACAGAAAGAATAGACAGAGTGCATTTCTTTTGAACTGAGATTTTGCTGGGTGATTACCTTCCGTAGGTTGAAAGCACCAATATGACTACAGATCCTGAAGAAAGATGGTTTCAATTTATGTCATTCAGTAATGTAATCGGAGAGCAGTCTGCATGTGTGTGGGAATCACTATGAGATAACTTCTGGAAACTTGCTAATCATATCATTGCTTTCCAGAATTCAGCTCATGCTCTAAGCAATTCTAAAATTTATTAAAGTGGACAATTTGATGCTCCAGGTCTCTCTACCCCAAGACAGACGTTGAAATTGCTACAGCAGCATGTACTGACAGCCCATCTCTTTTGATAGTGTCTCTAATTTATAGTGCTGCAGGCCAGATGATTCAAGGGAAGAGAGAAACTACCCACCACAAGACCAACAGCATAAAATACTTTTTTTCCTAATCCAGCCTATCATACAGGTTGTCTATGCACCAGCATGGGGAAGCAGCTCCCTTAAAATTTTCCTAATACGCATGCAAAGCAAAGTCTAGTGCTTTAGATTATGAAGGTTGTCTGCTCTTCTTCAACGTGGGTTAGCTGGGCACTGGGAGGTTTCTCCTAGTGAAAGACTGGGCAATATCATACCCCTGTGAATGTCATGGATGCAACGTCCTCACCAGGATACCTGAGCCACTGGCTATTTTAGACACTCCATAAGCCTACAGCATGGATATCTGCTAATCAGGGTAACATCATTACAAAAACAGAATCTTGACAAGTTTGAACAGTGCATAGTGTGGCCAGTTGCATATCCTCAAAAAGGTTCCTCAGAGTATTCGGGAAGTTTTGGATCTACATATTTATGGAGTTTGCAGGTGCAAAATCCTCCTCACTGCTGTGTAATCATACATCTCTATTCTATATGGATAAGGGGTGTTATTCCCATTTTAAATCTGGGTGAAATGAGAAAGAGGTCATTTACCCCAAGGAATCCAAACTTTCCAGCTAAACATAATTTGCCCCATTGAGCTGCAGAACTTTTTTTTTTTCCCCCTCTGGGTTTGGCAAGATGACAGAAAGGCTCTTACATTTAGCAAAGCACAGAACAACACTTTATTCTTCATCTATTGGCTGCAATGAAGATAACCATTCAAGAAGAGCTGTCTGCATACAGAAAAGGACTTTATCCAACCAAAGCCTCTGCTTCCAGCAGGTGCAGCACAGGCTGCTAGGAAGGGTAGGAAGGGTTAAAGCAGTACTGGGTTCTGGAAGATGTACAGGAATTGGAAAAGACAGAGGAATTTGCTGGATCCTGGCGTGCATGAATGTAATAACCGAAATTATCCTATTCTACCTTGAGAGGATAGGACCTGAACTACACACACGATAGGAGACTTAAGAGCCAAGTTAACCCAGGCTCAAGTGGACAAAGGTGCACGGGAGAATTGCAGCTGATCTGGGGAAGTGAACTAAGTTTTTCCTAAACCCCAATTCACTCTTGAGAAAGAAACATCTGAAAAATCTTCCACATGGAAACAAATTTTTTCTCCCCTGCTGCAAGGGAGAAGAGTCCATGGGGTTCTTTTCCACCCCATCCTTTTCCTTTACTCTGCAGGTTCATGTGACTTGGTTTCACCTGTCTCCAAGGCAGAGACAATGCAGAAAAATAAATTTTTTTTCTGTTTCCTGCACTCTGCAATGAGTGATATAATGTTGTAGAGAGAAGCCCAGTGAGGCTCTTAAAAGAGGACAAGAGGCAACATGATCTTCACAGCACTATTAGTTATCATTTAGAAATTTTCTCCTAAGAGCAGAAAAAACCCCAAAAGCAACAGGTCCTCACGCGAAAGAGCTGACAAAACACTAAGGGATAGATCAACTGAATTACTTTATTTTTTGTTAATTACTTCCAAAGCTTTTAGGGTTAAAAGAAGTCTAGAGGCCTTTGCATCCAGCTTCTCTCTAAACTCATACTCGGCTAATCCTTGTCAGCTGCATCTTCCCTTGCCAATACAGAGGTGAGTGTGAGGAATTTCTGCATGTTACTTATTTAGCTATTACCTTTTATGGGTCTCTCTGTCTCCCACTGACTTTCTGGCTGCAGACAAGTTGGCAAGAGGAAAACCTCAAACAATCCTGTTCTGAAAGCTTTAAAACCTAGGCAGAGTGAAAGAACAGAGCCCAACAAAAGAAGCAGACACCTGTGAAGTCTCTGCTTGGACCTGCATTGCTCCTTTCAGGGCTACAGCTAACACGAAGTATCATCCCTGTTTAAAGCAGCATGTGCTTATCTCACTGGAATTTGGGAATCCACAGATCCATTTACTTTGTACCATTTTTTTTTAATGTGATTTTCAATCCTCACTTGCATGTTTATTACAGGTCTTACATACAGGCAATAATCTTGTTATTCCACGCAGTGCTAATAACTAAAGGCAGGCAGGCCCTGCTCCCAGAGAGTGCCTGGTCTAAGCAGGGAAAGAATAGCTATGAATGGGGGAAAAAGAGGCTCCCACAAGAGTACAGTCAGACGTCTCTCCAGAGAGAATCAAGAAGCTAGGTAAGCAACGATCAAATAACAGACAAGGGAAGGGTTACGGAGGTAAAGCAGCATCTAGGACAATGGGGCTGAAGTGAATATGCTGTGAGCAAACTGGCTAGAGTAATAGACCTAGTTACCCTGCACAGAGCAACAAGAGCCCAAAATCAAATTCTCCAGCTGCCTCAAGAACCTGGAGGCTGGAGCATGGGTTGGCTCAGTGCACAGCCTCCTGTACATACACATGGCATAGTCCTCATGCTTGGCTAACATCCCTCCAGAAAGTCAATGCACGTTCATGGATTCTGGTTGAGTTTGTGAAGTTAAAACAAAGTTTTTACTGTTGAACTGCTGTGCTGTGTCAGTGTTTATTAACCTTGGCCAAGAAGCATCCATCAGTCAGGGAACAACTAGGAACATTTAAATTTAATGATGACAATGAATATGCTAAAGAGGTGATTACAACCAGAAAAGCCTGATTTTTTACTTACTTGCAGAAGAAAGGTTTGGAAAGGCGGGGAAGAGAGGATGAGAGAAAGAGATACCAGATTATAGGAAAGGTGCATGTGACAAGAGAAACACTGAGAGCCGTGTCAGGCGGAAGAAGTGGTAGACAGGGTTATTTTGTCAGGGAGAAAGTTGTTTAGCTGTAAGACAAGCCAAGTCCAGAAAAGAAACCACAGGAGACTAACAACAGATAAATAAGCGGAGGAAGACTTTGAATGGGGTCAGGAACTGCCAGGAAAGTCACTGTTCAGGAAGTTTGTTCTCACAGAAATGTTAATCAGTTGCTAATGTTTCATCTCTGAAAATAAAGAGTAATGCTGAATTCTAAAACTTTGTGCTCTGCAGATTTCCATTCTTTGTAATTACCAACAGAAAGACAAAAACGAAACTCATAACTTCAAAAGGAAGGTGGAATTCTGGAAGGAAAAAAAAAAAAAAAAAGCACATTTCAGGTACAAAGAGAATCCTAAGACACAGAAGGGGAGATGTCCCTGATGAATGGACCTCAAGATTTAAAATCCTAGTTAAGCTGAGACCATCGGTATCTAGAAAGGACCCTAATACACAGGAAGTACTGAAGACAGAGCATACTCTGGAGATGTTTCTGTGTTGCTCCAGCAGGATGGCAGGTACACTGCAGGAAGCTTCCCCACAACTAAGACACCTTGATCCTTCTACTCTTTCCTGCTTCGCTTCAACAGAGGCCTCTGAAGTCTTCTCACAGCCCTCTTTGGCAGTGTTGACTTGAGGGGAAACACACCTCACATAAGATCCAGGGCTTTTCAGAGCCATTTTTACAATTTCAGCCATTTCAGTATTTTAGCACAAGTTGTCTGAGGGGTGAAGATTTTATCCAGCACAATGACTCATGTGGGTTACAACCAGCAAATCCTTCATGTGGGCCAGAAAAGCCATGTGTTTTCTTCATTGACAACAGCTTGTCAGCACAACTGATGCCTTGGTTACCAATCTCAGCACAAAGGCACAGAAGGAACGGGCCAGAAACTGAAACTGCAGAGGCCTGCTTGTGTGGATCTGGGATGCGATGTGTGTCCTTGGTGAACAGATCCGGAACATAAATCTCCAAGGAAGTCACAAAGTAAGTCTCACTTCTCCCTGTGAGTACCATCCGCTCCAACACTTAGCAACTCCCAAAAAGGAAAAAGTGTCTTAGAAAGTCCAGGATGAAGCATGGGGAAAGAATAAAGATGATTTCACTGCTCTCTGTTTCCATGCTAAGAAACGAGAGCAAGCTCTCTGTTTAGTACAACATTCATTGATCTGGTACCATGGCAGCACACAAGTAGGAAAGACTGCACTACTCTTCATTTTGTGTTTTGATTCTCTGTGCTCACAGAAGGACCTGCTGGCTATTTCTGTTTTTCCTGGAGGCTTCAAGTGGTGAGGAAATTCAAACGTGTGGAAGCACACCCAAGAACTGACGATTGCTTGAAGCAGAGATTGGCTACAGAACTGGAGGCTTGGTTTGGCCAAACCTCATCAATCAGACTTTGTTTTTGCCAAACCAAACCCCACAACAGGAATGGTTTTCGAGTCAGCTTCCATTTTCTTGAAGCCACCAAAGTCCCGAGGTTATTCAAAGGTCTCTCTATCACCCATCAACAATCTAAACCCTTTTTTCTGGAATGTGTTTTCTCCCATTTGCCTTGATATGCCAACAAAGGGGGAGAGGCCACAGTTGTCTGCAAGTTTTTCAGTGTTCCCCAGCTCTGGACGTGCCCCAGATATTTTAGGAACAGCCTTTCAAGTGGTGGTTTGGCCCTCATAGGCACAGGCGGTTCTGGGAGGAAGAGAGTCTCATGTTCATAGAAAATAAGATTAAGAAACAAAAATATTGAGCAAATGGCTTTGAATCTGGAAAAATATGCTCAAGTTGGGGTGAAAATTCCAGTTGTTTTTAAATGAGCTAATTTGTTCTTTCCTGTACATCAAATATGGGAAGAAAAGGGGGAAAAAGAATAAAAACAAAACAAAACCTTTGATTTTCAATCTGACAGCTGCTCTTTCTGGAAAAATAATGTTTTTGTGCTTAAAGTGTTAGATTGGGACATAAGAGGGCTGGGTTCAGTTTGCTGCTGTGCCAAAAAATCCCTGTGTGACCTTGGGCAAGTCTCTTATCCTTTCCCAGTTCCCTTTACAAATATGGGGGCTAAGACATCCCTTCTCTTGCATGTTCACTCTCACTGCAAAGTCTTCAGAACAAGGCCTGACTCTTCCTATATGTTTGCACAACACCAAGCAAAAATGACTGCTCTTCTAGTTGGAGCTCTAGAGCGAGTCTGCAATCCAAGGCATGTTAACATCCATTATAAATTCTGCAAAGTCCAATTCTAGTCTAGAGTTTTCAACACAGGCCAGTCTTAGACAGTAGGGGGTTATATCATATAAACAAGGCTGTAGATGTCACTCTCCCCTAAGAGGCTCTCTCTGCTTTGTGCAGTGTTGTTGGTTTAGGCTATTGTCAGAATGCACTTGTTCACACTTGTGGGATATTTAGTTTAAGAAAACCCACAGGCAGCCCCAGGTTATTTTGCACTCGGTATACAAAAAAACACAGTGATGTGAGAAGGGCTGCCTTCCAAACACCACTGTGATTTCAGATGAGTTGCAGGTCAAACCTTTACCTGGAATTCAAGATTTACAAAAAGGATTTTTGTTTGCTTGTATTTTTGTTTTTTAATTTTATTTTATTTGAAAAACACTGGAGTGTGAATCAGGGAGACCACACACATGCAGCAGCTTCTCACCGCCCATGATCTGACACGCCACTTAACCCTTGTGGTTTACAACCAGCGTTCACCACACTGCTCACTGAGAGCACCGAGTCTCTAAGCATGTTGGGGGAAAAAAAAACCCCAGGGAATTCCCCAGCATATCCCACGATCTGATGAGATCGTGTACATCAAAATTCAAGTGAAGGATTACAGTACTGGGTGTTAGGAATGGGCAGGCTCCAGGTGGAAAAGATAAAGTCCACCTCCTTCACTGAACCAGAATCCCTATGTTTTCCAGGGCTGTCTTCCAAACCAAGAGCAGCCTGAAAAGAAAAAAGCAGTACGGACCTCAAAGAGAAAGCCAGCCAAGCTTCCCAGGCAATGATGGTTTCGACAGTTCGAGAACAAGGAACTCGAAATGAGAGAGAGAGGTGCTTCAGTCATCACAGCCATTCCTCATTGAACATGGACAACCCAAGAAGGAAGTTCATTTTAGGAGCATTCTCTGACCACACACTTTGGATAGACATTTCACTGTACCCCCTAACAAGCTTGAGGATCTGTAATTAAAGACCAAAAGACACAGAATGCATCATGCCACCAGCAGAGAGAGGGAACAGTGGTGAAGATCTCCAGTCATTCCTGCAACTGCAGAAAACTTAAATGTGTAATTGTAAAAGCAGATAAGTTCGCCACAGTTGGTTCTCTGGGCTGTGCAGAAGTTTGATCACTCCTGATGATGACATTAATGGGGATCTTCCTTTCCAAGCTACGTGCAAGCGTCTGTACTTTTGGAATGACTTTGGTAGGCATCCCAAAATCTTCCCCCTAAAAGGTCTCAGAGGACTTCCCTCTGAAGTCTGAGGAAGCTGCCACTGTTTCCTGAACTGCTACACACTCCAAAAAGGGATACATAGTGACTTGGGGCTAGCGTCCATCAGAGCTCACAGCTAGGATTTAAACACTCCTTGGAGGTAAGGATCTCACAACTGTGCACAGACTTTTTTTTTTAATGTTACTGGTGACAGCAACAGTGGTTCTAGATATGTGCATGTAAGTGAATATTGACACATTTGAATAGCTATAGGGCTCAGCCCGCTTTGCTTTAGATGAAGAGGAAGCACATCTGTCAGTCTATTGCCAGGAGTTAGCTGGTCGCACCTGCAGCATGAGATTGTTTTTCACGCCTTAGAGATGCCTGCAGGTCCAGTACACAGATATTAATTGGAAAATATATATATATATATATAAAAAGAAGTCTGCCCTCTCCTTCAGCCTTTTCTCCTCTTTGTGTTTGCTCAGTGAAGCAAGACTTAGAAGGAGAGACAGTGTCTTTGAGACCAACTGTCAGCCAGAAATAACTCCAGTCATGCTTTCAGGCCTGCTAGCATCAGGGTGCCTAGCAAGGTGGACCAGCCTAACCCTCTTGAAGATACTAAACAATGATAACACGGTGAGTACACTCTGATCTGTGGAGACAGAGGATCACACAGTGACGTCAGCCAGGAGTGTTTTGGACTGGAACATGATACCTTTTTCCTCCCTGCCTGGTTTTATGCTGGGTGGCTAAATTGGCATTGCCTCAGGGCTGTTACCATAGGATCATTCAGCAGTTAATCTTCTATTTGCAAAGCTGTTCCTTCCCATAGAAGTAAACACCCACCTTATCAGACATGCCATAGCAAAGGATGTTGTCCAGCTTCCCACCTGCTGTCCTTCCTCTCCTCAGTGGCCTCCCTCCCCTTTGTGGCTATCCCCACCCACCTCTGCCAGAACACAATGCCCTACCAGTGATGCTCAGGGACACAGCACGGAGCACGGTCTCACCAGCCCAGCCATTATCAGGGGACAGCCTGTTCCCTCCAGGGATGGGAAGGCACTGAGCGGACAAGCCTGAGCCAACCCCCCCCCCTCCCTCCATGGCAGTGCTTTGCCCATGCTCCCTTCAGACCCCTTGAAGTTCTGGCGGGCTGTTAATGAAAACACAAATGATTCCTACTGGACATAGAAAGAAAGCAAGGAAAGAGAGAGCCTCTAGGCCAGGAACAGCTTTTCCTTATCATAATAAGCAGAGACCATTGTACTTATCCTTTTACACTGCCTCTCCACTGTCAAGCTCTTTTCCACCTCCTTCCTTTAAATCTCCAAGGGCATCCTCAAAAAAGGCTGCTGAGAGGAATTTACCTGGCTTGATTATAATTCCTCTTCCCTGGTGATGGAAATCTGGGGCCTGTTGCTGTTTTTAATATGGTGGTTTTATTAGAGAAGGGCCAGATCCGTTGACTGTGTAAAGCCACGCAAATCCCATTGAAATCGCTTCCTGTTTAGCTCCAGTGAACGCACAGAACACGCTGTGATGCTGAGTTTCCTTCCCTGCTGAGTACTGCAGATTATACAGTGGGAAGATTATCTGCTAGGAATAACTCCCATCTGACAGTGAAATCCAGAGGTACGTATTATCTGGGATCTGCCCCAAAAAAACCACAGAGCAAAGAGCTTCAGCAGAATCTGCCCTGAAAAATACAGCAGGTATCCTTCCTGCTCACCAACGGTAGGGTTTAGTGATAGACTTTACAATAGCTATATAATCCTGTGTATAACTGCAAAGCATCTTTCACAATAGATTCTCTGCTTTGGCTACTGCAACCGTAACTGTAGTGCTCAGTTCCTATTTGTTCATATTCAGTGATGCAGCCATTAAGAATATCTCATACTACTTGACCACACCTCATCCCTCCGACCAGACAATAAGGGCACAATTAAATGCCTTCCTCCAGGTTGGAGAAGCATTCAAAATATATATATATATATATATATATATATATATATATATATATATATATATATTTTGGCTACTGGAATTCCTATTATTTCACAAACTATTATTCTTCCAGCAAATTGTTTGCATGCTTTTTTTTTTTTTTTAAATTAAGACGGACAGCTGAAATTGTGAATCCCTGCAAGGGGCTCCAGTTTCCCTGCCATCATGCAAGGCTCTCAAGGTCTTCAGGACTAATAGAGCAGTTTTCTCCAGCCTTGTCTCCTCACACAATCATCAAATTCCTATACATCATTCTTCCCTCCTTATTTTCACTCTCTCTTCCAACACCCTGCTCACACCGAGCTTCAGCTTTGCACTCCTCATATCTGCTGGGTAACATACATCCCTTCCTTCCAAATATTCCTTTGTACTGGGGAGAAAAGTGTACCGAGCAGCACAAAACGGTTCCTGGTTCATTCAGTGCAGCCATAGGACTTTCTGAAGCAGCTGATGCCACTGCCATTCCTGTCCCCCTGACAAAGAGAACACCAAGCGTGATCTACAAAGCATCACCTGCTGGGTGTTGCTGTCTGTGGGACTGCAAAGACCAGTGGTCAGCTTGTGGTAGCAACACATGGAGAGCAAAGGGTTATGACAAAGCTTCAGCTTCCTCCTTCCCCAGCATATTCCCACCTGGGAATCTGTTGCTATACTACCATTCCTCCTATTGTATCCCATGATACATTCCCACTTCCTATAAAGGAAAAGGCTGCAAACTTTCCAGGCTGCTTATTCCATATTTGATAAGACTAGTGCTGCAGATCCTGGATGTTTTCTGTTCCTCATTCCCAAAGTATGAATTTGTTCTGCAAATTCGTAGGAAGCAATTATCCAAAATTCATCAGCATTTAAAAGATAACTGGGACATCTATTCAGTAAATAAATGTAAACGAACAAAAAGCCCTCAACAACTGTAATTTGTTGTGGTTTTTTTTGTCCATAAGAGATACCAGGAATTGATTTGAATACATTAGGTGACACAGATTGTAGTAGAACGTAAAACGCTTCTGCTACTTGCAAGAGCTCTCATAAAGACATCAGAAAGCAAACAGCCCCGTGTCTGATTTTTCCATGTTTCACGCAACTATGTCCCACTGTGCAATTTAGCCATTCCCACTGTAAATATTCATTTTCTTTTTACAGCACAGGGACAGCCTCTCAGATAGTCAGTGCCACACTACCAGAGCCTGCACTGCTCTCTATACGATCCTGCGCCAAAGCAAACAGCAGTGGACCTTTCCCCAAAACACCTCCATGTCTAGCAAACAGAAACAAAGGATGTCAGAAAAAGGACACTCAAGAGAAAAGAAATGAACAAGAAATGAACCACTGTGATCAGAAGAACTCAACTGCCTTTGGGTGAAACTGCTGTCAGAATTTGAAAAAAAAAAATGGGCTGTAATCTGTAGTTTGGATTTATGTGCCATAGTGATCACCCACAAATACAGAACCGATCAGTAAGCAATCAGAAGACTTACAGCCCTACCGTCTTTGCTCTATATTATTTGACAATTTTCTTTTGTACTGTGATAACGGGAATTTATCACTTATGAAGTTGAAGGCCCTGTTCTCAGTAGCAAATATCCAGTAATGGGGCTGCTGAAACAGCAAATCATCCTCACAGCTCTCTGGTGTCTTCCAGATTCATAAGACACATCAGTGTCTCCCCACTTCTGTAGTGGAACCTCAAAGTCAGGGTGAGCACCCACCACTGCTTCTATTACACTTCAGTCATTACTAGCACCACCAGCTCCAAGCAACAGCAATCACCATGTTCCATCCCTGCATTCTGCTGACATTGAAAAGCAGAATAAAAGATGACAAGATCAACACCTGTGGGCTCTAAAGCTTCCCAGAGTCAATGCACCAATACTGAGATCTGAACCGGCAGTATGAAGAACAGAAGCAGTCTCCTGACAACCCTGAACCGAACAGTGTTGGGCAGAGACAGCTGCAGGCAGAATGCTTTCTACTACTACTTACACACACAAACACACAAAAGCCTGCACCCTGAAAAGGAGCCTGGATTACAAAAGTACAATTTTCTAACCTTTAATTAAGCAGAGAAATACAATTACCAACCCCCTTCTCTGGTCTCTTGCTTGAGAATTTAAAAGCATCCAGGATTTTTTAATGCAGGTAAACATCTTCCTAAAGGATTGTCACAGCATAGGCTCCATCTAAACTAATAGTTAATCTGCTACAAAAATCCCTCCTCAGAAAAGCCCAGCCTGCCCAATTTCAGCTGGTGAGCAGAGCTGTGTCAATGGATTTACGATGTGACGTCAGTCCCAAGGCTGAAGTGGCAACTTTTGTATTCTCATGCATTGTTTAATAAGCTGCTCACTTCCCTTCCCTAACCCAAACTTTATTAAAATGGGGAAGATGCATTCGAGTGTTTTTCCAGAGAAGACAGGCTATTTAGACTTGATACTGAAAAGTGATTCCCCGCAGTAAGGAAATGAAGAACTGCAAAGTACTCAGAGAGGCATATTTAATGCCTTAAACTCTTACACTGAGTTAACAACTGGTATGGTCTTGAGTTCAAGGAAATAAATTGATTCTCAGGCTCCCTTATTTCTATAATCTCTCAACAGAAACTTGGCTGCAGGTTTTCTCATCTGTCAATAGAGGGAGGATTGTTTGATTCAATTGCTTATTTTAATTAGATAGTGCAGTGACTACAAGATACCAAAGAAAAACGTTTGTCCTTGTGAGAGCATATAGACACACACTGTACCATAAGAAGGTAGCAAAAGGCTGCAAGGACGCTGTTGCTCCCACAAGGGGAGCAGTTATGATGCTCAGAGAAAGAAAGTCAGTAGAGCAACAGGCAGCCCTGGTGACACAAGTAATCAGGAGAGGGAGAGGCCAAGGGTGGGTATGACTTCAGCCAGGAACCAGGAAATAAGATTTTCAATTCTCCCCGTAATCCTTTCATGGCTTGAATGACCCTGGGTGCGGCAGACAACAGCAAGACCCAAGCTTTGCAGAGATGTGCCTGCTGCAGGCATCCTCAATGGGCACTCCCTCTACCTGTGGTAGAGGAGTCAAACCCCCAGAATACCTAACATCTAGAAAACAAGATCTTTGAAAGCACTGAGTTAACTTAGTTTAGAGAAAAGATTAGGGATTATCATAAAAGTTTGCTGCCAAGAGAAAGTAATACTTCTCTACAGGTCCCTGGAAGCCTTTTCAACTCAGGTTAGACACCAAGAGAAAAATCCCTTATTGACAGGAGCTCACAATGTTGTCGAGGGAGAAGGTAAAGAATCTCTAACACTGCAAGACAGATTAGAGTGGTATCTGTCTGGAACAGGTCACAGAAAGTATCTGGCCATAAGCCAGTGAGATACGCTGTATTGCTTTCTTTGGTCCCTGCCAGTCCTCTTTTCCTGTTCTTTTCTCAGAGCTGTGCTTGGAACAGGAAAAAGGTTTCAGAGAGCCTTTTGTTTTGTATCATGCTCCATCCTGCTTTGGTCCATCTACAGTTCAGGAGCATCTAAGAAAACCAAGCAAAACACAATCCTAGAGAGTACTTTTATTACATACAAGGATATTTCTGACATAAATTGTACAGTATGGAGGCAAAAATCTGTTCTCTTTCCCCGATTTAGATCCGGGGAAAGACTTTGACACCTTCTGACTGTAGTACATCTAAACTTTTGTTACAGCAATTAAATAAAAATCACTCTTACAGAAAAGCCAGACAGAATGCACAGGACGCTTAGCCCAACTTACTCTTTTTACCTTGCCCGGTTTGAGAAAACATTCAGATATCTAAACAGAATGTATCAAGGACAGCACTGGCAATCACTTTAGAGTTACACTCAAAGATATTAATCGAGAAGGTACATGGGGAGTTCATAAATGAAAAATAACAACATGCTTCAAACTCAGCATAGAGATTTCATACTGGGAGTGAAAACATAAGCAAATAGATGTAAGTTGAAGTCAACGACGATTTAGATCAACTGAATGATCATGACTTTTGAAATCAGAAGGGTGCCCAGGAGCTCTTACCTGGACTTGTGTGTATACAGTCCAAAGAATTCCAATGAAGCTTTTAGCATCCAGCTAGTAAGCTCTATTAAAACTCAGGCAGAGGTTTTAAGAAGACATTCAGAAACAATTCCCAGTTTGGGAAATCCCACCGCAAGCCCAGGGAATTTGTTATAATGATTAATCACCTTCCATTGTTTTAAAAAAAAAAAACAGTAATGTGAAATTTATTTTTAGACTAAAATTGTGTCAAATTTACTCCCAGCTGCTAAGTCTCTTCATGCCTTTTCTGCTAGACCAGGATTATCCTAAGTCCGCTGTGGTTAGGAAAACACTCAACGACCTAATGAGGCTATACTGTAAAGAAAAAAATTAATACTACAGAGGAAAGTTACACATCTTATCCAACTCACTTGTGCTGCCTGTGGCTGCAAGTCACCCCAGAGACTTGACCTACTGGCTGAAATATCATGCATGTCTCAAGGCGAGCTGCCCCAGAATGACTTAGGAATAATTGTTTATGCATGCTGCATGTGGTGAGATGCAAATGGGTTGCTAATGCTCTGCACTCACACTGGTCTGGACTAGAGCTCTGCACATCTATGAGGAGCTTTTCTGGGAAACACCACTATGCTATTTTACAGCTTAAAAAAAAAAAAAAGCTATTTTCCAGTGATTCCTTCCCTGACTGCAGACTAGCCACTATTCTCCATGGTCCTATTGCTGGTTTGGTCTGACAAGGTGCTGGTTATATTCACTTACATGGCAGCAAGCAGTGGAAGACAGTCTGGGGGCAGAGTCTCAAAGATGATCTCAGCAGGAAGCCTGGCAGAAAAGCCCAAGGCAATGTGGGTACATCCCAAGGTACAAGAGTTGTTAAATAATCTGACTGCTCAGAACTTACTAATTTAACCTCTTCCTCTTCGATGTTTTGGCTCAAAATAATACACTGCTCTGGGAAGACTGCCTGACACTGTCTACCTACCCACTACCACCACTCAGAAGGGAAAGGCAACCTGAATCGGCTTGCATTTTCACATTAAGTCTCACGTATGCTATAGCCCTTCACTAGACTGTAAGAAAGGCAGAGATGCATCCATCTTTGTGCCAAGGATCACAAGTTTGAAGTTCATAGCTGGGTTTGAGCAGAGCAGAAGGAGAAAATGCCTACCCAGCTGCAGTATCATTATTACCAAATGTAATCTGGAATGATGCCGTCATCTCTTAGAACTTGCTTGAAAACACTTGTAGGAAAAAGAAATAACAACTGGGCTTAGAACAAAGCAATTGTGGGGCAGCTATAATCAGCACATTAAGAGCATACCTGCCAGGAGCTAGTGCAACAGAAACAATTAAATAAAAGCAAATCTAGATAT
Source organism: Alectoris magna (assembly GCA_030625065.1). Lineage (NCBI taxonomy): Eukaryota > Metazoa > Chordata > Aves > Galliformes > Phasianidae > Alectoris > Alectoris magna. Next base: position 10,710,680 of record CM060567.1, read on the forward strand.
TGTTGAGCTCAGAAACAGCAGGTGATAGGCTGCAATCCTACAGATGTCCTTATTTGGACACTGTATTTGGACATATATTATACACCTCTGTACAGTTTTCAGCTGCATAGTCCTTCCCTTTTAGAAGCAGTGCAGTATTTTTACAGCAGTGCAGATGCCCATTCATGCCTGTGACCAGAGATATCTGTTCTGGTCACACAGTTGCCTGAAGCAACTTCCCTGCAGGGAAGTGTCCACCCTTCCACCCATCCATCAAGCCCAAAGGAGATTCAGCTGATTCACTGAGAAGGATTGTTTCTTTCACTCTGAGAAGGCAAAGCAAGTAGGAATTAAGTAAGAGGGCTAGGAGAGAAGAACTGGAAAACCGGTATTGGCAAATCAGTATTTAGGGAGGACTGTGCAAACAACTAAGGAGATTATGTTAATATTTTCATTAATAAAGACAAGTGCTGGGAAGGGGATGAAGTTTTCTTTTAGCTCATATGGAAAATTCATCTTCTCCAGATGTCCCAGAGGATATGAGACTAGCAGAATAGATCTGTACTGATCAAAAATTTGGCATCAATCTGAGCGCGCAGCTTTGGACTGTGCCAACCCCTGCCAATGACACTTGAGTCAGAACACGTTTAGCCTGATCTATGCCTCCCAAAGCATAGCTCTCTGAAAAGGCTATGAACACTCATATTTTGATTGTAAATGGAACAAGTTTCCTCTGACACCATGAAGAACAAACCGGGGGCTTGTGCCTGCCTGCATCCCCTTCATGTCATTTTAACAGAGTTGTTTTTAAGAGCATAAACACCCGCTCAAAATTAGTACAAATGTTTCCTTCGTCGGCTTGCTCTGACATTAATGGGTAAACCATATTTCTGTGGTGCACATCCAGCATTCTCACTGCTCTCCTGTCACTAACAGCAGTCGATGCGTTCAAATGAACAATTGGCCATAAATAAAAAATGACAAGAGTAAATTACAAAAGCGGGAGTTGCGGCCTGGGGAATATTCACTAGCCAAAACAGCATTACAGTCCTTTCCCCTTTAGATCACTAGTATCCACTAACACCCAGTTCATCAAGCCGGGCTGTCTCTTTCTTGTCCTTGGGCCTGGAGGACTCCTTACAGAACTGCAGGGCTCATAGCCAGCAGATCTCCCGCCCCTTTCTGTGGGCTAGTGTTTCTTTCCTGCAAGTCTACTCCCCACTCACACGCTTTCCTTTACAGTTTTCTCATCTGATCTAATTTGTAAAAAAAAAAAAAAAAAAAAAGAATGGCCTTCAGTGAAATCAGCTCTTGACCTACATGCATAAGCAGCTTCATTGCGCAGCATATGCATAATTACATGGTAATACTTTTAATTGGCAGCATTTGGCTTTACACATTAATAAAACCATAATGTTTTCCAATATTACGCTAGCATCTTGACCCAGAGAACCTTCCATACAGTCTTTCAGAGCTCCAGGCCAAAATTATTCAGAACAGAGGTGAATTAAAGGAAGCTTTTAGTCTCTCACGGTTCTGAGTTCTGGGGTAGGTGGAATTGCAGAACAGATGCTTCTGAGAGCTAGAGTGGACTCAGCATCATGTGACATGATTGTCCTTAGTAAAGGACCAGTAGTATCCTTGTATTCTTTCTCTTTCTGGGGAGTCCTGTAATCTCTTGCGGTAACTTAAAATGGAATATGGACTTACTTGTTTTGCTTTCCCAGAAAAAAAACCCACAGTATTCTATAGCTTTCAGAGGCCACAGGCTGTGATCTGCCATTGACAAGAGAAAGAGTGGTGGTAGGTAATATGAACGAGCTATTAAGGTCCAGATTCATGCAGGCATATAAGCATGTAAGTTATATTTAGATGCTCATGTTAACTAATATTAAGCATCTAGTGTTAGTCAGGGTAGCTTTAAGAAGGAACATCAACTAAAATTGATACCTGGAAGCAAAGCATTAAATCAGTGCTTGCTATTGTACAGAAGATTAAAATAAAACTCAGAACCAGCTGAAGCAGTTCTCAGTAAGAAACTATAAGCATATATACTGCTCATGGACTGACTTCTCAACATCCCAACGGCAATATGCTATTCAGTCTTATTTCTGTGTAGATTCCTTGACTGTTGCATTCTATTAAAGCACTACTGAAGTCATTTTAACTTGCCAAATTTCAGCAGCATTTCAAGGACATTAAGCAAGACATTTCTAAGGCTAAAGCATCCTAGTATGTCTTTCAGCACACAAGGTTTGTTAGTTATAACTATACCACATTCAGACAAATTCTCCAGTAGAAGAGTTAATGTACTCTACTAAGGAGGGGGAAGGAAAAAGACAAACAACTAGCAAGTAGCTAATACTTCTGTGTGTTAGTACCCACAAGGGTAAATTAGCTCCTGCTAAGGCTGGTAAGGATTTATGGTGGGTTATTTCACCACTGGGAGACATCACTGAAATCTCAGTGGAAACTGAGAAGGGATGAGCTCAAAAAGCATCTTAAGAGGTTGGATTACATCTCATGCCTCAGAGTTCTGCATGGCTTGAACAAATCTTCACTAACTCCTATCTGGGAAAGGATTACAAGGAAGGAATGACTTTGTTACCACACCTTGTAAGTGAACTCACCACAAAAGAAGCAGGAAGAAGAAGACTAATTTGCTTTCAAAGACTTTTGATTAGAACAGATATTTCCAATTATGTGTGATTGTTTTATCTGAATATTATATGCATCAAAGTCATTTAATCTGTCAGTCAGATCAGGTCTTCACCTTACATCTGGAAGAAGAAAAACAAGAGTAGAAGGTGCTATTCTCAATTACAGTCCTGTAGGCAAATAATAATCATTGAGCTTGCTATTACTGAGGAAAAAGCCCCAGAATGATCCACTGAAATGCTGTTAGAAACACTGGTGTATGAATTCAAACGTAAACAAGACACACTTCCTGAAAGAAACACCTGTGCAGAAACACTTCTGTCCTTTTTTCCCCTCTCAACTTTGTTTTGACTAAAATACAATCATCATCATCATCATCCAGAGGACACTCAAACTGTGGAAGAATTTGTTTCCACTGAAATTTCTGGCATTTCTTTCAAAAAAATACTGCACCTCCTTCTCTGCCCCAATCCAAGCTAATGAAATTGTTTTCGGAAAGCAAAATTCCATTTTTGTCTTTTTACTCTCTACACTTTTTTTTTTTTTTTTTTTAGGAGAAGAAACAAATGTTTCTACCAGAAACTGACTTTGGGACCATCTTTTTTTTGGCAGTAACTAAGTCATAGTTGTTTTTATTATAGCCACAACCTTTAAGAACTCCTGAGCCATGGTCTTCCGTACATCAGAGGAAATTTTATTGGTAATCTTCGGATATCTGGATTGTAGCTTAATTTTAGCTCCTGATCAGGCCTTAAGATAATAGGATCTGACTGCTGGCATTTCAAGAAGGTGCCAGTGTTTGGAAACTAGCTTCTGCTATATTGCATAGGAAGGACAAAAGCTGGCAAGAGTTGCAGCATAGAGAGCACGCAGCAGAGTTGAGTTCCAGCATAAAAATCTAAAGGAGGAGGATTTTTTAGGTCGCCTTCATAGCTTTGAAGCTAGCATTTCATGAAATGGAACTCCGCAGGCCACTAAATTTTCAATCAAATGGAATATTCAACTCTGAAGAGATCAGCAACAGATCACCAAGAATTACTCACCGCCTGTCATTAGACCTAAGTGGTCAACCAGAAGCCTGTACTAGCAAGGGAAAATCCACAGGAGTCCACAAACTCATAAGGCTGAAGAGCTAAGCAAACACCCCTTGTGTAAGACAGGAAGAAACACAGTGACCACATGGAACCAGATCAGCCACAGCTTTGCACACCAAGAGTTCTGCTCTTTCCTTTTCCTTTCTGCTGCACCGCAGACTTCTGTTTTACTCTTCGACAATCATCTTGCCTTGAAATACTTCCCTCCTACCATGACAGAGCACCTTCTGAGCAACTCTCTAAACCATGAGTCACGCAATGCAAATTAGATAACCTGACCAAGAATCCCATCCCAAATCCTTGCTGTGCTTGTATCTCTTTGCTACAAAGAAAGCAGCCCGTACTTCTGTATTAGTTAGCAGGGGATTATGCAAGTTGCTGGGTACACCCATTCCTCACATCACACAGTCCTGCTAGGGACTGCATCCTGGTAGAAAGGAACACAAAAAAAAAAAAAAAAAACCAAACAAAAAAAAAAATCAAACACTCTACCATTTAATGAAACTCAAAGGTTTCAGTGTGCCCACCCACAACGGGGCCAATCCCAACTTGCCTGAGTTCAGGATTGATGTTGGCCTTACACACAATGAGTAGGTAAACTTGGCATCTTGCTGCTTTTCAAAGACTTAAGGCAAGTCAGCTGGATGCTCTTGTTGGGAGACAATGCATCCCTTTGAACTAATCTTTTGGAGCAGAGGTCACCTTGATGTGTAAAAACACCCTTTCACTGTCTTTCAGAGGTGCTCCCGCAGCTTATTTAGGTAAGAGCAAATGGCAATTTTTGGATCACTTACTTCATCCTACAGCAGAACACAGGACGTTTAGCTTCTCCAGTGAGTCATGCCTACAAACTTAAAAACTGGTTTGGCAGTTAGTAAGCTTTCCAAACAAATGCCAGCTGATGGAGGATTTACCACATCCTCTGGCATATAACTGCTTTATCAAACTAATAAAAAATAAAATAATAGTTTTTAAACAACCTGCAATTTAATATTCAGACTTCTAGCTTCTGTGTCTGGGACTGGATCCAGCAATTTCTTCATCTACTCAATTAAACATCCAAGTTTTCTGCCTGCATATCTGTTTACTGGCAGTGCACAAGTCTCCCCTTAATCTTTTATTTCACAGAAAGAAGTTAACCTAACTTCCGCACTACCAGGTTGCAATGCATATTTTCCACCTGTGATGTGAAACCAGTAACAGCTTTATGGGTATAATGGTCAGAGTCACCAGAAGTTAGGCCATTCATTTGCAAGATGCTCCAATGGTTTAAAATTGTGCGAAATTTGAATAATGACCAAAAAAATTTTAAAAACTGCTTATCCACAAAGATTCCCAAGGCAAAGTTTGTAGGAAGAGGCAAGGTTTTTAATTAGAGCTGATACAGCTGGAAAATAGCAGGCACGTGCCATCAGGCACATGAGACCTCTGCCAGATCTGAAACACAAGTAAAGCACTTCAGGCTAGATACAGGTTGAGAACAAGCTGCTTTGAGTTTAACTTTATTATGCTAACAAGTCAATTTGAGAGAAAGGTGTGCTTAGTGTTGTAATTCCTCTGCTCATTACAGGTGGAAGAGATCTTAAATTCCAATGTGCTGATATGTCTAGGACATACCTGATGTTACATTTTGCTCATCATTCAGCCAAATAAGGAAAACATCCAGGAAGTGAAACTGAGTAGAAGCAAAGTTCAGCCGATGCCTATCTCAATGCTGCGGTGTCTGATTGCAAACAGTCTATTTGGGAATGCAGACATCTTCAGTGACTTGAAATACCTCCCTTCCCCTCCCATAACAAAACTGTATTCACTGGAAATAAAAGAGATCAAGGAAACCGTTCCACCAAATTCCATTTTTGTGATAATCTAAATGGACAAGCCTAAATTCACTTTACTGGCTCCACTAATTTTACAGTAACGTAATCTGTATACTTTAAGGGCAGGAAGACCCATGAGATCATCTGCTCTGACCTCCTGCAGAGCTGCATTGTTTTGCTTAATAAAAGCCAACTGTACAGAGCAGGTGCTCCAAGCCTGACCCCTTGATTTCTCAAGTCAGTTCTGAAGCCTCCAGTTCTTTTCCACAGTTACTTAAATATTTGCATGTTGTAACGCTATACAATACGCAGACAACGTCCTGACCTGAACTCCTTCAGGGTGCCAGTATCAGAAAAGCAAATATTTACACAAACGGTTGTGATAGTTAGTGTAAATAATGAGACAATAACAGCAAAGCAGAGAGAGATTTCCTGGAGGTTTAATGCCTAGCCAGGAGGAACCAATGCCCTGAACTGATCTTGGTCAGTTATTAAATGTCTTACTATTGCCTATAAATAGATCATTGTTGCTCTCATTGTATAATGAAAACAGAACATTCAGTATACATTTGGAGCCCTTTGGCATATGCCTTTGTTTCTGGGTCACAGTTACCGCATACATCATGGACAATAAGCGTTTGCAACACTTCAGCCCTGAGAGGTTGGATCATTTCTCAAAAATCCACCATTTCATGTCAGAATTCCTCACTGACTCATGAGCCTCTCATTCTGAATGACCTGCTGCTTCCCTGAAAACAGGAAAAAAGGGGCCTGAAGGAAGGACTTTGTCCTAAGGTCCCGTTTCTGTCTCTCTGAGTAATGTTACTGCAGGACCTGTGGGGTCACCTGGTGCCATGGAGTTTACCATGGTGATGGTGACAAGGGGCAAAAAGCCCAGGGGAAAATAAAAAGAGAGGAAAACTACCCTCCCTCTTTTCTTTCAGGTAGCTGGCTAGTCCGGAGGTGGGCCGTGTTCTCCGGGAAAGGGGGCTGGGTAGAAAGATAACAGATGGGTCTAACAAAAGAAACATCAGCAACAATCTGAGGAGGAACGGTAATTGAGTAAATCTAACAAAACCAAACAAAATGAGAGACACGAGAGTATCCAAGGTACGAAATAGCAGACGAAGTAGTCTTACTCTCATAGACTGCAGGGGAAGCACGTGCTTTTCTCCGCGGCAAACCGAGAGCGAGGAGCGGCTGATGCCCCGCCAGGAGCTCCACGTTTCCTCCTCCGCCCGCGAGGTCCTCCGGGAATGCCGCCCCTCCCCTCCCAAGACCCAAAATGCCCATAAAAGGCAGTAAACGGAACCAGAGCATTTACTCTTTAACTCCGATTGGTTTACACGATGTTCTGATGTGGAATACCGGGAACAAAAAAAATAATAATTAAAAAAAAAAAGATCACAAAACCACATCACCTGGCAACATTAAGAGAGTATTTAATCATCCCTGGGAAATGTGGTGTCCCATTGCCGTGGCTCTGATGAGCAAAACACAAGATTGAAAGATGAGTTTGAGGAAGCAAATTCTTAAGGGCTCGGCCATTTCTCTCAGCCCACCCTGGAGAAATCTTTTGTGCCTTTGCCACTAAGCCCATTTCACAAAGTTCTAGTGCTCTGCTTGTTTGATCTCTTCCCCTTCCCATCTTTGCCTAATCTTGCTGGTCACAGGATGCAATGAAACCCAAAAACATCATCTTTAAATGGCAGCAAAACTCACAGGGTAATAAATCCCTGGCACATTCCTGGTATCAGTGCATTCTCCTACACTGCTTGAAAGTCTCCTAACTTTAGGTTCGTTTGGATCTAGACAGAAGTCTTACACCTTGATCTGAACCAGTATCCCCTTATAACTATTTGGGAAAACCAGTCTTTTTTCTGTTCTTCCCTTAGTATCAAACCACTTGAGGAGCTGGGTTATAAGCAGATAACTCTTAGACCATTTCCTGTTCCCTGTTTTTCCTAGAATTTAATGGTCCGGGTCCAGAACTCAGAGGCAGAAACTGAATAGGTGGGAGAGAGATGCAGAAAACACTCATCTCTCAACATGAAGTCAGCAGTTCTCAATTTAATTGCAGGATGGCACGGCTGAGCTCTTGGAAGCATGCATGTGCATACCCCGTGGGCACAAAGAGATGTCATTTTTATAGAAGGCTGAAATATAATTGGAAACTGATTGAGGCCATCCTGTATCAAAGGCCATTTCATAACAAAACACTGTAGTGGTCCATTTATAGAAACAACATACTGCACTCTAGCTGCTGTGGGTAAAACCAAATACCCTCCCTGCCTCTCTAAAGCAGCAAAAACCAACATGACCTTCTCCAACTCAAAGGGCCATTTACATAAGAGAAATAAAATTAAAGAGAAAAACATTATCCTGGAGGAGGAAGTCAGGGACACAGAAGCAATGTTTCTGTCCCACGGTGTCACATGAGGGGGTGGTGAACAGGGGAAGGCAGCATCCAGTGGGAATACTTTGTGGCTATGTAATTGGCTAAACTGGGATGGATACAGGGAAGAAGGTTGATGGAGGACAGCCATTTATTTTAGGAAGGAAATCTGAATCCCATTGGAATAGCCACAGTGGAACAAATCCAGCCAGGAAGACTGAAACAGGGAGTCATAAATAACAGGAATCTCTGGTCAAGAACCAAGGGACTGCTGCAAAACCTACCGGAATAGTAGGAAGCAGCTTCCAAAAGGGCTTAACTACAAGTCCACAAGGTCCCCAGGAAAGCCAAGGATGCCTGTAGCCACCCAATTTACTCTTCAGACAGCACTTAACATCACTTCCAGCTCCTTCTTCTGCTCTTCTCATTTGATCTGACTCTTCGTCTTACCCTTACATTACAGCAGTTGTAGTATTTCCCTACCACTCATGCTAGTACTCTTTACATGGAAATTTTAAGCATGTTTAATAATGAAAGTTCTCTCCATACGACATGCAGAAGGAAACTATCTATGTTGTCTGAATCATTCTCCTCCCACAAAAGAAAGCACTAGAATATTGTAACATCTTAAGAAAACTTACAATAGACATCTAATGGTCCACCCTTCACTCACTCCAAAATCATAAGAAACATCACTCAGATAATCTATGTCAATAATAGGATTTGCTAAGAATAAAATGAAACACCACATAGGTTTCTAATGGCATCTCTTACTGAAAGGTGCTCCTTTTTGAAGGAAACCTAGACTGCTAAGGGTCTGAAAGGCATAATTCTTACAAGAACTTTCAATCTGAGAAGTCATCCTTCATCTTGGGAATTTGTTTCAGATGGGGACCAAGCAATAATTGCCATCCTCCTCCCCAGACTTGTCTGGTAATAAGAAACATGTGTACAGCTGGAGGGGTGTGAGGTTGGAATAGAACTAGCGGTGGAGACGTGCACGTTCAAGAGCAGATGGAATACTGCTTTTTATTAAGAGAGAAGGAGATTCAAAACACCTGGCAGAAAGGTACTTGGTTTTCCCTTCAGTCTCATGAAAGCCATTGTGACACTTAGATGAAAAATAACTCAAAAGGGGAGAAGTGTAAATTAAAAAAAAATAAAAAAAATAGAAATTGAAGAGCTTTCCATATATATTAACTGTGAGGGATTGGATAATTAAGAAATTAGAACTGATGACCTCAGCTGCACTGTGAATTTGCAAGTTTTCCCAACAGAAAATGCGAATCTAGCTTAATTTGTAAAATTTGCATTATATTGCTGTATTGGAAAACATCTAACAATTTTGGAAAGAGTCCTTAACCACTTGGAGACTGCAATTCACTAATGTCCATATCAGAGTTATCTTTTTTTAATGTGTGTGTGCGCGCATGTGTGTGTGTGTATCACTCCTAGAAGCAGCCCAAGTAGAATATAGCAAACATCAAGCAGCCAGTGGGCCAATCCTTTGCAGATCAGAGGTTTTGAGAACCCGGACACTGGTCCTGAAACAGAGTATCATTTTTCATCATAACAGAACGGACTTTTTTCTTTAATCAACTCAGACAACTGTTGGAAATGGCTGGAAAGCACTTGTAATGGAGATAACTGGCTGCAATTCCACAGAAGAGGCTGAATCAGAAACTCGCACAGAAACTTCTGTGATATAACATTTCCATACAACGGCAAGCACCACCCTGAAAAGGAAGCTCTAAGCAGAATCCCTTGGATGAAAAAGGAATGGAGGAAAAAAAAAAAAAAACCAGAAAAAACTTCTTTTTAGAATTTGAAGTTTTTCCATCAGATTGCCTTGATATCTTCTTAAAGACCTATTCAAAAACCCCGTGCTCTGTGGAATCACCCTCAAATACTGATGAAAGAAACAGCATTACAGATAGAAAACATTCAGCACATTATGATCTTATGCTTTTGCTCCCCTGGGTGAAAAGATGCATCACAAAAGTGATCACAGTAACGATATAAGATTGCTTCAGGGTCAGGTGTGAAGTATAGATGAATATTGCTCCCATACCAATGCTCCTGTAACCCCAGAGCCAGTTGCCTGAGCTAACTCATGTTCATGCACTTGCTGTGATTGATATTGCACATTTCTTTGTCCTTATTACTGACCAAGGCCATAAATTCCAATTACGGAGGACAGCTGAGTTCAAGCTGCTGTCATATTTCACAGCAACGCTAACATACAGGTTACCAAGGGTCACCTGGGCCAGAAAGCAGGACTGCTGCACAGTAAGCCTATATCTTCACTGTTCAGTTGCAATGCCTTTCAGGCTGAATAAACTTTGATTACCACCCTATCAGAGAACTAAGTCACATTCCTCCCCCAGAGCCAAGGACAAAAGTGTGATACCTGATCTTCTGTCTTATGAGTTTTGAAACACACTGGCAACGTGTATGTTAGCCCCTTTGCTGGAGGCTAAATGAAGTGGCAGTCATTCCAGCAGTTCAGGCAGCTGAGAGTTGAGCCATTGTAAGACAACATGAATATATAAATCACCCAGCAGCTGGCTTATGTAAAAGATGACTAGATTGTTTTTGTTTCAGTTGTTCTGATTTGATATGTTTTTAAAAAATTCCCTTGTTCCATTCGAATTCTGAAGCTCTATACATTTAAATGTACCAAGTCTGTTTTGAAAGCTTGCTGACATAAACACCAAAGCTCTGGTTAGTGATCAAATCACTGTCAGACACACCTAACAACACTCACAGAACTTTTAACGTAGTATTTCCAAAACACAAAAGCCAATAAGGTTTAAAAAAGAAATGATGAATACTGAATACTTCTACATTTTCGCCTTCCAGGACAATATCTACACTATGGTACTCTGAGCATAATGAGCACTGGAAGCAGATCCCAAGAAGTGTGTCCCAGCTATTTCACAGCAACCTCAGAAACCAATTTCCCTGGTGGTTGTGCATAGATTAGGTAATCCCATCATTTGTGATACCACATGCAGCACAAACCCCAGTTCATGTAGAAGTACCCTGTCAAGAAAACCAGTTCAACTAGCCTGGACTGGTGCGCTACTCATGCTGATCAACTTCTCCAACCTGCAGAGCACATACCAGAATTCAGAATAGACCAGAGAAATTCTTTAGGTATTTCTCAGGTTAATAGACAGACTAGAAGTTGAACTTCCAACTACAAGTTGAAGGTACCTCTACATATGCCTTGAGCACATTTCAATATATACTGGCTGCAAGACAAGTTAAGAATTCATAGGCAGAAACTTATCAGAAATACAGGATGTGCAAGGTTGGATTTCACATCTGCTGACACATTCAGTAAGTTTTAAGTTCAAAGATGTATGTTCTCACTAAACAGAGTTCAGTTTACTGTTGAATGTTCCATATGAGAAATGCCTATAACAGGTTAATAGTAATACAGTAAAGTAGGAAAAGCATCTTGTTATTGTCCCCAAACACAAAGTGCATACATGACCTAAAAAAGCTTTTATCATTATAAAGAGGAGTCAAAACGAACCATCAAAAAAAGCACATAAGCATATCATGCATCTAAGGCACAGGATAAATAAAGTTATCTACACAGTTACTTAAAACTCTGGAAGAATAAGTCTATAGAGGACTGTGCCCCTTTGTTGTAGATTTGACTGACTGGTATTCAAATTACATATCCCATCTCATTTCAGCCTGTTTGCTCTATTTATACCCCTTGAAGCAGAAGGCTCAGCACACCCTGAAGTCCCAAATGATTTGGGGACAGGAGGGAATATCCCCCTAGTTACCACATATCCCCGTGGTATATGTCACAAGCTGAAGAGCATGAAGCTCCTGGCCTGATTATCATTCACATGCTGTGTGGCATTTGTTAAATTCCTCATCCCACCACCATTTAATCAGCGGTATTATTGAAGCAAGATATTTACCCCCCGGATGATATGGACTGGGGCAGGAAAACATGCCAGGAACAACTTTGCTGATGCCTATTTATAAAGACAGTGCAATTTTCTTTCCCCTCCCTTTCCTTAGAAGAACTGGTTAGAGCTCCAGAAGCAGAGCAGGGCTTCTTCCACATCTTTTTTCCTGCAATACATTTCTACTCCTGATGCATTTTGTTCCACAACCAGTTTAATCTATCCATTGACTGTTAAACTGTGGTCACTGTTTGCACAGGAACTTTAAGAATCAAGACTTTTTTCCTCCTACTCCAAGATCCAACCTGGCTTTTTAGAAGAGATTTAGAGCTGGGCTGAACACCTGATAGCTCCATTGCCTCCTCAGAGTAATGCTCTCATTAGCCCAGCAACACTGCACACAGCCTGGTTGGGGGGTATTTGCTTTGGGCACAGTATCATTCAGTCTCCTTATTTGTACAGTCTGCAGATTCGTTTCTAAAACTTCAAGTTGCAACCAGCTATTACTATAGCCTGCATTTCAGTCTTAACCTTAACTGTGACTTGGACTCCAGAACACCACAAGTTTCTTCTACGCACAATGCAGAGCAATATTTCTTTGTTCCTAACGTTGAAGGATTGCATTACCCCAACCTACTAAGCATTTAAAAGACACAAATTACTCATTTGAAGAACTCTCTCTCTTCACTGCTGTGCAGGGAGCCTAAACAGCTACCTTCTGGAAAAATCAGATGAAAAGATGTCCCAGCTTCTGCTCCCATTGGCAGTAAGGTAAATTGAAGCTATAAAAGTAAGCAGCATCTTTGCTCTTTCTCCCTGAAGGACTTGCATGGCCATTCACGTATCTAACGCAGCATCCTGGAGGTGAATCTCCATTCAGGAGAAATATCTGGAGCATGGCTAAGTTGCTGTCCTGAAAGTTCATTTACCTTCATAAAAACCACAAGGGAACACTATGGAGTAATAGAGGGATGGAGAAACATCTGGTTAGCCAACATGTGGGCCACAGGAGTAATGAACCCTGCTTTTTAATAGGTAAGTCTGCACCTGCACAAGATTTCCAGCTTCTGCACCAGCAACAGCTCCTGAGAGGGATAAATAATTAAGACAATAAGGCTGAGGTGGAAAATGGCTGCGATATTTGCTTTCCTTAAGAGCACGTTAGGGACATGCATAAAATCAGACACAGTTGAGTTTGCTCTAACTGAACTTTGACTGACCCCAGAAGCCCTCTTAAATGAACAGACTGGTGAATCTACCCTCAGTAATCTGAAAAAGCACTAATTATTCTTTGTCTGGTCCTGAGGCTTGTGACTATCTTATTTGAAACAAGAACCCTAAGAAAACATGATTCTATGACTGCAAACTATGTGGGACTCAACCTTGTGTCGCACAGACACCCCACAGGAACTTGCTATGCTCTTACGGCTGTCTCCATTTTGGCACTCTAACATTAAGCATAGCACAATGAAGACCTGGATCCAGGCCCCAGGCCCAACCACTGTTGCACTAAACCAAATGCAGTTCCTGCTGCTATACTTTATTTTTAGGGAAAAACATCATTGGCTTTCTGTTGAAATTGTCTTCCCCTCGTGAAAAATAGTATAGATGATACTGCTCAACAGTTAGGTGGGTGACAGCTTCAGTTTCAAACTCAAGCAGGTTTGAGGGGAGGCAAATTTAATGGGGAGGGTCTCAGAAGGTAGACAGAAGCTGCTGATGACATACTATAGTTTCTCCAAGAATAGCACACTATGATTTTAGCAATTTTTTTCCAGTTTGCAAACAACTGATGCTGCAGACATTCTCTGACTTCTGTGGAACCAAACTGAAGTTAAACTTCCAACCCTCTTCATCCTGAAGAGTTCAGCTGGGAAAAAAGCACGTCAAAAGGCTATGGTCTTTTCATCAGCATTTTACTTCACTTTGAGCATAGCCACCAACACTGATCAGGTTTCACACCCATAAGAAACAAGCTGGAAGACATTCAAGAGCTGAGAAACACTTCAGAGGACAGCTCATTATAAAAGGGCAGTATAGCTGGGAAAGCAACGATAGTGAACTCTTGAAAACTCTTCACACTATTGTAGGTTCTAGCACACCAAAGTCCTGGTTCAAAAATCTCTGTAGTCTGGACAAACACAGACAAGAGCGTTTACAAATAAAGTCTAGGATAAAGAGCAGAAGCAGACACAAATAAACAGGGAAGCAGCAGTAAACATTGCAACAGTCTATTCCTGTAGTTCCACAATTATCACAGTGTCAAAATTAAGGGAAAAAACCTCAGTATTTTACCTAGTTGCCTCCCAAGCCAGAAATTGGAAGTCATAGGTTTTATAGGATCCTTTTTTCCATTATATATAAAATACTTTCATTTCAGGAGCTCTGACTCTATTTCCTGCCTATTTCCCACCCTCATCAATAGTTACACAGGTGAAAGTAGACAAGTGAATTGCTCTGCCTTAGTTTTCCCATATTTTAAATAGTTTAAGAAATAAAACTTAAAACAACATTCAAACATGATCTTTTGCACATGTGCCCTTATTGCTGAAAGAAATGAAGACCATCCAAAATAAACTAACCAAGCTCTACCCCAAGCAGAAGCAAAACAGATAAAACATTTCACAGAATATGAACTTCATTTACAAACCCCGCATTCATCTATTAGAAAACTGAATGTATGATTGGACCTTGGAAAGAAATACAAACAGAGATAAAGCAAATATTAATAATGAATATTATTAATAATAGTAACTGCCGTGATTCCCTAAATAATGCTCTAATTTCAATTAAAAGAGGAAAAGCATTTTTATTTTTTTTTTTTAAGTGTTTAAGATGTCCTTTCCTCCAATAGTCAAAGTACCACTGAACTAAACCTGATAACAGTTACCTGAAGTTTCAAATTGAGCACGATTGGGTGAAATGTATGGTTACCTTACAGTGAGGAGACATTTGAGATTTATAGAATGGTCATATCACACTGAACTAGAGGCTGATTTTTTTGGGGGGGGGGGACGACGACTTTCAGAATACTTTTAAATATTCTGTTCAACTGTATTCCAGTGTCTTCCAGGCTTTAACAGACCGATATATACTAACAAAAAGCCAGAGGTGGGACAGTGGCCACAAAGCTTTTGCATAGGCAAAGCAAAAAACATTTTCTCAGTTTGCCTACAAGCAGTCGAGAAAAAAAAAAAACCTCCCTCAAACCTTGTTTTATGAATATTCAAATTGCCAAGTTCATTTTAACCAAGTTTCCAAGACTAAGACTGCTGATTCTGTGACCCCAAATGATAAACTGGGCACATAAATGATTCATATTCTTTACTACACTCTCAGCCTATATTTGCTGAGAAAGTAATTGTAAACATCTGTCCTGCAAGGTCACTGACTGACAGATCCACACTAACCTTCAGACATATTTACAGCCAAAGAGGTTTCCAAATGTAAAATGGTGTTCTGGAAGCACATAGGCTGACCGACTGCTAGTGAGTCACAGCTGAGAAATGCAGTACAGGTATGAGCTCATAAAACCTTTAGTGACCTGCAGAATGTAGACGTGGAAACCATATCAAGGAAAAACCCCAGTGCCACATAAAGGCTGTCTGAATAGCACCAGCTAATTGCAAATCAGAGCTAACCACTAAAAAAAAAAAAAAAAAAAAAAAAAAAAAAAAAAAAAAGGAAGTATCTTTGTGTGGTACCATTGTGTGGAAATGAAATGGAAAACTGCAAGCTGGGAGGCTGAATAACTTGCATACAGAAGCACCATGGGAATAGAGTTCCTGCCAATAAAGGACAGGAAGGAAAAGATGGTCTTGCTTTAAGTATGGGTTGTGGAATTCAGAAACCCATCTTCGGATCCAGTTTTACTGAAAGATTTCCTGTGGATACAGGAGAAAAAAAAAAAGGAGCCGTTAGCCCTTTTCTACCTCTGGGCTACAACATTAAGGTTAGAGAGAAACCTAAGCTTCAAGGTATTGAGACCAGAGAAAAGTCCTCATATTCAGGCAATCCATTTATTCAAAAGCTGAGTTAAAATTCTTGGCTCTGAAGTGAACAAATGTTCTTGCCGGCCTGTTCCAGCAAAATGGAAACCCTCAGAGTGAGACAGACCTGGAACCAGTCAGAGAGGTGTGAATAAAGTTTGTAAACATGCTCTCCCAATTATATTGCCATTTATAGAGAGACTGACAGAGGGACTTGTGTAGCTGGCCAGCATAAACATGTATCTTTCATATTATAAAAGCACAATGCTATACTATGAAATGCTAGCTGGGATTAGGAAACCCAAATTAGTTTCACATATTGCTTTAGAAAGACTTTAACTGAGATCTGGAGTCTAGCTGTGATACCAGTATTTTGATAACAACAGTGAAACAATATTCTCCAAGAAAGATATGAAATCTGGAAAACCTGCTTTAAAGTGGAAGGAATGCAGGAATCTTTCTCTAAGTTGTGATTTGATTCCAGAGGAGATCATGGGGCATAAAGACTGTATAACTGAACAAAGGAGTTTTCTTAACAGAGCCACTGGCACAACCTGTACGCTTACCATTTTTCTCCCCCTCCCCACCATTTTGGCCAACCCGTACTAGAAACGGTTTTGTTTTCTGTTTGTCTAACAGGGAGGGTCAAGCATTTCATGGCTACAAAGCAATGGATTCTCTACCACTTGAGATCACTATACTTAAGAGTCTCTGTAACTAATGTTTCTCAACTTACGCATTGCAAAACTGGGGTAGAAGGCATAGGAAAAGGGAGTGAGGGGTCAGAAAGGCAATCAAGAGGGTTTGTGAGGCATTGAAATGTTATTACAATCTAAGGTCAAGAAATCTTGCCATTTTTACCTCCTTGTACCACCTTTATCTCCAAGGTCAAGTATTCCCTGCCAAGATTTCAAAAAACCTGAGCACAAACATGTTAGAAAGACTTCACCATGTTATCATGAGCAGATTTTTCACTTTTATGGGCAGTCACAAAAATGATTGACTTCTAGAAAGGGGTTGTGACCCAAAAAGACTGAGAAACTCTGTCCTTGTTGAACCAGGAATTAGTGGGAACCTGAGCCCTAACTCAGTGAAATATCATTAAATAACACTATACAGATACCACAGTGGGTGTATTAATCCCTTATTTGAGCATTCACATAATTTTTCCACAGAAAAAAAAGTTACCGACATCTAGCTGCATAGGTAATTAAGTAGTTTCCTGATTTGCAGCGTACTTGTATATTTTCTGTTTTCTTACAATATTGTGATCTTCATTCACAAAATGGCCTGGGTTGGAAGGGACTTCAAGGATCATGAATCTCCAAACCTTCCCCCCCCTCCACAGGCAGGGCCACCAACCTACACATTTAATACTAGATTAGGCTGCCCAGGGCCCATCCAACCTGGCACATGACAACCTTGAACACATCCAGGGACAGGGCATCCACAACCTCTCTGGGCAGCCTGTTCCTGAGCCTCATCACTCTCATAGTAAAGAACCTCACCCAGACATCCAACCTGCATCTTCCCTCCTTCAACTTAAAACCATTTTCCCCTTGTCCTGCTGTTACCTACCCTTTCAAAGAGTTGAAAGAGTTCTGTAGTCTGATCAAAATAAACATAGACAAAGCTCAGCTAAACATAAATGGATCTAAATGAAATATTCCTTTTTCTGAGCCAATGAATTCAGGGACAGAGGGGTGCCAAAAATTGCATATTCTAATTTAGTTTAAGATTCTACATTCACAAACACGTGTTGCTTGGTGTCAGCATCCCATCCTGACTTCTAGAAATACCTTGGAAATAGGTTTTTAAAATAAGCTTCCCACAACCCTGGATTTATCACATTAAATGTAAATGGGACTGGATAGTCTGTGTGAGGTTCTGAGCATTAATGTCAGGAGCAAGAAGCATCTTCACTAGACCTGCAACAGAAGTGAATCTGTAGATCATTATAAGCTGGGTCTGCTTTTCATGGCTTTTTCTGTTTTATTTTTGGTGGTTTTGTTTGTTTGTTTTCCAATATTACAATTCCTTTTCTCTACATTAAATTTCTCACAGCTGAGTGTGAGAAATCATCTAAATAGAAGCATACTCTCACATGGATCAAAATGCAGCTTTGTTTCCAAAGTATACTAAGTATAATACGCACAGAATATCTGCAATCTCTCTCTACCTCTCTGTTGCTGACAGGGATCCTGGCCTGGATTCTGAGTTCCCTCTCTGCTCATACAGATACCTTACAGGTCCATTTCTTGTCTTCTCAGGGCAACCATGCAGATGAAATACTCTTAAAAAAAAAAAAAAGACAAACCAAGGTAAAAGAAAATTTCTTGCACACTCCAATCTAGAGGGATGCAGAGACTAAGAAGAGAGAGCTTAACAGCAGACTGAGGTCAGATGGGATTTTAATCACATTAACTCTCAATTGAAACATGCAAATGCAAAGCAAGGTATTAGCGATCACCTGCTGCCTTTCTGTGAGGGGTGATCTTTGTGTGAGCACTCTTCTTCCTAGTCAGGTGCCTGGTCCTGGCATTTCTCCATACTATGTACCTCAGGGGTCTTCCCACAACTATGCAAGAAGTTCAGTGGTTACCACAATCCAAGCCAAAGTGGAAGGGGTAGGAAGTTTCAAAAGTTTTTTCTTCCTTACTTGCACCTCTCTCTCCCCAAGCATCAGCTGAGAAAATTTTACACGCTGCTCTGTTATTCCTTTCACAGAGTCTTAAAATAGCCTAAAGTGCTTGCATTCAAAGATGGCAAGAGCACTGTAAGAGCTTGTTGAATCCCTACCTCAATGAACCTAAAAAAGCAGTTTGAATCATTTTACAGCACGAGCCACTCCCAAAGCTCCCTCCTGCTTCCTCACCTATCTTCCTGTCCTTGAGTGAATCCTGGTACCAATCCTCACACTGAATCAATTTCAACTTTGAAACAAAGGGATGGGATGCCAGGGCAAAGGGAGCCTCACCGCTTCCTCAGATGAACAACTTCTTCCAAAGCAGGACAGAAGGCCACAGCCGCATTTGCTGCAGCCCTGCTTCAGCAGCCTTCCTTCAGTGGCCTCTGAGTGCCTTCCAGGCCTCTAGGCTGCAAGTTCAACAAGACGTCACATCTGAGGGGCAGCAACAGATTTGTTTATCCCTCTGCTGAGGCAGATGAAACAAGGACCCTCATCTGGCCCTCAGCCTGCTGGGCCTTTCACACAATTCTTTTAGAAACCTATGGCCTCACTCGGAGAAGTGCACATGCTGCACATCTGTGAGGGGACACACTGAAGTCATTGCCAACAGACTGGAAAATGTGCTATGGCCAACGTTGTCTCCCAGGCCGCTGCTTCATTTCAAGTGATTTGCACTTTAAAGAGCCATGAGACTCCTCAAACGTGCTCATCTTTCTAAGCCTATAAAAACTGACAGCACAAAGTCAGACAGAATGATTTCATTATGGCAGTACACAGCAACTTCTGGCTGCACCCAGCAAGTTATTGGGGGGTTGGTAAGAGCATCAGAAGATCTCCATTAACTGTTCTAGTATCTGGAGAGCAAGTGACATGAAAGTTCAGCCCAGCTCCTTTCTCTTCAGAGTTACCTTGAACTGACACAGCAAAGCAATCCCATTCTGTCACACCTGAGGGTCGGACCCATCCCTTTTCCCTTTCAGCCTGTCACATAACAAGGATGCTAGCTCATCCCTTTCTCTTCATGTATTGTGACCCTCTGGGAGAGTAGCACTGGGTAGATGCCAGAAACCACAAGCTAGCTGCTGGGTGAATTTGCTTGTAAAACTTAGCAGCGCATTATCTCTGCGGTATTTACTATTAAATGTGTGACTCTCCATGTAAACATGGACTGAATCCAGGCCCTTTATCTTCTATGCTAGAGGTAATTTTCAAAGAAAGGTTGTCAAGCATCAACCTCGCTAGCAGTCTTTAAAACCTGGGACAGAGATGGGGCAGGAAGAGGTCTACTGTAATGGAAATGCTTGGCAGGTTGAAGAAATGTTCCCATGCACCAAAACGCAAACACCAGCGTTTGCTTTTTGACAGAAGAGGTCTGCAGAAAGAGGGAGAGAGGTGAATTTATTTCACCTGATTAAACCTATATGTTATACCTGCAGCCTGAGCAGATCATGCTGATGCCACTGTCTCTGCCCATGTCATGGATTACTACATGTTGAGAAAAACAATGGAAAAGGTTTGCTTTCTGGCCAGTCTCACATTTGACCCATCCGTGAAAGCCTCAGCCATAAAGAAGTGTCCAGATCTGACCTTCAAGGATGAGAGAAGAAACATCAATAGAGAATGGCGATATGGTGTCTGACATCCAGCAGCACTGAAAACCGCTCAGTAAAACTCATTTCCAAGAAATTAAATAACATACTGCCAATGAAAAGGAATAGGACCACTGGAATGGAATTGAATATTGAGAAGGGAATCGGCCAATTACAAGCACCCTGTAAGCATCCAATTGGAGTGAGCAAAACTGATGGGGGAATTTCTTATCACCTAGGGAAATTTGACCACAACCTTTAATATCATCTACAAATTTCACAAGTCCTAATAACAATAACTTTCATTCACATAATGCCTTTCATCCTGGAGGAACTTGGAGTGCTTTACAAGTGACTTAGCAAACTATATAACGATATTCACCCCCCTCATTCCACTCAAGGTTGAAAACTAACTGCAATTGGCACAGTTTTCCTTTTGGTTTCCGATGTTCCATGTGTATTTCTCTAGGCCACTGCTGTTATTTCTTTGTTTTGTTTTAATAACAAATTTGATAGCATGGGAAAAAAAGGCAGCTATTTTCTCAGGGACAGCTGCATGAATATAATCAATTTTGGAGGAGACAAAGAAAAAAAAAAAAAAAAAGAAGTTTCATGTCACCCCGAACAAAAATGTCAGTTTTGCTTTCTGAAAGAGGAAAAACAAAAATCCACCTCAAATAAAGCACAGAATGTTTAATTCACTGTGAAATGAAACCTTTTTAAAATGTTTTCTGAAGACTGAAGTTGACTCAGTTGTAAAAGAAAACAGATCGAAGTTGGCAAGTAGAAGTAAAACACTTCGACTTTTCAAAATGTAATTTTTCTTTTGGACACAACTTTCAAATAAGCACATCTATCTCACCTGGTGTTCTTCTTTTCCAGAATCCTCATGGGAGTGCCTAAGAATGGTTTCAGAGAGGACAAGTGCCTTAGCTCCTGCTGTTTTATTCACCATCCACCTGAACTTAGAGGTAGTCTTAAACAGCCGAAGTTGAATTTTTCCTCCATGAATTCATCCAAATTAACTCTCCCTAAAGCTATGTAAAATTTATCATCTATAGTATTCTGTGGCCATAGGTTATATAGCTCTAGCATTCTGCCCAAGTTATGTTGTTTTGGTTGTTTCAACTTGCCTTTTGAAATTCTGCTAGAAGCAGAAGACATTCACTGAAACAATGAAAGAGTGGACAATCGCTCCCTACTTGTTATCACCATGCCAGTAATCATATTCCTTTTCCCATGTGGAAGAACACTGGTGTGCATCTCCAGCAGATGTGCTGAACAATTCTTCCAGCTCCCTCCTTGCCCCTTGGAAACTAAGTTAAACTGTGTAAGCAAACGTGTACAGGGCATTCTGTGGTTGAGTACATTCTCTTTATGCACACCAGTATGACCCTCCTATATTCTTGGAATGTTTCACGTACATAAAACACATACTGTATTTTACCTCCTACAGCAGCAAACATACTCCTGGGCCTGGCTGATATGATAAAGGACTACAGAAGACTTGTCACTTGGAGAATATACTGTAGCATCCAGACTGATAAGTATAACATCTCTGTGTGGCAAAGATGCCCGTATTTTCTCTTCCTGCCTACAAACAAGACTAATGAAAATGATATTCTATAGGTGTATTCCTCTTTAATAAACCGCTGTATTCCACAGAGGGCATGTTGGTTCACCAAATACTGAGCTCAGGAGATGTTTCCTCACAATTCTGGAACAGAGCTGATGAAAGGTAACTGACCTATAAAATGAACAGGAAAATCCTGTCCCAATTCCTCTTTAAAAAAAAAAAAATAAAAGTTAAATTCAGAGGTGCTGAGAAACACACAGAGCAGAGCAAGAAGAAAAAACAGCTCATTCATCCCCTCTTTACAAGCAGCTGGGTTTGAGCTGAATGGGCTTTTGCTGTGTTCTTTGTGTAATAGTATATTATAAAAATGTTATTAGAAGGCCAAATTTAGGCATAGCAGGAGAAGAAGAGGGGGGGAAAAAAAACCCTGAAACTCTGAAAGATAAATTGGCTTCTTTGGGAATGAGATTTTAAGTCTCCCCTTGCACTTTTCCTCTGAAATTTTGGATGTTCTCTGCTGATTGGGCAGGTTAGAGCAACAGAAAAAGTTTAATTCCTCCGAGTGCAACATTCTCTTGCATCCTCTTCTGAACTCATTCTGCTCAGACATACCTCAGTTACAGGGCAGCTGAGAGGTGGAAACGGCTAGCTCCTGGAGTAGGTTTTCCACAAAAAAAAAAAAAACACACCCTTTCTTTGGCTCGTTGAGTTTTCAAATGAGCAGAGTTAGTGAGAAAATATCCAGTTGGAAGGGGGACCACCAACATGAAAAGTAAACTGAGAACGCAGAAAGAAAATACATTGATACTGCAAAAACCGCTGCAAAACAGTCAGAGGGTCTTTTTGACCTCAATCACAATTCTTTTGCTTCAATCTAAATGTAGAGATGAAGGAAGACCTAGCTTTAATTTGCCAAATACACCTGCAATTGTTTTCTGTGATAGCAAATATTCAAAAGGCAAATCATTAGCATAGTTAGACACACCACTGAAAATCCCTAGCTGCCAGAAAACCTGACTCTCTCTGACCCTACTCCCCATATATACCTGCCTTAAAAGTAATAACCATGCCAGTTAACTGCTCACAGCTGCAAAATGTAGGTGTTATTATAACTTTTCCTGCAGCACCGCGTTTTGGAAACTACTGTATCCACCATGCACTGATTGACATAAGCCTGGTCTGGTTAGGGAACCTGTTTACCCTAAGCTTTTGTCTTGATAGCAAAAAAAAAAAAAAAAAAGGCTTTGGTGGGTATTTCAAGTTAGCTTGTTAATTGGATTAAGTCTTTTCTTGAGTTCTGTGACTTGAAGAAAAACAGTTCATGATTTTTTTTTCCCTCCCTGAAGTTAGGAAGGGAGGCCTCAGATGGTTTTCACAAGTTACTCAGTCCTGTCTCCATGACGGCAGCAGCTCTTCAATAACTTTTTTTTACTTAGGGGGACTACAAATCTTCTACTACATACGTTCCCACACAGAAGAATCGTAGAATTCTGTTTTGCCACGCACTGGGAGAAACTGTAGGAAAAGATGGGAAGTTTCCACAACAGTTAACTGAAGCCATTGTGAATGTCCTGCTCTAAAAAAAAAAAAAAAATTGGCATATGGTATTTAAGAATAAACCTTGACCCTTTCTGTAGAGGAACACAAAGGCAAATGCAACCATGGGAAAAATTCCTCTCCACCCCCAATCCCAGTAACTTGATTAACTCTAAGCATGAGCCAGACACACCCCAAACACAACTACACTGATACAAATAAAGAGAGTACATGTGCCCAGGAATGTTCTCTAGCATTAAAATCAACTGGCACAGACTGACTGCCTTGCAGGCTCTCTCAGAACCCCAAAGCAGGCTGCCTACTTGAGAACTGCCTCCTACAAAAGGTTTCTGGATCAGTCTCTGAACAATGCTTGGAAATAAATATTGAAGACTATTAGCATGGACAAAATGATGACAGGGACCATTCTAACATGGTAAAAGTACAGGCAATCACATCCCAGTGCCTGAAAATCTTTCCAAACATTCTTTGCTTTTGTTGTGTAGATGTAGTCGAAGTGGACTCACTAAAAGCTTTTAATGGACATAACTGTGCATCTCATTTAGTTTTGTACACCTCATTAGCAGATTTCTTTCTTCATAAAACCTGCTCGTTAGCAGTAGTTGAGGTCAGAGCTCCAAGCTGTTATAATTCAACATTAAGGTTTTGTGGTGGTGCTTGTGTGTGGCCCATAGGATTAGCCACCAAACACAAACATGAATAATCATAACAAAATTTCACTCAGTGGCTATTCTGCAATATTTGTATAAAATTTCATTGACCTATAAAATGTTTCTCAGTAAGTAAAATTAATACCTTTGAAAATGCACAGGATGTAGAGTCCAAACAAAGTTGAGGAGAATTCAACAGCTAAATCATTCAGGCAACTTTCTCCAGTAAACACCAACTATTTCCATGTGATTTGACCACTATCAAATACTTAACATGGCCCAAGTGAAACAAATACAGATTTGGCACTCCTTGTACAGCTATTAGTCCCATACTTCAGGAGACTTCAGCAAAGTCATTTTCAGACTTCATGCTGTGGTCTGTACACCTTATCTAAGTTTCTACCCGAGTACTTTGGTGCCTTCAGACTTTTAGTATATACAGCAATAAGCAAAAGATACAGTTCTTGCCTAGAGACTTCAAACACTGTCATAATACCAGTAGCAGTAGCTGCCAAAATGCCTGGAGGTTTCAGGATGGGAGTTCCCTGAGAAGTAAAACAAACAGCCTGATGGGTGCCAGACTGAAATGAACGACATGATTTCTTCCAGGTGTGTCCTCCACCATGAAATCTTGCTGCCAACAACTCTACTTGTCCACTTTCTACCTTCTGTTACCAAGTCCCTAGCGTACTTCCACATTGTTTCATCCTTGGAGCCACCACATCTTTAAGTTCATTCCTGTGAATAATAACTCTCTTCCATATACCTTCATCTTCCTTTCCCAGGGGGGAAAGTTAACACATTTTGGAATGCTCTGAATATGTCCTAACTGACCAGTCAAAGGAAAAAAAAGAGAAAAATATAAATAATCATAATAAAAAGACAAATACCTGAGCTATATTACAACCTTTTCTTCCCACTGCAGGAACATACATTTGAGAGACCTGAGACATTCACCTCTCAGGTTTCACTGAAATACGTTACAGTGATTGTGAGAACATATAGGGGAACAGACAGCAAACAACAAAAGCATTAAAAGCTTACTCTCTTATAGCTATTTATTCCCAGTCTCCTTGAAATTTTCAAAGTAATTTCATTTCACAGAAATTCAGCAAGTATACAAAGAGACATTAAGAGAAAAACCACCATTCTACATCATTCACCAAGTATCCAAGTAGAACGTGTGTACTTGTGTGCACTCACACCTAAAGGGGTACAACTCTCACAACTGGTTTAAACTCTATGAGAAATGGAAAATGCAGATGCACTGGGAAAAAAGACTTCAACTCTGCATCAGCTTTCTTTGTTCCTTACTGACACTTTTACTTTCAGTGAACTGTAGACTCAGCTTCCTGTAGCTGTGTATTCCTGGTTATCAATTACAAACAGAAGCCCATTAATTTTAAGGAAAGAACAATATTTTGGATGCAACAAAGAGCCTCCATGAAGAGCTGTCAATCAAGGGCAAGTCTCAATGTAGGAGGCAGATCTCTAGGGTCTGCTACAACAGATTCCAAATGCCCAGGTAAGATGAATGGGTTGTTTAGCCAAGCTATCCTGTGCTGAAATAGGATTTTTCTAGTCATGGTACATAGCTTCATTAAGTGTATTTTTCTTGGCTGGGGTCACAAAGAAGAATGCTTTTTTTCTTCCCCCCCTAATCCTTGCCACCCTCGTCAATGATTAATAACGTGCTGCAAATTGAAAGCTTGAAGGAAAGGTTTTAAACAATCTGAGCATCAAAACACCACATTCTCTTTTGAGATGGAATAATACTAAAACCCATTCTAAAAAAAAAAAAAAACCCACTGGCACGTCCCGGTTTTGAAGTCATAAAAGGATAGCAAGATACATCTGGTGAAGCTTTAAAGCTATCACTTGGTCTGCCACCTCACTCTTCACAGCAGTTGTTTTGGTAGACTTTTATCAACACTAAAGCAAATTCATACAGCTATTAATTATCTGGTTTCATCAGCTAGGTATGTGTGTAACACTAGCAAGTAGTAGGCCATTTCTGAGCTTTTGTGTGTTTTCTGCATGGGCTCCACTCATCACAATCTAAGACAAGTACCCATGCTAGCTTGACCAAGATTCACTACCTTGTGGAGAGCACCTGGTAAAAGTGTAACCAAGGGAAAATCTTCAGAATGCCCTTCTAAATCCCTCCCACACCCAATCAATTCTGGACAATATTAACACACGTGTACTAGATCAACATTCTTAAAAGGCCATTCAGGAGGAACAGAGTTGCTTCTGATAGTCATTCAAGCCTAATTCAAATACATTTAGATAGCCATTTTTGAAAAACATACTGTGGTTTCTCAGTGAGAAACACTGTAGAATGACAGTAGATGACAGTAACATCATGACCCCAGCCTGGCTTTCTACAGCAGTTATTTATTAGAGGGCATTGGTAAGACTCAAAGTTAGATGGAACTTGTTTACTATAGAGAAGCCTCACACAGACTGATCAGTTGCACTTCATACAAGAGAGCTGGTTATAGTTTTCTATAATCACAGGTTGAGAGCATCACAGCCCCTCTCCTACCTCAACAGACTATCCAGAGAGGCCACCACCAAGGATACCCTTATGCCCCTAAGATGTTGCAGTTTTTCCGCTTTGTCTGAAGAACTGGGAAAGTGAAAGGAGAATTAGCGACCAAGGCTTGAGCTGGGGGGGACGAGGAAGTAACAATGTTTCTGGCAAGATGTTCACAGCTTTACAATCCAAATACCCCTCCTTCTTTTGACAAATGCCAAACTGGTGGCATTCACTATTGGTGGGTGCTGCTTTCTTTCCACATGCTTCTGATTAGATGCTAATAAAATGAGTGATGACACATACATCTTTATTTAATGATTTGATTAGGGTCCCCCTCACCACAGCTCTCCTGCATGGAGAGTGGGATATGCCAAGGGTTTGACTTCATTTTACAGGTTCACGGTGGGTGGAAAGGTTCCTTCTCTAAAAGCAACGCCCTACTGCCTCCCCTGAAAAGAAATTCCCCCTTTTCTGAGCCAATTCTGCTCATTTTTGGCTCAGTGCCTTGTTCCATTTGGAAGCCATATTGCAGTGTGAGCAAGGAAACAGCCAATAAACAGGGGCTCTGGTATTTGCTTTTCTCAAAGTCCCAAGCAAAACCCATAGCTAAAGCACTTGGTTCAGAATCCCAGAAACATCTGCTTTCTTTTCAAAGCTGGATTTTTTATTTTATTTTGGCTTGCCTCCTCCTCCCCCTATAAGCACCTTTGCGCTAAGAAGGAAGGGGAGATCTCAGCTACATAAGCAGGGCAAAGTAAAAACTGAACTCTGCAATCTCTAGATAATTATGCCTGGCACCTGAAGGCTAGGGCAGTAATCCTTACATTTCTTTCACACTCCATTGATGGATGGCGTGCTGAGGGTGTGAAGTCTATTTCCCTTTTCCCATCGCTGTCCAAGTGCTGGAACTGCAGGATGGGCTTTTGTAAGCTCAGTCCCTCTTACCAGATGTTTCTCTTTTTTTTTGTTAATATTAGCACATGACTTTAGAGTGAACAGCCACAACACAGTTGGAGTATGGAGTAGAGAATAGCTTTCAGGCTGCTGCCCAAGCCTCTTGCATATGCTGACCTGGCAAAGAGCAGTTACAGTCTTAAGATTAGAAATATCACTGAAACCTGAAGAGGCTTGTTGTGCCCAAAAAGCCATCCTGGTTTACTCAATCATTGTCAGAATTCTTAAGTCACTTATACAAGCATGCCTATTTATATCCAGTTATATCTACGCACATCTGAGTACCCAGATACAGCCTGTACAAACAAGGATTGTGGTGAAGCTCCCTCAGAATCAGTTTTGAGGTTAAGGTTGATCTTATTCCTTAGAAGTATTGTACGTGTCTGCTGCAGTTGGAGCAGAAATTAATCTTAGAGAAATCTCATGTTATGGACATGTGGATTTTATGATCAGTCGCAAGGGTTTCTTCTTGCTTTGCACTTCACGATTTTAAAAAGATATTTATTAGTATATATGAGTGTGCATACATATACATGTAAAGTCTCATATAAAGGCACTTTTTTGAAAGATATTTTGAATTAAATTAATGTCAGGCTCTAACCGGCATTAAGGAAACTCATAGGGATGTTTTATACATAAACAAGACTTTGTGTAAAGATTACAGCAGCAATGAGTCTTTGAAGGTGATAAATACACACAGCAACCCTTGGGGGCTGAACATGAAATAATAATATCTCCTCCAAGCTGTAGCCCTCCTGCACGTGAAAACTATCACAACACCAGCAATTCACATTAATCCAAATGTTAAGAGCAGCACCCCTACCCTAGGCAGAATGACATATGCTACTGTCAATACAGTGGACAGTTGTCCTGATGAGTGACAGCCTTCCATGCCAGATTGTTTCTGAGCCACTCTCCTGGATAAGGCCACAATACTACACAACACATCTTGTATGTACAGAAATGAACCAGTGTACTGGCAGCAGATTCATGACAATCAATTTTTCATTCCAGTCTAAATAAGCTTTTGAATTCAGGTTTCAAACACTGCTTCTGTATTTTAGAAACACATTCTAAGTTGTTTGAAAGGAAAGAAGAAAGAATTTCTACACAGCATTCATTTCTGTTTTAGTCTATGGTTTCCAGCTTTCCCAGCGAATAAAGAACAAGTTTCCATGTTTTTAAGTTGCATTCATAAATACTTACACACGTCTAAGTAAAAACTAGTACACCTGTATATGCATATTTACCTCATTTTAATAACTGTTCCTCATAACCAAACCAACAAAAACTGTGTGACTATTTACTAATCTCAGAGGAATATTTTTCATTTCACTTTTTAGCTAGCAAGCAAAACAGACTCACACAATATTTTGGAAAAAGCATATGGGCAAAGAATACATAGAGCAAGATTTTAGAGCCAGCTAAAATAGCTAATTCAACTCGAAGCGCAGAAACTCCTTCTCAGTTATGAAACAGATACATTTACTTTAAGAAGTAACTTCGCTACATTCAGTACCCAAACTCTCAGACACTACATTGGTAAGAAATAAACAAAATAAACCAAAGTCATAACACATTACCTTCAGAAAACTTAAAACCGAAAAGCGAAAGCGAGTGGGATGCTGAACATCCAAAAAAGCAGCAAAACTGTTTCTGACAAGATCCTTGCAACACCAGGCAAAATATCATCAGGAATACCAATAGTCAAAACCAGGAAAAAAAACCCAAACCATTGACTCACCCAGCTGGCATTGAGGCTCTGGCCACAGAACACACCACCTAAAGAAGGGGCCTTCATCCAGGAGAAACTCTCCCCTCGGAGGCTAGCCCTCAAATAGAGCCTGAGGGCAGGGGGGTGGGGTGGTACTTCCCACCTGACCCCTTCCACTGGGAAAGCACAGGTAAATTGTTTGCACCTGTGCTCTCTGGGTCAGCCATACCCCTTCACCAGGTGCTCAATCATCAGTTCAGGCCATGACCTAACAGTTCCCCTGCAGATTCAGAAAGCAAAATGACAATGGTGAATCTGAGCAACTGCTCTCTTGCAACATGCTTTGATATTTTTCTTCAGATGCTACCACTAATGTGAAGCTCTGTGTCACCACAGGTCTTTGAAACTCAAGGAATGTAGATTACTACCTGATTAGAGATCATGTAGCTCTCTAAATACTGCCTCTCTCAGTACAAATGTAAGCCATAAATTGGAAGGATGATGTCTCTGAGTATGCAGCTCTCTGTGCTCAAGACCTTCAAATGTTTGGAAAGGTGAAATCCACCCTTTGCAGGTTATTTTGCCATGGTCTTCATCTCAAGGTTAAATCTGGAGAATAAATTCAGCTTGGCTTTGCTAGTTGGTTTTCAATCAATTCTTGGTCTCTTTTATTAACTACCACTCCTCCCTGCTTGAAACCCAGTGTTTATAGTATTATTTTCCTGATGAAATATTTGCTGCTTTTGGATTATAATTATAGCTGGTCAGAAACCAGAATTTCCTTTCCTTAGGATACTCTGGCATTTGAAAGATGAGAGTTTGTGTTCCAAATTAGAATAGAAGGCCAACATTGTGAAATTTCTTGTGAAAAGAACACGCTAAAAATTTCAACAGGGGACTATTGAAAGTTTTCATTGTCATAATATCAAAGTATGCTGTCCAATAAATGAAAACATGTTTCAATGAGGTAAAAATAAAAGTTTAGAATTTCAGATTGTTTTTCAATAAAGAAAAGCTTATATAGAAGCTTTATACATACAAAGTGAAGGAACAATAACACAAAGAGCAGTTTTCAAATCGTCATTTACACACCCCCTTCTTTTTTTCCCATGGCAGTTTGCTCTGTGAGAGATTATTTCCCTCAGATTGATCAGAATGATCATATTAGATCATATCTGATCGTAATTGATCATATCTTTCTTACTTTCACAACACACACTGCCTCAGTGCACATCATCTCTTGCCAGGTGGAAAGGACATAAGAAACATGATGTTATTATGGAGGAGGTAGAAGAATGGAACATCTGGAAAAGAAGACACAATTCCACAGGAAATCTGGCTTCAATAGTTCAGCTACTCAGGCAACAACTTATTATTTCTGGAGATGCTGGCTAAGCATGAGATGAACTGTCTGCAGTCTTCTGCTCTTCTAAGAGGTGATGAAGAGAATAAATACAGCTATCTTTGAGGCTAACACCTGAAATTGACATACGAGTAAGGTTTAAAGATTGAAGAAGAGCTGGTAACTGAATCAGTGCAGTCTTGAGCAGGAAATTTAGCATTCATGATGAGTCTGTCCTGTACTCTAGTAAGTTCTAGCCAATTTCAATGTCCTTTGGAAGTGAAACTCAAGGCTTTTATGGGTCTCAACGACGAACATGAAATTTAGACCCCAGAGGTTTTGGAGGTGGGAAGTTGTTTGTCATTCGAAATATAATTGGATGAAAACGCCTAGTACTGAACTTCTGTGCACACTTGACTATGATTGCAGTGACAGTAAGTCTGACATTATCTATTAACGGTGCAAGGACAGACGGTACAGTTCCTCCATTTTCTAATACTGAGAGAGCTCCCAGCACTCCCTGTGTGAAATTATTCTGACCAGCAAATTTTCCTGATTTTCCATAAATATATATCCCGCACTTACATATACATACTCTACTGCTTTGTGCCAGTGGGCTGTGTGGTTTTGAAGATCACAAAGTAAATTCTGTTGCCCTCAAGCTGTATCAAGGTGTATCTCTGTATGCCGGTCTCCTAGTTATCAAGCAGGCTGCAGGAGGAAGCTCTGCTAAGCATCATGGCTTGTAGTACATCAAGTGCTAAGTGGGCAGGCTGCCCAGCAGGCTGAAGTGTGTGCGTGTGTGCATGTGCGTGTGGGTGTGCACTTGCATGCACACATTACTTCACCTGCTTTTTCTCACATCACAAGTCACCATGCAGAGGATCCTACCACATTCCAGAGAAGAACAGCCTGTTTCCAAACCTCCACCAAGGAAAAGAAAAATAAAATGACACTTATTTTTTGACCCTCACTTCCCTGCGTCTCAAGCCAGGGAAAGCTTGTCCAAACAAATTGGACCCAGTCCTCAGACAGTATAAAGAAGCACCACTGTATGGGCTACTGTGCTGAGCTCAGTAACTGTTTCAGTTTATCCACTCATATCTATACCAAAGATGCATTTTGCTAAATAAATTCTGACTT
The DNA here is from genome assembly GCA_030625065.1 of Alectoris magna. NCBI lineage: Eukaryota > Metazoa > Chordata > Aves > Galliformes > Phasianidae > Alectoris > Alectoris magna. The sequence goes on from CM060567.1 coordinate 10,742,303, forward strand.
AAAGCAAAAATAACAACAACAACAACAACAACAAAAAATGCTGAGCAAGGAATTGATGAAAGTTCGTGTTGGAGAGCAGTAACCAGATGGATAATGACGTGCTCTTACACAATTTTTCACACAAATATTCTCATGCTACCCATTGGATATTACTCAACTTTGCCATTTTCTTGTCCAGTCCATCTCTATTGGCATGATTGTGTTTTCCCTTGAAACGTACCCTCATTTTCTAGACAGGTATTGAATCTTCTCCTCCTGTCTCCTGCCTACAGTCAGTAGCTCACTTGTGCTTCCAGACTTACGCTCCTCTGACCTACCTGAACTACAGAATCAGGAGCATAACTGTCCCAGACTCATTCCACACGCTAAAAGAGGGGAGAAGTACTTGCCAGGAGTGACTGAGCCTACCTAGCAACTGAAATCTCTTTCCAGATCTATGAGTCTCCAGTTCATACACGGTGATGCCCTTGCTGGGTCACTGAGTTGAACGGAGGCTCTATTTTGCCTCACTGTTTTTGAATGTCAGATATTTAAAGGAAAAGCCCAAAGCCAGATTCAAAGTAGTCTTGTGGACTGGTATATTCCCTTTGGCTGTACTTTGTTATCTCTTAGCAACTGGTAGCAGATTTCAGGACCATCTAAGCCAGTTTCTCACATGATGCAGTGCACCAGTGATGTGGAATCACAAACTGTTGCAATTCGCTCATTTCCTACACACACACCAGCCCTGTTTCCTGGAACAGCAGTTGTAACAAGCTGTATGCACGTACTTCACTGTAGCAGGATATACAAGTAATGAGAAATGTTCTCTCTTTCTACCCAGGCAGTGTTCAGTCATCTTTTAAAATAGCCCAACCAATACCTCATTTACCACTTATCTCCAGAGACTGTTCTGCAGCCTGGCACCTCTCACTCTTAGGAAATGATGCAACATGAATGTCCCTCTCCAAATTATGTTTTCTCCACATCATGCCCCTTCTAAGATTTTTTTTTTTTCTTTTTAATTCCCTGCAAGTAGTTGACTAATGCACAGTACCAGACACTAGTCTGAAACTTCAAAGTCTGGCTCCAAACAGTGCCTCAGAATATCAAAGATGTGTCCTCTCCATTTGCTGCAGAAGAAAGATCTAGATCAAAATGCAGGGTAGATGCAATTTTATGAGCTAGTTTAAAAATGTGGCATAAATTCCACAATCTACCATTTGCTCCTCAAATGCCACTCCAAGGTCTGGAGTGTAAAATCACAGAAATGTTTAGGTGTAAGAGACTGTTTGAAGCCCATCTTTTAAATGGTTTTCAGTATGGTGGCAAAATCAGTTAAGTTATGTAGCTTTCAATTAAAGCAGTTTCTTTCCTTGATCCTTTTTTAATTTTCTTTCTTTGGCAGAGACCAAGTAATATATATAAAATAATAATAATGACCCGAGTCAACAGTGGGTCCCTCAGTGAATTGTAAGTCATGCTCAATGAAAGCTTTTGCCTGGGTCGGTATTTGGAGGAAAATGATAGACCCTAACACAGATATGCTGGTAGTCCCACAATAACAGTTCTGTATGTACACAGATGCTGATCTGTTCAAAAGGACAGTGTGTTTTTCATTTTCCAACATTTGGCAAAGGAAATCGTGTAGTGGTTATGGATTGGGTGACTATCACCCTGGTCAGCTAGGCAGGTATGATTTATTTATCAGCTTTCCAGCTTTCCAAGAGGGCAGGCAGAGGGGAGGTGAGGAGAGTGGAGGAGGCTACAGGGGGAGAAGAAGAGAAGCGTGGGGGAAGGGAATGGGGAAAAGCAAGATTTATATCCAGATGGGAATGTTGAGACAAGGGTGGGAGCCACGGCAGGGAAGGAGTGTCCACAATGAGGGCTATTCATCAACCCTTGCAGCAACAAGCTCTGAAATGTAAAGGGCTAGAAAGTATTCCTTCAGCTCCATCCCTAGGGGAGCCTGGGGCTCTAGTGAGGAAGCGGCTACACACCGGTAGCTGCACAGTATTGGGCTCAAATATCTCATATTGTGATTGCATCTGGCTTTGAGGATGACAGAGTGTCTTTTTTCTCCTCTGCAACTCCTTGTACATCAATAAGAAAGTACATTTAGCAAATCTTTCATCATCTGTCTCTGAGCAAGGTGGGCTGCAGCAAGAGCAGCGAAGTAATGAAAAAAAGACACAGGAAATACAGAGAGTGCACGATACTTACAATTTTAGGACCATAGAATCACAGAACAATTTGAGCTTCAAGAGACCTTAGGAGGTCTCTGTTCCAATACCCTGCTCAAAGCAGGGCCTGCCATGAGATCTCCTTGATTTAATTTCACAGGTGGTGTTCCCAGGATGGCAAATATCTCATTCTCTGCTATCTTGGGTCAATTCAGCTGCTTGCTATCACTGGAAGAAAAGCTGTCCTAGCACCTTTTAGGATTATCACCCATCTTAGTTATAAATAAGAAAAAGAGTTTCAACGCAAGCAGCCCAAACAGAAATAATATAGAAATGAGTTTTTATACTTTTCCATAAGTTAAAGTTTTCAGAGAATAACTGGAGGACACAATCAATCCGAAAAGTCCGAATTAATTATCACAGTCGCCATGTATTTTGTGATGCAGAAACCCATGGGCACTGGGACCCATAAAGTTGTAAACTGCCACAGTTTCACTGATTTCAGTGATGTAAGACCAGTTAGATAATCAGCTAGATTGGATTAGATTAGAATGGGATTTCCCTCTCCATGCAGTAACATGGCAAATGGATGAGCTAGGTGGAGTCCTTGACATTCTTTTGATTCCATACCATGGTAGCCTTCATACCTCCTTAGCAAATAACCAATTTTTACCCTTCAACAACAGAATCCTGTCTGTCCTTCCATTAAAATCTCTCTTAAATATTTCCTCCATTTATTTCAGCCTACTTCTAAATCTGTTAGAAGACAAAAATCTTGAGGTAGGCCAGAATCTTACACAAACTTCTACGAAACAACGGATTTCCCACAGAATGGGAACATTGGTGGAAGCAATCATATGTCTGCACCACTTGACATGGTCAGTGTACCGTAGCTGTGCAGTCTCTACCATTTTGTTTTGACCTCTATTACATTTTCAGTGCAAGCTGAATAAACTTGCTCACGAGTGTTCTTCAGCAGCTCGTGGGGATTCCTATTGTACTGCTGCATATGCTATAAAATCTATCATTTACTTTTTATTTCTTTTAATGAAAGGTCCAATTTCAACCCCAAAACTAGACTTAGTACTCTGGTATCATTTTACCACAATATACACTTTACCCTTTTCCTTGTGACATCTGTCTCCTTAAGAACCTGATCTATTTGATGACAAAGGCCCTAACAAATACATGCTGGTAGTATATCTTTAACAATCTCTTTCAGAACCAGCAATTCCTAGCATGCAATCCCTTTGCCCAGATATCTTTTCTCCTCATGATTAAGGCTTTTGTTTCCTTACTGAAGCTAATGATAAACTCCTGTTTCCTGTAAGTACTATGTGATTTAACTTGAAAACCTCAGTTCAGTTTGAACAGCCAAGGCATGCATTTCTCTTCAAGCACAGTGAGTCTTGTGGGTGTAACAGTATGTTTAAAGGCTTTGGTGACCTCCAGTGTGATATCACATTGTCACGCTAGGTCTATATGTTTCTAAAGAGCTTGGTGAGGAAAGGTGAAAGAGAAAAAAGAATGGACAGACTGGATGAAGAGACTCCTTTGATGGTAGGATGGTGGAAAGCGGTTTATGTTTCTCAGCTTTATCTCATAATGTGCTAATGGATCTAAGGTTAGGCCTATAGGCTAAGCCATTCAGCTAGACTCTGAGAAACCAAAGCAGAGAGATTATTCTCTTAATATAACAAATCTGAAATAAGCATGTTTATTTGTCCTGCTGATGCACTGTATAGACTAGGGAGGGATGTTTTGCCCAGAGCAAAATGGGGTAATAGACTCTTCCTCTTATAAAGAAGATTTCATTGTTCTCCTGTCTGTCTATGCTAGACCGGCTGCACTGTTCCATCTTCCTAGGGTCAGTGCATTAATCCACTGTGCTCCAAACTTTAGAAAGCACTGGAATAGCCTGGTACAACATCCTGAGGGTCACTATCAGAGGAACAGAAGAGTACTTCTAGAAGCAGGAGTAAATCTCTAAATGTGTCATCAAGACTCTTTGAAATGCTCTCATACAGCCTGTCAAATTAAATGTAAATAACTTGGAATAAAAGGCTTGCATTGAAGACATCTGTAGAGTGCTGTGCTTTGACTCAGAACTTGGAGGTAACATACTTGGCAAGAACAATGGCCATAATAGAGGAGAAGGTGAAAAAGTGCATATTATCATCTTATAACCTTGCCTGTTGCCTACAGGTTGCTCATGTGAATGCCCTTACAGACAATGACAGAAAATAGCTATGCTTCTGAAGAAATAAATGGCCATTATATGCTCAGATAAAACAGACTGATCTGAACAAAAGCAAGAAAAATTCTACTTCACTAAGTACCGTATTGTTCGTTTTTCTCACAAGTTGTTTTAGCATCAAAAAAAAGTATTTGCAGGTTAAGTTCTATACAACATCCAATATCCAATATCTCCAGTGCTGAGCTCAGTTCTTTAAGCAATGTGTGGTCATTGTTCAGTAAGCAGAGTACATATGGATTTTTCTTTCTCTCCTCTCCCAAAACCAATCAAGACCTTTATTTCCTTACCTTGCCCCTACACCCCAACCTTAAACAAGGACAAAGCCAAAATTTTCATGTTAAAAAACCAATTATTTAAGAAGTATTCACATTGCATCCGTTGAAACATTTCAAAGTTGGTTCTATTCCAATTTTCAACCTTGTTTTTCTTTTAACATATAAGAACAGCTCAACCAGAGAGTATTTTTGAATTAAAAAAACCTCCCAGCTTATTTTCATTTTGAAAATGTTGGAATGTTTCAACAAATCTGCAAGCTTTTTTTCACTTTTGAATCCACAGCACTGTCGAAAACAGCTCTTTCTCCCCCAGATCATACATTTGGATGAGTTCACGTATTCCAATAGCAATCAATGTTTTTTAGAAAATCCCTTGAGCAGCTTTCCCTAAGCTTAAAAAAAAAATGCTTACATTATATTACAACAGTTCCTCTTTCTGTGTTTGTAACAGAGCCCAGCACAAGCCTACACATGCAATTTGGGTCTCAAGCTCAACTATGATGCTAGTTCATAGCAATTTTCTTTTGAAAGAATATCCTAGCTGCTGAGCATAAAGTAATGACAGCATTTCCTGCAGTGGCACCTCAGCTTGAACCTTCATGTGGCACTGCTTCTCTTGGACTCACTTATTCATAGGATGAAACAGATATGAAATCTATTCACCCCACAGCCTTTCCAGCATCTAGGTAGCAAAATGTAAGGAAAAAGATGGCTCCTTCAACTCAGTGAGTAACAATCGTTAGAGACGTGAACAAGGCATGAACTCTGTAAACATATTTAATGCATAAAACAAACAAGCAAACTTCAAAAGGAATTCCATGAAATTCTATACTTAATGTACATTTCTTCCATCCTTTCCTTGAACTAGTTCTTAGGTAACGGAGTATTTTGACAGACCTGACTAGGAGATGTTTTAATCTTGACTATGGATTGAAAGTTACACTCCTAATGACACAAGGAAATACCCATTGTCTTCTGATCTTCTATAGGATAAACATTAGATGAAGGAAATCACGATGCCCTTGTGGTAATGAGGCCTTAAGTCTGCGAGGAACCCTGTTGATGTAATGCATTCTTTTCCTCAGAGCTTTCATATGTTGCTGTTCATTCTGTCAGTAGACTTTGTTCAAGGTAGTAGTGAAATATGGGGGGAACACAATGCAGGCTTAAGCTGCGAGCACAGCCTGCATGCATATGCCAGGCTCCTCCTCTGAGAGTCAACAGGTTTGTATCCATCCATCCCCTTTTCTCCTGGCCAAACAGGCAGTAATGACAATCTTTTAGTTGCCCTGTGGGACTTTTTTTCAGGTATTTCTTGAAGAGGAGAAGAGGTTCAGTTCCTGGAGTGTATCCATTCCACAGAGATTTGGCAAACATTGATTGTACCTATCTTGTGCTTTGCCTCTGTAAGAAGCAGAGACCCAAGCCAACTTCCTCCATATGGTCACAATGCCTGGAGTCACAGCCAGTTTAGGAATATGCTGGCATCAAGAAAAAGAATAACTGTCAGGCTGAGTGCCATGATCTGCCCCATTTTAAAAACTGCCTACGAATGGGCAAGAAACTGCCTCAGAGTACTTCCAGCTGCAGCTGGCAACTGCATCAAGAAGGTAAATCATGGAAAGTGGATGAAAAGTTAGACAAGAGTATTATGTCAAGTGGGACGCTGCAGGTTTAAGCGAGATCTTGTGATAGAGCTGAGCAGATAATAACCCTCCAGATGAAAGCTAGTTCCCAGACTGTCACCAAGAGACTGTTAGATCATCCATGAGATATATAGGTTTCCTGCTTGAAAAGATGGCTCGTGGCAGGTCAGATGGAATGATGAATGTTAACAAGGGTCTACAGCCAGCAGTTGGGAAGCTGTAATCCTGTGACTTTCCACTGGCTCACTTAATGATTATTTCTGGATTCTACATTACCTTAACTTAGAATATTCAACACAAAAAAAAAAGTTTGTTGGAGAAAAAATATAATTATTGATCAGCTGGATATATTAATTCTAGCAATTTGTAATAAGAATCTCCACCTTCTTTTTTCTGCTACACCAAAACAAATGAAAATCCAGTCTCTATCTTGAAGAGTTTAAAAATAACACTACACTAATCTTGCGAAGGGCATGAAAGGGTCAAGGAAGAAAAGAAATTACTTAGGGTAGCCCAGGGGAGCAGACCTCCTAGTAAAAAGGTGAAGCTAAGTGGAATTTGTGGCTTAAACATTATCAGAGTGCTTCTTGATATGGATTTGACCTTTAAATGGTCTCCCAAGAGATAAGGAGAGAACTTAAATGCTTGGAACGTTTCAGTTATATTGGACTAAATTCCTAAAAAATATTTGGCAAGGAGTTAGCCTTCAAAGGAGATAGATGAGCTAATTAGGTTCTTTTCCATCTCCAACTACCATGACTTTATGTGTTGCCAGAGCTGCATGACCTTAGAAAGGAAAGCGTGGGACATATCTGTGGTGATGTACTATACATAGTGTTGTATTTCCATGCACAGCATCAGGTCCTCTGGCACTGATCTGGATCCACAAAAAAAAAAAAAAAAAAAAAAGAGGATACTTAAAATAAAGTACTTAAGAATAGCAAGACTAACCTTTTCAAAGGGAGCTGATGCAACAATCATTCCTCAGTCACCAGCATGTCCAATTTCTCAAATACCATTAAAAAATAGCAACGCATTTTCACCCTGCTGCCTACTACTGGTTAACAGAACATAGCACATAGCTACTTGGTAGCCTAAGAAAATATGGAAACACTTCACATACAGTATCTCACTGTTGATCCCTTGCTGTTTGTGTCATACAGCTCTTCACAAGATAAATCATCTTGCCTGAAGTGAGTCAGTTACCGAAAAGATTCCTCTGACCTCCTCCCCCTTTGATATGTTTGTTCTTAAATTTCCAAATGGATTGAAGCAAACAGACTTTGAAGTGTGGTTATGGCTGCCATCAAAATAATGACTATCCCCCAAAAATGTCACTGGGTGACTTTTGATTTATTCCTTCTCAGTCGTTTCCAGACCCAATATGCTCAGCTTGTGCATAAAAAATGAAGACGTTCTCAGCTCCTAATGCCACAAAAGCTAATTTACAGTTCTCTTCTGTCATGCTTTATTAGTAGTGAAGAGAAAGCACTGAGAATATTGGCATTCTTCTTATTCTTGAATATTTTCTCAATGTTCTTAAACAAAGCTTTTAAACAAAATTTGCAAGCATTTAATCTAAATTTGCTTGGTCTGAGTCTAGATCTGAACCCATCATTTGAATATCTCAGAACTAGCACATGGGTTTATCCATCCCAAAGTTTAAGAACAGTTTGTTGATGCTGAAAGTAGCTTGAGGCCAAGGTGAAGGGAGGAGACAGGAAATAACTGTTGTTTGCAGCATCCATGCTGGTTTTCTGCAGTTGAGCTTTGTGCTGACCGGTGAACAATCTTGGACAGACAGGTTGTACATTTCATGTAGCAGCAGACATGAGTAATGGTTTCAACTATGGATAATTATCCAGGAGATGCAAGCTCCTTCTGGCAGGAAAAAAAATAAAAAAAATCCAGTGTTAGTTATTCATTCCTGCACCATGTACCAGATAGATTGCAGCAAAGCAGTGTGCCAGGATACAAAGTCTTCATCTTTTTGGAAGTTTCAAAGAAAAGAATTTCATCCCAACCATAACAAGAGAAAGACAGGGAAGTGATCAAGGCAAGTCTGAAAAGTCCTGCACCATTACTGTTGTTGCCACAAGACCACATCTGACTGAGCTTAATATGAGGGTAGATAACACATTAGCGTCTCTGTTAAGATCTTTCTTTTGCAGCAATACCAAACTAAATGCTGTTCCATTATGCAGGAACACCTAGCCAAAACATAGAGATAACCGCTGTTTTTCCAGCTTATAAAAATAAGCTCATAATACTGCTAAAGACTACATAAACGTCTGCTTAATAGGTAAAAGAGACAAAGTTTTTCCAGAGAGATAGAAGCAATCTCTTAATGTTACAGTTGATAATCTATCTGGAAACAATCTATATATTGCCATCCTAAGAAGTCCTAATCTTGATGTAAAATAGAAGCTACAGATTTCCAGGAACGCACAGTTGCCCTAACTTTAAAATCATTGCAATATTTAGACACTTCGAGGGAAAAGTTGCTGAAGAAAAGACGAAGCTTACAACAGGAAAGTTGATTAAGTTGGCACTGGTCTTTGATCCCCAATACACAATTATTTGCCTATGAGATACCGAAGTCTTGTCATTGGCAGGGTGCAGATTAAATTATTATTATATATATATGTGTTTTATGTGACACACCAAGAAACTCCTCTGAGTTATGACTTTAGGTATACAGTAGAATTATGGACTTTAACTTTCCAGCAAAGATTTCTAGGGTATTTTCTAAGTCTCTCTGGAGGATCAGGGCCAAGAAGCCAGACATGTAGCATCAGGAAGTAGTTATAGTTGGAAAATCTCCCCTTCTCCGGACAAATCTAGTCTCAATGATCTCCTTTTGCCATCACATCCATAGCAACACTACTAGCAAAAGATGAAAGATGTCTGACAACTTTGTTCCCCTGGAACCACAGAGCTTTCTACCATAAGGATAGCTTTCATGTGAAAGAGACACAGAACTTTTTCCGGGAGTGGGTCCAACACTTTGAAACAAATCCTCACAAGACAGGAGAACCATCCCAAACCTCACCACCTTCAGGTCCATTTACACGTCAAGTGATTTCCTTCTTGCCTCCTGCAGTGTAAACATGAGGAAATGCATGCATATTTATTTAAGCCTTCCCCAGCTATGATGTTCCACTACTCCCATTTCTTCTGCTCTTTGCAATGTTTAATACATAACTGGAAAGCGTGCCAGCACTTATGAACATAATCATGAGTATAAGAATAGAGAGCAGACAACAGAAATATGTTCCCTTAACTCAACTGATGGCAAGAGAATAGAGAAGGAGAGAGAAAGGAAAAAGAAGGATGAAGGGAGACAAACTTCAAGGTGCACCAAGTCATGAATGAAAAAGTATAACCAATGTGAGTCTAAAGTTTGGTACAACAGGTTCATACACAGATCAAGAACTCAGAATTGACCATACCATGAAAGACTGAGCAAGCCTGATAATTTTCAGTAAACCACTGCACAAAAGCTGAAAAGAGCCCCCTCTTGCTTTGACAAAGAAGGGAAACAAAAATTATAAGTAGGCAAAAACAGGCCCTTGAAAAAGGCACTGGGTTTGAAACCAGGTAAAATGAAGTTTGTAATTAATTCAGCTCCCACTCTTCTCCTGACCAAAGATACACAGATGTCTTCTGAGATTACTTTCTCTGGTGAAACTTGTAGTTACATGGAGAAGGCCTGATTCTCCTTGTCTTTCTTTCTCCTTTCCTGTTTGTGGAGTGTTTGAGAGCTTGTTTTCCCATTCGGAAAATAATCCAGACACTTTGTGCATCTACAGTCCAGTCTCTGGATACCTGAAACCTGGTCACCATAAGTATACTTTGTTCACAATTTTCTCTCCTGAACAATTTTACAAGAGAATTCCTAGAGCATCAACAGCAGTAGCCTTTAAGGAAATACATGCACACAGACATGTGAAACTCCTGCTAGCTACAACAGTCTTGGCTTGCGGCGGGATTGCTAGAAGGAACCATTGGGAAACTCATCCGGAATGACCACCATTCAAAGTGGTTTTAATTCAGTCAGACTCAGTCAATATTGGAGTCAGGTTGGAAGAACCCCGTTAGGACTTCTGGTATCTGTTCTTTCCCAGCTCTGCTCATATCCCAACCAGTCTGGCATATTCCTGGAGGTATTTTTTTCTTTTTTTCTTTTTTTTTCCTGAGTGGGCACAGCTCCACCTCATGTCATCAAAACTTCGTTTCCCATTGGCAGCCCTTTCCTCTCTCATCACTGGTGCCAGCGCAAGGGTGGTGTACATCAGCCCCATGATTTAAGCGAGCTGTTAAGTGACAGCAGGGCAGGGATGAGCGTCTGGTACAGGCAGGAGATGTCTGTGCTGCACTTATCCTAAGAAGCTGAGAGCTGGGGCACTGCAGATAGGAGCAGGAAAGTGCTGAGTGACCGTGCAGCTGAGAGAGAACAGGCCCTGCCTTATCCTGGAGAGGGAAGTTCAACCAAAAGGGATTTTGCTGTTTCAAATTACAAGCTGGTGGCTCCAGACAAATCTGGAGGGAGCTGCCACCTCCTGAAATAGCAGCAGAAGTGAGAGCTGCATGCTGAGATCAGGAGCAGTAGGGTGACATTTGGGAGTGAGGGTTGCTGCAAGATGGCCTTTGGGTGCCAAGGTCACAGCCCATTGGGATGCACCTCAGCACAGTCTGACTCAATCCTTTGTCCTCTTCCCATCTCTGCCAGGACCTAGAGGACAGTGTGCAGGGGTCGAGCCCCCTTGCACTAAGAAATAAATCAAACCCTGTGGTCAGGAGCCATTCCCTCCCAGCCACCCCCTCTTTCCTCACTGAACCCAAAGTCTTTGGCCATGCGGAAGCTTAAATATTTTGTTGCCACCCTGATCACTTACAAGAATGCAGCCACTGACCCTAATGCTTTAATCCTCCCATTGTCTTTTAAAGCTTTTTGCATTGTCACCAATAAAGATCGCCTGTCTCAAGGATTTTCCTGCTTCTCTGGCTGGGTTATGGTGGTGTGGTGGGGGTAGAAGAAGGCGGGTAGGGGAAGGGGGGCATGGTGAAGGGAAGAGGGCTGGAACATTGCCAGGCTTTAAAAGGCTGCTTAAGCATTTTTCTGTGGCTTGCAGGGTTTTACTCAGCAAAGTCTTCCAAGCCACAGAATGTGCCCCTACTTGTATAACATTACAAAGTCAAGATGATTAGAGTACAAGCCTCAGCCCTCCAAATGCTGCCCTTTTGTCTCTGGGGTGTAATGATACATTACTTGTCCTTGTCTAGTTCTTATCTCATTAATGCACTGCATTATTTCTGCTCTCCCCCACTTCTCTGCTCCTGTACATACACCTCCCTCTTCTCTACTTCAGTTAATGGAACCGGTGTGTGCCTTTAATCCTTCCCAAAGCTCAGGTCTGCAACAGGGTGTGTGGGTGCACTGCACATGCATGTTGGAGTTAAGCCTTCTCTCTTCTCTTCTTGCCTTCCCCACTCAACTCGGCACACTGCCCAACCCCAGGACTTGCAAAATCCCCCAGTACTCCAGCCTGTGTCCCACTGGACAGTGCCATATTAGCTCAGGGCTCAAACACTGCTTGTGCACAGATCTGCCAACAGCACATTTCATTTGCTCTTTCTCATCTTCACACCTCCTTTTCAAAATAAGTCATCATTCTGTTGCCCTAAGAGTTGCCTCCATCTTGCAGCATGTTCTTCTGATCCAGAAGAGAGGGTTCCCCTCTTAGACCTGTGGCTACCAGAATGAACCATAAAGAACCAAGCTGAGGACAGCAGCAGGTGACCTTTCTGTGTTTTCATGCACATGAGAATGACTTGCGAAGGTTTGGAAATAGATGTTTTGTCCAAATAGGAGTCACCAGGATGAGCCAGGAAAGTCCACAGAGGCTGACCTGGAGAAATGGCTCCAGTTGGACTGAAAATGAGAATCTTCAAAGATTCAGAGAATCTGAACACTGCAGTTAAAAGAAATCCCAGGATGTAAGAAAGGGAGGAAATTCACTTTGGAGTCAAAGCTAAAAGAGGAGTGAGGGTATCCAGACTCTGCTTTTAGCTCTCCCAATGGCTTTTATTATATCTCTGTGAACATCACATCCTGCTGAGTACGATGTTGAGCAATATCCAACATGTAGTTCCCTGTTTTGTGCTTACTCCCCCCCATCTATCCATAGAATATCTTAACCCTTGCCTTGTACTTCAATCGTGAACTCCCTGAGACGGGGTCTGTCTTCTTCCTTTGGCATTTCTTCAGCACCTGACACAGAATGGTTATCTTTCCCCCAGGTGCTATATGAATTCAGACTAGCAACTGTGATAAATAACTCTGCAGTGAAACAATGGAGATTAGAATCTTAACTTTTTTTCACCATGCTTCAGGTCCCGGCAGCTAAACTGGAAAAGAAATATAGCAGCCCGGCTGCTAGTGGGCAGCAATGTGTGGATGTCCGCAAGGTTTGCTGACTGGGTGAAATGCTTCAGCATCACTTACTAGAAGTGCTGGGAGTCACAGCATTTGCAGACTACAAAGAGATACTAGATCATGCTGCTGTCCTCACTGCAGTCCCTCCCAGATGCTCTCTCTGATCTTTAGCGGTGGCTTCCCTATTATTGGACTCCCAGAATTTCCAGGGCTCAGTGTGGGGCCTGCAAACAAGGCTTTGATTGGTATCATTAACATTTCTGAGGAAGCACGGCTGATTCCTGGCAATATACCCCCCCAGAGCACCTCAGCGGGAAGAAAAAAAGGGATGGGATGGTGTTTCATTTTACAGGCGTGCAAGAGAGGACAGAATGAGGCTGTTTGCAACAGCCTTACTTTAAAACACACCATAGGAACACACTCCAGTGCAGGAAAGTGAAAAAATTTGTCGCCTGATGAAAAAGCGAAATTCAATCAGAGTTAGCCAAAGGAATCCATCCCACAAAGTGCTTTCCTGGGGCTGCTCAGTGCTCTCTCTGTAGTAACTGAACACCATTGGCAGGGATCTCCTAGCAGTCTCTCTCTTCCTCTTCCAGGAACTATTACCCCCTTCCTGATTTCATTAGAAATTACAGTATTTATTTTGTCCTGACTGGGGAGGAGGGAGGAGAGGAAGAAGAAATGCTCTGATTTTACCCACTAAGCAAAAGATTCTTTTTTTCTCTTTTTCCTTCCACTCCCCTAGAAGTTAACCCTCACAGTTTCCTCATTCCCCCTCTCTTCCTCCAGTTAGTAACCTCGGTGGTTTGGAGCCTGGGCAAGGGGCATGCTGTAACCCCAGGCAGACACTGAAATCTGCTCAGTCAAAAAAAGAGCCTGCTGTTTTACTGCACGTTCTCCTTTAAGACCTTTGGGGCAGGTTATAATAGCACACCAGTGTCACCAAGACTCAATCAAAAAATAAAACAATAAAAAAGAAAGAAAAAAAAGAGGATAAACTTCATCTGGGTTCTTTCCTTTAGCTTCAATGGATAGCCAATGTCTAGCGTGTCCATTTTTCAGAGACAATTTGCTGTCAGAATTTCGAATGGTAACAACACACAATCTTGTTGCACAAAGCAAAATGGTGCAGAGAAGGAGGCAAGAGGAAAAGCAAAGCCTGAACAGATTGTCAGTACCAGCTTTAAGCTTGCGTCAGGAAAAGATTTTTCTTTTCCTTCATAAAATCTCTGTAAACTGATTTTTTGTACCATTCTGATATTTGTGAAGGTGAGAGTACACAAAACCAAGAATAACTCCGGGTGATCGCATCTGGTTTTGAAGGTCATTAAAGCTTTCAGACAGGCAATTAACACTGCAATTACTCGAGTGTTTGCATGACGTTCAGTAAAAGTAGACAGCGTATGTCCAATTTTGTTGGTTTTTTTTCTTTTTTTTCAGATGTCTGCAAAGTATTCATGGAAAAATATGTCTTGCAATTTTCAAATATTTGACTTTTGAACATTTGTAAATGTTTGAGTTGCATACATCACTTCAGAGCAAAAACATTCCTGCTACCAACTTATGCTATAACACTTGCCATTAGGGTGTACGGAAGTGGTGACAAACAAGATCCTGATTTCCCGTATGGGAAAACCGAGGCCAGAAGGGACATGTGCTCGATTATCCCAAGCGCACATAGTCATAGGAAGAGTTAGGAACAGAGTCATGATTTTTGAGGGCTAAGTCTGTGTTTTACTCACAACCCCTGTATGCTGTGGCTGTCCCCAGGGACTCTGCAATGAAAAGTAATTCCTCACCTGCAAGTCTCATTGAAATTCCCAGCATTTCCGCACTTCTCTCGAGAGAAACCCCTAAGTCTCAGTTACAGACCCTAACCCGCAAAGCCATTCCTGCCAGCCACCCCTGGTTCCATGCCTGAAAGCTATTTACGTCATCAATGGCTTAATACAATTAGCAGTATTTCTGCTGAATTATTACATACATTTGCTATTGTTTAATCCATAATCTGAGCATTGAGAAGGATTTAAGCAGCATAGCAGAAAATATAGCCTGACTGCTGAGTGCAAAAGGGATACTGGGACCTGTGCATTTAGCACACTGGTCCAAATATTTGTCCGGACGTTGTGTACTGTGGTATGCAAACTGAAGGCAGGTGACTCAGGCCTGGAAATAGCTTGTTTGCAAAAGGGAGCAGACTCGCACAAAAGCATGATGCGAGTGTGGGCTGACATCATCACCTGTTTTTGCTCAAGGTAAGAAACTCCAAAGTTTTTTCATAAAAGCAAACAAACAAACATGTAAATAAGTATCTCAGGAGAGACCACAGACGTCCATTGGGCACAAAAGCTTTTGCATCAAGCATTCAACCCTGTCATCAGCACAAGTCCTCCCAGAGACCTATTGTGTGTGTGTGTGTGTATTTGGTTGCTTAGACAATAAAGGACAGATTTCCTGGCGCTTACAAAGAGGGGTGATGCTGAGCTATGCTAATAGGCATCATCTGGTGAGCCTGCCCTCCCCGGCCATTTGAATGAAATCCCAGTGGGTTTGCCAAGTGCCGTCCTCCATGCGGGACAGTCTGGTTTCAAACTGGTCGCCTTGCTGCAGCCTGAGTTCTGGTTGGCAGCCAGTTGTGGATCTTGCCAAGAATTCTCTCTTCCTTCAGTGCATTTTTCCCCAGCTCTAAAATGAAAATCTCAGAGAGGGAGAGTGGGGGGATCATTTACATTAGGGCTGAGCAAAACGTTTCAGGCCGTTTGGTAACTGTCAATGGCGTAGAACTGCAGCTTGCACTTAGCAATGCTTGAAGCATCCCTGATAGTTTCCCTCTCTTGAGGCAGGTACAGGAAGTGATTCTTGCTTATTGCACAGGCAGGAGAGGAAGCTGCAACTTCCAGCTAGCTGTAAAATACATCTGTTGGCTGTGTTAAATACTACCCCTGCTTCTTGGTACCTATGAAAACCACTGTCTGAGCCACATAACTCACTTATATTCATGGGATCGGTAATAAGGTATAAGGTACAAGGACTTAATTAACCACTTGTTGGATGTTAAAATTAATTCTCCTGCAAGGTAGGTCTCTGTAATCCAGACTTTCTGGGATCTGTAAGCAACACTTAGTCCTTCTTTGCCAGAGGGAGAGATGTATTTTGCCAGCCTGGCCTGCTGACATCTGCTGCAGACCAAACTCCAGCTGAAGTGGGAAACTCCAGAAGGCCAAAATGGAGGGTATATGTAGGAGAGCCCATCTCCCTCCGAGCTGCCTGTGAGCAGCAATGCAGCATGTGCTGCCAGGGCTCAACACAGCATGCCTGAGAGGAACCGACAAATGCACATGGACAGCATCTGCTCCCTCCCCTTTCTGCCTTTGTGTTCTTTCCTCCTCACTTTGGGCAGACTTTTGTCTCCATTCCCTTCCATCTTCCTGCTGGAAGCTGCTGGCTTATGTGCAAGGAGTGAGGATGGCTGCCTGGCTGCCAGGACAGTGGGACTCCACAGACGAGGCTGCTGAGCTGAGCTCCATGCTGATCTAAATCCCAGGGATAAATAACACTATCATGCCTCCAAAAGACAAAGACTGAAGCAAACCAAGGCTACACAAATACCACACCTAATGAGAAACATCATCCTAAAAGCCATTAGCAATAGGTAACAAGGACTGGGCAGCAGACGTGCAAAAGTTACATCCCTCTCCCTTGCAGATGCATGGATAAACTGTGTAAGACTGATGGAAAACCTGATTATATTTGACTGTATTTTGAGTACACCTTTGTCATTTCTCTAATTAGAAATGTTGCATGTGCAGCAATGCAGGAAAACCTTGATAAATCCCAGCACTGTGTGTAATTAATCAAGCCTCTCTATGACACACAAACACATGAGTACAGGCTGAGTTTGCCACTGCTTTGCCTCTTGTAAAAAGGGATGGCAAATTGCAAAGGCAGAATCCAATTGTAAGACAACACTCATCTGTTTTGGGGAAGGAAGAGTGACAGGACAGAGTGGGTGAAAATCTTGTGTTACTTGGGCTGGCTCCTTCTGGAGGAAATCACCTGTGATCAGCTGAAGGCCCAGGAAGGGATGCCTGACAGTTCTGCCAGCAGAAGAGACAAGCAGAGCAGATGGGGCCATGCAAGCACTGTAAGTTCTCTTGGCTTTCCCAGAGTGTGGGGCTCAGGTCTGCTGAAGGCAGTCTCACTCAAACCCTTTCCATCCCGGGGTGGGATTCAGGGTTGTACCTGTGACTCCCTCTTGTGCCGCCTGATAAAACAGATTGGTTTGAGGCAGCGAGTGAACCACCACACTGGCACAAGAGACACATCAGGACACTGGATGGTTGCAAGCCACAGTCCTGGACTGACCTAAGAGTCTGGAAATAGCCTTCATGCTTCAAGAGCTGCCTTGAGGCAACAGGTCACCTTCACAAGTGCTAAAACCGCTTCGAGCTCCAGCATGCATCCAGGCCAAGCCAGCTTTGAAACAAATGAGCCACAGAGACAAACATTTCCCGCTCAGTCCCAGAGATAAACTCTTCTTAGCCATCAAGTGGAAAAACACTGGCTTGCCTTTCACCTGAATCTCAGAAATCAATTTGGGAGTTGCAGCAGAATTGGGTGTATCCCTTTGTTTTCCTTTTTTAACTTGGGTCACTGGATAATGCCAACTTTTCCCTCAGGGGAGGGAACCCTTCAAATCAAAACATGGGATGCAAATCTCCTGGCAATGGGTGCCAAGCTCCTCTTTCCAGAATCCTTCCAAGGGGTGGCACAAGGGGGAAAATAAATGAGAAGCAGATGGCAGGAGACGTGTCCCAGTGGAACGATGGATATTTCTGCTGTGACCCACCAGGGAAAGGTTTGGAAGCGCTGACACTTTTATGGCATTCTGTTTTATTGTGCAGAGCATTTTTTTCTTGTTAGTTACATTTTGGCTTCTCTGGATAACAAATTTTTAAATGGCAAGAGATGCGTACCCTATGTACCCATCTGCAGCAACAGACACACAGCTAGCTGGCAAGGACTGACCTGGGCATTACCTGGCCTAAATCACTACCAACACAGAAAGTATCAGTCTTACGCTCGAAAAAAATCTTTCCCACCACAACAAAGTCCCAAGATTCTCCATTTTCGTGGCATGGGCTTATCTATGATAAAAGACAGGCATGCCCACATGCTGCCTGTTGTTTTGCTCTTCTAATAGCAATACAAAAGGGGCAACTTTGTTCTTGTTGAACACTGGCAGATTCTCCTACCTTCATCAGATGTGGAGTTCACCTCAATTTTCTCTCTAACTGATGGCCTTTTGTGAACTAACTCATCTTCCTGTAAATTTGTGACTTTCCCAGGGACTTCCTTCTTATTTCTTAGCCTGCTGCAAGAAGCCATTTATCTGAAGACATCCAACAAGCAGCCATCCTCTTCATCTAATTTCAGATTGTCAAAGAAGAAGGAACTCACATATACCCTTGGCCTCTCTTCCCTTAATCTCTTTTAGTGCAACCTACAACCTTTACATCTGGACTAGAAGTCCCAGGACTGTTCAGGTCAGGAAAAACCATAAAGCAGGGCAGGGGTACCCTTCACTTGAAGTCACAAATGCTATTAAAACCCAGCACAGGATACAGATGTCAAGAGGTGCAGACATGAGAAGAGAGATGTACAAAAAAGCCCTGCAATTTAGGGTGCCGAACACCTGTGGAACAAAGCACAATAGTAAAGAGCTCAGGGCAGGGGAAGAGTCCTAACATACACCCCACAGCCAGCATATGCCAATGACTTAGCTAATTCATCAAAACAGCCAGATGAAAGCCAGGGACTAGCCTCACTGTACATGGAGATTTAGCAGCTATCTGAAGAGAATGAAATAAACACAACTGCTACCTTTCAAAGATGTTCTGGTTTTTCTCCTTACAAAAATGATAAGGCCTGCAGGATACCAGCAGAGATTCATGCCTCCCTATTTCTTTTAAATAAAAATCATATGCCCGTAACAAGGACTACTGGATAGAGGGGGGGAAGAACAGATTAACTTTTTCATCTTTCCTTTTGCCCACAGGATATTTTGCTTTGCTGCAATGGGATCCTGCACAGTCTCCAAACTAGATGAATGTGGAGATACATGGAGATACTAGCTTAGAACTCATCCTTTCTCTACTGTCATCAGCAGCTAGTGAGCTCTAGCAATGTGGACGTGCTGCCCATCTATTGTAGTGCTGTACAGAACACAAAGTCTCCAGAAGGGACCCTTCAGGATGCTTGATGTTGTAGTGAGATGCTGGGAATCTGGATGGCCATCACTTTCACAGAGGAAAAGCTCAGAAAGACTAAGGCACGGAACAAATGCATGAAAGCCTTGTGCAAGTGTGTCTAACAGGAGTACTGAATCAGCTGCTTTTCTCAGCAGACAAGGGATAAGCCTGGACTTCATGAAAGTCAAAGTCATTCTCTCTTCTTCAATGCTGATTCACATGGCTTAGAGCAGCATTTTAACAAAGTTATGCAAAAGAAAATGAAAAGAAGAAAAAAAAACATCAACGTTTTCCCACTACAAAATAGCAAAATGCTTCAACGCTTAGGTTCCAACTTTGGACTTCAGGTCTTTGGTTTTAAAACTAAACTGATTCTAGAGTAAAGCTGAGCCAGTTACCGAGGCTTCTTGTGAACAGCTGATGACCCACAATGGCCTTTTAGAGACTCTCTCCAGCATGCAGTACATATTCCTTTTCTCCTAAATCTCTGAAAGCTGTTATAAAACTGACAATGTGGAGGCTTTCTAAAATAAAGTTATTTTCACCAAGGATAGGGAACCCTCATTAATAATTACAGTCACTGGTGCTGCTTTCCATTTCTGCAGGATCCTGTTCTTGTTGAAGGCCTTCCAAGAGCTATCAGAAAGGCACCTTGATATCTTTCGTGCACAAACATAATACATAAGATCAGTAAATAAACAATCTTAAGGACTGAACCGTGACTACCAGTCAGTTACTGTAGGGTTGACCAGTCATAATTTCTGTTATTATCTTTGACAAAGGACACAACAGTGAGCATGTTGCTTTTGTGTTGGATTGTTGTGTATGTGCTTTAGTGTTCTCTGATGAAGAACAACAAGAACTTTGTGAAGAGATATAGCTATAGCAAAACAAGCTTGTAGGATACAGTCTGAACCTTTCCAATCTCACCGTCATTCCTTTCTGGAGAACCAATGCCTCAGCCCTGATTGAGCGCTAAATCCAGACCCCAACAGCCAAATATGACAGAGCAAACACTGAACTTGCACTTGAAAAATACCGAATTATACAGCAATCAGGATGTGAACACAGGGGGAAAAGTGCCAGAGGATATGTATCCCTAGTCCATTAGTTTATTTGAAAGTATTTTACATTTTATTAAAGTAAAGCAGACAGGATATAAGCACTATAAACTTTCCCCTGAAAGTGAGCATTGCTGGCATTCCACTTGCTTAAATTATTACCTTTTCAAGGGCTGGTTAATCCTTGCCCCTCTTAGTTAACAGAGGAAATAGTATGTTGGGTGTTTCACTTCCCAGGCCAAAGCATAACGGTGCTTCTGCAAGACCAGCTCTGTCTTCCACTATTTTTTTTTTTTTCCCCTTTGGGAATCTATCTCTGTGTTCCTGGCACACAACTACATTTTCTTCCATGGGCAATATCTCTTGCTTGAAATCTCTTCTGACAACAGTCACATTTTCTGAGATGCATGATTAAAGAGACTAACTTAAACTTTTTACTAGAGAAACTGAAATGCAACTTACTTGTTTCCAATGAACCGGAGGAAAAAATAGTCTCCTTACAGAGGAATCTGCAATTTTATAAGAAAAATGAACAGGTCAATAATCAGAAAAGATGAAATGGAAAGGAATATGAGGTTTTTTTTTCATTTGCAAATGCCATCTCATCAAAATAGACTTGTTTTGCTGGAATATGTTTTCAGCAAGAGTAAATCATCCTGAAACCAGACTTGTACTTGGACTACCTCGGACCATTTCATTGAGCTTGTCATTGATTTGAATAATTTTCATCCAGGTTAAAGCATCTAGATACTGTTAAAACTACTTCTTAAGTCATTTACATGTCCTTATGTAGAATGTATAGCTTGTTGCTCGGACTATAACAAAATGTTGAGTCCCACCCACATAGTCATTTTGGTATTTCAGAAGTCACTATCTTGCAGTAGTTTCATTCTAAGTATCAAATGAGTTTTTAATTATTTGTATCAATCTAAGATAATCTATTTAAATCCTCTCTGAATATCTGACAGAATGTGAAATTCTTTCTTGATAGCCTTACCATTAACGTTCAGCTCAAGATTGATTCCAAACCAAAGGACTGCTCCTGCAGCAGACCTCAGTTTGGTCTTTCATTCAATGTCATTGTTGAAAAGCTTTTCAGCTTAGTTCTTCTCAAAAACAAAAACCTGCCCTCAGTCACTGCTTTGCTGCTAAGTCTTTTCTCCCATAGTTTGAAACTTTGGGCTCATTTTCCTCTTTGCCAGGAAACCTATCCAATCGGAAGTTATTGGAGACTGAAATCTACCTTCACATCCTCTCCCAGTTGGCACAGACAGTGGGACTTGGATACAGGTGCAAATACAGGGACAGGCAGAAGAAGAAAGGTGCAGAGGGAGTTAAGGGGAGACAAGGAGGTAGTTTGCTTCCTCTCTCCTACAGATTTGAACAATGTTTTTGATGCTAGAAGAACTAAGGCACCACAGAAAAATTAGTCATTACTAGTAAATTGTATTCCTATCCTACGCCTCAGCCACTCTCAAGATCAGTCCAAGACAATGGCAGAAGAGCACATATTAGCTACTGTATCTCAGCATAGTCACCATAGTTTTAAAACTGGGCCTTTTAAGATTGTGGGGGCCAGCAGAATGATTTCTGTTGAATAACTCTGAGTTTAAAATGAGACATCCTCTTCCCCTTCTCCTTTGCTGCTTGCAGTGCAGGTGCAAGCTGACAGCTCCATGACTATAAATTGCTGCTGGAGCCATTGAAGCCTTCTCTTCAAAGCAGATGCTCGCCTTTTCTGCATGAGTAGCAAAACATGTGCCCTGACTGTCACCAGCTATTTTTAAAGGATGGATTTCTTCATTGCTTGTTTATAGCTTTATGTGTTGGAAAAAAGAAATAAAAGAGGAAAAAAATGTCTGTGAGGCAACACGCATCCTTTGGAGGCACTGGTGAGATCTGGAGAGTTACAAATTATCTGTTTTGCAGTATGAAACCAGAAAGCCAAACTGCTAAAAGCATAGAATATTACAGAGACCTTTGAGTGAAAAGTAAAGAAGTATGCCAACAGAAAAGAAGCTTCCCTCTTAAAAAGTTTCAGGCCATTATCCTGCAGCTGCAAGTTTCCTGACAACAGTCAACGTCACATGCTTTTCAGCTATGAAGCAGTTCACTCCTTCCCAGGTCACTCAAGGATAACATCCTGAGACTCTGGACTCTGTTATAAGTAATAATTTCACAGGCACTGTCCTTTCTACTGCAGACTCATTCCTCCAGATTGCTTGTGAAGACTCCCCAAGTTTTACATCTGTAAGGAGCAAAATGAAAAACAGAGAATGCCCCCATCAATGGCCTATCATGAAACAGGAAGCTGATGCAAACAGCAGCTCTGCAATGAAAGAATGACAAAAATACAGTTGGAGTTGGATAAATTTGTGTTGCTTTTCAGCTCACTCACTGAAGAGGGAGGAAATATGTGACAGTGCAGTATAATTATTCTTTTTCCACTGTCGGAGACGCAGGACAACCACATTACTCATGCAGAGCCATGAGCAAAGCTGCACAGATCCTCCCAAAACAAGTGGCAATAGAAGATTTTTCCTCATCATGCCATCTGCAGAGTTGATGACACATTTTTGCTTGCTTCCCTTCAGAGTCACATGGGTTCCTAGGCCTCTCTTCCCTTTCTTTGATGTTGATCATAGAAAAAATGATGTCACTCTTGACCAAAGGTTGGCACCAGGCACAAGTGCAACATCAAGTGAATTTCATCAGTAATTAATAACATGCTTGCAGTTCCTGCTTCAAGAGTGCTAGAACTTGTGCCCAGAACAATTGCATTTGATTCATTTAATCTCTTTCCTGATCAGTCCCATGTTGCCACCTGCCTCCTTGATCAATCTTGTTCAGTTCTATTCCCCTCCAACATGTAGGAGGACAAAAGCCCTCTCCACATCCACTGTTTCACAGCGTCAGATAGTTGAAAGAAATCTTGTCTCTAGGCTCCTGCTTACCTGTCCAGATAGCATGGTAAAGAGATTATCGTAGAACCATTGAGGTTGCAAAGACCAGTAAGATCATCCAGCCCAACCATCAACTCATGCCTGTGAACTCTCTAGGCCATGGTACCACTTCTTCTCTTTTCTTGAACACTCTAGGGATGGTGATTCCATCACCTCCCTGAGCAGCCTGTTCCAATGCCTCACCACCCTTCCTGAGAAGACATTTTTCCTAATATCCAACCTGAACCTCCCCTGATGCAACTTAAGACCATTCCCTCCTGTTTTATCGCTGTTACCCAGGAGAAGTGGGCAACCTCCACATTGCTACAACCTCCTTTCAGGCAGTTGTAGAGAACAATAAGGTCTCCCCTGAGCCTCCTCTTCTTCAGCCCCAGATAATCCCAGTTCCCTCAGCCACTCCTCGTAAGATTTGAACTCCAGACCCTTCACCAGCTTTGTTGCCCTTCTCTGGACATGCTCCAGGGCCTCACTGTCTTTCTTGCAGTAAGAGGCCCAAAACTGAACACAGGATTCAAGGTGAGTCCTCACCGATGCCAAGCACAGGGGGTCAGTCACCTCCCTGGTCCTGCTGACTGCACTATTTCTGATACAGACAGAATGCCACTGGTTTTCTTAGCCACCTGAGGCAAGATTTGGAAATATTTTTGATGTTCAGATCAGTTGAATGCAACCACCAGTATATAACTCTGCTCCTACCACCAGCTTCTGTATTAAGGTTCATTATGTCACGATTTACTAGGAAAACCGTTATAGTACCTAATACAAACCTTTTGAAAAGCTGTGAGCTCCCCTCTGCCAAAGGTATAGAGATCTCAGCATTACTGTAGCACAAAGGAACTTTAATTGGCCACTGCTTCTGCACCTAGCACTGGTTGTCTGGGCACTTGCCCAGAAGTCTGCCCTTATAGCAAAAGAAAAGAAAGAAGAGTTCTGGGTGAATCCTGGTGTTACCAGGATGGCCAGAAGCACAGAGGAGAGGTCCCAAGCCAACATCAAGCAGCAATGCACACATCTGCATCCCCTGAGCCCCCTGAATGCGCTGCCTGCACCCAATGGCCACTGCCCAGCAGCTCCAGGCCTCAGTCACTTCAGCTCTCTGGATGGGGGCCAAGAGGTTGTCACACTACCACAACTCTGCTGTGCAATACATGCTTCTTTCCCCGTGCCAGCTTTATCTCACAGATGGGTTTTTTTTTTTTGTTGTTGTTTTTTTCTTTCTGTATACACTTGCAGTGATTTAAGGAGTCAAATGACGAGAAGGCGCAGGAGCTGGAGTACTCGCATCCTGCACGCAGGATCAGTGGATAAGAACTGCGTGAAGGAAGTGAGCTATCCACCCACACACAATTTGATTTCATGGCTTTTTTTCTTTTTTCTTTTTTTTTCTTTTAGCCATTGCAATGAAACATTTTTGCCCTGATCCCTCTCCCCTCCACTGTGTGTGTGTATCCATGTGGCCGGTTCCCTCCAGTGTTTATTCGGCTGCAGAGAAGTGAAACGATTTCTGGGCAGGATGTCCAAAGATAAATCTGGCTTGTGGTGAGAGTTAAAAAGATTACAGTAAGGCCTTGTTTACAAAAGAGAAGGATCAGCTGCTGTTCTTGGAGTTTGTTTAAAAATTCTTTTTTTAACCATCCCTTTTTGTGTTTAGGTTTGTTTCTCTTGTTAAATAAATACCCTCTAAAGTCTCCATTGATCACCTCTGTGTTGTGTGCAAGGAGAGGAGAGAGATTTTCATATTGGGTCATCAGCTTCCTAGAAAAGGTTATTAAGCATCAGAGAGGGGCAGCATTAAATGCAGTCTGGGGCTGATCCATGCGGCCCAGCTGTGACCAGGCCTCGGCTGTGATATCAAGGCCCTGAAAGATGGGGAGGTGTCACTTATGATAGCATGTGAGGACTTTCACACTCAGTACACAATTAAGCACATCACTGTGATGGTCTGGATTTCTACAGCACAGCACCTAATGACCTGGACTGCCTGTTTCCACCTCAGCAGCAGTAATATCGGACAACCAGAGCAGCAACAAGGCCTCTGGCACATAAAACAGCTCATCCAAACACGTGCATCTTCCCAGCCTCTTCAGCCTCGTCACCCTAAAGGGCTGATGAAACTTTGTGCAGAAAAAGTGGATGAAGAGGAAGCTAATGCTGACCTCTGTTGACAAATTAATAGAAGAAAAAGTCAGCTTCTTGCTCAGTAAGTCCATACTCTGTGGATCACTTTGCGGTGTAACTTTCTATTCTCCAGCATTGAGGATGCTTCTCCTTCCCTAGGTTCACACACTGCAGAGGCTGACACCATGACTAGTGTTTCTCTAGCTCACACTGAGCATTTATCAGTGTTCCCTCCATGAGCACAGCACTCCCTTTCATTGCTTTTGGCTGGCTGGGGAAGACAGAGTCACAGACTGGTGTTCAGTCCAGGTCCACAGGGCTACTTTGAAATGCAGTTCATAGGACTCTGTTTCCCTCCCCAGTGCAGAAAGCCTTATTTCTTACAACACACAAAGGGGGTGCATGTGAATTCAGACAATTAGATCTATGAATTTATATGGGAGAGAACAAACTGAATTCCAGCACATCCCTGTTTGGAAGAAAACAGTACTTTGCTTAGCTGGGATTTCCTAAAATAAAATAAAAGCAGATGACAAGGGAGAAGGTGAGTAGAATTCATTTTAGGAGAATAGCATTAATGCATTTGAAGTAGATACTGTTTTCCAAGAAAGCAGAGATGTGTTTCAGGTTCTTGAAGGCTGGTTCATTGTTAAAGCCAAAATTAACTGCAGAGACCTGAATGTATTCATCAGTATATATTACCTCTTCACAAATGTTTACGAGGAATTAATAAGAAACAGGGTGCAAGTCCTAAATGAAACAAAAGCTGCCAACATTCAAATTTCTCTCTGGAACAAGAACTCCACCTTCAACAGAGGACCTCATTTTGCAATGTCTCTTTCTTAAAAAATAGCAAGGCAAAATATACATACAGAGCTGACATGCAGTAATTATTTTTTGCAAGCTAAGATAAAAATCTGGGAAGACTGGGAAAATCTTTTACAAAATTATCTTGTCTCACATCAAGACACAATCCATATGACTGACAGTTTAAGTTATGAGCATTAACACACTTCAGCCAAGAGCTTCTTTCATTTTCAGTTAATATATTTGTTCAATCATCCAACCAATTTGTTCAATTATTCAAGTATTCAGTGACTGCAGCAGTTATACACGAAGTAAATTTATGCAAATAATTGTGTTAACTAGCAGCTTCTGGCTGAGGATGTAGAGGAATGGTCAAATACCCAAATATCACCCATTCCTTGCGTGGCCTACAGATAATTTCTTTTTCTGTTCTACCACATCCTTGTCATTTCCACAGTGGTCAAATCAAGACATCCTAAAATGCTAATTTAAAGTCATGACACAAGACCTAGAAACAACAACAATGAAATGATACTTTCTCAGGAAGCCTACCTGAAGCTTAATTCCATTCTTATTTTCCAAGCTGCCAGATCTGAATTTGTGCAGAGGCTTTAGAAACACTGACGCAATTTATTTGCCTCATGCCAGCTCTTTACCTGAGGATAACATCAATCCCTAGATTTCCTCATTCAGTGCCAACAGTGACCAATCAATCCTCTGCTTATGATCTCCTTTCAAAGAATTGCCAAACAGTTCTTGCACAACTACTAATGAGGCCAGTTAGAAATATGGTCACCTCAGTTTTTTACCTCTCCTCCTCCATTCTTTCTCCCCATTGGTTGGGACAAACATGGGAGGGAGGCAGAGAAGTTTTTGAGCACTTTCTACTTTCCTATCACTAAGGACACTATAATGAAGCTGACAGAACCGTTAGGATTAATTTGATGGTGGAATTAAGCATCTGGACAAAAATTGGATATGACGGATTTTCCCCATTAAGGTTTTTGGTCTGAGCTCAAGATGTAATTGCATTGGTAATCATTTTAAGGCAATTATGCTAAGTGAATTAATGGTATGTAGCTTTATTTACAACATATTCCCTTTCCCCAAGGATTCAGAGCTCCTTCCCCTCCCTATCCTCTCCTTCCTTAAGCAGTATATTCCTGCTGAAATACTGACAAGCTCTGGTGGATTTAATCAGCTGCTTATTCTCAGAAGCTGTATGCAGATGTATTGATTTGAGGACTAGCTAGTTTAGCCTCTGATCTAGAAACCAGTGGTTTTATATCATCTCAGAGCACCTGAGGATATCACCTTGAAGTATTTCTCATGATTTGGAGCTGGTCAGCATGTGGAGCTTAATGCAGCTGCAGTGATGATGACGACAGAGATATGTCATGACCCAGTCTCCCATTCCCTTTCATACGAAAGAGCTTGAATAGCCCAAGGCCAAGAGAAGAGATCTGAAGGTATCACATAATGAAGGCACCCTGCTCCCCAGGAAGCCTGTCATTAGCATTAAATATGAAGGGAATAAAACAGATACATGTAAACCAAGGTGTCCAACAGGGAATGAAAAAAAAAAGAAGTAAAACAAAATGAGAAATCCATGAATAAAACCCTGTTGAGGTCACATTTGAAAACTCTCTGGGTAACCAGGCCAGCATTGTCATGCAAATTAAGTTTGAAGGATAGTTTCTTGCTTGGGTCATCCCTGTCTCTTCCCAGTGGAGCGTATCCTACACACCAGGACATCTTGCACAAAAGGAAGGAACATCTTTCACAGATGAGGAGGCTGAAGGTATACGTGCTTTTGGCCCTGGAGAGCCACATCCCAAATTAATATACTCAGAGGAGGTACCAAGAATCCTGTGTCTACCATGTCACTGAAGGGTGACAATTAGGAAACCTGGTAGTTTTGAGTGCCTAAGGATGAGAACAGAGCCTGGGCTGTGGAGGTAACCTCTTAATCATGCAGCAGTCTTCACACTCCTTATATCAGGACAGGTAATGTTAAAAGATACAAATCAAAAAGGCCATTCTTATAAACAATGCTTCTTCTCTCTATATCTTGATGGCACATAGGTTGCACTTTCAGGCTCTGCCACGTATGAACAAGAGATCTGAATTTGATGTTCCCTAGGCACTGACTTCATCCCTCTGCAGGACCTCCTGTCTCTTTTCAGATCCTAAAGACTAAAAGCAATCATACATTTTCATACACCATACATATAAATCTTTGCCTAGTTTTGCTAAGGAAACAATGCTTACATGATTAAATTTTGCCCCCTCTGGTCAGTTACTAGAGATATGAAAAAGCTAAAACTCATAAGCAGAGGCCTCAAAACACTTTAAATTGAATACAAATAGATGACCCATTAGAAAAGAGTTACTTAGTCAATGCTAAAAAATGTAAGCGTTACGCTGGATTGGGCACCAGAAAAGCCACTTGCACAGTGTTCAAGTTTGCAAAAGAGATTATAACATGAGTCATGACTTCTTCACCATGCATATTTCCTAGTATCTAATAAGGGAGGTTGGCAGCATGTCATTGCTTAGTTCTTAGGGGAAAACAAGCATCAGATAAAAAGTATTAAAAAATAAGCCTTGCTGGAGGTTCATCAAAGGATCCTCTGTCTTATAAAGGTCACTGAGGTGACTTCAGGCCTTCAGTCACCTCAGTCTATCACGCTTCCCTTGCAAAGGTGTCAAGCTTCCTCCCTTGTTTAGAAAGTCTCATCTTGTCGCCTTTGGGCTTCTACTTTGCAAATCCTTTCCGTCAGCTGTCCCCAAAGCAAGCCAGTTCCCACTTTAAATGGGTGGGGACACTGCCATTTTGAGCTACTCTCCATCTTTCTTTATTAAATGCTTCTGAAAGTCTTGGCCTAAGTGACTTGCCTGCATCTGTGGCAAAACTAGGAGTCCCAGGAGTCCCATCTGAATGCCTGCCCTCTAAAATCATCCTTCCTCTATGAAGGTCAGCAAATCCCTTTCCTGTGCTCCAGAAATGATGGTATATTCCATTAGCCTTCACATTGCCCAGCAACCATCAGAAAAAAAAAAGAAAAAAAAATTAAAAATCATAATCTTGATTCCAGTTCAAACATGAAGATGCAGTGCTGCCATCAGCCCCGGCCATTCTCTCACGAATACGTTACCTCGCTTCCCTGTTAAGGTACTGTTCACTTTGCAGCCTGCAGACATTCACCTATATGATTCCTTCTGTCTTTGGGAAACATCCAGGTTTCCCCCACAGAGCAAAAGGAAACCACAGCCCAAAGGTAAAGGAGAAATGATGTACCATACTGTACACCTTTTCCAGGATGCAAAGACCCCGAAGGCCTCCAGCTTCTGGGAACACACAGGGGGAATTACACCTCTTGTCACCTTGTGTTAAGAGAACCTCAAGCATGCGGTTCTTCCAGAGATTACTGGAAACTGCTCAGTGGTGCTGAACACGAGGAAGGCACACAAATCTCTGAGCCAGGAATTGTGGCATTAAAGCTGAGGGATTTAACGTGTGAAGAAAGGAAGAGACATTCACAAACATATCCCAGACAGTGCAAATCCTGTATCTTTAGTGTCCTTAAGCCTAAAACAAAAACACAAAACAAAACAAACAAAAAAAAACCCAGCAGTTATCCTTTTAGAATAAAAAGCAGAGCTTTGTGTCAGTCAGAGGAACTAACTCATTTCCAGTATATGAGGATCTGGCTTGATTTTTTGTGTTTGATTCATACTCCTGGGCTTAGATCTGTTGTTCTGTATCGTTCCTATCTCACACGGAGCATCTAGAAACTATTAGAGCTAGATGAAAGAGGGGCATAACACAAGGGCAGATGAAGAGCTGAATGGGTGTGGGCAGGTGAATTGGAGCACAGGAGAAGCGAGAGCCCTCGGGGCTTGGGCTTTGAACGGATAACCATGATTCATGGAATATTTATTTGGATACATCAGATTCCTGCAGGGTAGATGATGGAAACTTTGGCAGAAAAAAACAAAATAAGAATCTGTCTTGGTTGAAGGGCTACATGAGCTATATCACCTCTCTGGATATCTACATACATACCCAGTATCGAACATAACTCTTGGATGACAACAACCGTTAAGCTAGAGCAAATGGCAAAGTCTCTCATGCTCAGAGAGT
The DNA here is from genome assembly GCA_030625065.1 of Alectoris magna. Lineage (NCBI taxonomy): Eukaryota > Metazoa > Chordata > Aves > Galliformes > Phasianidae > Alectoris > Alectoris magna. The sequence goes on from CM060567.1 coordinate 10,772,429, forward strand.
GAAAGTGGACTTCTTTCTCTATAGATGTGAAACACATTGAAGTAACCTGTTTCTAACTGATTTTTTTTCAGTGCCTAACTTCATCCTCACCCTCAACTACTTTTCTGTCTCAGCCATATAGGCGGGAGATGTTTGAAAGAACAAGACTGGTTCGTGCCATGTGTATGCTTCAGATTTTGCTTTCAAAAAACTCAGGTGAAATAAACTTGTCTTTACAGAATTAAGTCCCAAAAAGGTAAAAAAAAAAAAAAAAAAAAAAAAAAAAAAAGTGAAACGTTTCTTGAGAGCTTTGATAGGTCTCTCTAGAAGAGGCTATAAAAGCTTTAATGCTACACAATATTCTGATCTGTATTCACCTGGATGTTCTTACTAATCAGAAGTGCTACTTCAAACCTTTAAAAACTTGAAGAATCTGGTTAGATATGTGCATAAGAAAGTGTAAGTGATAAGTAAACCAATTTTATCTATTTCTTTTCCTATGTTCAGTGAATGATTCCTCAATTCATTGCAGGTGGCATACAGTATCTTAGATATTCTCCTTCATCCTTGAGCAGGAGTAGCACTTGAATTCTGAGGCTGGAAAGACAAGGCTGTCTAACCTCAGTGTGTGTCAGCTTCTAAGAGCACACCTGAAGGTTTGGACCTGAAAGACTTGCAAGCATTACAACAGCAGGTTTACCAAAGAGTTGGGATTTTATGTTATTTGTCACATGTCCAGACTGTCCATCTCACCCATGAGCTGTCTTTCTTCCTCCCAGGACTCGGGAGCATAATTATAATAATAATTATCAAAGCTCATATTGTCATGTGTTAATAGAGCCATGATGATGGACCACATGAGCGCTGCTAGGATCAGAGAAATTATGGCCCTAATGATCCTCAGGAGGTCACTACAGCCAGCATTCTTCAGGCTATGGCCCATGGTCTAAGAGGCATCAGGCAGTAGCCCAGAAACATCACAACTTCATTTGCCAGCATATGCACTCATTTCCACTTGTGGGACTAAGTAAGGAAGCTGGGGAAAGGGATGACAACAATCCAGTTTGCAGCAGGCTGGAAGTGCAACCTATTGTAGAACCACTGATCTAGGTAGACTGTGATTCCTCCCAGATCAGAAAGGTGAAGTCATCCTTGGAAGAACTGAGAGAGGGTAAATAGGGGCTGAGGAACCAGTTGAGTCTGATCCCCTGTCCTAAGGCAGGATTAAGCTCTATTGAAGCATTTCTGCCAAATACTTTTCTAACTTCTTAAAAAATCTCAAATAACACAGATTACACCCCTTCCCTAGGCAATGTATTCCAGTATTTGACTATTGTGACTGTGAAAAAGTGTTTCCTAATGTCTAATCTGACTCTCCTAGCGCAATTTAATCCCTTTACTTCTTACAGAACTTATAGGAGAGCCAGAAGACAGTTTATTCCCTTTCTTAGCCCCAGGCAGCACAAGGTAAAACAAATTAGAATATACTTCACTACAAGTGTACAGTATGCAGTATAGAGAAGCTGAATCTTTAGCCCATGGAAAGCTGTTCTGTTGGGAACAGAAAACACCATGCTTCTCCTCCTCAGCAATAAGAATATACAAGATCAGAATTAATAGGAGTAAACTGCAAATCCCAAGGCTTCCTTGATTTATCCTATACAATCTTCCTTGGGGAAAAAAACAACACCTACTTGTCCCCAGACCAGCTCATATTAAAACAAACAAACAAAAACTGAATGCAAAGTTTTCCCAAGAGGATCCCACTGTCTCTAGAGTTCTCTCCCCTCCTTTACTGTGCCAAGGTATCAGAAGGCCCAATAAAAAGAGGGGGGGGGGGAAAAAAGCGTTAAGAAAGGAATCTTTGTGAGCAGCTGTTAAAAGAAGGCTGAGCACTTTTATTTATTTATTTTTCTTTGGGTAGTATTGATGGGAAGAGAGAACAACAAAGAATTGCTTTTGGAGTAGCCCAAAAGCTCCCTGCTGACAGGTCAGTCCCACCCCCTACCTCCCGAGCACACAAGGACCCTTTTCAAAGAGAATCACCTGGCCCATAAATTCCAATTTATGTTAATTTAAGAAAACAAATGACCAACTCCAACCTTTGAGAGTGTTTAGGAATGGCAGGATTAAGCAGGGTGATTAAAACTGAAAGGCCTCTCCTTGGCACACTACTTTGCAGGTGGGGTTTCCTCCAGTCCTCATTTTGTGACTTCACTGTCCAAAGCCTCCAAGAGGTTAAACTGGAATAGCCCAGGCATTTGAAAACACTATGTAGACTGGAGAAAGGACAAGAGAGTCACATTAAGTGACTTCTTGCCTTCACCTTCCTTTCTCCAGTTATCTGTATAAAACCCTCAGAGCACCTATATTTAGACTGGGATATATAAAGAGACACAGATGCACACTTGACCCGGGATCATTTCCCATTTTCTATTAAATTGAATCATTTTTAGCTTCTGTGCTGCTTTCTTCAATGATCTGGGATCTGGCCAAGGACAGGAAAAAAAAAAAAAAAAAAAAAGAAAAAGCTTTTTAGGACCACTTTCTGAATAAACATCTTGCCTGAGACTTAATTACAAATGTGGTGCACCAGTTTAGATAGGCAGCAATGCTGGATTCAGCAGGGAGATGGTTCAGAAGTCAAGGCCAAACGCTTCGGCTTTGTGAAGCAGTGGAAAAGAAAGCATGGGTTCATTATATCCCTTTACCCCAAACAAACTGAACTGCAGCACTCCTGGGCCAGCACATCTCCTGCTATCAGCCTTGTTCTCTTCACATATAGAGGAAAGTTTCACTTGAGGGCAAGCTGGGATACTCACCCCTACTCCTCTTTATGGGAGGTCAGAAATTTCTTCACAAGTGGACTGAAACTCTCTCCTTTCCAGTTTTAGTTTGTTCCTGGCCACGTTTATCATTGTGTTCCGGTAAGAAACTTTTCCAACTTAAATAGCTCTTTCCTCTTTTCTGGCATCTTACTCTCTTCAACCTCAGCACCGACAGTTGGACTAGATGATCTTAGAGGACTTTTCCTACCTTAATGATTCTTTGACTCTACAGTAGTCATGAAAAGTTATGCCATTCTTTCTTGAGCTCGGTTTTCCTAGAAAAAGCAAGCAAAGTTCCCTCCTTTCCCCTATGAAACAGGGTCTCCTATGCCATTTTTCTTCTAGGGACCTACTTTTTTATTCCTGTGCTAACCTCAGTGCCTAATGTGTATAGAAATAGGCTGCAAGTCTAGTCATAAAGCAGAAAGTTTTGGCTTCAAGTACCCAGGCGATAGCATAAAGGCCGAGTTACCAGGATTTGGTGTAGGGATGTTCAGACAGAGAGTCCTGGAGGGCAAAAACTCAGAAAAGACTCCTCCTGGCTACGCCAGAAGTATTTTTCATGTTTCTACACAAAAGAGGAGTACTCTGAGATTGTCAGCTCTCAGATGTATGTCCATGCCTCTTTCAAGCCTCCATGATGTAGACCCCTAAGAAATCCCTGTCTCATCTTTTCATGTTAACAGCAAGAGGACTCCTCAAGTAAGGAAATCCCACAGCAGACCCTCTACGGATGCGCACAGGACAGGTGCAAGGCTGCTTTCTCCTCAAATGGAGATGACAAAAGCTTCTCACACTATCCAGCCTGATTTTTGGGCCATGCAACCTCCATCTCTCAGGAAGATTCGCTGAAAGCACTTAGTAAACAATAGGTTGGACAGAGCAGAGGTAACAAGATCAGTGCTTTTGGGTGCTGCTGTAACTATGGTTACAAGGAAAAAGTGCCTACTCCTCTGAGTTTAGAAACCTAGCAAATGGTGATGACGGACAGCAGTGTTTTTACACTGATGGCTAACTAAGCTCCACCACATCACGCTCACTCCCCCTCCTCAAAGGAACAAAGAGAGAAAACATGATAAGGTTTGAGATAAGGACAGGGATATCACTCTCCAATTATCATCAGAGTCAAAACAGATTCAGCATAGGAAGATAAAATTAATTTATTGCCTACTAAAAGAGACTAGATCAGTGAGAAAACATAAGTAAAAAATCCCTTCTCCCTTCTACCTCTTCCACCTGAGCAGCAGGGGAACAAGGAATGGGGGCTGCGGTCGGTTCATAATGTTTTCTCCTTGCCACTCCTTCATGCTCACTCTCTGCCCCTGCTCCAGTGTGGGGTCTCTCCTGTGGGATGCTGTCTTTCCCAAAGTGATCCTACATGGGCTTCCCACAGGCTGCAGTTCCTCAAGAGCTGCTCCAACGCGGGTCCACACCACGGGGCCCATCCCACAGGAGCTGCTCCAGCACAGGAATTTTTCCCTTTCTTAAATTTGCTCTCACAGAAGTGCAACCAGCATAGCTCTTTGGCTAAGCTTTGGCCAGCAGCGGGTCCCTTTTGAAATAGCTGGAGCTAGCTCTTGTGTAACATGGAGCAGCTTCTAGATTCACAAAGGTCAGCCTTGCAGCCTTCCCATTACCAAAACCTTGCCACATAAATCTGACACAGAATGATGGAAAGCACAATCCAGCCAAAGCTCAGCTTGGCGATAGAAACACCCTAACATCATTTCCATGACATTCCCAAATACGATTCTTTGGGAGAAAGAAAGAGTTAAATACATAATGTTTTAATTTCCCACCTGAAGTTTCTCTGTGTTTTCCTAGAAACTGAAGAGATGAAAGATCTGATTGCTTGATTGATTACTACATCCATTTCTTTATTTTTCTTCTCTTTAAATTTCTTCCCTGCATCCCCAAAAAGTGGATTTCTTTTTCCTTCCCTTCTCCTTCCCCACCCAGCTCTGTTTGAACTGTATTTTCTGAGGCTTTGGTAAGGATTTCAGATGCCCAACTAAGCTGACCTGAATTCAGTCTCTTTTCCAGAAGAGAAGCATACAGCATTTCTTGAAAACTAGTTCTCTCATCTCAAGATCTCCTATACTTATGCTTCCATAACAGAAAGAGCCAAAAGCTTCAGTAACTTCAGAAAATGTTGGTCATTATCTTTGCATAGTGAAGACAGCAATCTGAGCTTTCAAACAAACAAAAAAGTCATTCTTTAAAAAAATAAAATTAAAAAAAAAAAAAACAGAAAGTGGGAGATGCCAACATATTTATTCCTAAACAAAACTTTTCTAGCACAACCCTGGGCTTCCCAACAAGCAGTTTTGTGAGTGAACTTCATAGTATGACATCAGTGAACAGATGGCAGGCAAAGCTGTTGGCAGGGTGATGAGAAAGCTGGCCATTTATAATGGAAAATGTCCTGATAAAAAGGAATGTGCTTGTTTTATTCCATGTTAATGTTTATAAAATTCCTTTCCCGAGGCTTCCTCAAGGATCTTTTCATCATTATTGTATTATTATTAATAATAAAGCAAATGAAGGGAAAAATGTGCATAGCAAATGACATTTTAAGTGCCCCAGAAAGCTTTTCAGCACTGGTGGGGTTGATTACGTTGTGATGATTTGTTACAAGCTTTACAGTTACAAGCCACAATGGTGCGGACACTTCTCCCAACAGGGTTAATTGTATAATAATACTCAGTAACTGGCAGGCCTTCACCTTTCAAGGGAGGACTCTGGAGTGTGAAGACGTGCACTGATGCTGCCAAATTTCTGCACCTTGAGAATCTCTGAATGCTAATGTGCCTCCAATCTTTCAAAGGCTGACTTTCAGCTGGATACAATTCAGGGTGGATCCATTATGTAAGAGGTGAGGAACAAAGCTGGGCTTTTGAGAAAAAAAAAAAAGATACCACTGAGGAGTAGTTTATGCCTTGAAAAGTCAAATCCAGGTGTTTCAAGAACTATTCCCTAATTTAAGTAACGTTCACCCTAATAATATTTTCTGGAAAATATAGAGATGAGGCAGGACACAAAAACAAGCAGGAGGACGTTCCTCTAATGGATTACCACTGGAAATTCTGCACTAGCACAGGACAGGAGGAGACACATAATGAATTGCCTTTTCCACCAGAGAGAGTTCAAACCATGGGATGAAAGCAGTATCCCAGCAGGACTCATCAGGCCTGACCTCCCTCAGGGAGGTATGTGCAACACAAGTCACTGCTGAATGAGGCAGCAACAGCATTTCTCAGCTGGGTCCTAAGCAGGCACCTCCCTGAACAAACAGAAGATGCTAACCATAGATGTCAGGAGATATAGAAGAGCTCAAACTCTCCTGGGTCCAGGCATTCCTGCAGAATCACCAGCAGTTGGAGGCAAAGGCAGACTCCTAGACAAGGGCTTCCTCAGTCTGGGGCATCCTGTTTTGTGTGGAACTTCTCAACACACTGCGCTGCCAAGTCACAGCATGGAGAAAGAAGGCATTTCCTCCCACTCCTCCATTTTCCCCCTGCTTCCCTTATTTCCAGGGACTCAAAACCAACCATGCCTTGCTGAGCTGATAACTTCTTACAAAAAAATCACTTCACTTTGATAAGGCAGGAGGAAGACTTGTACTTTGGATTAGTCCCAGCACAATCACTTTGCACAGAGCCCCACTTAAGAGAGAAAAAAAAAAAAAGTGACAAGACTAAAGATAGTTTAAAACCAAATAAAGTAGGGGAGCAATTAATAATAAAGATTATTATCAGATAGTCCTTATCAGTCCTTATCTCCCTGCCACTTACAAAAGCAGTTGATATCACTATTTCCATTGTAGAGACAGTGAAACTGAAGTCTAGGGAGGCCAAACCATTCACCCTCTGGTTGGTCTAGGCAGACAGCCATGTAACTACAGAGAAATCCTAGCTGTACACTCTTTACCTGATGCATTGTGTCCACCACAATGAAAATGTAACAAAATAGAATCTGTCTCAGAAAATAGGAAGCAAAATATTTCTATCTTTCAGAACAACAACAACAAAGAACTGGGTAGCCAGACTGTCTTTCCAATGTTATTTAGCGATAAAAGGATGGAGAGGGCAGCTGTGGTCCCATGGTATCCACACACAACCAACAGGCAGTGACCCCCTGCCACGTTACAGCAACATAACTAAACAAACAACTTGTTGTTCCCTTGGGACAAATTCCTTGGTGGGGACAGTCTATTTTCAACATTTCCATATCTGGATGCCATTGCATCCACCTATGCCCACATTAAGCCACCATAAGCAGATCTAAAGCCTCTATCTCATCCTGAACACCATGGCAGAGACCAGCAGTGCCGGAGTTTTCTCATAGAGTCACAGACTAACGCCTCATAGGTGCAGAAGACTGGGTCAATCTCAACTAGATGCTGAATTCAGAACAAACTCCAGGGCCACGCTTGAAATCCAGCATCTTTTGCATTTCTTCCCACTTCCCCCTTTTCTTGGTTCTGAGATGTCCTCAATTTACCCAATGATACATTAAGAAAGCTCTTATCTTTTAGGCAAAATCTCAACTTGGAAAAGCTACAGGAGTTATAAACTATACATCATCAAATTGCCTTAAGCTCTCCAGCTCACTGTGGTTTGATAGCCTGCCTAGTGGACCATTCCTAGCCCTTAAATTAATTTGCAAAGCATACTTTTTTTTTTTTTTTAGTTTCTTTCCATCTGCAGCATATTCTGTTCTATCTTCCCCGTACAGTTTTGCTGCCCTGGAACAACAATTGTAACAAAAACAATAAAAACTAACAGCAACAACAGTGTGTTTAATTTCAGGCTCCACTGTGGTCACTTCCCTGCTGAACATAGTAGGGAGACATGGATGCAGGCACTGGGTTCCATCTCTCTCCTGCCGAGGATCCAATATCCTGTCCTCAGCTCATACATTTCAGATCTGCCACTGTTTCTGCCAAGAAAGCTTCATTTTACGGGAGGGGAATGAGAAAAAAAATAAGAAAGGAAGAAGATGAGAAAGGAAGATTTTTAAAGGGCAGCCAAGATAATTCCTTCTGGATGTTTTGATCTTTTTAAATAACTTATTTTTCTTGAAAAAAAACTATATTCTGGTGGCCCTCTGCAGGAGATTGCCTACTGGAACAAAATCCCTTCACCACGGGAAGGAAGAAGGTGCAAGATAATATTATTCTTTTCTAACTCTAAGGACAAAAGAATTGTTGGATGAGAAAATGCCACTAGGAACAAGAGGAGATTAATCCTCTTTCAGGTTTGCTGCAATAGTATTGTTCCCTCTCAGATACAGACAAACGTATAGAACATGATTTCACATGTCAAAAACTGGCTCTGGTGAAACAAATCACAGATGGATCCAGAACCAACCCCTGAAAGTCATTTTCCAAGCAGTTTCCAGATGCTTTTATTCCCCGCTACTGGGAGCCATGCCTTCAGTTCAAGGCGCTGCAGGGACTTTGCCTCTTTCATCTACCTGCTCGCATCCATTTCCAAAGAGACCATACTCATGTCTAAAAACACCTTTGTGCATTGCCCAGATCCACCTAGTGGTTCTTCAGCAGCACAGTCCTCCTGTCTTCTTATTGCTGGTATGGGTGTCAAGCTTTAGCACTCAATCAATAAAGTCTACACCTTCAACATGGAAGACCAGCCAAGGCCACAGCTGTCATTTAGCTCAACGTATTCCCAGGCTCTCCTAATTAGTGTCAGTGTTAGGGTGCTGCCCTGGGACGCAAAGAGGTAGCTTTGAGGTGCTTCATCCTGAGATCCAATTAAAAGCCATGAAGTCTCTTTAACACCAGGGCTTTCATGCAATAGGCCCAGGTTTCCACTAGGGCTTTAATTTATTCCTAATTTATTCCTGCACGTTTCTTGCATTTGCTTTAAGTTCAAGCTCCCGAGTTTGTATCCTACTAAAACTTCAGGCTTCTTAGCACTGTTTTCTGTACAGCTCTGTTATTGTCTCCACTTTGGTCGGACTGTTCACTAGAAGACAGCTTCTGTCTGAACTGGTTTGTCACCATTCTCCTAGTTGTGTTTTTTGTGTGGGTTTTTTGTTGTTGTTTTTTTGTTTTGTTTTCCCCTCAAAGTATGCTATCTCAAACTATGAAATTCATTTTGGGTTTTGCAAAAGTCAATACATTCTAAAAGAGTAATAGGACATTATAACACTATAACATGATGGAAAGCACAGCAAGGGCAGCATAGTATCAAAGCCCCAGAGGGCAGCAAGTGAGGACGTGTTCAAACATGACAGCTGTAGACACAGATACAAAGAAAAGAAGCTGCTTACCTTCAGAAGAGCTCAGGTAGGCAGGGTTCTCCAGTGAGACACCCTCACCTCCACTGCCAAGCCTTAAATGAGGTCCGGGAAGGGATGGATCCTGGCTCCACCCCTTCTGATCACTCAATGCATTGCATGCACCTGAGCTCTCCTGGGCTGGCCCTGCCTTCCCACCAGGTGCTCAGTCACTGCTTCAAGCCACGACTTAGCATTTCCACTATTGCCTTATATCCACATTTCCACCTGAAGTGATTATGCCAAGGTTTTCAGCTGGATTTGACCTCCATTGCAATGACAACCTACGGGCTGGAATGAAATATCAGTTGTGAAACACAATGATTTTTTAACTTTGCTGAACCAGGCAAGTAAAGCTCTGTTTAGTAAAGCACGCAGATAGAATTCTGCAGCAGCCTCCATATCCACAGGATCTTAGCTCTGTTCAAAGATCCCTATTGTTACACAGTATTGGAGTATTAATCTAATCTTAAAAGATTAATTTTAATTTTTTTTAAAATCAAAACAGCAGCTGAAGAGCTTCTAATCTGAACAGCAAATCCTGAAACTGAAAAAGAAGCAGAGCTGTGATTCAATCACATTACTGTGACAGCTGAGCCGGTAACCAGAAATGCAGAAACTGGTATAAAATGATGCCACTCAACTATGAAATTCAACTGCTCTGCTTTTGACATTTCATGCAATTTTGATCTGAAAAGAAATAAAATGCCTTCAGTCACTTAGAATGTCTTTACATTCCTATTATCATTTCAGCGGAGTTGATATCTGTACATACATGTTTCTTGTCAATAACATTAAGAAAAAAAATTATTTACAGAATCCCCCTATTAAAAAACGTAGCACAAAGACTGAGTTATTTGGTTAGGATGATAATACAAGCAGCTCCACAAATGCCTTTTTGCAAGCAAAAACATGATTTGTCACATCTCACTTCCTCCAGTTTTCCTTCAGCTTCTACCTAGACCTAATTTGTTCCCAGCTCCTGCGGTAAGGTGATTCACTGAACTTGCATTTAGGCCCTGCATGACTCAGCCAGGTGTTCTTCATACATCTGCATCAAAGAAACACTGAAAATGAGAGAAATCTCTACTTCTCCAGCAAATACTTTTTTTTTTGCCCTCTTCCACCAAATCAGCCCCGGTAGAAAGGTGAAGGTGAGGGTAGTAACATACTTCACTATGCTGTTCTTTACTAAGTGGGTGTGCCTAAATCCTCATTAAGGGGTTAGCGCAGCTCAATCCAGTTCTAAAAAGCTTGTGTAGTCGAAACAAATAAAGGATTCAGTCCTAACACAGCCATTTTCTAGCAGAGTCAGTCCAGGCAGTATTTTACCTAGTCCATGAGTTCTTAGCAGGCTTCAGAAAGTCAGGCCCAAAAAGGTAAATCCACCACTGAAGCATGGGGCTCAGCTGGAACTGGAATGCTGTTAAGGTCCTGAGGCTTATGAACAGAGCCTCCCAGCAGCATTCTTCATCCTAGTTGGATGCTCTTGATGCTACTTCTCTACCCTACTTGTTCCCCTTCCTGCTTCTGGGTTCTGTCTATAAAGACAGCTTCAAGCAACACAGCCTTTATTTCCCAGGGGGATCCTTCTTTCCATATTTGACTCCAAAACTGCATTCTCCCCAGTTCTATACCAGCCTGTCAGTCAAGTGCAGTAGCACCTTTATTGGAACCCAGTGTGTTTGAGACCACTGTCACCTCCAAGCAATGTTTTTCAGCCCCAAATATCCCTTTCGAGCCTATCAGTATAAGAAAGCAGAGGCTGATAATTTGGGACTTCCACAGAATGGCTTGCACAAATACAGCAAGTCTAAGAGCAGAACTCCAATAATTTTCTACAATCAGTTCTCAAGGTAAAGCTTGGCCAAAATCCAGCTTTTTCCCCTTTAAATGAATTGGAATAAAATTGAGTAGTCTGTTCCATTGTTCTTGCTAATACTTCAAGTGTTCCTCCATCCCTCAAACAGCTTTGATGTCATCTAGCTCCACTTAAAGGGGAAAGAATGTGTGATTGGGAATAATTAACAAGCTAAAAATGACTGTGTCAGAACATTTGTGTTATTGAATTACTTGCAGCTACCAGCTTTAGTGAGCTGAGGCGGCGTTTAGGCACCGTTAGAGCCCTTTAAAGGGAAAAAAAGGAATCGAGATTTGATGAAGTACACAAAGTTGGACTTAAGAGGTGCAAGTTAATCTCCTGATTCTGCCTCAAAATTCTCATGTGACATCTGGCACATCACTTAGTCCACTTGCACTTCAGCCTCTCCCACAAGATCCTCAGCTCCAACCCCCCTCCCATCCCCATGACTTGTCTCATTACAGAATAAGCGAATATTAACATTACAACAGAGCTATCTCTTATCCTGCATTCCTACCTCACTCAGCATAAAAGAGTCCTGGATTTTGTCAGTGCCTGTGGGAATTACTTTAATACAAATAATATTCAAGTCAGAAGTCTTTCTTCCCCTCTCTCTTATGTAGAGCATTCTTATTTTGAGGAGATGCAATAATAAAACTGCCAGTCTTTATAACAAGGACTGTAAGCAATCAATGCAGGAAAAAAGTCAACCAACATATGTCTCTTTCTTCTGCCACTACAAAGCAAAAATAAAGACATTTCTGTTGTTCCTCCACAACTGATTTAGCAATGCAGATAGCTTAGTCTCCTGTTTCATCAGAAAAACCAGCACACATTATTTGGAAGAACTTCCCTTTAGTACAGGATAACAGAAAAGCAGAAGTTCAGGCCTTATTAAATCGCATTTCATGCCTAGATTTCTAAGCATTTGAGCTATCTCACCCTCGTCACTAAGATAGCTTTTCTACCAGTTGCACTGCGATCTATCCCAGGGCTCTTACAGATTTAACCTTTTCAAGGCACAGCAAACAATTTAAGACTTGCTTAGACATCCCACTTACCCTCGGTCTACTTTAGATCTAAACTCCAGAAAAATAGCCTGGCTGTTCTATATCTAAGCAGTTTTATAAGAGAGAAACCATATAAATGGTTAGGTGTATGCCATACAAAGCTGGGCTCGAAAGCAAAAGAGCAAGTTTCTGAGGGTTAAAAAAATAAATCAAATGGCAGAACACTAGTTCAGAGCACAACTCTTTGTCTTCTACAAGTTTCTAGAGCCCCCCATTTTCTTTTCAAACCTACTCCTCCCATGAAAGCTCCCTTCCCCCTGCCTCATCACTATTAAATCAGAGCTGGGCCTGGCAACATCTGTAGATCATTAATGTTATCTTCAGTGTCTGCAGCTCGTTGTTGTTATATTAACCCTCAGCACAGACCAGCGTGGAGCTTACAGGATGCCTTACAAAGGAAGGAGCTTGGTAGTACAAGGGGGAGGGGTGTAAAGAGGGAAAGAAAGTGCTTAACTTGGAGGAGAAGTTTTGAAAAACAGTTTCTCCTTTCTGTAGAGCTATTGCTAGTGGTCTGCTGTAATAAACTTGGATCTTTCTTTAAGAGAATGGAGGAAAATCAGCATGTGTCATAGTGATATCGGTTCCTTTGTAGGCAAGCTTTGTTACTGGCTGTAGCCGCCTTGGTGTCTATGCTGTATGAATCTGAAGGGAGACAGGGAAAGACCAAGTTATCAATAAGAGTCTGCCAATTTACTACTAAGAACACTGCTTCAGGCTAGCTCTTATTTCTTCTCTAACGAATCTTATCTCAAGGAAAAATAAACTTTTTAAAACTTGTGTATCTCTTGCTGCTTTAACATCTACATGTTTTGAGTTGAGGGGTGAAGGGCAGAGCACCCAAGTGAAGGAGTTACAAAGGTTAAACCCACATGAGGTGGCACTGAAGGAACCTCTCCTTGCAGCGAGCGGGGAAGGTTAGGTTGCCTGTAACAACCAATGTAGTCCAGCTTGGTATGCACGAAAGCTATTTGCCTGTCCTGAGTGCTCCAAAGGAAATAACTGGGAAAGGAAATAACTTTTTTTTTTTTTTTTTTTTTTTTGGAACAGAGTCTCACCCAAAGCAAGGCTCAATGACTCAGCACCCCTTTTTTTTATTGTTAATCTGTCCCTGCAAAGAACTGCAGGCTCTGAATACAGCTCACGCTGCTAAATGAGCTTACTCTCAGGGTATTAAATCCTGTGGGGAAAACACTTGTACTACAGTCACCTGTGTTGTATTTATTCTGCTGGGGGAAAAAAAAAATACAACAACAAAGGAATGTAGTGCCTTCCTCAGAAGCTAACCCACTGCCTACGACCCTGTGGTCCTTTCAGAAGCTATGGTTAAATGCTCTGCCTTTAACCACATCCTCCGTGTGATGTGTGTGCAGTTTGTATTGCTTTTTGTTTCTTTCCGTCCTGATTGTGGAGAGAATAAAAGGTGAGAGGGGAAGCTGTTGGGAAGTGTGGCTAAGGGAGAGAAAACACAAAGGATCAGCCAGACCACCCAGTTGCCACCAACTTGGAAGGTGTCAAAACATTAAGTATGGGACGCTGTCACTGCGCAGGCTTAAAAAGCTTCAGAAACTCAATCGAGTACGCAGGGAGAAAATAATCCTGATGGTGTTTGATGGGATCTGAAAATTCTGAAGGCGAGACATGGTAGCAGGATAAATAAACGCGGACTTCTAAAAAAGCCTCTGACAAGTGCTAATGTCCCAGTTTGAATCCCTCATGCTAGCTGAGGAAGCAGCACAAGATGTTTGCTAAGCACCCTCTGACCAGCATGTGTGCACACCTCCCACTGCTGTGTATGGTTGTTCTCTCTTTACTTCAGTTTAGATTTCTTCTTTGAACTTCAGTTCTCATTATTTTTGGACTTGTCACTTTGTTTAGAAAGATTTATTTCCACTGTTCCTTCTCTGTACTTTCCTTGCCTCTTCTCTTCTGGATGCTTTCTGGCACGGCCCATTGCTATTTTTTTTTTTTTTTATGACTGTGTACTATTTCAAAACAGTAAAATGTTTTTGAAGCAAGATGATCCTGTGTTGCTATGCTCATGCAGTAGCTCCTCTACCTCTCCTCCTTTCTAAAGAGTTCATGCTGTACTTCTGGTTTTCACTGTTCATTAAGAAAACAAGTGACTCGAAATAGGAGAGCTCAAAAAATAAAAATAAACTAAAAATCCATTCTTTTGTGTGGATAGCTTGATTTTCTACAGGTTGACTTACCACCGCGAGGGCAAGCCAGGTGTCTGTCTGATCACAATGGCTTTCAAATACAAGTAAAATGATATTTCTGTCAAGTAATGTTGAAACTGGCTTAAATTGGCAGGGAAAGGGGAACAGCTGGCCTATGTGACCACTGAACTGTCACTTCCTTTGGACACAAGGGTTAAGATCAAAAATGTTTGTCCCTGTATATTTCAGATCACGTTGTACCAAGTCCTAGTGACTTCCAAGTTGGAGGCTTGATCTAAATCTAAATTTAGTAGCTCAAAAATCATGCCAGTTTATAAATATATACACAAATAGATTTGATTGGCTGAAATAGTTTTCCTTTGATGTTCTGGGGTGAGGCTCCCCTATGTGAGGTCTGCGGGGGCAGAGTTGGCAGAGGTGCACTACTCTGATTTAAATTTAAAAGCCTCTACAATCAGCTTTTGAAAGCTCTTCACTTTATTCAATACAGTAAATGATAGCTATGGATTTTGGATATCCAGAGCATTTGGATACTGGGTAAATTGATCAGCATAACTTGAGTGTTAGTTCTATACTGGGTAAGGCACAGAGCCCGTACAGTTCTATGCTTATATAAGCAATGACATGAAGATTCATCTGGTTTCTAGTCCAAACTCTTGTGCTTCTCAAATCTTTTTTTTTTTTTTTTTTTTCTGAATTAAAGTTTCTAAAAAAGTCTCTCACATTTTTTTTCCCCCGTCAGGACTTCCTGAGGCACTGAGGCAGCAACACAGCACTGGATCATAATACAGCTTTAAGGACCTTCCCAGATAAAGAAAGGGAGACACAAGATTACTCAAAATCATCCCAGGTAACGAAGGTGAGACAGAAGATTACTTAAAAATTAGAAAATAGGGTGCTTGTTTCAATGCTAGAGTAGCTTTAAAAGAAATTCCACTCTATTTTATGATGGGGGCATCTTTTCCACCAGGAGCGCCCACTTGCAGTAAATACAAGGGATCTGTCCTGATGAAGCTTCTATTGACTTGAGGCTCAGTTTTTCCATCTTAAGAAGAGCAAGATCCTTAGCCTGCACTGCAATGCCCTTCATGAACACTAGGTCTCTGTACTTCATGTAGTGCTCTGAACACTTGGCAGACAGTTTCCTTCCTGTTGATTTGAACATTTATAAGGTTAGAAATGAACTTTGTATTGGTGTTACATGCCTGGTATCCAAAAGATATCTCCTGTTAAACATCCTCCACGGAGCCCAAATTTAAATGAAAATATTCCAAAGTGGTGGAGCCTTCAGTTTCAGCCAAGAACACACCTGTCAACAGACCTGGGTGCAGCCTGCTGTCCAGTAGACTGGCAGCATATTGGAGATAAACATCTACGTCTTTCCAGAGATGTGGAACTGAGAGATGAATGTGAATCTCCAGGGAGAATTTAAACAGTGCTGCCCCGAATAAGGTCAGCTCCCTGATGTGGACCTGGAATGGATGTCACTGAAAGACAGCTGAATAGTAAATTTAGAACCGGGAAAGACGATGTGCAGCTCTCTGCTAAGAGTGTCAGACATATCCGGGAAGTCCTAACTCTTCCAACTGTAACCATTTCTTATACTTTCTTCTGCTAGATGAGTTTACAAGGACCTTATTCCTGTTACTTTAAAATATTCTCCACATTTCCCACCTGACACTCTCCTATGAGTAAGCTTATCCCTACACATTTTTGAGCAAACATTTCACTTCAGCTGTAATACCCCTTTTCTCCTCCTGATGAATGACTTCAGTCTAGTACTAAATAAAAGTTTAACTCCACTTTTAGTAAGCTGTCTCCTGCATCTGCTCCATCATTCTTGAACAGGAGTAACTGTAATTATACATTAAGTGTAACAAGCGTGCAGGGTTAGAAGGGGAAAATGTAGTCCATTTAGGAAAAAAAAAAAATGGTGGATTCATCCTCTACTGGTGGAAAGGGATCCCACAATCAGAGCAGTTCTGTCAACATTTGTAGTGCTGTCGCAATTTGAAACAGACCCACATACATCTGCAAAAATAATTTGTGCAGCAGCCACTGGAGGGGTAATAAAGACTTTTTTTTTTTAATCCAGTCATTGGTAGAATGAATGGATATTGTCAAAAGAATCCCTTATCCTGTATTAAAAATAAGCACGTCTCACTTCAGCTTCTGCAAGACACAAATACTCCAATCGTTTCCCCTTCCTTTTTGGAGCTCAGAGCAGGCTTTCAAGGGCAAAACAAAGAAGGCCAAATTCTAGTGAGACCTGTGGAATGCAGCACGCACTGGGTTTCATACAGAGGGTCTTCAGGAATTTCCTCTGAAAAGTGAAAAACTCTTCTCTGAAGAAATAAATTAAAAGCTGAAGGTGGAAGTGTTGGAGTTTAGAGTGGGCTGTGTTAGTGGTCTGCAGGGACAGAAGCTGTGAAAGGAGAGGAACTGCTGTCCATCACTGCTGTTAAGGCACTCTTTTGTTACTTGTGGTATGGAGCTTGCAATTCAATCAGCTCCAAATCCAAGGGAATGGTTCTATACCCTGCGCCAAGAAGAGCTAGCTCTGCTTTGGAGAAACTCCTCTCTGTATATCCCAAAAGAGAGCGAGGAGGGAGCTGACATGGCACACTGTGGAACCTGACATTATCAGCCCCAGCTTTTCTAACAGGTTCGCACTTCACATGTGTTTGCAGCACAGGAATTTGGCATATAAAAACTTATAATACAATGACCTCCATGACACCGGAATAGCAGGAATACAGCTCTCTGGACTGCACCTTGAGCTCTGTAGATGATGTATGCTCCCCTCATTATCTTCATCTGCATGGTTACCCTCGCTGCCCACCCAGTGTTCAGAGCAGCATCTGACACTTATCTGGGCACAGATTCTGCTGTAGACGCCCTGTCCTTAGTTTAGTTCTAATTGGATGCAGGAAGAGGGGAATCCTGTCCACTAGCTTGTGCTTGGTAGAGCTTGTTTCAATTTTATATGATTTTGCTTAGCTCTCATAAAGTTGATCCCAAAGGGCCCTGTCCATTGCATCAGCTTGCTGCTTGCTTCCATGCTTTTGCTTGCAGGCAGTTACCCAAGAGCAAAGCCAAACAAACTAGGCTACCAGAAGGGCAGCCAGAGGCTGTTCTTGCAAAAGCAGCTTCACCCATCTTACCCAGAAAAGGGTGGGGAAAAAGACAAATTCTCCATTAAAGTGCTGGCAGTGGGACACCCTGAATACTCCTATCTCCCTTCTGAAAACAAACAAACAAAAAAATCATTTCTGTGGGTGTTGGGGACCTGTTACAGATACAAAGGTTTTTCTCCTAGTTTCAGTCTAGATTTCAGCCTTTAGCATTTCAGGGACCTGTGACAGCCAAAGCAGGAGGAAAAAAAAAAAATTACAGGAAAGCAGCAAAATGAAGCATTCATAAATTCAGAAAAGCCAGATGTAAAGGTATCCTCATCAAGCTTTGCTCAGCTTTTTTTTTTTTTTTTTTCCCTTTTTTCATGTTTTATCACAGCGTTCACACGCTCTTACTTGCATTTGCCTAATAGACAGTATGCACAGTTGCTAACAGGAGAAGAAATGGGTGCACAGATGATACCATCCTCCTGCCCTGCAATGCCACAGTTGTTCCTAACAGCCTGCACACAAAAGACCAGCTCAGCTGATGTGCAAATCAGAAGCAGTTGCACATATAAAAGCAGCAAGGGGATCACAGAGCATGCTCATCGCCTGAAAACATGAGCCAAACACTGGTAAATTTCAGTTTGTTTTTCGGTGGGTTTTTCTGAAGTTTATAGCTTGACCATATTTACACAGGTTTTTAGTCTTCGTGTTTACGAGCCAAGTGCTATCTCTGAGTGCAGAGCAGTTATTCTGTCAAACGTTATAGTCCTGTTTTAAGTAAAGACATTTTCAAAGTTTTCCTTTAGAACGATTAAGTTTGTTTCTTTTTTTTCCTCACTTGAGCAAAAAGATGCCTTCTTCACTTGGGAATTAAACTGTTCTAGCTGAAACTTCAAAGGAAACTGTCTTGAAGCAGATGTTCTGCAATGGAAAATTTCACATTGAGCCATTTCAGTGGTAGCTTTAAAAGCAATGGTAAAGCAAAGACTTCTGTGCAAGGGGAAAAAAAAAGTTAGATGCTATTGCATTGCCTGAACTTTCAGAACATGGATTGATGGGGCTTTCTAGGGAACTGTGTTCAAATATCTTCCCCTGTGCCCAAATCCTAACATTGACCCATATAGAGGGTTGGGAGCTCAAAGACCCTCCACTTTCTGAAGGCTCCTCACCACATTCAAATGAAGACAATCTTGCTATTACCTGCAAATGCAGGAAAAGAAACAAATGTCTCATATTCGTCCTCAGCTCCTGGGAGGCACCGAAGGATGACGAGGAGACCCAAAGGCTCTATTCCCAACTCAGCTGTGATTCAGTGACTGCTGGCAAGTCCCATGAAAGCAGTGTGCCTGAGCACCCCCCCCACCAGCAGCTCGCAGCTCTGCTCCATCCTGTCATCTCTGCTTGGGAAATCATGGACTCTGCTTCCTCAGCAACATTAAAAGCTCCACAGAGACTGTAACTTCAATAGCTCAAGTCAGCAAACCCCAGTGCTCCTCTGGCTTCTTGAACACGAGGCTGATTGAGGCAAAAAATGGAATTAAGAGCTTTCTTTACATACAGAATATTTAATATGTATATTTTTATATATTCTTTTTATAATAAGAAAAATGAAGGACATACATAGGCATTTGAGACAAGCTGAAGATGTTTCTTGTATTTTATTGCCTCTGACTGCTTGAATCAAACCATTTAGACTAACATTATTCTTTCCAATATATTTATGAGTATGCTACTGTCATGACTCATTTATGACACAGGAAGCCTGTGAAGGCCACGTGTGTCAGAGCCTTTCACTGGTTGGTTCCCTGCTGTCTGACCCAAAGAAACACCCAACAGCCATTATATTCTTTGCCTTTATTCTCGTGGAAACAGAAAGTGGATTTGAGGTGAAACATCTGGTTCATTTTGGGTAAATATTATTTATCTCTTCTTTTGCTTTGGCTTTTTAATGCTTTGTTCCCCCCCCTCCCCCCCAAACTTTCTCTGCTTTTTGGAATAAAGGCCTTATTTGAAGTCCATTGGATTTTTCCACTGACTCTAGCAAGACCCTGGATTAAGCCCTAAATGCAGATAAGGATTTAGTTCCCCAAGGTTTTAACTGCCCTCCTGTGATCCCCACGCCTTCTGCATTTGCTGAAGAGTTTGGCATATCCTGGCATACTATGTTTGAAGGTGTTTCCTGTTTCATTGTTAATGTGTTCCATTCACGACAACAGCGTCCTACATATTGGAGAAGCAGGGAAGGGAGGTACTCTTTTCCATGGTAGACAAAGACCAAAGATAGTAATGGATTTAGGGAAGAGAGCTATGGTGTTGATTCAAACACATTTCAGCAATGTCAGGGACATGTCAGTTGCATGCAGAAATACAAGCAAGTCTGCATTTTATTAAAGCCTCTACTAGGCCATTCAGAGCTCAAAGTATGTGAGAAATTCTCTTCCAAGCCTGCATGTGATCTACTGCTTGAACAAGTTCCCAAAGGAAGCGCTAGTGGTCCAAATGACCAGGACACCAGCATTACAGGCTGAGCATCTTCCTTCCTAAACAGCAGGCTTTGGATTGAAATTTAGGGCTTATTACCAGCACTGGCTGACAGTCCCTGGCACACAACATGGCTGTAAACCTACGACTGAAGAAGTTTTTCTTTTGCTGCAAGAACTAACATCCTATATGCATTAGCAAAAATAAATAAATCATGCACATTTTCTGTTCAGGAAGGGTTGTGGAATCCATTAATTCTATTGGAAGATGCTGATTCTATTCAGACACTAGCTGCTAACCAAACTTAGTTTAAGCTAGCATTCAGTAGGTAGGTCAGTGATATTTAAAGAGTCTCATTACTTTACTTTAATTATCCTATTTCTTTCACTACTGTAACGAAACTGAAAGCACAGTAACGAGCAGAGCAGCAAAGGCCCAGGCTATAGCAACTGAGGACATGCTCAAATGCAACAGCTATGACAGAAGAAGAAAGGAAAGAAACTGCTAACCTCCAGAAGGCCTCAGGTACACAGGGATCTCCAGTGAGACACCCTCACCTCCACTGCCAAGCCTTAAATGAGGTCTGGGAAGGGATGGATCCTGGCTTCACCCCTTCCAGTCACTCAATGCAGTGCACTGCATGCACCTGAGCTCCCCTGGGTTGGCCCTGCCTTCCCACCAGGTGCTCAATCACTGGTTCAGGCCATGACTCAGTATTTCTGCTACAGCTACCTAAGAACCAAACTTACACTGTAACCTAGCATTTACACGCATTCTGTTTTCATTTAATCTAAGTAAGCTTTCTTTTGTGTTCTCCCATTTGTCTGATCTTCATTGTCTCCTCTACTGAGCACTAAAACAAAGTGTCCATATAGTTTCCAATTTCTCCTTACTAACATCAGAATTGACCTGGGAGAAATTACCTCTAATCTAGTAGAACTGGCTGTCTAAATCAGATGTTTTCTAAATTGGTTGTTAGAATTCGCTTCCAGGAGATTATGCTTTCTCTGCTGGTTCATCCATGTAGTCTCCCTTCCTCTTCCTACTTACTAGGGTTAGCTCTGAAGCTTTCATCTCCACTCCTCCAGCTTTCAACCTTGCTCCAATATCCCACCTACTCCTTGTGGATGAGTAGATCCTTGGCTGACATTGGCAACGTACCAACATCAGGTTGTCCCAATGAGGGATTCTCTCTCCCCTTATTTGTGCAGTGCCTCCCTTTTCCTCTTTATGTAGCCAAGGAACCTTTTATTTCCTATGCCAGCTTTCTTTCAGAGGTCCAGCTTACACGGATCTTCTGGAGGTTCAGCTGTAATCACAACAGTCCTATGCAGCCTTTAAGGAAATCTGTTGATCTTAGAATTATTCCTTGTTTCACATACACATTCCTCAGAGCCATAATGGGACAAACAGTAGGAATTACTCCAGTTTATGCTACTGTTCTCTATTGCAAGGCTACTGGTGTACAAATAAACAAAACGATCACTGGAAGTCTGAAGAGAATTTCTAAAGCACGTGGAAATCAAGCCATCGTGTCTATGTGGAACTTTCAGTCACAATTTCACACCAGTCTTTGGTTTATTCACTAATTTACTCGTGCTGACTTTCTTGGTTTTGACCGAAGATGTAGATTAGATGGCAGTAATTGAGGCTGTGGAAGTTCATAAACTATTGTGGAAGGCTATGATCAGAAAGCAATGGTTGGAGCTGTCTTCACAGCTATGACAACACAAAAACCCTTTCCCTGGGCATTGCCAATTGGTTGCCTAGAACAGGGCTCTGTAACCCTACAGCCCCTCCAAGAGTGCTTGTCAGCGTCTGCATTTTCATCTTGTTTTTGTCAATAATGACACACAGTTAAAATAACTTATTTCTTGGCTTTCAGTCTCTCTGTTTTTGTTTCCTTTACTCATAGGATCTTACAGGAGGAAGTGGATGGTCATCCAGCTTGAAATACTAACATGTTCATAACACCATCTGGCTGTTGCTTCAGATCCTCCTGAGCATCTTGCCCAGCAGTGACCTCCAGAATGCCTATGTGCTAGTACAGATTAAATGTTCAGACAAAACATGTGAGCAACAGAGGAGACTGTGCTGTATGAAGCCATTCTCCAAGGACATTCTTCCACTTGTCCCTTCAACAAGATCTGAAGAAACATCTGGACAAGGATTCATCATGTGACTTTAAATATGCTGATATTTGACTTCAGTGACATGTTCTGATGCCCCTTCAAAATGAAGCACCTACCAAATGAGGATTTAATTTAGATTTATGAGTGTGTTTATCGTCTATTAATGAAGTACTACATAATAACTCAAACCACATTTATTGAGGCTGTTGTGATTATGTAACAGGGTATTATGTTTCTAATAATTAGCTGGCACCATTCAATTACATACGAATTAAAGCAGTTGCTGAGTTTATTGGGGAGCCAGGAGTTGTTCTTAGCATGATTTTGGTGTTGGCAACCTCATGCTCGGGAGTTGAGGTTTCTGCTAGGTGACAGCTGCCTGTACTTTTGCCTTATGTCTTCATACTTGGCATGCAAAGGTCACCCTGAAAATGGGAGACCAAGAAATCTGGATATCATATTCAGGAATAGGGAGGTGGGGAGCTTCCCAGCTTAATGCAGCAGGAAGTCAGGTGGGCCAGCATGAGTCTTCTGAATTTAGTCTCCTGTTTCATGTGGAACTGCAGGTGGAAACCCTATTCCATAGCCCAGGAGAATCTCTTAACCACTTGGTCAGCATCCCCCCTGTGGTGTGGGAGTCTGTTTTTACAAAAGAAATCTAAACCTTTGAAAGATCTTTTCATCATAATGTAAAAAAGGAACATTTATGAAATCTCAATTTCATGGGGTGGGAAAATTGTTTCCCTCTTTGCTCTAGAGCAGATTGATAAAAGGCTCATGATAGCAATTGAATGCTGGGGAAATTTTTGATCTGTGCAGCTGTACATAATCCTTATTATTTTTACAAGTCACTGGAGGCATTTAGTAGGGTCAACATGGTAAGAAATCTGGACGTGAAAGTGAAACAAAGTGTCTGTCAGAGGGGCCAGATTTTAATTGGAAACCAAATTTAATTTTAGAGAAAGAGGAAAATACCACACTTCTAATGAGATCCAGGGCACTTCAGACAGCAGCCTGCAAAGAATATTTAAATAGAAAAGTCCTGTTCAGAAGGACCTGCAGTAAATGACTTGGTACTGTAGGTTGATATGTACACATGAGCTCATGCCTCACAAATGAGAAACCATATATGAAACACACTGATGACTTAAAGTAAGATTTTGAGCCTAATCCTAACTTTGACTAGGAAACATTCATTGTCGCTTTTTGGAGTTGTTCAAATAAGTTAAGAAGAGTTTTATTCTATAAAATGTTTGGAAGGGTTTTTTTTATGTGAAAGTAGCAAACAATAATTGGAAAATTTCACCTAAAAGAGATGCTTTTAACTAAAAAACAAATTAATGAGGCGGTGGGGAGGACTGTTGTTTTGTTTTGTTTTAGACGTTGGATTCTGCACTTTGAAATTGTTCAGGATGCGCAAGACAGTGCAAATGCTGGTACTTACAAATAAGCTTTGAGAAGCGATAGCGATGTTTTTCAGCTAGTCTGCTCAAATGAAGAGAAAACTTGAGCCCAGATTTTGACCCTTAAGTAGTCATTTGAAAAGGATGGAGTTTCTATGCTTCATGCATGGCCACAGCTAGAAGAAGAGGGGAGAGGAGGAAAGGATGGTGGCTTTGAGTC
Organism: Alectoris magna; assembly: GCA_030625065.1. Lineage (NCBI taxonomy): Eukaryota > Metazoa > Chordata > Aves > Galliformes > Phasianidae > Alectoris > Alectoris magna. The sequence continues at coordinate 10,796,008 of CM060567.1, forward strand.
TCTGCCTCTTCCAGCATCCACAGTCCTGAGAACGGAAGGGGAATGCAATGACAGTCTTTACTCTCTTGATGCCAATAAGAAGCAGAGAAAAGAAGTTTTCCTTTCATATTTCACCAAGTGCACTTAAGAAAGCTGAAAAATGGATGGATGGAGGAAGAGGATAATATGATCCTTCCCCCCTCAATCTCTTTTCTTCTTAACCAGTGGTTTTAACCTGTTTTCCCAATGTAGCAGCACCCTGAGGTCAGACACCTTACTTTTTCTTGTGCTGCAACAGTGAGGCTGAATAAATCAACCACACCTGATGAAATCAAACATTTCAGGCCAGAGATCAACAGGAAATAAAAGTAAAACCTGTCTCCATACCACACCTCAGATCTCACTCAGATTTTTCTTCTAGCTGGAGTGCCCTTGAGTCTGATTTGGGTGGGTTATCTCCATATGAGGGAGCATGGCACAACAAAAAGCAATGAACTGTCAGATTAGCAGTCACTTTTTTTTGCAGCTGAGCTATCTTTCTCCCTGCTCTGGGTGTAGAGAGAGAAGGAAATGATACATGAAGAAACCTTTTTTGCCTTCCTTCCATCTTATATCATTGGATAATGAAATTTTTCAACTGATTAGATGCCCCATTGGTTGGAAAATTTGGAAGCAATCATGCAATTATATCACAAAACCTCAGTCATGTATATTCAGCCAAGTAGAGAAACCAAACTATTAGCAAAAATAGAGAAAGAGAAGAAACGGGAAAGAAAAAAAGAAAAAAAAAAAAAAGACTATTTATACTGCAATACTGGTCCTAAAAAACGGGGGAAAAAAAAACACAATGGAAAAATTTCTGCAAACAATTAAAGAAGGGGGAGAAAGGCTCAGGATGGGGCTGGTGTTGCAGGATAAATATAGAATTTATAGCATAGTAAGAGCTGTTTTTGTTGGGTCTTAATTGAAACTACGTTGGTTGCTCCTATGCTGCTGAGCCTCAGTGCTACAGTCCGTGAGAAAAAGAGGGACGGGGTGATTTTCCTAGGAAGGGACTGATGCATCTCACTGAAGAAAACAATGATTGGCAATGCTCATCGTGAGCATTTCGGGCACTTCTGTAAACAGGAATACGTACTTGTGCTCTGCTCCACGCCACAGTGTCTGAGCTCCTGACTGACCCTGTTCAGCCCCATCTGCTCCAGAAGTCATCAGATGCAGATGTACTTTTGCTAAATTAAGCCATTTTCCTGAACTAATACTTGTTCCTTTTTCTAACAGGAGGGTTTTTTGCATCTGTTTGTGACAGGATAAGGAAACGTTGCTTTTATGCACCCATATGCCATTCAGATAAAGGCTCAGAAGCATGGTGGTTTAATTGGTAGGAAGACGGAAAAATTTCGTTGCGAAACCTCGCCCCACTGAAACTTCAGCGGCGTCTTTTTGATCTTAGAGCTTAGGACCTGAGCTCAGAGTTAGCAGCCTTTCTGCCAGCAGCCACCTCCCTCTCCAGCTGCCCACCCTCTTTCCAAGGTGCATCCAAAATGTGGCATCTCAAGGGATGAATACTTTGCTTGTGGAGGCTGACAGCTGTGAGCAGTCGATGGGTACAGCAAGATGATGGTTGCAGGATCAGCTGCAATTGAAGAAAGGGCGGCTATCTATTCAGCATGTTCTGTTTGTAAGAAGTGGAGAACCACATCTACTTCCCAGAATCCAGCATCTTGGCTTTACCTATTGGACAGTGATAGAGCCAAAACAGAGGCAGGCCTGACACGGGCCCAAGTCCACCTTTTCAGTATTCTTTTCTCCCATTTAAATGAATTTCAAATGAATTTTAAATCCTGTTCCACTGAGGAAAAGTAAGAAGAAATAAGCCAAGATGAGATGGGGCAAAGGAGTTAAATATTAGTATGTTGCCATAATATATGAATGGGGGAAAAAGAAAACAGCAAAAATCACTGAGGTGATCCAACACATAAACTGAATCCGAGTTGCCATTTACTTAATTGTTTCGCTTTGTCCCTATCCTGGTTGTGACAATCGCTATCACTCCACAGAGGGACTCTGTCCCACCCTTCCTGTTGGGATTTGAAATGCTCTACTAGTTTTCATGTCTCAGTACCTTCCTATTAATGGAAGCAAAGCATCCCTTCCCCTTGGCATCACAGATGTGAAATCCACTAAGAACTAGAAATGTCTTTATTATTTAATTTTTAATTTTTTTTTTCCAAGACAATAAGAAAATATTTGGCAATTTCATGCTTGTTTGGTGCTGTGGTTTGATCTGGTTCCCCAGAAAAGTGGGGGCTGTTCTTCGGATTCTCTGAAGCCTCCTGGAGTGAGGGGAAATTGGTGGCTCTCTGGGAGCTTCCTGGAATGTAAAATGCCATTTAACTCTGGCTTTATGTCTTCAGATGCTTAGGATCTCTGGTGTCTCAAAGGCGCAGGGAGTGCCAGGGTAGGATGGACAATTAGATGAGTTAAAAAGGGGAACTCATTATGAACATTTTCAGAGCAGAAGCTGCAAAGGAACAGTTACATTCTTCGCCTTATTCTTTACATAAATTTTGAGAGCCAGTGGAAAACAGACTGTCACAGGGCTGGATCCAGGCCTGATAGAGACATGGTTGTGTTTTTGTTTTGCTTTCCACCAAACACTCAACACCCCAATTTTCTCTTCTGTTGCAGGGAGGAAAAAAAAAAAAAAAAAGCTTCAACAAAGAGTTCTTTACCCACCAGCTCTCACTGTCCCACTGAGTCGTTCACAAATCTTAGGTGCCAGCAGAAACAGAGCTCTTTCATGAGAATTATCTGGCCCAGTCTCTGGATGACTGTAAGACAAATCTGTCCCGTGACATGGAAAAAAAAAATAAAAAAAAATCAATGGTAATCACTAATCTACTCATAATGAAAAAATGTGATTCTTACTGGACAGTTGATTGGGATGTTGAATGCTTCATCTTCCTCATCAAAGCACAGAAAGCTCCCGGGTTTGATAGAATTACATATAAAAGTTCATCTTTTTATAGGAAAGGCAAATTTGTTTTCTGTTGTGTTAGTCTTCCCTGTATTTCTTTTGCTTTGTTCCCACACGAACAATCAACTTGAGTCAAATTCAGTTCAGGGAGCTTATGAAAATTAGTGAAGTATATTCTCTACTTGCACCAGGAACTAAGAATAAACTTCAGCATTCTCTGAGTTTCAGAGTTAGTGTTTCATCCTTATTCAGAGAACTGCGGGCCACATTAGAAAAAAAAAAATTATAGCCTTGGTGATTGTCTTTTGCAAAATAGCAAGTACCCCTCTAGATTTAGTCTTTATGCTTCTTATCAAGAAGAATCCTTTTTTAATGGAGACACTTCTTTAACTCCTAGAAGGTGCATAAAATAAAGAGCTGGAGGCACAGTGGTCTGAGTCCTCCATCATGGGTGCTTATTACTTCACTCCTTTGTCCTCAGCTTCTTCTAAACTATGATTGTTATAACATCCAAAGCCCAGACAGGCAAATGAAGAATCCTGTGAAAGAACTGGCAATCTTTGTAGTTGTATCCTACTGATCTTTCAATAGTATAATTCTGTTGGTATAATATAAATGGTTGATTTGAGACACAGAAGCAGAAGAGCTCCTAAGGCTTTAAAAGTCCTTTAAGTTCACTTGAAGAAAAGGAATTTCCCAAGGGTAAATCATCCACAGTGAGCAAGTTTGTGCCCACTGTCAATTCTGTGAAGGTCTGCAGAGGTCTGATCTGAAATCAAGATTATTTCACATAAATCCGTATCTGACAATAGAACAGATCAGTGCGGGGACTTCAGACTAATATTAAGCAGGATGAGAGGTAGTTCTTGAGGATGTTTGAAATTGCTGGGTTTTTCTGTTGATCAAAACAGTCACTTCTGCAATATGGAAACAGATCTGTTGGGGGGGGAAAAGACTATGCCTGGAAAAAAAATAAAACCCAAAACACAGAAGCCCCACAGCAGCGCATGCACAGAATGTACATTGTCTTTCCATATGCAAACTCTTGCCATGAAACCAACATGAACTCACAATTTTGCACAAGAAGCCCGTGCCACTAACCACTTGCAGAATAAAGCTAAAAAGAAATGGTTCTGGAGGTGTCCAAACGTTGCTTTATTACAAATTTCAGTGGTTGTTTCATCGGTTTTTGTTGCTTTTGGTGGGATCACTTCAGTACGAATAATAAAAAAAAAAAAATATCTTCCCTTAACCTATACCATTTATATTGAAAAAAAAAAAAGATTATAAAACTGAACTGAGCACAATCCCACTTTTAAGAATTAAATCCTTCAATTACCCACATACAAATCCTCAGTAAAGATTTTGGCTTTACTGCTCAAGCCTTTATAACTCACAGAGGAGAGCCTGCACATAAAAAACCATGGAAATTAATGAATGTGGACTTGCAGCAGTGAGAAAGTTGGAATTCCTCCTCTTTGGGAACTTCCAGCGTGTCAAAACTTATTCTAAGCTGAAACAAAACTTCCAATGTAATAAATTTGCACAAAAACTGACATTTCTTACAGTGCTTGGAATTGGCATTTTCATTATTCTTAAGTAGAAAGAAGAATGGAGAATTACCTATATTGAAATGTTTTCTTCTGTTTGCACGGTTTGCCATGCATGCTCTACTTGCCTGAAATTCAGTTAATATTAATCTTCACTTTTTGTGATTGTCTCTATTCTGGCATTGCAGTTGAGTAGACAGGACGTCCAGGTTTCCCTAATGCTTAAACCAATTCCATTCCTCATACAGCACTAGACTCACATGAGTACCCAACACAGCATATAACACAGGCCAAGCTGAATGCAAATTTATGTCTCTGGAGCTGCAGCCCTCCAAAGGACGGTGGGTCAATAGCAGAAAACAGAGTTACAAATTCAAAGTCCTACAAGGCAACACACAGGTAAGGAAATTAATGTAGCAATGAATTAAGACAAAAATTATTTTGTATGAAAAGAAGAAAATCAATCTTTTCTGAACATGGGTTGCATTTCATTTAGATTGCATAATTTCCCTTTACATTATTGCCAGTGCGATTTTGACAGTTCTTCACTTTTGGAAATCAGTTTAGTGGGAAATGCCATTCCTGTTGGAAATCTGTACCAGTGTAAATCTCCTGACCATCCCTGCCATTGTGGATACCTTACCACTCTGACAAGCACAAAACCCAGCAATAGTGGAGAAATAACACAGACAAGGGAAGTTAACCACTATAGCCAAACTTCAAGAACAAGAGTATTTAGGGCTGTTATGTTTGTGTGTTTTAAACACAGCTACAATGACTTCTCTTTCTCACTATCAACCCATCAGCCTTGTACCATTTTTTACTGGCAAATAACTGCACTCCTGCACATTATCAGGAGATGCATTGTCATAACGGAGAACAGAGACTGAAACCAAAGAGATTTCAGAAAAAGAAGAACTTAGTTTCCCAGTGTACAGCTACAGCTGAAGCAGACATTAATTCCTATTTTACCCAGAATTTAAGCTTCCTGGGTCCAGATTCTCAGCTGGTAAAAAACAGAGTAGCTGCTGCTGGTTGCACTGTTTGAAATTAGGTATGCGTTCCTCCTCCCAAGACATTTGTTGCACTTGTTCCTGTTACGCATTGTACCCCCAAAGGATCTGACGTCCTGAACACCAACCATGAGGCTTCTTGCCCTGAACCAGCCTGTAAAGTCAAAAGCTTGGGAAGTAAATAAAACCAACTGTGCAAATGCATTTTGTCGGCTATGGGGAAGAAAAAAAAATGCTTTCATGGAGCACATTTTGTTTTCCATTGGTGCTTCTGGCAACCTCCTTCTTCTACACATCATCATCATCGGACAGACAAAACCCAGCCTCCCTGTCACATACGTAAGAAAGGGAGACTTCCCTGTGCTCCACTGCGAGCTGTAAATTTCAGAAGAGCTCTGCTATAATCTTTTACAGTCTGCAATCCCACCCTTCAACTTAATGAAATGGAATGGTACAAATGCTCTCTGGACATTTCACTGCTGACAGTTACCCAAGGTTCTCTTCAGCTGTTACAATAAGGCTATTTTATTGTTTTTTCTTTATTCCTCTCGTACAATTTCATGACTAACTATGTGTAAAATGGAAGGAATTTGACTATCCTTTCTTCATCCAGTTGGACAGAAACTGGACTGGTTCCTTTAACTCACTTTTCAGCTGGCAGGAGCTTGCTTTCTGTTTTCTTTTAAATGTCAGAAAAGGTTAAATAGACTCTTCAAATGTGCAATAGATTTTGAAGACCTCTGGGGGTAAAAACTTCACAAGAGGAACAGTTTATATTAGTTCAAACAACGAACTTGGGTTCAAAACCTGGAAGGCAAACAAAAAACCTACAATATGTCTTACATAAAAATAACAGGAGTTTTTCTAAACCTGATCTCAGAATATAAGGGAACAAAAGAGTTTGGTACTCTTTGGCTTTCTCAGTTTTTATACAGTTAAAAAGTTTGGTTTATACTGCTGTTATAGTTTGAAAATACATGTAAGGCATGCAGTCACAGAATTAGATTCTAGCAAGCGATTCCCAATATTTTCCTGTGTTTCCTTAATATCCTGACTTGCTGCAGGACTTTCAAAGGGACTGAGATCCTAGCTAGGCTGCCACACCTCTCCCTACTTGAAACAGAAAGCAAATGCAAACACTGGGTCTAAAAAGCCTAAAGGAAAGTTGGCGAGGGCTTTGGCTTTCACAGCTTTTTTGAAAAAATCAGCATTCCTCATACAAGAAAACCAGCTACCATCTCAACTTGGGAGTTTGCTTGGCAGACACAATCTGTAATTTGGGAGAGGGCAGGAGAGGAGGCTGTAAAGGAGTGCTTGAATCCATAGAGCTGTCTATAGAATCATAGAATCATCAAGGTAGGAAAAGATCTCTAGGATCATCCAGCCCAACAATCCGTTTACCACCAATACTCCCTATTAACCACATCCATCAGTGCCACATCTCCACATTTCATGGACAGCTCCAGGGATGGTAACTCCATAACTTCCCTGGGCAGCAGAAAAAAAGTTTTTCCCCTCACATCCAACCTGAAGCTGGATATTATCTCAAGTTGTTTTTGCTTTGGGATCTGTAAGATGGGACCCTGTAAAGGGTTGGGTGAGTATATGTATAGATTTTGAAGAGTGGCACTGTGACACATAACTAAGGACTTGGCTTTCAAGCTCCAAATATAGTCCACGCTATCATACAAATACACTAATATCAAGTGCTTACTGATTCAAAAGCGGCCTGCCTTGTGTTACTGCCGGCTAGATGCAAAGGTCTTACAAACGCAAGGTGACCATGTTTTTAAGCTTCTTTGAATGCATCTTCTCTTTCACATTGACAGTACGGTTCAAAAGGAAAATGAGAGTGAGGGAGCAACCAAGCATGGGGAGATTATCTTACCACAGCACTAAACCCTTCAGCCCTTCACCTCAGTACTGCTGCTGGAGCCAGGATCCTTCCCCAGCTCTCCTTTGCCTTAAGAAAAATGTGAAAAGTAGTTTAATTGGTCTCAGGCCTGTTATCACTTATGACAGCCATGATCAGAAACAGGGTCCATTAACAGCTGTGGTGTTTAACGCTTGCATTCACTTATGAGTAGAGGTTCCCTGTCTGTATGATTAATGTCATCTCAACATATTCTATTAACAAAAAATATGAAGCACTTTGATTTTTTTTTTCTCCTTTGTGACTGACAACATAAACACGTTGTCAAAAGCACTGAACAGATGGTAAGGCACTTAGGAAAGTCTACTCCATTTAAAGAAGTCACTGGCCTTCAGTAAGCACTTAAATCACCACAGGTACTAACTGGAAGAAGGCCACTCTTTGTTTCCACAGAGCACAACTGAGCAAAGCAGTCACACTTTGCATCCTCCATGCAGCAGTAATTCCTGCATTCTCACAACAGACTCCACAGAATCAAGTTGGAAGGGACCTTTAAAGGTCATCCAGGCCAACTCCCCTGCAGTGAACAGGGACACCTACAGCTCAATCAAGTGCTCGGAGCCCCTTCAGCCCAAGTGAAAGTGTCTCCAGAGTTGGGGCATCCACCAGCAATCCAGGCAACCCATGCCAGTGCCTCACCACCCTTATTGTAAAAAACTTCTTCCTTATATCCCCTCTAAATCTCCCCTCTTTCAGTTTTAAACTATTTCCCATTATCACATCACAACAGGTCCTGCTACAAAGTCTGTCCCCTTCCTTCTTAGAGCCCCTCTTTAGTTGTATGGCAGCCTCTCACCTGAAGCTGATGGTCTATCCATAGAGAATGGCACAAGGAGCAGAGATGAGTAGCTGCCACGGCACAGCAGCATGGAAGGGAACGGAGCTCTGCTACATACAGGAGGGATTCTTGCAGTGTCAGCATTTGTTCTTGGGTCACGTACAGCTGCCTTCCCCATTTCTGCGCTTAGAAGGGTGCTCTACTTGTGCCTCCTTTTGTCTACACAGTAAGCTTTAAATGCTCACCTGCCACTCTCTTTGGGGCCGGCTGTCTTGGCAATCAAAACACTCTTTTTCATCGTTTCCCAGAGACCATTACCAGTTTTACTCTCCCCAATGTCTTGTTTCACTCTGGGGCCTTTCAACAGTCTGAGTAATGAGTGATCAACATCAACTTCACTCCCACAACATGAATGAATGATTTCTGCAGAGATCTCTTACCACTATGACAAATCTGCAGAGGCCTTTGTCTTTCCTTTTGCTACCGGAGGGAGTTTCAGATCTTCTTGTTCTTAAATTCCTCAGGAACAGATCTGCTTGAGCTGATACGGGTTACATTATATCCAGGTCTAAAAAATTGAAGAGGAATAAAATACTGCAAGAAACCTGGATCCTCCTTTTTCCCCTCTTCTGTTCTTAACCTTGTAAAGTGAACTGTCCTCATTCCTCGAGCACTACAGACACTTTATGAAATCATTAATCCAAAAGGCAGTTTGCTCATTTTTTCCTAAATCATTTCCCACAAATATCCTTGTCACGTTCGCATTCTACCACTGTCAGAATTTAATTATAATGACTTTTTAATCTTAAATAGCAAATGTTTGAGAGCTTTCTAGTGCTATTTCATTACCATCAAAACACATTTGTTTCACTGTTGTGTTTTTGTTGTTGTTGTTTTTACAGTGATCATTTCATCATTGACGGAAATGTGGTGACATCTCATAAATTTGAATATTGCATCATCTTTCCAGGTCTGGGCACTGTCCTGATGGCTCTCTTCATTGGAGCCCAGTTTTGATGAACCAACAGAACCTGTTTCAAACTTCCTGGTTGCCCTCAGAGGCATATTAGCCCACCGACTTGATATTGATACCAAAAAAGTGGTGCGCAAAGTAGCCCGATTAAAGAATTGTGAAAGAAACATCAAAAAAGTAAACCACTTTGGACAGTAAGTATTATCAAACAAACATGGTGTCATTTTGTAGGGTAACCTACTGTTCAAGTCTGATGCTAAGGCATGAGACAAGTCAACAAAACAAAACATTGCTGTTGCCACCTACTTGGCCTTTCACTGCTGTCCCACATCTTCTGTTGGGACATCGTGACACAACTGAGAACCAGGAATGTCCAAGAAGGGTAGAGTGTGGGCCCTCCAAAACCACAGGTATTGAAGCAAAAAACTTCCATCTCAGAAAGCAGTCTCCAGTGAGCAGATTGCTATCTTCTAAAATCTTGGCAGAACTTCTAAGTACTACTTTTTGAAAATGGCAATCACAATCCAGTTACTACTTAGCAGTGTTAATTAAACACAGCTCATTAGAGATGTTATATGTTTGGATTACTGTCATTAGTTTTACCAAATTGTTAGAGCCCCATATTTTGATTTAAAACAAATGAGCACTGAACAATATATACAGCGGGGATTAATTAAAAACTGACTGACAGATCTCAAAATTTCAGTCCAGGGGAAAAGAGTGAGTGACCGTATTTTTAGTGCTGCTGTTCTAGGGTGAGGTTCTTTTTGGATATGTACCTTCATTACTGATTGAGTAATAGCTGTAAAATTCTTGCTGATGAAGGGTGACACGAGCATTAATAGAACAGTGATTTATAGTAAAATCAATCACTTGGTAAATTAAGAAGAAAATACTTCAGCAAAAGTTTGTACCTAAGAGAAAGGCCATAAGTACGTCATGCCTACAGCAAGGCTGTCCATCAGTACAAATGTCTTAGCTTAAAGTACAACTTAACAAAAGGCTGTTCATTCTGGTTAGGAAAATGAGTGAAACGGGGCTGTTGAGGTCACAGGGTATGATGAAAAGAGAAGTAATATGGTAACAGATTATATCACCCCTTCAAATGACGTACTGATGCCAGCTTGTTGCGTCCAGTTCTGAATCCACACCTGAGAGAGGTCACAAAACCCAGGACTGCAGAATGAAACCACATGATTATTTTGGGTCTGGAGAAACCCCCTCACCGTGGGAGAGTAAAAGAAATCAATCTGTTTAACTAATCATGAAGGCAACTGGGGAGATGAGAGCTGGCTTGATTACTCTATAATTACCTTCCCAAGGAAAAAATAGCAGTTGCTAATGAAGTCTTTAATTCAGCAGAGAAATGCAGAACAAGAATCAGTAGCCTGGAGTTGAATTAAAAATTGGCGTGTTATTTAACTGCAAGGGGGAAGGGAAAAGAATCAGCTATTTGGAGTTATTTGCCTTCGGAAGCAATGAACTCTCCCTCATGCTTTGTCTTCTTCAAAATGACCCAAGCATCTGTCTAGAAAGCACACTTTCACTGGGCAGTGTTAATGGGTTTTATTAGATGGAGGCTGAGAGAAGAAAAAAACTGCATCTTGTATTAATGAAGTACATAGGCAGTCAAATCAAATAACCCTAATGGTCTGGCCTAGTTTCAGAGAATTTATAACTAAGAATATCTGGTGCTGACCAGGGCTATGTGAGATGTTTCAATTTCACAGTAGTACTGTTACCTTCTGAACACGTTATACTGACCTTTGCGTTCCAATTGCGGTTAATCCTCCGGGGAAAAATTCCTTGAAAGGAATTTATTGAAAGTCTAGCTGCCTGGGTATTGATTGACTTCCTGATAGATAAACAGACAACAACAACAATTTAGAAAATGCTCTAGCATGGCTAACACTTACTTTCATACATATACACACAGTTGTTTGGTGTTTTTTTTGTCTTCCTACCAGGTGAAATTAAAAGTCTGAAGTGAAAAAAGCTCAGTTGGTTCTGCTCAAAGAGTCTTAGTTGGGCTCTGACATGCGAGATTGCAGTTATCGCTTGATGCAAACTGAGGCTTTAATGACAGTAGTTAATAGTATCTTTATCTGCCGATGATAAGGCCAATCTCTCATAAATTACTTTTTGTTCTGTTTATTTTTCCTTTTTTTGTGTTAGTGCAAGCATGTACTGGGCTGAGAAAAACCAAGAGCAAATAACTGGGTATTTCAGTGGCATCTATTCAGACCATATTCATTTGGCTATCTTCTTAGCAACATTTTTTGGCCACATAGGCCGACAGTCTTGGATTTATCTCCTGTAGGAAAATCTGTAGAAAATGAATGGCCTTCTCAGTACTCTTGCTGTATCATGTGAGCTTTACCCGTGCTTTCTTGCCTTCCACAGATGCCTCCCTTTCCTAACGTGCTGCTCTCTTTGGAGAAGTCACATTTTAAATGCACTTAGCTTTGGCACTGAAAACTTTTTACATTCACTGGAAGTTCCTAATGCTCATACATGGACACATCTCATCCCTAAAATCTACAGAGCATTTTTCATGACCTACTACTTTCCAAGGCATACTGGAGAAATAAAATGACTAGTTTAACTGATGTTGTTCCTTCCTAATCCATTCAGAACATTTTGAATTTTAACAAGGAGTTGTTTTCTTCAGCAGTTTCGTTTTTTCTGGCTGTTTTCCAGAAGCTTGGATAATCACCCATTTTCCAAACACACCAGTGCATGGTCAGACTGTGACCCATCTCCCTGGAATAGCTTGCGGGATGTGTTTTACTGTTTTATCCAGCAGATGTGACACTGAGACGGGTCTTCTACTTGCACTTGTTTATCACCATAACACACAGATAAAACTAACCAAATCAGTTTGTTTTAACTGGTCATAACAGTCATGAATGGATGGGTATACTACTAAGCGCTTGTTACCTCAGAACTAAGAACACTTTAATAAAAAAGGAAAACAACTTGAGATTTTTGAAACTTTGATAGCTTACAGCTAACGTGCGTACTCCTGAACATCCAGTTCCTTTCGTGACTGTCTGAACTAGTGATTCAGAGATGGACAAGATGAAGCCTGCTGATCCTTTCCTGTATGATATACATCCTGTCAAAGTTGTCTGAAACTACAGAACACTCTACATACACTAGAGATGTACTCAACTCTTGCCGGCTATTGACACTGCTACCGCCACTCAGCTCTTCAAATTAAATTACCCAAATGGCGTAGATCTTGGCATTCCTCTGAATAGACCGCATCCATTTTCATGTGAACTTCTTGCAGTTAGCACCAGATCTTTTGTTTTTGCTTTGGTACTTTAGAATGCAGGAGAAGAGCGTTTCCAAAGTAATGCATGGAACATTTTTAGCTTTATTTCTCTACAAAGGTCAACGAGCCAAGGTAAAAATCAGTGCAGTTAGTTTGAGAAGCCACTGAGAGATTTTGGCCCTGAAAGAGGCCAAGCAGGACTGAAAACACCACAGAAGTCTGCAGCCTCAAATTTGAAAAATAAGAGCAGTCAGTTGTGCTAGTAAAGAATTCAGTGCCATGCTTTAAAAGGTAAAAATCAAAGAATTATGTGTGTTGTATAAAGTTGAAAGGGAAGCAGTATCCAAGAGGGTTGGGTGACCAGTTTTGAAACACTGTTTGAATAAGATGGATGGATTGGAGCTTGCCATACTTGGTATGAGGCCAGGAATAATCTTTTCAAAGCTAGAAGTGCTTTTGATCTCTGCCTACTCCTCCTCATCACTGCGAATCTCCAGGGATATAACCCTACTGTGCAATACAAGGGGAAAAAAAGTGTTTTAAAAGAGGGAGAGGAAAAAGGAGAAGGAAGCCAGTGAAATACTATCTGAGAACAACACCACTGCCTGTAATGACACTGACCCGCTGGTGCCAGTGGAAGAGTTTTGTAATATTTTTCCAGGTCTGCTCTTGTTTTTGATACTGGACCATGGAGTTGGCTCAGTGATGGTATACCACCCTCCTCACACTTCCAAGGGTTTTGAGAATTGTTTCTGTTCTTAAGAACCTGTGACTTGGAAGTAGGCCCAAAATGTTTTATGGGCCAAAAGTCCAATCCGGCAAAACTGAACCAAAACGATGGGAGAACGGGCTCCATAGACACATTGAGGAGTGGGGTCTTCATGTCACTGCCTTTATCCCAGCTGTCTTGGAAACAGAATGCAATGGGTTCGCAGAGTGCAACAATTCCAGGGAATTACTTGGGAAGAAATAATGGGGAATCATCTATAAAATGAGTACAATAGAGGGCTCGAGAAGCACATGGTATCATTTATAATGAATTCATGCAGCTTAGCTGGGATGACATCTCATCTCTAGTTTTTAAAAAATAAACATCCTGTCTTCCAAGGGCCATCAAACCTCTTAGCAGCAGCACAGTGCTTCCAAAACCACCTTAGCATTAATTTGGGGTCAGACTTAACTCAGAAAAAAGGCTGTAATCACGGAGTTACTGAGTCCACGTCTGTAAAGCCAACTTCCCCCTTCAGGTCTGTTGTTGTAGCATCTAAAAGCTAGGAAATTAGAAGGCCCTGCTGGGAGCACACAGTCATATCTGGACATCTCTACAACTCAGATGCCACTGAGACAGAATCACCACCTCCTGTTGGGTGGCATATCTTATGCATGGGAGATTTGAATAAGCTTTTTCTGTGAGTAATATAATCTCCTGGGACTATGGATACAGGCTTCAGCCATGGAATAAATGTGGCTTTTTGGGCTTACAGTCGTCCTGAGCAACATTCTCCACTCAAAACCCCACCCTGCGCTTGCTGGCTAGATCATGTAAACAGTCAGTTGGAAACTTCCTCTGGTTTCTTCCCATCCAGTTCAGAAATTCACAGTATGGAGGTACTCAACAGCACCTCCGACTGTTACCGCCACACAAACCACTGAGATCTCCCCACCAGGGAGTCCAGGCAAACTGCAGAATGATGCAGATCATACGTACTGACTGAGATGGGGCTCTGCCTGCTGAACGGCCCAGGAACTGACCATGCCTTCTCAAACCCCACATTCACATCTTGTTCCCTTCACACGGCTATGCCATTTTATTCACCACCCACCTTCAGACATGCACTTACTCATGTTGTATATGTGTATCATACAGTGTTCCTTTTCTACTCTTCTGCACACAACCTCCATCAATTCATCTTCACCTGCTGATTGCCAGAACATTAATTCTCCAGAAATTGTATGCTCTAGTGCTTATCTTCCTTTTGTGTCCAGAAAAAAAAAAAAAGCTAATCTTCTCAAAAAGAAAGAAAGAAAGAAATGAATAAAGTATTTGTTTAAAGAGAAAGAAAGAGAGGAGGAGGGTGAGAGAGAGAAGATTAAAGAAACATTGTATTTGCACTTGAAGGCTTTTCTTTTAAATGTCTGATTAATTTGCTGACAATGTTAATTTACCAGCATCTCCATCAACACCCCACCCGCTCCATAGATCCTTTGGCCAACTTCTAAAACCAAACTGAATTCTAAGGAAAACTCTCAAGACATACAGGGAAGTAAACATCAGCTTGTCAAATTTTATACTCATCAGTGGCGGTATAAAACAAAATGTCAAAAAACAATCTTCCTTCCCACTCTTGTCAGAAAACACACCCTCCTGCCCCGTTCCCCCACCACCATTCTCACCTTAAAAATAAGTGCAATAAAAAGGAAAAGAAAATAAACCCCTTTCTGACCACTTTGGAGAATGAAAGCTTTGAAAGCAAAACAATTCCATAAAATGATCCAACTGCAATTCAAACTGAGCTGATCACACAGAATAAATTGGGTTACAGTATTTGGAAAAACCACTGCATACATTCCTACCCGAGGTCTGGTAAAGGGCAGCCGCAAATTGTCCGATCACAAAGAAGGAATTTCACCCTCATTGGTTTGTGGCAAGTGTACGTGAGGCTAAGAGTGATGTTCAAATGAGACAATCCGAGCACAAGCTCAAATACACGATTCTGTTGCAGTCTCCAGATTCACTGACAGTAAAAACGGAATATGGAGGGGGGAGGAGACAGCACCGTACCTCAATTGAGACAGAAGCCAGCATAGACAAAGATAATCAGGGACAGCACTTACTAGAGGGGAATTTCATTGTGCTTTCAAGATTTGGATAACATCAGATTGGAACTGGATACTGAGAGATTGATGCGAAGAGATTTCCCATCCCCTACAGCTCTGATGAACCAAATCAACATAAGAATTCACAGATTGAGATCCCCTTTGTATAGCTATTTGGGCTCAGTTATAGAAGGCACTGAGTATCTTCAATCCCTGCTAACAATGCATCATGTCAAGGGTTGCTCAGCAGAAAATAGGAGACTCTCATGTTCTTGCTGAACTCACGGGTATTGGCAACATTCATTATCTTTCAGGTTCATTCACCAAATGAACACGAATGAACAGTAGCTAACATTCCATGCTATCTGACAGCTATGCTATCAACTCCTAAAGCTTTCTTGAGCTTGTGTAAGATCAGCCTACATAGCAGAAACGGAATCAAGTGAAGCAAAAGCAGCATCATATGCATCCCATCTGGAATCCTCCACTGTTTTGATGGCTAAATGGGAGGTACTGTGATTAATCTGTGATTATGTGACTCACCATAATTATGTCTTGTTGAAATTGAATTTATTGAAGCATGAATCATTCTACCCAAAGTAGAACCTAATTGCTCTAGTGCTGTGGCAGCCATTTAAAGTTTAGAGGAGAGGTTGTCATGCTGGGTAAAGATTTCACCTCCATTCAAGCAGTGAGAAATTCTGTCTTGTGACTTACAAGATGGTGAAATTTGCCTCTGAAATGAGCAGAATCCATGCCTAGAAGTTCTGTTTGAATTGCTGGGAAACGTTCAGCCAACCCAATGGCAAAAAGCTACATTAGCCTGAGGAGGTACGTAAATATTGATTTGAGTCTGTGAGGCTGCTGTCACTATTTGAATGCTGTATCATTCCCCTCAGCCACAGACCTCCCACCGCTTTGCTGTTATTTCTGGGCACATGCTCACCAGGGCTGGTATATGCCCACAATAAACCTGTAATTTCATCGGTAAGGGTAAACTAGAGAAATACAGCGAAGATGTGCCTGGTGTTCCTGCTCTGGATGACACATGCAGGAGGTTGGAGTACACGGTATGTCTGTGGGGCGTCTCTCAACCAACAGCCCTCAATAACAGAGAGAAACTTAAGGTCATCTTGGACATTTTCCCCCCATCTAAGGAAGACACCCACCGCTTGTATTCAGCTGTTTGAATTTCTGGATGGAAAAGGATTTTTTTCAAATGGGAATTTTGATGGGTAGACTTTCTGTTCTTTCTTTTTAAAACCAGAAAGCCACATTTAATGAAACAGTCTTTGTGTTCAGTCTAGGAGGGAAAAAATTTACATTTTCTTTGCTAATGTAGAATGGATCTCTTTTCCTAACCAGACTTCAGTATAATTACTGCTAGCATACATGAAGGAGGATAAACAATGGCTCTCCAGGGTAAGGAGTTCTTTGCAGTTGTTAAGTTTCCTGCTCTATTTTTAAAATTCCTGTTTCTACTGTTGTCTATAGCACAGCAGTAGCGACAAAACCCACAATAGCAGTTAACACTGAAACAGGGATGAAAATTGCTATTAAAAAAAAACAAAAACAAAGCTAGGAAATACTTTGCACTCCTTAACGGCCAACCAGGGGGAAAAATTAAATAGGGCAAAAAAAAAGAGGAAATATGCTCTTAGTTTTCCCACTTCTTGCCCATGTGGAGATCTTTCGCTGGCTTCTGGAATGAAGGAAAGAATCCTTCCTCATATCACTCAACCTCAGTGCTCTGTGTTGGCACTATTGTTTCCCTCCAACTATATTTAGTCAATGGGAAAGTGATGAAGGAGTCCCATCTGGTACATCAGAGGATGCCTCTTTGTTGGGATCACATCTGGTTTATGTTCACACTGAATCTTGGAAGGGAGATGTGGAGCCAGGGTATTTGCTTGGCTATTACAAAATTGTTACTTATTTCTAGCAAAGCACCCTTGAAAGCAAATATTTAGTGCAAAAGATTTAGACTTCACGGACACTGAAAGGCAAAGAAATTTGTCCTTTTCTGTGAGAAAGAGACTATGACTGCATCTGTCATATGTGATGAATTAGTTATCAAAAAGGTTTCTCCTTTAAGAGAGGCTGTGCAAGGTATTAGTGTCAATCATTCTCTTCAAGAACAGCCTCTCCAGAGACAGTTTTCATTGACTCTGTCAAACAACCTTCCAGGTTTCAGTTTGTTACTGGAAACACTGCTTCTTGTGTTGGTCACACATGATCCTTTCATTTTTATTTTTTAAATGGTTGACCTGTTGATATCAATGGCAATCATTTTATTCCCAGATTTTCAGCAGTCTGGTATGAGACTGACTCTTCCCCTCATCACAATTTCTTGAAGAACTTTTGCTTTAGTCTACTCTTGTTTTCTGGAGAGAGGGAGTCACTTCAGATGTTTTCATTGCCAAAACCGTTTTTCAGGATAAAAACATATGGCATCAGTTGCTCTTTATGTATGCAGGGATGACAACAGAAAACCTTCTGTCTAGAACTTCAACTGCATTCAAACCACTGTCAACCACTATCTGTCTTTTTTGAGTTCCACCCATTCGCAGCCAGAAAGGTATAAAAGACTTCTGAGACAAATTTCTAGCATAATGCTAGATCAGTCCTGTTCCCACCCATAAGTGATCATTTCTGATTTGACTTCACTGCATGTTTTATGTTTCAGGGAAGATGTCCAAGCAACCATGATCCACAACAGTGCACGACTTCTGTTACAGGGCTTATAAACTAGTCCCTGCATTTCCACATCCACTAAATGTCAAACAGCCCCTACAAGAATAGACAGTTAAGCCTTGCAATAGATGAGTCCCCAGGACTAGGAGGAACACTTATCTTGGTGCCACACTTTTTTCTTTCTGTTTCTCTGCACCTGCCAAGTGAAGTTTAGTGCTTCACAGAGGTTGTATGGATGCACATGGAGTACAAGAACTAACAGCATGGTGGGCCAAAGAGCCAGAGAGGCAAAAACTACAATAAAGAAGCACTTCTAGAGTCATTGTACTACTTTATCCTAAACAGATCAGTGGATCTTTCCAGAGTAGAAGGAAAAGAGCATTTTAGATCAAAACAGCAGCAATCATTTTGTCATACCTTTCAGTTATAACTCTGACAACTTACCTAAGACTTCTGAAATGTAAATCTTCTCCTTTACAAAAAGGACAAACACCCCAGCCACTCATGCACTCCAGAAAGTCTGAACACTAATACAGCAGGCCAGCCTTTGCCAGAAAATGGTGTCAGCCCTGAATAACTGGACAAATGCTTGACCTAAAGATGCCCACTGACTTCAACTCCACAGGAACCAATACAGCTATTGGCAGGATTTCAGTCACTGGTATTACTTTCATCCTTTCTCTTCCCTATGTTAGAAATGTATCACTGAACATAATGCTATAATGCAAGGAAAGCAGAGCAGTAATAGAAGGGTAGCAAAGTCCTAAGCGATAGCAAGTGAGAACATGCTCAAATGCAGCAGCTATAGACACAGAAACAAAGAAAACAAACCACCTACCTTCAGAAGGCCTCAAATATTCAGGGATCTCCAGTAAGATCCCCTCACCTCCCCTACCAACCCTCAAATGAAGTCTTGGAAGGGATGGATCCTGACTCCACCCCTTCTGATCACCCAGTGCATTGCGTGCACCTGAGCTCCCCTGGGTTGGCCCTGCCTTCCCACCAGGTGCTCAATAAGTGCTTCAGGCCGGGACTTAGCATTTCCACTACACTGAATAAATGGTCTTCCAGAAAGCATCTAATGACAAAAAAGGTAATACCATTTTGTCTTTGACTCCTTACTATTACCTCAGTGCAAGTTGCTACTCTCCTCCCCAGCGCTCCTGCAGATGCCTCTGCCAAAGCAAAACTTTTACTCTAGAGTGGTGTCCCCAGGAAACTGAGTTTAATGTGATCGTGTTGTTTATGTGTCAGCCCATACAACCTCGAGCTAACAGCTTTGTAACCTATCAGGGAGGGGGGAATGCCTAAAAATATTGTGCCTATCATATTTCATCAAAATAAGCAAGTGGAGAAAGGACAGAGACTCTCTTGCTTAGGGATCGCACCTTTTATTGAGCACTGGAGAATCCATGCAAGTGAGAACCTTTGGAAATGAACTTTCATTTCTTCCACTGCTTATGGAGCTACTTTGTTTGTGGGCTGCCACTGCTCTCCCTAATTACAGCCCCCTCCCATGGGTTGTATCACTTTTTCAGCAAGTGTGAAATATTGCCTTGGAATCCATCATCTCACGATTCACCTTGGGTCTGGCCTGGAGGATTGTGCAACTTCTGCGGTCTGCTCCAGTGCAAACAGGAAAAAGAATCTGAGCCTCAGTTTTTACAATGTGCAGCTTGCGTGCAGGAAATGGATCGACTCAGCAGCATCTCTGGGACATTTACTGCTCTCTGCTCTCTCGCCAGCAAGGCCTGGGCCATTAGTTCTGCTGGCAGACAGCTCAGAGCCGTTGGTGTTTGGGGCCTCTGGTGGCCTGTCATCCTGCTGCAGGTCAGCCTGGAGGAGTCTGCAGGCACTGCTTGGGGAAGAGGGAACGTCTTCTTCCTCTTCCAGAGAGACAATGTGAACAAATGTGATGCTGCCACTTCCCATTCACACTGTCCTGACCAAGAAAAGAGCCGGCTCCAAGTTGCAAGCTCAGTTCATTCCTTTTCAATGGCCGCCTGCAGTCATATCCTAATGACACAGCTGATGGAGTGCACAGTGAATCCATCCCTGCTCAAGCGATCTGCTTTCCTCACCCACCTGCTACATTTTCTGCTCAGCTCAGCTACTCCACACTACTTTGATGCTGACACATTTTGAGGATGAAGTTTCTCTCTGTCAGTAGAGATGGAGCCCCGGATAAGTCACTTAGACCTTGGATTCTCTGCCTTTTATAAACTGCATTGAGCATCCTGGGTGAGAATGAAGACCCAAAAGAGATAGTATTATCAATGCGACAAAAGCTACTATGAGATATGCATGTAACTTCAAGAGATTCTTACTTATGGAAAGAAATTTCATGGAATCATAGAGTCATTAAGGTTGGAAAAGACCTCCAAGCCCAACCTTCAATCCATCATCACCGTACCCACTCACAGACTCATGGAATCATCAAGGCTTGCAAAGACCTCCAAATTTACCAAGTCCATCCATCAACACATCTCCACCAAATCATGTCCCCAGTGACACATCTACACTTTCTTTTTGTGGAGTGTTCCAAGTCACTGAGTAAAAGTATTAACTGAATCACAGTGTTTAAGTGTTTACTGAAGGAATGAACTCAACAAATCTTCCTTTCTTCTTTTTTTCCTTCTTTTTCTTTTTTCTTCTCCCCCCCTCCCCCCCCCCCCCCCCCCCAACTTAGGCAGTGAATGACCAGAAGCAGCTAAACAGTAGCCGTGTATTTGCTATCATGATCTCTGAAATGAGACAGTGAAAGCTTATCTATAGTTTTCCACTTGGACACATGAGCATGAAAAATTTCTGTGGAAAAAGGCCATTTTAAAGGTAGGGGGAAAATCATACTGAAAAGGATTTGAGTTGCTTCAACTCCAGTACAAATGCATGATCCGTTGCTTGAGCAAGTAGATATTCCTCCTTTGCATAATATCATTGTGGTTTTTCTCAAAATCTGTGCAGCATCACAGGAATCCACATTTCTTTACCATATATTTCTTTATGGTACAATGCAGAGGATCAGGTGTCCATGTTCTCTCTTAAGGGGTGCAGATTTCCTAGAAAACTACATATCCCACAAGGCAAGCAAATACTATTCCTTTTTCTTTTGTTTCAGAGCATGATGCAACTCTGGTTTGGGTAGCTTAATGGGAGGTGCAGTCAGCCTGGTTCCTGGCCCAAGGGAGAAAGCACGGGCTGGGACCACAGCTCCCAGAAGGCAATGAAAGCATCGTGCGAGAGTGAATTTGAGTCTTGTGATTACCTCAGAGGAGGGGATCCTCAGTGGGCTGTCTCAGGGATTAAGTGCTTTCACTGTTTACATTTTGAATGTCAAAACAAGGTGTTTTGACATTTACAAATAAAAATAAGAAGAAAGCTTTTGACATTTTATGCAAAAAAAGAATTAAGGATTTTTTTTTTTTTCTTTTTCTTTAACCTCATGTTTTGGAACTTAAAGCAAATTTTAAAATGTCAGAATTTCCCAAAGGATGGAGATTTGGAATTTTTTCTCAGCTGTAGTTGTGATGCCTGGAATTAACTCTGATAGCCGAGGGATCAACAGTCTAAACAGTGCAACACTCTGCAGGCTTAGGCAGAGAAAGAGAATTTCTCCTCTTTGTTCTGTATTTTGAAACAGAACTCTTTTTTAATTCCATTCCTCCATTATCTGATACAGTTTTGCAAACTAGGCAGTTCCATCTAAGAGCTTTCTTCTTTACTACAGTGTAATCTCCTTGTTGCTTAACCCTGCCTAAATCATGAGTGTAAAATTCTTAAGGAAGAAAAAAGCACTCAGTGCTCCAACTGGGACCAGCTGATGTGATATTTCTCCTTCTGCAGTTCATGGTGAGGTGTGTCCACCCTGTAACTACCTTCTGGTTAGGACACAAAGGTCTGAATTCTGAAAGATACCAGCATTTTTCCTGTATATTTCATATACCATCCCAATGACAGACCAATTTTTTTACCCTGAGTTCTACCCTGTCATCAGTAATTTCATTGTACCCAGGAAGAACTGAAATGTGATGAGAATTGGAAGACTATTAGAAACCAAGACATGGAAGACATGTCTTTATCCAGAGCCTGCTAGTACAGACAGGTGGCAAATTTTTGTTAAAAAAGACTTGGATTTGATACTGTGGGCTCAGAGGAGCTACTATCTGACAAAGCCATCTGCTTTTCAAGAAGGGGAGAGGAGATGTGGGGAGCAGGAATGTTGCTGGAACAACTTAAAGAAGAGACCATGAGTAAAATGTGAAGTACATTCTTCTGTGCTAGCAAGACAGAGCCCTAAGCTGATTGCCTTTGGACTTCATAGTGTGAGGCAGCTACATCTAAGATTTGTGATGCAGACCTGTAGGGAACCATTTAAGTTCAAGTGTGCGCTTACTAATGAACAGTACCTCCAAGATTTGACACATCAAATGTTAATGCACTTGATTAAGGTGCTTGCACTGAAACGAAACTCCCACCCACACCAAAAAGCTCTTGATCCTAAGGCCTAGTCTGTCTGACCACATGGACCAGTGGCAGATGCTCTGAGATAACTGCAAGAAACCTCATATGCAAAAGCCATGGTTTATGGAAACTTTTAATAGTGGGAATGGTTTGTATCCCACAGCTGTAGGATGTATTTCATTTTCAAAATTCCCTTTTGCAATCCCAGATGCTCAAGTGCTTCCTGAACACAATACTTCAGTTGACAACCATGGCTCTGTGCTGTTGAGCTATAAGGACTCATGTTCTGCAGATAGCCTAAATAAAGCCAGTGCTATCTATATATGTGTATCCCTAAGAAAATGTGAATAAAGTTAATGCAGTCTGACAGCATGCCAGAGAATCAGCAGGAAATCATCAGAAACAGGGAATAAAGGCAAAAGGGTTGCCACCATCTACCCCCAAAGAAGAACAATGGCTGCAAACAAGAATCTGACATAATCTGGCCAACTACTTGATAATTTACTACTGCTGGCTTCAGACTACATTCTTTGCAGGGTGTAAGCAAGCAGGAAAAGATATAGCATGTGGATGAACTTCTTCCGTAGACTGTCAGAAGCTCCTGGAATAGCTTTGCCTACACAGGAACATGCAGCTTCGTTTATCTTAATTTACCAGGGCAGTGAATTTAAAGCTCATCGTTAAACTACATCGAACCTCTGGACAACCTATCTCATTTGGAACTAGTGTGGCTTCCATGTGATTTACCTTAATTCACTTTGGAGCTGAACTTGATGACTTAAATGTAAAAAAAAACTGTCTGTAAGATGGTATTTTAATGACCTTGGGAACAAATGGACTCATCAAAGTTATTTTGAGTTAAATAATCTGTTCAAAAAAAGCTAGTTCAGATTCCTTTTCTACTTGAACATCTCTTTGCAAATAAATCTGTGCAGATAATGGTTTTCTCATCCTGTGAAATTTTCTGAGACTTCAGAATTTTTTCATGTCCCACCACAGGATAAACTAAGCCTTTTGTAGTGGTTTTGGTTCATTTCGTTGGGATTTTTGTTGTTTTTTTTTTTGCTCTCTCTTCCCTCCCTCCCTGAACAAACAAACAAAAACAATCTCTCCTCTTTGGAAAAGAGTCAGCTGACCAAAATAGCAAAGAGATCAGCTGGGGAGGGAGGCATTACCCCTGTGAAATTTCAACTATTGATAATTATGAATGAAGTGGTAAGACCCCAAAACCACCCTCTTAATCTGAGACCAGGTCACATTCACTCCAAGACATATTCTCTTTATTAGTAGCTGCTCTGAACTGAAAACATCTAGATTTGATCAGAGATTCTATTATCAACCTGAGAAATCTGCTGTTACTGAATGGCTGGGTTTGTTGTATTTTACAGTGATGCTTTCTTTCAAAGAAATGTGGAGGAAAAAGGTTGGAAGAGCAACATTTTCTTATGACAAGGTATTTAGTCAACAGTTTCCTGCTCTGTGACCTTTGTGTGTTTCTACTGGCTATTTCAAGGGCTATGCTTATGTCTGCTTCTTTGGTCCCCTCTGGATGCACAGCCTAAACAATCCCACTCTCTGAGATATTTAGAAATTAATATACCCACCATCTGGACTGATCCAAGTGGTTCTACTGCCACTCTTCAACTGACCTGGAAGAATGTAATAAGAGTAAGGACACGTAAGAGAAGTGACTAAGTAATATGGAGTAAACAAGGTTGATCTGAAGATTGATTGGCTTAGGCCTGAAAGAATCTCACTCCCAATTTAGCATTAATTTCTTTAGGACTGATAAACCTGAAAGCAGTAACTAATCATTGCTCTGAAAGTAGTTTAGAGACAGAGCTACAAATGGTCTCACCAAAGGAAACCAGTCAGAAATCTGATCAGCTCTCACTTCTGCTTGTTTTGAGGAAGGTGATAATACCATGTACCCCACAACATCCCAACACTGTGGATCAGAGCTCTAACTTTTCAGGGAGGATAAAATATTTGCAGAGCAGCAAAGATTTAACAAGGCACCTTCATGCTGTTGCTCTAACAGAGTCCAGCTGCAGCTTTTCCAAGGAGTAACATCTGTACTGTGTATCTTTACATAGTATATGTTGGTACTTTGGGATAAAGCCTTTTCTGCATCATGAGCTTCGGGAATATGGGTCCAAAAGAAGACCAAGAAAGCTATGCAAATGTAGCTTAACCAAAAAGCACATACATCTGTAGTGAGAGGTTCACCCAGCCAATAACTTCAGGAATGCAAACCGATCTACATTTTGTCACATCACACCATGTACTCACTCAGTCATCCTCTACATTAGCCTATGACTGCATCCAGATGCGTTCCTCCATGAATTTTCACTGGAAAAGGAGTCTTTGGGTCACTGAAAACTCAACTAGAATAGTGCATGTGAGCACCGGTACTTGGGGGACACCCATAAGCTCCAAGCCTAGGTTGACAATATGGGAACTTGTTTGGATAGCTGGGGCAATTTCTTATTCAATACATTCCTCTGTATCCGTGGCCAATTTGCAGTATTCTCTAAGACCTCTGGTAAACTTGAAGAAGAAGTAGGAATAGAAACAAGACTGCAATTCCCAAGTAGGTCAGGGAGGGTAAAATTTCAATCTGCCTACGCTATTGAAAACCTCATGAAAGAACAGGTCAACATTTGTAAAACAAAACTGGCAAATTAAGAGCCAAATTAATAAGCTTTTTTTTTTCCTTCCCTCCCCTCCCTTTCGCCCCATCCCTCACCCCCCCTTTTTTTTTTTTTAAGAAAAAGAAATATTCAGAACCAAGCTTTTAGAGAAGACCGCAGAGAATTAGTCTTGCAATTCTGCTAATAGGAATCTGGAGAGCCTTACATATGTACTCTCATCTTCACCCCCAGGTCTGTGCTGAAAACTTACTCTCTGAGGGTTATCTGAATACTGCTAACAGGAAGGCAGCTAAACATTTGTCCTGCAATGAGGACAGAAAGTAAAATGAACCAGGGTTTTTCTTCTCCTCCCCATAAAACTTGAGCACTCATATTCAGAGTGAATGTAGACAGCCCTGGGACTTATATAAAAAAGTAGCAATTGGCTGTAAGCACCATAACTTAGAGAACATCCCACACTAACATGGGGAGAGCTTGGGAATAACAAAAATAGACTAATAGAACGAGCCTGGTGTAGCAAATTCCCAGCACCCAGCTCAGGGAGAGGTGAAAAGTAAAGGGAATTAATTAAAGATGATGGAATGAGATCTCTGTGGCCAGATGAGGGAAAGAAAATGTACAGGGAGAATGGGAGTGCATAAATGTAGTTGATGTCTTCCAGTAAATCTTACGACATTTGCTCATCAGGAGCAGTTCTTTTTGACACAGACTGCTGTTGTCTGCAACTTGCTCCTTTCTCTTGATGCTTCCTGCTAGAGATGTGCACTGAATGAGCTCTTTTGTTTTCCATTGGCTCACGCTCAGGGAGGAAAGAGAACGTATCCTCCTTCTATTCAGTTGTTGTGGTGGGGAAGGAAAGCAAGATGAGTATTTGGAGCTGTGAGACAAATGTAGTACATTTAGAATTTTCTAACTGGCCCAGATGAGACTTCTCCAGGGTGTTATGTATTGCACAGGTTTACTTTATACCTCATGGGTTTTGCCAGTTCCCTGTCCAACTCTTTGTGTGCTAAACAACCTTTGAGGTTCAGTCATGAATCTTATCTCCCTTCAATCTGAGCCCACGGAAGCTGAAACTCATCATCTGAAAATCTTACAGCTCGGATGTATCTTCCTGGGTGCCTATATTGTAAGCCATTTTTCATACAGCTTTATGGCATCAGATCCAAACTTCCGTGAATTTTCTGTGAGGAATGCTGAGATGTAAGATCATGGAAGAGTAACTATACCTTATAAATAGCATGTACTTCAAGATCTCAAAGACATTGGTATCCTTTGAGTGAAGAAGGCTGGAAGAGAAACATTTTCTTATGACAAGGTATTTAGTTGACAGTTTCCTGCTCTGTGACCTTTGTGTGTTTCTACTGGCTATTTCAAGGGCTATGCTTATGTCTGCTTCTTTGGTCCCCTCTGGATGCACAGCCTAAACAATCCCACTCTCCGAGAGGTTTAGAAATGAATATACCCACCATCCAGATTGATCCAAGCGGTTCTACTGTCACTCTTCAACTGACCTGGAAGAATGTAACAAGATACCCAATACACCACTGAATTTAGAGGATAAAGGCTGAATTCCCAGATTCTACGTATTCCTAGGTATTCCCTCTAGTGATTGCACAGTCCTACAGAGGAGAACATCCATTCCTGCTGAATGCATTTGTTCACAACACTGTTTTCCCAGCAATGTTTATGGGTCCCTTTCTTTACCAGAAAAAAAAAAAAAAAAAACACACTGCAATTTGTTTAACAAGGGAACGAAAGAACTCCTTCTCAAACTCCCTTATTTGCTAAGAGCAATTAAGGATGTGCCTCTATAGATTGCTTGTTCCCTGTCCCTGCAAAAATAAAAGTATTTCAAACCAGGATTCTATAGGAGACTTACAATAAAGACCATTGCATTCTACAGCCAGAGACCACGCAAACAAATTTGATCTCTCAGGCTATCATCACCTCCAACTAAAATTATAACAATGGAGTGATTTCCAATTTAATCAAAGGCAACGCTAGTTGGAAAGACAAAAAGAAAAGAGCTTACTTTTGTCATTTGCTTTTTTTTTTTTTTTTCCCTAATTTAAGCTTTTTCAAAGAATAAATCTTCATCTGAGGGGTGGAGATTCCTTCTGGCACTTGGTTCAGAAGACACAAAGGGGAAAAAAATACACCCTGTCTATTTTTATTTTTAAATAATTAACGTGGTTTAATTGGTCACTTCACAGGAATGCTTCGGCCCATTTGGTGCTGATGGAATTGTGGTGAGGTTAAAGAAAGGAGGAGGTTCGGCATGTACACAGACTGTCCAGTTTATGAGGCATCTGGTGCTGGTATGTGAAATAAAACATGGCTGTCATGCAGGATATGACCCAGCTTTACTGATGTGAATCCAGACCCTGTAAACCAGACGTGTGAATGGTCCCAAAAGCTGATTTAGCACCACTTGGTGAGCCCAAAGCCAATGAAGAAAACTATGACCTTGTGTGAGTAGGAGAGAGAAAGGCCTGGTGTTAGGGATCTTGTTGGACAGAAAGAGAACATGTCATTGTGTAAATATGTGAAAATGCCATTTTTGTGTCATATGTAACTTGAGAATAGCATCGTAAGAGAGAGCCCTGAGGTCACTCAAGAGTGAGGGAAATCAGGGGGAAGGTGTACCTACCGCCACCAGGTTGCAAGGTGGTATATCTGACAGACTGGCATCCAGATGTGAGACATGAGCCTTCTTCTCATGGGGCTGTGATGCAGCTGTGCACCATTAGGCTAGCCTGGGAATTCGTGCCCAAAGCCAGGAATACTTATACCCCAGAAGCAGAGTTTGGTGGTTGAACACCTCCAGATGGATCATTTCAGTAAATTCCTTCCACTTGAGACTTGACCTGGGCCAGGTTTTAAGCACTTTCTTGCGTAAGCACAGTTTGCAAGTACAAACGTGTGCTATGGCATACTGTGTTGGATGTGCATACTCTCTGCTTGAACACATGGGATTTTTCAGGGCAAGCCCTTTCAATTGCTCTATTTCCTTCTAATGGGTCTATTGCTCCGCAAGTGGAGTTTATATCTGTCCTACAAACTCTCAGCTAGAGTCCCATTCTGAAACAATGAGATAAGACAAGTCTTAGTGTATTTTTGACTGTGCACCATTCCACATGAAAATCTTCTAAGTCTATGAAGCAGTCTAGAGAGCTGGAAGTCAGAAATGAATGCAAGATGAAGCTTGCTCATAAGTAAGACAAGTACATGATGTGAAGGACATTGTCATCCTGATTGCCCCCTTGGCTGCTCAGCAGCAGTGTATTTGTAACTGAAACAGAAGAGGGGGCAATCCCAAACTGAAAGCTGCCCACACCTGATGTGGAATGGGAAGTTATGTATGATACCAGGATGGACTATCTGCAGTCCCATCAGCACCAAGAAAAGTTGAACCAGACTTCAACCCATCATCTGCCTGTCTGAATGAAAACCTGAGGAAATGAACATGCTCTTCAGAGTTATTTCAGGCTATTACTCCTGATCTCACCATCTATTTATTTATCTGCCCTTCTACTTTATAATGTCAGCAATAAGGATCTAGTCATAGCAGTATCCTTTTGTCCAGCGAGGATATCTTAACCAGCTTATGCACTTAAAGTAAGTTATAAATTGATGTGACATTCAAATGCAGTTTTTCATCTTTACATCTCACATCTTTACCAGCTTTGTGGTAATCAGGAGAGACTCAGTTACATTCTTTGTTGTTGGGTAGATATGTAGATCTACCCTGAAAAGGTCTATTATTCAGGCAAGGCAAAGAGTATCCACCAAATTTCACATTGTGCTTTTGGGTTCTCAGGTAAAAACTGTTCTTCCTCAACTTTCTAATTACACAGTTTGTTTGTATTTTATAAGGGCCAAAAGATAAAGAACCGAATCAGCAAACAAGAAAACCCACTAGAGACAACTTTCCCAGCAATATATCCCGGAGGTGAATAGCATCCAACTCTCCGGTCCTCTAGCCTGTGTCTAAAACTGCAGTAGGCTCAAACCACAGCTGTTGGTTTTACTCTGCTACAGTGACAGCTCAGGAATTTCATGTAGCATCGTATTTCTGGTAGCCCGTTCCTAGAGAGTGGACCTGAGCTCCTCTGAGAAGCAACTGGACTGAGTGCTTGCCACACTGAAGATATGGGAGTGTTCCATGACTCCTTAGTTGGTAGGCAGTTGTCTCTCTAGTTTCAGAAGATGATAGCTTGATGACTTCATGCAGACCAGACTGTATGCCTAGAAACAAAGAGCAATTTGCCTCATTTTAAAAGCAGGTGCTCCTGGATCTCCAGCATGGCTCACACACACAGTCCCACGTGGCTGGCTCTGAGCCTGCCTGCTGCTGACCAGCCATGGAACGTGAGCCACGTGGGTTCTCCAGTGCTGGCTTTGCCCACAGGCAAACTCAGCCAGCCACCTGCTAGGAGTGAGCCTCCCTTCTTGCAATTCCCAGGGCCTGTGCCACAACGGTGCTCAAAGCTTGGTTTGCATCCTTCTCTGAATGGCTAAGGAGGCAAATAACTCAGCTGACAACTGGTTGTTATGCTATAGGAATACAGCCAAAAAGCACCATTTTGCAAAAGTGTTGCAGAACAGGAGCTTTGATCCACAGGATCCTTTCAGGATTGGGTTAGAGTTAAGCTGGTTTCATGTGCATGCAATGAACAGAGCCCATCCCTGTTCCAAAAACTGCCTGCTTTTATGCGGCCGTGTTACAAAAGGATTGTTTTCTTCCTGCAGCCTGATTCAATTTTAAACTCAATTTTTATAGCTCCTATCTGTATAGGCTTCCAGTAAGACTATTCTCATTTGAGCAAAAATTGGTTTGAGGAAGTTTTACCACAAACCCTTAAAGACTTTGATATGACAGTATCCATCACACTGACAAAGTCAAGGTTAAAAATAGAGTTTACAGGCATAAGTCTGGCATTCGAGTTGACTACAATATTGCAAAACGATTTAAAGTCAGCAAAATAATGTTTAACGTGTCCTGGATCCCAAATCTCCTTGGAGGAACAGGGAAAAAAAAAAAAGAAGGAAAAAAGTAAGCAACCACAACATCGGGTCAGATGGTAATTTACTGCTGCCAAGCCTCCTCCATACAAAATCATTGCAGATGCTCCCTGGTCAGCGGCAGTCTAAACAAGCAGTGAAACATTTACAGCTGTAAGCCTGCGTGCCTATTGAAAGCAGCCTTCTGGAAGGGAAGGTGCACGGTTTCAGAGAGGACCCTGATGAATTTAGGATCCTGTGGCAGGATCAGGGCCATTCTGGAGCTAGAAGGAGGATTTTCATGAGGAGACTCATATGCGTGTTTTCCCACAAGGGATGTTTTATTGACACATCACTGACTGCCTTTACTTATAGATGCACGGGACTCCCATTAGCTGCACGGAGGGAAAAGAAACATTTTGTTTCCCATGATAAGAGTAAATTCTCTCTCTTTTTATACATTTTTCTCCTGGTACTTTGGGGTTTAGCTAGAGACAGGATGTGTGGCAAGCATCCCAGGGCTGGAGGTAGGGAGAGTTTCCCCAAAGCACGGTGGGTATGAGCACTCAGATTAAACTCACTTCTGTTTTTTGTTTTGTTTTGGATTTTTATTTTTTCGGGGGGGGGGGGGGGGGGGGGGGGGGGAGGCATTGCTTAGATCTGGTGTGCATTATTTTAGAGATAATTTGCTTTTCTCTGTGAAGAATGGGTGTAATCTGTTCTCCAGAATGCCTGCCACAATAAACTCCTTTCTGAAAGGAAGGAGTTATGGATGCCCCATCCCTGGAGGTGCTCAAGGCCAGGTTGGATGGGGCCCTGGGCAGCCTGAGCTGGTGGGTGGCAACCAGCCCACGGCAGCGGATTGGGCCTGGATGATCTTTGGGGGCCTTTCCAACCCAAGCCATTCTATGATTCTAAGAACCAGAAACACAGCCTGTTCCAACACTCACCTGGGTGCATGATGGTCCATGTACCATTTGAGCATTTTACAATAGGTGCTAAACTTCAGAAGGGCGCATGTGAATTGTGTTGGGAGACAAGCAGCAGTTCTGAGTATGTATTTGACTATATATCATGGCTTGAGACTACTAAGACATTACTTCAGCCACCCAGTGTGCTTTTTTTCTGTCCATTGAGTGTCGTAGTTTGGATGACTTGCATTGCAACAGCACTGAGAAACCTCAGCAAAAATCAGGGCAATGTTTTGTTAAAAATTCAGTGACCTTATTACTCACTGGCCATTTGCTAGGCTCCCCAGTGCCTCCTATTACAACACATGCTGCTCTCAATTTTGATGATTTTGTCAAAGCTGAATGTTTGGGTTCAGGTTTTCCATTCTGGATGTATATCTTAGGGATTAATTGGGTTTTTTTGTTGTTCATTTTCCACACTCCAAACACCTTTGTCATCTAAGCTTACCTGACAAATATCTCAAGTAAATCATGCAGTCTCCACTTTCCAGGCCCGGATCTGAGAAAAACTGAGGAGGGTCTGTCGGTAAGTACTGCTCCACAGAAGGAATGAAAGCACTTGGAAAAGGCCAGGAAGGAAGTTCTTAGTAAAGCCAAGAATCATAATGAGGTTTCCCAAGCCTATGGACTGTGTCTTAACTCCAGGGCTATTTATTCTCCTTACCTCCTTCTGATGCGACAAGATTGGAATTCAGAGAAGTCGGAAGCTTTGAATCAATTGGGTTTGTGAATCTTTATTTTACAAATAGTTTTCCTTGCACAACTTGTGTCAGATACATCTCGCACCACAGTACCTCTGAACACTAGTCTTATTCTTATTCGCTGCCCTACAGGCATTTGTACTAGCTACACTCCCTGCTGAATTTCTCAGAGATGAAGCCAGATCCTGTTCAAACAAGAAGAAATAATAAAACCCCTTCCACAGGAAAGAGTGACTTGGCAGCAGCTGGGGGCAAAATTAGAAAAAAATGAAGGTGGGGTGAGGATAGGAGGGCAGAACCCCCATGCAGCATTTAGCCCCTCCATCACGAGGTCCAAGAGGTCAGTCTGGGCAGAGAAAATGGGGTAAGATATATCCCAGTTGCCCTATTTTCTCCTTCCAGCTCTGCAGACAGCCAGCTTGGGCCCGGCCTCATCATTACTAAAGGAGTCATTCTTTGACTCCCTAGGAAAGGGCAGAACAAGAAAGCACAGCCAGAAACTCGGTGGAAGGTCTTAGGGAGCTTCCTGGGACCTACAAAATCCTTGTGACACAGCTAAACCCCAGCTACCTGCCTGCCTAGATGGAAGGCTTGGGTCATGGCAGAAGGATGCTGATCCTGAAACCTTACAAGTTTCAGGAGAGAATGTCCTAATATGTGAGTAAAATGCTGACAGTTGAAAGACTTTTCATATGGGAATGTTAAGCAAAGCTGATTGCTTCCTTCCCAAACCAACAGTAAACACATCAGGTACGGTTTACCCTCACCACCCTTTGAAACCTAAGCATAACCCTTTGGAGATGGCAGCACAAACTTACAACAAAGAATTCTGAATATCTCTGAGTGACAAAATGCTATTAAGCAGGTTATTTTTGGTTCAAAAAGAGTTGTGTCATGATCTCTCTCTCATGGTGAGCACACGTGACCACAGTGTCATGGATCTAAACAGTGCTCCTAGTGAAAACTTGAGCCTAGTTCCATGGTCAGTCACCCAAAGCAAGCTGTGCTACTGGTCGTGCCCCAGCATGCAGGATAATTAAGACTGGGAAATTCAACCAGAAGAAACTGAACTGCTTTTATACATTCACCCATTTTCAGCCAGATCACTTCCCTGACCCCATTCGTCATGAGACCACACAGATGCCACTGCTTCTTTAAGAGTGGGAGAGGGAATGAGAGAGATGTGGGGTAGGTGGATTTACCCCTGCAGATTAATGCTGGCTCAGCTCACCCTGACTCAGGGTAGTAGTCAGAGGCATACACATCTCTGTGACATGCATTGGCTCCAGAACACTACACTTCTGTGAAATTTCCTTATTTTGAAAACACACCAATGAGCTCTAGTTCAAATTTAAAGTAATACATAAATTACAGCAGATCTTGGCTTAAAATACAATGCCTTACCAAAGAAAAAGAAAAAAAAAAAAGAAAAGAAAAGCATATATGCGTTCACTAATCCAGCCAAGAACTGTAATAAACTGTCAACATCAGTCTCGTTCACTTCATTGTGGGGTCTTGCTAGTCCTCACAGAAATGTTCTTCAGCTATGATCTCCAGGCTGGTGGTCTGTGGGGATTTTTCTGTTCCTGTGATTCTGTTTTTTCTATCTGAATCTGATAAACCTCATTAAAAGAAGTCAGTACCCTACGGGATGAAATGTCAGGCCTGTCCTCATGAAATATTGTGTTCTGAATTGACCCCAGACAAGACAGCTCCATGTGGCAAATAGTGCAGTCATTTTAGTGCATTGCTGAGCCTAGCTAATAAGCGCTTTTGAGAAGTAGGGTATATTAGTTGTCACTCAGCACCTTGTGATTGCATTTCCATGGCTGGTGGACCAGACTGCAGTGTGGGTAAAGAATGTCCTGCCTGCTTGCAAAAGGCTGTGTGGACCTATGCACATGCATGTCTAACTGCACAAATGAATTCTCTAGATGACATGAAAATCCTTGCCCGAAATACAGGAATAATACAAGAAGCTCCATCATCCTTGCTTCCCAAAAGTGCTTGCGTCATTTTGAAAAGAACTCTAAACATGGGGAATTTTCCTTAGGGAAGGCAGGGCCAAATCAGGGTATTGCAGTTACACAGTGATATAAAACAGCAGGAGAGCCATAAAGATTTATGGACAGGTTCCTCTACACCCAGGTAAAGGAAAACAAGTCATTCCATAAGAAAAAGGGGAGGAGGGCAAAAAGTGTAATTCTTGCTGTAAATGTATCTTAAAATAGGAGTGCAATATCATGACAGCCCATGTGGCAGCTCAGCTTGGTTTACGCATTCCCATACCTTGTTTGGTTTTTCTACTTCTCCCAAGACGATGCCCTCCCTGAGCCATCTATGCCCTAATCACCCCTGTCATGGTGTTTGCTGTCTCAATCAGTAGTTGCCATACTGCATATCTGTGCCTGCTTCCTGCACCCTGAGCCAAGCCTGCCTTGGTTTTTCTGCTACAAGGCTTCAGCCCTCACTCAGTTACACCAGCTTTTGCCAGTACAACTTGTCATCAGCTCTAAGGTCAGTTCCACTCCGACATCCCGTTCACACGTCATCAGGCAGCCATAGGCTCTGTGCTAAATCCAACCCTACAAAAGAGAGGGCTTAGCAGCACTATAAAAATTAAAGAGGTGCCTTTGTCTGTGCTCATCACCTCCCAGGTGACACTCTGTGGAGATCAGCAGTTCCTGGTCTGAGGCTTGAGCCCATCATGAGCACTACGTGGCAGGGAGATCTAGCCCAGGAGACAATCAGCATGGAGCAGCAAGCCCACACTGGCAGCTGCTGTTGCATGAGACAGCCTTTTGTCCATTTTTATTTTTTTTTTTCTTACAGCAGGTTGTGTCCATCCTGTGATATTCCATCTAACAATTCCTAATGGTCCAGGAAGTGCTTTCAGATAGATCCAACTGGTTGCTGAAGAAGACACAGAAGCAGTTTCCCCCTGTCAAGGTTTGACCTTATCCCAGCAGACATTCTGTGCTGCCCACAGTTTTGTTTGCTGTTCCCAGAGACAAGGGGTTGTGACCACCTCGAGGAACATCTCTGACTTGCAGCATTCTGAGAGGAGAGAATGACAGTGAGTAAAGATAAGCACAAGTTTTGATCAGTGCCATCAGACTTTCTAGAATGTATTTTACTGGCTGAAGGAAAGGACAGTGATGTTTTCCTCCTGTTCATTCCTACAGGAGAATATCTTGCTCTAAAGAGGCATTCAGATGACCACACTGAAGAGTTTCAAGTACTTTGAGAGAGCAAATGGATTTTCTTACAGAACACTTCATTTCACCATGCACAGGGGAAACTGAGAAGTGTCTCACTGAGATTTGGAATACAGATTAGGAGCTGATCTGATATCTTTCGAGGCGCTGGTCTTCCATCACCCCAAGATCCAATATCCACATCCATTCCGGACAGCTGGGAGGTGCCCCATCCCTACTGCAGTGCACATGGGTATGAATTCTCAATAACATCACCTGGCAGGTCTGGCTGAAACTAGCACCAAGAGTATATGGAGAGCCATTGGGAGTAATAGAGCAGCTGTTCCTTTCTCCTCTTTCTTTCAGCCCCAGGTAACGTTCCTGCAGATCCCCTCAGCTCAAGCTGTGAAGGATTTCTGTCTCTCTTCCTGCATATTTGTGAGATCTGTTTCCAGTGGTGGGGATAGTTCCCTCTAGCACCAAGGAGCAGCTGCTAGTATAACATCCTTGTGCTCCTTACAGCTTCATTAAACCTCAGATGTGACATCAGTTCTAGCAAGATGAGGCTTCCTTGCTCAAAGACTTTGGCTACGTGCCACTTTGTAAGCATTAATGCTCGGGCCATGCTGTCAGTCCCCACAGATGACCTCCTGCCAGCTGGTGAGAATTCACCACACTCTGCACACAGATGCTGTGCATGTTTTTGTCATTGACAGGCCCTTGACCAAGTCACCTCGATCTCATCTAGAAGACGAGGAGCAAACACATTCCTTGTCTCCAGGGTTGTTTGGGTTGTATGTCATAGCTGGAAAACTGTGGCTTTGAAAACTACTGCAGTCTGAACAAAACGCAGTACCCCAAAACTTGAAGCAAATGGACAATGGGGTGGCCTTTTCCTGCTGGCCTACATGCACTGGTCCTCCTGAATGCAAGGGGATTATTGCTTCTATGTGTAGTTGTCTGTCACTGCCGAGCTCTCTGTGGGAGTGTGGCTGTAAACGTGCTGAAAAGCCAGCTTGTACTCAGGAAGCACAGGAATGCTTGCAGAATAAATAACAATGTAAATTAGACAGGACTAGAGCTCACCAGCCTCAGCAGGAGTTATCCCCTTGTCCAAACATCCAGCCAGCAGCTGATGAGCTTCCTTGTGTGCTCAGCAGTGCTCCTGCCAAGCTGAAAAGATTAAGAAGGAAAACTTGCCCCAGCTGAACAAATAGCTCAAAGGTCTGCCTGAGGCTCAGTAGATGATTAGGGCAGCACCGATAGGTGTTAGTTTCTGTAGCCTGAGAAACAGATTCAATTAGCATCACACCCAGCACCCGCTACCACAATACCCTGCAGGACCTGCAACACACCTGAAATGGTGCTCCCTGGAAATGGACTTCCTGCAACTGTCAAGAGGTTCAACTCTGGGTTCAAAGATACAAATTCAGACACCATCCACTCTCAGTCAGGCTGTCTGTTTTACCACAGAAACAGGTAGCTGGGAAACCAAATGCCTCCTGCCTTCCTTCTCCCTGCCCAAGCACAGCCCACAGCTAACAGGCAAAATAGACATCATGTCTTCCAGAAATGTTGACAAGCCTGCAATGTTTCACCATGGCTGCTGAGCCCAGAAGTCAAGTTCTTCTTGGCTCATCTCCCCTAGGGTGGTTGATGGCTCAGCAGGGACTGCAAATCTATGGCTTCCAGCTAGTGAAGCACCACTCAAAAACATCTTCTAATTTACAGCCGAGCATTTATGCAAACACTGTAAATCCAGGGATGATCCACAGGGACTAGTGTAATCATACAGTAAGAATAACACAGCATTATGAAACACTCATGACAGGTTCAACCCCACCTGCTTTAAATCACCTCTAAGGGCTTTGGCCCCATCTTAGTCCCCGACTGATATTAAACCTGCTGTCACACAACTTCTTCTGACATGGCTGCTGCACCTGAACTCATCACTAGAGACTGACAGCAGGAAAAAGAGGGGGCTGGAGACCCCAGTGAGTGTTATCATCTCAGGGGGCACTTTTAATATGTTTTCCATCATAGCCATAAACTGAATGATCCACAAACTTTTATGATTATCTCCCCATGGCATCCCAAAGGACAGAAAATAAAACACATTTTTATTATGCCTCTTGAAAGATATAACCACTCATTTTTCTCTAAAGGAACCCCGCAGATGGGAGACTAAGCAACTGCTGTGCATTCTGAACCTAAGATGGCCTTTTGGGTGGTCAAACTGAACATTACTGTCACAGCTTAACACCAGGACACTCAAAAACAATGCAGATGTGGTTTGTCACATCTAGCCATTCAATGCCTGTTTCAGGGTATCCTGGAGTTAAGCTGTGACTTCAGTTTGAAGAGATCATTCCTATTATCCCTGAGAACAGA
Organism: Alectoris magna; assembly: GCA_030625065.1. Lineage (NCBI taxonomy): Eukaryota > Metazoa > Chordata > Aves > Galliformes > Phasianidae > Alectoris > Alectoris magna. Next base: position 10,833,387 of record CM060567.1, read on the forward strand.
ACTGGAAACATGTAAGTCTTTCCTTGCAGAGAGAATAAGTATCACATTTAATTGCTTCCCACCTTATGACTGTTATCCGATAGGGATCCCCTCCTGGACTGTGGAGTGACATTAGCATTTCAAAGTTTGGTCTATGTTAGACTTTTATCCCTTAGGAAGGACCTCTCTAGTACATGCACAGAGCACCTACAGCTCCTCTGTTCCAGATGTGAGCACCCAGCAGAAGAGGAGGGTTAATTTGGACACTTAACCACGTCTTCCTGTCCCCAACCTTGAGGAGTTTCCATCAGAGTGTCTACGACCCGGCTTGTTGATATTAGTGGCCTTACGTGAGCAACAATAAAAAACATTATCCATAGACACCAGGAGATTTACAGTCGCAGAATGCACAAAGAAAGTGGTTGTGCAGCTGAATATATAGCACCCAAGGACAGGAGCTGATTTTAAATGACCTATAAATATGCAGGCATTTGTCACCGAGGGTGGCTTAAATGCATCACCTCTGACATCTCCAACAAATCACATGAATAGGGAGGTCACATAAACAAGAGTAAATGAAAAAAGTAAATGAAAAAGTGTTTTATTAATCAGATACTGTGAAGAGTCCTCTGACACAGCAGAAAGCTGAGATTGTGAAGTTTGAAAATACTAGCTTGGGGAAAAAAAATGGTGCTTTTCTCTTAGCGTGCAGTTGTTGCTTTGTCCTGATGTCAAGTTACACACTGCACAAATCCTTGGTGGCACCTCCCAGTAAACTCATGGCTTCAGGACCAAGAATGGTATCAGTGCATCTTAAATAACAGATGTGCCCATTAGCCCATTCTAAATGGTACAACAGTGTCAGCTACAGGAATCGGTTCTAGGAGGGAATGACTCCATAGCAGTAACTTGTGGTCAGCAGCTCCCTGTGTGAACGCTGTTGCAGTGCACGCGCCTTGCCTGTATCACTGCTCACATTCAAACTTGTCCTTATAGACCTCAACAATGGAAGCAGCTTAGCTTACCAGGCTGGCAGTTCAGATCTTCACTGTCTTTGCTATTTTCCCAGTGCAAAGTTGACATTTCCCTTGCTTATTCAAGCCTGCAGTTTCTCTTCTTGCTCTCCATAGACCCTAGGAACAATTTATACATATAGATCATTGATCACTCTTTTCTTTTTCCTCTGGATGTCATCAAAGGCTTTGTTCTCTCTTTGGAGTGTGATGCATATAAAAAAATACTGTACTTCAACTAAGAATTTATTGATACTGAGCCAGAGATTATTTCTTAGGACAGGTCAATGTTGCTCTTCATGCATCCATTTTTTTCAGAGCAGCCTCAAATTCTGTCTCCCATTTGGCCTGGAATGTCCAAACTTGCACTGGGAAATACAGAACTTCTGCCTTGACATTTATTCCCCATCTTGTGTGTTTCCATCTGAGCCACTGAATATTCCTTTATAAGCAGAAAACCATGACTGTGGGGAAAAAAATCATGTTCATTTAATTCCGCTGCTCTGACTGGGAAAGACCTCTGCAAATTCCTGCCCCACTCTCCACTTCATCACCAGCAGTTGTGTTAGTGTTTTCAGACCCCCAAGGCTCAAGCTAAACTCACTTTTAACATTTTAACCTTTTAACCATTGGAAGAGAAGTTTGAATGTCATGCTCTGTTCGCCAGCTGTCTTCTCATAGACTTAAAGAACATGGCACATTCCCATCATTAAGCACGTCTTTGACTTCAGTGAGGATCATTTGATGCTAAGCTTGTTCATATCAGTCCCTTCTCTTTAACGAAATAAAAGTTTAAAAGATTCTCTGTGTCTGTTATTGAGCCACACTGGGCAATTTCCCTTCTTATTCCTAATAGCAAATTAATATATAAAGACTATTCTGCTACTCCAAGTGTCATGTATTTAATTATCATGATCTGTAAATCAAACCTAATGATTCCCAACAAATATCTTACAAAAGTTCTCCTGGATGTTTACACAGCAGGAATAAAAATGCCAGGCAAAGGTATCTGGCAGGAATTGCTTTAATTCCTGACCTCATTACTCATGAATCTGCATACAGCTGCCTTTCACCCCCATCAAATGCAAACCCCAGAGGCCTGAGAGATGTGCACACCTGAACTTGCCAAATTCCCAGTAGAATAGCTCCCCCCAATGCACCACATCGGAGTGCATTACCCATGCTTTGAAGGAAGTGCTTCCTTTAAATGCCTCTGGTTTAACGGGAAGGATGAGTTCACCCCTGTGGCCCAGTCTTGGCCCTAATTCTCTGCTGAGGCACCACTTTATAAGCTGATGTCTTCCAAAGGTTGTACAGATTGCAAGAGCTAGCTTGATCAGCCTCTACTGCACACTCACACTTCATGTCCCCATGCACTCACACACCCACAGAGCCAGGTTCTGTCAGAATCTTCCTTCAGGTACTTCTAGACAAAATTATCTGGGGACCACTGATCCCCGAGCCAAGATACCATTTTTATTATTCTTTTATTATTATTATTACTATTTTTAATGATGGACTTGACTCCTTTGAATTTGTCCAGATACAGCAAGACGTAGCTATATCTTTCTTTGAGCACTTTTCCAGGGATTTGTTAGCTTCCTACAGATGGGCAAATTGCTACTTTACTGCTTCTGCTTCCATCACAATTTATGTGAATTTATTAAAGCCTGTCCTCTAGAAGTGCTCTGAGGACCATCTGCGTCATTATGTGTCTTCAAGTGGTCATTTTAGTCTGTGTGTGCTGGATTTGAACTATCTCCTTCCATCAGTAAACCACTGAACACTTGTAGAATGTAAGAGAACTGCCAAGCACCGATTGTTACCCATTCCCAGCAATGTGAAAGGGCTCACACCTCTCACCAAGTGACCAGGGTTGGGAGCTACCCTGTCTCTCCTCAGAAGCGGCAAACTCCTTCTCTTTGCCCATGGCAAACACACAGTGATTCATTTTAGCTTATTCTGAAGTGTTAAATTACATTATTCTGCATTTGCCCAGGGATAAATTGACTCAGCATTTAGGCTAAGCATTAGCTGTAAGGCTTGCATCCAGATAATTACCTCCGTTTAGCTGATGCTTGGTAACTTGTTAAGCCAGGGTATCTTAATTACTAGTCTGAGACCTAAGGCTCTCATAAAGCAGATTGGGATTTTCAGATAACTTTTGCTTCTATTTTGGAGGGTCGGAATAGATTCCAGGGCAAACTATGCTAAAGCAAAACCCTGCATTATAGTCTCACATCATGAAGTCAGAAGGAGTTTTGTATATAGAACAGGACATACAGCCTTTTTTTTTTTTTTTTCCCAAATGCAAAAAGTCCACCAAATACAGAAATAAAATGAAGAACTACTCTTGGCATGGCTAATTGCAATTAGAGACTTTTGAAAATTCAAGCACTCAGTTTCCCACTTTAAACATAATTCAGCAAAGTGTTTACGCTCTGGATTGAATGGGATGACTTAAGTGATTACAATTAACCACGTGCTGAAGTATTTTGCAGAACCAAGACATAAGGGGAAGAAAAACGTCTTCAAACTATGACAATTCTTCAGCTGAAACAGCACAGAAAACCTTTGCTCTCAGTACCAAAACTGTATATATAAGACTTTTACCTCCAGAAACCAAAGATTGCTTTTCTGTGGCCTGTTCTGCAGATTGCACCCAGCCTGGCCCTTTGCAAGCTGAAGAACAACTTCTTGAGGAAAACTCCACTTAGGAATTATAGGAATTAAGAGACAGTGCGGAGACCTTTGATGACTTTACAAAACTGACAGCAACAATTCAACCTAGACATCTTGCAATTTGATTTAATATGCTCCCAAAAGTGGGTGCGCACCAAGTAATCCTAAAATTATTTTTTGCCCTTTGCTTATTAGGATCAATTCTGACAGCAACATAATCAGAGAAATTTCATCACTTGCTCGAGACCGACATGGTGTAGTTTAGAGTATCTACTGGCCCAGCAAAGCTCAAATTACATAGACAGGAAAGTGACTCATGCTATCTAGCAAGATACATTCCTGCACACTGCCACTGAACTTATTAATATTCTGTACTTAAACACTGTACAGATACGCAGAATTAGCCTGTAATTACTTTGAATTAGTCCTCATGGCTGGGATATGATATTTGGTGGGGTAACATCAGAGTGAGATAGCTCCTCCCCGACCATTCACCGCACATAATATGTACATCCATTATTTTTATGACCTAACGAATTCTTTGCTCACTCATTTACCATGGTAAATGACATTCATTCACCATGGTAAATGGGACTGCAATACCGAGGAAAGCAACTGGGAAGACTGCAGTATAAATTCAGCCCTTGTAAATATTCCAGCCATTCATGTTAGGCATCAGCTGTGGTTGAGATGTGGGCATTTGGTTTTGTTGTTGTTGTTGTTGTTATGCTAAACGATTGCACTGTTTGAGATAATTACTGAAGCACAGCCTTGTAGGGCATGCCTTCAGTCTGGATCTTGAAAAACACCCTTACCCATTTCTGTCCATCAGTTTAAAGGTGACAGACAGAGTCCTGCTTTTGAGAGAGAAATTGGTAATGGGAACATTTTCTTCATAGCCAAACTTTCAGTGCTTTTATGCTTGGTAGTAAAGGCAAAATTGGCTTCCATAAGCAATCTAGCATACTGTCTTTCTACTACAATCTCTTCACAGTCCCCTTTTTAAGCAATGAACTAATTTGGGCTAATAGTCTATTTGAAGATAAAAATGAAACTCAACAACACTTAAGGAGAATGGGAGACCTCATACATCTTTGTCCAGCTCATTGCTCTGCTGAGCTTCCACATGACTATCAACATGCTATCTAATCTTGTCTTAGGCATCAAGCAAAACAGAACCCAGGCCATTCCTAGATAAGTTGTTCCAGTGCTAAAAAAATGTGCAATTTATTTCTGCCCTCAGTTACTCAGCTTTCAGTGGCTGGATTATGTAAGGTCTTCATTCCCTAGATCCAGGTCTTGCATTAATAAAAGACTTCAGCAAACTGAAATAGAAGAAACTCCAATAAATCCTCTAGCTCATCTTCCTGCCCTAAGGTGAAACCCACTCACTCTGCCTTTGTCAATCCTAATACCTCCTGCATGGTTACTGCACAATTTCCCAAGGCCTGTGACCAAGATTTCTCCCTTCTATATCAGTCAGGGAATCACAAATGTTGGAAAACACTACTAAGATCATCTAGTCCAACCACCAACCCATCAACCCTATGCCCAGTAAACCATGTCACACTCACTGAGCCACGTCACTTCTTCTAACAAAATCGTGTTGACCTCCCTGACCAACCAGCCCAGAGATGTGTACATAGTATACACTGTACAGATACAGATTTTGAGAATCCATTTTCTGGTACACTGAGCCAAAATTCTGCTGGCATGGAAAAGGAAACCCTGGGATGCCAGGAGAAGCAGTAGCTCACAAGTAGCAGGCACTGCCTTGCTTTTTATAATTCTGCTGTCATAGGATGCAAGAACTAAGGGTTCGGCATGTGCTTGGCTGGGAGATCTAAGCCTGCTTTTAGAAATCCATACTCGGCTCTTTTTGGACTGATAAAGGCTCTTTGAAGCGCACACACACACACACACACACAAAAAAAAAAAAAAGGTGTTTACAGAATCTGGCTTGTCTAATTTGCCAGCGTAAAGAGAGGCAGAGCTCAGGCTGATGTCACTTTTCACATCCAGAAAAGAGGAGCGTGCCAGGATGGCTTTCTTGCTCTGCATTCAGAGGCATGGTGGTCCCTTAGGGAGGGTTCCTAGGTGAAAGTCAGATACCATATACAAAAGTAAACTGCAGGATCATTGATTAGATTGGCTCATTTTAATTAGAGCTGTGTAGGAAGCTGGTTCGAGCAGTGTTTTAATGACTTAATGGCATTTGTGTAGGCTCATCCAAGCACGAGTCAGCAGCCACAGCCATGTTACACTCTGATACTGGTAGCACAAAGCCTGATGTTGTTGTTCGTTGGTCTCAGTGTGAAGTCTCGTTGTGCCAGCATGGAACTTTTGGTCAGAAACACAGCAGAAAACTGTAACTCCAGCGTGCTGATTTCCCCAGTGATTATCACGGGAACATGGAGGCAGAAAGCATGCGTTTGAGGTCCTGAACACCTGATTTGTCATTTCATGTCCCTATGTCTCTCACAGGTCCACTCATTCTGGTTCTGTGGAGAGAAGAACGTGGTCCTTCTCACTAGGGAGGGCTGTCTTCTTTGTTTTTCTTTGTTTGTTTGTTAAGAATACAGCATTATTTCATGCAGCAAGAGAAAAAGGAAAACAAAGTTCTTGAAATCTCAAGCGATGCCAGGACATATTTTCTACCCAGCTACTTGCCATAAATAAAACTGACATTTTATATCTTGGCCATTACAGCTAAATGACTGCCATGATTTTCTGTTGTTGTTGTTGTTTGTTTGTTCTTAATAAAATAGAGGCCATGTTAGCACACACTCTCTACCAGAGAATTTGGGCTTGTTTCAGTTGGTGCAAAACAGAGATATTGAAATATCAATTTGGAAAGACACACAAGGGGCTTTTTTTTTTTCCTGCCAAGCTTCTTATTCTATTTGGGTGAGTTGTCTGCAATCCAGATGGTATCTATGAGGGGGAATGTAGGAAGGCACCATCTTTTTTTTTTTTCTCTCTCTTTTTCATCCAGAAACCACACTGCAAATAAATATGAAAAGAGAGACATTGAGAAAAGACCTGTTTCAGGAGATCTCAGTTTGAAAGTTGCAAAGGTGGCGAGCACAGATGTTTTCATACAGTTCTTTTAATTTCTCTAAGCCCCCAAGTGGACATTGAATGACTCAGCAGCAAACTGCTTTTAGGGCATTTTATTTCCATTGAAACATTTCTCACTGCGCCCTTTGGCAATGGATTTTATGCTGCAGTTTTGCCAAAAAGTTTGCACAAGGCACTATAAGATGAAGAAAAACAATGTTTGCATCTCCACCTATATCTGCTGGGCACATCTGTAATGTACCCAGGGCTGAGATCTTTCCCTTTACTTGCACAGAGCTGAGTTTGAGCCTATGCTTCCATTGCTTTGCACTTTTTAACACATTTCCCCGCATTCTCAGACAGTGATTTTTAGGAGTAAATAACATCAACAATGAATAGCTCAGAATGTCAAGCTCTTGAGCTCGGAATTGAGTTGCACGGGGAACAGTAGAGTTCAGTGTCTCGGGATGAAAATAACAGGCTTGTATCTGACAGAACTGAGTTAAATTCTTGCCATGGCCATTTCTAATCTTTGTGATGGTTCTGGAGCTAAGATTCAATTTTGCACACATATACAAGCATACTCAATGGTGTATTGCTTGCAGTAAGACCCTTTCATTTCCTCTGGGCCCTGGACTCTGTTCATGCAATGACTCATGAGCAAACAGCTTTGCAGAATGTATCCTTTGATTTGTAATGCTCCCTGCTGCGTCTCTGCAAAGTCTTTTACTTCTTTGCAAAGTCTGCACAGCGCACTTTCCTAACTATAATCTCCCAAAAGCCAAAACCGACAGGATCTGTACCCATTACACTTGAGATGAATTTGTCTCTCAGTTTTGGATGTTGAAAAACAGAAGACTTAAAACATTCTATCTAACATACTATTACTTAGGAACCCATAATCCCATTACTTTTCAGTGGATGTTAGATACTAACTGCAGACTCTTGAATAATGTTTTATATATATCTAGCAGCAGCTCAAGGTCCATATTCCCTCCTGTTAAATCCAAGCTTCCTGGCTTTGTCTTCCAGTAGATGTACTGAGTTCAGAGCAAACCAGATGACTTGAGATGGTGGCATCTGCATTTAAGAGGTGATCCCGAGTTTTCACCACTTCAGACATGCATCTATCTGAACTGACAGCCATTCAGAAGCCAACCTGGCCCAGTTTCTTGGCTCAGACAGCTGGCAACTGAAGGGAGGCTGACAAACTCCATCTTCACCACTTTGAACACAAGCAAGGTGAAGGGGAATGGCTTAGACAACATGTCAGGTAATAGTTAGCCTTAAGTGCTTTCTTTAATGTCCATCCATCTCTTCTTCTCACCTGCCATTCAGTGGCATTGACACATCTACCCTCCTCCCCAAGCTGTCCTAGGCCAACGTGGTCACTGCAAACAGCAACATATTTTCTTCCATCCCACCCAACATCATCGGAACTGCCAAGACCAGGCTCATACTACTTGCTTCTATTGACAGATAGAGGGTTGATCAATGCAATTAGTTAGGGGAGGTTATCACAAAAATTCTCGCCTAAGTGGGATTAATATCAGTTATTATTGATGTATTTCCTGGGTAGTCTCCCACCTTCTTCTTCTGGCCTGAAAGCTAAGGATAATTAAAATATTGACTGGACAGTGAGAGCTAGATGGGAATTGTTATCCCATTGTTTTCTCTTCTAATGGGACACTATCGGGTCAGGAACTTCAAAGGACTGCACCAGATAAGCAGCAGAGAAACACAGATTAGCTAAGACATCAGCAATTGCTAGATGAGGTCAATTAAAAGCCAAATGAAACAAACGGAGCTTTTAACTGCAATCCAGACAGGAAGAAGCAGTTGAGTTGCAAGGATTGAGGATGAAAAGAATTCCAAAGGGCTGATGCAGAACAGGAACATGGGCGTGGGAAGGGTAGCAGGAGGCAGGGGGAGAAGTATCTTCTTCCCATTGTCTTCAGCCAGGACCACGACTCATCTGGATCCATCCTACCTGGAAGAGCTGGAAGGGAAGAACCCAGGCCAAGCAAAGAACCACTTTGGTGCCTGCAAAACTGAAGGCAAAGCAGAGTCGTGGAACAAGGAACAGGGTGAGCGAGGGCTAGCACGAGCTGTTCTGCAGCCAGCAGAGCTGTGGCCCAGCAGTGAGAACAGGAAGGTTTTGTGCCAAGTGGATTCTGGGTCACGTAACTGGAGCTGAGCTGCTGAGTCACTCTGCAGAGCCTTCCAAAAGGCGCCTATTCCACCTCTGATTGCTGCAGTCATACAGTCTTTAAGCAGGGGTCAGGACAAGCAGGAGCCTTGCTGTGAAACAGGTGCTGAGTGAATGTCCCAGGTGCTGCCATATAGAGTTAGGTGCTGAGCCCACACTAAGGCCCTCCGAGTCAACAGCTGAAGACTCCTGAAACAGTAGGATAAAAAGCCTGGATTTGTTTCCTAGAAAAGATTTTTCACAAAGTCTTGGCATTTTGCTTTGCACATCCAATCCACTGACTTGTATGAGAGATCAGCAGTACGGAAATATTTACAGAGTAGGACCTCTGAGGCACTGCTATATAGGGCATGGAACAAAATACTCTCCTTTTTTTTTTTTTTTTTTTTTTTTGAGGGTTGTTGGCTACTCTAGATCATAAACGAGGGATGCAACAAAATCTGTTCTATCAGGAGTAAATTCACTTGGTATGACAGACAGGTGTTTTCTTTCCTCAGTATAACTCAGAATCCCTTGGTTAGTTTTGTTCTAAGTTTATCTTGCTCTGCTCTGGTTCTACAAGGAAAAATTAAGGGGGAAAAAAAAAATATATATATATATATTCTTTCTTCTCAGAAAGAGTGGAGAGGTATTGGAACAGGCTGCCCGGGGAGGTGGAATCACCGTCCCTGGAGGTGCTCAAGGATAGGGTATATGAAGCATTGAGGAATGTGGGTTAATGGGCAGTATTGGTGGTGATGGGCTGACAGTCGGACTGGATGATCTTAGTGTTTTTTTTCCAACCTTAATTATTCAATACTACATCAGAGCATTATTTGCTCTCTGGAATATAGTTCTCGTACAGATATGTGAAAGTCATATTAGCTGTTATACGGAACACCAAGGCAGACGGCATCTGTCCTCTCCATTACAGCAAGCTACTCGCATTTTGAGGCAAAAAGTAGATGTTTTCTGAATTCTCCTTTCTGTTCTTGAAGGCCCTTTCTGAAGTGTGGACAACCAAAGCAAATGCTATCCCAGCGGCAGTGACAGATGATTTATGAGAAGGTCATACCCTTCCCCTAGGCTGCCTTGGTATTATTTTTGCTAACATCTCCAGGGTTTGTTCCCTTGAGTATTAAAAAACAACAACAGCAAAACCAGCACACTCTTATTCAGATGACTGTTCCAAACCCCTCTCCAGAGTCACTGCTTTCCTTGCTTCGGTCTTTCCCCCTCCCAGCTTTGCCCTGAACTTTTAGCCTTGATTTCTAAAGGGAAGCAATATCAGTGATCTCAAAATTATTGTGTCCAAGCCCGTGCTTCCATTTAGGCCATGTGATTACATCAAGTACGTTCACATAATGGGGTATAAGAGGCTGTTATAAACAAACGCAGTTCAGAGGACAGAGTGGTCAAATAATGTTGCGATTTTGGGGTTGTTGGGTTGGTGTTTTTTTTGTGGTTTTGTTTTTTTTGTTTGTTTGTTTGTTTTTGCCCAGGGAAAAACTGCAGTATTATCTCAGTAATTATCTATTGTACTTGGCCAGAAGGTCCAGAGTTTGGAACCAGCTATGCGGATGCAATGCAACCTCTTACCCAGATCCAGGAGCAGGAGAAAAGATGAGGGAGGTGCTGCAGGATGTGGGAACAGAGCAAGTTGTCATAAAGGACATGAAAGCGAAGATTTTTGCATGGAGGAAAGTGAATGGGTGATACCGAGCATAAATCCACAGGAAAAGTTCTTATGATTTTCTGTGACTGGAGGACAATTTATCTGTAAGAAGATCTAGTTCCAACAAGAAGCAAAACGTTGGGCTTTTTTGTAGTTGTTGTTTTTGGGGGGTGGTTTTTTTTGCTGCTTATTTAATGTCATCGCAAAGACTAGAACTTGAAGACGCTTTCAGCCATTTCTTTTCTGCATTTCAGTTTATCTCTTCTTCTCAAGAATCACAGGACAAGCTGATATCAAACCCTTCCCTCCAGGCTGATTTCCATCATTCCCAGAATTGTGTTCAAATACACATATAGCCCAGTAACTAACACAAACTATCATGAGCTGACATGCACCCCTGTCTGCATATCTGTATCCTCCACGCCTCTAGAAGATGGATAGATTTAAATAGCATCTTTGAAGACAGCTGAAGCAAGTTAATTAGGGATTGACTAACGCAATAAAGCTATTTTTAGCAGTTAATTTATATCTGGTTACCTTGTTACGGGAAGCTTATGCAATGCTTGTAAATTCTTTACTAAGGATATAGATTGAACACTAAAATGATTTCACTGTTAACTCTTGGTCAGTTTGGAACAGCTATAGGACTTTAAAAAGTAGTGCATTTGACAGAGAGATTTGTTCTCCCTGTAGTTGTAAGGGGTTTATTTTTTCCCCCTTGAGGTTTCTACTGAAGCTATGCAGAAAATGGAAATTCATGAAGAACCACCTGCCTCCAAGAGCGACGTATTGAAATAAACTTCCAGACCTTTAGAGGACACAAGCAACGGGGCTGTGCCTGTTTTAAAAGAATGTAACTTCAGCATGCATGCTCAAAATAAGCTTTTCTGGACAACAAGGAAGCATTGGCAGAGTTGTGCTGACCTGAACCATCCTGGGCTGACTGTCCCAGAAGGTGAACCACTTTTCTCAGACAGAAAACACCAGGCAAAGCAAACTCCCATTAATCTTCTGCTTCTCCAGGGAGGGAAGGAGAATAGGAAAGGAGGCCCTGTTCTAGCTTCGTTTTTACCTCTGCGACTCGACTGAGATTGTTCCCAAATCCAAGAATAGACAGAATTTGGCCCACTAACTGCTGAGCGGGTGTAGGGGCTGATGCAACCGAACCCACATGTGGAGGCAGCTGGCCAGGGAGAGAAATGGTCTTGGGAGCCAGGGCACGGCGCGGTGAAATGCTTGATCCAGCACAGCAAGATGTTTTCCTTCTTTGCAAACCCTAATATGAGAACAAGGCATACCAAGTATATATAGCTCTAGGGATCTGGACAGAGAGATTTTGTGTCCTGAAAAAAAAATAGAAATAAATAATTTGCTGGACAAAGGGGAACAGCTCTGCCCAGCTTGGAAGGAATCTCTTTTTTTGGAAGGCTCAAGGAAGGGCAGATGGCACCCAGCCACTTCTAAAAATTGATTCAGAGGGCGAAGTATGTGCAGGTTTCCAAGAAATGAGTAAGCAATGTGATATAAAGGGAAGGTTTTGTCAGTGGGAAGAAGAATTCCCACCAGTGATGTATCCCGGGGATGCAGATGCAGGTAAATGGCAGCAGCTCCCTGGGGAGGGACTCTTGAAACATGATATCACCAAACTCTAGAAGATGCAGTTCAAACTTCTCTAGAGAGATAGGCCAGACTGTTTCATAGGATCACATGCAAGGTCTGTCTAATGCCACAGAATCATAGAATCATTTGAGTTGGAAGAGACCCTTAAAGGCCACCTGGTCCAACTCCTGACAATGAACAGACACCTACAGCTCCATCAGGTTCTCTGAGGCCCTCCAGCCTGACCTTGCATGTCTCCAGGAACAGGGCATCCACCACATCTCTGGGCAACCTGTGCCAGTGCTTCACCATCCTCACTGTAAAAAGCTTCTTCCTTATATCCAACCTGAATTTCCCCTTTTTAGTTTGAAACCATTTCCCTTCATCCTATCACAGCAACCCTGCTAAAAAGTCTGACCCCTTCTTTCTTAGAGCCCCCCTTTAAATTCTGAACCACGTCCTGATTCTAACAGTCAGCAACATCTTCCCCCAGGAAGGACTAAATGGTAGAACCACCCTCACAGGATGAAACAACCACAGAGCCTAAATTCGGTCTTCATCTGATCGTTAATAATCCCAACTGCTTGGTGCTGTGCACCAAGTAGGTCTAGCATCCCTTCCAAAATCACAGCCATCCCTGTAACTGTGGATAAACTTCTACTCAACAGAAAAAGCAAACTTTTTGTTTTCTACCAACTTCTCTGATTTTTTTTTTTTTTTTGAGACATATCCCATGGCAGAGAGCTCTGCAGTTTACCTACATGCTGCATTTAACAAATAGAAGCGCACACAAATTGATTCTATCCCAGTTCTGAGTTGTCATTTCATGTCACCAAAAGGAGGTAACTGCTCCTAAGCCTCCAGCCCCTCAGTTCTGCAAAGTGCAGGCAGGGAGGCAGAACCAGTCCTGTTCTCCTCAATTACCCCAATAGCATAGACTCACCTCCCAGGTCCTGGCACCCAGCCGCAGCCACCAGCTCAGTTCCAAGGAAGACAGCCCTGCATCTCACTAATTTGCTCTGCTTGTGGCTGTGTGGCAACAACCTGACTCAGCTGCCAGTCAGTGCTGCTAATGCTGCCGGCAAAAGGCTTGACGGCCCTTGTAACTAATTATCTTATCTGCTGGAGCTGATGGATGCTGTTCTTACAAGTGAAGCATCTAATCCTCTTTTATCTCTCCTAAACTCTGGGCCTCTCTTGTTAACCTCAGGCAATCTCAATCCCTGTATTAATTATTGGTTGCATTTTTTTTTTTAAGCCCCTATTTTTTTTTTCCTTTTTTCCCCAAATAGTAAGTGAAACCCTGTCACTCATAACAAGTCATGTTTCATTTTCTAGTCTGTCAGTATCACAAAAAAGCTCTGCTTCAGCAGCAGTAGGCAAATTTGGGGATCTGAGAGTATTTATGAAAGGGGGGATTTTGTCTGATTAAAGATGCAGAACTACTTCAACCAGAGAAAGAAACTCTCAGCCAGCAAACCTCAGCTCCACACCTCCAGACTTGCTTCTTAGTGCTTGTATTGCTTTACTCCACAATGCCACTGACTTTACACGTGTGTCCTGGGGTTTTGCATCACAAAAGGAACAAGAAGAAAAAAATGCTTCTATACCCATGGTCCTAAAAAATAGGCCTGGGAAATACCTCTGTGACTCCTCTTTGTTGTTCTCCTCTGGGCAGCTTAAAAAATGAGGGAGGGTGAGTGCTGTTAGAGGGCTCACAAGCCTGCTAAGAGAGTACCATGTAGCACAGCACAGTTGTAAGTAGGAAATCCCCAGGTGTGTGCATTTCTTATTTTCCAAATGTAAATCAAATCTTTGCAATAAGTCCAGACCTAAACCTATAGCAACTCCCAGGAATGCACACCTTTTTCTGTGCTTGCACCCTTGGCATAACCTCAGCGAGGTCAGGTTGCACTGCTCACCTCAGCAGGGACGCTTGTTTCACATTTGGGGAGGATTCATGCCCACCTGCAGAACAGGCACAGGGGGACAGCCTTGGCTGTTCCCAGCTGCAGCCAAATTTCCAAGGGCAGAAGCAAAGAAAGCCCCCAGGGTGGTGGTTATAGACCCAATTCCCCCATCATTGATTTCTGCTGTGGGGTTGGACTCCGCTGCATCTGCTGTTGAAATACCCTCAACTTCTCCTCCCTGCACTGGCCTGTTCTCCCGCTGAGTCACGGCTCGGCGTGCATCCTGGCCCGTGACACATCTGCAGTGAGGTTATGTGAGGAAAAGGAGAGCATGGCTTGCTTTGCCCGGGGGATGCTCTGGCAGCTGCTGGCTGCAGGATGAGGAACTGGCTGCTCCATGTTGCAACCTGCTCTCCTCCTGGCTCAGGCCAACACAAACCGGTTAGGACGCTGTCAGGCGGTTTCCCACCTTTAGGACTCTCATGGCACCATTGCCTCCCAGCTGCCTTCTGTAGCCATCCACCAGCTGCAGTGATAGGAATGTGTGTATACAGATATGTACATGCATACACAGACATATGCATATAACCTATGTTTTAATGGGAAATGTCTGCATGCCCAAGCAACTGTCCCAAAGTTGATAGGTCAAAGGGCTATTTTGATTTTGTCTTTCCCATCCACAAATCCTCCACTGGAAAATAGATAATTAAACAAGAAAGGCATCTGCAGCCCTGCAACTGGTCTTTGCATCTCTGCTCTCCCCCATTCATTCTACATGGTGGCATTTCTTTGGATTTTGCAGAATAGACCTGTCACAATACTCTACGTGCCTCTTGGGTCATCCTGAGTAAGCAAAGGATAAACACCACCTGTGTTCTCAGGCTTCTCAAGGACTTGATTTCACCTGCAAAATCTCCTACAGTGGAATATGGCCCTCCATCTAAGGCAGGCCTTACATGGAAGACAAATAAAGATTCAGGAATTTATAATGTAAATATTCAGGTCTGAATATACTTCAGGTTATGAAAAGTGCTGGTTTTATAGGCTTAGATGTTCTAATGAAGAAGGCAAAACTTACGTGTTATTCCTAATATTCTGATCTTGTATCTGTGTTACTCAAAACCTGTTTTATTTAATTTCCTCCAAAGTTTGATTTAATGATTCAGTTCCACTGGGATTGCATTGGTTCCTGAGATGTCAAACCTCAGTTTCAACCACGTGTGCATATACCACAGTTTTTGGAGAGCAGCACTGACAAAGGTTCTCAGAATAGCCTGGCATTGTGTACTGAAACAATGCAAAAAAAGAGAAGAAAAAAAAAAGAAGGGAAAAATCCTCCTCCTTCTTTTATTATTATTGTTATTATTTTTTGCAGGAGAGATATTGGGCACCATGCTGTCTATTCTTAATCTGCAGCACCATCTTTTGAGGGGAGGCTGTACTCCCAAGCAAATACACAGCCCCATGGGGCTTTGCTGGCAACAACCAAGGCATGCTGGAGAAATTGTGACAGAAGCTGTTTTCCATTGGAAGGGGCCATTTCAAGGCAAAATGTTTCTTGGGAATGTGTGATGCTGGGTAAATTTGTGAGTGAGGAACGTCAAACTGCTACAACAGCAAGTGGGACTTATTCCATTCCAAGTTTCTCAAATCATTCGGTTCCAGCTTGTTTTTGCCCAGATCACATTTGTACTTGGTCAGAAGGTGCCATGTGTATCGATACTTTCTACATAGTGTTTGCATTGCTATATTTAAAGCTTCAGTATAGTGTTTTGGCATCGCTAAACTGTGTAATTCTGGTGTTTTCAAATGGAATTCTTTTTTTCTTGGGGAAAAATAGAGAAACATTGACCTTTTTGGACTGATTCAGGATGGAACACAAATGTCTAAGTGCCAGAGTTTTCTGCAGGGCAGAGTTTATCCACTTCAATCAGCTTTTTCTCTCAAAGACAGAATATATTCCTCACCTGTTCTCCCTCCCCACTGTAAGTAGTACCACAATCCATACAAAGACAGGTTTGCTGTGTTGAACCAGTTCTGTTTAACAGCAAATAACTGATTTATACCATGCTTAACCTCTGAAGGACTTTGAAGGGAAATTAGTGCATTTCTGTGTGCAGTGTGCATCTCCCTTCACTTCATCCTGGAATTCAACAAATGCTGGGGGAAGAGGACATAGCAAAATTAATGATGATGTGTTAGTAACGTGCCATGCTGAGACTGCTGTGCAATTACTGAGTATTCCATCCCTACATTGCCCTGGGGTCAAATATTCATGCCCATCAGATAACAGGGAAGCTGAGGCAGGGGGAACGGAGGTGACTCTTCCATAGTTACACGTTCTGTGAGGAAATGCAGAGAGCCATTATCTTCACCTTTTCTTTTCAAAACTTTATGAAAGGCCGTGAAATAAAAGACACAGGCTTCAAAAGAGTCAATTCTCATGCTCAGTTATGAAGGCATTGAGTACCACCTTAAGGGTGCCGGTCCATTTTGCATCAGAGCAAGAAGCTACACAGGCACATGGAATGGGTGGGCACCTACTGAGCAATGGAAAATGGACAAGGTCACCGAAGCCATAAGCCAGTGCCTTCACTTTGTTATCCTTTTGCTGCACTTGAGGAGTAGTCCACCTGAAAGGATCAGTGACTGGGAAATATCACTCAGAAGAAAATATATCATATGATTTCATATGGGCTTTGACCATGTCCCAGCATACTTGGGGGGGTACTGTTGTTTCTTTCACGATTCAGAGATAGGAAACTATCACCTGAGTGAAGAAAGCATGTTTTCTGCCAAACCTATCCCCTTTCCAAAATAAGCACAATTTGGAATGTTGGTTCAGGCACCCATTTCACCCTGCAGAAGCTAGGCCACAGGCTGGCATGGCAGAAGCTCACGGATCCCATGGTACAGAGAGTCATGGAAGCATCTTCCAAATCCTAGCTCTGTCTAGAGTGTAATATAAGCTAGGAAAAGATTTCCACTTTCCCTTTATTTTGATTTCAAACCCTTTTATCTGTCTTGTTTTATAGCTTTACATTGGAAAGAAGCCTATTTCCTGGTATGTACAGCAGCTTGACTGAGCATAGCTTGGCAACAGTGCCTGTTGCTTTAGGGAAGAACAGAGCATATTCTCATTGTGCATGTTTTCCCTTGGAAACTTTTCATCCTGTCTGTATAATTCTATAGATGGCTCCCAGCCATGCCACTACAAGCTGCAAAAACATCAGCTCTTATATACTAACGATGTCAGGCCTATTTAATGCCTGGATGCAGGGCCATCAAGAAATTATCTATGATTCTGTAGATTGCCCTCCTCAGGCAGGCTTGGTTTTTTTGGCCCAGCATTGAGAGGGGAGCTGTTTTGGCTATGTTTGGAGGATACTCAAAATGCTCATCACATGCTCCTTCTCTACTTTTCACAGTGGTAAGAAAATTTACTTTGGTGTCCCAGCTAAATTCCAGCATTGGTAATTCCTGCAGTTCTCCCTGCCCTGAAGAGATTCTTCCTTCCATCTCAGATAGATTGTGTAGCTGGGATTTGAACTACATGACCTTTAAGAACCTCTTCCAACTCGAACAATTCCTATGGTTCTGTGACTCTACACTTCTCTGGGCTGAGCTGGATCTACCTGCATGGAAGGAGACATCCTGAAATCCTTCTATGTAAGTGCTGTTCTCCTAAGCAAGTTTAATGGAAATAAACGGGAAGGAATATTTTTCAGGAGCTGGCCAACAAAGCAGGCTCTTTGGAGTCTTGTCTTGGTAAAATGAAAAAAAGAAACATCTTACATTTTCTTTTCAGGCTTCATTTCATGTCTGCCCTAAATTCATGTCAATTTTGCTGTTAATAACCATGTCGATGTTAAAACAAGAAATAGAAGGTCTGCAAACTTTCTTAGTGCTGAAGTCATAGCAACGCTCTCACCCATGTGAGATTTCATCTGTTGCAACAGCTGCCTGACCCTGAGGAGTGCTGTTTCTCTGACTGATTTCTGGCCCGCATCCTCTGAAGTTGCTCACTGAGCCGAAACCTTTTATTTGGGTTCATTCCTGTATCACACTGTGCTCCCTCAGCTCCCAAGGATAGGAATGGGAACTCCACATTATGCCTGAAGTGATCTCCATAGGAGCTGTCAGCATAGGGGATGATGGCTGTGAACCAAGGGGCTTCTTACCTCCACAAATGGGCAGCTTCAGCTCTTGCTTGCCTTGTACCATCCTCAGGTACAGCCTCAAACCTCTGAGACCTCTTCTCTGGCTTCTCTGCTGAGTAGGAAATTGTTTGGGTGCTGAGTCTGGTCAAGTTTTTGGTTGCTTTACGTCTCAGTCTCCCCAGACAGCATATGCAACAGAAGCAAGAGGAAGGGCTCCTTGAAACTCTTCCATGATGTGCTCACCGCTGTTGCTTTGGCAGCTCTGTAGGTGCCATGCCGTTCTCTGGGAGGTGATGTTTGGATGGAGAACACCCTGGCCAGATGGGATGTTGAAAAACAGCAGTAGCAGCAACAGTAGCAACAGGTGGGGCTAGCAACCTTTCCCTGGGTGAGTATCAGATCTGTTACTCTTCTCAGCTGTTTGGCGGGTCATTGCTGGGTTACATATCCAGTGATGTTTGCACTGTGCTCTGGCCGGCAATGTATATGCCAGATTCCTCTGGTTCTCCTCACTGCTTTGCTTTAGAGCAGCAGCAGCATGCTCAAATGCTCAGCAGAGGTTTTACAGACTCTGAGCAGGAGCAGCCAAAAAAATATAACATCCTGAGGTTTGAATCAACTTGTTAATTTCAGGGACATGTATGTATTCATACTGTGTAATTTCTCATCGTTCAGCTTTGGCTCCTTCCATCTGTAGCCATCAGAAGCCTCTACTTGAAATCCTGTTTTCTCCCGGTTGTTATCTCTGTGGTGACTCATTATCTACCTGGATTGGTTACCACAGAGCATTTTTTTTGTGTGAAGTCTTTCTATAGTGGAGTCATGGACAAAGCCAAGAAGGACCATTTTGGATCACCTGAAATAACCTCTGAGCTGTGCATGTGTTGAGCTGTGAGTGCTGGCTGTTGACTGTAAGGGTTTTGCATGCCTAAGTGAATGCTTGCATTTTCAATGCAAGTTTGCACTTGTCTGCCTTCCCTCAGTAATACTTCCATCTTTCTGCAGTAAGATGGATCCTAACAATTCTTCTGTGGGCCTACTGGTGTTCTACTATGTAGAAGAAGTTCTTTTCCCAAATGATCACCAGAGACTGTGAACAATAAGCACAAGGACTGTCATAGACTTCAAACGCAATTCAAGGATAACTTGAAGGATAACTTCAGTGAAACAAGTGAAGGATAGGGATAGGGTTTGACATCCACATGGCATAAGGCCATGTAGAAATGTTGACTTTAACCTAACCTGCATTACTAACACAGTCATTCCCAACATTGTAAGCCCTGTGTTTTTTTAGTACAGGTCTATCCAAGATTCTGCACCTATTTCTGATTATGTGTTCCTTTATCACAAGATGCCATTGCTCAGTGTAGAAATACTCCAAAGAACCTTGCTTGCCCTTAAAGCCTTCTCCTGGATAAAGAAATGCCTTCCCTACTGTTATGTGAAACATTAATGAAATTACTCTTCCTACATAAGGCAAAAATCCTTGAAGAATGAGACCACATATATAGTAGGAGTTCCAGATAACAGCTCACACTTAGGATGAGAACCATTGAGTGGGACAGAAGAGGAGATCCATCCATTAAATTATCGAAGTGGCCATGTTGGGTCAGAGTAATGATCTGTTTGGATGTACTGTCTCTGATAATATTCATAAACAGATGCTTAGGGAAGGACATTAGAACAGAAGAAGTATCCCTCTACCACACTAGCCTCCAGCCACTGGAGATCCCAGGGGATCACAAGGGAGCTCAGGATATGGTATATCTGGATTTAAAGCCCTTCAAGGATTCCTACAGGAGATCAATTATCTTCTTGTCCGTTCTCCCCAGGAATCTGCAAGTGTAAACCTTCAGTGTTCTCTTCTTCCTATGACAACTAAACAGCTTAACTGAACACTGATTCATTTGGGGAAACCAGACTCAGAGAGGATGACATCTTTCTGGCCTTCAGGTCACCCAGTGATCCCTACTCATCTCTGAACAGAGCAGCAAAAACAACAGGCCTAAGCCACAAGTAAAGGAAAGTGGTGACATGGATTCTCAGGACAGGGAAAGTTTTCATCTAGTGTTTCATTAGGGATCCATTCAAGCATGATGCAACACTGAAAGGAACAGAAAACACAACCTATGCTCACAGATATGCTGCCATCTCTCCCTTCCATGGAACAAGACTTCTTCAATGTTTCCAGTGGGAGATTTTTCCTGTTGTCCTCAGGTGTTTCACTGTGTGGTCCCACTGGTGCTTAGCTCTTAAAGATAATGTGGCTTATGATATAAAGAGGAGAGACAGCTCTGGAGGAAGGTTGTTGCTAAGTTGGTCTGATCTATTTGTTTCCTTAGCAATTGCAATTTCTACTTTTCACACTATGGAAATAAAATTACCTTATTCTGAAGAGGACACGGTTTTACAAGAAAGAAATACAAGCAACGGGTACTTCATCCAGGGACATCTCAGACATGAGCCATACTGCAGCTCTTGCTGTCCTTGATATATATCATATCCTGCTTCGAGGGCAAGTTGTTTTCCTCATCCCAAGATGACCTGCCTGAATACCTGAACTCCTACTTCCACAAACAGCACAGTCTTTTAATGGGTCACTGCTCCCTATCGGACCTATCCATGAGTGCTTAGCAGAACTGCCCATAGCAGAAATGCCTGTTCCAGGACTGAATGTGCCCTGACTAAAAGTGTAGTCAATCCTCGCACATCTGGATGCCATACTGCATGGCTGAAAATGCTTATTTTGACCATGATTCATCCTTCTTCATTTTTTCACTCTGTAAGCTTCTGTGAGTGACTCAAATCTGACACTCATGAAAGATCTTTATTTCTTTCTCATTCCTGTAAGACCACTAATTAATTGCTGTGTTTGTTCTTTAATACCTGACCAATTATCATAAGTAAATGACATGGGGAGAACAAGATGGCACACAGGGCTAATAAATTTGTTGCTGTGTTTTTTAATTGCAAGCTTAACACTCTGTGAAGTCTTTAGCACAAATTGGGAAGAACAAGACGGAAATAGGCTGAGTGTTTTGGTGGTAAGCTCCCTCTGTGGGCTACATTTCCAACTTGTGTGCTGCTTCTGAGAGGTCTACGAAAGAAAACATTAAAAAAAAAAATCTAAGAGTACTTTCAGCAGATATGAAATCGGGAGGAGGGCTCGTGAGTATAGGAATGCTGAACACCAGTTTCTAAGCAAATCACCATAGCTGAGTGCAGATCCTCAGCCCTTGGATCACCATGCCTCCAAGTAGATTGCTATGTCTGCTGTTCATTTATTTTACTGGCTCACTATATAAAATTACAGGGTGGAAAGAAAGGGAATGTCAAGGGAAACCTTAGATGTCACTGTAACAGCCACGCTACAGTTCTGAAGCTGTATATATATGCATTAGCACAGTATTGCTTTCAAACTAAGCCATATCCTGCCTCCTAGCTTGGCTTCTTACCCTAAGCTCCTGTTCAGCAATGCAGGTACATGGTATCTGGAACAGAATCACCATGTGCCCAAACAGCTTGGACGAGGAGCAAAGCTGTTCCAATTTCTCTGTGTAGAAATGCCCTAAGTGATGGGAAAAGGTAATAATACCCAAAAGCTTCTTGGAGACACTAGAAAAGAGAGAGGGTGGGATTTTTAAAGAGTTCAGCACTAGCCAGGAAAATGGAAGGGCATACGTTTGGGTTAATCATTAAATAAAAGGCAGGCCAAACAGGAGGATGACGTTTCTCCCAGCAAGAGCAATGAAGCCGCCGAGCCGACCTGAGGGAAGCACCACCACTGACTCATTTCAAACTAGCCTGAACAAATTAATAGAGAGAGCAGAGAAAAAGGCAGGCCTGGCAACAAGATTGGAGCTGACAACGCTGCTTGATCCAAGAAACTGTTGGCCTTTCTCATCTTAAGTTTTCTTTGATTCTGCAGAAGCTTTTAATAATTTTATGGATTTTTGCATAAAACAGCTACAGTGTCTCATAAGGTCTCTATTAACAGCTCTAGCTCTGAAGACGTGTCAATAGTTCTAGCATTGCTGCACTTGGAAAGATTGGGGCTGCAGAGCATGCAAAGATATTCCCCATCACCACCCTCCTTTGAGGATGGGCACTAAAATGAGATTTATGAATGTGCTCTACTTTCAACATGGGCAGCCTTCTGAAGCTGTCCTACTTCAACCTTTCTCTATACGCTACCAGAAATCAGGCTAAGGTTTTAGGGACGGACTCTGATTCTTTCATGTTTCTCTTTAACTCAGACTTTACAGCTGCTTCAATCCTAGCTTAGGTCTTGAGATGAAGTTCTCTTGGCCACAATCTTAAAGGCATTGAGAGTGAAGCATTTCAAAGTCTCCACAGCTCACTTTGTGATATAAACCCACTGTTTAGCACAGAAATTCTCAGATGTGAATTTGAGGTATTTTCCCTAAGGCAGGAATTACGTAAACTTGCAGAGGGTCTTTGGGATGGGTCACTGTGCACTTGCTGTAGTCTTACACTCTTTCCTCTTCATGCACCAGTTAGCTGCCTACGTAGATACTTGCCTGAATCTGTATGGCCATACTTACATTCCCAAGGGGATCTGGCAACTAAAGGAGCTGGCTACTAAAGCAATGCATATCAGCCTTTATGTTTGTGGGGAGCATCTTGCAGGCACACGGTTTCCATGCTCGTGTGTACAGATCTCATGTGAAAGTTTAACATCGGGTTTGACCCCTCAGTTACAGGACACAAGAAAGGCTGTTGGAAGCAGCAGGGCAGTTACAAGGAACATTTGGTATGAATTTTCCCCTGTTTTGCAGTTAATGAATCACTCCTGAGCCTGCACTTCCACTGTTCTCATTATTCCAGTTCAGACTTTTGGGAAAAGTACTCTTTAAGAGACAGAGCAGAGTCCGGTTTATGTATTTAATTGGGTTGGCGAGAGACAGAAGAAAGATGGACTGTGTGACATTTATTAGCTGACTGAGGGAGCCTCCTTCTTGTCCAGTTTAAGCTTGTTCTCAAGGCAGTCCAGAATTTTGCCTGAATTCATAGGCTACTGTGAAGCTATAAAGCTGCAGGGGTCATGGAAGGGGTCATTACTGTGACCTAGGCACCCCACCTCTGAATGCACCCTGTGAGCTGTTGCATGGGGCTGTTTCAGACAAGGTACAAAGACCTTCTTTTTACCTTGTCCTGGGGACAGCATGCTCTAGCTCTTGCCTACAAATGCAATAAAGCCAATTCAAATATAACAATACAATGCAATAACATACAATAACATACACATGTTCTTCCTAGTCAGTTAAAATGAAAGGAAAAGGAAAAAAATAAAAGAAAAAAAAGCTAAAGCAGCACGTTGGTGTTGAGGCAAAGTACTTGTTCAAAAACATCAGCAGAACTTAGCTGACATATATGTGTATGTTTTACAGCCAACTGAGGAACACAGCCATACAAGCCAGGAAAGGGTTAAGTCCAGAGAACTACCAAGCTAGACAGGACCATTTATTCTGGCTTTCTTCTAGGAAATTCCCTGCAAGAGAAAGCCAGAGGCAGAGGACAGCGTGTAGCCATAACCAAACCTTGTTTAATTTGGCATGTTCTCTATCTATCCCATCTTTACCAATCTGACTTGCTCTGCTGTTTTTCTTGGCTGGATCACTGCTATTCCTTAGATGTATGCAATATTTTAACATATACGGTTTATACTGTTGCTGCTTCACCCATTCTCTGTGGGCATCCTTGACCCAACCCATCTTTAGGGAATGATTTTGAGGACACTGAATTTCTAGGCTTTGCTGGAATTCTCCTCCATGGTTGGCCAGATACTGAGAGCTGAGATTCTTTTCTGTGTAACATGATAGAGGAGGGGAAAAACATTTTCCTTCATGTGTCCCTGTCCCCACAATTTTCAGATACTTGTTGGGCACCCCCAAGGTATGCCTGAGATTTCAACTGAAGAGAGTCTGCAAATAGCTTCCTAGTTCATGCTACATAATTTGATCCATCAAAGTAGATTTATTCCAAACCAAAATTCTGCCTTATCTCTGTACGCATCATCATCCCAATAAAACTGAATTGCACATGGCAAGCCAGTGAAGAAATCCTTTAATGTGTGAAAAGATGACCCTTGGGCAGGAATCTCACCAAAACCAGCTAAGAAGATAATCGGGGGCATGACAGTTGTTTTCTCTTGTTAATGGGCAATCTTTATATTTTAATAGCTTTTTTTATTTTCCAGAAGGGACTGCCAAACCCCATAAATAAACATAATATTCTATACACTAAGGAACTGGATTGACGTTCAATGGTATTTCATAGCATGTACAATTTAATTAAGACATGATGACCCGGATTCAGTGGGTTGACACAAGGGAGCATTAACTCTCCATTCTAACAGTTCTGCTGCCAAGGACAAATTCTCTGTTGCATCGGTGTGACTCAGTTCAAACAACAAACAGTCTTGCAATTTAAAATCCCTACAGGCCTTGGTCAAGTTTCCCCAGTTCTTGGATAACTTCCTTTTTTCTCCTTGATGTTTTTCTTAAAGTGAGATCTTCTGTTGCTTTGTCCTGATTTTCCAAGTAACGGGTGGGTCTTTATACTCCTGACAATAAAGTTGTCTTCCAAATATTTATCACATCAAATAACATACTTTTCCATGTTATTAATCCTGGAAAATCTCCATATTTCCATTTGGTGAATTATGTTGACTAATGTGGACAGATATTTCCAGAATTAATGCTTCTGAGATTTCACATTTGTAACATATATTGATGAGTGTATTAAAATCAATAGAGTTAAATTCTGTTTTGTTTACTTTTTGTTGTTAACACATGTGACTCTGCTCAAGTCAGTGGGTGTGACTCGGAGCAGAACTGGACCATCATTGCATAAAACAGAGTGGTTTAAACTGGAGATGGATTAACCTGCCATAGACATTGTCTCCTGACAGATGGAAGTGAAGTTCTTCTGGTTTGGCAGAAGGACTATTCTTTGAGAGCCATCAAGCAGGCTCCCATAGACTCATATCATCAGTGTGCATCAGGTGTCTTTCCATTAATATGGATCGCACTGCACATTTTGTTTGTTTTTAAAAGAAACAAAAATAAAGACAGAAAAGAACATTTAGCAAGAGATAAGCGTGTTCCTCTACTGTAGCTCCATCCCACCGAGGCCTGAGATGACTTCCACAAACCTTCCTGTTTAAGTCTACCCTCACCTTCCCCTGAGAGTACTTTGGAGCGTTTTTTTTTCTGAAAATAAATTAAAAATAAAGGTAAATTTCAGTGAAGGACTTTGAGAACAGTGAACTTTTGCAGTTGTCCCAGGTCCTGATGCTGAAACAATCCAGAAAACCAGAATTCTTCCCCAGCTCTTCAAGCTTCATCACACAAGACTACCTTTGGTCCAAAAACATATAAACAAATGGAGAGAAAGTGAAAACTGAATCAGAAGGATAGCAAGGTCCTTGTAATTTGGCCAGCTCCCAGCATTAGGCAGAAGGTCCTGAGGAAATTAGGCAGAGGTCCTGGGGCAGAAGTTCCCCAAGCCATTCTATGATTCTCCCAGGCCATTCTAAGATTCTGTGTGCTTCATCCGGTGGTCAGCAACCCCGTCTGTGGCAGGACTTTTGTAACTAGGTGATCTTTAAGGTCCTTTCCAGCCCAAGCCATTCTGTCACTCTATGAAATGTGAGCAACTTGGTGACTTGTCTTACAGTAGCATGCCTATCCACTTTGCTGAGAGGGAGAGCAGGCCTTACATGATGTGGTTTGCCACAGGAATTACCAGGAACAAGCCACTGCCTGTTCTGGGATCCCGGTTTCAGCGAGATGAAGAGCCTGTAGGATTTAATTCTCTTTTAGAAGGCTTGGAATCTACCTGTGTGGTAAAGCCACTGCTAATAGCACAGTAATGGCAGCTTGTAAGCATCCGCCAATGAAATCTGGCTCCATGTTTCCTACTCACTGTAAGTAGCAAGGTTTGGATTTCATGGGCTTTGAAATCAGGCCCATCCATAGCCTATAGAGTGGGCCAAGAGATCCACCACATCACACCGGGATGAGTGAGGGCAGTAGTCCTCCATGTGGTGCTGCAGGTGAATTCCTTGCTCCGAGCTCTTCCTCATCCGCACAGATCAGAAGCTTTGGCGAGATATTTTTATTTTGTTCTTACATTTTAAAGACGTGAACTTTGCAAAGCCCTTTCTTTCTTGGCAGGTTACTCACAAAGAGGCGTACTCCTAAAGCTCATGTAACCCTTCCCATGCACAGTGACAGAGAAATCATGCACACACACAGCTTCCCCTATGCCTCAAATTTTTTTATAAGGCTCCAGATACCACAGGAGCTGGCTGCTTCCAAAGGCAAAGCCTGGCTTGCAGTGCTTCCCTCTGGACACAGCTTATGCGCAACACAACAGTACCGGTAGCACCGCACAGCCCATCTTCTGCTGCCCTGCCTCCACCAGGCCTGAGGGCTCATGACAGCTGATATCAGGGAGTTCTCAGAGCTCTGGGAGATGAGGAGAGAATAAATTCCATGGAATGCACTTGTCTCGCTTCTTCATTGATAGCTTCGGACCACACACTGGTTGTCTGTGCAGGACAGCTGTAAACACCGCCTGTGATAGAGCTCTGGCAAAGAGGCGAGTGGTCCTCCAGTGAATCCAGATGGGTCTCAGAGGAGAACAGCTGTGTGTGAACAGGAAGGGAGAGCTTCCTCCTGCCTCATCCAAAACCTACCACTCAACCGCTAAATAAATCAACATCAGCAATGACTCTTCACAAGGCAGAGCAAGCCAAGCCAAGGCTGGGAGTTTACCTCGGTACATAGTGAAGGGAGCTGAGCTGTCTGCAACAAAGTGGGGCTTTCCCAGTGCTGGGCTTCAGGGTATCACCAACCCATTTTTGCTATGTTTTCATATAGTTTCCTTCCTATTGCTGTTTGTGCTGTCTGAGGTTATGGGCAACTGCCTGGTGTGCATCACCCAGTAGTCATAAAGCACAGAGTGCAGAGCAGGCACAGGAAAAGTTATCCTCAGCTTTACAACAGTAAAAATACCAAGCAAAGAGGCTCAGAAAGGTTGGGTTTGGGCCACACAGGAGTCTGACCAGTCCTGCCACTGTGGACAAAAACTCCAGCCTTAGGACAAATCCTTAGATATATTTATAGGTTGCAAATAGTTTGTATTTCAATAAGGCCAATCTTCAAACATTTATTAAAAAAAAAAAAATTCAAGAAGTGAGACACAAAAACCCAGAGTATTTCAGTCTGTTATTGCCCCAGCAGACAAACAGACACGTGGCTTTTAGACAACAATTTGACAACAATTTGAGTGACAAAAGAAACTGCAGTTTCTCTGTCTTCATAGAGCACTGCACTGACTATTTGTAAAATTGTACTTGAGGTCCTTTTACCATGAATTTCTTGCAGTAATCCCTTCAAGCCTTATATCTGATAACCTCCTCTTCATTTTAGGATGCATAATTACAGGTGCGTAGTTCTCATCATTGTGAACACAGTTAAGTTACACTGCCCTCAGTAGGACACAGAGAGTTTGATGGGTTTACTATGTGCTGTATGGTATGCTGCACTTTGAATTACGAAGTTAGATTGGAAGGGACCCAGCAGATCTTTTGGTCCAATTCCTATAGCTTAGGACACTCGTATGATGTGCCAAAGAAGTATTGGGCAATGTACAAAGCACGGATTAATCTGAGTAAAACCATATTCACTAAAGTATCTGGAGGCGTACATAGGAATGGCTGGACAGGATAACTTGGCCATTTTAATGCTGTATGGAATGGTCACTAATGTTTGCCTAAAAAAAGAGCTCAGGACAAATATTTTTCCGAAAAGATATTTTCCTATTGAAGAACTTCACTTAAAAGAACTGCATTTTCCTAGAAATGTCTTGGTTTGGACAGATGCTAGTTTAGAAAGAAGAGTGTGAAATGCTGAACGTTAAAGCCAAGTATTCTCAAAATGTGTCATTTTCGTGTGTTTGGGTTTTATTTATTTTGAAATTACTTTTTACCCCCTGTAACCAAGATGGCTATCACACATAACTGAGAGCTGAAAATGAGAAAAGCAAAAACAACAACTACGACACAAAACCACTTCTGACTTTATGAAAGTGAACTATTTTGCTGTGCCCGAAAGAAAACATTTGTGCTTTTTCTTTGCAAATCACAGAATCACAGAATTGTAGAGGTTGGATCATCAAATCCAACCCCAGATGCTTTCAAATTTCTGTTTGCCCTCACTCTCTGTCTCTTGGTAAATATTCACAAGGTTTCACCCCCACCAGAAGATGAGGTGCAGCAGAAGAACCTATGTTCCATACTGGACACCTCGTGTTGGGTGCAAACTAAATGCTGGCTGGTGCTTCCTAATCCTGCTTATGATCTGTACAAAGTCAAGCTGGCCCATCAGGGCCACAGGGAAATGCTACAGCTGGTACCACACCTGGTTTTGGTTTCCCAGTCAGAAAGTCAGGTTCCCATTCATAGCTGGGTAAACATGGGCAAGATCAAAGCAGGGCTGGAGCACAAGCCTCTGGCTTCAAAGGAGCAGATGCCATGCAGCTCTCTGGTACCGTACATCTAGCAACTGAATTTCACTCCTGCAGAACACATTCTGGATACCAGGTACCTACAAATTCACCTTCTAATCCTTTCCTTGGGTGTTTTTGATTTTGAAACCTCACCGAATCTCACCGTCCCTGGCTCCCCATAGGACAACACAGCAAATGAAATTTTAGCTTTCTTATTTGTTTAGATAGGGGGGAGGATGGGACAGGAAGAGGCTCAGACTTTTTCTTTAAGGAAAAACACATTTTTCCAGCTTGGCTGAGGCTGTTCTTCCTCATGCATCCCAATAAAATTCACATTCAAGCATGGATTACTTTTGGAAAACTTCAGTTGAAAATGTAAATACTCTAAAACAGAGAAAAAAATTATGAGAATGAATAAAAGAGAGGTTAAGCATGGAAACTGCTCTGCATCCTTCATAATAAAGCACTGCCAGATGCCTTCTCTAAAAGAGCTCATGCAAACTATTGCTCACATGGCGGTTCCATTGGCCCCTGTGAGTCCATGAACATAAATTAGGGTTACTTGTGTGAGAAATGCACTGTGGGATCAGACTCCTCTTTTACCCAACTGAGAGCATCTATAAAAAAACCCTTTTGGGATAAAAGACACAGAAGAACTATAAGGCCCTTATGGTTGTCAAATACAATTTCCTTTACTTGCATTTTTTTCTTCCATTTGGGCTCCGACCTCCATCTGTTTATGGAAATATTTAGATTCCTCTGGTGTATTTTTAGCAGATCGTTTTGCTTTTGCTGCTGCAATATCATTGCATCATCATTCTCCTGTTGCTCAGCTCCAATTCCTTCTCTTTTTTTTTTTCCTCTTTTTTTTTCTCTCTTCAGCTTCAATCATTCCAGCATACCAAAAAAAAAAAAAAAAAAAAAAAAAAAAAAAAGCTATGCTGTGTTTACACTCTGACTGCTCACACAAAAAGCGTCAGCAAAGGGCACACAGATATATGTACACATTATGGGTTGTCATGAGTGTAGTGGTAGGCTTTTTTCCATTCGTGAGTTATCCTGCCTGAGACACGATGAGTTGGCTGCCCAAGAGCTGAGATCTCAGTCTTAGAGGTACCTGCTCTAAACAGATGAAGTCTGAAGGTAAGCAAGACTGTCCCTGTCCTTTGAAACATTTGGTGTCTCATTGTCAGCCACAAAAACACCCAGTCCTTGCACAATCTCTTTGCCAGTATTCAGACCTGCATGCATATGTATATTTGAAACACCTTCTCTGTGGTCAGAATACTCTTCATAGTTACATATAGAATCATAGAATCATTAAGGTTGGAAAGACCATCAAGGTCACCCGGTCCAATCTTCCTTTGACTGTGCACTGCACTCCCTCACCATCTCCGCTTTGTTGCCTGTAAACAGACCACAACTTGAAATGTTTTCAAAGCTAGGAGTCATTTGGGCCTAGTTATTTGCAAATGCAGGGGGAGCACCAACCTGCTGGCAGATATTAAGTAGAGCACCTGCATTCTGGAAACTCACCTGAGACCCAACAACTCATAAAATAATCCCCGTGGTCCCTCTTCATTGGATAACACTCACTGGATTTTACAATGTTATTACCTACAGCCTGAGGTGAGCAGGCACAATCTAACCCTGGAAGAAGTTTTTAGGTGAATGTCTAGATGAGGTCCACAGGGATACAATTATGAGCTGACTTCTGCATGGATGTTTGGGGACATGATGAATTATGTCTTCTGGGTGAAAAGCTACACCTTTTTTGAGATAACCTCAGGGAAGAAAATATACGACTTGTTGCATGGATTTGATTTCATAACCCTGTATCTGGTAACAAGGTAGAAAAGAGGAATATTACATCACTGGGAGTCTGTGTTCTTCTTGAGCGTAGCTGTGTTGATGTTAGGAGAGACGATGATTTGCAACTCATACGTATATAGAATCACAGAATCATCGTATGAGTTGGAAGGGACCCTTCAAGGCTACCTAGTTCAATTTCCCTGCAATGAACAGGGACACCTACAGCTAAATCAGGTTGCTCATAGTCCTGCTCAGCCTGACCTTGAGTGTCTCCAAGGATTTTCTCAGGAGAGCACAGGCTCCATTTGCACTCCTAGGCACAAATTCATGAAAAGCCAAGACATGCTCAGCATCTGCTCTTCTTAAATGCCTCAAAACTTGTGTTGCCATTTGCAAAACTTTAAACCACAGCAGTCTATTTATCCTCCTTAGTCCTTACAGAGAGTGTGTGATGCTTGCTCTGGACAAATCAAACCACTGCGCCTCTCAAAACACTTTCATCATCATCATTATTTATTATTATTTATCATGCCTGCTATGTGTTATGTTTTTCCACGCACAAAGAACAGGCAGATGTTTTCCATCTGCTCGATGTCTTAATTTTAGATCTCAGGAAAAAAAAAAAAGAAAAAAAAAAAGAGAGAAAAACGAAACCATCAAGAATGAAGAAATGCAGTGTGTCAGGGAGTGGCGCTGACCCCTGTGTACAGGTATGTGCGTGCTGAGGTCTCTGGAAACAGAACTTACAGCTTTGGTTCTCAGCAGCATTCGAGAAAAGACTCTTGGGACTGCAATAGGTGACTTCACTAAAGCAGAGGTCCCAGCTGTACACCACTGGGGTAAAAGACTTGTTTAGGAGGTTGCACTATCACAAAATGTCGGGAAGAACTCGCATAGGACAAGGGCAGCTTCTCCCCGTGCAACCTTTCTTTATCCTTTTGGCCTTCTGCCTCCCTACAATTTCTCCATGACCCGAAGGCTCTATTTTCTCTTCACCTCCTCACCTTCCTTCCCCATCCATAAACCATGCTCTCTCTTATCACCTGACTACTCATATGAGCAAAACTCTCAACTTTCTTCTACCCACTGAGCCCCAGGTCAATAGGACTGGAACAATCAATGGGCAGGAGGCTCAGTAGCCTCTCTCAGCTTCAGCACAGCTGTAGTCAACACTGGCTTTGCTCGGAAACCGAAGTTTTGATGAAATGTACATTTTCTTGAAAAGGGCCTTCTTTCCACAGGAATTTTGACTAAGACCATAAAGGGTTTGGCCTAAACATTTGGGAGTTTTGAGTCTTTTTTTAGAGGATATGAAGGCAAGACATTCAAAAAGTTCCACAGCCAAATTCCAGGGGGAATGGGTCTATTTTGGTTTCCTTCAGCATTTTCCCTGAATCCCTCTCCATCTTCCAATACACTTCAGTGTTTGATGTGAACACATAACTGTGCCATACTATGTACCAGCAAGGGAGCAGGCAGGTTACTAAATGGGGCTGAGAGTGCTGATTAAAAAGTGAAAAGACTTGCCCAATGGATCAGTCTCCAGAGTAATGTAGTTGCCCAAAAGGAAATAATGCACAAATAATAATAAAAAATGATGGCAACTGGAGCTATATTAATAATAATGCACCATAAATGCACATGGCATTTTACAACCACATTACTAACAGACCATATCAAAGATCATACAAGAACAGCTCAGTGCCTCCTGGGCATTTGGAACACAGACCAAGATTTCGTCCATAGAAACTGATGTGATACGTGAGGTGACAGTTTAAATTCAGACATCTGGTGAGCTGTGGGGGACGGGGCACTGTGGCTGGTTTTAATAGCATGTTCCCTCCATCCACTAGTTCAAACAAGTCGCTGTGTTGTTGTGAGCTTTAGAAAGCAACCAGGCTTGTGAAAAAATTAAGCTGTTTTCTTTCTGCTTGACATATTGTCGAAGAACTGAACAGACGCAGTAACAAGTTCAGGCACTCTGAAGTGTTTTGGTTAGTGATTATTGCTATGAAGTCTTCTGTTTCTTCACCCCCACCACCCTCCTTGCCAAAATGAGAATTTGATGACAAGGTAACTTGACTCTGCCTCGCCCTCAAAAAAGATAGAAAGATCAAAAATAGCTCTGCGCTTCAGGCTACACAGAAAGCTTGCAAAGAAAATTTACTTGAATGAGTAAAGTTGAATATTTTTTTTTGTATAAAAGCTCCCAAATATACATTTGACCTGAGAATTACAAGAAGTATTTAATGGGGGCAAGGTAGGAGATAGATGCCCCCTGCTCTTTCTTGTCTTTCCTGTGGATTCACCACCATGCGGACTAGACTTCATTACTTTTCTCACCTGGTAAAAAAAATTAATCAGTTTGGTTCCAGCCTCAAGGAATGAGGAAGGAAGAAAATTAGACCAAACAATTTTATGAAAGTGGAGAAAAAAAGGCAGTATGAAGTAAGGGGGAATCATCTCAGTCAAGATGCCAGTAACACCAGGAGAAATCAAATCAAGTGAGAGAAAAAAAAAAAAAAAAAAAAAAAAAACCACCACAGACATAGAAAAAAGTGTTTTCCAGAGTAATTTGTTTCAGTGGAATTGAAATTAACCATCGGTGGCTATGTTGTTTTGTAGACATCTTGGTTGGTTTTTCTCCCAAGGAATTTCTGAAGGGAGAAACTGCTCTGAGGCCTGACCAGAGATGTCTCTGACTTTAGGTCTGCACTGCCAGGTTTCTGAGACAGGATGAACGCAATCCTCTCCTGTATTGTTGCCTGATTACTTGCCCTGGTTCCGTGTCAGAGCATGCCAGCCCCATCAAGACCAACACACCAGGAATAGCACCAGGCGCTCTGGCAACATTGCCCATGTGCAGAGCACAATTACAATCGAAACTCAGCATCTCATTTCCAGCATCCCTTGACTGAACTGAGTTTAGGGCTCAATTCTGTTTTCTCTCAGCCCCATCTGCCTCAACAAATAGAAACACACCTGCCAGATGATCCGCTTGTCACCTCCTGCCTGTATATCACAAGCAAGTAAGAGTCTCTGATGGGCACCCCGAGGACTTTGGTCTCTGGGCGCTCCCTTTCCCATGACCAGATGCCTGAAGGGTAGGAAGAGAGAGAGGAGAGGGGTATATACACTGAACTTGGATACTTTGGCTTGATTATTTTGCTCTGAGATGCAGCAAGTCTGCTGCTTTATAGTAGAAGACAGTGGAAATAAAAGCAATAATTGGAAATAAGCATAGAAATACATACAATCTACACCTCTGTTCTTCTGTGTGCACCAGTCTACCCATTCATCCTTTTCTTCCTCCTCTGATTCATCTCCTTTTCAAGCTTGATCCTGCATGGAAGTGAGCAGGACCTTCTTGGCAGGGGGCCTGAAACCTTCCAAAACCAAATTCAATTGCTCTGCCATGTTGCAAACCCCAAAGTCTAACCTAAGAAAATGCACTGAACTATAAACCAGAGCTTTCTGAAGGGTCCAAGTGTGCTTATGTATGGAGGATGGGAGGACAGTGACAAAAGGAAAGAGCAAGACCCTAAGTTTAACATGTTGAAGACCACGTCTTCAACTGGTAGTGTTACACAGCATTACTTACTGGCACATCACTATGGGACAGGGCAGGAAGCTGACCCTGGAGAGCAGGAATTTAACTTTTCAGATGGAGAGTAATGGCATCCAAGTGGAAAGAAACACTTTCCATTGAGTATCTGTGAAACCATACTCAGAAAAGGATGACAAATGTTAACCTGGTCTGTCTTGTTTTTTATTTCCTTTGGAGCTGCTGCCTTTGGTTCCTTGTGAACAAACTGTGTTGAGAGGAGTCAAGGGAACTTCTTCCCTACCCCAGAAAAGGAAAACAAAAAATGCTTTGTTTGATATATATTGCCTATTTTTCTTTCCACCCTTCAAATTGGGAGTATCAGTTCCCATTCCCATCCCTTTGACATGATAGCTTAACACTATCCATGAGGTAGAAATTTGTTTATGAGTCCT
Organism: Alectoris magna; assembly: GCA_030625065.1. NCBI lineage: Eukaryota > Metazoa > Chordata > Aves > Galliformes > Phasianidae > Alectoris > Alectoris magna. Next base: position 10,868,003 of record CM060567.1, read on the forward strand.
GTGGAATTTCCCACTTCAGTTTACCTTTGAAAATGTGGGAGACTAGGAAGGTACAATTCCATCTATTAAGTCTTTCCAAGTGGTGCCATGACGCTGTTTAACCTTTCTTCACAGATGTATAATGCCAGAGCTGTCAACCTAGATACAGCAAGTCTCTGCATGTTCTTAATGTATAGACAGAGACCAGATCTTTGCAAGAAGATGTCTGCATAAGCAACTTTGCACTCACCTACTGGTAGTTCATTTAACTCTTTCTCTCCTGAAATGCATTTTTCTCCTCTCTATACAGCAGTATATATACATATGTGCATTTATATATTTACATGCATATATTTATATATGTGTGTTTATATATATATGTGTATGCGTTTGCGTGCCTATATATATAAACACACCTATATAAATATGCATGTACACACACCCATATATACACAAATGTATATATATAACATCATGTTCCCATTACTCTGGTTGCACCACCTAAGGACAGCATGTATTGCAGGTTTCTCCTTAATGATACTGATGGAGCCAAGGCTTTGATTTTAAAGGTCACAGGTTCATCCCTTTGCTAAGATGCTTGTAATATGCAGCGGCACGTGAAAAACTTCCCATCTCCTAATGTAACAAGTACAGTGAAGCCATAGAGCTTCAGCTGCTTTTTGTTTGTCTAAATGAACAAAGCCTAATTTTTGAGAATGCAGTTCTACTGACCAAATTTTCAGTTTGATAAATATAACTTTTTTGGGGGCGGGGGGGAAATTAGAGAGATTTGGGGGATTTTGGAGAAGGAGTTGAGCTGGATTTGTCCTCTTGCACATCCCCTGACAACAAACCAACATATCATCGAATGGCACAGTTCTGGGTTGAGTTTCAGAAGTCCTGAAATCTAACCCTGATCTTGCTTCTATTTCTGGTGTGAACATGAGTATGTCACTTCTCTGTGCATCTTCTTTTCTTACTGACCTCTGTTTCATCTAGTCCTAGCTTATCTCCTGTTTTGTAAGGCAGCTATCATGAGGAGAGTTCTGATATCAGCACCACTCAGCAGACTATGATATAGAGCTTCCCAGTAGATATTGGAGTCTCAGCAGGAATGAATGACAGTGGAGGCTGGAGATCAGTTTGAAGGAATCATACCGCTTTGTTTGTATCTTTCATGCCTCTAAGGTAAATTTCAAGACCATGTAAAAGTTCTAAATCTGGAACTGCTCAGAGATATATCCCTAAAGCAACTAGATGTTCTTGAGCAATTGTCTGATCAGAAACACTTTGTTAGGCCAGCAGATCATTTGGGAATGAGCTATATAACCAACCACAGCTACAAAGAAAAGGGATTCCATTCCTAGAGAGATCTCAGAAATTCTTTTCCATTGCAAAGTTGAGTAAAAAACAATCTAATGTTGGCATTACCAATTTTCTCTAGAGTAAGGATTCCTGAAGGCTCAGAAACATAGGGATAGGAGATTTGGTTCTGAAAACATAATATATTTAACATTGAATTTTTCCCAATAAAACTCCAACATCCACACAGAGAATTTCTGTGTGCAAATAGAAAACTCAAAAAACACACCACTCAGTGCAGGTGAAGCTCCATGTATTCTATCCACTGCTACACAGCTAAAGAGAAACCCTTCTCTTCTGTCATGTCACCTTCCTTTCCACTCAGTACAGCCATACTGTGGAGACCCAGTTATTTATAGGTTCACTGAACACGGTTCGTAGGTAGAAGCTGGAAGGTGTCTAAATAGAAGAAAAGATCTTCACAAAGGAAATGCCAAAGAAATGCACCTGGACCACAAGCATGGCATGCATCACCTTCCACTTATCAAACAGTTATGATTCTTTTTACCAAAAGGGGGAGACAGAATAAGGCAAGGAGCAGAACTCTCAGAAGGGGATAAAAGAAAGACAGAAATTACTGACACAAGAAGTTAGTTGGGCACAGTGACTTGAAGGCAGGCAGGCAGCCTAAGCCAAGGAATGAGAAAGCGAAAAAGAAGGAAAGCCACTTGAAAGTCAGCACAGCATCAGGACACAGCCAGGATTGGCTGGCAGTGATGTCACTGCCCTCCCTCCAACAACCAGCTCCAGGTGATGTCATCTTTTTTCCCATAACACGTTCTAACAAACAACATGGTGCAGAAGGAAGTGGTATCTTTTTATTCCTATTATTATTATTATTTTAATTTCCAAATTAATTTTGTAATAACAGCAATTAGACCCTCCTGCCAGCCTGTCCCTGGGGGGTGATTCTAGTCGTTGTGCAGCAAAAGTTTGTTTTAAAGAACATCATAGCAGGCATGCAATAATTACCCAGAAATGCACAGCCTGTCGTGTCTTATTGCTTAATTATCCATCTTACCTTCTTTCAACCCTTCTCCTACTGCATCTCGTGTGATGCTGGTTTATTTCATTTAGTAGTCCCTAAATGTCCACCCTCCCTGCTTTAAGATTTTGAGAGCTGAAAATACTTTTCCCTTTCATTCTGATGCCCTGAAGTTTCTCCTGCTTGGTAAGCACTAGACATTCCCATGAGGGATTATGTGCTCAATGATCTCAGAGACCTTTCCCACTTCTAACTTCTTGTAGACAAATTCTACCAGCTGTAACCACACTAAACTGGCATTTCACTCAATGTGAATCTGGTCTTTCTGTTCTATGCCCTCAGAATCATAGAATCATGGAGTTATTTGAGTTGGGAGGAACCCTTAAAGGTCATCTAGTCCAATTCCAATATAAGTATATATTTATGACATAATATAATTGACTAAGACCTGGCTCCTGAGAGGCACCTCTCCTGAAAGAAAGGGAAATAAACCCAAAGGAATCTAGCATGCAGGAGCCCAACACATTGTATGGAACAGCTCCTCACCTGGATGGCTCAGGGTTTGCGTGGTAGGGCATGTGCGTGCGTGTAAAAAGTCTTAAGTGTTCATTTGGGTGTGCACTAAGTCCCCATGCTCTAAACACTGCTCCAGTTTAAGACAGCTGCCAACCTTTGCCAGATGCTGAAATCACAGCCAAGCGTGTGAATGGTACTGCAGTGGATCAGCCTCTGCTTCTTCCACCAAAAAATCTCTGCGCCATTTTGCTCTCCTGGCCTGGGGAAATGCTCTTTATGGAGGAAAATCTGGGACTTCAGGTCATGTCTAAGCAAGATTCACAAGACAAGCTGTGAGTAACTTAGAAAACTAAGTCTGAAGTTGGAAGGACAAAAGAACTGAATATGGCACTGGAAGTCAGTTTCATTTACGTCTCTTGAAAAATCAGGAATTAGTCTATGAAGTTGTTGGGATAAAACTAACAAAATTGACCAGTTTTGATCTGTTTTCCAAAGTCTCTTTGTCTCCTTGATACTCTCTTTTCTTGTGCTTCACATTTTGCACTGAAAATGCCCTTTTCTGTTTAAATGATTTTTTAAGATTTTTACCAAATGGGAAAAAATAAACAAGCATTTTTATACTAACATTTTAAATTCAGTGTTAACCATCTTTAAACACATGTAAAAATTCAGAAAGGTGAAATTACTAATTTATTTTTAAATGAGAACCTATTTCCAAGGCAAATAATGGAAAACATTTATTTTCCACCCAATTGGAATGAAATGATTGGACGGGAAGGGGCTTTGGTATTATTATTGGGTGCCTAAATGACTTACTCAAGGGAAAAGACACGAATTCATAAAACGTTTTGGTACTACTAAAACATGAGAGGATCTCTCTCTTTTTTTTTTTTTTCCCCCTAGATGAAAAACATCACTTAGCTCAGTTTTGGCATTGTTGGCTGTCTGATGTTTGCTGTGTACCTTGAGCATCACCCGCCATGTTTACCCACACTGAGAGCTGGGAGGAGGAGCCCATAACTCTTTGCCAAGATAGTCCCCCTGAAGATCAGGTTTGCTACCTCTGATGTCAACAGCGGGGTCACAAACACAGTCACTCACACATGGCCTCCTGCGTGTTGGGTTGCCCGCAGTGGTGTGGCAGAGCCAGAGCATGGCCAACAGATGGGTGGTCAGCCCTGGGTGGGACAGGGAGTTCCCCGTGTTTACATCTGTGCCCAAGACAGTGCTTACGAACAGTGTGGATACAAGCCTAGCCAAAGAATATCACTGGTAATTCCTCCCTCAGCCTTACCAACTTTGTTTTTTTTCCCTAACATATGCAAGGTACGTCAAGGAAGGGCTTTTAAGAGATCTTTACTGTTCAAGGCAGGCTGTGGTTTCATTATTTTTATTATTTTGGTAGAATGAGTAACAGGAATAATAGTAGTTGAGGGTTGTTTCTCTTCATTGACTCTGTGTTAGGTTTGGAAGCCGTTCGACCAGGACAGTCAAAACACAGACAGGAAATAATCTGTGATAATGTCCAACTGGGGTATCAATTACGGCTTTAGAGTTTCGTGTTAAAGGGATATCATCAGATCAAATTCAAACCAAAGGTTGTGGGTTGTGTTTTTCAACTATGTATATATACATATATATGAGAGAGAGGGAAAGAAAAGGAGACTACAAGAAACATTTCCAATTCTCAAGTCAAAAAAAAAAAAAAAATCATATAGGAAACTAAACAATTTCTCCTAGAACTGTACGAGTTCTCTTCCCTGCTGTGTTAGGGGCTTGTTCTCAGCCTAGACTGACCTTACAAGCTTGTTCTTTCAGTTTTCAACATCTGCTCTCTAAAGACTGGTGGTTGAAGAGACTCTTCCCCAGGGGCAAGAGGAGAGATACCCGGCAGCCCCACGGTGATTTCCATAGCAGGAAAGGATAAATGAAGACTTGGGAAGTGCATCGCCAATCAGGCACGTGGCACCCAAGCGCAGACACCAATGAAGCCTTCCCGGGGCTAAAAGAGGCATCATACAAGGGTGGCATTTTATCCCAGCCTGGCTCAGCATGGTCATATTGTGTGAATAGGGGAGGGAGGGAGTGATATATCATCCATTCTTTTGGAGAAAGAGGTGGGATTGATGCTCATTCTGGCCAAAACCCTTCTGGACATCTGCTGTCAAGTCTCATGAAGATAAGATTATTACTGCTATTTGCGGTTACACCAAGAGTTGCTGGGTGGTCCCCAGAAAGCCATGAAAGATTCCTTCACGTCAGAATCACATAGTTGAAAGAAACAATCTCATACACTATCACTTTCTCTCGCCCTCTCTTTTCTCACCCAGAACTGGCAGAAGTAAACAGAAGGAAAATGTATTTACAAATGAGTTTATGAAAACAACCTCTGGCAAACATGTGAGAATAAAATCTCGTGTCCAGTTTTGGAGATGGCATTTTAAAAAGAAACCTTGGAGAGAGCTCAAAAAAGAGCTGCCAGGGAGATTTATAGTCTGGCAAACATGCTCACCAGTGAGAGAGGAAAGGAGAGCAATTTGAGAGATGGCGAATGGGCTAACAGGTTAATAAGTGATTAGGGGACTTACGGAGTAAAAAACTCCGACATGAAAATGAATCTTTGATCTAGCAGCCAGAGGCATGAAAGACTCCATGGGCTGCAGTTGGGAAATCAGCAAAGCCCACAGAGGAAATACGTGGCATGTTTCTGTGCAGAGGAGTAACACAGTGCAGGGGGAGCTGCACCCCAAGGGACAGGGTGGATTTTCTGTCATTTGGAGCCATGGGATGACAATCTCTGGTTCCAGCCCAAGTGAACTTGAAATATGACATCCCATGTTGACCACAGGGCCAGATAAACTGCTGAGAGCAATGTCTTCCAGATCATCGTCAGCCTTATGGGAGCTACCCCAACTGCCCTGGCATCTTGGCTGCATGACCTCTCCAATTCTGGAATTGGAGCAAAGGACTCATTCTCTGCATGTACGAACGGAAAGGATTTTGCACACGTGAGCAGAGGGAAAGGACTGGCAGAATCACAGAGCGATGCCCACCACTCTCACAGGTCTCAGCTGGATCTAACCTGTGTACCAGTGTGGCTGACTGAGACTGAGGAAGCTACACAAACATCTGGCAGACAGAAAGGCCAAATCAGAGAATATAAAGAGAGAAATTACGTGTGCAGCCTTCCTGATACCTTCTAAATATGGCTAAGCATGAGCTCCTTGGCTCAGAGAGAAGGGACCTGAGGCACTGTTCAAGTGAGGTCCTGTGCTGGCATGGTAGTCTTTGGCCTCATACACTGATTTGCATGGGTTTGGGACCCTGCTAAAGGAAATGAGAGTCATCTTTCAGCTCCAGGGGGTTGATGTACAGGCTGTTAGGGGAAGATGTTACCAGGCTCAAGGTGAACTGCTAGAACAAGTGAGGTTAAGCATATAGCCATATGTACAAATCAGTGGTTTTCAGGTAGGAAATAAGCATGAAAATGAGCTTTTTCTGTTCCTCCTGTTCTCTGAGGGAGCTTCAGCTAGGTGGACTAGGTAACATTTTCAGTTAGTTGTTACACTTCATGAAGTTTGTACTCATCTCTCAGCCATGTCCACCAAGTGCTGGAGAGGGCCTTCTGTCTTCAGGAAGCCTTTAAGTCCAGCAGGATTGCAAAGTTTGTTCAACCTTTAAGAAGAATATGTGAAATCCTGGTGGCATTTCTGAAAAGCTGACTGTGGAGCCGGGTTTTGACCCGAAAATTTCATTATGCTTGAGGATAAGGGAAATAATTCTTCTTGTTATAGAAACAGAGAGGAAAGCATTTTTCCAGACTCCAATAAATAAATTAAAAGCCTGGAGTTTGTTCCGAGATCTGTATTTCCTTCCCTGTCCCTTCTTCTCACAGGTGGCCTTAAAATCCATGTTGGTCTCTGCAGACAAATCACCCAGTGATGGCAAATGGGATTTACAAAGATGGTAACAAAACTTCAAACTCTGTTCCAGGATTTCAAGATACAGCAACTGGACCCAACAAGAGTGCAAGGACAGATACTGTCCATGCGACGTTCTTTACAATCTAGGGGAACAACCTCCTAAAACCATTAACTGATGAATGCATTTGAAACCCTGACCTCAAAGCAAGAGGTCCTTGTCCCATGGCCTTGTACTGTAGCTTTCCTGTCCCCAGTGAGGCAGCTTTCTGTCTAAGTTCCCACTCCTTTTTTTCCCTCTCTCCTCAGGTTTTTCTTTGACAACTCATGTTCCATGTGACTAGAAACAGGAACGATTAAAAAGGGAGCCTCTGATTATAATAAAACAAAAAAGCCAGAGGTTGTTTTGTTTTCCCTGAAAGAAGATCCGGTTGTTGGCCGTTCTTTAGAGAGTTACAGTTTGGACAATTTGTGCACCCGTTCAGGATGGAGGAAAACACATGACAAAGAATTCAGGGACCATGACCATAGCAGGGGACAGTGAGAGGATACACAGTTGGCTGATCCAGACAGACAGTTCTGCCTTCCTCCGGAGCAGATAAACAAACCTCAGTGATAATTAAGCAACGACTATCAAAGCCTATTTTACTATTTTTTTCCCTTACTCTTGGCTCAGGTAAAGCTTGATCCCAGACCTCTGTGAATAGCTGCTTGCAGGGTTTCACACAACCTCAAAAGTTGTACCCAACAACCCATCTGCTGAACTGGGACACATCCCAGAACTGGCCAACAGAAGCTGCTGTGTTTAACCATATCACTAAAGCCCAGACAACTGAGTTCTTCTTCTCTAATTCAGCCATTAAAAAAAACAAGCTTATAGCCTAGGCTCTACACTTCTGGAAGCAATTCATCCTATCCAGAGTCATATAACGAATATGAGACACCACTTCCCCATGATTTGTTAAAAAGATGCCATCAGACTTCAGGTGGCCAAAGTGAGAATACTGCAGTAGGTGCATACAGCAGTGGTGGGCAATACTGGTGGTAGGTGGATGGTTGGACTAGATAACTGTAGAGGTCTTTTCCAGCCTTAGTGATTCTAACTCCAGGTACAAGGAGTGAGGAACTAAAGTTGTTCGGTGATAAAATCAACCACATTTTGTTTAGTAGAGCTGTGACCTCAACTTCCAATATAACCTTCCTAAACTAGGACTCCTATTTCCATGTCTGGACATGAGATCCAAAGATGCTGAGAACATCTTGGTCTTACAGAGGTCACAAAAAGGAAAGTGAAAAGAACAGTGTTGCTTATCACAAGCAGAAGGTGAGTTAAAGTAACACTTAAAAACAATTGAGACAAACCTACAGCCTGTCTCTCTCTCTCTTGTGATAGAAGATTCAGCCAGGGGAACAGAAAACTGACAAATTCCATCCTAATGAAAATAAATGAATGTTTTGTTTTCATGGGACACTGCGACTCCATGCCACAGGAAGGCTGAGATGCCGAGAGCTGGAGGTTTAAGCCACTGCCTATTGAAGAACAGCTGGGAATTCTCCCAGTGCAGAGAGGAAAGATCATCAGTGGAGACAACTTCATGTTCAAATGAACCAGGAGTTCGCTCCATCCCTCTGGTTACAGCAGGAGGCATGTACAGACGACCTGCCAGAGACAAGCAGAGGAAAGCTCTGAAAGAGAATTCCAGATGCCTCTGTTTTGTCCACCCTGTACTCACCCCTTTTTTATTGTCAGGCAACAGATCCTAAAGCTGAGATCATGCTCCCAGAGTGAAAAGTTGTGTAAAAAAAGGAAAGTGTTTCCTACAGGAAAGCATAAGGGTGAGAGACGGACCTAGCATCAACAGAAACCTTGGCATGGATTTTTGAGGAGCTCCAGAAATAGCAGACATTCTGTCATTGAAATGTAAGAGGGTAGAGCAAAAATATATAGGTTTTATGGGGGATTTGGAAGATTACAAGAACAAATAAGCAACACAATGGCTGGATATTGACTCAAAGAATACTTGAACTAGATTTGATTGGCAAACAGTCCCAGTCTCTATTTGCCAACTGCTTGGAATTGTTTGAGCAATGACCTTGAAAAACATACAGCAGATTCAGAGACTGGGAAGCCAGAAGGCTGCACTGCACTGGTCTGATCCGATCTTATGCAAAAATGACATCTCTCCAACGTCACCTAGCCTCAACTCTGCTAACTTGGTAAGCCAGCAGCAGTGGCTCAGCCATGTTAAGATATTAAACTGGTTTAAACAATTAAGTCCTCCTAAATCTTGAAAGCGGTTTAGCAGCTCACGCTGCTTTAAGACACTAAATTCTTAAACCATCTTAAAACTGATGGAGGAGCAGAGAGCTTAGTGCACCAGAGCCTTACCAAGGGTTTAAACTCTTAAGACACTTTTCACATGGTAAGCCAAATTCAACCACAATGCCCACATCTTTGCCTGCTATCAGTTCAGGTGTTTGTCACCTCAGGCACATCACACATGCAGCCCCACACCATCGTGGTGACAGCTCATCTTGTTGTCTGATACACATTAACTATATTACATATTGAATAAGAGCTGCTCCAAAAGTAATGCATCTTATTTTATTACGTTGGTCCATGCTGTCAGAGGTGGATGTTGGTGATATGGCAGTAACTTCCCACAAATATCCCATTACATTTTGTTGCCATGTGACAGACAGCAGCAGAGGGGCAGTCTGACAGAATGGCATCTGACACGGAGGTGTGTGTAATTCAAAGGTGTGGAACTGAAGTCCTCCATGAGGAAAAAATTGCACCCGCTGACATTAGTTGACACTTACTGAATGTTTGTAAAGACCAAACAGTGGATGTGAGCAGCGACAGCAGTGACAGCGGGTCACCTCCACTGGTATAGATTTTTACAAGTGTAGCATGCAGGCTCTTGTTCATCACTGGCAAAAACGCACAGCTAGTGGTGGTGGCTATGTGAAAAAAATAGTCTTTTGTAGCCAAGAATTCGCTCAATCAAACAGTGTTATTGTGTTCTTTGTACCTGCTGTCATTTCCATGTAAATAAATACAAGGCATTACTTTTGGAGCAACCTATGCTTAATGACTCTATGATTCTCTGATTCTATGCATTGACTAAAGTTTTTCAAGTTCAAGTCACAATCTTTTTATGATACATACAAATATAACATCATATCCAGATCAGCTGTAAAAACCCTCAGAAAGAGGCCTGATCCCAAGACACTTTAAGAAAAGGCTCTTACTATGCTTTTGCAACTGGAAAAGCACATACAAAATTAGGTTTAGCGAAAGGCGTGAGAGGCTGGAGCAACCAGGAGATCAACGTGATTTTTAGCAAATGCTAGTCTGTTGAGTTCATCTCAGCAGCAGTCTTTATGTCTGGCCACAAACTACCTTTCTCTGGACACGGATCTTCAGAGCTGATCTTTCTTGTGTGCAAGGAGAGGAGGGTCGCAGGTGAAATGAAAGAATATAGAATCCAATTTTTTTCCCATTAAAAATGCGCTCACCTGGGATAAGAAAACCTCTTGTGGTTTAGTGGGGTCTCATGGTTCCTAAAGCAGTAGCTAACTGTGGTAAATAAAAAAATGTTATTTGCCTAAAGGGTAATGTATAAGAACACTGAGTGCATAAAAAGCCTTGTATTACATTTCAGAGGTCTCCATGTTGTCTAGAGTGAATGATTTGAGGGAGAAGGAGGGACTCTCTGAAAGGGTGATTCAGAGCAGAAGTGTACTCAGGCTATATTTAAATTGGGGAATGCAAAAGCGTGCCCGGACAAATCTGGACCATGTGGTTTGGAGAGAGATTTGTGTGTGCATCAGTTCTCCCTGCAGCCCTGGTACCATCATCTCCATGGGAAGAAAACCAGGAATGCGGGCCAGAAGGGAGCCAGTGTATGCTCAGGATGGCCCATCAAGGAACAAGGACCACAGTGTGTACTGCTCACACAGAGCACTCCCCACACATCCAGTGTACAGAGCCAGGACCACTTTCTGGGAACGTTTCACTGTTGAAGGGTCTTGGGGCTTAAAATCAAATAAAGACTGGTCTTCTCCAGACTGGTAGCGTGCCCCTCAGAAGATAAATACTGTGGTTACCTACAGAGTGCCTCAGGCCCAGATCAGAATTTCCACCATACTTGGTGCTACACATGTGCAGAGCAGAAAAGGTGGCTCTTGTGTCAAACACCTCGTAGTGTGGGTGTAAGCTGGGAGACAGCAGATGGGAAGAGGCAGAAAGGAAACTTTCAGGAAGAGACATGTGGGAAGGTTTCAGAAACAAAAGGGACAGAGCTGGTCGCCCTGTGAAACAACCGTTTCAACGCACTGACAGCTAGTTCCTGCTGCTGTGGGAGCAATGGTTACAGAGCTGATGATCTGGCTGTCCATTTATTTGAATCATACTTTGCACTTTTGTTTAAGAGGAGAGTTAAAGCCAGCCATGGTTAAAAGCAGATTTGTTTTCTTGAGGTAACAGGTTTGCTCTGTACAAACAGTATCTCTTATCTAATAGCCCTAGAAAGGCATGTAGCGTCAAGCTGATACTGTCTTCATGCTTGGCTTATTTTTGCATTTCAGCCCTGAGATATGCAGGCAACATGCCATCAGCTGTAAAACCACAAACCCTGATCTGTGATGAGGACTGATAAGAGAAAATATATGAAAACAGACTCCTTAGAGCTTGACTCCTTTCCAGAAGGCTCTGGACTGAGTTTTGGCATTTGAAAGTGATTGTTCATGTGTAAGAAGCAGCATTTTTTACGTTTCCTTTATAAGGCTGCAGGAAGGCTAGAAGAAAACTGAGCAAGTTGGGGGGCAATCAAAACGATGTTATTAAGCTCCCATCACATAAGCAAGAGCAACACCCAGTAGAACAATGACTTTGACCTACACAGTTCCTAGAGCTTCCAGGAGCCTTCTCCCCACTTCAGACAGAGGAAACGTCATGCCAGTGGGTTGACATGATTTACAGGGACAGAAAGCAGAGCACAAAGCTGTCAGCTTCCACCCTAATGGGCAATATATCAATTCACGTTCCCCTTCCTTGCTTAGTCTAAACAGCCACTTACTGGCCCTAAACCTTAGAGTCTTCAATATTTCTCAGACTTCCTGCTTCCAGGTAATGCTTTCCTTGCTGACTACTGAAATTAGGAAGCTCCCCTAAATGTGAGTACCAGCTTGTGACACTGTCTGGTTTGTAACATTTTAAGACCAACAGAGATGACCCAGAGCACCTGGAATACCTGAGGTAGGTCAGATGAGTCATCAACTTGGCCAGAACCCGTCCTCAAGTTTGTCAAACTCTGCTCTTCCCTGCAGTATTTCTTCCTAAGGCCAGAAGCAAGAGAATGGAAGATCTCTGAATCTACCAGCCTGAAAGGAGAAACAGCAGCTACTGCTGCCACTGATGTGTGAAATCTGCTGCCCAGAAGGAAGCCTTTGTAGCTGCTGTTCAGCCTGCCTCAGTCTGCAAACACCAGATCCATCTGCAACTTGAGCTAAGGGAGTATTTCACCACCTGCTTGCAGAGCAAGGCCTGAGAAACACCCCCAAGCTGTTGTGCTGCTACCTCTAAGTAGGCAGCACCACTCCTATGCTCTTCCCTCTCTAATAAACATTACTCAGTCCCTGACCCAGTATGTTTCTTTCTGGGAGAAGACCCAGCCATGTGTCAGGACAAAATCTTCCATTTTAGCTGGACTTGTGGCACTGACCTATCCCCAGTAATTTGCCTTTCCAAAGTCCTTGGGAGAAGCACCCAGCTGCAAAGCAATTTAAATGGATGAGGAGCCAACAAGTGCTCTAAATGGCTTATCTGATTCTCTAGGGAATCCATCTGGAGCCAAGAGCTTTTCCCATATGCATAACAGTGATTATGCTGCTTCTCACCCTCATCCTCCATAAAGCTCTTTTAAAACTCTAACATAATCCCCTGCCCTTCTATCCAGACAAAGGCAGCAACACTCTCTGGAGCAAAATGAGCTCACAAAAGGAGAGCTTCACTTCATCAGGAACACACCAGTCCCTAGTGTTTGGTTAAAGGGTGGCCATCCACATGAAACACTCAAGCAGAGCACATGCTCTTTCTCATCAGGTAAAGCCACAAAAGAGATTTTTTCCCTGAGGATGCTGGGAAAAAAAATATTCCAAAGCTTGGTACAATCCCATGACTGCTGCACCCATGTGGAACTACTCTAGATCATCTTTTCTGCACAGCCTGAAAGCTTAATTCACCAATACATAGGTCTGTCATGGGCCCAGTGAGCTGGACAGACGCCTTTTTCCCACCACGTACTGCTTGTACTAAGGAAGCGTTCTCCACCTTCACTGCACTGCAGAGAAGTGGTTGTTGGCATCCTGGCCCATACTGGCTCCACTTGGTGATCCTATGCTGACCTCCTCCACTTGCAACTCTGAAATGCAGGCAAGGGGATCTATAGTTTGGATAAGGAAATCTGGACTGAAGATAGGACCAATGCACAATGCCTAAAAGGGCGTTTCCTTTGTGGAGCTTTTTTTGGAGATCTACAGCTGTCCAATGCCAGCCATGGCCCTCCCTCCAGCAAGCCATGAGCAAGGAAGAAGCTCCATGAAGGTGCACGGGAAGAGAGCAAGTGGTGTGCTGATACCTCCCCAGAACACTACCCCAAGCTCCTGATATTTCTGTCTTGCAGACTTACTGAGCCGCTCATGGTGTCTTCAAACTGACCAGTCTTCAATGGACTCAAGTTAGACAAAGTAATGGAAGAAAAATCTTCAGCACAGAATATTATGCAGCATGAAATTCCACAACTTACCAATTTCTGATTAATAAATATCTTCAAGCTTTTGTTTTATATTTGCTGTATGATACCCTCCAATTTTTCTGCCTTTTGGCCTTTTGAACATCTCCTCTTGTGATGCTTGAACCAAATGAGATGCAGAAGCTCTTTTCAATTAGTTTATATAGAATAATAAGCTTTATTTAAACATGGAAATTGTAAATAAAGACAAGATCTCGACTGATTTCCCTCTGAAAAGCCCATAGTTGCCCAAATATACCTAATCATTTGCCTTCATCTAGCCCACATTTTTCTTATTAGAATGATCTTCTGTCTTTGACTGTATAAGACTTTATTTTTGTATCCTGGGGTAGCTAAATGAATTTGAAATGAATATGGATTTCCTGCCGATCTCATTTAGTTTTGGTCTTCACCCTAGAATTGAAAACATCAATGCCAGGGTGTGTTAGAGGTACACTTCTGGAAAGGCAATTATGCTATAAATGCTCAGCTGTAACTTATATAATAATTATTTCTTCAACTGAAGTGCCTTTTGAAGTACTGTCCAAAAACTTACAATAGCCCTAACCCATAAGCGTTTTGGTGGGGCAGGGAGACCAAATTCTGCACTTCATCTGAAACCGTTTTGCACAGCCTGTGTCTGAAGTGCACTGGCGCTGGGTACGGTTGGCTCTCTCACATTCAGTGTTTGGAAATGTGTCCGCAAAAGAGGTATGCCCTGCAATGTTTGTTTTTCAAATATTACTTGGAAATGATACGACAGATGACTGATTTCTCTCTCTCTCTTTTATTTTATCTTATTTTTTTATTATTATTATTTTTTATCCCCTTCTGGCTGAAGGTTTCCCTAGAACTTGAGACTTGTCTCTGCTGAAAAAATTACTCAACGCTTACGAAGAACAAACGATGACAGAAGGTTATTCATTACCATGTGTAGTTTCACCTGAACCCCACTGGTTACAGGGTGTATGCGATCTACCAAGCTTCTTGTCCGTGACAAGAGCAGACTGCCTGTAAAACCTAAATTAATTCTTGTGATGCCAGTTGTCTACATTAGGTGGTTACACACCTTCTATCTAATACAGCTGTTAACTGAGGTAGAATGGTATGGACCAAGAGCCGGCAAAATGGGGGTCTGACTCTTCAGGGATTTAAGTGATCTCAGGTGTCTCCCTTTATTTCCCAGGAGCACTACCTTTCTCTCCCTGCCTGAAACCTCTTCAAGTCAGGGATTTGTTCTGCCCTGTTCTCACACAGCGCACAACACAACGAGCCCTCAACTGTCCCTGGAATCCGCTTCAGGCACTGACCCAATTTAGCAATGGTATTAGGCTATAACATTTGGATGAATTACATTGGTGAAGAGCTCCATGAGGGGAGGCCAGGCTGGAGCATGAAGCAGTACAGCTGGAGAAAAGCAGAGAGCCTGGTGCTTTGAGAAAAGGCCTCTTAAAACTCAGTATGTGCTTAGGATTCAGAAAATAGTCACTGAGGGGCAAATTCACCCCTGGTGAAACCCTGGTGCGAGGTCACATTGGAGGTAAGCGTGCTTCCCTTCTATCAGAAGGATTTGCAAGCACAAAGAATTTTAACAAGGTCTCCAGACGTGACTAAAGACCCTGTTTGTTTTAGATCAAACCCCAGTGCCCCAAGTGCATCTCTTGTTCATAAATATCACAAGTTCAGATAGGTGTTTGTTTTCGAGCAACTCCTCCACCCCGCTCAGCCCATTTCACCTGTTGAAAGCTCATGAGAAACTGTACCCCTAGCACTGCCATGCCCATAACACAGGTGCCTGGCAAAAGACAACAAACTGGAAAAACGATGGGAAAGACTATGGGAAAATTCTGTATTTCCAGCCTCCCCTCAGCTGAAGCACATTGGTTCCTTTCCAGGGCCAGCATACTGTGCTGAGTTTACATCTCAAGATACTGAAAAGCCCTTTCAGAGGTTCTCTGAGAAAGAAAATAACAGCGAGGATATTATCAACAACAATAATAATAAAAGCCTTTGAGTCTGCTGTTGTACCCCCACAGCTCCAGTTGGAGAGAATCTTATTTCACAGGTTCAAATGGAGGAGTCTCAATCAATTCAATTACTCCGGAGTAATATCCTTCTTAAAGAAAAGCCCCTATGCTGTTCCTTTGGAGGGTTCCCCTTTCCTGCTCTAAGCAGCTGTGTTGGTATTTAGACACAGGATACCAGCTCAGCCCCTACTTCCAGTACAAGCTCGACTCATATTCTGCAGGCTTTAGAAGTCCCCAGATGGTCCATAATACTTGTGTAGTAGTTAGCTGGCCAAAGAGTGCTTGCTGCTTATCTGGTGTGTAACTCTCTGGAATGCGTGTGTGGGGAGAATGAGAAAAAATGCCAGATCATCTTCCCACAGAACATTTCCTTTCTTGTCCTCAGCCTTCCCTCTCTAAGCCCAGACAGAAACAAAATACCAGCTAGGGAATCGGCCACATTTGCATCGCAATGGACTTGATCCCTGCGTCCCTTCAGAAGCAGCCTGGTGCATTGTGGCCATGAAGCTTTGATGCCAGGGCATTCCTGCTGATCGCTGAGTGCATGACAACCCATTTAGCTCTAGCTTAAATGAAAGCACCAGGTGAAAGTTAGCCACGAAGCATGTCCAAAGCTAACTATTTTCAAAATAATGGCAATTCAGAGAATTCCTCCTAGCAGCAAAAAGAGGACAGAAATGAAAAGCGAAGAAAAGAGTTATAGGGAAGGGTTCTCTGTGCTGCTGAAATTTAGAAATCTCACTGAGGGTCTTTTCACAGAGTCACAGAATGGCCTGGGTTGAAAGGGACATCAAAGATCATCTAGTTTCAACTCCCCTGACATGGGAAGGGTCACCAACCACTAGACCAGGCTGCTCAGAGCTCTTGGTCATTTACTCTTCTGTCACAGCTCTAGCTTGGCTCTTCCTTCAGCATGGTAGCTCCCAAAGACCCTGGGTTAGTCCTTGACATTGCCCAGCAGAGATGTCCATAGAAGGAAACGTTGTGAGATTTTAATGTACCAGGAAAACATAGAATGAGTAAGAATATAACTGAAGGAGTTGTCAAAGCCAACTTACTCCTCTCTCCCAACAGACACCTGTGTTTGCTTTCTTGTTTCTGCTGCCCTCAATCAGTATTGGCAATGCGTGAACGACCCCCCCCCCCCGCCCCCCCATCATAACTCTGTGGGCGAATGAGGCATTTGTTTCTCTTGCCAGAGCTGATCTGCTCTGATATTCAGCTACTCTGGAGCAGAGTGGGGAGGCCAGGGCAACACATGGAGACACAGATGACTGTTTTCATTTCAGATTCACAGCTTTGGAGACTCTGCTTTAACACAGAAAAGGAATCTTCTGTTTAGTGTGAAAGATAAAAATTAGTAAATGTTGATGGTTGATGTTGCTGTTCAGGTTTTTTTGTTGTTGTTGTTGTTTTTGTCTTTTATGAATAACTACTCAATTCAGAAGGCTCTGGTCTTGAGCAACGCCTACGGCTAAGAAAGTGAGGTCAGGTCCTGGACACTTCAGAGAAAGAAGTGATTTTCAGATACTCAAAATCTTTGTATTTTTGATGTGGCCTAGTAAAGGTAGGCAAGGTCAACATTTTTGTCCTGGGTTCCAGAAACACTGGTACATCCCCAGGTAGGAACTCTGGATGCTAAAAATAATAAGATATCTAACTGCCACTGGTGCTAATTGCTCCCCGATGAGCAGGGAGTTGGTTGAAAATACAACCCATCGCCTTGATGTTTGCATTTTTTATCATTTTTTTTTTTCTCAGTGTCTGCTGATTGGTACAGTCACTTCTCTCCCACGTTACATAACCCATGTCTAAGACATCAGACAATTCAGCTGGACAATGACGGCTCTCTGTTGGTTCCTGTAAGTTACAAGCACCAGAAAAAATTTTTTCCGTGGGGAACCCAATTCAACTCAACGCTGGTTTGCAGTTTCTCCTAGCAACTTAGCACTCACCTAAAAATATGCACTACTGTGTGGCAATCTTTTTGCCATGTTCTGTGCTGTCATGCTTAAGGGATGGCACATTGCATCTCTGTTTGCCCTGAAAAGATTCCACAGGCTTTAAGCCTCCACCAGGAAAACAGTGGGGTGGGGAGGCAAAAACCATGACATTAAAATTCAGATGCCAAGTTCAGTAGCATGAATAAAAATTGTCTTAACCTCTGAGGTCAGGAAGTCACCAGCTGGAAGCGGAAAATCGCCACCAGTAAATTGCTGTGGGTTGGAGTGATGAATGCTAGTTAGTACCAGTGAATTTCAGAAGAATCTCAGCTGTAGGGAGACAGGGCATCTTGGAACAAGGTTGAACAATTCCCAACTGTTTTCTTTCTTCTTTAGTCTGTCTTGTGCTCTTTCTGTTTCCACAGATTTCTCAGCTGAGGCAGCAAAAGATTAAACCCTTGTGGGAAAGTCTTGCGGCACGTAATAAGGGTGAAAGCAGTGGGATTCCATAGGGATTGAGTGGTATTGTAGGAAAATTGCTCTCGGATCCTATGGATGTCAAGAGGGAGGGAAAGTGCCCCAGTGCTTGAAATTTTCAAAGCTGACTGGAGCATGTCCCAGTAATTAAATATCACAGACACATGTCATGCACAGCTCAGTCCAACAGCAGGCATCCAGTGCCACCTATGTTCTGCTTGTTCTGAGCCCAGCATACAAACCAGCCCAAGTTGGGAAGGAGCTGCATTTTTCTCCGTTATCTGTCAGTCAATCTTTCCCTTGTAGGTTGAGCACAACCATGTGTTGTCTGGGTTCCCCATCAGTCTACCATTATATGTTCATCCATTGATGTGTGCACTAACTTACAGCCTTATGGTATGTAGTCACATCTTAGCCATCATCTAGAATAATGGATTCTTACTTAATTCATAGGACATAAACTAGTGAAGTAGCACAAAACATGTCTGCATGAGTGACTAAAAGATGTGTCCAAATCACTTCAGCTAGTCTAAAATTCTAGGGTGGGGAAAGTTTCAGGTTGAAGAGGTTGAACCACAGCACAAAATGCTCAAATGATGATACAGTTCTCTACAACGCTTTATGGGACATTTGAATATAAGCCCCTACTATTAAATTCAGTTTGAGGTTTCCATAACGGAAAGAGGCCAGCTTGCATTTCAGATGTCATTTTTGTAGGGGAAGCTAGACAAAAAGCAGAAAGTTGGCAGTGAAAAATACCAGGCTCCTTTCTCCTTCCAGCCACCCTTCTCCAACCTCTTTGGCTAACCCCCAAACCATGGCAGGATCTGAACACTGCTTTTCATTGAGTGACATACCTGGCTCTAGAAGAACACACCCTTGTGGAATTGGCATCTGGGCAACATTTCCACTCCCTCTGCACAACACTTTTCTTTAATGCCTTCCAAACTAAAACAAAACCCAAAGGATTTGCTGCCATGTTCCCCTCATTATATTGGTTTTATAAGGGTGTGGAGATGTCTTGCAGGATGGATTTGCCCCTGAAACTTCAAATACAGCACAGGAATGTAATAGGTGGGGAGATTTTTCATTTTCTCCAATGGACTTTCTAAGGTTTTGATTTGTTTCTTGAATAGCTATCATTTCATCCAAAACCAATCCATAATCACTTATGTCCTTTTTCAGTAGTATGTTCCACCCTTAGAACTAGAACATCAGTGGGTTCATCAGACTCTCCGAATTCCCTGTGTGGAAAGCACAAAGATTCGTAGAAAGCAAGACTGCCAGAGGCCTCCAGAATTCACCAGGAAAAAAACCAAAAACCCACAGCATTCCACCATGGGATAGTTTATACCTTTGCCTTTTCTAGCTTCCTCTTCCAGCTTTTAGGACTGGTCATTCCGCAAGTACTGATGCATCTCTCCAGGTGATTGATGCATCTCCCTCAAGTCACTAATGCAGTCTTGTGGAGGGTTTCCTTATTTCCAACCTATTCTCCTTTATTTCAGCTCTAACCAAGTACCTCTCACCCCACCTGCACTGACAAGCAAAACATGTTCCTTTTCCTTTGGAGCTTTGTGTGTGCACAGACATCTATCATAGATCCTTTCAGCTTCTCTTCTCTAGACTAAACAACCTGACTTCTTTAATTTTTTCTTTCTAAGTCAGGTCTTCAATCATTCCTGTTGCTATCCAGCTGGTCTACATCTTTCTTGAAAAGCGGTGACCAAAACTGCACACAGCATCCATCTTGAGTTCCTACTAATGGCAAGAAGAGTGGAAGAACTGCTTCATACTTAGTGGTAGTCTTCCCACTTATCCATCACTATATGCCACTTTCTCCTTCCCCCAAAGCATGGTTGTGTTGAATTACGCCCAATTTCCAACCTGCTCTAAGCAGTTCTACTCCATCTTCTGGCAACTCAACTAATCATTCTGCTTAGGGGCTACATCTCACATGCCTCTTTTTTGAAACACGTCCTACTTTTCCTCTGCTAGCAGAACTGATGCTCTGCACTTCAAAGCCAAGAGAAAGAAGACAATCCATACTGACATTACAGCATGCAATACGATGCATCTTCATATTTTGCACAAAATGCATGCTACTTATGCTGTACTATGAACCAACTGGCTATTAGAGGAACATTGAGGGATATAGTGAAGAAAGTTATCTTCTCAACCATAATCTACCACTCTGCTATTGTGTGGCACTTCATCTTATCCTTCTCATGAACTTCTGAAGCCCATTCTCACCCGGAGCTGATTAAGATTCTATAAGGCTACAAGAAATTTACTTTGAGGTCTTGTGCTCTAAGAGAAGGACTGAAACAGTTCACTGAGCTAGTTAAGGGAATTTTTCCAGCAAATCCATGAAACAAATGTCAAAATATATCTATGTAAATCATGAATTTTGAGAATAAACTCATAGTTCCACACAGGGATTCTGTTGACTTTGCCACTTCCCACACTAAGCAAAGCTTTGAGATCCCTGGGTAGGAAGCTGACGTAGGAAACCAAAAAGTTTTCTCAGTTCTCCAGCTGGCTGAAGGCTTGGGTTTCAGCTGAAAGGTTTTTATGCAGTACATCTACTGCAGGGTACACTTGTTCTTCAGGGGCGAAGGAAGATATTTCAAGCTCCCATATGAGTAGAAGACAGGAGTAGAATCCAACAGAGGCAGAGCATTTATTTCCTTAAACTGGCATTCCTAATAAACAGGTATGTTTGCACAAAGATTCAACAGACACATGAACGGGAAACAATGTGGCTGGTAAAGCCTGATACCAGTAACACCACCTTCTAGCTCTTCCATGGGTTAAAAAAGTCCAGCATGCTCCATTGCTCCTCCTCCCTCCCTCTCCTTCTAAAGGTCCTGTAATGTGTTTCACAGAAAATGCCTTTTCTCTTTCTTTTGGTGTAATATTAATCTTCGGGGAGAGGGAGGAGGGGTTAGGGGAAGAGATGTAGTGTTTTGAGGTTCATATTCCCCTTGCACTTAATCTCTTTAACAAACTCCTTTAACAAATGAAAGGTCTGACAGGAGGCAGAGTCATTAAAATGAATTAAAATGCATCCAGGAGAGATTAGTAATGAAGCCACTCACCAGACAATGCCCCTTTTCTTCTGCATTAGGCTGCTAGAGAATATCCCAGATTACAGAACAAAAGGGTTTGCAGTCTGAAATGCTGATCCTTGAAAGATGCACCATGTTCTCTTCTCCTCACCTCAACTCCTTGCTCTACACAAGTACATTTGCAGTCAAGCAGGATTCAAGCTTACTCTACCCAGGGGTAGAGGCAGAGGGACTGGTTTTAATTACTGCTGAGCCTGCAAACCTGTGCATACAACAGAAACACATCAGTGGATGGTGATGGTGGACCCAGCACTGTAGCATGGTGGGTACCATGCTGGTGTGCTGCTGATTTAGCTGAAGCTGTGCTGATTTCTGGTCCTTCTTGGAGAAGTCCCCAGTGGTAAACAGGGCACCATGTGTGGCAACGCTAACAAAGACATAAGATGCCGGGATCATGTACTACTCCTCCAACTCCCATTGAAGAAAGAGCCATACAACATGGCATGGGAGCTGCTCCCAAGTGTAAATCAGATTTCAACCTGTGTTCCGCACGTGCATCTTGAACAGCAACAGAAGCAAAACAAAATACATCGGGCTAAAGCTACTCTGCAGGGTTCACTCCTTCAACAAAAGTGCTGAGAGGTCAAGAAGTCAACAGGAGACTGAAAACAACTAGAAAGTGAAAGATAAGACATGAGCTAATTACAAATGGGATGACTGGAGTGAAAGAAATCAGATTTTATAATCCTTTCAACTTCTTTCAAGTATTTTTTCCATTGTGGGGAGAAAAAAAGTTAGAGTCCCTTCACCACTGCTTTACCAACTTTCTTTCAGATTTCTTCTGCTTTTCTTTCCACTGCGAAAAGAATGCAGGATTCTCCAAACCGCCCCCCCCCCATTACATTGGCAGTTTCTGCACACCAAAGCAAAACGACTTCCTTCTTTTCTAAGGTGGCAATAATAAATGTTGAGAGGAAGTTGTGTTTTGTTTTGAATTGTTGATTTCAAATGTAAAGCCTGGTTTCCCAGTCGGTCAGCATACGGCGGCTTCCGCACCTCAGTTCAAAGTTACTGCTGAGCAAAGATTCCCGTCTGCATCTGGTAACTCAGGAAAACTTCCAGGGAAACACAAAGCCCTCATAAGCTGCTCCACTGACATGAATGAAACTCTGAGCTATGTCAGCTGAGACTATATCCCGAAGTTTTCTGATGACAGAAAAACAATGAGGTAGTAAATTGGTGAGGGACCCATTTCACTTGTGGTCTGCAGAGTTATTATATCAAAATATGTCCGGCAGAGTTTAATAGTGTCAGCATTTAATGTTCAGCATAATGTCATTCCTACAGACCAAGACAGACACTTCCCATAGGTAATTAATCTCTTACAAGTAGTTTAGCCGTGGTAAGCAAAAGTGGATGAAATGTATTAATGGGGGGAAAGGCTGGGGGCAAATCATGCATGGAGAAACATTTCTCTGCATTAGTCCCACAAAATTACGAGTGAATTACAGCTGATAGATTTAGGACAGTTCCTGTTGAGTAATTGTATTCCACGAGGGTTTTCAATACAATGTGATATTCATTTTCACTTTATACAGTAGAGACAATAACAGCTACAGGTGCACAGGCCGTCTTGCTGGGAGGAATAAAACTGTGATTGTTTAACATCTGACTTTTCTCACGCAGTTACAGCTTTTAGATTTGAGCTATATTTTGCACATATCTCAGACACGGGTCATTCCTTTTTTTTACTCCAAGAATCTAGTTCTAAAAAAAAAATGCAGGCTCTAAAGACCCATTGTCAAATGAAACACACTTCCCCTGTTCAATTTGTTTGGTTTTTTTTTTTTCCTCTTTTGCTATATCAGCTTTCAGCTGCAGAAATGCAAGGAATCACTTGTTTGGATAGAGAAATGAAACTGCCAGATCATGAAGGATGCACAGCTACGAGACCAGGCTCCCAAACAAATCCTAAAACAGGAGATCTACAAACTCAGACAGCTCTACGAGGCAGGATTTTGTTCTGCTGCTTTTTGCTTTGGCATCTGCTCACAGCTCTGCTGTGTCCTTCTGGGGCTTTGCTGGTCTTTCCAACAAGAACAGCAACAAACCCAAGGAGCCAAGCAAAGTCCAGTCTTTCTCCTGGAGAAGACAGTATGGCTATTCTTGGAGTTTCATAGAATCATTAAGGTTGGAAAAGACAATTAAGAAAACTCAGTCCAATCATCAACACATTACCACCATGTCCCTGTCCCTGGGGGTGATTCGGAGACACGTGGAGGTGGCACTAAGGATGTGGTTTAGTGATGGGACTTGGTAGGTCAGGTTCATGGTTGGACTTAGTGATCTTGAAGGTCTCTTTCAATCTAGATGAGTCTCTGACTGAAGCCAACCACATTCACCTACATAGGTAACTCTGGTTCCTTACAGTTGGGGTTTTCCTACGTGAAAAACATGCATTAATTAACTGTTTTGTTCATTTCATGCATTTTAGTTTAGGGAGAAACCCAAATGCTCCTCAGATTGTTGTGGTTTCCTGCCACTGAACACTGAATTATTCCTTCCTTCATATTTAAGAAAATTAAAATAGAGATTTAAACACTAACATTTGCTGTTTTGCTGGGAATCAGGCGTGGGAAAATCAGGTTAAGAAGAACATCATTTTTAAAACAAAAAGTTGCACTTTTTTTTTTTGACAAAATGGATCTTTTTCCTAAATAGAAAACCCTCCCGCAAGCTCTTTGATTTAAGGAAATACTGTCTTTCAACAGATTTATCTTTTGTAAGTGGCTCTGGGTTAACTGCCTCTGGACTCTGCTCTTTTGCATCTCTCCAAGAAGAAAATAAACTGTCGCAGTTTTGCTTCTGGGCCTTCATGGCCTAGCAATAAAACTTTCCAAACCATCTTGGTGGCCTGGGAACCTAAGCCCTCCATCCACTCAGGGGCTGAGCACCCGGTGTGCCCTTTTGACCATTTTTCATATATTCTTGTAATTCCCAGTACATGTTGTTCGCAGCAGCACTGTCAGAGCTGGCACTGGTTGCACTGCTGATTTCAGATAACGCTGCTCTCCACCACTGTTCCTTACGATGCAAATTCCCATCAGAATTTTCCCCATGGATAAGACAGAATGTCTCTGTGGTGTCCAAGGCAAAGCATCCTCATGCCCCACAGTGACAGCCCTGCTCTTGCCACCTGCCAAGTTTTATCAAAGTTTTACGAATTTAACATCACTGAGAGTTCTGCTCCTCTTGCAAACAGGAGGGAAATCAGGACTCCAAAAGTCCAGAGAATCATAGACTCATTATGGTTGGAAAGACCACTAAGATATCCAGTCCAGCTACTGACCCATCCTTACCATGCCCACTAACCATGTCCCTCAGTGCCACATCTACACGTTTCTTGAATACCTCCAGGGATAACACTTCCACCATCTCCCTGGGCAGCCTACTCCAATACCTGACCACTCTTCCTGAGAATTTTTTTCTAACATCCAAACTGAACTTCACCTGATGCAAGCTGAGGACAATCCCTCCCATTCTATTGTTGTTAACTGGGAGAAGAGTGTCCTCTTCTCCAGACTGAAAATTCCCAGTTCCCTCAGCTGCTCCCCACAAGACTTCTGCTCCAGACCATTCACAGCTTTATTGCCCTTCTTTGGACACGCTCCAAGGCCTCGATGTCTTTCTCAAGGCGAGGGACCCAAAAATGAACACTGCTGATACTCAAGGTGCAGCCTCACCAGGGCTGAGTGCAGTGGCACTGGATGAGAATGGCCCAGCTAGTCAAACAGACAGATGGAGACACACACAGTCATATGAGCATAGACACCAAGTGGGCTGGCATAGGCTCTGCTTCTTTAGGAAGCAAAGCTTGGAGAAAAAAAAAAACAAGAAAAAAACAGAAAAAAAAAAAAAACAGAAAAATCCTTGGGCCCAGTATAAATCATACAAGAGCTTCCACTCATGGTAGGATTTCCAAACCTGCTTTTAAAGCATTATGCTTGGGCCCAGCATCATCTGCAGGTCTTGTTGCTCGTCTGAAACAATTAAGCTGTTCCCCTTGTGAACTCCAGTCCACATTTGAACCCACGTATCCTGAACACAAGGTGTCACCTTCCCCACTCTTGGGAAATGAAGTCCTCCAACGAGCGCTACAGGGATGAAATATGGGTTGCAGATGTTGAACCACGGAAGGGTACAGAAACAAATTTGCGGAGCTGAAATACAACTTTCAAAACCTGCTTCCCTTTGACATTTCAGTCAGCTGTTCCACAAGTCTTTGGGGAAAAAAAAAAAAAAAGAAACTGCTGTTTCTCTTTCCTCACCCCGTCTCTTTTTCTAGCTTTGTATTTTTGGACTGTTTTTTTTTTTTTTTAATTTGCTTTTATCTTTAGTTATCTGTACTGCCCTTTAATATCTACGTACATTCTGGAAGTCATCTCCAAAGCTTAGCTTTGCCCTCACTTGTTGAAATGTGGTAACCTTCAGTAGATCTGCTGAGGTGCAGGCAGGGAAAGTGCTGGGCTTTTCTAGACCCTATGCATTTGTTTGTTTTAACCAAAATTCATCTTTTATAAGGAATGATTTGAGTGGACCCTGAAAGAAACAGCTGGGCAGGTATGGCATGTATCCAGGGCAAGACAAGGCTCCTGAGCCAGTCAGGTCTGCCCACTCGCACAATCCAAAGGCAGGACTCAAATTGAAGCCATACGAATAAAGCAGGCTCTGGAGCCCAAGCAAGTCATTAGCAGTCTTTCAACTGACTTTGAAGCAAGTTTTTGAGACCCACTCATTTTATACAGCGGAATGTGGAAAAACAACCACTGCAGCTTGTAAAATGAAGGAGAACAAAGCGGTGCTCCTGTGTGCCTGCCAGCCCCACTGCCCCAGCCCCTCTGGTGCATGCAAGGGGCTGCATTGGACCCCTTCTCCACTCGACCCTTGTAATTATCTGACCGATTTCAGCATGACCCGTAACTTCCCCTTTCACCTCATGCGTGACTTTGAATAGCTCCTAATTTTAGCTGCACCTTGTAAATCCAATGGAGGTGATTGTGTGATCAAAAGGCCCTGGACCCACTCCTAGAGGAGCACTTCCGCTGTGAGCAGCACAGCTGACATCAGAAGAGGGTCCACTTGGTGTAATCCCACAGGCACACAACCCATAGACCGTATAGATGAGGACACACTCACACCCAGATGAGCTGAAGTTACACAGAAAGGTAGAAGTTATGAACCATGTTTGCACATATACAGATTCCCTATTGCGCGCACAGACATTTTTCAGCCTCATGCATTTTACAGCCAGCCCCCTCCGAACAACTTCACACTTCTTCAAATAAAGGACATTTAAAAATAGCTCTCCGGGTTGAATGCCCTGGAGGCTGCCAGAATAAAAAAGACTAAGTCCAAGGCCTGATGCACATCAAAGTGAAGGAGGGTGACGGTGCTGCCTTTCCGGCCACGTGTCCTGCACACGCATGGCGCAGTGGGTACAGGTAGCTGGAGGCCACCATTTACTTTGGCACCTGCCAAGGTGACTTTGTTGTTGGGATCAGGGCTTGGCCAGCTCACTGTACTGGTAGGACGGCATCCAGACCAATGCAGTAAGCCGTGTCTTGAGGGAAGCCAAAAGAAAGGCTAAAGAAGACCACACACAACTCAGGGTTGGTGTCTGGCTTTTACAGGAGGGTGTGTGGAGTTTTTCTTCCTTTTTTTTTCTTTCCTTCTTTCCTTTTTTGTTTTTTTCTTTTTTCTGTGTGTGTGTGTGTATGTGAAAATACTTGAGGACTTGGGAAGAGATTTGAGTCATTACAAAAATGTAATCCTATCTCATGATACAGCTACAGTGAGCCAGGGCTGCTAGGTCTGGGGGAGTCAGCAATCAGGCTCTCTGATTGGGAAGCAGGGAGGCCTTTGGTCAAATTTAATAAAAATAGACTTGTTATATTTGGAACACTTTATCTGAGAACATGTTGTCTCTTTATATCTGCTTGTCAGGCAGTGGGACGTTTCCTGTTGAGGGACAAAGACTCTCGAGAAAGACTCTCGGAGCTGCGGCTGGGAAGGATCTGTGGCTGCCATGGACAGGAGGAGCCATTAAGATGATTTCTGTCTATCATGAAACTTCATGAAACTCTGCCCAGGCTGAGGGGGAAGGTTAAGTTTTATGTCGTATGAGTTGTATATGGAAACCTCTCTCCTTTCAAATACACACAGAAAAAAAATATCATTTCACTTGTCTAGTCTGGCAGCTAAAAGCAAAGCAAAACACGCCCCTGGATATTTACAGGTTAGACAACTGGCTAGCCTCCCTCCTCCCTGGTGAATCACAGCTATTGATTTAATGAGCTTAAATGCAACATACAAACAGCAAAAATCAGTCCAGACATAAACTACTAGGAAATACTCAGGTCTTTGCAGCCTGCAACAGTGATGGACAGAGGTTCTTTGGCAGCCCAAGTCTGGGGGCAAATAAAAAGAGATTTGCACAGTACTTAGCAGCTCTAAGTGACTATCTATGAAAAGGACCGGCAGCCAAGGAGACAGTGAGGCAAGACTTTAAATTATTAAAGAACGCCCTTTCCCCTCACTCTTTTTTACTCAAGAGGTTCCATCTGAAGTCCTTTGGACACTAATGGATCTTCAGTATAAGAGAAATTTAGAAAAGGTGGGGATGAGTCAGCACAGCTGGGGGGCTGCAACTCCAAGCTAGGAGGCTGTGTTCTACCAGCAGCAGATAACAGGGAAAACTGGTGAACTATGTGCTTTGTCAAAAGGAATCTTCCTTCCCAGACCCCAGATCTCCTACTGAATGGATCATGGCGGATTCCACTGCATAACTGCTTTAAAAAAAAAAATTAAAAATTAAAAAAAAAAAAAAAAATCTGGTTCTGTTTTCCTTGTCTAGCATAATGAACGCTCCATGAGTCCAAATCTCCTCGCATTTAGCCAGGAGCCATCTCTCTGGACTTGCCATCCAGTCTGACCCTGTGAAGACTGTGACTAGAATAAAATAAAACTCCCATCAGCAAATACGCTCCTCAAAATAACTAAATAAATAAAGTGCTAAGTGAAGAAATCCGAACAGATGATAGTATTCATCTGACTATGGATACCATCCACACTAAGGAGATGCTCTTCTGTCATTTTTTTTTTTTTATGGGGCAGGCATTCCAAAATGGAACACCTGTTCCAAAAGGAGAAACATGATAGAGCCCCATGTGAGGAAGACAGATATATCAACTGGTTTTTGAGTGCTTCTTTATAGTTACGTTTGATAGCAGAAGTGTCTGACTAAGAAAGCTTTCAGGCTGAGAATCTCTTAATGTTTCATTCCTTGGGGGGGCTTCATCATTTCCAGGAACAAACCTCAGGACTTCTTTCAGAATTATCCAGTTGCTCTAATCAGTAGTTTCAATTGCCTTCTGGATTTTTAATACTGTGTATGATCAGACTGAGAGACTGACAAGTTTCCCATCCTTCTGTTTCCTCACTAACTTGATCAGACCAGTCTGAAATGTCAAGCATCCGAGAGTATGAAATGGTTACTGATAAAGCTGACTGCACGTACTTCCATCTGTTGTTGTTTCTTGCACTCAGACATTCTGCCTGTTTGGGGTTAATTGAACCTTGGCTTTACTTCTCATAAAGCACCCAAAGGACCATGACCTTTGGTGCCTACACAGCTTTTTAATGTAGTCTTATGCACATGGATTATGCAGTATATATGGAGAGGAAGTAGTTGGCTGAACGTGGCTCTAGAAGTCATGAACTCCAGAGTGTGAGCTGGGATCTGAGGAGACCCTTAGAATTCAGCATTTCCATCTCATGTTGCAATACGAGTATCACCATTCTGACACAAAACACCTACAGACTTAATCCACCCTTGGGTGAAATTAATTCTCTCATAACCGTAGCTTGGCTGAAATAATTGTATGTGCTGTAGATACTTGACACAGTGGGGTAGATTTAATAAACTAGACCTGCATAGACCATTCCTGTGGTTTAGCTTTAGAACCTCTCTATCGAAAACTTAGGAAATGAAGAGTTAAAAAGGAAATCCATACGTGTTTATAGCCAAGCGGACTGTAATGAACGTGTGAAATGAATTACCAAGGAGAGCTATTGGTAAATTATGGTTTAAGCATCAAGCTAAAAAAAATGGACTGAATGAGACAATGAAAGATGTAAGGTACATAAGGTGAAACTTACAGGCAGATGACGGGCTTGTCAGAACCAGTATCATTCTTCCCTACAGTGACTCATGGTTTTCATCTCAGTTACCATGTGTATCCTCTCAGAGAGAGCAGACCACCTATGCGATACCGAACTCCCCCTCCATGCGCGTAGTTGTGCCCATGCACTTGCAAGTAGAAGGCTGTGTGGTCTAGGATTTCAAGGGGGAAATAAAAGTTGGATTCAAGATCCTGAGTTTTAATCCCAGTGGTTCCCAAAGGCTCATTGCACCAAACCTCAGAGAGTCACTTGCTTCTAACTGCAATTAAGGAATACGAGACCTGTGGGGAAAACATATTTTCTACTGAGTAGATCTTTCTTGTTTCCTTGTTCCTTTCTAAGGAGGGTAATACATGCAAAATGAGGCGATATAGAAGGTTCCCCCCTATGTTTCCCTCCATTTACTTTGTTTATCTACTTTGCCAAGTAGTCCCGGTAGCAAGTAGACCACCTGATAATGTCCTTTTCCCGAGAGTCTGAAAATAATCTCTAAATAAATTTTAAAAGAAAGAAAAAATAAATCAGGAAATGCTCACATTCACGGTGGTGGAGTCACCGTCCCTGGAGGTTTTCAAGAACCATGGAGAAGTGGTACTGAGGAACACAGCGGACATGGTGGGGATGGGCTGATGGTTGGACAAGATGGTCTCAGCAGTCTTTTCCAGCCTTAATGACTCTATGATTCCGTGTACAAAATGACTGCCGAAAGACTTGTCTAACTCTCATCCCGACAGACTATAAGGCCATGCATTGATGTGATCTTCTCATCTTGACTTAGCAATGCAGTTTTGTTATCCCAAACTGTCTTTTCTCCAGTTTTATTATGTTTTCAAACTGATGTTCTCGAGAAACATACAGGTGGCTTTCCTGACCAATATCCAGTGGTAGCTCTTAGGTATGCTGAGGCTTACAATATGGGAGAGGCTGACATGATGCCAGGATTCTATCTATCTCCTCTGGAAAGAGCAATTGTTTCTTGGGGCATTTTTTCTGTATCATAAAAAATTTAAATTTCTTCAAAACTTCCAGCCATGGAAGAAAGTTTTTCCAGCTGAAAACACAAAAACTTTCCACAAAATGCCAGACTGTGTGATACAAAGCACTGATGGCCCTCTGGCCACAGCTGCTTCTGTTTAGTCATAGTGTGAGCAAAGAGACACTCAAATAACACATTTGCACTGGAACAGCCTTTGCCGTAACTTGCGTTACTGCAGCTGGACTCACATCAAAACTCAATGCACCGTGTGGAAAGCAATTACCCACTGCAAAATGGTGGAATGAAAAGCACTCCTCAATATCCCCTTTCTTAATGGCGCTGAACCAGATCCGGCAACTCAACAAAATGCTTGAGACACTTTCTCTCTCTCCATGTCCCCCCCTTTTCTTTCTCTCCTTCCTCTGTTGTTAAAGCCACATTGGGAAGATACAATCAAGCTCTGAGCTGAGATTCATTTTACCACCACTTTTTATCAGCTCATTCAAGCCCTTGGCTGGCAAGACTTTGTCCCTGCTTGTAAAGTTGTGAGGATCCTGGTTAAGGGCCACATTGCACAAATTTGCAGGATATAAACAGATATTCTGAGACCAACTATGTGATCTGTGGAGGATTCAGCTAAGCTTCTTGCACGGGTTTTGGGAACCAGCTGGTGGCCAGACATAACCTGGCCGCATAAGTTTGCATCTGGGAAAGGATGAGGAATGGAGGCACTGTGGGAGCAAAGGCAGCAGAAGAAAATCAGAATGTGGAATCTATTCACAGAGATGAGTAAATTAAATGTTAGAGGACCTTTTTTTTTTTTTTTGCAAAACAGGTGCTTGCTTTCCTCCAGCAAAACACATACCTGAGAAAACAAATTGCTGGGGACCAAAATGACCACCTTGCGATGCAAAGCAAGGAGTCTGCCGAAAGAGCTTTTCGTTTCCAAGTATGTCCAATGAGAGTTCCTTATTTGGGAGATGCAGCCCATCAAGTTCATGTGAAATTAAATCATTGATTTTCTGCTGCAGGAAGCAAACCAACATTTCCTAGCAGCTTGGAGTGTCGTTTACTGGTTGGGGGGTTATTTTTATTATTTTTTTTAATTATATTTCCTAACTGTGAAAGTTTACATAGAAGTACAGTACCATTTGTAAATCCAATCATTAATAATCTCTTTTTTTGCCCTTAATTGTTCCCTTTGTTTTGTTTCCCAGCAGTCTCTGGCCAAAAATCCCATATTTGAAATGGAAAAAAACCCTTTTTGGTAGCTTGGGGCATTAGGCTCTTCTTTTGCCACCTTGCCTCTCTCATCCTCCCGCTGAGAAATTGGACTGGATGTCCTGACTGATCTACCAACAACCCACACCTCAAGTGCTGGGTGATGCATGGCCTCAAGTGAAAAGACTTTTCTGATCCAACCTGGGGGCTGGGGCTTGTTGACACCAGGGTTATTGCCCTACTGATAGGAGGCTATGGGACAGATGGATTCACGATTAGGTGACAATGAAGATCTAGAAGGGGACAGACTCTTCAAGCAGGAAGACTGGACAAAGGGAAATGGTTTCAAATGAAAAAAGGGAAGATTTAGAGTAGATATACGTAAGAAGTTTTTTTTACAGGGTTGTGAAGCACTGGCTGCCCAAAGTGGTGGATGCCCAATCCCTGGAGACGCTCAAAGTCAGGCTGGAGGGGCTCTGAGCACCTGACGGAGCTGTAAGTGTCCCTGTTTGTTTCAGGACCAGACAACATTTAAAGGTCCCTTCCAACTTAAATGATTCTACGATCCTCTCTATCCATTCACTGGAAGATGCTCAAGGACATGAGGACTCCATCTCTGCACCTACAACCGTGAGCACTCAGAGTTTTGTGGGACAGAGCACAGTGCAAAGCAAGGGAGCGATGTCTCAGTGGCTCCAACTGAGCAGCACTGGTGTAGTGAGCACGCAAGGAGTCGGGGGAGGTTAAATGTGGAGCGTGCCAGGAAAGCAGAAGGAGTTAGTGAGAGGAGTGACGAACAAGAGCGCTAATTGCAAGAGCAGCAAGGAAAATATGACAGGGAAAGGAGTCGAGGGGAAGCTGGAGGGGCCCCATCAGCCTGCTGCTGGGTCGGGTGCAAATGATTTCAGCAGAGGCAGCTCGCAGCTGTACGAAGCAGGTGCAAGGGCAGACGGATGCTGCCCTGAACCTGGGGAGAAGGCTGTAGGCAGGAAGGAAACTGGTTTTCCCAAGCTCCAAACAACATCACGCAAAAGAAAGAGAAGGAGGGAGAGTGGTGTTCAGACAGAGGAGAAACAGCTCTGTCACTCTCTGTTTCAGGATCGTGATGGGCAGATGAAAGATGAATTGACTTCAGCCAGTCCTGTCAGATGTTGCTGAGCTGTGGGACTTATCAGCTGTCAGACCAGAAAAGAATAAGCTAAACAAAAAGCTTTCACAACCCTCATTCCCAAATCTGTGCGTCATGGTGTGCCAGGAAAAGAGATTTCTGGCCTTTCTTCATTTTTTTTTTTTTCCTTTTCTTTTTTTCTTCCCTTTTCTGCACTACTACTAACTGCTTTTCCCTGTCTCTCACTGGACAGCTGGAGGGGATCCAGGTGGCTGCTGTTCTTATGGCTGCACACTGAGTTCAGTGGGGGAAGGCTCGCAAATGGCTTTCCAAGTAGCCAAGCACAACGGTGGCGAGGGGCAGTCTGCATGCTGGGAGCAGAAGACGTTCTCTGCTCTGAAATGGCAGGGGCAATGGCAGTGTGGGAATTCAGGGCTTCCTGTCTCTGCGTTCTTCCATTATCCACCCCAGAACCTTCTGTCCCTTTTTCACCACTCCGCCTCCTTCCAAGAGCCAATGCGTTCAGATGGGCACTGCCGCACAAAGCCCCGGATGCCTCCACACAGCAGTCTCTCTGTGGGATTCATTTGGTGCCCGCTCTAATTAATTCCCTTTGAACTGGAGTCTGAAGGTAATTGCCAGTCCAGATACTCTCAGCTGACTCCAATGAATACGCAGGACTGGAACAAAAGGATGTAAGATCTCTGCTGTGCCAGTCCAAGATGTCTCTGGTGCTCCAGAGTTAACAAGCCTCTAACAAGCCACAAGACTCTTAAGGACTCTTCCAAAATGAATTATGGTCTATTGTCATCTCTTCTCTGCAGCAGAGGTCTGGGGCAGCTTACTGGGGAATGATATGCACGCAGTGGTGCTTCCCTTGCTTCTAAGCCATTCCTGACTCTTCTGATAGTCTTTTAGGGTATTTCTAAGTTACCTTCTAGGTTATCCCTCTTTCAGCATCCAGAAGGGTCTGATGAGCATCTTTAGGAAAGCTGGAAATAGGCTAACATCTTGAGCTAAAGGTGAGCCTGGCTTGAAAGGAGAAACCAAAACCCACATTTTTTTGTCCACCAGAGACAAAAGGATCATGCCTCTCTTCAGGTTATTACAAAGCCATGGGTTACTAAGTATCGTAAAGCATAACACATAAAGGAAGGGTCCAAACTAGTATTCCTCTGAGCTAGCTTTAGGCCAGTAGGAAAAGACTCAAGTGGGTGCGTTAGCTCTGCTGATGCCTGATAACTTGCAATGCTTTTTATCATTTAATTGTGAGTTCAATCCATATTATAATGACCATCACACTTGTCCAACAGACTTGGTTGATATTTTTCCCTCCCTTGTTTTCCCCTGTACTTTGGCTACATCTTCGCATCCTGTCCCTGGTTTGTTTCTGTCAATTCTTTAAACAGCTGCTGGGTTCTGCTCCAGAGGTGGCTGCATTCCAACAGTGGGGAATGTGACTCCTGACATATGGGAGAGCTGGTGCTGTGTGTCAAGAGCTGCGAAGCTGAGAGATGCGACACATCCAGGGTCAGCTTGTCAGCACTGTGCAGCCCCAGGAGAGGTCCCAGTTTGGACATCTATTTTATTATTTTCACGTGCTTCAGCTTGGTTTCTAGCAACAGTTCTCTGTGTTCATTTCCTGGCCTGCAACCGAGTCACCCCCTCCGAAAGTCTCGGCAGTTGCCATACACTGAATGGGCTCCACACATGAAATCCCATGCTGGAAATGGCCCTCAGTCATCAATTGCAAGCAGCATCAGGGAATCAAGCAGCTGAGCGTGATCCTGGTGTCGAGTATCTGAGCAGCTGGGCTGCTCTTTGCCTTCCCCATGCTGTGTTAGAGTGGGTCATGCTGCATTTACCACTCTGTGTCGGGTCTCCATTTTCAAAATACTTTCTGGGCTTCTCAGAAATCTGCCTCTAGTTCCCTAACTCATTGGCAAGCTCTTCTCCACACACCCCCTCCCCTCCTTTCTCTCTTGTAGATAGCTGATGCCATTGCCTTCAGCAAAGACTGGCACCTTGACCCATTCACTGCTACCCCTCTCACATTTGGCAGGCTCCAGTAAATCACAGACCTCCTCTGTGTTTTCCCAGGAAAGAAATTGAACTTTGGCTCTGCAAAGGCATCTACGGGTTTGCTGTATTCATTTATTTCTCTGCTATCTCATGGGCCATCTTCTGCACTCTCATGGACCAGTAGCGGTCCATGCAGGAATAGCATAGCCATTTCCACAGATAAATTTAAATTGAGGCGGATAAAAATATATATCCTCATCCCACTCCACTGAAAGATCAGCCTGTAATCAGGACGCTTTGGGCACACCTCATAGCAGATTGCCATGAAAGCAGTTGCTGGCCTCCTCTCAGCTTGAGTGGAAAAGGGCATGGGGAGCTTCAGATCAGCTCAGAGATGAGGACAAGGTCTTGTATTCACCCATCATTGTTTCCCAGCCCCAGGAGAAGAATTTTCTCATCAGATAATTCCAATACCAGGACACGTAACAGAGAAAAGGCTTCCACAGGAGGGTTAAACTGAGGTTTAAGCTCTGTGCACCTGAAAAACAATTGCTCTGAGTTGCTCAAACTGTGACAAGGACCAGCTTGCTAACCAAGCTTGCCACTACCAAGCCAGCAGGATGCCAGCCCACAGAAATGATGAGGGATGGGGATCCAGATCTCCAGAGCAGAAGAAAAGCACTTTTCTTTCTTTTCATGAGAGCAGGATTTCCTCTTGTCATGTTCCCCATGCTTGCCTTATGTCCTGAAGCAGGGCAGAATGGGATAGCCTACATGTATTTTATCCTGTATCAACAAAATCAGACCATTCCTCAGGAAATTTCCAAGTAACACCCTCACCCCATGCACAAGGGCATTTTTCAGTCATGTAACACCTCTACAAACTGGTCCTTGCCTACTTCACTCTTTTCTGTTAGTTCCCTGCAAGATGGGTGGCACAGCCCTAAGCTCCAAAGATAATGTTGCGCCAAGGCAGTTAGACACGGCTATGTCTGAACATGGAACATTTCTCTCCGAGTCTCGGTGCTATTGTGTGAATACCTCTGCTTACACAGAGATGAGACATAATTGAGAAGTATACAACTTGAGAGGTACAACTTCTCAAGACCAAACAGAAGAACTTTGGCATAAATAGATAAGGAAGAGAAACACAAAAACAGAATTAGCTGGAATGTCTTCTGGTCTAAAAGGCTGGATGGAGAATTTTGCACTGCTTTTTCTTTTATCAGAATAAAGTTGGCATTGTATTACTGGAGCATAGATGGGTAAAGCACAGCTCAGTATCATAAGCTGTCATCCAAGACGCTGGTGTTACAGACTCGATAGCATTATACCTGCAGCAAAAACAAGAGGCTGAACCTACTAAAGGAAAAGGGCAAACTAAATTGACCAGCACAAATGACAAATGCTGATCTGTGTTCCTGACAATGGAAACATCATTGCTGGAGTCACTGCTGAATATATGTAAACACTTGCCAGTGTGGGTAGAAAAGGAAGTGCTGTATAGTGACACAGCTGTAGTGGTGTTGGTGCTACAGAGCCTTTTTCTTAGTGCTGAAGGAATATGCCACTTTACACCAAAGGATAGGAAGATAAACTGCATACAGTTACTCCAGACTCTATCAGAAAACAACTGTAGCACAACGCTATTCTTGTCTTTGAGCCAAATAGCAGCAACTTCTTTGCTTGCCAACGCATTCAATCCTATATCTACAGGACTCCTTTATGGGGCCATAAAGATCAAGCATGATATCATGATATTTGACAACCAGGGGTCTTTTTTTTTTTTTTTTTGTTCTTGGGTTGTGTTTTTATTCTCCTGTACTAAGCCAACACAAGAATATATTGCAGCTTATCCACTGTTTTTCCTGGCTTGACTTTATTTTGGCTTATCAAATTGTGAACACCACCACCTGCCAGGATGGAGGAGATATTTTCACGGACAGATAACCTAATTTATGTTACTGTTTCCTAGGTTCATGGATTTTAGGACCACTGCAATAAACTATTCCAGCCTCCTGAGTAGTACAGATTGGAATCAAAAACGGTGTACATTTCCAATATAGTCACATGTAAGGAGAAAGCACATCTCTACAACTGAAAGAGGGTATTGCAGAGGTCTAAACAGAGAAGATGAATAGGAGATGACTATAGTTTGACCCTCATAATGTACTGCTGAAGAGAGGCAGGTACAGAAAGAAGAAAAAGAGGCACACAGTGCGTCATTGAGCAATGCAACTCTGACACAGAAGGAAAAGCTTGCATGGGCTTAATACCTGAATGGATAGATTAATGGAAAAACAATCCATCAAGGGGTCGTAATCATAGATACAGCACCTCTGAGCCTCTGGGAAGTATCATCCTTCCCCAGGCATCCACTGCATGCCTCTGTCAGTGAGAGGGTTTGGGGCAACTGCACTGCTGGTTTGATGTGGCTCAGCCTTTCTTATGTGGAAACCACTAACAAGCCACACTACATTTTCAGGACTATCCTGAGTCTGACAACACTCTTTTCATCTGTGCCTGTGGACAGTGAATCTGCCAGCACAGTACAAGGTCATGCTCACCAAATGCGGGCCTACATATGCTCCAACAGGTCTAATCTCTGTTTCCTCGGGAAGCGGCGAGCAGACACGAAGCGGGTTGATTTGGGAGCTCCTAGTTCTCCCAGTCATTCCCAGAAACACGCTTCAGAGCAGCATAGACACAGCCCTAGGGATTTGTGCTCCTCTGTTTGAAGTACAAACCCTTTACATCAGTGGTCTTCCAGCCTTGGAAAATACTTAAGGTACTTAAGTGTGAAACGAAGCAAGTCCCCCCCTTCAACCCTGCCAGGAAGCGCTCCAGAGGGCTGGAATTTGTTTTTCCAATTAGACTCCACGCAGCACGACCTTTGCCATCTCCAAGCCAGGTCGGGCTGATTAATGGGCTGTCATCCCAGCACAATGAGGTCCAGAGGGGTGTGGGGTTGCTAGGACGTTCTCCTAACAGCTTCTGCAGGAGAATCACTTTTGGACTGCTCTGCACCATTAAGCAGAGAACCTGGGGGTCTTTAATTTATCAGGTGGGAAGTGAGGATAATTACTTTTCAAGCAGCCGATATACCCGAAGTGCACTCACAACGGAAGCAAAGTGGGGAAGCTGGGGGATTCAGACACTGTTTACATTCCGGTGAAACTGGATCTCGGAGCTATACAGCAAGTTGGGAAGGGAGTGTCAGACCAGAATGGAGAGGAGGACAGGCTGTTATATAGAGTGACTGACAGATTAATCTAATAGTCTGGACTCTGAGGCTCCACAGGTGTTCAGGCCAGT
Organism: Alectoris magna; assembly: GCA_030625065.1. NCBI lineage: Eukaryota > Metazoa > Chordata > Aves > Galliformes > Phasianidae > Alectoris > Alectoris magna. The sequence continues at coordinate 10,905,963 of CM060567.1, forward strand.
GGTCGGACCAGCCAAAGTTGCAAACAATAAATTCAAACCCTACATGGGGCCATCGTGACTAATTTTGCTAGAGGCAAAGTCAGGTGTGTGATAGGATACGGGTCCTCCCCCCTGCAAAGACTGAAAGGATCAAATGAATATTGAGACTATTTTAAAAGATGAATTTCTCTCCCCTTTCCTACCTCTTTATGGTTTCAATATTACACTTTATTGTCAGGATTTTCAGTCAGTACATAAGCATAAAGAGAATTAAAGCCCAAAGGGGGAAGACACTTACCCTGCTCCTGAGCAGAGGGTTGGAATTGCTTCCTGTCACAACAGGACTACAGTTACTGTTTATTTAACTTTCAGGGAAGGGGTTGAAAGCATCAATGTCAGATGGTGGTCTCATCCAAGAAAAGATTGTTTTATACCTTGCCCTGGGATGCAGGACTCTTCAAAAGGTGGTACAGTACTTTGACCAGTGACCGGTCTCTGAAACTGGGATGGGAAATCTCTTGGGGCAAGCATGGGCCCATTAGGGTTGATAGCTTTCTCCAACCTAGCCGAGGTGATCTGAGAGACAAAGATTTGTTCTCAGATTCTTTCTGTAGGCAGATGGAGAAGAGTGGTTGCAAAAGGATATAAATCCCCAAAATCTCAACTCCCTGCTTTAGGATGAGCTGCACCATCCTAGGCTGCAAAAGGTTCCAGTGTTTTACCTCTTGTTGGCTTTCTGAAGCCTTTCTGCTACTGAAATATCCAGGAACTTTTTGAAGACCTTGTTGCAATGATAATGACTTGGCTGGTTGGAGTCATCTACTTAAGTTCCAGCTTCATCAAAGGTGCTTAGACACACTGTAAGAGGTGTTACTTAGGATTCTGAACTTCATCTTCCTTCAGAAACATCATTAGACCTACAAGAAAGGGTATTTTGGGGGGCTTAGGAGCTGAGATGGTTCACCACTCATAGGTAAAGCTCAGCCTACCTGTACAGGTGATGAGAACAGCACCCTAGAAGGTCACACAACAGAAGGCTAAAGACTGCTAAGTTGTGACTGATATCTTTAGCAAGTACATCTCTGGAGGAGGCACGAGAGGAGTGGGGCAAACACATCAGAGATTTTATCAGAAGAAACTAAGGAAATCTTGCTGCATGTGATGCTGGTGAGCCTGGTGGGTAGCTTTTCCTCTCAACCAATACAGCCAGAAGACACAGAAGATTCAGTATTTTGAGAACTAAAGCCTGTGTGCCATTTGTTCCTTGAATATGAAAGGAGTATTGCTGAGCAAAGAGCCTTTTCCCCTGCTCCACTCCATCCTCCAGCAGCCATGTAAGCATCACACTTCTTCTAGCCTTTAAGTGAAACCAACTCATTAATGGTATCTTAATAATATCTTACAGATGCATGCACCTCCCCTGGGCTCAATAAATACAGTCTGGGTTCATCTCTTATCCCTCTTAAAAACACTAGTCAAAAGAACAGAAGGGAGAAAAAATAACCCCATAGGGACAGTGATGCCCCATGAGATAAGGCTTGGGTCTCAGAGCCTTCCTCACATTGATAATTCCCCACGAGTGAAATATGTCTCACTCGGGGCAAGACGCAAAGGAATGGTGATCTGTCAGCTGCTAAAAGGCATAAGCACCAGGCGAGGAAGGGGAGAACAGGCCCCGGGGGGACAGGCAGGGATCCTTCTGCAACACAGACAGCAGAGCTAGCAGCAAAGATGCTTACAAAGGCCATCAATCCTTTTGTTCCTAGGTCTGGGCGGCCCATCAGCTGGGATCAGACAAGAATTTCCTCCTCTGCATCATGCAGTGCTGATGCCAAGGCCCAGCTGAGTTATGATGCTGAGGAGTATAGGGGAAAAGGGATATGTTTTTGAAATATTCAGTGTTGGCTTGCCATCAAAAACAGCGTAACAGGCTGCTCAGAGCACTGAGCTGGGAATGCCCAGTCCTGAAGCAGCAGCATGGCTGCAGACCAGTCGTATACAAGCACAGCCCACAGGCTCTCACTGGATTTGTGCTTCCAGCACCCTCAGAGGAAAGACAGGGGCTGGTATCATTATTCCTCCCTCATCAATAATGATGTAGGTCCATTGGGACCACAGGAGGCGTCTGAATGCCAGGAACCACCCTCTCTTTGGTAGAAAGGGTTTGAGATTCATGACAAAGACTGGACTGCAGGTGCCCCTTTCACCTGTTGTCCTGTTTCCCCTCCCACTTCCACTTGCCCCAAGTGTTGCATTCCCATGTGCAACCTTTAGGAAGGAGATCATGACTTTGCTCTGAGTTCGTGCAATGCCTAGCAGCTAAATCCATTCCCCACTCAGAGCTCAGAAGCAATATCTCAACAGTACTAGAAATAATAAAATACCATAAGAACAGTGCCATTTCAGTAAAGAAATCTAACCACACATGAGCAGGGGGAATTCAGCTTTCTGGTGGAAATAAAAAGGTAAAGCAAAGCTCTTAAGACTAATGAAATTTTCCTGGCTGTCATCAGGACTAGAAAAAAAATGGGCCTTTCCTGTTGATTTTGCCATTTCCTCAAGCCAGTGATTATTTCTTTTAGTTACCTAAAGCCCTCACACCTTATCCTAGTAATCTCCGAGGCTGCAAGGATCCCATTCTGTGTATTTATCTGAGACATTCTGACAAAGCCTATTTAGACACAGGAAATTTCCAGGTACTGAATTTATGAGGGCAAAATGTCAGTTCCCGGTACAACGGCATTAGACAGGCATCTTTACCTCCCTCAGATTTCTTACTTAACATTTAACTATCATGTTTTCAGATATAAAGAGAGGGATGGGCATCCCTGCCCACCATCCTTCCACAGTTTGTTAACCTGTGAATTTGACTGAATCATGCAATTATCTACTGTGCATTTGATTAAATGGGATCCAGAAGATACACAGATCTTCCGGGCCCTTTACCTATAACCATTATGCTGCATAAAGCTGGAGATTCACATTAAATCATAATTTTCCTCAGAATTATCTCAGCTATTTTTCTATCCTCACCAGCCTTTGAAGATTATGTTTGGGTGAGGCTGAAGGACCTCTTGGCTCTCTTTCTTCTGACTGGAGCAGCTACCTGGTCAAAGTAGGAGACCTGTGACCTCAGCAAAGGCATTGAGAATGAACATTAAATATGACAAAAAGGCGCTTGCTGACCAGAATATCTCTGTGCTAAATCATAATCGTAGAAACATTACAGTTGGAAAAGACTACTGAGATCATCTACTTCAACCCACCCCCACTACACCCACTAAGTGTGCCCCTTAGTGCCACACCTACACATTTCTTGAATATCTCCAGGGTTAGTGACTCTACCACCTCCCTGGGCAGCCTGTGCCAATGCTTCACCATTCCTTTGGTGAAGCTCTTCCTAATAGCCAACCTGAATCTCCCCAGCACAAAATGTTTGCAACACAGTCAAGAGCTCTGAGCAAGCAGATGGTTTGACTGCGGTACTACCAACTCGGCTGAAATGGTTTCGTTGCCTTGAACAACTTGGAATAACCTTTTTGCAACACCCACCATGGTACATATGCTTAAATAACACCACTTGACCTAACAAGTACACAAACAGAATCTCCTTTAGAGGACCATCTTGTAGCACCTGTCAGTGATCCTCCTGATCCTCTAACACAAGGTCTTAGTGAAAAGATGGGGAATCTAACACCACTCCCACACACTGTCTAACCTCTCAGAGAAAACACAGGCAAAGTGAAATCCTTCCCAACTTGTCATCCGCAACCAACCTGCCAGAAAGAAGTGCATATCTGTAAATACCATGGGAAGGAAAACACATTATTGCTACACATAAAAACATGCTTCTATAAGGAGAGAGGACAGAAACGTGTTCAAGGCTAGACAGCAGCAAGCGAGACTCCAAAGTACGTGCTTCCTCAGATCCATCCGTCCTTTCCACTGTACGTGTTTGGCGTAGCTTGAATCAATATTGCCAGTGAAAAATCTGTTCCTCATCAATGGTGCAGTGTTTGAGTGAGTGAGTGTGTGCTGTGCAGTGCCTTTCCATTGCGATGGATGTCAATCATCAGTTGCTGGGATCGTGACCCAATTGTTTGGAAGGCAGAAATCAGGTTACTGGGGGCACCTCATCTGTGCAGGAGTTCTCCTGCATTTACTATTGGATGGAGATGGATTTTTGTACTGCATCTTATTTTTCACAACTTTCCTATTACCTGGGTAAGTCCCTGCTCTGAAACTTTTATTCTCCAGCTCCACCTGCTTGGCTAACACACTCTGGGATGAAGAGTTCAGCTTGTCTCCTTGGTTATGGGCAGGGTCTAGCACAGTGGAACCTTCCTGGTCATAAGAACTTTTAAGTGTTACGCCAATAGAAAATTATGCTGGTGTTTGCTTTTGGAATTGTCTGCGTATTTCAGTCTGGAATCCCGCTAAGGGATGTGGGCCCAAAGCAGAGTGTCTTTGTGCAAGGCATGGGACTAATCTCCCAAATAATCAACAGAAATAGTGTAAGTACTGTCAATGCATGACTAGAGAGCTGGTCAGATGACCAAAGAGTTGTCTACTGTACCAGTTAACAAAGCATATGAACATGTACCCTAAAAAGAATAGGGAATGTGAGGTCTAGGATATCTCACAGATCTGTGAAACAACAATAAAACATCGTCTGGGTAGAGAAATGGCAGCACAGTAAATCTTTCCTATAGAACGACTCATCTATCTGAGACAGAAAATAAAGTACCCTCACTGTAAGTAAGGGAAAGATGAGACCATCTGGGAGAAAAGAACTTGCCCATATATTTGCCCTTGACATGATGCACCTCTAAAATCAGCTGTATTGTTGATCAGAAAAGTTAGAACAGGCAGAGTTCACTTGGGAGACAGCTCATTCATGGCAGAGGATATCCAGTCACTGCTCTGAATTAACCAGTAATGGAAAGAGGACACCGGTAAGGACTGTCTGGAGGTATCACAATGAAATACACTTGTGAAGAGATCTCTCAGTTCAGATCAGAGACACCAAAGCCACTAGACCAAGGCAGAGAGCTTAGCCTAGGAAGGTGAGCTACCCTTCCTTCCTCGAGGCTCCCCACTGTGATGGGGAAAGCCATTTCCTCTTTGAGTCTCGTTGCCTGGTCTGTGAATTAAGACACTTCTCTCCAGGGACGTCCATCTGGAATGCATTTGACATACTTCTCCGGTGTTGCATTTGGCTCATGGGAGTTGCTGTCCTCCTGAATCAGATCAGGGGTCCATCTACCCCATCTGCCTGTCTCTGAGAATAGACAACGCCAGATGCTGGAGGTGAAGCTGCAGGAAACCCCTGTGGTCAGGAGTTATAGGATATCCTACCTAGGGAGACATTTTCCTTCAAAAATCCTATTGCTGAATGTTAACGAATGGGCTGGAACGTGAGGTTTCTGCCTTCTCTAAGAATATGTGCCTGTGAGCAAACACGAGAAGTTGCTATTTATGGGTTACCCTCCCTCAGCTGAGCTGCTGTAAATAACCATATATGCCGATGGCCTGCTCCTGCTGAGAGAGCAAATGTGTTAGCTTAAAACTCAATGAACTCCTAGTTCAACCCTGGCTCTTCCTAAAGAAATAAACTGCAATAAAATAAGAGTTTGGCTCAGGTCTGATCAGCTCCATCCATCTGAACACACCCCACTGTTCCTGAATCAAGTATGCATTGAAGCAAGATCATACTGGAATTGCACAGCAAGGGAAGCTGTGAGAGCTGGCTGTGTTAGGTACAGGGTTTTCACAACAGGGCATAAATCTTCTCCGAGGGCAGGCGGACAAAGAGGAGGTAAAAAGGAGAGGGAAAAACAAGGTGCAGCTCTTACTTTCTGCAGAGGACACAGACAGAAAATGCAAGCTTGAAGTCTCAACAAGATGTACTTAGCTTCAAATTTTTGTTTTATGGAACAAAAAATAATAATAATAATAATAAAAAGGCCTCACATTCCACAGCAGCAAGTCAGGACAAAGATCAGACTGAAACCATGTCTGCAGGAGAAACTGCAAAGATGCAAGACAGTTACAGAGAGAGAAAAGGAGCCAGCGCTGTGGGGGTGTGAGCTGTACCTCCAGGCTGACTCCTGGGAGACTGAAGCAACCTTCCAATAAAGGCCTCGTCCACAAAGTGGTGAGGGTGTCTGAATCCAAGAAATGTATCTGTAGGAATGAATGGTCTGCCAGAGATCTGAGTGGCAAGCAACAAGGAAACAGAGAGGAATTACACCATGGTCTTCAGCACTAAGCGATGAGGAAACTGGCACAGTGTTTGACTTTCTGCATTTACTGTAGGGCATAGCATGGCTGTAATTTTGTCAGCAGCAGAGACCAGCACTTCAGAGAGAGATACTACCATAGAATCATTAAGGTTGGAAAGACTAATAAGATCATCCAGTCCAACCATCAGCTCATGCCTGTGACCACTCCACACTGTGTCCCTCAGTGTCACATCTACTTTTTTCTTGAAACTCCTCCAGAAACAGTGACTCCACCTGCGTGACACCTGAGCAGCCTGTTCCAATACCTCACTGAACATACATAATGGATGAGACATGTATTTCATACATTTAATGAATGAGAAAGAGCGATACAGTGCCGTTGGACTAAATCACGATTATCCACCCCATGTCAGTTCTTATCAGGTAAATCCAAACAAAACAAAAAAAACCTCTTGATTTTAAGATCCCAGAGAGCGTTCTATGGTTGGCACTACTGGATGGAGTCAGGCTAGCTTAGCCAGCAGGTAATGAGTAACTAAGCAGGTCATTAGGCAGCTGGGATGATGGATGAATTCTGGCTTCCTATGGCTTTCTGCCTTGTGAGTCATCACCCAACCTGATGGTTGAAAAGGCTGAGCCCATGCCCTGGCTTTCCCCAGACAGAGCTTTCCTCCTCCAGCCAGATACTCATTTCTCCATGTGATCCACTATACACGAGATCACATTACAAGGGAAGAAAGACAAACTCATATACTGCTTTAGGAATGAGGCTGGATATAACAACAGCCTCCCTAAAATGATTCCCTCTGATAAGTCCTCCACTCAATGCTCTGTCCCTCCACAGGGACCACTGTCACAAGAGATGTGCTGCAACATTCTGAATGCAATCAGGCAGAGATATGCTGAGCATCCATAGCAATGCAATGGTTCAACTGGCAGAAAGACAGCCGCCTCCAGTAAAGGTGGAAAAGTCAGTCTCCATTTGTTGAGTTTATTTAATCCTTCTCAAACTTGTGCCAATGAACACAAAAGTGAGAAGAGAGAGAGAGGAGAAAGAGAGGGGAAAAAAAAGGGTGAGAAGAAGGGAGAAAAGGGGGGGGGGGGGGGGGGGGAAGGTCCTCATTCAGAGGAGCTGACCATTCTGTCAGCCTTACACTTGAAGCTTCTGAGGGCTACCTTGTATTTCAGCTCACTTCTTGCCTTTCAGCTCCCAGTTTCTCTTTCTTCCCCACTCCCTTTACAACAGACCAGCCTTAGAGCCAAGCCCTGGCATCTCCCTCTTGTGCAATGTTTGCCTACTACATGATCCACTCTGCATCCCGAAGTTTCTCCTGCTGTAATGAAAGCTGACAGCAAACTGGGACCGAGGCTTTTTCAGCAGAAACGCACACACCTCACAGATTCCTACATGCTTCTTGCTGTTGGCCATAACAAACTCCCCCGGCAGTCGTAGGCAGAATTAATGCCTGTTTGAGTCCCCAGCTGGGGGGGTTGACGGCACAGCAGATAAAACAAAAATGACTATTGTATTTCCAAAACAGCACTGTGGGGAGATGCCTTCCCATGTGACACCACACTGGAAGAAATCACATGAATTTTTGTTAATGCAAAGCTTCGAGGGATTTTTGTCTTAAACAGAGAGGCAATGGCTTTCCTACAACTCCTGTCTCTGAGTCACGTGCAATTACAATGCGTCCCCACATGTATCAAAGGTTAAATCTCAAGAAACATGAACAACATATGGGGCATTCAGAAAGGAGGTGTCTCCAGGAAAAGATCTAAGTATCTCATTTGAGACCCAATCACTGTAGGACATTGCAGCACAGAGGTAATTAGGTACATACTGGTATATCCGTTTAAGGTAAAGATCTATTTTTCTTATTTGTATACTGGATGAATACCAGTCCGAACTAAGATGCCATATCAACCCAAATCACAGAGCTCTCAATGCTGCAATGAGGTACTGAGCACTCATTTGGTTGAACTAGGTGCAAGCAAGCCATAAACTAAGTTCAGAGTTCACAGAGATACCTCAGCTTCAGTATCCAACAGAAGACTTGACAGTTGCAGTTCTCCTTGCAACCAACACGATGAACATCTGTTCCGTACAGGATGCTCAGGCTATTTGTATTGCCATATATATACACATTGCACTACAGGACTCTTTGGAGACAGTTTCTTTCCTCTTCCAAACCCTAAGCTGGTGAAATTTGGATCTACAGGATAGCCTAGCAAGACACATTTAGTGCTCCTATTTCTAGTAGAGTTTAAAAAAGACAGAATACAGGAGCAAGTGAAGAGACACTCAGATCAACCAGGAATTTATATCCTTTTTCTCCTGTGTTTAATACAAAAACAAATATGGAAACAAACAGTTTATCTTGATGGGACTTACAGTTTGGGTGGCAGGGAATAACTGCTACCACAATGAACAAAAAAGCCAGCAAAGATCCAGAGACAAAACGAGTTGTGCACTGACTCACCAAGAAAGGATTCTCATGCCGGGGACTTCATAACAATACAGAGAAGATACCGCAATTAAAACAGAGTGGCTTTTTCCCATGGTAAACATCCTGTCCTAGGAGCAGTGGGGAGGGGAAAAGTCTGGAGGTACCTTTCACTCTCCAATAGCTTGAATTCCAGAGGTCCTCTCAACTGTTCTATGGCGTTATGGGGAGTCCGCAGTACAGTTTTCAGTTAGATGTTTAGTCTGTATAGCTAAGTGATTTTTCTAAGCTAATGAAATCCACAGCTCAATCAGGAGCTGGACTCCTCCCTTTTATCCTTTTCCATATCTACCCATCATTTAAATTTACCACATTTGTCAACAGTTCTTGAAAACCAACTAAACTTCACCATTCAAAGCCTTGTCTCTTTAAATGCTACAGTATCCCCTCCAGGATGAGAAGTCAGCTCCACACAAATGGCTTGTAAAAGGAATTAGATGGCTTGCCAAACGTTTCCTAGTCCTATCTTCATGGCTGACTTTCATTCTCTGAACTGAGCTCACATGTTTGTGCTTCTGCTCACAATGCCAACACTTTGTCCTTCTCTTTTTGTTCAAAACTGCTGGAAAATTGGGACTGTTCATCAGTTACTTGAAGCCTTAATGACTGTATTTTTCATTTCACAAGAGAATGGAAGGGGTTGAGATTAAACATTGCCTATAGCAATCTTGTAGTATTTCACTACCTCTGCGGTGAGAGAGTTTCCAAAATGTTCGTAATCCATTTGTGAAAGAACACACTGACCGTGACCTTATTTCTTCCAACCTCATTTGCTAGCTTTGACCCTAGTCCTTCCTCCTGGTTTAGGATACTGGCTGAAATCTTACTGCTGGGATTAATCTCCCTCCCTCTTGAACTGACCTCTGGAAGGGAAAACAAGGTTTGCCTTACAGCAAACTATGAAGAGGATTGCAAAGCACCCCAAAGATAATTAGTAAGCCTTTCTCTATGCACAACAGTATCACTGAAATCAAGACAAACCAAATGAGGACTTGGACCCAAAAAGACCAGGAAACACAAAACAATTTTTTTCTGTTGGAATCAATTTTCCTATTCCTTTATTTTATTGGTTTGGCTGGGAAAGGAGGAAGGGAGCCATGAGCAATGCGTCTGTGGACATGGAGAAACTCAGCCTCAGATCTGAGCCTACGAATCTCTCTTCTCCTCTTAGCCTCTTTGTTACTCAGTCAAGACCACACAATGTCCTCAGGCTGCTGACAGTTCCTCGGCAGCTGAGTTCCAGTTTATTCCTATAGACTTTTATGGCTACATATATCATCCTGAGACAATTTAATCTCTAAGTATCATCAAGTTTATTCTCTTTGATCTGACAAATCTTGCCTCTTCTTTTCTTTTCAACAATCTTTGTGGTTAATCTTTTGCCTGCTGCAATGTTGTTGCTCTACAACTGTAGCAGGTCAGGGAACTTAGCTGCTGACTCTGCAAATATTGCTGCTAACCAGTGTTTGATGGCTTTTCATATGTATCAACAGCCAAACAACTATGATGAGGGATCGTGTTCCATCACGTGTATTACCTGAGTTTGGGTAGCTTGACAAAAAAAAAGTGCATGCACAAACAAAAACCCTACAAGGGGCACCCAAGCGGCCATAAAAGAAAGTCACTTTTTTGACAGCATCCAATCAGCAAAATTACAGCCATCTGACCAGCTGAGTTCTGTTCTTTTCAACAACCCAGTTCGCTTGTGAATCACAGCCATCCTTTGGGATTTGGCAAGAGGAAGGGTGCAAGATTCTTGGTCCGATCCCATCTGATGGACCAACAGTCCATTCTTCCCTCAGTAGGCCCCAATCCAGTAAAGCCCTTAAGCACGTGCAAAAACCCCCTTGACTTCAGTGGAATTTCTCACTGGCTTAACGCTAAGCATATGGTTGTGTTCATACCACTGCTCCAGCTTGCTTCTCCAATGGCTGTGTAACGTGCCCGTGACCTGGTAAGCAGCTGACACATTCCACCCGGCAGCAGTTCTCCACTGTGCAAAGTGATTTCTGCAATGAGAGGCTGGGAGGTCCTTCAGCCTCTTGCTGAATGCCTTAATGATAAATATCTATTTATTTATTGCTTATCTTTGTGCTCAGTTCTCAGTAGTACATTAAGTTGACATAGGAGCAGAGGGGGAGGGAAGGAAAGACTGGTTAGTTTGCTTCTTATCAATCAAACAGGCTGCTGAGAGGGGAAGGAACATGGAGACCTGAATAAAACAGCCTAGAGAAGGCTCAGTACATGCAAGGATCAGAAGGGCTATTGCATGAGGAAAGATGAAAGAGACTTAACACCTTAACGAAAAGGTACTGGACCAGACAGGAACCTGCCTTTAGGAGACTTGACTGACAAGTGAGAAAATGCACTTAGCAGACAACAAACCTACGGCCAACACTTCATGTCCCCTTGCCCCTTTCTGATAAGAACAGCCATGCTTTCTTCAGTCCCTTCTCTCCTCCCCTTTTCCTTAGAGTCATCTTGGACAAAAGCAATCCTGGCCAGAGATTTGCTCAATTGCAAGGCTTATCCTTCTTACTTCTCCCATAGCTGCATGGTTTGGAAGCCAGCTTCAGAGATTCCTCAGGAGGCATTACATAGAAACTTCAGCTGAGACAGGATTCAGAACTTGCTCCAGAGAAAAAGAGAGGGCAGTCTCTTTTTAATTAAAGATTAGTCCTTCTGTAAGTTAAAACCACGTTTGTCACCTTCCTAGCTCCATCTTACTAATGCAAACACACTGAGAAAGATCCTTATCAGCCCAGACCAACAGGATTCATTCAAAGGTTTCCCATGAGTGAGAGTTGAACCTGGCTAACTTCTATTGACCCCTTACCTGTCTCTGTGCCAGAGGGCTCAGCAAAGACACTGACTTTCTGCTGCCTTCATTTGTTGGCTTCTCTAGATTTTACTGTAGCCATTCTGCTGCCCCAGTCATGTGTGTGCTTTGGCAGAGGGTGAATAACTACAAAAATGTTGACATCTACCCTATGCTTCCTTAGGGGAGTTTGGAGTTTACATGAAATCTTTACTTTCAGAAAGCTGCAGGTAGAAAGTTGTTTACTGAGGCACAAGTGCCTCAATAATCAAAAAGCTTGAGCTAGAAATGTGAAGTACAGTGAATTCTTCCCCTTGCTAGAAGGGCTACAGTAACATTGAAGTGATAAGAAAACAGGTAAACTTGCACAGCCCATTCCCACCTTTCTCTTATTTGCTTTGGTGTAAAGTACTTTGTGTTGCAAGAGTAGTCACCAGGTTTCAATGCTTCAAAGACTTTCTGACTTTCCACTGCTCCCCTTTTTTTTGGGGGGGGGGGGGGAAGTATTTTGCCATGTGAAGAACCATCTGTCACTGGCTAGAACTGACAAAGTGGTTACATCCATACGGGCAAAAGATCCTGTTGTGGTATATTGCTACTACAGACCCAAGGAGCAAAGGTTTAGATAGAAAAGAACTAGAGAAACATCCCTTCATCTTCTCTTTCCTATAGGCTTTCCACCCCCAGAAATCTGTGAGATGTCTTTAATCATAATTGGAAGGAGCTACACAGGGAGGTGATGGAGTCACTTTCTCTGGAGGTGTTCAAGAAATGTGTAGTTGTGGTGCTTAGGGACATGGTTTAGCAGACAATATTGGTGGTAGGTGGATGATTAGACATGATCTTAGAGGTCTTTTCCAAATTACAGAGGACAAAGCCTGTGTTGTGTCTACAAAAAGCGACTCTCCCACAACAGTTCTGACTCCTCTTCTAGATAAATAAATAGATGCAATAGTTGTCTTTATGTCATGAGATCCCTCAAGCATTTAGCCCTAGAATATGTGATCTTATCCACCCATTCATCCCTCAAATACCACACTCATTTTTCACTGCATAAGAAGTCAAAGATGACAACACTTGCAGTAAGGACGGACAGTGAGCAGGGCCGAGGAACTGCTTGGCTAGATACCCATGATAAACTTGTATTTCAAAACCAATCTCAGAGTGTTAAATGAAGACCTTCCAGCTGAAGATTTCAGTACATAAAATTTGATATTACAAAGGAGGTGTTTGCCTTATGTAGGTTACTGGCTACTGCATGATGGACTGAAAGCTACTGAGAGAAGGTAGGTGTTACTGTTTCTGCCAGAAGTGTGTGTCTGACTTGGCAAGAAAATAACTCCTTTCTGCAATATAAAAGGGTAGAGAAGAACATTTTGCACCAGGATGGAAATAAGTAGAAATAAAACCAAATGGAAACCAAGCTGGAGCATGCAATGGACCAGTGGAAAGTACAAAAGCATATTATTTGCCTTCATAAGAATCCCCTTCTCTGGAAGGAGTATTTTCATTTGTACCACTTTCAAAATGGATTAACCAGAAGTAGCATAGAGTTCCTCCCGGTAAAAGGTCTAAGTTAAACATCCTTAGACCTAATGACAGCCTTAGATTAGTCTCCTTAGAGGAAAAAAAGAATCACTGCTCCCACTTTCTAAAACATTCCAAGCTGAACTAATCATATGGCTCTGATAATTAATGATCAATCCTTTCACTGGCCACGGAGAACAGATGAGAAGATTAACAGCTTTATTACATCTCCACTTTGGTATAGGTAATTCCATAAACATGGTACTCATGTTGAGTGTTCATCAAAGTAAATAATAATACATTTTGAAATCATGTAGAAAAATGGATAAATGTTCCATGACCACAGGTCTTCAGGGGATGGCAGAAAGCAGCTTATTTTCAAGGGCTAGCTACATATAATAGAAGTCTAAATGAGGCACAAGAGATTTACTTGGTGACTGCGGCTTTTTCTCTTAGCAAATGTTCATGAGCAAGACTTCAGTATTCTCAGAAGTGTTTGGTATGGGGATTTATTTGTTAATTTCTTAAGCAAGCAAGTTCTGTTCCATAAATTATAAATATCTCCAGCAGCTTTAGATTACTGATAGCTTTTCACTGTTTAGCTAAACTGAAATTAGTGAATGGGAAACCTTATGAAGTTCAAAAGTACACTATAATATAAAAAGAAAAATAAATTAAAGCATTTTTATTTTCCTCCTATTACCACCTAACTTAAACACGCATTCTAGGAGGGAGAAACTCATCCTCCAGAGGAGCTGGGCCTTCACTGTAGACTGTGGCATGAACTTAGCTAAAAATTGCTAAATTTTTGAAAAGCTTAGGACAAAATAGAATAAATTCCATCCTATGCTGCATTTTCTCACTCCCAACCTTAAATAGATATGCACTAGAAGAATGTTTTCTCCTGGGTATCATCAAGCATGGCTGTTCCTAGTCTATTTGATATCTTTGTGGAGCATTTCTTTAAGAAAGAATAAACCTCCACAACTGTCAAGGAAATCCTTAGCACCTCACCACAATGGCCCCCTCACTAGCTGGAGTCTACGCTGTGAGCAGTATTACATTGCAGCAGCATGTTCATCTGCACATCAAGAAATGCGAGTTGCTGACGTACCCAAAGCATATTAAGCCAGTCCCTAATTCAGCATACAGATCCAAAACGACACCAAGGTATTATTTTCTAATTATGATGCAGATTTACACAACAGAGAGAAAATGTTCTAAAGAACATTTCTTCAGTGACTGATTAGCCAAGAGGTGTGAGGAATGGGAAGTGCAATCCAGATATTATCAGCAACATAAGAAGAGTGAAATTCTGGAACAGAAGGATGGAAAGTTTGTGAAACCTCCATCACTGGGGGATTGTTAAGAGCAGTCCAGGCAAAGACCGCTTTTAGTTGAGTTGCCATTGTCTTGAGGAAGGCCAATGAACTGAAATGCCTCTCAGGATCCCTCCCATCTGTTTCCCTTGGCTGTAAAAAATCTCTATACTCCCAAACACTCAAGGTTGCATTTGCACAAAGCAGCTGCCCTGCACCGAGGCATTCCATGGGCAAGCAGCACATAAGGTAAACACCTTCTTGACAGATCGCCATTCCTGATTGGAAAGCTGAATGTTCTTCTGGTGGCCAAAACACAGACCTTCATTATGGTTATCATCACAGATCCTATCATTATCACGAAGGGAGCAGCAAAACCCACCACAGGTAGGGCTTCGAGCTACTGCAGCACTCAGTCTGAGGGATCATATGAAGAAAGGTATGATTTTGATGGAGATGAATGCTTATGGACAAGTTCTTGGGTACATCCTGTTCCCAAGGAGACACAAGCCAAGAAAAACAGAGCATCCACAGACACCAGCCCCAGCCTGAGGAAGAGAAAGCAGCTCTCTGAACAGGCACGCAGCAGCAGGATACACGTCACCTTTGTGCCCAGCAGCTAGAAAAGCTGAAGCACCCCCAAGCTGCTATAATAAGTACCCTGGCCCAGATCTAGGATTAGAAAACTAGTACATTACTCTTGTAAAATGGCATATTGGACCTCCCCAGAACAGAGTAGCAATACAATGACAGCACAGCAGGAAACCTCAGCCCTGAGACTGAGCATCCAGCTCAAGGTCTGCCAGGGCACCCCCCTCCTGCACCAGACCAGGCCAGGAGCAGGGGAACAGCTCTCCTTTTGGCCAGCCTGTTTGTTGACAGTCTTTCCCTTGGGTGCAGATCAACAACAAGCATCCTCTTGCCCTCCCTGCCTGGTTCTCTTCTGCACAGCCCCTCAAAGCTCAGTCCTGAATCCCAGCCTCCCTGCAACGCAAGGGAGGGGATGTTTGGAAAAGGCTCTTTGCCGTTGACTCCGTGGTTCCAACTCAAAGTTCACGAAGCAGCAGACTTGCTTGTTTGCTTGTATTTAAAAGGAGGGGGTGGAAAAGAGGAAAGGAGGAAGAGATGCACAGACTTTTCGCTTTCAGGCAGAGCAAGAGCACCCTCTGCGGCTTACTCCTCAGAGCACAACAGGCTGGAAACAGAATAGCGGATTGCCTCCAGCCACATCTGTGTTAGAGAGAAATGGAAAGAGGTAGAGCATCATCTGACTCTCGGGTCACAGGTGTTTTCCAGATCCTCACAGCCTTCAGGCTCTTCACAGCGCTCTATGGTTTTGTATTTCAAAACAAAAATTAAATACTTCCCTCCATCTTCTATCTGTCTTTAACTATGAATTTCACTCCCTGCAGGTTTTCAGAGGTCCCACTGATTGTCACAACACTTCACAGCTACGGCCATGCTGAATCCCTGCAGTAGTACAAAGACATGACAGGATCTACAGTGGTACAGAATCCAGACTTCTGCCATTACAGAAATCCTCTTC
This sequence comes from Alectoris magna, assembly GCA_030625065.1. Classification (NCBI taxonomy): domain Eukaryota; kingdom Metazoa; phylum Chordata; class Aves; order Galliformes; family Phasianidae; genus Alectoris; species Alectoris magna. The sequence continues at coordinate 10,921,904 of CM060567.1, forward strand.
ATAGACTCACCAGGAGTCAGCACATGGGATATTCTAGCTGTGACATGGAGTTAAAACTCTTTATGACCCTGTTCAGCCCTTTCTACAGTTCCTACAGCAGGAAAAGATAGAACACTTAATATAACTGACCTGGAATAAGTCTGGCCAATATGGGTTAAGAACAACTAGAAAAGACCCTTTATTTGAAAGTAGAGGAAAAGGGTAGAGTTACATCATTTACTGTAACTAAATGACACTGTAGAACTGGTTATTGCCACTAGAAGTGGAAAGTAGCAAGAGACCTCCTTGTCTGTATTTAAAATGCTTCAGAAAGATCTTTAAGAACCTGATACCAAACACTTGATTCAGCTTTTGATAGTAGAGAAGGGTGAATGGAAAGTCTCCTATCAAACCCTAGAGAGCTTCAGCAACATCTTCTTGGCATGTATTTTTATTGAAAGGCCTTGGCTTTTCGTGTGGATACCAGAAATTGAACGGCTTAGAGTGGGAGAGGAAGGAAGAAAGGACAGTCAGCAGCATCTGGCTTAGAACAAAAGGGGTTTATTTTTCCTTTTCCAACCATGAAAAAGAGGTAAAATAGCACTTCCAGGTCACCACCGTGAAAGGATTGTGGCCTTTTTACATTGTTTTCAAAAACACTTTTTCAGTGGCCCCATTACAGAAAAAAAAATAAATCGGCATTCACCATCATCAGCTACGTGTCAAGAAGAAGCCATGCATCTTGTTAGTAAACACCAGCACCTTGTTGCAATTGGTGACCTGTGCAAAAGTCTGATGGAGTCAATGAGGCATTTCTCCTGATATTTTGTATCATTTCAGATGCATTTCTGAGGGTTAGGCAGGCTAATGAAATAAGAACCAGGAAACCCATTCTGCAGCTTTCCAGGGCTAGAATTCGATCCAGTTTTTCCTCTCTTGTTATAACAGATATTTGCAAATGGACTGACTGTCCCTGGACTTTTCTTCAGCAGAAACGTAATCGAAATGTTGCTGAGAACTGGGCCCCATTTGGCTTCTTTAGAGATCTGAACCGTATTATGATAACTAGAAGTGACAGGGCTGCACCCAGGGGCTCCAAAGCTTCCAAATTCTGGAAGCAGACCCAACTCATGAGTTGGCTGCTCTCAAGTCCAAAACTATGAACACCCCTGACTTCCGCCCAGCTGAAAGGATATGCTGACTTTAAAACGGACCAGATTCATTAAATCCCATTGCTTTTGACTTCTGCATATCAGTAAACCCAAATTGCTGGAGACCATCCTCTCTCCCAGCTGCAGAACCTCTGGATCTCACCACATGCTGAAAGGCTGTGCGACCTCTTTTTCACCTCTTCTAAATACACATTTTACCTTTGTGACGTATCTAGGAATGATGGACTATGCTCCTAGCAGCACAGATTCACAGAAAGGGACTTGTGGCAGTAGCGTGATGCACAGGTGCATCTGCACCAACTGACCTTCAGTGCTTTCTGTGGCTAGTTCTTCTTGATTTGTGCCATAAATTCCTAAATTTGGAGCTTATGAATTGGCAATACTCTACTTACACTTAGGTGTAGCAGCATTTTCAAGGAAAGACACAGAATCTCAATACCACCACCTTCTGTTCAAGGTGAGACAGCAACCCTGCCTGCTCGCTCACAAAATGTTGGCAGCAAACACCAAGCATCCTTCTGAAGAGTTTCAGCACATCTTCAGATAGGCCTGTACACGTTGACTAAGAGATAGCAGCTGAGGTCACAGACAGCAGATTAAAATAGTACTTGTTGTAGCTAAACAGTGGGCACCTAGCTCAGTGGCAACAAAAAGGAACTGTAAACTGAAGAGAAATGGATTCCTTGCAAGTGGAAAACATGAGATTTCACTCACATGGGTTGAGCCTAACTGATGAGGATAGTTAAGCATAATTAGCCTCAATTTCCAACAGAAGGGAGGGAAACATAGAAGTTAAGTTATTTGCCCAAAGGCATCTTATGTTACATCACATTACAAAATCTAGCACTTGGAGTTAGGACTCTGAAGAGCTGGTTTTGAAATTGGGATTTGACTGAGTTCTCAGGCAAGTATCTCTGAAAAACCAAATAATATTACAGCCCTGAAAACAAACCCAGCACAATGCTTTGGCCCATCTATATCTTGCCTGAGATATCTAACGTATGGCACAAATGAATATTTAGCATAGTTGAGCCACTACTACAAGTGTACAACAAGTATAGTGGCAAAGAATAAGTAAAGTCCCTGTTTATTCCTCATTTTATGGGATTCTGATAGCTTCACAGCAATTAGTTGAGCAATTAGACATGCATTTTGCATGCACAATTGCACATCTATACTGTCTGAGAATCTGGTTCCAGGCTACTGCTTGCCAACAGTATCTGGCCATCAGCGTTTGAACAGGCTGCAATGTGGCCTATATTCTAATGATGTCTTCTATGTGGATGGTTTCTTTTAAGTGTCCCCATGTGAACAGCAGCATTGTCAGCTTCCTGCAGCCCCCACTGTCCAAGAGTTAAAGTGCCTCCTGGTTACCCAAGGCAAGAGACTTCTTACACTCCAAAGCCAAATTACACGATACTCAAAACGTTGCCCTCATTTTCTTAATCAAACTGGTGATGGGTTTGGATATGATTTCTTCATTCTGAAGACCTCGCTGTCATGGCCACATGCTCATCATCCTGCATGTAGTTTTGCTTGCACAAACAATCCTTTGTACGTGCAAAAGCTCACATTTGTGCTTGCCAGTCAAGCAACTCATTGTCTGCTTACTCTGTCTTTGTGCCTCAGACTTTCTAGGGCAAGTGGAAAGGCTGGACTCCCAATTTTCTTAGCAGCTGAAGCCAAGGGCATTTCTATCTCACAACGACCTTGTCGTAAACATGAATGCAAGCACATATCCATTCGTCACAGCACAATAGCTGAGGTCCTGGTCCTGTCAAAGCTGATGGAAGCCTTGTCTCTGATTTCCAAGGGAGGCCTGAATTTCCCCTCTGTGGCTTTTTTTTTTATTATTATTATTATAAAGTCCACCCTTAGCAGAAAAGATGCTCCTCAGTTGCATGTGCTTTGCCACTTGCAGCAGCAGACACAGCCACATGACCCAAAGCAATTAAGGCACCCAGCACTCACTCCAGCTCGCCTTTGCATTCTGTTTGGTCACAAAAGAGCAGTCATGGACCATTTCGACTGAAAACAGACCTGAACACAGAGACTTCATTGTCCTGAGGCCAGAAGAGATGGCTGCCGGGAAGAATTTGAAAGGCATAGGCTTCGGTATATATGTTGCTTTTCCATGAAACCATATACACTTTTGCAAATTATAAGCAGTTTCCTGTCTATGTTCCAGCACTTTGGGCTCAAATTAAAATCTCCTTAAAATCAGACCAGCAGGAGGGGGAAGAAGGAGGAGGTGTTTGCTAGAGTTCTTGAGCAAATGGGAGGAATTTAAGGTCTTGTCCTCTCTAATTCCTCCCCTATAAAGGAACGTACTTCAGCAGGTTGCCACATACTGAAATAAACTTGGCAGCAGCAAGAGAAGTAATGTTTTCCTTCAGGTTTTTAATGCTTTTGGCTTGGATTGCTTTCTCATTGCTTCCTCCTGTTGCATTCTCCTGCCTTTCCATCCAGGTGCCACTTAGCACGCTGGCCATTTTGCCCAGGGATACAGCAATAAAAGGAACCGTTCCACCAGGCTGTGATATTTTCCTTCCCCTTTGCCACTAGCGACCAGCATGCCTCCAGGCAGGAGGCGTTGGCCAAGGGATAGGTAATGTTTTATATGCCCCTTGCACAGGCCTTGCCTGCATACCAATTAGGGCCTGGCGCGCCTCTGTCCCCCCCGAGGGCTGAGAACATCTGGAAGCATTCACAGTCCAAGCACGATCCAAGCCAAATCCCAAAGCGGAGGAAAAACAAAGTGGGGAGCCCGGGAAGTCAGCAGAATGAGGCTGGCTGAGGCACACCACAGGCCTGCTTCCGCTGCAAGCCCCACTGAAACATGGACAGGCACTTCAGCTCCCAGGGAAGACCTACTCTCCCCAGCATCTCAGTCACTGCATATCTTCAGGTGCCTCTTTCAGCCAGCATAAAGAACACGGCACCTCTGTAATTCAGGCCTCGGTGTGATGTGCCCAGAGGAAACGATCTCTCATTCCTAACATCCCTCTGGAGAGGTGGACACCAGTTTTTTTGAAGCATCACTATGATGACTGCAGTTTTGTGTAGAGGTAGTGCATGGCACTCACCATACTCCTGAGATGGGTTTTCTCTGGCACCTTTTAGTTCCACATTGCCCTGACTGTACCAATACTGCACTCCAGCCATCTATTTTAATAGCTGAAGTTCCAGCATACGAAGAAGCCAAAAGGAATGGCTTTGTGTAGAAGAAAATATGGACAGGCCTTCACTTTTATCAATAGTTGTGTTCACACAAAGAGAATGCCATACCAGAAGCACTGACGTCTGCAATATGTGCGTGGTCTATAGTCCAATCTGAGTTCTCAACTCAGATTTCCATCTGAAATTACAGAAATAAAGAACAATCTATCTTCCTAGGTATAACCTTGATGGAGAAAGATTAAAAGTTAAAAAAAAAAAAAACATGGCTGAGTAAACCTTTCAGATTATTTTGTTTGGCTTCTCAATTCCAAATACATGTATAGATAAAGAAAAAAAATAGGAGGTGGGCAGTTTATATGCTGGCTGCTACTCTAACTAGGATTTTGGAGCCTCACACAGCAGGCTGCACAACTGTGATCTTATCCTATCTCAGTTTCTTTGAAGAAGTTCAGTGTCAAATCATAGAATCACAATGGCTGGAAAAGAAGTCTAAGATCACTTAGTCCAACCATCCACCTACCTCCAATACTACCCATTAAACCACATCCCCAAGTACCACATCTCCATGTTTCCTCCATTTGCAGGTGGCTCAGAGCCAAGCACATTTCAAAGGAACAGCAGTAGAATCCATGTCTCTCTAAATCAGAGTGGAGAAAGGAGACTGATTTTGCAATGCCTCATGCCTACTGCTCATCCTATACAGAAGGCTGCTCATGGTAATTCTAAATCAAGAGCAAGGTCCTTGAGCATGGTGGGAACAACAGGTTGCTTTTATGTCAAAGGGTGGTCCCTGCCAGCTCTATTTGACTCATACCTCCCTCCTTCCTCACATCTGAATATTGTTCCTTCCCCCCCCCCCTCCCCCAACATACCTACAGCTTTGAAGGCAAAGTGACTGGTTGCTATCATGAATGCAGCCCAGGACAGAACCAAGGAAAGAAACAGGCAATCTGATAAGGAGACCACAGCGTAGCAATTACACTATGGGGCTTCTGTCAGTCAGAACACACGCAGCCTGGTAGATATGTACTCAATCCAGAGGGTATTAAGTAGGATTCAACTACAGCTTCACACATACCTATAGCAGTACACTGTGTGGCTATCAGAAGCAGGTACAGAATGAGCAACTACAGCATTTCCCTTCTGGTGCCCTGAACTTGCTTCGGCTCTCCTGCTAAAGCTAAGCAATGCTGAGAACAAAGAAATTCCTTCATCTTTTCCAGCTTTAGTTGGAAGGCCCAAAGTCTGAACTTGGCCAAATAAGCCAATTTTTCTAAAGCTCAATTTTGTAAGGGAGGAAAAAGTAATATAGAAAGCATAATAAAACAGAGCATGTTGTCAGTCCTCCCCACCCATAGAGTACCTTCTGCTCAAGCAAGTGAAGAGCTCAGGGGACGATCCTTCTTACTCATTCATGAACAACAGCCTGGGCAGAATATACCTGCAGCCACATGCCTTCCTTCTCTGGCCCCACCTCCATGCTGAGGGCAAAGTTGTAGCTACAGGTGGCAATTTCCAGAGCTGCCTCGTTCCCACCCTGCTCTTAGTACCACTTTGCTGCCCTGCTCCCCCATCCATCATCAGCTCTTTGGGATCTGATGTTCAGGTTTCCCTTGCTTTGCACCTCATAGCAACTTGATGCATTATTCCAGAAAGGGTTAATAGTTCCGCGGCGTGGTGTGGGGTTTGTTTTCCCCTATACAAAGGGAAACACAAAAGCCTGAGTTGAGAGGTCTGTCCACTACAGGTATATTTCCAAGCACACTAGTGAGAAACCAAAAAAGTAATGACAAGATAGATTTTTCACCTAATTAGGGTGAGAAAGAAGAAAGGAAAAAAGACCTAGGGAATCCCCTTCCATTATATTTTCCACTTGAGCAAATGAAACAAGGTACAGCATTTGAGGTTTATCTAATCAAGATAGTTGACTGCTGTCTGAAATCAATGCAGACAGGGTTTCTCCTTAGGTCTTCCAGCAATGTTCCTTGCTCTCACTTCAAATCCTACAGGCAAAAGGTTTTATGTGCGCCACTGAATTTGACCATGCCCTTCTCTGCATTTGCTGAGAGCTCCAAGGTGAAGCCCAGTCTGTGAATACCTTGTGCGTGTTATTAAGAAAGGGGGAACTTCTAGATGTTCCAGCAGACCGTGAAGAGATTTAACGTGATTACACCTGTTTGTAAGGCTCAAATTGTAGCAGGACTCCAGAGAATTACCATCACACCTGGGGCAGAATTAATGTTATACCTACTTGTCCAGTGTCCGTTTTAAAGCAAAGAGATTATCTCAAGAAATCAGTTTATTCAGCTTCACTTGTTTCATTCCTGAAAGGGCACAAATCCTTCCAGTCTACTCAATCAACACTTTATTCATTGATTCCAAGCTCCCCTATGCCAAGCATCATGTCTATATCTCAAGTAAAAAAAAAAAAAAAAAAAAACAAGGAAAAAAATCTACTGGAAGACACAAATATTGACTTTATCTTATTCCCGATTCTCTCTAAGTGCAAAGACTTCTTGAACACAATTCCCTTCCCTCACAAACAAGGAAACAACTTAGATGTATCAAGTTCCAGCCCACAGCGAGAGATTACGAGCTGGCCATCAGAGCCTGAAATGAGACTCCAAGATGTGTCTTTCAGAGTACTGCCATTGAAAGCCCCTCAAATGGGAACTCCTCATACAAAAACTTTTGTTGGAAGAGTCATAGGAGAATGTTGGTTTCTGACTACAAACTGAGAAATCATTTGAAATTCAGATGCCAACACTACAACAGATGGAAACAGACCCTAGCCCTTCTAATCTAGATGATCATGGGGATCAGGTTCCTTGCAGGACCCACGCCTCAGACAGACGGAGGATTTAGGCAATGGATGACCTTGAAAACGCTGCAGCATAAATCACCATGCAGACCCAGGAGGGTGGCTCTGTTTTCCCCATATAAATATTTAAAGAACACTCTTTCTCCAAAGTGATAGATGACAAGCAGGTGGCCTGAAAACTGGAAATATTTTTGCCATTTGTTCAGGGAGCTTTCTACACAGGTTTTGCATTTATTTCTTTATCTATTTATTTATTTATTGGTGGTTTGCCATATTATTCTCCAAGGCCATGAGTTGGTTTTGGAATCTTTCCTGGAGAACAGTGCTTCTGCTCTGGGATTACTTTCTAAGCCTGGTTTTGATTTTAAGCAAGTGAGATCTGATTTCTCTGCACTGCTCCAAGCTACCTTGCAAGAGCACACTTTGGGTCAGATCCTCGGCACTTGCTCCATAGTCAAGAGTGTGCTGATTTCATTAAAGCGTGAGATGATCCAATCAGTCCAAAGAGCCCAGTATCTTTGCTTTGACATTAGGCAGTAGCAGGTGCCTAGAGGAAAAACGCTCCCTGAAACACTTCCCCCACCTTTCAATGAGCAAACACAGTTGCTTTGTGCTCAGAAGTCTTTTATTATTCCAGTCACTTTTGAACCCACACCAACTTTTAGCTTTCATAGATTCCTACAGGAATAAACTCCTTTGGTTAATTTATGGGATTTTTCTGTGTTGTTTTTTTTTTTTTTTTTAAATTATGTTTGATTTCTTGCTTGCTTCCTTCATAGCTTTCCTGCCTTTATAGATGTCTACTAAATTCTGTTGGCCACGCTGTTTCCCAGCTGAAGAGTTCTCTCACAAAAGCTCTTCTCTGGTTCAGATCATCCTTGCTGAAGGAGCCTGAGACAGCCTTGTGGAAACATGTATGAATTCATCATTTGGATGAAATTCACCACCTGGTGCAGGTCAAGACAGTACATATATCCACTGCTGCAGAGCTTAGGTCTATACTTACACAACACACCACCATCTAACACAAACCTATCTATAGTCTACCCCAGCAGCTTCACAGCATAGGCAGAAACTAATGAGAACCACAAAGCATAGGGCAAGATGCTGTCTGATAATCTGCTGACTTTGAAGTCCAAACACCTGAAGATACTTTGTCCTAACATTAATGGAGCCATCCACCAGCACCATCTCCCAGGACAAAAAGACAGTTTTAAGAGTAGTTAAGTAAATAGCAACACCAAAGAAATCTTTGTGGGACAAAGCATGGGGTCCAGTGAGAGGGCCAAGAGAGACTGGTAGAGGTAAAGCTGTTTATGAGTTTCAGTCTGCCCTGCTTTGTTGCCTCCTGCTCTGTGTTAGCAAGAACAACAACTAGATAACACAAGGGGGGTTGCTGGCAAGGCTGGTGGCAGGACTCCTGAGTCCCAAAGGAGAGTGTGTGCAATTATCTGAACGAGTTAAGACTCAAGCCAGAGATAACCGGCACGGATAAGCAAGCAGAGATGAGATCAGGCTGACGTCATTCACCCCAGGCAAATCTTGGACATCTTTCTGGGTGGAAGTTTCGCTAACCAATGTAGTGGAAATAGGAAATTAAAAACAAGGCCCTCAACCATGGATTTCGCCATTGAGTGCTAACAACTCACTCCCCAAAGCCAAGGAGAAGGGAGAAGAGATCAGGTTCCCATTTATCTTAGATTTATCTCCAGGTCCCCAACAGCGCTTGACATGGTTGAGTGGCTACTGCTGACTCACTTCCCCCTGGCCTCCCCTTCCAACTTTCCCCCACCTTGGGCAGCAATATGATGGAGGCAAGACACAGCCCCCCTCCAGTGGTCAGACTTACCCATCTTGGCTAGGAATTTTTTGGAAGTGCTAAGCATCACTTGACAGGAACTGGAGTTGCAGGCACTCAAGCTTTCAAAACAAAGCCAGAGAAGAAAATTGAGCTACTGCTGTCTTTTTTTTTTTTTTTAAATAAAAGCACATGCATGGGAATGGAGCTGCTGACTGGTCTCCCAGTGACTGACATGCAACCACTCAGTGAAGCTGTCAGCCATAGATGAACAGGAGTTCCCTTCTTTTCTTTTGGCTGGTCACATTTACAGATTCACAGAACGCTCTCTACGTTTCACAAATAAATGCTTCATACATCTCTCTCCATCTTTAGGATTTTTATGATGTGGAGTCAATCCAATGTCTAGACCAATAATGATAGCCCACATCTCAGCCAAGCCTTTTCTTAATTGTCCACAAGGCTGGCAAGGAAGTATAAACATTCATAGAAATGGTGATATTACTGAAAAGGCTTTGACCAGCTGGCATCTTTCCCTGCCAGCCCTGGGACAGCTTCTTACTGTATATTTCCTAGAGCTCTATCTAGTTTGGTCTTAAAATAGTTCAAATGATGGTAGTTCCCTAGAAAAGAGAGGGTTTCTGCAGAAAGTATAATGGCAGGAAACCTCTCTTCTGCTTCTATCCATGAGGACAAGGCTTTGTCTGAAGGTAGTTGAAAGAGCAACCCTCCCAGCTTCTTTTTGATACTTTAGGTAGGATCATGTTTAGCAGCCTCTGTTGGGAAGGCCTAGCCTCCTCCCACCTCAGTGGAGCCACAACTCACACACTGAAGCACAAGAGCCATGGCACGTCCCAGCACCAGTTGCAAAATACCCCTTGTCTCATTTACTGTCTACAGATGCTGACTCAGATGATTTATACCAGAAGAAGCTTGGCTTTGTCACCAAGCCGCGTGTGTATCACACCTCTTTCTTAAACTGTACTCTCATCATGTATTCTCATCACCTTCTGAATAAGCTTATGCCCTTTTTTGACTGCACAGCTTTGTGACCTCTCTCCCCAGTCAACTATCATGCAATTTGTTGATTTTTCTCATCATTCTTCCACAGGTTTACAGAATCATAAAGGTTGGGGAAAAAAAAAAAAAAACACTCAAATTTAGTCTAACCATCAACCCATCACATTCTCCAGTTCACTTCCAGCTTTTTTGTTTGCCTTCCTTCCCACTTTGGCAGTACCCCTCTGCCAAAAGAACGCCCAAGGCAGAGCGCTGTAATCCAGGCGTGGCTATAAGAAGCAGCCCTGACAAATCCTTCCCTATATTTCTCTAAAACAAAAATACTCAAAAATCTTCATGAAAAGCTCAAGAGCATATGGTTTTGTGCTCATCTCTCCATATCTGCCCATCGTGTCTTGCTTGAGATGGTAAACTCACCGGTACAAGATGTTACTCTTACCTGGAGCTATTTAAACCCCTATATTAAAGTAGACAGGAGCTAGGAAGGGAATGAATCAGGTTACTGAAGGGTCCCTCCAGATCAATGGATATTAAAAATAACAATCTTCAACTGCTTGCTTCTCCTATACTTTAAGGGAGAATCCTACCTCACCCAGATCTGTGCACCCCATTGTGGAAGTTGCTGAGCTTCATTTCAAGCTGAGCCCCAGCACAAGCTGTACTTTGTGGCATTAAGGGAGAGTTAAGTGCTGAGCAGTCTTTATGCAAACCTTGGGCAAAGAATGAAGTTTCACCACAAAAGCATTATCAGAGATTGCTGACTCAACCACTGCAGCACCTCATTTCCAACAGCACAAAAGCTGCAGTGTTCAGACACCAATGTTAGTGGGCCTGGGGCTTCAGATTTTTTTGGTTGGGGGCCTATGTCCCCTTGCAAATTACCCATCAAAGACAAGCAGAACTGTGGGTTGTCATGTAATATGAAGTATTTTATTACAGCTGGGTTGGGGTTTTAAAATAACATGATACCATACAATGTGCAGTTGGGGAACAGAGCTAGAGTGCCACTCCAAGCCTTGCCTGCTGGGAGCCCGCAAGTCAGCTCACTGCTTTGAAGACCCAGACTAGCAGCTGAGCCACAGAATCACCCACCCCTGCAGTCACCCCACCAGAAGGCTTGCAAGATCCCTGGCTAACTGGTCATCAGCAGACACTGCAGGCCTCCAAGAACTTCCCTTCCAGAAAGGGAGAAGTAATGCTGGGGTTCATCGCTGTGGCATATAAATGGCTTTCACTGCTACCCATGACATAATCATTCCACATCCCATTTGGTCTATAGGTTCAGAGAAGGAATATACCAACTCAATATGCCATAAGGTTGTCAATGCCACCAAGTAAGAGAGATGCAATTGGAAGCTGAAATTCATTCCACACCAGGTGGGAGAGCATCAAGATGCGCAATCCCATCTGAAGATTCTTCCACTAGCAGTTCCCCATGTTTTTCAGTTTTCGGCAGTCACTTGGAAACACCCATGCTCTGGCTTAGCACAGTATCTAGCAATCATTCTAGAGCTGAACTTAAGGAGAGCTGAGCCATCACTTGCACAATCACCAGGGAGCAATGTCCACTTGTGCACCAAGTTCTTTAAGGACCTCAGGGGGAAAAAAAAAAAAAAAAAACCACAAGTCTTATGCCACCATACGTGAATGAAGGTTGCACAGGAAGCCTCTTCCTACATACTTCTGCCCTCCTCACTTCAATTCTGCAAACAGAGCATTCTGTTTTCTTTAGTTCTATTTGATATAATATCAAATGAGTTCCTTTAAGCATCTGTAACTCAAAGGATTTTGTGTCAGTTCTTCTAATTACATCATTGTACTAGAAACATGCATTCAGCTGGATATTAACTGTAAACCGTATCTTTTGCATAGTCATCATCTTTGGGAGAACAGCTTTTCCCTTCCCTCCCCCTACCACAATTTGCCTTTCCTTCTTTGTTGATAGATTATAAGACCATGCATGTGGTCCTGTTAAAAGCCACTTCCACATGCAACCAACTACCGCTGTTCAGCTGGTTATTAGCAGCCAAAGTCTCAAGCTTATGGTAATGACAACATTACCCTGGCACACAAATTACAGGGTTTCTCATCTCCTCTGCTTCATCATTCCCTGGAAGTCTAGGTCTTCCTGATTGCAACCTGGTGTTCTAGGGTTCTAGTGGCACTGGTGCTATAGTAACAAAACATATGGGTGGCTAGATGGTTGGAGTCATGCCAAGCCAAACAAAACAGTTGAGCAGTGCCACAACCTAAGCCAAGAATGGCCAACTTCTAAATTCTTGAGCAACTCCAATATTCCCAGCCAGGCGTTCAGTGACCAGGCAGATACAGCCTAAAGTAGCAACCTTCCTAATAAGCCCTCCTAGGACTCACCTGGGTCAACAGGGCCCCTACAACAAACACAACCCCTGGTATGGTAAGCCTATCTGTGAATGGGATATTGGGAACTGCATATAACTTTGGGGATGTCAGTTAGTCACGCCTGAACAACCTAAACAAGGAAAGTGAACATGACATACAGTTCCTCTGTTAGTGTTGACAGTGTTCTTTATCTTGGCTAAAAATGGCAAGGCTTCCCACCTCCATAAATCCCTCTCTGTTTGTAAGAATACAAGGAAGATAACACACATTAAGCAGACAATAAAAAGCTCTAGGCATCAATTCCACACCAGCATTCTCACATTTGGAGCATGACATCAATTTGGCCCAGTAGCCATATGAATTCCCAGGCCTGTATCTCCCCTCTCCTTTTTGCTTCTTACAAGATTGTGTTAGCCACAGTCCATCACCCTCATTCCACAAAGAGCACAGAGAAAGACAGGGCAAGGAGAGGACCATTTCTTCCCTGAGGATAGAGGCAGCTCCAGAAATGTCATGTAGAAGGCAAAGTTCATCTTCAAGAGAGGAGAGAAGGAAAGAAAGTAAAGAAATCCCATTCCCACTTGTAAACAGCAGATACTTCTCTTCAGACCTTTTTTTTCCCCCCCCTATGAAATTTATATCTCCTTTATGGCCAGTACCGTGTGCACAGAGCACTCAACACCACGCATGCCTGACTTCACATCAGACTACGTCTGACCTGCAGTTAGAACAACACGGTACCATTTGACTCCCAGTTTGGCAGGGAGCCTTTGCAATAAGTACAAAGAAGAAGCTGAACTCACAGCCCTGAACCTGCAGCAAAATACTTGAGTTGTTTTGGTATCTCATACCATCTGAAAACTGCAAATTACAAACTACATGAAAAGAATGTTGGTTCTGATCTGTGCTCCTGCATGGAAAAATGTAACCCATAGGTCTTCGGCAAGTGCAGCTCCACCTAACATAGCAGCAAGTAGGAGGTTTGTAGCTTTGAATCCACTACAGCTCTTAAAGAAACACTATGGTAAGCAGGAAAGTGGGACAGCCATCCGTAAATCCAATGGAAGGTTACAAGATTTGACCACTTTCTGGGTATAAAATGGGAATTCTGAATACTGTACCCTCCCTTTTGGAATAAGATCACTGGGGCTACAACAGATTTTCCTTCATTTGGAGTCTTCAGAACAAGGATAAGCCCATATTCAGATGGCCTACTCTCTGTGCCTCATTTAATCACTGCACATGCTATGCATTCAAAAAGAGTAAGAAATTCTGGTTATTTTCTCCCCAGAGAGATCAGAACAGATTTCCCCTGGAAAATGAACATACCAAATGGCTCTCTGGTCTACCCCCACTGGGGACCGCAAGTGTTCTCTTTACCCTTCTACATCTTCTCACCATCATCCATGAAAATCAGAACAGAAATAAAAGTATTTGAATTCCCCTTATCACAGCTTCTGCCAAAGCTACAATGCACAACCATTTGTCTTAAGCAAAGAAGGGGTTAAGCAGGGCTAAAAGCACATTGTAAACAGTCTGAAAGTGTAACCTTTGCTTATAAATCATGTGCTCAACCCCAGAACACGCCTTTAATCCTGTAATTACATTCAGAACTCGCTGTTTCAGTTGAGGAAATACGAGCTTCACTCCAAATGGCACCAGGGCTGACCTTAAATGATACGTTTGCTCCCCAGAACAGCCACAGAGTCCTTTTGCTTCCAGCATCCCTTCCCTGGGCAGTGGGGCATGGAGAAGCACACAGCAGACTGGAGGCCAGCCCTGCCCAGGCACCTCTTGCTCATCCCCACCATAGCACTGGGATCCCTCTGTTCTTCCAAGGTCTTCCGCTGCAGCCCCATTCCTGCTCAGGACATTGAGGGTAACTGTGCTTTTTAGGTCGCTACATGGCTGTAGCAGTGAATGCAGCACATGAGACCACTGTAAAGATGGCCCCCAGTCAGGGTTGTAGAGCTCAGGTCCATTTCCCATCATCCTATCAGGAAGTGAAGCAGAGTCACTTCTCCCCAAACCCATTTACTCTTCCTCAGGACATTGCATCGCACTGTTTGAGGCATACAAAGTGGACAAATGAAGCACCGATATCATCTCCAAAGAGTGGCTGGCAAGATCCCACAGTAAGCAGATGTTCCGCCAGCACCTCCTGAACTTCTGGAGCTCTCAAAGTAGTAAACAGGGTTATCACATTGCAATGAACTCCCAAGATCTCTGGATGGGATCCATTTTCCATCCCCTTCATGGGAATGATCCAGGAGCTGGATGATTCATTAGCGGCGGCTGGCCAGAGCATGCAACAACGGCACACCTCCTGGGTTTTTATGGGATCGGTTGCATTGTCCTCACCACAGAAACACCGGCGTGCTTCCATTTATGGCTGACCTCACTGCCATCCTACCTGAATCCTCAGTCAAAAGATACTGCCTTCATCTTATTTTTGATTTGCCAAAAGTCTAACGGCAGGGAATGTAACAGACATTGCTGGTCCAGCAGATCTTGCCCTGTTGTTGGTAAGAGACTATAATCTGGAATGTAACCTGGCAAAATATTCACCTGACTCTTCTTTAAATCAAACACGTACCCTTCCCACAGGACAGGCTATTTGAATATTTGGTTCTCCAAATACCTACCACATCTTTAGGGATGATACTGCAGCCCAACCATCTACACAAGCTCAGAGGAGCCCTGATACAAATAGAATATCACTTTCTCACCCAGGGTCAGTAGGCAGTTTGTGTTCCGTTGTTTATACCACAATCTGTTGGCCCAGATGAAAAACCAAGCTCCTGAACTATTCTGCTTTGGACAAAAATACATCAGGAAGAACAGAGGGTAATACAAGCAGCACAAGGCTGGTTGGTGCAGTCCTGTAGAGCTGGCTGCTGAAACAGTACATGATTTTCAAGCTTGCTGTTGAAAACCCTTCTTGCAATTGAGCCAGTTAATATCAAATTCTTGACTCCTAATCTCTAACTCAGCAGTAAGAATTTACTCCCTCTCTCTGAGGAAGCCTGAGCACAGCAAGGGTCCTGAATATCTGAATGCACGATAACCCCCTCCTTGCTCATAATCATAACTTCTTGTGTGAAAAAGCCCCCTTCAGCTTTTGCAACGACTCTCCACAGATGTACTTTTCTTCCCTCCTTCCCCCATTGCAAAACATTGGCATCGACACTTATCTGTGCCTTTCCAAACACATGGCTGATAATATTCAAGGCTTGGCTCTCTCACTGAGATTGCCTAAAGCTTGTTTCTTGGGGATAGGGACACACGGACCATAGATACAAAGACTTCTTCAGAGTTGCATCCCAGCTCTTGTCAGACCAGAAGTATTCAGCCTTGCCCAAAGCACCATAGAAATCTTCCATTTTATACACAGGATATGTGACACAGACTAAACATGTCTCCATAACCCCTTCTAAATCCACATTCCCGGTGACAACAAAGCATACCTAGCCCATTAATACAGGAAAAGGAAGAAAGAATGACTCCTCCATTATCCCAGAGTGCCCATCCTATTACTGCAGCTCCCACAGCATGCATATGAAAAGGTTAAGTCGGTCTCCATTAGCACCCTGTGCTTCTGGGACAATGCCACACTGCCATATCAATTTGGACTCTCCAATTTCAGCTGCTGTGGCACTGCACAACTGTTGCAGAACTGATTTATGTGACCAAATGGATGTGGTACAATTGAAGCTAGTTTCAGAAATCAGGACGTTTCCCTGCAGGTCTGTTGCAAGCACATCTAGCTCCAGGGCTAAAGGAAATACACCTCCCATACTGGAAGGAAAGGGAGAGTTCAGGCCCTACTCACTGACTCGTGGAAGGGACTGGAAAAGTTGGCTGCAGAGCCAGAACCATCAGATAACTCTCAAAGGAATCCTTTCTAAGTGGGAAGGAAGTTGCTTGTGGAATACCACAAGGATTAGCACTGGGCCTGTACAGCTTTTAATTATTTATATTGTACAAATTAGAGCTGGGGAGCACGGGGGAAGAAAAAATTACACGGCAATCCAAACCCCAGCTTTTGTTCTTCTATACTTACTCTCCCTTCCTCTATTCCAAACTCCACTCACCACAATCACACATCCCATTTCTCTTTTAGCCTTCCTTTGTTCTATGATTGAAGCCATCCCTCTCCTTGACATGTGGCAACAAGGCCACCACAGACATGCAGATATTTCCACCCTTGAATCACTTTCAAGAGGTATTTCTACCTCCAGTCACAGTGGAATTGGTTTGATTATCCTTCTTTAATTAATCTGGAAGTGATATGAAACAGTTTTAACCTTTGCTCTTTAGCAGTGGAGTGTGAGCTTATCTCCGGGAGATTCCACTTTGATGGGTGAGCAGATTGCAGAGATTCAGGGCTGGAGATGAACCATCAGCAGAGTTTTATTTCTAGTGCTTGCTCTTCTTACCTAAGTAAGGCAGTGTGACTGTCCAGTGACCAACCAACTTGATCTGCATTTTCACAACACAGCTGGGAGGAAAACTCAAAAGCCATGAATTCTGCAGTGAAAAGCAATCAGATAGGCCATGTCATTTCCCCCCCAAACTGTTATGTATTCCTGAAGGGCTGAACTAAAGCATATGAGAACTATGCACAGCCTTGATATAGGAGCACATAAGCTGCTTCTTTTTAGTCTAATGCAGAGGCAATAAACATTGACCCTGGGAGTAACTCTATCAGCTCCCATACAGCAACACCAACACAGGGTGACTCACAGGACAGAAGACAACAAAATACCTGAGGAGGTCAAAAAACAGGGGAGCGAGAAGAATGAAATACCCTGAACTTCTCATAGACTTGAACCCACAACATAAGCACAGACTTTCCCTTTCAAGGAAGTAGTTCAAAGCATGGGAATCTTTCTCATTTCTGCTTAAATCTGTACAGACCCCACCAGGGCCAAAGGGGCTCAGATACACAGCTAAGGTGGCTAACAGGGATTATACAAGGTTCGGTTTCGTCTGTTCCTATGTTCTGCAAACACCCACTCAGCAACAAGGCAGGTAGGAAGTGACAGAGTGGGACTTTTCCTGGCAGAAGTAAATTCATTGAGGCAATAATGCTTTTCTGGCCCCAGTACATTCATTCTTCTTCTATGAAACACTGGTGTTTCCACTCATGAGAACGGAGGCTTCCATCCCAAACCAGCATGCTGATATCCTTTCTCTGATGGCAGCCAAAAGTTAATGCCTCAGAGGAAAGCAATAAACTGCCACAGCGCACCTGGCCAATCTCGCGTGGCTGAAAGGAGCAGAGGAAGGAACTAATTCCTCCTTGGCCCCCAGGATGATCTCTCCACTGATGCCTGAGATCTCATTACTTTACTCTTCTGTCAGCTCCAAATGCTTCTGAGTCTGTTCATCCTGCCACACTACTAAATTCACAGTAGAATGGTTTGATTCAGTGGAGGCAACAATCTCTTGTTCACCTTTGCTCCAAGCACAGGAGCCTCTCAGAGGGGACAGATTCCAACTCAACTCTACCTTCCTCCACCTGAAGTCCTAAGCCCTATTCAAAGCTGAGGCTGGTACCTTCCAGAACATGGCAAGGCATCGATGTCATTGTGATCTTGCAGTCATTTAGCCCTGGACAAGATTCTGGCATAGGCAGAGGAAGGACATGTGATCAGACAAGACCCAGGAATGGAGCCGGAGGCTTAGAGCCATGCAGCTAGCCCTTGGTGTGTGCAGCCTTCCGCAAGGGCCTGGGGAATGGCTTTCAGCTATGTTTGGAAGGGGTCCAGAAGTCCCTCTGGGAAAAACATGTTGCCCATTTCCATCTAAGATGTATGCTGAGATGACGACACAGACAGAGGCCATCTGGTTTGAATGCCACAAGAATGTCTGCCAACACACCACCAGTTATCTCAATCATCACCATCTGCAAGGGAGGCTGTCAATATGGTTGTGATTTGACTGCAGGAGAAGGCTAGGGAAACTGAGGCAAGGCATGCTTTAAGAAGAAATCACTCTGATGAGAACAGAGAAACAGCCAGACCAAGAACAGAACCTAGCCTCCCCAGTCCATTTCAGGAGCCAAAAGATTTCACATCTTCCTGTTTATATGTGTACAGTCAAAACCTGTCTCAAGAACCTGCCAAGCTTGTCAGTACAAACTCCAGTCCTCCTTACATTCTGGACGTCTGTTAGCTGCATCTCCCCAGCACACTCCATCCCAGTGGCCAGTCACAACAGACAGCAACCAACTCATGAGTGCAGACAGATTTGAAGGAGAGGTTACAAATACAGACATGCTTCAGAGTGCTTGCAAGCCCCCTCAGGTGACATGATGAACACGCACATCTGTGCTTCACCATGTTACAAGCTGCTTTGTTCATAAAATTCCTGGTGCCTGCTCTCTGTTACAATCCTTGCATGTAACACAAACAGAACCTCAGCTGTCATGGCAAGCACCACCAGCCAAGCCACTTGCGTCATCAAGGTGGGAACCAGAGCACCACACATGTCTCCGTGGACAACGAGGAGTTCAGCCTGAATCAGCCATTGGATCTACATGAGACATCATTTGAAGAACTTCAGTTGTGGGACACATTTCAGCAGGAACCAAACACCTCTGAGAAACCAGAGCGAGCCAGCTGTGAGGCAGTGGGATACCCAATAAACTGCCCTGTCCCCTTCTGACACAGGGCAGAATGACCTCTTGGATGGCGAGGCACAATGTGGTTAGCAGCAGCAGCACCAGAGCACACCCAAACAGCAAAAAAATAAATAAAATGGATCAGTCCAAGCACAGCAAAGAGGCAGGGCATAAAGCATCACTGCGTTCAAGCCAAACTGCAGTGGAAAGATTTCGGCTAGGAAAGGGAAAAGCTTTTGTGCAGAGGTTCAGTTACATGCACGATGCATCCATTCTGATGAGGGTCAAGGGGGTAAAGCGTTTCCATTGGAACAATGACAGAAAGGGAAAGTTTCCATATCCCTATTCACAGGATGAAACAGATGGGTGGGTGGCAAGGGCTCATGTTCTATTGTTTGTTGACAACTTTTCTTTATATTTCCAAAACCAAGCAATCAAAGAGTCCAATAGCTGCCAGGCTTCCTGTGAACCCCACCTTCCAATCCCTCCTATTTTGCAATGTGCCTTTTAGTTTTAACATCATTCTCTAGATGAATGGGCTAGCTCAGTCTCATCACCCACATGTCATGCTGTCTTTCCTTCCCTCCCTTCACTGCTCTGGAGCCCATAAATCCTTTGCAGTGAGTTTGCTCAAAGAGGAGACATCTCAAAGATGTAAAATTCTGCTGAATATGTGAAAGCATCCAGACAGAGGACACAACCTCAAAGCCTAGCAAGATAACACACAACAAGCCTCAGGGCTACATCTGGTGGTCTTGGTCACTGATGAGAAGCAGGTTCCCCCTCTCTTCCCACAAGAGAAGACAAAATGGTGCAATGCTTTCATCATCAAAAAAGCAGAGAACAACAAGCTGCTGCGTGGATCTATGGCACAGCTGGACTCAGAGCCACTCAGCCAGAGGTCCTGCTCTGTTAGCACTGATCCCCTGCCAGCCCTTCCATAGATTTTTCCAGAAGAACACTATTACTGCTGCAGCACTCAGGTCCCAGCAACACTGGCATTGACATCACCCAATTTGTTACAGCCTCCTTCATTTTGCAAGACCATTTCAAGCACTCTCGTTTGCCCTGGGGACATTCCTGATGTGCCCAAACAGAACCATCAGCTGAGACAAAGTTTCTCAAGCTGCCACCCTTGCCTTGCAGCAACAAGACGAAATAAAACAAACAAGCCTTGGCTTCGGGGAATGGGCTGAGCTCATCAGCTCTGTCTCACACCACTGAAGTGCAAAGCCAAGCGATCCAGCCCCTTTCTTGGCACAACCCATGGAGTGGGAGCTGTGGGCACAAAGGAGCATCCTCCAGTGCTTCAAAGAAGCCACCTTACTAGCAAGAGTCATCTTCAGGAGGCTGGTATTCCAAATTCTCTCTACTTCTGCCTCTTTGCCAGCCAAACTCCATTTCCCTAGCTGCCACTTTCTTGTGTCTGTCTCACTCCCAGCTGTGCTGAGGCCCCTCCATCCGCTATGAGGCGGCGGAGCTCACCACAAATTACTGACTCTGTGTGTCTGCAGGATGCATGCCCCGTCATTGGGGGCTGGGGGAGGAAGGAGAGCAGGGCCTTAAGATCTGTGCCAAACATACACGCAGTGCTCCCTCCAACCACCATCATTCCCCTACAAGGCTGCTCTGGCTCCAGGGAAAGCTCCCTGAACCCACAGAGCAGCATCTCTCCTGGAAGGAGGTCTGTCCCTAGTCCTAGGGAAAGGCACAGATGGGTTCAGCAGGGGTAGCATCCATTGCTGGGAGGAACAATCCCTTTGACACAGCCCATTTGAGGTTAGGAGTAAGGAACAGTGGTGGGAAGGAATTAAACACCATAAAAATGCAGGAGTGCTAAAGACATACACTGCCATTTAAATAGGCCACCGTGATTAAAACCCGATGTGTTATAAGATCTTATGGGCATCTCATTAAAAACCTATTACTTAAAAAACACAGCTTAGATGGGAATGTTGTTAAAGGGCAACTTAAAACTGACCATCTGGTCCCCATTAAGCAATTGCCTATAACCACTGTGTTATTATAAAATCCACTGCGTGCTCCACATCTGCTTATCTCCCGCCTGCCCCAAAAGGGGCAACATCAGCTAAGGCTCAGGATCTGGATGGGGCATAGAATAGGGTAGACACAAGGTATCTGATAGTGACATTAATCAGCTCTTCCCACATTACCCATCCACATACCTATTATTCATTTCTTTACCCCTGCAGCTTCTGTCCATGCCCGCACAGTTTTTCATTGCCATACCCACTTGTCTTGCCTCCCAACATAAACCACTTATCTATCTGCCTCATCCTCACTTTCAGCCTTGTCCAGCACACACTGTTAGCAGCCTCAGTTAGACCAAGGACTCTCTCCTGGCCTTCACTTCCACCACTTTCTCTCTACCCCACAACAGAGGGATACCAATAGACCAGCATCTGCAATCCAAGAATGCCCACAGCACATGATACAAAGAACCAGCACTGCAGAAGAAACACGGGAGAATCCAACGCAATAAAGCCTTGCCTGCTAAATCCTGCCTTCCACAGAGCAATAAGACACACTTGTGGTCTCTAGTCACAAAGCACAGACTCTACCAGATTTCTCATCCCAGGACAGCCCCAATGAAAGGTCACAAAGGCTACAACCGCATTGTCAACAAAAACTTACATACAGAATTATCAAGATTTTCACTGAATGCATTACAGGAAATCCCAATCCAATGCAAGAAATCCTCCAAATATACCCACAGAAAACTTTCCACATAGAAAATAAAACAAACCAGCATCATACAACAGCAATAACCAAAATAAAAACAAAACAGGACTACATTTACAAGTCACAAAGCACATTTGAGAAATAAATACAAGAAACCAGTTACCTGGAGCAGAGGTCTACAGCCCATCCAGGAGACAGGACAAGATGCAGGCACACCAACACTGGAACTCAAAAAAGATCCAGAAGTCTGGGGCTGAGCTTAAATAGGACTCCTGCAGCATGGGTGGAGGGTGTGATGGTGGTCCCAGGTGAGGCTCATCAAGGCAATTAACACCTACCAGTAGCTCCAGGTCTATCATAGGTATAGAGGAACTTCTGTATCAAGAGAAGCTGGAGCTAGGAGTGTGTTAGGAGAGGAGTCCTTTCAGTAAAGCATTGGTTTTCTGATGGAACAGCTTACAAAATCATTTCCTTCATCTCAACTGAGAGGAGTAACCTTCAAGCACTCCAGCTAGACCTGCATGAAGTCCCCTGTTAGCATCTTTTCTACACATATGTAATAAGTCAAAACAGTCCCAGGATTTTCAACCACATTTCTCAGTAACATCCAGAATGTCACAGCATATCTAGATAGAGTAGAAGAAATTGGCTTTCCTCTATGGGTGCTTTATTATTGGCAAGGAGAATATTGAAACCAATGCATAACATCTCTGCATGAACATCAGTACTTGAGGTGCCACCTGGAGTTTGGCTCCTTATCCTTTGTGAGAGAGCTGTAGCCATGGCTTCACCTGCACTTGCTAATCAGCAAAGGCCACCTGCTTTAATTAGTGTGTTGTCATGCTCTTTAGAGGCAAGTGGCTTTCCTTGGAGCTTCCCCCCAAGGAATGAATTAACCTGAATTCTTTCCTGAAAGGGCTTGCAGGAAAGTCAAATTTCACTCCGTTCTTCATCACCATGTATCCTCCAGGGAGTCAGCTCAATTGATTCAGAAATATTCTCGCCTGCGGTGCCTTCACCTCCAAGGGCACGGTGAGAATGGCTGTGTCCTTTCTTTGGGTTTCCCAGGAGCTGCAGCTGGCTCCAGGCACATGAGGAGTACGGCCGTGGATAGCCTCATGTTGCCATGTCAAGGCCTGGGCTACTTCTGCTGAAAGAGCAAGTGAACCTTCAGCTCAGGAGCAGAGACAGTGTTCAAATGTCTTTAGCACCCTTCCACACAAAGGCAAAGGAAACAAGTATTGGCTCTGTAAGACATGGTGACTGGAGGAACAATGTGCTGTTTTAGATGGTCTAGACCTATGAAGCAGGTTTTGCTAGAGTTTTCCTCTTACCCCTCCCTAGAGAAGAAGTCTAGTGAATATCTGGAGCAAATAAGCTCTGCTATTTGCTCCAGATATTCACCCTGATACAAATGCTCTGTGTTAATCACAAACTTCATCTCCAGGCCCTGGAGAGCAGGGTCAAATGCCATACAGGAACATGGTGTGCATGTTTGTTTGTTTGTTTGTTGTCGGGATGTTGTGAGGGCTGCTTGGTTTGTTTGTTTCTCAAATCTCCCAGGGGAAGTTTCTGGCAGAAAGCACCTCCTGAGTGAGCTTGGAGCTTGAACTCCTTCTGCAGGGACTTTTCCTGCAAATGAATCCAAAACAGAGCTGATGGGGAAGTCTCCAAACACAAGAGAGTGCCAGAGGACTGTTTTCCTGGTGTCACACAGTGGAAGGAGCATGTCCTGTGGCTGTTGAGCTACCAGAAAGCTGCAGGAGTTGTGGTGAACTGCAGCAATTTTATTGCAGGCTTTGCAAGCCGGCTTAGCTGCCTCTATCATTGGGTTTAAAGTAGCCAGAAATGTGGAAAGAGAAAAGCTACCTTTCCTTTTCGCTGTTTCCAGAGGGATACTTGAATATTGCACAGGTCACTACAAATAAATCTTTCTAACAAGATGCCAGGTCCCATTTGCTCTGGGAGAAATCACAGCCCTGCATTCAAAAAAAAAAAAAGGCTGATGCAAGTAACAGATGATGCACTAAGGATCCCTGGAGCTTTCAGACAGGTTTACTTAGGAAACCAGGCATGTGAGATCACAGTGCCTTTTAGTCTGCCAGTGAATTTGTCTGGTCCTTCCTAGCAGCTTTTTAACTCACCGTCCAGTTTTAAGACGATATAACAAAAAAGTACATAGGTCTCCAAAATAGGAACTCTCAATGTGTTTTGTGGAAATTATTGGCCAAGTGGAGAAGAAAAGAGAGAGAAGTCTAATGAAAGCATCCACTGCTGCATGAGCTCAAACCTTTACAAGGATTCAGGGAATCCACAGATTACTCACCTGCAAGGTAAGTGAGAAACCAGGCTTCCTTGTTCACACCATGACTTAGAGCATCCTTAGGCATCACATTCTGAAAAGAGAAGCCCTTCTAATCCCTTTATCCTTCAGCGTATCATCTGTTCAGGCTGGGATGGGGATGGATCAGGACTTCCCAAAAGATGTTACAATGCAGGACACGGAATCATAGAATCGTTAAGGTTGGTAAGACTAGTATGATCATCCAGTCCAACCATCTACCCATGCCTGTGATCACTCCAGACTGTGACCACATCTCCACGTTTCTTGAACACCTCCAAGGATGGTGACTCCACCACCTCCCTGGGCAGCCTGTGCCAATGCCTCACTGCTCTTTCTGAGAATATATCCAACCAGAATCTCCCTTGCCACAACATGAAGCCATTCCCTCTCGTCCTACCTGTGCTTATGACATGTAAGGTCATTAGCAGGTAAGATTTATGGAGACCACGTTCAGCAAGTAGTAAGACAAAAACCCATATAATTCTCAAACCCCAAAAGAACAATGCAGATTTGGGCACATTTGTCTCATTTTCGCTTTTGTTTGCTTTTCATCCCACAAGCTGGGACAGGTTGTGGATGCCCCATCCCTGGAAGCATTCAAGGCCAGGCTGGATGTGGCTCTGGGCAGCCTGGTCTGGTGGTTGGCAACCCTGCACATAGCAGGGGGGTTGAAACTAGATGATCATTGTGGTCCTTTTCAACCCAGGTCATTCTATGATTCTATGATTCTAAGCTCTAATGTAAAGGAATCCATATGCCTAGAAAACATGTACTTATAGATGCAGTGCAATTTCCTTTGGAACATAAAGCAGTGTTTAAAGGAAAGCAAACTAAATAAGGTTGGAAAGCATCTCAGACTGGATGCTGCAGGCCATCATTCACAGAACCACTGTGCCATCCTAACACAAGCACGACCCACCAGCCAGTGCGTGGCCATATACAGCAGAGGAATTGATTTCTGATCCCACCTGCTGCTTCCCATCACACACTCGATCCTCCTCGCGTGTTAGCGCCTGGAATGCCACCTCTGCTACTTTATCCTGGGCTTCCTCATGCAGCTATGCCAAGTGCAACAAGCCTTTTCCTTCCCTGACCTCCTTATGGATTTGGCACAAATGTGTGTGACAAGAAAGAGGAATAGAGGTTGCTGGCTTTTTTTGTTTTGTTTTATATCATCCAATGTTTTCAATGATAAAAGAAATACTGGAAATGTGTGCTGTGGGTTATGAAGTGTAGTGTGTATTGGCAAGCTGTGGTTACCATCCCCTGCCAGCTGGGAGTTGCACGTCCCATCATTTTTACTGGCCCCCTGATCTTTGTCACCTCCCCCCTCTCCTCTACCCCACTGTCCAGCTGCTGTCTCTCATCTCTTAGATCAGTGGGACATAAAGATTAAATAAGGATGGTTATAGGCATGTAGGAATCTTCAGCTGCCTCCCAATATACATATTTGTAATGATGCTTCTATGTTCTTCTCCATTCAAAGGCACTGTGAGATTTTACTTCAGATGCTGATAGCTGTAAGTGGAAAGTTAGAGCTCTGCCCAAGACTCAGCAGCCCAAGGAAGATGGAGTTAAATAACTGCAAAGTACAGCTTCACACCATCACTAGTGACGTACCCTGAAATATTTTGGGCACATCTTGAGTGCGTGATGATGAATGGGTCAGCCTGTGTATGTTTTAGAAAACACTCTGAACCTACGTTAAAATATTTTAACAATGTCATACATCAAAATCAGATGTTATTCTTTTTCAGTAAGCAAATTCCTAGAACAACTCAAGGAAAAAACTCCTTCAGCTTGTTACAAGAGCCATAAATAAGATAGAAAATCATGTTGTTTGCCTTTACACCCAAACAATTAACCATATGAGAGACCTTTTGTTTCTGAGCAATTGATGATACAAGAGCAGCATATTCTAGATGTTCTTCTAGGGCTTGTGACTTTTTTTTTCAGAACCTTTACTTTGAAAGCCTCATTTCCCTTATAACAGTGGCATCCTGTTTTATTTCTAGAAATCCCCTATGTAAATTCCTCTGTTCCTGTGGATTTTGTTTCTAGAAAAACACAGTCTTTCTTTGTTCCTTAGACATTACATCCTCACTGCACAAGTAATTCAGATCTTGTCTCAGCTTTAGCTCATTGTCTCTATTCCATGGACACGAGTCTGGAGATGCCTTGAACCTGGACATGTGCAGATGGCCTGAGGAATCCAGCAGAGCTCTACAGGTTTGCAAGTAGGGTATCTGGCAAAATGTGCCGAGGTCCTCCCCTCCATGCTTTCCCACAGACTAAGTTCTTCAAGGAGTGAAGAGTTAAAGAGACACTAAGGGAATCCAGAGGCAAGGTACCTGGAGGAAGAGCCAAGCACTCCAAATGCAGAAGGAGCCCCTCAACCTAGACCCAGCTTGTGCCATCCATTCACGATACATCAGGATATGAGGAGTCATGCTCTGGAAGACAGACTGTGCCCATTCCATGCGATGCCCTCCCCCTCTGCCATCCCTCCCCCAGGGTTGCTCCTGGTGGCCACAATCAGAGGTTAGCCAGCCCATTTCAATTAGTGGCAAACCATGTGGCGTGACTCCAGGGCCTCCATATGTTCATAAATATATGCAACCGCACTTTCCTTGACGCATTCCTCATTCCAGGGAAAGGCCACATCTCCACAGCTTGCTGGCACCAGTCACACAGGGAACTGCAGAAGAGATGGGATAATAAATACACACTCACATATACACATACACACATATACGTAGAAAAACTTGGCACCCTCCCACCCTCTCCTATGTTGACTGCCACATGGTCCCAATCAATTTTTGTCAGAGCCAGCAAGCCAGCCAACCACTCATGGATGCTGACAAGGCAGTTTCAATAGCTGAAGGGTCTTCTCTGCTTTCCTCCTCCGGCATGTAGGATTCGGGTCACTTTATTTCTTTATTTTCCTTTAAAGGCATCTGCTCCTGGGAGCCACAACTTTGTCAGCTTCCCAGGTACTCGTTGGCTATAGGATGCCTTTCTCTGCAGCTGGGTGTTGGCATGTTCCACTTTGCCCTACATGGGGATGGGATGGGTTTTGAAAGCAAAGAAGTGACATCCTTCTAACAAACCACCGCTGTTATCTCAAGAGGAGACTGAAGGTCTCCCAGCCCATTTGCTGCTATTTTCCCATATTAGCAGCAAAAGAGGACTGCATATTCCATCTATTACTCCTCTTCTACCTCAAAAACAATTGGTGCCCTCACATCTCTCCATCCCACCACTTCTACCAGCCACACACCTCCTGATCTGTTGCTCTTTCCCACCTCTCTCCCCACCCACAGTGCTCTTTGCACCCAACCCTCTGTCTCTCCTTTGAAACTGCTCTATCATTTCTTGACTTGTAGTTCTCATTTACACCACACTGAGCCCCGAGAAATTTGCTTTCACCCATGGCCTCACTATCTTCACCTACCCACATACATCTCATGATCTTTCCTTACTTTACAGTTTCCAACGATGCCTAAGAAAGTGATAGAAATGTGGTTTTCCACGTGCCTTGGCCATGCAATCAGATGAAGAGTCCAAGCAAGAAATCACGATTCATGAAAATCTCTTGGGGAGCATTGAGAAATTCACTCAAACATCAGCTTTGCCACTTTGTTAATGCAATGCTCAAAGACTTTGATAGGCATTGAGAACACATCTCAGTGTTCAGAATCATAGAACCATTAAGGTTGGAAAAGATCTCTGAGATCATCCAATCCAACCATCCACCTACCATGAATACTGCCCACTAAACAATGCCCTCAGTACCACAACTCCACGTTTACTGAACACCTCCAGGGACGGTAACCCCACCACTTTCCTGGGCAGCCTGTGCCAATACCTCACCACTCTTCCTGAGAAGTTGTTTTTCCTAATATCTATCCTGAACCTCCCCTGGCACAACTTGAGGCCATTCCCTCTCATCCTGTCTCCTCCTGTGAGGGCCTCCTCTGTCCATGTGAGGTTTGCAGGGCTCCCTGTAGGTGATCAGCAGTTTCTGCCTAGAATCAAAGTCCATCCTGAATTAATGCAAGTATCCAGAAAGAAATTTGGCAGATGTCAACAAGTTTGCTAATAATGATGGAACACATGCTGCAGTGGACACTGGGCTAGGCTGAAGGGCAGAAACTGTGCTCAAGAAGAAGGAATGTAAAAAGAGAAAGTATCTGGAGAAGGAAACTGAAGGCAGTGTGGGAAGAAGCACGGCTTTCGTTCTCAGCTGGTGTTTCAGTTCCATGAGAAGAGACAGCTATCCTGGATTATAATCTTTATGCACTGGACCCGAAGGCTCTCACCCATCACCTGTGCAAACCCCCCACATCTGACCCTACTTTGGGGTCTGCATTGGAAATGTGGCTCTGTGCTCCCCAGCCAGCTGTTTGCAATACCGCTGCAGGGCTGCAATCTGCAGGCAGGAATGTGCTGCTCGCTCAGATGCCCGGAAACATCTGTGCAGACAGTGAGACAGGCACATGGCAGGGTGGGAAGTATGGGGAGAGCAGAACTAGGGGGCTGGGAATGGATTGAAGGAAACTGTTTCAGATGAGCAAGCAAAGTTCTGAAAGTCTTCACAGCCAGCCACCAGCTCCCCAGCTGGCCCCAAAGCAAGGGTCACTAGAGATCTGAGCTCCACCCCTGCTGGCTTTCTCTCCCTCCACGTTCCCCTTTTGTCCACACAAGGGGTACAAGAGCAAGGTCCCTGCCATCACTGCAAACCGCAGAGACCAGCTCCCATGGACCAGTTTATAGAAGCAAAATCACTGTTGCAGCTTTGGCCACCACAGGGACAAGGATGGGAGCATTAGGTTGGTGGCCAGGCAGTACCTGCTGGAGGCAGCCCTGCTGCAGGATGCCCTGCAAACCCAGGCTTTATTCCTACTTGAGCAGCCCTATTTCTTAGAGCTAGAGGCAAGTGAGTTGGAGAGATGCTTCAGGAAATGTAGAGTTCCAGGAGTGGCTCAGGCCTGAATGGGGTCGTGGGTAAAGTCAAGGCAATTATGAGGAAGTGCTCTGACCACGAGCTCTTGTTGCCTGTCAGCTCCACTAAGAGACATCTTCTGACATGAGCAGGGATCTCGTTAGTAGAACGGAGCCTGAAAGCCATCCAAAGCTGACAAACCTTTTCCAAACCACTAGCCTGGGCTCAAAATGCAGCATCACGGGATTTCCCTGTACCTATATTATGGCGCTGCTCAATTATATGCATTATGATATTTCTATCTCTCCCTTAGAAGCCCTGGGTGTTGATCACAAGTGATGACAGGAGAGTGGGCAAGGATAACCATCAGCTTGGAGCCAGAGCCTACAACTTTGGGAAGCAGGCTAGGCAGCCTGGCCTCACAGAGCAAAACATCACCATTTCCAAGGATGTGCAGAGTGAAAGATGAAACAAGGAGCTTGGGATGACTGAGAGAATCTTCTGCATTTTGCCTAATCGCTCTGTTAGATCTCACTGGGACTACAACAGGAAAAGGAGCTGGAGGGAGAAAGCCAAGAGGACCTCTCCAATGCAGCTGCCCCTGCTCTGCCGGATTGCCCACTGCAGCTGAATTTTCAGGCCAAAGTCAGATGCACCAGCTGTGATTTGGGATGGATGAAGATAGCACAGGAATCTGACAGTCATCAGCAATGGAAGTGCCATTTCCTCCTGCAGCTAATGAGATCCATATTAGAAGCAACGGTTGACCTCAACAAATACCATCAGCAGGAAAGAGGGCAAAAGACAAGGAGTAATGTGACTTGTCATCCTTGCCAAACTGATCTAAGACTTATTGTCCCCATATCTGTCTGAGCTGGAGCCAACCCTCATCACCTGTTTGAAGCCTCACTTTCTGGCCAGCCAGAGAACAGACAGTTGGAAAGACCTCCAAGTAGAGCACAGAGACAGATCTAGAGTTTCACTCTTGGTTGAATGGAATGAGCTGCTTTTGCCAGTTGTCAGGCAGCAATCACAGCCCAATGAATGGCAGAATAAACCAAGTTCCTTCTGCCGCCAAATTCCGTTGACACCTCCACAGGGTTGGTTTCCACCATCCATCACAACATCTGCTGAGATCCACGGGAAGGGGAGAGGGTGTAGCTCTCTGTCCCACCCTGGGTTATTTTCACAGCTGGGAAAGGAGGTGGTGGACCTGGATGAGAAGGTTTGAGTCTTTTCCAAAGCAGCTCACAAATGCTGTGAAACCAAAGCCAGAGCTTAAAAGCTGGAGCTCCAGATCAGCAGCTCCAAAAGTGTCATTGGCACCGAACCTAGAAGCGGATTGTGCCCCAGAAAGGCATTTCCCTGGTCCTGCCCAAGCAGGTTTTTTCTGCACACACGTAAAATCTCCCAGCCAAATACCTGCCTTCCTCATTGGGGTAGAAACCTGAAAGAAAGGCTCAGAGCTCATGAGCATTTGCAATGGCTCTAGAGGACACAGCCGCAGGAGGTACAGGCAGGGCAGTAGCCATGACATGCAGACCTTTTTCCTTCCCAGATACAAGACTTTGGGAAAATAACTCAACAGAGTAAAGATGGAGCTGCATTGATTTACATCAGATGACTGTGAGTCCCTTTAAAATCAGTTCCAGGTGAGCTGTGTGGAGCTTGCTAGTTTCTTTCTCTCTCCACATTCCTTGGTGCCAAAACACGCTGAAGCTGAGGATTCACAGGCAACGAAAAACGGTTCCCTTGGGAGAAGCCGTTCCACACATGCCTTCCCTATAAGCTATCCCAGCAGAGTGGCAACGTTTAGAAACCAAATTGGTCATCACTGGCAATGGTAGAACTAGACAAAAATAGCAGAAAAAAAAATTTCACAATTTCCTGCACATTTTTCTGATTGTTCCACTAAAAGATGTTAGGCTGTCCAAAAGAGAAGAATGGTTTCAGCAAGCAAAACAACAGTAATCACCTGCTTTGCTAAGTGTTTGCAAATACCATGAACTGCTTTTCTTAGCCAAATGTCATTCCTTTCCACCACCATCAGCCACTTCACCCAGTTACTCACTGTGACTAATGGGAGGGGAAAGAGATTGTTGCCTTATCTTCCAATGGGGAAAAAAAAAAAAAAAAAAAAAAAAAAAAAGAATGTTAACTCTCAAACTTTCATCTTAGTTGGAAAGTGTTCTCCTCGTCATTTCTTTGCCCCTCAGAATGGGTGACCCCATCACATTTGTGTCATGAAATCATCCGGCTTCAGCAGCAGAAGACAGCATCGAGCTAAATCCTCTCTAGCAAAGCGTCAGGGGTGCCAAGACCTTTAAAACACTTCTCCCAGACCATCAGTGCTCTTGGGCACATCCTTGATCGGATCCTTCATTCTGCTAATTGAGCTATCAGAGCTGCGTTGCAGGGGAAATTTGTTTGTATTTATTCCTTTCTGTGTTGTAGACATTGCCAATACAGTCTTCAAAATATGAAAAGAAAAACCCTCTGACTCGCTGCCCAGAAACTCAATCCCAAAAGCCTCCTCCCAACCTCTGTTTACAAAATTATAAGCTTTCTTTGTCCTAACCATTTTCCTGTTACAATAATATTCTTCATCTCCTATCTGACTTTTTTGTTGTTGTTGTTCATGGAAAATATGATTTCATTGTGAAAGGATTTCTTATGAATCAATACAGCAAAAGGAACACAGAGATATTTGCAGTAAATCACCCTTGAAGCAGAGACATGCAGAGAACAAGTTACAAGAACAAGAAGTAGATAATCCCAAGCCATTTCCAGAGGGAAGGAGGTTATATTTTCCATACACTGTATCTGGTTTTTGTGTCACAAAACACGTCGGTATTTACATAAAGTCTTTTTTTCTTGTGCCGTAGGGTTATGATTACATGAAATGAGTTTCCAAAAATTACAAAAATTGGCCTCCTCTAGGTAACAAATGGAAGAACTGAGATATTGAGTTCAAACCAGCTACAGCTCGGCCCTTTTTGAAGTTAGGAGCAGCAGAAGGCTGACTTCCATCCAGTGAGTTCCCTCCATCGCTGGAATGGCCGCAACCAGCTCATAGCTCTGATTTTCCAGAGCTTTGTAGCTCCATTCACCCACTTCTCCACAGCTGGCTGGGTCTCTGTGCTTGGAGGTAGGCTTGCTTCTCCCCTTCCGTAAAGCAAACTCTGTCATCACCGTCTCCTCGGAGAAGATTTGGCAGGGCCCAACGCCTGGCGACCGGAGGAAGCCGCTGGATCGCGGAGTTCTTGGAAGCACTGGCGGGGAGCAGCCTGTCTGAGCCACGCACTGAGCTGGGTGTTAGGTACCAAGCTGTTCTCCTCAAGGAGAGACAGCTGAAAGCCATTTGGAGAGCATCTGGATGGAATCAGAGCTGGCTGCTGCCCAGGGGACTGAGACACATCCTCTGAGCGATCCGCTCCCACAGTGACCTAAAGCTTGGGCAGGTAAATGAAGAAACTACACTGCCCTTCCAATAACTCCGAGACCAGAGAATCAGGTGAAAATCATTTTATGGGCTCTTCACTGTTTGTGGACACTGCAAGCATGCAGCGTCCTGCACAGCAGCTGAGAAACCAAAGACAGTAATAGATAGAAGCTCAGACGTGCAAGCACACAAGCATCCTGTAAAGAAATAAAAGTAAAACCAGACTTCTCTCAGCTGAATCAAGCTGTAGGCAGGCATTTGGGGGTCATGTTCCAGAAGGGGGAGAGGATCCCTGAACTTCAAAAACCACTGAGAAAGATTGGTGTGGCATCTGGGTTGCCTATGGTGTGGCCTGTAGCTCATCTCCAGCCATGCTGGAAAGTGGCTGGGTCCTGGACCAAGACATTGTCTGTGCTGTAGTCTCAACACAATTTAATCTCAGGGTCTTATAAAACATTGGACCTATCTGACCTGACATGAGAATACAGCACCTATAAGAAGAGCACAGGACTACCAGACAGGCATGGTTTTGAGGACAATGTCTGGTGTACCAAAGGTCTTGTCTGTATTCCATTACTACAGTGCTCACAACCAACTTGTCACCTTCTGTTCACAATTTTGCTGGGCTAATACTTGCTGTTTAATTGCAACGTGCCATATCCCACGCCCTCATCACCAGTACGGAGCACTCAAGCTGCAAGCTATGCTAACTCAACCTCATCCCTTTCTCTGTAGATGGACAGAAACAAGCAAAGCAGGAGCTGGATCTCCATTAACCTCCCTGGCCACCCCTCTAGTGCTAATTGCACTGAGAGCAGGTGGGACTCAGCCCTTACAGGTTTCACACTCAGCACAAGGTCCTGAGGACATGACAAGAAGTCACCAGTTCCTGCGGATCACTGAGGCAAAGTGCAACCAGCACTGAGCCCCTCCCCGTGAGGCTGAGGATAACTCTTCACCTTTCCAATGACAGAGCTGCCAGAGCTCTGTGTGCACTGGCTGACTGCAGGAATCTTTTTTTTTTTTTCCCTCTCATTATTTTCCAGGAAAAGCTGGCACTCCAGCTGTCCCAGCGCTCCCTTGCCCTTAAAAACCTGCCTTTCTTCTTGCGTGTCAAATACACCGATCTATATGAGGAGCAGCACCAAGCCTGGAAAGCTGGCCTGAGGCCGGGAGAAATGTCAATAGGAGAGGAAGTATCTGTCACATCCATACACACAAGGCTCCGTCAGCCAAGTCCTTTTGGCCTGCTTCTCCCTCCTCCTCCTTCCAGCGGTCCCATCGGTAGGGACCGGCCGACCTCTAGTGGTATGAGCCCACAGTGCAAACAGCATCCAGGCTGGGAGGAGGCCCAGGTCCGGAGCTGAGCATCTTATACGTGCAGAGTTTTCTTCCCTGAGTAATGAAAGGTCCCACACAGCTGGAGAAGTCTGTGGCACTGAGGGACATGGTTAGTGGGCATGGTGGTGATGGACTGATGGTTGGACTCAATGATCTTAGAGGTCTTTTCCAACCTTAATGATTCTATGAAATACAATGGGGAGACAAAAGAAACTGAAGCTGATCATCCAGAGATGATTAAAAAAAAAAAAAAAAGGAGGAAACAGGTGGGGCAGCATTATAGGGGGCAGGAGGGAAGCCGCTCCAAGAGCTCAGATCTCTGGTGTTGCCTTAGGATCTTGCATTACCAAATCCTTCAGCATCTGCAGCTCCTGGTCCCCAAAGACTGACAGCTCTGAGATGGCATTTGGTCCAAATGAAGGAGAGAACAGAGATGGGACAGAAGGTTGCTGAGCTTGGAGAACTGGAGGTGAATGACCTTCGTTCATGCTCCGTGCTCTACATGGTGATTTGGGAAAGGCTCCACATACTCCAGCAGTGCGAAGGGGAACATGTACCAGGGCCCTGTGGAAGCTCACAGTCATTGAATGATCCCTCTCAGAGATGAAGAACAGCCATTGCCTGCAGCCCAGCAGCCAAGGCAGACAGCAGCCTGCCTGAGCAAGGCTGCAATTTCTCTCCCATGGGAGTGTGAGCTATAAAGATGCGTGAAACCCTATCCCCAGCACTATCTGTATCAAAGGGCTTGAGGGGGCTGCTTCAAAATAGGACCTTGGCACAAGTTTCTTCTTCTCCTCACATCTTACCGAGAGGCACAGTGCCAAAATGTCATCTTGGCTGCTCCAGGCATCCCAGGCACGTCCTGCAAATCTTTCCGGTGCTCCCTGGGGATTGCTACCCCCACTAACAGCCTCTCCCCACTCCTCTCAAGGGAGGGCCCTGAGCACCATCACTGAGGAGTGAGGTTCCTAAAGTGCTACAAATAAGAGCTGTGGGTATGCTTGTAAAGGTCTTTAGTAGATAGCGTTGTGGGCACAGACCTCCTTTTTACCTCCCCCAAGTGAGTACAAGGGATCCACGGGGAAATGAGGAGCACAAAGCAAAGCTGGAAGGAATTAACCTGACTCTGCAGTATCAGTTGAAGAAGAGATTTCAGGCGAGGTGATCATGGCCATAGGGTTTGAACACTGATGACAAGCCAGAGACAGGCAAATCTGTGGCGGTTTGGAAGCCGCTCTTATGCATACAATTCATGCTGTCACCTCCCAGGGGTCACCAAAATCCCACAGTAAAATCCTAGAGGGACCAAACTAAGTCCAAATGTGGTGCCAGTATCTCAAGTAGATCAATCCAAGCTGTCTCATAGGGAAAAAACTACAAAGACCATACCCTGAGTCACTGCAACCATTTGTTCCCACCCCACCAGAGCTTATCCTCCTTGTTTTTGCCCCTGCCATCCCACTGCACTTGAAAAATCTCAGCCCAGAGAGGGAGCCCACATGAGCCAAAGCCATTCCAGATTGCCTCAGTGTTGGCAGGACATTCAGCCACAAATCGCCCTTCTCCATGGCTCTCCCAAGTAGCTGCAGCACATCCCAGCAGAGCTCTGCCGAGGGCACTGATGAATTCCTGCTCCTTCCTGCATACGGCTTTCATTACAGCCCCATTCTTCTGGCAAGGGCTCTGTTGCAGAGTCACGAGAAGCTTCTCGCTGGTGGCTTGTTTTATCCAGTTGATGGAGGCTGGAAACAATGAGCTTGCAAATATTGCATTCCTCTCCTTCTGTTTTTCTTTCTTACAGAATGAAGGAGGGAATAAAGAGTGGGTAGTGCTGGAACACAGACTTAACAGTGATGGGGGAAAAAAAAAAAAAAAGAGATCAGAGAGGCATTTCTGCTCTGTACTGAATATGGACACATACAAGCATACCTGTGTGTGCTTTGCACATCCCCCTCTGCGGCCCAACCAGGCCGTCTGGCTCCACACGTAACTACAAACTCCCTGACTCGGAGGAAAACTCAGAGCAGAACTGCTACCACCGGGGACAGAAAACTGCTATCACAGTCACACAGCTGACCCAGTGTCATCAGGACAGATGCACCCCTCTGTCCCTTCAGCCTAGCTGGCAGGGATATGGAAGGAAGGACTCCCACATCCAAAAGGATGACCCCAGTTTTGGAGATAAACACCATCTTACCTGCCATCAGCTAAGAATTTTCTGCTGGATCCAGCTGCCATCAGAGCAATGGAACAGTGCGAAGGCAGGGTGAGAGCCAGGAGGATGCACGTGTCCCTAGGAGCAGGGGGCTGCAATGAGGAAGAGTTTGGTCCCTCTTGATTATCCCACCACAAAGATGCATTGGTGCATCCAGCTAGAGGCCATCAGCACCGCAGCTCAATACAGACAGGAGATAGAGCACAAATGAGATAGGAAATAAAGGCACAGCAGAAGCATTAAGAAGAATTCCTTATCCTGGACTAGGACAGAGGGGCTACAAACAAGGGGCTTGCCATACCTTCACTAAATACTGCTTTTATTAAGCTAAGTGGATCAGGCTGGACTTGTTACCACTTCATGCCCACCTACAATTGCTGGCAGGTGGAAGGATGAGAATATGGTTGAGCCTCTCCTAACTAGGGAGAATAGAGGTGCCTCATGCTGCTTTATCACACCCGAGCATGTGAATTAGGCTGCCCTGATGAGACTTTGACCACCTGCCAGGGGCTGCATCCCCCAGGAGATCTTCCAGGCTTCAGCCCTTGAGCCCAGAACCTCATGTTTGCAGTAACCACAGTCCTCCGCTGGGAGCATCGCTCCCGTGGGAGCTGAAGCTGTGTGGCAGGGGCACCGTGCCCATAGGTGAGGTTTGACAGGAGCTATGAAGAACCCACAACCTGGGGCCAGCAGCACTGCAACCAGCTCTAAGTTGCACCTCGGTCCTGCAGGCTCCGAGCCCCTTGATGCAGCAACATACAGATCTATCTGCACCTGAGCTCTTCCCACCAGTGCAGAACGGGAGCACAATTCAGAGGAGGACAGCAGGAGAAAGGCTCCAGAAGAAACTGCGCACAAGCAAGGGGGCATCAGCTCTTGCCAGGCCCGTTTTGGGCATGCGTCAGCCCAAGGGCTCCATCCGCCTCTTGGAGGCACGTCCCTGTAGATGGAGCCAGAACCTCACAAGGCAGAGGACAGCCCGGCCCTATACCCACCCGCGGCTCCCGGGGACCTCCCACAGCCGCCCTGCTACGACAGGACTTGGGGCAGCCCTTCTTTTCCCTTTCCTCGGTCATTCCCGGGGTTCCAGTTCCGTTCCCTCTCTAGGTGAACGATCTCAGAAGGCCATACGATCCCTCTTTCTTCAGTGTTTAACCCTGATCCTTTTTGTCGCCATTTTCTGTCTGCTCTGCCCCTGGAGAATGAGTAACTGCTGCACCACACGTCATGTCTATGCCCACCTCCAAGCAGTGGCACCTGCCCAAGATGATGATGATGCCCCTAGAGCCGTTTCAGTGATGGTTTTTTTTCTCACCAGCAGCTCTATAACAGGCTTAGAATCATAGAACCATATAATCTCTTGGGTTGGAAAGGACTCTTAAAGGCTATCTAGTCCAACCCGCCTGCGATGAACAGGGACACCTACAGCTCGATCAAGTGCTCAGAGCCCCTCCAGCCCGACCTTGAGTGTCTCTAGGGGCAGGGCTTTGTACACTTGGGTTTTGCATTGTCCACATGGGTGAACTTTGGTGCTGTATGTGTTGCTTATGTAGGATACTTTGCACCCGTTAAACCCTGGAGATGCCAGCTACCCCTTCGCCCATAAGTGATACCCATGAAAACGCTGGGCTGGGTCACATCTTCTGTCCCAATGGGAACACCACTGAGGAGTCCCAGCACTGCAAGCAAGTCTGGAAGAGGGTAAATGAGAGAGAAGAGGAAACTGCCCTCCTCCCCACCAGCAGCTCCTGGTTTTACGCCAGTGTGCCCATCCCTACCTTCTGCAGGTGGGTACAGAGAACCCTCCTGTAGAGAACCCCCCCAAGAAACACTTGGGTGGCCCCAAGCCAGCTGAGCAGGAGCTGAAATGAGGGGAAAAAAAAACAACATCTCAGCTTTAGGAATCCAAACGAAGGGGCCTGATGAGCAGGGGGGAGCCAATGGAGGCTCCCAGCGTAAATCTGGCAGCACCTGGTGATGGTGACATCAGGGTCACCAGCCTGGCCTGGGGACAGCAGCAACCTGCAGAGGAAGAGCCCCGAAATGCCAGCACTGTGCAGCCCAGCAAGAGAGCGCAGGCGGCAGATAAGAACATGTTGAGGAAAAACACAAACCAGAAGCTCCTGAGGAATTTTGGAAAGGAAATGGGGAATTAACTGCAGAAGAAGAAAAAAAAAAAGAAAGAATGAAAGAAAAAAAAAAAAAAGAAAAAAGCAGAGAGGGAGCAGGAAGGCATGGTGTTTGCTGGCTCACAGCAAGCCACTCTTGTCCCCCAGTGCACAACACACCCACCTGCATCCCTACTGCTGGTTTTGGGGTGCCCATAACCCACCCTCTTTCTTCCCCTGTACTTGTTTTACCCCTCCATCTCCGCACGGGCCTCTCAGCACGGGGTCCTCTGAGCAGCCCCCTCCATCCGCTCCTCGCCCCGCAGCTATTTCGGAGGAAGGCAGGAGGTATTTTTAGTGCTGCCGGCTCCCAGGAGAAGCTCAGAGCCTCTGAGCCGCAGCAGTGCTGGCGCCAGAGAAACTGCCGCTGCTCTGGCTGATATTTCTTGTCTAATTAAACTCAATCCATCCCGGGGGCTGGGGCTTGGCCACCAACTCAGCAAGGAAGGGAAGGAGCAGAGCAGAGAGCTGGGGGCTCTGGTAGATGCTGGGAACTGCTCTGTGAGCACGGGAAAAGGCAGGGATGCGACTTGGGGAGGTGGAGGCTGCTTTGTTTTGCCAGGTTTGGAGGAGCAAGACAGTCCCTAAAGCGGCAGTGAATGGAGTTTGAGGGGCGCAGAGCTCAGCCCTAATAGCAACGTTGGGTTGGAAGGGACATTGTTCATCACCCCCCTCGGTGCCAGGGATACCAGGATGTGAAGAACCCCCACTGCTCAAAGGGAGCCCCAGCAAAGAGGGATCCCCCCTTGTCAAACAAAGGCCAGAACAGAGCTGGAGCCACATGGCAGCCCCAGCACTCCCCAGTTAACCCACATCTGGTGAGCAGCACTGTGGTTATGCCTTCCCCAGCCCACCTTTGAGGACTGGGGGGGGGCACAGCTGTAGAAAACACAGCACCCTGAGGGTGGTGTGTTTTCACCCCACCCCACCCCCCCCCCCATGCAAAAAGAACAGAGCATTTATTCCTGTGCTCTCTTAGAATCCAAGATACATTCCCAGCAACCCAGACACCAAGCTGGCATTCCAAGCAACAGTATATTTTATATAACTGATTTTTTGTTGTTTTTTTTTACCACTTTATAAAGCCATACAATGAACTGCGGAGAATCAGACGTCTGTACAAAGGGGAAGACAAAAGCAGAGTCACATTCACACACGGACACGGTGCGACCGAAGTCATCTTTACACGCGCGACAACGCCATGGGCACAAAGATACAAAATATAACATATTTCTTTTCCATCTATATAAATACACAGAAAGGGGCAAGTCTGAAAGTTTTAAACTGTTCATTAACACTGATTAGCAAATAAATCTGTAACGTTCCCAAAGTAACAAAGACAACAGGAAAAAAGAAAAAAACCACACAAAACACCACGGCGTTGGATCCGCCAACAGAAATGTTGGGTTGCTTCCTTTTTTTTTTTCCCCTCTCCTTTTTAAGGAAAAGGAAAAAAAAAAAAAAAAAAACTAGTAACCCCAACCCAACCTCGCAATTTGCAAAACAAACGAACGGAATCAAACAAGCCCCTGCGGGCTCTTTTGCTGTCTGATCTCCCTGCCTGCTCCAACGGGAAGGGTTCCATTTGCCGATGATGATGCCGTCTGGGTTTTTAGGGCGGCCGGCTCTGTACCTGCCCGACCTGCTAGGCAGGGTGTGCTCCAGTTTGGCTGTTTCACTGCTAAAAAATCAATGCCTGGAGGCTGTGGCCACATCCAGGTGTTTCCTGGAAGCTGGGACGAAGCCTGGCTCTGCTCGTAGGACCCCTTCCCACAGCATCAATCTGCAGGAGGAGCTGGAACCGGGTTTTCTCCCCACCAGACCCTTTCAACTCCAACAATTCCTCAACTCCATGATTTTCCACGCTTGGTTTGATCAGCACGTTACATCCAGAGCAACCAAAACCTGGCTTCATTTGGTTGGTTACATCCAGTGGGGATGAATCGCTCACTGCACAAAGGGTGCATCCCTCCAGCAGGCAGCGACACAGCCAAACCCCCAAATAATTGCCGAGTCAGATGGGAGACCCCCAGGAGCCTTCCTGTAAGGCAGCAACACCGACAGCGAAGGGAAGAGGGGTGGGAATGGGAAGGTTCTCCAAAGAACAAATCAACACAAAAAAAAAGTGACGTATGACGAATGTACACACACACAAAAAAAAAATTATATATATATATATATATATATATGTGGGGAAAAGTGCGTTTTTAAGGATATCTTTGGCAAGAATATATGCAGTTCTTTGTGCAGGAAGGAGGGATGTGTTGGTGTGTGTGAGAGAGAGAACGCCTGGCGGTGTGGTTACAATGGGACACGCGCAGGGTGAACGCGCACAAGCTCAGCTCTCCGATACCACGACTGCATGGCAAAGCCAAAGAAAAACCAAAGGATCTCTTCCGTCCCTTCTGAAAGGAAAAATATTGATGCAGTGCTGGGCCCCCAACAGCCCAACTGGTGGGGAGTCACAGCCAAAAAATGTAACTTAAAAGGAGATAAAGAAGGAAAGTGCCTTAAAGGGAGCTGACAAACGCCCACTGACATTACTGGAAGAAGCTCTATGTTAAAAACTACTCAATGGTTAACGTTCGCCATTCAGACATAGGCTAAATCTCCGGCTTGAGCATCAGCATGGAGCCTTGAAGCAGGCGTGATGCTGCCAGCACCTCTGGGTGCTCCGATCTGCTTTGCCCTATGGGACAGGAAGGTGAAGGGGAGGCTCAAGCACCGAGGCAGCAGATTAAAATAAAATTACATTATTATCATCTCTTTTCTTTCTTAGCAGTGAGAAAACCAAGTCTGAAAAATAGAGACTTTCAAAAAATATATATTTATATATCTATAAACACAGTGTTTCCTCTAATCGGTTACCGGCAGGGTGAGGAGATGACGGGTGAGATCGTCTCTCATCTCGCTTGAATTTCGCAGAAGGAGGGAATCGCTTTTGAAACGTCATTAAAAAATAAAATAAAATATGAAAAGGTCTTCGCATCCATGTGGATAGGGGGA
Source organism: Alectoris magna (assembly GCA_030625065.1). Classification (NCBI taxonomy): domain Eukaryota; kingdom Metazoa; phylum Chordata; class Aves; order Galliformes; family Phasianidae; genus Alectoris; species Alectoris magna. The sequence goes on from CM060567.1 coordinate 10,963,027, forward strand.
GCCAGGAGGGGGGGATGCCCCATCCTCCCCGCATCCCACCGCAGTCTCACACCCAAATCCCCGCTACGCATCCATTGCCCGCCATACACCAACCAGCCTCTGGCCACGCCGGCCCCTCCACGCCCACGCCATCGCTGTCTCGCGCACACACACACGCACAAGGTCACACGCATGTCCCCCGTGTGGCACCCGCACGCCCCATCGGCGCTTCCCTTGCACCCAATTCACTTCTGACGTGCAGGTGTTTGCCCCCAGGGTGGGGGAAGGCGGATAGAACAGGGGGGAGAATCGATGCGCGGAAAGCAAAATATGGCAAAAAAAAAAAAATAATAAATATTTTCAGAGTGTCAATTTAACCTTTTTTTTCCTCCTTTAAGTTTTGTTAGCTTACAGTATTTTGTCAGTATAGCTCCTATATATATTATAGCTATCAAGGCAAGGGTGGTCTGAGGGAGGCGAGCTCTCTGGGGGGCTGCAGCAGTAGGAGTCTAATTGTTTGCCCCCAACAGGCTATCTGGGCCACTCTGCACCAAAACTTCTCCAAACATAAAAACCACAAAACACAACCTCTGGACTTCTGTGCTCACAGCACAGTGCTCAGCTCTGCCCCAAACCTGTACACTGCTCCCCACCAACCACCACCAGAACCATATCCGGGGCTGAGACCTCTGCTCCCCAACACCACAACACTCAGCCATAAGGGCACGGGGCCCTCAGCCCCTGTGCGCCCCCACACACATGGAAATGCCTGCAGTGCAGTGCATTCGGGGTGCACACCTTCAACCATGGGGAAGGCAGAGTGTGGCTCTCAGAGGACCTGTGGCCTCCCCACCGAGCCAAAGCTGCCCAGCGACTGCTGATCCTTTGTCGTTGCTTTTTTTTTTTTCCTAAATAAATTTTCTTCCTTCTCTCTTTTTTTTTTTTTTTTTTTTAACGTGGCCTCCAAAAATAAAAACAAGAAAAAGCGCCTGAGTTACTTGTAGTCATTCGCCTTTCGTGCAACTTGAACGTCCATGCAATTTAAAAACTGCTTGCACATCTCCAAAGAGAGAGATAGGGCCGGCCACGGGTCCGCTGCTCCACACAGGAAACCCACCTGTGCAAGCATCTGCTATTATTATTATTATTATTATTACTACTACATTTTTCTTTTTTTCTTTTTTTTTTTTTCCTGTTACAAGAATGTGTGACAGGCCACAGGAGAAAACTGTCAAAGAGGACTGGTGACAGGAGGGAAAAGGGGAAGATGGGCGAGGAGGTGCCTTCCTTCCTCCACCAGCCCAGGAGCATCCTCCTCCTCCAGGCATGGAGCGCAGGCGCTGCCCAGGAGTGGAGGAGATGCTGCATTGCCCCTCTGCAGGTGGACTCAGAATGTCTTGCCTGTGCTGGGCTCTGGGCCAGCAGCTGAGGGTAGCCCAAAGCCAAGCACCCAGGGGACAAGTGGGCTTGGGACCAAGCCATTGCATGCCCCAGCAGGGTGGCCAGCAGGTTTCGGTATAAGCTGGCAGGACCCTCTGCTGCAGCATGTCAAGGGGAGGTTTCCAACGGCATCTCCTCCAGTGTCCTGCAGACCTGAGCCCACGCTGTGGCAGGGAGTTATCCACTTCAGGCTGTGTCAAACATGCAGCAGATGTTCACCAACGAAGGCTTCTTTCATAGCTTTTGCTGTTTCATCTCTTTTTTTTTTTTTCCTCCGAATGACAACCCTGAGTTTGGTCTGGAGCAAACATCACCACTTGCTGCGGCCTCAGGACTGCGATGCCGAAAGCTGGGAACTCCTCTCACTGCCACCTTCACTTTGGTCACCCTTCCCTGCGGTGGGACATGCATCCGCATCCTCTCCCTGTTTGGCGTTGACTTCATGGCTCTGTTATATAGGTGTGTGGTTCGATTCTTCTATGTGTGTGTTAAGCTTGTGTCGAGTTTTTAGGGTTTTGGTTTGGTTTTTTGTCATTGTTTGCTGTTTTCCTCCACAATTCCAACCCTTCCCCCCCCCCCCATTTCACTTCCCTCTTCCACAATGCACTTCCTCACACTCCTTCTCGGATCAGCTCCAAGTCCTTCTCCAAAATTCAAGAATCACCCGCAAGCACCGGCTCATCTTTTCTGGCCAGAGCCAAGCATGACTCTGGAGACAAAGTTGACGATGGCCGCAGCTGGCTGGTCTGGGTCCAGCTCTGCAAAGAGGTGGCAGACGTTGTCTGTAGTGCTCCCTTGCTTCCTGGCCACGAAGCCAAAGAGCCTGGGGTGGGGAGAAGGAGAGAGGCTCAGTGGGGTTTGCCAGTGCTGCTCACCAAAGGAACACTACCACCACCCTCTTCCACATCCATCTCACATGGCCCACAAGGAAACATCCTAAGCCCCAAAGAGCCTACATGAAGACCAGCCTAATCCTCCTCTTGCTGCTGGTTCTTTGAAGACCAACACCCTCTTTGCCCTGACCATCCCAGCCACTCACCCCATGACTGTCCCCAAACAAGGACCTTGAGGCACATGAGGGATCCCATAACACTGGAAAGGCCACACGGGGACACCAAGAGTGCAGACCCACACACTGCTGCCCACAGAGCTGAATGAGACCATGTGGTTATTTCTGTCTGTCTCTCCCCCAATAAATGAAATGCCCTTTTTTTTAATTAGAACGTGCAAACTGAAGTTATAAATATGGGGGAACAGAATGTGAGACAGGCCCAGGCTGTGGCATTTCTAATTGGAGAGGGGAAGCATCCCAGCAGCTGGACATCCTAATAAAAACTCCTTCGCTAACACAATAGCTAAAATTAGTGGGAACTAACCCCCGGAACTGGGCTCAGTTCCTGGAGCTGTGCTCTCACGCTTGGGTGAAAAGTTCCCATAGCAAGGAGAAGAGCCCATCCCTCAGGCAACCAATTCCACCATGTGGGGGCATCCCCCAGCTAGGGGCTCCTGGAGATGATGCTCAAACCCAAGTGGGATCCACCCTGACAGCAACTGGGAGGAACTGAGCACACACTTACTTGGCTGGGCCACTGCCATCAGTTTTAGTCCACCTGCAAGGAGAATAAGTGTTAGGGATGGCGCCTCCTGCACATTACAGGACCAAGGGGAACAGAGAAAAGCAAAGACCCTGCTCCAAGCAGCACAGTGGCCTGGGGGAGGGAAAAGGGTAGGGGGAACACACTCCCCAAGGGGCAGGGAGCTTACTTTCGTTCCTGGGGGTCCAAATCACAGAAGGTGACAGTATTGAGAGGATAGTGTCGTCGGAAGAACAATCTGAAACACAAGGCACAGAGCATCATGGCCAGTCAGCCCCCACCTCTTTCCATCACAGCTCCCCTGGTTGTCCCCTAGGACACTTCACAAGTCAGGGCCAAGGCCCATGACCAGGCTCACATCCCTGAGGGACGTCCTTCATGCTCCCAGTCTAACACCCAAGTCCCACGCATGCCTGGACTTTGGGGACCCAGGGACATGGTAGCAGGAGCTCTTACTTCCTCTGGTTGTCTGTTAAGGTGATGCCTTGTGCAGAGACTTTGAAATGGACGATCGTAGCGGTCGGCGTGGGGTCTGCCACCAGTGTCTCTGCCACAGCCTTGGAGATGGCCTGCGGGCCGGTGAGCGACTCCATCTCCACTGAATTAATGAAGAGTACATTGCAGGCTGGAGGGGAAAAAGCAGAAGCGAGGTCAGCCACTGCTCCGGGCCACAGTCCCCCTGGAGTAGCCCCTCTCTACTCACCCGCACCCTGTTTGAGAAGGTCTGTGGCCGAGTTGGTGGTCGACGCAGCATCTTTCTTTTCCTCCATGGGATCTAGAAGAGATGGGACATAGTGCATCTGCCCCCAGCACCTGGTAGGTTTCTAGACAGTGGGCAGCAGCTATCTTCTTTCCAACTGCTGAGCATTAGATACCAGTACTGATAGGGCACTGGAGATAAAGGGAAAAGCTGAGCCTGGCTCTAAACCATCTGAGCACAGGAATGAGCCACGGCTCATAGCGCAGAGTATGTCCCCACTGTTGGTCCAGATGGGGAAACACAGCCCATGTGTGGTTCCTGACTGGAGGAGGAGCTCCCACCCCGAAGAGCAGAGGGGCAGTGCCACCCCATGCTGCTGGCCCTGGTTCTTACTTACCTCGGTCAGGAATGACCAGCTTGCAGGGCAGGGCCAAAGGCATGATGGAGTGCTGGTAGACCAGAGCCGACAAGCAGCCTAGGGAGAGAGGGAGAAGGTGAGCACAGAGCTGGGGAAAATCCTGCCCAGCACAGGAGCTTGTTGGGGTGTTGGTGCTCAGGGTGGACAGAACCACATGTGGCATTTTCCCCTCCCGGAAGCCACCGTGCCCATGAGGGCTCATCTCTACCCTGCCCAACAGCATCACATCCTCCAGAAAGCTCAGGGGCAGCTCTTCCAGATACCCTATTGCTCTGCTCAGACATTCCAGCAAAGGAAAGGCATCCCAACCACACCTGGGGTACTCACCAAAATTAGGCTCATTGGGGCATCCTTTTAGTTTCACACCCCGTGGGCTGGTCTCGATGAGGAAGTGCCTCACCAGCTCATTGGTGATGTCTCCTGAGAAGGGATCAAACATTGTCACACCAGACCTGCCCTCATCTTTCTCCTCCCTCCACCATCCCACTGCAATCCCATGGGCTCACCCACAGTCACCCTCCTGGAACCAGATCCTCTGCATACCCCAAGCTGTGCTGCTGGTGGGCCGTGCCCATTTCACTATGCCAAAGCCCAGGGGAAGATGTTCCCCAGCCCTCTATGTCTGGTATGTCCCTATGCCCTGTGGGGTGGCAGAGGCTGGCAGGGAGGGATGCTGCCGCATCAGCGCATACCCAAGGGCAGTCTGGCTTGGAAGCCCAGGCTGCCCTCTCAATAGAAACAATAGAAACCATCTCGGCGTGGGAAGGAGGAGGACACATAATACCTTTCTTGTTCTGCTGCATGACGGTGGGAGGTGGGGAAGCGACTTTCATGGCAAGGCCATAGGCTCCCCGGAAGGAGTGGCTGTCCCGGATGATGAAAGCCCCCGGCTCCCTGTCCTTCAGCAGCGCAATGGCTGGGGGAGAGAAGGGCAGAGCTCAGACCTGGCGTGATGAGAGGTGGCGTGCCCTCCAACACCAGCAAGCACACCCCAGCTCACTCCAAGTCCTTTGCCTCGTGTCACCTACACACCTTGTTCCCGGGAGATGTCTGGCTTGTACCAGTACTTGGAAGTGTCCTGCACAAACTTCACGTTGGCACGAGTCTCGGGGCTGATGTCTGCAGGAAGGGAGCAAGAGAAGAAGAAAGTCAAAGGAGACTCTATTGAAAACACTATGTGAGATTTGGGCAACTCCCACCTCTTTGGGAGTATGGGTACCTTCACCTCCATACAGCCCCAACATGTCACCTTAACCCCAACTTCATCTTCACTGGTAGCTCACGCCTCCCATGGGCTCTTTTCAGAATGAATGGTAATGCATTGGCACAGGCTGCCCAAAGAAGGTGGTGCAGTTACCATCTCTAGTTCAGGAACCACAGAGACGTGGCACTGAGGACATGGTTAGTGGGCACGGTGGAGATGAATTGATGGTTGGACTAAATGATCTGAGTGGCCTTTTCCAAACTTAATCATTCTACGACTCTATTTTAAGTTCAGTGTGGAGCCTGGAAAGAGCCCTTTGTGATCTGGTAGGAGATGCTCAAGCACTTCCCATCACACTCACTGCTATGCCAGCGCCAAGAGGTCCCCGCTCCCCATGGTGGCTCCTGGCCACTGTGGTCATGGGGCCATTGCAGGCGCCAGTGTGCCCACAAAGGGCCACCTGCTTGGCAGCCAAACCAGAGTGGCAGCTGGAGCCACTGCTGCCCCAGCGCTTTATTTCCCTCCTATCAGCCCGATCTCGGCGTCATGGTGGCGGCTCGTAACAGGAGCAGGGGACGGCGATACGGGCGCGGCAGCATGCAGGGCATGGCACCCCTTCGGAAACAAAGAGGGGGCCCAGAGCGTAGCACTGGGAGCTCCCTGGGGTGCAAACACCAGGAACGGGGCCGGGAGGTCAGCACGTCCCCATGGCGGAGAGAAGCCGGGCGGATATGAGCTGCCTGCAGGCGCTTTGATCTTCCCCATACACAAATCCCCACGCTGTTTACACCAGCATGACAGCGTGCTCCCGATGCCGAATTGGTATTTTTCCTGTTTGGATTCACCGTTTTTGAAAAGCAAAAAAGATCAGGAAACAGTCCGAGACTCAGCGGTGTCGCAAGTTCACAGCTGAGCAGGAGCACATCAGGACATAACCCTGTGGGACGGTGATGAGAAGGGGACATGGGACAGCAGGCAGCTGCAGAGGGATGGAGGTGACAGCATCCCTTACCTGGCATGGAAAACTTGGAGAAATCTGGCAGGGTGTGGGAGAAAGCCACAGCGCTGCCACTGCTGGGGCTGGACATGCCGCTGGAGAGGGGCGAGGAGGCCTTGCCATTGACCGTGGCATAGTTGGGCAGGCTGTTGGAGCGCTCGCCCGCTGACATCCGCCTCTTCTCAGGCAGCGCGGGCTGCAGAGTGGGGCTGCCCTGGCGGTAGGCGGCGGAGTCCGGGGAGGAGGAGTGCGGCGTGCTGGTGCCAGGATAGTATGCCGGTGAGACGGGGAAGGACGGCGTGGAGGGAGGCTGGTAGCCAGACGCACTGCTCTGCCGGGACAGCGTCGGGCGCCTCTCCTCCGGGCTGGAGTAACCGTACATGGGGCTGCCGGGAGGCACGGCCGCCATCTGATGCCGGGCAAGACTGGGGCTCCCCGGTGGCGCATGGGGGGACATGGCATGCCGGCCCAGCCCAGGGCTACCAGGTGTGCCGGCAACAGCGGGGTTGGCAGCTCTTCGCCCAAAGCCAGGGCTGGGTGGCGTGTTGGTAGCCACTGTCCGGTGCAGGGTGCGGGGACTCCCTGGCAGCGCGTGGACACCCACCACGCTGACCTGTGGTTGCTGCCGAGCCTGGGGGTCCGGCTGGAAGCCGGCTCGTCCGTCAGGGTAGTCAGGGCTGGCATAGGGAGAGCCCAGTGTTCCTGCTTGGAAAGATGATGGAGACGAGGTTTGGTAGCTGCTGTGAGCAGAGGGCGTCTGTGAGACAATTGGGGACCGGTAAGCTGGCTCAGCCACAGCGTGGGGAGGTGTAACCGTGCCGTGGGGGCTGCCCTCCGATGGGTAGCTGCGGAGCGAGGCACTGAGGAGAGATAGGGATAAGAGGATTCAGCTCCACTGTACTTCTGCCACTGGGTGGGCCCCTCCTCCAAGTGGGCACAGGAAAACTGAGGCATGGGACCAGCGAGCTGCTCAATAGCAGGGGTGGGATGGGTCCTGCCAGCTACAGGAAGCAATTGGTGGCAGCTTCACAGTTCCCAGACACATCAATTCTCCACCAAAATATGGGAGGAAAGAGCCTTTTCCCAGCTCCTCTCCCAGCAAAACACCTGGTTCTTTCATCTCCAATGGGCGGGGTGGGGGGGACAGGGATGGATGGCACCATCACACTACAAGGGAGCAAAGTTCCCAGGGTTAGGGGATTAGCACAGACTCTATGCCTCCTGCAGACCTACACCCCCATACTTACCCGTCCACGCTGTGGATGGGGCTGCTGGTAGAGACGGGGCTGGGCACAGTAAAGGAGTTGCCAAAAGCACCGTTCCTGGCAGGCACCTCCAGGCCCACAGGCTGGGCAGCTGGAAGGTTCCCTGCCCTGCCAGTCGTGGCTGTCCTGGCCACTGACTCAACATAGCTCCTGGGCTCTGCAGAGAAAGAAAAGAGGAAAGAGATGAGCCAGTATGGGAATGGGGCCATGCCCTTTCCTGTATCCCCATTTGAGCCAGAGAAGATGCCTGAACTGAGCTCCTCCAGCCCCCCATGGGCTGTGCAAAAACATGGGGCTCATCTCTGCTTTAGTATTCCTCCCTGGCACGCTGAAGACCCTGGGCACAGAGATGGAAGGGTCGTGCCCAGTGCCATACCCAAGGGCACACAGCACACAGGGCCAAGTGGTACGACTCATCAACACTCAGTGCCATGCCACAGCCCCTCAACCAGGCTCTGAATCAGTGTCCCTCCCAGACTGGGATGCCACAGGGCACACGTCGTGCTCATGATCATCCTCAGCCCCTAAAAATAGAGCCAACAGCACAGCACGGTACAGCCCACGCTGACTCACGGCAGGACCAGGGTGCTACCTTGTACAACCCATCTCCCCAAGAACCTCCAGCATCTGGAAACAGAGCAGCCTCAGCTATTTCCACTGAAGCATCCAACATTTTCCCCCATCCCTGCTTGAAACTGGAGCCTGTGAGCACTCCCAATAAAAGCAGTTTGTCCCGTGCCAGGAGCTTGGGCTGGGCATCCTTGCAGGTCCCCGGCTCCAGGCCGGCCATGCCCAAAGCAACTCCACAGCACTAATTAGCATTACAAACATTATTATTATTAGTCATAACAGCCAGGCTCTGGCTAATCCCACAGGCAAGAGAGCCAGTGAGGCCAACGCACAGCTCTGTGCTCAGGACTGCAAGGAAAAAGATGGTCACAGGATCCCCTGATCCTCTCCATGTCCCCGTGCCAGTGTCCCATCTGCCCGCAGGAGGAATCGATGCTGTGCGACTCATCTCCCTGCCCAGCCCAGGAAAGAGCCAAAACCAGACTGAAGACGTCAGCTTGGGCTGAGCACCCAGCAGGGCACACGGTCAGAGTGACAGGGACAAGGCAGTGCCCAAGGAGACAGCTGGGGCAGCTGCAAGAAACACAGCGTTGCTTGGGTAATTAAATTAATTTTGCAACTACTCACATCTCCCACCAGTCTCCCCACCCCAGCCTAAAATTAGCCAGACAGTACATATGAGTCAGCCTGCAAGAGGTTAAAAGCAAACGGCTGCGAAAATACCAATCCCTCCTGTAAACGTGGAGGCTGCAGGGAGGCAGGAACAGGGCTTGGGGACAGCGGCAGCAGGGAGGAGAGCCCACGTGTGTGCACGTATACGTGCCATGGTGACATGTGACACCGCAGACACGTGTTGAAGTTGTTTAGTTCAGTACAGAAAAAGAGGGAGGGGGAAAAAAAAGAGAAGTTTGGGGCAGGATTTTTTTTTTCTAGGCTGAAAACTCAGCTCTCGCTTCCTGGTGTTTTCTTGGAAGAGGCTGCAGAGATGGGAAGACAGGAGGGGAACAGAGAAGCCATGTGTCACCTGGGGGGTGGGCAGTGATTTGGGAACACCGATCAGGGCTGTGAAATACCCAACCTTGTGCCTAAAGCCTTCCTGGAGGGTGCAGGCAGCCCCATGCTCCAGCGCTGTCCATTAAGGGGTTGGGAGGGGGCTGAGCACATCCCCCTGGTCCCAGCGGAACAGAAACCCCATGGAGCGGCATGCTGAGGGTGTCCTGGGTTCAGGGGAGCTGCTGGTGGGGGCTGCATCCTCCCCAAACCATGTCCAACCTCTCCCATCCAAGCCACAATGCCATAGGGTGAACCACACTATTCTTTTAGCGCCCAAAATTACATCTCCTTTCCCAATCAGCCCAGAGCAGTGCCACCATCCAAGCCTTCCCCATCTTGCTGGTTGCCCCTGTGTCCTCCAACTATCATCTCCACATTTCCCATAACCTCCCCAAAGCCAAAACACCAGATTCAGCCCACACACACCACCACATTATCCAAGAGGTTGCAAGACAGAAGTAAGCAAGAGGTTGGCAGTGGCCACTTTCATAGCCACCACAAGGACACCCGTGCTCTGGGCTAGCCACCAACACACCAAGCGCGTTGAGAACCAAGGAACGGAAAAGGAGAACTTCAGAGAGTGGGAAAGAGAGGGCTGGGAGACATAACACGGGAGGAAAAAGCTGGGATTTGTCCCAGCTCTTCTTCCTCTGGTGTATCCAAGAAGCTATCACTGAAAAATCAGCCCTGGGACTGGAATATTTGTGTTGTTTTCCCAAAGCAAACACTTTCACCAGCGTTACACAACGTGCAGGTTGGCGTTATTTGCATTTTGAGGAACTCCCAGGGAGAAATGCTGACAGAGCCGCAGGAAGTGCAGCAAACATGCCGAGAGGAGACATCCCCTCCCTGAGAAGGATCTGGAACAAATAGTTCCCTATCCTGGCCCTGAGGGCCCAAAGTTTCATTAAAGATGAAAGTAAAACCACCCAACAACTGCAGGCGGCACTTGGGTAATGCAAGGCACTCTGTTCCAAGGCCATGTGCCACGACAGAGCCACACCATTGCTGGGGGGAACCCAGGCACTGAGCACCCCAGGGCCAGACCATAGCATCCTCCGTTCTCTAAGTGATGGGCACTCACAGGGGAGAGAGCCAGGGAAGGAAAAGCCTTTCTTACCTTCTTCAGAGTCAGCTCCCGCCTCCCCTTCTAGCTCTGAGAGATGGAGGGGAGTGATGGGAGCCGGGCAGAGGTGGAAGAAGGGAGGAGTGAGACAGAGAGAGAGAGAAATCTGAGTTAAGGCAGCACTGCTTTGCAACAGGAGCACACAGAAGGCAGAGGAGAGCCCCACACCTTCCAGACCCCATATATCTCCAGCATCCAGAGATGATGTCCACAACCCTGCATCCCCATGTCCCTATGGGAAGGTCCCCACAATGGCCTGGCCCAAGCACAGAGGAAGAAGTGCCTTCTCCATCCGATGGAGCCTCCACCCAAGAGGTGTCCTCACAGATGTCCCCCAAGGAAAGCCACCCACAGTCCCCACCCTGCACTCACCTCCCACTGGGTGCAGCAGGATGTCGGCTGGGTTATGGGGTTTCAGCCCCAGTGCTGAGAGAGGAGTCTTGGCCAGGCCAGGTGGAGAGCGCACTGTCGGCACCGGGGTGAGGGGAAACAACAGCGTTAAGGGCAGGATAGGAGGGGAAGCTTCAGAAAGCCTGGAGCTAGTGCTGCCAGGGAGGTAAGTCCCATCCCACCCATTGGCTGCACTCGGGACTGCCAGAAAGAGGGGATGCCCAAGTTTGTACCAGCATCACCACTTGAGGATGCACAAAGGCCAGAGTGTGCACAGTCTGTCCCATTTGGAGAGTAGCAGGACACAGAAGGGGAGCAATTCCCAACAGGGCAGGCAAAGCAAAGCCCCCATCTTTCAATCTTGTCCCACCACAGGCATGAAACCTCCATCATCATCCCATTCCCCCTCCTCAGCCCTCCCATCCAACCCACCCCTCTGCCCACCCCTACGCTTGGATGAGCTGAGGCTGGGCTGTCCCTGTACACCCCGTTGCTCTAGGACTGCTAATACATCCACTACCCACAGAACAGCTCGACAGGCAGGTGATTATGTTTGTACAGAGCTCATTCTCCAAGGGGAGCCAATGCACATGGAAGCTCTGCATCCCCAAGCCCATACATACATACCAGTGGGAGCTGCCTATGTATGCATGGCGATGGCTGCACCGGCAGTGCAGGATGGTTGGAATTAATGGGGCATGGTTGTTCCTCCTATCCCCTCCTATCCCGTAGATTTGCCTCATCTCCCCAGTGCTGCTTTCCACCAGCCCTACCAACATCCCAGCTTGCTCACCCTCCCCAGCATTCACCTTAGAGTTTCTTCCACCATCAGCAATTGAGCATCCCAACTTGCAGCAGGGATGCCAGGAGGCGGTGGGTGGTAGGAAAGGCAACCCCCTCCCCTGAGGCCACATCTCAGGGCAGCCTCAGTCTGGAGCAGCCAAGTCACTGGGAAACCTAGCTTTGGCAGGTGGCTGACTTCCCCCAGTCTAGTCTCTTGTCAATGTTGGCAGACAAACTATGGGGTTCTCCCAGGGCCAGGGACAGTGGTGTCCCTGTGGAGAGGAACAGTTCCTGGCATCACCCCTGGTGGAACTCTAGCGCCTGGTGGAACCCTAGCGAAGCCTGAAAGCTTGAGCTTCAAACTTCCTCCTTGACTTTCACTGGACAAGAAATGCTGCCTCTGGGCCCACCTCCCCAGCCAGGCTTTTCTGTCACCTCTGAGAGTGACTCATCCCTCAAAATGAGTCAGTGTCCCGCTGCCAAGGGCCTGCTGGGCCCAAGGAACAACAGGGCCATTTCTGAGTTGCCAAATGCCCCGGGGACATTCCCACACTCCAATCGCTGCATCCCATGAAACAGGACTCAAACATCAGTGGACAGACAGCAGCAGTATGGGGAAAGCAGCCTGATCTGCAAAGGGCATCAGCATTGCCGAATGGGACCAGGACACGGGCTGATTGCCAGCCTACAGAAGGTTATTTTGGGAGGGCAGAGAGGTTACCATCTTTTCTATGGGTTTCCCAGTTGACCAGCTGCTCCACTGCACCGGGGGCCGTCACCAGAGCGAGTCACACAAACCCGGTCCCCACAAACCCACCACAACTGCACAGCTAGGGTTAGAGAGAAAGGAGCCAGAGGAGCAGAGACAGAACACATGCAACACCCTTCGCAGCCCTATGCCATTCCTGCCCTAAAAACAGTGAGCGGGAAGTGGGACAGTGTGCAAGAGTCTTCCCTGAGCCTCTGACCCTGCATCCCCTGCTGGCCTCTTATTGCTCTATAGCTTTTGCGCCATGCTGGTAGAAAAGATGGGGAGGTGCAGGAACGGGATGGTGCCATCTCTCTGATTCTGCCCCTCTCTTCATCCCTTCTGCAGAAACATCCCAGTGAGCGGAGGATGGGAAAAAGCCAACAGGACAGCACCAAGAGTGAAATGCAGATGGTGGGATGAGAAGGAGAGAGAAGGAGGAGGAAGAGGGAGAAGAGGAGTGAGCGATTATCGTGGCAGTGGGTGTCTGGAGCCCGGAGCTGTCTGACTCTTGGCAAATTTCTGGTTTGACGAATGCCACCCACCGAGCCCTTCCGCCTCCCGGAGCCGCGGCACTTACGGGAGTCGGAGTAAGGGGTTTGCGGCGAGACAGGGAAGGCTGGGGTGGGGGGAGAAATCTCACCGCCGCCAGAGGTCGGGCTGCTGGGGGAGGCACTCTCCATCTCCTCGAAGGCTTCCTTGTAGCTATGGAGGTGAGGCTGGCGGGAGAGCAGGAGAAAGGGTTGGTCCCATCTGCGCAATGGGCGCAAACCTCCAGAGGAAAAGCTTTCACCTCCTCATCAAGAACGCGTCGTTAAACCCCGACCCTCCAGGATGCTGCCTCCCAGCCTTCCCTCTCCCCACCAGCACTCCCAGCACCAGTACCCAGCGCACCTCCTTGGGCCTCCCTCCGGGGTTGGCCGCGATGGTGCTGACCACCTCGGGCGAGAGGACAGTGGGGCTGCGGGGAGAACCGGGCTCCGGCGAGCTCTTCTCATAGTGGCTGTCGCTGGGTGTTCGCCTTCGGGCAGAGATGGTGCTCTCCTCTGGGGACTTCTCCCGGGACTGCACCCCTACAGGCAAGCACAGGGCACGGGAGAGGGTTGAGGAGGTGCCAGCTGGGATGGGGCTGCTGGGAGATGCTCCAGGGCTTGTCCAAGAAGGTCTGGAGAAGGGCCTTTGCCCGGCAGAGAGGGCAGCTTCAGCACTCACCTGCTCCCGTCCCACAGCAGCAGAGCTAGTTTTGAGCCACATCAGTTCTGCTCAGCAGCAGCAGCAAAGAGGCAAGCGAAAAAGCAAGCCAGGGCTGTGGCTTGGGGCTAGTTTGCTGCATTATCCCAACCAAGCACTGTGAGTCCTGAGTTGAATCCATAGCATTCCCTAGCATCAGATGCATGAGGTGTGAGCACCGCAGAGCATCCTGCAAGCAGCCCAGAGCTCAGTGTAGCACAGAGGGTCCTGGCTCCCTGAGGCTGGTTAGCTCACACCAGTGATCCCAGTAGGCTGGAAGAAAGGCCAGGAATGGGGACAGAGGAGCTTCAAGAGTGGGGTGAGGGACGCAGCATGGTCCGAAAACAACCTTCACACCACCCAGCCCAGCACTGAAGCTTCTCCAAATAAGAAGTGCCCAGGGTGGCTGCGGTGCTGGGTTTGGTGCAGAGGGCGCAGTGGGGGCCATGCAGAGCACAACTCATAGTTGTGTTCTCTCTGTGGACCGTCCTGGGGGCCTGCATGGCAGCAAGGTGATCCCCAACCTCAGATGTGCTGCCGAGGTGACACAAGGTGACACAGGGACTGGCAAAGGTGACAGCACTGTCCCCTCTACTCTTCCCATGTGCTCTGCTGAGAGAGGCAACTGCAGCAGGGTAAAAAGAGAGGAAAAGGGAGGGGGAAAAAAAACCAACAAAAACTGAAAAAGTAAAAGAAAAAAAAAAAAAAAACAACCAAGAGGCCAGCAGAACACTCCAGGAAATGCACTTCTCCAACACCAACTCCTTTCCCACGGGCTGGCGGAGCGCAGGCAGCCATCAGCTGCTCCTCCTGCTCATCAGGGCTCTGCGCCTCGCGCCCGCTGACCTCTCCTCCCACCCACCCCTGCACTCGCTCAGCGCACGGCCGCAGCCCCCGGCTCCTCCAGCAGCGAGGGAGGGAGGGAGGTGGCCGGGTGCATTTCGAGCTAATCAGCGCAGTTAATGGCAGCAACAATAAAATCAACGCTCTGGGGAGCAGCGGCCCGGCTGAGAGGCGGGGGACGCGAGCCAACGGGGCTGGCTCGAGCCGCGGAGGCGGCCTGGAAAATTCCACTCGGAGCGGCTTTGAAACACAACTCCTCGATCCCTTCTGCAGGTGCTCGGGGGCAGGCGGCGCAGAGCCCGTGGGGGGGGTCTCCGGGATACCGTGCCGCAGGGGGAGCATCGCACCGGGACACCCCAAACCCTTCTGCCCAGCTCCTCGGGCTCCTCCAGTTGCACATGCCTGCCTTGGCTCGCTTTGGGCACCTTGTGCTCCAGGGCTGTCCCCCAGCACTGCTGCCCTGGGGTGTCCCAACCCAGAGCTGCTGCATTAGGATGGAGAGGGGAACGTGGGGCCAGTCCCAAGAACAGACTGCTTTTCGGCGCTCGGATGCCCAGCAGCTCGCAGGCTTTTTGCTGCTCCACTCCCCAGAAATGGAAAACAGACGGGACGGCAGGGAGGGGAGGGAGGAGGGGAAAAAAGGGACTCATTGTTCAGGAGTTAGGAGTGGGAAACTTCACAGGCTGCTCGGAGCGAAGCCTGGAGGAAACCCAGGCTCTGCACACAGCCTCCCGACCCCTGGGTGATTTATGTGCTGGAAACTATGCTTGAAAAATAAACCCTCCTTTCCCGCAAAGCCGTGCCCCCTCGGCAGATGTGCAGCCCTGCTCGGCCACACAGCAGCTCCCCAAGGACGCCTTGTCCCTCTGCAGGAGCAGCGTGCCCCATACCGGCACAACAGGAGTGGCCAAAAATGGGGAATACAGCATCCTGTCCCCATTCTGCACCCCACACTGCTGTCCCTTCCCCAGGGTGATGTCACCCCCAGGAACAGACAGAGGTAAAAACTCGTTCCCTCTCGGTATGGAGAACAGCAGCAAACGCTGCCCTACAGCGCTCACCACAAGACCCAGATTTTTCTGTCCCACTGTTCACAAACACATCTGCTCTCCTCTATCCTAGAGTACTTCATCAATGTGGCATCAATGTTTCACCCCAAACAGCACCGATGCAATGTCCCTGCTGTGAGCAGCACACTCCAGCATTCAACCTTGCCTTCGATTTTCCAGCCCATCCCAAAGGAATTCATGTCAACACCACAGACCAGAGCCCAGCCTGTTTGGGGACAACTCCAGGACCGATTCAGCCACGTTCCCCTGTGCCAAGGGCTTGGTAGGCTCAGACCTCTTCCATTCTCTTGTGGGGCTTCCCCTCCCTCTATCCCATGTCCATGCAACACACGGAGCACTCGGCATGCAGGCAAGGAGGGGGAAGAGAGAGGGAAGAAGGGAAAAGGAAAGAGGAAATAAAAGAGGAGACAGGAAGGAGAAGGAAGGATGAGTAGGGAAAAGAAAGGAGGAAAAGGAAGAAGGAAGGAAGGAGGAAGAAAGGAGAAAGAAGTCTTGAGGAGGAAGGAGGGAGGTGGAATGAACAAACCAGAGGAGGAGAAGGACCGTTGCTGGTTCAGAGGAGGACGGGGGGCTTTGGTGCTCTTGTTGAGGTCCCTGAGCTTGGCGTTGTACTCTGCCAGCATACCAGGACAGGGTGCAAGGAGTGTGGGAGGTCACAGGGATACACGCAGACCCAATGGGAAGAGGAAGGGGCAGACAGGACAAATGTCACAAGATACAACAGGGAGACAGAGAGAGAAAAAATGAGATGATTAGTCGGGCTCCAAGAGATGAGCCTGAGGTCGCCTGGGGTCCAAGGGAGCTTAAGCCCCACTTGGAGCTGCCCTGACATCACCCAAACTGCCAGGAACATTGCCTCACCTCACCCCTCCCCTATAGCTCTGGGCACTGCTTATACACTAACAGGGAACACTGTGGCTCCCAGCCACACATGGCCTTGTGCAATGCTGTCGAAGCCCTGACACCGTCCCCTTGCGGATGGCACCACACAGGGCCCATCCATCATGAGATGAAAGGATGGAGGAAGGGGACTTGAAGCACAGCAGAATCAGGGTGCTGGGGATGGAGGAGGTGCGAGATGCTCCTCGTCACCGCGCCAGCACACGCAGGCAATTTATAGCAGCTGAGAATGTAAACAAACCCGTCCGTGCCTGACTTCCAACAGCGTCCCCTCCCATGCCCAGCACTGGCTTGGGGACACTTCGTTCCTGGCCAGGGGTCAGCCCGCCCGCCCTGTCCCCACTGGCACAGACAGCCAGACTGGGGACAGGTGGACACAGGCTGGGGCCATCCCCATTCGACTCTCCTCCACGGGACGCTGAGGTGGGACGGAACCCAGCCCAGCACTCAGGACCCTGCCCTGGCCCCCTACACTGCGGCAGGATTTCCAGTAGATGCCATCATGCATCCATTTCCCACCCACCCCAGACACTATCCCTCCTCCTCTGAGGGCTTCCCTCTTTTCCACTCTACTTTCTCCCCCTACTCGTAGTTGCTCAGTGGGTTGGGGTGGGGGGGGATCTTGTTAAAATGTTCAGCCCAGATGTACAGCGCAGTTTGGGCATCTCCATACCCTTGTGTTTGTTTAAAGCCCTGGCTCCCTGAATACCTCTGTTGGTCTTGAACTCTCAAGATGGGGTTCAGATGGATGCAAACTGCCACCAATGCCCCGTCCTGCCCCACAGTGCTGCCCCCCACCCTGGGGCAGCGGTGACTCAGCCCCAGTGCTGGGTGGGTTGCCACTGTTGGATTTTTCCAGCCAAGCCCTCTTCCCCCTCCCTTCAATACCGGGCGAGTTTTTGGACTGAGCACAGAGCTGGAACGGACGGAGCTGCCAAGCCCCAGCATCACAAGCTGGCCCCAAGCCTGGACACATCCCCAAACTTTCCTAAATGTCGCTCTGCAATGAAACAACTGCTTGCTTGAGCAGCAGGAGTGAAGGCACCAGTGCTGCAGCAGCTCTTTCTTGGGGGCCGGGGGGGGACCCGCTGTGTCCTCAAAACCCCCACAGCTGGAGACAAGGGCAGGTGGGCAGTCAGAGCACAGTCTTCCAGATGCTGTTGCCCCTTCCTGCCCCATCACAAGGCTGGGAGCCACATGGCAACCCCTAGATGGTGAGCTGTGCCAGGGGGTGTTCAGCACGCAGCACAGGCTGCCCCCTCCCTGAGATCGGTGCTGGCTCAGTCCCAGGCTTTGACCCAGCACAGATGAGGAGTCACCATCCCCCATCCTCACTGCCACCATGCCATAGGGCTCATCCCCACACCACCCCTATGGGCTGCAGCTGCTTGGGACAAACGTCCCCTCCCTGTCCCCCCAAGGAATCAAAGCATCCTACCTGCCACCCTGTGGGCCACCAGCCCTTCCAGATTCAAAGGCTCTTCTCCCGATCTTGACAGGTCTTCATAGCTCTCCAGTCCCTTGTGGGGCAGCTGGCTTTGTGCTGGCACAGTGGGGGAAGGCGGGGAGGAGACGAGAAGCTGCTGAGACCCTGCAGGGCTGTACGAGGTGCTGAGCGGAAGGATGCTCGCTGGTGCACTGCCATAGCTCCGAGGCTCTGGCACTGGTTGGTAGCTATAGGGAGTATAGGTTTCCCGGTACTCATGCACGGTGTAGTCTGGCTCTGCAGTACTTCGAGCTGCAGGAACCAGTGGACCAGGAGAGTAGGCTTTGGCCAAGGGATCAGTGCTCACAGAGGTACTAAAGGACCTGGGCTGGACCACTTGTGGGGCTGGCTGAGCATAATGACCACTGAGTGGCTGCGCCGACAGTGAGGAGAGCATGGCAGCCGACTTGTCCTGGCGGGCGGCTGCGGAGGGGACACTCTGCGACTTATGGACGGAGGGTGCAAGGTCCAGCATGAGGACATCAAGTGCTTCAATGGACTGCTCGATCTCCCGGCGCGATGGAGCCCGGGGGAACTCGGGCATGCTGTGGCTGTGTGGGGGCAGGGGCTGCAGCGGGCTGGGTTGGGGGCTGCAGCTGGACAGGCTGGGGCTGTGGCTCTCCAAGCCTCCATCATGCAGCTGGGACGGCGGTCGGCTGCCACCCTGCTGCTGCCAGGAATTCAGGCCCCGCTGCACGGCCTCCCGGCTGCTGGTGCTGCGAGCCGGAGCCTGCGGTAATGCTGGGTTCGCTTCGTACTTGGCCGTCCCCACAGCCGGGAAGGACTGTGAGCGGTGGGCACTGGGTAGGTCATAACCATACAGGTATGGCTGTGGCACCGGAGGCTGGAGCCAGGCCGGCGAAACTGAAGCTGGCTGCCGCTGCGGGTACCCGGCCAGGTGCTCCTGTGCAGACGCTGAGGGCCGTAAGTGAACCAGAGGGTCACGGAGGTGGTGGCCCATCAGGGTATTCTGGTTGCTATAGGGGTAGGCACCATTGGAGAGAGATTCGGCCTCATAAAGCCCTTCCTTCAGCATCTTCTCAGCCCCGTTGTAGCTAGCCGGGCCGTTGGGCAGCGAGGAGAGGCTGCCCACCCGTGGCGCCTCGTGGAAGCCAGCCTCGCTGGCAGTGGTGGTGCCGTCCAAGGACGAGAGCGTGCCCAGGCTGCCCACGCTGTGCCCATCCTGGTTGGGCAGTTCGTCATCCAAGATGTCCGTCTCCCGCTCGGCCAGCAGTGGCGTGCCAGCACCATTGACGTGCACCTGGGCCGGCACCACATGGCGGCCCGGCCCAGCGGGCAGGCGGGCAGGTGCGGGGCCCGGCACGTGGTTGTGCATGGGTGCCGTGCTCTCCAAGCCAAAGCCAACCAGGAGACGGTCCAGCTCCCGCTTCTCCTCGGGGCTCAGCACCGTGTGGCCACCGGGTGCCCCGGGAGCCCCCGGCTCATCCGTCCGGTCAGTCTTGGTGGAGGCGGTGGAGTTGCCTGAGTCGCTGCTCACCGACAGTGTGTGCTCCACGTGGTTGGGGGCTGCTGAGAGGGGGAGGCGGGCGGCGTTGACAGCGCCGATGCTGCCGTGCAGGGAGTCTTTCTTCTTCACTTTAGCGTAGAGGCTCCCGTCCAGGGGCCCTTGCGTGTGCCCAACCTCTGCAAGGGGAGAAACGAACACGAGACCCCAGATCAATGGCTGGCTCTCTGCACGTAGCTAATGGGTCCCATTAGCCGGTGGTTTCGATCTCTTCCGTGCCGCCGGAGTGCTTAACTACCAGCATGGCCGTCTCCTCCGCACCTGGCGCGGTCCCGCGGGCGCCGCCACACACAGACGCCGGTGCCAGGCCCCCTCCCCGCGCCCCCGTGGCTCCGCGCTGTCCTTCCCTGCCCCACAAGCACCGCATGCTCCGCCGACATCCAGCAAACAGCCCCCCGGCTCCGTGCAAAGTCCGTGGCTATTCTCCTCCCGGCCCCACCGGTGGGGAGGGCTGGGGTTGCTGATACCATTGGACGTTGCTTAACCGCTGCACTCAAAGGGACACACTGGGGTACTGGAGGGCAAACAGGGACCGTGGGGGCAGTGCATGCACACAGACTGCAGGAGGCCAGGTGAGGAGGAGATGCACTCAGTCTGGCATGGAAGGCAGATGGACCCAAGACCCACCTGCCCCCTCCTGCCTGCTCCTTCCTCCCATTCTCCTCATAGACTACACATGGATCTAGCCCAGCCACCCATCCTTGACATTTTCTTCCCTGGCTACAGCAAGGCTCCCACCCTTTCAGTTCTTTCCCTTCCCTCTTTCAGGGTGGGTGGATCTGCTCCAGGCCTTCTCCAGCGGCCAGACGCTGCCCAAAAGCTCCCACACAAGCAGCACTTCTCCCCAGCCCCAAGCACACAGCAGCTTCTCCCTGGGTAGGCACAAGACATCGCACAACTCAAAACCGTACTACAGCAGCATCACCAGTGCTCTCATGCCCTGCGCCAAGCCCCCCCAGATCCCAACACCACCACTTCACAACAGGTCACCCAACCCTTAGGAACACAGCGAGACCCTGGCCACCGCAGTGGCACTGAGGACAGCCCCCCTCACCATGCCTGTCCCCCACAGCAGCACGCACAGCACTGGCTGGGCTGCAGACTCTTGTTTTTCCAGCTCCCCGACAAGGTTTCCTGGAAGGGGCTGTGAGCAGCATTAAACACTTTCTTTTGGAGGAAAAAATGACTCTTCGCTGGCCGGGGGCCAAGCGGCTGACTCAGGAGCGGAAGACAGCCCTAATGCGATAGTGTGAAATCAGAGCACTCCTATCTGCGAGCAAAACACTTCCGAAAGCCAGTCCTGAGCAGGGGCACGGGGCCCCGTCAGCCAATCCCTGTCTGCCTTTGGGGACGCACTCACCCCATGCCACGACCCCTCCTCACCATACACAATGCCCAAAACACAACCTACCGAGACAGCCTGTTTCAACTCCAGGAAGAGCCCCTCTCAGCATCAGTTTTCCGCTTGCAGGTCTCTGTTGGCAACCCAGGAAGGCAGCTGAGCCCCGAATCCCCCTGGCCTCGAAGGTGGGGTAATGCAGCAGGGACAGTAGGGTCCCCCCTTGGCATGCAGTGTGGAAGGATGAGGATTTTTGTGCTCTTCCACACAGCCAGGAACTGGCAACATTTGACTCACAGCAGGGAAAGGGGGAAAGAGGGAGGGAATCCCTTCCAGGGGAGGAAGAAAGGAAAAAGTAGCGTGTCCAGTGGCAGCATCAATGCCAGAGAGGCTGAGACATCGCCCAGAGCTGGGACATCGCCCAGCCCTTGTCTGATGGCACTGACGGGTGCTGGCCAGTCCCGAGAAATAGGGCAAGAGACGAAGGGGGCTGGGATAAATAGGGCAAGGGAATAGAGAGGAAAAGGGAATAAATAAATATAAATGAAAGCACGTGGCTCCAAGGGGAAAAAAAAAAAATAGATGGGAAAGGCTTTAATTAGTTTGTAGGCTGGGAACCGCCCCACTGCTGGGCGAAACGTCTCGAAAGCAGGGTCTGCAAGGGGCACAACTCACCACGAGTGACTGTTCCACCTGCCTTGCACCCTTCAGCCTGATGAGGACACAGCAGTTTGGTGACCTCCATCCCAAGAGTGGCTCTGGGGTGGCAAGCGAGGAAGTCCATGCCCCCTGCCCCACACCTGACTGCACACCCTGTCCTCAACCCCATGCCTCCCCTGGGCTCTGACAACAAGAGGTGAAGATCTGCTGCTCCCTGCCACCTCTCCATACCACTCCTGGACCATGCTGCAGTGAGAAGTTAACTCCCCCAGAAAACAACAAGAGAGGAGGGTACAGGCTGCCTCAGCCAGCACTGCCATACCCAAAGCGGCAGGAATCCAAGTCCCTGTTTGCAAGTGGCCACAGCTCCCAGCAAGGTCAGGCTTCATCCTGAAGGTCAGCACAGCTCCAGCCCAGAGGGTTGTGGTCTGCCCAAGCTCAGCTCTTGGTGTAGCTCAGGGCTGGCTGGGGGAGAGCCTGGGGATCCTTCTCCTGCAGCCCCCCTCACTCAGACTGGGAGAAAACCCAGCCCACAGCAAACAACATCAGGAGAGGAGCTCAGCCCAGTGGGTGGTAAAGAACACACGTCCCAGATCTGAGAACCCACCTCATGTCTGTGCCCCACGCAGCACCACGCTCCCACACAAATCCTGCACTCGTGTCGAGGACAAGGCTGGAATACTATCACATCTCTCCCAAACCAGTCCCCAGCAGCATCTCATCTGCTGCCACCGCCCCACCATGTAGGACCACACGGGAAGAAACCAGGGAAGAGCTCACCTCTCCACAGCTCTGGTCTATTTCATGTGCCCAGATATGATGGCAAGAAGTAACCCCAGCCCCTGAGCCAGGGGTCACTATGGCCATGAATTCCATCCTCTCCACCCCAAGCCCTCCCCTCTCCCAGTCCATCCAGCTCAAAGAAAAGCAAACGCAGGACTTACCAAAGAGCACAGAGAAGAAAAGATCCTGAATGAAGAGAAGGAGTGGGCAGCAAAATCCCTTTCCTTCGCTCCTTCCAGGGGACCTGGCGCGGTGGCAGCTTGAGCGGCGCCTGCAGCCAGCTCCGTGCGTCCGTCCGGGACAGGAGCTGATGGCCGGCGCTGGCTTTGGGCTGGCGTTTGTCCCTTTGGCTTTGCTTTCCCTCTCACGGAGCTATTCCCCACTGCAACGCTGTGTCCCCGGGGCCAATTTAGGGGCACCCCGAGCGCAGTGGGGGGACCGTGAGGCTCAGACCTGGCGCAGCAGCAGGGAGCGAGGGCAGGATGGAGGAGGGAAGGACAGAGGAGGCTGGAGGCGAGGAGGTGCCGGTTCCCTCCCCTCTGCCCAGACCACACAGAGGCAGTGGGGAGGCGTTCAGGGGCTGCCAGAGCCCCAGCCCTGTTTAACCCAGCGAGGGGCGAGCCGCCATGGAGGGAGGGCAGGGAGGACAGCCGGACAGACAGCTCCTGGTTATGAATATTAAGTACTTCCTCCAGAGGCAGCCAGCGCAGCGCCACGTTAACCATTTCCTCAGCGTTGCAGACAGATGGACAGATTCCCCCGAAGGAGCTGGACAAACAGCCTGCTCCCTTCACACCGCAGCATTGCCCGCTGCAGGAAGCCCCCAGCCCAGGGACCCTCCAGCTCAAAAGCCCCCCCAAGCCCTGCCCGGCTCTGGCATCACGTCACACCTGTCCCCAGAAAGCTGTGACACATTCCATGTGGGAGGAGGGGGGTGGCCTTTTGGGCCACACGTGATGCTTTAAGGAGGCAGACCCAAAGCTCTGGCTGGAGATGTGAGTATCTCCTTCTTAAACAAGTGCCCAGATCAAAAGGCGCAGAAACCCTTCCAATGGCCCCATCAGCTGAACCTGACCTCCCTTCCACTCTCCCCAGAATGTGCATTTCCCACACCGCCATGAATGACGATGGGAGCAGCATTTCCACCCAAGCCCTCAATTCAGAGCCTGGTTTCCTCAAACACCGGTGTGTACCATGCATCCTTGCACAACTTTTTTGCTTGCTTTTCCACCTTTCGATTTTTCACCCCAGGTTCCACAGCTTTGGGCACACCAAGAACCCCCCAGACACACTCCAACAGTTTAAGGACCATTTAAAGAAGACAGAGAAGGGGCTGAGCTCCTACCGCCCACCGAGCACCCTGTCTGCATTCTGCTGTGACCCCCACGCTCCAGCTCTACCGTCCAGCCAACCCATGGATGCTTCACCATTACCCCATGGGGAATAACCAGAAGAAAAGAGGAGAAGCTCCCCCTGGATCCAGCCCCAGCCCTCTGTGCCCCCCAACACCCACCCGCTGAGCCCTTACCTCACAGCGGCCAGAGCACAGAGCTGCGGAGATGGGCGGGATGGGGAGGGGGAAGCGGATTCCTTCGGCTTTAGTCAGCTGGCGAAAGCGAGAGCAGAGCCAGCGGCTCCCTCCCTGCTGAGCCCGGCCAGGGGACAGAGCCAGGCGCAGGGGGGAGAGCCTCAATGCTCTGCCGATGGCTTTAACAGCCCCAGCCTGCCCCATCTGGTTCCTTGCCATCATGCAGCCCGGCTCGCCTGCTGCTCCGTGCACCCCAGCTGTCCAAGTGGGCCCAAGGCAGCAGCCCAGCAAGATGCCACCCCATCATGCAGACAAACCCGTGGCACTGACCCTGTGGTGGGGACAAACCTATGGCACTGACCCAATCCAGGGACTTGGTGACCATGGAAAAGTGCAGGACTGATGCCCAAGCTGCTCCCTGCATGGGATGGGGAGACAGGAGGGCACCAGCATCACCCCAGGAGGTTTTGCATCCAGGGCTGATGCAGGTTGCTGGCCCACTCACATAAACATGCCCACTCACACCCCCACTGTGGCGTCCCAGCCATGGGCATAGTGGGAGTGAAGCACAGGCACATGAGCACGGCCAAGCCAGGGGCCAGCAGCATTACTCAGGTGGGGACTTAGCAAGCCCCCTGCAGATGTTGGGCTTGGCCCGGACTCAGCAGTCCCCATTCCAGCAGTGGAGACAGGGCTTGTATGGGAGGCAGAGATGGATACCAGGTTCCAGTTATGGGACCTGCTGGGTCAGGGACATGCAAGGCCCTTTGGCACAATTTCATGCTGCCCCAGCATGGCAGAACCCTCTGTCCCCCTGCTTTGTACCACCACAGCCACACATCCAGGTCCTGGGGATAACTCCCTACCATCTCTGTGCCAGCCCAAGCGCTCTGCTCTTCGCTGGCAACAATCTCAGCCAAACCAAAACAGATAATAATCACTCCCCATCCACACTGCCAGTGTGCAGTACCCCCCAAAATCTCTCTGCAGCAGCTCTCCAGCAAGCTGCAAGCTCTCCAGCAAACTGCAAGACCCACAGTGCTCCAGCTGCCCCCTGGAGTCAGCCTGACCCCACCAGAAAGGGCAGAACATCCTTCATCCACCCTGAACAGGGGAGACCTGAATCCCAGTAACAACCATCCCCTCCCTCAGCTTTCTCAGCTGCCATAAGTATGGAGGGAACTCATTACAGAACCAGAAAAACCGCAAAGCTTCTTTGAGGAGGAGACAGGAGGGCAGGTGGAGCTGCAAGCTACTACATGGGGACCAATGACATGCAGTGGGATGGGAATGGGGGGGGGGGGGTCCCAGTGTACCCCGCTCTCACTAATAACCATGGGGCAGCCCAGGCCAGATGAGGACATGGATAAAGCCAACAGAGCGGGTTGTAGAGCAGCCCAGCTGGGCCAGAAAGCCAAAAATGGACATTTGCTCAGTCAACCAGGGATCTTGCTGCACCTCAGTTTCCCCCACATCCATGAGGATAAGCAGACAGGTGGCAAGCACCAAGACAGGCACCACCCCCAGTGGATCCCCTGCTATCCAACAAGGGCTCACCCCCCAGCCCAGCAGCCTCTTTGCACCCAGCATGGACCCCAAACAGAGGCAGAGCAAGAAGGGGAACCCACCAGTTCGTGGCCGATCCTGACCTCCAGGCTGCCACCTCCTCCAGGAGCCTTCGCTGGGCGTCAGGGAGCAGCAGTGGCAAAGCAGCAGCGCAGCAGTTGATCCCACCCCGGTGCTGGTCCCGTGTCCCCCCCCGCCCCGTGCCAACCTCCAACCCCCCCCCGCCCCGCCACAGCCGTTTGCTTGCGCCTGGTGTGCCAAAAACGTTGGCGTGCAATTCTCTGACCAAATAAGGCGAGAACGACCATAAACAAGGACCCCCTCGCACTGCCGCCTCAGACACCGGCAGCCCCATCCATGCAGCCGCCATGCCAGCCTGCTGCAGCCTGACCTAGCAAGGTAGGGAATTGGGCTGTAGAGTAGGGAACCCAGCCTCGCTCCCCACAGAAAGCAACACCATAGCTCCCCGAGGCACAGTGACATCCCGTAGCCCTGCTGGCTGCCCGCAGTCCTTACCTTTCTCCAGGTGTTTCCCCGGCAGTGCTGGCTCAGCCCAGGTCCCCTCAGCGCTGTCCTCACGCTGGATGTTGAAGTTCTCGTAGGAGTCCCAACGGATGAGTGGGTCGGATGTGTTGTAGTCCACTGAGACACTGGGGCCGTTCTCCAGGTGCTCCATGCCTGGGAGGACAAAGGACAGTTGGTCAGGGTGAAAACAGAGCTGGCACATGAGGGATGGGGCCAAGAGACGGCACAGGGGATAGAAAAAGGGAAGGTAAGGTAGGAGGGTCATGGGTGAGTTGCCTTGGGACAGAGAGATGGATAGTCAGCCTGTTTTCCCAGGTAACTAGCAATAGGTACAGAGGGAATGGCTTCTAGTTGTGCGAGAGGAGGTTCACGCTGGATATCAGGAAGAATTTCTTATCAGAAGGAGTGGAACAGGCTGCCCAGGGAGGTGGTGAAGCACTGTCCCTGGAGGTGTTCAACAAAAGGGTGGATATGGTACTGAGTGACATGATGAGCAGGCAACATTGGTGGTAGGTGGACAGTTTGACTGGCTGATCTTGCAGATCTTTTCCAACCTTAAAGATTCTATGGTTCTACAGGCAAGGATTGCCCTAGGGCTGTATTTTTTGGGTTGTGGATCCTCCTTGCATGTTGAGCTGGCCTTACCTTGGATCTTCTCAGGGCCGTAGGAGAACACAAACTCCACCTTTCCATATTCGGGGAAGCGTTCATCTGGCAGGGAGGGAGCAGAGCAAAGGGATATCACCATCTGTCCTTCCAACAGCACACAGACAACAAACCTGCCCAAAGCACAGAGCACCTGCCCTGCAGTATCACAGAATGGCTTAGGTTGGAGGGGACCTGAAAGATCATCCACTTCCAACCCCCCAGCCATAGGCTGGCTGCTAGCCAATAGACCAGGTTGTCCAGGGCCCCATCCAACCTGGCCTTGAACACCTCCAAGCATGGGGCATCCAAAACTTGTCCGGGCAACCCATTCCAGTACCACACCACCCAGCCAGCTGACTGCCTCAGCCAGCACAAGCGTTATCCTTGGGCAATGATATCCAGATTTGGGATGATGCTGTCATCTGTCCCCACCTGGCACCACACCCATCATCACATAGAGCAGGATGGTCCTCGTTCATCTCCACCATAGCCAGGAATGGTGTAAGAGCTGCCCACCACCAAACCCTTCCCTACAACAGCAGGAAAGCCCAGTCTCACGCAGCCTGGCAGATGGAGATGGTCATTCCAGTCTGTGGGGGCTGCATACCCCAACAGTTCCCAGACAGCGAGAGCGGCACCAGAACCGCAAGAGGAGTGGAAAACTGGGAGAAAGGAGGGAGAGGCTGCATCAGGCAGTGCAGTTACCTCTGAATGCCTCATCCAGGTCCTCCTTGCCAAAGACGATGTCCAAGTCATGCACAGCGCAAGTGTGGAACTGCACACGGAAAATGACATCACGGGTTGGGCTGCGGAACTTCTTGTGGTAGCACTTGAGCTGTGGGGATAGCAGGAACTAAATGAGCCTCCAGGCTGCCAGCATGCCCTTAGGGCACAAGCACCACTGTCCCCCAGCTCCCCTTGTGGGATGGGGTGTGCTCCTTACCAAGATATCGCCTTTGAGCAGCAGCCCCGGCTCGATGGTGATGCAGATGCCCGTCTGGCTGTCCCCTTGCACATTGCTGTGGAGAAGGACAGTGTGAGGACATGACACACCCCCACATCACCCAGCCTCCACCGGCCCCTTCCACTCAACCCCCTCAAGTCAGAAGCCCAAAGCACGGGGCTCCCCTCGCCTCAGTTTTCCTTCCTGCAGCCCTGCCGTGCACCAGGGAGCTTCCCACGAGCAGTGGCGTCAGTGCTCAGTGTTAGGGGACAAGCGCAGGGGACGCGGGAAGAAGGGAGCTGGATTTCACAGGCAAGATAAACCTGGAGTTTATTATCGACGTCCCATAAACAGTCTATTAAAAGCTGAAAGGCGAGGCTGGGGTGGCAGTAAATCTCAGCTAACGGGGACAGACGGATGGCAGGGATGGGAGTTCCTGGTTCAGGGGGGTGGGATGGGAATACCCCAAAGGCAATGGGCTCTATTCCCCTTAAAGGGGCCCAGCTGCAGGCTGGGTGTGGGGCCAGGAGCTGGGGGATCCACATGGGATGTGGTCCCAGCGGAGCATCCAGGCAGCTGGAGTAATTAGCTCCTTTGACTGCTCCCAGGGGCCCTGGGGCTGGGAATGGGGACACAAACCCAGCTCCATCTGGTAGCATCAGCAAAATGGTATTGGGATAAATTGTGCGGAGTAAAAAGTGGAGAGCTATTCTGGGGGAGGAGAAGGAGACTATTCTGCTGGCTCTGGGGAAGATGCTCTTCACAGCCGCCTTCCTGCAATCTGCTCTGTACCCAAGTGACCCCCAGCGGGGTGCCAGCAGGGCATCAGCCCTATAGGAATCCAATAGGGAGGGAGAACCATTACTAAGGAAGCGTCTCACGTCATGCTGCAGCACAAAGATGGGTTTTACCCGGATGGGAGCAGCCCTGGCAGGAGGAGCATGCCTCTGGCCGGAGGCAGGAGAACCGCCTCTGCCCCCAGGGGAGGACGAGGTGTCCCCAGCCCCAGGCTCTGCACAGCTCCAGGCTCCCTCTGCTGATGCTCAGAGTCACTACAGCCCTCCAACAGAAGGGGCCAGCCCAGTACGGCCCAGTATGGCCAGTTCCCCCCTCCAAGGAAGTAGGGAGCCCCTTTTTTGTGGCCGGCAGGAACCAAGAGGACTGAGCACTGGGATCACTGGGGATTTGGCTCTGAAATATCTCCATCCCCCCTCCAAGCTGCAAGCCCTCCCCCTGGCTGGGCAGGAAGGGGAGCACCGTGCCCAATGTGCAGAGATAGTTACTAGATTCCCGATGTGTAGACGGGCTGCATGGCCTGGTAGATCTTCAGGAAGGGCCGACAACCTGGAAGACATCAATGGGGGAGAGAAGGCACGCTGTTAGCCGGCAGGGTGGAGGGGCAGGGATTAGTCACGGGGTAGAAATCCAAACAGGGACGGAGCCAAGGCAAACAGCCACTCCCACCCCAGCCAGCCCGCACTGGTGAGGCCTCCAGCAGCGGGCAACATCTGGGATGGGCAGAAAGTGATGCTCCTGACTGCACGGAGCCAGAAGCAGTGTGGGAGCTCCCAGAGCCCAGGTGGGTCCTGTAGGACACACGTGGAGTTGACATGGAGCCTGATGGGCTCTGAGTACGGCATCTCCTCCAGGTGCCCCAGCGAGAACTGGCATCCCAGTGTGTGCTGCCTCCCCTGCCCAAAACCTAGTCTGGTGCCATTCTCCAAAATGCCATCAGACAAGCCTTATTGCTGATCAGTACCCAGCCCTAAGGGGGAGCAACCCCAGAGCGCATCCCTGCAGGGTGGCGCCCTACTAAAGAAAAGAGAACAATTCTAGAGAGGAAAGGAGTAGAAAGCATTCAAATTGCCCAGGGTATTGTGTAAAGTAACCCCCTTGGAGAGCAAGGAGCAAAGGCTCAGGGGCACCTACCACCCTTTGATTCAAAGTTGGGGATGCCGTGCATGATGACATGGTGCAGGAAGAGGGGCTTGTTGTTCATCTTGATGCTGCCGGAGAGGAGCCCACTGAAGTAGTGAATGTACCTGGAAGGGAGGACAGGTGGCTCAGGGACAGGTCCCACAGCCCAGCCGTAGGACAAACCCAAGGCCATGTGCAAGAACCCACCTCTTCTGGGAGGGCTGTCCCACCGGCACCACCTTGTCCTCATAGAAGCGCTTCATGGCAAACCTGTCCAGAGCCTGGTCAGCACTGTGGGGGCAGGGGGGTAAAGAAGGGAAGGAAAGCATCGGTACCAGCACACTGCAGTGCTGAGCAGCTGGTAGGGAAGCTCTGAGACTGTGCCGCTGCTCTCACCTGGCTGAGATATTGCTGTAGTGCATGTAGGCAGCCACAACTACCCCCAGGCGGCCACGGTTCCCCTGCGGGTAACAGAAAGGATATCACAGGGGTGACAGTGCCCATCAGCACCACGCATCCCTAGATCTTACAACACACACCCCAATCTGCACACCGAGCCACAAAACACCATGTTTCCTACACCTCTCAGTTTGCTCAAACCCTGCAGCCCCCCCTCGGGGTCCAGCCCACCTTGTTGTGCAGAACCACCACATTGTGAGCCGCCGCGTTCAGCCACGTGTCCATTGCTTTGCAAATGCTGCAGATCTTCTCCAGTGCCGGTGTGTGCAGGTCAGGCCACCCAAAATCCAGCACCTGGGCAAGGAATGGGGGGCAGGGGGACAATCAAAGGTCAAAACCATGTCACTTCTGCCTCTGCAGTCCACAGTTGATGCCTCTCCTAGGCTCTCCACCAGCTCTCCTGCTGCCAAGATCCTGTCCTGAGCTTAGGAGTGTTGGGTCCCCATATCCCATCTCCCCAACACCCATCTCAGCTGCTCAGGGGACCCCACATTCCCAGAGATGGAGATGATTCTCCAGGGGAAACAAGGGAGCACTCCAAGAGATTCCAACTTGGGCTGGTGGGGAAAGTCCTGGTGCTCTTTTCCGGGCTTTCCCTTCCCTGTCCCTCCAGCTGCTTGGTGAGGCAGGAGGGTGGCTGTTCCTGCCCTGGAAGCTTGAGCAGGGGAGCTGTTCCCACTGCCCTGCCCCAGCCTCAAAGCCCTCTGCTCCCCACTGTGACCCACCTTGGGGTGAAGTTTGCTGATATCATGTCTCCGTTCTGACAGATTGAAAAGCTTCAGGGAAGAGGAAAGAAAGAGTGAGGAGATATCTTCTTTCCCAATGCCACCCCAACCTCTTCTTCACCCTCAAGCCTCCCCAAATATCCATTTCCCCAAACACATTAACCCCAGTACTGCCCTGCCACAGGGCACTGCCATGGCCAAAAATTCCTGTGCGGTCCAAAAGGGGTTGGAAAGCTCCACGAAAGGAAAAAACATCTGTGTCAGTGGAAAGATCCTCACTCTCCAGCTCAGCGCATCAGGGTGAAGACTGACTGGAGGTGAGGATGTGGCACCCTTCCCCTCCAGCATCCCAGCCCCATCCCCAGGCTGTCAGGTCCTCTCACCACGTAGTTGTCCCCATGCTTGGACTTCAGCATGTGGGCCACCTCACGGAGGTTGCTGCGGAAGCTCTGCTCCTCAGCTGTGCTGGGGTAGGAGACGGCGATGATGCGCTCCGTGATGTACACCAGGTCCAGCTCGCAGCTGCTCTCCATGGCTGCTGTCACACTCATGCTCCTGAGCAAGGAAGGAGACTGCCATCAGGACAAGGCACCGAGGAGAGGACATGGTGACCCTACCCACCACCATGGTCATCTGGGTAAAGTGACATGGGCTGAGATGCTTGGGGATGCAGGGATAGGGCTACCCTAGGGCTTTCCCCTGCTCCCTGGTCTCACGGTCCCCCCCGCCACCATAGGTCCCCATCCCCATGGTACAGGCGTTGGGCTCTACCTGGATGTTTTGCGGTGTGCCTGCCCACCTCTGGGGGACCTCGTGGTGTCCTAAAGAACAAGAGAGGAAAAACAAGTTACTGCCGTGGCTCTGGAGCCAGTCAGCGGCCACAGGTCACCAAGTGCAGTGACGCTCGGAGCATCCATCCCGAACATAACATCACTAAATCACATCCAGTGAGCATCCTGGTGGCACTACGTCCCCACGCTGACACAAGTAGCCCCCAGCACACACAGACCCGGGGACTGCACAATGGCAGCCCCATAACACCTGGCCACAAGACAGGACAGGTCTGCAGCCCACAGAAGGCTCACGGGGCCAGGCACTGCCGTTTGCTTTGGCCGAGCCAAAAGCTGAGAGGAAATGTTTGAGCTCTCCAAGCAGGAAACTTCTATTTATGCATGTTCTCCAGCCTCAAAAATTTCATCTGCAGTCGGTTTGTTGGGTGACTTCGTGACCTCAGCCAAAAAACAAAGCAAGGTTTCCAAAAAAAAACAACAAACCACTAAGGGAAAATACACTCACATCTCATTAGTTTTAGGATCTCACACTAATGAGGAGGAGTCCCTTTAAAGACTCATCTAGCACGGGTGGTGCATTCCGATTCCTAAGAAGGATCCAAACCTCAACGACCAGTAGAGCACCATGGGGCTGCAGGAGGTGCCACCGACCCCAGAGGGTGGAGGAGATGCTGCAGAGACCCTCCCCACCCCCCCAGAGTGGGGACCTCAGATCCCCATTCAAACCTGTCTCCCACCCCGTGTCACCTCAGCACATCCCCATGCTCTTGGTACCATCCAAAAGTCATAGGCCCTTCCTGCCTCCAGCCGCTGGTACGGTGACCTCAGCCACAGGGAAGGATGCAGAAACATTGAGAAATTCCCCAAAAGAAACAAAGCAACAAAGGGGGTTCCTGACTCCTCACTGGATATTTCCAGCCCTGGTGCGTGCGGAGGCGGGTGAGCAGGGGGAAGCTGTCTGCGTTGACTTTGGCAGGGCATTTGTCTACACTGTCTTAGCAATTTCATGTCCACAGATTAAAAAGCGGATCCCTAGCTCTACGGACAGGAAAGCCGGCTTTGCAGCAAAAGCCTCCGCTCCAAGGCCTCCGCTGGGCTCTGCCACTGCCTCTGCCCATCACCTCAGGCATCAGCATGGCCATGGAACGGGGGTCCAACAGCACTGGGGGGGTCATCGGGTAAGGAGCAGACTTTTGGTTGTGGGACAGACACAAGTAAATCCCAGTAAGGTCTCAAGGTGAAGAGCAGTCTCTGCCAGCACATGGCACTTACCGGGGTGTCCACCTGCTTGGTGATGCTCTGCCCTGGGGACGGCTGTGGAAGGGGTGAGAGTGAGAAAAAGGAGAGAAAGAAAAGCAGAGAGAGGTTGAGAGGCACATGCACATATGCAGAGGGGTGGCTGGGGTCAAAGTTCCCTCCAGCTATTTCTGGCCCTTCCTAGGAAATGCTCCACGATACTGTTTCCTTCCTTTCTTCCACGTGTCCGTTCTTCCTAAAAGCCAGGAATCCCTCGAAACCCAAGTGCAGCAGCAGGGCAATGCAGAGCCCCAATGCAGGCCACTGCTCTCCTCTATCACCCTTGTATCCCCCATGGCACCAACCCACTCCCATCCCGTCCTAACTCCCTCATCTGCAGCAGGGAGGTCGTTTCCAAGAAAAGCAGCCCCCAGCTTCAGCTGTGCCCCAAAACCAGGGCTGTGATGCAACGAGGTAAACAACAGTGCAGCCCCACCTCCAGGCACTGCTCCCCAAGATAAACACAGAGCCACAGTGGGATGGCCAGGGTCCTGAGAAGGGGGTGCTCAGGGAGGAATGACTTCAGTAAGATGTCACTGGCAGCCTCTGGAGAGCTCTGAGAGGGGACTGTGGACTGGAGGAGGGTGTCCTAACCCCAAGTATAGGGGCAGGGGACAGAGTCACTGCCTGGGGACAGCCAGTCAGGTGGTACCGGGGGATCTCAGCCCTGGGACCAGGAGACAAAGGGGAAGCCAGCACCAGGCTGTGCCCTCCTGCTATGGCTGCTCCAAGGGGGGCTCTGCCATTTCCAACACAGGCAACGGGACAAAGGCCTTTCAATTTCCTCCCAAAGCCGCAGTAACGGTCCCAGCTCAAAGCCAACACATTTTTGCCAGCGATAAGTGCCTGCAGCAGCACGGGCAGAAATTAAACCCAGGGCAGATAACCACAGTGGGACTCACGTGCTGCCCTCATGAGCTGGCAGGAGCTGTGCTGAGCACCCGCTGTGCCACAGGGTGCCCAGCTGGGGTCACACAGCACAGCACCCAGCACCATGCCACGGCCGCAGCCCTGTCCTGCCACCACACCCCATGCTTCCCATATCCAGTGGGAAGGGCTCCTGTCACCCCAGCAGTTCTCCAGACCCACGCGCATCCGGCTGTTCACTAAATATCCCCAGGAGGGACAAAAAGAAGGGGGTGACAATAGCTGGGGATGCTCACACTTGGCCTTGGAAGCCTGCAGCCAAAGGCACATCTGCTACAGCTATCTCCGGGCGCGCGAGAAACCACCTCGCTCCAAGCCAGGAGGAGGGACACCAGAGCCTGGGATGGTCACGTCCCACTGCTGTCCATCTGAAAGCCCAAAGGGAGACAGCTCACCACAGAGTCGTCACTTACCAGCTCATAGTTGACAGCAGGGGAGCACGGGGTGACAGCCTGCAAGGGAGCAGAGAGGCACCCATTAGTCCCTGCAGCACCAAGTACAGGAAGGGTACAACATCTCCTGCTCAGAGCACAGACCTGGGCATAGCCCAGCCCCAGACGGGCAATCCCAGGTGGACAACCCCAGCTGATCATTCCCAGCCCCAGGTGGGCAGCGTAGGGCTGATGCCAGGAGCACCTGGCACAAAACCCAGCCTGGCCTTCTCTGAGTACTTCTGCAGACGCCAGCTGAACAGCTCGGCTATTGTTACCTTAATTACCAGCGGCAATTACTGGCAATTAACCTTGGGTTTTGCGTGAGCCCCAGCAGCAGCATGCTGCAATGAGAGAGGCAGTGCTGGATTGGTGGTGGTGCTCACAGGGGCACAAGAACAGCACTACAAGCTGCTTGGGGCCTGGGAATGGCAGTGGTGGTGGGAGAACGCAATTTGGGGCACCTCATCCCCTCCACCCCAAAGAGCGTCGCCAGATTGGGACCCCTTACAAGTCACCCCATGCCAGGTGCTGACATGCTCAGCAATATACCAACCACCACCGTGGCATGGGGACCCCTCACACCCCGCTCAGCATCTCCCTTGCAGTGGACCACAAAATGGGGATTTTGCCCCCAAACACCCCACTCCCAACAGCTGTATCCCGCCCCATCCCAAAAGTGGAGAGCCTCCAGCTACCAGAGCGTTCCTGTCCCGCCTCCGTGTTTTGTTCAGGGGTTCCTCCTCCTCCTCCTCCCGCTCCCTCCCCCTGCACATTATTATTATGATTTTATTCTAATGCAGAAACGCTTCCATAAAAGGCCCCTTTCCCTGCCCCACGGCGCTGGCCCTACGCCAGCCTCCCTGGAATGTTCTCCGGCAGCAAAGCGGCTACGGACGGGGCCGGCACGGGGCTGCACTGCACCCCACGTCCCCCCGGGGATGCTCAAATAGGGTCCCCCCGCAGCCCAGCCCCCCAGCTCCTGAGGCCGTGGATAGGGGCAGACCCCTGACTGTGTGATACCGAGAGCAGGTAGGACACTGCCCACCCAGCCTCTGACTTCTGCACCTGGAGGTTTTCGGCTGCAGAACGGACAAAAGTGGGGTGGCCGGGGTGGGACCTCCCTGCCCTAATTCTCTGATGTCTAATATAGGGTTAGCCCTTCCTTGGGACACTGAGCTCCTGATGTAGGCACACAGGAGAACCCCAGGAAAATGGAGAGAGACGCTGCAGACCACGCAGGTGACAGGGCCGCCACCATCCCCTACATCCCCCATAGAAAGGTGGGGGGTCCCACACACCCCCTGGACGGTTCTGCCCGACCGCAGCAGACACAGCCGCCTTTCTTCTCCCCGTGCCGGTGTTTGCATTCCTGCCGCACAGCTCGCGCTGCCACGACCCCTCCACCCAGCAGCCCTGCCCAGGAATGTGAGGAACGAGGCACAGTGGGGCGGCTGCACAGCCCCCTGCGCCCCCCAAGTCGCAGCCCCCCCCCCCACCAGAGGTCCTCACAAGGACCCAACCATCTCCTCCCGGGTGAAGGCTGGGCAGCAAAATGCACGCAGCCCAAGCTTCCAACACAGCCCATGTGGACTCTCTAATGTCTCATATGAGGTTGTGCGCAGAGCACCACTGGGCTCTCTACATCCAACCATCTCCCATCACCACACCTACACAACTTCACACCCTCGGGATGCCACAGCCCTGTCCCTATGTCCTGCATGTTCATCGGAACACATCTCCCTCCCAGAGCCTTCCTCTCCCTCCTCCTCCAGGTCCTGCTAGAGCCACAGCATCCCCACGGGGCTCTCCCCAGTGCCACACAAACCTCCTTGTAGAGAACAGTCTGGTTCAGCATGGGGCAGGCTGGGAGGCTGCAGGGGTTCCCCCTGGCTGGGCTGCAGGCACTGAGGGTGCAGCACTGCTGCTTACAGGGTTGGGTGAGTGCTGGCCCTCGTCCTGGCCAGCTGCCGGTGGGTCGCCTGGGCCCATCGCTGACGCATATCCCTTCCTTTGGGTGGTGGTTTTTGTTTTTCCCTTCCCCAGGAGCTCTGATAAACATCCCCAAGCTGTCTGATATCCGGGCCGGTACTGACCCTTGCAGTGCCAGGATCACCAAGCCCCAGCACGCACCACAGGGACAAGCAAAGCTCCACACTGAGGCTGCAGTGGGGACAGTCCCTGTACCCAGGGATGCAGAGCCCATCACAACCACAACCTGGCAGTGGGCGGGAAGATGCCGAAGAGGACGGTGACTCAGTGACACTGTCCTGCAGGACAGTGCTGGGGTGGCACGGGAAGCAGCTGAGTGGAGATTCTGATTCACCCCAGCTGTCTCCTTGCACTCGGTGCCATGCATCAGCGCACATCCCAGCTGTGCATCACCTCCCCAAGCACAAGGCTGGGTGGCTCGGTGGTGGCACTGAAGGTGACTGATGCACACAGTCACCCTCTCCATGCCACCCTTGGTCCCACCACATGCTCCTGTGGCCAAGCCCAGCTCTGCACCACACGTCCCTCACAGCTCCCGCTAATCTCCTGTTTATGCAACAAGTCCCAGGCAGGAGGATGGCACACTTCCAGCTGCGATCCCCCTGCCAGCCCCCCCCTGCACTGGGCAAAGCACTGAGCTGTCTGCACAGGGGTCCCAGGACTGCGGGCAGCACCCCGGCACGGCTGCTTTGTGGGTTCCCCCCTTTGCTGAGGGTTGGACGTGTCAGCAGCCCCGGGAGAGCTTTGGCGGCAGCTGGGGTGAGTCAGGAGCCGGGCGGACGCCGGAGCACAGAGGTCTTGCTGCTCCCAGGCTTCCCCCCAAGCATCCCCTTCCCACTTCCTCCGGCCTCGCCATGTGCCTGACCCCGCAGCCTGGCTGCGCCCATGTCAGCCGCTCCCACTGCAGGGTAGAGGCCATGGGCTGGGCAGCATCCCATCCTCGTGGCTGTGTTGTGCAAGAGGTACTGGGTGTTTGCGAGGCAGGGGATGTTCTCCTCCTGTCACCATCCCACAGGCTTGCTGTGGGGTGAACCTCCAAGCATCCCACTGCAGTCACCCTGTAACTACAGTCCTGCTCTCCAGCAGCATCCTTCCCCTGGGGACAGCAATGATTTCCAGCACTGCACACAGAGCCACTACGTTGCACAAGCCAGCCGCCCCGATGACGTGTGGGTGCCTGGTTAAGCTCACACTGGGGACGTGCTCCCTGCCTCGCGCCTCAGCACCAGCCCCTTTCCAGCACCTCCTCACTGCTGTTTCCAACAAACACCTCTGAGCGCCGGCCCCATAAACACCCTCACGGCAAAAGTCCCCGGCCCCTGGCACCGCAGCAAACCCGAGGGCACCATGTAAGGGAAGGCAGAGGGACACTGTGCAGCCGCCCCATGGTGACAGACCCAACCAGGATGGATTCCACCCCGGTGTTCCAGCAGTGGGGTCAAGGAGGGTGACAGCCCCAGGGCTCCTGGTGGCATGTCACTCGTCAGGCCGGCAGCCCCAGTGCAGGGGAACTGAGTCAGGAAGGCGATGTGCAGGGTAACTGTGGGGCCTCGGGCTCTGGCTGGTTTCAATTGAACCGGCAGCACCAAAATAGCCTTGATTTCAACCCAAATAAGGGCTGCTCCTGGCTCCCAAGGGTTTGAGCCATTGGCCCAGAGGTTGCAGAGGTTGGACTTGGGGAAGGGGGAGGAAGCCAGCATCCCTGGATCTGTTTGGGATGAAAAGTGGCTTTTTTGGATCAGAGTGGAGCAGAGGAACTCCACATGCCCCAGAGTGGGGCTGGTCCTGTTCTGCCTCCTCCCGCGGGTGCTGGGCTCGGCACGGGGCTGGCCACGAGCAGAGATGTGCTCTGCTCCAGCACCTAAAAAGGCAACGTTCCCGGCACCGCTCCGGCCCTGAGGCCAGCGCCTGCTCGGCTGCGTCCCCAAAGCCTGTCCTATGGCTACTGTCCCTGCCCAGCTGCCACCCACAGGCGCTGTAACACCTGCGGGCACCGCCATCCCTGGGTGTAGGGGCACCCATCACCTGGGTACCTGATATGGGGACCTGCTCCCAGCGTGCTCTTGGATGCTGGAGGAAGCCCCATGAAGGGCAGGAATGGGGCTGGGGCCCTTGTAACTGGGTCCCTGTAGTCTGCAGCCCCATGACAGCTCTATCCAACAGGGCAAGGGGGACCCCAGGTTCCCCATCTCCCCAGAATGGCCATGGGGATTGGCTGGGAGCAAGGTCACCCAGGGCTGCTTGGGGTGCAGGGTGCTTCATTGGGATTGGGCTGTGCATGGATTCTCATGTGGGACTGGCCAACAGATGGATTCCCACAGTCAATACAGGGATTCCCACGTGTGACTGGTCAATACATGGACTTTCCCATGAGATCGGTCAGATCCTTAATAATCACGAGGGGCTGACTACAGCAGGGATCCCACAGCGGGATCAGTCCCTGCGTGGATCCTCACATGGGCCTGGCCAGCACCTGGGTCCCCAAGTGAGCCCTGCATCACCCAGCACCATGTTGGCAGAGATCTCAGTCCCACTGCAGGCTGAAGGCTGCCCCATACTGCCAGTCCCCAAAACTAGCCCCTCCTTTGGCACCCACAGCCCCCAGCAGATGACACCGGGGCCGAGCAGCACAGGTGGGCACAGTGGACAGCTGTCACCAGCACAGAGTACCACAGGGACAGGGTGCACCAGGTTGGCATGGCACAAGCAGGAGGACAACACCATGAAAACCCCTCAGCTCTGCTCCAGCAGCCCCCAAACCAAGCCAGAGCACAAAGAGAGCTGACAGCCTTCAGCGTATTGTGGGGCAGCCCCAAGCGAGGCTCCAGACCCCAAAAACATGTGACAGGGGTGAGTGCAGCACCAAGGAGCAGGGCAGCCCCATGGAGCATCACGGCCAGCCCTGCCTTTCCCGAAGCAGGGGCCAGCAGCGAACACTAACAGAGTCCTCAGCGTCTTTGTCATGAGGCTTCAGAGCCAGGACTTTTGGGGCTCACTTCCCTTGGGGGTGCCCCTGCTGCAGGTGGAGTGCATGGGGTGCACAGGGGCTGCCGGCACTCAGTATGCTCTGCAAGGACCCAAGGGGGTATGCAGCCATCACCCCCCGCCCATGCCAACTCCATCGCCGCTGCCCCAACCTACAGGCACCCGGCCCGTAGTGGGACCAAACCCGATGTCCCCCGCTCCACTGTCCCAGGCAGAGCAGTTCTCTTTTTATTGTTTTCCCCTTAAAAACAAAACGGCTGATGCCTCGCTCGGGCCGTTTCCTCTCCCAGGAACACAGCCCAAAAACATCTGCGCCGGGACCTGCCCTGGCGAATTTAACCCTCTGCTGGCCTGGCAGCATTGGGGTGAAGGAGCCGTGGCCGCCGTGTCCCCCCCCCCCCCCCCCCCCCGGCCCCTCACCACTCATTAACTCGTGGTTTAACCATTGACGGTCCCGCAGGAGGAGCGGAGGAGTTGTTAACCCCTGCGCTGCCACCACGGAGGGGCTGTGCGG
Organism: Alectoris magna; assembly: GCA_030625065.1. Classification (NCBI taxonomy): domain Eukaryota; kingdom Metazoa; phylum Chordata; class Aves; order Galliformes; family Phasianidae; genus Alectoris; species Alectoris magna. Next base: position 11,002,378 of record CM060567.1, read on the forward strand.
GGACACGTCCGCGGGGCGGGGTAGGGCTGCTCGGGAAGGACCCCCCCGCCCCATTTCCCGGTGCTGCGAACCCTCCCCGACCCCCTCCCCAAATCCCCCTCCGAGCCCGCCACGCCCCACGGGACCCCCTTCAGCAGGAAACCGACCCACCGCGGCGTCCCCAAACAGAGCGGGCGGGGGGCGGCCACGCAGCGCACAGATGTCACGCGTGGGACCCCCTCTCCTTCCCCCAGCAGGACAGGGGTTGCAGGGGATCCCCGCGCCGTGGCCATACCTGGTTCATGACGCTTCCGAAATCCATCCGGGGTCTCTCGTGCCTACATCCGAAGGGGCCGGCAGCGCTGCCTCACCTGGCCGAGGGGCGCGGGGGGCGGCCGGGAGGCTGCCGGGGCGGGGGGGTCGGGGGCTAGAGGGAGCCCAGCGTCGGCAGGCGTGAAGGCGGACTGCAGGCTGAGCCCCCCTCCCTCCCCGGGACAAGCCCGGAGAAGGAAGGAAGGAAGGAGGGAGGGAGGAGGGAGGGGAGGGAAAGGAGAGAGGAGGGGGGGAGAGAGCCGAAGGGTTTCGCTCCCCGCAGGCGGGACCCCGGCGGTAGAGGGGTCCCCGCAGCCCCCCTCGCCCCTCCGCACCCCCAAGGCCGCCGGCTGCCGGGAGGTGCGATGGGGCGGCCCCGGCCTTGGGGGAGGGAGGGGGGTCCCGGGTGGCTTTTTTCCACCGCTCCCCTCCCTCCTCTCTTCTCACTCTCTTTCTTCTCTTCCCTCTCTTCGGCGCGCTCCCAGTCGGACGCGCACACGCCCAGCCCCGCTCCCCTCGCCTCCCCCGAAAACGCCCTTAAAGGCAACCGGGAGCCGGGCCACCCCCGCGCCCCGAGCCCCGAAATGCGGCGCGCACCCCCCGGGCAGCGCAGCCGGGAGGCCCCGGGCGGCGGGGTCGGGCCCTTATCGCCCCGCGTGACGCCGCGGCGTCCCTGTGCCCTTGGCGGGGGGGTGGCAGGGGCACGGGCGTGGGGCCCGGCTCGGGGCCTCTCTGCTTGGCCCCCCCTGGCAGGGGGCGGTTCGCTAAGTCCAAGGAGGGTGCCCAAAAAGTGGCCCTTGGGTGCTCGCCTCGATGCCGGAGTGGGGTGAAGGTTTACCACTCCTCCTCCGTGGAAAGCAAAGTGATGGAGAAGCCGTGCACCGTGGGGGTGCCCCGCAGCCCCACATCACGCTCCGCTGCCCCCACTTCTCCTCTCCAACCCGAAGCCCCAGCTCAACCATGCGAGTAGGCATGCGGGCACCGAGGACCACAGCACAGCCTGCCCTGCAGTGGCCTGCAGAAAGGCAAACAGGCTGGGGGGCTGTGAGCCAGCCACCGGGCCCAGCACTGTTGACATTTTCTCACCCAACACCTCCCCGTTCCTGTTTGCATTTCCGTCCCAGTGCTACAGGCTCAGCCAGAACACCAGTGCTTGCCCTGACCGCAGCCAGGGCACAGAGTGGCAGCAAGGGGCTCTTCCCTGCCTCCCTCTCTCCAGGGTGGGAGTGAGCTGCAGAGCATCCCATGGATTGCAGCCCCTGTGCCAGCACAGCCAGGAATTGCCCACATCCCATCCCATTGCAACCAGGGAGAGTGCCACCTGCATATGGGGAAACTGTGGCACAGAGCAGCTGTGCAACCATAGGGATTTCCACCCGCCCCTGTAGGACGAATCCCCACATTCTGCCTGACCCAAGCTGTGCTCGGCCGCGCCCGCCCCCCCCATGCCTCAGTTTCCCCAGGAAGCATCTGGAGGGAGCAGCAAGAAGTGGTACTGGGGGCAGTTCTCCCCTGAGCATCTCCCGCGGCATCCACAGGAGCATCTGGGCATGGACAGATGGAGTTGGGGTGCTGAGGGTTCTGCAGGGAGGAGCAATGAATGCCCTGAGCTAGAAGAAAGCCATAGAGCCCAGCTCAGCTGTGGCAGAAATCTCAGCTCCGGCACAATCCCAGCACCCAGGACGGCTCCCATTAGAGCCAGGGCCAGATGGGAAAGCATCAGCATCCCAGCAGGGTGAGTTGGTGAGCGGAGGGCGCTGACAGCACAACCCTGTCCCCAGCCTGCAGGAGCTGTCCCCGAGGAGGAATGGAGCTGTCCCTTGGGGAGATGACGTCACAGGACACAGCCACTGAAGTCCATAAATTGTCCCTGAACTTCATCCTTAGCCAAACACCAAATGCATCCCAGAGCCATCTCGGGGTGGTAGAAGTAGGTTTAGCACTAAGCCCCGTGTCAACTCACAAAGCTCCCCCAGCACCCTCAGATCTGGCCAGTGACACCCCCCCAAACAGCTCCTCCACATCCCAAAGCGAGCACCCAGCCTGGGAGATCATCTACACCCAAGGTGCTAGCGGAAGAAGGGGACAAGGCAACGAAGAACCAGGAGAGAGGCTCCCCATGCCCGATGCCCTGCTGTTCACTTGTGCAATGAGTGTGGGCAGGCTCAGCATCCCCACTCCCTTTCCCCTCCCAGAGGCTACAAGAAGGGCCCCAGCTCCTCCAGCAGCAGAGCCGACCCCCCCAGAGCTGAGACAGAGGCTGAATATTTTGGTGGTGACGTCAAGAAGGGGAAAAAGGAAACAGCAACCAGAAAAAAAACACACGATCCCCTCCAGGACTCACTGCATCCCCACAAGCTGGGGGCAGTGCTGCCCCGCGCAGCCCCCTATCCCACACCCTGTGTGGGCCTGTGCCGGGGACGAGACCATATTCCTGCCTTATTCTTCCTCTCTGCTGTGTTGTACAGACCCAGAGGTGTTGTGAATTACCTGTCCCGAAGGCAGGATAGCTTTGAACGGGGCATTAGGGACAGGGATGAGTGAGATGGACACATCCTCCCCTATGCCATGCAGCACAGAAGCAGCAAGGCACAGAGGCTGGGGAATGGACAGCCTGTCCCACAACATAATTGGGACACTGCTGTCCCCTCGCCATGTCCTCCCTACCTGCCCATGACACAGGACCCAGACATACCCCATACATCACAGTGTGCCCATCACCCCCCATACAGCCCACCGCGTCCCCCCTCCCGAAGCCAAGGACCCAGTCCCCATCAGAGGGGACAATAGGTGCCGCGGGCATTGGGAGCTATAGTGGTGGCCAGGACGCGCCTCACTGCCCAGCCCTGGCCCTGCTCCAGCACCCAGTTTAATGATGGACAAACCCCCCTCCGAGACCCTGCAGGGGGCACTTGGAAAACAAGCTGGGTCTGGAGCGGGGCCAGTTGGGAAAGATTGGCCCCAGTGCACCGCTGTGCAATGTGCACACACACGTGAGATGTTCTTGCACAGATGTTGTTGCACACGCAGGGGTGAGGATGGGACCCAAGGGATCACAGGCTGCGCTCTGTGACTCAGTTTCCCCACGTTTAAAGGAAGCTACAGCTCTGGGTAGGGGGCTTAAGTGCAGGGAGGAATGGAAGAGGCGGATTGAGGGACTCAGATGCACGTCAGTGTCCGGCCGTCTGTCCCCTCAGAGGGAGGGGGGAAGGTTTGCTAAGGAAGGAAAAATCCCTGAGCGGAGGGGCCGGGCGCAAGAAGGGCCTTACATGGGCATGGGAACGGCTTCGTGCTTCCCAGATGATGTCTGTGTGTCTGCCCTGGCCCCCCCCCAGTGCCGCCCACAGGCTGCAGGCACCCAGCCAGCCCCGCCTGCCACCGCTGTCCCCATGGCCACCCCAGGGTCCCCAACACACACACCCCTTCCCACTGTACCCTGTCCATGTGGAGTTTTTAGCTGAACAGGGCCAAAAGGGGGGGCAGCAGGAGGGGTCAGGGGAGGTTTCCCCACTGTAACTTGTGAGGTGGCCACAACAGCACTGGGGGGTTCTAGAGACAGCAGTAGCCGGGGGTGCTGCGGGTTCCACAGCATCTCCAGGGCAGGAGGAGGAAGCACTGGGACACAAAGTACCATGCACCCTGGGATAGTCCCGTTCCCCAATTCTGGGGGCTCAGGGGTTAAATGTGAGGTGCTTCAGGTGGACGTGAAACTGCTTTCTCACTGTGCCAAGCCCCCTCCCCACGCATGCCCTCCCTGGAGACCCTACAATAACAAGCGGTGTGAGTCAGCTGGCTGCTCGCCTGGCCAGAGGAGCCCCTCCCTGGGCACTGGCCCAGCAGAGCTGCACAGAAGGCCTTGGCCCCATGCAGCACCACATGGGAGGTTCTCCAGCTTCCAGCAAGCATGGGAAGGGTGACAGAGGCTCACAAACTGCAGCCAGCCACAGGCTTCACTTGCGCACAGAGCCAGCACCTTGGGTGCGATGCCCTACTGGTACACAACCCCATATCAGCCACCTGAGAATCCTCATCAGACATACACATAGGTGACACAAATGCCACTCCAATCAGACAGCAAAGTGGGCGCCCACCCGGTGGGGGGGTGGACCCCAGTACTTCCCCAGACATCCACAGTCCCTCCCACGTGAAGTGGGGTGTCCCACGAGGTGTCAGCCTTACCTTGCTTTGGCACTTGGTGTGGCAGGAGAGCTTGCAGCCTGTGGGAGGGGAGAAGGGGTCAGTGGGGACATGGCCACAGGGCTGCTCATGGGGGCTGGACAGGGTGGCACCCACGGCAGGACACAGGCAGCAACAGTACTGGGCGCAGAGCACAGAGTTGCACACTGCAGGTGCACAGATGCACACACCTTACACATGCGCACACACAGCCAGATGCATGAACACCACATGCGTGACCCATCCACCCACAGTGACAGTGTGCCAAAGGCACTGTGCCTCTGCTCCCTCCAGCGCTCAGAGATTAATAGCATAAACGCATGCAAACACAGCTTGCGATCTCTTGCACACACACGTGTGCACACAGCTGTGTGCAGCTGTGCACATGCACAGTGGGCCTGTATGGGATGCTGACCCACCAGCAATGCCAGGTGCTCCCCAGCATGCCACCCCAAAGGGACGTGAGGGTCCCTGTGCAGCATGCCCCATGACCACACTGCACTCCCGCCCCCCCCCCCCCCCCAAGGCCCCGTCCCCCCCGGAATCATTTCCTGCAGTGCAGGGAACACAGGAAGCCGCATTGTTCCCACGACCTGGAACGTTTCCTCCCACCACCCCTCGCACGGGGCTCAGCACCGCCACACACGTGCGGGGGTACATGTCACTGCGTGTGCCACCGGGGCCTCGAGGGGGACAGGGCCACGAGCACCAGCAGGGGTGTAAGCATCCACACACACGTGATCCTGGGACAATGCCAGCGCACGCTCGCTGCACGCTTGGCGCACTCACAACCGCATGCAGAAGCGTGCAAAAGCATCGCTGCATCCTCTCGCTCACGCGCACGTCCCGCCCCCTCACCTCGGCAGGTGCTGCCCTGGCGCGTGATGGCCTGCCGGCAGATCCCACACGCCTTCACCTTCTTGAAGCTCGTCATCTTGAAGGTGTGCGCCGGGGGGGACTCCAGGTCCTGGGGCTGCAGGACACGGGGACAAATCAGCACGAAGACCCCTATCCTTTGTCCCGCCCCATGCCGAGCTCTGCCCTGCTCAGATTGCCTCTGGGCTGGGGTCTGTCTCCATCTGCTCTCATCCCCCCCGGGGTAACCCCAACCTTGCGTCCGCCCGGGCCGCCACAAGGCGAGGGGGGCCAACGACCACCCCCGGAGCCGCGGCCCCTTTAAATAGTCTCTGCCGCCCCCTGGCGGTGTGCTCCGGGGCTGAGCACTTGTGTGTGCGTGCACACGCGTGTGCACACGCACGGACACACCCACACGCACACATGCCCGCAAGTGGAAGCGTGGGTGCATGCACACAGATGTGCATATATACTTACATGTGCGTACACACGTGTATGTTGGTGTGTCCCCGCACGCTGCAGTGTGTGTGCATTTGTGCGCACATGGCTGCACGTCTGTGCTTCTGTGTGTGCATGCAAGCACACGAGTGCTTGTCTGCAGGTCTGCGCATGTGAGCACGTCTGAATGCATCAAGCAGCTTGTGCAAATTGGTGTGCAAGCACAGTGAGCGTGCACATACAAATGCGTGCACGTGTGCACACATGCATTTCCATTTTTGTCAATGTGCAGTGTGCGTACACACGCACACCCAAGCATGCACCCACGTCATTGGTGTGCACACGGGGGGCACCACGGTGTAGAGCTGTGCTGTGAGTGTGTGCTGGGCAGGGACATAGGGGTGGGGGGGGGAAGTGTCCCCATGGCCACGCTGCCCACTATAGCCCACGGAGCTGTGAGCGCAGGTATGGGGACAGCAGGCCATGGGGACAGCAGGACACAGGGATGCTGGCATGGCCATAGGATGCCAGATAGAGGGGACAGCCCAGACTGGGAATGGTGACATCTATGGCAGCGTGCCAGCCATGCCCACCCACCCACCATCAGATGAAGATGTGAGAGCCACAAACACGTCTTTTCATGCCAGGACTAATAGGATTAAGCAGAGGCCCCGCAAACCCCCGCTCTCCCCGGGCCAGCACTGCAGGGAGCACCCAAGTGTGGGTACCACCCCCTCCTGCCTCAGTTTCCCCAGTACAGACATGGGGACACAAAGTGGGGGCACAAGGGCCGTGTGCACGTGTGTGAGTGCACCGTGTGCACATTCTATGGACATCCCCCCCAGCAGCCATGGGAAAAGCTCCCCCATGGCTGCCCAAGCCCCTGGGCTCAGTGCCCCCCCCCCCCCCAACCGGGGCTCCCACGCCACAGTTGCTGGGTGACAGCGAGGCCTCCCGATGCCATGAGCTCGTTTGCATATATAAAGCGCCCCCCCCCCTCCCCCCCACTGCAGGGTGCTCCGGGAAGAGGCAGTGCCCCTCGCTCCCAGGGACCCCCCGGGGATGCAGTGTGTATCCCGCACGCACATCCCCACCGCAGCCCCCGCTCTGCTTTGTTAATGGCAATTATCCTCATTAGGGAAAGCGCAGCCCCCTCTGTTCCCACCCCATGGAGACCCCCTCAATTTGTCACATTGCCAACACGTTGGTGGGGGTGTCCCCAACCCATGGAACAAACGGGACCCGGCCCCTAGCTGGCAGGATCTGCGCATCATCCCTGTCCCCAGGGCTGCAGGGCACTTATGGGGGGTTAGGACTGCCTGGGGATGTCACCTTGAGACCCATGTCACCAAATAGAGGGGATGGGGGGACGGGGGACGGGGGATGGGATGGACAACCCTACCCACGGCCCCCCCAAGCAGAGGGACCCAGGGATGCTGGGAGGGGCCCCGTGGGCTGGATGAGGCCCCGGGGAGAGGTGCCAGCTGCATGGACGCCTGGGTTCACTGCCCAACACTGCAGAGAGGTGCGGGCTGGAGGGGGGGCTGCCTCCCCCCGGGGGACCGGGGCACCCGCTTGTTCCATCCGCTTCTGCTGAGGCTACAAAGCCGGGTTGGGGGTGGGGCACGGGGGTCCCAGCCCCGGAGCATGGGGCACCCCGCAGCACAACTGGCCCGGAGGGCGAGGGCTCAGAGCCGCAAGCCCCCAGCACTCCCTGTCAGCTCCCAGTCTGCCCGGTTCCCCGCCTCCCAGTGCCGAGGGACGGCGGACTACGAGGACCGCAGTGGGATCCCGGATGGTCGTAAAGGGGAAACAGCCCCCAATCCCTCCCCATTCAGCCCAGCGTCCCTCGCTCCCCCCGCCCGCTCCCCACCGCCACGCAGTCCCGGGCTGCTGCCCCCCCCCAGCCCCAGCCGCTCACCGGATGCCCCCACCTCCGGGCCGCCCCCACCGCTCAGTGTTGCGGGGGAGGGGGGTCCCAGTGCCAACGCAGCGCTCTGTCCCGCTTCTCCCGACCGGCTCCCGCTCCACTACCGCCGCAGCCCCCCCACGCGATAGCACTCCCCACCACGCGCCCCTGGTCCCGGAGCCGTACCCAGAGCAGGCAGGAGAGGCACAGCCCGGTCATGCTGCCCCGCGGCCCCGCCGCACCGCCCGCAGCCGTCCCGCTCGCTCCGCCCGCCCGGCCCGCCCCCGACCCCCCCCCACCCCCGGCCCCAGGCCCCCCTCCGGCCCCCATATAGCTGGGGGACAAAGAGGGGGCAGCGCCCTCCCGCAGCAACCCCCCCGCAGCACCCACCGCTGAGCCCTGGGGGGAGCTGGCAGCGAGACCCCCACTCGCCCTTCCCAAAAGGCTGCGGTGGCGGCGGGGTGTGGGGCGGGGGGGGGGGGTGCGATTGTCCCCTGGGTGGTCCCGGGATGGGAGAGCCGGGGAGGGAGCAGCGCTGTGCCAAATCTGAGCCGAGCCGGGGGCCTCGCAGGGGAGGCAGGACGGGAAAAGGCTGGGCAGACCCTCAGCTCTGTAGGGTGGGATTGGGGTGCTGAGCGGCACCTCCCCGCAGCCACGGGGGGAGGAGGCCGGCGGTGACTCCCGCAGCTTTGCGCTCAGGCGGGTGGCAGCACGGGGGGGTGAGTCAGGGCAGCAGGCGACACGCTGGGCAAGGGATGGAGACAGCGGGGAGAGCCGGTCCGTACACCCACCCCTCCACCCCCCTCCTTCAATACAGCCTCTCGTTGTTGCCCGCAAATGAAAGCCCTCGAGGAAAGCGGGGTCCCCGCCCCCCATAAATCACGGCGTCCCATTCAGCGCCGGGACAAGCCTGGGACCTGCATAAGGGCAGGGACAGGGGCATGCAGCGAGGACGGGGGGGGGGGGGGGGGGAAATAGGGACACTGTCTGTCATTGTGACGGGGTTCATTTAGGGTTCATCTTCCTAGCAGGGGGGCACTACACGGAGATTCTCCCCATGGGTATCAGTGGCGTGGGTGCACACCCCATGCTCACACCCCCTGCCATAAGGGAGGCATAAGGGTGTCATTGATGAGGTCCTGCCCACAGCCACTGTGTCCCCAAGCCACCCCCGCCTGCCTCCAGTAGCAGTGCCCCCACACTGCCCTTGGGTGCACATCCTGCACACACATAGGTGTATGCCACGTGTCCCATGTGTGCCCACATGGGCATCCCACACCCCAACAAGCTCACATACACACTCCATGAAGGGGCACAGAAGGGGATGGGACCCCTGTAACACAGAGATGGGGACAGGGTGCTGTGTGGGCACAGGTGTTCCCCACGCTAGGTGATGGTGGGGACAGGGATGCCCCACATGGAGTGATCTTTTGGCACAGGGATTCTGCGCACACCGGGTGCCCTCAGGCACAGGGCACTTTGCTGAGCACACCTGGCATTGTATGGGAATGAGGACCCCCCGGGTGTTGGTTGCTTCATAGGGTCTCCTCGCAGCGTGCACAGGGTTCCCCCATTCTAGGTGCTGTAAGGACAGAGGGATCCCAGAGCACACACCAGGCACTGTGGGGGCACAGGGATGCAGGTTACGGAGTGGGGGAGTCACAGTGCTGTGCCAGGAGAGACGCAAGGAGGTACAAAGGACATGCCCCCAGCCCCTGGCACACACAGACATGGTTTAACCCCTTGATGCCCACAGCCAGCTGCCCCCTCCCTCCCTCCCCCCCCCATCTCCATACACCCCCAGAGCCTTCCCCAGCTCCGTGCTCCCCATACAGCCCCCACCCTGACCCGGGGCACCGTGCATGCACAGCGCCGCTTACCTCAGTGTGCCGGCAGGCACGGCAGGGCAGGAGGCAGGATACCAGGTATTTCCCCCAGCAAATCAAGGTGGCAAAGCACCAGCTCAGGCGGGTCATGGTGCCCCTGCACAGGGGTCACCCAGCCCACGGGGGGGCACTGATGGCAGGGGGGAGCCAGCCAAACCCAGCTGTACCCCCCGGCTGTGCCGGGCTGTGATGCCCAGGGGGTGCCCAGGAGGTGCCCAGCAATAGGCACGGGGCAGTGCAGCAATGGGCTGGGGGCTGCGGTCCCACCAGGCCCTGTCCCCCCCCCTTGCTGGTCCCCCAGTGTCGCCTGCGCGCTGGCAGCCAGGCAGGGAGCACCGTGCCCGCCCATGTCCTGCAGTGCTTGGGAGAGAGCCAGCTCTGCCACGTTCCCCCTCCTCCTCCTCCTCCTCCTCCTCCTCCTCCTCCTCCTCCTCCTCCTCCCTGTCCCCCCTGCACGTCTGTATTAACCCCCCCCACACACCCCGTTTGTCAGCCCCCCTGCATGCACCAGGTCCTGCTGTGGGGTGGGTGCTGGGTGCTGGGAGTGCCCCCCCAGCCCCTTGTCTTTTAGATGTGTGAGAGCTATGATGCTCTTTGAGTGCAGTCCCCTCTGTGCACCCAGCTCTGCCTCAGTTTCCCTCCAGTGCTCCCCAAGCCAGAGGAGGAGATATCCCTGCCATCATTCAGGGCTCCCCTGGCCCCAGACCCCTAAACCCCGTGGGAGGGGCAGATGGGAGGGGACTTGGAGAGTCCTCTATGTGCCCCAGGGTGGGCAGAGGGATGGTGTTGGGAGTGGGGGGGACCAGGGCGCTGCCCCACGCCCCAAGCAGCAGGGAGGTGACATCACCACTCGCTGCACTGTCCCCCACCCCCATTTAATTAATTAGCAGATGGCCCCCGAACCTCCCCCCCCCCCCCCCCCCCCCGCTGTGCAGCGCCAGGCCTGTGCGGGGCCATTAGCGTTATTGGCTTTGCTGAGCACGCGCCAGGCCTCGTTAATTGAATTGCACCCGCGCCAAGGGCGGGTGGGTGATGTGTGCCCCCCCACGGCCCACCAGCACACCCCCTCGGGGACAGGGACACTGCTGCTGGGTGGCACTCCAGGAGAAGGGGAGCTAGGGATGGGATGCTGAGGGGGAGACTGTGGCACACACGTGTGCATCCATCCAGCACTTGACCCCCTCCCCCCCCCCCCTCCCCCCCCCCAGTGCAGGGTGCCACCTTACTGCAGGATGATGTGGGGTGATGGGGACAAGGGGGCATTGCCCTGTGCTGGGGGGCACCTCACATCCTGACACTCATCAGAAAAGCGGCCAGCCCCCACTCAGCACCACTTCCTGCTTTCACTTTGGTGCCGAGCTCAAGCCCTGGATGGGGGTGGTGGTGCTCCTGCCCCCCCCCCCCGGCGTTAAAGGTAGGGATATGGGGTGCTGGGGCAGGGGGCGGGATGCAGGGGGGCTGTGGGCCTTTTTGGGGAGCGCTGCTTCTCCCAAGGGGACTCTGTACTCAAGGGATGTTGTTCCTGGGGGCTGTTGTGTGGGGGGGTCATTTTTGCCAAGGGATGTGGCAGTTCCTGTGGCTGCTCTGAACTGGGCATGGTTCCTCAGCCCTCTCCTCAGAAGCTGAGGGGTAACACTCAAAGCATTCTCAAACCATGTGCCCCCCCTGCCATGGGAGGGATTGGGGTCTCTCTAGGCCTGGCACTGTTCTTCCCCCACTCCAGAACGCCAGGCAGGAGGGCCTAGTAAGGGGAGCACCCATCAACTCAGCACCCCAAAACCTGTGAGCTGGGGTTGGTGGGGCAGAGATGTGGGGCTGTGTGGGGCATGGGGGTGGAATCAGCCGCTCCCATCCTGAGCACTTCCTCCTGACCAAGGTACAAAAGGAGAAGGAGTGTGGGCGTTGGGAGCAGTAGAGAGGACAGCAGCACCCAGCAGCACCTCAGGGCACCCCGCAGCTCCCCAGGTAAGGGGCAGCTCTGCCCAAGGACAACTGAGGCATGGGCATGGGCATGGCCATGGGCATAGGCATGGGCAGGGCAGGCTTAAGGGAACACACATCCAAGGGCACCCAAGGGCACTGGGACGGGAAGCCAGGCGTCCTGCTGTCCCCCCCTGCCATGGCCAGCCACCACCTGTAGCGACTAGCCCTACAGATTTGCTACCCCCATGGGCACTGCCCCTCGTCCTGTCCCCTTGGTGCCACCCCCCAGCTCTGTGCCCCCCACACCAAGCCTACCACACTCCCAAACACCATACCAGCCCTGCAGGCAGCACGCTGTGCCAGGGGACACTGCCCAGTGGAGGGCTGCTTTTGAGGGTCTGCATGCTGTGGGCCCTGTGCCCTCTCTTCTTGATGAGGGAGGGAAAATCAGGGGCCCCATGCACTGATCAGGAGGTGAGCAAGGGAAGTGAGAGCAGAAGCAAAGGCAGTGCTTCCCTCATGCCTTACCCACATCCTGAATCCTAGGGGAAGGGGATGGGAACAGGGACAGGGACAGGGTGGGGGTCTCAGCTCCTGTAGCATCTGAGGAATGGGGCAGAGGCTTAGGATGAGCTGGGCATGCCATGCGGCAGAGCCCACATGCATTTGGGGTCAAGGCACATGGACAGTCAATGGGGCACATGGTAGAGCACCTTCATGCACTCAATGCCCTACATGAATGGGGCGGCATGGGCAGGGAAGGGGGTGCCTGAGCCCACCCCCCTTCTTACCTTAGCAGAAAGCATCCCCAGTGTAGAGCCAGGGTGGTGAAAGTCTCCATCGGTGAGGCAGTGGGAGTCCAAGCTGGAATTTGAGGGTGCAGTGGTGCAAACCAGCTCAGCACCTCTCATGGGTGCCCCTGCCTTTGCAGAGCCCCAGAGCTGGAGCCATGGCAGGGGACGGGGAGCTCAGACGTGTCATCAAGGACCTGCAGAGTAAGTGTGCCAGCATGTCCCGTGCCAGCATGTCCCCACAGGCACCCTCAAGCCATCCCACAGCTACCTCCATCTGCACCCCTTGCTCCTGCCGCTCTGCCTCTCCATCCCTCCGCCAGTTCCTCTTTCGCCCTCGGGCAGAAATCCCCAAGCTGGGAGCCAGGAGGACGTGGGGCTGGGCAGTCTGCCCGAGCCGTGCCAGCTCATCCCTGCCACCCAACAGAGACCATTGCTGAGCTGAACCGCAGCTACAGGGAGCAGAACCTGCCGGTGACGGATGGCAGCCGGGAGCTGCACAGCCTCTGTGCCCAGCTGGAGTTCCTTCTGCAGGTACTGCCTCCCCTGGGGGGCACTGGTAGTAGAGGGTCCCCATGCCAAGCATTCTGGAGGACCCTGGATGATGTCACCTGTCCTTGGACATCCCCATCCATACAGGCGGGTGGGCACAAGAATTGGCCTCACCTGCACCCATGCGTGGAGCATTTGTTGCTGCGTGTGCAACAAGAGGGGAAACTGAGGCACAAAGCCAGCAAATGGAGCTGTCCCCAGCTGTGAGGGGTTTGACAGGGGAAGCCAGCTGAGTATCATAGAAACAGGCTGGGGGGCGCAGGGACTCTCCTAGCAAGCTCGTGTCTCTTCCAGTTTGACCTCAAGGAGAAGAAGAGCTTCTTCGGGCAGCGCAAGGACTACTGGGACTTCTTGTGCCAGGGCTTGGCACAGCGCCGGCAGGAGCATGAGGGCATCCGCTTTGTCACCTCACTGGACAAGGTGGGCACGGGCCAGCGGAGGGGGCTCACAGGGCACCCACTGGGTGGGCATGGTTACAGACGCTGGACGCACGGTGCACGGGCTGTGCGGGGGGTGCAGGTTAGCATGGCAATGCTGCATCACACCTGCTCCCCTCCAGCTGAAGACCCCCGTGGGCAGGGGCCGTGCCTTCCTGCGCTACTGCCTGGTGCATCGGCAGCTGGCTGAGTCCCTGCAGCTCTGCCTGCTCGACCCCGAGAGCCTCAGGTGAGAGCATGGGGAGCATGGGGGTGGCTGTGCTACTGCAAGGCATGGCTCCCTGCTCTGTGTGCTTGAAAAGGGTGTGTGAGATTATATTCTGGTTGCAGTGAGTGGTACTATGCCCGCAGCCCCTTCCTGAGCCCCCAGCAGAGGGCTGAGATCCTGGGCAGCCTGTATGAGCTGGATGGCATCACCTTCCACCTGGCCCTGCGCAGGGCTGACCTGGACACTGCCTGGCCTATGTTCTCTGAGTGAGTGCTGGGCACGTGGGGGAACACCGGAGAGAAAAGGGAAACCTGGGGCTCAGCATTGCTGTCTTGGTAGCCCTGAGACCCATGTCCCCTCTAGGACACTGGTGAGGCCCAGTGTGGTGAAGATGGCCCTGCAGACAGAAGGTAGCGACATGGGGATACACGAATGTCCTGATGGCATCACCCAGCCAATTGCAGTGCCCCACAGGGTGCCAGCCTGTCCCAGCCCATGGGCAGGGGGTGAGGAGGAGGAGAATGTGGAAGCAGAAGAGGGTGAAGACATGGAGGATGACAAAAAGGAGGACATGCCCAGCAATGGCAAGGCACAGCATGGCACCAATGCGGATGCCAGCCTGACCCCAACACCCGACCAGGGGTTCACACCAGGCTCCCCAGCCCATGGTGGGACAGAGGCATCCCTGCAAGCACAGGTGTCCCAGCTGCGCTCCGAGCTGGGGCGGCAGGAGGAGGCCTGGCGTGCCCGGTTGGAACGGGAGGAGCGGAAGCACCGTCAGAAAGAGGAGCACAGCGCCCAGCGGGTTCAGCTGTGGGCCCAGGAGGCTGAGGCACTGCGGGACACCAACGCCTTCCTCAGCCGAACGCTGGCCGAGGCGGCGGGTGGCCCAGGGGGGCTGGCACAGGCGCAGGAGGAGGCTCGGTGGTGGCGGGAGGTGGCAGAGGAGCGGGCAGCACGTCTGGACAAGGCAATGGCAGAGACGGCAGTGCTGACCTCGCGCCTGCAGGAGTGCCAGGCTGTGATGCAGGCATGGGGACAGACAGACGCCCCAGCCCAGATGGCTGCCCTGGAGGAGGTACTGCGGCAGGCACTGGATCTGTCCCGTGGCCCACTGATGGACAATCAGGAAGAGGGAGAACCCAGCACTGCTGCTGGCATGGCGATGGTATGGGCAAGCCATGGGGTGCCCCACTGTGGGATGTAGGTCTAGGAGGCCTGAGCCCTGCTTATCCCGCAGCGCCTTGCGGCCCTGGTCACAGCAACACAGGAGGAAGCCTTGCAGAACAGGCAGCAGATCCAGGCCTTGCAGGAGGAGGTGGTGCAGCTGCAGGAGCAGCTCAGCAGGTGGGGAGGGGACACACTGCAGGGTGCCCTACACGCTGCAGGGGTCACCCCTTAGTGCCCCACTGCAACCCAGGGGATGGGCAGGGAGGGAGGGATGTGGGGAGGGAGTGATGGAGTTGGGAAGGGAGGGAGGTAAAAGTTTGGGGATTGATGACTAGGTGGAAGGATGGAAGCTTCAGTGGGCAGGGTGATGGGGGAATTGATCTGGGGTGAGCAGATGGAGGGAAGATGGGTTTAGGTTGATTGGATGGGTGGGCAGAGGGATGAAGGGATGAAGCATGGGTGAGCAGATGGAGAGGAGGGAGGGAGGGAGAGAGGGAGGGAGGGATGGATGGATGGATGGATGGATGGATGGATGGATGGATGGATGGATGGATGGATGGATGGATGGAAGGGCGGATGGGCAGAAAGACAAAGGGATGGCTTTGGGGAAGGATGGATGGACAGCTAGGAAACAGGTGGGTGTATGGAGGATGGTGGCTGTGAGGATGGAGCACTGGATGGCTTTAGGAATGGATGCAGAGGTGGCCACCAGAGGGACAGGCAGACCTTCTTCCCACTGCCATCCTGGGGCTGGGCTCAAAGGTGCCATGCCTGCCCCAATGCCAGGGCTCGTCAGGATGGGGAGCGCTGGGCATCAGCCCTGCAGCGGACACAGCGGGAGGTGCAGGAGCGGGAGGCCATGCGTGGTGCAGAGCAGGCACGGCAGCAGGAGCTCATCCGCGACATGAAGGGGCGGCTGCTGGAGCTGTTGCGGTGAGAGCAGGGTCCTGCCCCCTCATCTGCCCTCTGCGCGCATTCTGCCACCCCCTCCAGTGGATGTGCAGTCGCACGCACACAATTGCTCCCAAAGCCCTTTGCCCAGAGGAGGGCACCAGAGCCCAGGGAAATCCCACTTGCCACCTTGGGAAGGCTTGGTGCCCATCTTGGGTGCCCGACTTGGGTGCCAACCTTAGGTCACTCATATCAGGCTGTGTTCCCAGACATACAACGCTGCACGAGCAGTGCAGAGACAACAGCAGTGACACTGTCATACATGGGTTATGGGATAAATCTGGGCACAGCCAGCTGCTGCAGAGGGCCTGTTGCACAGAGCCTGTCAAACACAGGAGCGCACACACGCATACTGATTGCACATGCAAGCCACCCGCAGTGGCCCGGTATCCCTCCAAAGGTGACCCATTCCCTCCCTGCAGGGAGAAAGATGCCCTGTGGCAGAAGACAGAGGGCATTGACCCACAGGCACCCAGCCTGACACCCCGCGATGTGGGACTGTGTGCCCGCTGTGGCAAGGATTTCCGCCTCCTGTCCCGGCGATACAGCTGCAGGTGGGCACAGGAGGACACCAGGGAACATAGCAGGGACACCGACCACCACCACACACCTACCATCTGCTCTCTCAGCAGGCTGTGCCAGGGCAAGGTGTGCCATGCATGCTCCGTGGACATGGGGAAGCAGGGGCGATGCTGCCTGCTCTGCTACCAACAAAGGCACTCACAGGCTATGTGAGCTGGGAGGACATCCAACTTGCTGTGCCCAGGACATGGGGCCGGCAGGTAGGTCCTGATGCTCTGGTCTTCAGGGTTGAGATGTCTTTTGCATGGCTGGCCCGTGGAGAAGGAAACAACCCGGTGCTGATATCTCAGTGGCTCCAGTGTCATCAATCCGTCGTCGCTGCTTTGATGCCCTGAGGGGTATTGGGAATGGGCACGCTGCCATGGGGAAGTCTGAGTCCTCCTTGGGGGGACTGTCTGTTTATGGGGTGTCCCTGCCAAGGACAGGCTTCACCCCATCCTGACACAAGGAGTATGCAAGGGGAGAGGGCTCTTAGCCAACAGCCTTGGTTTCCTGCCAGGCACCGCTTGTGCAAGAGCTTTCCCAGACATAAAGGTGATGGGCTGGCCCTGATCTGCTGCTTTGCTGCCCTGCCCAGCCCCCTGCTGTCCCTGTCCAACTCAATTCCTCCTCCCTTGGTGCCAAGGACCCTCATATCCTGTTCCCAGCCTTACCCCTATCCCACATATCCCCGATGTCCCCAGGATTAAGGATCCCAGGAAGCTGTGGTAGGGATGACAGAAGAGCAGTGTGGGACCCCCATAGAGAGATGCTAGAGGATGCTGGGGCAGGCACCATGATGTCAGATCACATATGGGGTGGGAGGAGGGATCCAAGCTGGGCCAAAAGCCCCTCTTTGCTCTGGTAGCAGCCCCAGTTGCCCAAGCTGGGGCAGAAACACTCCCTCCGCCCCATCCCAGTTGTGTAAGGGGCAGGTTCCTGGCTCTTTGCACAATGCAGCACTGTGGGCAGGGGGCACCCCAGGTGCTACCACCTTCATAGACTGCAGGGGGGAGACAGGGTTGCCACAGTGTCACCAAGGCCAGGGAAGGGCCGCTACAGAATTTTGCAGGGATTTGCTTTATTTGAGTTCAAATGGGTATTGGAAAGGGGGTGATGAGGGTTTGACCCCAGCCATGTTCCCACGTGGGCAGAGGTGACACAGAGACCCCATGCTAGGGAAGGACTCAGTCACCAAGTGACGCCAGGTTGTTGTCCCCTCCGGGGATGTGCAGGATGCAAACCCTCTGCAACAGCCTCTTGGGTAACAGCACTTTCCCGCACCCACTGTCCCCCGGAAGTGCCGTGGCTGAGCAGTGCCCTGGGGACGTGCCCCAACCCCTTCTGTCACCTCCCAGTCAACAGGAGTCATACAAGTGTGAAAAACTTGCCGCCTCCTTTATTGCTGGGCAGCTATCATTGCCACACCGGGGCCATGATGTCCTCAAAGCCGTAAGCTTTATCCCAAAGCGCAGGGAGGGTGGGCAGTGTTCAGCATCTTTCCACTGGGACCCTCGTGCTGATGTGCCTTCGCATGTGCAGTGTGACCATGTGCAGCCCACAGTGACATCCATCTGTGTGCCAGGCAGCCGTGCCCACTGCCCAAGGCTGTGTCTTGGGTTAGGATGCTGGGGTGCGTGGGGTGCCAGGACTGCATGCACTGGGTCTTGGGGAGCAGTGGGGCTCAGAGGGTGGTGGAGGTGTTGCCAGAGGTTGAAGTGTAGGAGGTGCGGCCGTAGCGTGCCACAGCATCCTTGCTGATGAAGCCGCGCTGTGCCAGGATCTTGAGGAAGCTGTTGCGAAACTTCTGCCCGATGAAGGCATAGATGATGGGGTTAATGCAACTGTGGGCAAAACCAAGGACCTGTGTGATGGAGAGGGCTGTGTCGATGTGTTTCCTCCTCTCACAGGTCTCAGTGATGGCATGCGTCCTCATAAGAGTATCGCTTACCAACGTGATGTTGTAGGGCAGCCAGCAGACAAGGAAGACCAGCACCACAGCTAGGATGACCTTCATGGCGCGCTGCTTCTGGACGTTCTTGGTCTGCAGGAGGGTGTGCACGGTGACACCGTAGCAGAAGAGCATGACCAGGAGGGGCAAGGCGAAGCCGAAGGTCTGTGGCAGCACCCGCAGCACCACCCTCCACTTGGTGGTATTCTCATTGCCAATGCGCTCGTAGCAAACCGTGCCATTGCGGTCTGAGACAAACGCCTCGCGGAACAGAAGCACGGGCAGGGAGAGCAGCACCGAGAACACCCAGATGCCCACACAGACAAACTTCACCCAGTGCCTCTTCTCGGTGGCAGCGCGGGTGGCGTAGACGATGGCCAAGTAGCGGTCCACGCTGATGCAAGCCAACAGCAGGATGCCGCTGTAGAAGTTGGATTCCTGCAGCACCGAGATGGCTTTGCACATGACGGTGCCAAAAACCCACTCGTGGGCCCAGTAGGCGGCCCAGAGTGGCAGGCTGAGGGCAAAGAGCAGGTCGGCCACAGCCAGGTTGAGCAGGTAGATGTCAGTGACGGAGCGGTTCATGTGGCTGGAGGTGACCACCAGCACCACCAGCCCATTGCCCACCATGCTGAGGAGGAAGACCAAGCAGTAGATGAAGGCTACCAAGTATTTGTTGGCTACAGAACCTTCATTACGGCATGGGGAAGAAGAGACATCGATGTCAGGCAGAGCCAGGCTGTAGTTGCCATAGTCAGAAGTGTAGTTGTATAAGATGTCAAAGAGTTCATCAGCGTAAAATGTCCCCATATTGCCTGCAAAGCACAAAGCAGTGTGGGCTCAGGGCACCTCCAGCACCTCCAGCCCCCACTGCTCTCCCACACCCCATAACCTCACCACCCCATACAGTGAACAGGGACACGCCTGGACACCATCCCCATACTTCCTCCTGCCCAACAGCCCCGTATGCTTCACTTCAGCACTGCCCCTCTCCTGTCCCCTGCAGGTCCAACCCCAACGAAGGAGCACTCCTGAGTCCCTGCGGTTGGTGTGAGTCCTTTGAATCCTGATGTTTTCCCTAAAAACCCTTCTCATGCCAGCTCCCCGAGCGCACCACAGTACCCAGAGCAGAGGAAACACGCTTCTCCCCACTATATTTTTGGCTTCTCCTTCTGATTCCCCACCCAAATTCCCTGCAGTTCCTCTGGGGCCAGATTTCTGCCCACAGAAGGGGAAGTCCCCATTTCCTCTCCCAACCCAATGTAGAAAACTACTTTGGGACACCGGGTCCCCCACTGGGGTTGGGGTTACCCTACACGGAGTTGGGATTACGCTATGTGGAGCCCTCCCTGCACCCCTTGCCCAGGTAAGCAGAGTGACCCATCGCACCCCAAAGCCAAGCATCCCAGACACTCACCCACCGCTCGCTGCCTCTGCTTCTCAAATTTTGCTCCCCAAATCTTCTCCCCTTCCCAGTTCCCAAATTTGGCTGCTCCAAGCCTGGCTGAGGTCTGCCACAGGATGCCCCCTGCCGTCACCCCAAAACAGGGTCCCTGGGGAGCACGGGGATGTGGGCCCACTGCTGCCACCAGGTCCCACACCTGTGCCAAGTGACCCAGATCCAGAGCTGGCACTGCTGCTTTATGCAGCGCAGGGAGGAAGCAAGGTTGCAAAACCTTCTGCAGTGCGAAGAGGAAGCGGCAGTTGAGGGGACACCTTCCCAGCACCCCCGGCCCAGGGCATGCCACACCCGGGATGCATGGGGTGCTGTCCATTCGTGGGGCTCTGCTAGCCATGGGGCTTCACTTCATCCCTGTGGGTGCTCCTGTACTCCAGAGACACCCCAATACTATTCTGGGGGCACTCTCACATCATCGGTAACACCACAGCTGCTGGGAGCCTGCTGGGGTGCCACTTTTGGGACTCCATAGCCCTGTGGCATCATCTTACATGTAGGCACTCCCCACTCCAGCGCACCCCACCCTGCTTCCTGCTCCCCCTACATTTTTGGGGCCCCCGCAGCACCCCACGATTCTCCCCGGGCACCCCGCATTTGCTCTGCCCGCCCACCCAACATGGTCACGCCCCCCGGGAGGTAGGAGGGGGCAATGAGTGACTTTTCGAGGGGGCGGGACAAGACCGAATGGCCTTCGCGCATGCGCAACCACCGCCGCCACCGCCCGGCTCCGCGGCAGCCGGGCCGGAAGTGACGCGCAGGCGCGAGAGCGGAAGCGGCGGCGCAGGCTCGGGCGGGTCCCCGGTGCGCGCAGCGGGCTCGGCTCCCTCCGGCCTCGGCGCGCTGAGAGCCGTTCCCCACCCCCGGCACCGACATGATCCTGCTCGAGGTGAACAACCGCATCATCGAAGAGACCCTCACGCTGAAGTTCGAGGGCGCGGCCGCCGGGTAGGGCCGGGCGCCGGGCCGGTGAATGAGGCCGGGGCGGGGCGGAGCGGAGGAGGAAGCCTTCCGGCATGGCGAGGCCTGAGGGATGGGAGGGGGACAGGGAGCGCTGGTCTGTGGGAGAGGCCTGGGCGTGCGGGGTGGCACCGAGGCTTGGCCCTGGGTGTGAGGCGTGACAGGGCTAGGCGGGGAGAAGGGGGGCGTGGGTTAGGGTGGTGCCGGGGGTAGTGACAGGGCGGGATGGGGCCGGGAGGGAAGGAAAGGGGCTGCGGCATGGGGTGGAGGGGGGCTGAGGTGGTGGAGCTGAGTAAGGCTAGGGCGGATGAATGGAAGACTGTGTGAGGCAGGGCTTGATGGGGTGTTTAGGGCTGGAACTGCGTGAGGGTGATGGAGCTTGTGGTGCTGAGGCAGGCTGGGGTGTGCCATTGGGCTGGAAGGTGTTGGAAGCCTTCATCAGAGCAGGCCCAGAGTGGTGGCAGAGCTGGTGCAGAACGGAGGAACAGGAAAGTGGTGTGTGGCAGAGCAGCAGCTTCAGCCTATTTCTTCTGGGGGTGGTGAGCAGATTTCTGTCAGCATCTTCTGTCCCAGCCAGGGACCCATGTGTCTGCCCTGCCTGCTAGCATAGGGCTGCTGAGCCTCTTGGCCTTGCGGAGGCTGTAGGGCAGTTGATCTGCACCTGCATCTTTGGTCGGGACAGTGTAGTCCCTGGGGAGCCACTGAGCGTTGCTGACAGTGATGCGCTGGTGCTGTGAAGACATTTGTCTGAGCACAGTCCAGCTTGGGAGAGTCACCTCATGTGAATGCCCTTATTTGCAGCCGTGCACTCACTGCATCTGAGTAGCGCTGGGCACCTTTGTGTGTGGACAAAGAGAAGCAAAGTACAGCACTGTTATCTGTGGGGTGGAGCCTGTCCTGGCTCTGCAAGCACCACAGCCTAAGCTACTCTGGGAAGGGACTCCCCAGTGGGGCCTTTTTCTGTTTCACCTTTTCCACAAGTGGCTTTTGAAATGTTCTGCCTTTTGTGTGCAGACCTTTGACAGGGGCCATTTCCTCTGTTTTCTCCTCTTGGTTGACTTCTTGCTCTTTCATTTCATACAATAACCTCCTAGGCTGTGCTGCCTTGTGGGATCACCATGCTGCTCTCTTCCCTGCCATCAGCCTCTTTGTTCTTCTTGAATGTGATTGTTTAGTGCAACAGGTATCCCCAAAGCACAAGCACCACGTTGGGAGGAGAGAGCTCTTGGGCGTTGGAGCTTCACCCATTAGAAAAAAAAATTAAGTATATGGAGGTTAATAATGTGTGTGTCAAAAACACTCATTCACCACAAGCTCATATGGAGGCGTTCTGCTGGTGGGAGCCTGTGTGCGTGTCCCTGCATCAGTACAAGTGCAGATGCAGCAGTGAATGGAGGCTGCAGCTACCAGGCGATTGAGTGCACCTCAAAGCCCTGACTCAGTGCAGCTAGAGCTGAGGTTGCTCGCTCACCTTCAATCCATGATGTTTCCATTTTGCTGTACAGCAAAGTTTGCTACTGCCTCAGCGTGCTTGCCTGGCATACCAATCCTTCCTGGATCAATTCCTCTTGCTGTGAGCTGGCCAATGATATTCTGCCTCTGCCTCTTGTTCTGCAGGCTGTCCTTTCTTTTGTTTGGATAGAGGACCAGCTAAGTGCTCTTTCTGGATGAGTGTTGTGCCTTCAGTATGTTGCTGGAGGGGAGGAAGTAGTTCACTTCTGCATTTTCTTCTGTTCTTGTGCTGTCCTGCTGTCCAGGAAAGAACAAGGCATAGATGAAGGTCTATGTACCAAGAAAAATGGAAATCTGCTTCTCTGAACAAGTCTTTTTGGGTAGAGGTGCTATGTTATGCCATGTTTATTCATGAGAAATTTCTTTTCCATCCAGTTAGGGTTCCAGGGTCATCCTGTGGCACTGAGCCTGAAGGCAGGAGGGGATTTGCTCTGTTTGGGTGACTGTCCACCCAAGGTGTGTCCTGGGGATGGACCCAGGGTGGTCAGGGCAAGGACACACCACAAGGGATTCAGTGATTGAGAGGAGCAAGTCTGAACACTGAGAGCTGGCCCTGAGTTATCTGCCCCGAAACTTGAATTGGGCAGATGTGATGCGCAGTTTATCCAAACTTGCTCCATGATGTGGGCAGCAGCACTTCCCTCTCCTTCTGTGACTGTGCCATGGATCCAGCAGCTCCCTGCAGGGCTTCCCCATGCCTTCAGGTGGGAGTTACTTCACATTTCCCCATAGCGTGTAGAGCTGGGTCACTTTTAGAAGTCAGAGCCAATTCTAAATGTAGTGCTTGTGTGCAAAGCCCATGGAAATCTCATCTTCTTGAACAACCACCACTAAACATCAAGGGAGTTTGCATGGACGTGGCTACATGTAGTGGACTTCTTAAGACTGTAATTTCTTGTTTCAAATCAACTTCCTTAAGCCAACTGCATCTTTAAATAATGTCCAAAAGCTACCAGAATCTGCTGAAATACCTCTAGCGAAGAATTTGCTGCTGAAAGCTTACCCTGTCAAAGTGCTGAAGTGGGGGAATACCTGGTCAGTACCTGAGAGCAGATGTGTCAGAGTTAGGCAGCTCGTTACGTGAGTTGGGCTTCTGCAGGTGTCAAAAGAATAAGTTTCTCTTCCATAAGTTTTTGACTAATTCTCTTTGACTTGACTAGTTGACTAGCCTGGAAGCTGAGACATGCTCGGGTGTAGGGAGGTGAGCTCTGCCAGTTGGAAGATTTTTTTTCTCTTGTTTCTTTTTGCTAACTGCACAGATAGAGAAATGATAACCTATTTTAAATGTAAAATATTTCTGCCTCCTGTGTTCAGTTCTTTTTAAAGCACAGCAGAGAACCGCCTCCCAAAACAGATTTGCCCTCCAGTTTTGGTCCGCTCCGATGTAACTGATCCCAGCAAAAGTGTGGCAGAGGGCTTGTGTTCTTGGGTGTGGTTTTTCAGCCACACATTGCTGGCAGTTTAGGGCAAGCTAATTAATCATCTGTCTCAAATTGTTACTTACTATTTACCTGCTGTGCAAAAGAAAAATTTGCAGAAGTGGAGAACAGTGCAGAAGTGGAGAACAGTGCGACTTTTCCCTTGGTTGGAGGTGGAGGGAAAAATATCTCATTAAATTTTAGCTTTCTGTAAAGCTTTCAATAGGTGCAAATTTGCAGGGTTTCATGAGTACTGGCTGAATGGGAAAACAGCTGAAGCTTCAGTTTCTCTGCTGTACACTGGTTCCTGTAGGCTGGTTGGAGAATTTGGCTGAAACTGCACCCGCGTGCTCTGTGGTATTTCCCATTTGTGGTCACTCTGGTGCTCGCCTGCTCTGGAGCGGAGCGCTCTGGCCCTGCTGGGTGAAGGTGGGTGACATGACCTTTGTGCTGGCAATGCGGCCTGCGAGTGACTTCCTTGTGGGGTAGCTGGGGAGAGCACAGAGGATGGAGGAGCTTGGACAGCCCAGTGTCTGCAGACACTGTCCAATCCTCACCCTGGAGCAGGAGAGGAGCGCTCAGGTGATGTTGCTGGCAGAGTTTGCACTCTGGGGTTCGGTGCAGGATCAGCAGTACCTCCTGCAGCTGCCACACTTGGTGCAAGAGAAGAGCAGCTATTAGCAGAGCCTGCGGAACGGCTGCTGTGCTGGCAGTGGGAGCTGGGGTCCCAGCTCTGCTCCCAGCAATGCTGTGGGTCAGCACACGTGGGGACTTCCATTACCACACAGCAGAGTGCTTCTCAAGTTCGTGGCAGGCGTGCTGTGGGAACTCTTTGATTTCATGCACGCTTACAGCTCACGCAAAGTAGCTTTTGTTAGTCGAGTGGGGCCTGGGGGGGGAGGAACTGCTTGGATAATTTTAGACATTGCTCATAATTTTTTTATTGGGGTGACCTTTCTGTAGTGAGAGCCTGCAGTCTGTCACTGAATCTGGCTCACTCTGTTCCAACAGCGCATCAACTCAGTGATCTGCAGGCTCTGCTCATAGCTGGAAGCTTGAAGCTTTGAAACATCCCCCGCTTCTTTCATTATTTTTTTTTTCCCCTCCTCTGGAGCAAGATATTAGAATATCTGCATGCCTGCAGCTTTTAAAATAATTGCCATCTTCCTTTATTGGGTACAAACCTTAATTGTGATGTGGGAGCTGCTTTAGTCATCTATCGATGCGGTTGTTGGCCAAGCTCGCATTTGCATGCAGGTCTGTTTAATGCAGGAGATGAGGGCTCTGTATAATTACACAGCCTTCGTTCTTCTGTTCTTAAATTTGTTATAACATATGGCTGAAAGCCTCTGTGGCCTGAGAATGAGGCAGGGAAGTTTGGAAGTTGTCCGAATCAAAATTGAGGAACTGCTGTCAGGGGGAAAAAAAGATTTGTTGTTGCTCTTAAGTGCTTGTTGGCATCTCTCCATGGGTGCTGTGGCTCGTCTTGGATGCACTGCTGGGGTGAAAAATCTGATTTGGATCTGGCTTTGTGTTAGATGGACTTGGTGCAGGAGCCATTTGGAGATGAATAGGGGGAATGCAGGCAAGAAGGAATAAAAATCCATCAAGGCCTCTTATTGTTATAAGCGGGGAGCAGATGAGATTTGGTGTGGATTTGACTTCAAACCTGATATGCGTTATCAGAAAATGGGCAGCCTTCTGTGCTTGGAGCAGCTGCCATTTTAGCTGTGGAGTTCAGGCAGGGTTTTGCAGAACGGTCTGGGTTCGGCATGTAGCAGACTGAGGAGCCATCTTCAGCTGTTCCTGGTGGGAGAGTTGGTGTTACTGGTCATGGAGGGAGGCGGCAGTTTGGGTGGTACAGGTTCAAGGAGCTCCCAGCACGGGAATGGGAGGCGAGAGCTCCTCTGTTGTACTGGGGTCATGGTTCAGGCTCCTTCTCTGTCTGGGTACTTCTGGGGCTGAGAGGTGTGCCCCACGAGGCAGGAGCATCCTGCCGCACACAGGGTTGGTGTGGCTGTGAGGAGCTTTGCATGCTGCTCACGTGAGCGCTTCCTCCGTGAGGCTGCGTGCCGGCAAGCTGGTGAATATTCAGCGCCCCAAAGTTCCATTCCGTTACCTGCTTCTCCTTTAAACCTCTCTTCTCTTTGCCATCCTCAACTGTGAGCACTGAGCCACTTGGGAAATCCATGTGAAAATGAGTTCTGAGAAATTCATGCTTGCGCAATGGAACATGCAGGAGTCACATCGTGGCTGCCGTAAGCTTTTGTGTGCAGAACAAAGGCTCTTGCACACAGCTGTTAACCAACTTTGGGTCTGCAATGTTACAGCTCCCTAAATAACGTGACTAAAATAACTAAATAAAGTTATCCTTCTGTTGTCTCCCAAGCTACTGTTGCTGTTGCTCATTGTCTGTAATTGTTTCCCCGAGTTCCTCAGGGTGAGGTGCTGTATTTGGGGGGACTGCTGAGAGGTGGATGTCAGCTCTGTGTGCACGTGGAATTGGGTTTTAGAGATGGAACTAAGCTTTAAGGGCGCATCCTCTTTAATATTCCTAGCTCTTATGTGCCTGACTGTGCTATCTTTAAAGCTTCCTACATAGTTTTCTTTTTTTATAAAATGTATATTGCCATCCAAGCTGATTCCCAAATCTGGGTGTGGTGCTCTAAAAGAAGAACACGTCTGCATCGACTGACCGTATGATATTGGTGGGATTTTCTTCCATCTCTGCTTTCATTAGTCCTCAGTGAGCTTAGATGCAACTTGGGGAATTTCTCCCCTTTCAAAACCAAGTGTTAAACACGCCACAGGGGAGGCTCCAAACTTCCATCTCTGGCCAGCAGGGATGAAGGGAAGATAAGAGTGAGAGGGGTCTCAGGTGACTGGTGCAGCTCAAACTAAGGGACCTGCCTTGGGTGTGCTCACACAATGCTGCTTTCAAGTTGCACAGTTTTTATCTTCACTGATGTAGCACAAAAGACAGAGGCTTTCCTGTCTCCCAGCAAAAAGGGATGTTGCTTTTCACAGCTGTAACAACTCTCAAAAAGCAGCAACACCTCATCCTTACACTTACACTTACAGTCTCTGGTTGATGGCTAATACCTCAGTTTCCACCCAGGTAAGGTTGGAGTTGGTCTCTGGGTAGGGTAGTCACAATCTCAAGGCTGCCTTAGTACACTGACTTTGACCTGGGGAGCACACTCAGTTGGTTCAGGTGGGTGAGAATGAAGGCTGAGACTTCTCTAAGCTGTAAAACAGATCCAGCATCATTAGCCTGTACTCTGTACTGGCTGCTTTTGAAACATAAGAGGATGTAGGCTGTGAGATAAAGCAGTTGATCGGCATTTTGACCCTGTTCTCATTTTCCACCCTGGCTCTCAGTGCTGGAGGTAGCTTTGCTTCGCTCCCTCGTGGAGGATGACCTATTAATAACAGTCCTCTTGGGGCTGCTGAAGCACTTACATAGTGCCATTCTCAACAAATTCACCTTTCAGAAGCAATTTGATTGTTCACAGGATCCAACTCTTCCAGAGATCATAGACTCTGGCACTTAAAACTGTAAGATGTTATAAAATCTTCATACCTAAAACATGAGAGGCTGTGTGCCTTAGGCTTGCAAGATGCTCTTGCTGCTGATCCTGAGGCAACTGACAGTGCTTGGGCAAATCCAGATCTAGGATTTTTCCTGCAGTGGTCATTGATGTGGTGTTGGGGTGTTTAGGGATAGGGTGCCAAATGGAATGTGCATCTGAAAAAGTTTAATTCTGCTGTTGGTTGATAGCCCCACACTTGGAGGTGGGTCTGCTGTAAAAGTAGTTTGTATCAAACCATTGGTAGAGCTGCTCTTGGCGGTGAAGGGGGCACTTAAGGAGGGATTGCTCAGCCCCTATATCCATTCCATAATCTGGTGTCTGTGGAACTTGCAGAAGAGCCAGTCCTGTGAACTCGCATCTTGGCAGTTGTACGTGGAGAGCAGGCTTGTTAAAACCAGCTCCTTAGTGATGAGTAGCTTTCTCAGACATTTCTAACTCTAAATCTGCAGTCTGTGGTCTCAAATTCTATCAATATACTACAAACAATAGCAATCTCTGCCAGCTTCCAGGACTGTTTTATATCATTTCTAGTAAGACTGATTCTTTTAGGAATGAGCCGTCAAAGGTTATCTGCTGCTTGAACAGCAGGGTCCGGTGGAGTTCTCAGGTAAAACTGCTTGTGAGAAATGAAATGAATCGTCTTTCCTTCACAGCTTGGTGACTGCTGTTTGACTTCTCATTTACCTCTTTTGTTCTCTTTGCTTTTTAGAAATAAACCAGAGGCAGTAGAAGTAACATTTGCAGGTAAGCTATGTGATGCTCCTGACTTGAAAAACAGGGGAGCTAACTCAAAAGGCCTACCCGTGGTTATGGCTGGTGTGCTCAAATTCAACCAGCCCAGTTGGGTGAGGGGCAGGGGAGAGCTGCACATGGACAGGCTGTGTGAACACCACACACTTCCCAAAGCTGATGGTTTGTGCTCTGCAGGAGCAAAGTCTCCTGTAGGCTGCCTCGCTGTTTTCTCTGTCCGTTTACTTTGCTTGGGACTTAGCCCACAGCAGTGAGTTTAGTGGTCAGAATAGGCTGTGCCCACTTTGCTTTGTGTGAGTGCTGTTTTAATTGATAGCTGTTTTAATTCACCTGTTCCCCAGTCCTGCATTTGGTACTGTTTGTTATTAGGTCTTTAGCTCTGTCTGGTTAGGATTGTTAGAAAGCTGGCTTGGGGCAACAGACAGGATGAATTTATAGCCTGAAGTTTGCTCTCTAGAATGGGAAGTGTCAAGGAAATACAAGCATTCATTCAGTAGCTGATGTCTTGCTTCTGTTATCAAGGATCTGTGTAAGCTGTGGAGCTCTGTGAGGAAGTGGAGGTAGCTGGAGGGCTGTCTTTTTCTGCCTTCTGCCCTGGCTGCCTGTTCTGCAGTGAAGTGAAAGCTGTCTCAGCAGGCACTGCCTGAGCTGCCTTTGCTCTGTTAATGGAGGTTTTTTCCTCCTCCAGGCCATAGCTCTGGCCTGGTGGGCATGTCTGTCACTTGGTGTGCTGAGCATCCAGAAGGCTCCCATCTCTGCGTTTTTGTGTCCTTGTGCATTGAACACGAGCAGACTTGAAAGAGATGTTAAATGACACTAGACTAGATCTTCCCATGATGGACAGGTGTCATAACTATTTCAGCTCTTTGAATGATAACAGGTTTCCCTATGTGACACTACTTAAGTACAGCTTTGTCATGTGTCTGTGAGGGCTGAGGCAGAGGGAATCATGTCACTGTGCAATTCCTAGAACACCACTGTTTCTTCAGAAATAGGAACTGATCCCTCTCAAGCTCCTCACGTTTGTCTCACTTGCTTTGTAGACTTTGATGGAGTTCTTTACCATATTTCAAACCCCAATGGAGACAAGACAAAAGTGATGGTCAGTATTTCTCTGAAATTCTACAAAGAACTTCAAGAACATGGTGCTGACGAGGTGAGTGAGCATCTCTAGGCATATGGGGCTTTGAGACTACAAATGCTGTATCAGAAGAGGCCATGGCCTTGTGATGTTCAGATTTAATGTATAGAGAAGTGTCTGTATTCCCGTCTCATGCTGAAATTCCTGTGCTGACCAGAAGTCTTGCTTTGCTGGAACACAAGGACAGAGTGTATTCCCACTCTGTTGTGAAGAATTAGTCATCTTTTATGACCTGATAGCCTGAAAGGTAAAAGCATAGCTAATTCTGAAAGTACCTTCAAAATGACTATGAGGTCTGGCAAAAATAGTTTCATTGGGTGATGCTCTGAGCGCAATGGCAAGAGAAAGCACCAAATCAACTCCGGAGTCCCACAGCAGTACTCTTCTGACTCTAAGCACACTTGAGAGCAAGTTACAGGCTCCAGCTGTGCATACAGACCTTGATCTACAGGCTGTCTGGTTCCCCTTTTGCTGCTGCTGTGTGAAGTTAGCAGGTTCAGTTCCTGTTGAATGGGCCCCGGCTGCAGAGGGCCATTTATGGTAGAAAGAAGGCACCTCTCTGAGCTGTGGTTGGGTCGCAAGGCAGGAAGTGTGACTCAGTTCCCGAGTTAGTTTTCAAATCGTCTAATGCTAGTAAATGAGGTTTACCCTGCAGGTTTTTGCCTTGGAGGAAAACAAATAAATAAATATGAGTTTATTGAGAATCTGGTAAGAAGCAGGGGATTTGAACCCAAAGTGAATTCCTACACGTTGCTCCAAGACCTCCTGAAGTCAGATAAAATATGACTAAGCATCCTGCTTTCTAGGATCAACCTTGCCTCCTGTACTACAGGGCAGTGGGAGCAGCCCCACTGCAGGTACTGCTGCTGGGAAGCAAGAGAGCCAAGCAGCACAAACGCTGGAGCCTTCCCAGCATGATTAGTGAGGATCAGTACAGTGGATGTTCCCAGGAGAAGCGCTATGGTGGGTGAGGGACTGATGTTTACTGCATTGTAGCAGGGTAGCAGACTTACACCAGTAGTCACAGTGGTGGCAGAGCAATGGTGTGTGTTCCTTTTCCACTCTGGCTGCTGTGCTGAGAGCGAGGGCAGCTGGCAGCCAGCTTGTCAGGCTCTGAGAGGAAGACAGGATCTTTGCAGGACTGCCTTGGAAGTGCTGACTAAATAGAAATAACATTTTTAAACCACTGTTTAACAAACTGTGTGTGTCTGTGCTTCCATGGAGAAGATGGAGCTTGTTTCTGCACTTCCTCTGCTTGGTCTTTGGTGAAACCCCCGCTGTGAGAAGCCAAAGTGGGGTTCCTGCTAAGAGAGAGCGTTTCCCTGGGCCAGGCAGGCTTTCTGCTGGGGAGGTTTTGGCGTGCAGAGAGCCTGTGCATTCTCTTTGCATGGTGAAGGGCGTCATCCCAGGAGGGCCAGTTCTGCCACAGCGCTGTTCTGTTCTTCTGTGCAAAATACCTCCTGTTCCCAGCCCCCTCATTGATACAGAGCTACAGCTCAGTTGAAAATTGCCATTGATGTAAAATTCAGCAGTGATTATGCTTAAAGAAAGGTTTTCGCTGTGCTGTGGGCGTCTCTGTTTCTGGGAGGCATCCAAGTTGCCTGGCAGTCTCCTCTCCATCCCCATCTGTCCCATGGAATAGGCTAAGGCTGGGCAGACAATTGCTTGGACAGGCCTTGCGCAACCCCAGCTCTAAATGTGCACAGAGAGGGGCAGGGTATGCTTTGTGGTGCCTCCTCCATCCTGAACCCCCTGAGAGCTGCCTTTGTGATGAGATGGAGGGTTGAAGCCCCCAGAACTGCTGTGTCAAACTGCTGAGAGTTCTCCTTGGAAGATGCAAGGCATACAGAAGAGATTTTCTTGCCCATGCAAGTTAAAGACCAGCAAGAGCTTTTGAAAGTTCTAGTTTTGACTCCTGTCATGCAGCATGCTCCCTGTCAGTGGAGATCAGAGAGTAGGAGCAGGCAATGCTACTAAAAGCTGATGACTTAGTATTTGTCCAAGTTCACTTAGAGTAGGAAAGGCAGATGCCTGTAATTTGATGTTTTTACATGGAGACTGAGCATTGCCTAGGCAATGCAGGAGGAAACAGCCCTGATAGCTTATGCTCACAATGTCTATTTTTTTTTTCCTAGGTGTTGAAGAAAGTCTATGGAAGCTACTTGGTAAATCCTGAATCAGGTAACCCTCCTGTAAAATTTACAGTGCATGTGATTGCAGTTCCAAAATGGCTTAAGAAAACTCCAAAATGCTCAGACAAAGGCTACACGTCAAGAGCTTAATGTTTGGGGCATTTGGTACAATGAGTGGCAGTAAAAAAACGTGTCTTACATACATCAGGGCTGAAGTTCCTTGCAGTGTAAGCAGTAACTCTCAGTGCAGCCCTCCTCCAGGAAGCCTCTGTTCCTCACAACTGGGGTCTTTGTTCTTCTCAAAGACATTTCATGAGACATAGGAAAACCATGGTTACCTGTGACAGCATCTCTTCCTACTCACTGTGAAAACTTAGGAGCAAGTGCAGCCAGCACGTGTGTCAGAGCTAGAGAAAGAGCCCTGGGAACGTTTCCATGGTCACACATCGAGTTCGGGCACAGCTTCTGGCAGTGGTTGTTGTTGGAAGCAGTCACCTCTGGGGTTTTTGAAGGCCTTAAGGCAAAGGTGGGACTGTAGCAGCGGTGCTTGGACTGTAGGTGTTTCTT
The DNA here is from genome assembly GCA_030625065.1 of Alectoris magna. NCBI lineage: Eukaryota > Metazoa > Chordata > Aves > Galliformes > Phasianidae > Alectoris > Alectoris magna. The sequence goes on from CM060567.1 coordinate 11,034,006, forward strand.
TCCAGAAAATGCATTTCTGGTTGTATTAAGACCCTGCATAGATAATTAAGGTTACTGTCTGTTCCTCACCAGGTTACAATGTCTCTTTGCTTTACGACCTGGAGAACCTTCCTGCAGACAAAGATGCTATTGTGCACCAAGCCGGCATGTTGAAGCGCAACTGTTTTGCTTCAGTCTTTGAGAAGTATTTCAAATTCCAGGAAGAGGGCAAGGAAGGAGAGAAAAGAGCTGTCATCCACTACAGGGATGATGAGACAATGTAAGTGTTCAAGTGGCACAGGATTGGAGTCTGACAGCTGTCACTATGCTCTGCTTCTACTCAGAGCTGCAGGATGCAGTGGAAAGTCGGGAAATCCTATTGCTCAGTGCTTTGGTATGGTAATAAGGGCCTGTCCTAGGCTCTGAGGAGTACCCAGTGACGGTAATGCTCACCCCTCAGGCTGCAGAGGTGTTATACAAGAGTCTCTGTTAGCAGTAGCATTTGTGGCTGCTTGCAGGAAAGGAATTAGCCACTCCCGTCAAAAGTGTTTTGCTCCCTATAAACACTGTCTCGAGGGAGGGGGGGGAGCGTTTCAGCATCTGTCTGAGCTTGTCATGCAGCTGCTTCCTCATCCAGTTGCAGTTCTGGCAGTTGTATTCACAACTGAGTTCTCCTCTCTTGCCCACCTGCAGGTATGTTGAGGCAAAGAAGGACCGCGTCACGGTTGTGTTCAGCACGGTATTTAAGGATGATGATGATGTGGTGATTGGAAAGGTGTTTATGCAGGTATGGAAACTGGGGAAAATATCTGATCCTCAATTCACTTCTCACTTGGAGCAGCAGTGCTGAACAAGACAGAAGGGATCTCACAAGCAATTTAATGCATGTAAATGCTCTACAGGGCTCCAGTCTGCCCTGGGATGGAAGAACGTGCTAGTAGGCATGGGAGTGTAACTACTAATCCAGGCTCTTGCGTTGTCCTCTTAATTATTGATGGTCTTGCTGATGTGCACAGTCAAACATGTTACGTATTGCAGATGAAAAACACCACATGAATACTTCAGTATCCACACTAAGGCCCTGTCACATAACTGGCTGTGGTGTAGGGATCACCAAGTAGCAGAGGAAGGGAGCATGACAGGGAGGCTGTAGGAGTAGAGGGGATGAGGCAATGTGCTATGCCTAAGAAAGTGCTATGAGTTTGTTTCTGCTGATTTTGCAGAAGCTGCAAAAGACTTGGACCAGGAGCAGCTCAGTGTAACTGTTCTCATGTGCAGCAATGGGATCTTGGATTTGAGCTTTGAAAAGCTGTGGATTTGCTTAGTTTACATACTTGAATCAGTCATCATAATGCCAAGTACTTCTGGATTCAGCTGCCCTTTACAACTGCCACTTAGCTGGGAAGCATTCAGAGGGCCATAGTAAACACTTTGCACTTCTGCTAGTGATGGTGTCCAGCCTGCAGAGATTGAGACATTTGCTTACAGCTGAGGATGGCTCAGTCTGAGCTGGTTTGTGTGTTCATCCATGTTGCCTGTCTTGCTCACCTTCTGTCTTCTACTGGGCTTGTGGACAGCATGTTGCTGGCCCAGTTTGCTGGATACCAGTTTATGTATGTTGGAGTTCATTCTAACAGGGTCTGTTGTAATGGTAGTGGTGTGTATTACCTCACAGCTTTGCTCTTTGTGTGTTGTAACTAAATGCAGGGCATCTGCTCTGGCTTTGAGCTCCCCCCCCGCCCCCAAGCATATCCCACAGCCTGAAATTCAGCTTTATAAATCCAGGAGGGAGGCATGAAGTGAACAGAACAGGGTTTGTGAGGCTCTGGAGGAGATGGCAAAGCTTCAAGGGAGCAGCTGTCCCAGAGTCTGTGTGTCCGAGTTCTTGGTTTTTCACAACAGCAAACCTTATTCCTGCCTGGCCACAAGAGTTTCCACTCTGAGTCACACTGGCTCCTTCCCTCCAGCTATTTCTGTTGCGTAATGCAGCGGCAGCTGCATATCTGTTCCCTCATGGAGAAAATCTGGCCATTAACTAACCAGCAAAGCCATTTGAACCATTTCACCCTCTGGTATAAACAGGCGGAAGTGCAAGCTAAGCATTTCATGAAGGAAACCCCAGTGAAAAACTTGGCTTTCCAACAGGAGAGTTCCAGCCCTTCCTGGGGTGTGCTGTGCTGTCCTAAGAAGGGAGGAGAGGCCAAGGGTAGCTGGCGATGCACAGGCTGGGCAGCTCAGCTACGCAGAGGGGTGTTTGCTCTGCCTTGGGGCAGAGAAATGGGGCCTGGACTTTCTGAGTCCTGCTTAGAGATGCTTTTGAAACTGCATGTGAAATGGGTGTTGTGTTGCTGTCAGAGAGGCTACTGGTGGGACCTGGATTTCTTTGCATCTGAGTGTTGTTTCAGGGCTCTTTTAGAGAAGAGCTAGGAGAAGCAGGTTTCACACACAAGCTTCAAACCCTTTACATGCCTTTTAGTGCTCAGGTAGAGATATTTGGTGGGAGATGGCTGAGCCTTTAAAACTGGTGCAGTTGAGACCCTCCAGCTTTTTCTGATGTTTTCCCCTCCTTTGGAATGATGGCTGCTGCCCACTTTCACTGGAAGTATTTGGAGTAGGAGCTGTGCTGTCTCATATCTGCTTGCTCAGCCCAAGGTTACCTGTCCATGAAACACTCCTATGTCCCATGACAATAAACGTGACGCTGAAATCTGCACAAGCTGATGGCCTGTACTAGGGACACACATGGACTTGGGAGAGCCATGCATTTTGGTTTGATTTTGCTGGAGAAAAAATGATTGTTTTCCAGAAGGTTGGCCTGTTTAGATTGGCCCATGGAGGGAAAGCTGGGAAGCTTTCTGTTCAGAAGCCTTGTGGGACCGGGAAATATTGTTTGCTTTTCTGTTGTGCTGCCTGGTGCGCCGCAGTGGGACTCACCTTATTTTTGTTTTGTTTAGGAGTTCAAGGAGGGTCGCCGGGCCAGTCACACAGCCCCACAGGTGCTCTTCAGCCACAGGGAGCCACCCTTGGAGCTGAAAGATACAGATGCAGCCATCGGCGACAATATTGGCTACATCACCTTTGGTAAGCAGGCAGCTCTGGCATGGGGGTGCTCAGGATGGAGAGAGGTTCTCACTGCTGCATGAAAACCTAGTTCACCTTCCTTGAGTGTTCATGGGAGTTACTGGGCCTGAAGGGACTCTGGAGTTGCATTCTGTTATTGCATGTCCCCTTCTCTCCCCAAGAGAGAAGTCACCTCAGCTCTGCTCTGGGCAGTGACGGGGTAGACAGTAAGCCATATGATGTCAGCCTATAAATTGAGTTCAGCATGTGGGAGCAAGAGACATTTGGCTTTGTTGCAATACTGTAGAAACTACAGGGTTCTTTGTCACGGGCATGTAATCTGTAACTGCAGATGTCTGGGCTGCAAACTGTGCTTCTCCTGCTCTGCCTCTGTTCTAAGCCTAACACTTCTATCTCTGATGAAATACCTTCACCTGCCTGCAAAGGTGCTGCTTTGCTGGCCAGCAGTCATTTCCTCCTGCACAGCAGCGCTGATGACTGACCTGAGGAGTCCAAACCCTGCCCCTGTTCAAAGGGAGAGATCTCTTAGAGAGAAACTGGAATCATGGTTGAATATGCTGTTAGAGTCTCCCAGGCCAGCACGCCTGCAGGTTGGAGCTCAGAGACAAAGCACAGAAATACAGATACTGCAGAGGAAGGCAAAGCTAGAACTGCTCTCCTCCCACGCTGGGAATGGTGCCCTGGGTTCAGGCACTTAATCAGTCACGGCAGAGCTGCCTAGTGGCAGTTCTTGGACTGCTAGCAAGACTTCCTCCTTGTCTAGAGGCAGTCTCTCTGTTATCTGATCTGACAGTCCCAGGTGAGATCATCACTGAGACAAAAGGTCTTTCAGCCCTTGGATCTGGGACACTTAGCACAGCACCAGCACTGAAGTAGCGTCCGTGCAGTTTCCTATGGTGTCCTCATCTCTGAGCACTTGGCCTTGTCTGCGTCCTCCAGCTGCGTCCAGGCTGCTACAAGAGACTTGAGCGTGTGACAGTGGGTGGGAAAGTGCTGCTAAGCCTTGTGTTTAAAATCACCAGTGCTGCTTAATCCCGATATGTGTCTCAATAATGGGCACAGTAAACAGGCATTCAGAGCAGCATGCCCTACAGCCTGTAGCACCAGAGCACACTGAAGAGCCCGTTCATAGCTTCAGGAAGCAATAACAGTTTGTGTGACCTCTTTCCTTTCAGTGCTGTTCCCCCGTCACACCAATGCTGCTGCCAGAGACAACACCATAAACCTGATCCACACATTCCGAGACTACCTGCACTATCACATCAAGTGCTCGAAGGTACCAAGGGGATGTGGCTGGGGAAAATGGGAGGCTTGGCCCATCTCATCTGGGGGGACTAAAAGGGAGGAGCATGGAGTAGGAGTTACCCTCATTCCCCCACCCTGGGAGCTGACTAGTGCACAGCACTGCCCTCCACAATTGTGCTAGGTTGGCAAATGGTGCGTCATTGCCTTCTTCCTGTTCCTTGGCACAGGCAGTGCCTGTTCGCCTCCCATCCTAGCAGCAAAGTAGGATTTTTTTTTTTCCCCCTTTTCAATCTGTGGTTTTCTTTCTGGGAACAAGAATAAGCGTAGTTACTCAGAAACCTGCCTTTGACCAGAGCTCAGGCAGCACTTTCACCGTTGTCTCCTCAGCTTCCCTCATACTGCATATGCCAGGGAGGCTGAGTACCCACTGTAGCTGTGCAGAGCTAGGCACTTTCCTACCCAGGAACAAACGTAGATCATAGATCACACATACCAGCTCATCTCTGCTGCTGTGCTCACAGTCCAAAGCCAGCCATGAGCATCCTGAAGCTGTGGTTAGCTGAAAGATTTGCCTGAAGTCTTAGCTGTGAATACAGGATCCTGAAATGTCCCTGTATTGTTCCTGCAGGCCTATATTCACACACGTATGAGGGCAAAAACATCAGATTTCCTCAAGGTGCTGAACCGTGCCCGTCCAGATGCAGAGAAGAAAGAAATGAAAACAATCACGTGAGTAGCAAAGCAAGGCCTTGTTAATCAGGTTTCCCTGCCTGTCACAAGCTCACTTCTTCACAGCTCAGCATTCTCGGCTCCTACGTTTGGGATAGGGTGGGATGGCCATACTGGGACCTGATGTCGAGTAGTTGCAGGGCATCTTCCTGCTGTGAGCGTGGCATGGCTCTCCCCACTGGGGCTTACTGTACTGCCAGACTGCTGCCCAGCCCACCAGGGAGAGGGGCCAGGTCCTTGCCAAAGGCTTGCAGCCATTGGAGCGCATTCTTCCTGCCTGGTGTATCTGCAGGTCCCCAGAGCCTGTGGCCACTAGCTCACTCAGGCTGTGAGCATTCCTGGGAACTGACTCCCTTTGGCAAATAAAATAGCCCAGAGCAACGCACGCCACCGGTAGTGGTTGTGTAGCATGTTTCCGTCATGACTCTGGCCTTTTGATCCCAGAGCTTCTTTGCGTCCTCTTTCTATGCATCCTGGTATTTCCTCTCTGCTGTCTGCTCTGGGGTGTTGGGGTTGTACCCTCTGTGAAAGCCAGCCCTTCCCCATAGCTGTGTGGTCCAGTTGCTTGGTGCTTGCTGCAAGCAATGCCTGTGAGCTCTGAACCAGCAGTACAAGTATGTCTTTGAGAGCTCAATGCTAGCACGTGGCCACAAAAGTCACCCTGGGGCAGCCCAGGAAAGCCAGAGACAACCCAAGGCAGCTCTGAAGGCCGCACTGACCTCTCTCTGAATCCTTTCAGGGGGAAGACATTCACAACCCGTTAATGCCAGGGTCACTGAGGCTGCCGTGGAGGATGAAGGTTGGGGCACTTGCTACCCGATAATCGTAGCTTTTAATGTTGCACCTCTGTGGGCTCATAAGGAATTCAAGCAATCGGGGTCTGTTTGTACGACAGTTTGGGAAGTAATCTGCAGAAACGAGCTGTGCTTGCGAGGACTCGATCGTTCCAAGAAACAAACCTTAATTCCAGTTTGATTGACTTCATTTCTTTTCTTTTTTTTTTTAATTTTTTTTTTCTTTTCGAGCTGTTTCGCTTTGCAATATGTTACCGGAAATAAGTTGCAGTATTTCTTATGAGAATAATGCAATATTAACTTGTTTTCTTCTGAGTATTTGAGTTCAAAACTCCTGTATCTGAAGAAATACTGTTGGGGTTCATTAATAAAGGAGATCTTTCTATCTTAAGGAGCTGTAGGTTTTTGGTTTGTCAATGCATGTGGCCTTGTCACGGAAAGGGTGCTTGGAGAGACTAGCACAGGGGGGTGTTGAAGTTGGTCAGGGCATGGGGACAATTATTGTGGCTTGGCGCTCATTACATTCTTCTCAGTCTGGGGCCGAACTGTGGGTGCAGTGCCCAGGACTAGTGAAAATCCTCTTGTGTTAGTGAGCCGGGGGGCGGAAGGAACAGCTCTCTTAGGAAGAAGAGACTGGAGTGACAGCAGTGCCAGGCCGAGAGGCAGTGTTGTGGTGTCCTGGCACCCCACTTACTACCTCTTGTGCGCAGTGTCACTTGTCTCCTAACAGGCTGTGACAGCCCTCCTACCCTCAGCCAGCAATCCATACCTTTCCCTCGTAGCCTTCTGCCTTGCTCAGGGAATCTCTATCTCTACCCTGCCAGGAAGGGCTAGTGTGCAGCTCTCTGCCTCCAGTCAGCCCAGAATAAAACCATGCACCCCTGCCCCTCAACTCAGAGCTGGCTGCTTGGCTCTCACGTGGGCAACCAGGTCCAGCTCTGCTCCTGAAGAGCCTATGATAGCATTGGCACAAAAGGTCCCTTTCCAACAGCAAAGGAAGAAAAAAGCCTGCCTACCTCTGGGACAGAGCTGGGACCAGGGAGCACTGGGACAGCCTGGTTAGGAAGAACAGCCCCTACAGCTGATTCCTAAAATCCCTTGGGGGACAGAGCACATCTCCTAAGGTCACCTTTCCCCCAGCAAGCAGAGTGGATGGGATCCAGGTAAGTGAAATAATTTATATATAAGACATTTTCATACAAAACCCCAGACTCAGCCCCCAGCTTGTGAGGGCAAAGTAGGGCAGGCTGAAAAATTACAAAGCACGCACTGGAGAAGGGTGGTGAAACCCATCTCCCCTGTCCCACTGTACATGAGCTGCGTGGCAGAGCCAGGCCTCCATTCCTCAGCGCTGCCCCTAGCGGTCAGGGCGCTGCACGCAGAACACTTTGGCTTGGTGGTCGCCGGAGGTCGTCACCACAATGGAGGCATCCCTGGAGGGGAGAGAGGGCTCAGCAGCAGGGCTGGGGGCTTTGGACAGCTTTAGCTGTGACCACCTGTACTCTATCCCCCGAGACCCTTCAATCTATGCCTCCATGTTTCCAGATGATGCACCCCAAGGCTCAGGCGTTCCCAACAACCAGCAACCTCAGGGAAGGATTGGGCCGGGGGCTCCCTACTCACTTGTTGACAGCAAAGTCGAGGATTTCAGCAGAGTGCCCTCGGTACTCGCTGATCATCTTCCCTGAGCGGGCATCCCAGAGCCGCACAGCCCCATCCAGGCTGCAGGTATACACCACGGCAGAGTTCTCCTCCCACAGCAACTGCACAATTCCTGACTGGGGTACAGTGGGGAAGCAGAACGAGCACGAGGAATAACAGTCAGTAACAGTCGCAGCACACCATCAGCCTCCACTCCACCCCTCCCCAATGCTCTCCACCATCCCCATAGCAAGGGGACAGCCCTCATGACCAAGATGTGACACATCCTCTGTGTGGGACCACAGCTACCTCTGGGGAAGCCCACGAGCAAAGAGAAGCACTAATTGGGAACCAGCCCCAGGAAAGCCCCCCAGGCTCCAAGAGAGGCAGCGCTGGGCTTCCAGAGGTGTCAGCTGGGCCCAGAGATGCCCTCAGGCTTGGAGAATAGGTACAGGGCAGTACCTCATGTTGGCATTTGTGCCTCAAGCTCTGTGTGGAGAGATCGTAGATAGCCAGCGTACCATCCAAGTAGCCAACAGCAGCCAGTGGCATCCTGCAGAGAGGAAAACAAGTTTTATGAGGACCTGGAGTAAGCAGGGAATTAGGTGTGTGAAGGATCGGGGCTGAAGGAGCACTGAAATGAAGAGGGACAACCCAGTGGTCAAAGCTGGAACCACAAAACATCCCATAAGGAAAATACCAAGACATCAGGAGCCAGCAACCAGTGCAAGGTTCCCAAGGGAGAAAACATACTGGTAAGAAAGGTCCCCAGTAGCTGTGTCTGCAGAACACCCTGTCCCAATGCCCCACTCACACATTACAGAAGCCCAGTGACTCCACTGAATTGGACTCTGCCTCCTCGCCCTCACTTGCAGGAGCCTTGGGAGCCGCACTCTCCATCTTGAACACGCACACCACCTGGGGGAGGTACGCCATGAGTCCTCACGCCCGAACCCTCTCAGTAGCAGAGAAACGATGGTAGTGGTGGCCAAGCACGCCTCCTGCTGGCCCCAGGTGGCCATAGCAGGCTGCATTTGGCTGGCAAAGCCCAGCGCCATCCTGCTCTGTACAGGTCATCCATATCCACTACTGTGCCTCACAGGTGGGCACGGACTCACCTTGCCCGTGGCAGAATTGACCAGCTTGGCATGACAGTCCACTGAGCCTGTCAGGATCAAACTGCCGTCCTGGTTGCTGGCCACACATGTCAAGGGGTCCTGGTGGCCGTCTTGGCCTGTGGAGATTAACAGAAGGCGTGAGTTACACCCATCCTTACTGAAACTCCGGGCACCTCAAAGCCCAGCACACCACACCCTGCAGTCTCTGCACTGCACCCATCCCATGGTGACATCCCATGGCAAGGGACAGCTGCCACGAGGACAGCACACCCAGCATCAGACTCCTTCTAGAAGCCCCTGACCTCTGCGTGTGCTGCCTCTTCACAAAGTCAGAGCTCATAGTCCACTGCATGGGGGATGCACCCCAGGTGAAAAATCCCTTTCCCACCTTTCAGGATGTGCAGTGAGGTTCCCTGTTTCAGATCCCAGATGCGCATGGTCCCATCCTCGTATCCCACCACGGCTCGCTTCCCTGGGTAAAACAGAACCAGCAGATAGAGGCAGAGCTTCCCACACCCCTTGCCTCCCGCCTAGCACAAGAGCACCCTGCGCCTCACCGTCAGGCAGGATCTTGCCACACGTGGCAGGGCATGCAGGGCCCTGGAAGGTTTTGCAATCTCCACTGGGGATCTTCCACATCCAGGAATTGCCATCAGCAGTGCCCGCTAGAAGGACATGGGCCTGAGGGTGCCACTCCATCCACTGTTCAGAGAAGGGGACAGGCAGTGTCACAGGGTTGCGTCCTCGCAGAACGGAGGAGAACCAGAGCTGGGTCCCACTGCCAGCCCCCGTGTTTCCAGCAGGAACAGGGCTTCAGCCACTCACCTCCAGGTCCCCCACCTCAAAGGACCACACTTCTTCCTTGGTGTCCACCCGCCACACTTTGACCAGACCAGACATGTCACCCGTGGCCACAAACACAGAGTCATAACTGAAGCCAGCGCAGGTGACAGAGTCCTTGTGTCCTAGAGATGGCAAGGAGAAGAGACCATTCTGTTAACAAATGCCAGCTACGGAAAACAATCAAGAGCCCAGCTCCAAAGGAGCACCAGTTGGGGAAGAGTAAATGCAGCCCAGAAGGGCTGTAGGACCCGTTTGAGCAGGGACACCTGGCCTGAGCCCCTCACCTGAGCACTCGAACAGCAGCTCACCATCACTCAGACGCCACACAAAGGCTTTATCATCTTCCCCACCTGTCACTGCCAGCGTGTTGGTCTTTGGGTCGAGGCTCACGCAGAACACTGAAGCTGCAGAGTGGGGAGATGCTCACACCTCAGTGTATGTTCCCCAAAGAGGCAAACCCCCACGACACAATGGCTACCAGAGACCCCTTGAATCCCCTTGGTAGAACCAGGAGAGGGACACAGCACAGCTTCCCCCCAGGGAAACCGCCATGGCTCACCCGAATGCAGCGAGAACGTGACCTCACTGTCGTCCTGTGCCTCCATGCCGTCCTCCAACCCCTCATCGTCCTCCGTCTCCCAGGCCTCACCGTCGGGCTCCTCCGCTCCCTCGTCCTCGAAGTCCACGTCCTCCATCTCCGCGGCCAGGTCATCTGCAGGGAGCAAAGGTCAACCCCCACCCACCTCAGCCCCCACGGGCCCAGGGGCGTCCCAGCGCGAAGGGGTCCCGGCCCCGCGGGCGGAGAAGGCCCAAGCGAGGAGGGCTGAGGGTCCCTGGGTGCCGGGAAGGCCCTAGGGTGGGGACGCAACGCGAGGCCTGCCCGCGGGGACGGGGCCCTGGGGCGGAGCGGCCCGGTGCCCCGTGAGGAGGCGGGACGCCCGTCTCACCCGGCCCGGGCGGGCCCAGCTCCACCACCTCGATGATCTCCTCGTCGCCATGGAAGTCCAACGCGCCAGGCCCTTCCGCGGGCTCCATGCCGGCCTGCCCGCGCGCCCCACCCCGCCGCCACAACCACCACTTCCGCCGTTCAGCCCCGCCTCGGCCAATCCCCGCCCACCGCTCTCCCCTGCCAGCCAATCCCAGCCCGCGTCTTCATTTGCGCCCCGCCCCTTCCTCCAGCACGACAAGAGGTTTCCGCACCGCGTGGCGCACTCTGGGAAATGCAGTTTTTTATTCCTTCCCTGCAGCGCCATCCGCCGGCAGCTCCAGCACGGCGGACCGCACCTCCCGGCATGCAGCGGGGCCGCGGGAGCCCAGCACGGCCCAGCATGGCGGCGGCTCTCGGCGGACTGCGCGGTAAAGGCGGGCAGGGGGCGGGCAGCGGGCCGGGTGTGCTACGCCGCGACTTTCCGCGGCCTACACTGCCCAGGGCAGCCCCCGGCGCCGCAGAGCCTCGGCTACACCCGGCGCGCGCGAGTGGCACCAGAAGCCACGCTCCATCTTGCCTAAACCACGCCCCCTTATGGGTGACCCCGCCTATCTTTTGGCCACGCCCCCTGGGCTGCGGCAGGGTCAGGGGTGCGGGTCGGGGCAGCTGGGACACCCGTGTCCCCCCCCATGCCACCTCCCTGAGCCCTCTCTCCCTACAGGGCTCCTGGCAGTGGCTGGGCGGGGGCTTCAGGGGCGACAGAGCTGCCACCGGCCTGCAGGGCCACCCGTGCCACCGAAGCCACCAGAGCCAGCAGGGCAGCTCCCCGAGGGCGTGGAGTACATCCCCACGCGGAGGAAGGGCAAGAACCCCATGAAGCCGGTGGGGGTGGCCTGGTGAGTGGGGAGGCACGTGCTTGGTGGGGGGAGGCTCAGCACCAGGGGACACACGGTGACACGGTTCTGTCCCCTACCTGTCCCCAGGGCCATTGGGCTGCCCTGTGGCATCATCCTCTTCCTCCTGGTGAAGAGAGAAGTGGACAAGAACCGCCTGGAGCAGCTCCACATCCGCCGCAAGATGCTGGGAGCCAACGTGGGTGACTACGAGACGGAGCGGTACCGCCGGGGCGCATAGCCAGGACCCCGCCAGCGCCGCAGGGACTGACCGGGGGACACCTCCCTCCCCCCACTCCCAGCCCAGGGCCCTGCCTGAATCACACTGGGCCCGTTTGGAAAATTAAAGTGTTTTATTGAGTATGTGTAACAATTGAGCAAGGCCAGGCCTGCAGCAGGACCAATAGGGCTTGAGGCCTACCAGGCCCCGCTGTGCCCAGTGCAAGGCCGAGGTTGCGTTTAAGGCACTGAATGGAGCCCAGGCCCCAGGCAGAGCCCAGCACTGTCCCATTGGCTGTTAGTGACGCCCCTGGGCCAGAGAGCCCCAGGGCCCAAGTGTGGCACACAGGGAACCCTTCCCCTCTAGCAGGCCACAATCAGGGGGTGCTGAAGCGCTGAGGATGCCAGGCAGAACTGTACACAGGCACCAGCTTCAAGGCCTATTTACAAGCAAGCAGAGCACCCCCTATGTCAGGAGCACCTCTGCCCATCCCACCCATGAGGACAGCCCCAGCATCACCCCTGGTCCCGGCCCCTTGGAGCCCTAGGGCAGTGGATGGCCTCATGGGGACAGCGGGGTGACAGAGGGGCTGCAGGCCCTGGCAGCCAGCAGTATCACAATGGGGATATCAGGATGCTGGCTGATGACTGGGGGGCTGGGAGAGGAGCAGCTTGGCCAATGGGAGGAGAGAGCAAGAAGCTTTTTGAGGAGGGGTAAGGGGTCCCAAGGCAGGGGCTCAGTCTCGGCCCACAATCTGCAGGAGGAAAGTGAAGATGTAGACGATGTCAGTGTAGATGGTGAGGGCTCCATAGATGTACTCCTCGGGGCTCAGTGTGTTCTTCCTGTTGCCCAGTACCAGCTGTGTGTCGTAGGCCAGGAACTGGGGGCAGAGACATGGGGGGGTCAGGTGGGGGAGCCCTGCATCCCTCCACATGCCCCCCCAGCATGGGGCATGGAGGGGGAGCACCAACTCACCAGGGTGAAGGCGATAGCCCCAATGGCTGCATACAGCATGTGGAGCCAGGGGACCTGCATGGGGAGGGAACATGGGGACATGAGCCATTCCACCCTCTGTCTCCATTGGAAAGCAGCCCCCTGCAGCCCCCTACTCACATATTTGAAGGAGAGGACAATGACTGTGACGAGCCCTGTCACCATGACTACAATACCCAGCACACAGAAGAGTCCCGGACATGACGTGAAGTCAACCTGGGGAGGGGGGAGGGGAAAAGGTCACAGGAGGGCACTCCCATGTCCCCATCCCCCCCCCCAGGGCACACCGTCTTCTCACCTTGGTCTGGAAGCAGAAGATGGTGACAATGATGGCCACAATGGCAGTGATGAGCATGGCGATGAGGACGGCATTGGTCTGGTACATGCTGAGGGCAGAGAGGATGGAAGTGTCACCACAGGCACGGCAAGGGACAGGGACCCCAACCCTCCCGGAGCCCCACTGGGTACCTGGCAATGGTCCCCGTCATGAAGCCCATGGCCAAGGTCTGCAGGACAGAAGGGCTGAGTTAGTGATGGCAAAGCAGGGGCAGACTGATTGCCAGTCCCACAAGCCTCTTCAGCAGGGATCGCCCCTTCTGTGGGACACATCCCTGCTGTCACCCCCCAGTCCCAAACCCATGGCCCCCCACTCACAAAGATGCTCAGCAGGATGATGTTCCATGGGAAGCGTCTCCTGGGGATGAGAATGTTGAGGAGCAATGAGATGGTGTTAGTGCCCAAGTCCTCGTGTCCCTAAGCCCCTGTCTCACCTTCCATAGGGACTACCCCAGGTGGGGTCCCTGGGTTTGTGTGGCACCATACCAGTGCAGACTGTTCCCATCCCTTAAAGCCCAGGGGACACCCCAGACAGCCATGTCCCATCCCCCCCGACCATGTCCCCAGCACTCACCGGGGGCCCTGGCAGCAGACCAGCACCAGGTAGGTCACCAGGAAGACAGCGCTGCAGAGAGACAGAGAGCTCAGCCCAAGGGACCTGGTGGCAGTGGGGGGAGTAACACTTACCCACAGGGTGACAGGGACCCCATACTCACTATGAGGAGTAGTAGATGGCAGTGTTCCTCTGGACAAAAGAGCGGACAGGTGAGCTGTGGGGTGGCAGGAATAGGCAGGAAGTTGGCACGCACTCCTCCAATGTCCCCCCATGCCCAGAACCAAAACGCTCCCCCCAGACCCTGGGGTGAGACCCCCCCCCCCCCATCACCGTCTCACTCACACAAAGGTGAACGTTGCAATGATCCCCACCGTCACCAGCAGCTGCACCGAGATGATGGCGTAGACCTGTGGGAGGTGGTGGCAGGCAGTCAGCGCTCAGCCTGCTGCCACCAACCCGTGCCCTAACCCCAAGAAGGGTGCCCTGACAGCCCAGACTCACCTTGCGGATAAAGGTGTGCCGTACTTTCCTGTCATCCCAGTCGGCCGGCTGGATGGGGGAGCTGTCTCCTATGCCCTCACCTCCATAGGTGTTACCTGCCAGGGAAGGACACCACAGCTCACCCCATGTGACAGCACAGCAGGACACCCTCCCCAGAACAGAGTCTGGGAGCCCCCCAGCCCCCACCCATGCCCCCACCCCAAAACAAAGCTCCCAAGCTTACCAAAACGCATGGGCATGGTGGGCATGGCCATCCCTGGCTGTGGGTACCCTCCTGGTGTCCCATACCCCCCTGGTGCTGCATACCCCGCAGGTGCCGGGTACCCCCCTGGCTGTGGGTACCCTCCGGCATAGTGGGAGGGCTGAGGGTAGGCACTGGGGGGGTATAGAGGGTTCTTGTCATCGTATGGGGGGGGTGCGCTGGGCTGTGCCATGCCAGCTGCGAGCTGTCCTGCTGGACACCTGGAGAGGAGAACAGAGGATGTCACCCTGCCCGTATCCCCTGACGATGGGGAACACACGGGACACAGGGGACAGTCATCATGATGTGCCCCGCATCGAGTGCAGGACAAACACCGCCCTTTAATAGTGACCTCTGCTTAATGAGGGCTGAGAAGCACGGTGACCAGGTCACTTAGAACCCAGGGCCACCTACATTCCCACGTTCTGAATCCCTGGTGTGACGTCAGACAGTGGCTATGGGCAGGGCATGGCCACGCGGTGACTCAAGGCACGCTGGGGACGTGACCTTTGCAGCTGGCCCTGCCATCACTGAGGTCAGCAACCCCCCAGCCACCATCCCATGAGCAGAAATTCTATTTTGCTCCCCACAAACACTGCTGAGGCTCAGAGCTGGGCACGGGGCTGTGGATCAGCACATGCCACCACAGTGCCGGGACCAGGGTTGGTGCCAACCCCCATCGGGCACGACTGCAGAGGTGGGGGCACTGGGACCCCACGCTGAGCTCCCCTTGCAGATCCCCCAACAGCCGCCAGCAGCTGTGCTGGGAGCAGGGCCAGCGCTGGGCTGACTCCCCCAGAGCAGGAGGCAAAGGAGGGAGGAGAAAGGCGGGAGCGCCAAGGCCAGGAAAACAATGGCGCTGCCAGGAGCTGTTGCCAGGCCTCTGCCCCACACCCTCGGCGCAGGCAGGGGACCCCCCGCCCTCTTCCCGTTCCCCCCCATGGCACCAGCAGTGACGTGAGCAGGACTTGGCCCCAAGGGAAATGGGTGGGACTGGGCGCATCCTGCAGCATTGTGCCAGCGCTATGCTGGGTGGGATGGGATGGGGGGCGCACAGGGGGAGCGCTCAATGTCTGTCCATCCATCCCAGCGGGGGCTGTTGCCCGCCCCACAGCCATGCCGTCATGTTTCCCATCACGGTGACGGCGGTGCCGAAAATAATCCATCCACGTGGTTTCCAAAGTTTCGCTTTCAACACTCCGCCGTTTCTCCTAAAGCACTCAGTGCCTGCTGGCACCCCCTGCTCGCCCACCCCGCACCCCATAGCCCCCACCCAGCCTTCAGCGCGGCCATGAGACCGAGCCCATGTGAATGCCTCCAACAGGAGCAATGCCCAGGCACAACCTCAGCAGAGACAAGGAACCAGCCCGACGGGTCCCAGCCGCACCCAGCAGTGCTCAACCCCACCATCCCCCCCTGCAGAGCCCCGCACCATGGGATGCACGCACCTCAAGGGTGACCTCTGTGGGGTCACCTCCACGTGGCACTTATGGCAAAACCCATCTCTGGGCACAGAACCCCAACGCATGGCCCATTTCCTCTTTCAGAACAGGGCACCGAAACCTGCGGTCACCAGCCAGGCCACGGGGCCACCCCAGCCAGCTCGGTGACCCTGTGGCCACCACCCGGTCCCCACAGCTCTGCCTGGCACCGTGACTCAGCACTGATAAGCGGCAGGCAGCCGGGGGGGGGGAACCTCAACTCAATGGTGACACAGGGTGCCCCACGCAGTACCTAGCAGGGCAGAGTACCAGCGCTCCCCACTTTCCCTGGGGCTTCCCCAGGGTGGAGCAGCCCTGGAAGGGATCTGCCTTCCTAGAAGAGCTTGGAAAACTGCAGTTTGGCACAGCCTGGTACAGCACAGTACAGCACGGCACAGCTGGGTACAGCACAGCACAGCACGGATGCCCCTATGCCTCCAGGCTTGCTGAGCAGCTCAGCTCACCCATGACATGAATTTGCGGGGTCTCAGCCCTGTGGTCCTCTCCGCCCCATCCCAGGGGCGCCAAGCGTGTGTGCCAGCTGTCACCTCCCGTCCCCAAGCCGCTGCGACCCAGGTGTCCCTATGCAGAGAGCTGGCCCCATGCCCTACAGTGCCCACCCCGTACCACGTGGACACATCCTTGTCCAGCACTGGGCTCCCTCATGGGACACCCCTCCCAGTAGCAGGGTGTCATGGCACAGTCCCTCCGGGAACCCCAGCCCACCGCTGTCCCTGCGCCAAGCAGGCTGGGACTTTGCCCCCGTTCAGCTGAAGCCACAGGTTGCCCCGCAACGCGCTGGCAGCCCCTTCCCATCCAGCAGTGGGGACACCATGGCGGGGGTGGGACACGGGCACAGAGCCCCCAAACAGAGCACTGGGGACAAGGATAGGGGAACACGGGGATGCTCCCCCCAGCCTAAGTCCCCCCATCCAAGCAGATTCCAATCCGCTCTGAGAAGCTCAGAGGAAGGAGGTGGGAGGGGGCCACACATCGCAGCAACCAATCCCATGGGACCACCGTGTGTCCCCACAGCTCGGGGACAGCACCTCCAGCCCCGAGACGGGTCCCCCCCGGCCCCTGGGACACCCACCCTCCTCCTAGGGGGTTGTGTCATCCTAAATAGCACCGGCGGCGAAGGCAAAGGGGCACAGAGGGAGTCCTGGGGGCTTCCCAGGGCGGGGTGGGCGGGCAGCCTGGGTGACGTCGGGGGATTTGGAAGGCAAAGAGGAAGGACGGGGAAACGGGCAGAGAAGGGGGACGGAGAGGGTCTGGGAAGCATCCGGGGGCGGGTAAGGTGGGTTAACAGAGTGGGGTTTGGCTGAGGGGCATCGGCGGGGCGGGTGGACAGACAGGGGACCGGAAGTGGTTTGGGAGAGCTGGGGGACCCCGCCCGAGCTGGGGGACACCCGAGAGGACCCGAGGGACTCCGTCTCTGCCCTCCCCGCTCCCCACGGCCCCACTGATGCCACAGTCTCGCACGGGGACAGGGATGGGGGCAGTCGGGCCTCCCCTACCTGCTGCGCGTTGCTCCGCGGGGCTGGAACTCGGCCGGGACGGGCCGGGACGGGGCGGGACGGGGCAGTCGGGGCGGGTCCGGAGGGACGGACGGCAGCTGCCCCGCCCCGGGCCGCCCCTCCGCTCCGCGCCCTCGTGCGGCGGCTCCGCCACACGGCAGCCGGTGTGGGTCCGGCGCGGTGAGGCGGGGTACCGAGCGGAGCGTCCCGCCGCCCACCCCCTCCCCCCTCCCCCCCCCCCCGGGGCAGTGACGGCAACGCGGGGACGCCCCACGGTGCTGCGGTCGGGCCGGGCTCCGCGGGGCCGCGCAGGGAGAAACGCGCGCTCCCGCCCCCACGGGGGACCCCTACCCCGGCGCTGACGTCATTCGCAGGGGTCCCCCTTCCCCGAGTGACGGCTCACGGGGGAAACCCTCCGGCAGGGGGCGCGCGGAGTGGCGGGAACAGTGAGGGGGAACGGCCCGGAGTCGCGCCGCTCCCCTATTGGCTGCCGGGGCGGGGGGGGCGGGGCCCCGCGGGGGCGGGCGAGGGGCATGGCGGGGCCGCGCTGTCGGGCGGCGGTGGCGGTCGGGGCCGCTGCGTGCGGGCTGGGGGTCGCCGCCTGGCTCGGCCGCTGCCCGGCTCTGCGCCGCATCGCCCGCCGCGCCGCCGCCGCGCTCATGGCGCTCTCCGGGCCGCTGCTCTTCCGCCTGGGGTGAGTGCTGGCGGGCCGTAGTGGTGGCCCCGTACGGAGAGATCGGCTCTCCCGGCCGTGCGCGTGGGGATCCGCGGGGCTCTCCCGGCGGGAGGCTGCGGGCGGGGAAGGTCGGATCCTCTGCCGTCGGGGGGGAGCGGAAAGGTTGAAGGCTCGGGGCCGCCCCGGCTGCTCCCCTTTGTTCTGCACCCGCTCCGCCGAACAGAGCCGGCCCTCGGGTGTCGGTCTCCACCCACCGCCTCCGTTCTTCCAGGCGCATCCCCCACCGTGCCAATACGAGGATAAGCAGGTGCAGGGTGTAGCACCCTGGGAGATTCCCTGCGAATGGGAATGGGGTAGAGATGGACGTTCGAGCATGTCACGTCCTTCGTGGCATCTGTCCCCAGCCCTGAAATCCTCCTGTATAAATAGCAGGGGTTCAAGCTACCCCGGGCCCAGCGCCTGTTGGTCTTACGTGGCATGTGAATGGGAGTGCTTCTCGCTTCCCTTTTCTGCAGCCCCTTCTGTTTTGTCCTCCTTGTTGCCCAACAACGCCATGTGTGTCCCCTAGTTCCAGAAGCCAGTGCCCATCACAGCTCTCGGTGTGGGATCAGCCTCGGAATGGGGCCGTGCCCTGTGCTCACAGCTGGGGATAGATGGTGGGACCGGGACTTTTCCAGATGAGTATATGGGGCTGCCAAGGAGGGATATGTGCTAAATCCCCTGTTGGGGCTCCCTGTGCCCCCCACAGGTACAGCCTGTATGCCCGGACACGCCTTGGCTTCCTCTTCTACAAGCGGCAGGTGAAGAAGGCCCGCGAGCGCTTCCCCCACGGCCACTCGGTGTCCCAACCTCTGGGCTTCCACGGTGAGTTCTGAGCTCCATCCCCATTTTGGGTACGGGGCTTCAGCCTTGTCCCCACCGTACCCTGATCTGTCTGTCTGTCCATCTGTCCTTTTCAGGGGTGAAAATCGTGCCCATCCCTGTGCTCTCCAATAACTACAGCTACCTGGTCATCGACACAGACTCTGGCCATGCAGCTGTGGTCGACCCCTCTGACCCGCTGGCTGTTCAGGTGGGATTTCACCCTCTCCCCAGCGCTGTACTGTGGCGTCCTGGG
This sequence comes from Alectoris magna, assembly GCA_030625065.1. NCBI lineage: Eukaryota > Metazoa > Chordata > Aves > Galliformes > Phasianidae > Alectoris > Alectoris magna. The sequence goes on from CM060567.1 coordinate 11,052,895, forward strand.
AGTTGGGAGCATATCTGCCCCTAATCTGTAACCCACAGTGCACGGGGCAGGGTGACGGGGAGCTGGAGGTGAACTGGCACTGGAGCGTTCCCCCCAATACACATGCACCCAAATTTTTGTCCTGCCAGGCCGCCATCGAAGAGGAGGGGGTGATGCTGGAGGCTATACTCTGTACACACAAACACTGGTAAGGGGGTACTGGGGAGCTGAACAGTGATCAGGGGTGCTGGGAACGCCTGTCAGAGTGGGGATCACAGAGCAAAGCCTGCTTCTGTGGGAGTGGGGCAGCTGAGGGTTGAAAGGCTGTGAGCCCCCTCATTTCCAAGCGTTGCTGAGATGGGGTGTCCCCATACCTCACCTGTACTGGGGACGCACTGACCTGTTCACCTGCAGGGACCACAGCGGAGGGAACGCGGCGCTGCTCCAGCAGTATGGCTCCTGCAAGGTGTATGGCAGTGCTGTCGATGCCATCCCTGAGCTCACCCAGTAAGTGCTGCAGTCATCCTCCCATCCATCTGGGTCACCCTCCCCCTGCGCCAGCACCCTGGCATGCTATGAACCCTGTGGGGGCTGTTTTGTGAGTGCTGGACATTTAGGGATGTGACCATGCGCCCCCTCCCTGCCGGCACAGCCCCGTTGCGGACAGGGAGAAGCTGAGTGTGGGCTGCCTGACTTTCGAGGCACTGGCCACACCAGGCCACACCGTGGGGCACACAGCCTTTGTGCTGGATGCAGGACCCTTCGGGGGCCCCCCCTGCCTGTTCTCCGGGGACCTGCTTTTCCTGGCTGGCTGTGGTGAGTGCAGCGGTCCCATATTGCCTGAGTTTTGGGCATTGGAGTCCTGAAGGGGTGCAGGAGTGGACACCCCAATCGAACCTCCCTCCCCCAGTGACGGTGGCTGTGTGTTTGGCTGCAGGAAGGCTGTTCGAGGGCTCCCCTGAAACCATGCTGGCCTCCCTGGATGCAGCCGTGGGCTTGGGAGAGGATACGCTGCTGTGGCCGGGTAAGCATCCTCTACCCTAAAGAAAAGCAGATGACCCCTTTCCGTCACTATGGGGTGATGCTGAGGTGCTGCCCCCAGGCCACGAGTACGCTCTGGAGTGCCTGAGCTTCGCCCGCCTGCTGGAGCTGGACAACCCCGCGCTGGAGCAGAAGCTGCTTTGGGCCACGCAACAGCGGCAGGAGAAGAGGAGCACGGTGAGGACCCACTCACGGCCCTATTTGTGACCATGGGGGTGATGCTGTGGCTGAGCGCTGCCCTCCACCCCACAGTGCCCCTCGACGTTGGGCGAGGAGCGGACCTACAACCCCTTCCTGCGCACGCACCGCCGGGAGCTGCACGAGGCGCTGGGGCTGCAGCGGGGCAGCGGGGAGCACCACGATGCCTTCCGGGCCCGCGTCCTGCGGGAGGTGCGCAGGAGGAAGGACCTCTACAAGGCCACCTAGTGACCCCCCCCCACTTCGTGACCCTCCTCTGGATGTGGGGGCCTTCTGGACTCTGTAATTTTTCTGCTGTGAATTCCCCTCCTCCTTAGTCCTGCTGGGAGATACAGGGAAAGGATGGACCCCCCCCACCATACACACACTCCCTCATAGGTGGTCCCTCCCCCTGCCCCCCCTTCCCACACGATCCCTTCTCTGGGGGTCTGTGGCCCCCCCTGCCTCGCTTCTGGGGCTGTAGGAACAGCACTAAGGGCTCTCCTTATTTCCCTCCCACTGTTTTATGGGAGACCCCAATTCACCCCCCAGCGCCCATCCAGCACTCAGGGAATCCCCCATTCCCCTCATTGCTGTGTCTCCCTTTGGGGGTGGAGGGGCAGGGAGGAAGACTGGGTGCCCATCATCGCCCTGGAGCTCCCCCCATGTCCTTATCCACCCTCCATACACTGGGATGGGGGGCACAGTGCTGGGGGTGTGCAGGTAGTACTGCTGTACTGAGGACCAGATGCCCCTCTACACCCCCCGAATAAAAGTCTGGATCAGATTTGTGCCCACTCAACCACTTTTTTCTGTGTCTGGGGGAGTTCCCCTTTGCCCCCACCTCCCCAAAAAATAATTGCTGTGAGGTTGTGGCCCCTTTAAGAGGGGATGGGCCGTTCCTATGCCAACGGCTGAGCGTTGTAAGGCAGCTCCAGTCGGCGGGTACAGGTCTGAGGCTGGAGGGAGGATATTGAGGGCAGCCTGAGGATTGGAGTGGGAGGGGAATCTGGGGGGAGAAGACCCCAGACTCCTATGGGGCAGGGGGAGAATAAGGGTTTGGAGAGGGGGCTGCTACACTTGGAGGGGGGTTTGGGGGAACTGCAGTACTTTGGGGGGGGGGGGAGGGAGGAGAAGGAGTGGAGGCTGTGCTTTTCCATAGGGTTCTGGAGGGGGCAACCGGGGGGGCACTGAGGGTGCTGCTCCCTAGCGCTGCCCGCTGCCCCTCATCGGGGTGCAGGTTTGGGGGGGCAGAGCTCTCAGGAGTACCCCCCATCACTGCTGTCTCCCATCAGAATACTCCATCCCCATGGAGGCAGCTGCTAAGTTCCTGAACAGCATCGGTGGGTGCAAGCCCCACACCATCCCTGGGACGTGGTGACCTCAAGGGGAGCAGCACCTGGGGGGGCCACTCAGTGACCTTCCCTGTGCAGGGCTGGAGGAGCTGGAGTGCTGCCTGTTTGCTGAGACGCTGGCACTGGTGGCTGCGGGGGAACAGCCGCAGGGACACCTCTGGGTGACAGCCCAACATGCACTCTATGAGAAGGAGGGCCAGCAGGTAAGGAGCTGCCTCCTGCTGCAGGCCGGCTCCAAGGGGCTGCTGGATGGTGTGCCGTATTCCTGCAGGCTCACAGGTGAGCTGGGGGCACGGGAGTGGGATGTCACCATCCCACAGGCTGGGATGGCATCTTGGGGGCAGTGGTGTCCCTATCCCTGGGTGCACAGGGCTTTGCTCCCACAGGATATGTGTCTATGCAGCTGGAGACGCTGGAGCAGGAGCAGCACGAGCACTTGGAGGTGAGCAGGCAGCCATGGTGGTGGCATGTCCGTCCCTTAGTCCCTCCGTCCTGAGGCGGTGCCTCTGCCTGTGCACCTGAGCCATCCCTCCAGGCTGGTCCCCTACCCTGGGTGGCATTGGGGATGGGGAGTTTCCCACAGTGCACCCGGTTATGGCACCCTGGGGTCCCTCTCCCACTGCACCGAGAGGGGTGTTGGGGTGGCTCTGCTTCCCCCACAGTTTGGAGCACACCCCATGGAGAGGAAGATCCACATGGTGCAGCACCCACATGGGATGACCGTCACCGTCACCACCCAGGAGGGAGAGGTGATATCCCCCACCTCCTCCTACCCTTTCCTCCTACCTGGAGAGCAATCGGGATGCATCCTGCGGGGCGTCCCATGAGGTATCCCCACAGGCAGAGCCACAGCACCAGGTGTTCTCCTACGGCTGGGCCTCTCTGGGGGGGCTGCTGGGGGAGGCTGCCAGCCTGCTGCTGCTGCGGGTGCTGGCGTGCCGCCGTGCTGTGCCCTCCAGCATTACCTTCCCAGCCATCGACAAGGAGGGCAACCTCTGCACCACCACCTACGTGAGACCCTGGGGGGGCACGGGTGGGGGACACAGGGCTGACAGGTGGGCACAGAGTGATTTTGTGTCCCAACAGCGCTCACTGGGTGTGCAGCAGCAGCTGGTGGGCTCGACCCAGGCAGAGGTGTTGGTGGTGGAGAGAGCCCTGCATGCTGCCCAGGGCATTCCAATGGTGTGGCACCACAGCCTCCTCCCCAGTGGGTATGGTGCCAGCTTTGGGGGGGGGGGGGGGGGGAGGGGGGAGCAGCAGACTTGGGTGTTGGCACCAGGGTGGAATAAAAAAGCATTGGTGCCTTTCTGCAGGCATTTGGCTCGGCAGGTGCAGGTGGGGTGCCCGGTAGTTGCGGTGCTGCAGGATGCACCCGCTCTCAGCAGCATAAGTGCAGAGCCCCAGTCTCTCTTCCCAAAGCAGCTGCTGGACTGGGAGGAGGACGCCCAGCTGTGCTCCTGGTTCTTGGACAGGAAGGTGAGGGGAGGGACTCGGGGACGAGAGACATGAGATTATGCTGCTCTCCAGCAGGATTCCCCCTGGAAAGAGGCGTAGCACCTCCAAACCCTCTGCAAAGGTGGGTGCTTGCCCCCGGCTTGGCATGGGTACAACCATGTCCCCAACCCCACAGGAGGAGCTGCAAGCATCCCACAGCACCTACATTCGGCAGCATCCCGAGCTGTTTGCACTGCTGGCTGACTTCCTGCAGGCCCTGCTGCTCCGCCAGCCCCCTGACCCCATCCTCTTTGCTGCTGAATTCTTTGCCCCCTTTGCCCGCCATCAGCCCCCTGGGCCCAGCTTTGCCTCCTCTGCATCCCCCAGCCCCTTCTGCAGCATCTCCTGTCCCAACCCCCCAGTTCAGGGGGATTAAAGGTGTCAGCAGTGCCCCTGAAGTTCTCTCGTGTGGTTTGGGGAAACTGAGGCATCGGAAGGGCTGGGAGGCTGAGCTGTCTATGACTGCCACATGGCTATTTAGGGCTTGTTTTCCCCACAAAAGCATTCCCTTGGGATATGGGGTGCCTAGGTCTTACCATGGGGCAGAGCCATTTTGTGAGGTGCAGCCTGATTCATACCAACACTAAGCTCTCAAGTCTTTGGGGTGAGGGTGTCTCCCATGCCAGCATCCAGCACTCTCTGGACCCCCCCTCTGAGCTCAGGGTGCATTTTGCCCTGCTCACGTGCTTGTGCAATGCATGCTGCTTCTTCCTCACTCCCACCCCTTTGGCCTTTCCCCTACTCCAGCAGGGTCAGCAACTCCTCCACAGTGGGAAACCGTTCCCCACTCCAAGCAGCAGGACCCTGGCACATGCTGAGGGGGTGAAACATGGTCACAATGCTCACCCCTAGATATGTGTTTGCAGATGAAAGGGAGATTGCTATGCCCCATGCACAGGGTGGGGAACTGAGACCCAGCCCCCCCCTCCAGGAGGCCCTTTCCCAGCCCAGGTCTGCAGCAAGGGGGGAAGGAGCACTTCCTCCTCCTCCTCCTCCTCCTCCTCTTTCCCTGGAGGGGGGCTGGGGGCTATAAGAGCTGTGCACTGGGTGCAGCACCCAGAGGTAGGGGTTCCCCAGCACCATGTCTGGATCCGGCCCTGCTACGGCATCACTGGAGCCAGGTGAGTTTCACCTTGGCTGGGTACATTATACCCTCTGTATCCACTCCCTGTGGCACTGGGGCTGGTGATGGGTGGGCTGGGGAGAGGGCTTTGAGGGACACCTGTGCTGGAGATGCCATCTGGCTGCTTTGGGCCCCCACTGTTGGCCCCAGTGGCTGCATGCCCCCTGGAGCTGTGGGGCTTTTCCCTGGGAAGATATTTCTGGGATGAAGCTGGGACCTAGCATTGTCCTTATATCCAGTGAGCTGCTACATCCACTCCTGCTTTTCCTTCCCTTCTCTTCCTTACCTCCCAGGCCTCACTGGGTCCCTGAACCGAGGCCAAACCGACCCAAGCAATATCTCTATCCCCCCGCATCACCCCGTCCCCCATGCTCAGACCTACCTGGATGAGCTCATCAGCATCCCCAAAGGCAGCACGGTAGGTGCAGGGGGGGACATCGGGTTGGGTATCGCAAGGGACACATCTGAGATATGACCTGGGAACCTTGGTGTCCCCAGCCCCAGATCCAGCAGAGTAATTGCAGCCCCATTCCCACACTTGAAGCTTTCCCAATGGGAAAACCAAGGCAAAGGGCAGCGATGCCCCGCTCCGAGGGCCACCCCATCTCCTAGGGTTCCTGTCCCAGGGGGTGGCCAAGTCCCGTGGTCCCCTCCAGCAGCCTGGGGCCCCTTCAGCCCCAGCTGCTGCCTGAGAGCGGAAGGGAGAAGGGGAAGGGATGGAGTTGTGAAAGTAGCTCACAGGAGTGGGATTGCACAAGGTGCCGTTAACGGCACAAGAAGGGTGGCAGCTCCATCTGCGCTGCAACAAATTTCAATCCAACCATATGCCCAAATGGCACTGGGGTCTGGCTGTCCACCCCAGTGAAGAACAAGGGCGTGTGGGGGGGAATGCCTTCCATGCACAAAACGTGCCCACGTGGCAATGCAGGGCTCCCCAGAAAGAGGCGACCAGTAGCCCAACTGGGAGCCACCAGAGCCCCACATGACTTGCCCCATCCCACTGTGACCCGCCACACCATTGCAGCCCGGCTTCAGCTTCAGGAAGCTGTGGGCTTTCACTGGCCCTGGCTTCCTGATGAGCATCGCCTACCTGGACCCGGGCAACGTGGAGTCAGACCTGCAGTGTGGGGCCGTGGCCGGCTTCAAGGTGAGCCCCGGGCTGCTGGGTGACCCCACTGGGTGCAGGGTGCTGCCCACCACCAGTCCCTGCTGCCCTTCTCGTCCCCCCAGCTGCTGTGGGTGCTGCTGTGGGCCACAGTGCTGGGACTGCTGTGCCAGAGGTTGGCCATCCGCCTGGGTGTGGTGACGGGGAAGGACCTGGCAGAGATCTGCTACCTCTATTACCCCAGGGTGAGCACCCCAGGGGATCACAGTGTGGGTGAGGAGCCCCTTCTCTCCCACCGCTACCCCAGCCCCAGCGACCCCCTCTGGCCCCACACACCCTGCAGCCTGGCACGGAGACAGCTTTATCCATTCCAATCCCACGTGAGGACGCCTGAGTCCCAGCGTCAGAAGCGGCTGCAGGTTGGGTCCTGCCCGTTCCATCTGCACTCTCCTCCCTGCACGCCGGAGTACCCCAGATGCAGCCCCCCCATGCGCCCTCTACCCATCACCCCTGTCCCAAGCAATTCCATGGCCAGGTCCCCGCAGGGCTCAGGCATGTCACCATGCATCCCCATCCCATTCCAGGTGCCCCGTGTGCTGCTGTGGCTCATGATGGAAATTGCTATCATCGGCTCAGACATGCAGGAGGTGATTGGAACAGCCATTGCCTTCAGCCTGCTCTCAGCTGGACGGTAACCACCAGCAGGGTGCTGCCAGGTTCCCCCCCAGTGAGGGACACAGCCCACCCCAATGCTCCACCAACCTGGCTGACATCCCCGCTCTCCTGTCCCATAGCATCCCACTCTGGGGTGGTGTTCTCATCACCATCACAGACACCCTCTTCTTCCTCTTCCTTGACAAGTATGGTGAGTGCAGGGGCACTGGGATGGGGGGCCACTCACCCAGGCCCCAAAGTTTGTCACCGCACAGGTGCAGGCATCAGTGCATCACTCCTCGTCTCTTCCTTCTGCAGGGCTCCGCAAGCTGGAGGCTTTCTTCGGCCTCCTCATCACCATCATGGCTCTGACCTTTGGCTATGAGGTAAAGGCCCCCCAGCCTGTAATGATCCCATGGAGCTGCTGGGGTGGAGGCAGCTGACAGTGCCCCTTCCCAGTATGTGGTAGTGCGGCCAGCACAGACAGAGGTGCTGAAGGGCATTTTCCTGCCCTACTGCCCGGGCTGCGGGAGAGAGGAACTGCTCCAGGCTGTGGGCATCGTCGGTGCCATCATCATGCCCCATAACATCTTCTTGCACTCCTCCTTGGTGAAGGTGAGAAGGGACCAGGGGACAAGCCCCCCATTGCAGGGACGTAGTAGGAGTAAATGGCTTCCCCGTGGGGGGCTGTAATGGATCCCCATGGTGCACATTACCTGCCGTGCCCAGACCCGGGCAATCGATCGCTCCAAGAAGGAGGAGGTGAAGGAGGCCAACATGTACTTCCTGACTGAGTCCTGCCTGGCTCTCTTCGTCTCCTTCCTTATCAACCTCTTCGTCATGGCCGTTTTCGGCGAGGCTTTCTACCACCAGCGCAATGAGGATGCGGTGAGTCCCTCCAGGGAGCTGGCAGCTGCACCAGGGGTGGAGAAGGGCAGAGCGAGCGCTCCTTAGTCATGGATGGATGGAGGGAGGGCTGGATTCGTAGCCGTGCCACACTCATGTTCACCACGTCTTGCAGCATAACAAGTGTGTCAACAGCAGTGTCAGTCGCTATGCCAGCATCTTCCCCATCAACAATGAGACTGTCTCTGTGGATATCTATCAGGGAGTGAGTGGCGCCGGGCTGCATCCCATGGCCAGCTAGACTTGGTGGCTGTTTTGGGGGCACTGTGCTGCCTCTGGCCTCTCAAACCCAACCCCTCACTATGCCAAGGGGGGATACTTTGGGATCCCCATCAGAGTGTTGCCATGTAGGGCGTCATCCTGGGCTGCTATTTTGGGGCTGCAGCGCTCTACATCTGGGCCGTGGGGATCCTGGCAGCAGGGCAGAGCTCCACCATGACAGGCACCTACGCGGGACAGTTTGTCATGGAGGTGAGCGGGGGACACAACGAGAGGTAACTCAAAGGTGGGCTCTGGGCCGGAGTCCTGTGGGCAGCCCGACCCCAACAGGGGTATTTGGCAGGGAGATTTCCTCTGGACAGAGGGTTTACTTGGGGTCCCCCGAGAGCAGGGATGGGGTCAGAGCCCACCCACTGCCGCCACTCGGCAGACACCTCACCGTGAGTCCTCCATGCGAGGCCCTGCTCTCCTAACGAGCTGTTCGCTTAACGAGCAGGGGCTGACATCTAGCGGGGCCCCGCAGCCCTGCAGGAGCTGAGCACCACAGGAGGGGGAGGACACGGCCCTGTAGAATTTTGGAAGCACGCCAAGGGCTGATGGCACATCTTTCCCCGCACCCCCAGGGCTTCCTGCAGCTGCGCTGGTCCCGCTTCACTCGGGTGCTGTTCACTCGCTCCCTGGCCATCCTGCCCACCCTCTTCGTGGCTGCCTTTAAGGACGTGAGCCAGCTGACGGGCATGAACGACCTGCTCAACGTGCTGCAGAGCATCCTGGTGAGGGGTGGGCACAGCCGGGCCCCCGTCCCAACTGTGCCTCCCTCACCCTGATCCATTCCAGCTGCCCTTCGCTGTGCTGCCCGTCCTCACCTTCACCAGCCTGCGCCCGCTCATGCGTGACTTCGCCAACGGTCTGTGAGTGCTGGGGTGTGGGGGGAGGGGGGGGGGGCACCTCCATGTCCTCAGCATCCCGGTGGCCCCAGAGTGGGGCGAAGCATGGCTTTGGGCTGCACAACCCCTCTATTTGGGCTCTTGCTTGCCCTGCTTACCAGGGTGGGTGGCACAGAGCACTGGCGCCGATGTCCGCGTGCCACTTGCAGCCTGGGGCAGGTGCTGATGTCCCTCATCACGGGGTTGGTCTGTGCCATCAATGTGTACTTCGTGGTGGATTTCCTGCCCACGCTGCAGGGCCTGGGCTACCTCATCCCCCTGGGACTGCTGCTGGTGGCCTATGTGGCCTTTGTTGCTTACCTGGTAAGGGCAGGGGGTGGTTGGGAGCGTGGGGGGGGGGGGGGGGGGGGGGGGGGGGAGGGTGACTCTCCTACAGCCACGGTGCCTCCAATGAATGCCCTCTTTGCCTTCAGCTCTGGACGTGCAGCATTGCTCACGGAGCGCGGTTCCTGGCCAGGGGACGCTACAACCGGTTCAGCTTCGATGTCACCGTTGACGGGCCGGGGCTGGCGGGGCCACAGTGATGGACTCCGTCCCACACACAGCGCCCTGCTGCCGTACCAAGCCCCGGGGGGCGATGCTTTCTGGGGCATTAACAGCCCTCGGAGGGTTCTGCAAAAGCCTCTCCTTGGGTGAGTGGGCGGGGGGACGTGCCCCCACCCTGGGCGCAGCTGTGGGGTGGGGTGGGATGGGCCCTCCCCTGCCCGTTAGCGCCGGGAAGCGAAGGCTCCTCTAATTACTGCCGGGACAGCCCCGGGGGGAGCCCGCTCTGCCCGTTCCGCTCCGCGCAGACCCAGCCCCCGTGCGTGTGTCCCCCCGCAGCCTGGTCCCAAATGTGGCGACGCCCGCTGGCTGTCCCCGCATGGGCCCGGGGAAGGGTGTTCTCCAAAGGGGCTCTGGCGCGGGGTGGGTGGGAGGCTGATAAACGTGACGTTAATGACCCACCCTCCTCCTGTCTGTGTTGGGGCGGGGGGGTCGAGCAGCGCTGCGCCCCCCGCCGCGGCGCGCACTTGCGAGACGCTCCCTGGCTGTTTCAAGGCTCCCCCCTTTCCAACGGCTCCCCCCCCCTTCCCTCACCCCCCCCACCCCGAAGTCCCCCTTCCCAAATGACCCTAACTGAGGTGCGGGGGCTGTTTAGAGGTCTGGCCCCCTGCGCCCCCGCCCCCCCCATCTCCCCACAGCTCCCCTCGGGTAAGGATTTCCCCCCCCCCTGCCCCGGGCACCGCGCTTGTTTATGTGAAGAATTTCCCCTTCCTTAAAAGGGCGATGGCAGCCCGGGTGGGGCGGTGCCTCCCCCCCCCGCCTCCGCGTTGGCCCGGCTGCGGGCTGCTTGAAGGAGGAGCCGGGCCGGTGGGGCCCACCGCCGTGCGAGGGTGTCCCCGGGTGTCCGCCCCGGGGCCGCGCGAGGGGCATCCCTTGCACGGGGGGCGGGGAGGCAGAGAGATCTTGGGGGACAGAGGGGCGCCGAAAGCACGGGGGAGCAGGGGACTGGGCGTCCCAAGGGCGGCTGACTTCGTGGTGGGTTGGGTTAGAGTAGGAGGCGGCTGTAGCAGATGTTTCTCTAAGAGCCTGAGGGACAGCCTGGTCCTTATGGGGCCAGAGAGGTCCTTGCGGTCACGCTGTGGTCCTTACGGGGACAGTGACACAGGCAGCGTGAGCGCCATGTCCCCATCCCGTCCGCAGCCCCCACCTTGTAGCGGAGCGCGCAGCCGGCTAGAGGGATGCTCCCCGTGTTTGACGCCCAGCCTGGCCTCGGAGCCTCGCTAATTGCATTAATTAATTAGTGGCCGGGCCTTGTCGTGCTGGGGTCGGCGCCGCGGTCACCAGTGCCGCCTGCTGTTACGGCACCGCGAGGCCTCCCTCCTCGCGCAGGATCACAGAGCGGGCAGCGCGTGTGCCCCTGTGGGCCCCGGAGCTTCGGCATCCCCGTACGGGGGACGGGCAGCGGCAGCGGCGGGATCTGGCCCGAGAAAGGGCCCGGAGGAAGCACGGCCTTCTCCCTCCTCGGGGACGAGGGACATCGTAGCCTCAGGGCACGGGGACGGCGCGGCACGGGGGTGGCACTGCCTGCTGTCACAGCTGCCGGGCCGGCAGGATGGGGGATTTTTCCCCCACGTGTCCCTAAGTGTCCCAGTGGGGTGGCCCCGCGCAGGGACGCGGCTTTGCTCCCGGGCCCACCGGAGCGTGCCCCAAACAGTCGCGCAGATCCAGGGGGCAGCTGAGACCCGCGGGCATCGCCACCGGGCCGGGTCGGGAGGGCACAAGCGGGAACCCCACAGCGCGTCCTCATGGGATGACCCCGAGTTCCCTGCGGGTTGGTCGGGGAGGGAAAGAAAACCGCAGCGCTGCGCCGTGCATCCTCGGCAGCTGCTGCGCGGTGGGGACAACGCGGGGACCAGAGGGAGCGGGGCTGGGTGGCGGGGGGGGTGTTCTGCGAGGGGGGCGGGATTCCTTTCTCTGCCAGGACCTCGCGACCCCCGAAGCGTGCGCGCAGCGGGGACCCCCTGCTCCTCCTACACGGGGCGTGGGCCGGATGGGGACGGGGGGGGGAGGAGAGCGGGTTTGGGCTCCGGGTTTGGCATTGCCCTTTTAAGGGGTTCCTTGAAACCGCGTCCGGGTTCCATGTTTGTAGCAAAAAACCGTGCGGAGGAAACTCCATGTTGTAACAAAGTTTCCTCCGCCGCTCCCCGCTCCCGCGCCCGCCGCCCCGCGCCCGCCGCCCGCCCCCCCCCTCCCCGCCCCGCGCCCCTCCCGCCCCCCCCTCCCCCCCTTCCCCGGGGGGCCGCGCAGGGGGGGGGCAGCTCCGCGCTCCTGCCCCCCCCCTTCCCCCCCCCCCCCCTCCATGGACCACCAGTCCATCATCACCCAGGTTAGCAAGGAGGAGGTGACCGCCCCACTGCAGGAGAAAGGTAATGCCCCCCTCCTCAAAATAATCCGGCATCGGGACACCCCGCATCCCCCCCTCCTCCTTCCCTTCCCTCCTCCCTTCCTCCCTCCGTGGGCTTTGCTTTAGGGGAGGGTTGGGGGGGCTAAATCTGGAAGATCGCTTCTCGGTCCCCACGGCCGTTCTGCGTCCGCCCCCCTCCCCGGCTCCCCCCTCCCCCCCGCTGCATGTCACTATGGGGCACAAGGTGACAGCCCCCCCCGCCCACCCATGTCTCCTATAGGGCCAAGGGTCAGACCTTTCGCCCCGCGTTGCGCAGGGCTCCCCCACGTGCCCCCCCCCCCCCCATGCGCGGCGACGGGCGCGGAGTGTGTGATGAGTTGCGATTGGCCTCAGCTGGAGTGAGGCCCCGTGGGGGTGCGTGTACCGGGACGGGAGCGCGGGGACACGGGGAGGGGGGTTTCGTCTGCAGGGCTCCACGTGTCATTCCCCGTCTGCGCCCTTCCTGGGGTGATTCGGGGAGAGCGGGGCGGGGGAAGAGCCGCGGGGGATCTGAGGCACTGAGGGACGCGGCTCCGTGGGATCTTGGCGTGGGAACGGGGAAAGGCAGCCCCTGACCCGCTATGGGGGTTCCCAGGGCTCTGCGAGTCCCGGAGGAACAGAACCATGGGGGTCGGCAGCTGCCCCACCCCCCGGCAGCATCCCTGCCCCGCTCCCGGCCTCCGGGTTTGGGCTGGGGCAGGATCCGGCCCCGCTGGAGATGTCCGTGCCTCAGTTTCCCTGCGATCCACCAATGGGGGCTCAGGAAACAGCGCCCAGCGGGGTGTGCTTCGCCGCGATTGGCTCCTCGACTCCGGGACGTTTGCACCAGCCAATGAGGAGGCCGAATTGTTGGCGGGGAGGCGGGAAGAAGGATGGCCACGCCCCTCCCCTTCTGCTAGGCCCCGCCTACAGCACGACCCACTCGTGTCCGTGGGGTCTCAGCCCCCCCCCGGGGGGTGCCCACCCCGAGTGGTTCCCCCCTGTCTTCAGGAGAGGGCCGCTACTGTAGGGTCCTGGCGGTGCCCCAACCCCTATGGTGCTCCCCAAACCCACAGGTGCCCAGAGCCCTCCAGCCGCTGCTAAGAAGCCTCGGGGTCGCAGCATCCTCCAGTCCCTCTTCTGCTGCCTGTGCCACGATGACGCTGAGCCCTTTTCTGTCAACAACAACGCCCCACTGCTGGTGGAGGAGAATGGCACCGTGCCCAAGGTACCCCCCTTCCAGAACCCCTACCCCAAAAAGGGGACGGCTCCAGGGGCACTCGGCCACCGTGCCCCAGCCCCCTTATAACTAAAGAAGGGGACGTTGCTGCCTGACCTGGGCACAGGGCATAAGAGAAGGGGGTGCCCCTTGCCCCCCACCAACCCCCTGGCTGTGCTCCCCTGCCGCAGGCTGCAGTCAAGCACCTCCTGCCCGAGATCAAGCCTCAGGACGCCAGCAAGCTGTGTGTGGTCATTGACCTGGACGAGACGCTGGTGCACAGCTCCTTCAAGGTGGGAGCAGCCCCATTAGGGTGGGAGGGAGGTTTATGGGTCGCGGGAGCCCCCCACCCCACGCTGACCCCGCTGTGCCCTCCACAGCCGGTGAACAACGCCGACTTCATCATTCCGGTGGAAATCGATGGTATCATGCACCAGGTATGGGGCTGTGCAGTGAGGGGTTGGGAGGAGTGGGGGGGTCTGGTGGGGTGCCCCCCCAGAGAGGCTGGCGCTGGGTTCAAGTAATCCAGGATAGGCTGTGGTCTGGCAGTCAGCCTGTTCTAGGTTACTTGGCTCCGGAGCCCGCCCGACGCTTCGCCCTGGAGATGCCAGGGACAGCGGGCACCCCCCTGAGTGTCACCAAGCGGTGTCCCCTCATTTCAGCACAGGGCATGTCTCCTCCCTGCTGTTGGCTGGGGTCAGGATACAGTACCCTTTGGGGTGCGGGGCTCTGCCAGGGTGGGCACAGGAGGGTGGTGCTGGCACCCCCCTTAGTGTTAGGGTTATGTGCCTCCGGGTCCCTCAGTGCCTGTGCCTGTAGGTGTATGTGCTGAAGCGGCCGCACGTGGACGAGTTCCTGCAGCGCATGGGAGAGCTCTTCGAGTGCGTGCTCTTCACCGCCAGCCTGGCCAAGGTGAGTGGCAGCTCCAGGGACACTGTTGTCCCCTTCCTTGGGCACCATGGGACTCCCACAGCCACACACCTATGAGCATCGCTGGACCTTTGTCCACCTCTGGCCCCTCTTGGGGACAAACACGTGGGCACCTCTAGACACTGCATATCAGTGATCCCTCTTGGTGACCACCCATGGGCACCACTGGTCCCCCTTGGCCACCCACCCACGGGCACCACTGGACATTGGCCACCACTGGGTCCGCCTTCCCCACCCACCCGTCTACCTTGGGACCACCAGACCTTGGCCACCATTTGTCTCCCTTGCCCAGCCACCTGTGGGGGCCACTGAACCTTGACCGCCACTTTGGCCACCTCGATTCCCTTTGGCTACCCGCTGACCTCCCCTCTCCCCGCAGTACGCGGACCCCGTGGCTGACCTGCTGGATAAGTGGGGGGCGTTCCGTGCCCGGCTCTTCCGCGAATCCTGCGTCTTCCACCGGGGCAACTACGTGAAGGACCTGAGCCGCCTGGGCCGCGACCTGCGCCGCATCATCATCGTGGACAACTCTCCCGCCTCCTACATCTTCCACCCCGACAACGCTGTACGTACCCCGTGGGACTGGGTGGGGGTGGTCTGGGTGGTGGCACGATGGGGACAAGGGACCCAAGGTGCTGAGCCGGTGGCCCTGCCCACAGGTGCCGGTGGCCTCGTGGTTCGACAACATGGCAGACACGGAGCTGTTGGACCTGCTGCCCTTCTTCGAGAGACTCAGCAAAGTGGACGACGTTTACACAGTGCTCAAGAAACAGCGGACTAACAGCTAGTGGTGCCCCGGCGGGGCCGGAGGTGGTGGCCCGGTGGCAGCCTCACTGGGGATGTGCGGGGTGTCTCCCCATCACCACCCCATTCCCCGTTGCGATGGTCACAGTGGGTGCTCCAAGCAGAAGGGGTGCCTGGGGGTGGCTCTCTGGGGACGTGTTTGGAGGGGTCCTGTCTTCTTGCTGCCCACCCCCCCCCTCCTCCCCAAAACGGTTCTCAGGTCCTTTTCCCCTCTGCATCCCCCAGAGTGGGGAGGGGAGTTAAGCAGCTGCTGCTTTCCACTGCCTTTTGGGGGAACCTGGTCCCCACAGCCTTTGCCCAATTCGGGGACTGGCAGCCCTCTGCCCCCTACCTGCAGGGGGTCACCGCCAAGTGTGGGTCCCATTTGTCTTGGGGTCGCTGCCGTGCCCCCAGCTCTGCCTTTTGTGCAGCTGATAACTTTGGGGGGGCACCACTCCGCACACCCCCTTGTGCCTTATGGTGCCCCCTCCTCACCTCCAGGGGTGAATTTTGGGGGGGCTGAGCCCCTGGCTTTCAATGCCTCCATGTGCCTTGGGACGCCATGTCTCTACGTGTCCCTCCTGCAATAGAGGTGCCTGGGGAGGGGCTACAAAATCACCCCCTCCAACCTCACTTTCTTCCCATGGGAGTGGGAATACTGGTGGCCTCAACCCACACCTCCCAGTGCCGCTGTGGCAATGGGGGCCACTCCACTCACCAGCAGGTGTCCCCTGCCTTGTGGGGGGGGTCATGCCATCTATCCCCATCCCTTCTCAGTGTCACCAAAGGCTGGGACTCCCAGTGGGGGCGACCCGTAGAAGCCTTAATGTAATGTCCCACCCCCACCTCCCCATGGCCTTAAAGGAGCCCTGCCCCCCACCCCCTTGCCAGGGGTCTCCCAGCCTTGAGGGGATGGAGGGCTCTCAGGGAGGGGGGGATTTTTAAGTGGAGGGAGAGCATATTTTTTAGAGTCAATCTATGGACAATGATATATTTTTAAGGGGGGAAAAGCAACGGTCTCCCAAATAATCAAGGGTGCCTTTTTACCGCTGTGCCAGGGAATGGGGGAATCTTTTGGGGGAGGGCTTTTTAACTCTCCATTGCTGTCCGTCCGGCCCCTGCGGTGCTGCCCTTCTCCAAATGCTGGGGGCCAGGGTGAGGGCCCCCCCGGCTCTGCCTATGCTCCCCCACCCTGCGCCCTGCTCCTGCAGTGGGGTCCCACTCAGCACTTTATTGGCCAGCATCCATGGGTGCACCCCTGGGTGTGTGAGGGGGGGGGGGCTGGAGGTGGGGACGGGGGGGCGGGGGGGCTGGGGACCAGTAAGTGCCTTGGTGTGATTAAAGCTGTCCAACCCTCCTGGAAATGGGCTGTGCTGGTCTGTGTGTGTGCACATGGGTGTGCAGTTGTGGCCTGTGAGTGCGTGCGGGTGTGCATTGCTCACACCTCTCTGCTGTATGTAGGTGTGTGCAAGCCCCATATGCAACACGTGCCCACTGCAGAGACCCCCGCTTGGGTCTCGTTGGGTGCTGGTGGGACTATGGGTGCTCCCATACTCATCAAGGTGCCAGAGCCCCCAGTGCTGGGGAGTCACAAGCGGAGGTTGGGTCCCTCCCCAGCACAGCCACCAGTGCCCTCTTTGGCCCCACGCCTCTCCTCCTTAATGAAGTCTCTGTCCTCCCTGGTAGCTGCACTAATTGCTGAGTTTGTTAGCAGCCCTGCGTGGGGCCCGAGGAAGGGGCTCACCGCTGCTGTCCCCTGTGCCACACCGATGGGACATGGGCAGCGAGTAGGGGTTGCGTACCCAGGTAAGGGGGCACCGGTGTGGGACTACACTGTGGGGTGGGTGGGTTTGGGGGGACAGAAGGTGTTGGGGAGCCCATCTCCTTGGCCTCAGGGTGTCTTTTGTTTGTGGCTCAGCCATTACCATCCCTTTGTTGATCCCTGGGGCTGCAAGGGCACAAGGTGCCACTGGTGGCACAGTGCTGGCTCAGCAGGGCAGGGGCAATCATGCTGTGACAGTGCTGTGATAAGTGTAGGATAGGTGACGCCTTGGTGCCAGCATTCCACAGCCCCTCCTGCATCTCCAGGGCCACCCAAAGGCTATCAGGCAGAATTGAGGTGGAAAAGGGCAGTGACGAGAGGGTTAGGGATAGCTCAGCCCCAGAACACCAATTGCTGCTGGAGGAGTGTTAGGACAACCCCATTCTGACCATGCTGGAGAGTCCCCAGTCCCCATGGTGTCCTCCCTCTGGCCATGACCTGCTCCAACCAAGGGACCTTGGGTCATGTTCAACGTGTTCAACTCGGACCATGTTCCACCAGCTGGACCCCCAGTGCCAGGCTGGTGTCAGCTTGGCACACAGAAAAGCAATGGAGCGAAACAGAAAGTGGGTGGCTACAGGTAGGATCCGCCCCATGCTGGCAGCCCCATGCTCGGGTAGGGCAAATGGGACAATTGCCCCTTTCTATGGGGTTGGAGACATTGGGGGCTTCAACGTGGCCCCATAAGGTTTTGCTGCTGTGAATCCCCTGTGGTTGGGATTGGGAGTGTCTCTGCAGCCTACTCGGTCCCCGTCTCCCACGGGGACATGGCCACTGCCCTGTCCCCTCCCCATGCATGGGTTGGGACTGTGGTGGCTCAGTGCCATGGGAAGTGGGTGCCACCCAGGTGTCATTACTCCGAGAGTAACGGGGCTCTGTGGGCTCCTTTGAGGGATGTGGGGACCTTGACTAGAGGTTCTTCCTGCCCTTATATGGTGAACATGGGCTGGGACAGCTGGGGACAAAGGTCTCTTCTCTGCTGGCACCCCAGCACTTCCCCTAGGTACGCGCACCTTGTGCTCAGCTCTGCGGGGAAGGTGAGGGGCTGGGGATGGGGGGACAGTACACCCCAGTGCCAGCACTGTAGGTGGCACTGGGATGGGGTGGGAGAAGAGACCCTCTGCTGGGGCGCACGGGGGCTCTGTCTGATTGGAGCTCTGAGGTGGTGGGGGGCTCAGGAGGGGGACGTGGCCCAGCAATGCCATGAGCACAGGGTATGCGGTGTGGGGGTCCTGGAGGCTGCACACGTGCCCATCCGTGGATGCGCATACACACCCATGTAGGATCGTGATGCCCCTGCCATGAGCAGGGACAAAGGGAGAAGGGCCATTGAGCTGTCACCCAGGTGTGGCTCTGCAGGGGGAATGGCTCACACAGCCTGGCCCTGTGCCCAGGCAGCAGGGCAGGATATGGGGACATGTGGACAGCGGGACGCCATGCACACCTGGCATGGCCCAGGATCCCCACTCACCACCGCGAGGGGTTGCACCCTGCTCACGTGCCCGTAGCCCCCGTTTGTCCCCTGTGGCTCCAGGGCAGTTTACATCCTGGCTGGCCACAGGGCAGCAGATGGCTGCAGCCCAGCTCTTAATGAGGCTGCCCGCCATTAACCCTAATGAGGGTGTTGGCAACAGGTCCCCCTGCCTGCAGCCAACACCATGGTGGAGCTCAGCAAAAAGGTCACCGGGAAGCTGGACAAGACCACGCCGGGCATCCAGATATGGAGAATTGAGGTAGGTTCCGTGGATATGGGGGACTCAGCCCAGCCAGGCTTTGGGTTTAGGACCCCTGCAGGCTCCCCTGCTCACGTGTCCCTTCTTCCAACAGAACATGGAGATGGTGCCGGTGCCCACTAAAAGCTATGGCAACTTCTACGAGGGGGATTGCTACGTGCTGCTGTCGGTAGGGCAATGTAGGGACTCAGGGTGCTGTGGGGAGCCCCAGACATGGGGACACTGGGTACATGGCTCCTACTTGGTTCCCCATCCTGCAGACACGTAAGACTGGGAGCGGCTTCAGCTACAACATTCACTACTGGCTGGGTAAGAACTCGAGCCAGGATGAGCAGGGGGC
The DNA here is from genome assembly GCA_030625065.1 of Alectoris magna. Classification (NCBI taxonomy): domain Eukaryota; kingdom Metazoa; phylum Chordata; class Aves; order Galliformes; family Phasianidae; genus Alectoris; species Alectoris magna. The sequence continues at coordinate 11,071,627 of CM060567.1, forward strand.
AGCTGCCATCTACACCACGCAGATGGATGAGTACCTGGGCTCTGTGGCCGTGCAGCACCGTGAGGTTCAGGGCCATGAGAGCGAGACATTCCGTGCATACTTCAAGCAGGGACTCATGTAAGTTGCCAACATGGGCGTCCCGTTGGTTGCCATGGCTATCCTTGCCTTGCCAGAAGGATCTTTATGAGAGTGGCAATGGGAAGGTTCCCTGTGCATCAAGAAAAGGGTAGATGTCGCATTGAGTGACATGGTTTTGTGGTATGGAGGAGATGGGTTGATGGTTGGATTGAATGATCTTAGAGGTCTTTCCAACCTTTATGATATTATGACCCCATGTGAATGTCTCTACTCTGGGGAGGTGGGATGTTGACCTGGATTCCGTCTCACACTGTCAATTACTCGTACCTGTGGGTAGTGGTCCCCATGCATATGGGCAGGAGAAGATCCTTGCTGGAGTGGGAAGGGTGGCCCAAGGCTTATGGCATATCCATGTCCCTTCAGCTATAAGCAAGGTGGAGTGGCCTCAGGCATGAAGCACGTGGAGACCAACACCTACAACGTCCAGCGCCTGCTGCATGTGAAGGGCAAGAAGAATGTGGTGGCTGCAGAGGTGAGATAGGGGATGTGGTCACCCCACAAAGCCCCAGGCAGAACAGGGAGGAGGAGTGCAGACCCTGGTGGGAGGGTTGCTGAGCAGGGGGACTGCGTGTGCTTGACCCACTCTGTCCTGCTGCAGGTGGAGATGAGCTGGAAAAGCTTCAACCTGGGCGATGTCTTCCTGCTGGACCTTGGCCAGCTCATCATACAGTGGAACGGCCCTGAGAGCAACCGTGCTGAGAGGCTGAGGGTATGGGGAGATCCAGCTGCTCTGTGCCTCCAGCCCCCATGCTGGGACCCCACTGTTCTGATCTTTTCCCTGGGTGCAGGCGATGACCCTAGCCAAGGACATCCGGGACCGAGAGCGTGCAGGTCGTGCAAAGGTCGGTGTGGTGGAGGGCGAGGATGAGGGGGCCTCCCCTGAGCTGATGCAGGCCCTGATACATGTGCTGGGAGAGAAGAAGAGCATCAAGGCAGCCACACCCGATAACCAAGTGCACCAGGCGCTCAACAGTGCCCTCAAGCTCTATCAGTGAGTTGCTGGGGATGGGTTACCTATGGAGGCATCTCGTAGGGCTGTGAGGTGTCAAGGTGATACCATGATGTTGGCAGCAGGGAGTCTCACAAGCCCCATCCCTATGGATGGCAAGAGGGAGGGGACGAAGCCACCACAGAGGGTCAAGTCCTTTGCGTGCTGCGGTAGCGGCAGGATCCCCCAATGCTGATGGGGTTGGTACTCAACAGCTTTTACAGAGATGCTCGTGCAGATGTCATGGATGCCTTCAAACACAGAGGCATGTCCCCGGCAAAGTTGACTGTCCCCAAACCATCTGACATCCCCTTGTCCCTCACCAGCTCTTCCATGACTGGGGTGGTAGTGGGGATGGCGGTGATGGCAATGGAAGTGATGGAGATAGAGATGAAAGCAGAGCTGAGCTCCCCAGTCCTGCCACCCCCATGTAGGGTTGGGGAGGATGTTTTTCAGCACTGCTTCTACCCTTCTCCTCTCTCTCTCCCCACCAGTGTCTCTGATGCCAGGGGGAACCTGGTCATACAAGAGGTAGCAATTCGCCCCTTGACTCAAGACATGCTCCAGCATGAGGTGAGATGCTCAAGTGCAACGCCCATTTTCCTTGGGAGCTTTTAACTCAAGTACCCACCCAAGTGCCTTTTGAAAGACCGAAGCTGCCCTAGGTTCTAATTTCTGCTGTCATCCCCCCTCCCAGGACTGCTACATCCTTGATCAAGCAGGTCTCAAGATCTTTGTGTGGAAGGGCAAGAATGCCAACAAGGAGGAGAAGCAGCAGGCAATGAGCAGGGCCCTGGTGAGTGCTTGGGGTGGTGGTTTTGGGTTTATTGTTCCCTAGGAGAGGCTGGGTACTCCATGTCCAGGTAGGTACTGGATCTGGTTCCCCTCAGGGCTTCATCAAAGCCAAGAATTACCCGGCCAGCACCAGTGTGGAGACAGAAAATGATGGGTCTGAGTCCGCTGTCTTCAGGCAGCTCTTCCAAAAATGGACTGTTCCCAACCAAACCAGTGGGCTGGGCAAGACCCATACTGTGGGCAAAGTGGGTGAGTGCTGCAGGGTGCTGGTCCCACAGGACCGGGGGGATGCTCAAGGGCGTCCCCACACCTGGCTCAGTCCTCACTCTTCCCCCCAGCCAAGGTGGAGCAGGTGAAGTTTGATGCTACCACAATGCATGTCAAGCCTCAAGTGGCCGCCCAGCAGAAGATGGTGGATGATGGATCTGGGGAGGCAGAGGTAGGCTGTGGGAAGGAGGGGGGATGCATCCATGGGATGCGCTGGGAGATGCCATGGGAGTGCAGGTGCTGAGGGGTCAGGGATGCACCGGCCCTGGCAGCAGAGTGACACCATCCCACCAGGTCTGGCGGGTGGAGAACCAGGAGCTGGTGCCTGTGGAGAAGCGGTGGTTGGGCCATTTCTATGGCGGGGACTGCTACCTGGTGCTCTACACCTACTACGTGGGGCCTAAGGTGAACCGCATCATCTACATCTGGCAGGTGAGACCCTGTCCCCTACCCAGGGCTCATCCTCAGAGGGACAGCGCAAGACAGGGCCATCCAACCAGATGGCCCCATGCACAAATCCCCTGTGGGTCGTTCCCTGCCCATCCACGGCCTCCCCGTTCTGCCTACATTTCCCAAAGAGAGAATGTCCCCACACAGGGCCGCCATGCCAGTGCAGATGAGCTGGCTGCCTCGGCCTACCAAGCCGTCATCCTGGACCAGAAGTACAACAATGAGCCTGTGCAGGTGCGCGTCACCATGGGTAAGGAGCCGGCCCACCTGATGGCGATCTTCAAGGGCAAGATGGTGGTGTACGAGGTGAGCACGGGGCTGGTGGCAGGGTGGGCAAACTGGTGGCTGTGTGACCTCTTCCTATCCCCGCTGTTCCCAGAATGGCTCCTCACGGGCGGGCAACACGGAGCCGGCGTCCTCCACTCGGCTCTTCCACGTGCACGGCACCAACGAGTACAACACCAAGGCCTTCGAAGTGCCCGTCCGTGCTGCTTCTCTCAACTCCAATGACGTCTTTGTGCTCAAGACACCTGGCTGCTGCTACCTCTGGTATGGGAAGGTGGGTATGGCCTCAACCAGCTCCTCCTCATTCTCCAGAGGATGGGGCGGGCTTGGTGCTGGAGCTGCGCTGCACACTCTGTAGGGCTGCAGTGGGGATGAGCGTGAGATGGGCAAGATGGTGGCCGACATCATCTCCAAGACGGAGAAGCCAGTGGTCGCTGAAGGGCAGGAGCCGCCTGAGTTCTGGGTAGCTCTCGGTGGCAAGACCAGCTATGCCAACAGCAAGAGGTACAAGCTCTGTGTCCTCAGCCCCTTGATGGGTCCTCCCAGTGCCCCCAGTCCCTTGGCCGGTTCCCTCCACAACCGTGTCTCCCCACCAGGCTACAGGAAGAGAATCCCTCTGTGCCCCCCCGGCTCTTTGAATGCTCTAACAAGACAGGCAGGTTCTTGGCCACTGAGATTGTTGACTTCACCCAGGATGATCTGGAGGAGACCGATGTTTACCTGCTGGACACTTGGGACCAGGTATGCTGGGCACATAAGGAGCTTGGGAACAAGCCCATGTCCCCAACAGGATGAAGGACCTGCAGCAGCGAGAGGTGGTGGGACGGGAGGGAGCATGGAAACCCAATCCACATGGTTTTCATTGAGGATGGGTTCCCAGCACCCATCCTTGGGGACAGATTCTGTGTCCCCAGCCACGGGTGAGGTCCCGAAGGGCCATCCCCATGCTGGACATGGTGACCCTGTTGCAGATTTTCTTCTGGATTGGAAAAGGTGCCAATGAGTCAGAGAAGGAGGCAGCGGCAGTGACGGCACAGGAGTACCTGCGGAGCCACCCTGGCAGCCGTGACCTCGACACCCCCATCATTGTGGTGAAGCAGGGCTATGAGCCCCCCACCTTCACTGGCTGGTTCATGGCTTGGGATCCCCTCTGCTGGAGTGTGAGTCAGGGGATGGGGACTGGAAATAGCAAGGAGACTCTTGGAGATGGGGACAAGCCTGGATGCGAGCACTTCTGTTCCTGCAGGACAAGAAATCCTATGATGAGCTGAAAGCTGAGCTGGGGGACAACGCCAGCATTGGGCACCTTGTGTCAGTGAGTGTCACAGGGAGAGGGGACAGCTGGGGCAAGAGGGGGCTCTGACTAACACGTGGCACAGCAGCAGGGGAAGGGACTACCAGTGCCCTTGACAGGTGGCACAAGGAGCTGCAAGAACATTTTCACGTGAAGGGACAAAGGTGTCAGTCCCCTAGAAGGCGGCAGCCTGGTAGATCCATCTGTGATGTGACCTTGTCCCCCCAAACCCAGGGCCTCACTTCCAAGAACGAGGTCTTCACGGCCACCACCACACTCGTCCCCACCAAGCTGGAGACCTTCCCGCTGGATGTGCTCGTGAACACTGCAGCTGAGGACCTGCCCCGGGGCGTGGATCCCAGCAGGAAGGAGGTGAGCTGGGGGAGCATGAGGAGGCCACGGCTGGGAGAAGCCCTGTGGCTTGAACTCAGCCTCCTCTTTCCCCCAGAACCACCTCTCTGACGAGGACTTCAAGGCTGTTTTTGGTATGACCCGCTCTGCCTTCGCCAACTTGCCCTTGTGGAAACAGCAGAACCTCAAGAAGGAGAAAGGACTCTTCTAGGAGGGGAGGCTCAGCCTACGGCCATCTCACGTTATTTTTACTAAATAAAATGGATTTGGAATGGGGCTTTGTGTGCTTCTCTGCCCACCCCAGCACCTGCAGCTCAGGACTAAAGGTCTCATACACAGCCTGAGGCACTCCCTCCGTTATCAGTGAGCTCATGCATAAAACTCAGTAAATACTCGTCAGTATCAAAGGTAAAAGCGACAAGCCATGGTACAGGAAGCACAGGGACAGCACCTGCTGGGACGGCAGGCATGGGGCAGGGCCCAGGGGGGTGATGGGGGAGCAGAGTCACAGAGGGGGTGATGTGGGGTGCAACACACGCCCAACAAGGGTTTTAGAGTGCTGTCAGCTGGACTGGGGAAGGCAGCAATAAGATTTCAAACCAAAAGAGGGCTAATAAAGGTTTTAATTTCACAAAAAAACCCTATCTACACATTGTTTAAAAGGCAGGGGGACAGGAACAAGAGCAAAATCTGTAAAGAATAAGAGAGGAACAGGTCTGCTAAAACACAGAGAAAAGTGCTGCTCTACATCAACAGTGTAAAGAATCAGAAGTCAGGCTGCAGCAGGCAGACCACCAACCCCAGCACGGGGTGGCTCTGCAGCAGGTCCTCAGCTGCACGTCCCTGGGCACCCCAGTAACACCCAGCAGGGCTGAGGTCCCATACTCCTTTATCTCTCTTTGGCAGGCAGTTACAGGGAGAGTTAGCTCCATCAAAAGAAAACAGAACAGTTGAGTTCTTCCCGGTCTCCTCAGCTCCTCCATCACTGAAGAACACAGTCCCCACATGCCTGGTGCCGGGGTGAACTGCAGCAATGCTGACTGCTACAGGCAGCGTGCTGGGCACACACCCAGTCACCGTGCTGCACAGGACGGAGAGGGAAGGTGAGCAGGCATTTATCATCAGATCAGTGCTGAGCAGAAGTGAAAGGTGATGGTGCAGCCACAAGCTTCAGAGCCCTGCTCCTCGTGAGGCAGCTCCAGTCAGTCCTTGCTCTGCACAGGCTCCGGTCCACTGACACGAGCGTTCTCACATCTATCAGAGTCAGAGGAGCAAACTTCGATCAAATCATCGCAGTCACACAATGCAGGGAGAGAGGAAAGGCAAGATGGCAGTTCCTTGGGTTTGCGTGCCGAATCACGCTTGGACTACACTAAGCTGATTCGGGAGTGGGTCAATGTTTAACCACAGCTCTGCAGAGCTGAGGAAAAGCCAAAGAAGGGGTTGTAACATGTCAGACTTGTCACTATTGCGCACGGTCAGTCCTGATCCATCCCCACTCTGCACCAAAGAACCCTATGCCCTGGCAGCCAAGTGCCTGCACAAACAGCTGCTGTTGTGCTAAGGGCTTGGAGCATTTGCAGGACTCTAAATTATTTCCTCTCTGGAGCAGCCCGTGCCAGAAGCCTGCACACATTAGGGGACTGCCACTGAGCGTCCCTACCCGCCTACAAGCCAGGACAGGGAGAAGCTGTCTGAGTGCTCTGCTGCACTGGGAAGGTCTGAGCACAGAGGGTTGCTCACCCCCATGGACACCCCCCATCCCCTCTCCACTGCTCAGCAGCAGCAAGGAAGAGGCTCTGCAGCCCCTGCTGCCAGGGTGACATGCCACCAAGCCACCACGTGCCAAAAAAAGCTTGAAGTAATTCACAGATGTTTGCAAATTCTTTCTGGCTACAATAATAAACAAGAACTTTGTTTTCACGGAACGTGGACTGCTGGGTTCAAGCATCAGCTTTCTCACCTCATTCCAAGCAAAAATTGGTTTTAAACAAAAGTTAGCGCACTGGGAATTTGGGTAATGTTTGCTTTTATTATAAATTAAACGGAGCACAGTGCCTTCAAAACCGTCCTGAGAAAGGAGAGCTGACTGCTGATCCTGCAGGAACACCATTAGTTATGTACAGCACTAGCATAGGATGCAATCGGGGAAAACATCTGCCCCCTGGATGGAGCAATTCATCACTTCCCCAGGGGCCGGAGCGATGGGTTCAAAGGACACCTCGTGCCTCACCTCCTCTTCCCATCGCCCAGAATCCTACCAAAATCAGGACCGACAATAGAAAAGTATAATGCTTTGTAATAAATTAACATATACACTGCTTCGGCTGCATCTCACAAGGTCGTGGTTACAACCAAACATTCACTCCTCCCTCGGAAACCACAAAGATGTCACCCTGGCCGTGCCCAACGGGCTCACCTAAGCAGCGACCAGGTGGTCACCGGGGCTTTTCAGACCAGGAGGTCACTGAGGCCGTTCACTCCCCAAAGGGCTGTCACTGCTGCCCCTCTCACTGCTGCACACGGAGGGGAGGAGAGGCCACTGAAGGCACCCCATAACAGCCCATCGGGACGAGCCCTGGTACGGAAGTGCCCATGAAAAGCAGTGCCCGCTGTCAGTTCTGCACAGATGGTTCTGCCTGCTTTGCTTCAGCTGATTTATTCCTGAGAAACTCCTAACAATAGTTTAAAAAAAAAAAACAACAAAAAACTCAAACTTTCAACAGCAAAAAAAAAAAAAAAAAAGTATTTTGTGTGTTATTTTTTTTTTTAAAAAAAGAAGTCTTTCACCTCTAAAACTCAAGCTGCAAAAACCAGAACTAGAGGCCAAAACAAGAGCAACTACTCTGCTTAATAGCAACAGTTTCTCCGAAGTAAGTAAATGCCAGCAAAAGGAAACATCTGCCCCTGCTAAATAAGTGCGAAGGTGCTAAAAAATTTAAGTCAATAGGCGTTTTTTTTTCCCTCCCTGCTGAGGCGAGCTATAAAACGAGGATCTTGGAGCTAGCTTCATTAAACATGCCCCCAAACTGCTCTGTTAGCACTGAACACAAGCTTTCTGAAAGCTTTCCACCTGCTCCAGTCACGCAGCTGGAGCACTACGCACTGCTCAGTAAGAACAGCCACAGAGCTGCAGTGAAATCCCTCTTCCTGCACCTGGGATGAGGGAAGACCAAAGAAAGACCACGGTTCAAGCAGAGGGGCAAGCAAGGCACTGCAGGCCCTGCCTTCTTCCCATCATTTCCATTTCATGATGACTCACAGCTGCACAAAACAAGGCAAGATGAAAAAGCAGCTGTGGTTCAGCTCCTGTTCTCCACCTGCTCCAGGTGTCACCTACCCCAGCAGCTCGGGTCAGTTACAACAAAGCAAGCCCTAAGCAACGCAACTTCAGCGAGGAACACCGCACACCTCTCTTCTCCAAACTTACACAACAACGTAGTGAAGAAAACGCAATCAATAATACTCGTAAAATAAATCACGTCCATAATCTCACCGCTAAAGGAGGATGACAGTGAACGGCATCAAAGAGACAGAGCTGCCACCAGGTATGCAATACATTCCACAGCACCGGCAGTTTGCTTCCTGGAACCGCCTGTCACCAGCAGAGAGCTTACAAGCCCACCAATGTCAAAATGCATCAGCTCAGCAACTGCACAGCAAGGTGACTGCTGAGAGCGTACTCGGTGAGCTGGGCTTCCAGTGAAAACCACCAACACAACACACGCCAGCTTACAGAATCTATTGCTTAAACTGGTTTTGGTAGAAGGAAAAAAACAAAACCAAACCAAACCAAGAAAGAGCCAAGTGATATGTAAATCTTCCCCACTCACATCTGGCTGGTGAATGGGCTTTTGAAGTTGAGTCTCTTTTTGCACAATTTTTCCTTTAAAATCAGTCTGTGAGCAGCTGTAGTCTCGTGGCTTGATGCAACTCGTTAAGGCTCCATGCTGACAAAATTGTTTGAGGAACAATAAAAACTTCACCACAGGAGGATCGCTCCGGGATGTCAAGGTTGACGAGTGTGGTTCGGGCCGAGGGCTTGCACAGATGGTTCTGCAAAATACGAGCATCTGAATTTCTACCGTTTGTCTGTTGCTTTGGCCCTGAGCTGTTTGTTACTCCCGCACGTCTGGCACAAGTTCAGGATCTTCCATGCTCCTCAAGAGGTACGAGGTGTTGGACTCCTCACAGCGGCTGACGGATCGATCTGCCTACTTCCATGCTAAGTGGCTGTGCATTTTTTTCTGTTTCTAGTAATTCATCGAAGATATCCCTACAACACAGGGGAAGAGCAAAGTGAAACTTACACACAGTAAGCAACTGCTATGAGAGACAGCCCTGAGGGAATCAGCGACTGGATTTAATCCACAAGCTCAAGCGTCAAAGCGCTCGGAGGAGAAAGGTGTCATATCTGGCACTTCTCAGAAAGGCTCTTTGAATCCCCAAGCATTTTCTTTTCACTTAGTACAATGAATAAGACCACTGGTAAGCCCCAGAGAACAGTAACAACAGTTAAAGCAAGTCCAGGCTAGTAATAGGATCTGAAGGAACACAAGACACAGACTGCAGAGATAAAGTAGTATCTTTCACTACAGCGACCAGTAAAGACAGAAAAAGGGAACAAACTGAGTTACAGAAGCCCTTCATCGGTTGTGTGCCTGATAAAGTATTACTTCTATCTACAAATCTCATCTTGCTCATGTCCTGAGACGACCATGGCTGCAACAGCACAACCACTAGGAGCACAGGTAAGGGCATTCACAAATCTTACGGCAAGTAAGGACAAAATCTAAACTCCATCGTGATTCTTGGTTTGGTATTTGCACAGCTCAGACACCAAATTCAGCTTTCCAAAAGATGATTTAATGTACCTTGTTAAAATACTATACGCTAACAACATATAATAATGAACTCACTGCACTTGAATTTGTCATTCCTGTATAAAATTTTGACTAATTTCTTCTGACCCACATACAAAGGACTCTTCTCATCCCATCAAAGCAGACTAGAGAAGAGATCTGCTATAACAAACAGTACCAGAATGCCCCAGGCCACCTACTTGTGCATGTAGAAGAAGATGTAGCCACTTCGGTCTCTGTCACACTGAACGGTAGTTTCTAGAGTTCTAGACACCTCCAGGTCATTGTAGGTGAACCAGGACTGCTTCTTGATATCATAGACATCACTGATATAGTGACCTTGAAAACACAGAACGCACTTTTCATGCTGCAGTTCAGCCAGTAAGCTGGTTAGCAGGACGCCTTGCTTCGACAACCTACATCAGATTTACAATGCTAAAACATCCCTAAGACCACTGACCTTGCTGGTCAGTGAGATGGTGACAAGCATCAGCAACGCCATAGATCCCATAGCCAGCACCGCGCCCAAATGCCTCAGTTAGGCACAATAACACCCTCACCCTGCTTCACTGCCAGCAACCCACAATTAAAGAGCTGCTTTTTTTTTGGTCTGCTCTTGCTGACCAAACTCCTCTCTACAAATAACCCCGATACGGTAATTCTGTCTCGCAGATTTTTATTCTCAATAAGAGATGAAGAATAAAACACGGCGTCTTTTACCTGAAGATGACGTGCTTCCAATGTGGCTGACAATGCTGATGAGGCGATAGGAGTGAGGCAGCTCTCCTGTCTGAAAACAAGGTCCAATTAAAGAGTTTACGCACTCTTGTCCCATGTAACCCATGGACAAGATGATTTATACCTGAGACGCGGGCGTTGGCTACTGTGTTTAAAGCTGCAAAAGGATTACAGCAACAGACACCATGGCTTACACCAATGGAAGAGTCCTTCAAGAAGTGGGGAAAAAGCTCCTGACTTTCATTGGATCTTTGAGCAAGCCAAAAATAAAAAAAAATAAAAATGCAAAGCAGCCACTCTGAGCTCAGAACAGATGCTGACACGAGCTCTGCTCTGCAAAGTTCCCTAAACAACCACTTCCTAAGCAGCTTCCACTGATGTCAGAATCAATCCACCAAATAAACAGAGATAAGCAAAAAGGGAACAACACATTTACTTCTGAAATATTAAAACTTTATCCTTGATAACAATATACAGATTTAATAGCTAATACCAGATACGGGGCTCAGACTCTCACCCTGTACCAGTAATGTCAGCGGACAATGCCCTCTTTGCATGCAAGGGATGTGGCTCTGTCTGTTCACCGAATAAAAAACTAAATGATGGAGACTGGCTTTTGGTAATTGCTACTTAAAATTCTCAGACCAGGAAACTTGACTGACGCAGTTCACTGGCAATGCTTTAAGACGCAATTCTTGGTTTAAGAAAATTTGGTGAAGAACTGCAGGACAACAAGAACTATTCAAGATAAGTTCAGTTATAAGTCTTAACCTTTGCCACTTCACACAGCCCTCCTCCAGAAGGGAGGCACAGGCAGCTGTCCCAACACCGCTGCATGGAATCTGGAGCTCCATCCACTGGTACACTCCCCCTATAAAATGACTGTTTCCTTTTCATCATTATTCATATATTAGAGAAGCTCAGAGGGGTCTCTCTGCAGCTACTTTCTTTTTTTTTTTTAAACACAAAAGAACAGTCCCTCATAGTTGTTTATTTTTCTATCTTCTCCCTTTTCATCAGAAAGGAACTCTTTAAAGCTACCCAGCGCTGTGCCGATGGCAAAGAAGGGGCTGTATTTCTCAGTTAACATTTGGAATCATAGATCACACCTCAGCGTTTCTTTTCAGCTCTTCTGCTTCAGCTTCTGAGTACTCCATGTCAAGCACATCCTCATTCCCAGAGTCCTCATCAGAACCAACGCTGTCCAGGAGAGAGCTGTTAAACTCTAAATAGCACAGAAACAACAACACCGCATGAGAATTCCAGCAGGAAAACACCCGGTTCTCTCCAGAGCACGAATCCCAATCCTGAGAGCAGCAGGGGCAGCTGGGTCAGGGAACTGCAAGCTGGGCAAGGAGAAGCTATGAATTGCAGTTTTAAACTATAAGTTGCATTAACAAAGTACATTTTTCAGTTTAAACTGGCATCCAATTGCTGCTGCTGGCAGCAGGCATCTTTTCATTGTTTTCAGCGGTAAGGAGGCTGCTCACCACAGGAACTTCCAGTTTGCTTGGCTGAGCAGAATGCAGGCAGCGCTCTGCAAAGAGCCGGAAGGCACCGCAGCTCCCTGTACACGCTGTTCCTAACTTCCTGGGATTCTGCAGCCACCCGACTAATGCGAGGGTTTGTACAGCGCTCATTAGGAGAAGCAGCAGTGCTTTCAACAGCTAAATTAAAGCTGTGAAGGGGTGGGTGGATGAGGAGCTGTGATTAACAGGACGCTGCTCAGGATTGACTGTTGTGTATTTTTTTTTTTTTTGAAGAAAGACATCAGCACTTATTGCTCCTCAGAAGCAGGTAAGTTCATCTGATAATCACTGAGGGCCTTTCAAGGTGCCCAAGCATCTAAGAGCACCTTACCACAATGCTTCATTACTATTCCCACTCCCTTTTTAGAGTAGGAATTTCCTCTCTGTTATGCTTTGCCCTGCCAGGTTGCATGCAATCACTCACATGCCAGCCCTACGCAGATGTTAAGCAGTGCCTGAGGCTCACGACAGTCTGCATTTGGGAAGGACAGACCCTATGTTGGTTTTCCCCTTTCACTCCCCAAGAGCTGTACCTTGCAGCAGGGTCCATCTGCCCTCCCCTCTGCGTCACACAGATAGGGTACTTATTTTCTTGGGCAAAGCCAGTGCATTAACATGCATTAAAATACCACTGGAAACCTTGATGGTCCTTAAATTGCAACTACAGCCAGGTTGGCTTCTAGGAACACAAATTTTCACGGTCCATTCTGCTGTACATATATATACACACATCATACTGAAAACTCACAAGAATTAAATAGGTCATTCTTTAAGTTTTTTCCTGCCATTTGCTTCCACAACTGAGAACAAGAGACTTGAGCAAAGCCAACTACAATTAAGCACACATCAAAAGGACCTGAAATCCCAGCTGTCTTACAGTCAGGAGCTGCACTCATACATACAGGTCTATTTTCCTTCAAAAGCAACATACAGGAAAAAGTTATATAAGCTTCACCTTGTAGACTTAATTCCGTAGCTCGTTTAAGGTCATCATCCTCTTTTTGTTCTCGTGCCTCCTGATGGGAAGAGAACAAAACTTAGCTCATTGAGACAGTTCACTGTTTAAAATTCTTGTGGTGCTCTTTTTCCATTGAAACTGTGCTGCTCCGGTTTCTACAACAAACCTGACACTGTAAATTAAAGGTTCCGTGTGAAGAAGTGTTTGCAACCAGCGAGAGTCCAATGTTCTCATCCAACAGAACCTGGGACAAACCTTCATTAAGGCTTGTCAAAGCTCCTGAAGCTTGGTATGCAGCAGAGCAAGCCCCCACTAACACCAAACACTTTCACTGGATCATTAATTTGAAAAGCATCTGAATGAATTTGCAATCCTTTGCTCAGGAAAGCTGTCACACACAAAGCTCCTCACACACACTGGAGCAAAGTTTAGACTTCTGCCCAAAGCCAACTGTAGACAGAGTTGTTAAACTTGGACAGATTTTATTATCTTCTGGCCATTGGAAAGTAGAGACAATGTTCTGTGTAACAGGTGTAATGCACAAAGGCAGGAAGCAAAAAAGAGTCTGTCAACAAATCCTTCCAATTTTTTGGGTAGCATCATGCTCCTGCTCCTCCCAGCACTCTCAAAAGCTCAGAGCTACAGTAACACTTACTGTGCTGGCTTCTTAATTCAGCCCTTGAATGCCTCCTGTGCACCTGAATGCAAAGCGCTAACTATATATTTCAAACCAAGATAACCACACTTCCCTGCCAGATTCATCAGAACAGCAGATTTTCACTTCAGAGCCATAGCAGAGCAACACTCAAAAGGCAGTTTTACATTATTAACATGAGGCCTTTTATCTCACTTTTTCTAAAGCATTTAAGGATCTTCATTGAACTACTCAGTGGTACTGAATCAAAGCTACAGCTGGCATGGAACATACCAACAAGCACCTTATAATGTGGAAAGGGAGAGAAAATCCAAGAGCCATGGAAACATCAGATCTCACAAGGAAAACCACAACAGCTTTAGTATTAACAGAGAGCAGACGAGGGGTATCTGTTTAAAGACAGACCAGGCAAAGTGTTTGCTTCTTTCTCAGGGGCAGTTAAACACGTAGAAAACAGTTTCAGGTCTTGTAAATCAAGCGGAACACAGATTGTTAGCATATAATCCAAGACCCCACTTCACTTTGATTCTTGGCAGAATGTTCTGCAGGGCTTCCAGGCAATAAGCAACCACCAGGGAAGCTAGGGGTGAGCCTGTGAGTGTTACGTGACAGCTAGAGAGACTTCAGTTTATCACTATGTTTATATAATGCCACAGCTCTATGTACAAATATGCACAGAGAGCTTGGAGAATTCTGAACGTCTGTGATATGGTATGGTTCCCAGAGTACATACAAAACTATGCCTAAATCTACCCAGTGCTGGGATTGGAGCTAGAGCATCACCAAAAACAGAGCAGAATCCCCTTTCAGTTGCTGTGTGAACACAAGGTTTTCTTCAGCCACCAGCTTTCCAGTGCTGGGGAAGGTAACTCGAGGGAGCAAATTATTTCTTACTTGTTCTTGAAGGCTCTGAGCCAGCGCTTGCTGAAGTTCTTGTTCTTCCCTCTCTCTCTCCATATCATACTGCTGCAGCCAGTCAACCTCTCCCTGGGAGCCTTCCGGGGTTTTGTTTTCCTTATTCTCATCAAAATCCTTAGTTATCTCAGTGAAATTGGCAGGACCTGAAGGATCGGAAAGTACAGTTACGCTTTTCTGGGTCTCCTGTTTGTAACCACGATCCTTGCAGCACAGTGACATCTATTGACAAGGAGATCTCAGCCATAAAAAAAGAAAACACAAATGTCAACAGTTTGAAAAAGCTACAGAAAGAGGAGCCTTGCAACTTTAAGAGGTGCAAGATGAATCATTTGATTAATCCCTGAGCCGACCCTCTTCTTCTGTGCTTCCTCAAACAGCAACTTCAACTAAAAGGAAGATGTCACACACCACTAGGTTCCTACAGCCACAAAGCTGACGCTTGAATTTCTCTAGAAGTAACCAAGGATTAAAAAAAAAATAGGTTTGCATTGCATATTATACCTCAGACTACTACAAGCAAAGCTACAATTGAAGTCTAATCATCTGTATGAGAGGGAAACAAATCTCAAGCACTCTTTCAATTTGTCAGCTTTCAGTTCAGCTAAGAGTCCAACCACCTTGCGAACACTACCTAAATCTTTCGAAGTGCAAGAAGATTAAAACTTCACAATTGAACTTCAAAGCAAACAGCGTATCAGAAGTCAGGTTTTTGGTTTTATTTTTTGTTTTTACACAATTTCCGGAATGAACACTCACATTCAACCACTGCACACACCTCATCTAGTCGCAAGACACTTTCATTCTCCCTTTTGCTTGCAGGTGAAAAAATTAGGACCTGCTCCAAAAGCCATCATGCAGCAACATGTGAAACTTTAGAGTTTTGCCCTACGCAGACTTCAACATCTGCTCATTAGTTATTGGCAAGGATTACACAAGGCAGAGTCTTACTAGCTATGACCTCTTAAGTGTAAGACCACGAGAACCAGAACTATAATCCATCGGTCTAATCCTCTTAAGATGAATAACAAAACAGAAGTTATTACATGATCTTTGAAGATTTCTACTGTAAGAAATACTTGATTTAATTTTGGGATCTTGTAGCAGATGAGACATCTGTTCTACTTAAACTTGCCAGGGTCCTACCCTCTGGGGTTTTTTGTTTTTTTTTTTTAAACACTACAAACAATTCAATGTTTGTAAGAAATAAGATTTCTAATGATAAAAAAGACTGGATCAAGTTAAATCTTTAATGTTTAGAATCATTTTGTTTGATAAAGCAAAGCATTCTTTGCCTTCAAGCTTCCTCTGAGTAGAAGATAGGGCTGTGAACTCATTAGGTGTTACACTCAGCTGCCATAACTGCTACCTCGAAATACAAAGATGCACGTCTCGTTTGAATGCCAAACCATATGGTTTGAATAGTACTTGTGTTTTTGACCATACACAAATACAGGAAGCCAAATTCAATGCTAAGTGTTTAACTGAATCCTTAATCAGAAAATACAGATGTCTATTAAACGTATTTTCTGCTTAAACACCACAGCCTTCAAATAACCGCATTACACCTTTCAAGGAAAACCTAAAGAGGCATTTCTGTTGCCAGGCTCTCACAGTTGCCTTTCACAACCATGGTAACAAACTATGTGAAGTCCAGCACAGGCTAGGCTGACCACACATCCGGTTTTCTTAGAGACCAACTTCCAACACGAAAGCTGTCAAGAACCGTCCAGTGAAACAAGCTTGACTTTCTGTAATTATTTTTGTTAATGCCTAACCTCCTCGCTCTGAGAGGAGAAGGAAAAGATGTCGTTTTCCTGCTTTTTTTTCCAGGCTAGTGGCGTTAAACGTTTGCGTGAAAACATGTAGCACGCGCACACTTAATTCTCCTTCAGCTGCCGGACAGTTTCCCCACAAGGAGATCAAAGAGTCTTCCCGTACTTAACCGTGTTTCTGGGTCAGAGGCCACGATTTGCATACTGAGTCTCTTAGGCTCACTACTCTCATTCAGAAAGAAAAAATAGAGATGGAGTTAAATTCATCAGCAACTAGCGAATAAAATAACTGCGCTAACAAAAACATTCTGGTCTCACGCAATGCAGAATATATACACAATCACTGTTACACCTCAGCCGTATGCTGCTACTATGCTGCCCAGGCTGCAGCAGCTGCCGAGATGTAACCACTTTCTGATTACAGAGGATTAGGGCCCAGACACTGCCAAAGCTTCATAATTTGAATTGTCTGGTAAGGCAGGGAGTGAAAGTGTGTGGTAATCAGGAGAGAAAAAGACGGCTATGAACCCTGAAGACAACCTACCTTTATCACAGCAGTGACTGACGTGTAAGAAAATACATTTTGCCACTTCAATGAAATACAAGCTTTATATACTGGGAAACTGTGAGAAAACTCTGAGAAATTCAGACAGTTTCAGCAGTATGCTCGCATCTGGCTTCTGCCCTCAAATATTACCAGCCTGCTGCTATCAGTAACTTGCTTTAGTTCATCTCAGCACAATAAAGGTGGTTACTTTGCCTTACCTGATTCTAATGGTGCTTTGGGTTTCTCTGTCTCCATCGTTTCCAGGTTTTCGGGCAATTCCTGAATTTCATCATCTCCAAACCCAGTGTCCGGGCTGCTCGTGGGCTTATCCTCATCATGGCTCAGAGACAGAGAAGCTTCCCTTTTGCTAATCTCTAAGACAGCTGCTAGAAGCTCATCTTCGCTCATTCCATCAAAACCAGCATTGCCCAGCTCAGGTTTGTCGCCCTCCATTTTACTCCTTTTTGAACTCTAGAGATGAACGGAGTTATGATTAAATACTTGAATGAATTGGTATACAACACCAGCTTTACACTCCCATATAGATTTATTATTATTATTAACCCCGGGATGTGGGAATTTGGCTCTGTCAAGATTAAACAGGCAGTCCTGTAAGTCTCAATGGAGACAAAACCGTCGTAGCTACATTCACTCCAAGGAACAATATTTAAATATCAACTACAAGCAGTTTTCATAGGCCCTGTAGATTAATACAGCCAAGGTAACTCTTCCCCTCTCCTTCAACACCTTTGGGCACTGATAAATCAGCAAGCCTCTGGCAAGTCAGTGCTGCAACCCCGAGGGCACAAGTAGCAAAACTGCAAGTTTATTAACTCAGCAGGCTGAGGCAGCACCTGAACGAAACTTGAAGATAGGATGGAAGAACAGGAACTAAAATCAGGCTGCTATGAAGCGGAATTAAAATTAGGTCTGGCAGCGCAGACTTGCCATAGGAAATCATGGGGTGTAAGGGACAGAACACAGTGCTCAGCAAGTCAAGAAAAGAGTTAATCAGGAAAACTGGGGAAACATTCTTTCTTAAGGAGAACAAAATGGCTTTAACCCGGGAGAAAGGAAAAAACTCCTGATCTGACTTTTTCCATTGTTATGTTATTACTGCAGTTATTTTCCTAAAACAGATGCTCATCGACTCCAGAGCCATACTGATCTGTAACCCGTGTACGCATTTCCATCATTTTGATATCAACTGTTTTACCAGGAGGCTAACCTCTATGCCTACGTATTTAAACAACTATACTACTTACTTGTAAGTACCCCTTATTTGTGGGTATATATATATTCGCATTTGTATACTGCATTACAAACCATGGTTTTCTAATTATTATTTATGAATTTATCCAGGTCTTACTTCAAACTGCATCTGGATGCAACTTAGAACTTTGTTAAAATGAACAAGAATCCTGCTGCTTTTTTGCTTACGTACAATAAGCTTTCGATGAGTAAGACTGATTTTATTGATCAAACTCTCTGCATTAAAAGTGGCTTATCAAACAAGATTAGCAAATGAATTACCCAACCGAATTGCTTGTTTCAGTCATCACCGCCTCCAACAATCAGAATGGACAGATTTTAGTCTTTTTTCTCCCATTTTATGTGTGCACTGAATAGGAAAATCAGTGTACCTGCCACCCTACGCTTTCTGATTCCTCTCTGCACCTGTAGACTACTACTGTCAAAACTGGTTTAGCTCTTCAAGCAAACTCTGGTTCTAGGGATTCTGACAACAGCCACCACTAATTCAGCAGCTGGGCTTTAAAGACTTGGCAACAACAGAGCATTATTTGAATACAACTTTTCCATTAGAATTTATTTGCGTAGGTTTTAAGCAGTTTAGGCTCTAATTCTGGCTGCTTTAAATAAACGTATTTGAAAAGTACTTAAAAATACTATTTCACCTGCACAGCCAGAAATCACAGCTTTGCCCTTGTTAGCTAGGTAACTGGTATATGCACCTAGAGCCCAACGTCATGTATCCCAGCTGCTCTCCTATATGGCAGGACTGCTTTCGTGCAGTGCCATGCATGGGACACACGAGCCCCTACCACATCTGCAATGAGGAGCATCCTGATAGTAGCTCTGCAGTAGCAGCGATGCCACGCCAAGAACCAGGACCAGGTCCTCCTGGGACAATGTGGTAAGAATAGCAGATGGCTGCTCAGGTCTGTGGTGCCCAAAGCACACAGCTGCAAAAAGTCAAGTAGCTTATGTGGAATCATCTCCACCGCTGTCTCTCTTTCCCACAACAGGCTGGAAAGCTTCCCATTAATTTGCTATTCAAATTAATACGCTTCATTCCCACCACCTTTGCACGCACAGGGTTGCTGTGATGGAGATTACCTACACTTCCTAACAAACAAAATTTGAAGAATCATTTAAGGCAGTTTGGAAAGGGTTCTCTTTACAGAAGGAGCACTTCAAAGAGAAGCCAGTTTAATTTCCCCACCCACAGCCACCACAGATGTGCTATGCAAGACAGCAGTTGCTCATTCTGCTTCTGAGAGCAAGCTTTTTTTCTGCTTACTCCCAAAGCAATCCATTCCATCACTTAATATCCTGAACATCAGGCAGTTTTCCCTAAAGTATAATCTAAAAATTACTGTCTGCAATTTCAGTCTATTGCTTCCATCCACCGAGGCCAAGAAAAACAGCCCAAGTGCTTCCATTCATTGCCTTCCCTTCCTTGAAGATACACGCTCTATTTAGGTTTTTCCTTCCACTAAAGGACTCAAGTTCACTCAACCACTCTTTCCTTAGAAATCTTCCTTTCCAAATGTCTGACCATTCACATTTCACTCCACTTGCTTCTCTCCAATTAATCTCTAACACTTTTTAAATCAGGATTTCAGTGCTAGATCCAGCATTTCAGCTAAAGCTCAACTCTGAGGAAAAAACAAAGGCTGATTTCACTCATCCTGCAGGCTATGCCTCCCTTATATATTTATCTTTTCAGTCATCCTAATAATGTGACCAACCATTGCCCCTTACTCCTTCCTGAAAGCCCACTGTTTTCCCAGCTGTTCTCATCCTGCATTCACAGCCAGTCAGCTCTGCTAAGATTAGTGCCTTCAGCCTGCTTACACTGAACCACCCCTCCTATTTTTAGGCAGTTTCTCAGATTTGTCAAGATCATTCTAACTGTACTTCTGAGCTTCAGCACACTTGCAGTCCTTCCCAGCTCCTGTCTTCTGGAAATTCAATACTCATTATTTTATCATTTATTAAACACCACATGGATCGGGATCCTCTTGTTAGATGAGAAACTGCAGGTATCCACTTCTTTGCATGTTTTTATTCATCCACAAGAACTTCTCTCAACTGACTATTTTGTCTAGCCCAATTTGTACTAGCTCTAATTTAATCAAGGGCTTCGCTGCATAATTTTATTATTGACAGTCCATTACAATTCTGTATGGAAAAGTCATTAGAGAAAGCTGCCCAAAGGACTAGCAAAACTGCTAAGCAGCTGGTATACACAGCCCTGCAAGTTAAGTGCAGTTACAACACAATTACCTCTGTTCCCAGTGGGAACTCAAGACAATTGTAGAGAGGTCAATTAGCTGGCATGGCAAAGCACTCCCTTCTAGCACCACAGCACTAATTAGGAGAGAAAACATCTTACATCAACTCCATTATGCTAAGAAAAATACAGGCAAGCCACAAGTACATACACAGCTCCTTCGTATACTAAAGTTTGTACTTTTTTTCCCCCCTCCCTTACCTTTTCTGGCTCTTCTTGCAGCTGTTGCTGATCTCTACTCTGTATGTTGCACAACCTTTGGCTATTGGCAACAGAGCGTTTCAGGGGCTCATCATCACTGTCTGAATCCACATAGAGTGCTGCAGAGCTCTTTGATTTGAAAGTATATTTCCTGTAAATTAAAAACACAGCTACAGAACTTCAAAGCACTGTACAAATCTGTTTCATAGTAATCACTAAATAACTGCTACAGCAGATTTTCAGGCTGTAGGGAGGTACAATTTAGGGAACAAGCTGAAACTGTTGAAAATAGAAATTTACCAACATAGCAGGCAATAAATAAACACTTCATAGTTTATTTACCCCACAACCTACCAAGTGTTGTTTTTTTCTTTCACAAGACACCTGTTACAAGATGTAGCACAATCACTACAGAAGTTCACAAGCCAAGAGCTTGCACTTCATCACACAGCAATCCTGGACAGCATTCATTTGAGACAAGCCCACAATAACATGTAGAACTCAGCAGAAACCATTTACTTGACTCCTGAAGTTTACTAAGCTGGACACGAGACTTTTCACATCAATACTAGGATATAAAGTTGCAAGTCTGCACAATTTTTTGTTTTCCCATTTGCTCCTTCACTGGGATAAATCCATGTTTCTTTACAGCAGCAGACAAGAGACTCTGAGTCTGAGATATCTGCTCAATTAGGAAATTTGTTCTACATGCATTCCACAATGAGAAACTCACCACCGCAATATCACCTCTCCCACTATGTCAAAAATTGGCCTCTCGGAACAGCCTACAAAGGCCATAATCACACCCTCTCACCTTTACAAACAAGCTTAAGGAACCAACCACCTGTCCTCTAAACTCATAGGAGCTCCATAAATAAAAACAGGAAAAAAAAGAGTTAGCCTGCAGAATTAGAAAATGCGTTGCTTCTTATATGTGTGGTTTACAACAATGAATGCAAGGCAGTTTAAAATACCCAGCACTGACCAATCACCTGCACAAACAAAATGCAGTTCTCATTGAACCTTCCCCATGAAAAAATTCCTCTTTGCTTGCTTCTGAGTTCCCAAAGGTTCTCAAGAGAAATGCTAACAGGATTGTGTCAATTAGGCAAATGGTAGCATTAATATTTCTTTCAGCTAACACATAACACCAATAAAGCTCAGATATGAAAAAACAGTACCTGAAACAAGTTACACAGCAGATATTTTTTAAAGTAGAAATAGTAAAGAAAAACAATGACACAATTCCAAACTGTCTTAAAAGCCATGCCGTGAAATGCCAGGCCACGAGCATTTCAAAACTTTAACTCACCTACAAGGTGTAGAAGTGCTTACAGTACAGGAATTCACCATTTGGGAGGCTTTCAGTGGACGGGAGCTATTAAAAAAGCAAAGTATTTATTGCAGCAGTTAGTCTTTAAAACAATATATGTTTACATGTCTGCTGTGCATGCAAATCCATGTTCAAAGCTGCAAGTAGAATACCATTATGTGCTTGCTAATTGCTTGTTTTTAGAGTAATAACTCCACGATGCCATAAATATACAAGAGCAGTTCAAAACCAGATGTAATCCTTCAAATTTGATTCACTTCTTAGCGATGCACCCTTAGGGACAAGCTCACAAATCAAAGGCGTTGGACTCCCACGTCAAGGGAACTCTTTCCTTTTTCCCTGATTCCCACCAACACTTGAGTTCCTGCTCCCAAACCACAGTCTCTTGCTGCTGTCTGGATTAGCTGGTTTTCTGGCACGTCCCACATCTTCATTTCTCCTCTATTATCTAGATCTTCTAAGCAAATCTCCTGCTCCACTTGATCCTTTTATGGACTCCTTGAAGTCCATTGCTACCACTACAACTATCTACCGTGGTTACCAACACAGGAACCATTTCCATCATTTTCCTCAAACCAGGGCTACTTCTCCCCAGCTTCGTCACACTTTCACTGTCTGGGTTAATCAGAATGGTATCAATGATTACAAAAAGAACCCAAACATTGAAAAGCCATTTAAAATATGTTTTAAAGCATGTCTGCATTGGTTAGCTTAAGCTTTTCATTATGTTTAGGAGGTAAAGATTTCCACTCTTAAAGCAAACCCTTCAGAAACCTCGAGGTAAATCGCCAACTCCACTAAGTATTCATCAAAAGACCACATGCTGCATTGCTGAACACAGATACCAGATGTATCCTATCTCACTACATTTACAGTATGTCAGAAGGCAAGGCAAGGCAAGAGACCTAAGGGTTTTTTGTTCCTTACTCTGACAAATCTGTGTGACTTCTGGCACATTTTATCTCTGTGTCTCAGGACAAGCAGCTGTACCAAAATAACTGCCACAGGGAACAAGAAGATTATTTTCAACACATGAAGTCCTCAGATACTATAGTAGTATAGTGAAGACAATGAAAAACGAATGACAGTGTGAGGCGTGCAAGTGGAAATCAACAGAAAAAGGAATGATGTCACGCCTTCTCAGCAGAATTAAGCATGCTACAAACAAAAGATAATCTAGATTTTGTACCAAGAGGCTAGATTAAATATCTTGCACCTGAGGCTGTACAATTTTGACGGTTCTTTATACAGATATCAGATAGAGTAGATCTGACAACCTCACTGTGGGTGCATAACACAGCACATGCTGAACCCAGGCCGTACACTTACATTGCAGAATGGGCACTCCAGCCCAGCGTCAGTGGCAGCCTGGTGCTTTCTGTACAGTGTGAAAGCAGGGTTAAGTATCTAGGAATAACCACCTGCTGCCCAACTTTATGATTGAGAGACAATGCTACATTGAAGCTGTATCGTTTCAGATGAAGAATCAGGACCCTGAAAAATATGAGAGAAATACAAAATTGCAATGTTAATCTCAAGATACAAGTTAGAAAAGCTATTAAAAACCCAAGTGGTTCTGTTTACAAAAAGTGCATTCATGTGCTTTAAAACAGATCATCACTTGGGAGAGAAAGAGAGAAGCATTATCTCTTTCTTATCTAGTAAGAGATGCATAATCACTCTCCCCATCCACCTCCCAACTCTGCACAAGGTGCAGAATGCAGGCTGCCAAGAGGCCTTCTGCTTTGATCTGCACCACCTTGCTCCTCAGGCAGGCAGAAGCAAGCAGCTCTTACCAAACACATTATTCCTCTACATGGTGACAGGCGTACGAAACAAACAGAATACTATTGTTCAACACACCACAATGATCACATATTACTTGTAGATATTTGACAGAGGCAGAGAGAGCACACAGCTTCCCAGAGTTGAAGAAGAGCTGTGCCCAGTGGAAGATGTACTCATTTCATCTGTCGTAAAACTTCTAAAGAAGAGCTTTCGACCAGAACAGTATAAAGAGCTTGAAAAAGCTTCCTTGCACTGAGCCTTCTCCCTTATGCTGTACTTCGCACCAGCTACTTAGATCAGGCAGTTGTATCATCACTTACACTGTGCTAACAGCCAAACATTTTGACAAAGGTTTTGCAGCACTGCGATAGTACATAAGCTATTTAAGAAAAATACAAACTGTGCTTTTAGCGGAACAGCAAGTTACCATGTTCTGTATGAGCACGCACCACAGGACAAGGACAGTGGCCAGATAAAGGCATCCAACATTCTCTTTTAGCTTTACATCCCATCAGAAAATGTTCCCTACCACCAAATAATGAACTGAACCCCACCACGAGGTCTAAAACTACGGAGCATGCCATTAACTCTCAAAGTGCTTGCATTCTTTCTTGAAGCACCATGCTTATTGAAGGAGAAACCAAGGATCAGCACAGAAGAACAGACCAAAGCAAAACCCTCTATATGACTTCTGATAAGAATGTTCCCAGCCCAGTCTTGCACATCAGGTCAACTGAGCACTAAATATTAAATGTACAGAACCTCTTTACTGTTCATACCTCCCCCCTGAGAATCCAACAAAATGGGAAAACTCAGACCTCCCTGTGTGGTGATGGAGGAAGGATGAACTGTTGCAAAGGGTACTCAGCACATAGAAGATTTTCAGAAGGAAACTGAAGAACAGTGTGAAGAAATTACTGCCTGCATGTGGATCTTCCTCACTTACTGGCCACCATATACAATATCTTATCCACTACTACAGATTTCATCTTTGAGGAGCTTCTGCATGCACTTTTGGGGATGTGTTTCCAGAAAAGAAAGAAACAGATGTCAACAATTACCTGGGAAGCCGATTGAATTTGTGTGTGACAACAGCAGACTTTCCATTGCATTTCTCACAGGAATACTCAATTTCCTCTGCCTGTGTTAAAACAGAACAAAGACTAGTGGAACAAATGATGCATCACACAGTTTTCAACAGAAGGGACATCTCCTTTGGTTGTCATAAAAGCTCCTGAAGAGAGCAGCTATACTAAAAGTCATATTAATCTTCAACATCATCTGGCAAGACAGCACCCAATAGCAGCATGAGTAGCAAAACTTAGAATTTGACAACGCATCTGCTAACACACGAATGATGAGCAATGTTTTCCTTACAAGTCTGCTGTTTATTTATGTATATGAACTACATACCCGAAAGAAGAGGTCAAGGGAATCCTGGATTGACCGGGATGGAAACAATTTCTTTCTTCGAGGAAGGTCAATGGAGAGGTCATTAAACTGTTCCCGTTTGGTGACTGTTTCACCACAACTAAAAAAAGAAACGTGCTTATGTAAGCCTGATAAAAAATAAACTTGAAATTATCAACAATTTATATTTTTCAGGCTAAAGTAGCTTCCCAGAAAATACATGCATCTTGCTCTATTTTACCCATATCAGAATGAAATTGTTTCACGCTTATGATAAAGATGAATTTGAGGATTTTAACTTCGGTGCTTCAGTAACTTCAAAAAAAAACAAACCAAAAACATACTGCTAACTTATTTCTATTAACAGCGTGCAGATGAAGTCACAGAAAACACAAGCTCTTCCTAATGAGAAAAGCTCTGAAGCACACTTACGTTTTACAGATGATAGAATGCTGAACCTCAAACTCTAAGTTACTGATAACTGGGCAAGTGTAAACTTTGGTAGCTGAAAGATCATCAGAAGCCCGTCCAGGTGAGCTATCATCATTAGGGACTGGTTCACTCTTCCAAGTTTTGTTCAGCTTTTCCATGTCCTCTTTCAGCTGGTCCAGACACTGGCTCAAGAACTCATGTGCATCCTAGAAACAGGGCGAGCTCAACAAAATCATTTTCTAAAACTCTAGTCAGAATCTCTCATGGGTGGATGAGGGAAATTACATTTCTATCCATTACTTCAGCAATAATAAGGCAGTTTAGAGCTAGCAGAGGGCAGGCAACAGTCATAACTCAATCAAAAGCTCAACTCGCTGCCAAATGGAGATGAAGCCTGACAGGAGCTCAATGCAGTCCAAAGAACGAACAACATACACAGTTGGTTCTAGACCATATGATACTTACATTCTGCATATACCCAGAGAATCTCTCTGCAGTAGCTGAGATGGCACTTTTCACCTTCTTGAGCAACTCCTTCTTCAACTCAGGGCTGCTGACGTCCTTTTTTGCTAGGAGATGGGCAAAACGCCTGCAGAAGTCAATGCAATGAGACACTGAGTGGCTGTCCAGGACTTCAGACAAATGCAATAAAACACACGGCATCTTATTTGAAGGGTTTCTACAAGGTTTTACCCTCTGGTAAGCAGCGTGGGAGTTTCGTATGAAAATACTTCAGGAAATGGAAAATAACCTTTCACATTTCAAGTATTTGGAATTCTGATTTGAGATCACCCACTGGAGCAGGACCCAAACAAAAACACCCAGACTCTTCTAAGGTAAAGAGAAGAGCCCTATAAGGATCTATTAACTTATTTCTGAAATAGGTTTTACAATAAGATAAAAGCCAATGCTTTTTGAAAACACTTATACTAATAAGAGATGTGTTGTTTATTTTGCTGCCATTTCATAAATGATTGAGTTCAAGTTTTATGGTCAAAAGTTCCTTTTTTTCTTACAATCTTTTTTGTTATTGTATTGTTACACAAGCTCTGCCCACAGTTTGACTTAAGACATACAAGGTACAAGCATAAGAAATGCTTTTACAAAATCTAGGGAAAGGACTTTCCAAAGTGCACATCATTGCAATGCAATCATATCTACGATTCTGAGCAGCATAGAAAGACTTCAAGAAGATAGAGCAAAAATAGAAGTGACTCCAAAGAATACAAGATAATGAAATGGATGCAGGAACGGTTCTGAATCTTGTTAGTCAGAGGAAAATAGGAGGTACAACAGCACACGTAACAAAAATCCCGAACAGCAGAGAGCACAGTGCAAATCCAAATGGCAGTTTGTCTTTTTGGTAGACATACAACAGAATCTGAATGACAAATGCATTCTAAATTTCCAAGAGAAAAGTCTACTTGACATATTACAGAAGCTTTCGGATTTTCTTGACATGAAGTTTGGCTGAACCCAGAGTTTGTCTGAATTTAGAAAGATTAAATTTGCAGAACACCAATGCTTTTCACAGCTTCTAGACAAAGCATGTCTTACAAAAATTCATAAACCCTCATGCAGCAGGATTTGGTGATCAGCTTAAACCCTAGCTGATAATGGTTTAAGAAGTTATTCTGCATCGATAATAAAGTTTTTGCACATTGTAATCTACCACTAGAATTAGAACATATTAAGAACTACTAAGCATTACAATTCCTAAAAGCCCATCTCCTAAGTAAAGCTCCAGAATACAGATACGCCTATGTGTACACTCATACAGCACCCTCTACACAAAGTTGCTTCAATACTAGGAAACTAGTTTCTCAGTAATGAAAGAGAAAATATTCTTCTCAGAAAGTGAATTTTACCTGATAAGGGCATTGAGCGGAATTTTTTTCCATGGGATACCCTGCTTGAGCAAATCATTAGCAAAGGATTGGATTGAAAACAAGGACTGTAGAATAGCATTCATATAGCAGGTGTTTCCTAAGTTAGAAAACCTGAAAAACAGAAAATTAAACATAGTATGTACATAAATGTATCACCATGCCCATGTTGAACAGCACTGATCCCATGTAGGATCATCCTTCACCCCAAGTAGCCCACACGTAGCTTTTACTGGAGCTTTCCTTCCACCCTTCACACTGAACTGAAAAATTACAGGAGGCAACGTCTGTCAGGAAAGCATCCATGAGTTACTACAATCAAAATATTAAGACGTGTGTATGTGCACAAGATATAAAAGTGAATCATGGAAGCACTATGAAAGGAATGTCAATTATCTGAAGTCATTATACATATCAAATTTTCAGGAAGTGAATTTAAGAATAAACATTTTCGAAGCTATGAAATGTGCTCCCTGTCTCAGTGTTCATTGATTTCAGGACTTTTTTTTTCCCCCGTGAAGCAATTACAACAAGAATACGCACGTTCTAATGACAAAGGCATGTAGACTAGATAAAGAAAATTAAACCTACCCCTGTAATTGCTGCTGAGGGTGGGTGGAAAGGGGCACTCGGGGTTTGTTCCACCCTGTGTAATCTTGATTAGATCTCATTTTTTTAACAGAAAGAGGGGCAGGTTGAGAAAGAAATCCCAGGCTCCTTTTGGCTGAAGTAGTCTGGCTGGATACGCTAGACCTAAAACCATAAAAGAATAAGAAGTGTAGGATTTCTATCACTCTGCCTTAAACAGTAACACTTCAGGATGCCACAACTGTATCACCACAGAGGACAAGGACTAGCAAAGTCACGGGAGACAAATCATCACAATGACAGAGGTACAAAAAGACAAACTTCTGTCCAGAACACTTTCCTTGGTTAAATTTCCTTACATCTACAGGAGTGTATGCAACACCATTTGAACCAACTACTCTTCAGGTTCACAATGACTACAGAAGAGTGATCTTAGAAAGTCCATCTGCTTAAAGCAGTACTGGAGTTGAGAGGTATAGTAAGAGCATTAATAGGTGGGAATTTAAGCTATACACATTTTATGCATAAAAGCTGCGTACCACATGATAAACACACAGGAAACAGAAGATCCTAATTCCTGGGAAAGGACTGTCATTTACAGCTCAGGGTAGTGAATCAGTCCTACCTGTCCAGGGTGGAACTGCTAGTGGAGTGCTCTTTTGATGAGGACCTACTACCGTAAAAAGATGATGACTGCAGCGGTAAAACACCTTGATAAAAAGAAATAGAGAGGTAGGTCACTGTTTCACATAACTCAGATGTTTACATGAGACACTAACGGTTTCAAATCACTTAGCCAAAAGGTTTCAAAATCCTTAAAAAGCTATCCTCCAGATACATTAGAGAAAGTGTTAAAGCAAGCATCTTAGAAGTACTACCACAAATATTGCTAACGTACACAAAAGGACCCCGGATTTTTAAATGAATTTCATACCATAAACACAGAATTGCAAAGGTAGGAAGGGACCCTCTAGAGCAAGTCCACACTCCCTGCTAAAAGCAGGTTCCCTACAACAGGTCTCACAGGTAGGCATCCAGATAGGTCTTGAGTATCTCCACAATCCCTATTACACCCATATTGAAACATATGATACTTAGAAGTAACTATCACTAACCATTTAAAAGGCTTTAACTATCTGATAGACAACAAACACCGTCTTTCGTTCAAATATACAAGATTCACAATACAGAAAGCCCCCTAACAATTTCCAACATTGTATTCTCAAATTCAATGTAAATATACAGAAGTTAAAACAGTTTTTCATCCCTCTTCAAATTCCAAAATAAATTACTACACACTCGGGGCAAAATACGATTGTTTCATTGCTCTAAAATCATCATGAGATGATTTTAGAATCAGAATTAAAGTCCTGAGATTATAATGCGCCTCAGATGGGTGCCACATAAAAAACGTGCTCTCAAGAGTCAAAAAAAAAAAGCCCACAGAAAAAACACCCACATCTGTTATGGTGAATCACAGCATAATTTAGACACTCATTCACTATCCAACCTATTTCTGAGCTTCAAGTGTTTGTAGCCATGCAGCTTTCAAAGATGCAGCCATACGAAGGAAAGGCAGTTTGCAGTGCTGTTACCTGAACTTACAGTCACACAGACAGATTTCAGCTTTGGCTCTATAGCGCAAACCTAGTTTTCATTCACAAAAACATCCACCCTACTTGTCTCTAATAAGAAGTTTGTGCCATCAGAGTCACACTAAAAAAAAAGGAATGCATTCAGCAACATTCCCCACAAAAGCAGGATCTTCAATACATTCCTTTTTGTGGGGAAAGATTCAGTATTAAGAAGTAAAATAAAAAAAATGGGGTGCTTAGTAGCTTACGTACATTCTGTCCATACTGCAATATTTCCTGTAAACCTTTGTTACACGCAGCAGTATCCAACAGAATTCTGGTACAAACAGAACAGAAGTTCTGGCCCCAAATAGTTCCCTCTGCAACTTCTGGGATAGAGGTTGGGAAGTAAAAGCAACCAGTACAGACTCCGAGTATAAAAATCTACCACAGTTTGTGTGGGCATGAATAGCACAGAAGAGTTTTGAAGATAAACAAGAAAAAGGGTGAGAGGAAATTACGAGATGTTTATAGGACATCCCTCCCAAAGGGAAGGACAACTGGGAGCAAAGCACGAAGCTGCTTGTTGAACTTTCAAACAGGCAGATACACTCGCTGGCCTCAACAATCAAGTACAGGGGTCAGGGTCACACTAATCAGCACTGAAAGATAAGCTAGAGCAGGCTCTGAAAGCAAAGATGCACACATCTTAGATATTGCTCTGTAGGAAGCAGGAATGTTGGTGGCACAAAGAAAGCAGACCAGGAAAACAACCTCTGAAACAACTTCCTAAGCTACCAACACAGCAAATAACAGGTATCATCTGGATTTACTTTCCTTTTTACCTGATGTCCTATTTTCCTCCTCTTGCTTCAGTTTTAACTGTTTCTCTCTGCTACTGTTTAAGTATTTCCATGATGGATCACTCATGGCTGTATTATTCCTGGAGATATACAAGAGTGCAAGTCAGACATGTTACAGAAAAGACAGGATAGGCCTGGTTGACATTTATGACTTGTTTTAAAGCATTTATGTCAAATAATAAAGGTGTTAGGTCTAGTGAACAGGTAAGTTTTGCTCACAAGTTTAACCTATTATTTAAACAAGACTTTTTACTTATCATTAAATGCAACTGTGCACATAGACTGTATCTTCCAAATAACAATTTATGAAATTTGTCTTAAAAATGCTCAAAATGAGTTCAAGAAAAAAGCTACCTATAGCTATGCAGCTATACAGGGGACAATCCAGACTGAACTTATAAAAGGTGGCACAAAATTTGCACAGCCTCCCGCAAACCAGTGGCTACATCAGGTTGTATTTCCCTCATTAACCCTGAAGGCAAGTCTCATTTCAAGCATTCAGTGTGTTCAGAAGTCAACTAGCAGCTGGCCTGTACTACGCTGCCAAGACAGAAAACGCCCAAAACTCTCTTCAGAAGGACTTACCTTTACAAATGCACACAGTTTAAATAAGGGAGTAGAAACAACAGTTACTTACGTCGAAGAATCATTCTCTTTGGGATAATCTTCACTCATTTCTGAACTTGGAGGTTGTGCTCTTTTCCTCTTTTCACTAATGACAGGAAAGAATTTGAAGTGGTCACTCTCAGAAAGGCAAATAAATGATCCTCTTCCAACAGAAGAGCATTTCTTAGTGCTGTGTGTGTTTCACCTATCTTCCACAGTTTTCACTTTTATAACACGGCACACAGAGAACACTTTGGTCAGCCCATCTCCTAAGCTGTTCATAAAGCTCAAGTGCCTGTAACCAGCAAGAGGCTGGAAAGGCACATTTTAACATCCTTGTCAAAGTAACAACAAAACCAGAGGAAGAAACATACTCTTCTTCCTTCTAGGTGAAGCAACTGTACTTGCAGCTCTGTAGAGACCTCAACTTTTACAATGCCACATGCACAGTTGGAAAGCACCCTTACCGGCTCTCCAGCAAGCCTGCTCTGTGGGGGACTGATGATGTTGGAGATGCTGCAACATTCACCCTGCTGCTAGGTGCTCCAGTTCCATTGGAGTTCTTAACGGATGCCCGAGCTGGGGTGCCCAGTACCTTGCGAAATGGATTTTCATCCTTACTTTCCACAGTCACCCTTTTGGGAGGAGCCTGCAAAAGCAAAACAGAGACAATAAAAACAGTGAAAAACATGACCGCCACCATGAGCCTACACTAGCATTTACACCACTGCTCGACTTGCCATAGTATAGGACCCAAAAGCAGAAAAGTACCGCTTGTGATAGAGCAAGAGTTCCACATTAATTAGACTTATCAAACTTCTAACTGTACTGTTCAAAGTCATAAGCATGAAACTCCACAGCAGTAAAAAATTTCTCATGTTCCAGTGACAAGTCAGTTGGGCGTTTGCATTTAAACCTCCTTTACGTGCTTTGAGATTAAAACACCCAAAGCACAACTCCTAACCACCCTCAGATCGATCCTGGGTGGCATTAAAAGAAAAAAAAAAAGTATATAAAAAGCACACAATTAAAACAGTGCCTTGACAGCCTTGGGCTGATGCAATGAAATGAGCTAATAACTTGTTGACTAAGGAATGTGTGTCAATTTTACATGTGAAAACTAAACATGCCTAATCTTACCACGGTGCACGCAACCTTAAGAGTTTTTACTGTGAGACTGCCTTTAAGCAACGCGTAACATTTGTTTTGGGACAACGTCAAAAAAATACTTGCCCTCAGGGCTATAAAGACACATTCACAGATTAAAGCGTAAATTAAAGTCGGTAGATACACCATGGTGGGGGAAAAGGAAGAACTAAAGTCTTTTGAAGAAAAAGTACTTCCAGGGAGAAGCCTGCAAAATATACACACACAGAAAAAAAAGCAGAATGGCACAAATTCAGTAATTTCATTCTGATACAAAAATTAATCCGTCAGCTCTTCAGTGCACACATTTGGCTAAAGTGTGCTAAACTCATTAAGACCTGCACTGATCACAGCTTGCTCAGCTGCCACGTATTTAAGGTGTTCAGTATAAACAAAGATATTCAAAACTGAGAAGCAGGCCTCAACCATACACTTCCCTTCAATTGCTGCTTCTCTTTTGCCTGACTGATAGCTCAGCGTGAAGAACATATGCAGTTTTCTACAGGCAGATGTTGACCTTCCTAAAGCAAACAGACTATGAGTCTCCTTACAAGCAAGAAGCACCACTGCCAACCATCCTGTACACATCTATTGCAAGCCCTGGAGATCACAAAGACTTTGGGTGCAAAATAAATACTTACAGTGCTATTACAACATGCAATAAGAGAATGAGAGGGGAAAATGAATGAAATAAAATTAGAAAAGAGGAAAAACATGAACAGTTGAACAAACCTGATTCTCTATATAAGAGAATTGCCTATTAGCTTCCTTCTGTGTGGTCCTGCTCCCCAGCACACCTCCAAAGCTGCCAGATCCCTGAGAGGGTTTCCCAGCTGACAGGAAAAGTACACAATGTTTGATTTGATGCTCATTTCACTGACCGGCATTTGCATGTGTAAGATGCTATTCTGAAGTTGGTTTTGGAAGAGACACACCAAATTTCTTGCCAACAGACAATACAACATTCTGAGTGCATAGACATAAGCACATGTTTATGGATTGCCCTTATACTGGCCATATACCTGGTGTGAAGTAAAATTCCTATCCTTAAAACAACCAAAATAAAGTAAGTGGAAAAATAAAAAGGAAAGAGACTATGCAGGTGTGATAAAGATACGTGTTTTTCAAATACCAATGTACATACAACAGAAACAATTCCTGATGGTTTCATCTCTGCTTATCGTTGAGCATGACAAAGACACGTTATGAGAAAGGTACACAGCAAAAACTGGGGGTCAGAGCCAGAAAGATTTGCACAAATATGACATGCACGGAAAGTAACATCAGGAGGAAAGGTGGCTAAAGGTGAAAAAACACAACACAAAACCACACCACAGTATCGCACCTTCTCTAAGCTGTCACTGATGTGAATTACAACAAGGGCACTTACCAGTGTGAACCCTGTCTTGATGGACCGCATCCAAATACATCCGCATCTCATTTGCGTCTTTAAGCGGTACCTTATCAATGGTCAGGAAGCTGGTATCCTTCAGCGTCAGCATCAGGCAGCACAGCTTTCTGCCATTGGGTCGTAAGGTCACAGACTTAATGTTATGGCTTAGCTGAAAACAAAGGAATGACCATCACCATAAACGCGCTTTAAAGAGGCCAAAATACAAATTCAAACAAAACACTTCAAATTGAGAGAGAAGGGTAAGAGGCAGTTACACAGAAATACATCCCTCTGCTCTACTCCCAGCGAACATTAAGCCTCACAGAATGAATGCTATCACTCATCTGGGAGCTGACATAACCCAAAGGACAGCGCTACTATGGCTCATCAATCCCTGCATTCCTGGTTAAGCTTTCTGAAACTTGCGCTGCTGTTGAGTGTGATGGTTCTAAACCAAGGGAATGAAAACATCCTGCAGTTCCCTTCAGCTGTCTGAAGCTCCTATATGCGGTTCAAAATATTATTTCAAGATAGGAAAAGTTTAAAAGTCTTGAGTTTTAAATGTTGTGCACAAACTTCTACTCGCTTTATACTTCTCTCAGAGGAAAACAGATTTGACGCAGCTTTAAAAACTTTGCAGGGTAGGAAATCATTAAGAAACGTGCTTAGACTGTGCACAACACTGTAACAATTAAATGGCGTCAAAGTTTCAAGGTTATGGTCCTGCAGGAGAGTAATTTTGAAGAGTTCCTTCTCTCCAATTATTCTGCTGTGCCACTATATTACGACATGAACTAACTGCTGCTTCCTGCCAAGTCACTCACAAGGAGGTGGAAGTTTTGTGGAAAAGCAACCATACACGCATCAATAGACAAGTCATTTTCAACTTCTGCATCCTTTTGTACTTAATTATTCATTTTTCTGCCGCTTCTGTGGCCTTTCCTAAGGACTAGGCACTGCTATACAATGATGTTCTTGCCAGGACATCGCTACGTTGCAAGCTGAAACTGCAGCCAAGGCCACTGGGCACTGCAGAGCAAGAGGCTGCCCATCAGATTGGAGCCTCCTCCAAAAGTGGCCCAACCTGTGTATTACCACACAGCTGATCCAAATAATGAGGTCCAATTAACAGGCATGAACACCAATCATAAGGCAACCTCAGTTTCACTACGCAGTTGTTTTGTCCCCTTCAAACTGTACTCAAGTTTAGAACAAAAACTGATTCCTGTACACAGTGTTCATCTGTGACATTCCTTTTTTCCCCTACGTATCGGAAAATGGGCTCCAAGTTTTTCATTCTCTCTTAAAACAGAGCTCAGTGCACATGCATTACAGATATTCTGGCATCTCAGTGCAATGCAACATATTTCAATTCAAAACGCTCACGAGTGGACTCCAAGCACAGCCTCTGTGTACCTGTTACCAAAGAGTCAGCGTTAGCACCTCAAGAGGTGAAAGTAAATGACACGTTTCACATAGCACATATCTCGTATCTAGCAAACTCATCAAAACATTGAAATGACGGCAACAGAAACATAACCCAGGATCCATTTGAATGTTCTGTTACAGCAAAGCAAAAAAAAATTGGGGGAACTGCCCACAACTGTCTCAGAGCAACTTGCCAGGGGAAAAGAAAAAACAAGCAAACAAGAGAAAGGTACTTGTAAAGCACAATGTCTGAGTATTTGGCACCTGTAATGAGGGCACTGAGACTGGGGCCAGCTGGCGCAGGTGCACAGCACGAGGGGCAGCCCACTCTCCCTGCTGCCAGCACCTGTGTTACCTCAAGATGAGCAGGACCAGAGAGCAGCTCCAGCGGGAAGATAACAGTCAGCCAAATAAAACTAATTGCTCTAACGCTTAGGCTGCTGTTTCCTCTTCTTTGCTGTGTCCCTAGATGTGGACTACCACACTTCCCAGTCCATCAGACTTGCTGTTTGGCCCCCTCCAAATGGAAACCCTTCTCCAAACTCCCACAGACCCCAGGAGTGCCAGAGCCAGAAGAGAGGCAGAAGCAAAGCCTGTCCCTGCAGGCATAGACAGCTGCTGGGCAGGCTCATCCTCCTACAGAGCCACGGCTCCAGGCACTACTGTACCACAGAAAAACTCACCCTGGCAGAACAGAGCATGAACAAGAGAATTGGGAAGGCACAAAGGGGGGAATAAAGGACCACAGCACCGTGGGTCAAAGACTGGGATTCCATCAGAAGCACAGTCACAGCACTGCGCATGGCAAGGTGGGCAGGTTTTGACGTTAGCAAGGCTGCAGCTACAGCGGTATGAGGTACCCAAAGCACGTGCCTTTCTTACACCTTGATTCCAATGCAACGCACAGGCTTCCAGGTTCTTTGCTGAAACTTCTCAGCTCACTAAAGGAGCAAAACCTGGTATCCCAAACACAAATTGAACTCCTTTTCACTAAGTTTGTAAACAGAAACGAATGGGTCAGAGAGAGCTCTGATACATACCACAGTCAGAAAACAGCAGTGATGGGAGAAAGCAGAAGCATCACTGTTACAAACCAAACTGATCTGAAAGTTACTAAATGATACAGATTCTTTTAAAAAGCAAAGAAAGAATGGATCTCCACGTTACTCCAGGCTGCACACATATCATAACAAAAAGACAACGCAATCCAAAAAAAACCAAGACGTGAGCACAACTCTACACCTGCTGCTTAGCCCGTCTCATCCAGCAGATGCCATAACACCACACCTGAATAATTCAAGGCAGGGCTACACCGAGGGATCACCCTCAGGAAGGAAGCAGAAGGAGCAGTGAGAACCGATAGCCGGGAAGGGCACGGCCCAGCAACACCCACCTGGAAGGTCTTAGGGATGCCCCCCACGTTGTAGTGGACCACCAGGTTGACTTTGTTGTCCTTCTCCACGATCTCGAAGCTGCCCTCCTTCCACTTGGTGATGCCGGTCTGCATGCTGCGCATCCGCACGGGGCCGTGCACTTTCAGCGGGGCCATGGCAGGGACTCACCGCAGCCGGCACCGCCTCAGAACCTGCGGGAAAGAGAACACGTGGAGCGGGGCAGGCACTCACCTCCACGCAGAGACGCGGCCTTCCCCGGAGAAGCGGTGGAAGCGAGCGGGGCCGGACGCCGCGTGAGGGGGGATCAGCCCCCTCCGGAGGAAGCGGCTGTCACCGCGTGCCCCCGCCCGCCATGGGAGGCCCCGCTCTGAGGGGAGGGCGGCGGCTCCCGGTACCTGCGGCCCGCGGAGGGGCGCGGCGGCGGATGGCGGGAACCGGCTCCCCGCGCGACGCACGGCACGCAGGCGCGCGCGCCCCGCTCACGTCAGCGCGGCGGCGCCCTTTCCGGCACGCCCCGCACGCGCGCATGCTCCGAAGCGGCGTTCTCACCCCTTTCCCTCCCGCCGCCGCGCAGGCGCCGTTAGAGAGCGGCCCGCTCCCCGCCGCTGGTTGCGCGCATGCGCACCTCGCCCTCCTCAAGGCCCCGTCCCCTTCCCGGCGCCCCGCGCGGTGCTGCCTCTATGGCGGCGGGATCGTGAGCGCGGCCCGGCGGCACCGGCGGCACCGGCAGCATGCACAGTCTGGCTACAGCCGCGGTGAGCCGGCAGCCTGAGGGGCCTGATCCTCGGAGGAGGGGCAGTGGGGCTCCGAGGGCTCCTTCGATGGCCAAGCTCCTCGTTTCGTTCTTAGGAGACGACGGGCGGGCGTGGGGGGAGGGAGGCCCGAACGCCCCTCGGGTAACCGGCGCAGTTGGGGCGGGGTTGGGCTGCGGGAAGCCCGGCAGCAGACGGGGATGTGGAGCCTGGCGTGGGGGCTGGGCCGGCAGGCGGGCGTTGTGTCTGCCCTTTGGCTTTTCGGCTCGCCGAGTAGGCGCTCGTAGCGCTTGGCAGAGGCGTGCGGCGAGTGGGTCGCTGCGGGCCGGCGGGCACAGCGGCGGCAGGCGGCCGTAGTGCTGCTCGGGCTAACGAGCATGGCCGGCCGTAACGGGAGCTGAGAGATTTGAAGCGCTGCTTTCCAGAGCGCGGGAGGGCATACGAGCCCATACTGAACACTTTTAATCAGCCTTTACTTCTTGAGAGTGATGTCATTATGGTGGGTTAATGGCACGGGTTGCCCAGAGAGGCAGTGGGTGCCCCATCCCTGCAGACACTCCAAGTCAAGCTGGAGGGGCTCTGGGCACTGATGGAGCTGTAGGTAGAGGCATCCGTCTCTGCAGAAGTCCTTGGGAATTATACTAAGTAAATAACGCTGCTTTGAGTGGAAGAGTGAATGGGCTGAGGAACTCCTGGAAGCTTTGTGAGCATCTTGTGATGAAGCTGGAGCATTGCTGTTCTCTCCACAATGCTGGTGGCAGAGCTGGCACTTTGCCTTTACATCTGAAGACAGTGTTACATGCTGGAGGATAAGCTAGGAAAAAAAAAAAGATATAGCTTTGCTGTAGCTGTAGGTAGAGGTAAGGCATGGAAAGTCCAGACTGAACTAGTGAATTCACTGCTGGTTAAGTTCAAAGTTTGTTTTGGTGTTCTTTGAGTTGCTGATCAACCAAAATATCTTTAAAGCATGTGTATCTGATTGGGTAGCATTCTGTAATGGCGCTTGGCTGTTTTCTTCAGCGTGCCTAGCAGCTGCTGCTCACATGGGGGAGGCCGGTTACCCTACTCCAGGTTGTTCAGCTGTTACTGAGGATGTGATCAGCGGGGATGTCTGAGGTAGCACCCCGTTCTTGTCAGTGGTGTGGAGGTGGCACAGTCCTGTGGTGTGACACCGCTGGGAACTCCTGTTCTCCCTGTGTGCAGACAAAGGTCTGCCTGGCAGGGCGCTGCCTCAGAGCGTGCAGTTGTGTGTAGCCCTTGGGATTCCCCACACTTTTAGGTCTGGGAGGAGGGGAAGCAACAACGAAATGGGAAATGAGGACAAAATGTGGCTTTCTATTTTAGCTAGAATGTTTACAGAGCGACTGTAGAGCCTTTGACCAGCAGCTGGTCTGGGAAGATAAGACTGATACTGGGCATCATAAATTTAATTGTCTGGAAAATCTGCTTAGTGCTCTCTGGGGATCATAGACACATGATTGTGCTTTTAAAGGGTCGATATATTTAAGCTTACAGGAACTGAAACTTACAACGAGGCTAGAAAAATAGATGGAAGCTTTAGATAACACAATTACAACAACATTACTGCTGCACTGCTTGTCGTTCTGCCATCCCAAATGAAAACAAATGAGCTCAGTCTGTTCACCCTCTCTCTTCCAGCTCTGGTATCAGTGTTACCATTGGAATTGTGTTCCTTGTACAGAAAATAGTTAGGATTATTATTTCAGTATGAGGTTCTAGGAGAAAAAAATGAAATAAAATGGAGTATATGAGGAGAAAAAGGGGATGGGGGAAAGGTGAACAGGTACAAGGCATTAGAGGCCTGAGATGTAGGGATTGGTAACAGCACATCAGTTTATATTGTAGCCGAAATTACTTAGAGACAAATTACTACTTCAATCCTCCATAAATCCCACAGGATTTTTTAGGATGTGATTATGAATATAACGTGTGGATAGCTGAGCAGGGAAAGTGCTGTAGCAATAGAGAGGGAAGGCGCTGGTGGTGTGTCCCAAAGGCATGGTCTCCCTCCAGCAGCTCTGGGAACTTCATTTGGGTTCCAGTTGCTGTCAGTTCCTGAACTCTTTTGTGTTCAGTGAGGAGCTGCTGATAGCAGCATTGCTGGCAGTGCAGTACATGAAGCACTCGCTTTAATGCATAAGTTTGCCTCCAAATTGTTGGTCTGAATCACCACACTGTCTGTGTAGGAGGCCTGCTGAGCAGTTGTTTGCAACCTGAGTGCTTGATGTGCCAGCAGCGGGTGAGACGGGCTTTCATTGCGAGGCTTGTTCCTTGCCATTTCCACAGAGACTGTGCTACAGTGCCTCTTGTTTGCTATCCTTTTCTTCTCAGCCCTCCCTAATTTTTTTACTCTATTTTTTTGCCCAGAAAACTTGTTGGCCTTGATGTTGTTCTTTCCCTGATGTTCCAAGAAAGGCAAAAGGGAAATTGCCCGTTTCTCCCAAGTAGTAGAAAGCGTGTCTTAACCATGATTGCAGATCTGCCCTTTTCAGGGTTGTTTGAATAGGAACTTCTGCACAAGAACGGTCTTGAAACGTTTCCTTTCAACTCCGTGCAGCTAAAGGAGATACCTGGGATGAATTGGAGGAGTTTTACTGGCTGTGTTTTTTGTCTGCCCCGCAGTGTCGTGTTGATGCTGACGTAGGGAGAATTTTTCTGTTATTTGTATGAACATTTTTCTGATGTTCTTTGAAGTCTGTCAGTGGGATTCATTGAGTATCCTGGTTGTTTTTGGAGCAAAAAAGGTAGTGTCTGCTTTACTTGGTTGGGATTTGTGGCTTGCATTTGAAGCATGAAATCAGTGCAGGCTGAGCAGGTGGCTAAAGTGTGTGTGGCCTCCCCAGGAGCTCTGCTGGCACAGATGGGCAGTAGCACGGCCCTCGTGTCATTAGAAGTTGTAAGGAAATGGTTGGCTGGCAAATTAAGGGAAACTGCCCTCATGAGTCAGGCCAGAACGTGAAACATCTGTGTTTCACATAGGGAAGGAGTAAGCTAAGGGATCGTCCATATCCACAGCTTCTTAATACAGCTTTAGTCCCTCCCTCCCTGAGCCGCTTCCTCGAGCCCTTTTTTTGGCTTTACCTTTGAGGCTGTGAGAAGCGTTTGGGTGGGACTTTGCTGAAATAGCTGTGACTGAAGTTTTCCTGTCTCCCTCCCAGCCTGTGCCTACAGCACTGGCTCAGGTGGACCGTGAGAAGATCTACCAGTGGATCAACGAGCTGTCCAGCCCTGAGACGAGGGAGAATGCACTGCTGGAGCTGAGCAAGAAGCGCGAGTCTGTGCCTGACCTTGCCCCCATGCTGTGGCACTCGTTTGGCACGATTGCAGCACTCCTTCAGGTGGGTACGGCAGAGCTCAGCTTTGTTCCGTGGCGCAGCACTGCCACGCTGCAGAGCTCTGTGTATCTATGGGGTGGATCTGGGGAGGCACCGATAGAGTCCATTCGTGCCGTTTCTGTGTGTATGATGGCTGCTGGATCACGTGGTGAGGGGAACCACATGAGGAGGGTATTTCTAATGCTTTCCATTAATCATCTCTTGCAAGGTAATGTTCTTAGAGACCTGGCCCTAAGATAGTTGATGAGATAGCTTAGACAGCTGAAAGGGGAGCAGGCAAGTTCTGTGTATGAGCTTCTTGTAGATACCATTCCTCTTATTTTTGTATGGTGTAATAGCAGAACCATAATAGTTTTACTCCTAAGATCTCTGCTTTGTGCTGTGGAGTTTTTTTTCTTTATTTTCCCATGAGTTTGAGTACTGCCTGATCAAAAGGTTGCCGTTACAGAGCCCTCATCGGGGCAGCATGGGGGTGCTTGTAGCTCACTGCTCCAGAGTACCTTGCAAAGAAAAGTTCCTGTATTTCTGGTCAAACTGAGTGACTCAGCTGAGCTCTGGGTCAACTACAGCTGACATTTGCCCATCTCTGCTGAATCTAGTCATTTCATTTGAAGAAGGGAGGAAAATGGTGCAGGATAGGCGATGCCAGACTGAAAACAGAGCGGCCCTGAAACAAAAGAAGAAAATTGTAAGGGAGCCATAGCTGGAAGCAGACAGTTTTCTGAATTGGTTTTCTCACCTTCAGCTGCTTCCCCTTCATTGAGGTAGAAGAGTACCAGCAGCAATGGTATGAATGAAGTGGGTGTGCTCTGCCTCTAGGCACAGGAACAGCGTTCCTCTTTGCTCTGGGAGTTCAAAACAAAGTAATTCCCACATCCACAAAGAGCCAGGAAATCAAATGAGCCCTTTTTTGAGGGGGGAGCTAAAATTAAAGTTTGACTGTATCCGTGTGACCCCTTGTCAAACTGATTCTGGCATAACTCTGCCATTTGCTTTGCAGCATGGTGTCTGCCATGCCATTGAGAGCAGTGCTTAGTGAAAGCAGACTGAAATCTCACGGCACCATAGTTCCTTGCTGGGCAAGTGCTCTTGTGCAGCTTGCTGATGTTCTTTTTTCCTCTTTTAACTTTTCTTCACTTATTACTTTTTTAGGAAATTGTAAATATTTATCCATCAATCAATCCTCCAACCTTGACTGCCCATCAGTCCAACAGAGTCTGCAATGCTTTAGCTCTGCTACAGTGTGTTGCATCTCATCCTGAAACAAGGTGAGTGTTTCCAAGTATGAAAGTTTTCTGGAGTGTTGATAATGTTGTCAGCTCTGCCATTCTGTTTGATTCTGGAAGCATGTAAATTCCTTTCTGCTCTTTTACCAAGAGAAGTGGAAAAATAGGCAGAGTTGGAAGGTAGGCAACTGACTGCTGCTTTCACTTGTTTGCCTGGATTACCAGGGTGACAGCTTTATTGTGGTCTTGAATGCTTTGCATTCCTTGAATCATCCCAACATCCTGCAAATTCCCAAAATATTGGGTTGTGACAGACTCTAGGAGTTCAGCCAGAGACAAAGCTGCCTTTGTGCTGAGTGTTACATGCAGGATCCTTGTTTTAATGAGCTTACAGTTATTTAGACCAGCTGCCCAAAGAATGGAATGAGCTGGGCTGCCTTTCCCAGAGGCTGTGGCAAAAGAGCAAAAGCAAAGCCACACCTGCAGCCTCCAGCCACTGCCTGACTTCAAGTTTTCTCAGTCTGTGTCCTGCACGTGTCAGCAAGGAAGAAGATGGTGTTAGTTCAGCCTTAATCAGTAGTTAATGCACAAACATGGCCCAGCGCAGAATTAATTTCACACCTTACCATCAGAGAATGAACTGCTACCCAATTCTGAGAAGCAGCAGCAGCAATGTTGTCAGGAGCAGTCTGAGGCTGTGCATCGTAGTTCTGGTTTGTGTGCTCACTTTGTGTTCCTTGTCTCTTGTGGGTGTTCTCTCTGTCCTACAGGTCAGCGTTTTTGGCAGCTCACATCCCTCTCTTCCTGTACCCCTTCTTGCACACAGTCAGCAAGACACGTCCGTTTGAGTACCTGCGGCTCACAAGCCTTGGAGTGATTGGTAAGCAACAAGACTAATGCAGAGCGCTGGTTTCCTAGTGAGCTGGATGCAGTTAAAGCTGTGGGTATAGAAACCTGCACAACTGAAGTCAGGTCTGGGATAGGAATTGAGGTTTTTCCACTTATAAGAAACCCTCGAAGTCTGGATCTGTTGCCAAAAACTTGCTTGCTGTTAAAACAATTATCTGCAATTTCGTTGTGCCTTCACCCTTAGCACAGCTAACTAGAGTCTGGGATGAGAAGTTGCACGTTAGGCTTTTTTTGGCTTTTTGTCATTGTCTTGGGTATATTTGCTCTGTCATCCATTTTTTATTTTTTTTTCTCCTCTCTTCTGCCCAGAGTGTTTCTCAGTGCATAAAGAGTATCTTGAAATAGGTTTCTTCTTCTGAGAGGT
The DNA here is from genome assembly GCA_030625065.1 of Alectoris magna. Taxonomy (NCBI): domain Eukaryota; kingdom Metazoa; phylum Chordata; class Aves; order Galliformes; family Phasianidae; genus Alectoris; species Alectoris magna. Next base: position 11,114,361 of record CM060567.1, read on the forward strand.
TGCTGAGTGGCTATGAGTCACTGGAGGTTGTGTTACCACCAGGGGGAGAGCCAGGAATGTATCCCCTTTCTGAAAAACAACCAGCCTCCAAAACCAGCTCGATTACTTTTATGCTGCCAAAAATGATATCTTCTCCAGCCACATGCTGCAGCATATTTAGGATGGGAGTTGCTCTGTCAGTCATTCAAATCTAATGATTCCTGGCAGGACACAGCACAGCCCATCTTTGATAGGCAAGGGTGTTTGTTTTTTTTTAACAATTTGTCATTTATTAAATTTGCTTTTTCTTTTTCTTTCAAGGAGCCTTGGTGAAAACTGATGAGCAAGAAGTGATAAACTTCTTATTGACAACAGAAATTATCCCCCTGTGCTTGCGCATTATGGAGTCTGGCAGTGAACTCTCCAAGACGGTACCTGTTGTTTTTCTTAAGAGTTTCTGTTGTTTATATCCAACTGACCAGGCAGTCTGTAACCTGCAGAGTTGGCTGATATCCTGTTGCAAATGGTGAGGCACCTCTTGGTGGTGTTTTAACCCCTCAAAAAACAAACTGAACTGAGCGTTCCTTGACGTGACAGTTCTGCTAGGAAAGATCTTGCTGCTCTCAGCTCCCAGTCTGCTTTGTAGCTCAGCAGAGTAACCTTCAGTGCTGAGCTGGATTAGTTTTCCTTTTGCCTGAGAGAACAAATGCTGTAACTACTCAGTGCTCAGGTTGAGCAGCAGGTGGTGGTGGTGGTTATGGAGATGTTCACCACACTGGACACATTGGTTACCCCATTTGATCAGGGCCCCTGTCCACTGTGAGTTCAGATCTGTGGTCGGATGACCCAGGTAGGCTGGCCACAGGTTTCAGTGTGGTTCTCTAGTGAAGCCTGGTGACATATCTGACCAGTGCTCCTCCAGGAAATCACGTGTCTGGTCATGAATCAGTAATTCTTGAGATGAAAACCAAAACCAGCTTGCTGTGTACACAGCAGGGCCAAGGGCTAGTTCTTTTCTGTGTGGCCAGAGCAGTGTGGCCATAACACGAGGCTGTCCTGAGCAGCCTGGTTGTAGTTGCTACTTCATGCAGCCTGCACCCAGTCATCTGGTATGCAGTGCTATGTATCTATCTTTTTTCCTTAGCCAGAGATGCCAACCATTGTGCAGTGTCCTGCATTTCATTTTGGCTTTAAACTTTAAATCAAGTACAGCATTTTCTGAAAGGCCTTTCAGCTCTGGGACTGCCATGAAAAGAACACAGCACAAAGACTGTTCTTTCTGGGGATAGATGAGTTGTTTTTGTATGTTCTCTTTTCTGCTTTCTTCCTATTCTAGGTTGCTACATTTATTCTTCAGAAAATCCTTCTAGATGACACAGGGCTGGCATACATCTGTCAAACATATGAGCGGTTTTCCCATGTTGCCATGATACTGGTGAGATTGTTTCTTCTGCTTTAGCAAAACCAATAGTTATATACATGGCTCTAGCAGTTAACTTCTTTAGCAGCTATTATACTGCTCGCTGGCTGGAGCACAGGGTGAGATGGGCAAGCAGTTCTTGGACTAATTACTTGTAGCTCTGTAGCTCTCTGCTCCTGCATGTTTCCTTTGTATAGCTCTGATTTGCCTATTAGGAGAACAGATATTAGTTGTAATATGTGAAGTCCTCAAGGTAAATCAGGTAAACTTCTCCAGAGAATAAGAAGGGTGTGAGTTGGTCTAATTTTATGTAAAGGTGGTGACACAGGTTCAGATTGTGGGTCTGCTTCCCCTGTTTGTCTCTCACAGCAGGGTAGAAGAATATAAGAGGTTGAACAAAGGAGTAAGAGCAGAGCAAGCATGTATGATACTTGCCCTCGTAACAGCCTCCAAGCTGCCAGCTAGTTTTTAGTTTGGGATTTCCAGGACCGGCTATGGATTTTCTATGCAGTAACCCCCAGTGTTTATCCAGTCCTTCCCTTGAACTGCATATGCAGTGTCCTTTACCAAGGAGTTGCACAGGTTTCCTGTTTGCTGCCTGGAAGGCCAACCCCAGTTTGTTTGTTTTGAACCAGATTCCTACTTCTTCATATGATTCTAAATCTTATGTTAGAATGCACAGAGAGCAGACAGTTTGTCCATTCCTTCTTGTCCCTGTGAAGGAGAGCTTTAGGTACCCGTATTTTGTTCATCCCAAGGGTAATAGCCCCAATGGATTATTTCCTTCGGCTTGCTAAAAGAGAAATATGTGTCTGCTCTGGAACAGCCATTACCCCGCTTTTGTGTGTGTTTGCTTTTTACAGAGCCAATCTCAGGAGAAGAAAATGCAGCATTAAGTTAAGCACTTTGTAGTCCTGGTTCTAATTTTTGATTTGGCCTAAATTTTGATGCTTTCATTGGGAATATTTATTAGCACATCTGTTTTCCCAAACTAACTCCTAACTCACATGTGAACAGCAAAATATGAATGCTGCTGAGCTGGTGTCCAAAATATCCCATGTGATACAACTTCTGCGGTTGTGGAAGGGATCAGCTTTGGCTGAAAGTACATCCAGCTCAGGGGCAAGCAATTAGAAATAGAAGCCCTGGAGTGGGGGGGGGGGGGGGGGAGAATCTGTGGCTGCAAAGGGTATGAACACAGAAGGATGTGGATGTGTGAAGATATGTCAGTATGGAAGAAATGCTGTTTGTGGTGTATTCCCACAATAGATCGAAACAGACATGATAAAGATAAAAAAAAAAGTTCATAAGACGTTTGTTCTGTATTTCAAAAATAGGGATAATGTACTCCTGTCTCCTGAGGGTGCTGCGTTGCTTCCTAGTCTGCTGATAAATGTGTAAGATGCTCTGCAAGTATTAGAAGCTTTTAAGAGAGCAAGTTAATAATTCCTGTTCAGGAGCTCTCTGACCTGTTGTTCCTTATTTTGAAGAAATCTTGGTATCCAGGGGATAGCTAAGAACAGGAAGCTTCCAAAAGGGCAGGTGAGGCAGCCCCCACTAATTGCTAACTGACTACAAATCCAAACACAGGTGAATTTAGCTAATGGGGAAAATGGTTAGTGCTACCCAGTGTGGTTTCATGGGGGAAAAAGCTTGCTGGGCAGGTCTGATTTGACTCCTAATCATGACTCAGGGCAGGTGTGTGAAGGCATCTGTGGTGTTCTCTAGGCTGGGTGTGTTCAAGGCTGCAATCCACGTGCAAAGTCCTACACTGTGTGAGAGAGAGATGCACGCTGTCAGGCAAGGGTCTGGGCTCCATGTGTGGCTGTCCAGCTGAAAGCTGGAGCTCTGTTGGATGAGAGGCCAGGGTGATTTAATGGTCTTTCCCAGTCTTTTCTAATGGTGAAACTGTTCAGACAAACACTAACTGCTGGCACTGGCTTTTGTCACACAGGGTAAAATGGTCCTGCAGCTCTCCAAGGAGCCGTCAGCACGGCTGCTCAAACACGTCGTCCGCTGTTACCTTCGCCTTTCTGATAACCCCAGGTAAACATTTAAGGAGTTTGGGCCAGGGCTTCTCCCGTCTGCTTGGAAGCACAGCTCTTCTTGCCAGTGCCCACCTGGAGTCAAGATTCCTTGTCTGTCCTTAAAACAGCTCATTATGCGTGGGTTTTTTGGTTGGTTTTTTTTTTTCGCTAGCTCCAGGAGCTTGTATGGTACATGGTAGAAACAGTGCCTCTTTGGAGCTTGGTAAGATTCAAGCTGTGCAGGTTACAGCTGCCTGAGTTCAAACGTTGCTTGAACTGGGTATGAGGGGAAGACTGAGCTGGAAGCTGTGCCGTGCTCTCCCTCTTCTGCATCGTGTGAGCTGTTAGCAGTAAAAGTAAATCGATGAAATTCAGCATGAAAGTGGTTTATAATTTCCTCAGCTGACCGGCAGCTCTATCCAAAGCTGCTGAGTATGTATTTGTTGTCTGCCCCTTCTGGCTTTGTGCTTCTATTGGCTAACAGGCATCAGGACAGGCACAGGGGTTTGCTCGGTGGGATCTTGAGGGACGGGAGCCATGCTGGTCAGCAGAACACCACGTGCTCAGTGATTTCCTTGGCTGGCCTGGTGTTGCGTTCCCAGTGGGGTTTGCTCCCCTCTTGCCCCTGTGAGTTTATTTGTTGGGCCTCGTTTCTTGTCTCTTGATGTAGGGCACGTGAAGCTCTCAGGCAGTGCCTTCCTGACCAACTGAAGGACACCACCTTCGCCCAAGTCCTGAAGGATGACACCACCACAAAGCGCTGGCTGGCTCAGCTTGTCAAAAACCTGCAGGAAGGTCAGGTCACTGACCCACGGGGCATCCCCCTTCCTCCGCAATGACTGCTGGGGGGGGGTGGGAGATCGGGGAAGAAACAGCTCAGGTTTACAAAGAACTAGGAACAGATGACCTCTTCTGTAACAAACTGGGCATGCCAGCTGACTTTCAGTCTGCCAGCTTGTCGGACCATTCCACCCAGCCAAAGGCTGCTCTGTAGCAATGCAGCGTGCCTCTGGGGATCACAACACCAGCAGATACTGATGCCACAGCTTAAAAAGAGTCAATAAAAATAATCTGTAAAGATCCCCATCTCTCCAGGAGGCTTGGCTGGTGTCTGTCCCTGCATCAACAGGCAGGGGATAGCGCAGACATCCACTCGTCCAGCTAGCTCAGACTTCATGCGAATAGTGTGTGACAACGGGTGTGTGCCACAACCCTCCAATTCCTTGTCACTTCTTGTTTACACGTCTGCTTAGATGAGTGAGCTGAGTAAAAGCCGATCCAGTTGTTTTATCCCCTGTACAGGCTGCTGCTCAGCTGCAGGTAGCCTGGGGACAGCTTTCTTCCCTGCAGGCACATCCTTGCTCTTCATCCATCTGGCTAGCACAGCAGGCTTCTCTTTTCCTTTCCTTTGGCACAAAGGCAGCAGCTGGAGCTGGGCACAGTAGCGCTTGCCCCATGAGGAGGGGTAGATTATTTGTGATGAACCCGTGTGTCATCAGCTTGGTTCCCAGGGCTCTGGGGGGAGGAGAAGACAGCAAGCCTGTGGTTCCTGTGCTGTAAATAGTGCACTGCTCCTGCGGCTATTGACGCAGCACTAGCCAGCAGCTGAGGGCTGCTGCATGCTGGCTGCTGATCTAGCAGAGCTCTTGCCCAGCGGAGCTGCTGCCTGCCTTGCCCAGTGATCAGCAGGGCACCACTGCCAGTCCCCTACTGCAGGACAGCAGGGAGCTGCATCCTGCAGACTCCAGGTACACAAGCTCCCATGTCCCCTACTGCCTGCCTTAGTCCTGATCACATGCATCCCAGCTCAGCTTTGCCATCCGGGTGCATCCATTTCAGCTTTCAAACCAGCCTTGGTGTCTGCTTCAGTCCCACTGCAATTAAACTGTCTGGACCGGCAGCCACTTACCTGCCTTCCCTGCACGGAGGGGTGGTGTGGCCCTGGCAGGGCGGGCTCTGGGAGACAGCTACGGAGCTCTGGGGCTGTGCTGCAGCAGCCAGCTTTGCTGGCGCTTGGCTGCAAGGCAAGTCTGGGCGGCCGCTCATCCCCCCTCCAGCAGCCCATTTTGCTGATTATCTGCGGTGTTGTGCCAACAGTGTCTTAAATCCCATCTGGTTTCCCCTCCCTCTTCCCGTTGCAGCCTTTGCATAACGAGGGCAGAGCCCGGCCTCTTCCTTGCCCTTGGGTTCCGTTTTATAACCATTGCCACCTTTTTTTTCCCTTCTCCTAACCCTGACCTTGATGGGGTGTGAAAATGCTTCTGGTTTTGTAAGTTCGGGTTAATAAATAATAAAACCCCAGTCAGCACAGGTTGCTCTTGGCCTGGTCTCTTGGAGAGGGCAGTGGGGCATGGGAGGGAGGGGGGGTTGCTGTGGTTGAGAGAAAGGAGGGCTGTGCCAGCTCCTCACTGCCCTTCTCACGGTGCTCGTGGCCTTCTCTGGGAGGCAGCTGGCTGTCCCTGAGCTGCTGGAAGTGTCCCCATCTCTTCAAGAAGGTAAAGTGGTTGGGATGCTGGGACATAGGGTGAAGGCTGCTGCTTGATCCCACTTTGCAGGGTGCGTTTGCAGCTGCTCCCTGGCACACGCTGTCACCCTTGTTATGGTATTTGAGTCTCTGCTGCTGAGCTGGGCAGGGGAGGAGATGCGCAGGGCTGATAGCCCAGGCTGAGGGCACTGTCCCTGCATGCCCGGGGCAGGGCTGCGCTGGTCCTGCTGCACCCAGGAGTGGCAGTTTTATGCTGTGCTGCCACCCGGTTCCATTCCTTCCATGCAGTCATTCAGGCATTGCCAGGAGGTTTGCTTCCAGCACTGCAGCCCTTGCACTAAAATCTGCCCGCCGCACAGGGGAGGGTTGTGCTGGGACCGCAGGGTCCCTTGCCCTGCCCGTTTTGCTGCCGCTCGGGCCAATCCAGGGCTTGGGGTGCCGTAGGGTGGGGGTCAGGGTGCTCTGGGGCTCTCTGTGCCCTCGACCCAGGCCGGAGCCGGGGAGGGACGGGCTAGGCTGGAGCCGGACCTCCGTCCAGGGCCCCGCAGCTCCCCCGCCCCCCGGAGCGGCGAACGCGGCGGCGTGACCTTAATCCGGGCCGACCTTGAGGGAGCGCGGCTGCGGGGCCGGGGCCGTGCGGGGCGCGGGGCGTGCGGGGGCCGTGGGGGCGGGCTCGGCTCTCCGCCGCTGCCAAGGGGCGGGCAGCCCGGGCAGCCCCGGCCCCGTGCGGCTGCAGTCGGAGGAGCACCGGCGGTACGGCGCGGCACGGAGAGGCACCGGAGAGCCACCGGAGAGCCGGTACGGGGCTGGGTCGTCCTCGGAGCGGGGGGCAATCGGGGCTGCGGGGCGGGCGAACTGCGGGCCGGGGGGGACGAGTGCCGGCTTTCTCTTCTGCTGGGGATTAGGTGTCCCCCCAAGTCCTGAGCCCTGCACCTCCGGTGCGGTGCTGTCCCCGTCCCTTGGGTGGCATTTAATTCTCCCGGGTGACAGCTGGGGTGCTTGCGACGCTGACCCCCCACCACGCGTGGGGACTGTCACCTCCGGGCGCTGGAGCGCGGCCGCCCGCAGCCCCACGCTGCTGGCCGGGAGGGGAGAAGCGGCCCTGGCAGGAGGCAGCAGCCCTGCGGGAAGCTCTCGGGTCGGGTTTCCAGTCGGAGAGCTCTGGCTCTGGCCCCTGGCTCCTTTCCCTCTCCTCGATAGAGGAGCAAGGGTCAGAGCCGAGCTCTGCACAGCGAGGGGTCCTCGTGGGCACCGGGTGTGCTGGGGAGGATGGACAGCCGCGGTCCCGCTCTGCACTCGCAGGATCTCACTTGTGATGGGAAAGGTCTGCTGTGCTGTGTGTGGGGCAGCCCCTGCTGCCCTGGTTGGTGATGGGCTGCCTACCTTTGGGCCGTGCCTCCCTACGCATCTCTCTGGCACAGAGTAGGGGCTGACACTGCAGGGTATTCACTTAATTCCAAAACGCCAACTCTGCTACTGGCCCAGCAGCCAGCAAGCAGCTCCCTGCACACTGCCCCCACTACCTGTGTGACCGAGCACTGAGCTCAGCCCTATTGGTGGCATCAAGCCGGTTCCTGTCCCAGTGTCTCCTCAGTCTTGATGCCTCTCCCTCCAACCCGGCTTCCCAAAAACATGCCTGACCCCATCCAGACCCTGTGCTCACACGGGCCTGGCAGCTGGGCTTGGCAGCTGCCTGCACGCTGACGGCACCCGCTATTCCCAGCCCCACAGTGCTGGTGCTGTGCTGAGTCAGGGGCCTGGGGTACAGCCAGCACCCTGTGCCCCTCACCCTGACTGGGACGCCAGCCCGTGACAGGGCTCCCCCTGCACCTACCTACATCCCTGCCCACCAGCTGCGCTATCTGGTCCTTGAGGGCTGCTCAAGCATCCGGGCGATGAGCACATCCAGCAATTTATCTCTGGTCTAATTAAAGTCTTAACAGCCTCATCAAGGACTTATTGTCAGTTGCATTTATAGTCCTGTGTGTCCCTGCTCGCTTCAGCAGTGCTGATGTTCTGCTCCCATCCCCAGGGCCCTGCAGTGCTGGGGTACCGTGGGTCACCAACCCAGGCTCCTCACTGCTACCTCCAAACATGGTGCAAGGCTGTCCCCCAGCTCTGGGGCTCTCCCGATCTCCCCATTTTGCCAGCTCCCGGGGTGAGGGAGAGCCCAGATCCCCTCCCAGTTCTGAGGCCGCTCTCACAAGTTTTTCCATTTTCCCCCCACACCTTTCAAGCTCTGGCTTCCCGGTAACACAATTAATATTTCATAAGAACAACGGGACGAACTTGACACTTAACGAGAGGTTGATCCGGCAGGAGGCACAGGCAGGTGTGCTCACATTAGGGCACACGCATACACCACCCGCAGGGGCTGGGGACAGACACCCCACCAGTGTGTAGCCCTGCTCCCCAGCCCTCTCTTCCCTCCCCAGCAGTGCCAACACGGAGGAGGCAGAGCCATGGCATCGCTGCTGTGCAACGCCCGTGAGTGTCCCGGCAGAGGGGTGCATGCGGCAGGGCGCTGGGTGGAGTCCGTTCCTCCTCCATCCTGGGTCCTGGAGGCCGGAGGGAGTGAGGTCCCCCTGGCGATGCAGCCCGCTCTGCCCTCAGGCATCCAGCTCACAGAAACACTGGAGAAGATGCAGCAAGGGACGCTGATGCGTAAAGTCAAATCCAAGAGCTGGAAGAAGCAGAGGTACTTCAAGCTGCAGGATGACTGCATGACCATCTGGTACCAGTCCAAGAGGACGGGCAAAATTGAGTCTGCCTGTGAGTACCAGCTGTGGTGTGTTGTCCGTGTGGGTCATTAGTAGGATTCAGAATGAACAGCAGGGTGAAAGTATGAAGATTCCTGAAACCGTGCTTGCAGAGAGTACTAAGATTCAAGGGAGGCTGTGTTTGTGTCAGGCTCTTCTCATCCACATCTCTCTGGATGAATAGATGGATGGGTAGTTCAGTGGGTGAGCAGGTGGGTGGGTGGAGGAATGAATGGATGGATGGATGAATAGCTCCATGGATGGTTGGGTAGATGGGTGGATGGGTGTATGGATGGATGGAGGGAGGGAGGGATAGATAGATGGATAGGTGGATGGATGGATGGATAGATAGATGAGTAGCTCCACAAGTAGGTAGGTAGGTGAGTGGATGGATGGATGGATAGATGGATGGATGGACAGACGGATGGATGGATGGATGGATGGATGGATGGATGGATGGATGGATGGATGGATGGATGGGTAGGTCCATGAGTGGGTGTGTGGATAGCTGGATGGCTGAGCAGAAGAAGAGATGGTTGGAAGGACAGATGCCTGTGGGCAGTGCCCCCTGCCCTGTGGTCCTTGTCCCCCACAGACAGACCTCCCCTCCCTCTGCCCCAGTCTCCATCAGCGATGTGGAGACCGTGCGGGAAGGGCACCAGTCAGAGGTGTTGCAGAGCCTGGCTGAGGAGTTCCCCCCTGAGCGCTGCTTCACCATCGTTTTCTACGGGCGCCGGGGCAATCTGGACCTCATCGCTGGCACAGAGGAGGAGGCGCAGTGCTGGGTCCAGGGCCTGCGCCAGCTCATTGAAGTGGCCACCAGCATGGACCAGAGGGAGAGGATAGATCAATATCCTTCCCATGGGCGCTGCACTGCCCTTCACATTCTGTCCTTCCCCATCGCCTCCTTCCCCCAGGCCCTGCATCTCCAGCCTTGTCCTAGCATGTAATTTCATGGGTATCACCATCTGCATCAGGGGAGGGGAGCCCACACCAAAAGGAAAAGATCTGATGCTCCCCCACTCTGGCTTATCCAAGACCCTTTTCCTTAACGCCTGTCCTGCTTTCTTGCACGTGGATTCGTGACTGGTTCCAGAAAGCTGACAAGAATAAGGACGGGCGCATGAACTTCAAGGAGGTGCAGCGTCTCCTCAAGATGATGAATGTGGACATGAATGAGGACCATGCCCTGCGACTCTTCCAGGTAAGCACCACACCTGAGAGCAGGATGGGCTGGAGCTGGCTGCACGACGCTTCCCTTCCTTCCTCCCTTCCTTGTGCCTTCCACTGGCAGTGGTGACCCATCACGGGCTGGGCACCCCACACTGTTGATGCTGTTGATGCTGTTGATGCTGAGTGAGCTCCCTTGCAGGCTGCCGACAAGTCAGAGTCAGGGACGCTGGAAGGAGAAGAGTTTGTGCTCTTCTACAAAGCCCTCACGGAGCGTGAGGAGGTGCAGAGCCTTTTCCAGGAGTTCTCTGAGGATGGGAAGAAGCTGACACTGCTGGAGCTGGTGGATTTCCTGCGGCAGGAGCAGCTGGAGGAGGAGGGCACAGAGGAGCTCGCTATGGAGCTCATTGACAAGTACGAGCCCTCGGAGACAGGTGAGAGCCTGGAAAATAGCTGTGCTCTGCACTGGGGAGAGGACTGGGCATGGGCAAAGGGCTCACCACTGTCCTGGTGTGAGCTGGGTGCAGTTCTCCCTTTGTTTGATCCGTTCTTCTGAATGAGGTTGCCCAGGCGTGGAGTGTGAGCTCTGGCTTTGGGGCCCACCGCCCACCTCCCCAGGGCCACCTCCATTGTTCCTAATGCTCCAGCCTGGCCCAGGATGCCAGGAGCTACCAGCAGTCTCATTTTCTCCTACCCCGTCCCCCTCGTCCCTGATTTTGGTTGAGTCTCCTGGTCTGCCCACAGCTAGGGCTCGCCACGCGCTGAGTGCTGATGGGTTCCTCATGTACCTCTGCTCGCCGGAGGGCTCCATCTTCAATCCTCAGCACCGGGCTCTGTGGCAGGACATGACCCAGCCTCTCTGCCACTACTTCATCTCCTCATCCCACAACACCTACCTGATAGAGGACCAGATCCGAGGGCAGAGTAGCATCGAAGGTTACATCAGGTAATGGGCTGCTCCCTCCCACCTGCCCCCAGCACCACCAGTGCCATGGCCATACGCAGGATGAGGGTCCCTTTTGGAGATGCTAAGCCCAATTTTTCCTTCCCTGAATCCATCCATTCTTCCTTCCCTCCATCTATCCATCCCTAGATGGGTGTCCTCACCCTGGCACATATCCCCTGGTCCTGCAGGGGTGACACCACAACCAGAGGGAGGGCAGGGGGCTGGTGCCCTGGCTGGGGTACCGGGGTGACTGCCCAACCACAGGGCTCTGAAACGGGGCTGCCGCTGCCTGGAGGTGGATTGCTGGGACGGGCCGAACGGGGAGCCCATAGTGTACCACGGCCACACCTTCACCTCCAAGATCCCCTTCAGGGAGGTGGTGAGCACCCTGGGGAAGTACGCCTTCCAGGTAGGGCACTGGGTGGCCCTCAGTGCAGTTGGGATGTGTGGCTGAGGTGACGGGCAGTGATGGGGCAGTGGTGATCAGGATGGTGGCTGTGTCCATGCCCTGGGGACAGCACCAAGGGACTGATCTGCAGCCCCGTGCTGCACTATACAGGATCCGGAACCTGATCTGATGGGGTGCAGGGGTGCGAGGGGGTAAAGGGGGGTTCTAGGGGCACTGAGGTGGGTGGAGGGGGGTCAGTGAAGGTCTTGGGGATCCAAGGGCATGGTGGGCTCCTTTCTGGTACTGAGCATGCATGTAAGAGCTAGCAGCTGTGCCCACCTCACCAAAGCTGAGCTGTAGCCATGCAGCTAAGCTGTGCTGCCCCTCGCAGCCCTGCAGAGGTGGCTGCTGTTGCCCTGTCCCCCCACACCTCTGCTCACCCCAGCGCTGGGGGGGACAGAAGCGTTCACGCATTGCTCCCCAGGCTTCTGACTTCCCAGTGATCCTGTCCCTGGAGAACCACTGCAGCATGGAGCAGCAGGAGGTGCTGGCCCAGCAGCTGAAGGACATTCTGGGGGAGCAGCTCCTCACCGCCACCACTGACGGGCGCGTCCCCACCCAGCTCCCATCCCCAGAGGTAATGGGCAGAGCAGGGTGAGGAGGTGGCTCTGCTGTCCCCCACCATCCTCCTCCTGGCAGCAGGGACGGTGCATTGTCATAAGGAGGAGAGGGGAGCCCAGCACCTCAGGGTCCACACCTCTGTATCCTTGACCCCGCAGGATCTGAAGCACAAAATCCTGCTGAAGGGGAAGAAGATTGGGCGGCTGGAGGACACGCTGGATGGGCCAGGGGATGAGGTGCCCGATGTGTCTGATGATGACAATGGGGCAGAAGCAGAGGAGGAGAGGCGGAGGATGAAGGTGGGTGGCCTGGGATGGGGACTCTCTGCACCCTGTGGGGTTCCCTGCCTGCTCCATCCTGTGGGGCTGGTGGTGCTGACACAGCTGTGCCTTACAGAAGGACAGGGAGAGCCTGGCACAGGCGTTGTCTGACTGCGTTGTCTACTGCAAGAATGTGTCCTTCCGGGGTTTCCAGGAGGCCCGCAACCACTCCCGGCCCTCTGAAATCTCCTCCCTCTCTGAGGCGAAGGCCAGGAAGCTCATCCGGGATGCAGGTGAGGTGGAAGGGGCAGTGGCGTGTGGGGAGCGGGCTAGGGTGGAGGGCAAGTGTCTTCTGGGTGTAGGGCGAGAGCCTTCAGACATTGGGCTTCCTTCTGGTTTGGAGAAAGAGGGCCATAACTGGGGTGCTTGGGGCTGGCAGGGAAGTTGGGTTTTGTTGGGTTAGGAATTGAGGCAGGAGACCTGTGCTACTTGGAAGGGAGAGGGGGGAGAATAGGTGGGTGGAGGGATGGATGAAGGGAAGGGTGGAGGGATGGATAGATGGGTGGAGGGATAGGTGGAAGGATGGAGGGTTGGGCAAGCAATGCATGTGGCTGTGCAGACCAAAGGATGACCCCACACTCCATCCCTAGGGAATGAGTTTGTCCGGCACAATACCTGGCAGCTGACACGCATCTACCCCAGTGGGATGCGGACAGACTCCTCCAATTACAGCCCCCAGGAGATGTGGAACGCAGGGTGTCAGATTGGTATGGGATGTGTAAATCAGAGCTCTGGGCTGGGGAGATGCCCTGGGTCCCATGTGAAGTGGCACCATCAATGCCCGCCTTGGTGCCAACTGGTGCCAGCTCTGGCTGTAGCTCTTGCTCTGGCCCAGGGACACCTGACATCAGTGCCTTGTCCCCTGGGTGTCCTTGCATCTCTGGCTGTGGGGACAGGCTGGTTCTTGTCTACAAAGCAGGGCATGGGGTCTCCAAGTTGCCCTGTGCCATGCTGAATTGATTCCTGGCCACCTTCCCCCAGTGGCCCTTAACTTCCAGACAGCTGGCATGGAGATGGACCTATGTGACGGGCTGTTCAGCCAGAATGGCCACTGTGGCTATGTGCTTAAACCACCCTTCATGAGGGATGAAGGGACTCTCTTCAACCCCAGTGACCCCAGCACCTGGCAGGGCCCTGGCCCCGTCACCTTGACAATCCAGGTATGGGCTGAGGAGGGATGCTGGGGTGCTGTGTCAGTGTGCTGGGGCTCTGCCTGTCCCAGCTGGGCAGAGCGCCATCCTGCATGTTCCTTCTGCACAGGTGATCAGTGGGCAGCAGCTGCCCAAAGTGGCCAACAGCAAGGATGGAGCCATCATTGATCCCCTGGTCCGTGTGGAGATCCATGGGGTGCCCGCAGACCAGGCACACCAGGAAACCAAGTACATTGAGAACAACGGTGAGCTTGTCGTATGGGGACCCGCTGTACCTGTCCCTGCCCTGTCACCCACCAGTGCCTGCTCTCCCTTACCAGGGTTTAACCCACACTGGGACGAGACCCTTCAGTTCCAGCTCCACGTGCCTCAGCTGGCCCTTGTCCGCTTTGTGGTGGAGGATTATGACAAGACCTCCAGGAATGATTTTGTGGGTCAGTTCACCCTGGCCTTTGCCAACATCAAACCTGGTAAGCGATTGCTGCAGTTATGCAGGGAGATGCTGAGGCGCTCGGTTAGGTGCTAGGGAGTGGGGTGGTCAGCCACAGCCTCGCTGTCCCCTCTGCAGGCTACCGCCACATCCATCTCCTCTCCAAGGACGGCACTGGCATCCCGCCCTCTTCGCTCTTTGTCCACATCCGCATCACCGAGCCGCCTGGCCCTGAGCAAGACTGAACCAACGGTGCCAACGGGACCTGGATAGAAGCCATAGGGCTGGCCTGGTTTTGGCCCCATGCAGTTGTGGCCACAGAGCCGACCACACCACCCTGTAGTCAGTCTGTTTGTGTAGTCCCTGTGTTGTCGTTGCTGCTGTGTCTCCTTTGCAGTGGCCTCTGAGGGCTGGAAAAATGGCAGCATGCCAGGTTTGGGATGCTGCCTACTGCCCTCCCTTTCCAGGCACTTTTATGGGGGTCTATGCTGGTGTGTGTCCCTCCGTGTACAGCTGGATGTGGCCACAAAGAAGAGGAGAGCTGGTGCACGGGGCTGGTTCCCAAAGCTAGGGGAGAAAGGCTGGAGCAGAGCAAACTTCAGGCAGTGCTGGGAGAGGAGCCGGAACTCACTGTACCCTGACCCAACAGAGCCAGTCAGAGTCCCTGGCCTGCACAGCCACAGTGGTGCTCCTGCCCAGTGCCATGTTACTTACCCTTGCCGTGTCCTTTCTATGTAAGCAACCTAATAAATTGTTCAGTGACAGGCAGCGAGCAGTCTGGGTACAGAGGTGTTCTGTATGGGGAGCGGGGTTTGTGATTTCTCCCGGCAGACAATGCCCTTTGCTGTAGGAACCTGCTTCCATGCTGCCACACACACAGGGAAGGCTTCCAGCTGGCGTTGTCCCACAGTTCCCAGCACACTGGTCCCCAGTGCAGCTAGGAGAACCCCAAACAGCCTGAAGAAACAGGATCAAAAGGAGCCGAGAGATTCCTTTTATACAGCCACATATCTTACATCCCATATACATATATGCCTATACACACACACACACTGCAGCTGCCAGGGCTCACTGGGAAATGCTGTCCTTCTCTGTGAGGCACTCTCCCTCCTGCTGCGGTGCCGGTGGCCCCAAAGCCGGGCTCTCCCTCTGCACAGCGTGGAGGTGGACGGTGGGCGTGCTGGGGTCTTTGCCCACCCCCTGGCTGGGGTCGCCAGCCCCGCACTCAGGGTGATGCCGCTGGATGTGTTTGATGACCTGGAACTTCTGCTTGGCCTTGTAGGGGCAGTAGCGGCAGAAGAAGGGGTGCTCGTTGGTGTGGGTGAGGTAATGGTGCCGCAGGCCGGCCGCCCAGCGGAAAGCCCGCCCGCAGGCATTGCAGACGTACGGCTTCTCCTCGCTGTGTTTCTTCAGGTGGGTCTTGAGGAGGAAGCGGGTCTTGAAGGCTTTGCCGCACTGCTCACAGATGAAGGAGCGTGCGTCCCGGTGTCGTGTCTCCTTGTGCACCCGCAGCGCGTCTGCCCGGTTGGTGCGGTACTCACACTCGTCGCAGCGATACGGCTTCAGCCCTGGGGCAATGGTGATAGTGATGGGGTCAAGGGGATGGTGTCTGTCTCCCTCGGCCCTTCCATGGGGTCTCAACATCCCCATAATGGTCCCAAGGACCCTCCCTACACTCTATCCTTGGTGCTAGCGCCTACTCCCCTGCAGGCCCCCTACGGGTCCCCCATTTCCAAGGCCCCTGGGGTCTGTGTCACCCCACTTTTCCTCTCATCATCTTCCCAGCACTGAGGTGCAGCTCCAGGGCATTGTCCCCAATCCATCAGCATGCAGGGATGTACCGAACAGTGCCTACTGTGTCTCACACAGGAAGCGTGGAGTTGGGTTTATACAGCCCCATGGCCCTCCCCTGCCAGCAGTGTTGGAGGTGCCCCACAGCCACACTCACCTGTGTGCTTTGTCATGTGGTACTTGAGCTGATTCACCCACTTGCACTTGTAGCCACAGTCTGGGCAGAGGTATTTACGCTCCTCCTTGTGGATCCGCATGTGGTACTGGGCAGAGAAACATGGGGCACGGTCAGGACAGGGCTACGCCACCTGCCCGAGGGGCATGCAGGGCCCTGTGATGCGTGGGACTTGGGAGCAAGCCTGACATCTCAGCAATTGCAAGCAGCCAGGAGGGCTGTATGGTAGCCTGACCATGGGATGTCCCACAGAATGGTCAGGATCAGACCTGCTACTGCTGAGCGCGTTGTCTCAGGGCACAGGACTTTCTTCCTAGTTTGGCACTTAGAGCACAGCTCAGGCTGAAAACAGACCAGCAGAGCTAGCTCTGAGCGGAGTGCATCACAGCAGCCTCACCCAGGCGGCCCCAAAGGGCTCCAGCTCAGCTATTAAAAAAGTCAATACCTCTTTTAGTAAAGACAGGCCATTTTCCTTCCATTACCCCACGCCTGACTCTCTTGTTCTAGGAAAGGCCCTTTGTGGTGCGAGAGGATGATAATCACCTACAAAGCGGAGCAGAAAGAACATGCAGCCGCTGTCCCCCAGTATCACATTGCCCTGCATTAGTACCATCTGCTTGCTTATTCCCATACAAAATTCAGGAAAGAACAGAGAGGACAATACCTCCGCTTGTGAGTTTCTTCATCCCCAAACTTCCATGTATCTCCCAAGCCATTCCCAAGCAGGATGCTCACCTTGAGACGCGAAGGGTCGGCACAGGTGTACTTGCAGAGGTGGCACTTGTAGGGCTTCTCGCCGGTGTGGATGCGGATGTGCCAGGTGATCTTCTGCCTGTTCTTGGTGGTGTACTCACAGTCGGAGCACTTGTAGATGCGCGTGCCCCCGTGGCCCTTCATGTGCTGGTCAAAGACGAGCTGATGGCAGCAGGCAAAGTCGCAGAAGGGGCACCGCAGGGGTCTGTCCTGGGGGGCGGCCGGCTCGTGGCTCTCCACGTAATGCCGCACCAGCTGCTGCCGCTCCTTGGCAGCGAAGCTGCACAGCTCGCAGCGGTGGCTGAAGTGCTGCTTCTTGTGCTCCTCTAGAGCATCCCGGTTGGGAAAGCTCTCCTTGCAGGTGCCGCACTCCAGGTGAGGGTGCTGCTTTTGCACGTGGCACTTGAGCGTGGCCTCGCTATGGCACACGAAGCCGCACTGCGGGCAGCCGTAGGACACCTTCTCCTCGTGCCGCCGCAGCACGTGCTGCTTGAGGGCCGTCTCGGAGCTGAACCGCGCCTCACAGCGGGAACAGCCGAAGTTGAGCTCGCCGCGGTGGCAGCTGTTGACGTGGCGGGTGATGTCGTTCTGCAGGTAGCTGCTGTAGTCGCACAGCGGGCAGAAGTGCGTGGGCGTCTTCTCATGCACCCGCAGGCGGTGGATGCGCAGCTTGGAGTTGGTGCCGAAAGTCTGGCTGCAGATGCCGCAGGCGATGCGGCCCACGCCGGTGTGCAGGGACTGGTGAGCCTCCAGGCGGTACCGCCGCGTGGTGCTGAACTCGCAGTAGAGGCACTTGTGGGGCTTCACCCCCTCGTGCTTGATGCGCACGTGCTGCCGCAGGCAGCGGGCCTGCTTGCAGGTGAACTCGCACTGGCGGCACTGCAGCTGCGGCCGCTTGCTGTAGTGCTTGCGGTGCAGCTTGCGGTGCAGCCGCAGGGCTTTGGCCACTTTGGAGGTGAAGGGGCAGGAGGCACAGCGGAACTCTCCCAGCACCACGCAGCCCCTCTTCTTGTGCGTCTTCATGGCCCGCTCCTGGTGGCAGGTGAAGGAGCAAGAGGGGCAGGAGAAACGCCTCTGTTTGGGCAGTGTGGCTTTTGGGGGGGCTGCGTCTAGCACAGGGTCACCGGGCTGCCGCATCTCAGCGCTGGCTGGGTCCCCCACCAGGAGCTGGGTGCTGTGGGATCTGTCCTCCTCGGAATGCAGGAGGTGCTTCTCAGTGCAGTGGTTCTTCAGGGCCCGCTGAGAGCGAAAGGCTTCAGGGCACAGTGAGCACCAGAACTGCTCCAGGCTCCGACAGCCGTCCTCCACGTGAGAGGTGATGGTAGAGACACGGGAGCACACAAAGGAGCAGGCATTGCAGTGCAGCTTCCCATCCTCCACCCGGTATTTCTCAGAGGACTTGCCAGCCTGCAAGGGACATCCCATTCCGCTTGTCTCAGCTCCATCCCCTTGCTGTGAGGGCTCTTCTGCCACCTCTACACTGTCACCAGGGAGAGACTTCTCAGGGGAAGGACAGCCTGACACCTGTTCCCCAGCAAAGGGACCATCCAATTCCTGCATTTTATCAGGCATCGTTTCAGCTCCCAAGGGGGACTCAGCATGTCCAGGCTCCTCCATGCCTCCCCTGTCGCTCTCTGCTGTTTCTGTACCATTATCACCCAGCTGGCCAGTGGGACGGTGCAACCCTGCCTCCACAACAGCCGGTTTGAGGACCTTGTTCTTCTTCAGAAGGACCGGGCATTTTTTGAGGAGGTGGGTGTTGAGTCCCCTTTGCTGCTTAAAGCTGGCACCGCACTCATGGCACACAAGTGGGGTGCGGTGGCTCTGGCAGCTGGCTTTGGAGTGCAGGGACATGGATTTCTCCTTCCGTGTGATGTAAGAGCATTTTTCACACTTAAAGATCTGACTCTCTGACCGCACCACCAGCATCTGGACCCTTCCCTCCAATACCAGCGTCTCTGCCTGCTCCTTGTCCTGCCTCCGCAGCGCCTTCAGCACTGACTCTGAACTGCTTCTGGTGTCTTCACTGGAGGTGGCCACATCCTCTGGGACAGGCGGATGGCTCTGCTCAGCTGTCTTCAGCACACTGAGCCAGGCCTCTGGTGGTTCACCTTGACTGTTCTCTCTCATCTCTGGGCCTGCATCCAGCTTGCTGTGGTCTGAACATGACCTCTCAAGGTGGCCTGTGGCCTCTCTTATGGTGTCATTTTCCTGGCTGGCACCTGCTGCTGCTCTGTCCTCCAGCCTCAACATCTCATCCTTGCGTACATCTACCTCCTCTTCCTTATAGTCCGGGACGTCTTCGAGCACATTGTCATTGTCCTCCAACCCAAAGTCATTCTGGGAGCTGAGCATCTCATAGGCGGCAGGAGGCTCCTTGCAGGACAGCATTTCCATGCTCTCTGGCTGTGCCATGCAGGCATCTCCAGTCAAATGATCCAGGATGGGATCAGATGAGACATGCACTGTCTCCAAGTGCAACGTGCAGCTCTCTGCCACATCCTCAGATGTGACGAGCTCAGCTGGGCCTGCAGCAGTGTCACTCTGCATGCTGTCATCAGTTGTGCAGCTCTGTTCCCCCCTGCCCACAGTTGTCTGAGCCTTAATGCTGCCCTCCAGCAGAGCAGCGTCCTGCCCCAGCAGGGGCACCATGAATGCTTGTTGGCAGCCCTCTTCCCCCTGGGACTCCGGCAGGGATGGCTTCACCTTTGCCCACTGCTCCTTGCTAGAGAAGGGGGAGCTGGCATCCACGCGCAGGGCTGCTCCGAGCTCGTAGCTAAAGACAGACTCGGATGAGCTGATCTCCAGCTCCTTGCTGGCATAGTTTTCCAGCCAGTCCTTGTCACCAGGCACATAACCGTGAATCTTGCGCTTGTGGAAGAAGAGGCTGGTGTTGCTGAAGGTGCAGTAAGAGCAAAGGGCGCAGCGAAACTCCTTTTGCTTGGTGTGCTTGCAGTTCTCGTGGTTCAACAACGCCTGCTTGTACTTGGTCTGGTAGGCACAGTACTGGCACTGGAAGATGGGCACTTGGTAGTTCTGCGAGTGCTTTGCCTGCATGTGTTTCTGCAGCTCGTACTTGCGCTTGCAAGCAAAGCCGCACACCTCGCAGATGAGGCTTTTGCCTTGGTGCCGCAGCTTGTGGCTGCTCAGCTGGTCAGCACGGTGGCACCGGTACGAGCACTGGTTGCACTGGTACCTGTGGGGAAAGCAGAACTGGTCAGGCAGTGTGGGGAACCAGAACAGGCTGAACCCTGCCAGACATATGGAGCCCTGCTTCCCCATCTCAGAAACCTGGGGAAGGGATGCTCTTAGGTTTGCTGGGTCTGACCTTTGCAATTTGGGCAGCTCAAACCACAAGCAATTCCTCTCTGTTGCATCCCTTGGCACTGCTGGTGCCTTATATCCTCAACCTGGGGATGGGAGATAGAGTCCCTGGGTATCCCAGAAAGTGACCCTGTCACTCCTGACACATGCTTCACAGCAGAAGCACCTTCAGCATCTCTGGAGACAGACAAGACCCACAGGGCAGTAAGGTGATAGTGCAGAAGTAAGAACATTTTTTGGCAGAGTCCTGCACAAGCCCAAACTGGCTTTGGCACAAAAACATAAGCAGAATGAAAGAACTCAAGTTTAGAGCTGCACTAATGTAATGATGGCACTGAGGCACCTGAGATACCTTTGCCTCTACAGCACTAAGCTGACAACAACCTGCAAGCTCAAAGTCTGCATTAATTGTGTGCCAAACAGAGTAGGCAGTAGATGCAGCCCAACAGACTCCTGCAGCAGGATCTGGGCAGCCCTAACAATGATGCCAGGCCAACCAGCCTAGGGGTAGTACCGAAGATCGCCGGTGTGCTTGCGCATGTGGACATTCAAGTAGTGCTTCCACTTGGTGACGTATCCACACTCAGTGCACATGAAGTTCTTGTCGTTGGAATGGGTCAGCATGTGCTTGGACAGGTAGCTCACATCGCGGCACGTGAAGTCACACAGCTCACACTTGTGAGGCTTCTCTCCTACAGAGGAAAGAGAAGTGTTCTCAGTACAGTAATCAGATATGGCAGCCTCCCCTGAGGGAGTAACCAGCTCAGCAGGAGCTTAGAATAACAGCAGGGATGGGGACACATTGTGACTTCAGCCAAACAAGACTAGGGATTGGTGGGTGGCAGAGCCATCTATGGGATCCAGGAATCCCGACCCAGCCCTCCCTGACCTCCAGGACCAGCACAAACCAATGTCCCAGCTTGGCTCCAGGTGCCCCTCAGCAGGCACCCACCTGTGTGCAGCAGCATGTGCCGGATGAGCACCCTCTTGTGAGCAGTAGCGAAGGCACACTCGGTGCACTTGTGGATCTTCTCATTGGCGTGCATCTTGCCCACGTGGTCATGATACTCCACAGGGTTGAAGGTGGCATAGGGACAGAAGCTGCACTGGAGCTGCTCACTGCCTGGGTGCCCCTGCTTCTTATGCTTGCGGAAAACGTGCTTGTTGGAGCAAATAAAGTCACACTGCTGGCAGTGGAAGGCATAGTGTGTTTTCCGGTGAGCCTCCATGGCCTCAGCAGTCCCAAAGAGCAGTGAGCAGGCATGGTACTTGCACTCCACCGCCTTGATGCCGTGAGCATCCTTGAGATGACGGACAAACTCCTTCCTGTCCTCCACACAGTAGTCGCAGCCCCCTTGGAAGCAGCTCAGCCTCTTGGGCTCTGCTTTGTGAGTCTTCAAGTGCTCTTTGAGGGCCTGGCTGAGGCGAAACTTCTCCTTGCAGACGGGGCAGGAGTAGACATCAGAGTAGAAGTTGGAAATGTCCTCATGCATGCTGGCCATGTGGCGATTGAGGGCATTCTTCTCCACCGAGCTGTAGTGGCAGAGCGGGCAGTGGTGCGCCTTCTCACCTGTCTCCCGCATCATGTGGATTTTCAGCTTGCTTTTACTAGTGAAGTACTTGTGGCAGTTGGGGCACTGCAGGCTGGGGTCAGGGAAGTGCAGGTGGAGGTGCTCCACCAGGTGCGTCCGCTTCTTGAAGCACCGCTTGCATTCGGGGCACATGTGGGTTTTGTAGATGTATTCTGAGCCCTCTGCAACATCTCCTGTGAGAGCAAAGGAAGAGCCATCAGCAAGAAAGAGAAAGGACACAAGCACAGGCAGATGTTCCCTCTCTGATCCTGCTGTGTCAGGGCACAGGCTTATCACATACAGTCACGCAGCAGCCAGGTACCTGCAGGGACCATCCCCATCCTGAGCCACCAGCATGGTTCAGGTGGGCTCTTTCCAGATTAACACTTACAAAAGTGATCCAGCGCAGCCTAAATCAGACCTGCTTGTATGTCCCCCAAAGCCAAGCAAACCCCTCAGGTTCGGCAACGGGAAAGAACGCACCTAGTGGGCAAATAGGCTGCTGACTGGCACAGGACCTGTTGGTCTCACTATGCTCTACTACTTGCTCACAAGCAATAGACCCAAGCATCTCTCAGCACAGCCTCACAATCGTACCTTTGAAGTGCTGAGCCCAGGTCACCTTGGCTTTGGCAGCAGCCTCCTTCCTGTTCTCTTTGGCGTTGCCCTCACAGGGGCTCTCTCCATCCTCCTCCAGTGAATCGTCCTCATCACTCTCTGAATCCTCTTCTCTGGCAGATGCTTTCAGCTCCTCCAAGGAGCCCTCCCCAGTGCCTAAGGGATCTGCTGGCCTTGTTTCTTCCGAGGTAGCTTCCCAGTCAGGGTGGCAATTCGCTGCCTCCTTCTGCCCTTGTGTGTCACGGAGGAAAGACAAGAGACTGTGATGCTGCAGGTGGGAAGAAGCCACCACCCCTAACCCATACACACAAAAAAATCTCCTGGCTCTCTAAGACACTTTGCTACTGGATCACTTGGCTCTCCAGCCCTCCAGAAGCACAGCTTTGCCCTCTCTTCCCACAGCTTTAACCCCAAACCCAGTGCCTGCAACACCGACAGGCTCCTGACTCAGCTTGGGTCTCCACCAAACTCAGCTATACCTGATGACAGAATGCAGAGCTGTTTGAGGGGAACTGAGCTGGGGATGCTGCTCATCACAGATGTCTCAGCAACGTGGCTCTTCCTGTGCTGCCAGAAGTGCTTGGCATTAGCTGTGACAAAATCACAGTGGCCACAGTGGAAAGGGAAATGGGTGCGGTGGTGCTGTTCCATGGCTGGGTGGCTGGGGAAGAGCAAGGGGCAGGCTCGGTAGGTGCAGGACACAGGGGAAGCCCCATGCAGCAGACATAGATGGCTGCGCAGCTGCTTGTGGTCCTCTGTGGCAAAGCAGCAGCCCTTCTCAGGGCAGGGCAGAGCTCCCCGCGGGCCACGGTGAGTCCTGAAGCGCTCCTTGAGCTCACCAGGCTGTGCAAATGCCTCCTGGCAGATGGGGCACAGAAGGCACTCGAGAGCTGAGCCCTCTGGGATGCTTGCTACCAGGGGTTCTGAGCCCCCTGGCTCATTGTGGTCCTTACTAGTGGGTGTTGGCAGCACTCCAGGTAGCTGCAGGTGCTCTGGTGGTGGCAGTAGCAGGCACTTATGCTGGGACAGCAAGGAAGCCTCCGGGAAGCTCTGGCCACACCTCTCGCAGAAATACAACTCCACCACCTTGACCAGAACCTCTGTACAGAGCAAGGATGATCATGAGAAAGGGCTTTTGCCAGGCCCAGAGCTTGGGACTGGTGTTTCAGTTTCAGCTCTGAACAAGAACAATAAAATTATCTTGCCATAAATTACAGCTTTGAGAACAACAGTCCTCCTCCTGCCCTAGGAATCCCATGTCACACAGTCCCACTGAGCGGGTCTGTCCCTTAGCACCCGAGGCAGAGGCAATGCTGCTTCGCCTTCTCTTTAGAAGGATGCCCCAGGGTGGACAGCGTGCTGGGGGATGTAGCAGGATGGAGATCTCCACCTGCATCCTCCAAAGGCTCAGAGCAACCCCACAGCCTTCTCCAAGGCTTCCTGGGCCAGTCCTCCCCACCTTGTGCCAGACCCATAGTGAGCAGCAGCATCTGCTCATGATGCATACAGGCTCGGCGACCCAAGGGCACCGTGACATCCCCAGGATGCTGACCAGAAGGAACAGGGCCCAGCTGACCCCCCATCCCACTGCTTGGCACCGAAGGGTCCGTGCCCCCCTCCCCACACCCAGTACCGGTGCCGCTGGCCGCATTGCTCAGAGTCACGTTGCCAGTCACAGCCTCGATGAAGATTTCTACGTTGCTTCCTTCGGGCGCAGCCCCTTCCCCAGGCAATGACGCCTCTGCCAGCACCAACTCCTGGTTCACGGGCAGCGGGGCCACCCCAACTGTGGCAGTAGGGCTTCCAACTGCCCCTGCTGCTCCCACTGCCCCCGGGGAGGGCAGAAGCAGCTCAGAACACAGGGCCTCCATCTCCTCGCCTGCAGCCTGAGATGCAGCCACTTCTGCACTCATTGCCCCTTACTCAGAGCGAGGCACGGAGCATGGGGGTTCCCTGGCTCTGGAAGAGAAGAACGAGATCGAATTATGAGGGATTCCGGAGGGTGAACCAAGGGCCTCAGCACCACCTGTCCTCGTGCCCTGACCTAGGGGCCTCACACAGGGCCTGCAGCCGGCCGGGACACCTCATCCCCAGCCCAGGAGCAACGCAGGGACTCAGGCCTAGCCCCGATCCCGTGGCCCGGTGCCCCCCAGTCCGCCCCAGCTGGCCCCCTCATTGTTCCCACTCCCACCTGCAGGCCCGGCCCAGCGCATCCCGATGGCACTCGCCGCACAGAGCGCCACCCTCGGCGCTCCCTATCGCCTCCTCCTCTTCCCCGGCCCCGTTCGGCGGGTGAGTGCCGGGAGCCGCCGGAAGCGGAAGTGCGGGAGGAACCATAGAGAGCGGCACGGCGCCGGGGAGAGCGGCGCGGAGGTGAGGGTCAGCGGGTCGGGTCTGTCCCGGGGTGGGGGTGGCGTGCCGCAGGGGTAGGGCCCTCTGGGGTACGACTCGGGGCCTGCTGGAGGCGGGGGGTTGTACGGGTGGGCGGTACGCTGACCCTGTGTCCGGACAGGGTCGGGCGTGGGATGGGGGGTCTCGCCTCAGTGCCCGACTGGTGGCCTTTTTCCCGTGGCGGAGGGTGAGCTTGGAGGTCTGCGACTGAGTCTCTGCCCAGAGGAGAGAGGAGGGGGAATACACTGGCGGCCTTCAAATCTGCCAGCAGCTGAGCAAGGGGAGCCCTGGGGATGGGGCCTCAGCCCCTCTGCTTTGTGGCACGCACTGCAGCACTGCTCCCCTTGGGGTCTCTGTGGCTCCCTGACATCAGGACGTGTTGATGCTGCTGCCTCGGGCCTGTGCCAGCTGCTAGCAGTGAAGAACGCACTATCAGCTCAGTCTGGGGATACACTTGAGGTTTTCCAAGCAGTAAATCATAGATAGATACTTGCAGTGCATGGGGATTTACAATGATTTAAATAACAGAATTGTATAAAATGTGAGGTTTCTTGTGACAGAAGATGCAATGGATGCTTTGAGAAGAGGCCATGTTAAAGGCCAGGCGTCTGTGGGCTGCCCATCTTGTCCTCTGCTGCTGTAGTACATTGCTCCATCATTCAGGCTTTCTCCACTCTCTTCTCTGCCCACACAGGTTGGTTGATGGAGTGTGGAGATGCTGTGGAAAGGATCACATTAACCTCCCATAATGCCGTTTTCTGACTTTGTTGTGGCACTGAAGGACAACCCCTACTTTGGGGCTGGGTTTGGCCTTGTTGGAGTGGGTACAGCCATGGCGCTGGCTCGGAAAGGGGCTCAGTTTGGGCTGGTGGCTTTCAGACGCCACTATATGATAACACTGGAGGTGCCTAGTAAGGATAAGAGCTACCAGTGGCTGCTGAACTGGATCTCACACCACGCCAAGCACACGCAGCACCTGAGCGTTGAGACCTCATACCTGCAGCATGAGAGTGGGCGCGTCAGCACCAAGTTTGACTTTGTCCCCAGCCCTGGAAACCATTTCATCTGGTAAGGAAGACCAGAGGGAGAGGGAAAAGCAATCTGTGTACTTGCCTTCATTATTGGCAAGGAAAGCCCAGTTTGGAGGGCCCCTAGAGGCAGAGGAGAGAATTCTACCTCCTTCTTGTGTCTGAATTAGGAGAGGGGATTTGGAGTAGTTTAGGGATTTTGTCTGCACCAATCTGAAATTGCTTTTTCACTTGAGGTGAATGTTCCCCTTAACACATGACCCAGGCTATGCCCTCTGACTGGGTGCAGACAAATGGAAATGGACCCTGAGATTCATCCCACCCTACTATTCCAAGCCAGTGTTGGACATGTTAGCTCTGAGTTCCCCTTGCTGAGCCCAAGTCCCCACCATGCCTGCTTTGGGCACAGAGAACAGCACCATCCCTGGTTGATCTGGCTGAGAGGTGAAAGGCAGAGGCTGAAACTCGTGCTTGGTTATGTGCTGAGTGAGAGCTATGGCTTGTGGCTGGAGGTGGGCTCCAGCCCTCACCCTTGTTCTCTTGTTCCAGGTATCAGAGGAAGTGGATTCGCATCGAGCGCAACCGGGAGAGGCAGATGATTGACCTGAACACAGGAACTGCCTGGGAGTCTGTCACCTTCACGGCACTGGGCACCAACCGGGAGATCTTCTTCAACATCCTCCAGGAAGGTCTGTAGGCAGCTGTGTGGGGCCCTACTGGGAACGGCCCCCTTCCTGGTGGCACCTGGGACTTCATAAGAGAGCCTTTTCCCTGTCAGCCATTCCCTCTGCCTCTCTCTGCAGCCCGGGAGTTGGCTCTGCAGCAGCAGGAGGGGAGGACAATCATGTACACAGCCATTGGAACAGAGTGGCGACAGTTTGGATTCCCGCGTCGTCGCCGGCCTCTCAGCTCCGTGGTGCTGGAGAAGGGTGTGTCAGAGAGGCTGGTTGAGGATGTGAAGGAGTTCATTGACAACCCCAAGTGGTACATCGAGAGAGGCAAGGCTCCAGCGCGGTCCTCTGTGCAGTGCCCAATGCATCGCCTTACCCTTGTCCACAGATAGCACAGCTGTGCTATGCAAAGTCCCTTGTGTGTCTGAGCCCCTCAGCCTGGGCACAGAGCAGTGCTCTTACCCCAACTGTGACCATGCTGTACCCACTCGTCTTCAGCTCTGCTCCTGTATTAACAAAGAGCCCTTAACATAGCCAAGCACAGGGGAGAAAGGAAGGGACAGGCACAATCAGGGGCCAAGCAGAGGCTGCTGCTTATATCCATCCCTGCAGCTTCTCAGCATCCTGCTGCTGTGCCTGCTGCAGCCCTGCCTCTTAGCAGTTTCCAGCCTTCTGTTCATCAGCCTGATCTCTTTGTGAGCTACCCCCCACATACACACAGCTCTCTGGCATCCTGCCATGTATAGGGGTTAGATAGACTCCTGGGAAGAGGTTTTTCCTGCTCAGGTTCTGCAGCCTACAATCCTGGGAACCACAGTAAGTCATGGAGTTCATTGCTTCTGCAGTGCTGCTGTGGTGTGAATTTGAATGCCAGTGGTCCTCTCTGTAGACAGCTGCAGAGAGTTTTTGTCCTGCTTCTTGCCTTCCTCTGTTACATCCTCTATTCATGCTCAGCATAGCCCCCCCTGGCTCTGAGGGAGAGGGCTCAGAGTAACACAGCTGGTTCCTAAAAGGGCACTGTCTTCCTAGGGATCCCATACAGAAGAGGCTACCTGCTATATGGTCCTCCTGGCTGTGGAAAAAGCAGCTTCATGTGAGTATTGCTAGCTGGGTGACAGCAGTTTTCCTGCCAGCTGCCTGCTCTGATGTGCAGCAGTCTCTGATGAGAAGATGTAGATGGGCTTGGGTTTGAAATGCAGCAGTGAAGGAGTGGGCTGTGTCACCATTGTAGATCAGAGTGACAGCACTGTGTACAGGCTGGTCTGACACTAGGGCTCACATCCACTGTCCTTGCCTGATCCCCACTGGGGAGAATGTGCCT
This sequence comes from Alectoris magna, assembly GCA_030625065.1. NCBI lineage: Eukaryota > Metazoa > Chordata > Aves > Galliformes > Phasianidae > Alectoris > Alectoris magna. Next base: position 11,141,700 of record CM060567.1, read on the forward strand.
GTGCTCTCCCCTGCTACTGGACAGGGAGAGCCTGTTCTTCAGCTTCCCCTGCCTTCCTCTGCTCCAGGCTTTCTTCCTGTGATTCACTGCTGTGGTTTGTGTCCTTCCCAGTACAGCCCTGGCTGGGGAGCTGCAACACAGTATCTGCCTGCTGAGCCTCAGTGACCGCAGCCTCTCCGATGACCGACTCAATTACCTCCTGAGTGTGGCACCACAGCAGAGCATCATCCTTCTGGAGGATGTGGATGCTGCCTTCATCAGTCGGGACCTCGCTGCTGAGAGTGAGTGGTGATCTTTTCCTGGGTCAGGCACTGGGATGTTTGCCGGCTCAGTGCCAGCTGACGGGGAGGGGGCAGCTAACAGAGGTCTCGTGACCCAAGCTGGAGCTCACCCGCTTTTAGCTTGGCTGTATGAAGGGAGCATTGGGTCCATAATTCCAGAGGTTATCTCAGGCAAAGATACTTGGTTGAAAATTGGCTGTTTTCAGCATAAGGTGGCCTTCCCCTTTGTTCTCCTTTCAGGTTCACAGGGGTGCTGCCAGGCAGGGATGGTGAATGGGCTGCCAACCAGGAAGAGGCAGAGGGTCAGCCTAGGGGGATGGAGGGAGCAGAAAGCTTGGCTTATGCTTCAAGTTATAGGCAGGTAGCCCTCAAGACTGCCAGGTGAGTGGCAGATGGATATGATCTCAAACATCTCTGTCTACAGACCCTGCTATGTACCAAGGCATGGGGCGCCTGACGTTCAGCGGCCTCCTCAACGCCCTGGATGGTGTGGCCTCCACAGAGGCCAGGATTGTCTTCATGACCACCAACTATGTGGACAGGTCAGAGCTGCACTCTGGGAGGGAGCAGGGAGAGGTGCATGGGAAAACCTTCCTTCTGTAGAGACTTATTGCTGACCTTTATAGAGGGCTTTGTGCATCCTTGAGTGTGAGGATTGTAGACTTTTGTTGGCCGCACAGCGGGAGTCCTGATCCTCCCTCAGGATGCAGACCCCTAATCAGGACTACCTCTTGCTGGGGCATCTTCCTCACTGCTCAAATCGTATTGTGCTGGGTACTTCCTTCAGGAGAGGTACCAGCCTCCTGCCTGTAGGGATATGTGGGTTTTAGGGTTGTGGCCGTGCTGAATGAGAAGCTGGTTCCATGCAGTCCATTCAGTCAGTAGGATGTGGCCTGGGCTCATGGCACGTATCTGTGCTCAGGAAGCTGGCTCATGGCACGTATCTGTGCTCAGGAAGCCGGCTCATGTACCTTTGGATGCTGTTGTGGTGGGCTTGACTTGTTCTAGACTGAGGTAGCCTAGATCACTGTTCAGACAGCATTCCTGGGACACAGATGAGCAGAAGCGACCAGCTTGTCATCCTCAGGAGCCTACCATTCCCTTCTTTTTTTTGGGTTCATTTCCTACCTTGACCCTGGAAGCAAACCTATTCCCTACCTTTACCGCAGTGCACAGGGCCTTGCAGGTAGAATGCCAACTGTGCTAGTGTGGAGGGGGGCTTCTGCTAGACCCCTCTTGCAAAGGCACTTGGGTCAGGTTGTGAAGGCACCCCTGTGTCTCGACAGGCTGGACCCAGCCCTGGTGCGGCCTGGACGTGTGGACCTCAAGCAGTATGTGGGCCACTGCTCCCGAGGGCAGCTGGCCCGCATGTTCCAGCGCTTCTACCCTGAGCAGCCCCCAGCTGCAGCAGAGCGGTTTGCTGAGCAGGCGCTGGCGATCTCCAAACAGATCAGCGCTGCCCAGGTACAGGGCCACTTCATGCTCTACAAGACAGATCCTGGGGGAGCCATTGAAAACATACACTCCATCTTGCCATGACCTAAGATGAGCTCTGCCCTGCCGTGTTCTGAGGCCTGGAGATGACTGGGACAAGAACTTGGACCATCCTGGGGATGCTGTGGAGCTGCCCAGCCACATGGGCCAAGGTCTCTCTTTATCTCACCAAGGCCTTGTCTTTTTGTTAAAATATCTGGAGTCAGAGCTTCCAGCTCTGTGGCAGAGTGAGGGGATTGGCTCTTGCTGCTCCCTAGGCTTGGGTGCTACTATACAGACTCTGCTCGATTCCCTTGTGCTGGGATTGTGAGAAGCTGCTGAGGCTTCCAGATGCGAAACCATAATTTGTCAACCCCTTCCCTGTGGGCTGATACTCCAAAAGAGAATTTTCCAGGGGCAGGACATTGGGGCGATGCACTGCTAAGGAGAGCTGATGGTCTTTGAAAGAAGAATGGTCTTCATTGATTTGTGAACGTTTTTGTAAGGTGAAGTGCTCAACATGGCTCTTTGCCCTCCAGTCCTCTTGCTTTTGTGTGCATTCTGACAAGCATTGGTTTTGTTCCTCTGCCTGTTATTTGTCCCACCGTCCACCTGCTAGAGCCCTTTTGATCTTGATAGTTGGGAGCAGCATTGCTCCACTCAAGGTTGCTGAAGCCTGGATCCCTGTTCTGGAGGGATCCTGGCTTGTCTCCAAGGTGCAGTTCCCGGTATAATCTAGAGAGGTGCTGGAAGGAGAGACTGAGCTGAAGGATCAGTCTGGTTTCTGGCACCTCAGGTCCTCCTGGCACTATCTGATTCTCCAGGGGATAATTCAGTAACCCCTTTGAGAAGAGAATTTGCTTACCCTATACTACTGGTTTATTTCCTCTGTTTGTGACAGGGCTGCCATCAGCCTGGGGCTGCTGTGTGCTTTCTTTTTAAAGCTGATCAAAATCTGTGCCCCTGGAAAGGGAGCAGGGGAGGGAGTGGTGTGGTCAGTAGTGCAGCCAGGCCAGACTGGTGTGAAGAGCAGAAGTCCTCTCCTAACAGCCCTGAAAATGCAGTTGGGGAGGGGTGGCCTGATCCAGGCAGGTTCTGTGCCCCAGCACCACCAACCCAGGTCCTCCCCTCCACTACCCCCATGAGAGCGCAGGTTCTGTGCCCCAGCACCACCAACCCAGGTCCTCCCCTCCACTACCCCCATGAGAGCACAGGAAGCAACTTGTGTCATTCTGCTTGCTTTTAATAGTGTTAATGTTACAGCCACCGTCAGTACCTTTCTGCCCAGCCTGAGCACCGTTGCGAGTTTAGCCTCATAACAGCCCTGAAGTAGGTCAGTAACAGCACAGCTCCATCTTAGGAGTAGGGATACAAGCAAGTGCCAAGTGAGAAGCCTCAGGGCATGGTGCAGGCTCCATTTCTCCCTCATTCTAAATCCCCACCCTGGACAAACTTTTAGAGAAGGGAGCTGGAGACATCTGCTGCTTTGAAGTTTCTCAGACCCAGAGCAGGTAAGGCATATCACAGTCTTGCTTTCCCCCAAAGCATCCCACCATCCTGTTCCAGTCAGTTAAGTGCTGTCTTGACAGCCTGTACCTGCTGCTGCCAAGATGCTTTCTGAAAGAATTTATGTTTGGCCCAAATTCATTTCCAGACACTAGTGCAGAATTTCCTCTGCTCCAGGCTGACAACAAGTCAGAAAGCTGAGTGCCCTTCCTTAATCCCTTCTCCCCGGCAAAAAAAAACCAAACAAACCAAACCCTCCCTTTTAATGAGCAGTGTGTTTGAGGTTACTGAAGACCTTGCCCACTTTAATTTCTGTGGCTAAATTCCCCATGCTCCAAGTGTGGCACAGTAGCTTTGCCAACAAGGAGAATGAAAATTTTGACTCATTGCAGGATGCCAAGGAGCTTGGCAATTGGAACATGGTGATTTTTGCTCTGTTAAAAGCACAGTGAGCAAAAGGAAGACGATAATTATCTGTGTGAGAAGATGGGTTTGTTAGGGGGACACAATGTACAAACAATTGTGAAGAAATGAGTACAGTCCAGGTGAGCCAGACAGCTCACACTGAGCCAGACAAGGCAGGGAGCCAGCATCTTGCTATCCAGACTTCCCCTACAAGTACAGAATAAGAGGGAAGGGAGTAATACCAAGGATCAACGCTTTGTTCCAAACAGCTAAGAACAGGAGTTGGAGGGCAAAGAAAACAAAAGGAACAGGCTCCAGAGAAGACCCAACAAGTTAATTTAATAGCAGTGTCCCACTTCAGAAATTTGGGATTCCTGTCATGTCTGCAGCAGTTTGAATCTGAAAGCAGCAGAAGGAACTGCAAGAAAGCAGCTGAAGGACAGGGCAGAAGCTCCAGCTAAACTCAAGCTTCCAAGGGGAACAGGAGACAGCACCAGGCCTCAGTCACTGGACAGTCCATACCTGCCACAGTATTGGCTTAAACTTAATCTAGCTCTGGCTGGGAAGAGTCATGTTATACAAAGGACTTGCCTGGCTAAGCCTATATGTTGAGCAGCAGTCTGCACCACAGAAGAAACAAACTCATCTCTAAGGAGCAGGGACAGCAGCTGAGAAGGTGCTCCAAGAACCACCAAAGGATGCAGCAAGCTGAGCTGCAGGTTGCTGCCCTGGCACAGCCTCATTACCTGGTGCCACCGTGGCTCTGCAGGCATGCTCAGTTCCAGGGAAGGTCCTGCACAGCTTTGACTCTGCTGCAGCACCAAGCTAATTCCACTTGTTTTCGTAGGTATGTATGGTTTTTTGACTCACAAAAACGAATGATGGATTCATGCTGGTCCCTGGTCAAGCCCTCCTCTGCCCCCTGCATCCTTCAGGACCAAGGCTGCCATGACCTGTCAGAAATCAGCTTCTCCAGTGGTGGTGACAGCCAGTTGCTCACACCAGGCAGCCTTATGCTTCATTCTACAGGAATCGTGGAGACTCCACCTGTCCCAAGCTGTGCCAACTGCCTCCTCTGTCCCAAGTTGTATGGTGACTCTTCGCTACTGCTCTACCAGAGCCTTTGCCATTCTTGTTATTAACAGCCCCTCCCAGCCCAACCCTTCACCCCTCCTGCTAGGAACTGCTCTCCTTCTCCACAAAATGGGCTTCTCGACGTCCACTGGGCCTGAACACCCCTCTCCCCCTTGGTGCTCTGTGGTAGGAGCCACGATCCTGCACTCTGGACCTTTCCCAGCTCCTGCAATCCCAGGGCCTGTGGTGGCCTTGCCAGCCAGGAGCTGTTCTGTGCTCACTGTGGTTGAACACCAGGTTCTCCTTCTCCCTGCTTTGGGCCTCGGCACCTTGCTCTGGGGTCCATCTTTCCATGTTATGGTGTTCCTCTTTCAAGTCCACTGCGTCCGCTGCTGGTGATGGATCTTCAGGGCACAGCTCCTTCCTTTCAGCAAAGGCAGCTGCCTTGCTTCTGCTGTGAGGCTTTGGAAATTCCTGACAGCGCCTCCCACAAGGTCTTCTCTCTGGTCTCTGACCAAAGCCTCTGGGCACCCTGGAGCCATGCGACAGATGACAGGCTTCCCCTGCCACTTCCTGCGAGCTGCTGCAGGGCTGCCTGCTCTGGCCTCTTGGGCCTGGCCTCTCCCCTCTGTGCCTCTCCCTCTTGCTCTGGGGTTCCTTGGGCACAGCAGGCCTCTCAGGCTGCCCAGGCTCTGCCCTGCTCTCTGGAGCCCTGGCTGGCTCCAGAGCTGAGGCCTGGCAGGGTGCATGAGGTACGTCCACATCGCTAGCGCTCACCAGCGGCTTAGAGGCAGCAGCTGCCTGGCCTGCATCAACAGTAGCTGGAGGCTGAAAGAAAGAAGCCAATGGTTAAGAAAGGGACAGGGCAGTCCCAAAGCAGATGACAGCGTTTGGCCCTCAAGTCCAGGGACCTCCTTGCTGATGTGGAGCTCAGCAGCTCTCTGCCCCCAGTGCCATACCGCCTGGAGGCTGATGAAGTAACGGTTCTTCTCTGCTTCAGGGTCAATTATGCCCCCTTTCTCTTGCTGTTTCTTGAAAATTAAGCGCAGTTCTTCTTGATGCTGCAGCATCTTGGCATCTGGCCTGTATGGCTCCTGAGTGGCAGACAGCAAGAGGGGTTAAGGGCTCTTCTATCTATATGGGTAGTCAGTTAGCAACACCACGAGCAACTCCCCAAACCCTCACTTGATCACACAGCACCCAAGCAACCTGTCTGTTTGCAACATTTGACCCACTGAGCCTACAGATTCACATGTAGTACCTATACAGAGAGAGGGAACAAGTCACTGCAGACCCACTGTTCCCTGCCTTAGGACCTCCTGCTTTGGAGCAAGATGCAGAGCAGCTAAAATCAGGAACCCCAGAACTCATCACATAAGCTGGAGTCACTCACCTGAAACTGATAACATCTCAGCGGGTACATATTTAAGGAAACCTACAGTTATTCTCTTAGAGCAGAGAGAACATAGAGGTTCCATTCAGGCACTCAGTACTTGATGGCAGACCTCTCTCCCACACCACATCTGCTTGCTTTGGAGAGTAAGCCAACAGCACTACATATCCTTACTGCTTCCCCATGCAACAGCTACATATCTTTTGCTTTCTTCTGCCCTTATCACATTTCAAGGTGGGCCCCTTTCCTATGGGGGAAGGGCTACAGTGGTCCCCTCTGAATAGAGCATGAGATGGAATTTGTACATTTGTGCGTTCTCCTAGAGTAACTGGCAAAGCACATTAATCAGCTCCAGCTGATACTGTTTGTTCATGGTTAAAATGACCCAATTGAAGCTATCCAGAGAGTGGGCACAGCCAGGCAGATGAATCCCCATCTCTTACCAGTGGGTGCTGTGGCGGTGGCGCTGCCTTCAGGGCACAGAGGTCATAAACCAAGGTTTCCCGGCAGACAGGGCACTGTACGCCGACTTTCTGCAGGGATGTGAGAGGTGAAACCCTAGGCAGCAACCCAGCCCATGCACATCCAGAGAATCCCCAGGGTGGAAGTGAAACAAACAGGGCAGCCTACTTCAGCTAACCACACGCACTTTTCTGCTAAGACATGGAGGTCCAGGGGGATTCTGGTTTGTAATTACGATTGGAAAGGGCTCCTGGAGCTCACTTGGTCCAGTCCGCACTGACTCTCTCAACACAAGCACAATGCTAATCATGCTGCACACGGCTGCTGAGTCAGGCTGGCCTTTGTTCCACATCCCACGGGGAGTGACAGAGAACTCATGAGGGCCTGTGCAGGGGATCAAAGCCTAATACCTGTTTGGGGGAAGATGTCAGGTGCTGTTCTCCCTCCTCCTGCTGCATAAGAATCTCTTCCTCCATGTGCTGGGCATAGCGGGCCAGGCAGTGAGAGTGGAAGTAGTGGTAGCACTGGGTCTTTGTGAAGGCTTCCCTCTCCTGTGGAGGAAAAAGGGCATTTAAAGGGTGTTCCCAGCATCTAGCTGAGGTGGGTTTTCACTCCCATGTCATCAGGGATGTTACCGATAGCAGAAACACATGGCTTCTTTCACTGGGCTTCATCTGACTCACTTCTCAGCCAGCTTGAAGAGCTGCAATACACATTCCTACCTGGAATCCATAGAGGCAGATCACACATTGGCCATGAGGAATATTGTTGTCAGTGAGAATCTCCTTCCCCTTCTGTCAAAGCAGAAAAGCAAGCATCTTTCTCACTGGCCTCTACATGGGCCCAGACTCAGGGCTCTCCCACCTCAAAGGGAGTCAAAGAATGGTGTGCGTATCTGGCTGCCTCCCTTCTCCCCAGCTCTCACCTCAATCAGCTCATATAGCACCTCTGTCCCCAGCCTGGCTTCAGCAACATTTCTGAGGGTCTGCAAAATCCTACAGCAAAGCAGCACAAATACTTAACACAAACTTTGCCACACCTTTTCACTCCTCCACATGCCTGTCACCCCACCATGATAACAAGAGAAATAAAAAGAACGCCATCCATCAGGCTTTGCCTGCAGTGTGGGACGGGCACAAATGCAAGCACATGTTCCCGTGCTGTCCCCAGCTCCTTGTGAACAAGTGTGCAGGAAACGGTTGTCCTCAAATGAATGACAAGAGTGAGCTTGCAAACTGCATCAGCTTGAGCTCACCCACTACTCTCCACCTTTATCAAATCTAAGGTTTTGTTGATCCGGTGGGAGCAACTTCAGTGCTGTGCTGCTGACTGATATCTGCATCTCTGCTGCACCAAGGACAGGAGCACACAGGCAGCAGCAGGCTGTCTGAGCACTGCAAATCATTTCAGTCTAGTCTCCATCAGAGCTGGCCCAACATCTCTGAAGGCCTGGGAGACTTCAGTTACATTTCAGGTGGATCACAAGGGAACAAACCATTTCTCAGTGTCAAACTCAGCATCAGGGCTGACATAAGATGTAACTCAAGCTGATTTGAGAGCTGTACATATGTGTTAAGATGACAGGGCAACCTACAGGCATTAAAAGAAGGCTCTACAGCACTGCTAACACTTCCACTCCCCTCTTCTCCCTCTTGGCACTCACTTTTGAATTTGCTCATCTGACAGCCCCCGCGGGTTGCTGATGGAGATGTCTGGAGCCTTGTTGGGATACTAAAAAACAAAACAAACCAACAAAACCCAAAACGCACCGAGAAAAGCAGAGATAGGGGGCCGCAAGGCCCAGTTGGGATAGGAGCCTACCTGGGGGGGCACAACGAGCACCAGCGTGCAGCGCACAAACTGGGAGTCCTGGTCCTGGGCCGTGGCGGGGTGCAGGGTGATGCTCACCTCCCAGGGCTCAGACCTGCGGGCGGGCAGAGGTAAGGAGCGGCCGGGAAGCAGGGCCCGAGGGCGGCAGGGCCCGGTACGTACCTCGCGCGGCCCCGCACCACCCGCAGCTCCTCCAGGTAGATGGACTGCAGCACCTCTACCTCGGCCGGCAGGGCCCTGCGAAGCACCGAGCGGTCAGGCAGCCCCAGGCACCAGCCCTGGGGAAGGGCAGGGAGGGAGAAGGGGGAAGGGACCATTACCAGTCCGCCGCCTCCACCTCTTCACCGGCCGCCGCCATCTTCCCGCCCGGCCCGGAAGCGGAAGTACTACGGCCTCGGCTGTTGCTAGGCGACGCGGCCTAACGCGGCGGGCTCGGCCTCAAGCCGAGTTGTACTGCAGCCCCGCGGCCTTAAATCGTCGGTCCGTCTTCTGAGGAGCCTCAGCCCGACCTCGGAGCCCCGCCATGGAGAGGTACCACGTGCTGGAGGTGATCGGAGAAGGCTCCTTCGGACGAGTGTACAAGGGGCGGCGGAGGTGCAGCGCCCAGGTGAGGAGTGAGATGGGTACTGGGAGAGACATCTGTAAAGAGCCTGGCTCCCTCTTCTTAGAAGTCTTAGAAGTCTGCTAGCCACAGGGTTGCTGTTTGGGTTAATGAAGCTTGGGCCCCCCACTTTCAGCTTGTATGCCATGTTATCAGCCACCTTGCCATCCTGGTGGCATCAGCTAGGACCACTCCTGTTTGTCAGTGTGCTTCTGGACCAGAAACTGGCCACTGTAGCCTAACAAGTGCTAAGGGCAAGAATCTCTTCTTCAGACAACTGCCTGCATTCCTGCTGATACAGCTCAGGTGGCTGCTTGTACTCCTTGCTGCCCCTGCTTCAAGGGGCCCTATGAACACATCTTGTTCTGTGTGTTCGCCTAGAAAATAATGAGTCCCACTTGGGTTAAATGCAGCCCCTGCCGAAGTGGGACGAACCCTGCTCTGATCCCAACTTTGCTTGCTTTGGAAGGTGGTGGCTCTGAAATTCATCCCCAAGGTGGGGCGATCTGAGAAGGAGCTGAAGAACCTGCAGCGGGAAATTGAGATTATGAGAGGCCTCCATCACCCTAACATAATCCAGATGCTTGACAGCTTTGAGACTGACAAAGAGGTAAAAGGGCCTGTGCAGAACAGATACTTTTGCTTGATTGGGTGGGGGGTATGGGCTGTCACCTGTTGTCACCTCTGTCTCAGAAGATGCTGGTGACTGCCTTCCAGGGCTCTAGCAGCATTTCTAGCCACCCAGGTTTGTTCTGTGCCCAGCTGTATCTTCATTCTTGTTGAGTGCTGCAGACCTGCCACCAGCCTATTCTGCTCCCTCAGGTGGCCTAATTGGGGTCTCCTGCTCTCTGGACATGGAGAGACCTTATGAGGGAACTGTCTTTGGACTGTGACCCAGCCTCCTTATTGATCAATATTTATCAGAGCCCTCCAGTAATTGGGCAGTAGATAAAAAATATGCTGAAGGGGGTGATTCTACCACTGGGCTCAGAAATACCATTATATGCTTGTCCTGTTCCTTTACACTTCCCTCACTTCTGCTGTGTGTTCCAGATAAGTATAGCTACAAAGGTTCAGTAGGGATGTGTCTGGGGCTGTGTTTAATGCCTGTACACTGCTCCTTTCTCCAGGTGGTGATGGTGACTGACTATGCAGAGGGGGAGCTATTCCAGATCCTAGAGGATGATGGGAGTTTGCCCGAGGACCAGGTGACTGGCCACACAGGCTTTACTTCAGGATGGAGGGAACAGGATTTTTCAGTAGGCAGAGGGTTCTGCTGTGGGTCTGGATACATCAAGGGAGTGGAGGTGTCTCTGAAGCTTTGGCTGGCAGAGTTTCTGAAGGGGATGAAAAGGCAGCCAGATTGCAGGCAGTGGGTCACAGTGGTCCCACAGACATTGATCTCCCTGTTCCTTCTACAAGAGCAGAACACATGGCTGCTGCCTCGGCCTTTGGCTCACTCCTCTGTCAGGGAGGAGCTGCTGGCTCAAGGCTGGGGCTGGTCCCTGCCCCATACAGGGCAAGGGCAAGAGTTGTGGTACTGGAATGAAGCTCCTGTGTCTTTGGCAGGTACAGACCATAGCTGCCCAGCTGATCTCTGCTCTCTATTACCTGCACTCCCACCGCATCTTGCACCGTGACATGAAACCCCAGAACATCCTGCTGGGCAAAGATGGCATCATCAAGCTCTGTGACTTTGGGTGCGTGTGGGTGATCAGTTAAGGAGGACGTACAGGTTTAGGGCATCCAAGGAGTGTCCTGGAGCTGTAGAAGAGAAGGGGAGGTGTGGAAGGGGACTTGCATTCTGCACATATTTAGGGGTTAGCAGGGGTGGGGAATTTGGGGCTCTGGAGGGGACAGGATATTGATGACTCACGGGGTCTCCTTAAGAGCTTCAGTGGCTGCTCCAGCCTGAAATGGCCACCTGTGTTTTGCTCTGAGCAGGTTTGCACGTGCCATGAGCATCCACACGATGGTGCTGACTTCCATCAAGGGCACTCCACTGTACATGTCCCCTGAGTTGGTGGAGGAGCGGCCATATGACCACACAGCAGACTTGTGGTCTGTGGGCTGCATCCTGTACGAGCTGTTCACGGGCACACCTCCCTTCTACACAAGCAGCATCTTTCAGCTTGTCAGCCTCATTGTCAAGGACTCTGTCAAATGGCCTAAGGCCATAAGCCCGGCCTTCAAGGTAAGGAACAATTCCCTGTCTGTGGTGTAGGACTCATTGATGCAGTAGCTGTTTTGGCTTTGTGTGCTGCTCTGACTGATTGTGCTTAGATTTTCTCTCCCCTGATACGGATTTCAGAACACAGTGAAGGGATGGCCTCCCTGGGGTGAAGCCCTTATCACTGCTATCCCTAGATAAATTGGGAAGCTGAGGACAGCAGAGGAATGATTTACTGTGCTAAGAAGGGAAGTGTTTTCCCACTGCCTGTCTGCCATTAGCACCAGTCCAAGTGTTTCTCAGGGTGAGACAAAGAAAGCAGGAGTCCTGAGTGCTCTTTCTGAGGGAGACTAGTGGGAACACTGTATTCATTTTTTTGCATGTGTGGTGTCTGACTTTGGCACTGTGCTGCCTTGTAGAGCTTCCTGCAGGGGCTGCTAATGAAGGACCCCCGCCAGCGCCTGTCATGGCCAGAGCTGCTCTCCCACCCCTTTGTTGCCGGACGGGTTACTGGTGAGTACCAGATCATTTCCCCTTCTTACTGCCTGGAGACTGGGAGTACCACAGTACCATTCTTTTTTTTTCTACCCTGGTCTTTTCCTCATAGCTTGCACTGACCACTAACCCCTAGCTCCTGCCCCTGGGGTTGCTCTGGGTCCCCCAGAATTCTCTTGGGATTGCAGAGCTGGTTATTCTCCCTGTGTCTCAAGAAAGAGCTGCTGAAATTCTGCTCCTGCCTTCTCAGTGATTGATGACACAGAAGAGCATGGGATTTCAAACCCCTTCACCACCAAGCTGTCCCCAGAGCTACAGGCCTTGAAAGAGCAGCAAGCCCATTCCCTGGCCCCTAGGAGTGGCCGGTCCAGGATACTGAGAAAGGCTCGGCAGAAGATGGCTGAGGAGGCACAGAAAAAGGTGGAGAAAAGTGTAGGATTCTCTGGACTGCACCCCATGTTTATGTCAAAGGAGGAGCTCTTAAATGGGACCAAGGGGAAAGACAGAAGGAAGGTGGGCCAGGCTGGCATAATGGCCACATATGAGGCAGGATTGTGGGGCCATTGGCGTGGTGGGGCTCTTCTCACTGAGTCTGTCCTGACCAAACATCTCTGCCATCTCCCAGGGGCAGCTGAAGGCAAACACTACATCTATGAAGGACTCTGGCAAAGAACACACCAGACATAAACCCAGAGCAGCTTTTGGAAAGGCAGCCCTTGAGGAGGGGGAGGAGCTACCAGCATCCTTCAAAGAGAAGAACTCAGGTGTCCTACAAGGAAAGAACAGCATGGCAGAGTGGCAACTGGAGGAATGTCCTCCCAGCCCACGGTGAGGAAAGGCTGGGACTGGGAAAAAGAGAGGAAAGTGGGGTAATTCATTGACTGGGCTTTTTCCTTTGCCAGGGAGCACAGTATCACACAAGATTATGAGCGGGAGTTTCCTCAGTCAGAAGCACCTCTGCAGCTTGGTGTTGGCAGAGCAGAGCTCCAAGGCAGGCAAAGCATTGAGGCTGTGGACCTGGAGAGCGAGGTAAGATGGTATTCTGTGATAAGGACATCAGGGCCCAGTTCCTAGGGCCTGGTACACAGGGCAGGCAGAATCTGTGGCACCAGCTTTCTCTTCTCCATGGTCAGGAGCTGGAGAGTGATGAGGAGTGGCAACACCTGATTGAGGCGACAGAGCCCTTGGCCATGCAGCTGAGCACACCTCTGAGCCTCCTGAAGGACCCAGCCTTCCGGCACCGTATTCAAGCCCGGCTTGCAGAATCTGCTCAGCAAGTGAGTGATGGCTGGTCCAGCTGACTGAGACTGGGGACATGGACGCTACCTTCTTTGCTGGGATTGGGTTGGGAACACTGGGAGGTCCCCTGCTTCAGCTAGCAAGGAGTCCTGCTGCTTCCCCAGGAATCAGAGCTGCCTTGCACATTAAACTTGTAATGTTTTCCACTGTTGTCCCTTGTGTTAGAGGTTGGGAGGTAGCCACATGGCTGATGGAGAGGCCATAAGTGCTGCTGAACATGAGTTGTTCTGGCTTCTTGCTGCCCAGGTGCTGGAAGGGATGCTTGAGGGAGCCTCCCATCTCCGTCCTGTGCTTCGCATTGTGGGAAATCTCCTGGCTACCCGCTGTGACTCTGAGCTGCTGAACCTCTTTTGCCAAGAGCTGAATGTGCCATTGTCCCTGCTGCATCTGGCCAAGCAGATGCTGGAGAGTGGCAGCACCAAGCAGGTGGGTGTAGAACCCCAGGCAGACTGGGGCTCCCTCAATCGTGCAGTGTGTCTGTGCTGTCAGAGGTCTCTGTGTCCTGCTGGAGTTGGTTCACAGGACCAGTGTCTCTTCCAGGCCCTGTTTATAAGGGGGAAGATCTTGGCAAGGAAGGATCCTGCTGCGGTGGTGTCAGGCTGGCAGGCAGACCATCGCCACTTCATGTTTCTTTCTGTTTCCTGCAGCAGCCCTGGTGTATCACAGTGCTGACAGACCTCATCATGGTGACCACAGTTTACTTCAGTAGTGAATGCAGCCTGGAGGAGAGCGGGCAGGACAGGTAAGGGCAAAATGGCGTGCTCTGAGGTCTCCTGTGGCCACAGTAGGGCAGTGGAGAAGTAGGCAGGAAGGAGAAACTGTCATGTGGGGAAGCGTTGTGTAGGGAAGCATCACAGTACTTACAGATAAGTACTTTCCATGGGGCTAATACAGGAGAAGGCACAGCTGATGAGTCCAATTGTGCTGCTTGCCCTTTACAGCCAGGGCTGTAAGGACCTGACCAGATCCTGTCCTCATAGCCAGTGCCTAGGTTTATCTGTTCTCTTTTGCACTTGCTGCCTTCCCAAGCCTACAGACCTTCCGGGAGAGTGCCAACCACTTCCTAGCCCTGCTGCCGGATCTGCTGGCCGAGCCAGCTGGTAGTGAGATGAGACTCTGCCAGCAAAGCCTCCTGGTAAGAATGTCACTGTCTCCCTATTCCACACTCTGTCCTCCCCTGACCGAATCTGTGGGCTTGGGTGCCTGTGTTAGTGGGGAGAGCAGCCTGCTCTAAGCTATGTAGTCTGATGCATTCTTGTCAGGGCCACTGTTTTTTTGCTTTTTTTTCCTGGTGGGGGGGGGGCGGGGGGGGATCACATGCAAAAAGAACCTCTCTGCGGGACACCTTCCTTGGCTGTGCCTCCATGTATACCCTTCTCTCAGCCAGCACGTGGCTCCTATGCAGTAACAGTGGGACTTAAGTGGCTGGAGTGGAGACAGTGGTCCCTGAAGCTCAAGCACAAGTGTCCTCCCATCTCTGCTGTCCCCCCTAGTTTCCTCCATGATTGTTTCTACCCTCCCACTTTCTATCTGCAGTATTAGCAACTTTTGTGTCTCCCCCAGTGCTTTACCCTGCTCTGTGAGAGCCTGGATGCGATGTGTCCCTCTATCTCTGCCCCCTTCTATGCCAGCCTGCGAGAGGAGAATGAGCCCCTGCTGGACAGACTCCTTCAGGGATTGATCACTGAGCAACCTGCTCTGCAAGGTAACACTAATAGCAGCTTACCATTTTCTCACAGGACTTCCCGGTAGGTTTTCCTTCTCCTTCAAGCCCTTGAGCTCTATCAGAGCACTGAATGCTGTTGCCAGGAGAAGGTGGCTGAGCTTATCTGTCCAAATCCCTCAAACATCTGCCACCTGGGGCTCTCCTCTCCCTGAATTGCAGATCTCACCCTTCTCATCACCCAAACATCTCTTGGCCTCTAGCTCCATCCTGCTGTTCCTAAGCAGCCCTCACCCTTAGGGCGTGTCTCCTGAGCTCTGTCCTTTGCAGGTGCTGCAATGGAGGCCAAGTCAGCTCATGACCAGAGACAGTGCGTGGCAGATCTTTGTACAGCTGCACTGGCAGCTGCCTGCAGCATCCCCCTGGCACAGAGCAGCTGTCGGGAAGCCAAGCAGCAGGTCAGGCCACTTCTCTTTGCAGGGCAAAGTTGCTTGGTCTCCATGGGAGGCAACAGGCCTTTACAGGAGAATCTCTTTTTCAGCAGTAGAGTGTAGGGCTGGGGTCCTCTGAGTTTGCTCGCAGAGGGGCTGTAATTTGCAGGCTACTCCTCCTGATCTAAGAGCTGACCCTCAGGAGTCTAAGGACTGGGGTTAGGAACATGGGGGAGGGGGAACTGTGGATTCAGCCCTTAGTGGTTCCCATCTGCCTCATGTTAGCCATTAAGGAAATGAGTCTAAGGACTCCTGAGTCAATTAGAAGACTCATGCTTAGGGTCTAACATAGGGAAGAGCTAAATAAAAGAGTAGGTAACAGAGAAATACAAAGGATTCTTGTAAGTTTGTGATATGAATTGTAGAAAATCTGAAATTAAATGAAGCTGAGTAAGAGGGAAAACAAGAATACAGAGTAATTGAATTCAACTCTTAAGTCAACATGGAAAGAAACAGAGCAGGAATCTTACCTTACTCATGTCAGCTCAGGGACTGTGCATCACAGCAGTGCTGGGTCATGGCAGATGAGCATGCCTGCATGAAGGCAGGCACTGCTGTGTAGGAAACAATGTTTTCTGTTAATCTGTTGCTAGTATGGAACTTCTTAGTCTGTGCAATGCTTCAGGTGCCTGAAGTGTATAACAGGCTGATTTCTACAGGTTGCTCAAGAGATAGCTGGAAAGCTTATGGATGGAGAGTGCCAGCAGCTTGGGAAGCTGCTGGGGAGGCTGGAGCACCCAAACTGCTCCTTGAATGTTCTCAAGGTAATGACCTCATCCATTTATCTGGCTGTTCCCAGAGGTGTCTGGTCCCCTGGCCTGGGATTAGGAGCTTGGGGAAGTGGGAGCTGTAGATTCAGCCCTTAATAACTCTGGTCTCCTTGAGTAATTAAGCCCACAGTAGCCATGGAGGGTGACTAGGATGGGCCTGATCACTGTGTCTCTGTCACTGGGCAGCTATACAGCTTTCCCTTCTGTCTTGCAGATCCTCTACACTGGCTGCTATGCCAGCCCAAGTCTGTGCCAGCACCTGGGAAGGAGCCAGCAAGTATGGGATTTCCTCATGCAGCTCTCAAAGGGCAAGGTAGAACTTCACTGTGGCCCTTGTGATTGGGTAGAAGTGCAGGCAAACATGACCCATTTCTTCAGGTGCTGCTTACACCAGGCTGTGGGTTGTGGGAAGAAAAGAGCATGATGGAGCTCATTCTGTAGAGTGCAGTTGTTTTCCTTCCAGGTCTCAGAAGCATTCCCTCCTCCCCTCCCAGTCTTGATGTTCCCCTGTGACTCCTGCTTCTTTGGCAGGTCCCCATGGCAGAGGTGACTCAGAGGGTGGCCTGTGAGGCCTCCCTATGCCTGCTGGCCCTGCTTACCCTGCAGCCCCAAGTCTCTCCTTCTAGGTAAGCACCAGCTTTTACCTGTGGGTGAGGTAGGAGCATTCCCTGTCCTGTACAAGCCTCTGCCCTACACCCTACTCAGAGCTAGGCTTCTGGTCCTGCTGATCCCTCTGATCCTGATACCTAGATGGATGCTGGGGATGTACTAGGGACCCATAATGAGCAAGGAAGCTCTGTGAATCAGGAATCACTTGTCCTCCCGCAAGGTGGCTTCTTCCCATCCTTGGGAGTATTTGAATGCTGCTGCTCAGTTGGATATAGAGGCCTGGAAATACAGTATTGTGAGGAGGGCTTAGCTGTCAGCGTCTCTCCTCTGGTTCCTGTGTTTCAGGCTTGAGGAGGTGGTTACCCTGGCCCTGGATCTGCTCACTCAGTCTCCTGTCATCTCTGTTGTGGTAAGTCTGTCCATCCTGTCAGAGGTATTGTAAGGAATCCTGCAGGGTCCCACATCCCATTTGGGTCTTACTGTTGCTTACTCAGGATGGGATGGGGTGGGTGCAGCTGATCTTGCCCTGGTCTAATGGATTAAGAGCGGATAGGCAAGTCCTAAAGGTGCTGAGCTCTGTCTGCTCCCACAGGGTGCTGCAGCATTCCTCCTGACACAGCTTGATCAGCGTGGGGTGCCTGTGGCACTTGGGGGAAAAGAAATCTTGCCAGCAGTGACAAGCGCACTGATGGAGCCTGCTGAGGTATGGATTAGGGCCTGAGGAGCAGGGGGGCCTTGCTGTTACCCCAGTACAAAGGTTTGCAGGCAAAGATGGGGTCAGAAGAGTATGGGGTCTGGTGCTGCTGCCCTCAGAGCAGTGCTCAGATCCAGTCTGTCCCACATTCTCTTACAGTTGCATTTCTCCCTGCCTATGGGTGCTGGTCTCTATGATGGGATCATTTTCCTCCTGTTGAAGCTGTTTGCACAGGTACCAGCCTGCCTTTCACCCTTTGCCTGGACGGTGTGGGGATGCAGAGGCCAGAGTGTGGATTGGTGGTGGAGGATGGGAAAAACAGGAAGTAACAGAGCTTTGGCTGAACTGTGCAACCCCATGAAAGTCACTTAGGGTTGTTTGTGGAGCTCAGGGGGGTTGATGGGAGGCTGATGGGCAGAGAGGAGTGATTCATGGACATATCAGAGTGGGAGAGAGCAGAAATGCCCTGAGACTGGCACCATCAGCAGGGGCAGGAGGGCTGCCAGGCTGCTTGGTTCCCTCTTTACTCTTTGGGCCATCCAGCCCTGGCCTCCCTGGGACCATGGGGCTGGTAGGGTCTTGAACTGGAACCCTGGGGAACAGCCTGGAAGCCTCTTAACGCTTTTCTCCCTATATGTAGGAGGATGTGGCTGTGGAGCAGAGCTTTGCTGCCTCAGAGTTGTGGAGCGCGGTGTGGCATTGCGTTCCTGCAGTGCTTTGCATGGGCGGTGGGGCAGCACTGGAGGGAAACAGCCCAGGGGCAGGGCCAGCTGTGGCAGAGCCAGACTGGAGCCTTCTCTCCCCTCAAGGTAGGAGCTGTGGGTGAAAAAGGCATCTGTCCTGTACCCTACTCCGCATCCTGCCCTCTGGCTTGCTCACATCTCTGTTCCCATCAGCATCCAATTCCTAGGGCCAGAGGGTTCAGGGATTGTTCTTGTGGATTGTTGACCTCCTCCAGAGAGTTGAGGGCTCTATGCAGCACAGGCAGACAGAAGAGAGAAGACTTTTTTAGTCTTCCCTAATTTAGCCTCTCTGCCATGCTGTTCCTCCTGCAGGCACTCTGCTTTTCTTAAGCCTGGCCCTTTTCATCTTCACTCGTGAGACCCACCGGTGCCTGCCTCATCTCACCCAGTCCCACGGCGTCCTCATGGTGGTGCTGAAGACACTGCTGTCCCCTCGCTTCCTAGCATGTCTGGCACAGACGTGAGTTGGAAAGGCTGAAGTGAGCAGTGCTCAACAGCTAATTTGCTTTCTTTTTTCTTTTTTTTTCCTTCATTTTTTTCATTTTTTCCCTCTCATCATCTCTGTATTAAGCCCAGTCTCTAACAAATTCAGGCAAGCAGGGGAGAATGGAGAGGCTGAGCTCATCCCAGCTGTAGTGATCCAGGCCTGCCAGCTCCTCTGTTTTCCTTTTGCCCTGGATGTGGATGAAGACACCATAGCATTAGTCATCGAGGCAGTGAGAGACTCCCAGATCCCTCCACAGCTACTGCAGGTAGCTTCTACCCCCACATTTATCTTCCCCTCCATATTCTGGAAACAATTCCCCACATCACAGCCCGTGCTGGCACTGCTGTTTGTGCCCATGTGGGGACAACACTTGAGTGCCATACAGTCCCCAGTGCAAGGACAATGCCCTCAGCACTACTGTGTCTTCTTTCTCCTTAGGTCTGCTGTCACCATCTGCCTTTCTCAGACACTGAGCTTCCCATGAGCCTCTTATGCCGCCTTGTTGTGTCCGATGAGCAGGTCACAGACCAAGTAGCAAGGGAGGCTGCCGCCTCAGAGCACATCATTGCCTACTTGAGTACCGTCTTGTTTTCAGGCAGCCTCACTCTCACAACTGATCTCCTGTCTCTCTTGACTCATGTGGCTCGGACCCGTCCGGAGCACCTGCCCTTTCTCCAGAGAATTTTGGGGGGTTCAGATATGTCCTACCAAGCACTGACCCACCTACTCAGTCACCAAGAACACCCCATACGGGCCAAAACCTGCAATCTGCTGGGCAACCTGTTCCGACACAGCTTTCCCCAGGTGCTGCAGAACCAGCCTGGCTTACTGGAGAGCCTGCTGGTGTGCCTGGCTGATGAGGATGAGGCTGTGCGCAAGGCAGCCAGCTTTGCGGTGGGTAACGCTGCTTATCATGAGTCTTCCCCAGCTGGGATTTTGGGCAGGGCCGTGCCCGTACTGACGCAGCTGCTGAGTGACCGGCAGGCCAAGACACGCTGCAATGCGGCCTCAGCCCTGGGCAACTTGGGCCGGCGCTCAGCAGAGCTCGGGGAGTCGCTCATCGAGAGCAGGGCCCCCCACATCCTCCTGGAGGTGGCCTGCCGGGACCCCCAGGCCAGCGTGCGGGAGGAAGCACTGATGGCTCTGCGTGCTGTCAGCCAGCACCCTGGGATACAGCAGGTATCAGCCCTCACCCCTCCTGTGGGACAGCTGGTGGCATTGAGGGGATGGTGCAGGGCTGACTGCCGATTGCTGTGCGTCTGTCCACAGGTGTTGCTGTCCCTCAGGGCCAGTGACCAGCTGACTGCACTGGCCAACAGTGACTCCTGGCCCAGGGCTGGGGGCAGCCCCCGGCCTTCATCTGCACGCCACTGCCAGAAGCTCATCCGCCTCCTTACACCCCTGCAGAGCACCTGAGGGAGCCCAGTGAGTCCCTGCAAGCTACGTGGGCCTGTCTCGTGCCCTGCTCTGGTGAGAAGGGCTGAAGCCAGCAGTCACCCCAGTGCTGGCATCGGGATGGGAGAAACGCTCCTTCTGACTCCCAGTGACTACTGGCTGCCCCAGGGGATTCTGCACGGCCTCTCAGGCTGTGCCCTGAATGCACCAATTAGGCCTGAGGATGATGACACCTTCCGCACGCTGCTGTGCTGCATTTGGCCCAGGCTGCATATGACTCTGATCAAAAGCATCAGTCTGGGGTATGGTACCGAAGGACCCTTCCTACGTAGAGCCTTTTCTGGAACAAGTGCCTGCAATCTACCGGACCTGGCCGTTTTTAAGGGCCTTATCGTCCGCAGGGCTGGGCTGTAACCGTGCCCTGCTCCTGCCGTCTGTCCTCCCTGCGTCCCTCTGGCTGCTGCCCACCTGGCCGCCAGGGGGCGCTGCGGGCGCGGGGCGCGGTGTACGCCGGGAGCTGTAGTCCTGCCCGCCGCCCGCGGGGCTGCTGGGATGCGCCGTCACGTGGCAGCGCGGCGCCGGCCGGGATCCCCATGGTAACGGCGGGCTGTCCGCGGGCGGTGCGGGTCGGGGTGCGGCGGGCGGTGAGTACGGGTGGAACTCCCCGCATCCCTCTTGAGGGCCGCGCCCCGTTTCCTGGTGAGGAGCGGGTCCCCGTGGGAGCCTCCTTGCTCCTGTTCGGCTTTATCAGCGGGGCTCCCGCTTTAGGGCCTCCCCCCCCGAGAAAGGCCTCCGTCGCGGCCCGCCCCGGGGCTCGGCGGGGCCGCGCTCTGTGCTCGGCGCCTTGAGGGCGGCCGGGAGGGCTGAGGCGCGGCCTTTTCGGCACGTGGCGAGAAGTGAACGTGCGGGCTGCGCTGCCGCGTGACCCGGCCTGGCATGTGCTGTGCCCGGCACCCCGACCCTCCGGCACCGCCGCTCTGGGGTTGTTTGGGGACTACTTCCCCACTTAAGCCTCTGCCTCTCCCCATGCTTTCAACACAGGCAGCTCTGCTCCTGAGAGGCAGCCGTGTGGGGTGAGGTGGTTGCAAGGTGTGTTTCTTCCAGGAGCGCTGAAGCTCCGGTTTCAACTGGGAAGGGTATTCAGCAGATACCTGGGGACTTAATTTTTTTTCCAAAATATATCAAGAAAAGAAGCTGGACAAAGAATCAGTGTGCTTTGAACTAATTGGCAGTTCTTGTTTCCTTGCTCGCTGTTACTTTATACTTGCACCACTCACTATGAGGCTTGCAGGCTTGTGTTGTTTCTGTGCCCCAGGTGGAGTGTAGGCAGGCAGTGTGAAAGCAGAGTGACCGGCGCTGCTGGCTGAGCTCTCTCCTGCTGCTCCTCCTCTGTGAAGTCGGATGGAGAGTGCTGTCCCTTCAGCTTGTTCTGCCAGGGTCTGCTGGAAGATGCTTTGGACCTCTTCGTTGTAACTGTCAAGGCTTTGAAATGCTGCATATTTAAACTGCTTATTTTTAACTGGGATTCATTTCCACGCTCTCAGCTGTGTCATACCATCAGCTAGAGGGTGAGGAGGTATGGTTCTGAGAAAATACAGAGCTCTCTGCTTTGCTGTTGCTGGCTTCCATCGGTGGCCTGGGGACTGTGGACAGGGAATCTATCCTATTGTTACCTAGAGAGTGCTATGAAGGCTCAGGGAAATGCCTTGCCCAGCCCTTATTGCTGGTGGGACGGAGTGGCAGCCTTGCTGCTTGCTACCAGTTTTTGCTCCATGTTCAGGACTTTTTGTCCTGCTGCTGTGCTCACAGAATGGTCAGCCCACTGCTTCCAGCAGTGTCCCAACCAGCACGGAGTCAGCCCTCTATTATTTCAGCTTCCCTCTGTGATGAAGCCACAGCTTTTCTGCCTAATCATGCTGGAGTCCCTGGCCTCGTCTGGCACCATGCACTGACGTCCTGAAAGCAGTGAGAAACGTGCAAAGTCCCCTGTGACTCAGGCAGCTGAGCCCTTGTCGCCCAGCACAGCATGGAGGCACTGACCTGCGCAGGGAGCAGCTGTTTGCTTGTGCCCTGGGGTGAGGCCCTGGCTGGGCCCCAGCTCTTGGTCTGATGCCCAGTGCACTTCTCACGGTTTCTCTTTTAGGTGTGGAATTGAAAGTCACAGCTATTCGATGGAAATGAGCAGCCTCAGCATACAAACAATCCCTGGATGCAGGTGGAATTTTCTGGCACATCTTAACCACATCTGGTTTCTCCCTTGTGTCTCTCCTTGACCTGAGTGGCCAAATGCAAACTTGGTATCTTGCAGTCTGCTCAGGGTAGGGGAGGAATTGATCATTGTCCCACACCTTTGGTTTTTAACCCAGAAGAGGACAGCTGTCCCATGGGCATCCCTGGGGCAGCTGAGGTGTCTCTGAGCCTCATTGTCCTTGCATACTTGTTTTCATGGCTGGCAGCATCCCATCCTCTTCCCCTGGAGCTCACAGATGGCCTGGTGTGTTTCTGTATGGTGTTGTGTGACCCCATGCTGAGTTTGGGGCTGCTTGTTTCCTGGAGCTCACCTAAACGAGGGTGGTTTCTGTGCTGTTGGAACACGAGTTTGCATCTTGTTACTGGGCATGCCAGCAGTTCAGGCACGCACAGTAAATCGCTGTGTTTGATTTTGTTGAAAGCTTTAATTTTTTTTAAGCTGAATAGGTCCTTATGAAATGGGTATTGGCTTTAAATCCTGTTTGTGTTGTATTGTTGTTAACTCTCTTGTTCAGGCATTAATGGAATGCTGTAGAGCTTCAAGTGAGGGATGTGGTGTGACCTCAGATCTCCCTTAGGAAAAAAACTTGATCTTTTCTGACTGTAAAGAGCAGGCTGAAAGTGTGGCATAGAAAATAACAGCAGATCACACATATCTGACTTTGTTTCCTTTCCACTCCTGTGACTTTTGGATGCGTGAGGCTGACAGCACGTTATCAGGTCAGCTCTCAGCCCATGCATTTGCAAGCTCTTGTTATTTCAAGCGTGTCACCACAGCTGAGTTTAAAATAACCTTCCTGCTTAAACTCACGTGTCGGAGGCTTGCTTTGTGCCTGGGCTCTTTGGGGCTCATCCTTTCTCTAGAAGCAGCTCTGCAAGGGTAGGGCTGGAGAAGCTCTGCTCCACTGCTGCCTCTTGGTGGGGCACACAGGGCTGGGGCACGTGGTGGTCCTTGCGGTGTGTGAGTCGTCAGGGCTGTGGCCATGCTCCAGCTGACATCCCGAGCAGGCATTGTGGTAATAAAAGGTGCTAGCTGAATAACTGTGAGCAGGTGCAGCTCTACAGTCACCATAATGGTGACAACCTTGGCCTCTTTATTTATTGCGTGTTAATAAGCCCAAGCCAAAATCCATTAATTATCAGTAATGATGTTTGGGTTGGACTTCCAGCCCTGCCAATTCACCCTGGGAACAGACCAGGGCTTTTCCCAGCTCATGTTTCCACAATAAAACTTCCAAATGTTGTTGTACCACTGTTGCAAGTGCCAGTGGGGACTGCTGCCCTTTGCCATAGGGCTGGGCTGGCAGAACCAGTGGCTGCACCCAGCTGTGGTCTTCCTGGTCAGACCCCTGCCAGAGGCGCAGGTGAGTGAAACGGAAAGGGGAAGCTTCACTGAAGGGTGCCCAGCAGTGACGTGGTGGCTGCCTGGGGCCATGGGGCGGTGACAGCTGCTGTCCTGTAATGCCCACTGCCTGGTACCTGAGTTTACTTGCATCCCCTCCCTCTGCTTCTCCTGGATGTTCATTAGATGCCTCACTGAGCTATCTCTAAGGTCACCCAGAGTGGAGGACTTCTGGAGAGAGGCTCAATGCCCGTTGCTTAGGTGTTGTTTCTTGGCCCAGCAGGCTGCTTTCCTATCAGGTTGATGCATCCCCTTGTCCTGGTGGCGTACCGCTGTGTGTAAGCCTCCGGTGTGCTCCAAATCCCTTGTTACAGCTCTATCAGGACAAATCACTTTTATTTTTATAGTGAGATGAGGCGGGCATAGCTGCAAAGCCTGGAGGGATGAAGCACAGGTGGCTCCCGCTGGGTGGACGCGCATGGCCAAGCTGCCACCAAGGCATGGTGACCTCTCAGTAAGAGTCCCCTGCAGGCTAGAACACTGGGGACGCCTCCGTTAACCTCTTGATATTTTAATTTTAGGATTTCACATCTGTTTTCCTGGTGCGCTGGGGTCACTTTGGGGTTTGAGTGCACTTGTTTGGCTGGGCATGCGGGTGCCGAGCTCAGACACTTGTTTACTGGGGGAACTTGAGCTGAGCAGGTGGCAGCATTTGAGCACAGCCTCTGTGCCCTGTGCTAATCGCCGTGAATGTCACAGCACGGCCAGGCTGCTCGCTGCACACCGATCGGGTGACACAGCACGACCCAGTTCTGGAGGGCACGTGCGGCTCCTGCAGGAGCGCTTCGGTGAGTAGTGTTGTGCCTGTGGGGCCAGAGCAAAGCGTCCCCAGGTTAGCAGGATGCTGTTGGTTCCCCTGCTGCCTTCTGAAGGTGGCACTGCTCACCCACAGCTCTGAGCTGTGGGAGCGAGCTGAGCCTTTCTGTACATCCTGACAGGGTAGCGGCTTCTGTAGGGTCCTGTGCAGGATGTTTCTATCTCGTACAGTGTCTGGTTGGGATGCTGTTGGCCTGATCTGAACATGTACGGGAGAATGGGAGCCTGTGCAGGGTTGGGGTGAGCCTGGCCCAGCCCTTTGGTGGACCTGAACTGCTCTTATGGTGCTGCAGAGCAGCACTTCTGGTCTGGGAGCTACATTTCAAGTGCTGCAGCCCACGCTTGATTTTCAGGTGACAAAGGAGTGTGTGCATTGCAAGAAAATGAAGGGAGTGGGGGGATGGTTAATGCTCTGCTTACCTTTCACTACTTTTTTTGGGTGTGTTTTTCATTAAGCTTGAAAGCAGTTTCTTATCGCGGCTGTATCCAGGGGCCCTCCAGGCATGAGTTAAAGCAAGACAAATATCTGGCACGTGCTCTGTTTTCTCTTCTCCCCAGGCAAAAGAATCATACAGGTGTAGTGCAGTCCTTTGAGGAGGATTTAGGGCACCAAGAGCTGTGCAGCGTTTTGGTCTGCTGGCTGCTTCTTGCTGGAGACTTTTATGTAGGGCTATGATTAAGAAGAATGCGTGTGTGTGTTGCAGGCAGTCTGTGCCTGAGCACAGGTGATGATGTTAGAAGAGCCCTGTGTTTTCTCTTTGCAGCCTTCTCACTGAGCTGTTTCTGTGGAGTTACCAAAGCAAGAAACTTGTTCATTGTCAGAGTGAAGGCTGAGGTTCTCATTCAACTGTGTGACCTTGGGAGCTGGAGCTTTAAGGAAAGAAGGAAAACAAAAAACATTTGGGGGTTGCTGTAGAGCCAGGAGACCTTCCTTGCCTTGCCAGGCTGGCTCTGGCAGCCAGGGGAAACTTGCTTTCACAAAGTCAAAGCTTTTGTGTGTACAGGACTTTTTCCCAGGGCCCTTTATAAGTTGTTCTTCATGTCCTCTGGTGTCAAGTGAGATGCCAGCTCTTTTTTTGCTGTGGTCTGGCCCAGAGAGACCTTCGGGAAGCCTCGGCAGATGAAGGGACATGGGTCTTCATGACACTTGGTGCCCTCCTGGCAGCAGAGTTGGGCTTGGCTCTTTAAGCCCAGTGGTGCAGAGACATCCTGCACAGGGCTGGCTTTCCTGTGGCAGAGCTGTGGGGTAAGGAGGAAAGCAGATGTGCTGCTTGAGTCACTGTGTTTCATGTAGTCATCTTGTTTCAGGCCAATGAAGATGCTGCAGTAGATTACAGATTTGCTCTTGCCTCGTGCTATGGCTCTACATGGCCTCAGCAGGACCACAACACAATAACCTGGGTCCCAGGCAGGAGGAAAGCTTTGGCCTCGGGACAGACACCCTTCCAGCAGAGCAAGACCGACAGCGCCGAGTGTGGTGCCTCACCCCTCAGCAGCAGGCGAAACCCATCTGGACTTTGGAGGGGCAGCACGTGAATGCCCACCAGGATCGCAGCCCACCACCCTCAGGGATCCCTTTGCAACAATCATGCTTCTTGTACCCTTCAGCACCATGCCCATCGCATCCAAGTGAAAGCACCCAGCCGTGCCCAGAGCTGTGTGGGACCACGCTGCTCTATCAGCGCTTCTGCCTGAAAGGCAAACCCTACCGCTTTCCTTGCCGGACCCCCCAGGACACCAGCTCTGCCCCGAGAAGGGCAATGTCTTCCTTGCTGATGGAGCCCTGCCTGCCACCTGCACTACCTGAGGAGCACGCAGGGTCTGGGCTGAAAGGCTCTGCCTGCAGCTTAGGCTCAGCTTGCCCTCAGCAGGCTTCCAGCTCCTGCAGACCAGT
This sequence comes from Alectoris magna, assembly GCA_030625065.1. Lineage (NCBI taxonomy): Eukaryota > Metazoa > Chordata > Aves > Galliformes > Phasianidae > Alectoris > Alectoris magna. Next base: position 11,167,903 of record CM060567.1, read on the forward strand.
GCTCCACAGCAACTCCTTCCTACAGCCAAGCAGTGCTAAAGTGCCTTTGCTGCAGTCACCAGGAATAAAGAAGCTGAAGAACACCCCCAGTTTTCCCACCATTGCATGGCAACACTCTAGGGCTGATGGAGACTGCTTCCCCCGCAGCCCTGCAGTGCAAAGCAGTGACCAGGAACAAGCCTTTGTCTCCTCACTGACCCTCATGCCCAGCAGTGTGACCCTCAGGAATGAGTGGTGCTCTTGGCCACTGGGGGACACTGAGAGGAAAGCACACAGCTTGTGTGAGACAGAGCCCAAGATCAGCCTCACAGCAGCTGTGCAACAGCTCGTTGGACAGACTGCCACCTGCAGTGGCTTTGGACATGAAGTCAAAAGCTCTGGCCTTAGGAATGCAGGCAGCTTGTCCAACGGGGACAGATCAGGGCATCACATCATAGCACAACTCACACCAGAGGAAAACATTGCACCCCTGAACTTGGAGATGGGCAGCCCTTGCCTTAATGGTAACTCAAGCCTTACAGGCACCGATGGTGCTGTCGTCTGCACTAAACGGATCAGTGCTCATCTGCTGGCCTCCCGTGCCAGCTCTCCTGACAGCAGTTCCAGCTGCCAGCTCATGAGCACACTGACCATGCATGGCAGTGAGCAGAGAGCCAGAGCAGAGCCTCCACGGCTTGCTGTCGTCTCTGAAGTGGCCACTCAGATGTCCAGCATCCAGCTGGAGAAAAAGGAGAAGTGTGCCCACGCGGTGCTCCCAAAAAAGCCTGAGTGAGTAGAGCATGAGGGATGACCAAGGCTGTGGGGAGGTGAGATTGAGCTGGCTTTTGTCTGGGTCTATGTTGGAAAAGGCTGTACTATGGGCAATGCAGGGGTGATTGTGTCTGTGAACAAACCTGCATGAAACATCTTGTTGCAGGAGGAGCCTTTCTTCAGTCCCAGGTCACACAGGCCCTTGGTGGCTCTGAGCCCTCTCACCGTTTTCATCCACAGTGTGGAAATGTGGCGGGGCACTGCTTGGCAGGCTCTGCATGTGATTTGAGTAAAGGTTGCTGTCAGGCCAGGTCCAGCAAAGCTTTCCCTGGGCAGAAGTGTGCATTTCTAAAGGAACTTGGAGGCAATATAGGACAGGGAGAATATGGAGCTGTACTGTGGGCTTCTAGGTGTTTTGGGCTCAGAAAGTATTTACCATTCTTTAATGTGATGTCCTTTATCTCAGTGTTGCTGCTAGGGAATCACTGCTGGAGCTCAGCCATCCCCGGGATGATGTGGAGGAAGAACTTCCTGATGGCCTGGATGAAAGCTGCACTCTGGAGGAGGAAGAGGACAGTGAGTGCCCATTCCCCAGGGAGAGCTGAGCTCTGCCCCGTGGTGTGTGCAGGGGCCCTCTGGGAGTGAGGTGTGTGCACAGCGGGAAAGCTGTGACTGCACACTGTCTTATGTTCATGCTGTTGTTGTAGGATGGTCTAGAGATTGTGCTGAAGCCAAAATCAGTCTAGCAGCAAGGAGGAGTTGTGGAGCTTCCTCTGGGGAGTGGAGTAGGGTTTAGCACCAAAACTTACCCAACTCCTGTCTGTGTGAAGGGCTGTTGGCTCCACTCTTGCCCCACTCTTCATACCACCAGTTAGTGGGTGACGTTTGGGATCCAAGGATTTGAAGGAGCTGTGAAGGGTCTGTCCACAGGATCATTTGTTTTCTCTCTTCTCTCCTGCAGGTGACTCGGATGCTTCCTCTGTCGCTGGCATGTCATCAAATGGCTCTGCTGCTCTTGTATCCAGGTTAGTAGCTCTAAGTAGTGCACTGCAGCTTGGCATCTTTGTCTTGGTGGCAGAAGAGAGCTGTAGTGTGTGGGGAAGTGGAGTGAAGATGGCAGCCAGCTTCCCAACCAGAATGAGCTTCCTGAAGACCAAAGCTACAGACAGCAGCCTGTAGAGTGCTGAGGATGCATCCACCACAGCAAAACAGGGGTCTTAATTTCACTGCCACAGGCAGTTGCTGGGTTAGGTTTATTGGATTACATTGTGATCTTGCAGTGTCATTGCTGTGAAAAAACTCCACCTTTCTCCCTTAAAAAAAAATGCCAAAGCCGAGAGGGTTACAACAACTTAAAGGTGTCTGTGTTACAATCTCTAGCCTATGTTCCTGTGGACCAGGTTATAGGGTTTGTTGTGTAACAAACACCCTGCAAAACACAGGAGGAGATAATGCTTGGCACGCTTATTTGTTGCAAACTCCACCCCTTGTCTCTGCAGACTGGTTACTGGCTTTTACGCCCACTGCTTGTACCACATAACAGTGATGCAAATTCCTGATAACAGGATCAAGGCTCCTTCTGGAGCCATCTGATGTGCTGTGGACTAAAACCAGATTCGTGCCAAGGAATTACAATCAATATGATTTATTGCTGTTTAATAAACTTTTAATTACCAATTCTGGTATTGAAAAAAATGGCCGTATAGAAATAAACACTTAGGAAACACCCCAGCTTCCCTTCAGGCTCCTCTCTTCCTTTCTCTGATCTCCAGCCCCACTGTTGCATTTCCTCTTCAGTGAGGCAAGGGGCAGTGCAGGAGACTCTCATCAATGTGATGTGACTCCATTTTGTCTGCTGTTTCTAGTTTCCTGCACTATTGATTCATTGTCGGTTTCTTGACAGTCAGTGGTCTTTTTGGGGTCATAACCTCCTCCCGAGGACTCTCCTCTTGTTTTCTGCCTGGCAGGCAGTTTTTGCCGTCTCCTGTCTGTGGCATTGTTGTCCCCTTGTCACTGCATTTACTGCCCTCCTTTCAATATATTTTTGCAAAGGCACTGGAAACTCATTTCGTTGCTTTGTGGCAATTACAGACGGTACAGTCTCTGAGTATACATATGCATTTATGGATGTTGAGATGTAAACCAGCCTCTGTGTGACTGCATGTGTAGGTGCTCCCCATGCTGCTTTCACCTTTATCCATCTACCTCCTGCTTCGTCTCTCCTAGGAAATGCCTTGAGTGCCTGGCCCAGCCCACTGAAGATCAGGAGAAGGTGCTCAAACCTGCTCTTGTCTGCAGTTTATTCCCTAACGTGCCTCCAACCATCTACTTCAGTACTCGAGATGAGAGAGGTGAGCTGGGATGTGTTGCTATGCCATGTTCCAGCATCCTGGATCTCCTCTGGCTGTTGTATGCTAGTTCCGCAAAGAGGATTACATACCCTCCTTGCAGGCCCAGTGGGTGTGCAGCAGAACATAAGAAGTGTTGTATCTAATGAACATACTGTGTTTGGTTTCCTTCTGTCATTAACTTTTTATCTTCTTAGTGGAAAAGCTGCCTTGGGAGCAGAGGAAGCTGCTGCGATGGAAAATGTGCACGGTCACACCAAATATCGTGAAGCAAACCATTAGCAGATCTCACTTCAGAGTCAGCAAAAGTAAGTTGTGGGAGGCTGGCATCATCTGATACGTCGTGTCCTCCCTCGCCTCCAGCTCGTGGGTGTGAGAAGGCAGACTGCCTGCGAAGAGCAGAACAGGAGCGATATAGGCTTGGCACTGCAGGATGCTGTGTTCCTGCTTCTGCCTGTCCAGCCTGCGATATTTGAACTTATGGAGTCCAGGCGGAGCCCGGTCTCCCTCTTGGCTTGTCATTAGTATGAGCCACAAGGGCGTATTCCTTGCCCATCTGGAGCGGTATGTGGGGCAGCAGAGCTGCACTTTGGCTTGCTTTAGCTGTGCCTGTAGGTGGTGCTGGCACTCTGAGGAGGCTAACATTCTTCTGGTGCCTGCACCGGCACCACTGCCCCTCGTCCCCGTCTACTGAGGAAGAAGCTGTCCTTGACTCTGACCGTAACTGGGGAATTCACTGAGTTGGGATCTTGGTACTGAAGAGATGTGCGGGAGAGGGCTGGGAATGCACTGAGTGTTCAAAGTTGAGATCTGTACTCTGGCGCGTGATCTCCTAATGGTATTAACAGGACTCCTGTGTGTATCAGGAGACCTCTGCTCAGTTCATTTTGAGGCAATAATGAGACATGTAGGGTAGACCAAAGCAGAGAATATCTTGCAATCCTACGCATCCCTCTGCAGGGCAGAGCTGATTAGCTAACTGCTTCGCTCTCCTGCTGGAAAACAGGAAGGTAAGGGTGTTCGGGGGTTAAATCTGTTTCTCTCACTCTCTTTCTGCCCAGATCCTTGCACCAGTCCTTCTTGTGGGCATATGACCACCCCCCCCCCCCCCCCCCCCCGGGGGTCATATCCCTCTCACAGCCCTTGGCTTGGCAGCTTTGCAGTGCTAGTGTGACTGCTTTGTGCTCTTGCTGTGCACTATCTCTGGCACCCTTCTACTAGCTCCAGGATGCTTTTGGGTTGAGAGGGTGTTGTGGATGGCGGGGTGCTCAGTCACGGATTATTGTTTTTCCTGTAGAAAGCAATGACTGGTTGGGTTGTTGGGGCCACCACATGAAGTCCCCTGGCTTCAGAGCCATCAAGGAGCACCAGAAGGTAGGAGATGTTTTGTACTGACTTCCTTTATTTGTGTGGAGGGTGCTGGGATCAGTTTGGGTGCCTTCCCTTCAGGGCCAGGTGTTTGCTGTGCAGGCTGTCCTTGCAGTGTCCCTTTAGCTGTGTAGCAGCTGGTATTTCTGTTCTGGGAGATGAGCCCAAGAGGCAGGCACACATGGGAACTGGGTGAACATCTCTGCTGTGAGCAAGAATCCTGTCTTCACTTGTGGCTTTGTCTAACCACAGTTATTGTTGTTCAGAGTAATCCTTCCACTGACAGAGCTGAGCCAGTGCTGGGTTCAGAGAGGATTTATCCCCTGGCCAGGGAGTGACATGGAGAGGCAGGGGCATCTCACAGGATCTGGGTTCCTTTTCAGCTAAACCACTTCCCTGGTTCATTTCAAATTGGGAGAAAGGACCGTCTGTGGCGCAACCTGTTGAAGATGCAGACTCGCTGTGGGAAGAAGGAGTTTAATTTCTTCCCCCAGTCCTTCATCCTGCCCCAGGACATCAAATTACTCAGGAAAGCGTGGGAGGAAGGAGCTAGCCGCCAGAAATGGATTGTGAAACCAGTAAGGGAAAAGCAGCACTTGGCACCCTATCCCAGCATAGCTGCAAGGAGAAGATCTGATCTATTCTTGTTTGTTTTGCAGCCAGCATCAGCAAGGGGCATTGGTATCCAGGTTATCCACAAATGGAGCCAGCTACCTAAAAGGAGGCCACTGCTGGTACAGAGGTGAGAGAAAGAAAGCAAAGTTAACAGGCAGCCTAGGACCTCCTAGTGTCTTGTCTCAGACCAGATCTGGGCAGTTGTCAATACCCAGCAAAGCAGAAGCATCTGGTTTGTGTCTGGACATTTCTGCAGGCTCAGCATAATGGTGCTGCTGGAAGTGTGGCTCCGTCAGCTGTAGCTGGGTTTGCAGGGATGCTGCTGTTTCTCTGTAAAGATTTAAGGTCTTGGGTATAAACTGTGTGGAAGAGCTTTCCTTGCTCTCATTTTGACTGCACTGCACTTAGGTTGGAAATGCTATGCAAAAAGTTTTCACCCCGTCTCCAAGTTGATGCCTGTTTTTGCCATGCCTTCTGAGGTGGGGCCAAGAGGTGCTCTTGCATGCAGAAATGGTAACTCTGCTGGTGCTTGCTTCTTTTGCAGATATCTGAACAAACCCTACCTCATTGATGGGAGGAAGTTCGACCTGAGGATTTACGTGTACGTCACTTGTTACGATCCCCTCAGGGTCTACCTGTTCAAGGATGGATTGGTTCGCTTCGCTAGCTGCAAGTAGGTTGTACAACGGTGGTACAGGGGGTCTTCCTTGTTCAGCCACTTGTGACTCTGGCACCCACTTCAGCTTGGGCAGGAGGCCGTCACACTGTATAGTGGATGCTCAGAGCTCTAGCTTGCTTGCTGAAGGAGCAGTCTTGAAACACACAGGTTCACTGCAGGCGAAAGGAAATGTGAGAGGATGTTTTGTTAATCCACCTTTCCCAAGACGAGGTCAGCTCAGGGTAAAGCATTGCTTGAAATGTGCAGTCAGTGCTTCAAGTGGATGCACCAGAAATTGAGATATTTCATCCACTTTTGACTATATTGCCTTGTGCTGCTGCAGTACCGTCACTGCTTTTGCCCAGTGACGCTCTGGTCTTTTTTTTATGACTGTGAAGGTGGGATTGCATCCCTCAGACCCAGGGCTGCCTGTTCTGTGCCTCATCCTTTGTCCTCCCAGCTCTGGGTCTGTGGGACAGAAATCGTGGAGGCAGCCTTGTTCCAGGCCCCCTGGGAAAGGGCAGCAGCAGAGCTGGTGTGCAGCCAAACAGAAGGGTGGTATCTGAGAACAGAGCTGCTTGCACCATGGGCCAGGAGGCAACCCATTCAAGCTGGCTGCTTGTGCTGCTACCATTTCCTCTAGGTACTCCTCCTCAATGAAGAGCCTCAGCAACAAGTTTGTGCACTTGACCAATTACAGTGTGAACAAGAAGAACACCGAGTACAAGTCCAACTTGGATGAGACTGCGACTGCGTGCCAGGGACACAAGTGGTAGGTGCTGTGAGGGGGGATCTTTCAATGCACAGTGTCAGCTCTTTCTGTTCTCTGTTAAGTCAGCCTTTTTTCAGTATTACTACCCAAAACTGGAAGGTGTTTTCTGTATCATCTGCTTCTGCCAGGGAAAATGGGGACAGCAGAGTAATTTTAATTATCAGGACATGGTATTGAGGAACGGTGGTGCTGTTTCTGGCCGTTTCAGAAGAAGGCTGTGGTCTTGCAAAAGTTTCTGCTCCCTGCTGTCCCATCAGTGGTCTGATCCAAGTAGTTAGGCACTTGTCTCTGATTCCAGAGTGATGTTTAAACTCTTTTAAAAATAGTGCAGGGTAGAGTTCTCAATTTGTGGGCCTGGGCTGGCCTTTTTCACTTCAAAGGGAGCTGTGGAGAGTGATTTGGTGTAATAAAATTGCATTCTTATGTGTAGACCTGCTCAGTAGTCTGTTCTTCTCTGAGTACATTGAGAAGGGTCTGCTGTCCCCCAGCATTTGGAATCCTGTGGGACTGAGTTCATGTGTTTTTTGGTACCACCATGCAAGTCAAAACTGGCTGCTCCCACATTAAAGATGAGTGGCTGTAATCAACTCCGTCTTGTATACAGGAAGCCTGACCTTTGGATTCCTGGCCATTAGCCACACAGTCTCATTTAAGCAACATCTGAGCATCCTTGGCTTAGCGTCAGTGTAACTTGCAGCACTTGGTGTGGTGTGGGAAACTCCTATAAAAGCACAAACACTCTTCCCCCACCATCCTTCTTGCCACATTTATGAAAAAAAAATTTCCACCCTCAAAGCTTCAGTGAAATGGCTGTAGCTAAATGACTTTTGGGGGTCCTGATGGATTCCTGGTGAGCTGCTTCACAGCACTCCAGAGGAAGGCCTGCAAGAAGGGGAGGTTTGCTAAGGACACGAAGGGGGAGGGAAGAGAAGATCTGGAGCTGACGTACCATGCTCATGTGCTAATTTGGGACTTACTACTCCAGTACTGGGACAGTCTATGACAGATTTATAGTTCTGGTAGCTTGGTCCTGCAAAAACAGGGGCCAGGATGGGGAAAATTGCAACCAGGAGTGGAGTGGTTTGAGAATGGCAGAAGGATGCTCTGTTCAGGAGAAGTGGAGATACATCCCTTAGCTTCCTGCTAAGAGCCTTGCCAAGGCTCCCTACTGCTGTTTTCACTTCCCTGGCAGGGCAGGGCTGGACAGCAAGGGGCTACAAAACCATCTCTTTTGCTTTCTGTGTCCCAGGGCACTCAAAGCTCTCTGGAATTACCTGAACCAGAAGGGAGTTAACAGTGAGGCCATCTGGGAGAAGATTAAGGACATCGTTATCAAAACCATAATTGCGTGAGTCCTGGTGCCCCTTGTTCTGCTCCTGGCTGAAGGGTGCACCCCTGGCCCCTCTGGCTTTTCAGCCCCTCTCAGTCTGGTCCTTTGGCTCCAAATCTGGTGTGTGCTGCCACCACTGCTGGTTTCAGTCTCTCTCTCTAAATCCTTTATTATGTCCTGTTAGCTGTGTTCTTGCTGCTGTAGCTGTAAGGTATGAATAGACCTAATACTTCCTGGATCCACCTGCGGTGTAGGGGGGGAGGACCAGGAGGGTGTAGCATACATGGTACTCTGCCTAGCTTGCACCCACTGCACCACTTGTGCAGGATGCTTCAGAATAAAGGTCCCTTGGTGCTGGCTGAATCTTCTATTCGGAAGTGGATCCTGTCTGACAGAGGCCTGGGTTGGGGGGTTGCTCAGGATCCCATATTGGATTAATATGCAGTGCAGCAGCTTGCAGGCTGGTTTTGGTCTTTCAGCCCATCCATTCCCACAGCATGTGGCTGTGTGCACTCTCTGAGTTGGCAACATGCTGTGAACAGTCAGGTCTCTGCTGCCTGTCTGTTGGAAATGAGCATTTTCTCTTGGCTTGCAGATCTGAGCCGTATGTGAACAGCCTGGTGAAGATGTACGTGCGCCGGCCATACTGTTGCCATGAGCTCTTTGGGTTTGATATCATGCTGGATGAAAACCTCAAGCCCTGGATCTTAGAGGTCAACATTTCCCCAAGGTAAAGCAGCTTTTCCTTCGAAGTCTGTCTCTGGGCCAGCAGACATCAGACTTTCTTTTACTATAAAGTAATCCTGACCTATGTTGTCCCCTGCACTGAAAGACTGCTTTGAAGACTCCCGCTCCCAATTGCAGGAATCAAAGTCGGAGCTATCTACAAAAGCAGCATCCATCCATCCATAGCTTAGAAGCCTGTGCTGGGCATGCCTCAGCTAGAGCCAGGGAATAGTACATTTAAAAGAAAAAAAAAAAAGACCAAAGAAGGAATGTGTCATGTAAGGAATGGGTGACGGCAGAGATTTGTGTGGGCAGAAGTGCTTGGCAGCTCTGCTGCCTCATGCACCATTCATTCCTCTCTTGCTTGTTCCCCAGCTCCACCTGGCCGTGTGGTCTCAGCTATTCAGGCAGGGCTGGGATCTGTGGTGTGCCTGGGCACAGCCTGTCCTGCCTGTTAGAGTTGGACGGGCATGAGCTGGACACAGTACGGATCACAGGCTGGGCTGTAGGGATGGATTTGCCGATTTCCAGCAACCCTCTGGGTGGAGGGACAGAAACAGACCATTTTTGGTGGGGAGTCCTGAGGGACACTCCAAAGGGAGTGATCTCAGGGCCATGGGGCTAAGAACCTCCGTTCTAGCACTCAGACTTCTGTGATGTTTCTTTCCTCCAGCCTTCACTCCAACTCCCCTCTGGACGTGAGCATCAAGGGACAGATGATCCGGGACCTGCTTAACCTTGCTGGCTTTGTTCTGCCCAGCACAGACAGCGTAGCCTCAAGGCCTCAGACTAGAACTGATTTCACCTGCAGGTCAGCCCCATTCTCTTTCAGGGGAGAAGGGCAAAGCAAGCTTTTCTCTTGGAGGATTTCATTTGGGGGCTGCTCTCAGTGCAACAGATACTGGTTTCTGTGCTGTCAAGAGCCTGTGCTTGCTTGTCCTTCGGCTGGATGTCTGAGGGACTTGCATTATTGCCTGGGTATCTGGTTCCTGCAGTCTCCTCAAGGAAGGATTTATGCCTGATTTACAAGACCATAGTTGGAAGTGAGAGCAGGCCAGGGTAATTCATGCTTGCTCTGCAGTTAGTCAAGTCCTCCTTCCCCCTGCCAGAACTAGCATGATGCTGAGCTGCGCTGCCTCTCCATCTGCTTTGAGGGCTGGCTGGCTGTGTTGGGGCTGGATCTGCTTACCTCATCCCCCAGAGCTGACATGCTGCCGACTTGAGCAAGAAGAGCACCTGTTATTTTGCAAAGGATAGAGCAGTCTGTTCCTTAAGCAGAATTACAGGTGTCAGAGGAGGTAGACCTGTGGTTGTGGGTGTACAGTCTTGTCTTGCAAAAAATGAATGCTTTTTTGCATAAGGCTAATTTCTGGGCATGTGTGCACCCAAGCCCCTTTTCTTCACCACAGCTTGGGCTTTTACTGGTTTCAGACCTTGTGCTGTGGGAAAAGGAACCAGCCCTGCTCTGCAGCAGAGTGGTTGCTATACATACACTACTGAAGGGACAGCTTGCTGGGTTGAGCACCAGTACACGGTGATGTCTGGGCACGAAAGAAGATGGGACTCCTGCCCTCTGCCTGCTCTGTGCCTTCAGCAGAGAGAGAGGCTTGGAGCACGGGCCCATTCCAGCCCAGGGAGCTCTTGCCAGCTCATCTGTGGCACTTTGATCACAGGCTCATTTGCAGATTGCGACTGAGGTGATGAAGGGCAGGTGCCCTTGGAGGAACCTGCAGAGGATTAACCAGATCCTTAACATGGTTCAGATGATGCATTACCAGAGTTCCTGCATCCAGGGACAGGCTTGCTTACTGTATCTCCTGCCCTGGAAAGGATGTGAGAGGGTTTTTTTGTTTTTTATTTCTTTTTTTTTGCATGTGGGCATAATTCCAGTAGATCTGTGTGTTCTCAAGAACCATGCAGTGCAGCCTCAGGGCTCTGTTTGGATCTCTGCACTACTAATCATCATTGTGGCAGCAGAACAAGTTAGCTGTGTTGATGTAAGTGTTAAAAGGTGTTGGGCAAGTATCTCCCAGCCTCTGGCATCCTCAAATGGTTCATTTGGGTGCTTAGAATAATTGAGATGCTTGCTGGTCAGATCGTACAAAAGGCCAGGGTTTCCCATGGCGTGTGGAACTGGAGATGCATTTGAGTATTGGGAATTCTTGGATAATGCGTGAATGCATTAATCCCCCAGTGTTCCTCTTTCTTGTACAGTACCAGTACTGAGTAGAAGTACACCCAGGCCTAGTGTAGTTAGGGAGCTGCATCTCAGGTGGGATATAAACCTGAGGTCTGTCCAGGCTTCAAGTGCTCTGAATCAAGTCACAGTGCATTTCTGGCCCTTTTTCATTCTGTGTGGGCGGGAGGTGATTGTTAATGTTTTCGGTGAAGGAGCACTGTAGGGCCTGAGCAAGGAGCTGGCAGGATCTTCCTTGTTGCCTTACTCACATCCTACCTGGATCCCCATGCTGATGCATCACTGATTCCAGAAATAGTGAAGTCCTTGGAGGAAGCATTCTGTCTTTGATGGCATCTTCCTGAGGATGTCATGCTGAGAGGAGCCTTGCAACATCAGGACTTTGCTTTGATTACTTAAATATTCTACTGCCTTTTTGTGTTCTCAGTCGGGGCAGTGCTTTGAAGGAGAAGCCCAGACCAACCTCTGAGTGTTTCACAGCAGAGAAGTTGAAGAAGGCCTATTACTTGACACAGAAGATACCTGATCAGGTATGACACAACAGTCCCTGGCACTGAAACTGCCAGAGTACTGCCAAGCCACCGTCTCAAACAATTCCATATTTGTCTCAGTCCCGTTTCCTGATTGTACCTCTATGTGGAGACACCCAGATGGTGGGGAGCACCTGGGCTTCAGCAGGTCGCAGGGTTGCAGAAATAAGTCAGGTTTGCGTAAGCTGTTGCTACCCTGACTCATATTTGCACTGAAGTGGACATGTGCTGATGGGAGACAGTACCCACTGGTCCCCAGATAGGGTCTGAGCACTGCCTCTTCTTAATGTCTCTGTGCAGCTCTCACTGCATTTGCCGGTTGACTGCATGCGGTTTAGCTGGGACACTTCCCTTGTGTGCAGCATTACAGGCTCTGTAGCAAAGACTGAGTGGCAGAAGTGGAGTTCTTGTCCGCTCTCGGAAGCACTGATGGCAGCACTGAGTTTAGATTCCTTCGTTTTGCAAGTGGCCTGTGTCCCAGAGATCTCAGGCTTGTGGAGACCTCTTCCTGGAAGGGTTTGCAGAGTGGGGAGGTGGAAAAGGGAACTGAAAAAACATAGTTCGTTTTTCCCTGACCCTGAGATACTCTTGTCTGCAGGATTTTTATTCTTCTGTCTTGGACATCCTGACCCCAGATGATGTTCGCATCCTGGTGGAAACAGAGGATGAGTATTCCCGGCGTGGGCAGTTTGAGAGGGTGTTTCCCACCCACATCTCCATGCGCTACCTGCGCTTCTTTGAGCAGCCTCGGTACTTCAACATCCTGGTGACCCAGTGGGAGCTTAAGTACTACTTGAATAAAAACAAAGGTAACCACCATCTGAGAGCTGGCACGGTTACCTGAGTCAGGCAGGCTGCCTGCCTGAGGTTGTGGGAGACTTCTGACCTATGCATTTTGAGAAGGAGATGCCTGCCTCCGCGCTCCCCGTAGGAAATATGTTCCCCTCTCAGAATACTTCAGATGCTTATTCTGAGTCGATCATAGATCTGGTGCTGTGTTTACCAGCACAATTGAGCATTTCCAGGTTCCTTAGGATATCCTAGTCCACAGCTAAAGCAGCCTGGATTCTGCCTTCACCCTGCGACTCTGGCCTCTTATTCCATATCTATGCCTTCTTTTGAGGAAGGAACAGCTTGAGTCACTGCGGTTTGTCCCTTACAGGTGTTTTGTGAAGTGAAGGCAAAATTAGGTCTGTTTAGTGAGTCTACTGCTGCGTTCTAACCTATGAAATAGCGCCAGCATGCAGGCAGGAGAAAGGAGCATTTTTCTGAAACACAGGAAATCTAGCTCTTATCTCCGCTTTTCCAGGACACTTCTGCATTCCAGCAAAAAGCGTCTTCTAGTGAAGTTTGCTGGGCCAGAACATTTCCTTCCTACTCAGGGCGATCCTCATCAGGGCAGTAGGAGGGGCTGTTCAGGAAACAAAACTGAGTTGTAGTGTGAGATGTTAGAGAACACAGAGAGAGCCTGTGGCTCAGGGCTCTCCTTCAAGCCCTTGCCTTAGCTGGAGGGGTTTCTGAAGGAGCCGACCCTCCACTGAGATGACTGTATGTGCTCCTAATGTGACTTTACATAATGCGCAGCCCCAACAGAAATAAAAATAGAAAACAGAAATAAAAAAAATGGGGTGGGGGGTTGGGAGGAACAGCTTTTGTCACTCTTCAGTGGTATTTAAGCTAATATCAAAGGGGTCAGTAACTGTCTTTCACAGAGATAATAACCTCGTAGCCCTCTCCAGCTGTGCTGTCAGCATGTGTCATTCTTTGCCTCGCTAATGCCTTTTCTGGATGCTCTTCTGTCAGTTGGAAGAAAGACCCTGTCATCGTCTTCACTGAGGTGCTGCCCAGAACTCTGCTACTCAGACTGAGCCCTGGCTTGGTGCTCCAGCATCCTCCTGGCAGCCCAGCAAACAGCTCTACCCCTTTGCTGCCTTTTATCTATGAGCAAAACCCAGCCTCTGCCCCCTTCCTGTTCACATCCATTCCTCACAGCCCTCATCTCTCCCTGGCCAGTAAGTTCAGAGCTTTGTCTGGCGCCCGGAGCTGGGGCAGGGCTGCCCAGCTGTCCTGCTCCTCTCAATCCCCAACACATGGGTTTTTTCCAGGGTCCTGGGGCATGCTGAAAGGTCACTGAGGAGCACAGTTTGGGTAGCAAGGGTTCCTCCTATAGCCAGAGCTGGTATCGTATAACAAAGCACAGTAACCCCAGCTGGAGAGCATCAAGTTCCTGGCCATTGCTCTGCTGGTTCATGAATCTCAAGGCACCTTAGCCTCAGCTGTGCCAGGAATGGAGCCCAGGTCTTGGCCCATACTGAGCTGTGTGTGCTTGCCTGGCCTGGATGTTTCTGGGCAGGGAGGAGATGATGCAGTTGGTAGATGGTGTGCAAGAAGGAAGCTACCTGAGATGCTGTCCTCTGGGAAAGGAGCTGGTGACCACAGAGCTGCTCTACATCTGCACTGTAGGAACTTTCACCACTGCAACCCAGATCAGGTGCTGCTGTTGGCAGGCGCCAGGCTCAGGGGACTGCCGGTCTGGTCCAAATCAGCAAATCCTGTGCTGCCCCAGTTTCCCTGTGTAGCTGAGCCTGCTGCTCGGTGTGTCTGGCTCCTTGGGAGGAAGGCAGGCACTGCAGCAGCCCACGTGCTGGCATTCAGCGGTGTTTGCTCATACATAGGGTGAATGCCCTTGGTTTACCCCGTGTTTGCTGGGGCTCAGGCATGCGTTCAAGTTGTTACTGCATGGTTAACTCCATGCAGCATTTTTTGCGTTCCCCAAGCTGGGGGAGATGTAGCTGTCTATGAGCTTCCCAATTCATTCTTGCTTCTTGTTTGTTCTGTCACCTCCCAGGTCTGGAGCTACTGAAGAGATGGTGTGTCAAAGGCTACCACACTGGGGCAGGGACGGATTTGGCCCAGATGGTGAGCATAGCTATGGATAAGCTAGGGAAAGGTTCCTGTGAGGAGGGTGGCAGAGAGCCTGTGAATCTGTGGGTTGTCTGATTCAGGAGCTCTTTCTGCTTGTTCCACTTTCAGTGCCTCCTGCCCTACCTGTTTGTGCTGTTCTTCCCTCTCTGCTAAGGCCTCCAGCAGTCTGGAAAAACCCATATTTCTTTGTCTCTCACACTAATGTAAAATCTGCGCAGTAGATCAAATTGCAACCACTTTGCATCCAAAAATTGTTGGGCATAATGGGCACAGCCTGACATATTTAGCATCCGGCCTGCCCTTTATTCCCCTTGGTGAGGGAACAATCTCCGTCTGTCACTCCTGTGCCTTAGAGCAGGCTGATCCAGTGGAGAAACCCACTCTTATGACCTCAGGATGCTCTGTTCCCACTTACAGCAGAGGCATTCATTAAGCAGGGAGTGAAGACTGCTCTGTTTGCTATTCTGGGAACAGTCTGGTGGCAGTGATGATGCGCAGCAGTGTGAGGCTGTTGAAGCTGAAGCACAGTAGGGCAGCCTACAGCAGATCCCAGCCTGTTCTCTGGGCACTGTAGGTTGGAGGGTTTTGTCGTGGCTTAAATAGCCTTTTGGTTGTCTTTCTTTCCTCCTGCAGTGGTCATTGCCAAAGTCCTTCTTCCTCCAGAAAAGCAGCGTTCAATCAAATGGCTTCAGTAAACTGGAACTGGACAGGCTGGGGTGAGTTTTCCCTGGCTGGGATGTGCAGTGTGGCTTTGGGACTGGTGTCCAGAGAGAGCTGGCTACAGGAAAAGCAGCTTTGTTTCAGGGGAGAGAGAAAGTGGTTGGCTTACAGGGTCTGAGGCCAGCATCTCATTTATGGAGTGCGACTGGTAGGGCTGGCATAATGTCTACAAGACTGGGCTTGTCTCCTTGGCACTGTATGCCCTGCTCAGGTGGTGCAAGGCCCCGGAACAGCTGGAGTGGATGATGTCCTCGACCATGACAGCCACTTCCCAGACATGCTGACAAGATGTGTCCCACAGGGACCTGCACCACCTTGATGGAGAGCAGAGGCTCCGCCCCAGTGTAGGGCTTAGGGAGCAGCAAGGTCTGTGGGGCTGCTGTGCTCTGCCAGCCTCGCTGAATGAAGTTGGGCTGCAGGGTGGGTGCCACTGGCCTGGGCAGCTTGCTGCAGAGAGATACAAGACTGTGGTTCCACTGAGTGAGCCAAATGGAGTGCAGGCATACCCCTGGCCTCTGGAGTTAAGGGAAAGGAGATCTTGTGCCTAGTCAAGAATGTGGTTGGGTTTTCATGCAGCCAGGGAGACCAACCCCTGACCCTAATATTTCTCCTTGCAGCAACCTCCTCTCACCAAACAATGGAGACCTTGTGAAATGCCTGGAGCCCAACCCTGCTCAGAGCTTACCTCTCAACAAATGCACTGCTGGAGCTGACCAGAAACCTGGTGGCTGCCTCTCAGACGCTGCCCTGGTGCTGTGAGCAGGCAGCTGCCTTCCCTGGGGACACCTCAACCTACCTCAAAGGAAGAGATGGAAGCTGGCTCTGGAGCTCAAGTCCTGTGAAGCGCCCTGCACTGCAGACTTGCCAGTGGGCTGTTCCTGGAGAGAGCTGTGTGATTCAGTTTTTAAAACAAATGGCAAAACCTGGCCGAGTTGGGTTTGTGACTGTTGTTCAAGCCTGATGCGGTGATGGTTTCCTTGTTGGCGTAGGATCTGGCTGAGTTGGGCATCAGTTCCCTCTCTCCTTCCCTCACCAGTATGGGTTGAACCCCTCCTTGCCTGTGTTGCTTTGCACTAACCCTGAGCCCCAGAGAGCCAGCAGAGTTGTCTGTTCCCCGCTCACTGCAGGCCAAGGCAGGGGAGGGCCAGCTACTGCTCTGCTCTTCTGGAAGGAGCAGGGCTTGGGCCTTCCAGCTCGTGGGTTTTTATTCTATCTGAGTACTTATGCCCTCATCCTCTGGCTTCTGCCCACTACTGTCCCAAGCCCTGGACTGGCTCCCAGTTACAGTGGGTCTGGGGAGGGAGCAGCCCTTCACTGCGTTTGGCTCTGTCGTACCCTGCAGCGTGCACACTGGGGACTGCAGATGAGTGCTACTCTCCTGCTCTCTATTTTTCCCTTCATTTCTCAAGAATTTCCATTAAACTTTTGCACATGGCTGCTTTTGTGCCCTCTCTGTCTCATCACACCTGGTGGACCCTTCTGTGGTGAGGGCATAGTGGGTGCTTGGATGGGGTGCCCTGGGACTGGGGCTTGCAGAAAGCCCTTCCCTCTCCTTTCCCCGCAGCCCCCCATGCCCGCAGCAGGCCCTGTTTTCTGGTCTCCTTGGTGACAATCTCATCGCTCCTCGGCTTCTCTCCAGCACCTGAAAATAGCCACCGAAAGTGGAGATGCCTGCTGCCAGCACTGCTGCCGTGGCCAGGCTGGAGCCAGGCTGCCCCGCTCGGGGCTGGACGCCTACATCTGCAGGCCAGTATCACACGGCAGTGAGGCAGCCTGGGGGGGACCCTTGTGCCACCCCAGCACCACTGGCTCATGCCCAGCCCTGAGCCTCCAACATCATACCTCTTTTTCTCCCTGCCTTTGGGTAGTGCCTTTCTTCTAGCTCTCAGAGTAGCTCTCTTTGCTCCTGGCACCCCATACAACGTGCATGGGGGTGCTTGCAGCCACCCATGCATCTCATGGGTATTTTGGGAAGCTGTCGGCTGTGATTTAAAATCATCTGCCTAGCACCCTTGTGGGGGCCCATGGCCCTGCTCCCTGCTATGACCAGGGTCCAGCTGTCCCCTGGGGTGAGCTGGAGCCACCCTGTCTCTATGGTCGGCCATGGGTCTGCTCGCCCACGGCCACTACAGGGCTGTCCCGGCAGTGGGCCAGGGCGATATTTGAACCTTCCTGAAATAGAAATGGAGCTGGGAGCAAGCATGGGGTGGGAGGGGGTGGCCCAGTGGGGTAAGGGAAGAGGTTTTTGGGCTGGTGACGTGAGATCTGGGGGCTGGGAATAGGCTGGATGGCAGCTGGACCCCAGGATGGGCTGTGGCATGGGGACAAAGCACCCAGCCAAGCTGTCCCTGTGTCCCATACTGTGCTGGCTGCCACTGGGGCCGCCTATCATTCAACATCCCGCGGTACATGCAGTGCTGTACCCCTGCTCCTGCTGCAGCAGCTGCATTCTGGTGGTGCTGAGTCCCACCCTGTGTGAGAAAGAGTTGGTGGGCTGGGGATGGCTTTTCCTCCTCTGGCCATCCATCCATCCCCCGTGTCCCCAGGTGCAGCAGGTGCTGCAGGCTGAGATGACGGGGTGACACTGTGGGTGCTGCCCGGTGGCGGTGGCCCCCCCCCGTTGGTGGGGGCATGGCTGGCATTGCTGAGTGACACCCTATCTGCCAGGCCCCGGCCGGCCGCACGCCCAGAATAGCAGCGCTGTCCTGCAGTCAGCATGGAGCAACTCTCCAGCCCTGCCGCTCCCCAGGTACCCTGAGGACGGGTGGGGGGCCAGGCTTGGTGGCCCCCACTTGGGACCGGCCACACTGGGTGGGGGGTTTGTGGCACCTTTTCTATGGGTGGATCGGTGTGGGGACAAAGACATGGGGCACAGTGCGATCCACCTGCCTGCCCCTGCCGTCCCCAGCTGCTGGGGAATGATTGGGGTGGGGGGCATTTGTGTAAGGTCACCTCCCTGCCAGGGCAGCTCTGGCCTCCTTTGAGAGCGATCCATGTGGCTTTGTTGTTGTAGGGTGGCATGTAAACATTGGCTCGGCTGCCAGCTCTGCCCATGGTGCGTGTTGCTTTGTTATGGTAGGGTCTCCTGGGGGACTGATGGGAGCACGGGGCCAACCGGCTGGTTCTGATTGTCCCCGCTCCTGCCTGGGCTGCCCCTTTGTTATTATAGGGTCTCCCAGCGTGAGGCTGGGTGTACCTAGCCCCGTGTGGCAGGTGGGGCTGGCAGGGCTCTCAGCATCAGAGGAAGTTGGAGTGGGATTTACACCTTGGGGACCAGAGGAGGGAAAGGAAGGGCACGGGGTTGTCTTGGCTGGGACAGTGATAGGAGCACTGTATGTTCTGGCATCCCACGCCTTGCACCTGGGATTCTCTAGGAGCAGACAACTGTCCCAGTGGGGCCTATGCTGGCACAAGGAGCTCTCTGGGGCTGCACCCAGGGGGAACCAAGCGGTGAGGTAGGGGTAAGGTGGGCAGGCTGCTGCTGACCCCCCTCTCCCCTCCCCGGTCTCTGTATGCCCCTGCAGATGGTGCTGCTGGATGCTGCTGCCCGCCCCGTGGAGAAAGGTGGGTAGCAGGCAGGGGGACGAGTGCTGCATAAATGGATAACAGGTGGGGCTGGCTCACTCATGCAATGAGTGAATAAGCCCTTGGCCTGCTTGGGAAGCCCATGTCACCCCACTCAGCTTCTTCCAGGCTGAACAGCTGCTGTGCTCTGCACTGCCTCTGTCCCTGCAGGGTGGGGTCTGGGGGTTCTGCTGGCCCCAGCAACACCCGCCAGTGTGGGGGCACTGAGACCTGACAGCTCAGCTCATTGCTGGGGCAGGTGTGCCCACAGGGTTCCCAGAGGCGCTACATCCCAGGGGGGAAGAGGAGGAGGAGGAAAAGCAAAAAGGTTCCGGACCCGTCACTTTCACACTGGGCAATGAGATCCTGGGGCTGGAACCCGACAACAATTTCCAGAGCCCCGACGCTGAAGTCTACATGCACTTCATGAGGAGTCACTGCTGTTACGATGCTGTCCCTACCAGCTGCAAGCTTGTTGTCTTCGACACCACGCTGGAGGTGAGACCACAAGGATCGCTGGGGACAAACTGTGGGTGGTCCTTGGTGTTCTCCTGACCTGCTCGCTGCTCTGCTGGCAGATCAAGAAGGCTTTTGTGGCACTGGTGGCCAACGGGGTGCGAGCAGCCCCGCTGTGGGACAGCAAGATGCAGAGCTTTGTGGGTGAGTGCCAGGGCAGCAGAGGAACTGCTATGGGATGTGGGCAGTGTGAGCAGCCCCATGTCTCCACAGGGATGCTCACCATCACCGACTTCATCAACATCCTGCACCGCTACTACCGCTCGCCCCTGGTGAGTGCTGCGGACTGTGAAGGGCATGGTCCTGCACTCAGGGTGATGGGAGGGATGCTGGGGAATGAGGCAGCCCTTAGCCATGCCACCCTGAGTAGGGCATCTCCCTGTCCTCAGGTCCAGATCTATGAAGTGGAGGAGCACAAGATCGAGACGTGGAGAGGTAGAAGCTGGGGGTGATGGGGGATGGGCTGGGGACATCATGCTCAGGGTGGGGGTGGCTCTAGGAGTGTGGGACATCACTTGCAGCTCTCTCCCTTTGCAGAGGTGTACTTGCAGGGATCCTTCAAGCCACTGGTCTACATCTCCCCGAGTGATAGGTGAGCTCCTGTCCAGGGGGGAGATCTGGCAAGACCCCCACCCGGGGGTGGGCACCATCTCAGGGCACCGGGGGGCTTCTGGGCACAGCCACATCCCCCCACCTGCAGCCTCTTCGACGCCGTCTACTCCTTGATCAAGCACAAGATCCATCGCCTGCCTGTCATTGAGCCCATCTCAGGCAACGTGCTGCACATCCTCACCCACAAGCGCATCCTCAAGTTCCTCCACATCTTCGTGAGTACGAGGTGGAACGGAGATGGGGCAGGACCCTGGGTCTGTCACCGCGGGGTGGGGTGTGTGCATGTGTGCTCATGTGCACTGCCCGCTTCAGGGCTCCACCATCCCCAAGCCACGCTTCCTAAAGAAAACAGTGCAGGAGCTGTGTGTCGGCACCTTCCGTGACGTGGCCGTCGTGCCTGAGAATGCTCCTGTGTATGCTGCTCTGGAGATCTTCGTGGACCGCCGTGTCTCTGCTCTGCCCGTTGTCAATGCTGCCGGTATCCTATAGCTCCTACCCTATGCCAACCCCAACATCCCCTCCTGCCATCCCCTCCTCACCCCCTGCTCTGTCTCCTTGCAGGTCAAGTGGTTGGGCTCTACTCCAGGTTTGATGTCATTGTGAGTACTGAGCGTGTTGGCATGGCCATGGTGGCATGTGGGAGCGCATCCCAAGCATCGCCATCCCTCCTAGCACCTGGCAGCCCAGAAGACCTACAACAACCTGGACATCAGCGTGCGGGAGGCACTGCGGCAGCGCACCGTGTGCCTGGAGGGGGTCCTCACCTGCTACCCCCACGAAACCATGGAGGACATCATTGACCGCATCGCCGAGGAGCAGGTGAGCGGCAGGGGCGCATCCCTTCCATCCATCTGTGCCATTCCCTGCTTGCTGCCTACCTGTGATGCTCTGCACCCACAGGTCCATCGCCTGGTTCTGGTGGATGAGAACCGGTACCCGCGGGGCATCGTCTCCCTCTCTGACATCCTCCAGGCCCTGGTGCTCACTCCCGCAGGTATCGATGCTCTTAACTCTTAGCCCGCGACGCTCCATCTTTCTCCATTCGCACCCTCCATTTCTCTCCACTTCAGGTAGGCGCTGCCCCTCTGCCACTGCAGAGCTGGCCAGGGAGGGGGGTCTGGGGACACTGAGGGTGCCCAGGTGGTGACAGTGGGACCAAGGTGACGGCTGTCCCAGGGTCTCTAGGCGGGATGCAGGCTGTGCAGCTCTTAGGGCTGGGCGATGGTTTTTGGGGCGTGATGCACCTCAAGACAAAACCTGTCCTTTTGGCATCGCCTCCTGGCCTTCATGCCCACCTGGTCCCCAGCAGTGCCCCATGCATAAGGTGACAGGGCTGCATTAAGCAGGCATGGGACCTGCACGAGCGCCCACATGGATGGCAGTGCCAGGAGCAGACTGGCAGTATGTCCCCCTCCTGACCAACCCCATCTCCTTCTCCAGTGCTTGTGCACAAGCCCGGGATGGAGGCTGTCCCTGTGCTCTGTGTCCCATGGCTGCAGTGCAGGATGCAGTGCCATGCTGCAGGGTGCCCAGCCAGGTGCAGTGCCCGCAGGGCGTTATGGCCTCGCATGCTCTCTCACCCCGCAGGCATTGACCGACACTCGCTCTGAGGACACCAGGGAAGTGCCACAGGCTCATCCAACGCAGGGTCTCTTGCTTGGGTACCACGGGGCCGTGAAAGGAGGCTCGGGGCCCAGGGGCTCTCCATGGGGGGGCTGCCCACCTGCCCTGGTCCTGGGACTCACTCAGAGCCTGGGGCCAACTCCTGCCAACCTCAGGGAGGAACAGAGCGGGGGAAAAAGGGTCCAGGGGTGCCTCCAGACTGCAGGTACACAGTGCTGCTCAGTAGGCACCATGCCACCAGGAGCTGTGCAGCTGGACACAGGGACACCTGCGTGGCCCTGGGGAACCTGCAACATCCCCCCCCCCCCCCCCCCCCCCCAGCGACTGCTGTCCCCTCCTGCTGCAAGACCCCAGTGCTTCAGGTCCCACTGGCTGTGCCGGGTGCCTGGGAGGAGCGCATGGATCAGCTGCACGCACAGGCTTGTTTTTTGTAGGGTCTCCATGGCTGGAGCACCCTGGTAGAGGTGTTCACAAGGGGACCCTGTACACTGATGGGGGGTGGGGGGTATTTATTTATTTGCCAGTCTCTTCAGCCTTGCTGGAATAAAGCAGCCTGCCCTAGGCACCGTGTTGTGGCCTTTCTGGGCATGCAGCCTGGCACAGCCCTTTGGGATAGGGCTGGGGGTGGGATGCCCACCTCAGGACAGCCGGAGGGATGGGGATTTTGGCTCACTCTGGGGTGTGCAGCTCAATGGCTCCACTGGGGCTGAGGCGACCCTTGAGCCCATGCTTCCCCCACTACTTTGCCCAATGCCCACACCCCCATAACCGCATCTCTGGGGAAGGACAGCTGACAGCAAAAGATCCCCTGTGCTCTGTAGTCCCCATGCTGCCAGGAGACATGGTGCCTGCACCCATCCCTATAGGGTCACCTGGCTCCATCCCTTGGGATGGCACACAAACCCTAAAACCCCACCGCTCAACCCCAAACCCTGCTGGCAGCTCAGACCTGCACTGCAAGGAGGGGGGAAACTGAGGCACGGAGAAGGGGCTGGGGCCAAGGTCAGTTATTCAGGCAGGACCCCAGGCACAGCTCCACACGCAGCGACACAATCACGGGACGAAGGACACCCAATGGCTGCAAACCCCTCCCCGTGCCCCCTGGCTCCTGGGCATGGGGCAGGATGGGGGCACTCCCCGTAGCATGTGAAAGGCACAGCGATGCTCTGAGCTCAGGGGGCCCCCGGGCGAGCGATGAACTCCAGGTTGATGGGCTTGTCAGCCACCAGGACGATGCGGGACACAGACGTCACCTCCACACCGCGGGGGTCCGGCCGCACCTCGAAGGCTTGGATGATCTGTTGGGGCAGACAGAGAAGAGGGGCAGCAGTGCCTTGACACCCCCAGACCATCCAGCATAGCTCACAGTGAGCTTCCCAGGATGGGAGAATCCACTCACCCTGGCGAGGGCCAGGTGCATCTCCAGCTCAGCAATGCGGCGACCGACACAGGCACGGACCCCATAGCCAAAAGGGATGGAGCTGAAGGGGTGGTGTGGGGAACCGTGTCCCCGGAGCCAGCGCTGGGGCAGGAAGCGCTCCGGCTCAGGAAAGTAGGTCTCGTCATGGGACATGGCATAGTGAGCCAGTACGAAGAGGGTCTGCGGGGTGAGAAGGGGTTAATGCCCTTGGATGCAGCGGGGTACCTACCCCCAGCACAGCCCCCACTCACGTTCTTGGGGAAGAGGTAGTCTCCGATGATGATGTCCTTCTCATAGAAGACCCTGGCATTGGTGGGCACCACGGGGTACACCCTGGGCCAGGACAGGGGGAGAGGTGTTGTGGGAGATGGACCCAGCCAAGCCCAAGGCAGGAACCAGAGGGAATATCTCCTTCTGCTCGCTGGCTCCATCTCCCTTGCCAGGGAGGAGGTGGGTGGCTGAATGCGGCCCCAAGGGGCTGTAAGCCAGCTCTGCACCCTGGCCAATGGTCCCATGTCCCACTCCCTGGGTTCCCTGCTAAGCGCATGCCCTCATGTGGGGGAACAGGCTGTGCTAGTCCAACTCTCCTCACCCCAACCCAAAGGGGAACAGGGGCTGTACCTCAGCGTCTCCTTGATAACAGCCCGGAGCATCGGCATCTTGGGGATATCCTCAGCACCAGGAAACCGGTCTGGGGGCACGACGGCTTTCAGCTCCTGATACAGGGTCTCCTGGATGCCCAAGTCCCGGGAGAGGTGGTAGAGGGCCCAGCACAGCGTGTTGGATGTCTGGGGGTGCAGAGGGAAAACAGGGTTAAGAAGCAGTGAGAATGGGGAAACTGAAGCACGGAGCAGACAGGCGGCAGAAGGGGCTATAGGGTCTCCACTGACTACTTCCCTGCCCATGCCCCTAGCACTGAGATTTCTGGGTATGCCCCGGTGGCCCTCACCGTGTCCACGCCGGCCAGCAGCAGCTCAGCCACGCTGCCATACACCTCGTCCAGGCTGAGGTGGCCGCTGGCCAGCAGGTAGCTCAGGTAGCCCTGAGACACCTCCTTGCCCTTCTCCACGTGCCCCTCCAGCTCCTTCATCTTCCGATCAATCAGCCTCTTGCCTGCAGGGATGGACACCCGATGCTGACATAGAGGGTGGTGAACCCCAGGTGGCCAAAATCACTGCTCCCCATCCGGGATTGCAGGAGTCCATTCCCATCTCTGTGGCTCACCAAAGGCAAAGATGGTGTCCCAACTGTCCAGGTAGCGGTCCCAGAAAGGCAGCACCTTGCGGCTCCAGCGGGGCAGGACGGTGGCAAAGATGGAATTCTTGAACATGAGGTTGATGGAGTCGATGAAGTGCTGGGTCTCGGCGGGGACCTGCTGCTTCAGGCACCCAATGCGGGTCTCGAAAAGGATATAGGAGATCCCTGCGGGGGACAGGCAGCATCCAGAGCCCCGCGGGGATGGGGGGAGCGGAGCAGGGCTGAGGCCCCCCTACCTTCTAGGGCGAAGCGGTACAGCAGGTTGGCCACGTCCCCCACCAGCACCCCCGAGGGGCTGCGGCTCCGCTCGTCCCGCAGCCGCACCATCAGGTCAGACACCACCTCACCGATGGCATCCGCGTACAGCACTGCCTCCGAGGGCTTCAGCAGCCGCTTGTTGAGGACCTGCCGCAGGCGGTACCAGCGCTCCCCTTCCCTGTATGGATGGGGCTCAGTGCATCCCCAATCCTTGGGAGCATCCCGCACCATGCCGCCCCGATCCCTGGCAATCTGTCCACCCGCCGTGGCCATGCCCCTCTGCTCGGGGCTGAAGGAGCAAAGGGAGCTCCTATCCACATCCCCACATCACTGTGGGGCCGGACTCACTCAGTGAAGGGTCCATAGGGCAGGCGTCGTGTGTCCCGGTGCTCCTTCCATAGGGCCATGTCGCTCCGCATCGGGTACTTGCCCTCCTGCCGCAGCAGCTGCTCCAGCACCACCGGGCTCCCGATATTGATGTTCTGGTAGTGTCCAAAGGTCGACTTCCAGATGGGGCCGTAGATGCGCCGGGACATCAGCTGCAATGCGTGCACAGGACAAGGTAGGGTGTGTGGTACGTCAGGGCAGGGGGCAGCACTCAGCACGGGGCACGGTCTGGTGCATGGCACGGAGTGGTGCGTCCATCATCCACCCCAGGGTGCATGGAGAGCCTTGGCAAGACCCAGAGAGGACAGCAGGGACAGAAACAAGTGCCGTGCATAGGGCAGGAAGATGCAGGCACATTGTGGTGGCTGTCAGCAGATAAACAGCATCACCCCATCACACTCTGCTAAACTCAAGGACAGTCCCTGTGCCCTTGAACCCACTGCCGATAAGGGTGGTTAATGATCAGCGCTGGGCACAGTGCTGAGGCCACACGAGGCCCTGGGGACACAGCATCCAGGGGACGTCCATCAGCACTGGTCCTTCTCTGGGCTCAGATACCCTAACTCTAACTCTAATCCCACGCCTGCCAAAGCCATGGCCCTCTCCGAGCACCGCTCGGAGTACCCCAGGTACTCCGGGGTCAGCTGAGAACACCCTTGCCATCCACAGGGACATTGCCAGGGGGTGTGTGACACCTTGCTGGGCACCAAGAGCCCCTATGGAGCTGAGCTGAGCCTGGGGAGCTGTGAGCACCCTACAGGGAAGCCCCGGTCCCCATTCCCCCTGGCTGCTGGGATGCACGTGGTACAATCTCCCTTGGTGACTGCGTCGCAGCCTGAGCCCAGATTCATCTGGATTCGTCACCGCCAGGAGACAGGCGTTCCTCGCGCGTGGTGGCAGCAGGAGGGGGAGGGACGGCCACCCCAGTGCTGCAGGCAGCACCCCAGGAAGAGGGGCCTGAGAATTAGGGTCACTCCAGGAACGGGAAGCTGTGGGTTAGGGTCAAAGCCTCTCTGCTATTGAGTGCTTACAGCCACAACCCAACACAATGCAGGCCTTGTGCAGCAGGGCTGGGAGAAGCTGCTGGGATCCAAGAAAGGCGCCTCCGGAGCTATCTGCGAAGCTGGGCCTCGCTTGGAGCCCCACGGAGCAGCAGGGACCCATGCCCTGACCCCTGCTACCCCGTGACAGTCCCTTCCCCAACAGCAGTGCCTGCTGCTCCGTAGTGCAGGGAGGCTCCATCCTGCGCTCCTCCCATTCCAATCCCGCACTCGGCTCCTGGACGTGGCAGGTTGGAGCTCCTGGCCACTGGAGAGTGGATGCTGTCTGGCTCACGGCCAGCCAAACCCATGGCTTGCTTCAACCGATGTATGAGGAAATGTTCAGAGAAGGAAACAAACACCTCTGCCTGTTCCTATTCTGCCTTCCCAGGCACCACCTGCCTCACATTTAACCCCAGTGCTACCAGCCTGGGGCGCCAAGGACCCTGCACGCAGCCCCCAGACCATCGGGGACTGTCGCCGTGCCCAACTCAGGGACTGGGGGCAGCTGGTGGGACCCTTTGGTGCCCCTCTCTGTGCATCAGCCCAGGGGTTGCGGGGTGCTCCGTCCCCCAACGCTGCCCATCCCCATCTCCCCGCAGTCACTCAGCGCTCGCCCCGCGCCGGTCCCCAGCGCACGTCTGCCGCAGCATCACTCCCCCCCCGCACCCTCAGAGCATCCCCTCGTCTCCACACCCCCCGGGACCCCCAGGGCACCTGGAGGCGGTGCGTGTGCAGCAGGTAGCCGCGCAGGAAGAGCCAGACGAAAGTCCTGAGTAGCCCCGGCCCCGGCAGCTCCGCCGGTCCCTTCAGCCGCGCCGGCCCCGCCGCCGCCGCCGCCGAACTGCCGGTCCTGCACGGCGCCCCCGGGCTGATCGGCGGCGGCGGGCGGAGGCGTAGGGGCAGCAGCAGCCGCCGAGCCCCGCCGCTCGGGCCCGCCATGCTCCGTCGGCAGCGCACGGGACGGGGCGGTGCGGAGCTGTGCGGGAGGCGGCACCGGGGGCGGTGCGGGGGGCGGTGAGGGGGCGGCACCCGCGCTGGGAAGCGGGCGCGCAGAGCCGGGCAGAGGCAACGCGAACCGAGTGCCGGGTACCGGGTGATGCACGGAGGGTACCGGGTGTGGTGTGTGCCTCGTGCAGCAGGCAACGGGCACCGGGTGACGGCTGCTGCGCACCGAGCGCCGTGCGGCAAACACTGAGCGCCGTGCACTGATTGGGGTGGCTGTCCCTCCTGGCCTGCCCTGTCCTTGCCCTTGTCCTAGCTACGGCAATCTCACCCGTCGTTCCCTGTTCCCGCCTGGCTCCCATCGCCATATTTCTCTCTGTTCCTATTTCTGCCCCATTTTTCTTCCCATCTTTGCCCCTGCCCATCCTTGTCCCTATTGCTCCCCTCGCAGCAGTAGCCTGGAACCTCTTGTGAACCCCAGAGAGTCCCTTGGTAAGGTCTCCAGGACACAGGGACAGTGACAGGGGTGTTGTTAAGCTGAGGTTGCCCCAAGCATCCGTTCCTCCCTCCCTGGGATAGGATTTGGGAGCTCAGGGAGGGCACAGCCACACCGCAGGGGAGCTGATGGGGCTGCCAGCTGGGAGAGCCTGGCATGCCCATTGTGGCTGCGGGCACCTTGCTGGAGGTGGCTTTGGTTTGTCACAGTGATGAGGGAACATGGCACCAGCTCCGGCCCACAAGCAGGGCTGCACTGCAGTGGTGTCCAGGACATGGCCAGCCTGGCACTGCCACCAGAGCCGTGGGCCACGGGCAGGGCACTGCTGTGCTCGGGTGCCTGCCCTGCTCCAGGCTGCTGTGCCTCTGGCTGGAACATCCTGGTGTTAATCATTAACCACACTTATCGCGTGGTTGGTTCAAGGTCCTGGAGGGAGATACTCTGCCCCCAGGACAGGTGGACACTTCGGAGCCCAGTGGGTGACTGTGTCCCTGTCCCACCGCGTCCTGCCTGCGGGAGCAGGGAACTTTCCAGGCCGGGCTCCAGGCTTCTGATGTGCCCCGTTCAGGGACTGGAGATGCTGCGGGCAGGGAGCTGCGTGCCTGCCGGCACCGGGAACACGGGACGCACAAATGTGAGCTCCTGCCGCCATCTGATGGCTGCTCCCAGCCAGCTCACAGCCAGGAAGCTCCCCCGGGCCCCGCCTGTCCCATCTTGCTGGGGTTGCGTTGCCCCTTGCTGAGGAGCACTTAGTGCCCACCTTTTCTCTTGGGCGATCCTATCCCTCGGGGAGACCCCAGCGCCGGGGCTGGGTGCAGAGGACCCCGGCAGCCACTAGGTTGTGCTCCCGCATCTCCCACCGCCGCGCTCAGCCCCGCTCCCCCTTCTCCGCCGCCGGACCCGGCCCCGCTCCGCGGCTCGAGCCGTAGCACCCCGGGTGGCAGCACCTAGCGCTGCTCCTCCGCTCACTCCGCTCCCAGCCCGGGGGTGCGCTGTGAGTCACCCGCGGGCAGCGGTGGCAGCGGGAGGCCCGAGGCCGCGGGGATGGCTTCCAGGGCTGCGGGGGAGGCCGTGCGGGAAGGAGAGGGGCGGTGAGTCAGGCCGCCCGGTGGGGACTTCCAAAAGGAAGTGGCTGGGCTGTGACACATCTCCAGGAGGAGAATGCTGTGGAGGTCCTGGGGCACCTCCAGATGTGGGACAGCTCGCTGGGTGGGGAGGGGCTGCAGGTGGGGCAAGTGTCACTGCACCGGAGGAGTACTGGGAAGGGGTACCCCTGCAAGCATCCCTCATCCCACCCTCCGGACACTGTGCACTGGGTGCTGCTTGCAACGTGGTGGGTCCTGGCTGCAGCTTCTTTCCGTGACTTGTGCAGTGTCACCCATTGGCTGCAAGCTTTTCCCAGGGCTGCATCCGCTGACCCCGCTTTGCAGTCACACAGATGGGAATGTCTCATGGGAGGGCATCCCCTGAGTCACTCCCAGGAAAGCCCAGGCTGCAAGAAAGGGTCCCAGGACCATCAATAGTCTGTATGTGGAGATGGCCATCATGCCAGCTGTGTGTCACCACACTGTCACCGCCTGAGTCACAGGCTGTGTCGGGGTCAGTGTGGCTGTGCAGCTGGCAGGGGGGGCATGGGAGGTCGAGGAAGAAGGGGACACAACCCAGATTTGGGTCAGCTGCTTTAGAACTGAGTTTTGCACCAACCACTGGGATAGCCCAGCTGTGTAGGACTCAGCACCCGCATTGACCTCTGTGCCCCAAAGGCTGTGGGGCCAGAGGGCTGGAGCAGACCTGGGGCTGGCGGCGGGCACGCAGGCAGGCTGTTATCGAGGAGATGGGAGGCAGCCTGGGCTGCTCTCAAGTGGGCCAGGCTGATTAGTGCCTTCAAGTGCCTACAGAGTTATTCTAAGTCAAGTGGGCGTGAAGGGATCCGAGCTCACCAGCCTGGGACCGGTGTCGGGTGAGGGACCTGGTTCCCCATCACCTCTGCTCCCCACAGCTCCCAGCAGCCCTATGAGGTGCTCCCTGCTTCAGCCGCCTCTCTCTGTCCCTCACTCCTGCTGCAAATGCTGTTTGCTCCAGCCCGGAGCAAACCTGATTTTATCTCCTGACTGCAGTTCCCTTGGCTGTGGGCCATGGTCGATTCCTCCTACGCAGGACTTGTAAAGCCCACTGGGGGACCCATGCACAGAGCGGGCTGTGTACGCTGCCACATGACATCATGTTTACGGCCTGCGGGGGCCCAAGGACATCCCCTCCCAGCGGCACTGCTCCCAGCCTGCCCGAGCCATGCGTGTCCTTGCTGGCCCGCTGCTGGGCAGAATGGCACACAGGGAACTGGGGGAGTGGAACCAGCCCCAGCACCGTGTTTGTCTGGGGAGGGGTGCCTTCAGCTCTGCTGGACCCCCCAGGCTTGGTTTTTCCCTATGGAGTGTGAAGAGTGGAGGCTGTGCTAGCACTGAGTGTGGGCTGCTCAGCAGCACAAGGTCAGGCCCTCCTCAAGTTGTTGCTCAGAGTGAAAGACAAATTTTCTCCCTCTGGGACAAGGATGTTCCTGTCTCTCCCAAGACAGAGCTGGATCTTTGCTGCTGTTGCACGAAACTGATGCTCTTGGGAAAGAGCAACAGCATCCAGAGCCAGGCTCTGTAAGGAGTTCTGGGCCCATCATCCATCACTCCATCCATCCCCCCATCCATCCATCCATCCATCCATCCATCCCCCCATCCATCTATCCATCCATCCATCGCTCCATCCATCCATCCATCGCTCCATCCATCCCTCCCTCCCTCCCTCCATTCATCCATCCATCCATCACTCCATCCCCCCATCCATCCATCCATCCATCCATCCATTGTTCCATCCACTCATCCATCCCTTTTATCCACCCACTCCTCCATTCATCCCTCCCTCCCTCCCTTCCTCTCTCCCTCCCTCCATCCATCCATCCCATGCATTCATCCCTCCATCATTCTATCCACCACTGAACCCTCTGTCTGGTGTCCAGCTGCTCTCATGCCTTTGGTGCAGGGATCCCTGAGGCTGGCAACGGAGGGTCAGAAGCATCTTGAACCCCAGCAATGAGGATCTCTTGGGGGCTCCCAAGGCCACAGCAGGAGTCTGTGAGAATCTCCGTGCCCATGGGTGCTCAAAATGTTGTCACATGGGGATGAGGCATTCCTAGGGGTGCAGCACGCACAGATGTGAAGGCGTGGGCTGGGGTCTGTCCCCACGCAGCCCCTGTGTTCCTCCCAGCACCTGCCCGCCCCTCCACACCATTACCCCGTGTCCGCAGAAGGGGACTGTGTTGTTTTAATAAGATCATTCTCCTCCCGCCGTGAGGTCGCAACCCCGGGCTGATGACATCACATCGCGCTGCCATGGGGACGCCGGGATGTCACAAACACAGCGCGATGACCTCACTGCAGGAGCGGGAGATGGGGCCAGGCTGGGTTTGATCACCGGTGTCCTCGGGAGCGAAGGCGGGGAGGGATGCTGGGAAAGTATGCGGCTGCTGCGCGCCGCGCTGTTTGGGTTGGAAGTGGCCACACTTTCCCCGCAGCAGGGAGGGCCAGTGCCCTCCGTTCCCCCCCATGGGCCCCCTGGTTGCGGCTGGGGGGCCCTGATGTCAACACCCCGCAGCTGGACCTCGAAGCACCCATGCACCTCCGCAGCCCATGACATCACCACGTGGGGACTCACGGCCAATGGGGGGGGCACCTGGGCTCCCTTGTCTGTGCTGCACAGGGTGCACGGATGGCTGTGTCCCCCCCAGCACCTCCCGTCATTAATTTCCATCGGTGGCCAAGTGGGTCCAAGGCAGGGGGTGGAGGGGGGGGGGGTGGCTGAGAAACACAGTGCTTTCCCCCTGATAGCAAAAATAAATACATTAAAATTCTTGCAGGAGGCAGAAGAATGCGGGACGGCAGGAAAAAATTGTTTTATAATTTGTAATAACACAAAAGCCAGAGGGGGGGGGGGGGGGGGGGGAATGACGAGCTGTGAGAGGCGAGGGAAGGCTGAGACAAAGGGTTGGCTGTGGCAGAGAGGGCTGCTTCTTGGTGGTGATGCCCCGAAGGATGGGGTCCTTTGGGTCCCAGTGCAGAGGAGGAGTTCTGGGGTTGCACGCTGCCAGGGCTCCCTGCGTGGGTCTCAGTATCACTGTGCCTCAGTTTCCCTTTCTGAATGGTGTATCATCAGCCCCGTACCCCCACAGGGGACAGTTCACCCCATGCCTGACGTGGCAGTGGGGACGTGACAAGGCGAGTCGCTGTGTGCCAGGCACGCACCTGCTGTTGGGATGGGCCCCCCCCTTCCCTTTTCGGGATGAAATCAAAGGGATTTTTCTGCCCTTAGGAAATCAGATAAAGGCTTCTCACCTGCCCCACGCTCCCTTTGCGGTGCAGATGAAGGCAGCGGGGAGCTCGGGGGAGGGGGGGGACAACAGGCGTTTTCAACACGGCAGCAGATGAGCTGCGTGTCACTGCAGCACAGTGTCAGCCTCAACGGGGATGTCTCCTCCCAAGGAGCTGCCTATCCATGTGTCCCCCCTAAACTCAAGGCAATGAGGAACTCACGGGATAGATGGGATAGAGGTTGGTGGCTGAAAGCAAAACACCCCAGGGGGTGGACATGATGCTGCAGCGCAGATGTGGTCCCCAGCTCGGGTCCCTGTGTCCCCAGCGATGGAGTGAGGAGAGCTCAAGGCTCGTAACCACCTCAGGGGTGCAGAACTGGAGGCAAGAGGACAGGGAGAGCCTTGGCTGAACCCTGGGTAACTGCTCCCAAGGCTGTTTGGGGGAGTTAAAATTGAGGTAGCAGCCTATGGGTGTTGATCATCCCATCTCCAGCCCTGTCTTGGCCCCCTGCTCCCTCCCCCAGTCCCTCACCTCTTCCTGCCCTGGGCAGGTCCTACTGCCTGCTTGGAGCCATGCTGGGGGCTGCGTCCCTCCCAGCCCCAACTGCACCTGAGATGAGATCACCTTAACCAAGATGCTCCCCCCTATGCTCCTCTCCTGCACCTTCTCTGCTCTGTTTGCTACAGGGGAGCTCCTTGCCCTGTCACCCCTTTACCCCAAGGGTGACTCTGCAGAGGAGGAGTGGATCTGGGTGCTGAGAGGCTCTTGGGGGTCTCTCTTGTCATGTGCCCCCAGCTGAGACAGCCTGATGCAATGCCAGTAGTGCCAGGTTTGTACCAGGCAGACCTCACTGGAAAGAGGAAACCGGGGCATAGGACGGTTGCCAGGCGTGGGCAGTGAGTACCAGTCAGGGGTGCAGGTGGCAGCGGGCACCTTGAGGGCAGGCTGGACAAGGCAGGGCAGTTCTAGGAGCCCGGGCGGGGACGTGGTGACAGGGAAGCTGCTGCCACCGTCCGTGCCCAAGCCGTGCCCAAGGTCTGCGTGCACGGATCTGCGCTTGGCATCCCGGAGTCCCCCCTCCCGGCCCGCCCTGTCCGTCCCCCCGGGCTCCGGTTTCCCTGTCGGAGGCAGATGCTTTCGCAGCCCTGTCCCTCCTCCTCCTCCTTCTGCGGAGCAGCCTCCTCGCCGCGCTCCAGCCGCCCGGAGGTGCCTGCCCAGCCCGGCCCCCCCCCGGCCCCGCTGCGCCGGGCTGGCGGAGGGAGGCAGCGGGCAGCCCCGCAGCCCTCCCGGGGGGCTCGGAGGGGGCTCGGCTCTCCCGGCTGCCCCCCAGCCTTGGCAGGATGTTGCCCCGCTCTCGGACCCAGCTGGGGCTCTTTTTCATCCTCCTCTGCCCTGCCAACATCATCGGGCTCTGGTGGTGAGTATAGGGCATCCCGGGGGGGGGGGGGGGGGGGGGAGGGCGGACGGGGAGGGGGATTTCCGAAGGTGTCGCTGGATCGGGGACCGAGCTCTCGGGTCATCGCTTCGGAGGGGACCGCGGTGGGGCAGAGCCGGCCTTGGGAGTGTGCGCTGCCTGGTTTGGGGTCCCCAAAACCGGTGTCGGAGGTCGGCACTGCGGGGGGTTTGGGGACGAGGCCTCTCCCCCACAACCTCTCCCCGCACCCCGAGCACTGAGTGCCTTCGGGGCAGGGAGGGGCCTCCAGACCCCTCCAATAAGTCAACTTTAATTAAAAGCCCGAGGGTCCCCACGGCGTCCCCTGGCCGCGGCGGGGACAAAACCCCCGTTTGTAATGGTGCCTTCATCAAAGGCAGCAGGGACGGTGCCTCGCAGGATCCCGGAGGGGGTGGGGGATTCATTACAGAGCTGGGACCCAGCCTCGGAAAGCCCAGGTATCTGTCGAAACATGAACTATTTAAATCTATTAAGAATTTCACCCAGCCTGTCTTTATCCGGTTTTAAGTGCTTAGATTCCAGCTCCCCGGCGTGCCGTCCGGGCTATCATTCATTATCTGAGGCTATTCGTCTCCACATTGTCACACTCTTTTGACCCCTAAAATAAAGCTCTCCGTAAGCCTTTCCCCTCCCGTTCCCCCGCATGCCCGGCACTGATTTATTCCGCAGCTCCATCCCCTCCACCAGCGCGGAGCAAAGCGCGGGGCGGGGGGGGGGGGCTCGATGGGTACGGACGGTGCAGTCACCCCGGCGTCGTGCTGGCAGAGTTGCTGGGGAAGGGGTTAAAGCGGGTCGTGGCGTTTCCGTGCAGGAAGCCTCGGCAGGGTACGGTGCGTGCCGCACTCCCTGCTCCCCACCGCTCGCCTCCGGACATCTGCGCCATCCCGGGGCACGCTCCCTCCCGCCGGCTGAGCGCTGCGTTATTTCCTTGGCTCGCTCTCAGCCCGCTGCTTTGCGCACGCAAAAGGCTGTCCCTCCATCCATCCCAGGGGCTGGTGACGGAGGGAGAGCTTCTCCTTGCTGTCCCCCGTGCGTGGGGGTCTCAGCGTTATGCTTTTGCAGAACTCTGAGGGCTGAGAAGGAGCATCCTTGCTGTCGAGCTTCCTCAGAGGGATCGCTGAAGATACAGGCACTCTCATCCCCTGTGCCCCTGGTGCCTGAGGAGACGTGGGGGGACAGAGGGACAGGCAGACACACAGACCTGCATTCAGAGGGGAGAGTGGTGTCAGCAGGGAAGCTGTGTCACCGTGCTGCAGGGAACTCAGTTTGCAACAGGCTGTGGTCTTAGGAGCCCAAGGCATAATCATGGCAAGATTTTGGCCGAAAGGATTTGTGCTTGTGTCCAGTCTGTGCAGCTACCCCCAGCCACTCACGCAGCTGTTCCTGCTGAAGTGTCACCATTGCTGATGCCTCCCACTCACCTACAGCCCTCCAGCCTGACCAAGTTGTTCTTAGAGGCACTCTGGGGTGAGCAAAGTCAGAAGATAAAAGAAACAGCCCCAGCATCGGAGCAAGGAAGAAAAGAAACCCCAGCACCTGCAGTGCCTTGGGCTGTCCACTGGCACCCATGGGCTCCCCCTGCACCCTGCCTGGGGGCTCGTGGTCCCTCTCCCCAGAGCCACCCACTGTGGGCTTCGTGCACCAGCAGCCTCCTGTTTCGCTCAGCCACCCGACCAGCATCGCACTGGCACAGAGCGTGGCCGAGCCTGTAAGGGCAGGCTGCTGGGCTGGCATGCTTTGGGTGAGCACTGTGAGTCACTTGCTGAGTCTGATGACCCACAGCCGCCACCTGGCTGCCCTCAGCCCCCCAGTGCCTGCAGGCCATCCCGGCATGCCCCAACCCTGGCATGCCCAGCGTGGCTGCCCTGTCCTGCAGCACATCCCAGGGCAGCCATGCTGAGCAAACGCCCCTTTTTTCCCATCCCAAGGTATTCCAGGCTCAGACACTTTTTCGTGGCCACCACGTCCATGAGTGCGCGCTCCAGGAGCTCAGCCCTCAGCACTCACATCCCACAGCTCTTTTCTCTGCAAACAGGTGCAGCAACACCTCTGGGCTCAGGGGCTTGCCTGGGCACCACAGGTTGCTGCGGCCCTGAGCTGGGATGGGGACATGGGTGCAAGGCGAGCTGTGCCTTCACCACCCTGCAGAAGGGTCCCGCATTTCCTCCAATGTGCATTGAATCCAAAGCACAGCCAGCATCTTCTCTGCTCCTGCTCCATACTGCATGCTGGCAGCACAGCCCCAGGTTAGTGGGATGGGAATATGCCCTTTGGGGAAGGAGCAGGGAAGCCAAATGCACAACCAAGGTGCACCTTAGCATCCCTGGAGCGTCCCTCCATCACCTGCCTGTAAACCAGGACCCCACAGACTCTCCTTGTGCATAATGCCCTGCACAGGAGCCCTGCTCCACGCTGCCCAGGGTGCCTGAGGGGTAGGCGGGATTTGTGCCAGGCCCTTTGGTCTATAATTTTGGCTGTGAACTGGACTGGAGGCTCCGTCACCCTGGGCACAGGGCTTGCACCAGAAACTGCAACTTGGGTTTCCATAGCATCCCTGGGCGAGCCAACAGGGTGGCAGCTGCATGTCAACGGGGGGGGGGGGGGGGGGGGAAGGTTTGTAAGGCACTTCCAGGTCCTCTGTCATGCCTCATTTTCCCCTTTTGGTGATGGGGCCTGAACGCCTTGCTAGGAAGCACTGCAGAAATCACTGCAGTCCTCATTCTGAGGGGCTGCCGCTTTGTGCCATTCCGGCAGTGGGTGCAGGGATGCCGAAGGGTACTGAGCCCAGTGAGGGGCTGCAGAACCGAGGTGCCCCGGGTGGGCTGGGGGAGCACACTGGCGACCCAGCTCCATCGCCAGGGCAGGGGGAGGAGTGCCCGGCGGCAGAGGTGGGGCACCTTAATTGTAGATGCGGGAGGCCTTGGAGCAGGACAAGCTCAGGCAGATCTGGGCCCCGCGCCGGAGCCCTTGCCAAAGCAGTAGCAGTTTGGCAGCATTTTTCTTGCCCTTGTCTCCCCCCCCCCCTCCCCCCCCAAGCCCCACAAAGCAAAACAGCACTCGGGCTCCCGCCAGCCTCCCCTCATGAAAAAGCAGAGCCCAGCGGAAATTAATATTGCACCGGACTTAGGCAGCCCACCCCACGCCTTGCTGGGTCGGCCGGGGCCTGGCGGCCAGGGGTGGGGACCCCCGCGGTGCCGCTGGGGCCGAGCGCTCCCCGTCCTGCCGGCCCCTCTGATCCGGCACGGCTGGGGTGAGCTGCAGTTCAGCATTTGATCTGAGGGCCCGAGGGCTCACGCATCGTTTTTATAAGATGTACAAAGAGTCCTCGCTTAATGAAAGTCCCATCCCCAGTTCCCCTTCTTCCCCACCCCGCTGGATCAGCCAGCTGAGCCTTCCCAGCCTGGGATGAGGAGCTTGAATGGCCACATGGATATCGTGGGTTGGGATGGGACGGCACAGGACGGGATGGGATGGGATGGGAGAGGATGGGGTGAGATGGGGTAGGAATGGATGGGACAGGTTGCCCACATGCCTCAGTTTCCCCATAAGCAAATGATTTAGGAGGGAACTAAGCATTGTTGTCCCATGATGCTCCCCCAGTTGCTCACCAAAAGGACACTGAGCTGTCCTGGGACAGGACACAGGCTGGGAGCTCCCCAGCAGGACAATGGGCTTGCCTCAGTTTCTCTGCTGGCATTCAGATTCACAGGCTCTGCGTAGCTTTAATCCTTTAAACCTGCAGCCGAAGTATCAGGGCTCGTTTTCGTGGCTGCGAGGACATGTCAACCAACACCCAGCCCTGCTCGCAAGTGTCCCCATCCCAACCCCTGTCCCTATCTTTCCCAGGGCTGGGTCAGCCTGCTCCAGACTAGGTGTGGGGCAAGGGCAGCCTGCACAGAGTTCCCACCCCAAAACTAGGCTTTAGGAGGGGCTTTGTGGTTCCTGCAGCCCAGTGTCCCATACACAGCCCCCAAGCTGAGAGAGAGGGAGAGAAAAAAGGAAACCCAGGACATACTTAAACACAGAGATTCATCTTGTGATTTTCGTGCCCCTGGGGCTTGGCCAGACTATAAAGGCTTGTCTGGGTTTGGAAGCAGCACTCAGCAGCAAGTGGGGCTGCACCCAAAAACACGGCCTGGGAGCTTCCACTCCGGGAGGGGACGGGGATGACACACAGTGCCTGGGATGGGACGCTGCTGGCACAGGGATGAGAGGAGCTGGCTTTCAGCACCGGGGCACAGCAGTTTCGCTGTGCAATTCAGGTGGCCCAGGGCCACATGCTGGCCAGAGGCACCCAGCACTGCAGGACAGGCAGCATGGGCAGGAGGCTGTCAGCACACGGTGTGCCCGCCCTGTGCCCGAGGCACTCCTGGGCCATCACCCACCCCAGCACGGGGCATGGGGCACAGTGCCGGCAGCCATGCAGCTGTGTGAGGGCACTCTGGGCAAAATGTGTGGGGGAAGTACAGGAATTTCTGTAGCCGGCGGCGTGCCGTTGTGCTCGGGCTTTGCCTTTCAGCCCAAGATGCGTGCGCGGCTCTCCAGCTGTGCTGGCAAGGAACTGCCTTTGACAGGGCCCCAGCTGAGACTTGCCCTCCCGCGCTGGGATCAGCAGAGCCAGAACCACTCTCCAGCCCCACAGCTTGGGATCTGCCCTATCCCCATCTGGCTCTGCGGGGCACAGCATCCTCCACACGCCGGGTGTCCCCGGTGGTGGATCCGGCCATGCCTGGTGCTGGTTTTGCTCTGCTCGCTGTCCCTCCTGCAGGGCAGTGGGGAGCCCCCTGGTCATGGACCCCAACAGCATCTGCCGCAAGACGAAGCGGCTGGCGGGGAAGCAGGCAGAGCTGTGCCAGCTGGAGCCGGAGATCGTGCAGGAGGTGGCCAAGGGCACCAAGCTGGGTGTGCGGGAGTGCCAGTACCAATTCCGCTTCCGCCGCTGGAACTGCACCAGCCACAGCAAGTACTTCGGCAAGATCCTGCAGCAGGGTAAGGTCCAGCCTCACAACTTCTGAAAAACTGCAGCCCCCAGGCCTCACACCTCCTGGCACGGCTGGGGCAGAGCCGGAGCGTGCGGACGTGTGTGCATGCAGAGGGGGTTGCTCAGAGCTCTGTGGTGCAGCCACGCTGCCGGGACATGTCTCCCTGTGTTGTAATGAAGCAATTAGCGATGCTCCCAGACAGCGCGGGGCTGCGCACAGCCCAAGAATGCACCCTCGTCTGGCAGTGATTTACTGCTCCCTCAGGACCCCACTATGTGGGGAGGGGAGAGGGCCTGGGTGGGAGGTGGCCCCGCAGGTGCCTAGATCATGAAAACCCCTTGTCCAGCCCCTGGGGCATCACCTCTGCGTGCACTTCCCGCGCCCGAGGCATGGCTGTAGGGCAGGATGAGCCAAACCCATCCATCGGTCCAACCCAACACCACTGCACCAACACCAGGGTAGGGGGCTGAACGATCAAGAGGAGGGGAGAGTACTGTGCTAGCAGGATCACTTCCATGGGCACCGCTCCCACATCAGTCCCTGTGCTGGGGGCATCGTGGGTGCTGGTGCAAGGCCAAGAGTCTGCTCCTGGAGCTGACTGCTAGGAACAGGAGGGACAGCTGCTTCCTAGGTGGTGCAGCTGGAAAAGCATCAATGTGCCCAGTTCCCTTTCTTCCCACAGACTTCCCCAATTCTGAGAGCATTTCAGGGCGTGGGATGTGGAAACAGCTCTCCTGCAGGCCGTGTGCGCTGTCCTTCCCTCCCTGGCCCATCCTCGGCAACACACAGCACTCCCCTGCAGCACTGCAAGGACACATCCCCTGGCCAGCTGTGTCCCAGCTGTAGGGAGTGAGTGACAGTGCAGGGCTGGGGGGCAACCTGAGAGCTGCTGGGGTTGGCAGTGAGCAAGCAGCTGTGCACGTGTGCAGGGATGGGGTCACCATGAGCACTTGTCACACGTCTCCATCACGTGTGGTATGTTGGTGGGTCAGGGTGTGTGTGGGGGGGGCATGGCACAGCCATGGTGCTGGGGCTGCTCCTGGCAGGATGAGGCTCCTAAATTTTGCCATAGATATGAGGAGACACTGTGTCCCTGTGTCTGTTATCAGAGTTGACCCCAGTGACCACGCTGGTGCATCTCCCCAAGTCCCCTTTACCTCTCTTTATGGATTGCAAAAAGAGTTACATCTGCCACTGCCCTTCCTCTCTGCCCCCATGCCACCCTAATTGATGTGTCCCCTCCCCCTGCCAGCCCTGCCCTGGCACCCACCTGGCACAGGGTAACCTGTGAGCCCCCCAGCAGGGCGCTGCACCCCCGCTGCCAGAATCCCCCGCTGGCTGCGGCTGCAAGCGGCAGGTCTGGGCAGGGGAAGGATGCTTGGAATTTGTGTCCCGGAGCAGAGAGAGACAAGAGCAAATACTAATAATAAATAATCCTGCGGGGTGGAGGCTGTGCTGGAGCGGGGAGGGGGGCGGGCAGAGCCCCATGGCAAAGCGGGTATACGGGGGAGGAAGCAGGCAGGATGGCATCCTTGCTGTCACCTCGCACCTTGTCCCTCTCTGTCCCCCCGCAGATATCCGGGAGACAGCCTTTGTGTATGCCATCACGGCGGCTGGCGTCAGCCATGCTATCACACAGGCCTGTAGCATGGGCGAGCTGCTGCAGTGTGGCTGTGAGCTGACACGGAGCCGGGCACCCCCATCACCCACAGCTGGGCCAGGCACCGAGGGCACAGCCTGGGAATGGGGGGGCTGTGGGGACGACGTGCAGTTTGGCTATGAGAAGTCGCAGCAGTTCATGGACGCCAAGAGCAAGAAGGGGAAAAATGACATCCGTGCACTCATTGATCTGCACAACAATGAGGCTGGGCGCTTGGTAAGGCTCCATGCACTCGCTGCTCCCTTTAGCATCACCCCACACTCCTTTGGGTGAAGCACAGAGCATCATCCCTACAGACCACAATACGGCTCAGAAGTCCTTTGGGAGCCCACCTGTCCATCCTCCCCCGGGTGATACCATTAGACTGGGGATGCAGGGATGCAGGAATGAAGGAATACAGGGGTGCTGGGATTCAGGGATGCAGGGATGTAGGGATGCTGAGAGGCAGGGATGCAGGGCTGCTGGGAGGTAGGGATGCCGGGATGCCAGGATGCCGGGATTCTGAGATGCAGGGATGCTGGGATGCAGGGAGGTGGGTACCAGGGGAATAGTGGGGACTCAGCGCTGCCGTCTGTCCGCAGGCAGTGCGCAGCTACATGAGGACAGAATGCAAATGCCACGGGCTTTCGGGCTCCTGCACGCTGCGCACCTGCTGGCGCAAGATGCCTCATTTCCGCGAGGTGGGCGACCGCCTGCTCGAGCGCTTCAACGGCGCCTTCAAGGTGATGGGGGGCAATGATGGGAAGACCCTCATCCCGGTGGGTGACAACATCAAACCTCCCGACAAGCAGGACCTCATCTACTCGGCCGACTCGCCCGATTTCTGCTCTGCCAACCGCAAGACGGGCTCGCTGGGCACACGGGGCCGCGTCTGCAACAGCACGGCCATGGACACGAGTGGCTGCGACCTGCTGTGCTGCGGGCGTGGGCACCGTGATGAGACCGTGGTGCTGGAGGAGAACTGCCTGTGCCGCTTCCACTGGTGCTGCGTGGTGCAGTGCCGCAAGTGCTCCGTCCGCCAGGAGCTCAGCCTCTGCATCTGACGGCCTCTCCGAGGGGCAAGGACACTTGGGGGGCCATCCCCAGGATGGTGCAGAGGGCACAGGGGCACAGAGAGGTGACACACTGGGACCTTATGGGCTGGGGGACTGTGAGTCCAGCTCTGCGGTTGGATGTCCCTGCAGCGTGGGCACGCTGTCCAACATCCCCACGGCCTTGCAGTGGGGCTGCAGTGCGGAGCTTCGTCTAATAAAGCTATTTAAAGCCGCGTGCCCTCTGCTCACCTCTCCGCAGCAGGCACTGCCACCCGCCCCAACACCGCGGTGCTGGGCTCTGTGCATGTTGCTGGTGTCCTCTGTCCTCGCTCTGTCTCCAGCCACCTCTGCTGTAGGGCCTGGCATGGCAGAGCCCCATGCAGTGCTGCTGGAACCGTAGGGTTGGTGGCATGTGAGGCATTCGATTGGCGTGCCACGGGCCACGTGCAGTCTCACCTGGGCGGCACAGTGCCAGGCAGGGCTGGGGAAACCGAGCAGCCCATATCCTTCTGGATGAACGTGGGGCTAGGAGCAGCAGTGATGCCCACCAATGGACCCTGGCGGCACGTTCCTTGCCTGCCCCATCCATCAAGCAGAAATCAGGGTGCTGATGAACCATTAAATTGGCCCAGGGAGTGCTGGGGCGGGAGCATCTACATGTCAACTGCAGCTTCAGAGCTGGAAATTCCCTCCTGGCTCTGGGAGAGGGGCGGCACGCGGGGCTCCCGGGAACTCCCGGCCGCACGCATGGCCCTGGAGCACATGGGTGTGTGTGCCAAGGTGCGTGTGTGAGCAGGCAGCTGCAGTGTGCACGCTCAGGTTGCACGCCCACGCGTGGTCATGCCTGCACGTGGGCATCCGATTCCATACACACACCCATCGCTGTGTGTGTGAGAATCTGGTGTGTGTGCAAAAGGTTCACCCACGTGGCCCCACGCATGTCCATCAGTGCATGGCAAACTGTCGGCATGCGTTTGTCAGTGACCCTGTCCCCATGTGTTTGTTCGCACGTATCTTAGCTCTGTGTCACCGCTGCCCTCCCTCTGCACTGTACCAGTTGCTCTGAATGCTGACTCGCTGGTAGATGTCAGAGTGCAGGGGCTGTGCTGGGTCTGGGAGCAGCATTCCTTGGCTCCATCCCAGCCTTCCACAATCTGCTTCCTTGGGGGCTGCCTCAGTTTCCCCACAATGGGCTGAACGTTCATGGCACTGGAAGACTGGATGCCACCTAAAGCCTGGACAAAGCAAGAGGTTGTTGTATGGGATCTGACCTGTGTCCTCCCTGCCACTGCTCCAGAGGCTGAAAATCCCGAAATCCAGAAATGCAGAGGGAGAAGAACCTGGAAAATGGAGATCCCAGAGTCCTGGGACCCCTCATTTCCCTAGAAATCATTTCTGGCCCCCCCAGACACCCAGCAGTGCCTCAGGACTCCCTACGTCGTCTTCTCTCCAGACCCTTAGAGACCCCCCATAGCCCCCAGAGACCCCGCAGCATCCCTGCCATAGCCGTGGCATTGCGGGTTGTGGGATGCGGGACTGGGAGAGTTGCGGGGCACCGGGAGGCCGCTAGGGGGAGCCCCGGCCAGGCCGGGGGGGGGGGGCAGGGGGTGCATGGGGATGTACGGGGGTGGGCATGGGCTGGTTGTGTATGGAGGGACAGGGAGGGGTGTGGGGGGGAATGATCCCAGATCTTGGTGCTGGGCAGTGTACACTACAAAGCTTCCCAAGGGAAAAAGGGAAGTTGATAGAACTTTGGTTGATAGTAATAACAACAATGCCTGAATGCTGCAATGTTAATGGCTTCATTTTTATTTATTTGTTTCCCAGATGGAAAGAGCACAGTTTTTCCTTCAATTGCTTGAGCTGAAAACAGCTGGGCAGATTAATTCAATCAAACTTGGGGAAAAAAAAAAAAAAAAACACCCCTCTGGACAGAGACCAAAAATAGAATGTTTAGGCCAAAAAAAAACCAACCCATCCACAACCTCTGAGAAGTCCCAGCCAGGGCTCCCACTGCCCTGGCACTGCTCTCCTGGGGGCCCCCACGTCCTCCAGCCTCTGCTCCAGACAGCTGCTGCCACCACCCTGCTCTGTCCCTGCTCTCTCCAGCTCCAGGGACAGATGTCACCTGTACAGCCATGGGACCCCATCCGTTCCGAGCTGCCCAGCACATCCCCAGCCCTATGCGCCCACCACCACTCCAGCCACCAGCACACCCTTTGGGATGTGCTCTCCCTGCCAGAGGCAGGGCTCTGGGCTCACCGCCACATGGGTCCTCTTCCCAGCCATACCAGCACCCCGACCCGCAGGCCGTCCCAGCCCCGGGCAGCCGGGCGGACAGGCTGGGCTGGCTGCGTGGCCAGGTGGCTCGCACCTGAGTCATGGCAAGCAGCCCCAGGCAGGTCGCCGGCCACGAGCCAGGGGGAGGGCTGTGATGCTGGGGGCTCCATGGTGAGTAATGTCACTGCCAGGGGCATGGTCACCCCATTCCCACCCCAAACATTGACTCATGCAGCTGTCACTCCGGTCCCATAGGCAGGGGAAGTAGGAAGATGGTGAGGAGTGAGCTTCATGAGTTCCTTCCTCCTCCTGCTCCAGGTCCCCATGCTCCTGGCATCAAGGTGGGTGCCTGTCCTGGTGCTCCTCCACCATCCATCCACCCAGCAGCTCCACCACACTCAGGGATTCTCCGGCGCTCCCTCCTGCACTGACATCTGCGAGATTGTCCATGGACATCCCAAATCCCCATGGGTTCCATAGAGTCGAGTGCCTTGCACAAACCTGAAATGTTTCTGGTTCTCTGAGCTGTACGGCTTGGGGATAGGTTATCCCAAAGCAGAAGGGGCTAAAGAGTCTGAGGTTGCCCAGAGGAGCTGTGGATACACCATCCCTGCAGTGCTCAAGGCCAGGTTGGACGCGACTTTGGGCAAGCTGATCTATTGAGAGCTGCTCCCCATGGCCTTGGGGTCAGATGAGAAGATTTCCATGGTCCCTTCCAAATGGGGAAAGAGAAAGAAGCAGGGAAGGAGGGGGCAGCTTGGCTGGGCAGGGGGATGGGAAGGACAGAGAGGGATGGAAGGAGGGAGGGAGGTGTGTGTATGGAGGAGGGGGGGAGAGGATAGCTGTTTCCAATCCCCCGCATAGAGCACCTGTTCACGTACCACAAAAAGTGCTGAAGTGCTTTAGCCCAGGCAGTTGAGCCCACAGTGCCCTGTGCCAGAGATCCACCATCACATTTCTTGCCAGCCCTGTGCCCTCTGCACACAGCCCTGCTCGGAGGTGCCTGATCCTGTTCCATGGGCTCTCATCCACAATTCCCAAGCCACGACAAATGCTCAATCCTGCGTTTAAGGGTTTTGCTGGCTCACCTGGCTCTTCCTCAGCCCAGGGACATTGTTGGGACAGGAGGATCAACCTTCCCCCTGTCCACCTCTGCTACCAGCACTGAGTTGGTGGGACGTGGGGCTCCTCCTGCAGTCAGTGGGAGCATGTGGGTGAGATGCTTGCTCTTGGAAGCAGTTATGTCGTTAGGGGCTGGAGGAGGATGAAAGCGTTCCCCCTCTGGTTTGCCTTGGCATTCATCTGTGTGCAGGATCCCAGAAAGCACACAAACATCTGCACCACCGCAGTCCGGGCACTGGGGACTCTGGAGCTGCGGGAGACGCTTTCCATGGGTTCTGCCCCTGCAGTACGGACCTCGGTGGGGATACCACTCCTGGTTCCCACAGTCCCCGAAGGAAACAGCACAGCCTTGGGGCCCAGCACCAGCACGCAACTCATTGCCCAAAGGA
The DNA here is from genome assembly GCA_030625065.1 of Alectoris magna. Lineage (NCBI taxonomy): Eukaryota > Metazoa > Chordata > Aves > Galliformes > Phasianidae > Alectoris > Alectoris magna. The sequence goes on from CM060567.1 coordinate 11,212,235, forward strand.
AATGCGTTTTCCTCCCCGGTGCAAACAGGAACCGACACGCCGGCGAAGCTGGCAGCCCCCGCCAGCGCAGCTGTGCCGGCACAGAGACACGCGGTGCCCGCCTGGGGGGGGAGCACGCAGCCGGCTGCCGGCGTGGCGTGGGCCGTGGTGGCTGGGGACGGCGGGAGCTGCGGGGGCACTGCCCGCCCCTCCCGGCCACCCGCACCTGCTGGCTCCCAAGGGGTTCCAGGGCAGGGACCCGAGCTCAGGGGACCGCACTGTCCCCCCTGCCAGGATGGGGTGCACTGAAGCAGATGGTGCCCACTGACAGCCCACTTCATGTGGCTCTCTCTGTGCGTGCTCACTTCATGCGCCGTGTGTTTACTCTCTGCCATGCACACTCCCCCATACAACACTCACCCAATTCACACTGCACTCACCAACACTGCACAAACAGCATGCTCCACACGTGCACATGCACACCAAGTACATGCTCACCCCACCAGCTGCGTGCAGCTGCCATACACTCCACACACATTCACCCCCATTGCTCCTTGCACACTCACCATACACTCACTGCACCATGCACAATCCACGCAGCGTACACACTTCCCCTTGTCACTCACTCATTCATGCAGCGTACGCTCCCCCCACACCCTATGCATGCTCACTCTGTGTTACACACACTCCGCTGTACTCATGAATCCTCTGCCCGGGCCCCACGCACACCCACCCACACCCCATGCACACCCACCCCGCACCCCGTGCACTCACCTGCACCTTGTGCACACTCACACCGTGCACGCTCACCCCACACTCCACACATGCTCACCCCGAGCCAGTCAGTCAGCCACTCTCTATGCACAGCCTTTGCACACTTACCCAGCTCCTCGCGCACTCACCCATCCCCACGGCCTCCTGCCCTGTGCACACTTCCCGAACCCCTCGCACCGTGCACACTCACCTTGCACCCCGTTCACCAACGTCTGCGCACATGACCCCCGCACCCCTCACGCCCCGCTCCCCACGCACCCTTCCCCATCCCGCACGCCTCAACTCGGCTCCCCGCACGCTCTTCCCCGCTCCGTGCCCGCTCCCCCCGCGCCGCCCGCTCCCTCCCCGCCAGGCTGCGTGCGACACGCCGCCTCCCCGCCCCGCTGCCACCCTCTCTGCCCCGTCCTTCCCCCGCGGGCTCCTGTCTGGACGTGTCGGGACTCGGGCTCCGGGCGCTGAGTAATGCTCGGCGCAGCGCGATCCCAGGCAGAGCCGCCGCCGCCGCCGCTCCGCGCCCAGCGCTACCGGGGCGCTCCGGCCGCGACCCTGCCCGCTCGGCCCGGCGATACCGGCGGGGGGCGGCGGGGGGGCCCGCGGCTCCCCATGTGCCTGCGGGCCCCGAGGGAGCCCCCGCGCCGCTTGCCCGGCCACCCCCCCCGGGCGCCCTGCCCACGCCCGCCGCGGCCCCGGAGCCTCGGGGCGCCCTGGGGAGCGGCGGCCGAGGGCCCCCCCGGCCCCCCGGGCCGCGCCGCTATGGGGGGCTGAGGCGGGAGGCTGAGCGCGGCGGGGCGGCGGTGGGCAGGGCGGGGGGCACGCAGTCCTCGCCGGGCTCGGAGGGCGCTGGGGCGGCGGGAGGCGGCGGGGGGGGCATCCCGGGAGGATGGCAGAGCCGCCCCGGCGAGCCGAGCCCCGGCGCGCAGGGAGCCAGTGAGAGGGAGGAGAGGGGAAAACACAAACAAGCAAACAACCCACAACAAACAAAGCGGGCAGAGAGCAGCGCCGAGCCCCGCCGCCCCTGCCCCAAAGGCGCCCGCCCGCCCGCAGCCCGCACAGCCGCTGCCCCAGCGAAGATGCGCCCGGCCCTGGCCCACGGACTCTGCTCGCTGCTGCTCAGCCTCTGGGTACCCAGGTAGGAGCTGCCCCCACCCCCAGCGCCTCGACCCCCGGCAAGCCGCTGCGCACAGCCCCGCTCCGGGGTCGAGCCTCGGAGGGGGCTCCACGGGTCCTCCCCCTGCTGCGGTCCTCCCCCCGGTGCGGTCCCCCCGCCGCCCCGCGCGCCCTGCCGCCCCGCTCCCCGCGCTCCGGGAGCTGTCAGGGTCGCTGCTCCCCCCGCTCCGGGTGCTTCTCGTCATCCCCCCGGCCCGAGCCGCCCCAGCGGCTGCCCTGTCTGCCTCAGTTTCCCCGCTCTGCCTCGCGGGAGGCCGGGGAATGCGGGAGCGGCGCCGGGGGCCGCTGCCGCCGTCGAGGGCGAGGTGCCGCCGGCATCGCTGCCTTCGGGCTCTGCACCCGGGGACGGCGCACCGGGGCAGGGGATAAGGCCGGTTTCCCCCCAGCCACCCGGCTCTACCGATCCCGAAGGCGAACTGGGGCGGCTGGGGGCCGCCTGCCTTCCAGAACGCGGTCCCCCTAGCACTCACCGCCCCCGTTCGGCTCCATCTCCCCGGGGTGAGTGGGAGCTCCCCTCTGCTCGCTCCGAAACTTGTGCGCTGCAGGCAGCCAGGGGTTAACGCTGCTGCTGGTGGGGGGGAGTCCCCCGCCCTTCCCCCTCCCTCCAGCCCCTTTAAATATAATTTGTTAACGTTGGGACTTGTATTAATTAAAGCAGCAGCCGCTGCAGCCTGTGACCCGGGGGCTTGTCACCGTGAAATCAAGTTTAAATCCTGATTTCAAGGGGGGAGAGAGCTGGGGGGAGCTCCGAGTCCTTCTAGGGACGGTGACAGTGACAGTGACAGTGACAGCCCCATGCGGGTCCCTGACTCCCATGAGCACTGGGAGGAGCGAGAGGCAGCAGGACCTGCCCTCCTCTCTCGAGGCCCTACAGAAGGGCCCCTGCCTCAGTTTCCCCTCTGTGCTATGGGGAGAGTGACATTATCCATCCCCCTCCCCGGGGTGCTGCCGGGTGAAGGTGGCAGGCACTGGGGCTGGCTCAGGACAAGCAGGGGATAAGGTCCTCTCTGTGCCTGGTGAAGGAGCTGCTGGGCCTGGGGATGGTGCTGGCCACAGACGCACTCACATCTGGTGTCAGCTGGGCAGTGTGAATGGGAGCAAGAGCCGGGCAGAGGGTCCTTCTTGTGTGCTATGGATAGATGTGTTCTTGCACTCCTTTCTGCTCCCACCTATCTCTCCCTGTTGGAATCAGCGTGGATTTGTGCTGGGGCAGACCCATGGATCACCCCATGGCTGTGGTGGGATTGGTGTAAACACAATCGGGAAGCTGCAGACAGCAGCAGCCTGACGCTGACAGCTCCCATTCTCCTGACCAAGCTGTAATTCTGCAGGGACGCCAGGGCTGAGCCCTTCCTCCTTGGCTGGGGGAGTCAGCCCCTGCCTCCGGAGTTGCTTCTCTCCTGCACCTGGCAGGGCTTGAGGGAGTAGAGGGGGAGGGCCTGGCTGCTCTGTGCGGGAACTTCATTCCCTCCTGCAGCATTCTCCTCCAAGTCTCACTTCTGTAACCAAGCTTTGAAGGGCTCCTGCACCCTGCTCCTCCCAAGATCCCAACTCCTGGTTGTTCTGGGGGACAGGGATCCCTGCCTGGAGGCTGAGCTGTCCTGAGTGAGGAGCAGTGTGGACCCTGGTGCAAGGTGCAGGATGCTCCTTGGCATCCCACTGCCTGCTGTGCATCCTGCAGGTCCTTAGCTTTCACACTGTGGGTTCTACCCATCTTCTCCACATCTGCCTGTGCTGGCTGTACCACCCTCCCGTCTCCCACACTTCATCCACCTCCCTGTCTCCCAAGACAGCATCTCTGATTGGAGAAGTACCTGCACCCCACTAACTTGTCCCCATCCACCTGCCAGTGCTTTCTGCTCTTAGAAGTGACTGCCATCATGGTCAGTGGGGCTGGGATATGACTATGGATGGGTTTGGAATGACTGCTGGAAGCTTGTGAGTAACACATCAAGGTGCTCAGCTCTGAACTTCCCAGCAAGAAAAAGGCTGGTCCCTCTGGTGACCTCCCTTGTGAGGACCAGCAGTGCCGTGCAGGGGGTGCAGTGTGGACAGAGCCAGACCTGGGATGGATCTTGTGCTCTGGAGTCTTTGTGGATGGACAAGCCTGGGGGAAAACCTGCAGCTTGCTGACTTGCTGTTACCCGCAGGCAGCAGGCTCTGTGTGGCCTCCCATGTGCCCCCACAAGGTCTTCCCCCTCCCCAAGCTCTCAGCACCTTGCTCACCCCAAGCTCACACATTTCCCTTTTCCCCCAAGCTCCTGTTCCAATGAGATCCTGGGCCTGAAGCTGCCATCGGAGCCGGTGCTGAACGCCAACACGGTGTGCCTGACACTGCCGGGGCTGACACGGCGGCAGCTGGAGGTGTGCGTGCGGCACCCTGACGTGACAGCCTCAGCCATCCAGGGCATCCAGATCGCCATCCATGAGTGTCAGCACCAGTTCCGGGACCAGCGCTGGAACTGCTCCAGCCTCGAGACCAAGAACAAGATCCCCTATGAGAGCATCATCTTCAGCAGAGGTAAGGGCCAAAGGGCCTCTTTCCTCTTCCTCATCCTTTGCCCAGAAGCTGCTCCCAGGAGCCTCATAGACTCCCCGTAGGCACTGCACATCTCCTCTGTAGCCCAGGGGACCAGGCCAGGTCTTCAGCATCCTGCAGGTGAAGGCAGGGATATGAAAAAGCCTGAAGGCCTGCCAGAGCAAGCAGCAGCAAACCTGAGCTCTTTTCCACATCTCTTCTTTCTTGCCCTTGTCCTGAGCTGCCCAAAACTTTCCAGCATTCCCTCCCCCCCCCCCCCATAGATGTAGGTGGATGCCTCACTCTGGGATTCAGTTTGGTGGATGAACTGAGGGTCCTGTCTCACTCCTGCTCCTATGCAGGAACAATGTTTTGGTGCATCACAGTGAGCAGAAGCAACAGGATGTAGGTCTGTGAGCCCATCACCTTGGTGCCCTGCCTTGGCACTGGCTGCCCAGAGCTGAGGGCTCTCTGTCTGTAGGACTGTAGGGCATGGAGATTTGATCACCTGGGGACGGGCTCCCCTGGGAGCTCTGCTGCCTGCACGGCACAGCTCAGGGTGGTGACATGATGGTGGAACCTTTTGTAGGACTTGGGTGTGCCTTCTTCCTGTGCACGGGACCTGGTGCTCAGCACACAGCAAGGTCCAGGCCATGAGTGGGAGAGGCGAAGGCAGTGCTGGTGGCAGCACCAGTGCCTCAGTGAGCAGTGCCCAGGTTAGGGCTTGGCAGGGAGGGTGGAGACCAGCAGCCCTGATAAGCATCGTGGTATTTCCAGGTCTTGGAGGAATGTGTTTGCTTCTGCTCTCCTCAGGAGGCAAAGACACAGGCTCACTGGCTTGAGCTGCTCCTGCACCCAGGTGAGGTGCCACCAGTGTCCCACCAGGGTGGTGAGAAGCTCTACCAGAGCGTGTCAAAGAGGCACCACGAAGTCCTCAGCCTCAGGACACCATCAGTGGAGGCAGGGAGGTGGGCACCTCTTTGGGATGCAGGATGAGCTCTGAGCACTATCCTATGTGGTTGCTCAGAACCATTTTGGCATAGAGCAAGTCTCAAGGCTGATGCCCTGATCCACTTCCAGCTCACTCAGATCCCTCAGTACTGGAGCTGGAGCCCTGGGCTCTGCTTTGCAGCTCTCATGGACACACAGAAATGGAACAGCCATTGGAGCAGGGATGCAGGGTGCATCTCCCACCAGCAGCCAGGAGGAGAGGCGAAGCGAGGGGTGCAGGCTCCATGTGGCAGGCATTAATGCATTTGGTCTGCAGGGAACAGGTCTCTGCCCCATCCCTGCCGTGCCTGGGAACGCAGCGTGCTCGAAGGATTGTTGTTTGTAACCCGAAGTGACAGACCCCTTTAATCTTTCATTCCTTTTCCCACTTCTTCTGCCATCAGTTCAGCCGTGCGTGAACCTCACTTTAAATTATTTGTAGCTGCCTTCTCCTCCCGCTCTCCTCACTTCTCCCTGCTCCACCCCGTCCTCCCGCATCTCACGCATCTCCCCAGCACCCAGTGCCATACACCCAGCCCAGTTCGGTCCCACAGAGCTGGGGCTTGGTCTCGTCGACTTGATGCAAACCCTAGGGAGTTGGAAATGAGCAGGGAGGCTTCACATTGGGCATGGTGGGAACCCTATTCTGGACAGAAGAGTGGAGGAAAAGGATGCTGATGGCCAGCAGGGGCAGATGTACAGAGATGTGCCATGAGCTGTGGGTTGTCCCTGGTACCCAGGGGCTGTTGGCTGGGCTGGACCATGCATGGTTGCATGCCATGAGCTTTGCTGTGGGTGACCCCTGTCCTCGTCCTGCACATGCCACTGCACCCATGGCGCAGTGCAACACTAACACTGCCTGCCTGTGGGGCAGAGGCTGCTTGAGGGGTGCTGAGAGGTCCAGTATGTGCCTGTGCCCTTGGCTCATCCCAATCCCATCTATTTACAGCTCTGAAAGACGTGGGAACCACACTCTGAGGGTCCTGGAGTGCCGTGTCCCTCTGATTTCCTTTGCAGCCTTTGGAGGCTGGGGGAGGTTTGCAAGCCTGTGTCCTCCCAGGAAAGACACTCGGGTGCCAAGGGGGCTGTGGGGCCCAGCCAAAGCCTGATTCACCCAGCAGGGAGGGGGGAACTCCCTGCCAGGCTGGGAGAGCCAGGTGCTGGGTAACAGCCAGCTGTGAGCTGCACTTGGTGCAGGCAGCATGCAGCAGGCAGGAGCTGCTATGGCCATCCAGAGCTTGGGACCCCAGCGCCCGGCCATGCAGAGCCCCAGCCAAGCACCAGCACCCACAGACTGCAGTGCCTGGCCAGGTACAGCTGCTGCTGGGCTCTTGGCTGGGTTTTTGCTACCCTCAAGCAAGCTGAGGACTTTGCCCACCTGGCCCTAAAGCGCACGCAGGTGCTATGGTTTACTCAGCCACATCTCTGCGGGTGCCCACAGTCCCTGGATATTCCCCCAAGGAGATGGGCATGAGCAATGCCCTTGGTGATAGGCAGCATCTCTTCTCCCTGCAGCCCATGGAGCTCCTGGCTGGCAGTGCCATGGGCAGATGGGAGCTGCGTGCTTGGAGCAAGGGCTCCAGGCTGTCCCTGGCACGCCTGGGAGGTGCAGGGAGGCAAGTCGCGATCTGCAGAGAGCCGTTTAGCGCCTGGCGAGGGGCCAGAGCCTGGCAGGTTCACCTGCAGTTTAATTAGGGAGAGGGGAGGGAGGGAGGGAGGGAACGGGACTGGGGGAGAGACGGCGTGTTGGGACCAGCCGGCTCTTGCGGGTGGTGGTGGGAGAAGAGCTAGGAAGAGTTTTATGATGTACAACGTCCAGCTCTCATTGCCCTGGGAGCCCCATGGAGCCCATGGCCGCTTCTGGGCTGGGACCACCTCCTTGGTCCCACACCCTTCTGAGAGATGGAGCAGCTGCTATGTGCATGGCAGAGTGCATCTTGGGATCCTGCTAAATGTCCCCCATCTCTGAGGTGCCCAGAGACAGAGAGCCATGATGGAGAATTTTTCCTGCTAAGGAGGCAACTTCAGGATCTGACCTGGAGACCCGTCCCAGGTCTGACCCTTTTGGACTCATCCTTTGCATATGGGAAAGAAGGATCTCTCAGTGGGTGCCCAACAGTCCTTTATGTGAGTAAAAGGCTGGGTCCTGGTTGTGCTGTCAGAGTCTTGTCCTCCATTCTCTCTTTCCAGCAGGATGCAGTGCTTCCCACAGCCCTTCTTCCTGCTTCTCCCATGGCTACAGCCTCTTCTGCAGTTCCTGGACGGATCTGGTGGCTTTGTCACCATCAAGGTCTTAGGTGACTCGTGCGTCTGGAGAGCCAGCCTCCCTCCGAAGGGCAGACGCACACCACACTTGGCTGTGGTTCCTGGAAAATCCTCCCTTGTCCAGACTGTGCTGCTTGTGGTTGTCACCTTCAGCCACCTTGCTCACTGCTTTGCTGCCGCATCTGGGCTCTTAGAGCGAAGACCATGAGCTGACCCTGGATGCAGAAATATATTGGCTCAGCCTGGGGACCAGAGCATTGTCTGCCCGGGGCCTGGGGTATGGATGCTCTGGAGACAGGGACCCCTGTGCCTTTTCCATCAGCTCCTGCGTGGCTAGAAGGCAGCAGGGCAAGGAGAAGAGCTGAGGCTTGACCCCACAGGTTTCCCAGCTATGGAGGGCACTAAACCAACTCAGCCTCTTCACCAGCAAGGAGACAGGCTCGGTAGACAAAATGGGTGGGGTATGGCTTCTGTCTGGTCTCCAGAAGGGATTTTAAGGAGATGCTGCATGGGAAATTGTGAGTTAGGTTGGGGAAACTTGAGAATGGGGCTAATGGAAAGGCAAGGCTGGAGAGGAGAGTGTGAAGCTGGGTGGAGGAGCTGGGCACGGGCAGGGGCAAGCATGGGCACAGAGTGGGGAGGCAGCAGAGGGGCTCAGGGACGGAGAGGGGCACAGGGGCTGTTCAGGCGTGGAAGTGTTACCAGCGCTGCCTCCCCAGGAGCTGCACCATTACCTGCCTGATGAAAAATGTTGTTCAACTTGTGCATTGGAAGGGACTGGCTCAGAGCAAGCTTGTCCGACACCGAAGAGAAGCTGGGAGAGGCTCCCGGTTGCTTTTAAGCAGCGCCTCGTTAATTTTTTAAATGCAGCGGTGTCAAATTAGCACACAAAAGAGCAGCACGACTTTAAATGCAGGTTTCCGAGATGCGTTTCATTTCCCTTTAATAAGATCATAGCGTTTGCTCAGCAGGCGGCCGCGAACCACGGAGGAGGCATGCGTGCTGACGAGCATCTCCAGCACTGAGCGCACACGTTGGGCAGCGTCCCTGTCCCTGGCCGCCCCATCTGCAGCTAATGACATGTGCGGATGTCCTCGCTCCCCGGCGTGTAACGACAACCAGCTGCCTGCCCTGGCAGGGCGCGGTGCGGTCGCGGCACATTCTAGAAGTGGGGATGCACAATTTTTCCAGCGTTGTATCGCATTTATAGGAGATTTCCGCAGCCGGGAGGGAGGCGACCATCCTTTGGGGTGCACCCCCTCCTTGCTTCCCAGTGCTAGGGCTCAGGAATGGGCCACGAGCGCACCCAGAGGGGTTCTGCTGGTGCTCCATGAGCCCACCCTGAGCTCCTCTCTCTCCATCCTTGCAGGTTTCCGGGAGAGCGCCTTTGCTTACGCCATCGCGGCCGCCGGTGTGGTGCACGCCGTCTCCAACGCCTGCGCCCTCGGCAAGCTGCAGGCGTGTGGCTGCGACCAGAAGCGACGGGGCGACGAGGAGGCTTTCCGCCGCAAGCTGCACCGGCTCCAGCTGGAGGCCATGAACCGCGGCAAAGGCATGGTGCATGGTGTGCACATGGAGCACATGCCGGCTGAGACCCCCGGCCTCCAGGACTCCTGGGAGTGGGGTGGGTGCAGCCCAGACGTAGACTATGGGGAGAAGTTTTCCAAGGATTTCCTCGACTCTCGGGAAACCTACAGGGACATCCACTCACGCATGAGGCTGCACAACAACCGTGTGGGGCGGCAGGTGAGTGGCATCAGGGCAATCCCAGGTCTGGTTCGCAACCTAGGCATCCTCCCTCATTGCCAGAGGGAATGCTCACAGACAGCACCTCAGGGGTCTGGGCTGTGGGGTCTGCTTGTCCCCAGGTGCAGGCAGGAAGTGGCATGGGGCTGGCGATGGCCTTGTCTCTCACTTCTTGTTGGCTTCAGAGACGTGAGCTAAGCGGGCAGGAGAAGGCTGGAGTTGGAAGAAGAGGAAGAGGAGCACCAAAGGGATGAAGGAGGGGAAGGCAGTGAGGCAGCATTGGTCAGGCAGGGTGCCCAGCTCCAGAACTTCAGAGAAATGAGGGTGCAAGCCCTTCGGAGATTGAGTTGTAATGGTTGTGGGAGCTGTGCATGGGAGCCATGAATGGGAGCAGGATGGTGATGCCTGGCAACTGCCCCTGGGTGCCACAGCTCCTGTTGGGGCTGAATCTCGCCAAGTGCACTGCTTGGGGATGGATTCTGAACACTGTCCTCCACAAAGCCATGCCATGCCCTCACTCCTAGGTATATCTTTCTGCACAAATAAGGAGCAATGCTGGGAATTCCCCAGGAAGGAGTGGCAATGCTGGGTGCAGCAGCTCTGCGGTCTTCTCTTCTGGGGTGGGAACACTGAGCTCTGGTTCCTCGAGCAGTGCTTGGCCACCACGTGCAGAGCACTGTCCCTTACCATGTACCAGCCTTAACCACTGCATTTTCCCCTCTAAGGATGCTCAGTGTGTGCATCACAAAGGTGCTCTGCACGTAGAGAGGGCCAGCACACGCCTGGCTCCCAGCTCACTCCCTGCATTGCCAGGGGAGGTGACAATCCCACAGAAGGCCACTGTTGGTGACAGTGGGATGTGGGTTTCTGTAGTGTAGTGGTTATCACATTCGCCTGACACGCGGAAGGTCCCTGGTTCGAAACCAGGCAGAAACACCCCTATTCCTTTTTCAAATCCAGCAGCGAAGCGCAGCATCCTCCAAGTCAGATGGGGCCCTGGTCATCATGGCCTTGAGTTTGCATAGGGAGCCCAAGGGCAACGGGGTGCCCTGGAGCTTCCCATGCAAACCGAAGAGCCCGGCATGCAGGAGGCTCTGCAAGCCCTCCTAACCCGCCAGATCAGAGAGTAAGAGGATGAAAGGCAGCCTGGAACTACCCATTACCCTCACAACAAAGGGCTACGATAAAGCTCTTATGAGCGTGTCTGGGAGGAGCTGGGAATGTGTGAAAGAAAGCACCAGCGAGTCTGGGCATGTGCTGAACGCGGGTGTCTGTGAGAGGGGAGAAGGACCTGGCCAGGGTTGGGGTGCACGGAGGAGGGATGGTGGCAGAGGTACTCCTGGGACTCATGAGTGCAGTGGGCTTTTGCTCCCCATGCAGAGGGAGAAGAAGCTGTCTGCAGGCCAAGATGCTGCCATGCAGGGCTTGGGATGCCTGGCATGGTGGCTTGGATGGTCCATGTTGGGTCATCCATGCTTCTTCCCCATGAGGACCGCAGCTCTACATATAGGTTTTCCTGGTTCAGCCACGCAAAAGGAACACGGGAAAGAGAGGGAAGGGATCGTGATGACAGCATGTTCCCGGGATGGCAGAAGCAGCTGGTATTCCCTGCTGGCACACCCAGGGCATGGCAAGCGAATGGGCACAGCTCATGGCCTGCGAGGCAGAGGCTGTTCCCAGCAGGAGACAGGGCTCTCCACAGGATGAAAGCCAACCTCCAGCCCAGCCCAGACCTCTGCGCCATGTGCCCTGAGCTCCAGGCGTGTTTCCCTGACCTACCTTCATTACCATAAATGCTTAGCAACGGGGAGATTTACTCAAAAACAAGAAAACAAGTGGCAAAAAATACCCACCCCTATGAAAACAAGGCACTCCTTGTGCATGCATCTCCCCCAGGGATGGAGCAGAAGCAGACAAAGTGCACCTAGCACAAAGCAAGGTGGCCAGGGATGGCTAGGACATCATGGGATGTGGCCTCGCATGGGGCCACATGTATCCTCAAGCCCCCATGGAGCATAAGAATACAATCCTATTAGCACTTGCGGGATGCTGTGTACCAGCCCCAGCCTGGCTTGGGCACCCAGAGGGGCTGGGGTGTCCCCGTGGGAGGGGGGATTTGCTGGGGCTGGGGGCAGGTAGCCCCATTGGGAGACTCTTTCTCTGCATGCTGAGGCTGGGGCCGTGCAGGAAATTGCCTCCCAACAACGACAAAGCTAGTGGCAAAGTGCTTCAAAGCACCTGCTGCCTTCCATCTCTCTGTTTTGTAATCTGGAGCTAATTTCCCTTATTATGTAGTTACTTCTGGGCCAAGGAGTGCAGTGTGGGGCATGGGGACTGGCCTGCTAACTTCCTCTCTGCTCCTGAGATAGCAATAGGACATGTTCAGTCCCTGAGCCAGGGACGGAGCCATGGGTGGGACAAGCTGCTTCCATCCGAGATGTGCTGCGGCTGTGCCCATGGGGTCACTGGGCATGAGCTGTTTGCCTTGGCGTGGCCAAAGCAGCATCCCTGTCTGGGATGGCAGACCCTGGCTGCTGGCACTGTCCCCTCCTTCTGGCATAGCCACCGTGGTCCTCCTTGTCCCTTGGTTAGCCACATTCCTCAGCCAACACAACTGTATAGAATCACAGAATCATCAAGGTTGGAAAAGACCACTCATTATCATTTAGTCCAACCATCAACCCATCCCCACTGTGCCCACTAACCATGCCCTCAGTGCCGCATCTCCACGGTTCTTCAGCGCCTCCAGGGACAGTGACTCCACCACCTCCCTGGGCAGCCCGTGCCAGTGCATCACCACTCTTTCTGAGAAGTGTATTTTTCTAGAGCACTGACTTTTGTGGAAGCAGACACATGACAATGGCCTCCCCACATCACAAGCCAGGACCGTGAGCATCTCTGGCTTCTGCTTGAAATTCAGCTCTTGGCATGACATGGTACTCCAACATCGCCCATCCCCAGGGAGCTCTGTGTTGCTTTCTCCATCCCCCAAGTGCCGCATCTTCCCCACTAACCCCTCTGTCCTCCGCTCTGCCCCGCAGGTGGTGATGGACAACATGAGGAGGAAGTGCAAGTGCCACGGCACCTCGGGGAGCTGCCAGCTGAAGACCTGCTGGCAGGTGACACCCGAATTCCGCCTGGTGGGGTCCCTCCTCAAGGACCGGTTCTATGGGGCCACTCTCATCCGGCCCCACAACCGCAATGCGGGGCAGCTGGAGCCGGGCCACGCACGGCATCGCCGCCGCGCCGGCATCAGCGAGCTGGTCTACTTTGAGAAGTCGCCCGACTTCTGTGAGCGGGAGCCAGCGCTGGACTCGTTGGGCACCCAAGGGCGCCTGTGCAACAAGACCAGCCCAGGCATGGACAACTGTGAGAGCCTGTGCTGCGGCCGCGGGCACAACATCCTGCGGCAAACCCGCAGCGAGCGCTGCAACTGCAAATTCCACTGGTGCTGCTTCGTGGCGTGCGAGGAGTGCCGCATCACCGAGTGGGTCAGCGTCTGCAAGTAGCTGCCCGCTTGCCCCAGGGTGCCAGGGACGAGCTCACCCTGGCGCTGGGGAGTGATGGATCTGCCGCTTCCCTCCGCTCCGGAGATGCTCAGCACGAGGGCCCTCCGAAACCAGCACTTTGTCATTGTCACCCGGGGTGGGGGCTGCTTGTGCCCACCCAGCCCCGCAGCACCGGGAGTGCACAGCCACGCTGTACAGACTGCCGACACCAGCACCGCTCGGGGGGCACAGGGTGGGCGCTGGGATAGGGTGGGGTGGGATGGGGATGGCAGGGCACGGGGTGGGAGGGAAGGGGGTCGCACCGGCATCGCACACAGGCTCCTCTGGCTGTGTGCAGGGCTGCGCACAGAGTGGGATGGAAACGGAGCATCCCTGGGATAGAGATGGAAGCGTTCCATGGGATGGAGATGGAGCATCCCATGGGACGGAGAGGACACAGCCCCCCAGCTGGGTCTCGCCTCTTGTGGTGCAGTGGCATGCCAGAGGGGAGGATGCCTGGGGCTGTGCTGTGCGTGCCTGTGTTATTGTATGGTAAGTTATTTCCTGATTGTGAATAAAAGTGGATTGGAGACAGTGCTGAATGCTCTTCCTCCTGTCCAGGGCTTTGCTCCCGCGTGTGCCAACAGGATGGATGGGGCTCTCAGGACTACCTCCCACAGTGCCCTGCTGCCATCACAGCCCCGGGAGCTGTCTGGGCACACGCTGGACTTCATCCAGCCATGGAAATCCCTGCTGTTGGCTCCATAGCCCTGCTACTGCCCCTGTGCTGCTGGGAGCTGCCTTGGGCAGGGACAGGGACAGGAGCGAGGCACTGCAGACTTGCAGCCATCCATCCTGCTGGCACCCCACTGCAGTGGCAGAGAGGGCACCCATCCAGCCTGCTGAATCACACCACTGGTATCTCCCGGCTGATAGCTTCCCTCCTCCTCCCACAGCTTTGCACCCCTTGAGGCTATGCAAAATAATAATGAAGGGGGAAAAAATAGAAAAAAAATCAAGGGGGAAAATACCAGGCTGGGAGGAAGCATGTGCCCCGGGTGCAGCAGGGAGGAGCCCTGTGTCCTTGTTTCATAATGCTGCTGTGGGCACCCTGAGCCCTGCTGCTGGCTGGGCATGAAGTGTGTCATCGGACAAGATGTGTTTAAAGATGCAGAGAGGGGTTGCAGGTGTGGAACATTCTCCTGAGGACATAACTTGTCCCCCAGCTCGGGGTGCAGGTAGCTCCAAGGCATGGGCTGCCTTATCACAGAAGCTCCTTTGCTCATGGGGCCATCTGGCTCCCAGTGCAATACCAACACTCAGATCTGTTTTGCAGCTTCCCTTGCTGTGCATCTGGGACCCACAGGCAAGATACCAGAGAGTCTGTGGTTGCAAAGAGTGTCCCTATGTTTCACTAATCGGTAAACCAGCTGCCAAGCACCCATCTTTCCAACCACACAAGAAGCCTGCAGGACACCTCCTCTCCCATGATAACTATTAAGCCCCCAGAGCCATTTTCCAGGCAGGGCTGGGCTCCCCGGGGACTGTGTATCTCAAACGCCACCTCTTTCAGTTTGAGTGCAGCCTTCCTCCTTCTCCAGAACAGAAATGCAATGCTCCCTTGACTTGGGCAACTCAGTGTGGTTGACATGTCACTGGGGGCTCTTTCCATGTCTCTCTGCCCCATTTGCTTCATTCTTGGCTGGCAGATAGGACTGGTCCCAGTCACACAGAATCACAGAATTGTAGGGCATGGAAGGGACATCTAGAGATCATCAAGTCCCCCAAAGGGTCAAACTTCCTCACATTTGCACGGAGGGAATGTTCCCAGGCAACCATATGAACAGGTGGAACTCACACCTGTGTTGTATGTGTTATGGAGATTCCTACACTTGCAGCGGTCATTGCTGCAGAGGGACCATCAGCTGGGTGGCTTTGCTGGAGTCATGCAAAGGCTGGTGGCTTTCTCAAAGTTTGAACTCCCCACTTCCAGGAGCAGGAAAGCCTTCCAGCTCCTTTAAACCAACTGAAGTAAATCTCACTTCTTGTCCACGCAACTGCGGAGAGCAGTGGGAAACCTGACCTTAGCGTGACCACCAAAAAGGCAATCGAGAGACCTGAGCTGATCACTCTGCACTTCTGCCAGGTCTGGAGGTGGATGTGTGGCTGCCCAGTTGTGGGTACCCCATGCTGATGCTATCTCAGAGCTCGGCTTCGTGCCCATTGCCAGACACAGCATGGAAGAGCCACGGGGGCAGCATGGCAGGTTGTGCTGATGCTTTCCTCTCTCCCCAAACCCCAGCATGTCTCCTGATTCTGGAAAGCTCCAACAAGGGTGGGGAAGGTCTCTGGGGGTGGCAGGAGGGAATGGGGGGGCTGGGACTTTCCCCAGGAGATCACAGGAGGAACTTTGGCTGGAGGGTGGGGGGAACCAGCGAGGAGTTGCTACATCATGCCCCAGTGAGTCGTGAGTAACTCCTCTGGTATTTATTCCCTGCACAGAACAGTCATCACAGCCAGATCCTGCCTGGGGGAATCACTACACGGGAACGCCCAGCCCCATCCAAATTCCATTCCTGCTCCCAGCAGAGCCTACATGAAGCAGAGCCACGATGGAATGGCTCCCTGGCACCCCTGCACCATCCCATCCCCTCACTGAGGTGGCGTAAGCATGGACACCAGCACCTGCTGCTGGCAGGCAGAGCATGGTGGGCTGCCAACCCTCACCAGAGCTATGGAAGCAACCAGAGAATAAATCCTGGCTGCTGGACTGCTGTTCTGAGTGGAACAGCCCCTTCCTTGCCTTGCTCTGGACAGCTTGCCCCCAGCAAACTCTCTGGGTGGGAGGCAGGTGGCCACGGTCTGAGAACACTCCTGCGAGCCTGGCTGGCACCCTGCTGCAACTTGAGCTGCAGAGAAGTGCTCCAAGGCTTTCCTGGAGTTCAGCCTCAACATGTCGTGCTTGGCACCAGCACCCGTGCAACCCCCCCTCAAAAAAAAAAAATAAAAAAAAAAAATTGGCCCTAGCTGACCTGCTTGGCAAGGCAAAGTACCTACAGCAAGGCAGCTGCTGGCTCAGGAGAGGAACCCAGGAGCCCTGTGCTCACCCCTCCAGGTCCAGTCACCTCCTTGTATGGTGTCATGGTGACATTGCCTACAAGGTGAGGGCAGGTGGCATGCCCAGCACAAAGACTCTGGTTGAGTGACCAGAGAGGCTGGCAGCTGCCTGACTCTACTGCCCCTACTGCCCGGGAGGACTTCAGCCACACTCGGTCCTCATGGCATAAGATTGTGACAGAGTGGCCTGGGACATAGGGCTGTGTCACAACACAGGCAGTCTGTGGACTCAAAGGCAATGTTCTATGCATCGCACCACCTTGTTATGTGCTCCCAGTGACATGGCTGTGGGGAGATCGGGACCAAAATGCCTTCAGTCTTGCACATCCCGTCATCCAACACCAGAAGAACACAACAGTCCTTAGCACAGACCTGTGAGCCTCGAGAATAGGACACCCTCTTCTTTCTCTTGTCTGTCGACCAGAGATTTGCCTTGGTTGGGCAACACTGGTTTTCTTGGTCCCCCAGCCAGAGTTAAAGAAGAGGAAGGCAGGTGTCAGGGACTGGGAGGGACGTCAGGGTCCCCCAGAATCCCCAGTGCCTTTCTTCCATGAGGCAGAAGTGGGGGGCAAGGGGACATGACAGTGTGGAGCACACATGGAAAGGGAGTAGCCCTGCAAGGACAGATAGGAGAAAGGAGACAAGCTCTTCTGAAGTGGATGGGGAACACCAGGGGAGACTCCACTTGTGCCACTGCTGTCCTTCCCACCATGGCAAAGTGAGAAAGTTTGGGGGTTGAGAGGGAGATCACAGGGGGCAGAACTGGCACAGGAGTAGGCAGCCAGTGCTAGGGAGGTGGGAGCAGGTGGCTGCAGCCAGGGGATGAAAGTGCAGGGTCCTGGGGGAGGACACAGAAGAGGTGCAGAGGTAGCCAGCACAGCCAGGTGCACAGGGAAGGGGTGGGGGGAGGACAGGGAAAAGAGGCCAAGTGCAAAGAGAGCAAAGGAGGTGGAGGAAAAGAGAGCATGGCCAGAGAGGCAGACATGAAAGGGGGAGTGAGGCAGGGGAGAGATGAAAGGGCAACGGCACGGGTGCTCCTGCCTCCTCCCTGGGGCTCCCTGGGCTCTGTAATCCCCGGGGAGCTGCCTCCTCTCATGTGGTGGCCTGCAGCTGTGTGCGGTCGGCTCAGCCCCACTGCTCCGCACAGAGGGACTTTCCAGGAGGGGGAGAAACCAACACAAAACACATGACTTAACCATCGCCTGCAAAGTTCAGCGCATGCGAGGTCTGGGGACACCCCAGTGTGCATCCCACTGGGTTTGGGGCCAGCCGCAGGCATGTTGTCTTCTGCCCTAGGGAGCATCCTGATGTGCAGCGCTCCAAGGTGGTTATGCACATGTCAAGCAGGTGGGATGTGCCTGGATCAGGCATCACTCATGGCCTGATGGAGGCCCCACAGAGGCATCCCAGGGCACAGGCGTGGGTGCAGGGGCCACATGTGCTCTGTCCCTCTCTCTTCTTTGAGTGCTAGATTGCACCTCCAGGATACCAGGCACGGCACAAGGTACCAAGCTGCAGCAGGACTTAGCAGACAAAGCTAGCACCCATCCCGCTGGGTCACTTATTTTGTGGAAGCAGCCCTCCCAGTAAATTCATGACCTGGGATATCTCCATTCTTTGTGCCCAGTTCAGGCCACTGGAGTGGGGCACTTGTTTGTATGAAGGGATGGTGCTGCTGGACAGCCTCCTGTTGAACGCTGTGGGCAGTGAGGATGTACATCTCCTTAGAGATTGCGAGCTCTCCAGTTTGGGGCATGCAGGACAACAGAGTTCATTCCCTTGGCAGTCCACTCCCTTTGTCCGAGGTTTGCTGTGCCAACCCTCTTTGTGTGCCTGTGTGACTTGAGTGGGCTCATCTAAAGGGCACCTTGGGCATGGGCAGCACCAGAACCCACCTCTGCCGTCCTACCTCTGCACTCTTTCATTCTTCAAGACAAAAGCAGATGGGTGCATGGCAGCACAACTCCCCTGAGTCCCTTGAGAGAAGTACACTCTCTGTAGGACCCTTTCCTTCCAGAGCCTCTCACAGAGCTCTGTCATCTCAACTCCATGGGTATCACCTCTCTATGGAGATCCCAACAATCCTCATCTATTTGGGTACCTCTGGAAGTGTACCGGCTTTCTCCAGAATCCCCATCCTCCAGCATAAAAAGGGACATGCTGTGGGGCACCGAAGTCCTGCCCGGCCCTAATACACCATCCCCACAGGCTCTGCACCTGTTATGGAGTCTCACACAACCACTGGGCCCCATGCACATGAAAGGAAGTGTGCAGCTTCCTGGGTGCTCCCCATATCTACAAAGAAGTCCTGACATTGCTGCCAGCTGGCAGTGGTGAAATGCCAGCCTGCGTGCTGGGAAGAGGGATGCTGTAGTAGGGAAGAGCACAGCACCCATGGAGCAGCGGGTGGCCACTGGTCACCAGCCCTCCCCAGTTCAATGCTCTGCAGCTGCAGGGAGAGGAGGTGCTTGGAGTGCCATGGCATGAAGGCATGATAGGGCATGCTCCACTGGACCACAAATACTTGTCCCAGGCAGTTGGAGGCACCCAAGGTGTGTTCAGGTGGCACTGGAGTGCACACCCTGTCAAGCCTGGGTGGTGGTGCTGCAACAGAGCTCATCCCATTCCACTGCTGGGAATGGTGAGCTCCCCCGGCCCACAGCCCGCTTCCCCATCACGCCCTGCACCCTGCTCCTTTTCTCCCTGGCAAAAGGGTGCCACTGGCCTGGCATGGAGCAGCAGGCTGTGCTGGGTAGCCTCACTGGGTCCCTCCAGACTTAATATCTCTGTTTGAATGAATTGGAGTCGCTGAGATAGGAGCAGAAAGCAGGTGTGTGTGACCGCACTAGGACAGAGCAGCACAAATAGCAGTGCTGGGTAACCTGCCTTTGCTTGCTGCTTACAAATATTTCTGGGCACCATGGACAGCATGCTTGTGACAAGCATGGGGACACATCCACGCGACACACACCCATGCCACCTGCATTCCTGCTCACTGCTGCTGCAGGATCCTGCTGGATGTGACAGTCTGCAGCCCTCTGCCGCTGTCCATTCACACCATTTGCACCAGACCATGCGCATATTGTCTCAAGAGGCCCCAGGCTCTCTGCTCACTTGCATCTTCAGTCCAGGAATATACCCCTGGGGGCATCCTAAAGACATGTTCCCAGCAATAAGAAGGATGGAGTGCATTCAGCCAGCAACTAGCGAGCTTGCAGTACTGGTGGGGTTTGAGTCAATGGAGGTGACAGCTTTTGAGGAGACCATTCCCAGCCCTTCCAGTTACTCTGCCCCAGCATTGCTTTCCTCCTAGTGCCTGACTCCAGCTATGTCCATGCTGGGTACCCATGATGGGGTGCCACTGGTCAGCAGTTGGAACTCCTCAGGATTTTGTGACTCAGCTCCTGCCCGTCCCTCTGTAGTGATGCCATTTCCATATGGCACCCCTCTTTGCAGCCACAGCCACTGTGAAGCCCCAGGCTGGCCTGTTGGCACTGACCATGGACCGCAGCATCCCTCAGCCAAGCGGCACGCTGTGTGAGCGAGCCCAGCTCCAGCTGCTGGCTCAGTGGTCTCCCTCACCAGCTGCCCGCGTCAGGCTGCAAACAAACAAACCACCACCCAAGCACCGAGCAGCAGCAACTCATCCCCTCCTCACGGCGATAATTACAGTGAGGCAGCTGGTTAGCCATGCCGTGTAAACACGGAGCTCTCCTCCACCGCTGGGGCAGAAACAACCTCCTTCAGGGGAGCAGTAATTTCAGGAGGGGGTCCGCATTGTTGTAGTGAGGGCTGTGGCCAGAGGCTTTCATCTCGGCCCTTTGATGCAGGGCACGGTAGAAGATGGCAGCCAGCAGAAACACACCTCTCGATTTTCCAACCCCCCAGTGGGGACTGGAGCCTTTCTGCCCTTCCCCCCCACCCCGGGCCAGCCACTGGCTCCTTCTCCCTCACTGAGATGGGTGAAGGTGTGGCAAAGGATGGTGAAGGATGGAGCTCCAGGGGTGACCTTGCACCATCCCTTCCAATGCTGTGGCTGCTCTAGAGCTAATGGTCCAGGAGCAAGAGCTCACGTACCTCTGTGATGGGCACCCTTTGGAACCAACTAGAAAGGCCTGGCTGCCTGTGTAAGGTGTACAGAATGTCCTCACTGACGTCACCTCTTGCAGAGCAAGCCCAGACCAACACATTCAGAATGTTTCATCCCTCCCACAGGAACGATACCGCGTCCCCCATCCTGTCCTCTGCTCCCATTACAACCCTATCTGGATGTCCCTTGGGTACCAGTGGAGGGGTAAGCCGTTCCCTCTGGGGAAGGAGGTGACATGAGTCCTGCCTGGCTAGGAGTACAGTTGATTCTCCTGCCATGCCAGCAGAGACTGAGGGATGAGACAGCCACAGCCACCCCATGGCACTGCTCTCATGCATCCATCGGTGTTAAATCCACAGCTCTGAATCACATCCAGCTTGAGCATGTGCACCTGTCAGAATCCTTTCCTTGCCATTCATCATCTAGGGTGAGAAGGGAAGCTGGTACCCCCCAGCGATGCCCACCCATGCCCACCCCAGCACCCAGGGAAGGTGCTGGCTGTATCTGGGTGCCACTGCCAGGTGCTGCAGGTAGGATCTGCCCGGCACCCCGCTGACGTCAGTGCTGGGAGCTGCCAGCGGGGAATTGGCCTGCAGCACTGGGAGCACTTGGGAGCTGCACAGAGAAGAGGTAATTGTTAAATGCAGGCTGAGATAGGCTGAGTGCAGAGGGCAGGAGGCCAGGAAGGTGGCAGACACCTCACCAGGGCTGGTGCGGTTTACACAACCTGGGCTTTGTTCATTATCTCTCCAGGCTTTTGTGGCAATGAGTTAACATCCCATGCTGCCTTGATTACAGGGTGCTGTGCAGAGCCTTGCAAAACCTTCACCTGCACTCTTGCCTCAGCTGGACACAGTGTCAGGGGAGGGGGCACAGCTGGGCTGCAGCTGCCAGTCACAGCCTGGTGTGTCCTGTGCTTTTTTCTCCTGGGGGTATCAGCACCAGGCTGGGATATGTCACCTTGGTTACAGTCCTGCCTGCAGCACAAACATCACCTAGGACAGAAGTTTTGGTCCACACTGGCTCCCCACACAGTGCTCCTTCCTGAGCGCTCAGGGTATCCCCGCCACTGCCGGACAAACAGAGAAGGTCCCTCACACCAGATCTCAGCCAGCAGATACCCAGGCTATGTACAAATGCACAGGTGACCCCAGGGGAAGCCCTCATCTTCCCAGCAACACTATCCATGGGCAGACTCACAGCACTGTGCTGGTTCCCAGGCATCAAAAGCCCCACGCCATGAAGCAGAACCTCTTGTCCCGCAAGTAGAACCTGCCCTCATCCTCACCCCCAGCACAGCTGCACACACACCATGCTTGTCTGCTCACTGTTTCTCACTGCCAGCAGCTGCCAGCCTGCACGTCACCTACTCAACAGGGCTGTCACCTTCCTACATGCAAGCTCACATGTGTCCCTGGGACACACCAGCAAGGGGCCCATTCCCTACCTTGTTGACCTCCCACTGCAAGCTGCAGGCACATCCCCAGCGCACCCCCTGCCACGAACCAGACACAATGCTCTGTGCTAAAACCCTGCAAAAAAAGGAAAAAAGGGCAAGGAAGGGGCCAGCTCACACAGTTACCCCCGCCAAGCTAGGCTGGGACACAGTTCTCACCATGGGACCTTCCCATCAGTACAGTCCCCATCTGGTCCTCAGCTGTGTCTGCAGGGGAGGTCCTGGTGCAGGGGAGCTGCCTCTGTGCTCAGTGTTGGTACGAGCAACATGGCTCGTATGGCTGCAGAGCAGCACAGAAGCTCCTCTGAGCCCCCCTGATCCATGGCATTGTTGGTTCACACGGCATAGAGAAGAAGAAAGGGGTGACCCACGTTACGCAGTGTCCTCTCAAGTTGCAAGAGGCTGCATAGCATCTCATAGCATCTGGATACCTTGCACCCTGGAGTCTGTGACCTACTCTGCTCCTGTGGTGCAGCTCCTTGTACTCATCCACTGCATTTTCTTCCTGATTTGAGACAACTTTCCCATCTCCAACACTGGGGTGGGGGGGGGGGGGGGGGGGGGAAGGGGGAACCCAAAATGCTTGTGAGAATGGAACCATCTTGCACTTTCCGAGGCCCAGCAGCATCTGCAGGAGCAGAGCCTGGCTGTGGCCAGCTCCCGGCAGCTGCCTCCCCGATCCCAACAGCCCTGGGGCACGCGGGCAGTGACAGGTGAGTTGGCAGCAGCCCCGGCTCCAGCTTCTTGTATCGTGAAGAGCCGGCAGACATCAAGGAGAAGCAATTTGCTGGGATTCTTCTGGCCAGGCGTGCCCCACCACCCACACTCCGCTCTCGCCTGTGTGGACAGGAGGCACGTGCTCTGATGTTTCCCGACACCCGGCGCTGCTGCTGGTTGCGGTCTCTGGGCAGGGGCTGGCTTTGTTCCTCCCCGCACACCAGCTGGGAGCTGCGTCCACCTGCGGGACTGATGTAAGGGTTTGCCCTTCGCAGGGTGAGACACCAAACGCATGGGGCTTTCACAAAGAGCGCTGAGGCAGCTTTGATTCATACAGGACCAAACCGGCTCCAGGAGAGCAGTGATACTCTGCCCTTCCCTGTCCCACAGCTCCCGAACATCCTCCGGCTGTAGGCAATCCTGTTGCATAGCCAAGCTTCCCTTCCGTACTGGTGCTCTGAATCACTGAGTGCCGCACTGTCACATCTCTCACATCCCATACAGGGCAAACGCCCCTTCTCCACACCGCTCCAAGCAATCCCCCAAGCCCAGCTGGGGGGGCCTGCCCCATTGCCCCTTAGCTAAAAATATCAATCTTGGAGGCTCATGCCTATTGCCAAAGAGCCACCACCAAGGCGCAGCCAGGGCAGGCACGCACAGCCAGCATCTGGCATGGCTCCGCTGCACACCGCCTGCCGTTGCCTGGGCTTAGTGACGGCCCAAAGTGCTGAGTCAGCTCAATTGGGAAAGGGTGGCTCCTGCCCTCACAGCCAGCAGGGAGGTTGTCAGGGAAGGGATGGCACAGGCAGCATCCCTGGCCCAAGGAAGGGGGCCGGGAACACCCTCCCTGTGGCTTCCCTCTCAGTAAGGAGGGAATGACGCTATGCACGCAAGCTGTTCCTAAGGGAGGAATGTCCTTTCTTCCTGTGCCATGTTGCGGCTGGATAAGTACAGCCCTTGGGCTCGGTGGCCTCTGCATTGCAAAGTGTGCCTGGCACATCTGGGTTGGATGCTCCACAGCTGCCAGGGCTGCTCCCTCTCTCTCTCCACTACATCTGGGCCAGGACGCTGGGGCTGGAGGGGGAGAGGTTGAGTGCAGGGCTGGGGGTCACAGGGCACTGTGCACTCTCATGCAGGCAGCATCCAAAGCACCAGGTGCCTGCAGGCCCGGCAGGATGTGCAGGGTGATCACAGCCCTGAAGAACTGTCCCCAAGGGGGATGAAGTGCCCAAAGACTGCCAGCTCTCTGACAGCGAGCGGACTCTCCGTTCCTTCTCTCCCCTTTCCTTGTTGCTCCCTGGCCATAATAGGGATGGGGTCCCACCCCAGTCTCCCCTCTGTGGCTGCAGGGTGGCTGCAGAACAGAGTGTCACAGTGCTGGTGGCATGGCACAAAATGTGGCTGTGTGTATGACAAATCATATGAGTGTCCTGTGTGCCTGCATGCACACACAGGTGCAGGTATGCACAAGTGTTCAAGGATGTGCACACGTGTATGTGCATGTGTACGTGCATTCACTGCCCTCTGCTGAGTTTGCCCGGGCAGTCCGGCCCCCATTTGGTGCTCTGCGTCCGTCTGGCCCAGGCTCCACCACTGCCACCTTCCACTGTGCCATCAGTCCCATATGGGGGTATTGATACACCCCAGCTGTCTTCTGTCCCCGCATCCCTGCAGCCAGGCATGGCCCCACGTGCTGGGAACAGGGCACTGCAGGGACAGGCACAGAGTAGCAGTGTGCCCCTGCGGTTTGGTCCAGCCTCTCTGCAGCACCCCTGTCCACCCGGAGCTGCAAGCAGGTGCTCTGCTCCCCGTGGGCTCTCCACGGGGTCTGAGATACATCCAGATGTGCTGGGGAGGAGCTCCCTATCCCCATGCTTTTTATTCCTCTCCCTCATAGCCAGCCTGTAAATGGGCTGCTTAATTCAGAGCCTCTGGAAGAAAGGAGGGCGGAATCCCTGGTTGCATCTGCACTTGTAAAGCAAACAGTCCCAGGGCATTCCCAGGCACGGCAGCATGACTGTCCGCGTGGGGATTGTTAGCACTGCCCTTGTGTCATTTCAGCGTGGGCAAGATTTTGCTCGTGGTTTGGGAGCTAGCCCGAGTCAGGGACATTGCCAGCAGAGCTTAGCACGCGGGCCGCCCATTTGCAGGATGTGTCTAACAGCCTGGAGGGGGTCTGCTCTGCTCTGTGGCACAGGTCCTCAGGGCCAGAGGGCTGCACTGGGTTCATCTCATTCGTTGTACAGAGATAGCTTTTGTGCCTAGAGCATCCTGCAGAGCACTCAGCAACGGGCACTGTAGACACAGCCCCTCTGCTTTGGGGGCTGCATTTGCACAAAGGACAGAGCACAGAGGTGTGTGCATGCGTGCATGCATGCACGCAGCCATGCCGGCACCCTTGGCGTGCCGCACACCTGTGTTTGCATTGTGCTTGCCATGTGCATGGCAGGGCACGTGTGCGAGCTGGCAGCCCGGTGCAGTGCGTGTGCTCCGCGTGGGCTGGGCGTGTTTTGCTCAACACATGCCTTCATCTGCAGCTGCGGTTTTGATTCAGAGAAAGGCCGTGCTTTTGATGCCTGCGTGCACGCGCGTGCTTGCTGGGCTCTGCAGGTATTTCACGCATGCTGCATCTGTGTGTGTGTGCGCGCGTGCGTGTGTGTGCACATGCATGTGTGCATGTGTGCGCACGGTGAGATCAGTGTCTCAGCTGGAATCTCTGCCTCCCAGGCCGTGTTATAGATGAATACACTTGAAAGCATTTTTTTCCCCTTAGCCACCAGATTTCACTCGGAGAAGAAAAAGGAACTGGGCACTTTATCTTCATTAGCAGCTGGGAGCCTCTTGGGGCGGCTTTTGTCTGGGCGAAGCTTCCTCCGCCCCTGCTCTTATCCTCTGTCCTCACTCATTAGCTCTTTGGAAAGGGGAAGGGAAGGGGGCTGGCTGGTGGGGTCCTGTACCTCTGCCTCGTCCCCAGGCCCACTGCCTCTGTGTCCCCAGCCCCGTGGCTGGGAGAGGACAGGACAAGTACCTCTCTTTATTCCTTCTGGGAGACCTCAGAGTCATTTTAAGGCCCTGAGAAGCCCACTGAGATGCAAGTTAATGGCACAACTGGGATCAGAGCAGGCTTTGACTTTGGGGTGGGGGGTGAAGGCAGCCCCATGTCCAAGTCCCCTGGGAGGGGCAGCCCTTCCCTTCCGGGGCTACTCATCACCGCAGAGCATTCATGCCTGCATCCCTTAATACCCAGTAACCATGACAACTGGAGCAGAGCTGTCATCCTGTCCCCAGGCCAGCCACCACAGGGGTGCTGGTGGAAGGGCCTCGGGGCAGCATCTCTCTTTGAATCGCTGTTGTACACCCCATAATGGGTCATGGGGTGGGGGCAGTGACACTCCGCAAAGGGTAGAAGGGCATCCTGGGGCAGGGATGGGGCAGGATGCTGTAGGAGGTCTCCATGAGAAGATGGGGGCAGATTGTCTCTTCCCACTAGCCCAGATGCTGGGGGTTCAGTGAGATGGTGAGGCGGGGGTGTCAGGGGGCGGACTGCCTTAGGTAACATTCCTTCCCACTTAAAAGGAGTCATAAATCACTCACTCTTTATTAAAAGCCCTGCTCGACCGGGAGAGAAATGTCAGGAGCATAAATCACCTCCACCGCTCTCACAAGGGTCCCGGCTCACCAGGGGGTGTGAGGCAGGGACCGGTTTTCCCTGGGGAGGGCACAGCGTGGGCTCACATCCATCCCTATGAATGCATTACCATCCCAATGTATGGTAACAGGAGCTCCCAAAAATCAAACCTCCCTCTGCAAACCCCTTTGCCCAGGGGGTAGCATGGAATCAAAAAAAAAGGAGGGTATTTTAGCCCAAACTTTCCCTCCTGCCAGGCCAGGGCACCCCAAAGTGCTGGGCACCCAAATGCTGGGATGCTGCAGGCACAGAGCACCCTCTCCTGGGGGAAGAGAGCCCCTTCTCCCTCTTGTGCCCATCCTTACTCAGAGCCCAGCTGAAGCCAAATCCCCGCCCAAGGGCTGTGACATCTTGTTGCCAGGCAGGAGTTCTCCCTAAAGGATGGGGACGGTCCCCATTTTGCATGAGGCAGAGCAGAGCAGAGCAGGGAAAGGACTGCTCGTGCAGCACCACAGCAGCATGCACAGAGGTAGCCGTGCTCGCCTTACTGTCTCCTGTTTTTCCAGTTGAATGTATGGCTTAATATAGCAGCACTTATGTTGTAAAACATCGCTCATAAAACACACAGGATGTGCTGTGTGGGAGTACTCACAAGCCAATCCCCAGCTGCTTTTTGATGTCAGCTTAGAAATCGCAGCGTCCTGGCAACGGCTGCGTCCTGGGGTGTGTGTGCAGTGGGGCCAGACCTTCCCCAGGTGCTGCGGGAGACACTGGGGGAGCTTTTAGGATTTCCACCCATCTCAGGAACCCTGCCTGGAGTAGAGGGGCAGAAGAGCTGGGGGCAGTCACCAGCAGCTATTGGTGCTGCCAGCACGGGCTGCACAATCCGAGGCTCAGCTCTGTTGAGTACCACAGGGCTGGAAGAAGAGAGGCAGCCAAGGATGGCTGATGTTCCCACCTCAGCCTCAGCTGGAGGAGAGTGGGCTGGTGCAGGGAAGAAAGGAGGTGAGGGGGAAGGAGCTGGGATCTTCTTGCTTGGGAAAGCGCAGAGGCTTTTCCATCAAAGGGAAGGAAGCCCTAGGAGAAGGGCTGCAGGCTTTCATGAGCCGCTCGCTGCAAACCCCGGCCCCTGTGGGTCTGTTTATCCTGGCACGGGAGAGCCCATAAACTGCAGCCCTGAGCCGGCCTGCAGAGCGCGGCTTTTCTACACTGCAGCCCCAGCAGCGCCACTGGGACAGCCTGCAGGGAGGGGAGTGGGGCTCCCAGGCCTGGCCACAGCCAGCAGCGCTGCAGGGGACCTGTCCCTGTCCCCACATCTGCAGGTGCTTCTCACAGTCCCACTCGGAACTTACACAGCATGCCTAGAGGGGAGGAGGATAGTTTGGCACTGGGGTCTCAGCCACTTCAGGCCCCATAGTAGATCCCAGCCCAAGGACAAGGAGCGGTGCTGGGAGCTGTCACCACAGCTGGCATCCCTGATGTGTCTCTGACCCAAGGTGCCCCGCAGTTTCCCACGTTCCCTCCCGCCCGCCACCCGTCATATTTTGCATTTCTCCCTCTATCTTATCTCCCTGCTGGCTCACCCCCTTGCAGCTGGTCTCTTGTTTTCTCCCTGCCCGCCGCCTTCCTTCCCAGCCCCACCTGCTGCAGCCCCAGCACGACTCCCATGCTGAAGGACCCCGAGGATCCCTGATAAGGGTCAGACCAAACAAGAACCTTTTGTGCCACGCTGAACTCATTTGGAGGAGCCGGGCAAAAGCCTGACCAGGGCAGAGCAGGATCTCAGCGTCTCCAAGGCACACGGTGCACTTGTGCCATGTGCTGCCTCAGTTTCCCCACTGCTCCCACAACCCTCCCCTGCAGCATCCCCACTCCTCCCTCATCCCAGTGCTGGGGCTGAGCTGTGCATCCTGCTGAGAGCTGCTGTCAGCGCACACTGTGGGGTTGGCAGGCAGCAAGCACAGGGAATAAAATTCTTCCTCCTCCCAGCTTGCTGCCGGGTTAATATTCCCTCTAACGACAGACGGTTCCTTTTATCCCCTCGCACGCTCCCGCCAGTGATTTAATCTTGAACAAGCCGTGATTATTTCCTGTACAGCTGCCTCTCTCGCACTAAAGGCCTGGCCTGACAGCACCACACCAGGCAGAGAGCAGATCTGCAGGCTGGCTGGGACCAGGCGAACTTCAGCAGATCCTGCCTGCCCGATGCCCCTGCCCGTCACAATGGGACCCCTGACTGGGGATGGCAGATATCAGAGAAGAAAAGAAACTGGGGAAGGCATTGGGTTGCTTGACCAGGGGGCTTTCCAAGACCCAGCTTCACAGGATTCTGCCAAACTCTGGAGGTTACACTGCCAGCATAGGACCCACCAGGTGCCAACTGCTACTTCTGCTTCCTCCAAGCCAAGCTCTGACTCCAAACAGATGTGATGCAGGCCTGGGGAAGCAGCATGGTACCAGAGGGATATGGGGTAGCTGGGAGCCCCGGGTACTGGGAAAATGAAAGACCAGAAGAGCACCAAGCCCATTTTCATACTGCTCACTCCCCATGTCCATGTTGCTGGGAAGAAGGTTCCCAAAATACTGAGCCACTGGGAGCAGACGACTTCACTGTGCTGCTCAGGCTTGCAGAGATAGTGAGGTCTGCACTGGGGGCTTGTTTCCAGAACATCCGTACAGGACATGCATGTCCTCCATCCACGCACTACCCAGAGGGCCGGGGAAGGCCAGGACACCCCTTTCCCAGCGTAGGGAAAAACAGCAGGAGAGCAGAGCTGGTTCAGAGCCACCCCAGCAGCAGCAAAATGCGGGGTGCAGCTCCACCTGGTGGGCAGCGATCCTCCCCGCGAGCGTCGCTGCGTCCCCGTGGCCACCAGCACCGGGACACAAGAACCGAAGCCTATGGCTTTGCCTTCCTCGTCACTGGGGTATCTCTGGGAACTGGGGCCAGTGGCCGGAGGCCTCGCACCAGGGCTCGAATTGTTCCAGCGTTTGGGAATGCCTGGAGCAGCGGCAGCCTGCGGGTGAGCAGCGCTTCTCCGGGGTTCTCCTCGGGCACAGCGTCCGACAGCAGCTCCCCCCTCGCCGGGACCCCGTGATCTGTCCCCCGAACGGTGCAGCCTCCGGGGCCGCCAGAGGGCAGCACCGGCACGAGGTGCAGCTCTGGGGCCGAGCCCGAGGAGCTCCACCCTTCTTAATTGCCCGCAGGAGGAGGTAATAACCATTTCATTAAACTCTCATGAGTTTTTTGCTGATGAAGGACTAGACGGATACCCTAACGAGGAACGACTCATGGCTGTGCTTGGGCTGCCGCACACACAGCTGAAACCTTTTCCCGGTGATGGCTTTAGCAGCACCCCTAAAAAGGACAGGTGCTGCAATAATCCCCATTCTCTGTGTCTGCAAAGTGGGAGCCTGGGGGGCTGTCTTGTGCCACTCTGTGCTGCTCCAGGACCCCTCACCATGCCCAGTAATCTAGATGCTCTGATGTGTTTCCCTGTCAGTTCTCGCTACTGTGATTTCCACCTGGAAGAGCTGTCTTTCTCAGGGTCCCTGAGCTGTTTCTACCACTGCTACTTGGCAAACAGCAGGACAGAAATAGCTGTTCCCTGGGGGCTGTGCTCTGCTTTGTGATTCCAGGACTGACCTCAGAGCAGGGGCTGCACGAGGCCCTCCAGGTACCTGCTGCTGTCCCTGCCCTGAGCCGTGCTATGCTGCCTTTGCCAGTGAAGACAGACCATAGCACAGCAAGTGAGCCATTAGAGACCAGCTCCAGCCAGCCAGTCGCTCATTCATCGTTGTGCAGCAGGCAGGGGGACGTGCCAGCTGCCTTCTGCTGGGATGCATTGGAAAGCTCTTGCCTGATAGCTCTGCAGCCTGCAGCAGGGGACTAGCATCACAGTAGGGCTGCCTGCGTGTTCCACTTCCCCTTCCAGACCACCCCAGGTTTGGAATAGGGATACCTCTAACGCAGTCAAAATTCGGGGCCTAGACAAGCAAGCATCCTTTTGTTGGCACAGGCACATAGCTAATGTGTGTGTTGTCCTAACTGGGGTGACCCTTAGGAGCAGGGGGTCTGTGAATGCCCTCTGCTTCTGCTCTGTGCCATCCCCACTGCCCAAAGCTGTTGAGAGGTAACCAGCCATGGTGCCGAGCGTGTGGTTTGTGCTATATCATTGCCTGTCAGTCTCAGGCCTGGAGCTTGAAGAATAAAACTGGAGAGGGGGGAAAGGATCCTCCTCTTTCACGTGGAAGAGCAGCTGCCTCCCAAGTAAGCTGCAAAGCCGCTTCTTTACCTGCATAAGAAATATCCCTCTGTTCTTGCAGGGTAATTCCCTGGTGTTTGCGTGACACCTGGGATGGGGAAGGACAAGGTCTCACCAACCTCCTCCATCCCAGAGCTGTTCCTATGGGAGCTGGTTCCCCAGCATGATACTGTAGCTGCAGGCAAGGGGAACAGCTGGCCTCAGGCTGGGGTTTATACAGGCTTCAGCCCCATTTCCCCTCCTGGGAAGCGTTGCTGCTTGGGGCCGATGACTGCAAACCAGGCTGAGGGAGGCAGGGAGCCTCTGCCTGCTGCTCTGTGGGTAGGCTGCAGAGCCTGGCTCATGGCTGCCGAATACAAAATAGTTCCTGCTTAATGAGTTCGGGGATGCCAATTTGGGAGAGCGCACGGAGGGCGGGGGCGGCTTCATGTATTTCAGATTAAGCAATCTGGGAGCAATTTTGCTCCAGGAGGAGAGAGCAGCATGCAGAAAGGGCTCTGCTTCTTCACCTGCAAAATTCAGCTGTGGTTTCTGATGAGTCTGTGCAATTGGAAAATCAGTCCATTCTCAAGCATGGAAAGAGGACGAGGACTGATAGCTTCCCTAGGGGTGGAGCCCTTCCATCTTTGCTAGGCTGAAGCTGGAGAATCTCACTTAATCTTCTTCAGGAACCTTGTCCTGGCTTTGTTCCTTCCTATTTGTATCCCATATTCCTCTTTTGATGCCAAATTCTCCATTTTTTTTTTAATTTGTTTTTTTTTTGTTTGTTTGTTTGTTTGTTTTCAGCAGTCCTTGGGTAGGCAATGCTGGCCCAGATCCGTTTGGGTTCTGGCTGCTCACGAAGCAGATCTGCATGTCTGTGTACAGGTGCGTGTTTCTGCATAGGCCACCAAGGCACGTGGCTGGCCACAGCAGGGGATATGTAGGAATGGGACATTACCCCTCTTTCTGCTCTGGCAGAGGGTCCCAGATGTGGCACAACAGCCCCAGGCATGGGGAGGCCCCGCAGGGAGGATGAAGCCAGCTCTGAGCCTGCGCTTCCATTTCAAACACCTCCAGCAACAGCACTGCAGGAGAAAGGGGGAGCTGCTTTAGCTCCTCCTGGTTGATAATTCATTACCGCCTGTTAGCCTGGATCTATCCGGCAACAGCTACATCCTGGCACTGACGTGTTAATTTCACGGATAAAATGCTATATTGAAATGCATCATCGATACATTCTCTCTGAACCGTTTCCCGGCCGTCGTTCCCGGCTGTCGGGCACTTTACATGCAGGAGCAGCCCAGGCAATTGGGGCGTTTTGTTCCTAATGGATGCCTGGCACCAGCTGGAGCCATCGGAGCCGCAGGATCTGTCCTCCAGCTCCTGAGAAACACAGCAGGATCCTCCCGTGAGGGGCAGGGAGGCAGAGGGTGCAGGCTCCATCCGTGCTGCGCTCAGATCTGGAAGGGGGGAAGCAGGCTGTGTGCACACGGCTGGTTGATCGCACACCATTTTGCAGTGATGCAGAAGTGCAGCATCCTCCCCCTCCTTCCTCTGTCTCTGAGCGCCCTGACTTTTGTCTGATGCTGGTGATGGTTGGAGCGGTTGGCAATCTCCCCTCTGTGGCTGAAAAGGCAGGATAGGGATAGGACAGGCAGACAGAGGATGCGCCGTGCTGTTGCACAGCAGATGCTGGGGGGTACTTGCCAGCCTGGAACAGGCAGCGGGGAGCAGCACCCTGCAGAGACATACCCAGGGGCAGGCTGGCTCTCACGGGGCCTGGGGCTCTCCTACCGAGGCCCCCAACCCCTCCATGGTGGCTCCAAGTGGGCAGCCTTTCCCCAGCCCCAGACCTTCTCTAGCTGCCCTCAAGCGCACACACTGCATGCATCCCCCATCTTCCTCTCCCCTTGGCATCTCATAGGGCTCTTCCCCACTCCTGTGGCCACCTGCATCTTCCCGCAGCACCACTTCTGGGTGCTCAGCTGAGCTGGGCTGGTCCATCCTGACTTCTCGAGCAAGGAGCAGGACCCGGGTGGGGGCGGCCGCGTCCTGAGGGGCTCCCGACACCTTCTCGTTCCCCCATCCCTGCATCCCCGCCACCTCCCCACGTCCCCAGAACACAGACTGGAACCCGTGGGACCAGCCGAGGCGGCGGTGAAGGTCACGGCGGGACGGCCGCCGCCCAGAGGAACCGCGCCGGTCCAACTCCCCCCTCCACCGCCCACCGGCGAGGGGGCGGGCCTCACCGGAGCCCCGTGCGGAGCCGATTGGCTGTCGGAGGGGAGGCGGGGAGCTGCGGGGCGGTGGCTGGGCTGCAGCGAAGGGCGCGGAGCCCAGAGCGGGCGCGGCGGAGCATCCTTCGGGCACCGCGGCCCCGGTGCGGGCCGCTTCCCCCGCAGCACCTCGGCCTCCTATGGGCGGTGCCGGCGTCCCGGCCCCCACACGCCCGTCCCGCTCGGCGTTAGCATGGGCACGGTGCTCTCCCTGTCCCCCGCCGCCTCCTCGGGCAAGGGCGGCGGCGGCGGCGGGGGGCTGCTGGCCGACAAGGCTCCGGGCAGGCTGCCGGGAAAGGGCGAGAGCCGGCTGAAGAGGCCCGGGGTGCTCATCTCGGCGCTCACCTGGAAGCGGCTGGTAGCCGCCTCCGCCAAGAAGAAGAAGAGCACCAAGAAGGTGACGCCGAAGCCCGGCGGAGGGCCCCCCCCCGGGGCCCAGCCCGACCCGCTGGTGGTGCAGCGTAACCGCGAGAACTTGCGCAAATCGCTGGGAGGGCCGTCCGACGGAGCCAAGCAGGGCCCGCTGGCCGTGCCGGTGCCCACCGTGCCCTCGGCGCCCCAGGAGCTGCACCCCGGCTCCGGTGGGGGAAAACCGCCGCCGCCCCCCGGTAGCCGCGCCCCGGGCTCGCCGCGCCGCGTGGTCGTGCAGGCGTCCACCGGAGAGCTGCTGCGCTGCCTGGGGGACTTCGTGTGCCGCCGCTGCTACCGCCTGAAGGAGCTGAGCCCCGGCGAACTCATCTCCTGGTTCCGCAGCGTGGACCGCTCGCTGCTGCTGCAGGGCTGGCAGGACCAGGGCTTCATCACCCCGGCCAACCTGGTGTTCGTGTACCTGCTGTGCCGGGAAGCTCTGCGGGGAGAAGACATCGGGAGCCAGGCCGAGCTGCAGGCCGCCTTCCTCACCTGCCTCTATCTCGCCTACTCCTACATGGGCAACGAGATCTCCTACCCGCTGAAGCCCTTCCTGGTGGAGGGCGACAAGGGCCGCTTCTGGGAGCGCTGCCTGGGCATCATCCAGCGCCTGAGCGCCAAGATGCTGCGAATCAACGCGGACCCGCACTACTTCACGCAACTCTTCCAGGACCTCAAGAGCGAGGGCGAGGGCGGAGACGGGTCCAAGCACTGGACGATCAGCCTGGACCGCTAGGGAGGTACCGGGCCCCAGGGGACGGAAGGGGCCGCGCACCGAGGGGCGGGGGAGGCGAAGGACTGCTGGATCCATCCCCATCCCAATCTTCCTCGTCTTCTCCCCTTCGCGGAGACGCTGCCTGGACCCTCCCCGCTCCGGATCCGGCCGCTTCCCCACCCTCCCCCCTTCTGCCCTCCGGGACACCGAGACGGAGGCGAAGACCGGGGGGAGGGGGTTGGCCTTCCGCCTGCACGACGGGGAGGGGGAGGGCTGCCGAGGAGCGGAGGCTCTTGGATACGTTTTCTTTAGGGAAAAACGCAGAGAAAAACAACACGAAAACAACAGCAACGCATCCCGGGGGGGAGGAGGGCGTGGGGGCTGCGGGGCCGGTGCGTGTCCCCGTGATCCCCCTCAGCCGCGGGCAGCGCGCGGCCCCGCGCTGCCGGAGCTGTCCGTGGTGCTGAATCCGCCGCCGCCGCGGCAGCGCCGAGCAGACAAAGGGCGGCGGGGAAGGGGGGGGGGAGCGGGTTGGGGGTGGGGGGGAGGGGGGCGCGGACTTTTGTGTCACCGGCGCTGTTCGCTGCCCGGTTATGGGGGTGGGGGGGTCCTCCAAGGGAGTGGGAGTCCCCCGGGTGTGGTGGGCCCTTCGGCTGGGTGGCCGCCTGCTCGTCCCTTTGTTTGAGTGGCTGGGGGGGGGGGGGGGGAGAGGCTTCCTGCTCCCTTCCGCCCAACTCCCCGAGGTGTAGCCCCCTCAGAAGGGCACCTGTGGGGTGAGCAGCGTTCTCCTTTACCCTTCTTATCCCCTTCCCCACCTCGGCTTGCTGTGGGGAATGGTGTATGTGCCAGAGGAGCCTAGGGGGCTGGGGTGGGGGTTCTGGGTTTGGGGAGGCGGGGGGGGGGCCCTCTCCTCTTGCTTTGCTTCACTGGAGAATAAAGAGGTGGCCTGGATGGGCCTGGTGCTGGCTCCCTGGACTTGCTGGGCTGTGGGGTGCGAAGGGGAGTGGGGGTGTCCCCTCTCCTCCCCATGGGGATGTGGGGAGGTTGTTTCTCAGAGGGAGCCTTCTTTCCCATAGTGATCTGGGGGGGGTCAGAATTTCACCACTGTTTTCTTGTTTTCTGTGTCCACCCTTGGCTCCCTGTGAGCAATCCTGGCCTCCTCCATTGCAGATGGAATGCCTGCTGTCTGCTGCAATGAATGTAACCAGGAGCCCACAGCTCACGTCACCTCCTTTTTTTTTTTTTTTTTTTTTTTTTTTTTTTTTCCCTAAAGATACCCCACCCTCCCTCCTTCCTGCCTGTGCTCTGCAGGGCCTGGCTGCTTTCTCTGGCAGCATCAGGCTGTGGGAGCTGTGTTGCTAGCCCGATTACCAGCCTTGTGCTTCTGCAGACCCCAGGGAGCAGGGTGGAGTTTCTCAGAGCTGGTTGCTATGCCTCCAAGCTGCTCAGTTTTCTGGGGCTCCTCAAGCAGGATCCCTTGCATGTGCTCTCCTATCAGGGTCTGCATCTGGTGCTTCCCAGCTCCTCTGAGCCAGACCCTTGGGTTCTCCTCAGATAGGAAGAGCTGTGCTGGCTCTGCAGGTCATGGAGGGTAAGCTGGATTCCCTACCTTTGTGTGCATCAGCAGAGCTGCTAATTAGGCCCAATCTGGCTCATTCAGGCAAAGCTGTGCAGCCAGGAAGACAGCACAGATGTCCCTGTGACGGGGTCTGAGCTGGCAGGGTGCTGTGCAAAGCTTTTCTGTGCTGCGTGCACCCATTGAGACCTCTGCTGCTCCCATCCTCCCTGTCCCTACTATGTGCTCTGATCCCTTCTTTATATTGACATTTGTGTGACCTTGTGGGGAGCTGTCTGGGCCAAAATGTACTCACAACCTCATCTAACCCCAAATTTGGCCACACCCCTTATTTGTGTTGGTGAAGGGGACTGCTTTGACCTGCTCTGTCTCAAACTGAGCTGGAATCAGACCCATTAGAGCTCCTATGGGGCTGCTGGGGGAATTCTGATGCTTCTCTACCAGAGAGGAAAACTGAGGTACAGTGCAGAGAAGCAGCATGTGATGAAGCCTAGCAAGAGGGGTCTTCATCCTCATGAGGGATGCAATCCAAAAGTGCCAGTCACCTCTACCCTGAGCCAGGGCTGTTTGCAGACCTTAGGACCCCTACCCTGACTGCAGAGCTTCAGAGCTGCACAAGGTGCCAGTGCTCACCAAGGTTTCCCACCCCACAGATCCCCCTTAGGGCCACTAACGGAGTTCTTTCAGTCTCAAGTCCTGGCATGTAAAATGCTTCCAGCTGCGGAGAGGCTGTGTCCTTCCCCTCCTCCCTTGTGTTTCATTGATTAAGAGTGCTGGGCCTCATTGGGGGATTTAGGAAGAGCTAATTGCAGACTGGTAATTGAAGACAGCTTGGAGTCTCTGGAAATGTCAAGGAATGGGAGACTAGCTCAGATGCTCCTGTGCATTTAAATACGCATCACCAGCTCAGCCTCAGCCTTGCTGATGGGAGATGTCTGGTTTTCCCTTCCCCCAGAGTAACCTGTGTGGCTGCTGGGAGAACAGGGAACAAAAATCCCACCTCACTCCCACTGAGGCAGAGGCGAGGCCAGCATGGGGGTGTTACTGAGGGAGGGGGCAGGCTGCTGGGTGCAGCCCCTCCTGAGGCTGCGGCATATTTCTGTTGCTCCCCACTAGTGTGCAACATGTCCCCTCCAAGCTGTGTAGTCACCAACAAAAGGGTTTTTTTCTGCCAAGTGCTCACAAAGCGACAGCCCTGTGTGCTCCCCCAGCCCTGCTGCTCTGCCTGTGGTGCATACTCTGTGTGCTCAATGTGCTCATGGCAGTGGCACAGGGTACAAAGGAGGGATGCTGTGGCAGCAGCCAGCCTGGTGAGCTATGCATCCTGATGGACAGACAGCAGGGAAAATGTGCTCTGGCTATTAAGAGCTGGCAGCATTCCTCAGAGCTGCTCTATGGGGAGAAACCATCTCCAGCCTGCGTGGCTGGGTAGGGACTAGTGCTCTACAACACCCACTGCCTTGCATCCTTGGGCTGCAGTGATGGATGATAGATAATGTGTTCCTCAAGGTAGATGGAAGTGGGATGTCTCCTGCCTCTGTGGGAGCTGTCTGGACATTGGATCCACTGTAGCTCTGAATTGGTGCTGCTCCACTGAACTGGGGAGGGTTTGTGCATTCAGGTGAGGCTTGGTCACAGCTGTAGGGGAGTACTTAGGGGGTCTGCTGGATGCTGCCTGCCTCCCTGTCCGTGTCACCACAGCTGCTGGCTGCACAGCCAGGGGTACTCAGCTGTGTCCCAGGGCAGGACCCTGGGTTGTGGGGGGAGAACAGGGCTGAGCTCTCTCGTCAGAAGTCCTGTATTACAGCTTAATCTGGCATTAGCGCATTAATCCAGTCCCCCCCACAGCCCAGCCTGTGCCCTCTGCAGCATCCAGCCCAAGGTCTCAGTGCTCAGCTGGGCAGGAGATGCTCTCCTTGCCTGGACACCTGGGGGCTGGCTCCTTCCCTTCCTCTGGGTGTGTGCAGAACAGGTGCATGAAGATGTCGTTTGGCCAGGCTCTGCAAAAGGCATGCTTGGCATGCAGGATGGCTTTGGAAGCAGGGCACAGCCCTAGATCTGCTGCCAGGGCTTGAGCCCCCTGGCTGGGAGCAATGCAGCCCATGCAGGGAGCAAGGCTGAGGGAAGGCTGTGTCTGGAGGGAGGATGTGAGTCAGCAGCTCAGCACAGGGGTGCTGGCAGAGCAGCTGGTATGTGGAGAGGGGAAAAGAGGTGGGAAGAGGGGGAGCTAGAGGGAGTGAAGGGCTGGGCAGGGAGGCAGTCGTCACCTGGCTGTGCTGCAAAGGCTCTTCCCAGCATGAGAAATGAGACACGTGGTGATGGGGCTAAAATGGGAGAGGGATTCTTCTTCCCTTACAGAGGGGTTGAGAGGATCTGGGGGAGCTGGCAGATGGGGGGGGGAGAGGTGGATCCACATCCTATCCCACCAGGGGTAGGGCTCAGTCCTCCCCTCTTGCTGCTTAAGCAGCAGGAAGAAAAACCAGACAAAAAAATATATGTATATATAGCAGAATAAAGTGCTCATCCTGCCTTCAGTGATGAGGCAGCACCAACAGCTCTGAGACCATGTGCTCTGCACAGACTGAGGCCCTTTGGGACCCTGTTCCCCACCTCATTCCTCACGGGGCACCTAGGGTTTGGGCTGTGTTTGATGAGCAGCAGAACAGGGGCTGCAGCTGTGTATCTCCCCCAGCTCCTCTCCATCCTCATGGATGGTTGCAGGCAGCACCTTTTCTCCTTCTGCTGTGCATGAATGAAAGGAGCAGCTTGGCAGCCGAGGCAGCAGGTAAGTCTGGAGCCTGCAGCATTCTGAGCCCATGCACCCCACTGCTGGGGATGGTGCTTTCACGTCACTCCCCTGGGCTGAGCACCCTGGTCAGGGCTGGGGACGGTCCGTGCCACGTGTCGGGCTCAGCCCTGCTCAGCCATTGGTAGGATTTTGCTGCAGTCTGCTCTGAACCAGTGGTTTTGGAGACAGAAGGGAGCAATGCTGTTGCTGGGCTGGGGCAGGGGCATGCAGGGTGAGGGACAGCTGTTTTGGGTGGGGGGCAATCCTCTGGACCCCTCCGTTGAGCATCACATGGAGGGAACTTCTCCCAGCGGGGTCTGGGGATGGGAGCATTACAGGTTGCCACGGTGACAGCACTGTATCCTCCATCTCTGAAGAGTCCTGCATGGGTACCCCACCTCCCTTCTGTCTGCTCACCTCAGTGCATGATCCCTGCTTCAAGGGGGGATCCAAGCAAGGGGATCCTGCTGGGTGAGCTCAGAGTGGAGCCAAGCACACCCTTAGCCTGTCGCATAGGGTGGGTGGTGTTTTCTTCCCTTCCCAGCACACCTAGGGCTCTGGTCCAGCAGGAAGCTGCCCTTGTAGGGCTGGGAATGAGCGAGGAGCTGGGTTCACCTGGGCTTCCCTGCTACAGGCGCTGGCAGAGGGACAGGAGTAGGACTTTGGCGAAGAGATACTAGTGACCCACATCCCTTAATCTCTGTCCTGCCCCTGCGTCATACCTCTTCCTAAGCCTTGACGCCTGCTCCCCTGATGAGGACATATACCCCTGCCCTGGCTATGATGAAACCAGCTATGTCCAGCTGCCCCTCCCTACCATTTACCTTTGTGAGGCCAAAATTGGAGCGGAGAGGGGGGGTCTCCAGCATGACTGCTTGTTGCTTCTGCCATGGTGGGAGCTTCTCTTCTTCCCCCTATTCACCTCCTTGGACCAGCCTGTGCGGGACTCAGGGACAGCAGAGGAAGGTCCCCTCTTGACCCCTCTGTTCTAGGCATGGGCTCCCTGCATCATGACCCCAAGCCCCCCCACTCTGCAGCCTGAGCCCTCTCTGGGAGACACGCTGCTGTCAGATCCCCTTTCTTAAGCTGATTAGAGTAGAGAGGACGTGGCTGAACAGATGCCACCAGGACCAGGAGGGTGACTGGACCCTGGAAGAATGCAGAGAGGGCAGCACAGAGCCATCCCTCCTGTGTCTGCTTTGACCTGGGGGGAACAGGGAGAAGGGCTGGGGGTTGGCCACACCCCCATGTGCTCGCATGGCATCAATCTGGCCTCAGCCCTGGCTCCGTGAACACTGCAATCTGCCCAGAGAGCCCCAGGCTTGGCTCCCCTCACCTGCAGCTGGGTGCACCCAGAGGGGTGTCCCAAGAAACCCGTTGTTCCCTCTATCTCTTGGGGTAAGAGCCAGAGGTGGTGCTTGAGGAAAGGAAGGAGTGCAGGATAAGGCAGGATAGCTGCGTTCCAGCCCCACAGTGCTCTGGCTTCACATGGGTGGAGGTCTGCTGGCTAGTGCCCCCTGCTGCAGCCCCTTGCACACACAAGCAGACACAGCTCACAGCACCTCTCCATTTTATTGAAGACGAATCCCTCCCCGGCTGGCAGAGCCCAGCATCTCTCCATCCACTGGGCCAAAGTCCTGCTGTGGAGGGTGGGGGCACTTCCTTGGACACTAAGCCTCCCCCTTGGTGCCCTGGGCTCCCAGCATTGTTGTTGCTCCTGCTTTACCCAGCCTTGTTCCCTGGAGGTAAGGATGAAGGCAGGAAGCAAGGAGCTGCAAGAAGGATCCCTCACCCTTGGGCAAGGCTTTCTGGGGTCTACAACTCCTGACCGCTCTCCATGGCGAGATGGGAGGGCTGGAGGCTGAGCTGATCATGAGGGGGGCTTGTGGGGTGGGGCATGGTTTCTCCTCCCATTCACCTCCGCTTTAGGCATCCCTGTACATTCCCTCATGGAAGATCCCTCCTCAACCTAAATGTAGATAAGACGCCTTCTGCCCTCCAACCACCCATGCCAGGGAATCACCTCTCTCCAAACCTCACCGGGGGCAGCTGGAGCAGGGCAGCATCCCACCCCCCACCCCTCCCCACCAAGCTCCCCAACCCCACACCGACAGGATGGATCTGCCAAGCCTTAATGGTAGTGGTTGTTCATGTTATTGAGGTGGGAGGCTGCCATGGCGCTGAACGGGGCCGAGGGCTGAAGGCTATGCCCGGGGTAGAGAGATGGGCTGGAGCCGGGCCAGTAGGAGAAACCAGCTGGCGTCACCCCAGAGGTCATGAGGTTGAGTTTGGAGATGCCTGAGAAGGGCAGCGGGGCCAAATTGCCCTGGAATTTGTAGAGGGTGTGATCAGGGGCAGCCGGTTGGCAGACCTGCGCCAGCCCGTGGAAGTCGAACTTGTAGGCGTAGCGCTTGCCATGCACCTTGGTCATGATGTTCTTATCGTAGTAGTAGCGCAGCGCCCGGCTCAGCTTGTCATAATTCATGTTGGGTTTGCTCTTCCTCTCGCCCCAGCGCCGCGCCACCTCATCAGGGTCGATCAGCTTGAACTCGCCATTGGTGCCCTCCCAGGCGATGCAGTTGAGGTTGGCCCGGTCTGAGAGCAGCTCCAGTAGGAATTGCCACAGCTGGATCTGCCCACTGCCTGCCCCAGAGAGGTCAGAGCTCCCGTCAGAGCGGGGGGAGCAGGAAATGTCCCAACCACCTTCACCTCTGCCTTGCTGTACCTTCCCATTTCCCGATGGGTTCCCGCCTGCTTGGATACTCAGTTGCAATGTTTTTGTCTAGTACCCAGACCCATCCCAGCACTGTATTTCTCACTTGCACTCTGTCCCAAAATGGGGCTGGTGCCATAGCACAGCTCTGCCCATCTCCAGGGACAGAGATCCCTGCAGGGTGAGTGACATCATGGTGCAACAGCGCTCTGAGCTGAACCCTGTCAGATGAAAGAAGAGACCAGAGCACCAAGCACAGGGTAGGACAGGTTGTGGGTTTGTCAGGTACAAACATTCCTTGTTTCCAGGTGAAAACTGTCCTC
Source organism: Alectoris magna (assembly GCA_030625065.1). Classification (NCBI taxonomy): domain Eukaryota; kingdom Metazoa; phylum Chordata; class Aves; order Galliformes; family Phasianidae; genus Alectoris; species Alectoris magna. The sequence goes on from CM060567.1 coordinate 11,253,216, forward strand.
GCTGAGGACTCTGCACCTCCAGGCTGCACTGAGGATGCCCAGGATGCCCCTGTGCCCGGCCGGATGCCAGTGCCCAAAAGATCCTTACATACCTGGGTGTGCCCACAGTGAGGTACATGAGCAGCTGCACTGAGGGTCCCAGAGCCCTAGGGTGATGAGCAGGGATAGCCACCCTACAGACCCACACCCCATTTCCCTCACACTCACACCCATGCAGTTCCTCCTGCATATTCCTGCTCCCATCCCCAGATCCAGGGAGCAGCCATTCCTCTTCTACCCTTGTCTGTCAGACCCCACTCATACATCCTGACCCAAGCAAGTGAGCCCAGGTTTTTCCAAGGTTGTGTCTTTGGTACAAGCTATCCTACACCTCTGCTCTCTGCACTCCTTTGTGTTCTTCCTTCCCCTGCAGCATGGCACTCACACCTCACACAGTGCACACGTTGAACCTGGCTCAGCCCTGCAGACAGCCAGAGCCCAGCATGGGGGCTGTGATGTCCCAGTCACGCCTGCCATCACCAGCAGAACATAATGGGGGGTTTCTCATCCCTGTGCCGCATTCACAGTCCACACCCCATCCACACAGCCCTCTCTGCAGACTTCGGCGCAAGGCTGATGTGTGAACCCCATGGCGTGCCCCACCCCACACAAGCGTCCAGGTGGAGTGGCACGGCTTCATCCTTCCTCTGCCCCTCCCCAAGGAAACTTCCAGTGACCCCAAAAGGTGTCTCCTCACACAGTGCGGTGTGCAGAGCGCAGCTGCTCAGAGTCCACAATGCAGAGGCAAAAGAACACCCTCAGCCCCAGCTTTACTGATCTCCCACCCCTCCAAACCGTGACATCCATCCCCTTGGCAGGCAGGTGAAACATGTCCCAGACACTTGGCGCCCACCCCACATCAGCCCTGTGTCCAGTGTGCTCTGGGGCTGCTCGGCTGCATCCCTGGATGGCTTTTCCCAAAGGATGGCTGGACCCCATGAGATCCATCCTCTCCTGGTCATCCCATGCCTTGGCCGCAGCAGCTCCCTCCCTGGTGGTTCCCTCATTTCCCCACTCCCGGGATGGGCTCAACACTCCCATTGGGTGTCCCCAGAGCACTGCGTGGACCCGAGATGGGACCCCATGCCTGTGCACTGGGATGGCTGTTGGGAGCTCAGCTCCCAGTGAAGTAGCCCCAACCCGAGGCAGCAAGCATCAGGGCATCATGTCCCATATGGGAAGCCCCAGCGGATGGGACATGCAGAGGGGAAAGTGCCCCAGGGGTCCCTGCTGCAAGAGGGTCCCAGGGAGAGGGGCAGGTTCCTGGGACATGGAGCAGGGAAAGGGTTGGGCGTTCTTACCTTTCTGCACACCGGGGTTGAGGGATCCCCACGCCTGGCTCTTGCCGTCTTTGAACAAAGTTTCCCCCACTGGATCTATGGGAAAAAAGGGGTGCGGGTGTGGGGAGGGCTGGGGCCAGGCGGGACTGTGACCCCCCGGCCGCTCCCCCTCGCCCACCTCACCGCTGTGGTGAAGCCAGGAAACGCGTCCAGGAAAGAGGAAATCCGATTTCTGACAGAGCCGGGGAAGCTTTTATATAGGAACAGAAAATCCCGCAGGCTGAGGTAGGGAGATGGGAGGGAGAGAGGGGAGAGTGAAAGAGGTGGATGGGGTGGAAGGATGGGTGGATGGACGGAGTAGCGGAGGGACGGATGGATGGGAGTGAAGGAAGGGTGTCGGGGAGTGGGGAAAGGGAAAGAAAGAGAGAGGTGGATGGAAAGAAGGAGCAGTGGGTGGGTGAATGAATGGATGGGTGGTTGGATGAATAGGTGGATGAATGGGTGAATGGATGGATGGACGGGTGGATGGAAGGAGGGAGGGAAGGGAAGATGAGAGGCAGATGGAGGGGCAGCTCTAGTGGGTAAGAGTGGGAAAACGGGCTGATGGAAGGGATGGTGGATAGACAGAGCGGACAGAAAGAAGGACGGGTGGGTGGGGTGGGTGGGTGGATGGATGGAACGATGGGTTGGAAGGATGAGCTGGAAGGATAGAAAGGTGGCTGGATGGATGGAAGGGCAGCAGAATGGCAGGTGGGTGAAGGATGGAAGAAAGGAAGGAAGGAAGGAAGGAGGGAAGGAAGGAAGGAAGGAGGGTGTGCGGGTGTAAAAGGCTGCAAGAGCAGAAGGGACGGTGCGTGGGGAAGGCAGGGTGGGTGCTGCAGGTGCCGGGGCAGGGCGGGGGCCGGGGTGAGCTGTGTTGCGGGGGGGTCCGCCCGTACCTGGCAGGTACATGTTGAGCAGCAGTGGCACCGCTCCGGCGCCGTGTCTCATGGCAGCTGTGGGGGCGGCCCGCGGGCTGCATGTTTTAATATTCCTGCCCCTATTATTATTATTATTATTCCACTTTATCAGGGAGCAGCTGATGGCGAATAAATGGCAGCGGGACGGGCAGGGGACGGGCAGGGGCCGAGGGAGGCGGGGAGGAGGGGGAGTTTCCAGGCAACTCGCAGGGGCTCGGGGCCCCGGCTCCAGCAATTTCCTCTGCTGTAATTAAAGCGGGCGCTGTCCCCCCCTCCTACCCTCCCTCCTGCCCCCCCCCCCCCCCCCCCCCCCCCCCCCCCACCCAGCCCGCTATCTGGCCCGCATCAGACTTTAATCACGGCCGCGGGTTTCTATGGAGAGAGGCTCGGGCCGCTTCCTGCCTCTTCCGCCTCCTTAACTCTTCGCAAACACGGCGCTGCCATCCCGGCTGCGAGCAGAGCTCGGACACTGCCTGGAGACCGCCGGGCCACGGCACCCCCCGGGCTCCCCTCACTGCACACTGCCGTGCCCCCGTATCACCCCGCTCGGCACTGCCCACTGTCCCGTGCCCGGGCACTGCCCTCCCCAGCACCCCGTGCCTCCCCGGTGTGGTTAAGCGGGGTCCCACCGTGTCCCCTGTGCAACCTGGGGGGATCCCAGCACCCTGGGGAGGATGAGCTCAGTGCCAGGCACTCACAGCACCGGGATGTGGCTCGGTTCTGGCACTCCCCTGGTGCCCTATTATGCAGTCCCTGCTGCACAGATCAGTTCTCATCTTCATTAGCGTCTGTTCAACTGGGGGGGTCTGTGCACCCACCCACACCTGCACGGCCGTATCTCCATCGGCCTGTGGGAGGCTCTGCCGGCTACTGAATCCCAGAGCTGCTGCTGCCCGGTTTGGCGCTGGGAGAGAGGTGTTCCAGGTGCCTTCAATCTCTGCAAGCATTGTGAAGACAGGAGGGCGATTCAGGGCAAGGAGGGAAAGGGCTGAAAGAGGGGAAGGAGCTAGAGCAACCTCGATCCCAAAGGACTCCTCTGGGCAGATCGGCCCCACCACGCACAGCCACAGGCGCTGCATCCAAGTGCCACCTCTGTTCCCATGGCTGAGAATGGACCTTCCTTCCCAACAGATCCAGAGGTGCTGCTGTCCATCCTGCCCCAACATTGCACAGACACGGAGCGAGCTGCTCATCTGCCACAACCTCTCCTCTGCTGTTCCACTGATGACTATTAAATCTCTCGCTTCTGCACTCAGCGGCATTTCTTCATCATGAGGTGTGAATCCAATGGAAACCAGGATGTGTTGGTGCCAGATCTGTTATTCTCATTCATACTGCAGCACAAATGTGCCATTTAGGAAGAGACACCACAGCCCAGCCATGCAGCCCATGGGGAGGGTGGGCATAGGCTGGGACATCCATCAGCTGATGGCCAATAGCTCCTCCTGGCTGGGGGTGCCCAAAGCACAGGCTGAAATGGGGGCTCTGTGGGTTCTCAGCCAGCCCCCACCCTCTGCCCTCACTGCCCACCTCCATCATTGACAAGAGCATAGCTCACCACACAGCCCAACAAACTCCTCCAGCCCCAGGTTGCCACCGGGATGCAACAGCCCTTAAAAAGTACCTCCATCCCCAAACACCTTCGGTTGGTCCCCCAGCCCACCACAGCCCCTCTGCCTGCCCTGCAGCCTCTCCACGGCCTCCCAGACTTGCTTTCGCTGCCTGAGTCACTGCAACACACCGCAGGCAACAGAAAACAAGCCCGGGACACAGCAGGGTTGGGGAAGAGCCATGAGCCCCTCTCTCCTGGCAGCCTCACAGGTGGCGAAGATCCTGCAGCCATGAACCTGCATCACAAAGGGCATGTGGCAGGCAGTTAGGGTTGTGGGAGCTGGAGGTGTGGGGGAAGGCAGGAGGGATGGGGGAAGATAGTGAGTGTGGGGCTGCAGGTGTGATGGAACTGGGGAAACCTGAGAGGTGCAGAGGGGCAGGGGTAGTGGGTTGCCAGTGTTTGGGGAGCTCTGTGCCCATGGGAAGCCGAGGGATGGCAGGCTTTGGGGACCCGAGAGGCATTGTCCCAAGGAGCAGGGGCAAAGGAGAGAGCTGGGACAGACCCACTAGATGAGGAGGAATACAGGGGATGGGGCCCAAGTTCATGGGGCAATCAGGGGATGGGTGATCAAGTCTGGAGGAGATAAGGGCTCAGGTAGATAGGGTTTTTGGTGAGGGGTCCGGAAACCCCTGGAGCACCCCACTGGCAAGAGCAGATGGCTCACCCCCCACCCCCAATCCAGCAATCTCACCCCTTCATGTTAGGGCAGAGCAGCCCCCACATCTTCTGTGACCCCGCAGTTCCCCCTAATACAGCCCTGTTGGTCGGTGCCCAGGAGGTCTTCACCTGCAGGCGGGCGGCGTGGAACAGAGCGGTGAGCTGACGTGGCCTTGGGCTCCCTGCAGCCCGGCCGCTGTGCAGGAATGTGTTTGTGCAGGGGGAGAGGCCGGGTGGCGGTGGGGCCGTGGCGGGGTGGGGACAAAAGAGGGCTGGGAGAGGCTCAGTGGGGACGCCCTGCAGCATGGCACTGGGAGGCTGCATGGGTGCAGGGGGTATTTGCATGGGTCGCACTGCTGTGGAACGAGAGGAGCATGGAGTTGTAAGGTTTGTATATGCACGCTTGGGTGCAAGCTCATGTTCAGTGCACATGTGCGCACACACAGAGCTCAGGGCTGGGGCTTTTAGGTGCAGGGTTTGCACACAGACAGGTGTGGCCCCATTCCAGACCCCCTGACCGGCCCCCCAGCCCCAAGGCCAGCTGTGCTGGAGACCCAGCACCCAGTGCTCCACCTTCCTGAGGCTTTGCAGTGGACGTTCTACAGGCGGGGAGCACCTCAGCCTGTTCCCCGAGCAGAGAGCACCTCGGCATGCCCCCAGGAGAGCTGGGGGTGCCAGAGCAGGATGCAGGAGGATGAGGAGGCTGGGAAAGGGTGCAGGAAGAGAAGGCAGGGTGGGGCTCGCGGTGTGCCCAGGCGGAGCCGGAGCCGGATGCTGGCACGGATGTGCTGGCGTGGCCAGACTTGGAGGAGGGGGGGAGGAATGGGAAACCCCAGCCAGGACTGAGGGCAGGGTGATGCTGGGGAACAGTGGGGCTGTGGCAGGTGCCTTGCCCCGTGGCAGAGCGGAGAGGGGAGCACTCATTTTTTGACAAATGCCTTTATTTGCTACCAGGTACAGGTCTATGTCACGGCAGCCCGCAGGCTGCGAGGACACGCGCTTTGCCCCCGCTCAGTGCTGGATGCGGCGGATGGATTGGATCTGGTTGGTGTGGGCCTGGCTGCTGTATTCGCTGTACTTCTTGAACTCGCCGTTCTGTCTGTCCCGCTCCAGCACGTACTGGTAGCCCCGGTATCCTGGGTACTGGTATGCCACCCACCTGCAGGGACAACCCTGGCTCAGAGCCCAAACCCCTGCTTCCCATCCTGTCCTCCTGTTGGCCCCATGGTGAGCATGGTACAGATTTCCAAGGGAAGGATACCTCTATATTTTGGGGTTCCCTATCCTCTGGGCTGGAAGTGTCCCACAGTACCCATTTTGTGCCTCTGCCACCCCCAGGTAGTGGGACTCACGCTCCAGCGTTCACTTTGATGGATGCCACCTCCTTGTTGCCCCAGCCCATGGCCTGCAGCGAGGGGTAGTCGTCGCTCAGCTCGAACTTGTGCCCCTGGAAGTTCTCCGCCTCGTACAGGATGACCTTGCTGTCATTGTGGTTCTGCGGGATGAGTGGGCTGGAGTCAGCAACCAGCATGGGAAGGGAACATGCCATGGGGGGGCCATGCCCTACTTTGGTGTGGGGCTGTGAGCCATGAAGTATCCTTCACCGGGGCTGATCAGAGGATGCTGCTCTCTTGTCCCTGTGGTTCCCACGCTCAGCATCCTCACCCTCCCTGAGGCTGCAGGGCAAGGTGGGCTGCTGGAAATGTCCCTCCATCTCTGTGGGGCTCAGTTGGGTGCTGGGCACCGAGGGGTTAATATCTGGGACACAGCGATGCGGCACTGTCCCCCCCTCCACGCCCAGCCCCCACACACATCCATCTGCACCGTGGAGCGGTCCTGCCAGCGAGGAGCGATCTTATCGCGTCCTCTTTATTAAAGCCCAAGCATATCTGCCTGGTGATTATTAAAAGTTGTGGGGGGGCACACGGAGGCATAGACGTGCCGGCACTGCGAGCACCCGCAGCCCTGCGATGGAGTGATAGTGGCTGCGGCTGCGCTGGGGCTGGGTACTGGCAGGGAGGGGATGAACCTTACTCCTGAGCATCTCCCCGAGTCTGCTCCCCTATGCCAGGCTAAATGGGACAAGTCCTGGGGTCCCTCGTCTGGGGGTGGCTCTGCAATGCACAGAGCAGGAGTTGGGGCAGCGCTTGGGGCTAAATGTGAGCCCAGATGCACACCTCAGGATGCTTGCACAGAGGTGAGAGCCACCCCTTCACCCTGCATCCCCACAGAACCCATCCACCCATCCATCCCACATCCACCCTCCATCCCTGCTGTCCCTTGCTGGCCCAAACATCTGTCCCCATAACTCACCGCACATTTGACGGGTCGGAAGGAGAGGAGATGCTCGGTGCGGTACCCACTGTTCCCACTCCAGGCCTCCCACCGTGGATAGTCGCCCTTCTCCAGGATGAACTGCTGCCCCTGGTACTCCGGATACTCAAAGCCCACCCAGCTGCGGGAGAGAAGGGGGTACTCAGGGTCCAGGTCCTTGCCAGCATCAAACATCCCTTCTGCAGGCAGAGCCTCTCCCCACCAACACCTTGGCTTTGCAGGGCTTCTCTCCCCGCTTTGCAGACGGGGAAACTGAGGCACCACGCGAGGGAGGCAGGGGAAGGACCTGGGTGTCGCATCTCTTAGGCAGCCCCTGGGAAGGGGGTGGTGGGGAGGGCTCTGGGGGGCACTTACGGGCCGGACTCCACCTTGATGGAGCGGATCTTGCGGAAGCCACGCTCCATGATGCTGGGGCACTCCATGAGGAACTCACAGCGCTTGCCCTGGAAGCTCTCCTCCTCCCACACCGTGATCTTGTACTGCCCCAGAGTGTCCATGGCTTCGCTGGTCATGCGGGAGCTCAGCTGTGGGCAGAGCCCCGGTGTCACCTGGGTGTCACCCCATCCCGTGTCACCGGCCCCTTCCAGGCTGGTCAGGGGGCACCTCCCGTCCCTTTCCCTTACAGCTGCGGGGTCTCTGGGGAACTCAAGACCCCTTCAGCTGCAGTGCCCTCTCTCTCCATGCGATATGCCCATTGTGTGGGGCTGCTCCCGAGCCCCTTGTCTAGCCTGCTGAGGGGTCTGGGTGCCTGTTGGACCCATGTGGGGTGGCACATCTCTAGCAAGGATGACCCCCACACCCTCCTGTGGTCTATACATGGGGGCTTCACGCGAGGGGCGAAGGCAGCAGCAGTGCATTGGGGTTCGGGGGCTCACAGCCTGGTACTTACTTGGTCGCAGGGCACAGAGGCGAAGGTGGTGGTGCCGGTGCTGGCTTTCCCCAGCCCTATATAGGCGGGCAGCAAAGCAGGGCTGTGCCGGGGGCCCTATACGCTGTGTCAGCGGGGGGGCCGGGGCACCCACCGGGCAGGCTGCCGCTGTCCATTCCACTCAGGCAGTGTGGCGAGAGCGGCCCCCCCGCGCCCCCCGCCGCCGACAAAGAAAACGCTGGGCTGTGTTTGCACAGGGGCTCAGGGCACAATGGGCAAAGGGCCTGACGCGTCGCTTTGCTTTCTGCCCCCGGACAATGTCCCCGCTTGGCCTGGGGATTAGGGGTACTGCCTTTCCCAGGGCACTCGCAGCCTGTGCCAGGGGTGGTGGCGGCGGGCAGAAGTGGCGTTGGCATGGCTGTGGCTCAGCCATCTGGGGAGAAGGGCAGCACCCCCAGCTGATGTCCCCACAGCACTCCACGATCTTTGCTTGCAACGGCCCCAGCCTGGCAAAGGGCCTTCCGTGCTGGGAGAGGCTGGATGAGGCCAACAAGGGGCTCCCGGTGGCCCTGTGCTTGCAGCATCCCTGCCTCTCTGGGCAAGAACTGGGGTCTGAGGGGTGACAGCAGCCAGCATGCCTTTCGTGTCCCCTCCGCGTCCTCCTCCGTGCATCGGCCGGCAGCTCAGTTCCGCAGTGCGGAGCCCCCGCGGATCCCCTGCGGCCGCCTCATGGAGCGTGGACAGCGTTGTTCCCATCGTGCCGTGCCGATGCCTCCAGGTCCCAGCAGAGGGTGCAGCCTGGCAGCGCTTGAAGCCGGCTCCTGCCCAGCGACAGCGCTGTACAGCAGTCCTTTCGGGCGCATAAAGCACCGCTGACTCTATGCAGCGCACAGTAGGGTGACACCGCCCCACTTGCTCAGGGTGGCCTGGAGACATTCCTCGAAGTGTCCGAGAATGTGTTTGGGCAGCCCCATCGCTGTGCGTCAGGATGTAGAGCAGAGGCGTGGAGCACTGATTGTTCGGGATGGGGTGGGATGAGATGGGATGGTAGAACAGCCTGGGGCTATGGAGTGCTGTGGGGTATATGACGGAGTCCCTGCCCCCGCTCTGGAGTGTATGGAATGCAGGCTGAACATCCCATATGGAGTGGGGTGTGGGGGGTAATGGATGTTTTGCTATAGGATCTGTTGAGCGCTGATATGATGTTATGGGCATGCAGCCCTAACAGGAGGCGTGGTGCAACATCTCAGACAAAAGCACCCAGGGAAAAAAGGGGGAGGAGGAAGGAACTAGGGAGAAACTGACCCCCAGGTAGGGGCTGTGCCGCATCCCTGCTTCTCTGCCTCCTCCCACATCCCGGCACACTGGAGCAGCCATATGGGAGCCCCAGATGGGAACAGCAGATCGAGAGGGTCCCCATGGTCAGAGCCCTTCCCCACTGCACCCCAGGGTGCTGACACTGACTGTCCCCCCCGGGGATCTCCAGTGGCCCTAGGCGGTCCCTGCCACCAGCATCCCCACATCATTTGGTCACCCGCAACATCTACTGGGACGGGGACACGGGCAGAGGGAGGCAAGCGGGGGCAGGCAGTGAGCCTGCTCAAGGGCAGCTGCTAATATTGGTTCTGCGAGCTGCTGAACACTCACCCAGGGCCTGCTGCATAGGCTAATTTAATAAGGGCCCCGTGTCCCTCCCGGCTCATCCTGTTCCCTACAGGAGCAAAACAGATCGGGTTTCTCCGGACCAGCCCCAGCACAGGGTCGCTCCCCCGCTGTGCTCCCCATCCGTGTGGGCACAGCCTGTGCCCTGCGCTGGCTGCCTGCTGAGGGAGGGGACATGGCTCTGCCTGGGTATCTGCCACATCTGGCACACATCTGGGGCTCATGGCAGCACGCTGCATTTTCCACCGTTATTTTAAGCACCCGGGCTGGTGGACAAGCACAGCCCCACAGGCTCTGCTGGGGGTTGTGCTGTCACCCCTGGGGCCGGAGGTCCAGGATTGGGGCTGGGAGGGAGCAGATGGAGCTGGTGCCAGCCCCTGTTTGCCTTTCTCCCAGTTGCCTGGCGCTCTGTTTGTTCTGGAGATGGCTTCCTGCTGCCAGGGCTGAAACAGGTGGCTTTTATTTGCAGGGGATGGCTGATGAGATCAGGGGCAACGTATCATCTGCCCACCCAGCCTCCCTGCTCCCTTTTCCTCATTTTTTCCCACAGACTCCTTTCTCTGGGAAGGATGCATATAATGCCCTGCTGTCCTCAAGCATCTCCCTGAACAAGGAGGATGGGTAAACCCCAACCAAGGTCCAAAGACACCCAGACCCCATAGCTGAGGCTCATTATGCCTCAGTGCCACTTGTCATCTCTCTGCTCCTTGCTGGCTGTGGATGGCACCTGCGCCAGCACACACCTGGCTGGCCAATGGGTGCTGCAGGCTCCCCTGCCAGCAGGAGCCCTCACACACACGTGTTCCCTGCCCAGCCATCCTGCTCCCTGCCCACAGCCAGAAACATGGCAAGCAGTCTGGCAGATGTTGCTGGGATTAGCTCCCACACGCAGCTTGCACTCACACTGCCCCAAGGTATTGGGGTCCCCGGAGTGCTGCCATGTTGTGCTGGTCCCTGTGTGTGCCCCAGCTCCTCTGCAGTGTTCTGAGTGTGGAATGGGTCTTGGAGTGAGCACACAAAGGGAGATGGAGCCCCATAGCTAGGGTGCACCTGGTGCTGGGGATGGACCCCAATAGTTGGAGTGCACCTGGCTTTGCCCATTGAGGGGGGTGTCCGGTCACCCTTCAGCCTTCCTGGGTCCCCACACTGCTGCAGGAGCTGTGGCCTCACCTGCCTACTCTCCGCTGTTCCCATGGGGACTAATCCACCTGAAGGTCAGGGAGGATCCGCCAGCTGCTCACCTCCTGCCTGTGGATTACAGCCTGGGTGTGAGCAGGTGGCAAGTGCTGCATCTCTGCACCAGCTCTGCCCTACGGTAGCATGACAACGACCAACAGGTGAGCTCCAAGAGGGTGATGGGTCCCTCCCAGCCTCAGGAGTACCCCAGACCTATCCCATCCTGCCTGCACGGGGATGCCAGGCAGAGGGGTGGGAGAGCTGGTGGTCCTCAGGTCCAGAGCCTGACCTGAAGCAGAGCCTGCTGGTATCAGCCTCCTGCCCGCTGTCCCATATGTCCCCAGCCTGGAACCCTCGGGGCTTCGTGTAGCTGTGTGTCCTGGAGTAAGGTGCTGGTTCCCTTAGTGCCCACCTCCCACATTAACCCAACCTCAGGGACACAACAGTCTCAGCCTTCTTAGCCCAACCCTTGTGCCGGCTGGTTGGGTACCTGCAGCAGTGCCAGCTCAGGGGCATGGTGACCTTTGTGGGTCAGAGAGCCCCTGCTCAGCCCCAGTGTCTCCTCCAGGTATGGCAGAACCACACAGCCCTGATGGCTCTGTACAAAGCAGCAGGTCCTTGGGCCATCCCCCTTTGTCACGCTGGCATGCAGAGGGCAGCAACCAGCTGCCACATCCTGCAGCAAAGTGGTGCCCGCCCTGGGATGGCACAAAGCATCCGGGCTGGGCAGGACACATAGTGTGCTGGCATCACCCCATGGGGAAACAGCAACAGTGCACACCCACACCTGCACAATGTGTACTTGAAGCAGCGAGCACGGCAGGGAAATCACCAGGTCCACAGCTTTAGGTCAGCAAGAATGCATACACACACAGTGAGCTGTGCATATGCTCACACATATGCAAATGCACATGAGTGCATATATGCACACACACCTGAATGCAAACACACCTGTATGCAAATGCACACTGGGGCACACACTGCTCCCCAGCACTCCCCCTGCACCCTGCCCTCCCCATGCAAATTGGCCCTGTGCAGAGCTGCACAATGCAAATCCCCAGCACAGGGTCCCAGGAGCCCAACGTGTTGCAAAGAGGGCTGTGGGACAGTGGTAGTGTCTCTGGACCCTTGTGCTTTGTCCCCTGCCAGCCTGATTCACCACTGCTGGCTTGGGCATGGAGCTGGGCACAGAGCATGAGCAGCTTGAGCTGCTTTATTCATGCAGAGCCAAGGTGACAGCACAGAGGCCAGATCTGGGGGCTCAGGGAGCGGCTCACCCCAGGGCTCATCTGGGTGCTGCTTCTGCTGATGCTGCAGGTGCCCCCTTTTCCCACTGGGGCACGTACACAGGGTCTGCCTCCAGCTCTCGCTGGGACAGAACCATAGGCTTTTTGTAGAACCTGAGCTACCTGCAGAGTGCAAGGAGGGTCTCATTGGCTCAAATAGCCCCAGGCTCAGCTAAAGGAGCACACGTCCCTATGGTACATGGAGACACCGGGGTGAGCATCCCCAGTGCCTGCAGTGCCCCACTGTGCCAGATAGCATCTGCACCAGGGGACATGTGCGGTGGCTGGAGCATGCAGGCAGCAGGGTCTGGCTTTGCTCAGCGCCATTAATCACACTCTGTTTGATCCCGAGTTGGGTGGCTGCAAGGGGCTGTGCATGTCGGGGTGTGTGTTGTGCTTTTTTGGCTTTTCAACTGGGCCATGTTTGGCAGCAACAGACAGAGTGCAGGGTTGCAGGGTTGTGCTAGCCAGGCTCTGTGTAGTGTCGCACTGCGTGCGGCTATTCCCAGGCCAGGGTGGACACTTGGCACAAGGGGGGCTCTTTGCTCTGTGCTTTTGGTTCTTCCCCACAACACATGCTGGAAACTTTCCAAGCTCACTCAGGAAGCCCAGTATGTGCCTTCACTCCATCCAGTGCAGGGATGTAGCCGACCTGCACTGGAGCACGGGGCGCTGAGCCCATATACATGGGGATGAGGGAAGCAGCAGGAATCACGGCATCTTTGAGCACTCAGTTGTTCCCGTTCCCTCCGGAGCTGCGCAGGTACAGCTCTGAGGTCTGGTTTTGCCCTCTTCCTGGGCTCCCTCACTTTTCCATCTCCCATCTCTCCAGGACTCCGTGCTGTCTGAATGAGGTAAAGAGCAGCCCTGGGCTCTGTGCTGGCTTGGAGGAGAAATCCCTGTTCCTCCCCAAGACCCTTCCACCACACATGGCCAGAGGGACTGCAGCAGCAGCAGCACCATGTGCAGATGCACAGGCAGGGAAAAGATGCAACCCCACAGTCCTCTGCCCTGCTTCTGCTGTCTTTCTCCATTTCCAGCAGCGGCTTCGCTCGCTGCCAGCAGACCACTGAGACATACCTGGAGCTGCGCCTGACTGCTGCAGGGCAGCCAGCCCTGTGCCTTTGTGCCTGTGTGCCTGTGTGCCACGGGCACACATACTGTGTGTCCTGCATGTCACCGCCTGCAATGCTGAGTGCCATCAGTGCCATGTGTCCTACACGTGTGTGTGGTCCCATGAACGCGTGCAGCTTGCACCTTCCGTGTGCTGATGGCTCTGTGCAAGCTCCATTCATGGCTTGAATGCTGTGCACGTGTGCAAGCGAGGACTGTGTGTGGTGAGCACATCGTCCCATGCACGCTCGTCATGCTACGCGTGCTGCAAACCAGCCCATGTATCCTGTACAGGTGCTGCCTGCCAGGAGTGTGCTTTTGGTGGGCTGCAGGCGCCCGTGTGCAGCTGGCACTGTGCGTGTGCTTGCAGACAGGCTGGACCTGCCTAACGCGAGCCGAACGAACAAAACGTTCAGGTCAGGTCTTGCACGTGGGGCTCGACGCCAGGCAAGTGCAGAGTCGCTCCGGGCTGGGAGGTTCTGTGCTGCAGGCTGCAGAGTGCCCCTTCCCCATCCTTCCTCCCCGGCCAAGTCCTTCTAGGCTGGGAGCTGGTGTCCTCACTGCAGCCGCTGCTTGGGGGTAAAGTCCAAGAGGTGGATGGATGCTTGTCATCTGCTGCCTGGGAAAGCCAAACAGAGCGGGGTGGGTTAAGCTGGCACCGTAGGGTAGGGAGGGACGGTGGAAAAACAGAAAGAAAAAAGAAAGGAAGAAAGTAAAGGGAAGAAGGGAGGGGGTCAGAAAGGAATGGAAAATACAGGTGGGAGAGAAGAGATGAGTTAAGGGACAGCCAGGAGAGTGCCCCGGAGCCCATCTCCTCCCCTCGGGGGGTTCCTCTGGGCTCATCCCCTGCTGTCTCCAACAGAACCCCATGCCCAGCACCTGCTCTCACCAGGCAGGCAGCACCCGGCCCAGTGCTGAGCTGCAGCTCCTCACCTGGCTCCGGTGACACGCTGGCAGCACGCAGGTGAGTGGCTTCTCCTTCCCCTGCTGGCTCGCAAGCAGAAAATGAGGGTGACGCCGGCAGGATGGGGCTTTTATAGCCCTGATAAAAATAGCACTGCTGCCCGTCGGTCGGGGGGCCGGAGAGATGGGGCTGAGCAGAGACAGGCGAGAGGGCTGGGCTGGCTGTGGCGAGCCTTCTCCCAGCACACCTGTCACGGCTCTGTGTTTGCTCAGAGCAAATATTGACCCAGGGAAGGCAGGCTGGGCAAGGGAGGCGATTAGCCCACCTCGATTAGAGGCAGAGCAGGTCTCTATGCAAACTCTCCAGGGCTGCCTTTGTTAATGGGAGCCTGATGGGCTGATAGGAGCCAGGAGCCTGGGTGCTGGGGCGGGCAGTGGGGAGGAGGAGGTGTGGAGGGGGGAGAGGAGGAGACATTCATTAACCTGCACTGGAACAACACCAGATGTCACTTTTCCACCCACCTGCCCTGCTCACTTTGATACCGGGGGTGAGGGGAGTGCAGGCTGACAGAGCAGGGGAGGCAGGGGAAGTTGTGGGGGTAGCCTGCCCTGGGATGGGGCTATACACAATGCCTGTTCAGGAGGCATTGCTCAGCAGTAACACCTCTGTTCGCTCTCTCTGGCAGCCAGCCCTCGAGGTGCAGCGCTGGGAACAGGATGTGTTTCATTCCCTCCCTGTGCACATGCCTTACCCTGGGGTCACTCCATCCCAGAGCTGCACCAGCTTCTGCATCCATCAAACCTGCATGGCATCCACAGTGGGGAACCTGCACCGACATCCCCATACAAAGCGCACAGGGGCCAGGAGCAGAGTAGGTGCGCTCTCTGGCCCCAGCAGCCTCTGCTGATCTCACCCTGCGCCAGAAGGAGCCAGGATATTTCTGGGTTTCTCTGGCACTCGCAGCTCCCTGGATAACAGAGCATGAAGTGCAACTGTGGTGAAAGGAGAAGCTCCATTGTGTGCATGCACTGGGCTGTTTGTTTGTGCAGATGGGGGCATTTGTGGGTGCTGCTTTAACCCTCACAACAGACACCCACAGATATCCTGTCTCCTGGCAGCACGTTAGAAACCACCGCCATTGCCTTTTGTGTAGTGAGAGTTTACTTGCAGGTTGCAGTAAATGGATTCCCACATGTAAGTGGATAGCAGCAGATCCCTATCAGCCACTGCCATCCAGCTCTTCATCCTTGGAACCTTGTCCCTGCCAGCCAGATTTAAAAGGAGGGCTCTATCCATCCCTCCTACCTGGGGCTGTGATCCCACAGGCTGCCAGACCTCTGCTCAGCCCAGCCTGGCATGACCAGGAGCTGGAGGAATTCCAGAGCACTGGCATTGGTGGCCCTCACCCCTTTCCCAGCAGTTTTGCCAGAAAAGGAAATGCAGACCCATCACTGCCGTGGGTATGATGCTAAGAGGCAAAGCAATGCTCCCTCTCCTCCTGACACCATATGGAGCTTACTTGCTTCTCCTGTCTTGGTGTGGGAAAGGCAGCAGGCAGGGTTCCCACCAGAGTTGGAGTGACTGGCTTACATGGCATCTTCTCTCTTGTCCCACAGGAGCCACCTTCGGTGTCCTGACCTGACCCCACTGTAGACCAAAAAGTCCCCATTGCCAAACACCAAAGCTGAGCCAGCAAAGCCTGGTATCTCAAACATGTGAGAGCAGAGGTGAAGGGTCCCTACCCTGCTCTGCCAAGTGCTGTGAGAATCGTGGGATCATTGAAGTTGGAAAAGACTTCTATGATTCTCAAGTCCAGCTGTCAACCTGCCACTTTTCTCTCTGGCTGTGCAGGCTGCTCACGGCAGGACCTGCCCGGGCTCCTAATACTCAATGTTAGGGGCAGGAGGCACAAGGGACTGTCCTCCAGCACTGTCCCTGTCTGGACGTGGGGTCACACGAGGTGGGATTCAGGCAAATGGGATAACCGTGCCTGGCAGGCACCACAGCGGGGAAGACCAAGAGCAGCTTTGTTCCCTCCCTTTATCTCCCAGACAAAGGCACGATTCAGCAGGTGTTAAATGTTTTAATGGGATTCAGGATAGCTTCTGTCGCCCACTTGCCCCAAGGCCATCCCACCCTTCCCAGGATGAGCAGCCAAGAAGAAAAGGACTGTTGTGTGCTGCACAAACTGCCTCCCGACGGAGCGCTCCTGATAACCAGGGAGCCCACGGTTCGCCAAACTTTCCCTCTGACCACATGCTTGCAGGCAGCCTGGCAGCCAGCCCCAGCATCCCAGCCACGGGGAACACACAACCCTCTCACACCCACTGCTAAGTGAAGAGACATTTCTCTTGCAGATGTGTAGGCAGCTCCCAGACCTCATCATCACACAGCGGGCTTGGGGACTGATGCAGTCACCCACCCCATCCCCACTGATCCGGGCAGCACCGGGGCTCTTCAGGCAGCTGGATCCCATTTGCTTCAGGAGGACGGTGAGACTGCTGCCCATGCTGCCCATTTGAGAAGCCAGCGTGGGACCTGTATTAAGAAGATCCTAGTGAGTGGCCTGTACCTGGCAGATTCACCACAAACAGACCAACAGCTGCTGCTGCCTTGCTGGGGAGCAGGGACGTGGCACCCAGCCCTTGCTCGGCACCGGCCCGGAAAACAGAGGAGCTGCCGTGGAGATCTGGCACCCAGCGTGCTGGGGAGGGAGGAGGAGGTGTGCTCTCTGAGCTGGCAGTGCAGTATCTCCGACAGCGGGAACAGCTTGGCCCTGGGGCTCAGTACGCGTTACGCACGCAGGGCTCCTGCAGCGAGCAGAGCTCTGGGAGAGCTGCAGCAGCCCCGGGCACAGCCGGCATCTGCCTTCTGCCAAGCAGGGCTGAAGCACCCCGCAGTGCCTGGCTTTCCTGGGGGCTGCGACGGGAGAAGGCGCGGCTCCAGTCCGGCACCGGGGCTTTCTGAAAACTAACAGTGCCACCTCCCGGCTGTGACAAAGCGACATGTGGGAAGGGACAGTCACAGCCACACGGGAAGCCGACGCTCAGCAGCACCCTGTTCCCCCAGGGAGAACCTCGTAGAATTATACGGAGAGAGCTCGTCCAGGACGCTACTAAACCCGGATGTGCTGATTACAGCCAATTGCACACCAGTGTCAGTGCCTGCAGAGGCTGAGCTCCTTTTATTGGGCTGCTGGGTGGGCTGGAAGCGCTGCAGCCCTTCGCTGTCTGCGGGAGCTGCAGCGCAGCCATCAGAGCAAGGAGTTGCTGGAAGATTCAAACCAGAGCTGGGGCCGCAGTCAGGATGCACAGCCTTGGAGACAGGCAGCGTGTTGGCATCGAGTCCTGGGGTGGGAGGGTTGGAGCAGCTCTGGACCTCACAGGGATGGGATGAAGAGTGGTGATGCGATGTGCTTGCAGAGCTCAAGCAGCACGCTGTACCAGCTATGCTCTTGAGGGTTAGGGTGCTGGACTGGCGATTCTGAAAGAGAAGAGATTGCCTTTGGGGTGCGGAGAGTGCAGTCTCCTGCCACTTCCCCCAAGGCAAACATCCATCCCTGGGAGATCACAGGGAGTATTCCACCTTCATCTGAACAAGACTTCTGCAGCTCTGGAGATGACATCTCCATTCAAGAACCTTCCCTTGGTCCCATCTCCCTGTACTCATCCCCAGGACTCAACAAATCCTTATTCTTTGCCCTCAGCCCCACATCTGTCTATTCAACAGTGGCCATTCCTTCCACCTAACTGGATCCCACACCATCTCAGACCAGGAGAGCTTGGCCAGCTTTCTGCTACTTGAGCTGTTTGAGCACGCTGCCAAGGAAGGAGATCTGGACTCCCCAAAGCCTCACTCACGGGGTGCTTGGGATAAGACAAGAGGAAGAAGCTTTGGGGTTAGATTCTTCTTCTGCGCAGGCAGCCTTGGCACTGAAACCTCAACCTGAACTAGAACATGGGTCGCGCATGCATAAAAGGACAGTTCCTTTACCTTCGGAAGGGGCTGGGGGGCAGAGCAATGACCCTGGGCCGGGCTGTCAGCACCACCTCCCCACAGCTGGCTTCCACCAGGATGTTCTGCAGTGTGTTTTCCAGCACCATCTCCACCAGACTCCCAAAGGCTGGCTGCCTGGGGGGTTATCAAGCAGTCAATAAGGGAGGATGCTTGTTGCAGCTCCCCCCAGCGCACAACGGGCACAGAAGCAGAGCACACTGTTTTCTACATGCTGAGGCCAATGAACAGCTGCTCTGTGTGTACAGCTCTTCCTCACCCTTTTATCACTGTCTTCTGCTCCCTCAGCTGCTCATGGCGAAAAACCTCACTCAGCCCCTCCCAGGAGCCCAGAAAATCATTGCTGGGAGAGGATTCTTGGCTCATTTCTTTCCTCTCTCCATTCTCCTTGGTGAAAAGATCTGGGAAAGCAGAGAGCCTGGAGGGGACAGTGGAGCACTGTCTTCTATGTTGGGTCTTTGCTGTTTTTTCATGCTGAAACTGGGAGAAATACGGGATGGGCTCCTGCAGGCTTCTCCTCACTGCATCATGGAACTGGGTGTTCTCCAAGAGACCCCTGGGAGGAGGAAAGGAAGAATGAGTCCCAGAAAAATCAGGTATCCGAGTGACCCTAGAGGATTGCTGTAAGACAGAGCAAGCCAGAGGGAGAACCTGGAAGACAAGGGCTGCAAAATGGGTGAGGATGAAGGGGCACACACCTGATGACACCTATCAGCACGTCCGTCACTATCTGCAGCTCCTCTTTGGAAGCAGTAGCCAAGGACAGCCATTTGGGGTCTGTCTCCATTCTGTCTCTGTCCACACTCCCATCCACAAACAGCAGCTGATGGATGCCGGGGCTGAGAACCAGGGAGATGTTCCGTCAGTGCCATGCTACCTAAGTGAGATCCTGCAGACCTGCACCCTCCTGGCTGAACAGCAGCACTGCAGGAAGCAGGGAGCTGCAGAGGTGCCAGGGGAGGCACTCTCCCAGAGGAGCACTGTGCTCTGACAGTATCTCCCAATGGGCCACTTCTCTTCCCAGTCCCTTACCGGGGCAAGAAATATTTGGGGAACTCCGAGGTGAAGTTGCTGAAGAAGTCCTCAGTAGAGTGGGACCTTGCTGTTATGGCAAGGTGTAAAATGATGGGCCTGGGAGGCTCTGGCTTGACCCACACACAGCTGGCTTCTTTGTCTGACAGCAGCCTCCTCTGCAGGTGCCCCGCAGGCAGGTTGGCTGCTGGGTGGTTCTTAATGGGGGGCAGTGTCTGTCGGAGAGCAAGACATGCAGATCCTTACTGCTCCTCCAGCCATGGGACAGGGTTAAGTGGAACTGCTTTCATGTCTGCCCAGCCATCCTTAAGCTTGTCCCAGAGGATGCCCTGACCTTATAGCCTCGCTGGCCAGTGTGACAGCAGTTCAGGTGCTGCTTGCCCTGCCCACACGCAGCTTTTCTGCTTATTCAAAACCTTCCAATTCTATTGAGAAAGGGTTGCTGCAGCCGTGGGTGCACACAAGGTTCCGAGTTCACTTCCCGTTCCCCTCAGCTGGAAAGTTACAGCTCACGGGGCACAGCCAGACAGTCTGATTCTCCTGGCTCCTCCAAACAGTCTGTGTCCCAAAGCCTTGAAGCTACAAATCCTGGTGTGCTCTCTGCCTGGGCTCCCACGCTGTGAGATCCAGCATCTGTCTCTGTTCTAACACAGTCAATTTGACTCCGCAGCAGCTGAGATGGGCCTGACTTACCTTGAATTTCCTGACCACTGCTGAGGGCTCATGGAGATTTTCTGTCTCAGCAGAATCTGACGATCTCTAAAAAGAAAAGAGATGAAAAAAGGAAAAAGAGAGAGAGAAATCACAGTGCAGGAAAACATAAGGAGCAGAACGAGACTTCAGGATTCTCTTATACCTTGCCTCAGATGAAAGCCAATGACCCAGTCCTCCCATTCTGCACTGACCACATTCTTCATGATAGTTACACACTTGACGCCACCGTTTACCCTTGTTTACAAATTCAACTACCAATTTCCAGAGCTGCATGTTTGGTTTTTTTTCCCTAAAGCTGCTCATGCACTTCCAAATTTCAGATGACCATTAGCAAATGCAGAATTTGCAGTGCGTTTAGAAAAGTAATTTTTGAGCTCCTCCCTTCGCAACACTTACCCTAGCGGGTGGCCTGGGCTTCTGAGGTCCTGGGCTTCTGAGGTCCTGCTCTGTGATGGTGAACTCCACTGCCTGCCGTTCCTTCTCCCTTTCCCACTCCTGCAGGTCCCTCTCATACTGAACCAGGGACCCCTGGATGTACACCTACAGAGCACACCGTGACTGAGGGAGCAGGGAAAGGAGCTGCAAATGACAGAGCCTGAAGGTGGGGACTGGTGGGCCAGCTCAGGTGATGGGAGCACACGGGCTCCTGGTTCTCACCTCACACACCAGGTCTGTGCTGTAGAAAGACACATTCCCTGAAGGCTGCAGTGTGATGAAGCAGGGGGTGCTCCCTCCGGGCTGCACAACTCCCTGCTCTGGTGCAATCTGCAATACCTGCGGGCAAAATAAAAAAAGCCACAGAGGATTTGTTTCTTTGCCTGGTGCCCTTGCTACGTGCCCTCTCCCTGCAGGAAATACAGATCTGTGGGGGCTCTTCCTAATATTCTAGGGTAGGGTAGGGTAGGACACAGTAGGACACAGTAGGGTAGAGAAGGGTAGAGAAGGGTAGAGTTGAATAGAGGGAAAAAACGAAAGGACTCACCTCACTGTCTTTCACATTGCCTGTCCTCCAGGTGAACACAACTGCCTCGTTCTCTGAGATATTATTGAGAAAGACCAGTCGGCTGGCTCTGGCGTAGTCTGGGATATTCCCAATGCAAATCCTGTGGTGTGATAACGAGGCAGCCTGCAGGAAGCAGAGTGAAACAGCCCTGTTGCAGCGGGATTGAGGAAGCGAGGAGCAGGGCATCCTGCTGGTGTTGGGGAAGAAGGGGATCTTTCACACATTTCTGGTCTGATCGTATTGCCCATATCAGCACCTGGACTTACCTGCCCAGGCACAGTTAGTTTGGTGGAACCCAGAAGGACTGAAGGGGACAAAACTTCTCTGAAAGTGGCACTCTCTCCTGTGGCTTTTGGATCATAGCCTTCTCCCTGGAAGGTGATCAGAGCTGAATCACCCCCCAGGATGTGGATGGGAACATCAACCTGCCTTGGACAAAATAAGAGCATGGAGTCCAAAGCTGTAATCAGGAGAGATATGCAGAAAGGCAGTGTTCTGGCTAACAGACTACAATTGGTTTATGTAAATCACCTTCATAGGTGAAGAGAAATCCAGGTTCTTTTGCTTTCTTTTTAGCAGTGCACACTGCAGGCATGAAATATTTCAGCTTCAGACTCTTTTGTGGGAGTTGTTGGAAGCCAGCAGTGAACCGCAAGTCTGACCAGATATTGTTTATACCCTTTGGGTACTGTTAGATCCTTGGAAAAAATATATATTGTGATGCCTCTGGCTGTGGAAGAAATGTGCTCTTTGGGATGGAGAGGCTTATGAGACTACCTATCTGCTCTCAGATTCTGCTTCTTGGACGGATGGAGCTCAATTCAGCTGTAGCATTGCACGGACCAAAAATGAATACGAGATCTAAAAACTGTGATGCATAGGACAGCAGAAAGGGTTCTTGGCAGCTATGAGAAAGGCCTTACCAAGTATGTTCTGGCTTCCAGTGGTGAGAAGATCCACTCAATACGACCTGTAGTGCCAGGGGTGATTTCACCTCTGGGAGTCAAGCAGATAAAGACAGGATGCTGATTATTGTCCTTCTGCACCCTCATGATGCTGTCCAGCTGAACTTCAAATATCACTGTTGTGGAGCCACCATTGTAGAGTTCATAAATCTAATGTGAATCAGAGAGTGGAATGCTCATGATAACCCTGCACGAGTTAAACTAGTTAACACTTCCCCAGAGGACTCTGATAAGCATTAATAATTAATTAGTCAGCCTGTCTCCTGAGAATGAGGGACTTCGTAGCGTCAGGAGTTATCACGGAGGCTCTAATAGGCTCTGTGCTGAAGGTTTATCACTACACACGCGTGCTGATGACTACAATGCCTCCCCAAGTGGTGCCCTGTGAATTTAGTCTAGGAGAAAATTAATACAAATTAGCTACAGGAATCCGCTGCAAAGCGGATTACTTGAAATGCAAAAATACTCTTACTAAAGTGATTTTAATTCAATTCAGTCTTGCTCATTTCCCAGGTAAATTAGGCAGAACGGAATCAAAGCTCCTTTTTTTTTTTTTTTTTTTTTTTTGCCAAATAAGTATTTAAGGAAGTTTAATTAATTTACTAAAAAACTCATTAGGATTTATTTCCAGAGTGCCTGGAGCAGCTAGGCAAGTCATCACTCGGATCCAATGTAAGAGAAGAGGGGAAAAGTCCAACACTGTATAAGCATTCTGGTTGGAGCCAATGCCAAACCTCATAGAAATGAACGTAAGGAGAGATGCCTTCCCTACAACCACCTCAGCACTCAGTTGCAGGCTGTGCCTGGTACTAGGCTCAACTGCTGCGGGGTTTGGCCCCCAGAATGCTCACCTGTGTGGGGGGGTGGGATGTCCCAATGGCAATGGGCATGAAGAGATGCTTGGAGGAAGGAAAATGAACGTACCGCTGCTCCCTCTCCACCGTCACACCTCTGAAGTTCAGCTGCGGCAGAAAGAAATGCAGTCACTGTCTCACAAAGCTTTGGCCTCATCAACAATGACAACATGAATACTTTGTGAGATGAGGGCAATACATTCACAGCCTTACACTGCTAAAACCAGGACAGTGAGCCCAAAGGCAAAGGCAAGGAGCTGAAGAGCCTGACCAACTGTTGGCTTTTCTCTGACAGGTTTGCAGGTTGTATCACACATGGCACATTTCTTCTTCCTATGTCAGGCACCAGCCTCAGTGCTCTTTGCAAGTATACAGTAGAAATTCTCCATGCATGGAAGCATATGCACATGGCAGGCTGTGCTGCTGTGACATCCAAACCCTTTGGGAAGCCAGGAGTTGAGGTAAAGTGATGGCCTCCTCGTGGAAGGGACCGCTGGGAAGACCTCACTCTGCAGAACATGTTGCCCCAAGAATGTGTCCAGCAGAGAGTCCAAAGGCTGCCAAAGTTCGCAGCTGAATTTCAGGTGACTGAATAATGACTAACAGTATCCTGTTAGTAAAGCAGCCACCACATCATGCAAAGCAGATGGAGTTACAGAGTTGGCTCGTGGAAAGGAAGAGACACAGGGCTCTGCACACTGAGAAATCTGTAGCCAGGCTCAGATGAGTCGTGGTGCAAGGTTTCCAGCAGGATCACCTCAAAGCACCCACAAGCTGTCTGCTGCCTGGAGATGGGCTGAGATGGAATCACAGAGCTCATAACGTCTCTGCATGGATAAAGGGAGCTAAGTCACTGCAATTTGCCATTAGCCTAAAGTACGGCTACTTTCCAAGTGCACGCAAGAAGATAAGGAAGACATTAGAGATGGTAGGTGGAAGCCTTGGATGGACACCCAAGGGAGATGCTGTGTGTTTCAGCAGCTTAAACAAGAGACCAGGCAATATGCTAGCCTGAAGGTCTCCACCTCTGTGTTATTGCTATATCAGATTTCCAAAACCTAACTTCTGGGGTAACATGACAGTGTTTGCTTCCCTTAAGGTTAGCATATATTCTGCAAGATTCTCTGAGTTCCAGGTGAGGATCAGCACAACAATGGCAAGGGTGATTTCAGCAGGTTATGGTGATTTCTGCCCTGGGGGTGGTGGCTCTACGCTCTTTATCCATGGATGGAAGGAGAGCACTCCGCGTTCAGCCCCTCAGCTGCCCCCTCTGCAGAAGGAAGAGCCTCTCCCACTCCTGTGTTCTGATATTGCCGCTTGTGTAGTGGCACTACACATCCTTTGGTGTTTGCAACCACCTGCCCTGCTCCAGGTCCCTGCTGCTGTCACAGAATTAGAGAACTGTTTGAGGGAACCTCAAAGGCCATCTGGTCCAACCCCCTGCAGTGAACAGGGACACCCACAGCTCCATCAGTGCTCAGAGCCCCTCCAGCCCGACCTTGTGGGACTGGGCTCCCACCGCTGCTCTGGACAGCCTGTGCCAGTGCCTCACCACTCTTACTGTAAAACAACTTCCTTCTATCCAACCTAAAGCCACCTGGTCCCCCAAAGCCTAATGGCTCAGTGGCCAACTGGTTAAATGCTCATTGCCACTCTCTGTGCCAGGCAGGCAGAGCACAGGGAGCCCGTCCAAGGGCTTTGAGGGAAGGCACAGTTAAGCCACTGTTTGAACAGCTTGGTCAAAGGGTTGGATTTTCAGCTGACAATAGTCCTGAAAGAAAAGAAAAATAAAAGAGATGTGTGAACACAATGGTCTCACAGGAAACTTCAGAGGCAGACACGAAGGCTCAGACGGGCATGAGCTGTGCCCGACAGAGCACAAGGTGACTCTGACTCTAACTGACAGTCTGAGAGAGGAGGAGAGAGAAAAATTCATCCCAAGCCCGAGGAAATGCCATGGGATAACACACAGCAGATCAGCTCTGGGACGCTTTAGCGAGCGGCACAGCAGGAGGAATGAGTAGGAAGCTCCTCAGCTATTGGCAAGGAGGAAGAAGTGGGTGGACCAAGGCTGGGACTGCAGCAGGAACAGCCAACCAGGAGTGCAGGGAATGCCTGCCGGGATGGGGAAGCAGTGCAGTGCCACATCGCAGTGTGCTGGAATCACGGGCTTGTCACGATGCCGGCTTAATGTCTCTTCATTGGCCGGTGCAGACTGCAGGGGAAGGCCCCAGGCTCCTGGCCCATGCATGGAGAAATGCCCTGTAATCCAGCTCCTACCTGATGCTGTTCTGCAAACACACGCAACAGACACCTGCTGCCTTACCAGAATCTCATGGCCGTAGGAAGCCTTCAGCAACACAGGCAGGTGATCGGTGCCAACGAAATCGTGTCTAGCAGCACAAGAGGAGGAGGAAAAAAAATAATTAGAAACCAACCTTGAGCCCAGGGTGGTAGAATCGGGGTCACACGGTACATTAGAGACAACTCATTTCCCTGCTAAAGAATCACTGTTGCGTAAGGGCCTCTGAGAGAGGGAGGGGAACAGTTGTGCTCGGGTGGGAACAAGTGGTACAGTGTTGGTTTTAGTTATACACCAGTGCAGGGTCCTGAGATTCTAGGCCATATGAAGCGCCAGTCCTTCTCAGATCAGGGCTGTTATAGAAGGAGAGCTGGCCAGCTGCCTGCACACCTCCCACAGGCACACGAGGCTCTAGCTGGTGGCAAAGGCAAGAATATCACTGTATAGTCATCACTGCAGAAAGCACAGGCTCAGGAACTTTGCACTTGCCCAATGTCTGCTGTGCAAGAGGCATGTGAAGGGAAAGGATCTGGCACGGAAGAAGGAGGGCATTCTGCCAGCAGGTGCTGTCCTGGCATGCAGGATGATGCCATCACCTGTGTGAGAGCTGGATAGCTTCCTCTTGTCCTGGAAGAAGGTTCCCTGACTTAGGGGAAATGCTGAAGAGCTGGTTATCCTGAATTCTCATCTGGTGCAGCTCCTGTGGGCTGAGATCTGCATCCTCTGCCCAGTGCTCCATGTCCATCTTCTGATCAGAAGGAAAGAGGAAGGCCCTAGGGACCCAGTGAGCTGGTCAGCGGGAGGCACAGAGAACTCGCCCAGGTCAGTGTGCTCAGTTCAGCTAGGCTTCCCCACCCAACCCACCAACAGGCCACACAACACAAACTACACCACCCCATTCATTCTCTAACACCTCACGGCCCCTGTGAGCATTCCCATCTCCCCAGGCAGACCCCTAGAGAAGGATGAGCTCTATCCAGCACTGCTTACCATTCCACGGGCACCACACCGTTGTTCACCAGCAGGAGCACCACAAGGGCAGGCTCCGAGCCTATGGGGGCAGCCCCAAAGTTGAAATCCAGCTGGAGAGGTGTGTATATGGGGGGGATCAAGCACGTGCTGATCAGCAGGGAGAAAGAAAAGGTTAAATTGAGGCAGAGGGGTTGGAACTAGACGGTTTAAGGTTCCTTCAAACACAAGCCATTCGATGATTCTATGCTATCTATCTTCCTCATGAGTTTTCTTTGATCCTTCAGCTCTTTTTGGAGAAAGGATACCGGGTGTAAGAAATGCCTTTGGATTTTCTCTGATCTTTTATGTATGGGATACATGGAGGATCTGTGAGTCCTGCTTGGCTGAGCCCCTCACCTCACCTGTGCCTGGTGGGAACGCTGCAGGCGAGCTCGCTGGGAGCTGGGTCTCTCTGCAGGTATTCGTTCAGTGTGTCCAGGGAGAGCAGCCTCCAGAGGAGCAGCCTGCTGATACCGCTGGCACTCCCTGCTGAGCAGGCGTCAGCGATGCGGAACGTTGGGTGGACGCCGGTCACTGCTATGCGGCAGAGGGGTTGCTGCTCTGCTTTTGTACTTGCAAGATCCGGAACTTGGGAGAGAAAAGTAAAGAAAAAGGAAGAGAGCATGCAGGAGCGGATGAACTGCTCAGCACCGGGATTTCTGCTGTCAGGATGGTTACGGTCTTGCATAGTTTGTTCTATTATAGTGCAGTCTGCTTGGTTGGGAGGGAACATCTTCTCCCCCTTCCCACAAACACCCATTTCTCACCTGCAGGGGTGCAGATTGCATAGCTGATGGACCAGGTGTAGCGCAGCTGACGGGCTGGCCTGACTGTTACTCTCACAAAAGATTTTGACCTTGCAGGGATTGTCCCTCTGGAGTGTTCCAGTTCCAAAGCTGTAGGAGAAAGGAGGTGGCATGAGCTCTGGGCATTGGCAACGTATCCTAAAGCACACAAGCGTCCAGTACACAGCTTATGAGAATGGCTGCAAGTTAGCCAGCAAGCAACTCAACCTCTGAGCACATGCTAGCACCATTTTGTAGAAAAGTGGGGAAGGATGAGGCCCCATCCCAGGCTAATTTCTCCCAGTACCCATTGGATCACTGCAGACTTCCTTGGGGTCACAAAGCCCAGTGATCAGCTGTTCCACACTGAGGATGTACTGAAGAGAACAGATCCCATCATTCAGCAGTACCATGCTGCAGTCTTTCTGGTTGCCAACCAGAACATTTCCAAGGTCCAGGTGTTCCTGCTGTGCCTGAAACACAAACTCATCATGCAAAGGTCACTATTACACGTAGAGCATAGCAATCAATGTAGCCACCACTTTGGATCTTGGCCACCATGTTGGACCATGTGCTGAACAAATGGAGGAGAGCAGGCAATGAGAGGAGAGAGCTGGGAGTGTCAGAGGAGCCAAAGACCCACATCTCACCACAGCCCTCACTACAGGCCCCACTTCCTTACCCTGATTGTGCCCAGTGCCCCCTCTCCAACAATCCTTAAATTATAATGGATGCTTTGGGGTGACACGGGTACTGGGCTTTCCCAACCCACAAACACTGCAGCTCGCAGGAGATACTTGGTCATGTTGTCAGGGGTAAAAGTCCATGCTTGAGCCTGAAACCACAAAGGGAAGGATAACTTTCATGGGAGCTCCAGACTGGAGCTGTATTGTAGAGAGTACAATGCTATTTCGGTAGAACCTGAGCTTACCATGGCTTCATAGGGCTGGAGGAGCCCTGCTGCTGGTCTGACGGACAGGAGCTTGCTGTCAGAGTGGTGGATCTTCCATGTGAAGGCCATAGGTAGCCTTGTGCAGTTCTTTATGGTATACCTTTGTGTTGAGGAGGTCCCTATGCAAACAGGCTTGAAGTATAGATTCCCATCACCTTCTAAGAGCAAGAGAAGGGACTCTGCACAACTCCGGAGCACAATCTCCTGTGGCATTCAAGGAAAAA
The DNA here is from genome assembly GCA_030625065.1 of Alectoris magna. Taxonomy (NCBI): domain Eukaryota; kingdom Metazoa; phylum Chordata; class Aves; order Galliformes; family Phasianidae; genus Alectoris; species Alectoris magna. The sequence continues at coordinate 11,280,962 of CM060567.1, forward strand.
CAATAGATGTTAGCTAGAAGTCTCAGCTGACCTTTGGATGAACCTTGAAAAGGTGTTGCTCCTTCCAAGATAGAACAAACAGGGGCTGAAGGAGGATGGGAAGGACCCTGAACTGAGCTCTGAGCATCATATAATGCATTCCAGGAGACAGAGACGCAAGGAAACGAGGGATATAGAGTATCTGGCATCACAAAAATCTTCCATCTGCAGCATGGACGGAGAACTGAGAAGAAGACGAGTAGAATGGAAGAAATATTACTCACAAGCTTCTCCTTCCCCCTGCTTACCTTGGTGTACCCTGGATAGGAGTTCAGCTGCAAGGGCAGGATGTGCTGCTGTGATACAGTGTTAACTGGGTGAGTGGAGAGAAAGAAAATCTGGTGGCCTCCTGGCATGATGTGTCCTGAGTGGGGCTTCACCAAAACAGAGGGACAAGCAGCTTGGTTCACACTGAAGGTTATCATTGAGGTGCCTGTGTTTGAGAGTAGAGCGCTGCAGTAGGTGTCCGTGTCAGAAGCCACAGGAGGAAAAGTCTGGAGGAAACAAACATGAAGGGTTGTTTGACCTTAAAGGATCACTGCTTTATTGTGCCACAAATACAGCAGGGAGAAGCAGGAAAACTTCCACTCCATCTTGCAAGCCTCTTACAAAAGTGTGGATTCTGTGCTCCGCTCTCCATTTGTCTACGTGGAGAGGCATGTATTCTGAATCAGGCATGTGGAGTGCCTAATGCGCCTAATGTACTAATGCACCAACGAGAAGGGACTAAGCACCCTTGTCAGTGCCTACACCCACTTAAAAAGGCAAGAAGGAGATTTCAAGAGCTTTCCACTCAGATCTGACAAGATGCTGCATGCAACCTGTCGCATTGGAGGCTGGGAAAGCAACACAAGACAAAAGGCTTCCTACTTTTGTCCCAAATGAGGAGTCTCCCTATCATCGTAAATCACCTAAGATGTCTCTCAGGATGTTGGGATGGGGGCAAAGCAAAAGTTCTCGAGTAAACACTGAGCATCTCTGCAAAATCCCAGTTTCTTTAAGTCCACACACCTTGGGGACATCCAGGAGGTACTGTGGGATGAAGTGCTCCCGTTTTGCTTCATACGTGTGTGCCCTCAGCCTGACGGTCAGGCACCAGGGTGGGCAGATGGTGGCATCCTCCTCAATGTTGCTGTATTGTCTCAGAACCTACAGGCATGCAGGAGACAGAGCTGAGTGCATGAGGGAGGGGAGCGTGGCAAGGTGCCTCCTGGCCATTGCTACTCACCTTGTAGAAGGCAAAACCTTCCAGCTCTGCAGCATAAAGGCTGTTGAGCTGGGTGGGCTGGAAAAGGACACGGAAGGCTGAAGCCTTCAAAGGTGGGATGTCACAGCTTTTGGGTGTCACTTGGAAGGCACTGCCATGGCTTGGAGTCCAGGCAACAGTGATCTTTCCTTTGGTGTGGTTGGTGACGCACAGAGGAAGCGGTTCTGCCTTGCAGAGTGGCACACAGCAGCCAAAATCATGCTCCCTGGGGCTGACACTAACGTGAGGTGGAAACAAGGCCAGGTCGCTGCTTATGCCATCATAGAAATATTCGCTCATGGAGCTGGCTTCAGTGTATTCCTTGGGGGGCTTGTCCAGAGGGATCTACAGGATGGGAGCATCTCAGTGTGTGCAGGGTAAATGTAGCACCTTGGACTTCAGGGAGGGCACCTCATACCTCAGGAAGCAGCATGAGGGCCCTCTTCTCATCCATCTGCAGCTTCCCATCCTTCAGCATCGCACTCAGGATATCAGGGGGATAGAAGGTCAGCCCCCTCACCGTGTTGGTTCGGTACCAGGAGAGGTGTCTCGCCTTCAGGATGGCTGGCTTAGCAGTGTCTGAATGGCAGGTACCAAAAAAGTCCACATACAGGGGTTCCTGGGAAAACAACATAAATTCTTGTACAAAATAAGCTGCCTTTCTACGATGACCTTGAAAGTTACCTTTTAGATTATACAGTGAAATACAGATTTCCAGGGTCTACTAGCTTTGAGAGGCTAGCCCCTGGTCGGTTACACTGCAAAAACCCCCTGAGCTCTCACAGTGGTGATGCCACCCACTGCTCCCTTACCTGGTGGTGAACGAGGCACACCACTCTGCGGTGATAGCTGATGGGGTGAGCAGGGCAGAAGGTCACCTTCAGCACTAGGGTCGTTGTGCCCTCCAAGACCCCACAGGGGCGATCCAAAGAGAAGACGCTCCCCCGGCCATCAATATCAAACTGGTAGTACGCAGGGACATCTGAGACATTGCTGATTTTCAGCACCTGCATTGAGCTTTCCCCAAGGTTGATCCAGTCGAAGTCTACAGACGATTGGTGCAGGGACACCAAAGGGCCTAGAACAACAGCACGACACAAACAATCTTCCCCAGCCAGCATGGCTTCACTGGCAAACCCGCCTGTCCCAGCAAACAGCTTCACAGTCACCTCCAACTATCTTACATCTATCTCAAGACAGTGTAAATTTAAATCAGTGCCCCAGGAACAGCATGGATGGCAATAGAAGGTACATCTATGAGGGCTGGGACAGTCCCTAGTTCTTCCCCAGGCACTAGCACTTCCCCTGCAGGGCTGAGAGGAGGGCAGAAACATGGAAGGCTTTCACCTTTACATGAGCCAACCATCTTCAGAACGGTCTGCCGGAGGCACCCAGTGGGTGTGACAGTGAAATAATCCGTGCTGTGCTCTCCTACTGCCTGTGGCTGGAACCGTATGCACAAGGTCAGCTTCCCTTTGGCAGGGACAACACCATGGGACAAGTTGCAGGAGAAGACGTGGTCTCGGAGCAGAGGGTCTTTTGCTCTTTCTATCGTACATGGTGCATCAACCTGTAAGCAGAGAAGAAACAGACTCATCATGTTTTATTCACACTCCCACCTGGGCTATTTTCACAGCATTACAGGAGATTCCCAAACCACATCCCCCAGGGACATGTGCCAGCTTGTCACCCTCTTACAAGAAGCAGTCTCCCTCTCCACATACCACAGACATGTTGAGGATTTCTACACACTTCTCCACGGTTGTGCCCACTGGCACTGACCCAAAGCACAGCACATCCTGTAACTTGCCAGGCTGTCCACCTATGTGCTGCTCCCCTGGCACGCTCACTTGTAGATAGGGGTATTTGGCTGTTAAAGAGAATAATACACAGCATCACCTCCAAGAGCAGCACCTCCGTGTATCTCTGCGGGATGCTGCTCTATGGTTAGAGACAATACACGTTAATGAGCATTAAATACAAGAATGACTAACCCTGGGCTCTTAGCTGCATGGTTCTCTTCTGCTTCTCTTCAACACCAAACCAGCACGTTGCTATCACACTGTACATGGCAGCTGCCTTGGGTTGGAAGAGCACCTTAATGATGCACTCAGCACCTGCGCTCAGCATACCATGCTCAGGAATCATGCAGAAGGGGCTGGGTGTCTCCCAGGCAAACACCGTGATGAGGTCACTGGGAAGCAAGGACGTTTGGAGAAGATGAATGGAGCCATTCTGACTGCACAATCGTGCATAGGATGGGCCCTTCCCAATGGGTTGCTCAGTTAGGATGCAAAACAAGCAACGGTGAATGTCAGAACACCTAATGCATCTGGCCAAACACATTGGTGAGTTGTACTCAATGGGAAGCCCCAGAAGGTGGTGATATATCTGACCAAACCAAGAGGGGCAGCTCAGCCACGTGGCACTCACCCCACATTGCGCACAGTGAATGTTGTCTCCGCAGCGCTGTGCACGGCACAGAGAGGCAGCTGGACAGCAGCTGGGAAGGACAGGCTGGGGCGAGGGAGCACAGCACGCAGGGCGACAGAGAACTCACCCTCAGCCTTCTGAAAGCAGATGCTGTCTTTGTAGTCCCTCTGCATGGAGAAGCAAGGGGAGACAGCAGTCAGATGGGCTCCCTCGAGCTGAGTTCTGCACTGAATTCATCCCGCTGATTTCTGGGATCAAGCCAGGGACAGGTAGTTCAAATGCCTTATTTTACTGGCACTGGTGAGAGGCAGTACGGGAAACCTGGGAGTACTTTGTGCAAGGAGCCCTCTCCTAACTGCCAGCCATAACCACAGGCAAACTGCTCCCCCAGCTGTTGGATACATGGAGATTGCAGGAGGGTTACACTGTCCTACACTAGAACCTCCCATAAGGATAGGTTCCTTCCCTGAAAGCCAAGCAGGTCACTAAGAGCAGATTTGATGCTGCCACTTTACCTTTTCGGTGGGCCGGAAAATGATGGGCAGGGTTAAGGACATGCCAGGGCTCAGGGTAATTGGCTGGGGAAAAACAGTGATGAAGAACCGCGTGGAAGGACATCTGGATAACGAAATTAAAACAGGACGTTGTGTCTGATGTCGTACAACCGTTGTTCTATTAGGTAGCAGGAAAGAGAATGAAGTATTAAAAGGCTCCAAAGCCCCGCAGTTAGAACTGACTTACAAATGTGACCCCAAAGACACTCAGCAAACAGGAACAGAACCCAGGTGTTCTGAAAATCCATTCCCAGCTCTAAATACCTGCCCCTTTCTTAAACAATATTTTACATTCCCAGGCACGCAGTGTGAGCCAAACTCTTAATAAGGGTGGAAACATTTGAGTCTCAGAGCAGGCAGGGTCACAGGGAGTGCTGGCATAGCCTGATGTCCAGCAGGACTCCCTGGAGCCGTGGCTTCGGGACACACCAGCGGCTGGCTGGCACACATCCACGATTCAAATCTCACTAGACTGGAAATGCCTCACAGACAGAAGTATCAGCAAAACCGAATTTTAAAAAGGCATTTCATTTTAAATACTCCTGCTGGGAACAAGGGCTGTGCAACTGAATTGAGTGGGTTTCTGCCCTGCTGCGCCAGCATGCACACAGCCTGCAGGGCAGAGTCCAAGGGAAGAGGGGCAGATGGATCAGAGAGTGGGTGCCGAAGTGATGGATGGAGCAGAGAGACAAAGATGCAGCAAGAGGGTGAGGAGGAAAAGGAGAAGGAAACTTCCCACACACCTGTAGCTCAGCTTCTGGGTTTTCTCATGAACGTTTTTCAGGACCAGATGTTTGATCGCCTCCTTTCCGAGCTCCCAGCCATGCCACTGGAGTGTTTCTGCCACTTCAATGCCCCAGAACGTGCCTTTCTTCTTTGCCTTTCTTGAGGATGGCTTAGAAATTTGCAACGGGAACAGCAGCAGTTTGTGAAAGGGGGAGAAGCCACCCCCACAGCTGTTGCCTTGCACTAAAAGCCTGTGACCCTGGCAAAGCACATAGAGCCACTCCGTGGCAGGGCCCCAAGAGTCCCCAAAGCTTTATGGGATCCTCCTGGGTGTCAGAAACTACAGAAACAGGCCTAAAGAGTCGGTGGCTGTCTCCCTTCCCCTGCCCTTCCTGTAAATCCACCCATGGCAACGGCACCTTTGGCTCCTGCACTCACCTTCCTGACACAGCCACAGCACCGCCTCTGAAGAGGGTCCGGGTTGGGGGGCTCCCCCTGCACCTGAGCCAGCATCTGAGGAGCGAGAGGAGAGCATCCTCACACACACCACTCCTCTGCCAGGCTCCTTGCTGACAGCACCCCCCAGGGCCCAACCACCCCTCCTCGAGGTTCCCTGGCACTCCCCCATTTCCCAGATGGGCCTCTCTCAGCTTGGAAAGCAGGCTTTTATATTGTTTCTATAGCTCTGTTTAGGGCTCTGCAGCAGAGCCCCACTCCCTACAGCACGGGAGCTCAGCCCAGATCCCCCTACCTGAGCCCACCGAGCCCACCCCACCTCGCCTCCCAGTTCCGGCTCAGCGCCACGCAGCATCACTCCCGTTGCCGTGGCAACCGGACGCGGCGTCGTCTCCCGTAGCAACGACGGCGGCCGCCCCGGGTCAAACTGTGTGCGGCTGCGGCCGCCAGGGGGCAGCAGTGGGACGCGGAGAGGGTACGGAGTGCGGGGAGGGAGGGGGGGTCGGGACGGGTGAGGGGGGCCGGATGGGGGGATGCAGGGGACACATAGGGGGTCCGGGTAGGGGTGCATGGGGGCAGATATAGGGGTTCAGGGTGCAGATAGGGGTTGCATGGGGACATATAGGGGATGAATGGGGACAAGTAGGGGTGTGCAGATAGGGGGATGCAGGGAGCATATCGGGGAGCCCAGGTGGTTTAGGGGACGTAAAAGGAAATGCAAAGTGTGCAGGGGCAGATAAGGAAGTGCAGATGCGGAGGTTGAGGTGGTGCAGAAGACAGATGGAGGCCAGGAGGAGATAGGATAGGAAGACAGAGATGGAGGGGGGCACAGTGCGTATGGTGGCAGACAGGTGTAGGTGGTGCAGAGGGCAGATGGGGAGAACAGGGAGCAGATGGGAGCAAGGATAGATGGAGGGGTGCAGGGGTGATGTGAGGGCAGAGAGGGGTCCAGGGAAGAGCCTAAGGGAAAGAGAAGATGAGGGTAGGTGCTGGAGAGGGGGCAGAGATAGGATGAAGCTGAAAGCAGAGGTGCAGTGAAAAAGTGTGGGTGCATGAGAGGGGTGGGAGAGAGGGCTGTGGGTTCAGGGGTGGGAGTACCTCACGTGTGTGGGACGCAATAGGCTGGAGAGCACCGGCACGGGGATGGGATTATATCTCAGTGGGGCGGAGCCACCCCTTGGAACATCAGTGGCTCAAGTAACGAGTTGTGACTGCTGTCAAAAGAAGTTCTGAGATTGGGTGAAAGCGGGCAAAGGAGACCACCGTGTCCCCATCAGGAACACCCGGACAACCCCTCAAGCTGTAGCATGGCAGAGAGCAGGGCTTCCAGAGCTGGGGCAGAGGCAAGGAGGAAATGCAGCTTTAATGGCATTTGTCAGTGTTTACACCATGAGTCATCCGAATGAGCAGCTGTAAATCAGCACCCCAACCCCTCTTGCAGCCACATCCCCTCCTCTGTCCCCCTGCACTGGATGAGTGCCTGGCTCCTGCAAAAACAATCTCATAAATAACAGCAGCAAAACAACCCCTCCTGCAGCCACTGAGTCCCTGCGTGCGGCAGGCGTGAGGCGGACGCCTCCCATCCATCACTTTAATGGTTGTACTCTGGAAATTAAAGCTGTCACAGCCCATCAAGGTGAATGTTTTAAGCTTGTGACATCCCTCCAGCTCCCCTCCTCCTTCCTGCTGCTCCCTTTTCTCCCTTCTCTCCTTTCCCTCTCTATCCCCACCTTTGGATAGGGCGCCCAGGATGCCTGGCACCCAGGGAGAGATGCCAGCAGCAGCTGAGGGTCACTGTTCCCCCCACACAGCACAGCTGTGCACCCCTGCACTCCTCTCATCCATTCCTCTGTCCCCAGCCCCTGGTTCTCCACCCACACTGCCATCACAGCATCTCCAATGGAAGCACAGACAGGTATATAGAGGAAGGATTGTATATATATATACACATGTATATGCACACTCCTATACATATATATATATATAGGGTCTGCCAGGACCCTCCAGCACCCCAAGGATAAAGGGAGCCTGCTTGCTTACATGTCATGGCTTAACCCATGGCTCCTAGGGAGGCAGCAGAGGGTGGCTGCTGTCATCCCACTACCATCACCAAGCCCAGACAGAGCAAGTACAGTCCTCAGGGGATCATAGAATGGATCTAGAAAGGTGCTGAGAGTAGGTCAGACGTCACCATGGGACAAGCCCAGAACCACACAAGGAGGCTGGGTGCCCTGAGGGCTGCTGGTGCCAGTGCTGCTCTGCCGAGCACAGAGAACACTGGGGAAGCAACAGGCATGCATGCTGCACACCCTTCTTCCCTACGACCCAGGGGAAGGGCAGAATGGGAGTGCTCGTGGCCCTGCCATCAGGAAGGGGCAGTTTGCAGCTGAAGAAGGGCCCTGAGACTGTTTCCAAGCAAGACACTGGCAAGGCAGCACAGGGGCAGGAGATGCAGAGCCCCATCCCTTAAGGAAAAGCAGAGGCATCCAGATAACAGCTTTATAGGGGAAGGATGTGGGGACACCCCCAGATACACACAGGAATAATTACACATTAAATAGACTCCAAACACACATAAGTTAAGGGGGGGGGGAGCGGGGGGGGCAGGCTCCCCTCAGCCCCCATGCTGCACATGGGCACAGTCTGTGTCTGCCAGCTGAGAGGCTTCTGATCCCTCAGCCTGGACCCTCTTCACAACACAGAACCCATCTTCCTCTCCGCAGCACCCATTTCATCATCCTCCTCTTCCTCATCCTCCTCTCCCCCTGAACAGGAAGAGTCAGGGCCGTAGCCCAGCTCAGCACTGTGGCGCAGGAAGCCTGATCCAGGGCTGCACCCCACAAACTCGGGGCTGTCACCAGCCTGTCCCTGGGGCTGGCCGGGCAGCAGACTCTCATCAGCTTTGCCAAGCCCCCGTGGTTTCTCGGACTCCACTGCCATCCCCTGCTCCTTGGCTTTGCGGCTCCGCTTCCATTTCATGCGGCGGTTCTGGAACCAGATCTTCACCTGCTCAGGAGGGAGCAGCCGTCACACCACAGCCATGGGTACCCATCAGCACTTCTCCCATCCCAACCCATCCCCACTCACCCCATGGACTTCCCTGCATAGAAGCACCTCCAGACTGCCCTTGCTGCAGCATCCTGCGGTGCTTTGGCTCTGCAGGAGGCCATCAGGGTCCAAGGGGCTGTCCCTGTCCCACACTGGCATGGGTGGGTTGGGGACAGAGGGGACCAAGTCCTCAGAATGCCACCACACATGCATGGGACATTAAAAGAGGACTTTTAACCCCAGGAGAAGCCATCACACACAGTGCAGGGAGAGACTGGGAGACTGCAATGCAGGCTGGGGATGGTGGGTGGAACGAGGAGCAGGTTTCTGGGGTGCCCTTAGCAAGGGAAAGGCCTGGATCCCATCAGATGGCTCTCTGCCCAGGAAAGGGTACCAGTGGGGCTGCTGGCAGACAAGGGAGGGGCATCAGCACTGCCCTGACTTCCCACCCCACATCCCCTGCCCCCATCCCAAGGTACCTGCGTCTCAGTGAGCATCAGTGACGTGGCCACCTCGAAGCGCTTGGGCCTGGACAGATACTTGTTGAGCTTGAACTGGTTCTCCAGCTCCAGCAGCTGCTGGCTGGTGAAGGCGGTGCGGGGCCGGCGGCACTTCCCCATCAAGGCAGACTGTGGGGTGGCTGTGGGGCACACACACAGGGTCAGAGGACAGCAGGGAACAGCCCTCTGCCAGCCCTCTTCCATCGGCTCCCACCCCAACCACGGCTTTATTGCCACTGAGATATGTTATCAGTCCTCGGTGTGCAAGCAGGATCAGTCCCGTGGCTGAAATTAACACTGCTTTTTATTGCCGGGACGCACAGGTGTCTGCCCAACCACTGAGGGTTCCCTTACTGGGCTGCTATCATCACCGGCCTGGAGCAGGAGGAACAAAGGGGCCTTTGAGCAGCCCGCGTGGGGTGGCTCTGCGCCGTGTTTGATCCCTGCTTATCTCCTGTCCGCTCGCTTTGTTGTCCCCAGCACGTTCAGCTTTACTGCTTCTCCCAGCACTGCAGCAGCAACCAAACGCACATGTTTGCAGCTGGGAGTAAAGGGCTGGAGAGGCACAGAGACACTAATGGGAAAGATCCTTGGCAATGCCCCACCACATCCCACACCCCAACTGCAGAGCACCTCTGCTCCCCAGCTCATCTGGGCAGGGAATTTCTCCCCAGCCAGAACATATGGAAGGCATAGCTGTGTGGGGTGAGAGCCCCACAGCCATGCCCCATTGGGGACAGCGCAGGGCAGGGCTGTCGGAGGGGCTCGCCCTCATTGCAGGGCACAGTGCACCCACCAACGTTATCTCCCACAGATTCCAGCTTTGATCCAGACCTGCCCATCTCTCTGCGTGCCCCCCAAGCCCTGCACAAACACAGCGGTGACGCACAGCACAGGAATTTATGAAGGGGCATTAACCGAGCACCATCTGGGTTTGATCCTGGGTACCTGGGCGGGACGGTCAAACAGGCAGAGCCAGGGCTTGTAAACACCAATGGAATGTAGCCCAGATGACCACCAGTGCAGAGGACTGGCGGCCGGAATACGGTCCCTCTGTAAGCCCTGGGTTCTCCACCTTAGTGTCTCCAATCCACACTCAGCACAATGGTGACCACCGCAGACCTAGAAACCCATGCTGCCTCCCAACCCACTCGCTGCTTGGCAAAACCCAACCCAACCCAACCCTGAAATCCCTCTGTGTTATTGACACGCACTCCAAGCCACCAACCAGCCCACAGCTCAGCCCACTCTGGGATGCCCTTCACGGGGAACAGACAGCATCCTCCAGGGCTCTGCCAGCCGAGCTATGGACATCACCATCCCCAACACCATAGGAAAAGAAAACCTTCAGGAAGGCTCTCCCCCTTAGCCAGCTCCCACCGAAAGACCAACAACTGCCTCAGCATCACGCATTTGATTGAAAAGGAATCCTCTCTGCCCAGACACCTCCTCAATGTTCAGAGATTGCTTCAATCCCCCTTCAGCCTGGCTGGACCAGAACCCTCTGACAGGTGTCCAGCATCTGGCTGCAACCTCAGTGAAGAAATTGATTGCCCTGGAGCAACGTCCCCAAGCCCAGGAGTTCTGTGAGACAGCTACCTCCTGGCTAGTTAGATAAAGCTTATAAAGAATTATTGGTTTATTTGTTACAGTTCTATCTACCTGATAACAAGGCTAATCCAAGGTTGCTATTAACCCACTTGGTTTTAATTTGTTTTGTTTAGCTATACCTCACTTAGCTTTGTGGGCTGGCAGATAAAGGAGAGGAAATGAGCACCAGCCAGCATTGGAGGTGTTCCCCAGATGTCAGGGCTGGAAGGACAGGTGGTCCCACCAGTATCACAGCCACTGTCAGCAGCTCTGCCTGCTTTCTGTGGGACAGCATAAGGGCACATCCCAAACCTGCTGCTCCCTGTTCCCTCATTCCTGAGGCAGCAGCCTTGGGTGGAGCAGTCCCACAGCCCCAGTGTGCAGTCTGGCCCCAGGCAGACACCCAAGCACCAGTCCCAGCAGGCAGCCCTATGCTCTTCTTGCATCTCCCACCCTGCAGCTGTGCATCACTGCACTCTGCTCCTACAAATCTCTGCAGGAGCAGCTGTCAGCTCTCTGCTCCCGCCACTCTGCAAGCCAGGGCAAGTAAATCACAGCTCCCATTGATCCTGATGCATGCAGCGCACCAGCACCTAATGCTCCTCCTGTGTGTTTTTGGGGGGATGGGCAGGCAGCTACAGTGCGTCTGAGCCCTGGGGACAGGGACCCAGGTTGGGAGCAGAGGACTCAAGGCATTCCTGCTCTTGCATGCAGAGCTTTCCCACCAGCATCTCACTCCACATTGCAGTAGTAGAGGCCCCCGCAGCAGCAGCTGGTAGGGAAGGCACCATGGATACAACAGCAGGAGTGCTTCTCTGAGCAGCCCCAGCCCAGGTCCATGCAGGGACCTGCTGCCTCAAGCCACCTACCCAGTGCCTTGCACCCCCAACCCCACAACGTATGCAGATGAGAACAGAGCAAGCACATGCAGTACATCCCACAGCTGCTCCAGCTTAAGGACTGTCCTGCTCCTTCCCCAGGGACCAAACCACACCATGCCTGCAGAACACTTCCACGCGCAGACAAAGGAGGAAATCTTTCATGGTTCAGTCCTGCAGTCTCCTAAGGACACAGGACAAGGTGACCTCTCTTGGAGTGCCCCAGAACAAGCCCAAGGAGGCTTCCAGATGGGTCTCTCCCAGGTGTCTGCCCACTGCTAACCAGAGAGATACACATGGCCACCAGCAGCTGCATGGAAACCTGTGCTCAGCCTCTGGAAGCCTCAGCCAGGCAGATCCATCTGCCTATCCACAGGCTGAGTGCTTGGGCAGGGACCCAGGAACAGGAGAAGACATGGTGGTGAGAGACCTCCTGTTGAAACGTGCAGCAAGCCCACAAGAGTTGGAGAAAATCCTGAGAACATAAATGATCCCAATGGAATGGGACAAGAAGATGAATGAGCTGGCAAAGAATGAGGGCCAGGCTCTGGCGACAGCGTCCATATGGCAGAAAGAACAACAGGACACAGAACAAGGGGGCAAGATGCCCAGAACCCCAAGATGAGCATAGGTCCCAAGTCAGAAGGAATATCTATAGGGAGTCACAGGCATGAAGGGTGGCTGCAGACTCAGTGCCTCATCCCTCTGCTGCAGGGAGGCTTCAGCTCCTAATCTGCATCCAGCCTTGGTCTCCATGCTCTGACAGAGGAGCCGCTTGGAAGGAATTCAGGAGAAACCCTGGAAGCACTCAGGATGGAAACTGCCCACGTTATCCCAGGCAGAAGCTGAGCTCGGAGTGCAGGGACAGTACGGGAACCTACTCTGGTGAAACACAGCCATACATGAAACCATGTGGATGCTGAGATGCGCCGACTTGGACTCTGTAGAGAACCAGGAAGGTGCAGGTGCTTCACCCAACAGTGACAGATTATTTCTCCTTCTCTCACTGACACTCATAGGGGGCATGCAACCCACAGAAACAGAGGCACACCATCGCACTCCTCATTGTCATCACCAGTTCAGACCCAGCCCCATCCCGCAGCCTGGGGTAAGGGAGAACCACTGCAAGAAGGGAACAGCCTTTTTCCCTTCGACCTGATGTAACTTGAGGAAGCAGCAAAGAATGGGTCGATTCATGATATTTCCCCGCTTTTGTGCTACTATTCACCCAGCCAGTTTATTAATTAACAGACTTATCTGGCCATACTTTTTTTTTTCTCCTCCTTTTTTTTTCATTCCTTTTCTCCTGTCTGTAAACGGCTCCCAGGTTTTTAAGAACCCGACTGTGCCGTGGCATCTCTGCTAGCAGTACGATGCCAAGCGTCCCCTTGCCCCACCTGCGTGCCCGGACCCCCACTCACCAGAGCAGGGCAGCACCGGGTGACCCCATCCTGGTGTCAATGACAGAACCCCGCTCTGCCGAGGGACAGAGCACGCAGCCACTCCCAGCGCTGCCCGTGTCCACTCCGGCTGCTTCCAGCCGCTCATCCTTCCCTACCAGAAAGCGGGGGTTCGTTCCCAACCGCACCGGGTGGCATTTATTCGTTTCGCGGTGCCGGCTGCTCTCCCTGCTTCCGTCTTTTCGTTTCCATCTCTCAGCGGCGGAGCCCAACGAGCCCGCGGCTGCCGGGCGACGGCCCGGAAAGCACCACCCCCCTCCCAGAAACCCCCCAAGAGCAGCCGTGCTCTGCGGGCACCGGGACGGGCACGGCCCAGGCGTAGACCTGGTGCTCCGGATCCACGCTGGTGCGTCCCCGGAGAGCCTCAGCCCCCAGCCCCGTTCCGCCCGACGGGAGGGTCGCTCTACACTCCCGGCTCACTCACCGTGGAAGTCGGATAGCCTCGGCACCAGCATCCCGGCTCGGATCCACTGCTCCAGCGGGAAGGAACCGGCCACTGCCGCCTTCAAGTGCTCGGCGCCGGGCGGAGGCAGCTGGGGGAAGGCGGTGTAGGCGAAAGCGGGGTGCTGGCCCCCCAGTGCAGGCAGCGGATACACGGCAGGCGGGTAGAGGGCCGGCAGCGTGCCCAGCCCAGGGCTGGGGAGATGTAGCAAGCCGGGTTTGGGGACGAAGCCGGCCGGGCCGATGGGGGTGGCAGCCTGGGGAGCCCGAGGTGAGGGGCTGTCGGTGCGGCCGGCGGGGCCAGGGCTGCCCGCGGAGCTGAGCACTGGAGAAGAGACGTTCCGCGGCGGCTCCTCGGCCAGGAGCGCCTCAATGCGGAAGTTTTGGGACTTCTCCATGGGTTTGTGCATAGCCCAGCCGGGCCCCCCCGGCAAAACACAGCGTGCCTCCCCCAGCCGTTCGGCTGCCAGGGCAGAGCCCGGCCGGGCAGCCCCGGGCCACACCGGCACCGGCGGGCATTCACTCGCGGGGCCGCGCCGCGCTCCGCGGGGCTGCCCTCAGGGGCAGCCCTCCTCTCTGCTCCTCCTCCCGGGCACTCACTTGCCTGCCGCCACCGGGGGGGTTTTAACCCCCACCACCACCTGCCCCAGCTCCCTATTGGCTCCCCGTCGGCCCCCCGCCCCGTCGGCCCGGCCTCCCTCCCGCGGCTTCCGCAGCCCCTCGGCACACCCCGGGGCCCGATCCTGCTCTTCACGCCCCGTGCCATTCCTCTTTGCACCTCTTTGGCACAAGGACATCAGCGGACCTGAGCAGGCTGCACACAGGGGCCACCTCCCTGCATCATCTATCTGCCTGAGAAGCCCATGGAGCAGGTGCCTACAGGCAGATTTTTATTTATTTCCCCAGTTTGGTCTTCTCCAGATGAGACAGGTGGAGAGGAGAGCCTTGGCTGCTCTGGGACAGGTGGGTAAGCAGGAGCAGAGCTGGCCCAAACCCACTGGCTCTGACCTCTGGGGAGAGGCAGAACACCTGTGAGCAGATCTGTGCCTGTCTATCTCTGGGTCCCACCCTTTGCATCAAACCCAGGCTTCTGTCCAACCAAGGGTCCTTTAGAAGGTAGATGAGGTGGCTGCTATAGCCCTGCTTAAATTCTCTAACCACTAAAGGGAGCTTCCATCTCTGTGTTTCTTTCCCCTTCACCTTTTTTTTTCTACCTCTGCTGAATCCCCTGAGATTTTAGAGCAAGAGATGGGCCCAGACTTCCCCCACCCTCCTCTGCCCAGAAGCGGCAAAGCTTTCTCTTCCTGAGCCCATCCTGCCTGGACTGGAGCCCACTGAGCTCCCTGCACCCACACCACCAAGGTCCAAAGGTCCCATGATGGACGGGACAACTTCCTCCTTCCGTTGCACAAGATCACTCCATACCCAGATCCCCGTACGGGAACAGCTTCACAACAGCCTTTCCCAGGAGGGCACCCAGCACATGGGGAGGAGAGCAAAGCCAGGAGAGCCCAGCAGAAGGGGCGGGATGCAGGCAGTGATAGATGCTGGGGTGCTGATGAGTTCACAGTCTTTAGGGGCATTAATCAGATCAGAGCTGGATTAAGGTGTCCGAGCTCTGATTAGCTTCATTTCCCGCCTCAGGAAGGAGGGAACTTGCTTCCCCATCCGTCAGCTCCTCTGGTGACAGCTCACCTGGTTGCTAACTAGATCTGCAGATTGCAATAAGAGAACAGGGCTGCGGCCTGGCCCTTTACCTCTGCCCTTCCTAGGCAGAAGGGTTTTCATGCAGGAACCAGGGCAGCCTGAGCACCAAGCTCAGGTCGCAGACGCTGGGATCTCAGCCACAGACTTCTTGACCTCACACTCTGTGTGTAGGGAGCTGCAGAGGAGCACTGCCCCAGGAAATGGCCCCAGTTCAGGAGATGCAACTTCCTCCTGAGAGAGGTCAAGCATCAAGCCAAAAACTAGAAGAGCAAACATCCATGTGGACACCCAGCTCTGGTGCTCATGAGCATTAAAATCTGTAGGAACCCACAATGTTGCATAGAGCAGCTCACATCCAACAATCTGCCAGCAGTGCTGTAGCTCTCAGAAGCAAGCCACGGGGCCCAGGGTAGCATCTAGGAGCGCAGTTCAGTTTTACAGCCCTGCCATTTCCTCACCGTCACCTTGGGCAGCAACGTAACACCCCTCTGCAAACCCAGCCACCCCAAGATCAAAGCCAAGGGTGCCGAGGAAAACCCACAGCCTGATAAAGAACTGCCAGTGAGGACCAGACTCCCACCTTTCCGAGATCAAGTCTATCCCAGACACCAGGCATAGACAAGGCTGTGTCTCAATTTACACCTAACCTGCCGTTTTGGTTGGCCAGAGACCACCAAGCCCTGCTGGTGGGGTTTTGTGGTTGACTGGGTTGCCCTTGGTTTCATGGGAGCCCCAACCATCGCCTGCTGCCCCTATCTCTGGGCTCTGGGAAGCTGCAGGAGGCTGATGGGGAAGGTAAACAAACCGCCATCCCCGCAGTGATTTGTGACAAAATGAACAGACCGGAAGTCACCTGCGGGTGGCCCAGGCACGTTAACCAAGGGGATAATAGCTCTTAATCAACCCTGCAGCAGTGGGAGCCCTAGCATGGGCAGCTCAGGGTCCCCAGCAGCTCCGTGGCTGTGCCCCAGGCTTTGGCTTCTAGAAGAAAGGCATTGTATCTAACAGCCTGGCATCATTCAGGAAGGT
Organism: Alectoris magna; assembly: GCA_030625065.1. NCBI lineage: Eukaryota > Metazoa > Chordata > Aves > Galliformes > Phasianidae > Alectoris > Alectoris magna. The sequence goes on from CM060567.1 coordinate 11,297,069, forward strand.
GGGAAGTATCCTGTCAGCTCCAGGATCCTCTGTTTCACTCCTGTGAGGCTGGAGCTGCTCTCTCAGAAGGAAGGGAGCTAGGGCTGAGCTGTGGGTGCAGCACAGTGTAACCCCCCAGCACAGCCTCACCTCCTCCCCTCTAATGGGCTTTCCATGGAGTCAGCTCCTAACCTGCTCCCAGGGTGACTGGATAAATCAGCCGCTCCTCCCAGGACCTTGGGCTCTAATTAATGTCAGCTCATTAACGAGATAACGGCCATTTATTACCTTGTCTCCCTGGCTGCTGATTAACCCTTCCCCAAAGCAGGGGGTGGTGATGGCACTGGGCAGGAATGGCAGGGACTGGTGATGTCTGCAACGGCACCCAGGGCACCTCAGTACGAGGAGACAGACGGAAGGACAGGCGAGAAGGACCTTTCTAGGTCTGCAGAAGTGGCTGAGTGAGGAACGGATGGGACAGTGTAGTGTGGCAGGGGGCCCGCAGATTAAAGCTGCCAAGCACCTGGGTTATCACCATCCCTGTGCCTCAGTGTCCCCAGGTGGCCTCAGGGAGGAGCATGGCCAAGACCCAGCGCTCAGCCACGCAGTCCCAAAGCCTGACCTGGCAGAGCAGTGGGGCAGAGGGATCTGCCCCAGGGAGGTGGGAGCCGTCTCTGCCCTTGACCTGTGCCTGGGCAGGAGCAAGGGGCTGAGGCACAGCACCTCCACGCAGCAGTGTGCTGCTGGGGTAATGCTCCCTTACATCAATCACACGGCTCGGCGGCTCCCTATTAGCGGGAGCAGCGTCTGGTTAATCAGGCTGAGGGCTTCGGCTCGTTAAGCTGACACCTCCGTTGCGAGAGTGAGCCATGGGGGCACGCAAGGTGCCACTTATTTATTTTCTTCTTTCCCAGGGAATATATTAAACAAATTAAATTCCTGGAGTGTTGGCTCAGCACAGATCGTTCTGCGCCTGTGCCCAGCGGTGAGGGACTGCCCTCATCACTGCTGCAGAGCCCCCTTTGCAACAAGGCACAGCTCCTCCGTTCCCACCTTTCCCCCCATTCTGTGCTGGGATCACTGTGTGCTCGGTCTCTGTGCCCAAACATCCCCTTCACCTTCTTCAGGATCAGTCACCTATTCACAACCCAATGCTCTGGAGGCTTCGGATGCCATTTCCTTACTGCTGGCTGCATTTCAGCCCTGCTCCAGCTCTCTTTGGGATGATGAGCACGGATGGGGGGCTTGGACTGAGATCATCATTTGATTACTTATTGACCATTTGCAGCTCTTCCCTCTGCCACCACCTTTGCCTTCCCCATCCTCCCTGCAAAACCTGTGGCAGCCCACTCCACCCCACTTCATCTCATCCCATTCCACTGCATCCCATACCACCTCATTGCAATCCATCCCACGACATCCATCCCATCCTATTGCACCCTATCTCACTGCAACCCAACTCATTCCGCTATCCTCATCCCACCCCATCCCACTCCACCATCCCCATCCCTTCACAGACCCTCAGCTGCAGCCTGTCAGCACCTCCTCAGCTCAGGAGCAGTCCCACCTTTTGCTGGGGAGGGGGAAGGGGGACGGCTCCCTAGAGGTTAGCAAAGAATTAGAAATAATTTAATTTACCTCCCTGTTCGGGCGCATTTGATGAGCTGAAAGGCCCCTTGTCAAGCAGCGAATCCATCTTCCTCCAGCTTTACATCAAATTTCATTCACTAATTAGAAACTCCTGCCCCAGAGCGTGCTGCCCCCGCCCCAGCCACCCCTTCTCCCCACCAGCACCATTATGAAAATAAATCGTTCCATTAGGTGCATTGTTGTGGTGGTGGGGCCCAGTTATTAGAGCGGGAGGGAGGGCGTGGGGTGATTTATTAAGGAAAGAATCCTGATTAAAGCTTTCCTCATCCCTGCATGCTCACACAGTGTGTCCTACTGTCCTGGGCACCCCACAGCCATGGGGAAAAGGACAGCGTGGCACGAACAGTGCTGCAGAGATCGGGGTCCTGCCCCTGGAGCTGCAGTGCTCCAAAAAGTCATTCAGAGAAATTAAGCTAATGGAAGTGAGGTTGGAGGCTGGAGCAGACTGAGCTGCAGCACCCGGCGGTGATGGGGGGGGGGGTGATGAACCCCTTCTGGCCCTGAGACCACCCTGCATGGGGGCTCAGCCCCACTCTCGTCCCACAAGCAGAAGATGCTTTTGGGGTGCTCCCTTCTTCCCTATGGCAATGGCACTCCAATCCCACTGGGAGCCCAGTGCAGGGCTGGGACAGGAACACGGCTGCAGCAGAAGGCTCTGGGGAGAAGGACAGACGGGAGGGCCGGGGCCGGGGCTGCCCCCCACCCTTGTTAACATCGCCGGGCCTTGTATCCTTTTCACGGCTGTGAATAGGGGGTGGGACATCTCCTCCCCTCATGTGGGGCCGGGAGGGGGTTAAGGCACTCAGACAGCGCTGGATGGGTGTGGAACTGCCGCGATGCCCCAGATGGCAACATGTGGGGGGGGGTCTCCCGCAGCCACATGCTCTTCCTCTCTCCCCCGCCCACAATTCACATGGTAATGAGGACACATTAATGGGGAGACAGCCATTGTGGTACCCTCCCCGACCCGGCCCTTCTGCCGGCCACCCACCGGCATCCCCATCCATCACCACACAGCGGCAAGGGATGGGACCGGGCACTGGTGGGATCCCCTCACCGAGACTGGCATCGTCTTGTCCTCAGTGTCCTTGCCATGGGGCTGTATGGGGCTATGGGGGAGCTAATGGGGCTTCAGGAGGGGAAACAATCCAAAATCTTATTTATGGATCCTCTCTCTTCCCCTTGCTGCCATGATCTGGAACCCCCAAGCTCTTCCCTGCTCCCATCCCAAAGCAGCCCCCTGTACTCACAGCATCAAAGACCATCTCCTCCATGCCCACTGATACACACCTGGCAATGGCACAGATGCCCATCTGGTCTGGCAATGCCCACTGGCACATGAGGGGTCAGGCTCAGCACTGGGCTGGTGCTGAGCTGGGGAGCAAGCACGGCCAGAGTGTCCCCTCTGCCCCACAGCTCCCACCACGGGCTCCCGTCATGCAGCCCCCGATTGAAATCTCACTCCATAAAGCGCCTCTCCAAGGCCTGACCCCAGGCCCCCCCCGGGGACCAATTTGTCCTTCCCTGTAATAAGAACCTAATTAAATTAGCCGTGCTACCTCATAGAGCCCTTAAATTAGACGCTGTCATCGGATTGCTGTACACTCACTGCGCTATGGGGTCTTGGGAAAAGCCCTGCTCCAACTACACTACGGGATCGGGGCATGGATATGGGGCAGATATGGGGCAGGGGTGCACAGACAGGTGTGGGCAGGGCAGGAATGAGGGGCTGCTGGCGTGGTCCCACACTGAGTATGGGGCATGGGGTGGGATGGAGAGGGGACCCCGACAGCATAGGTGTACCCCACATAGAACACTTCTCTCCCAAAGCTGCTGGCCCAGCTCTCAGTGTGCTCTGCTCACCACAGGGGGCCGCAGGCTGACCACAATGCCCCCCTCATGGGGCTGGCTCCCCCCACACCACAGCTCGCAGCACCCGCCTGGGAGATGACAGATTTATTGGGCCGTGTCCCCAACCAGGAAAGGTACATCCAGTGAAGAGACAAAAGTACACCTGCTGTCGGCTTGCTTTGCCCTGGACAACAATCACCATCAAAACTGTGCTTTAAAATAATTTTAAATAATTTCTGCTTCTCATTAAAAAAAAAAAAAAAAATCCCTCCTCCCAAATAAACCAGCTTGCCCACCCCTCCCATTCCCATCTTACCCTGCACGCGCCCATGGTGCCTCCCGGCTATGGTACATACAAAGAGCAGATAAATAAATAAAGAAAGACGTGTGACTGTGGCTGTGGCTCTGACGGGACCCCTCCAGGCCCCCAGAGCGGGCAAGCAGCAATGAGATACCCTGAGGGTGTGGGGTGCTGGAGCAGGAGGGCAGCACCTGGGGGTTTTTTTATAGCTTTGGGGTGCAAATGCAGGGATTTGGGGCTGAGCCTGGGGAAGGCAAAGAGGGAGCTGCTTCCTCCGTGCTGCTACTGCAGGGCTGCATCCCTAGGGTGCGATCCCAGAGCAGCTCCCCCATGCTGTTACACCGTCCCTGCAGGCAGGGTGGCTATGGTGCTGCCTTTGGGTCCTGTTTCCAAGCCCGTTGCCCTGGCAGCACCATGCAACCAAGTCATGGGTCTCACGCCGCATCCATGCCATCCCCTCCACACAAGGCGCTGGTTTGGGTGCACCCTTTTTTTGGTCCCAGTACCCGCATCCCCTTCTTTCCAGCTGCCACGATCCAGGGCTGGGAATGGCATCACCTCACAAAGCACCTGGCCATCTCTCCCCAAGCCTCCCCATAGGGCTGCGGCTACTGAGAGCCCTGGGTGCAGCCTCTGGTCCTCGCCCCCCAGCCCTGCACACACACACGCACATCACACGCACACACACAAATAGCAGCATGTGGATCCCACCAGCAAAGGAGTGAGGAGGGGGCGCGTGGGGCAAAGCCCCCACGGCTTGGGGGTGGATGCAGCCCCCCAGCCCAATGTGGGCTCAGCCGGGGGTGGGTCGCCACGCTGCCACCTCCTCTGCTGGTACACCCTCAGCTCTCGGCCTGGGGCACCCCCAGCGGGTGGAAGCTGTCAGGGGGCAGCAGCATCCTGCCCAGGCGGTAGAGCAGCCCCGAGTACCAGTGCACACCGTCGCCCTGCACCCCCGGCGCCCCCAGCAGGCTGTGGTAGAGCCGCAGCGGCCAGAAAGCCATCTGTGCCAGCTGCTGTTCTCGCACCAGGGCGAAGCACGAGGCCACCATGTCGTCCACCACCAGCGTCCCGTGTCGTGTCAGCGGGGCGTAAGCCCCCACGTCCGTCCGGCCCCGCACCCCCACCACTTCGGCGGGCTGCAGCCCCCCTGAGCCCACCGCCACCAGCACGAAGTGTCCGGGCTGCACGTGGCTGGCAAAGGTGGGGCGGAATTGGGCAGCGGGCGCCGAGGCGTTGTCGGCCACGAAGAGCAGGTGGGTGGGCGTCAGGGCCAGGCGCCGGGGCGGCTGCCGCGTCTCGATGACGTGGAAGGCAGTGAGGGCACGCGGCTCCTTGTCCAGGAAGGCCAGGAAGTCGCTGTAGGTGGGCCGGCCTGCCCCGTCCATCGCCAGCACCCGCTGGCCAGGCCGCAGTGCCCACAGTGGGGTCCGGGCACCGTTCTCCAGCGTCGCCAGCGCCCGCCCAGGGAAGCAGCCACCCGTCTTTGCGGCAGCTGAGTGCTCTGCACGGGGAGAGAGCAAAGGAGAGGGTTACCCATCTGCAAGATCCTTAGCATCTCCACACAATGCACGGAGGCCCCATGCTGCCCGGCAAGGATAACACTGCCCTGGCACTGCCGATACGCACAGCTCCCTGCACACAGCCCCACGTCTGCCACTGTGCTGCCAGGGGTGCCGAGCTGTACCTGCCAGCGCCTGCGACCCGCTGCGGTGCTGCTCTGCAAAGCAGGGCCCCCAGACCTGCTGGCACAGGGAGCGCCCAGGGCAAAGGGCAGCCCCAGGGCAAAGGGCAGCGTGAACGCACAAGGCAGTGGGGGAGGCACCCAAAGCTGCGAGCCCTGCACTGTGTGCCCAGGGTGTGTGGGAACTGCCTGCCTGCCCCCTGCCTGCTTGGGTACCACTCAGGGATGAAGCGAGGAGCAGCGGCGGGGTGCTGCACACAGCCCTACAGACTGTCTCCATCCCACGCTGCAGCCCCCTCCTCCCGCCTGCTGCTCACTCCACCCTCCCTGCACCCCCTCTCTGAGCTGCAGGGAGGTGTCACAGCCCACAGCCAGGACAAGCCACCAGGTTCTCGGACAGGGAACACACTCTGACCCAGTTAGGGAACGCTGGCTTTCCAAGGAGTGGTGTTCAGCCCCCCTAGCAGCCCTGCCTCTCCCAGTCCTCTCTTAGGTTCTATGTGATGCCCTCCCACCACTGGGGCACCTTGCCCAGGCTCCAGCCCCAACCCACCCCACTCCCGACCTAACCCAGCAGCCTTCCCCCAAGATCGCACAGCCCACAGCCCCATGAAGAGAGTCACCCATCTGTGGGACAGAATCCTTTTATTGCTCAGACGAGGTGCAACGTCTGCCCCATGCTTGCTCCCAGCAAGGGCCAGGTCCCCAGTCCTGCACCCCACATCCCCACACATGGGCTGGCAGAAGGAGAAGGGGGGCACCTGGCAGGAGCGGGGGCACGGGCACCGGGCACGGAGGGGTGCGCGGGTGCAGGGGGACCCAAAGGGACGCAATACATACACCAGGCCACACGGCCATCTGTACAAAAATAAAAGCCATTTACTACAAGGCAGCCCAGCTGCCCTCTGTACACAGCGCTGGGGGGCTGGGATCTGCACCCCACAACCTCCACCACACAGCCCCGGGGTTCCCCTGGCTTTAGGGATAAATACGGGGAATCCACATTCATGGGAGATTGCTGCTGTGAGCGATGAGGCTCCGACCTGTCCCCCAAAGCCCTCCAGGAGCTCGGGGCCCTGCTCGCAGCATCTGTCTTCCATCAGTCCGGGGGGCACTCAGAGCCTCGGTCCTTTTCCAGGGGCACAGCCCCACTCCTCAGGCCAGCCCCCTCGCACCGGGGTCACGGTCCTCTCTCCAGAGCCCGGCCCCGCTCCTGCGGCCAGCCCCGCCGGGCACCCCGGGATGGGGGAACCCCGGCGCTTCGCCCACGCTTCGTCCCTCCGCTGCGGGGCCGCGTCGCTCCCTCTCTGCGCCGCGGTCGCCCCACGTCCATCGCGGGCCGTCCTGGCATCGGGGATGGGGTCAGCGCGGGGGGACCGGCTGCCGTCGGGGGGCGTCGGGCCGCTGGGCGCGGGCTAGGGCGGTACGACAGGCACAGTGCGCTGGGAGCCCGGCTACGCGGGTGCGCGCGGCCGTGGGCGGGCCCGGCTCTGCGGCTGCCCCCACGCACGCGCAAGCCCCACGGGAGATCTCCCGACGGGTCCCGGCAGCCCGCATGGGTGCCCCGCGCCGTGCGTGGGCCACTGCTGCCCTCTGCCGCACGCAGCCAGCGCGGCCGGGAAGGGCCGGGGGTTGTGCAGGACCCCGAGCACAGCTCTTGTCCCCCGGCGGTGCACCCCACACCGTCACACCCTGCAGCATTGCCCCTCACGGCACCGCCCGAGAAGCGAGCGACGCCAGCGAGCGCAGCAACCAGTCCCGTTCCCAGTTTCCCGCAGCCCAACACCCCTCCACAGCAGGGCCCTGACTGCAGGACATCTTTCTGGGATTTCCTTGTCCCACAGTGGCCATGGGACACCCCGGGGTTGGCTGGGCGTTGCTGTGGAGAGCAGGGCTGGATGGGGGCTAAGGGATTGCAAGGGTAGGGGAGGCAAGCAGTGATAGGGGAAAAGGGTGCGTAGGGTGGGGAAAGGGTGGAGAGAATGAGCTCTGTGGGGGATACATAGGGAATCTGCCCCGTGGCACTGCTGGACGCAGAGCTGTGCCTCACGCCCAGCCCCACTGCCTGGCACAGCACTCCCCTAGCAACACCCTATTGGCCAGCCAGGCCCACAGCACCCCGCAGCACAGGGCTGCCCCCCCCACCCCGCCGTCCCCTCCGTCCTTACCTGACTTGACGGAGCAGTGGATGTGCGCCTTGGACTCGTAGTAGACCCAGTCAAAGCCGGCCTCCACGGCCAGGCGGGCCAGCATGCCGTACTTGTTGCGGTCCCTGTCTGACGTCGTGATGTCCACGGCTCGGCCCTCGTAATGCAGCGACTCCTCCGAATGGTGGCCGTCCTCATCCCAGCCCTCCGTCACCCGCAGCTTCACCCCCGGCCACTGGTTCATGACGGAGATGGCCAGGGAGTTCAGGCGGTCCTTGCAGCGCTGCAGGGCGGGGGGCACAGTCAGTAAAGGGCTTTGGGGTGGGGGTTCTGCCCAAGTTGCACTGTGCTTCCATCACTGGCCCGGGGGCACCGCAGCCTCACAACCTCATCCATCCTGTCCACATGGAGTGAGCCCACTTCCACATGTCCCTGACAAAAGGGTCAAGGAACAACAGCAGGTCCTCAAAGCCCCACAGCTGGCGGCCATAAGGGTCAGACGAGTGAGCTGCCTGGCTTAGTCCTGTCCTTTTCTTGCCCCAAAGCACCCCTCAGAGATGCAGCTCCGTCCACCTCCCCCAGCACAGCAGCTCCACCCGCAGCTGTGTCATGGCGGGGACCAAACCTGGTCCAGCTCTGCAAGTACAGCCTGCACTTTGGGTCCCTCCTCTGCCTGTAAGAGGGATGAAGGTCAGATGGAAAAGGTGCAGAGAAGGTGCTACAGATGGTACCGAGGTTCTTCTGGATAAAACAGGGTGAGTGGGCTAAGACTGCCCAGTGGAGGGTATAGGAAAAAAAAAAAAAAAAAAAAAGGACCAGTTGTGGTCCCATACAGGGTAAGTCCTGGGAAGCATGAAATGACATGACAGGGCAGCAGGCTAAAAGCAGACACCGTGGGGGATGCTTCATACAGTCACAGCCTGGTGCTGGATCTCCTGCTGCAGACTGTCATGCTGGCAGCAACACACGCAGGTCATGAGACAGCGCCCCAGAGAGCGTGAAGCGGGGCTGTCGACCTGCTGCTGGGTGCCGAGCGGCTCAGAAAGGCCCTCGCACTGCTCCTGCAGGGAGCTGCCCCACTAGGTTTGCCCTCTCCCTGTCCCTATCCTGGGTTGCCGCTCCAGGGGAACTCCACTCGCTCTTGGCACGGCACGGGCCCCGGGGAGGGCAGTGCCCTGCAGGCCTTTGCTCCACATGGGGCAGGGGAGCGCCTCTACCCTCGTCTCGTGGCTCCCTGGGCGTGGGGAGATAAGGCAGGAAGGTGTTGGACAAACAGTGCCCAGGGGAGCGGAGGAGAAGGGAGGGGAGCGACTTTTGTCCTCAGCAAGCACCGGCGCGGTGCCACTCTGCGCAGGCACGAGGACTCCAAGGACCCCAGTGAGAGCGTTCTGGGCCGTGCTCCGCAGAAGTGAGGAGCCCCCGGTGCCACACTGTGTTGCTCCAGGTGTCCCCTCACCACCCCGCTCTGGGACGCGCTTGTCCCCTCCATTCTCCCGGTGCTCCCTGCAGGGGACGCACGCGCACACCGAGACCCTCCAACTTCTGTCCCCCGCCAGGACGCTGCCTGACCCCACCCCAGGGACAGGCCACCTCGTCCCCAGAGGTTGTCCCCGCAGCGCAGCATCAGGCTGGCGGTGTCCCCGAGTCCCGAGGCGGGCGGCTCTGCTTGTGCCCTCGGTGGCCAGCAGGTGTCAGAGCGGGTAGGGAGCAGGAGGGGACCGGCGGGCAGCAGGTACCGGTGGCGAGTTGCGACGAGAGGTGACAAATAGGGAGAAAGAGGGAGAGCAGGTGGGATGCTCAGGGAGAGGACAGGGACGGGCAAGACAAGAGAAGACCCTGGGGATGTCAGGCTGGGCTGAGCGGAGAGCTGCCCTCTGCCACCAGGCATTGGCATCACTCCTTTCTCATGCCCAGACTGTGGGCAGGACTGAGTCCCGTAGCAGAAGTCAAACGTTTTGGGAAGGACTGGAGGAAGGACACTGCAAGCTCCCCATAAGAAATTCATCACCTCTGCAAAGATGGTCTCTACACCACGAGGGACTGTGAGGGGTGTTGGGGAGTGGTGTGGGGTGGGGACACCGTGGGGGCAGGGGGCTGGGGACATTCCTGGGCCAGGCTGCGAAGAGAGGTGAGGCGAGCTCTGCCTCCAGCCTTATCTCAGCACCTCCGAGTGGGACCAGCAAGAGCAAACACACTGGAATTCTTGAGGAAGATGAAACGATAAAGTAAAGGCGGGCAGAGAGCAGCACTACCCACCCCCCTAAGCGGGCGGCATCTTCCGGCTGCCTGGGACACCCAGACCCTTGGACTTGGGGAAAGAAAACAGGTTTGAAGTGAGTCAACAGCAGTAAAAGCCAGGGCACTGGGGGAAGGGATGAGGAGTTGGGTCAATGGCTTTTCCCAGCCCACGGCAGGGCACAGTGCCCAAGCTCCTATGTCTGGGAGCATCTCCTGCAGCCAGGGGCACAGGATGAGCATGGAGAGCCGTGGGATGGAAGTGAGACACCAGAAGTCACGCCACCTCCTCAGCAATGGGGACAACCCTCAGGACACTGCGGTTCCCACAGTACCCTCAGGTCGCAAAGAATGGCAGAGTTCACTGCTTCTTCAGCTTCCCAGGGCTTGAAGCTGTTCTGCATCGGGGCTGCAGGCTCCAGGGATCAGCAACTTACAGGGGGAACTCAACCCCTCTGCTGCATCCCCTGGCCTGAAAACCTCCCCGTGCCATAGCCCCTGTCCTTGGGGACCTGCCCTTGGGGCACACAAGGTTACAAAACTGTCAAGCCAGCACCCGCACCATTCTCCTTTTCTTGTCACCAGCACCTCGGGCAGAGTCCATGGCCAGAGCCCGGCTCAGCTGCTGCCACCGGGGCCATCCCGCTCACACACCCATCCCCAGCCCTGGGGTGCAGCAGGCACCCATCTGCTCCCCGCCTCCCCCAGCAGCTCGCTCGGGCTGGAACCCCACACTGAGGCCGATGGCCAGGTTTCTTATAACAAGGCCGTGTGGCTCCTTATCTGCATTCCTGAAACCCTCAGGCATTCTCCTGGCAATATTAAAACACAGAATAACCTTCGTCCGGCATCACCCCCTCCACCCGCTGCCGTCCTCTGTCCCGTCCCCCCCTCCTTCCCTCTTGCTCAGGGCGCTTTGAAGCTGAATGCGACAGCAAAGCATTTGCAACAATCGCTTGTTCCCTTCTCCATACCCAGGAGGGGCAGCCCCGTGCCAGGCACCCTTTGCCATCCTACTCTGAACACGAGGGAAGCGGGGGCACTGAGGCACAGCACTGGGGACAAGGACAGCGAGTGCTACAAACTTGCTGCTCTGCCCACTCCTCGCCAGCATGCCGGGCTCCATGCGCTCCCGCTGTGCCCCCCAGTAGGCAGAGCAGAGGTGCACAGGCAGGATGGGCACAGCGGGACAGGAGGCTGCTAGCCCGGGGAACAGTGGGACTCGGCTCGGGGGACAGCAGAGCAGCGTGCGAGCAGCCCGGGGGCACCAGACACACCTTGCGGTGCAGCAGCCGTGCGTGCTGCCACGTCGGGGGCCGGGGTGCTGCCGGCTCCGGCTCCGACGCGCCCAGCCCCGCCGAAGGGGCAGAAGGGGCAGAGCAGAGCGGCGGAGCAGGGAGATAGATGCCCGTGCGGCACCGGGATGCCCGGGGCAGGATGGGGCGGCCGCAGCGCCGGTCTCCGCCTCCCTCCCGAATGAACGGGCCGTGCCGGCAGCCCGGTGCCCGCAGGTGCCCGGCGCGGGGGGAGAAGCGGGCGGCGGCGGGGCCGTACCTGGGTCATGAGCCGGTCGGCGCCGGTGTTCTCCTCGTCCTTGAAGATGATGTCGGGGTTGTAGTTGGGCGTGAGCTCCTTGAAGCGCTCCGAGTTCCGCGCGATCTTGCCCTCGTAGCGCCCGCTGGCCCCCAGCGTCTTCTCGGGCACGTTGGGGCTGAACTGCTTGTAGGCGAGCGGGATGAGTTTGCGGGGCGGGCGGCGGCGGCTGCCCACAACCCTGCCCGGCCCGCAGCCGCGCACGGCAGGCGCCAGCAGCAGCGCACACCCGCTCAGCAGCAGCAGCAGCCGCGCCGGCTTCATGGCGTGCCCGGCGGCCCCGGGGCGGCCCGAGGGGGGACCGGCGGCTCCGGAGGCCCCGCTAGGCTCGGCCGCCGCTCCCGCCGCCCACCCCGGGGCTCCCCATGCGGCGCGCAGGTGCCGGTGCGGGTGCGGGCGCGGCGGCTGCCCGGCGCGCTCCGGCTGCCCGGTGCGGCGGCCGCCCGCTGTCGTGCCGCTCTGAGCTGCCGTGCCCCGGCGGCGGCAATAAATAGCGAAGGGCCGTTTGTTTTGGCAGGAGAGCGGCCGCTTGCGGGGCGCGGGGCTCGGCGCTGCCGGAGCCCCCCGCGGTTTGCGCCCTGGCGGTCAGCGCTGCGGGGCCGGAGCCGGAGCCGGAGCAGAAGCCGCCGCTGCCTCCGCTCCCCGGGCAGGAGTGAGAGGGGAAATTGAAGAGATCCGGGACCGGGAACCGCCAGGACCGCACCCTGCCCGTGTCCCAGCCTCCCAGCGCCCTCCCTCCCTCGCCTCCTCCCCGCGGAACCTGCCCCGGGCCGCCCGCAGCCTCCTCCCACCGGCCGAGCCCCGCAGCCCACCCCGCCACCTGCCCCTCGGGGCCGCCCCCGCCGCCCGCCCGGCCCGACGCCCCCCACCCCGGGACACCCCCGGGCACGAGGTGGCACCCCCGGGGCTCCGGCCCCTGCCGCGCCGCCCGCTCGCCAGGGGCCCGGGCCTGCGGGCGGGGATCAAACAGAGCAGGGAGGCAGCTGGTTGAAATTTAACCACAATATTCTCGCTCCCCATTGTTTCCAGGGAGGCCCGATATTTCCACAACAGGATTATGGCATCTGATTAACTCGCTGAGACAACAATGAGGGGCTGGGATGGGCTTCCCCTTCTAGCTGCCAAAAGGGGAAAGTAAATACAACACCCTGATTTCAGGAGCGAGGGTTCGCGGGGCCCCCCTGGTTCTCCCCCAGCTGCATGCCTGGGAGGGGTCTGGCTGCACTCTGCTTGCACCCCTGCAAGTTCCCTATGTCCTTCCCAGGTGAGGCAGCGCCTCGGGACGGCCCTATGGACACCGTCTTGGCAGGGACAGACCCTCACATCCCTCGGGTGGGCACACGGCAGGGCAGGCTGGAATAGCCGCAGGTCTGCACTGGGTGATGGAGACGGAGCCATCCAGGCAGTGGGATGCAGCCAGTAGCACCCATGCACTTGGGATGCTGCTATCCAGCGGCCCCGGAGGACTGTTTCCTTTGCAGGAGATGCAGACAGAGCAAAGCTGCTGAGAGGTGTCTGCATCAGGGTCAGAGCTTGCACAAAGCCCTGCCACAGCCCAGGATGAGTGGTGTCCTGCTGCTCCCACGTGTGATGGAGGCAAGAAGCTCTGCCTGTGGTCCCCAGCCCTAACATTTGCACATCTCTGACTCTTCCAGCAGAGCATCCTACGGGAGACAGCAGGAAGGGCAGAGAGCTGTCACAGCACCTCTCCTTGTCCCTTTCTCTGGGGCTGCAGGAAGGGCACAGCTCACCATGCATCACAGGCATGGGAGGAGCAGAGCCTGAGCTAAGGTTGCAGGCTGCTCTGCACTCCTGCTGGAGGTGCAATCCCAGCTCCCTGCCTCTCTAATTTAAAGCCAGACTCCAGCAGTCTCTGCAGCACGCATGTCACAGGTGCCTGTCCCCTGTCCAGCTCCAGGCTGGCAGCAGCCCGGCTCTGCCTTCCCTGGAACAAAATCCATGTCCCCTGGAGACCCAGAGCTGCAAACAAGGAACTGGCTTTGGTTGTGACCGTGGCTCCAGGGCCCCCAGCACCCTGCATTGGCTCTGGGCATGGCAAGAAGCGACAGGCTTCTGCCCCTGGATGCAGAGCCTGCTGTGTCTCCGTGCAGCAGGGACCTGTGAGGATGGCCCAACTCCTGCATGGGAAATGGGACATGGGAGGGTTACCTGCTCATAAACACTGCCCAAATATGAAGAGCAGCCCACCAGCAGCACCTCAGGCGTGGCTGGGGACACTGCCAAGCTATCTACAACCCCTTCCAAAGGGACTGATGTAGACTGGGCTCAGCACTGATCACAGCATCCATATCCCATTGCCAGCCTGTATCCCTGCCGGCACGTGGGACAGGACCCCAGGTGTGGCTGGGCAGCCAGTGGAGGGGGCTGTCCGCCCAGGGACTGGTGGAAAGCGGTGTTTGCAGCCACAGCACAGGGGCATGAGGAAGAATTACCTTCCAGCATCTCCCACAGCACCCAGCCACTCTTAGGCACTGTAAGGACCAACCCCATTCACTGCTCACAGCTGTGTCCTCACCTCACCCAAGTCCCTCTTTCCTCCGCTCTTTGGCTTCACCCCCACAACCAATGGCACTGCAGCCTCCAGCCAGCAGCATCCTGCAGGCACCAGGCCGGTACCAGGTTGGCACTGGGCTGGCACCAGGCCCCGCAGGGCTGCCCGGAGCAGAGCACGGTGCAGAGTGAGCGGGTGGCGGAGCTGGGAGATGCAGTCTAGGTGGTGCTATTTCTCTATTTTTGCACCGGTTGGGTTTGGGATTTTCCTCTCCCTATTCGCTGCCTTGGTCGTCTTCTTCTCCTCTCTCTTTTTTTTTTTTTTTTTTTTTCTTTTCCTTTTCTAAAAATACTTGACAGCGATTGAAAGGTCCCTTTAATCGAGGCCACAGAGCCCTTATTAAGGGCACGGGTCGGGGTGCTGGGCCGTGCCCGGCATAACGGCTTCATTAAACCCTGCGAAAACTAATATTTATGGAATCAAATTTATGGAGGCTGAGGCCGAACTTGTGGCCTTTAATGTGTGTCGGGAGCTCAAATCCAGCCGGCTCCAGGGAGGAGGGGGTGGGGACAGGGAAGGAGACCCCAGCAGGCAGGGCTGGGACAATGCAAGGTGACACTCCCTGCAGTTGGCGTCAACCTGGGCCAGGAAGGCACCTCATCCCCGTGCTGGAGCCACAGGGCTAGGGGTATTGGCAGAGCTCTTTTTCCCACTGACAGCTCCGATCTGCTTTCATCTCTGCTCCTGCAGGCCATCCTTCCCATGCCCTAGGAGGGGATGCGTCTCAGCAACAGGTCCTTGCCTGCAGTCCATGCCCTCCAGTCAGTGCTGACCCATGTTGGAGATGGGGCACAGCCCCAACTCTTTCACCCAGGAGGAAGCAATGTGGTTCGGAAAGCCCAGAGAGCCCCAGAGCTCTGTCCCATAGCCCCCGTTGCCCTACAGCCCGCAGGTGCCTGTTCTAAAGATTCCTGGGTTGTACCGAGACAGGAGAAGGCAGGACACATGGGTATGGGCACACGATGCCCACGCCATGGCTTCCCCTTCCCATCACCCGCTCTGCCCCGCATGCTGCTCCCTTGGAGAGGAAATATAAAAACCTCTCACCCTGGGACTGGCCTGCCATGGCCCTGCAAAGGCCCTTTCATTCCCCTTCTACAGACACAGGGGCTGCTCCGGATGTTTTTGTTTCCCCCTTGCTGCCCTTGAGAGAAAGCAGTGAGCCTGTGGCCAGCCCAGCCCTGGGGAGCCAGGGGCAGGCAGGGGCAAGGGACCCTGCTGCTATTTTAGGAGCTGGATTGGGTATGGGAGTGGCTTCCCAGCTTCAAAGGGAAGCACATGGAAACAAGAGCTGGGAGAGAGGAAGAGTTAATGCACACATGGAGGGATGGAGGGATGGAGGGAGGGAGGGATGATCAAGAGATGCGAGGAAGGATGGAGGAAAGAATAGACGGAAGGAGGAATGGATGATGAAGATAGGGAGGGAAGAATGGATGGATGGATGGATGGATGGATGGATGGATGGATGGATGGATGCATGGATGGATGGATGGATGGATAGATGCATGGATGGATGGATGGATGGATGGTGTGTGAAGGGGTAGAAATGCTACTTTGAGTACAGAGAGCATCTGTAATACGCTGCGGGGATGCTGAGAGACTCAGCTGCACCAGGGCTTGCACCCTTGTCTCAGCACCATGGGCTGAGGAGGGGCAGAGCAGTGGGAGAAGGAACGTCACCCAGACGCAGCCCTTTATTGCAAACTGACACAAGGGCAGGATGCATTGTCTTCCAGCCAAAGCCACACCTCACCAGAGCCCTGCAGCATCTGCCTTGGCACCCATGCAGCAGCATTCCTCCCACTACCCCCAGGTCCGGCATGAACTCCACACAGGCAGCCTGGGATCTGCATCTGGGCAGAAGCACCAAAGGATTCCCTGAGATATCAGCAGGCGGACAAGAAACTCCATCTCCCTGGCAGTGGGGAATGACCCCAGAAGGATCCATGGGGAAATGTAGATGAGGCAGAGGACACGTGGTGATCCACGCAGCCTCTCTCAGGTGCTGTGGGAGCAGAGACTCTCAGGACGGCAGCAGCAATCTTTCAGCTGAAGAGCCCTTTTGCCTTCTTCGGTTTGGCCTTGGCCACGGGTAGCCGGGGCTTCTGCACCGGGGAGGAGGTCGGCTGTAAGCAAAGGGGAGGCAATGTCAGCCCCCTGGGGGGGTTGATGAAGGATGGGTGCAAGTGACAGCAGTGACGCCCCACGGGGCAGTGCAACAATACATGTGTGCAACAAGCCCACGTGCCTCCCAATCAGTGTGCAGGGAGTGGGATGTGCCAGGAACCAAGCCAAGCCCCCCAGCCCACCCTGGTGGGGCACAGGGCTGGGCTGCACAGTGCAGAGAACAAAGGCTGGGCACTGAGGGCAGCAGAGCATGCAGCAGCTGCCTTCAACCCCCTGCCAGTCCATGAAGCCCCATCCCGCTGCTGGCAAGAACAGGCTGTTCCCAGCACCGTGCTCACCGTGGCTTCCTCACTCAAAGATGCTGTTTTGTCCGCTGGGGACTGGGGCGCCGGGTCGGGGTGCCCTGAGGTTTCTGCAGTAGGCGCCAGGTCCTCGATGTCCTCTGGTGCCAGAAGGGAGAGATGCAATTTGGGGTTGAGCTAAGGGAGCACAGAGCATCACCCAAACCCACACTGGGAACAAGGGGAGCTCACTTCAAAGCAGAGGGGAGTGGGATGCATCCAGGTCCTCATTCCCATTCCCCTGGGAAGGGGGCTTGACCTGGGAGTACTCCACATTCCCCACCTCCCAGCCAGGAGTTCCTCACCTGGGTGATGCCGTTTCCGAGCCTGCTTGGCCTCCTGCAGCGTCACCGCCACGTAGAGCTGCCGCAGAGCAGAGGTGAATGCGTGCCCATCTCCTTCACTGCAGATTTGGGGCAGGCTCTGTGGAGAGGCCAGAGACACCATCACCCCACTGCCAGCACCAGGGTCGGGAATGGCCCCAGGAGGAGCCAGCTCCTGCCAGGCCACCCTGCCTTGTGCTGGGCAGCAGTGAAGAGGCTGTGTGTGCCCACCTGCAGGACTCTGTGCTTCACCATGGGGACCACAGCATGGCACTGCCCCGGTGCTGCACCACCACTTGCAGGGATGCAGATGCTCCCCAGTTGTGCACACACGTGATCGCACAGGCACCCCCCACACACACTGCTGCACACCTGCTCTGCTTCCCCGTTAGGAGAAAGATGGCAGAGGTCAGGGCAGCCACTCGCATGTCATTCGTGAACTGCTGAAGGTAAGATCACATGGGAAGGGCTGTAGATTTCCCAGCAGAAGCAGCGTGGAGGCATGCTGATAAGGAACACAAGCGTTGGGCATGGGCAGGACCCCAGGCACAGTGTGGGGCAAGGAGCCCCTGCCTTGCCACAGCCTCCTGCAGCGATGCCCACACATGCAGCATAAACCACATCCAGTGCCGATGCAGAGAAGTCCCCCTCATGCCCGTGCCCTCTGAGGGATGCTGCTCTCAGCCTGAGGGCTGTGCCAACATGTGCAGGGACCTTGCAGGGTGCCTAGAGCACAATGGCTATGAAGGGGCGCAGGAAAGGAGGTGTGGGTGCAGGGCTGGGGAAATGCATCTGTGTGCTGGAGGGGGGTGGCTGTGCTGAGTGATGTGCAGCTGTACACATGTGTAGGTGTATGCATGTGCGATGAGTGTAGCTACGGGTGCATGTGGGGCTGTTTGTGTGTCCATGCATGCGTGTGTGCCAAAGGTCCAGCAGTAACCTCTGCTCGGCTCCACACCCAGACAGCAGGAGAACAAAGTGTAACAGATAAGGCTGATTCCTCCCCAGGATGGGGAAGCGGGGTGGGGATGGGGACGCTCAGAGCCACTCAAGGCCAGAGCCCAGAGCCTGGGACAGCGTCCCAAGGGCAGAGAGGGCAGGCAGAGACCCCCAGCACTCTGTGCTGGGAAGGGAGGGCAGGGCTGGCGTCCAAAAGGGCACCTTCCCCACAGCTCTCAGTCCTCCTGCTGGAGGAGAAAGCATGGAAGACGTCCTAGCTGCAGGACAGGCATGCCATTGGGGTCTGCTTTTTGGCCAGCATCTGTGTCCCTGCCCACTGCCAAAGGAGACAGCAGTGCTCTGGTCCATGCCCAGCAGCATCCTTGGGGCTGCTCACCACCCTGCAGTGCCACCTCCAGGCTGTGAGCAACGCTGGCCCAGCATGACATCCAGGGGAGGGTGAGGGATGCTGAGTGCCTTGGACATCCCTGGGCGCTCTCACACTGGATGTCTCAGCTTCCCAGTGCCAGGGTTGCTCCCGAGGCTGCAGAAGTGGTGTCCGATGCTGGGAAGGGGACTGCCTGCACTTCAAAGGCAGCAGAGGGGCTGGCATCGGGTGGCCGCCACAGCCTAGATCAAAGGCACAATCTGGAGTCATAATTCAGAGAAAAGCAAACAGCAGCTCCCAGGAAAGCCGGGAACGGCGGCAGAGTGAGCAAAGTGTACCAGATAGCACTGTGCGGGTCAGTGCCCCTGTGGGGCAGAGGAGTCCCTGCACAGCCACTTGGTGCCGGTGCCAGCACCCTGCTGCTGTCCCCTGCCACCGAGTGATCCCTGGGAGCAGATGGGGCTGCAGGTACAGGGCACCCACTGCCCGTGGCTCTGGGAAGGGGCTGCTGAAGCCTGGGCTGGAATTTGGGAGTCAGCAGGCAGCCCTGAGCTGTCCGGCAGCCGCAGCTCGCCCACACGGGAATGGGACGGGAGGCTGCTGGGCACGGACCCGAAGGGAAATCAATGGGTTTATGAGTGGAGCTGGAAGAGTTTCCCCACAGAGCTGTGACTCAGCAGGGAGCAGAGCGCGCTGTGCCAGCCAGCGGCCACCTGATGGCCCCGCAGGATGTGAGGGACAAGGAGGTGTCTCCAGAGGGTCTAGTAGAGGGACAAGAAGTGGCTGTGGGTGACATCTCCTTTCTATTTGCCCCATGGCTTCAGTACATCACGGAGCCAAACCCCACTGCAGCCGGCTTGTTGTCCCCAGTATGGCTTCAGCCCTGGCTGCTGGAGCCTTGTTTTTCTCTGATTACTTCTCTGTGGGAGCTGGGACACAAGGGGTGCCGGCCAGGTTCCCCCACCGTGGTGCCTGGAGAGCTGGCGGGGGGGGTCACCCTGTGTTATGACTGCCTGACCGCAAGGCCAAGCGCCATGCCCCAGTATCAGGAGCCGCTCAAGGCTGCGGCACCGGCACGGGATGCTCAGTAGCACAGACTGAACACTGCGATTAGCCAAGCTGGGGGGGCTGCCTGGGAAGGGGGGGCTGGGACGCAGCACCTGTGCTTAGCGAGGACAGCTCACAAGGAGATGCAGCCCAGACACAGCATTCATCCTCACCGCCCTGCCTTCACCCATCCCTGCCCATGCTCCTTTTGCAAGGGGCCGTAAGAGATGGGACTTTGGATGTCCCCTCGGCCGTGTCACCCGTGGGTAAAGCAGCATCACCATCCCCTGGTTCTGGGCTGCAGGCTGGAGGGACCATGATGGGCCCCCGTGCTCATGCCAAGCACCAGAGTCTAAATCGGTCACACTCAAAGCTGGGGACTGACCCTTTCATTATCACACCAGACGTTCGAAGCGGTTACCAACATTCCTCACTACAAACCCCACATTCCTATTTTTTAATATATTTTTAACTGGAAAACAGAGCGAACGGGGCCTGTTTGGAAATTACAGCCTGGCTGCTGTGGCTTGTATGTCAGATCTGCCCACATTCCCGCGGCCAGCCTCAGCACATGCTCCACAGGGGCACACTTAATAATTCCTACAGGGGCCAGGAGCCAAGGGGTGTGGGCCAGGGATGGGGGGTGGGGGGGGGGGGCGCATGGCTTCCTCACGTTGGCCCCAACAGAAGATCTGCAGAAGCAGCGTGATGGAGCAGTGGCCTGGGATCAGGATGAGCATGGCAGCTGGCACTGTGCTGACGTAGCAAAGCCTGGTGATGCTGCAGCAAGTAGCCTCTGGTGGGCAGGAAAATGGCTTCATGGCTGGGGCATTGCTGTGCCTCATGGCTGGGCTGCTGCCACCTTCCCGTCACAGGGTTTGTGCTGCCAACAGCTCAGGGACATGACCCTGGGACATGCAAGAGAGGAGCACAGGTCTGTGCCACCAGCAAGGGGTCCTACCTGTTGGAGGACACATCTAAGCTGCTGCTTTCTGGTTGGGATCAAGGATAGGGACAACAGAGGGATGTGCCCAAGCTCTGACCCTGCAACATCCCCAACACCTCATCCCGTGCAGGCGTGCAGCAGCAACAGCCAGGAGCGGCCCTGGCACAGTGCAGGAAGGGTAGGATGTCCAGGGCTTCCCCGGCACAGAGCCAGCCCCGCACACACCTGGCAGGAAGCGGCTGTGCCGGCTGGAGAAGGCAGCCCAGAGCTGAGAGAGGCGATAGAGGTGATGGGGTCACCCCAGGGAACAGCGGGCGGCGAAGCCAGGGCAGCCAAGCAGCACAGCCTGGCACAGCTTGGCATGGCACGGCACAGGCTGGCAGAGCCCCGCACTCCTCCTGGCAGTGCTCATGGCCCTGCTGTGGGTGATGTTTTCCTTTCCCCCTACTTTCAAGGCCTTTCCAGCAAGCAAATGTCAGGAGCATAAAGAGCGGCACTGTGAGCGGAAGATGGAGCGAGAATGCCTGCCCGCATCCCTCCGTAAGTGCCGTCTCACACTTCATCAAGGCGGCCTTTGCGAGAGAGGCACCCGCTTAACAACCAGCAGTCTATGCAGCCCGGTGACCGCAGCGGCCCGCTGCTCAATACTCTTTTCTTTTCCCCTTGTGCTGTTCCCGCGGGTTAGATTACAGCATGCAGCGCATTGTGCTGCCGCACGGCAGCGGGGATGCCGGGGTCCTGCTCTGCCCTGCCCTGCCCTCCTGCTGCTCTTCCAGCTCCCAGGGACCAACCCGGGGGAAGGGAGAGTCGGCGAGGTGATGGGTACAGCTGCACCAGGGACAAGGGGTTGCTGTGGCACACCCAGCACAATGCTGGCTGCGGGCATGTGCCAGTCCTGAGCTCAGCATCCAGCTTTTTCTGGGGACCCCTCTTGGCAAGGGAGCTGGGCGGCTCGTGCCAGCTTGCCACTGTCAGGTGGACGCATCACTCAGTTCTATTATTGCAGGGTTGCGCTGCAAGGCATGCCAGCTCATGCTGGTTTATTATTGTCCATCCAGGAAAGCTGGACGCATAGCACCGGTTTGTTATTGTAGGGTTTCTCAGGAAGGTCGGCCAGCTCATCCTGGCTTGTTATTGCACCTAGGGGGCTGGCCAGGAAACTTCCTGCAAAGTGGGGTGACGGAAACGAAGCCACACCTGATGAATCACATGGGTGCCACACGGCGATAAGGGACAGTGGCGAGTGGGATGCTGTGCCCCAGCTCCACCCGGCACAGACAAGCTCATGGGAACAAACACTCATGGCTCCCCTGGGGCAGTGATGCTGGCTGAGAAGTGAGAGCATGGGGCAGGGAGGGGACAATCAGGGCTCATGCCATGCCAGCAGCAGCCCCTTGGAAAGCAAAGCCCGAGAGTGGTGGGGGGATGCTGCACCCAGTGTGACCCTCAGCCTGCTGGGGATTAGCTGTGCTACCAAGGCTCCAAGCAGAAGCCGCCTGGGGCTGAGCCAAGTGAGATTATGAGATCTGGGGGAAATCTGGGTGCGCTCAGGACCAGGCTGAGCTGCTCCTCCCTGGTGGCTTTGCAGTTCCTTCTCAGCATGGGCGCACCCGGCCAGAGGGGCAGCCCCTGGGACACTGTCCCATCCTCACCCAAAACTGCAGCAGGAAATGCAGAAGGGACAGCAGGGCTAATCCCCGGGCTGACACTGGCATCTTGCCGGGCACAGTGGGTTGGCAGGACAGGGTCTGACATGCCCCAGAAGCACTGGCACCACTGCTGGCACATCATTGAGTCACCATCACCTCCCCTTGCTGGTGACAGCCCAGGTTTCCCATTTCCTGCAGCCAGCACCATCCCTGGCATGGTACCACCCTGCCCAGAGAAAGCAGGGGCACGCATCTCCTTCAACAGTGCCCTGGTGATGCAGATGTCCCTTCTGGGTGGTGACCACGTGAGTCTGGTGGCCAGTGTCCCTGCAGGCACTGCCCAACTGTGCCCATACCCAGGTACCCCCATGGTGCCTGGTTTTTCCCGTAGTGTCCAGACATCCAACTGAGCAGAGCCCACCTGTGGCAGTACCCAGGTATCCTTGTGATGCCCAGCTGTCGCTATGGTGCCCAGGTGTCCCGTGGTGCCCAGGTGTCCCACGGGTAGTGCCCAGCTGCTCAGCACAGATGTTGGGTCTTGGCCAGGCAGCAGATTGAGTGTCAGGCTTGCTCTCAGC
The DNA here is from genome assembly GCA_030625065.1 of Alectoris magna. Classification (NCBI taxonomy): domain Eukaryota; kingdom Metazoa; phylum Chordata; class Aves; order Galliformes; family Phasianidae; genus Alectoris; species Alectoris magna. The sequence continues at coordinate 11,319,419 of CM060567.1, forward strand.
ACAGCAGCAGTGGAAGGAGGCTGGGCTGCCTGGCGAGCACACAGCCCCTTCATTCATGGCAAAAATAGCCCCCCGGGGTGTGGTCCAGCCTGGAAAAGCCCCCTCCAGCCCGTCCAGCCCATGTTTATTCAGCAGGGGATGCACTGCTCTCCCCCTGCCTGTGGCCCCGTGCCGTCTCCGTGCCAGAGCAGCCGTTCTTGGATGCGGTTCTCAGGGTCCCCCCTGGCCAAAACACACAGGCTGGGGCATGGGGTGGCAAAGCCCTAAAAAGCACCGGGTTTGTCTGCAGGAGGAGCAGCCCCTGGTGATGTCATGAGAGTTTGCGAGCGGCCACATGAAAGGGGCTCACTGCCCAGGAAATCCACGGGCCTGCACTCTGCCAGACAAGCCAGTGATTCTTCAGCAGGCAGGGAAGGAAATCTAGGAGAGCCCAAACCAAACCCTGGGGACAAGCCACCTTCTTCATAGTCCCCCAGGCCCTCACCTGTGTTCTGCCTTCCTCCCTTATCCAAATCTTAGCCCCAAAGACCTCAGCATCCCAATGGCGAGAGCATGCATCAGGCTGGGAGCAGGGGGTGATTCAGGGCCAGGCTGCACTGCTGGCAGATAACAGGGATGAAGCAGAATAGAGGATTCTCTTTCAGGAGGGATTACAACAGGAACAGCTGGTAACACACAGACTCAGCCGCCTTCCCCCTCCTGAAGTGCTGGCCAGGATCTCAACCTGTTCCAGCACTCGCCAAAAACATGAGCTCTGAAACCAAATCAGCTGCCATGGGACCCCCTCCCCATTTACAGTTGGGGTGCAGGCTGCCACACCTGGACAGCAGGGGATGCTCTGCCTTCTTCATCCTCCCCATGCAGAACCTTCCTGGCTCTGCACCCCAGCACTGCAGACCCCTTGCTGGGGCACTGGGGATAGAGATCCCAACCCCATCCCCGTCCCAGGGAAGGAGAGGGGCTCAGGCTTCGGGGCTGCCAATCACCATCATTACAAACACGCCCTCAGAAGGAAAAAGCAAAATAAAAACATCAAACAAAACAAAGGTAAAAAATTCCTTGACATTTCTCTCCTGTGAGTCCCCACGGCCGGCAGAGAGGCGAGAGCCTCCGGCATTTGTCAAGCAAACACTTTCACACCCCGAGCTGTGCTCGGCACGCTGCCGCTGGAATGCCAAATATATATTTAAGCCCTGCTCATCAAAGGAGCCTGTTCGGAGTCGGTCTCGGGCAATGTGCATGTGGGTTTGGCCCAGAGCAAAAACCAGAGGCACTGAGAATATTGCTTGGGGACGAGAGACAGCGTGCGCGCATGGAGGAGATAAGTGACAGCCTCCAAGGCCGTGCGCCCGTAGGTCGCAGGCTGGGCACGAGATACCTGCTGCATTATCAGCTCATGTCGCACCATGGGGTGGGGATGTTTAGGCTGGAGGACAGCCAGCGGCAGCTCTGCATTCCATGCTGTAAGCCTGGTCAGAGCTGAATGAGCTCAGCCAGCAGTGCAGGGTGCAGGGGGATGAGCAGGAAGTGGCACTGGGAGAGAACAGTTGCGGAAAGGAGGGCTGGCTGAGGCCATCGTGGTACCCATCCCGGGAGGTGACAAGTGTCCTTGGGCTGCCGGTCGGGGTTGGCCAAGAAAGAAGATCATTGCCACAAGCAAGCCAAGCACACTGGTGCTGTGAAATCAGGCATTACGCGCTTGTTGCCCACGGCAGGAACAGCTCATTGGTGTTACATGGGGACAACCTCGGCCAGGGGGAGCCCATAGGGGTCTGACCCTGCACAGCCGTGCCCCCACCCGGGTTCATCCCCAGGTGAGGGGACGGAGCGCAGGGCAGTGGGTTGGGTTTCAGGCACCTGCTGCAAATAAAACACCCTGTCAGGAGTGTCCCTTCTTGAGAGAGAGATGGGGTCCCAGCGGGGCTGCGGGGACACAGAGGGACCACATCCCCATCTACCTCTGCCCCGTGAGGTTTAGCTTTGGAAGCTGAACAGCTTCCTGCAGGGCTGGGGCAGGTTTCAGGATGCTCCCAGCCATTTCCCACAGCTCTCAGGGCTGCCATGCTGTCAAAGACTAGGTGACCCAAATTCTCAACTCCATGACAGCAGCATTGCTCTGCCCCATGCTCACCCAGAGCACGGATGCTGGCCAGCTCTTCATGCATGGCGAAGAGGAAATCACACCCAGCCCGGCAGCATGCCTGGAGTGCTGCCAGGCTCTCTTCCTCCTGCTTCACGGACGTTTCCTCCTGCTCCTCCGTTCGTCCACCCTGGTGCATGCTGTTCTAAGGCTCTGTGCACTCTGCTCACACCCCCATGCTCCAGCCCTTGCCTGCTCCATGCAGCAATGCCTTGCACTGATGGGTTTGCCCATCCCTTTTTAAAAGCCTTGCCATTTCCATTCTATGTTTTTCTACTTCCTTTTTGTTCAGTGTAGGATTATTTGTCAGCAGCCCCAGAACAGTGTGGCCAAGGTCCCCTCAAACCCCCTGCCTCCAGAAGCTGAGGATGCGAGCCTCTCTGACCACCTCAAAACTCAAAAAACATGTCTGTTCAGTGAATGCCAGCATATCTATGGCCCAAGAAAGAGAACAGGAATCAATTACAGGCCTGGCAAAGGCAGGGCTGCTCTGGGGCTCCATCACCAGCTCCGTGCCCACGTGGCACTGCACCGGGTACGCTGGGGCTGAGAGCAGCCCACCTTCTGCCGGCACACCCCACAGCCCCCAGGGTGCAGATGTGCCAGCAGCTGGCAGGGACACAAAGGGGAACCACTTGAAAGCCATGGTAGGAACATGCTGGTAAACCAAGGCCACTCCTCTGCTCCTCCAGAGCACTGCTCTGCATGTTATTTATAGATAGTTCTCCGGGTGCCCACCCAAAGGGAGTTCAACCCGTAAGGTGCACACTCTTTGCCTGCTTTGCCTCGCAGCTCCCAGCGGCCCTGGCCAGAACTGCTCCAGACCCACCTGGGAGCTGGGATGCTCATGGCATGGCCTCACAGCCTGCACAGTGGGGCTGCTGCCTTGCTCTGGCCACCTGCATGCAGCACAAGAACACAGAGATGGGCTTGGAGAGGGGCATGGGGACTTCTAGCATCTCCCAAGGGCTGTGGGGTGAGGATGCTCCCACTGCAACATGTGCCCCCAGCACCAATCAGGAGCAGGTTGCTGAATATATTCCACAAGTGTGTGGGCAGTGGGGGGGCACAGGGCTCCTGCAGCTCACCCCTCGTGCTGTGCATGTCCCACTGACACCGGTGATGGGAAAACAGCCCTCTGGACCATCTCCTTAGCACCCTCACATCGCGATTACCGGCCCCGAGTGGACCTGAGTCCTTCCACCCCAACCACAGAGAGGAAAGTTTCCAAATCAAAAACCTAAAACTGGCAGCAAGGTGCCCATGGCAGGAACCTCTTAAACTGGCCATTAAACTTTATAAGTTAGACAGGCACCGGGATCAAGCGGCAGAGCTGTAGGAAAACAGCTGCCCCTCCTCAGGCAGCCTAACCACGGCTGTCCCCAAAGCCACAGGACTGACGTCACGGCATGACCTCACCCCGTCACCCACCGCCTGGCCAGCCTCAGCCCCGTGTTTACCCCTGCCCAGCCCCAATGCTGTCCCTCGCAGCCCGCTATCCCTTTGAGGTCAGCAGCCCCGGGGCCTGGCGAGAAAGAGGAAAAGAGTAGAAAGGAGGAAACCAAACCTCACTGCCCACAAAGGCGGGCTGCAAAACACGGAGCCCCAGCAGCTCCCTCCCAGCCATGCTTCTCCTGGCCACGTGCTCCCCTCCTGCCCTAAGTGAGGTGGCCTTGAGGGACCATGGGTGCGCAGCTCTCATCCCAGCTTTAGCTCACAGATCCTGCCCTGGCCATGCCTACTGCTGCTCTCCCATTTTCCAGCAGATAATGCGCTCTGTGCCCTAGGTGAGATGGGCTGAGAGTGGCTATCAGAGTCAGGCAGGGATGCTCCACAGGTACCCATGATGACCTGCATCCCAAGGGGTTACATGCCGGCCCCCAGACTTGCTTTATCCTGCTGGGATACAGCTGGGGACATGTGGCCAGCCCCATGGCACTGGGTTTTGGCTGGAGGTGCAGAACAACAGAGCACCAAGGTACCAGGACATCTGCCTCTGGATCTCTCCAAAATAGCCACCACCTTCAGCCAGGCACAGATGTGCCCGCGGTGCCAGCTCACCCTGCTTGGCAAGGTGGAAGCGCAGCCAGAGAGGGATGAAACCGGTCTGGCAGTGACGCTGGACCATGACATTTTTCAGAGCGTGGGAGCAGCCAGGGGACAGCACTGGGAGCCCAAGCCCTGAGAAAAGCCTGACCAACGTGCTCAGCTTGGAGCTGCATGTTGCCAGAAAATGAGTGAGAGCCACAAAACCCACAGGGGCTCATGAGGGGATGGTGAGGGAAAGAGCAGGGGCAGCTGCAGCAAGAGCATGGCACTGGTCAGAACAGGCTGGGAAGCCACTGTCCCTATGTGCTGCTGTGCAGAGCCACACGGGGCACATTTTGCCCGCTGTCACCTCCACCAGAGGTCTGTGGGTTGCATTTATAGCCTCAGCCCCAGACCCTGTCCCCATAGCATCCGTGTCCTTCGGACCACATGGCGCTGGCCCGTGTCCCTCAGCCCGCAGCACTCAGGGGAGCAGGTACCCACTGCCAGCCCTCAGTGCCTGGCACACGGGTGCATGCGTGCACACACACTGCTTGCACCCCGTGAGCATCGATCAGTGGGGAAGCACAATACACACACTCACAAACAGGGCAGCCTCTGCAAACAACTGCTTGTTAAGTTAAAATTAAACTCTGCACAAATATTGACCTTTGGAGGGGACACAAACCCTGCCGATATATTTACCAGCGTTATAAATGGGCCTGACCACAGTGCCCTATACGCTGGACTGCAGGAGACGAAGGTTGTGGAGGTGCCCAGATGACGTCCCCCCCATCATGGGGCTCTGCCTGGACGACAACACCGTGCCCCCCGGCTGCCTCCCTGCGCCAAAGCGGGGCTCACCCTGGGAAAGGTCTGACCCCAAGGATGCACAGAACAACTTGGTTGTCACGGGACAAGAGATGAGTTCTTCTCCTGGGGGGAGGGTTCCCCTAAGTCTGCTGTTGGGCATCCAGTTGGTCATCTAGCAAACACAAGGGCTTTGCACATCCGAGGAGCTCGGTATGATGGTGCCCGGTCCCAAGAGGCAGAGGGAGGGGAGAGCACGGCACATACAGCAGGGGATGCCCGAGTTCCAGCTCTCGGAAACACTGAATAGAGTCTTATTCAGGCTGATGTAAAACACTGTTAAAACACACAAAAATCCTTTGAGTAATGGGCGAGCGGGAAAGAGGCATCTATAATTAACAGTAACTGTTCGAGACGGTCGCTGCCCAGAGATGTGTACTGTGCAAAACCACTTGAAAAGGCCCCGTCTGAAAGGCGAAGCCTGGGGTTTTTCAAGAAGCCCGTCATGTAACCATCCTGGCCCTTCCAAAATAATTCTGCCATATTAAAAAAACCCAAAACCTCAGCTTAATCGCCCTGCAGCGCTGGGACCGGAGAGCTCTGAGGAGAGGGGAAGGGAAGTACAACCGGCTTCCAATTAGAGCCTCGTTAGAAAGGAAAGCTGGAGAGCTATTAGAGAGCAGGCCAGGAGTGAGTCCAGCCTTGGGAGCTGGAAGGGACATCCCCACCGCCCTGCCCCATTGGTGGGCACAGTGGGGCCCGGGGGTGACAGGGTCCCAGCTGCGGGCACTGAGCAGAAGGATGGGAGACACCCTTTGGGGACTGCTGCAGGCACAGGGGTCAAAGCGCCCTGGGTTGCACTGACACTGTATGGGGCAGGGTTTTGGATGCTCAAGGGAGAGCTGGGGACAGAAGAGGAAGAAAATGGGGAACTGGGGGCTGTAGGCTCTGCTGCATCCTCCCACCTGCAGAAACACAAGGACCATCCACATGGCGCATAGTCTGCAAAGCCACAGCTTTGCCCAGACCTGGCTGGCAGCTGCATGGGGAGAGAAACCTCATAGTAAGCGCATCCCTCCCCACCTTGCCCCTCAAGCCCCCATCTCTCCCGCACAGCGCCTCCCCATTCCCTGAGCTTGGTGCAGCAGCCACAGCCAGACATCAGAGCGCCAGAGCATGGCCAGCTTGCCGCAGGTGCCAGGGCATCTCCTGCAGTGCAGATTTGGCCACAGCATCCGCTTGCTTCATCGGCTCACAGTTTAATTGCACCCAGCGGCCCTGCCGGCCGGGGCAGGCACTGGACACCCGCTCTCTGGCTGCAGCCTGGCCCCAGGGCTGGGCGGGAGGCACGCTGCCCGGAGCAGCCTCCCCATCCCATCCCACAGCCTGGGACCCATCCAACACAAAGTTAATTTCTAACCATGGGTAACCACCAATGCCCAAGCAGGGATGATTTATCCCCTATCTGCCTGGGTCGGATTTATGAGCCACACATCCCCTAGGCTGTGATAAAGGCCATGTCTGTGCTCCTCCAGCCCCCCCCGCCCATAGCCCCTCCGTGCAGACCCGCCGCCCCCCCACCCCATTTACAAGCCTTTCCCCAGTGCGGAAACCTGACAGCCCACAGAAGAACAGTAAACAGCATAGAAAATAACACCCACTGGAGGCCAAGCAGAGACGCGCCAGCCGGGGAAGCCACAAATGGTTCCTGCTTTTGGGACCTGCTCAAGAAAACAGAGTGGGATGGACCCCAGGCTCCAAGCAGCCATTGAAAGGGGCGAGGGGAGATGCTATGAATAGCTGAGGCCATGCTAGGGATGGTGGGACAATGAGGACCGGTCCCCGTGGCACCAGACAGAGGCAGCCCTAAGTGGGAGCAGGCGTTTCCCCTGCAAATGGGACCACTGATACAAGGTGGAAAATTCCTTGGTGCATTATCAGCATGCTGTGAAGATGGGGGAATCAGGAGCCCAAAGCAGGGCTGGGTACTGTTCGTGCTTACCCCCGCATGTGGGACTGAGCGGAGGGTGACGAGGGAGGGCAGCCCGCAACTGCACGGCACAGAGCAGAGCTCTGCAAGGAAGCAGGGTGGAAGGAGGGACCATGTCACAGCAGAAGGCAGAACTTTGGCAGCCCCTCACCATCCCCAAGCCCTCTGCAGAGCTGATAGCGGCAGCTCTGGCAAGAGAGAGAAGAGAGCCTTGTTCTGAGGCCAAGACTAAGGCGATTCAGTGCTTTGCTCCCCTGAGGTTTCTCAGGTGAAACCTGTCTCTGTAATGGCTGTGTCTGTAAAACGTATGGAAATGCCCATAAAACCTGTATCAAATGCTGCATGGATATATATGGACATATGAAATTAGGAGCGCATGGGGAATTGGGGCAGAATGGCTCCCCCCAAGCCGTAAACATGCACCAGAAAGAGGCAGGAGGGCAGCAACTCCAGGAGCCACGCAGACAGGACAGCACTCCATGGAGCTGAGGCACAGGCACCACGGCTCGGGCAATCGGCACCACAGGATGCCAGCAGGACACAGAGACCCGCCATGGGGCAGCACGCAGACAGAGCTCTGCAGAAGGCTTGGCATCCCTTGCCCTGACACCACAGCCCCTCACCTGCATAGAGCAGGGGGTCCTGGCATCTGCTGAAGGAAGACGCATCGCAATGCCTACAGCCATTCCCTGGCGTATGTCCAGCATACACCTGGCAAAATCAGGCTGATAGCAGCACAAGTAACTCCAGATCCAGTCACCACACTACCTCTGTGCAGCTCTGCTCTGCCCTATACTGTTCGCCTCAGAGTGCATGGCACTGCAGCTCTGAAGCACAAAAGCTGTGGCCTGTGCATGGGGAATGAAGGATTTATTTGACTCCAGCACAATGGGATCACCTAAATACCCCAGACAGCAGCAGCCCTCAGTGTTATCGATGTCTGAGAGCCATCATAAGCCTGAAGTGAGGGATCTGAGGACAGAGGAAAGGTGCAGGGGCAGTGGGAAGATAACCACCAGTCCCCACTGTAAAAGAAATGCCCTAACAGCTCTGGGGTGCGTAAATTAACACACTGCAAACCCCGCTGGGTTTGACAACAGCCCTGAGGTTGCAGCAACCCCTATGTCCCATCCCCAGGGGGAAGCGTGGGCATGAGAAGACAGCATGGTACCACTCACAGCAAGCAACTTCTATTTTTACTCCAAGGGCATTTGCACCAAATACAAAGCACGTGTGCAACCCCAAACACGCAGAGATGGAGAAGTGCACCCACAACACAGGGAACTCTTGGGGTATCTCTGCTTGCCCGCTAGTCTTCACATCCGTGTCAGTGAGCAGAGCCTTACTACCATCAGCATCCCACTGTATGAACCTGCCATGAGCCAGGTGAGACCTTATGACTCTCTGCAACAGATTTGCCTTTTCCTACAATCCCGTGACTTCAAGAGCTGAGGTTTATATGAAAACACTAAATATCAATGTGCTTTGCAGCAAAATCATACATAAATAGGCAAATCCCTGCCAAGGATTAAGCAATATATCACAAGAGCAGCTGAGCCATGGCAGACTGCTGTTTGCTCCCTGCACCGCACTGGGCAGAACCCAGTTGGCTCCCTTCCTCCTCCCCTTGCCCTAGCAGAGATTGGCAGCTGGACCCCAAACCCAGCCCTCCACAGCTCCCATGGAAACCCGTCCAATCCTCATAGCCTTCCTAAAGCAAAAAATGGGCTGAGAACCCTCAAATTCTGGGCTTAACCCTGCTTATCTGACTCACACGAGAGCTAAGCATAGAGGCACCTGCGTGCCCGCAGAGCCTCTGTGCAGCAGGGAAGCCCAGGGCAGGAACCAGACCCGGGCACGTCCCAGGGCAGAGGCTGTGTCCTGGCTGCCAACAGCATGGGGCTGTGCTCAGAGATCGGGGGAAAGCCCGCTGGTCACTCCACCCCACACCCCTCCTGCATGGCAGCTGCCACGTGGCTCTCACTAAGGGGACAAAGTGCCTCTGCGAGGCACAGCCCTGCTGCTTGAGAGCATCCCTCTGCGAGGGCCGCACAAGGGCAATGCAGAAACGCAAAGCTAGGGACACAGAGAGGCAGCGTGGGCAGTGCCAAGGCTGCAGGGCTGCAGTGCAGAGGTGCAAAGCCAGGACACAGAACCGCAGCGCCGACGCTGCACCAACACAGCGCTCGGGATGCAGCGAGGCGGTGTTGGGATGCGGAGCCGCAGTGCCATGCTGCAGAGCTGCACAGCCGCAGCTGCACGCAGCCGGGAGCTGAGGGCCACCAGACTTCTGCAGCTGGTGACAGGGCGCCATCTGCCGCGTCCTTGTCACACACCGCTGTCCCCAAAGCACCGGCGCTGAGCCAACATTACACTTGGCCACGCAAACGCAGAGATAGCCTCACGTCAATTCCAGCAGCCCACTGCCTGGGCCAGCAGCAGGGTGGCATGGCTGTCCCCATCCCTGTCCCTTGTCCCCTACCTCTCCAGCAGCCTTGGATATGCACATCTACAATGCACCTGCACACTGCACGTGCAGATGTGGCACTCCGCCAGCCAGCCCAGGGATGCTGCCCAGGGATGTGCACCAGAGGGTGCACAGGGCCACCTCCAGTCCCCTGGCACAGCTTGGGGACAATGCAGAGGTCCCTGGGCACGGCAGCAGGCTCCTGAGCTCAGCCGGTGCAGTGTGAGGTCACACCCAGGCCCGTGAACCCAGGCAGGCACAGGAGGAACCTTCAAGTCGCACAATTCCTATATTATGTAGCACTAATAAAAAAAAAAAAAGGGGGGGGGGGGGGGGGTAAGGGCTTGAAGTTTTCTTAGTGCCACATAGTAAAGTATTTATAGCAATCCAGGCGTGAATGGGCTGCTCACAGGCCACACTCCTCCTCGGCGTCAGGATCTCCAAGAATTATTCTGTGCAGTCACATTGTTGTATTCACCCCGAGATGGAGTTTAATTACAGACAGGCAGGCAAACAGGCTGTCAGTGTTCCAGCCTCGCCGGCAGAAGGGCGACTGAGCTGCCTTTAATGAACGGATTTTAAAAAGACCCAGGGCTGAAAGAGTGAGAGGGGGGGAAAGTAAAGGGGGGGGGGAGGGGGAGGGCATGGGGCTCTGAAAAAGGCATGGGGTGAGCAGGGAGACAGGGCTGGGATGCAGACAACAGGATGGTGGCAGGCACATGGAGGGAGAGGTACATGGCTGAGCTCTGCCCAGATGTGGCACGGCTGCTCCAGCTGCAGGAGCCAGGCCGGAGCGTGCACTGAGTGCGGGATGGCAGATCCCTTCGGAGACCCAAAGAAAAAGGGGTTGGGGAGGACTCCCAACTTATTACAGAGCAGGGTATAAACAGAACAAATAAATATAGAGCTGCTTTATTACAAGGCCAGCCAGCTCTGGTGGCTGGCTGATTACAGGGCAGGCTGCTCCAGCACTACCCAAGCCCAGACCTCAATAAAGGCCAGATTGGAGCTGCCTTCTGCTCATTTACAACTCCGCCATGCCACTCAGCCCTGCGCGTGCCCACTGCTCCCGTACCCCATCGCTGGGCCACAGCAGTGGGGGAGAATGAAGGTTTAAACAACTAGTGAGTAAGCGATGAGCAGGGCAGGCGGGATCAGCAGCCTGGCAGACACGCTCTAAAAATACCGTTTATTTTCCTAAGGACTTCCAAAACCGGTGATTTACAAAATAAAAATAAAGGAATAAAAACTATAAGAATTATAGATGCATCGCGGGGGTGGGAGGGGGGAAGACCCAAGAACAAGGAAAGAAAAACACCCTGATGAGTAAGGCGCACGCATGACGTCCATAAATCCACCGGGACGGAAAGGCGTGAGCCTCCTGCACACGCAGCAGCGGCACACGTGCGGGGCTGCTCCACGGGCTGCACACAGCCAGCTCTCTGCTCTGCGCTCCCCGGGGCCGAGGGCATTCACCTCCATGCACACACACACACACGCATCTTTCCAGGGCTGAAAGGGCACTTTGTCTCCAGGTCCCCAGCCGGGCTCCCAAGCCATCCCGCAGCCCCAAGGGCTCCCGCGACCACCTTGGTGCTGAATCCCTGCACCCGGTGCCAAGCCCCCAGCGTGCCCACAGCTGATGGGGGAAAGGGAGAGCGGCACGTCTGTGGGGCTGTGGGCCGGGAGGCTTCAAAGGAGTTGATTTAGTATTGTTCCACCTGCCCTGAAACGGGCAGTTGAGTGAGGGATGGAGGTTGCCTAGGGTCATCCTGGCTCTGAACAGAGCCTTTGCAGCATGGGGAACGAGAAAGTGGCTGCTCTGGAAGGAAGTGGTCCCCTGGGCACAGCTCGTGGGACATGTCCCATATGTCCCCCACACACTGTTGTGCCAGGGGCACTCTTCCCCACACAGCTCCCCTCTGTGATGGACACGTCACCCCAACCACCAGCTCCACTGGGGTCCCCATGGTGCCTCAGCACTGCTGCACCGCTAGGGTGAAGAGACAGAGATGAAAAGGAGAGCGGGCAGTGCCAGCGCTGCTCCCAGCTCTTCGGCACTTGGCAAGGCTCCCGGCTCCAAACACATCACCACGTTCCCAGGGACCCCACCCCACATGCCGTTCACCATGCCCAGCAACCCCATCTGGCCGCGGAGCTCTGACCGCCCTTTCCTCACAGCACCAACCCGCCTTGACAACAGCAAAGATGCAAAGGGAAAAGCAAGACACAGCAGAATCCCAAATCTCCTGTGGGATGGCAACACCCATGCACACCAGGGCACCTGTATCCTTTCTGCCCTTTCACCGCTGCTGCCCTCCACCCTTACCTGCACTGCTCAGGACTGGAGCAGTCACACAGTCAGCCCTGCTCACCCCCCCCGTCCAGAGAACGGAAAGCAGATCCCTGCAAAGGGCAGCTAATGCGGAAGCTGTTCGCATCCCGTAGTGCGATCCCGGCGGGTGAGGAGCAGGGCAGCTCCTGGGTCGTCGGGTTATCGGATGATAACAAGACAGCACAGCCCGAGCACGCGACTTCCAGCAATGCAAGGCTGCTTCCTTTGTTTTGGGAAAACAAGAGGGGAACCAGACCTTTTCTGGCACGTTCTTGCCCGGGCTGAAACTGTCCCCCGTGTGCACCAGCTCTGTCCCCCTGCCCCATCCCAGCACTGTGGCTGCAGGATGATGGGGACAGAGCCAGCCTTGTCCCTTTCCACCTCTCCCAGTGCCGGTGTTGGGGCTCAGAGAGGCCAGGACACCATGCTCTGTGCCATGGGGACCCTGCCTGGGCTGGCTTAGCTCACCACTGTCCCCAACCCCAAAGGTGGGATGAGCCCCCTGCCCATGCAGGGAGCAGCACAGGGCTCAGCAGCCATCCCCTCATCCCCTGCAGCCGTACCCCCACTCCTTAGAGAGCTGCGGGTTGGATGGGGGTGTGGGAGCCCCCCTTCCCCTTCCCCAGCGGAGGAGGAGGAGGAAACATAATAAGAAAAATAAAATTTATAAGCCAGGCAGTAATTACAGCGTGGCTACAAAAGGCTGCCTGGTCAGGGCCATCATTATGTGGCTAAATTTAACGCCCCGTGGCTGCTCGCGGGGGGAGCCGCGTCCCGGGGCTCTGAGCATCCACACAGACGCCGGCCCCGCTACCTTCTCTCCGTGCCGGCAGGGCAGCGCAGCTGAACGGCAGCCAAGAAAGCCATAAAGCAGGTCAGAATTTTTTTAATAGTCTATTTACCAAGATGCTGTTTTTACTGCCGAGGTTTCTCTCGTTTTATCTCTGGCTTTTTTTTTTTTTTTTCTTCTCTCTCTTTTTCCCCTGACTCCTGAACAGACTGGGCTGTATTTTCTGGTTTAGGCTCCTCTCTCTCACTTGCTCTAAATACTATTTTCAGAACTCTAATTTTATATGGTATGTCCCTTTTTTTTTTTCTTTCCTCTTTTTTTTTTTTTTTTTTTGGTAAATATTTGCCATGACTAAGCCAGGACACATCCCGTTTAAAAGGCTCCCATCCCGCAAAACATCAGCCCTTTAATGACATGAATCTCATTAGCTCTCCCCATGAAAAGAGGTATAGAAAGGGAGCATCACTCGGTCCCTCTGAGTTCCTGTATCTGCACAGACATATATTTAGCCGTGTGTACCGTACAGTCACAGAAGAGGACAGTCTGGGAACACGCACACCACCCCATTCACATAGAGGGACCAAGAGCAGGGGCCCCGGGGACAGGCTCTGTGGCCAGTGGGTTTTGGGATATCCGTCTGTCTGGGATGGGTTTGGGAAGAGTTCTGAACCCCTCAAAAGCCGGGCCGGGCCCTGGGAGCCTGTGGCCAAGCACAGAGGAGCCTCAGAGCCCCTCCAGGCTGGGCTTTGGGATCCTCTGGGGCCACTCTCCAAGAATGGGGCAGGCAGAACCCATCCATATTTGTGCTTGGGCTCCTCCAGCCTTCCTCCCAGCAAGGTCCACAAACTCAGTCTCACTCTGAGTCTCCATCCATAGCAGCATCCTCAGTTGGCAGTCCTTTCCACTCCACAGTTCCTTACTGGGCATGGTCATCCCTACTTTAGCACGGTCATTACTTCCTCAGCATGGCCATCTTCCTTGGTGTGGTCTTTCCTTCCTCACCACAGCCAGCCCTTCCTTGATATCATAATTACTCCCATGCCATTGTCGCCCTTCCTCTTGACTCACGCTCTCAATTGCTAACTGGTACCAGAGGTGGAATCCTCAGGAGATGCCATGGGCTTCTCCATGGCTGAGACATCATCCACAGAGCCTGAAGTCAAAAGCAGCAAGAGACGTCCATAGAGAAGAAAGGAAATGTCCACAGCGAAGAGTGGAGATGTCCATGGAGAAGAGCGAAGATCTCCACAGGAAAGAATTTGCTCTTTCTTTCCCAGGTCCTGTCTGTTTTTTCCCCATTTCTATTCCAACCAGGTTACAATGGTACTTCTTAAGCTCCACTGCACCCCTTGCATTTTGGTCTTGGTTCCTCCAGAGCCATCCCCACCAAGCTGGGAGCGCATGCTGCAAACATCTCTGAGCACACCACATTCAGCTGAAGCTGTGCTCCCACATCTATGTGAGCACAGCTCCACACTTTGGGGGAGACAGCAAGAGAATTAACCCCACATCTGGCTGCAGACAGGCAGCGCTACTGCAGGCAGTTCTACAATCCAGAGCACTGGAGGAGCTAAGGTGCACAAGGAGAGCCCCACCTGGCCCAGCAAGCAGCTTCAAAGCTGGAGCTTTCTGGAAAAGTGCAGCCATCCTATGTGTGAGCCATAGCCGGCCTGCAGCACGTGTACCAGGAAGGGCTGTGTGCTCCCCCCTAGCACACGGCAGCCAACATTAATTCATTAACAGTCCCATTAACACCCAGCTGTGGTTTCCCCCCAAACTCAGGCAGGGACCCGCTCCCCTGTGACAGCTGCTGACAGGCCAAGTTTCCACATTCAGTCCTTCTGGAGTTCTGTATAAAAATAAGTGGTGCTTTTTTAAAAAGGAAAACTGTATTTCCCCTCTACGCACACCCGCACGCGCACACACACGTGCTGTGCTCACGGCAGGAATTTGCTCAAATTTCCCCCACCCACAAACACATCTTCTTTGGCCAGAGACCAAACGTGGGCATTTTGAGCCCGAAATATCAGGCTTTTCAGCACCTGGGTCACAAAAAGCTGGCGCTGCCCTGAGCTGGGCTGAAACATGTGCCCACTCCCACATCACCAGGCTTTGCCATGCCCCTTCCCTCACTGTGCCATGGGCGCCACGTAGGGTCTGATCCTTCCCTGCCAGCCCAGCTCAGCCTCAGCATCCTTCCCATTGGGGTGGGAAGCCCTCCAAGTTGCCACTCCTGGCCAAAACTTCACCCAGCATCCCCAGCAAGGCAGCCGCCAACACATCCCCAGGAGATGCCCTTAGCGTTCCACTTACGGAATGGTACCCAATTTCCGGCACCTAGTTACTATTCTCTCCTTCTTTGCCTTTTTATTGCCTTTTCCAGGCAGCTGTGAGCACCAGATGTTGCAGTGCTTCCTGAGAAGATGCCCAGACAAGCACCCACCGGGACCTGGTACCCAATGCCTGTTTTGCCCCTTGCACATCCTCATCTTTCCCAGACAGCCACGAGCACCATGCTGGGGAGACAACGCCTGGCCCTCCAAAAGCCCTAGACACCCAAGTGCCCCCAAACCCTTATCCTAACACACTGAAGGCACCACAGCCTGCACTAGGGGAACTGGAGCTGGCCACTGCTTCAGCTCCCCAGAGAGGGAAGGGCAAGGGCCATATATCTCCCAAATACCAGGCCGCTAGCAAAACGCCCTGCATCCCTTTGATACGGAGGTGTTGGGCTCGCTGAGAGCCCTATAACTACTCATGTCTTTAAATAGCAAAACTCACAAATGCCCCCATAGGGCTCAGTGTCTATAAGTTGTCTATATATTTGTGTACACACATGCACACAACACACAGAGATTTATTCGTGTTTTCAGAGCGGTTCAGGAGACATTCCAGGACGAAATTCCAGCCAGCACTGGAGCCAAGAACATCAGTCGCCCCGGCGCACGCTGCCCCCTCTGCCTGCACACACACTAAATACGGAAGGGGAGAGGTATAAATAGGCAGAGAAATACATGAATGGCTCTGTTTCCTCACACAGATAAATAGTACACAAAGGTCCGAGCCGAGAGGGAGCAGGCGGCCTCAGGAATGCTATGGCTTTGCTGGGGTGTGCGCATGGGGGACAGGATGTGCCCCTGGGTGCGCAGCAACCAGCCCAGATGTGCACAGCTGGATGGAGCCTATCCTCTGCGTGGCAGAGCACAGGGGCACTGGGCCGAATGACAAGAATGGAATGCTCTCATCCAGACTCCAGCACAGGGAATGGAGAAGCCACCACATCCCATACTGACACAGAGCAGTTCCTAAGGGCCCAGTCACAGTCCGTCTTGTTCTCCTCCCCAGAACCTCCTTGGCTCACAGGAGTTGCTGCCACATCCTGAGCTGCAGGGCTGCAAAAGGCACTGCCCCGCACAGGGCAGAGGGGCAGATGACACCAATGCACTGTCCTCTCACCCACTCTTTTCCCTCCTCTGCCCCAAATATAGTTCAGGTCAGCCTGGGTTGCAGGTCTGGGAGCAGCCTGTAAACCATGGGGCTGAGAGCCCCAGCACATGGGAGTGGGACTGGGGGCAGTCAGGGCAGCAGGATCACCCCTCACAAGGCCCTGCAGTTGCTCTGCTTTCCAGAGTGGGAAGGGACTCTCCCCCTTCATGTCACCATTTCAGCTGAGGCCTGGCACTGGCTCAAACCACCGCTTGCAGATGTGAGATCAATCATCCCCTGCGTGGTCTGTGCCCATGCATGGGCTGGGGCCAGTGCCTCACCAGAGGGGCTCTGGGCCCAGCTGCCAGAATGCCTGTGACACCCCTCTGCTTGGGTGTAGTAACAACCAAAACATGGCACAGTGTCATGGCACGGCATGGCATCATGTGGCATTGCATGACATAGAATTGCATGACACAACATGACAGAGTACAGCACAGCATGTCATGGCACAGCATGGCATAGCATAGCATTGCATGGTATGGCATAGCATGGCATACCATGATGGTACAGCACGGCATGGCATGACATAGCATCCTATGGCAAAGCACAGCACAGCGTGGCATGGCACAGAGTGGATGAGAAAGCCCTCAAATGCAAAGAAGGGCTCCCTGTTTGTGCCTGTACCTCCCTGTACATGCATACTGATGCATCTCCATGGGTTCTCCCATGATCCAGACAGAATCGTCACAACGAACAAGCCCAACCCTCAATCCCCCAAAAAACCTCCAGGTGACACAGGTTGCCTGTGCCCAATTTGTGTCACATGCTCTCCAGGTTAGTCAGTGCAAGGACTGTGGCTGAGGGCAGCCACAGCCACTGGGGCCAGGCTACAAGCCCCACGCTGCAGCAGGCACCCTATGGGGTGCATCCTCAGCCCTAACAGGGTAGGACGGGCTGCCGTGATGGAGCAATCACAGTCAGCAGGCAGGCAGCCAGCACAGCCCCAGCTGTGCCAGAGGGGGTTTGTTCCTTGCCCACGGTAAGGGCGCTATTTCAGGCAGCCCGCTGCCCCGCAGTGCCCATGCCAAGTCTGGTTTTAGCAGTGTGCAGCTCCACTGACTCACTGCTTGTGTAAGCGGCCTGTGGTTGCCGGCGGCGACCCAGAAAGTGCTACCCAGTTGTGGCCCCCCTCACCTGATGGTGCCTGAGCAAATAAATAAATAAAGCCGCACCGCGTCCGCCACGCGCCCTGGTGGCAAACACACAGGGTGGGCCTGGCGCCCACGCAGCGGTCAGCCCCCACACAGCAGTGGGTACCCACACTCACCCCAAACTGCTTCTCTCCCCACCACCTGCGGACGGGTGCACAGAAATGAGTGTAGCATACAGAAATGGGATGCTACGTTCTGCCCAATGAACACGTCAATGCTGGCGCGCATGCATGAGCTTTTGATCAACGATGAGTACAGCGCTGAGGCTTGGATGCGCATGTGGGCTTGCTCCTTCCAGCCAAGCATCCCCGAGAGCTCCCCATCTGCCCTGACCCCAGCCTGCCATAGGGACCCATGGCTTTTGCAGTGCTTGTCCCTGCTAGCGCAGAGCCGTGGCCACCAGCCCCTTCATGGTGCCATGCAGAGGGAGCCCAGTGCAGACGAGCACCCGCAGCATCACCCTGTGCCACAGACCATGTGTGCCTCACATCATGCCTGTGTCACCGGCCCAGAGGCAGCTGCAAAGCCACAGCTACCTTGTGCTAATTAAAACCATTTGTCATCAGAAGGAGCCAAAAGGCTGCTTCCTCCTCTGCCACCCTGCCACAGCCGGCAGGGTTTGTAGGATGGACGCGGTCCCTGCCCTGCCCAACACACAGCCACAGTCACCCATGGGCAGCCAGCAGCAGCTCCCATCCCCAGGTTTACTTTTAGCACCCATTAAAAGGGAGAGGCAGAATGGTGTGGGCAAACAGAGCTTGGGCAGGTGGCTGGCTGCACATGCTGGCACCGGGCAGGTGAGAGCACTGGGCAACCCCAGTGAGAGCCCTCCACCTGTCTGCATGTCCCTGTGCCCTGCGGGATGGGGACAGACGCCTGGCCCCGTCCCAGCCCTGCTGCAGAACAATGGGATGGGGCTCTGACCCCCGCACTCCCTGACGTCAGCCCTGCCTCCCCACCAGCCCCAGGCCAGAGCTCCCACTTGCCCTCAGCCGCGGCCGTGCTGGAAACCAGTGTTTGTTTATCTTCCTCTCCAGCATTGCTTGTTTTGATGGCACATCCTCCTCCTCGCTGGGCCAGGTCAACCCGTGAACCCTCCACGTCCTGTTTGCCGGGGCCCTGCACCACAAGCCAAGTGCACAGGGCGGCCGGAGGTGCGGAGCATCCACCCCAGCGTGCACCGGCCACAGGAGATAAAAATATGCAGGGTGAAGCATCCTGGGGCGCAGGGGCTATATTTGAACTGATCGTATCTGTGAGTTTATCCCAGTGGTTTTGACTGCTGTATGGCTGGGCCAAAGCAGGAGAAATGACCCTCATCACCACAGGGTTCTCCAGCAGTGCCCGCTGTAGATGTGCCCCTGGACCTACAGCCCCAAGGTGCTCAGCCCTGGAGCTGCTCGCTTTTCCCCCTCCCCATGTGAGCCCCTGGGCTTGCCAATAAAAGCTGCCGCCTTCACCTCACCATGTGCACGGCCGCTGCTCTCCCTTAGCTCTGCCTGAGAGCAGGCAGCTGCTAAGCAGTGAACACTTGCCAAAAACTGTGTGTGTGAAAGCGTCGTTTCCTAAACGTATAAATATTCCCAGGGCTTTGCTGGAAAACTCCCCACGATTAGTTACAACACCCTGGCCAGCAGAGCCCTGTGAAAAAGCACGCTTAGCGGTGTGCTCCCATGCAGCACTGCTCTTGGGGCTGGCAGGTCCTTTCCTCTCCACGGGGCATGCACCATCAGTTTGGGAAGTGGAGGCTTCAAAGCTGCCACAAGCAAAGCCATAGAGTGCATTCCCGCATCCTGCAGCCCCGCACCCCATCACGCTGCCCTCATCATTAAACATCTGCAGTCCCATTGCAGAAGGGACCATCAGAGCTCTCCATCTGACCTCTCAGCTACTGATGTTTAACCACGCACAGCCCAATACCGAGCCCAGCATCTTGGTTTGCTTCCCAGCAGGCTCCCAGCCTGCTTTTGGAGACATCAAGAGATGGAGTCTCAACCACTGCCCTTGGGAACGTGTCCCAGTTGCTAATCACCCTCAGGAGCAAAACCATGTGCCTTTGTCCTAGCTGGGAATTGCCTGGCTCTGGCTCTCACTGCCTGGCTCACATCCTGCTGCTCTTCACTAGATTAAAGGGAGCCCTTCACTAACCAGCATTTTCTCCTTGTAAAGACCCTCACGCACTGCAATCAAGGCGCCTCTCAATTTTCTTTCTGATAAGCTAGGCAGAGCTCTTGCCTTCCAAGTCGCTCAATGCTGGGCTCTCTCTAGCCCTCCATTAATTCCTGTGACTCCGCGCTGATTGCCCGGCATCTTTTTTACAACCCAGACACAGGAGCTGGTGGCAGCATTCCCAGAGTCCTGAAGTGTGCCCAGAGGGACCCTCTGCCCCTCCTACCCCTCCTATTACAACATTACACGGCGCTGAACTACCTGCCCATTTTGTAGAGATAACTACTCCTCCAATTAGCCTCACGTTCTGTGAGCAGAGCACTGCAGCAGCTCATGCCAAGGAAGGAGATGCCCTGCTGTTGCCATAAGTTGTCTGGATACCCCAGCCTCGCAGCCAGAAAAGCAAAAGGAAATCAGGAATGATGAGGGGACAAGAGAAAAGACAGCAGCAAATATCATGGT
Organism: Alectoris magna; assembly: GCA_030625065.1. Lineage (NCBI taxonomy): Eukaryota > Metazoa > Chordata > Aves > Galliformes > Phasianidae > Alectoris > Alectoris magna. The sequence goes on from CM060567.1 coordinate 11,339,250, forward strand.
GCTTCTTGGGGTGAATCCATCCCAGGCACATGCAGCCCTGGTACTGCCTCTCCATGAGGACGCAGTAGAAACTAAAAGACACAGAGGTAAGCGGAAGCCTTTAACAGCTTCTCTGCAGCACGAGACTAAAAGCACAAGGAATGCTCAGCCTGGGAAAAGGGCAGCTGAGAAATCCCGGTAGAGATCCTACAAAATTCCCAGTGGGAGCTCTCCATGAAATTGCACACAGAAACTGAGCAGCTCCCTCCTCCCTCCTGCACAAGCAGCCGCCCAGCGCCACTGAGCAGCTTCTCCCATGTCCTACGCCGCAGACCCCAAGCTCCAACCCCACGCTCATCTTTACCAGACGTCGTTCATCCATCCCTTAGACAGAGACATACTTCATCATCTCCCAATACTGGCACATCCACCTGCATTCTTCCAGCAACAGCACAGAAACATTTGCCCCGCACTTCTGCCATGTCTGCTTCGCTATCGATCTTCTTACCACCTCCACCTACTAACGGGCTTAGCCCATCGCTGGGACTTCGGGGTTTTCTCCTAATACACTAAATAAAACCTTTTCCTTCTGTCCTTTGCCATGATTTTCCCCGGATGTCTTTAGCTTCTGTTCCCCATTTTCTACACTTCATAATTTCTAATTTATATGGATTGCTATCTACTCCTGCTCTCCCATTTGTTATAAGCTGCTCTTTCATTTCTAATTGCTGCCTTCACTTTGCCGCTGAACCAGAACGGGCTTTCAGCCAGCGCTGCCCTCTTTCTTGATTGTGGAATTGTGGCTTTTTGTGGCTTCTGAGATTCTTCTGAAAGAGCTCACAATTTTCATTCACATTTTTCTATCTAAACGTTTCCTCCTAGCTGATTTCACTCATAATTTCCCCCTGCTTCGGGAAATTAGCCCTTTCAGAGCATGAAGGATATAAATTACTGTTTAGGAATGTCCTTTCTTTGCCCAGGGTGCATGTAATCTGGTCATGATCGTCGGTCCCTAGGCAACCTCTAAGTTTCAGTCCAGCAATGAATTCATCTCTGTCCATCATAACCAGGGGGAAACGAAAGCTGCCTGTGCTGGATGCAATGCCTCCTATGTAAAGGAGGATCACCTCTAATTTTCAGAAGCTCTGCAGTAGGTTTACAGCCAGTTGTACAAGAACATCAGCACGTGTCCCACAGAGCAACATCCTCTCTATGCAGCATGTATGACACCACAGTCTGTGTTCCTGGCTGACACCAGGGTCCCCTGCTACTGCTCCCCACTCCTGCGCAGCCGGCACGCAGAAGCTCCAGAGTATTTTTGTGCTCATCGGCATCAAATAACTTCTGACATTTCCACGTCGCTTTGAATCATTTTAGTGCTTCTGTGATAAAAAGGGAGCAGAGGAAAGCTACTGCTTCCAACCTCACTTTCTCCAAAACACGTATCTTTTCAGAGCCAAGCATGCCATGGGGTGAGGGGTGGGCATGACACCAAGAACAGGCTGAAAGCCGCTTGTCCCCACAATCAGCCACTGCAAAGCCACTCCGAAAAGCCAAAGATGAACCAAACAGAGCAGATGGCGTCTCCTCATTCATCTGCTCTCTGCCCGCTGTCAACATCAGGCTTTCATGTCCACGGGAAGGTGCTCTCACAGAGCAGCCAGCTCGGCTCACAGCCATAGCAATTCCAGCAGAGAGGGTAACAAAACACTGTGCCATATCCCCAGTGCAAGACACGTCCCCAGCCCAGCTTGTCCTTCAGACCAGACACAAGGGCTCAAGGAGGGACACGTGAGAACACATCCCTACTAGAGCTCCCCATCCAGCCCAGCAGACCACAAACTGGGGCCTCTGGTATTGGCTCCCCACAACACCTTGGTTGGAGAAAGGAGGACTGGCACCACTCCTTACCTCAGCCATGAAGTTCTGCAGAAACATTTCCTCCTGGAAGGGCTCTGTTCGCAGGCGACCTGCAAGGAGGGAGCAGGAATCAGCCTGAGCAGGGACAGACAGACCTCCCAGCCCAGCTTCATGTTCTCCAGCCTGTCGTTCCCCCTGTTCCAGGGGAACAGCTCCATCACACTCATCCCCTGAGACAGCCACACCACCTAGTAGGTCATTGGCCTGGGGACACATCCGCCAGCTACCCAAAGGTGCAAGTGCTCCTCTGCAGCAGCCCACGGGCTGGTTTCTCCCCTAGCAGGAGGTGTCCATTATATTTTGATGCCTTACTTCAGCCTCAAGAACAGCCCAGACTGGGGTCTGTGGAGATGCCATGACTCGTTCAAATGTAAGGAATCTTGGAAGCACCACCCCAGTCTGCACATTGCTCAGCCACGCACCCAGGAAATCAGGTGCTGCTCATCTCCAGCTGCTTTTCTGGAGGCGAACCTGACTGTGTCCTCATGTTGCAAGACAGGGATGAAGACCCATTATACCTCATTCCACACTAATCTTTTCCCATCATCGCAAAGATGTTGTCTGGAGAAGTGCCTGGTCAGCTTTGCTCAGGTATGCTGAGCAATGCAAGGGAAACCCACCAGTATCACTCCCTGGACCCCAATTGTGCTTTCCAGCTGCTCCAAGCTCTGTAGAACAAGGCAGGTGAGCACAGCTGGCTGGGCAGATTGGGTGCATTCAGCCACTCTCGGGGACAGAAAACACCCTTCAAGAGCCTCTTCAGCAGGACCTAACCCATGTCCTCCCCAGGGGGCTTCCACCTTCCTATCCTCCACACCACGCTGCGTGCTGGACAGAGGCCCACGCACACAGCTGCACTTCCAGCAGAGTCAAGCTGGGAGCCACTGGTTGCTCTCCAAGAGCTCCGCGGGAAGGAGCCTGACTCGGCTCCAGGACCAGCCCCTGCTGGCATCAGCGCGGGCTCCTGGGGAGCAGCCAGGTGCTCTCAGCAAAACGGAGAGCCCCTTGGCGACTCCCCAAGTCTTCTACCAGTCAAGGGCTGTTCCTCCCCTCACTGTCCCCAAGGGGCTGCTCCCCAGCCTCCTAGCTACCGTCTTGCTGCTGGAGCGACTGAACATGAAACACAAGCCTGGCTGGGTGATAGCCAGGGGGAACAGAGCATGCCAGCTCACTGCTTGAGCCTCCTCACCTCTGCTCAGAGTGGCCCCGCTCTCCCTGTAGTCTTCGATCTCAGCATCCTTCTGGCGTAGCAGAGAGGTCAGCTCTTGCACCTGGTGCTGCAACGCCAGGCTCATCCGTATCAGGGGACGCACAAGGTGACGGCACACCTAGGACAGTCCTAAGATGTGAGCAAGGAGAAGCGAGCCAGAACGTTGCAGGACAAATCTGTCCACCCATCCTCGCCACTTCACAGCTGGGGGCTGCAGTGTGAGAGGGAGCCCAGCGGGGACAGGGTGCGGCGGCCATCCTCTTTATGCCACCCGGGGCGCTGCAGGAGGCGGAGAGCCCACTCTGCCCCCAGCCCTCAGTGGGCCCACCCAGACCCTCCCCACGGATCTGTGCACCTCTACACGGGAAAACGGGCCAAACTAGATGAAAAACCAAAAGGATCTCAGACGTCCAAGCACAGCTGGAGACCAGAAGCAGGAGGGATTCCCCCCGCCCATGGCTCACACGGGCTGCAGCTCCCCACGATAGAGCCCCGGGCACACAAGCCATCAGCCCGGCCACGCCGCCGAGCGCAGGGAAAAAGCTCCACACCTCCTCCGGACTCGGGGCTGGCAGCGAGGCCGGGCCCACGAGCCTTAGAGCGAGCGCCGGGCGCCCTCTGGTGCGCGCAGAGCCGCAGGGCGGCTCAGGCTTCACGGCCCGTCCGCACCAGCGGCCCCGCACCGCCCCGACGGGGGTCCGCCTCACCGTCGCCACGGGAGCGGGGCGGCAGCGGAAGTCCCAGTAGAAGGGCAGCCCCGAGAGCTCGCTCCTCACGCGCAGGCTGAGTCCGCCGGCCGGGCGCTGGCAGGAGAAGGACGTGGCTGCGTGCGGCTGCCCTGCCAGCACGGGGCTCAGCAGGCCGTGCAGGCGCTGCAGGACGGAGGACACGTGGGCCGTCAGCCGCTTGTTCAGCTCCTGGGGAAAGGCAAGGGTGGGCCGTCAGGGGGTCGGCTCCAGGTAGCCCTGCTCAGCCCTGGGGTTGGGGCCGAGGGCCTCCAGAGGTCCCTTCCACCTCAGGCAGTGTTTCTGGGAGCAAAACCAGCAGGAAGCCCAGCGCACGGTGAGACAGATCTCTTCTGTGCGTCCCAGTGCTGGGAAAAGCCACACCTGGCCCGTGAATCCCAGCACCACGATGTTCCCACCCCTGCCTACCCAGGAAGCGGGGGGCACAACGGCAGCAGGACTGCTAATGTGGCTGTGTGTGCCCCAGCCTTGCCGTTGCACCCCGTCAGCTGTTGTGTCACCCAGTAGTTTGTGCTGGGACATCAGCTGGCACGAGGAGGATCAGAGGTCTCTGGACTCTCCAGACACTCACCTTGGACCTTTGCCCCACGGCCTCCGTGTCGGCACTCTCGTACCAGACGCCACTGGGGTCGGAGATCAGCAGCGTGTAGCCTGTATCCCCGAAGCAAGCTTTGGCAATAAAGGTGGACTCACCAAAGCAAACAGAAGCCCAAGGCTGGGTCAGGAGCCTGCTCTCCAGCTCCTCGGAGCACTCCATCTGCAAGAGAGCAAACAGGTCTCTGCTTCATCCCCAGCCCATCAAGGCTCTGTGGGACAACCTCACAGAGACCCTCGGTCCCCCACAGCCGCTCCATGCTGCCCGGGGTGAGGATGCTCAGGCAGCTCCACGTTCCCCTGCATGGGCGCACAGCTCCGCTGGGACCGGCACAGAGCAGGTCCCAGCCCGGCTCAGCACAGGCACCTCTGCCCACCAGGCAGGTGCCCAGGTGCCTTTCCCAGCAGGACGGGGCTCCGCGGGTACAATTACCCAAGGAGCAGAGCAGTGGGCAGACGGCTTTGCAGCAGCCAGGCCGGAGATGAGGACCAGACTACAGCTCCCAGCATGCTGTGCTCTTCCGTGCCGCGCAAGGAACGGGTGCACACTGGGATGTGCAGTGCCACACGTCACCAGCACGGGAAAACAACTTGATGCAAGTGTTTGGGATGCGGGGAAGCCTTGCCTGCGTCACTGCTGGCAGATGGGATATGGCAGCCTGGGTCTCACTGCTCACCCCAGCTACTGTGGGGTTTTCCCTAGGGTTGACGCTGCTCCTCTGGGGTGCTCTGGGGCACAGCAAGGTTGCAGGTCCCCACGACCTCCCCACCCAGGAGCTAGGTTCAAGGTGCAGTGCACAGGGGGAGCAGACCCAGAAGGTTTGCATGGCTAAAATATGGCCTTGAGCTGCAGAAGAGTTTGGGGTGCGTGGCCAAATTAGGTACAGGGAGAGCTGCAGTGCAAGAGTTCGGGGGGCAGGACCCAGCTGGGATGCAGGGTGCTGCCTGAGTGAGCCCCTGCTCTCCGTGCACTCTGCATGCACATGAGACAGCAGAATGTCTGGTGCTTGGGAAGCTGCAGCCACACTCTCTTCCCTCCCTGCAGCCACCTTTGGGTGCTCCTGAGTATCACGGTGCCCCTTGGGACCAAACTAGGGGAAACCACAACCTGGCACTGTACCCCAGCCTGGTGATAACATGCTGGTAGTCCGGCTCCCTTGTCCTCCCAGCCCGAGACCTTCTGTCCTTGTACCCTGGTTTGCTGTACACTGTAACTGCAGGGATCCTTCCCCACCTGGGCTGTCACAAGGCAGTTCAAACTGGTGGAGGCAGCACTGGGAGTGAGGGCCATGCTCCTGGACTCTGATCTGTGAATGCTGCAACTGAAGCACAGCTGATGCAGACCTCACTGCAGCTAGTGTAACCGGGCAGCCCCTCAGAGGGTCCCTGTGCCTTTCTGCTGCCACGGGAGATGAACAGCACAACACTTATCCACCATATGAAGCCCAGCACTCTGGCACTGCCAGACAAGGGACAATATCTCAGTTCTGGGCATCGTTTCCTGCCACTATACATTGCCAGTAGGGAAAGGTTGGTAGCTACAGCTCTTTTGGGCTGCCCAAAGCATTGAGCCCTGCCCCAGCAGGTGGGAGGTGATAGCACCCAAGGGGTGAAGATGGGGTTTAGGGGCACCCTCCGCAAAGCAATACGGTTGTGCCCTCTGCAGGCACAGTCACAGACTGGTATCTCCCAGACAAATCCTGTCCAGAAAGGAAACCCCAAGGACAAAGGTGGTTGAAAGTTTTTATTAGCTCCTTTCCAAAGCAGGGAAACAAGGTCCACAGTGAGCATGAAAGAGCAGGTCCCTCCTGCCCATGAAGGTTTGAGAAACAAGGAGAGGCTTATGAGCTGCCTTGGAGGGACGGTTCACGTCCCCCACGAGGTGTTCCCACCTGTTCAGGCCCCCGTGTGCCACGCGAGCATCTCTGCTTGGCTTGGCCGCCTGTCTGCCTGCATCTCCCCAGTGCCAGGCTTCAGGAGCAGGTGTGTCCCTTCCCCTGCAGCAGCCATCCCCTCCTCAGCTACACGGCCACCATCCTCCTCCTCCTCCTCCTTTTCATCTTCACTTCCCGGGCAGAGGAAGCAGCAGGGGAAGGCTTTGCAGGAAGAGGGCAGCAGCCTCCTCAGCCTGGCGGGGAGCCCATACACAGGGCTGGCTTTGCTCCCCTCCCTCCAGGGCTGTCCAGAACTGGTCCCAGGTTTCTTCTGCACCCTGTCAGCAAGCATCCCTCTCTCCTCCAGAGTGCCTGCAACCAGAGCGATGGGAGCACTAGCCCCCTGCACTCCACAGCCAGGTCCAGAGAGCAGGGGCTCACAGGGTCACACTGCAGCACCCAAAGCATCCCCTTACCTGAGACTGTGTTCTCCAGAAAGAAGGACAAGAAGCCAGTTAAAAAGACAGGCATCACGAGCAGGGAGAGGAAGAGGAGGTCTAATGGAACCCAGCCTGGAGTGACAGGACCAGACCTGAGATGCCTCAAGCCGGCAGCAGGGAAGGGGCAGAAGCTGCCATAAGACCAGCCTCCCATGACAGGGGCGACAGGTAGCTGCCATGCCGTGGAGCTGAGGTTTTGCCATCCCCACAGAGCATCCCTGCTACCTGTGACCAGGCGAGCTGGAGCCACGCTGAGCCACCGTGGCACCAGCAGTGCCATGAACATGGTGAAGCCGACGATGAAGATGTTCCTCCCAGAGTCAATGTCCGCATACTGGAAGTACGAGATCCCCGTGCCCACGGCCACAGCATAGGTGACGCAGAGCACACCACCTGCATGGGGCAAGAGTCTTGCAGGATGTGGGCACACATCACTGCTTTGCAGCACAGGGGGAGGAGAAGACACCTACCATGAACTGCCAGAGGGATGTGAGCAAAGAGCCCCACCAGCCTTGGGGACATGCCCAGCACCACACACACCAATGCATTGAGCTGCACCGAGAGACGAGAGCCATCCTAGCATCAAGGAGGAAGGGGGAGAATGAGGAGCACCACCCTGCCACGCAGACCTGTCATTCAGCCCCTTGTTTCCAGCAGCCAGAGCCCAGTACCACAGCAGTAGGTTCCCCACACCCTCCATGCTCCCACCCTCACCACTCTCCCCCCCAGCTGTACCTGCGTGAGGCCACCGGCACAGGCATTGGCGATGCTGGCAGCTGTGCCCCCTGCAGAACCCAGCAGCCCTGCCAGCAGGCTGCCCAGCCCTTCGATGCACAGCCCTCGGTTGCAGGTGTAGGGGTGCAGCTGGGGGTCTCGCAGCAGCCTCCCGCAGAGCACATAGCAGCCCACAGAGTTAATGCTGCAGCCGAAGGCCATAGCGATACCCACCGCCAGCGCCCGGGGTGTGAGTAGTGGCCACTCACCTGCAGTGGAGGAGAGGGGACAAGTGACATTGCCAAGGGATGACAGCCACACCCAGTCCTGCAACCCCACCTGCATAGGGCAGTTGAAGCCATGGGGCATGAAGGGTGCTGTTGACCGAGGAAAGCTGTGCTGTTGCCAGGTCTGGCAAGTCCCAGGAGACATGGAAGTGGTGGATGATGGAACAGATGGTGCAGACAACGGCAAATGGAAGGAGAACCTGTAAGGTAGAACAAACCTGAGGAGAGGTCCTCCTGCCTTGCTCTCTTTGGCCATAATCTTGCTTATTGTGCCACCACCCCATCACTTCTCCCAGGGAGCTGTGCCACATCTCCCCGTAGCCCATAAGGAGCACCCCAGGCTCTGCTACCCCAAGCACCCTCTTGCACAGGTCTCCCATGCTCCCATGGCCCCCGATGCTGCCCCACAACTCACCTGCTACTTCTGCCCCCAGCAGCCAGCTCCACCCCAGGACCACCAAGTTCCCCTTAACCCTACCAGGACCCCGAAGGAGCCCACATGCAGCACGCAGATCAGTGTGTGAGCAGTGGTACCGAGAGAGTGCGCAAGGTGGGAACAGACGGCTCCATGGAGACCCCTGGGACATAGGGCCAGGCACAGAAGGGCAGGCGACAGGATCCCAGGTGCTGGGAGAAGGTGATGGTGAGGAGCATGAGCCTGGGAAGAGGCACGGGTCACCATGCAGCATCACGGGTACGGGGCCCCAAACATGTGCCTTGCACCATGGGGACGCCTCTTTCCTGTCCCTATGGCAGGGAAGCACACAGGGCTGCACGCCAGCTCGACTCCCAGGCTGACGTACAGCAGCGCTACCCCCCAGTTGGCAGAGCAGAAGAAAGCAGCCTCCTTGTAGGCAGACAGCCCGATGATAGAGAGGCTGGGGGCCAGGACCATGGGCCCACAACGCTGCACTGCCCAGCCGCACACACCCACTGCTCCCAGCGCCAGCTGGACCAGCCCAGAGATCAGCACGGCCCCAGACACCTGCGGGGGAAAGAATGGAATACACAGAGAACATCCCAATTCCTCCCAGTCACCCCCAAATGAACACCTGTTCTCTGTGCTCCAGTCCTGTGCTCACCCAGGCCCAGGGGAATCCATGTGCACCATCATCCTCCCTACCTCTGCATACCTCCTTGTGCCCCCCCTACTCATAGCAATCCCCTGGAGAGCTATGGCAGAGATGGGACAGGGGCTGAGGGGGCACAGGTAGCAACAGGAGCACAGGAGGAGGACCCACCTCTTGCAGCGAGATGGTTCTGCTCTCTGTGATGGTGCAGTGTAGTTCAGGGCACATGGTGGCCACAGCCATACCTGGAAGGGAATTTCAGAAGGATGCGAGACTCAAGGGCACTGAGATCCCACCCAGGGTCAAGCTTGCAGAACTTCAGGTCCAAGGGCATGCAGCGTGGGACTGCTGGTTGGAGAAGGGCACAGCAAGCACATCCCAGAAAGCACTGCCCCTGGCTCTGGGCATGATAGAAGCCACAAATCATGCATTTGCGGGCCCAGGCACATTGTCTTTGTAACCAGAGGTGAGCAGGGTGCTGTGTACCACCACGGGAGGAGCCAGCAGGACCTTTTACTATCCCTCACCCCTACCCAGATGCACTGGCATGACCAAGGACCCCACTGGATACAGGCAAGAGGTTCCATGGCTGTGCTCACCATTCCCATCTTCACTGACATCAAGCGACAGATGGGAGCTCAGCACCAAGGCAGGGACCAGGTACTCGAATGATGGGATTTGGACCAGTGGCAGCCTGGGGAGGGGGACAGCAAGGGCAGGTTAGGGAGGAAAAGGGGGGCCTTGGGATCTCCCAAAACACTGGGAGCTGCAGGAGTGAGGGGTAGGAAAGGGAAGATGTGGGAACCCCATATACCAAATGGGCCTTAGCACATCCTGAGTGACAGCACTTGGCAAAGCCTCTGGATACACCCCCAAAAGCACATGCCCAGCCCCCACAACAGTGTTGGCCATCATAGTACACAGGTGGAGAGCAGCTGTGCATGATGCTGGAGCAAGGCAGCCAGGAGCTGCAAAGCACAGCAGTGTGCTGGAGGGAGAAGTGAGAGGAGGATTCAGCAGCGGCAGGGAGGGGATAGTCTGTGCCATGATGTAGGGCAAGGGGTCATTTTGGAAAACCCAGCCCTTGCGCCCCTTCCCACCTCCATCCAAATGTATCCAAACCCAGGCTCAGAGGGTGCAGGAGTCATGCCCTGGCCCAGCATCACTCCCTTTGCTCACCGACTTCCCAGGGTGGTCTGCAACAACGTGGAGATGCCACATGCAAAGAGGCTGCGTGCCAGCAGCACACTGGTAGCTGGGGTGTGAAGCTGCTCCTCAGACAGGGCAGGTAGCAGTAATAGGTGGAAAATGCAGAGCAGGGAAGCCTGCACGGCAAGATGCTGCACAGGGGAAAGGGCACACGGTCATGACATCCCATAGCACCCAGTGCCACTGCGCCCATGCCCAACACCTTGCGTGGGTGCAGCACTACTCCTGCTGTCCCCTCTTTCCAGCACACCCTGGCCAGAGCTACAGGGATGTCTGCCATAGCAGGATGCAGCCTCTTCCTGCCTCTGACAAGGATCCCAGCCCTCTCCCATCACCCTATCTCACTGCAGTTCCTTCTTACCTGCAGGGCTAAGCAGCAGCTCAGCATCCAGGAACACATCTTTGGCCAGGAGCAGGATGTGAGTGCAGGGCTCCCAGCACCAGTCACTGGATGGCGGCCCCCATTCATGCTGCTGCCTCCCCTCATTGCCACCCAGTTTGCAGGGCAGGGTCTCACTCCCCACCCCCCCCCAAAGGAATCCACGCAGTCCCTACAGGGCTGAACTTCCACCTTCTGCAGAAGCTGCCCTAGGGTTAGCCATTAACCTGAGTTGGTGAGTAACCTGCCCTTACAGCTAGGAATGCAAGTGTCACTATGGGATGTCACCATGAGGGCCAGGTGACAACCACCCCTGGCTAGGTACATTGCCACAGTACCAACTGCCTGTAGCTGGGTCTCACTCAGGCCCATGCATCCACCCCTGCTTCTTTTAGTACACAGAGCAGGGACTGTGCCAGAGCTCAGATGACACCTTTCTACAAATGCTTGAAGCATCCCCACTCGGAGCATCCCCAAAGTGCAGCCTGGCTCTCCTGGTCCAGCCCCTCCTTGCCATCAGGCTCCAGAGAGCCCATTAACACTTGCACAGGTGCCCCCAGGTCCTGACATTCCCATCCATGGACACTGTGCCCATGCCACGGATGTCTCTGATGCAGGACTACCACATACCCAATGCTGGTAGGAGTCTTGGTGCTGAATCCTGCAACCTGGACAAGGATGGCAGGGATAAGAGCTGCTGCTGTGGGTGGGAAACTTCCCAAGGCACCACAGGCAGGGAATGCCCATGTTTTGTCACAGGGCAGTGACCACAACTGTGACTGTGCAAAGCCCTTGCTGCTCAAAGCTCACTCATTAACTGGACAGACTACGAGGAGCAAAGAGTAGTGGAGGTCATGCATTCCCTACATTCTCCATGTATGGGGAATATCCACTGTCCCTGCCTTTCCCTGGCACCAGCCCCAAGGTCATTCCTGTCCCCCACCACTCCAGAGCCTGGTCCCTCTCAAGCCCTACAGGACAGGGCTTAGTGCTCCTGGGCTCATTGCTGGCACCTAGAATCTGCCTTACACCCTGATTCAGAGAGCAACCTACGCCTGGTCTAACTGCAAACACACATTAACACAGCTGCATGTGGGTATGCTTTCTCTCAGCATGGAGTGGCTCAGCAGGTGACAGCAGGTGCACAGCAAGAACTACTTTTATTGGAAGAGAGTCGCATCTACAAAAGAGTGAAAAAACAGGTGTAAAATCCACAGTAAAAAGAAGGGGCACAATGAGCAGAGCTGGTCAGCAAGACAAGGTGCCATCTCCCTGCCCCATGGAGCAGTCAGGCACCGCTGCTCACAACTGCAGGCAGATGGGATTCAAGCTGGGGTTCAGGAATACCCCACCTCCCAAGTGCCTAAGTCAGGCAGGATAAGGAAGCTAAACACTCACCACTTCACCTACAAATCCAGCAGGGTACATCCTTTCCCCGGGGCACAGCCACATAAGGGTTCCCTCTTGGTGCAACCATAGTACCTCCCGAGGAATGGTGTGGTATTCCACTGGGAACAGCTGCTAAGGCCAGCCAGGTCAGGCTGCTCACTCCCCACTTCTCCTACCTCCTCTCCCAGGCACCCCATCTCCTACAAAAGCATTCTGCACCCTCAGTGGGGTCACTGCCCCAAACCCTGCAAACACTGCCCCAGCATCCTACATGCCACATACCACTTCTGCCCAGCATCACCAAAGGCCACTCATCTGCTGCTGGAAGTGGTACAACACTCCCCCTTTGGCCTAGTATCCCAAACAAACAACACCCCACTTCTACTCTCCAACTAGCCAACCATGCCCTATCCTGTCCCAGCAGCCCTAATGGTCTACAGCACCCAAAGTGAAGAACACCCCTGCCCTGGGTGGGTGGGGAACACAAATGCTGGTTTGGAAATAATGCAAGGTCATAAGCCCTGCGCTGCCCCAGGGATCAGAGGTCCCAGAAGTGCAAGGAAGTGAGTTGTGCCACACCAGGAGGGAAGGGGAAAGGTGCTGTCCTCTGCTCCTAGCTGGGAAAAATAAAGTTCTTGATTCTGCCAAGATCCAGGGCTGCGTGCAAGAAGCACTGCCTCAGCCCCAGGGGGTCTAGCCAGTCCTTGTGGTTGGGGGTGGCATCCCACGTGGGCCTGGCAGCAGCTGAGCAGGCGTGGCAGTGGAGCGCCGGGGGGGCCAGGAGCACGGCAAGTCCAAAGGGGCCAGGCTGGTTGGGCGCTGCAACAGGGGCAGTTCGGTTTGACCTCTCACAGGCAGTGGGCACTTTCCGAAGGGGGGCTTGCGGAGGGCTCTTGTGCAGGGCTATGTCAGGTGCCTTTACATAGGACAGAGCTGTCATCACACTGCCCCACAGGTAGAGCGCAGTCGCTGTGACACCCCCACGACGCGGCTCCTCAGCTGTCTCGTTCTCCCCTAAGCAATGAGGGCTGCTGGGTGGGGAAACATCAGGCAATTTGGGCTGAGGCTGCTCAGGAGCCAGGGCTGGCTGGGGACCCAGCTGGCAGCCACTCTCCACAGGGATTAGCTCAGGACGGAGGGCTGTAATGCTGGTGCTCCTCATGCACACAGCCCGGTGCACAACGGCGATGGAGGTGAAGACAGCTGCAAAGCCGGTCAGGTACACCACACCCAGGAGGCAGGCCAGCTGCAGAGAAGCAGATGGTTAGCTCAGACCACTGGCACACTCCTTGTGGCTGACCACATCCCACACTCCCCAACACATTAACCCAACAGCCATGATGGAAAAGGGCTCCACCAGCACAGAGCTGGAGGCCAGGGAGCAGGCAGCCACACTCCTAACAGCAAGTAGCAAACAGCCCATGCAAAGGAGGGACTGAATGCCCTGGCTAAAACCTAACAGTTCCTTTTTGAATGCCCAGCTAGCACCCACCTCCCTCCATCTGCCATCAGCATGCCCTTGTGCCCAGGCACCTGTGGTTCAACACAGCACACAGATTAGCTCAACACTAGGCTGCAGTGCCTCAGGCAGGACAGCTGCAAATCCGCATGTTTCAGCTTCTGAGAGCTTCCCTTTAAAGCAGAGAATAAGGCTAGCAGAAGTTCACAGTGGAAAAGAAGGTCCTACTCTAAACTCACGGCCTGCTGGGCCCTATGTTCTTGCAAGCAGCTGCTCTTCCATGCCCGTACCTTCACCACTTGCTGGTAGAACTGGCCCAGTGCTTGCTGCCACATGGACTGCTCCATGAGGACACACAGATCCGTGTAGGTGAACCAGCCGCGCCACATGCCCTGCTTCTCTGCCACACTGCGGAGAAACGAGAAGGGTGTCTGTGACATGGACCTTTCTCACTCCTACAGAAGACCCCACTCGAGGCACCATAGCTGTGGAACGGAGCTGCAGAGCCTACAAAGGGCCCACGGACACCCAAGCTCTTATTTCAAAGCAGCAGAGATAGCTCCAAGCAGTGGGAAAGACAGGGCTGCAGGAGGGATGAAAAGCCCCCCCACACACACTTACCGCCCTTCCAGCCAGCTCAGCACTTCAAACAGCTCCCGGGGGTCTGTGTAGAGACTCCAGTCCTGCAGGGACACCAGTGACAGGTCAACACAGTCCAGTCCAACCATGCCAACCAGCACCTGTACACATCCCTATCTATTCCCTCATGGGGGTACATAAGGAAAAAGCAGAAATCCAGGCTTCACTTACAATGGCACTCAGGAAGTTCATCTCCAGCGTGTTCATGGTCTGGACATCCACTTTCCCTGCTGCTCCCCACTCGTCATTGAATACCTCTTCCTCCTCACCTTCATCATACAGATACTTACTTGCAACCATCTAAAAACAACATAAAGGACAGAATTTCAGCCCCCTCCAGACCTCCTTTCAACTCAGCAACCCTCTAGCACACACTGCTCACCATGGAGATCAAGAAGAGGTCTGAAGATGAGATCTGCTGGAGATATTCAGGGTTCCGGTGCCGGAGTCTCTCAATATAAACTAGTGCCAGCATCATGGAGCAGGGTGAGATACAAGCTTCCCTGTGGGAATGACACAGAAGCCATCCCAAAGGTTACGTGCATATCATCATAGCAGGGGGCCCAGCAAACAGTTATGCACTTGGCTGCAACACAATCCAGCCTTGCCTGCTCTGTGACACTGTGCTGAGCTGCAGCAAGAGAAAGCATAGGGGATAAATGGTGGAGAGCAGAAAGCCCTTGTTCCTATTTCTGGGTACAGACAGTTCTCCAAAGAGCACCGCTGCCTGTAGCCAGGCATGCTGCAAGGGCTTGAGCCAAGGTTCAGACCTGTCTGCACAACGAGCATTTCTCAGCTGCTGATCCAAGCCAGTAGAGTCCCATCAACAAGAGCATCTCTGCATCCCACAGAGCAGGACCAACCAGACACCATGCCTGCTTGGCCTTGCCACTTGTCCTCAGCTCCTTTTTGACACTAAACAGTGTCTAATCACAATGTCAGTGCTGGCCCGGGTGACAGAAGTGAGTCACAGGTGAGACCAGAGCTCTCAGTTTTGACGTGGGACATGCAGGACAGGTTTTGTTTCTTACCGAGACACATGAGACACATATTTCTTCTGCAGTCTGCGGATAGGGCTGGGAGCCACTTTCTGCAGCAACTCCACAGCAATATCTAGGACAGAGAAATAACAAAAAGGGTGAGCCCTATGTGGCACAGTCCATCCCCACCTTTTCCCCTACAAGACCACTGAGTCTCATTTGCTCACAGCCCCTCGTTTCATTCAGACTAGGACAGGCTTTTCAGACGTCAGGGGCGAGGCATGCAAACAAGCACGCAGAAGAGTACCAGACCAAAGCAGGAAGAGCATGTGTGTATCCAACACACAGCAGCAGTGCCAGATCCTGATTAGCACGTCTGCATCATGGGAAGTTACCTGCAACCAGCTGCACAGAGAGGCTAACACCCTGCCTCACCCCACAGGGCTTCAGACAGTCCCTTCTGATTGCACTTTATGAGGTTTTGGGGGCCTGATATTGACACCAGCTGTTGCCCTACTCCTCCAGAGCTGATCAATGCTGACCCAGCTTCCTCCCCACGTCAGTGTACCCAGGACGATGATGGACAGTGTGTTCATTTGAGTGTACAGGGATGAGCAGAGCATGGAAGTAGCACTATGGTGTAACCACACACCCAGCTGCCTCTGGTCACGAAGTCCTAGCTGTGTCAGAGCTCACTTCAGTCAGGAGAGCATGGTTTAGGCACATCTCATTTCCTGCCTGGCTTCGTATGTACCAATTATCAAAACTGAAGCCCACAACAGCCAACAGGCTCCAACAGGAGCTCACTGCCAGCTCCCCATGAGCAGCCAGGACAGACAACTCCTGTCAAAGATCACAGAGGATAGGTGAGCAGCTGCATCACTGCATGCGTTTCTCATCTCAGCCCATCACGCTCACTGGTGTGGAACTCTGCGTGACTTTCCCTCACTGTAACTCCTCCACCCAGCCCTTTTCAGCCTGTTAGCTGACACGCCTCAGTACCCCAGCACTGCAAAGACCAGAGACTGATTGCTGTTGGCATACGGCATCAGAAGCTCCCATCTTGCTTCTTGATATGATAGGACCCTAACAGCATAACAGTCTGGTGCTTGCTAAAAAGCGTTTACTGCAGGCAACTCCAGCTCCATTTTGCTGCTGAGTTCTCAGCTGACAGAGTTGAGAACAGAGCTCCTTCCAGCAGCCTCGCATTTCCAGTCCCCAAGGGAAGCACTACCAAGCAAACTCTTCCCTCTCTTTTCTGCATTTCTCTAGCAGCTACAAGAAGGGCTGCAGTCCCAGAGGAATTATTTGCCTAGCAGCAATCACCAAGTTCAGAAACACATGACTAAAAGGGCTCTTTCCCAGGTCATTCCAGCCAGACCACTACTGGGATCCACAGCCAACCAGATACAGCTCCAATCATCAATGTCAGCAGTTCACAGCCTCTTAATGCTGCTGTTGCTCTATACCTTGCTCAGCTATCCTTGTGACAGATTGGACTGAAACCCCTGCCTCTCTTTACCACCAGATCAGCAGCAGCAGAGCCCCAAGGGATGGAAAGCACACCAGGCCCCACAAGCTTTGTTCCAACAGGAAACCTAATTCTTCAGCCCACAAGTCCAAACCACAACAATGTGTGCTACCCCAAGGAACAGCTAATCACTGCCATCACCCCACAGCCATGCTAGGAGTGGTTACAGTTTTTCTGTTCTAGAAGGAGCAAGTTCACTCTACCTCTTCCCTCACCCAGCCCCACAGTGCCTTCCACAACTGCTCTCTAGTGCTGAAGACCTTTTCTAGCTCATTCTGCTCCTCTAGACGTTCCCCGTAACTGTCTCATTCTCATTTCAAGAGTAGCACTCCATGCAGCAACAGCACAGATGCAATAGCCCTAAAATGTTTTCCTGACAGCAGCTGGCAAAGAACAGCTGTAAGAGCAGACAAGCCTGAAGTGATACTCCCTGCATGTCTTCCCCACCCCCAGCAGCTGGAACTTAGACATTTCCTCACTGAATGGCAGTCTTTAGAGTTAACAATCCTCAACACAGCCTTCTTCCATAAATGTGCCCCTTGAACATTCAACACTGGCAGGGTACTGTGGAATAGCCCCATCCTGCACAGGGCGTGAAAACAACCCGAGCAGAGCCTCACACCCTTGAGCATTGCCCATGCCAGGCAGTGACCGCCCTATTGGCCTCAACTGCCACACCATGACCCAACAACTCCATCCTTGGGGGAATTCCATACATGGCCTCTGTGGGACTTCAGACTGCTTCCCTCAAAATCATCACAAGAGCTTGGAACACAAGCACACCTCGTCACCCACTCCATGCCTCCTGCAAACTGCATGAGCATATAGCTAACAGAAACAACAACACAGCTGTGCTATGAAGGCACACTAGCTAACAACTACTAGCCCTTGACAGCTCCTCTTCTTCGTCACCTGCACCTCAATGCAGCAGCACCCTTCCACTCCCGAGCGGTGTTGAACCAACAGGAAAAAACACACACATAAGCGAGTACTTATCCCCTTGGTGTTCACAACTAAGCTTAGTGAGCACAAGAACTTGTTCAAGTCACCTCCTATAAGGGGAAAGGACACAGCTCTCACTGCAATTTACAAGCAACCCAAAGGACTCCGTGCAGCAGCAAGGTGCCAAAAACACAACAGCAGGCCAGACAGAGTAATAAACACAGAGCAGAGATGTGAGGCCCTGGCAGCCTGCCTGCAGCACAGAGAGGAGGCCAGGCAGGGAGGGATTTGGCGCTGGGGGAAGCAGCTGCCGTGCTGGTGCTGGCCCTTGGGTTGCTTCCAACCGTCCTGACTCAGCACTCCCGGCTGGGCACGCCAGTCACTTACCAGCCACAGGGCTCGAGAGGTTATCCAGGGTGCACTCCTTGTCCCAGCCATAGTAGAGCCGCTTCCGCACCCGCTCACTCAGCTGTTGGTGCCGGGGTAGGAACTGCGTACAGACGGGAAGAAGTTCAGAAAAGCCCCGACCGTGACAACGCTAGGCCTGCAGGCAGCGGGCCGTACCCCAGGCAGCTCAGGTGCGCCAGGAGAGCAGCCGAGGGAGCTCCTGAGGGCCAGGAGGGAACGGGAAACTCCCCAAGAGCACCGGGGGTGGCGGAGATCGGACCCGGGGCGCCGCAGTAGAGCCTCACCGTAAACTCCTGGAAGCCGCTGAGGGAGAAGGTGCCCTCCTCATCCAGCAGGAACCCGTTCAGGTCCATGCCGAGCGGCTGCCCCGAGAGCGGGGACAAGGGGCCGGCGAAGAGAGGGCCGGGTGGCCTCGGGAGTACCTCAAGGCCGAGGCTCGGCAGGGGCCGCGAGAGGAAGAGCCGCACCCCGCTCCGCCCGCCGCCTTCTTCCGCTTCCGGCACGCCGCCCGCGCGTGCGTAGAGCGGGACGCCGCCTGTGAGCTCACTGCGCGAGCGCGGCATCCCCCTCCCCGACCTTCTCCGCCGAGGGGCGGGCCGCGCATGCGCACGGCGCCAGCGGCCGCCGGTCCCCGTCAGGCGGTGCCGCCCGGCCGGGCCGCTGCAGCGCCGCTAACGCTACCGGCGACGGCGGCGGCGACAGCGCCCCCCTCCGCCCCGCCCGCGCGCAGCCATGGCCACGACCGCCCGCGCCGAGGAGGCGGCGGCGGCGGCTGCGGCGGCCGAGGAGGAGGAGGAGGAAGCGGCGGCCGCGGCGGCGGAGAGGTTGGCGTTGGCGCTGCGGCAGCGGCTGCGGGGCTGGGAGGCGGCGCTGGCGACGGCGCAGCGGCTGCTGGTGTGGGAGAGGCCGCTGCACAGCCTGGTGACCGCCGCCGCGCTCGGCGGGGCGCTCTGGTGAGCGACGGGGCATCGCCGGGGGGGGAGGGGGATGACGTGCGGGGCTGCGGAGCTGCCGTCCCGTGAGAGGGGATGAAGGCCGTGCCGGGCGGGTCGCTGCGGGCCTTGCCGATCGGGCGGGAGCCTTTCCCAGGCCCGCCGCTGTGGCAGAGCCTCTGGGAGCGCCCTGCCGGGCCCCGCCGCCGGTTGGCGTGCGGCACGGCGGGGAGCGGCCCTCCGTAGCGGAGAGGGAGCGGAGAGCGCGTTTCCCCGGCACTGTTTTATGGCGTGATTCCTCTGAGCCGCGGGGAAGCGCCGTCGGTGTTTCAGTTCTCCACCTGCAGGATCCCGGGGACTCGCACTGGTGCACGGAGCGCCGGCCCCGTTTTACAACCGGAGGAGGAGCTCGGGGCGATGGCGGGCGGCTGTTTGCCCGGCGCCATTTGACAGCGTGCCGGGGGCGGGGGTGGGTGCCCGGGGTGGGTGCCTGCAGCGCACCGCGTTGGCCTGTAGCAGTCGGATGCGTCTGCTCTGCCCGGCGCTGAGCTACCTCTACCCATCCGGAGCCATAGCTTAGCACCTCACTCCCCAGCTCATGATTTCTCGTTTGATTTCTAGGTTGTTTTCCTCCACCTCCCTGAGACCCCTCTTTCTCCTCAGCATGTCTCTCCTTGGCATCCTCTTGCTGGAGAGATGGAAGCCCAGGTTCCTGTTTGACTTCCCAGGTATGTGATGGGTAGTGCTGGAGCTAATGGTACAGTTCCAGCGGCCACAGTTCTGGCTTCGCCAGGGGTTGTGTCAGCCCTGTTCCAAGTGTAAGTGCAGGCTTTGGCACTGCTGCCTCCTGCCTGCTTGTGTCTGGGTACCAGGAGGTACGCCGAGCAAGCCTTTGCAGCAAGCAGCATCCTTGAGAACTGACACAATTGCTCCCAGTGCTGAGGAATGCTGTGAGGAGTTCATGGGGAAGAGTGACTAAGGGTGCCCAAGCCAGCTCAGCAGGGAAGCTGGGGAGAGGGATGATGCAGTGTTTATGCTGCATTGTTTCTTTCCTTCAGGTCTTAATAAGAAGGGCTAATTCAGATCTGAGCTGGCAGAAATAAATGGGAGCTCGAATTGCATTGGTTTCAGTTAAATGTAGCATAGGCTTATACCCTAGAAGAGGCAGGGCAGAAAAGAGCCACCTCTCTGTGCAGCAGGTAGAGGGTGGGGAGCTGTGGCAGCAGGGACAGTTCACGTATTGTGTTCAGAGTAGCAGCTGGGCTGCAGCTAATCAGCAAGCCCCATCGCTTGGCTGAGCTATCCCGTTTATTGACGGGTCTTTGCCAACATCAGACACAAAAGCAACAAGGAGAACAGTCTCATAACGATGACAGGATGGAAGGCTGCTGTCTGCTTTGAGTGGCTCCTTCACCGGAAGGTATTTTTAAACAACTGTACCTAGACCTGCCTTCTGCATTCACTGCTGTGGTTCAAAGGCAGCTTGGGGCCCTCCTGCTGTAAGGAGGGTTTCTGAATGAAAGCCCCTCTATATACATGTTTGTAAGGTGCCCTTTATTTGACCTGCAAGGGTACCGACTTAAAGGGTGCTTTCACATAAGTCCTGATAAGATTAGATATGCTTTAGCCGTAGTCTCAAAACTGTTTGCTTTGTGTGGTTCAGGTAGCAAGGCAGCCAAACTGGACTGGCCAATTTAATTTCCTGTCTATTCGCATTGGTTTTTTTTAGGGAATAGTTTAAAGCCAACCCAAAACATCTCACTTGAAACACATCCAGAAACACCAAGGCTTGGTGTCCAATGCAGAATGGTGTTATTGAGGCAGATTGGGGGGGGGGGTGGAACCTCTCCAGAAAGTACCAGGCTTGTAAAAGTTACATTGTCACAGGGGAAATGGGAAATCCATACTGAAATCAATTTGTGTAATACGGAACAGTGAGGCATAGGAAAGAAAAACTACCCACAGCCCAGGAGTTTGGCTAATCCTGTGTCATCCATTCTGTACAGAGTCAGCTCTCATCCCACTGAACTCCTCCTCAGTGCTATTCCTCCCTGCATTCCACTCCTCTCTGGCTCTCTGATGCTTCCCAGCTGCTGAAAACCAGGAACAGTGCCACCTTTCTGGTATTCCTAGTTAGGTCGTGGCCCTGATTTTGATATGGACCACATTTCCTCAGCCTCTACAAGGAAGGAGCAGTGTTTTGTGTTCCTCAGAGGCCTCCTGTTGACTTGGCACTGCTGAATGCTTAGGGATTTCTTGCGTGGCTCTTGCTTCCTGCTGGAGCAGAGCTGTAGCTTTGTGGCTTTCCTCCTCAGTGCTTCCTGTAAGCCTTTCCAGGAGCTTTTGGAAGTAGGTCAGTACCACACCTTTACAAGTCAGTACGTATATACACAAACCTCTACTTGTGGCAGTTCTCCCTGTCTCAGGTGACGCTTATAGCATCATTTTTGAAGGAATGCTGAAGCCTCAACATATATTTTGCAGTTACTCACACGCTGTGATCAGGGACGCACTAATAGCACTAGGATGCACAACCTTTTTAGGCCCTATAATGTGATGGAAAGTACAGCAATAATAGCAGAGTGGCACAATCACATAGACTACAGCAAGCGAGAACAAACCCCAGTGCTGCAGCCTTAGAGACAGAAACAGAGAAAGAAAAACTGCTTACCTCTAGAAGACCTCCACAAAGCAGGAATCTCCAGTGAGACACTCTCACCTCCACCACCAACCCTTAAATGAGGTCTGGGAAGGGATGGATCCTGGCTCCACCCCTTCCAGTCACTCAGTGCTTTGCATGCACCTGAGCTCCCCTGGGTTGGCCCTGCCTTCCCACCAGGTGCTCAATCACTGCTTCAAGCCATGTAGCATTTCCACTACAGGCCCTGTCAGATGGGATAGCATATTTTTATCATGAGTGCAGGGATTTTCTTCATATGTAACTGCCGCCATGTGGGGTTCCATTTAAATGTTGTGTAAGGACTTGGGAAGCACCTTGATTTTCTCCTGAAATAGCTGTTGAGTAGCAGCATCTTTTTGTGGCATTGTTGATTAGCAGTGTGTTTTGGTCACAGGTTAATGTAGATGGACACTAGCAATAGCTGCGTTGGAGTCACAGAATCATAGAATTGTTCAGGTTGGAAAAGACCTTCAAGATCATCAAGTCCAACCTAACCTAACCATCCTACCCTAACTCTAACAACCCAACCTAACCATCCTACCCTAACTCTAACAATGCACCGCTAAATCATGTCCCTGAGCACCACATCCAGATGGATTTTAAACACATTCCAGGATGGTTGCAACTGAATGCTGGTATTCCTTAAAAAGGGCCCCTGCTTTCTAGCTAAAGTTTATACACAGATGAGGAATGCCTCTTGGGGAAGTGTTGAAAACCTGTAAGAGCCAAGGAATCCATCAGCAATAATTTGTCAGTACCAGCATGTAACCTAAACTCTTGTGTGGCTGCCTGCTCTCTTAGAAGAGTCTGCTGTATGTCAAGCAGTTTGTATTAATCCACTGTCGGGTGTGAAACGCTGACAGCAAGATTTCAGCTGATTATTGATGATGTGAGGCCAGATGGGTGTTCTTGCTGGCTTAATTGTACTGGGTTCTAGGCAGTATTGCAGCACAGGTTAGAGTTAAGCCTCACCTAAGCCAGCATGTCCTATCAGCAATGCTCTCTGGATTTAGTGTGGTTGCAGTGTTCCTCCAGCTGGTGTAAGGCTCTGGTGCATTGGGATGGACAGCAGGCAGACTGCACTACCACAGGAATCGAGATACTGTTGGTTTAAAGACAGCCATTGTTTTGCCAGAGAGCTTAAGTCACGTGGACACACTGCAGCCTGCTGAAGCGTTCTGCAGCTCTCAAAAGTCTCCGAAGCCTTCAGAAGCAGCTGAGGAGAAGTGTTTCATACCCTCTGCTGGCATGTTCTTGATGGCTTGGACAAAGACAGCCAGCTTGAGGGGTCTGGAGCTCCCATGCTCACTGGGCTCACTGTGTTGCTGGTGCATCTGTCCAGTGGAGTATGGCAGGCATCCCAGCGCCTCGTTTGGTAACTGTTACAGCCAGCAATCACAGAGGGGCTGATGCCAAATACATTTTTTTTGGTGCTTCATTGCAGATAAAAGATGATGCTTTGATAGAGCTGGATTTCTGCGAGCTGTGATTAAGCAGCTTTAGATGTCTGCTCACAGTAACAAAGTACAACAGCAGCAGTTGTGAAAGAGAAGCAGCTGCCCCCCAGGGGTACAACTGCATCCATAACACTGCTTTCTCACGCTGAGGTGATTGGCCTGAGTTCCTGCCTCCCCAACAGCCGCGCCAATGGGTTGTGGGCAGTCTGAGAGCAGTTGACTCCTCTTGTCAGGCCCGATTACTGGAAATCTGGGTCACGCTCTCAAAGAACTGCCTCCTCCCCTCTGCGGATGGCCTCCCGCTCCACTGCACTGGTGTGGTGCCTGCGGTGGTAGGAGGAGTCTGACATACTTGGCCCAGTGTCCCCTGCCTTGGGAGAGCAGTGACGAGGCTGCTTTCCATGGGGAAGTCACTCTTGGGCCTTGCATCTGGCTGATGGCTTCGAACCCTTTTTGCTCATTTAAGCACATTTCTAGCAAGTGGCTTGACCTTTGGGCATAAAATCTGTTCCATTATTTCAGTCCTGCTTATGGGGGTGACATGTGGTGTGCGAGACAATGTCTCAGCAATCTTCAGAACCTCTTGGACAGCCTGAACAGTTTGCTGTTGGCTAGGGCATAGACCTATGTGACCTCTGCCACTGAAGCACTGCTCCTGCCTTCAGCACTGTGTGAAGTCCCTGTTTGATTGTCACTGGGTTGGGTGCAGAGAGGAATGGCAGAAGCTTTGCCTTGTTTTTATCCAGGCTTAGCAGCGTAATTTTATCTGTGCCTTTCTGGCACAAAGTGCTGTCAGGAGGCATGAAAGAGCCCTAAAATTAGATAATTATGCATGAGACTGCTATTTAGTACTTAATTCCATAGGAAAGGGCAGAGACAGCACTAAGATCTCTGGCATTTGTACACAGCATCCTGCCAGGAGCTGTGGTCTGGTCTCATAGAGATGCAGCTCAGACCTGCTAGTGCCATGTTGAGTTCCAAGGGAGCAGCTGAAGCTTTGCCCATCTCAGTGACTGTGCTGGCAGTCCTGTGTGACAAGGGCTGGGCAGCTGTGATTGTCTTCGGGCTGCTTCCACGTCTCTTGGGGATGGTACTGTCCAGGCACGTGGGACTTCAGCCTTCACTGGAGCTTGCACAGTACAAACTCCAAGCCAGTGATTCCTGCTTGCTTGAGTGCACAGAGAAGTCCCTGGGGTGCATCCCTAGCTGAAGATGATACTTTTCCAGCTGTGCTCTATTTGGGTGGCAAAAATGTCAAGTTTTATTTTTCACTTGGCTGATTGTTCTCTGTTCTCTCTACAGCTCAGCCATCAGAGGAGCCAGGAGGGGACAGGTAAGCTCAGTAACGTGCTCCTTGGTGCAGGACAAGAGTGGGGATGCCTTCATTTATTGTGCTGATCTCACCTGCCCTCTTTGTTGTTTTCAGTAGACTGCATGGCTCCTGCTGTGAAACCTTGGTAGCAGTTTCTTGTGCACTGGCAGCTGTTTATCAGCTCAGGAGCCACAGTTTGAGACTGGGGAAAGTTAATGTTCTTGGAGCAGCAATAAAGCTCAGGTGCTTCTGATGTTAGGAACTCTCAGGTTTCTTCCCTGGGTACATCCTGGACTATTTTAAGAATAAGAGAGCAAGAAATCCCTGAGACTGACTTTTGCAGGGCCATATGTGCTGCCTGTGGCAGCGTAGCTGGCATTCCATGCTCAGCCGTGGTTATAGGTGTGAGCGCTGCGCTCTGCTGACCTGGGACTTGGTGCCAGAGAGGGCCACCTAACTGGTTCCACCTCCGGCGCTTCTGTCTGCGTGGCTTTGGGCAAACTGCTTTGCATCTTGGGCCTGTGGCATGGGAATGCTGTGACGTGTGTTTGCTGCTGCTGCTGCTTGGCTCAGCTGTCTCTTGGCTCTCTTCCTGCTTAAAAGAAAAAAATGTCTACAAATCAAGTGTCTGTTCCAGAGTTCAGTTGCAGATGCAGTCAGAATTGTCAAGCCTTTGGTAGGGACCTACACGTTCCTGTGCGCCTGTACCCCCAAACCAAGCAGACCATGTTCAAAGGTTGTCTTCTCACTCTTGTCTGTCTCTAGTGAGGGGGTGACTTCAGGGGCACAGCCTCACCTGCTCAGTGTCCCTGAGCTGTGCCACTGTCTGGCAGAGAGCTGGGTCACCTTCAGGCTGTACCTGCAGGAACTGCTACAGTACAAGAGGCAAAATCCTGCCAAGGTAAGCTGGAGATACCTACTCTTCCCTGCAGGGGCTTTTCTTTCCATTGCTAATGGCCTTAGGAGATGGAGGAATGTCAAATCAATGTTTTTACAATTGCTATCCCTGCTTAACACTTGCTGTTCCTTCCTTTCAGACTCTGCCCCGGGAAGCTTAAGTCATGAGTGACTGGCTTCTAGAGTTTGTAAACAGGACCTGAACTTACCGTCCTCTGTGAATAGCTAGCTTTACTTAGTTTTAATGCTTTGTGTGCAAAGGAAGCTCTAAGGTTGGTAGTAGGAGTGAAAAAGGGAGCCTACAGGCTCTGCCCCATTCATAGACTCTGTTCGAACCATTAAAGCTGATCCTGTCTATCTTGCAGTTTGTAGCTAGCTAAGCCTAAGTGCAGCAGTGTTCCCGAGGGTATGTCAAAAGCCGTGTTCTAATGGCTGTGACATTGTTTAGGAAAAGTTTGTAGGCAGGAGTTACCTCAGCACCACAAAGATAGGACAGACTGGCTGCTAGGGTCATTTCAGGCTTGCTGGGGTCCAGCGTGCCAAAAGGAGTGGGTTTTTGTCACTGCTGATTACTCTTCTGTTAAAACACTGTCCCAGCAGTAGGGGACTGGAACCACTGGAAACAAAACCCTTAGAGGGCTCTAGCTTTTCTAGGGCCCCTGTGTTACAAACAAAGCTCTTCATTGCTGGATGTAGTCAGCTTCTTAACGCACACCCTGGCTTGCAGGGTGCTTGTTCTCACCTCCCCTCATCCCCAGGAGAATTCAGGACAAACTATCAGGGCTACACCATTGTCCTTTCGCTTTCTCCAAAGGAGGAAGTGCCTGGCCTGGTGGGAGTGTGGGTTCTGCTGCTTTTGCCAGTTGGTTTATTGCAGAGCAGCGGCACATCATCTAGTGACTCTAACAGCTTTCAGTCTCTGTCAGGACAGTATGAGCTTTTCTTAAAACGCTGAACATTTCAGAGGAGATGCACTCTAAAATGGCGGTGTGTAGTATCCCATCCTAGCCTTAAGGAGCATCATTTTGTTCAGAACTATCCAGTGAAGTTTTGATTCATTTTTGTGAATGGGGTCTTCAGTTACCTTGGTCTTCCTGCGCTTGAACCTCTAATGCTTACAGCTTAACCCAACAAACCCATCCGAGTTGTGACCATCAGCATCTGAGTGTCCTCAGTGCGAAGCTGAGCAAGAAAGTAAACACGCTGCTTGTTGCAAGGGCAGGGAGGGAGGGCTTGTGTACTGAACTTTGTAGGAACATCCCTCCCTTTATTCTAACTGGGTTGCCTGCACTGGTTGCGTAAATGTATCTCTGCCTCTTGTCACTTCTGTTTGTTCCTCTCTTCCTTCAGTTCTGCATGAGTGTCTGTTCAGGCTGCCTGATTCTGGCTGTAGTTGGACACTATGTTCCAGGCATAATGATCTCCTACATCATTTGTGAGTATAAGCAGCTCTCTCTTGTGACATACGTTGAAACATGACCTAACTGTGCTGTTGATAGGCTGGTAGAAGCATGTGTGGGTTTGGCGCTGTTTTTGGTTGTTTTGTTTGTAGGGTTATCTGCTAGATAATAAATCACTCTGGGAATTCCTGCTTTAAGTGTGTGCATGCAGTGCAACTGCAAAGTCAGGAGAGGGAGCCATCACTAAAACATTGCTTTCCTCTTTTATCCTTGGGGCTGTGCTGGTGAGGTCTCAGAGCAGCAGAGAGCTGCAGTTTCTCAGTTCCTACAGTGGACAAATCCATTGGAGAGAGTTATTAAAGAAAGCATACATTTAGCAAATAAGGCTTTCTCACTGCGACCTGAGTCCCTGCTGGATCTGGAGGTGGTTCAGGTGCTTTGCTGCTGGCATGTGTCTGTGCTGCTACCTCTCTAAAAGTTTCAGTTATTTTTGGTTTATATTCTGTTATTTGAACTCCCTATTTCAGGGCCTTTGTTGCATGCTGGGGCTGGGATATAGTAGCTGAAGTGCGGGGCTTCTGTTTCATTTTAACATAAACCTATATCGAAACATGAACGTGGACTGCCATTGGTTAGGAAAACCGGACTAATTTAGCAGCTTTGGAATGAGTTAAGAATAACCAAGGGTGAGGACTTCAAGCTGTCAAATGGAAAGCACATTCAGTTCAGCTGCACTTCCCTTGACGCAGAGTGATGGTGCC
Source organism: Alectoris magna (assembly GCA_030625065.1). NCBI lineage: Eukaryota > Metazoa > Chordata > Aves > Galliformes > Phasianidae > Alectoris > Alectoris magna. The sequence continues at coordinate 11,366,519 of CM060567.1, forward strand.
TGTTCTTCCTCTTACACTCCTTTCACCCTCTGTTCATTACAGTGCTCAGCATACTTCTCTGGCCGCTGGTGGTCTACCATGAGCTGATCCAGAGGATGTACACACGATTGGAGCCTGTTCTGATGAAACTGGACTACAGTATGAAGGCAGAGACACTGCACCACAAGCATGAGAAGAAGAGTAAGCATTCGCCTTCTTCCTGACTCCAGGGTGAAGCCTTAGCAAAGGCACAAGGGAAGAGTGTGTTTGAAAGCAGTATGTAGCTGTGACGGAGCAGGGAGAAACAGACTGAAACTTGAGGGTTTGGGAGAGAGCAACTGGGCTCGTCCTGGGTATAGCAAACAAAAGCAACAGGTTGTAGTTGTCTCTGGAAACTCATACATTCTGGTAAACCTGTGTGGTTTTACAGGGTAGAGGTGTTGGATGAGTGATGCATAAACGAGTGAAGTTCTTCAGTCTCAAGTAAACCCATCTTTTTTTAACTCATAGAGCGACAAGTGAAGAGTGAGCCTGCAGCAGGCGATGAGCCAACAGCAGAGACGGAGAGCGAGAGTGAGGCAGAGCTGTCAGGCTTCTCCCCAGTGGTAAGAGCACAGCAAACCTATACAGGAGCCAGTCCTTCCTTTCTGTGGCATCTTGAGAACCAAAGGTGGTATGAGTACAGCCACACTGGTAAACAGTACACCAACAAGTAACTGCAGAATCCCAGGGAGGAAGCATATCTGTTTGATGACTGCTTAGTAACTAGTCTGGTTATTAAGAATTCAGAGCTGGTGAGGCAGGATGGGGGGAGCCAAGTCCCAGCTACAAGCTGACCTGCACAATTGCTTTGATGCTTATGCTATGTGCTCAGAGGACACAGAAGTCTCCTGAGCTTCGCTGGTACAATGCGCAGGAGGCTCCCATTCTGCTCACAGCTAGGAAAGGAAGATGAGCAGTGCTAGTGTCTCCTACATTGACCTCCTGCCCTCAGTCAGACAGGGTGAGACTCTTCTGTGCATGCACCATGGAGATGGGCCAAGTGTTTACCTTTAAAGGGGCTCTGAGCATGGAGCTAAGCTCATGAGGTGAAGTGGGAAGCTGTAACTTCCAAAGCAGTGCAGATACTTGAGTTCCTGTTACACGTGAAAGGCTTCTTTGTGCCTAGTGCAGAAGCCAGAGGGAAGAGGTGTTTTTGCTCCTTGATGTTCCCAAAAGAAAGATTGAAGTCCTGTGAGACTCCTTCAGGCTGATCTCACCTTGTACTGGCTCTTTCAGGTTCTTCACTGAGAGCAGTCAGGAAAGCCAGTGAGCTGTGACTGTCCTTCACTGGCAGTGCAGTAAGCACTTTGTCACATCCCTTCTGCTTTCATGCTGTCCCTGCACACCCTCTCCAGAGAAGGACTTGTGCCTGGACACTCTGGCTTGTGTGGAGATGTTTCGCTGGCAGTCAGACATACAGGAACTTGTCACTCTGCTTTCATCCTGTGCAGGTGGATGTGAAGAAAACTGCCCTGGCACTGTCAATCACGGATTCTGAGCTCTCTGATGAAGAGGCTTCCATCCTGGAGAGCGGGGGCTTTTCTGTCTCAAGGGCTACCACCCCACAGCTGACAGATGTTTCTGAAGGTACATAATGGGACATTTTGCTGCCTCCCTTACCCAGGGTGTTTTGACCCAGAGCAACTGCTCTTCTAAATGGGATGACACAAGAAAGAACTCATCTGTTTGCAGAGGGAAGAACATTAAAAGAAGGAAGCAGTAGTGGCAACACAGCGTGCCCTGGCTTTATGGGTGGTACAGAGTTGGTCAGGACTGGAGATAGGCTTCTGATAACTGTCCCACAAACCAGTGCTTCCTTGTCAATCCAGAAAGGAAGGAAGGCCATCCACAAAGTCCCTGCAAAATGGCAGAGGACACGAGTAGAGAAGACCCACAAAAATAATGGCATAGCGTAGTCATACACCACTCCACGATGCTGCTTGGAACAGGTCAGACAGCTCACCCTGCCAGACTCATGTAATGCTACAGCGTGATGGAAAGTACAGCAGTAACACCAGGGTGGCACAATCCTAGGCTATAACAAATGAGAACAAGCCCCAGTGCAGCAGCCATGGGCACAGAAGCAAAGAAAGCCTGCTTACCTTTGGAAGGCCTCAGGTAGTCAGGGACCTCCAGGAAGAGATGCCTTCATCTCCACTGCCCACCCTTAAATGAGGTCTGGGAAGTTGGAGATCCTGGCTCCACCCCTTCTGGTCTCTCAATGCGTTGCATGCACCTGAGCTCCCCTGGGTTGGCCCTGCCTTCCCACCGGGGGAATCACTGTTCTGAGCTGTGACAGCATTTCCAGTACAACTCACAAGCTCGGTCAGTGGCGAGGAATGTAAAGATAATTGCTGCGATGTGGCCGCTTGAGTGCCTGGGGAGGAACAGGCAGAGAGGGAGTGCTATGAGCAGTGAGAGCAAGGGAAGGTAGGTTTTCTCAGAGCACGGAGTGCATAGAGCAGGATAGGAAAGGCAACACTCCAGGTGAGTAGTGCCACTGGGGGAAGGGAATAACTGCAAAAACCTGTGCTCCCAGAGCTGGGAGAAGACCCAGAAGGGAGCCCTGGTGTGTCAGCTGGGAGAAAGTGGATGGGAAATGTCAGCACTTTGGGTCGAGGCAAGGTAACCCGCGCCTTAATGTTGACGTTAGTGCTGGTGCCTTCCAGACCTGGATCAGCAGAGCCTGCACAGTGAGCCGGAGGAGTCATTTTCCAAGGACCTGGCAGAGTTTCCCTCCGTGGAAGAATATCATTCCAGAGATCTGGGACCACAGAGCGATGAAGACGCGTTTGGTGTGCCTCTGGGTCCTGAGCTTGCCCACGCTGCCCGTGAGCTGGACTCAGCAGAGAAGGAGGCTGCGGACTCTGACCTCTCCATCCTTCGCTTAGCGTCTCCTCTCCATTTTGTAAATACGCACTTCAACGGGAGTGGGCAGGTGGCAGGAGGCAGCGCGGAGCCAGAGACTGTCCCTGCACCGGGCCTGGGCATCTGCATCGACACGCTGAGCGAGGAGATCGTCACCACTGCCATTACCACAGCGGTGCAGAACACCCTCTCCGCCCTGCTGCGGTCCTCAGAGGCCAGCGAGGGACCCTCCCTCTCTGAGTTCCTCCCCACCGAGCCCGAAGAGAAACTGAGCTTCCAAGCACAGCTGTCAGGGACCGAAGCGGTGGAGGCAGAGGCAGCAGCTTCGCCGGAGGACGAGGAGGAAGCCGATGACTTTGAGCTACTGGATCAGAGGGAGCTGGAGCAAATGGATGTAGAGCTGGGCCTTGGGGAGGAGCAGGAAGGGCAAGAGTCTCCCGCCACTCCGGCTCTGGCTTCCCCCTCTCCTGCGCTTGCTGAGCTGCCAAAGCAAGGAGATGAGGAGGAGGCAGCGATGACAGCAGCATCTCTGTCTTAGGTCTTCTTCGTGCACCCCTTCGATCTCCGTCGTCGCTGGAAAGAAGGAAGAACTCACGTGGCGAACGTGCAGCGGGTTTTAGATGCCTGTGTTGACTGGGATGGAAACGCGTCAGTGTTAATGTGCTGTGTTTGGAATAACAAATCCTTTCCATCCTTCTAGAGCCCGGCCTCTGCTGGCTGAGCGGGAGACGCCCCTGCCCCGCCGCTGGGGAGGAGCCGGCTCCTGGAAACCGAATGCCACAATGGAACACCGACCCCTGCAAACGCTTCCTAGTAATGGTGCGGTATTTTGGTCTGTCTTCTGTTTGTCTTTCGTTTTGCACGCCGAGTACTGAGCTAGCTGTAGCTGCTGCTAATACCCAAATCCCCAGTAGGACATATGCAATCTTATTTTATTGGGTTTTTAAATGGCTAAAAGTGTAAATAATTTTAACTTTCATCGGTTTCGTTTGGGGGAGGGCTGGGGAGGGGAGCACAGTCAGACACAGCTTTGGGGGGCTGGGGGTGGGCTGGGGGTCTGCGGGGGGGAGGGAGGAAGGGGACACGAGCAGGTGGGTCCTGAGCAACAAAGAGCCCCTTTCCGCAACCTGTCGGCATCTTTCACGTGGCTGCTGGAACACGGTGTCGGGCAATACCTGTTTTTCCCTGTCTGATTGGAGTTGTGCTACTGAGTGGCTGTGGAGTTTTTGCAATCAATGAAGTTCACTCCTGGCCCTGTTCTGCGTCTCTTCCTGCCGCGGCCGCGCCGTGCGTCCCTCGAGCTGCAGGCCGCCAGGGGGCCGAGCAGCCCTCGGCTTCGCCCTCATCCCTTGGCAACGGCGGCGGGGCATCGGAAGACCTCGAGGCACCTCGAAGAGAGCCGGGAGCTCCGTTACACAGCGGAGGGTCGGCGCTTCGCACCTGTCCGACGGCTGGGGAGGGAGGCGGCGCTCCGTCCCTCGCTGCCGGGACAGGGGAGGGAACCGGAAGGTGACGGGGTGTGTGTGCGGGAGGGCACGCGCTTACAGCGTGGCTGCGGGACGAGGACGCAGCACGGCCCGGGCGGGACATCGTGTGTCCCCCGCTCGGCTCTCCGGGATCGCAGCCGCGGATACCGGGGGCGGGGGGGAGGGCTGCCTCTGGGTTTGGGCCGCGCGGGGCTCCAACGGCTCGCCCTCCGCGGGCGGAGCGCTCCGTCCGGGGCGGGGGGATCCGGAGCTGGAGGAAGGCGCGGCGCCCGGCGCGCTGCCGGCGGGGAGGGGCGGGGGGGCGCGGAGAACAGAAGGCGTCGCTGCGGGGCCGCCCCGTGACCGCCGCGGGGGTGGTGCCGGCCGCGTCCCCGCCCCGCGTGACGCCGGGACGGAAACGGGCGCGGCGCGGGCGGCCGGGAGAGGGGCCGCCATGGAGTTCCCGGACCTGGGGGCTCACTGCTCGTGGGCCGCCTGCCAGCGCCTGGGTGAGGACCGGGGATCGCGGGGCTCGGCGGTAGCGGGGGGCCGAGCCGCGGCCGTGAGGGCCGCCGGGGCGCGGCGGGGTGAGGGCCGTGCGGGAGGTGCGGGGCTGAGCGCTGACCCCGCGCCCCGCAGATTTCCTGCCCCTCAAGTGCGACGCCTGCGAGCGGATCTTCTGCACCGACCACGTCGCGTACGCCCAGCACGAGTGCACCTCCGCCTACAAGAAGGTGAGCGGCTCCCCGAAGCCCCGCATCCCGAAGCCCCGCATCCCGAAGCCCGGTGCTCCCGCCGGTCTCCCGTCCCCGCAGGACGTGCAGGTGCCCGTGTGCCCCCTGTGCAACACGCCGGTGCCGGTGCGGCGGGGCGAGATGCCCGACGTGGTGGTGGGGGAGCACATCGACCGCGACTGCAGGTCCGACCCCGCGCAGCGCCAGCGCAAGGTGGGAACCCCGGGACCCGCGTCCGGGAGATCCGAGCGCTGGGGAGGTGTCTGGGGAAGGCTCTGCCGGGGGGATGGCGCCGGGTGGTGCCCCGCGGGTCCCCGCTCAGCGCCGCCGCGGCTCGTAGATCTTCACCAACAAGTGCTTGAAGCCTGGCTGCAAGCAGAAGGAGATGATGAAGGTGATCTGCGAGCAGTGCCACAAGAACTACTGCCTGAAGCACCGGCACCCTCTGGACCATGACTGCGCTGGGGCTGGGAGGCCACTCTCTAAAGCGGGGTGAGTGTCGGAACAGAGCTTCCATTGCCTCCAGCCCCGTGCATAGAGTGCCACCCGCTCACCCCCAGCATGCACTCTTCCCCAGGCATGCTGCGCTTGCCAGGGCCCAGGTGTCCCCCCATCAGGCCGGCAGCACATCGAGCAGCACTGCCCGGCCTGCAGGCAGCCCCCCCTGCCCTGCCCCTCCCGGGTAAGTGCCAGCCCCACTCTTTGTGCCTGATGGGCAACAGCTCTGTGGCATCACCCAGCTTCTCTCCTGTTGTCTGCAGAGGTGTGGGATCGGCCACAACCCAGGTCCGCAGCACCTCCTTGCCAGCTGCCGTGCTGCAGAATGGGCTGGTGAGTGTGGGGGGCGGGGGGCCCTGTGCCCTGGGGGCTGTCAGCTCCGGAGGGGCTGAGCTGAGGATGGAGGAGGAGGATGGGGGCTGCCTCCCGCTGCCTTAGCTTCCAGCCTGGGCAGGGGCAGCCGTGGCTGCTGACGAGGGACTTTGTTGCAGAGCGAGGAGGAAGCGCTGCAGCGGGCGCTGGAGATGTCCCTGGCAGAGTCGGCACATGGCTCAGCACAGCCGCCCAGGTACAGCTGGTTTGCCTGGCTGGGGGGTGATGCCGCCCACAGCACGGGGCTGCACATGATGGCCCTGCTCTGCAAGGTGCTGGGGAAAAGGGAAGAGCACGGGGCTGCGGCTAAGCCCACTGCTGGGTGGGGACAGTGCCAGGCAGTGCAGGGGGGACACGCTGCTTCCTGACTGCCTGGCACTGATGAGCACAGCCAGAGCTGCAGGGGGTAGCTGGCAGCCCATGGGCACGTTGCTCGGTGCTGCAAAATGGAGCGCAGGTGTGAAGGCAGCCCCCTGCCCTCTGCTGCCCCGGGAAGATAGGGGGGTGGGCACATGGGGTGCCGGGCACACGGTGCGCCACTGTCCCCGCAGCACACAGGAGGAGGAGGACCTGGCACTGGCGCAGGCACTGTCAGCGAGTGAAGCTGAGTACCAGCAGCTGCAGCGGCAGGTGAGCAGGCTGAGTCTGGCTGTGGGCCCCTCCATTTCTGCTTCCCGGGGACCATGCAGGGCCGAGGAAGATGCCACCTTACCTTGCTCACTGCATGCTCTCTGCCCTGCCAGGGACATGGCTCAAAGCCGTCCAACTGCAGCATGTCATAGGCACATGGGGGCTCTGTCGGTGGACGTGGCATCCTGCTTGTGGCACAAGGAGCAGCCGTGGCACCGCACGTGGACGCTGGGGGTCCTGGCATGGGTGCCACCAAGAGCCACCTGATCTCCCCAGGGCTCTAAGCAAGCCACCGAGCACACGCTGACATCTCACCCTGCATGCCGGCGGTGCAGCATGCTCCTGGAGAAGTGGGGGCTGCAGGGTGACCCGAGCACACGCTGAGCACAGCAGATGCTGGTTGGGTCATCTCCTCAGGAGGAGCCCAAGGGGGCGTCTGCAGGCAACTCCACCAGGGGCTGGCGGTGTGCTCGGGTTGGGGTGAGGGAGTGCTGATATGTCAAAGTGCTCCTTGGGAGAAAATAAAGGCATGGCCAAGGTACAGGGTGGCTTTGAGGAGCGGTGGGTCAGAGCCGTGCCCCTCTGCTGGGATCCCTGAGGCCCACAGCCTCCTCCCCTGGGCCATCCCACAGGCGCGCCCCCTGCCCAGAGCACACAGCACAGAGCTGGGAAGGACCTAGTTTAAGAAACTACACCACAGCAGAACAAACAGGTACAAACGGAGTGTCCAGACCGGGCCCTGCAGCTCCCAGCACACACAGGTAGCCTCAGCCAGCAGCGGAGTCCCAGCACCATGGGCAGCCACCCCTTGGTCAGTCCCGTAGCAGAGCCCCCAGCCACGCTCACGGCCCCTTCTTGCTGCTGGGGGGCTTCTCGGTGTGATGCTCCTTGCTCTCGCCCTCATCCCCTGCCTGCTGCTGCAGCCACATGCTGGCATACACACCACCCTTCTGCAGCAGCTCCTCGTGCCTGTGGGGACAGAGGGGGTTGTGGGCTGCCCTGGAGGACCCCAGGGAGGGGCGGCACCAAGTCCCTGTACTCACCTCCCGCGTTCGGCGATGCGCCCATCCTTGAGCACCAGGATCTGGTCTGCGCCCACAATGGTGGAGAGCCTGCACGCAAAAAGGGGTTTGCACAGCATGAGGAGTGTGCTGGATGCAGTTAGCAGCCAGCCCTTGGTGCCGCCCCAAGGATGCTGCAGCAGAGAACGCTGCAGCATGGCTGCGGGGCTAGCCCCTCTTGCCAACCCTTGCAGGAGGTTCGTGGGAGCTGGACTAGCCCTGTCCATCCCTACCTGTGTGCCACAACAATGCTGGTGCGCTGGGCGCAGACCTTGGCCAGCGAGGCCTGGATGTTCCTCTCAGTCTCCGTGTCCAGCGCGGAGGTGGCCTGCAAGAGAAAAACATGGGCAAGGGGCAGCTGTGGGAGGGGGCTGCTGCTGTGAGGGTGGGTGGGATTAGTGCCATTACCTCGTCCAGCAGGATAATGCGGGGACCCTTCAGGATGGTGCGGGCGATGGCCACGCGCTGCTTCTCCCCCCCACTCAGCTTCAACCCCCGCTCCCCCACCTGGGTGCTGTACCCTGCAGGCATAAGGACAGGCACACGCTGTGCCGGTCCCCTCCAGGACAGGGATGGGGACCGGGGCTGTGCTGCATGGGGCTGCCCCTGCCCAGGGGCTCATTCTGCCGTGAAGGCAAGGGCACGGGGTTGCACAGGTGACCCCAGGCGGGATGTGGCCCCCAGCAGGTTGCTATGGAGCCAGGAAGGGGCTGCAGGGTCTCACCATCGGGGAAGGAGAGGATGCGGTCGTGGATGTCGGCAGCCCGTGCCGCCTCCTGCACCTCCTCGTCGGTGGCCTGCACCCGCCCGTAGCGGATGTTGTTGGCGATGGTGTCGTTGAACAGCACCGTGTCCTGGGGCACCACCCCGATGTGGGCGCGCAGTGACGCCTGCTTCACCTGGGGGGGGGCTCACGGGGGTGAGGCTCGGCCACCCCCCAGCCCCGCTGTGCCCTCCCAGCCCCCGCAGTGCCCATACCTGGGAGATGTCCTGCCTGTCAATGCGGATGCAGCCACCCCGCACATCGTAGAAGCGGAAAAGCAGGCGAATAATGGTGCTCTTCCCCGAGCCTGAGGGCCCAACCTGCACCGGGAGTAAAAGGATTTATTTGGAGACGCCAGAGTGCCGCTGGCTGCTGGGCAAGGAGAGGCTGCCCTGGATGAAGACTGTCACAGCCCATCCTTGCCAGCCCCTCTGCCCCCATCCCAACCCACAGGTCTCACCAGGGCCAGGGTCTGCCCAGGCATCACAGAGAAGGAGATGTCCTGCAGGATTTCCTTCCTAGGGAGCGAGATGGGGATGATGGAGATGGAGAAGGGTTTGGGGCCACTTCCCCTGCCCCACATCCTGGTACCAGGCACCATAGCTGGGCCCATCCCTTCCTGCCACCCCATACCCATCGATGTAGCTGAAGTGGACATTCTCAAACTCGATGTGCCCAGCCTCCAGGTGCAGCTCCCTGGCATTCACTGCATCCTTCACCTGATGGATGGAGACGTGGCCTCAGCACCAGGGCAGGGGCATGGGGCCATGCTGTGCAGTGGGCTCAGGAGGGGGGCACCCACCTCCTGCTCCTCATGGAAGAGCTCAAACATGTTCTCCATGTCCACAAAGGAGTTCTGGATCATCCTGGAGGGGGGCAAAAACCAGAGGGAAGGGTTTGGGGAACACACCCTGCCCCACATGCACAGGGCACCCCACAGCCCCACGCTACCTGTAGTAGGTGCCGAACCAGTTGAGCGGCGTGTAGAGCTGGATGATATAGGTGCCAAAAAGGACAAAATCCCCCACCTGGAAGGGCCAGGGGACAGGTGCCCATCACATGCAGCACTGGGGCTGACCCCAGGCAGGGGCTGCCCAGATGGCACAGCCTTACCTGCAGCTTCCCCTCAGTGACAAAGAAGGCACAGAGCAGGGACCCCGCCAGCAGCCCCAGCCCGATGACCAGGTTCTGGGTCTGGTTGAGGAGGCCCAGCGAGGCGCTGACCTTCCACTCGGAAAGCTGGGAGAGGAGAGGTCCTCCGTGACGCCTCCAGCCCCATCTACCCCACATGTACCTACCAGGCTCCCTCCCCGAGGATGGGCACTGAGCCCCCATACCTGGTACTTGACAATGGCGTCGTTGAAGCGGTTCACCTCGTAGCTCTCCGCGTTGTAGTACTTCACCTGTGGGACACAGAGCCAGGCTCAGCATCCACCCTGCTCCCCCAGTGCCCAGCCCTACCCCTCCACCATTACTGTCTCAAAGTTGAGCAGCGAGTCCACAGCACGGGACTTGGCCTCGTTGTCCCGTGTGTTCATGTCCCGCCGGTACTTGGTCCTCCACTCGGTGATTAAGATGGTGAGAGCTGAGGAGGAGCAGTGTGTCAGTGGGTGCCTGCAGCCCTGCAGGGCCCGGCACCCCAAGGACCCCACTCACTCAGGTAGAGGCTCATGCACACAAAGATGATGAGTCCAAACCATGCGCTGAACACAGAGGTGAAGTACACAATGCCGATGACGATGTCCGCGATGGTGGGGATGATGCTGAAGACGATGTAGCTGGAAGAAAGGATGGGGACGTGGCATTAGGTCAACCCACCGGGGTGAGCATGGTGACCCTCTGCAGACGTGTCCTGACCTGAGCAGGCTGTTGATGCTGCTGGTGCCGCGGTCCACGCTGCGCAGCACCTCACCAGTGCGGCGGCCCAGGTGCCAGCGCAGGGACAGGCCGTGCAGGTGGGCAAAGAGCTGCACCTGCACCTGCCGGTTGGTGAACTGCTGCACCCACACCCACAGGAAGGTGCGCAGGTTGCTGATGAAGCCAGTGGAGCCTGCGGGATGACACAGGATGGTCAGCAGGAACCGGGTCCTCCCTTGATATCCCCCGCCAAGGGACGTTGCAGACATGCTCTATGTGCCCTGTGGTCCTTACCAGCGCCTCCGCCCTGCAGGAGCTTCAGCCCCACATAGATGCAGACGGTCCAGGCCAGGGTGTGCCAGGAAGCACCCTCGGTCAGCTCATTCACTGAGGAGAGAATGGCATGGCTCAGAGCAGAGAGCACCGCTGGGTGCCCCATAAGGACCAGCCCCTGCACCCGGCGCTGCCCCAGTACCCCGTTGCAGCCAGGTCCCTATGCCCTCCCACATCACCGGGGTGACTCCCTGACACACGGTGAAGTGGTGGGCTGCAGTCCTGCAGCACAGCATCCCCTGGCCAGCCCCAGGCCCCTCACCAATGTTCTTGTAGTAGATGGGGACAAAGACGTTGATGGCTCGCTCCAGCCCCATGAGCGCCATGCAGAACAGCACCAGCCCCTGCAGCAGGCGGTTGCCCTTTGGCCACATGTACGGCACCAGCAGGCGCAACTTCCTCCGGAAATCCTTCCAGGTAGAGCTGGTCCTGCCTGCATCCTGCAGCAGCGGCTGGGGGAGCACAGGGCAAGCAGTCACCCAGGGAACCCATCTCCTGGAGAAACTCATCCCAGCCCCAGGCGCACCCTTCCTCAGGCAGCCCCAGGACTCACCTGGCTGTTCTCCACATCCCGCTCCTCCTCGTTGATCAGCAGCATGTATGGCTTATGAGGCAGCCCCGGCGCCTTCATGCCCAGGATGAAGAGTGTGAAGGTGCAGACATAGCGCAGCAGCCAGAGGCTGAACTGCACCTGGACAGGGAGAGGGTGTCAGCACCACCACCTAGCACAGCTCGGCTCTGATGGGCACATGGTGCAACCTGCACACGCTGGGCACCAGCAGCCATGTTCCAGGAGAAGGTCAGCACCAAAATTCACCACCCTCGCAGCCCACTAACCTTCTGGTTGGTATCCTGCAGCGCCCACCACCACAGCGGGCTCCTCCAGCACACCAGTGTCAGGTTCTCAGCAGCGAAGGCCAGAGCCCAGAAGAGGAGGAGGACGGTGCCATGGCCCCGTGTGCGGTCGTGCGCCAGCACCCGTGTGTGCTCCAGCTGCAGGAGGACGACGGCGCAGCCCCAGGCAGCAGCCCAGAGGCAGGCATACAGCACCATGTACCCATAGAGCCTCCCTGGCCCCCCCAGCTGCCAGAGCAGCCCACCGAGGGGCAGCAGAGCCAGCAGCAGGGACAGCAGGACCTGGGCGCGGTAAAGATGCGAGCGAGGGATGTACTTGGGCTCCATGGCACGGCCAAAGCGGACGTAGCAGGCGTACTGCAGGGCACCCAGCAGCAGGCAGACGCTCAGCAGCACGGCCGGCACCAGTGTGAAGAAGAAGCAGGGCTGGAAGCCCTGCTGCACCCAGACCTGCGCCATGGAGCTGTTGGCTTCGCAGTATCCCCCCAGCAACGCCATCCTGGCCGGTCTGTGGCTACAGAGAGAAGAAGATGGGGTCTCGGGGGGCTGCAAGGCTGCAACTGTGGGACAGGATGGCACGGCCAGGCAAGGGACAGTGGTGGGGGTGAACACCACAGGACACGGCCATGTGGGACACACTCAGACCCCTGTGTGCAGTAGAGCATGAGCAGCAGATGGGGTCAGCCCTGTGGCCTGGCATTGCTCTTGGAAGATGGGGGGGGGGGGAAAGTGTGGGGGCTGCAGCGGGCCGCCCCGTGCACTCGGACGTCGGGTCAGTGAGTGCTCAGCGCTGCCACAGCTGCAAGGATACAGAGGCACAGTTCTGGGCGGGGGGATGCTCCCGGGTGCTGTGCGGGAGGGGAACGCGGCAGGGAACACCAGGGTGACGCGTGGGGAATGGCAGAGCACTGCGTGGGGAAAAACAAGGGCAATGCACGGTAACGAACGGGGAAAAACAAGAGCCAATGCAGGGCAACGCGTGGGGAAAACGCAGGATAAAGTATGGGGCGACGCACGAGGAAATACACCGGGTAATGCCGGCAATGCACAGGGAAACGCAAGGCTCAGCGCAGGGCAGCGCAGGGACACGCCGGGCCGGCACCGGCGCCGCGGGGAGACGCGCGGGGGCGGCTTTCTGAGCGCATCGCGGCTCCGACCGCGCCGGCGTTCGCATTCCCGGTCCCGTGACCGCCGTCCCGCCGCCCCCCTCGCCCCTCGCCCGCTCACCTGCCCCGCGCCGCTCCGCGCGCCGCTCCCCGCGCCGCCCGCAGGCCCTGGCACCGCCCCGCGCCGCTCTCCGCCCCGCTCCCCGCCCCGCGGCGCGGCCCTCCCTCCGTCCGCCGGCGGCGGGGCTCCCCCGGCTCCGCGGATCGCGTCCCGCCCGGCCCCGCGCGCTCCCGGCCCCGAAGTGCTCCCGGGTGGGGCGATGCCGTGGGGGAGCGGACCCAGCGCAGCTTATCGCGGCGACCAGCCCGGCGGCTGCGGCACGGCGATAGCCCGGCCGCCCTGTAGAGGTCGGGCAGGACGGAGCGCCGCCGGTATTTATAGCCCCCTTTGGCCGCCGGCCCGACGGGCGCTCAGCTGCAGCTGCTTCAGCCACGCGGATCCGAGTAACTTCGAGGCCGCCTCGCTGCTGCGGCACGGTGGCTCTGCCCCACCCTGCCGTGGTACCGGGAGCGCCCAGCGAAAGAAGTGAGCCGTAAATCCGGCCGGCTTGGCTCCTCACCGCCTTCCACTCACGCTTTGCGGGCACCGGTGGGCCTGGCACCGTCGCTGCCGCACTGCTGCCCCCCACGCTGCGGTGACACTCAGACGGCAGGCGGATGACACAGCCCATCTTTATTGGATGGCAAGACAGCTGTACAGTGAGGGCACGGGGCTGCGGCACGACCCTCCCTGGGCACCCCGGGCCCACAGACCCAGGAAGGAGATGAGGAATTGCGGCTCGCCATGCACAGGGGACACTGACGACACAAGCACAACATGCAGTGAGGACTCCTGCCCGGCCTCTTCCTCCCACTAACCCAGCAGAAGGGCTCTCCTTTCCTCCACAGTGCAGCCTCTGAAATCCCCTCACCGCGTGCTGCAGGCTCCAAGCACTGCCCACGGCCAGGGAACATGCACCGTGCCTGGAGGGAGCCCAGGTGGCACAAGGTTTGGGTCCACGGGGCTGCCCCTCTTTGCTCCGAAGCATGGGGAAGGACATCACCATCGCTCACGGTTCCCATGGAAGCAGGGAAACAAAGCGTGCTAGAAGGGCTGCAGTTATGACCAGCTGGGCGGCCCACGGGTGTGAGGTGCAGAGCCAGCCCTGCTTGCCACCTCCTCACTCCTGTCCCTGCACTGTAGTGCAGTACAGCAGCAGCTGGTTCAGCGAGCCTGAACCAGGCTCAAAGGGCATGGGGCAATAGCCTGGCAGGGAGAGAAAGGTCACCTGTGCTCCAGGAAGGGGAGGGGCAGGGCATAGAAAAAGCAAGGAGTCCCTCCTGCAGGCAACAGGAGCAAGGGGGTGGAACAAAGCTGGGCAAGGGTAGCTGAGGTGCAGGTCCTCGCAAGCTGCCACTGCAAGAGAGATGAGGGAAAACAGCGTGATCCTAGGAAGGGCTGGCCGTGCTGTAAAGCCAGGATCCTGATTCTCCCCTTCCATCATGCCAGGGTTGGGCTGGGGTTTGCCTCTCACTTCTGGGTTCAAGGTACCCCTTCCTTCCCCTCCACCATGACATGAGGCAGCTGCTCAGCTTATGGTCTCCACAGCAATCCTTGCAAAAAGACTGCTTCAGGAAGGAAAGGAGGCAGGAGCCCCTGGGTGAGACGCAGGACACACTGAAGCCATTGTTAGGGCAGGAGGAAAGGGCTGATACCACAGAACAGGCCTGATGCATCACAGACTGGGCATAGGAAAAAGGCCTTTATGATGCCTGGGGGAAGGGAATCAGCACATAGAGCACAAGACCTTCACTGTGGGCTCTGAGCAGGCTGTGTGCACTCCCAGGAGACATCAGGCTGCACCAGCTCTTTGGCACTGCAAGAGGGCCAGGGAGCAGCCCATAAACCGAGCACCATGCAGGTCAGGAAGTGCTGCTCTAGCCCAAGACAGAGGGCTAGCATGGGGGCTGCCAGCGGGGAGGGACACAGACCCAGGACTGCCACTCCATGGACCCTCTCCTACATGCCTGGGACAGGGCAGGTGTCACGGGAGCTGGGGAAGAGCTGCAGCAGAGCTGTTCCCAACTCTACGCACACAGCAGCTGCCGAGGACCATCCTGCTGCAGGGTGCCAGGGCAGCACGTGCATGTGCGCAGAGAGGGGTGGGCGACTGCCCCACTGCTGTCCTGTTCCAGACTGAGGTGTGCAACACTGGTCCTCTCCGCGAGGTGGAATGCGGCGCAGGGCACTTCCCCAGGGCTGCAGGTACGGTTCCAGCAGTGCTATATGCTGAGCAAGGCAGCTCCGACAGCTCCCACTGCTGTCAGCCATCCCCGGAGGACACCAGCTCCCTGCTTTCATTTTGGAGGCAGGTCCCAGGTCCGGGCGGACATCTGGAGCTGGTGCCTTGTGACATCCCTTCAAACAGCAGCTGTCGTTGCCACTTCGAAGCCCATCCACAGCTCCCCGCTGCCAGTCCCGTCGGCTGTCGCTGGCTCTGCAGCGATCCTCCAACACGGACGACACAGATGTGAACACAGACACATGTATGTACTCACACACGCATTCACCCCACAAGAGTCAGAGTGGCATTGGCTTGACACACGACTGGACACAAGGCGCCACCGCAAAGCTGCTGGCCTGGCAGTTTTGTCTCATCAGCAATTGATGGCAACAAAATGGAGCCCATGACCACCCTATCCCCTTGGGATAGGAGAGGAATCCGGCTGACACCGCATCCTGCTGCCCAGACGGCTTCCAGTCTGCAACCCCCACGAGATCCCCAGTCTGCAAGGCTATACCTGCAAGATAGAGAGGGGACGTGGCATAAGGATGCTGGCAGCTGGTCTGCAGCCTGGCATCCAGAGCACGTGTTGCCCCTGTCTGCCACAGCCTCCTCCCCTACCTTGTGAATCTGCGGTGGAAGCTCATCCTCTGAGCTCTCCTCTGGCACAGGCTCTGGGTGTCTTGCTGACTGCCCATCCTCAGCCCAGCCTCCCAGTGGGAGGCGGGAGAAGTGTGATGGGGCTCTGTGCACTGTGCCTGGGTCTGCAGGAAAGGCGAGGAGGATCAGCTACCTGGGGGGCTGTCAGTCTTCAGAGACAAGCACGTTGCTTGTGCCAGTATTGCGGGACACGGGTTATGGGACTGTGACCAGAAGGTTCAGACCTCTGCCCTGGCTGCCATACCTGTGATGCCGCCATACCGTCGCTGGAAGCCTGTCTGCAGCGTGGCTGTCTCCTCAGCAGGCTGCCGAGACGAGAAGGGGTAGCTGGCAGAGCGAGGGAGGGGGACGGGGGCACCTCGCTGAGCATCCAGCTCCTCATGGGTGCTCTCACCACTCTCGTCACTCTCTCGCCGGTGCCAGGTGTGCCGCTCAGGCTCCAGCTGGGCATGCTGCTTGTGCAACTGCAGAGCCAAGGCACAGGTGGGTCAGCTACAAATGCCCCAATGCACCCCCTCCCCAGCCTCCCAAGGCACTTCCAGTCAATCCAAGCCACCCAAAGCAGGGCACTTCAGTCCTGCCTGCCCTGGGCTTACGTCCCCTCTGGTCAGCTCAACTCACCTCATGCATGTAGAGTGCGTGAAGACTCATCTCAGTGGAAGCATACTCTGACAGGATCATGCTCTGCAGCTGACCCTCCCAGGCACTGCTCCCTGAGCTCACAGTCCTTGCATCAGCGCTGCCATGGGAAACAAGAGTGATGTTTATGTGGCCACAGATACAACCAAGCCTCTCTCTGCTCTAGGGTCAGGCAGTGAAGGCTGCCGCATGCCCTTACCCAGAGGCTGTCATGGCACTGGAACCACGAGGCTGGGTTCCCTCTCCATCCCTTCCTGCTGTCTGAAAGCCACCAGAGGGCTGCTGGGCAGACTGGAGTGGGGAGAAGGAACGCAGGGCTGAAGCCACTTCGGAGAGATGACGAGAGGCCTGTCCGTCACGGCCCATGTGGAATCCCAGCACCGAGGAGCCCGCTATCACATTGGCAATCAGGCTGTGAGGCTGCAGAGACAAAAGGGAAAGAGAATCACTGCCCTGCGCAGACTTGGAGGCATGACCCCCACCACTGAGACAAAACTGGGGGACCCCAGCTCTCTTTAGTCCCTTTCCCGCCTCACAGGGCACAGGAAACTCAGCTGCCCTTCCCTAAAAAGCCAGAATTAGTCCCAGTGAGTGCTGATCCACCATATTTGCACCCCTGGACACAGCTTAGGTAAGGACAAAGTCTGTCCTGAAGGCCTGATTATCACACTTTGCCAGCACCCAGCAAATACTCCAGGACCGTCCTACGTTCCCCCCCATCCTGGGCACCTCTGACTCTGACTGCAGGGACTGGATGGAGCTGAAGAGGGCGTTTTCAGGGAGCACAGCCTGCTGGGCCAATGCCACACTGCTGTCCCGGTGCACCCGTTCCTTCAGGAAGCCAATGAAGGCCGTGCTCTCACGGGGTGGCTGCCACTTGGGGTTGGTGATGGCAAAGTGCATGAGGGACAGCTCCGTCTTGCCATCCTCAGCCTGCTGGTAAATGGAGGCCTCCGTCTTCCCTGCTGACATCCACTGTAAAGCACAGAGAGAGAGACTGAAGACCAGGATCTGCTTTACATCCATGCCAAGCCCAGGAATCCGGCGCACCAGCTAGACTGGACAAAGCACACAACAACCTGCACGACGGACCATAGCTCCAAGCAGTTGACACACACTATATCAAAAGCCCAATAACCAGTTCAGCCTTTGCAGCCTACTTTCCCTCTTCATCCCTAAATATGCATTGCCAGAATGCAATTGCCAGAACCAGAGAGGTGAAGGTCAGTCACAGAGGTGAAAGCTTTGTTTTGCACTGTCCAACCCACAGCGGGAGCAACTATAGACAACAAATGGCTGCTTTTGTAAGTTGCCTGCCACAGTGAGTCCATCCCCTAATAGTTCATGGCCCTGTCACTAGAAACTCTTTCCTGATTAATAACATAAATTTCCAGGCACAGGAAACAGATTCATTTTCTTTGTCTCCGGACTAGGCTTCGTAAAAGGGAATATATGTCCCATCCCCCCTGGGCTGCCTCTTTCCTGGGCTACAGCAGCCCAGCTTTTAAAATCAGTTATCATCAGTCAGACTTCCTAGATTTCCAAATGGCCCCATTCCTCTCTCCAGAGAGAGTCCTGGTATGAAAACAGCCCCTACAGGACCTACCGCTGGGTGGCCATGCTGGCGCACATCCATTTGGGCAAAGGAGCAGGTGTCACCCACCCCCACCACCTCCACGGTGAAGTTGCGGAAAAAGTCAACGATGTCCAAGGATTTGGGCCGCAGGCAGATGATGAGGATAAGGGGGGTAATGATGGGACTCAGAAGCTCCTCCAGGATGAAGACCTGAGGACAAAGATGATGAGCTCAGCACAAGGGTGAGGATGTCAAGAAACTTGCCAGCCCCAAAGCCAGCCCCTAGCTCTAGGCCACCTTCTGCAGCAGGGTGCTTCTGGGAAAACCACCTCGTTCCTCTGCCAGTACAGGGATGGGAGAGGGTTTCCATCCCACGCCCCTGCAAGCCAGGCTCACCGCTTTGTACTGAAAGAGTTGGGCAAACTCGTCCCTCGTCTCATAGCGGTGGGCATTGCCCTGCCAGTGGTCAGGCATGTAGTGGATGTGTGCCAGGATGACTCGCAGCAGCTGCTCAGGGCAAAACACCAGGTGCTGGTCGGGGATGAAAGACCTGAGGGGCAAGACAGGGAAACGTCATAGTATTCCTGGAAGATTTCATCCAGGGATGGCGGGGAGACTGACACATATTACAGCTTCACCTGTGGCCTTCACTCCAACCTAAACCCTCCTACCAGCACAGGGATGTTGTAGCATGGCTCCAGCAACTTCCCTCATATCAACACTGAAGCCGTCACCATAGCCACTGTGTCCAAGTTCACCACCGGCCCCCTCTCCTGCCTGCCCTGCCCTGACTTGCCCCAGCCATGCCCTTCACTCACACAGATTCATGTCCACTTGTAACCTAAGAACGCACTCAAATGAAGGCTATCATAACCTCACTGCTCCCCCGCCATACTACCAGCAGCACCCAGCCCTGTCCAGCATGGACCCTCCTCACCTGCACACTGTGATGCCCACCCCGAGAAGGGTGACAGTGGTCAGGACGTGTTCAACCGCCAGCACGTCCTCATCATAGATGGTGAGAGCGATGAGCACTGCCAGGATGGAGCCAGCAAAGAAGGCCACGTTCTTCGCCACAATAGTGAGGAGCGGGGAGATGAAGCAGTTCATATACTTGGAAGCTGGCTTGTAACCTTTGCTGAGACGTGACTGTAGTTCATGGTCGAGCTCGTTGAAGTGACGGAGGTAACAGCGGCCATACAGAGACCAGCAGCGGGCACCCAGGCTGCCCGGTTCCCGCTTCAGGATCTCTGTGTAGCTGAAGAAGGCATAGAGAATTTGCCAGATGAGGATGAGGGGGCAGAGGAGGAAGTTGGCGATGCCAATCCAAAGGATGCGAGTGCTGAGCTTCTCAGCCAGCTCCAGGCGGTTCCCAGCCCGCTTGTATTCAGCCTTCAGGCTCCACTCATTCTCAAAGAGTGAGCCAGGCCCCCAGAAGAAGATGAGCTCAAAGTTATACTTGAGCCCACGCGTGTAGAAGACAGTGTCTCCCAGCAGGGGCAGGCGGAAGCGGATGGGCAGCAGTGACTTGTTCACCATGGCCACCATGTAGTTCTTGAAGCGAAGGATGCGGTGGTAGATGTCCAGCTCTGTCAGTTCCTTCTTGTGGATACAGATCTGGTGCTCCTTCTGGATCTGCACGATGCGAGCCTGTACCTCCTGCCAGGTGTAGTAGGGCAGGTTGGACTGGAAGGGAAACCAGTGAGGTTAGGGGCAGGCTCCAGGAATGGAGGCTGGGCTGAGGCTGTTCCAACAGAAGGACCCAGCACACTCCTCGGTGTGTGTACTAGCCACAAGCAACACCACAGCACCAGGCACCTCTTCCTGCACTGCTTCAGCCTGAGTCATCCCAGCAAGCCCCAAACCATGCCCTAGTGCCCTTTACCCCTCGAATAGCATAGGTGGCTGTTTCCCAGCCACTCACATGCCAGTTGCATTAGAGGCACAAATACAGGTGCAGTCTGGCACAGGTCCTCCCTCCCAGAGCACACACTCCTGCTGTTTGGAATCAGCAGGGAGGCAGGAATAGGGGGGTGGGAACATCACCAAAGTCCCAGAGGCAGCCTGTGGAAAAGGTGGGGATAAATCGAACCTCTTGGCTCATCCCATCTTTCTCAAGACACGGTCTCTACTCAAAATACACACAAACACCCTTTGATGCTGTCCATCAGAGCAAGGACTCTGGACTAGGATGCATGTATAAGCCTCAGAGCCCGGCTTTGCCACACTCATCACCAGTGTGATCAACAACTAAGGAGCTCCACACCTCATTTTTCCAATCTGTAAACAAGGAAGTTGATACTGTCTGCTTCCCAGGGAAGTCCAAGAATACCCTCACTTATGCCTTCTCTGTTGAAAAGCGTCACAAAAAAAGGCCACCACAGAAGACTAAAACATATGGAGTGGCAGATGGCAGATGTGTGTGCCAGCACAGAGAGAGGCAGGCTGGGCAGAGTGGGTAACAAGCAGCAAGTTGGCTGCTAGAGAAGAAGCTGGAAGGAAAGCCATGCAGTCACATAGCCTCGGAAAAGCTGAAGCAGAAGACTGAACATTCAGTGCAAGTCTCGGAGAAGCTGGCTCCAGAGAGGAGTAAGGTGACCTGCTTCTCACTGCACAGCAAACGCCTCCCATTCCCTGTACCACATGTAGCCCTTGTCCCACCTACTTACCATGGGGATTCTGAGGGCACTGATGTAGAAAGAGTGAATCTCCCAGTAGCAGCAAATGTTGTAGATAAATTTGACAAGTCTGTGGATCCAGAAAACTCCAGCTATCACCAAGATGCAGATGAGAAAGCTGTTTGCCTGGATTCTGCGAGAAAGAAGGTGGCAGGAGTAGTGGGAGATGATCCCTGGGCAAGAGCTACCAGCACCTGAGAAAGCACGAGCATGCCTTGGCTGCCCCTACCTCGCACTGCAGACATTTGGAGGCAGGAAAGCATCTGGTAGAGTCACTTTAATGGGCTCACTGGGATGCTGGCTGTGATTTACCGCTTTGTTGGCAAAAAGAATATCATAATCAACACAGCTAATAAGAAAGGTGGTAAACGCCACCACAAAGATGAACTGCCTGTGAAAAAAGAGAGAAATAATGAGGGAAGCCTTCCGCCTCCTCCGAATGTGAAGCAGGCGGGAGCACATCTTGAAGATGCAGGGTCAGTCACACATTCCCACAGCCAGGCAGCAGGAAAGCCCAAGGGCACCAGTTCCACAGAATGAACCGAAGGTCTGGGGCACAGAAAACTCTAATGAAGGGTTGACAGGAGGACTGTAACAGGAACCCTCCTGCCCACTCAACTGCAGGAGCTTGGCAGCCTCCCATAGCTGTTCCCCAGCTGCTGTTGCAGCCCCAACACAGGGGCACTCCTCACTTACATGAGCTCGAAGATCTCTCCGATGAGCATGCAGGTGAAGCCATTCTTCTGATGCAAATTATAGACGTGAAGGCTACAGTCAAGGAGAACAGCAGGGAGACTCCTTCGACTCTGACACAAGACAGCAAGGCTGCTGTCCCACTGACACCCTCAGGCCCTCAGCCAAACCTCTCCACCACCTACACAGCTGCCCCCCAGCCCCCACACAGTCTGTGAAAGGATATCCGAGAGAAGAAGAGGTCTAGGTTTTCTATGTGGTGCCAGGGAGCTGCAGGGAGAAGAGGCAGCGTGAGAACCAGACATAACCCGAGCTCCACACAGCCCACAGCCCCCCCCGCCGCTGCCTGCGGGCCGCACCCCGGCCTGCCGCCCCCTCCCGGCCTGCAGCTGCCCAGGCCCCGGACTCACACTTAGCGCCCTCCGGAACGTGCACAAGGAGATCGCCGCCGCCGGGCGGGGACTCGGTAGAGGAGCTCTCCAGCCGCTGGTACTGCGTCTCCAGGTGGGCCATGGCCGGGCCCCGCCGCCGCCGCCGGCCCGAGCCCCTGGCCCGGCCCCGCCCCACCACGCGACTGGCGGCCGCACCGCCCAATGGCAGTCGTGGGGTGGGTCCGCGCTGGGCCATTCGGAGAGCGGGAGGGCGGGCGGTGGGATGAGCCTCGCGGCAACCCGTAGGAGGAGCGCCGGAAGTGGCCTTGGCTGTGACCTGCGCTTCCGGTGCTGCCTGGGGGCCTTGGGGGGTCCGCTTAGGGCTTGCGGCCCGGGGTGGAGTGGGGGGTGAGCTGGGCCGATGCCGGCCCCCGAGAGCAAGTCGGTTTTCCAGGCTGCCTTGGACCCCGTTCTCTTGCACGGGCTGTCCCTCGTCAGCGGGTTCGCTGCGAATCCTTCGGCTGCCGAGCCAGCGCCTGCAGGGCACGGTGCGTTGTTCTCTGCGGTGCGAGGGGGCTGCGTGCCGGGCTGGGATCGGGGAGTGCTGAGCAGCAGAGCGGCCCTGCAGCGTCTGAGTGGGCAGCACTTGCGCTGTAGCCATCACCACAGCATCCCCAAGGCTCCCTTTCCTGCCTTGTGTTGCTTGTGTGGCCAGGCTGCATGGGGCTGAGAGGAGACCCAGGAGGTCCTGCTCTCCGTGGTGCTGCACAGCCCCGTCTTCTTCTTTCAGAGAAACCTGCAGCCACCCACGAAGGGGAGAAGGCTGGCACAGTCCCCGAGGTACCAGAGCGGATGTGCTGCTTAACCTGTGGCCAGGAGTTCAGCAACCGCGAGGAGCAGGTGAGCAGGCTGTTGTGGCTTGCTGGGTGCTGCTGGGGGGTTCAGCCCCACCCCAGGCTGCTCAGTGACAGCTGCTGCTGGCAACTTCGCTGGGGCCTTCTCTTGGAGTCTGGTATGTCTGATCCAATCAGATCAGACAGAACTGTGCTGTGTGAGGATAGTCCAGTGTGTCTGGTGATGCATAACCTTGTTGGCACCAGGAGGTGCTGTTTCCTCATGATGGTGGTAAAGTCATTCAGACTCTGTATAGTATCACTTAGTATATCTTTTACTTGAGGCAACACTACAAGAAAAAGAGGGTAGTGCAGATGTTCTTACATCCCTTTAGATGCCAGTAGTCCTGAGTCGCATGGCACGATGGGCCTCCTGTCAGGGTGCAGCAGGCTGCATGGATCCAGTCCTTGTGAAGGTTTACCCATTGTAGTCCTTCAAGCTCTTACAGTGTTTTCTTAAAAGAGAGCATTCTTTTTTCCTGTTCTATTCTTCTTTCCTGTTGTAAAATTGAAAGGATGTTCATGTGAGAACTTCTTGATGCAGATCTGGACAAAGGCAAGGCCACGCAGGAAGTGTAATTGCTGCTACTGAGTGAGAGCTGTCTGTGGGCTGCTCTCTTCCAGTGACTTGGCTGAGTTTATCCTATAGCCAGGGGATTTGTGCAGCACAACAAATGCCTGATGGCCAAGCTGCAAATGCAGCATGGCGCAGTGCAGGCCTGGCTCTGTTTAGGTTAATGGTTAACTGTCTCTCTGACTCCTTGATGTACTGTGATTTCCTGCTCAGGATCACTGCAGCCCCAGAATTGGTATGGCTGCTGGAGTCTGTCACCATGGGGCCTTTGATAGGTGTGGCTTCTGTGAAGCACCAAGACCCTTCTGGCTCACTCTTCCCTTCACAGACTGAGCACTACCGACTTGACTGGCACCGCTTCAACCTGAAGCAGCGACTCCAAGGCCGCCGGGTGCTGCCGGTGGAAGAATTTGAGGAGAAGAGCAGAGCAGGTGAGGAATGGGGCTGCCTCAGCAGGGCCCAGAAACTTCTAGTGACTTTGCTGTTCTGCCTGGGAGTGAAGCCTCCAGGTGCCTGTACACGTTCACAGTCTTTTTCATCTGTCTGATACATCAGGGCTACGGGCTGGTCCCTGGAGCCACCTGCAAATTTTCGGGTAGGCTGTTTGTTGATCTTTGTCTTGCTCCATTGCCCCATTTTCTTTTCCCTGCAGGTGATATTTCCAGCATCTCGGGGTCTGATTCAGAGAGCTCTAATGCAAGCAGTGAGTCAGAATCTCCTCCCCCTGCCAGCAACAGCCCTGCCACCCCCCAGTGTCCCCGCTCCCACAGGGTGCTGCTCCGCAACGCAAGGGGACAGCTCATCTCTGCCTATCGCTGCATACTGAGCACTGGGAAGGCAAGTCAAAGTCCAGCTTGTTGGGAAAGGGGGTCCCAGAGAAAAGGGATGGCATTGGGGTGCAGACATCTGCCTAGAAGTCCCTCGAGCCCCTTGAGGGGAAGGGAAAAGTCTGGTGCCTCAGGTTTGCTACAGCTGAGATGCCCCCAGCAGGGTGAATGGCCTTTGTCTTGGGGACAGCAAGGAGTAGTGGGTTGATCCTATAGATGCTAGCAGGAGTGTTTGTGTCTCAGGGTGGCAGCGAGGAGTCAGCAGAGCTGATAGCATCACTGCAGAGCCTCAGTGCGAGCACATGCTGGGTTGTACTGATGATGGGCGGCGGGCACTTTGCAGGAGCCGTGTTCCGTGGGTGAGTACAAGGGCACAAGGCTGAGGTTGTCTCTGTGGGCAGGGACAAGCATGGCCAGCTGTTGGATGGACCCTTCCCTTCTCTGTAGCCCCCAGGTGCAGGAACACAAGACCTTCCACCGCTACACTGTGCGAGCCCGACGGGGCACAGCCCAGAGCCTACGGGATGCCCAGACCCCGGGGTCAGCACCAAGATCAGCAGGAGCCTCCCTGCGGCGTTACAATGAAGCTGCGCTACTCAAGGTGAGAATGGACCACAGGCTTGAGCTTTCAGTAGGGAAATGTGGTTGCAACCAACTCTGTGTGATGTTGTCATGACGCTGTTGGAGTTCATATGTGGGCTGTGAGCTCCAAAACAGGGTCAGGATCCAATTGAGGCTGCCATGTCTTGAATCTTCCTGTTCCAGAGTTGCTGGTGCCCACTCAGGACTCCATCGAGCCTTCCTTTCTTCTCCAGGATATTCAGGACCTGTTGGCAACTTGGGCACAGCACCTGAAGGAAGCTCAGCGCATCTTTGTCCGAGCCCCTCGTCACAATCGGGCATTGCTCTTTGATAGCAAGAACCCCCACATCAGTAGGGGAGACCCCCGTGTCTGCCACATTCCCCTCAGCACGCGCAGGGCCACCCTGAGGGAAGTGCTGCGAGTCCACGCTGTGCTGTCCAGCCTGCAGGTGTTTGGTAAGTCAGCCTGGCCCTGGTGCTCCAACACCTGTGGTCAGTGAGGTGAGGTGGTGTGGTCCCTCATGTAACCCTGGAGCGCAGGGCACATCTAGTGGCTCTACTGCTCTCCATCCCTGGGCAATGACACCCTTGCTGTCTAGGGAAGGACACACCACTGGAGGACATCACTGGGTCCCCACGGAAAGTCTGGCAGAAGAAGCAGCGGGCAGCTGAGATGGATTCCCTGCAGATGGACACAGGTGGTGAATTCAAACATGGAGGGAGACATGGCTCAGAGCAAGCTGGGGAGGTGGTCTGGCGTTACCTGGGGATGAGATTTTCAGCCCTGTGAGAGGGCAGGACACTGCATTGGGGACTCTGCTGAAAGTGGCTTCCTGCTGGGTAGAAAGGGAAGGTGTGCTTATCTGAAATTCCCAAATAATTCATGCTGTGTGGGGTTTTAGCCCCCGTCCTTTTACCCTCATCAGCCCCAGAGGAGGAAGAAGAGGAAGAAGAGAGTCCAGCAGGGGAACTGGAAACTGTGGAAGTGACACTGGGGACCTTGGACCTCCAGGAGTTTGAAGTGATGCCCAAGCGAAACCGCAGAAGGCGGAAGAAAAGGAATAAGAAGATGGAGAATGGTGAGGGGGAGGGCATGGGGAAAGAGACTGCCATGCCTGAGGTGCTGGCTGGGCTTCCTCACCACCCATTCTCACTGCAGGGCTCCATGCTGAAGAGACAGGATGCTATGGAACCCAGGGTGGGCAGCCTAGCCCGGAGCTGATTACAGAGCTGCAGGGGGAGCCTGAGGCTGAGCCCCTTCCCTGGGATACTGCAGGTGAGTGGAGTTGGGAGCCTGGCTAGGTGAGCACCTGCCCTGTGTGCTGGGTACTTTGCAGTGGGGTAAAGAGCAAGTTGTTGTGCAGGTACTTGGAGCAGTTAAGTGCCGGGGTGGCTGTAAAGTAGCCACATGCTTTCAGACATGCAGTGTGTGCAGAACAGTAACCAAACCATAGTGTTTCCACGTGGATAGATGAGATTAGAGAGCAGCAGAGATCTCTGCTGTGACAGCAAGCCTGAGATGCTGCAGGCCAGCAACTGGCCTGCTCATTGGAGAGTACAAGCTGATGGGAGAGGGGAAAGTACCCGGGGACACCAGTTCCATTACCCTGGATCCTGTTCTGTAAGGCATACAGCACCTGGCTAAGCCAGGCTGGTGCGTGAGGTTGGGATAGGTTTCATCTCAATAGAGGACATTCCTGCTGTCAGCAATGCCACAGTACACCGTCACAGATACTGAAGGTGCTGGTACCTGTGTAATGCTATAATAGGATGGAAAGTAGCACAGTAATGGTGGGGTGGCAGAGTCTTTGGCTGCAGCAAATGAGTATGAGCCCAAATGCAGCAACCATGGATGCAGAAATGAAGGAAAAGAGCTTCTTACCTTTGGAAGGCCTCAGGTATGCAGGGATCTCCAGCAAGAGATGCCCTTGTCTCCTCTGCCAACCTTTAAATGGGGTCTGGGAAGGGGTGGATCCCAGCTCCATCCCTTCCTGCCACTCAGTGCATTGCATGCACCTGAGCTCCCCTGGGTCGGCCCTGCCTTCCCATCAGGAGCTCTCACTGCTTCAGGCCATGACTCAGCATTTCTGCTACATACCCATATCCAGCTAGCAGGACAGTGCTTTAACTGCAACGTGTTGGTTTCCTGGACCAAATGGCCCTGTAGCATCAGACTTCTGTTCTTCTCTCACAGGAGACCCCCAGACCCAGCTCCGTGATGCCCTGTTCACAGCCTGCAAGACGGGGGATGTGGGGACACTGCGGCACCTCCTGGGTGTGCCAGAGAGCAGGGGCCCACTGGGGGACAGCAGGGATGGGGATGATGAGCACCCCCTGGATCTGCCCCACTCCCTGCTCAACCAGCCTGTAGATGAGCATGGCTTCACCCTGCTTCATGTGGCTGCACGTGCAGGGAGGGCTGAGGCTGTGCGCCTGCTGCTGGAAGCAGGGGCTGACCCTGCACTCAGGTATGGCCACAGGGCATCCAGCAGTTGATGGCCACTGCTATGGGAGTCCAGCAACTCTCTCCTGTTGCAGTTATGTGAGGCTGATTCCAGCCTTATCCTGGGGCAGCTGGGGTTGGTCAGGACTGGTTGTTTTATTTCTAGGTAATTCAGAGTTTGGGGTGAGATTACCTTTTGAAATGCAAGGAGAGGATTTGGGGAATTGTGGTGTAGGGGTATGCAACCTTCCCCTCCTTGGCTCCAATACTCCTGGTCTGTTATATATCCATTGGACAACTTCAGGGAGCCTCTAGACTCACAGCCTAGTGGGAAACAAGCAGTGATACCATAGGGCTGAGCTGCTCTTTCTCATCTTGCAGAGACAGGCAGGAGAAGACCCCTTACTGCGTCTCTGCTGACAAACCAACACGCAGCGCCTTCCGCAAATTCATGGTGAACCACCCAGACAAGTACGACTACAGTCGTGCCAAGGTGGGCACCTGCCCTCTGCCCTTGCCTTCTGGGGACCCTGAGCAAAGCAGCCCTCAGCCACACCCCAGCATCCTGCTCTCGCCTCCTCTAGCCTTTGCCTCTTACTCTGAGGGAGATGCTGACTGCCCCCTGCCCACACTGCCCCAGGTACCTGGCCCCCTGACTTTGGAGATGGAAGCCAAAAAGCTGGAGAAAAAGCGGGCACAGAAAGCCCAGCGGAAGCAGCGGGAGCAGGCACAGCGGGAGGAACGGCAGCGCTTGGAGCAGGAGGAGGAGGAGAAGCAGCAGTTTGCAGCCCTGTCTGATAGGGAGAAGGTAAGGCCTCGCACAGGGGAGAGGAACCAGCCTGCCTGGACCAGTACTGATGCAGTGGGCTCTGGCTCAGCAAGCCTTGGGGACTGACCTATCTCTCTGCTCCCCAGAGGGCCCTAGCAGCTGAGCGGAGGCTGGCAGAACAGATGAAGAATGGCAGCACGGCTCTTTCCAACATCAGGTAACAGCCCACATAACATGGCTGTTGTGAGGTGACGGAGGGAGGGAGGGAGGGAAGGAAGGAGGGAGGGAGAATGCTGCCAATGCTGGCCAGGAGTGTTCCCTTCAACCAGAGACTGTCCCTCACTGTTAGCATAATATGGCAGCCATCATTGCAGATAAACTCCTTGTGTCAGCACAGCTGTTCCTTGCCCTTCTCGTTCCAGTCCTCATTTCCAGTTTAAAGCTATTCCTGTCCCTTCTACTCCCAGCAGTGTCTGTTTATTCATCCCCTTGAAACATTTTGTTGAGACAGCTTTGTCCACTTGCAGCCAGATCTGTGGCAAGCCAAGCCTTCAGCCTCTTCTGTGACTCTTTCTGACCCCAGCTGCAGTGCCCCTTCCCTGTGCCACCCCACAAGCTTGTGGGCAGCCAGCTCTGCACATGATAGTCTGGGATATGCTTAACAACCACAGATAGGGCCAAGTCCCATGTTCAGCCTATCTTGAGGTATCTCATGGTACTCCCATGCAGCATCAGCTCCAGGGGGTATGCACTGGTGAGGCTGCTAGGTTAGCCCGGTGCTAGTGTGAGCACATTGGTCCTGCGGGACCTGTTCCCTCATGTCACAGCCACTACTCAACCACTATACGTACCTGCTCTCTTTGATGCTCTTGAAAGTGTCCCCTTCACTCAAGGCCACTTCTGTTCTTTCCCTGCAGCCGCTGCTGGTACTGTGGAGAGTCCCTGCTGGGCCGGATCCCATTCCATTACCTCGATTTCTCTTTCTGCTCCACGGCCTGCCTGCAAACCCACCGCCGGGCCCGGGCCAGCCACACATAGGGGTGGGGGCTGCCATCATCAGCCAGGGACCCATATGGTGGAGACATGGCTGAGCACTGGCTGTGCAGCAACAGAGAGCCTGTAGAGCAGTGCTGGTAAGAGGGACTGAGCTGGTCACATCACTCTCTGCAGCAATTTTCACAAGACTGGGCAGCTGCAGCATGAGTGTGACTCAAGGTAGTAACAAGCAAGGCCTGCACATGTTAGTGCAAAAGACCAAGTCTGCTCTGTAGTCTGGTTCCAGCTAGGAAGTCCTACTGCCTGCTTTCCTGATGGGTACCTTGCAGGCTGCTGCTTGGGGTGGTAGTACAGATCCTGATCTGTACAAACTCTGCAGCCTTGAGCCTCCATGCCTGCAGGTACCTTCTCACCTGTATCTTGCCCTTTCCTCTCCTGGAAGCCACTGAGTCTCAGCTATATCATGTTAACAACTACCTCCTCTGCCTGCGTTGTTAATAAAGAGATGCCTTCAACCCCCTAGGTGTATAAGCATGAAACTATTTGGGATGACTTCTAGTGTTAATGCAGAATTAATGCTGCACATTATCACAAGCTGAGCCTGGGCTCCTTTCCTAGTACAGACCTGCCTGGCTCCCAAAGCAGCCAACTTCAGCTGTCTCTGCTGGGCTGTGCCTTTTTCCTAAGTACCAACCAGACCCACAGTGCTTCACCACCACCCCCCCCCCCCCGCAATCCCTGCAGGCACAGTGAGAGGTGGTGACAGTGCCTGGCAGCCCTGTGTTTATTCTTTGTCCAGGGGGCTATGGTTGACAGTTCTGTTGAAAAGGGGCTGGTCAAGGAAGAGCAGGAAGGGGTTGGGGGGTGCCCCCTCCAGCTCCAGCACTGTGATGTTGTTGGGGCAGCCAACACGCAGTATCGAGCCAGGCACAAAGAGGGTTTGCTGGGGTCCTTGGTGGGGCCAGTACCGGCCCAGGTTGAAGCCGTTTATCCACAGCTGGCCCTGGGAGATGGAGATGAGACTGAGTTGTGCTCTCCACCCTCATCCCCTCTCCTTACTCTGCACAGGCTTACCTTGCTCCAACCTGGGAATTTCACAAAGGTGTCCCAAGCAATGCCAGGGGTCTCAAAGGTGCCTGCATAGAAGGCTGGCCCTGCTCTGCCCCTGCAGCTTGATTTAGGCAGGGCAGCATGGGGCCAGCCCTGGTGGATGGCAGCATCTATAGTCAAGGGGTAGATGAGCCACTTGCTGAGTGGTCTGGAGTCCAAAGAAAGGTTCCCCAGCAAGCCCTGAAGTGGAGCAGAAGAAAAAATGGGGAAGCAGGGTCTGCTCTTTGCAGAAAGATGCTACATACAGCCTTGCTTGGCTTCCCTAGCACATATCTCCCCCCTAACAGTGGATGTGGGATGGGATCCCATCAGACAGGCTGCAGGGTCTTGGCTGCCACAGCAGCAGGAAAGGGGGAATGCCAGTTCCACTGCTTTATCCTAAAGGGTTTGTCACCTGCCCAGGGCTATGCAAGTGGGTGTGTGGGGAAGAAGGACGGGATGGTGTGGGATTAACCAGGTAGCAGGATTTGAGGTGCTCTCACCGTGGTTGAGGGCAGGAGAGGGTGTTTGGCCATGTGTGCATGGAGCAGCCCTGAGGCCCTCTCTCCTCACCTTGAAGTCACTGAAGTTTGCCCCAAAGCTGATCCTGCCCATGTTCTCCAGAAGCACATCCAGCATGTCCCCTGCCTTGCCTTTCACACGCAGCTCTGTCTGACCGTCCCGCTCCAGCGTTCCCTGGTACTCCTGCAGCCATAGGGTCAGTGCTGCCCCACTGCATCCCAGTCCCATGTTCTGGTCTCACTACCATAAGAGCTACTAGCGGCCTGCTAGTGTAGCATTCCACTGCCTTCTCTACACCAGAGGGGACACAAATGGGCCAGCAGAGTGCCCTCAAGGCTTCAATGAGGCTCTCAGCCAGCATACAGTCCCAAGCCCCTGTCAAAGCACATCTCTCCCAAGAGGCAGGCACCCTTGCTCTCTCACCTTCTGCAGCATCACATAGCCACGATCACAGATGCTATGGGGAGGAGCGCTCAGCGTGGCTGGGGCCAGGATGTCACGGGGCAGCTGTGTGCGGTACAGCACAAAGCCATGGGCCTGCCAGGCAGCACAAAAGGGAAGTAGGGCTGGTGATGAGCCCCATTCTTCTAGAGTGTCTCCTCCAGTAACCCTCAGGGCACCCACCTGCTTTATGGCCTCAAAGGTGAGCGGGAACTTGCTCTGGATGGGCCCAGAGGGGGACAGTACATCCAAGACGTCCAGGAGATCAGCATACTGCAAAGACAGGGATGGGAGCTGGGCAGCCAGGCAAGGCCAGGCAGGACAGCACAGACCTTGAGGCAGGCATTCACCTTATGCAGAGTCACCCAGCCGTAGGCATACTTGGGGGTGGGAGGTGGCATCGGGCCCACTGGCAGGGGCTGAAACTGAACAGCAGACCGTGAGGTGCCCCACAGGTCTAAGGCTTCCCCTAGAATAAATGCAAAGATGGCCCTGCCCAGCCCCTCTCTGCTCCCTGTTCCCAGGACAAGTAGCAGAACGCAGGACTTCTCTTCCCCCTGTCAGGCTCAGCACCTTGCTGATGATCGTGCGAACGGCAAATAGCTTCTCCGTGGGGTCTCCAGCCTCTGAGAGTGGTGCATCATAGTCATAACTGGTGGTCACTGGTTTGTACTGGCCCTTGAAGTCAGCTCCTGGCCAAGGAAGCAATGGGAGCTGCAGGGAGAGCCGAGCACCTGGACACCGGCTCTACACTGGAGGCAATGCAATGGTCAGGAGCATGACCCAGGACTACTCAGGGATCAAAGGAGCCCTCTGGAGTACAAGCTGGAATGCAGCACCCAACCTCCCCCCAAGGACACAGCAGCAGCCTGGAAAAGGCTCCCTGGTACCAAGGAGGCACAGAGTCATGCTGTATGCCCCCCACCAGTCTCCCACTCACCACTCCAGTAGGCAAAGTTGGTGCCCCCGTGGAACATGTACCTGTGTAACACCCCAGAGAGCAGTCAGCACCCACATGGACCTGGACCACCCTGCTGCCCCCCACCCATCTCTAAAACCAATAGAGGAGGGGTGTGGTGGCCAGGCCATGCCCCAAGCCGGCTACTTGCATGTTGACATTGGCTCCCAGCTGCAGCATATCGGCGAGTCCCTGAGCCACCAGTGTGGCACTGGTGCTGGCATGTGGCCCCCCCCAGTAGTCCAGCCAGCCCGTGTAGTATTCAGAGTTCACCTGAGGAAGGCAGGGGCTGTCACCTGCCTGGAGCTGGGGTGACACCCCCCCAGGCCACCCTCTCACATGGTGCCTCACCAGCGGTCCCCTTGGCTCAATGTGGCGCTGGGCACCAAATGCCTCCGTCACATTGGAGTCTACAAAGGGAAAGGAAGTGAGGCTGGAGCAGGAGAGGGCCAGGACCCCTGTCCCCATCTTATCTGCTCCTTCCCTATTGGTGGCACCTGGCCCGAAGTCAATGGTGGCATAGAGCCCCTGCAGGGTACCGCAGCGCAGCTCCTCCACCTGTGCACCGTCAGTGGTGAAGAGCAGCACCTCAGGGCCCAGCAGTGCCCGGAAGGTGCCCAGCAGG
The DNA here is from genome assembly GCA_030625065.1 of Alectoris magna. NCBI lineage: Eukaryota > Metazoa > Chordata > Aves > Galliformes > Phasianidae > Alectoris > Alectoris magna. The sequence goes on from CM060567.1 coordinate 11,398,743, forward strand.
TGCTGCAAGTAGCTGGAGTCACAGGCATAGTAGCTCCCGTACTCATTCTCCACCTGCAAATCAGGTACCAGGTGGGATACAGCCAGGTCCCGACAGGCACCTGGTGACAGGTCTCACAGCACCCACCTGCACACTGATGATGTTCCCCCCATGCTGGTAGAGCCGTGGCTTGATCTTGGGCAGCAGGACATGGAGCCAGGCGTCCACAGCTGCCAGGTAGGCTGGGGACAGGGGCAGCTCAGCCCCAGCCCACAGCCACTGGCCATGCGATGAGGGGGATGGGGGGGGTACAGAGGAGGAACTACAGGCTCCCAGAAGAGGGAGAAGCAAATGGAAAAAGCCATGCTTGGGGCTGGGCTAAGTAGCGTGAGGGGACAGGCACCAGCCTGAAGAACACCACAGCTGCGGCCACGAGCTGAGCTCACCAGGGTCAGAGGAGCGCAGGATGATGCCTGCTTTCCACAGCAGCCAGGCAGGCAGGCCGCCCTGCAGGAATGTGGACAGCATCATCAGTGAGCACGGGGCCAGCTGGGCCACCCGGCAACCCCGGTGCGGGGCCGGGGCTCACCATCTCCCACTCAGCACAGATGTAGGGCCCCGGGCGCAGGATCACCAGCAGACCCAGCTCTGCCGCCAGGTCCAGGAAGGCTTCCACGTCCCGATCCCCGGTGAAGTCATACACTCCCGGCTGCCACTCGTGGTAGTTCCAGGGGACATAGCTGGGGGAGAAGGGGACGGAAACCAGAGACGGTACAGGTTGCGGGGTGCCAGAGCTCCGCACACAGCCCCGGGCAGGCGAAGGGTGGGATGCCTCGCGTAAGACCCCCCCCAGGCTCACTTACACCTGCACGGCGTTCAGCCCGGCCATGTAGAGCCGCAGCAGGCGGTCGCGCCAGGCGGGCCGCGGGACGCGGGCGTAGTGCACGCTGCCCGACACGTAGCGGAACGGGACCCCGTCCTTGCGGAAGCAGTCCCGCTCGAAATCGATCTGGAAGGAGCGCACCGGGGGGGCGGCCTGCGGGACGGGGGCACAGCTGGAGGCGGCAGCCCCTCCCCGAACCCAGCGCAGGTCCGCGGCGGGGCGAGGGGGACGGGACCCCAACCCGCCACCCTGCCGCACCCACCTCCGTACGCAGCAGCGCAGCCGCCAGCAGCAGCCCGAGGGCCGGCAGCCCCATGACCGCGGCTCAGGGGCCGGAGGGACGACGAGGAACGAACGAAGAAAGGCGCATACCGTCCGGAGCTCCGCGGCGCTCACAATGAGGGCGCGGACCCGAACGGCACCGCCCCGCGGCACCGCATCCCGCCCCTCGCGGCGGGCCACGCCCACTTCACTCAGACCACGCCCACTGCAGCGAAGCCCCGCCCCCTTGGTGCCTGCGGGTGACGCGACGGTGACGCGCGGCGGCGGGCGATGACGCTCGCGGACGATGGGGCAGGCGCTGTGCGTCTGCTCCCGCGGCACCGTCAGCCTGGGGGGTGCGCGGTACCTCCTGCTGCAGCGCCTGGCCGAGGGGTGCGGCGGGACGGGGAGCTGGGGATACTGGGGCGCGGGGGGGATGCCGGGAGCGCGGGGGACGTTGGGCGTGAGGGGTGGTCGGGGCACGGAGGGCATGGATACTCCGCATTTTGGAAGAGATGCTCGTGTATGGAGGGGATGTTTGGGCACGGCTGCCATCCCCACGCGGCTCTCTGCTCCCCGCAGGGGCTTCAGCTACGTGGACCTGGTGGAGGGGCTGCGGGACGGGCGCTTCTACGCGCTGAAGCGCATCCTGTGCCACGACAAGGAGGACCGGCAGGCTGCCCTGCGCGAGGTGGAGATGCACAACCTCTTCCAGCACCCCAACATTCTGCGCCTGGAGGCCCACTGCCTGGTGGAGAAGGGTGCCAAGCACGAGGCCTGGCTGCTCCTGCCCTATGTGAAGGTGAGGGGGTGACCCCCAGCCCCATGCCACATAGGGTTGCCGTGACCACCCGCTGCGTGTCTTTCCCAGGGGGGAACCCTATGGAGCGAGGTGGAAGCACTGCGTGAGAAAGGAACCTTCATGCCGGAGCAGCGCATCCTTCTCATCCTCCATGGCATCTGCAGTGGGCTGCAGGCCATCCACAGCAAGGGCTACGCGCACAGGTGGGGGCCCTGGCCAGGGGTGGGGGCAGCAGGGTTCTAGTGGGCGCTTGGTGATGTCCCCCTCCCTCTGCAGGGACCTCAAGCCCACCAATGTGCTGCTGGATGAGGACGACCAGCCTATTCTGATGGACCTGGGCTCCATGAACCAGGCCCGCATGGAAGTCACCAACTCTCGGGAGGCCATGGCTGTGCAGGTGGGTGCCCATCCTGGAGGGGGGGGGCACCGTCCCACTGCCCCCAGCCTTGCGTCCCCTCTGCCTCTCCGCAGGACTGGGCTGCCCAGCGCTGCACCATCTCCTACCGTGCCCCCGAGCTCTTCACGGTGCCCAGCCAGTGCGTCATTGATGAGCGCACGGATATTTGGGTGAGGACGCAGCCCCTGCCCCCCCCAGCCCTTCCATACTGTGGGATGAGGGGCCACTCTGATGGCTGCACTGCAGTCCCTAGGCTGCGTGCTGTACTGCATGATGTTCGGAGAGGGCCCCTATGATGCCATCTTCCAGAAGGGTGACAGTGTGGCCCTAGCGGTGCAGAACCCCATCACCATCCCCTCAACTTCCAGGTGAGGCTCCGGAGCTGGGTGGGCCCTGCTCCCCATGGCGGGGCCATGCCGACCCCTCACTCCCCACAGGTACTCAGACGCCTTGCACCGCCTGCTCTCCTCCATGATGACAGTGAACCCCCAGGAGCGGCCCAGCATCGAGGACATCCTACAGCAGCTGGAAGGGCTGCAGGTTACGCCGGCCGGCCAGGTCACCACGAGTATCTGAACGTGGCCCATCGCTGGCCTAGGCTGTGCCCAGGCTGCCCTGGGCCTGCTTCCCCCTGGGGCTGCTCCTGAGGGGATTTCTGTGCCCTGGGGAGAGCTGCTCCATGCTGGAGATGTATTGGAATCAGACTGTCGTTTGGGGGTGTGCAGTGCGGTGGTTTGTACCCTGATCGCTGCCTCTGGGGCCTGTGAGACCGCTGGGGTCTGCATGGCTGCTGGGGCTGAACGGCCCAGCACTAGCTGCAGGGCTGGCACATATGCCCTGCTGCTGAGGGCAAGGCCTCGCTGCCCGCTCCGAGCCCACATGGCGGCAGGTCACTCCCGCCCCGGGGTATGGCTGTGGCCGGGCCCAGCCTTGTGCTGTTGGAGCGAGGCAGGGGCAGGTGGGGCTCAGCACCCACTGCCCTGGCACCCATGTTGCCTTGTGTTTTGAATAAAGGTGTTCTTGCGGAGGTGTGCACGGTGTCCTCTGTCCTGATGGAAACGGGGTGAGCGAGGCACGTGGCCGGGGCCAAGCAGCCAGGCACAGCCAGGCATTGCTGAAGGGGAATGGCAGGGGAGGACAGCTCCACGGCTCAGTGCAGCTGCAGCGTTAGCGTTAAGCACAGAAAGTTAATCTCTGGCCCCGGTGTGACAAATCCGTCTGCAGTTACAGCTGAGCCCTGCTGTGCAGTGCTGCTGTGCAGGCCCTCGGGGGCAGTGCAGTGCAGGAAAGGGGCTCACGCAGCACGCACCGCACAAGGCACAGGCAGAGCCCAGCACCTGGGTGCAAAGGGGCAGCAGCCCTGCTGCAGGGGTGCAAAGACAGCCCTGGGATGGCACTATGAGCACCAGAAGCCAGAGGAGTGTAGCAGACACAGAGCAGTTGGGCTGCTCGCAGCGGGGAAAGAAAGAGGCAGCCAAGTGGTTTCATAGGGAGCATTCCCCTCCTTTAATCCTCTCACCACAACACAGTAGTAAAACAGCCACAGGGATTCATGCCACACCAGACACCCTTGCAATGTGCACCCACTGCACTGCAGAGCTCAGACATGACCTGGGCTTTTCCCAACTCTCCAAGCGCTCATCTTCCTGACAAGCCCACCTACCCCTATGGCTGCACACATGGAGATGCTTCAGCAGCCGCAGTTTTTCCCTGCTCAGGCTGAATCTGCACCTCAGGACTCCAAGCAGGATGCAGGGTTATCCACAAGAGGAGGTGGTACCCACCCTGCTTGGACTGGTGAGCAGTGTGGGATGAGCACTGCGGTTCCAGAGGCTCTTACCTGCCCGGGGAGCAAGCTGGAGCAGGAGCAGGAGCAGGAGCAGAGCACGCGGGGAGGAAGCATAGCAGCAGCAGCAGCACTGAAGCACGCACCATACACCTGACCTGGCAAGAAACCAGCACAGCTGGGGGGTCACTGGGAGACACGGAGGTTCTCAAACGGTTTATTGCAAAGGGTTTCCGCAGGTGACACGGGAAAAGCAGCACGGTCCTCCGCCAGGCGGCCGCTCTACTCCTCACCCTCCTCTTCATCCTCGTAGGAGTCCAGGCCCACCTCCTCGTAATCCTTCTCCAGGGCGGCCATGTCCTCCCGCGCCTCGGAGAACTCCCCCTCCTCCATGCCCTCGCCCACGTACCAGTGCACGAAGGCGCGCTTGGCGTACATCAGGTCGAACTTGTGGTCCAGGCGCGCCCAGGCCTCGGCGATGGCCGTGGTGTTGCTCAGCATGCAGACGGCGCGCTGCACCTTGGCCAGGTCTCCCCCCGGCACCACCGTGGGCGGCTGGTAGTTGATGCCCACCTTGAAACCAGTTGGGCACCAGTCCACAAACTGGATGCTGCGCTTGGTCTTGATGGTGGCGATGGCGGCGTTGACGTCCTTGGGCACCACGTCCCCGCGGTACAGCAGGCAGCACGCCATGTACTTGCCGTGCCGAGGGTCGCACTTCACCATCTGGTTGGCTGGCTCGAAGCACGAGTTGGTGATCTCAGCCACCGACAGCTGCTCATGGTAGGCTTTTTCTGCAGAGATGACAGGGGCGTAGGTAGCCAGGGGGAAGTGGATGCGAGGGTAGGGCACCAGGTTGGTCTGAAACTCAGTGAGATCGACGTTGAGTGCCCCATCGAACCTCAGAGAGGCAGTGATGGAAGAGACGATCTGGCTGATGAGGCGGTTGAGGTTGGTGTAGGTTGGACGCTCGATGTCCAGGTTCCTGCGGCAGATGTCGTAGATGGCCTCATTGTCCACCATGAAGGCACAGTCCGAGTGCTCCAGTGTGGTGTGTGTGGTGAGGATGGAGTTGTAGGGCTCCACCACGGCGGTGGAGACCTGTGGGGCTGGGTAGATGGAGAACTCAAGCTTGGACTTCTTGCCATAGTCAACAGAGAGTCGTTCCATCAGCAGGGAGGTGAATCCCGAGCCAGTGCCACCTCCAAAACTGTGGAAAACAAGGAAGCCCTGTAGGCCCGTGCACTGGTCAGCCTGCGGAGGGAGAAAAACATATGAGATCACTCTGCCACAGATATTCTTGTCAACATCTGACTCTGGAAGTCCTTCATGACTTGTTCCATCCCTGCCACGGAAAGCTGCAAATCCCACTCTTGGCACAGTCAGGCTCCGAGCCCCAGCACCATGACCTAGCCCAGCCAGAGATACGTGATCTCGGTCTGTGGTTACCCACCAGCTTCCGGATCCTGTCCAGCACTTGGTCGATGATCTCCTTGCCGATGGTGTAGTGCCCACGGGCATAGTTGTTGGCAGCATCCTCCTTGCCAGTGATGAGTTGCTCGGGGTGGAAGAGCTGCCGGTAGATCCCAGCCCGCACCTCATCTAGGAGAGAGCAAAAGAAGCTGAGGGCGGTGAAGGCTTTGAGCTGGCTGCCAAGCAGCCAAGCGCCCATCCCTCATCCTCCTCCCATTCCACCTGCCAGGACTGTACGTCAGAGGGGCCACGCAGGTGCCAGGTTTCTCTGCCAGCGGAGTCTGCTGCCACCTCCCTGCACGGGAGCTCAGCTTTTCCCACTCACAGGGAGCTGCCCAGCCACTGTGACACAGCCAGAGCTGCAGTGCCGGTCAGGCTGGTTTCTCTCCATGTACACAGAGACTACCAGCACCGCTGCCTCTAGGACATTCCAGTAAAGACAGCTGGTGTGGAGGCTTGTGGCTTCTCCCCAGGTTACACCTGGTGCAGGATGCAGGAATGCACGCACCGGCTGCCTGCTGCCCGCCCAGGGCTGCACCCCATGCCGCACATCCCGAGCTCCGCACTCACCAATCACAGTGGGCTCCAGGTCCACAAAGATGGCCCGTGGGACGTGCTTCCCAGCGCCGGTCTCGCAGAAGAAAGTGGTGAAGGAGTCGTCCCCTCCACCGATGGTCTTGTCGCTGGGCATCTGCCCGTCGGGCTGGATGCCGTGCTCCAGGCAGTACAGCTCCCAGCAGGTGTTGCCCATCTGGACGCCGGCCTGGCCGACGTGGACGGAGATGCACTCGCGCTGGGGAGGGGGAGGCAGGATCAAATCGGGCATCGCTTAGGGCTAGGGACCAGCCCCGCGCTGCAAAACCTGCCGGGGACGGTGCCCCAGCCCATCATCGCTGCGGGCATGTCTGGGGGTGCGCCAGGATTGCAGCTGCCGGGAGGGACAGCGACAGGCTCATCCCGGAGAGACGAAGGGCACCGTGCCGCTAAATATAGCCCCGGGCCCGACGGCTGAGCCCATCACCCGCTTTGGCCATCGGCCCCGTTTCGCACCGCCGCTGCCCGCACCCTGTGGGAGCAGCCGGGATCTGTCGGACCGGAGCGAACCCCCCGCCCTACTCCGCCAACCCCGGCGGGGCGGCCCGTTGCAGCAGGGGGGAGCTCCGCCGCGCTTCCCGCCCGCGCTCCCGGTGCCCGGCCCGTGCTTCTCCCCTCCCCGGCAACTGTCCGCACCGTCGGTCACCGGACGCCACCGGAGGGGTCACCCCCGCTCCGCAACCCGCTGCTGCGGCCGAGGGACACCGGGGCCCCCCGGGCTGCCGGGTGGGAGGGACCGGCAAGGGCACGTAGTCCCCGGACAGGGGGCCGGCGGGGCTGCCCAAGGTCACGGTGGGGAAGGAGGGAGTGCGTCGCAGCGGCTCCGCCGTGCCTTCCCCCTCCGGTACCGGGGCAGCTGTCTGGGCTCCCTCCCCGCCGCCATACCCAGTGCGCGGTGCCCGGCCCGCACTCACCATGCTGCGGCTGCGGGCCCGGGCTGTCCCGGTTGCTCGGTGCGGCGGAGCTCGGTGCGGAGCTGCGGCTGCGGCAATCCCCGCCGCAGCGAACCTCATATAGGGGGGAGGGGCCTGCTGGCGCCACGCCCCTTTATTTGGGGAGAGTATTTGCATGCGGAGAGGGAGGGCTTCCTAGGAAGGTAGCTGGAGTCTGACTGAGTCTCTGCGTAGTTGGCAGAGGGGATGAGAAATCCTGAAGTGGAGGGATTGAGGTAGCTCTCCCTCTGCCTCCAGTAGGGAAACCGCGGTATCAGGAGGGGTGTGCAGGCCTGCAGGGATCAGCCACAGGATGGAGTACACAGCTCTTCAATTGTCCCCCCACCAGCCTCCCCTCACTGCAGGCTCTGTTGGGATCTAGAGCTCCCCGCGAGCTCTGGGTTCTGCTGTGCATGGTAAGGGGCACTGCTGGGTCCTCCCTACAGGGATGTGTAGTTCAGAGGTGCAGGTTATCCTTCAGAAAAAAAAAAAAAAAAAAGGAACAGGACACAAATGCAACCACTGTGCAATTTTGGCAACAGTCAGGTCACTCTGAGGACACAGGGAGATGGTACCAAAGCAGTAGAATTACTCTTGGAGGAGAAGGGTCCTTCTTTGCCCAGTGCTCAGATCTCAGGAGCTGTTGGAAGTAGTGCCCAGCATGAGGGGCAGCGATTCCACCCCGAGCAGCTGGCATGGCTCAGTCCGAGCCCAGGACTCTGGTCGCAGCCGCGAGGAGCAGTGCCAGGAGCTGCTCTGCACAGTGAGGCCGTGCCTGGCCCTGCTCCAGCACTCGGTGCAGCCCACTGCTGGCTCACACTTTCCCCTCCAGCGGACGCACGGGTGCATGCCGGGAGGAGGAGGGCAGCAGAGGACAGTCCCTGGGGGTCAGTGTAGCTGGAGCATTAGTATTAAGCGGGGAAAATTAATCTCTGGTCCCGGCATGCTGGATAATGGGTAACTCAAATCTCCTGTTCGCAGCTGGAGGAAGGAGCTGATGCTCAGATCCGTGAGTGCTGGGCAGCACGGGGCCAATGCAGGGCAGGCAGTGCTTGCTGTGCGCCCCAAGAGTGGCAGAGCCGGGCTGGGAGTAAGCAGGGATGCTCTGTGACAGAGCCCCAGTGCTGGCATCAGCACTTCCCCACATAACAAACAGCATCAGGCCCTGGGGGCCAGGAATAACCTCCCCTTCCTCAGCAGGGAAGAAGGGAGCTGTTCTATCAAGATGTGCCAATGGCAACCCTAGAAGGGTTTCCTACCATGGGAAAGGTACAAAACGGTACCAAAGCCACCGGAGATCCTTTGAAGTCCTTTGGTATCAGCTCCAGCATAAGAAAAAACAATGGAAAAGCTGTTCCTACGTTAAGCATTTTTTTCCTTTTGAGTTCACCCTCCTGGGGTGTCTTCCCAAATCCCTGCTTGCACAAAACAAAATCTCACTGAGAAGACTGAAAACTACTGCAGGCTTCCCCAAGGGAAACCATTCCCCTCTTCTGCCAGACCCCTTCATTTCAGGTCCTGAGCCCGGTGCTTCTCCCATCACATCACAAAAATTCCTCCTGATCCCTTTGGCTGGGGATGGACCCAGAGCGTGGTGTGCAACCTGTTCTCAGCCACGAGTGCAGGGCTTTTAGCTGCACAGGCAGCCGGAAGAGGAGCAGAGCACGCGGGGAGGAAGCATAGCAGCAGCAGCAGCACTGAAGCACGCACCATACACCTGACCTGGCAAGAAACCAGCACAGCTGGGGGGTCACTGGGAGACACGGAGGTTCTCAAACGGTTTATTGCAAAGGGTTTCCGCAGGTGACACGGGAAAAGCAGCACGGTCCTCCGCCAGGCGGCCGCTCTACTCCTCGCCCTCCTCTTCATCCTCGTAGGAGTCCAGGCCCACCTCCTCGTAATCCTTCTCCAGGGCGGCCATGTCCTCCCGCGCCTCGGAGAACTCCCCCTCCTCCATGCCCTCGCCCACGTACCAGTGCACGAAGGCGCGCTTGGCGTACATCAGGTCGAACTTGTGGTCCAGGCGCGCCCAGGCCTCGGCGATGGCCGTGGTGTTGCTCAGCATGCAGACGGCGCGCTGCACCTTGGCCAGGTCTCCCCCCGGCACCACCGTGGGCGGCTGGTAGTTGATGCCCACCTTGAAACCAGTTGGGCACCAGTCCACAAACTGGATGCTGCGCTTGGTCTTGATGGTGGCGATGGCGGCGTTGACGTCCTTGGGCACCACGTCCCCGCGGTACAGCAGGCAGCACGCCATGTACTTGCCGTGCCGAGGGTCGCACTTCACCATCTGGTTGGCTGGCTCGAAGCACGAGTTGGTGATCTCAGCCACTGACAGCTGCTCATGATAAGCCCTCTCGGCTGAAACGACCGGGGCATAGGTGGCCAGAGGGAAGTGGATGCGAGGGTAGGGCACCAGGTTGGTCTGAAACTCAGTGAGATCGACGTTGAGTGCCCCATCGAACCTCAGAGAAGCAGTGATGGAGGAGACAACCTGACTGATGAGGCGGTTGAGGTTGGTGTAGGTTGGACGCTCGATGTCCAGGTTCCTGCGGCAGATGTCGTAGATGGCCTCATTGTCCACCATGAAGGCACAGTCCGAGTGCTCCAAGGTGCTGTGTGTGGTGAGGATGGAGTTGTAGGGCTCCACCACGGCAGTGGAGACCTGTGGGGCTGGGTAGATGGAGAACTCAAGCTTGGACTTCTTGCCATAGTCAACAGAGAGTCGTTCCATCAGCAGGGAGGTGAATCCCGAGCCAGTGCCACCTCCAAAACTGCGGAACACAAGGAAGCCCTGTAGGCCCGTGCACTGGTCAGCCTGCAGAGAGAGAGAGTTAAGCGAGAGTCCTCTTTGATGTTTGCTCGAGGGAATTTATAGAGCTCTGCTGGAGCAGCCGCAGACCCCTCCCTGTGCACAGCAGACTAGTTTCTTGTTCCCACCCCATGCACCATGATGCATCCCCGTGCAGGGGAACACATCCCCCCAGTGTGGTTACCCACCAGCTTCCGGATCCTGTCCAGCACTTGGTCGATGATCTCCTTGCCGATGGTGTAGTGCCCACGGGCATAGTTGTTGGCAGCATCCTCCTTGCCAGTGATCATCTGCTCGGGGTGGAAGAGCTGCCGGTAGACCCCTCCTCGAATCTCATCTAGGAGAGGTGAGCACATCGTCAGCTATGACTGACCATGGGGAGAGGTCACAGGAGGCCCTGGGTTACTCTGCAGTTAGAGTGAGTGTGCAGAATGTGCCTGCCAGCAGCACTGCCGTGCTTGCTGCACGCATGCAACCCCATGCCGCACACCCCGAGCTCCACACTCACCAATCACAGTGGGCTCCAGGTCCACAAAGATGGCCCGTGGGACGTGCTTCCCAGCGCCGGTCTCGCAGAAGAAAGTGGTGAAGGAGTCGTCCCCTCCACCGATGGTCTTGTCGCTGGGCATCTGCCCGTCGGGCTGGATGCCGTGCTCCAGGCAGTACAGCTCCCAGCAGGTGTTGCCCATCTGGACGCCGGCCTGGCCGACGTGGACGGAGATGCACTCGCGCTGGGGAGGGGGAGGCAGGATCAGAGCTCGGTGGGGACCACAGATGCGGCTCATTCCCTGCTCTGCCACAGCCAACAGCCCTGGGAGCACCCAGGGAGCATCTCCTTCATTTCATGAACACACGCAGTTGGGAGGCTGAGCCCCGCAGCAGCTGGCATGGCCCCTTCCATCTGCTACTTCCAGAGCGGGGCTGTGATGGCAGAGCATTGCCCGTGCCCTGGGAGCTGTGGATGTGATGGCATTGAGAACAAGAGCCTGGCAAGGGGCAAGTTTGCAGCAGTGAATGGTTGCCATGCTCGGAGGCTCCACTTCCCTAAATTAGCTCTGGAGTGGGAGGCATTCGCTGCATGCTGCAGCTGAACCAAAGGCTGATGATGCAAGAGAGTCCCCCGGCAACGGGCTGAGATCCGTCCTGCAGCCTCCCTCCCTCCCTCCAGGTGAGACTCTGCACAGGCTGCAGCCCTTCCGACAAGCACCAAAATAACCCTGTCTTTGTCCTGCTGTTGCCAAGATTAGGATGTGTCATCGGGCAGAACATCCAAACCCAACCGGATTTCCAGAGCTCCGTGCCCCGCTGTGAGTCAGCGGGCAGGAAGGCGGTGGGGCCATTTTGTGCACTGGGTGCAGCACTGACAGCCACACGAGGGGAGCACCCAGGGTGCTCTCAGCACCACTCAGAGGCAGAGGGGACAGGGATAGAGAAACAAGCCCTTGGCAGCCTTAGAGAGATGGACTTCTAGCTCTCACCATCCTTCCCAAAGCTGAGGAACGAGGACCAAAGTGACACTGTCTCATCCTCCCCCCCGCCCCCCAAGCAGCTCCATCAGCTTTTTTTACACGAAAGCCAGCAGTGAGCCCTAGGAAACTCCGCAGCAGAAGCAGGCAGCCAGCACCGCTGCTGCTGTCAGCGCCTCGGGACGGCCACGAGAAGTACGGTGCTTCTGCTGTGGCTGTTAAAGGGTGCAGAAGGAGGAGGAGGGATGTGTTCAGCCTTAACGCAGCTCTCCCCACGCCGATGCCCCCCTGCTCAGGGCACAGCAAGCACAGCAGCCTGGAAAAAGCTGCAGCCCGGCACGGAGAGGGGAGCGCACCGCATGCGGGACCCTGGCTGCATGGACACCGCTGTAGTCGCACCCGCCCCGGGGGGCCCCTCCCGGTCCGTCCGGAGGCCCGGAGTGGGGTCCGGTCGGGCACTCACCATGCTGCCGCTGCCGCTGTCGCACAGTTCCTCTGCCCGAACCGCCACAGCTCCGCTCGGCCGGCCCGGCCCCGCTGCTGCCTTATACCGGGGGTGGCACCCCCGCTCCGGGGCGGGCGGCCCCGCCTGTGCAATTTGCATAAATTTGCATAGACCCGCATATATTTGTGCGTGCGTTTGTTCGGATGAAGTTTTGCCTCGAAGGGAGCTCATTGGCTCTTTGCTGTGACTTCACCGATGCTTGGTCCGTCCTAAAACATCCTGCGGCACCAACTGAGATGCAGAGCCAGCCCTGCCTCAGCCCCAGCCTCTGACCTAACGAGTTTTCATTGAAAGGTGCTGTCATCCTTCAGCTCGCGCTGAAAGCTGAACGTAAACGACCTTCTCACAATGGCCCTTCTTTGTCCCTGAGTCACCTGGCCAGTGTCACCTTCACTGAAGGCAGTGGTGCTGCTGTGCAGGCTGTGCCAGAGCCTATCAGCACACCCAGAGCCCTGCTGAGTTGCCTGGGCTAAACGAGCGAGGTGGGGCTCACCAAGCCGGTGGGAAAAGCTGCTGCTTCTACAGTGCAGCACACCCCCCAGACTGGATGTGCTGCTGGACCACAGGGAGCCGTGGTGGCTGTGTGACTCCGGAAATGCCTACATGCCCCGTGCTATAAACGTCCTTTGGGTGACCTCAGAGATCTGTAGATAGCGCAGCCCGTGCTGATGCACGCAGTCTGTGAGCGGGAGACAGGCTGGGAGCACTGAGGCATCAAAAATTGAGCCCTGTAAGCTAATTTGTGTGAAATGGAGTGGTGGGGTCCACTTTCCCCATGCAAATCTTTGCGGAGGTGCTGGCCTCCGCAAGCCAGGTACCTCCCAGATGCCAAGGTGTTGGTGCTGGGTGTCTCCTGGCTCCATGCTGCCTTGCGCCAATCAATTCTAGGGCGTTTATAGGATGAACGGTCTGCAGCACAGGTTGGAGCATGAGCAGCAGAGCCGGGCAGCGAGCAGTGCCCCCGACTTTGCAGGATTTGTGAGACAAGCTGCAGGCACCCGGAGGTGTGAAAGGATGTGCAGCTTCTCCAGGAGGCGCCTGGGTCTGTTTGTACACCATTCTGCTACAGAGCAGGGGTGAAAAACCAAACTGTCGATGGAAGAAAGTGTACAACAGGTTGGAGACAGCACAGGCGGCAGAGCCCTGTGCACCGCGGGGACGCAGGGAGCGAAATGCTGCTCTGCCTGCTCCCCATCCTCCTCCTGTAGCAGTGATCTGGCGCTGGCTGTGCCCCGGCTCCGTGGGCTCTCTGCACTGGAGCCGAACTGAGGCCGTGTAATCGCTGGTTCAGATGAAATGAAGAGAACTGTGAAACGCCTGCTGCGTGAGGAACAACGAGGGTAATTCCAGACCTCGCTGCAGCCCTAAGCCCTGACTCACCGGGCAGGGAGGCGCTCCCAGGGACGAAGCTGTGTTCATCCCCGACGTGCCGGGCTACCAGGGGCGAGTCGGGACCGGCCCTCGGCGAGCAGCCGCCCTGGCTCCGGGGCCGGCCGGGTGTCACCTCCCTCCTTCATTCTCACACTGGGATAAGCGGCTGCACACCCACGGCAGTGAACAGACCGGGTCTGGCTGATGGGGCTCTGGGGTGAGGCAGGTGCCCCCAGGCAGCCGGCAGATGAGCTGCGTCCGTATTCCTGGTACTGGTGGCACTGAATTCTGCGTGGGCAGGTGATGCTAGAGCTCCTGGGGGGCTCTGGAGGGGCTTTGGACCGCGGCCGAGTGCCCGTCCCCAGTCGGGCAGGCCTTCCTGCGCCACAAGCGGTCGGGGGTTGCAACAGGGCTGCGGTCAGTTCTGATGCAATGCTGAGGAGCGTGCCGGCGTGGGGCAGCAGCGATGGGGCAAGAGTCGGAGCTGACTTCCCCATCCCCAGCAGCACAACCCTGCGCGTTCATCTGCTCGCCCGGTTTTGGGGAGAACCAGAGCTCCCGATGGCTTGGCAGATGCGTGCGAGGGCGATGTGCACGTGGAGGGGGGTTTGGAGTATCGTAAAGGGGCTGTGCGTAGTGCCAGCAGCTTGTCGGACAGAGGAACCAGCATGGAGTCACGGGGGATTGCTGCAGCATTGTTAGAAGCGGAAAGGCGGTGCTGGCGGCCGGCCAAGCGCTGGTGGATTTCAGAGGGAAACAGTTAACGGGAGGGAGATGCGGGGACGTCCGTCACCCGCTGGGGGGCCGGGGCCGTGGACCCCTAAAGCACCTGGGCTCAGCGCTTCGCGGAGCTGCCCCTTCCTCCACGTTCCCAAATGAACTCATAGCAATTTGTTGCTACAAAGCGTCCTTTTAGTCGGGCAGTTCTGAAACATCCCCGCTAGTTAACAGCCCCCCGCAGCCCCCGCCGCTGGGTCGGCGCGGAGCTGGGACCGGCCTCGCGTCGGGCAGCGCTCCGCAGCGGCCGCGGTGCGTCGCGGCACCGATTCACGCGGACCTCCCGAGACGCGGGGAGGCCGGGCTGAAAACGCCCGTCACAGTGGGGAGGGCTTCCATGCCCCGGCCCGGGGCTCCCCCTGGTGCCCGCGGCCGCGCGGTGCACGGGCCGTCCCCCGGCCGCAGGCGGAGCGGCACCCGGAGCCCGCGTCCCCCCTCCCCCCCCGGCGGGGGCAGCAAAGCGCTGAGTCACCCCAGCTGTCCCCGCGGCCGTCGCCGCTCCGCATCGCGGCCTTTCCAGCAGGGCCGGGCAGCGCAGCCGACCGGGCGCGGAGCCACGGGCCGTCCCGCCGCGCACCGCGCGCGGCAGCCCGGCCCCGGCCCCGCCGCGTCGCCGCCGCCCGGCCCAGAGACTGCCCGGCTCGTGACGTCACAGCTTAGCGGCGCCGCGATTGGCCGCGGCCGGTGCCCGTCACCCCGCGGAACCCGCCTCCAAGGCCCCGCGGCGGCCCGGGCTGGGGGACGCGGCGCGCCGGCCCCGGTGCGGGCGGGGTGGGCTCGGCTGCGGCTGCCAGGTGGGGCGCGGGGCGCGTCGGGCGGACGGGAGCGGCGCGGGGCGATCGCGAGGCCGGGCCCTTCCCGCTAAGCGGCGTCCCCTCCCGGCGGCGGGGGGAGCGGCGGAAACTTCCAGCAGCCGCGCGGGCGCCGGAGCGCCGTGTCGACGTCCCGGCGCGGGGCAGAGCGAGCCGCGGCCTCCGGTGCCGTCACCGGATGCGGCCCGGGCCGCGGGTCGGGGCCGCGGCGCGTGACGGCAGCGCCGGCCCCGAGCCGCTAATCCGCTAAGGCCGAGCGGGCGCTAAGCGCCTTATCGCGGGGCTGCGGCGCGGACGGAGCGGGGCGGCTGCGGCTCGGGAGGGCTGCGCTGCGGGACGGGCGGCACCCGGCGGGGCACGGCCGAGCGCAGAGGTAACGCGGAGCCGGCAGCGGGATGCTGCCCGCCGGTCTGCGGGTGCCGGAGAGGTCTGAGCCCCGCCGTGCCCGGGGCCGAAGGGGGCCGCGGGGGGGAGGAGGGGAGGAGGGGAGGAGGGGAGGAGGGGAGGAGGGGAGGAGGGGCGGGCCCAGCGCCGCGCTGCTTCGCACCCCGTGCCCCTTGTCACCGGCTTTCCTCCCCCAGCGACCCCGCGGGACGGCCGCGCGTCATGGTGGACTACTACGAAGCGCTGGGTGTGAGCCGCAACGCCTCCGCCGACGACATCAAGAAGGCGTAAGTCGGTGCCCGGCGGCCGTGCCTCGGAGGGCGCGGGGGTGGCTGAGGATGGCGAGCGGGACCGGCTTCGGGAGCTGCGCCACGACCCGGAGCCCTGACCCAGATCAAGCAGGGAGCGGGAGAGAAGAGGCCGTGCGGCCGTGCAGCTGCGTGCTGGGCGGTGACACGGCTCGCAGAGCCCAGGCGTGACCCCGACACGGCCATGGCCCGGTGCCAGGTGTGCTGCGGCCAGCACAGCCCGGCACGGCCCCGGGATCTGTTAGTCCCTGGTGGCGGGAGCGCTGCCCGGGCCAGTGCGTGCCATGGATCTACTTGTCCTGCCTTGTGGGGGGAGCAGGGCTGGGGTGCATCTAAGGGAGGGTCTGTGAGCCAGAAGGCAGGAGCAGAAATGAACTGCAGAGGCAGAGAAAGGAGCTCTTTTGCCTGTTTGGTGGCCAGAGCTGCCAGGCTGCATGCGAGGCACTGCTGTGCGTGTGGGCATCACTGCTGCGGCAGTGATGGCTGGCTTGGATTTCAGGGGTGGGAGAAGTGAGCTCAGAGATGCTGCTGCCGCCGTGGCCGGAGCTGAGTGCTCAGCGAGGCTTGGCTGGCAACGGTGCGCCAATCGCTGAACGTCCCTCTGCACAGGTACAGGAAGGCAGCGCTGAAATGGCATCCAGACAAAAACCCGGACAACAAGGAGTACGCCGAGCAGAAGTTCAAGGAAATCGCCGAGGCCTATGAAGTGCTGTCGGACAGTAAGAGGCCACAGTGCTGTGTCACGGGCTCCCCCCGCCCTAGGGGCTGCTGACCCTGACACCCTCTCTTCTTCTTCCAGAGCAGAAGCGTGATGTCTACGACCGCTATGGCAAAGAGGGCCTCATGGGGGCAGGTGGGCGGGCGGACGGGGACTATGGGGTTGGGGGGTTGGTGCGGCTCTGGGTATGGCCTCGTGTGGAGGCCCAGCTGCACACACCAGAGCTCCCGCCCCCGCTCAGCACAGTGTCTCTTCCCTCCAGCAGGGCCGGGGGGCTCCAGAGCCGATGCTGGGGCTCCCGAATTCACCTTCACCTTCCGCAGCGCTCACGACGTTT
The DNA here is from genome assembly GCA_030625065.1 of Alectoris magna. Taxonomy (NCBI): domain Eukaryota; kingdom Metazoa; phylum Chordata; class Aves; order Galliformes; family Phasianidae; genus Alectoris; species Alectoris magna. Next base: position 11,415,340 of record CM060567.1, read on the forward strand.
TCCGGGAGTTCTTCGGCGGGCGAGATCCCTTCGCTGACTTCTTTGGTGCGTGTGGGGTGGGTGGGGGCTGGGGGCCGGTTATGGGGCACTATCAGCCTGCCCCAGGGTCAGTGCTGATGGGGGCTGCCTGCCTTCCAGATGAGATGCTGCCCTTCTCTGAGCTGCGGGGAGCTGGCCCGCGGCACCACGGAGGGGGACACTTCTTCTCTTCCTTTCCCGGATCCTCAGGTAGGGAATATGAAGTGCCTGGGCTTAGCACCCACAGCCCAGCGTGGCTCAGAGCCCTGGGCTCATCCCTTCCACCCTCCCACCTCACGTGCCCATGCCCCCCAGGTGCCACTTCATTGTTCCCTCCTCCAGATTTCTTCGCATCGTCCTTCAGCTCGGGGGCTGATGCGGGGCTGGGATTCCGCTCCGTCTCCACTTCCACCACCTTCGTTAATGGTCGACGTATCACCACAAAGCGGTGAGGACCTCCTTGTCGGCATGGGCTGCTGTTGCCACAGTGCCTGGCTGTTGGCTGCCTGTCTGCCTGTCTTTCTGCTCACCCATCTGTCTGCCTGCAGGATTATTGAGAATGGACGGGAGCGGGTGGAAGTGGAGGAGGACGGGGAGCTGAAGTCGATCCATATTGATGGTGAGAAACGGTGCTGCTGAGCCATGTCACCTCCAGCACCCTCCCCTTTGGGGACCTCGTTGGTGGGAGCTGTGGGGGCTACCTCGGGGCTTGGTTTTGGGGTTGGACACACAGGGCCCTGTGTAAGCTTTGTGGAACAGACAGAGAGATCCATTGCTCTCACAGCTCAGCCCCAAGCCCTGGTGTGGGCACCCAGCTCTGCACTGTACTGCACTGAGCGGGAGAGGCACTGAGGCTGGGGGCGGGTTGGGATCCCTTGCCATTAACCCCACTCTCCCTGCAGGTGTCCCCGACGACATGGCACTGGGGCTGGAGCTGAGCCGGCGGGAGCAGCAAGCATTCCCCAGCCCACGCCCCCCATCGCCCCCACCACCTGCCCCACAGCGGCCCCCAAGCTCCTCACCCATCTGCCTCTACACGGACAGTGAGGATGAGGACGAGGACTTGCAGCTGGCCATGGCCTACAGCCTCTCTGAGATGGAGGCCGCGGGGCACCACCAAGCAGGTGGGCACAGCCCCAGCACCCCCCCGGCTCCAGGGGGCAGCCCTGGCCCTCGTGCCACCAGTGCAGCCCATGAGCCTCGGGGGGGGGCAGAGCGGGAGCCCCCCAGGGCTGGCAGCCCCACAACATCAGGGCGTAAACCTGCCTCTAAGGCGAAGCAGTGGCACTGCCGCCTGCTGTGAGCATGGGGTTAAGGGGCTGTGCCCCCCAGGGGAAGGGCCCTCTGTAGGGCATTTTGAAGAGAATGAGGTGCCAGGGCTGCAGCAAGGAGCCATGATGCGGTGGCTGCCCATGGCTTAGCTGTCTCCCACAGCAATGGAAGGGGGGGATCAGTCCTGCCCTGCCTCCCTGCTCCTCCAAGGGTGGAGGGTGGCTGGGGGGAGCGCTGGTGCTGGGGGGTGGCTAAGATTAGCCTGGTTGCTGGAAGAAAGGCCCTTGGTGGGGCTCTGTAGGATGGGCAGCTCTGTGCCCAGGATTTCTGTGATGCGGGCAAAGGAGTTCCCCTCTCTCTGCCTTCCCCGCATCCATGCAGAGGTTGTGGCCGGTGCTCTCACTGCTGCCTCAGATTTGGGGGGGCTGTAGGGGGGGGGGCTCCTCCTTGCAAGGAGAGCTGCGTGGACATTGCTTGGTGCCTTGTGTCTCGTGGATGCCTTTGCTCCTGCCTTTACCTTCTCCATTCCTCCTGCTGCAGAGCCCTGCTTGCTCTTTCCCACTCCTTGCATACCCCACAGGGACACCTGCCTTGGCTGGGGGCACCGTCCCCCTTGTTTCCCATGGCTGTCACCCCCTTCCTATGCAGAAGATGGGTGCAGCTCAGCTGTACGGTGCCTTGGCTTTCCTCCCAGAACCTTCCTCTTCCCTCCATCCCAGCTGGCTGCCACGTGCTCCCAGCACCAGGTTTCACCAGTCATGTTGTGTCCCCCCCCTCCGCTTGTCTCCCCAGGTGTGTTCTGAGGCTGCAGCGCCCGGGGACCGTGCACGCCCGCTCGCCCATGGAGGCACAGAGGACTCCGCTTTGTCCCTGCACGGCCACCCCCTGCCACCTCCTTCCCCCAGCACCTTCCAGCTCCATGGGATATAGTAGGGGGGGGGGGGAGGGGGGAGGATGGATAGCGTGTGCGGCCAAGCAAGACCCATAGGATTAGAAGGGTGGACCCTGAGCATGACCCGTGCACCACAGGGTGCTGGGGAGAGGGTGGTGAGAGGGGACTGGAGCAGGGATTGCTGTAGCTTAGCCAGAGCTGGCTGCTGGGTGGGTGCAGGGCTTGCTCCCCTGAGGTGAGGTTCAGGGGCACAGGGGGCTGCGGCAGGCAGTGACGGGCAGCCAGCCAGGGCAAAGGTAACAGTGCCAGCCTCTGTCTCCATCCCCCGACCCGCAGCCCCCCCAAACCCCATCTGCCTACAGCAGTCAATAAACCTGTTTGCAGGAGCTGCCGCATATGGGGTGTCTCTGGGATGGGGGCAGCCCCCAAAAGGTGTGGGATCCCCCTGCCTGGGGTCAGGCTTGGGTTTTGCTGCGCTCCTTCTGCTCCCCCCAAGGCCCTGGGCTCCATGGGATGCTGCTACGACCATGTCCCTCTTCCCCTGGACACAGAGAGAGGCCAGGCCCGGCTGCAGCTGCACAAACGTGACACGAGAACTTTATTCACATCAAGATACAAAATTATATTTCTCTAGAAATTTCTCTTCTGCTCGAGTGACGGGGTGGGGGCAACACGGAGGGGACAGGGCAGGGCCTGGACCCCCACCCACTCCTGCCCCCCGCATCAGCACAGGGACAGGGGCGGGAGAGCAGCTGGGGGGGTCCCCACAGCCACACTCCCAGCATCACTGCCCTTCCCCTCCGCCACAGGGGACAGGAGCCCTCACCCCACTGCAGCAGTGGGAGCAAAGGGGCTGCACGCTGTGGGGCACGCAGAGGGCTGAGCCCTGCAGCCCAAGGAGAGGCGTGGGGGAAAAAAAAAACAACAAAAAAACAGAGCCAGCAGCACAGACAGCATTTACAGGGCCAGGAGCACGCTCGAAGCCAGAGGGCAGGGGGATGGCAGGGAGACGAGAGGGAAGGGGGCGGTCCTCGCCATCACTGTGGCAGAGCCTTCAGGATGGCGTTCACCTCCTCAGCCACGGCGGTCAGAGCGAACTCAAACTGGTCCTGGGGGAGCAGAGCGGGGTGAGGCTGGGGCAGCCCCTACTAGGGCCGGGGCAGCGGGGCCAGCCGGCACGGCGGGGCCGGGGGTACCTTGGTCTGCACCATGCCGGGCCGCTGGTCACGGATGTGCTCCAGCGTCGCAGCGATGTCGATCTCCTTCACACCTAGGGCAGGGGCACGAGGAAGGTGAGGGCTGAGCCCACCGCCGCGTTCCCAGGGCGCGTGGCGCACGCCGTACCTTTGGCCATGCGGTTCAGGACCATGTCGACGAGGATGTAGGTCCCGGTCCTGCCTGCTCCGTCACTGAAAAACGCAGAGAAGGGCGGCGGGGTGTGCCGGCCTGCCACTTGCTTCACAGCCCCCACCCACGCCACCCCCCACCCCCCGCTGCGGTACCTGCAGTGCACAATGATAGGGCAGGAGCGGCCCCGGTAGCACTTGTTCACCTTCCTGAAAGGACAAGAGGCACCGGGTCAGCGCCTGCTCGGGTCGGGCAACCCTGGGAGGGGGCACCGGCGTCCGGCGCGGGGCTCCTGCCGCCTCCCAGCGTGGACCGGGAGCGGGAGCCCCCGGGGGAGCGGCGCTGGCGGGGATGGCTGCGGTCCGGCCCCGGCTGGGCTCCCGGCACGCTCCGTGCGGCAGGCACGGCTGCCAACGATCACTTTTGTGACTATGCAACTGGAGCCAGATTACTAGCTGCAAATCACAAAAATGACGCCGGCAGCTGCGAGACAGGGACAGAGACGGAGCGCAGGAGCGGGGCGGATAGGAAGCCCGCCACCAGGGCCACCGCCGGCTCCCACCCCTCAAGTCGAGTCGTGCCCACCCCGCTCAGACCCCGCTGTGCCCCCTCCCGGGGCAGGCACCCACCTGCGGAAGTCGAGGAGGGGCCGGGTGGTGGCGGGGATGCCCTCGGCCGGCCAGCTGAGGAAGTGGAACTGCGTCAGGGTGCGGGTCTCCTGCGACTGCACGTTCTTCAGGTAGAAGCTGCGCACCAGGAAGTCCTCGCACCAGATGTGCTCCGACACCAGGTTCACCTGCACGGAGAACGGACGGCCCACGGGCATCAGCACCGAGCAGCGGGCCCTGCGCAGCCCTGCTCCACACACTGGAGCGGGGCGATGCTCGTGGTCCCCCCGGCACAGGGGCTGCGGGGCGCTCCCTGCTGCCAGCCCGCACTCGCCTCGTAGATGTGGTACAGCGAGGAGCCTTCGTCCGGCCAGTAGCGGTCGCACTGCTTGACGCTGTCCTCAGCCAGCGGGCTCAACATGACGATGACGGTGCAGCCGTGCTCCCACACCATCTGCTCACCAAAGACCACCACAGTCACTGCTGGGTGACAGCCCAGGCGCGGTGGCCGAGCTGCTGTGACCCATCTGGACCACAGCGAGCGTCAACGGGATGTAGGAGGTCCAGAGCTGCAAGGGGCATGCTCCCGTCCCCAGATGCTGGCACAGTTGGGTGACACTCACCTGCCAGAAGTCAGCAATGGTGTGGGACAGCGGCCCCTGCGTGGCGATGTAAGCTGGCATCCGCGGGTCGTGCTCAATCTGGAGGGGGAAAGGGGGTGTCACGCTGCATGTCATTGGGCCAGGGGGTGCGTGACAGCAGGGGGAGCAGGGGATGCTCTGGGGGCAGCAAAGCTGAAATGGAGCTCCTGCTGCCCCTGGAGCCAGTGGGTCCCCCAGCAATCACTCACGATCGGACTGGCATTGATGAAGTCGCTGCGGGACGGGTTGCTCTCAGCTTTCAGCTTGATCCTCACGTGGTCATCTGGGGAAGAGGAGCGCAGGGAAGGCAGTGAGCACTGGGGGCAGCGCTCCATACCGCACCTCCAACATCCCCGTGCCCCGCACCACGGCCCCGGGATGCTCACAGGGCACGTAGTCCGGGTTGCGGTTCTTCTTCAGATTGGCTTCGCTTTGGGCGACAGAGCAGACGCTGGGCTCAGCCTGATAGGCACAGAGAGCCTGCCACTCCTTGGCCAGACGGTCCCTGTTGCGGAGATGGTCCTCCATGTATGCCTGGAATGCAGAGAGAGGTCAGCCCGGCACTGGGGGGAACCTTGTGGACCACATCCTGCCAGGGGGACTCACCAGGATCATGTGCCCAGTGGAGATGTCCATGTTGGACTGGACAGGCTCCTCGCACCAGGATGGCGTGCTGCTGTGTGAGCTGGGGCTGGGCTGCGGGGCATCGCTGAACTGCGACGAGACGCTGCTCACTCGTGACGTCTCTGCTGGTGCTGCAGGGGCCTCGGCACGGCCAAAGAGTGACTTGGTGGCCATGTGCTGGCGGCACAGCTCCTGGGGACAGCGAACAGAGCCCCAGTCCTCAGCCAAAGGTCCCCGCTGTACTCACAGTGGTGCGGTTGCAGCATCCCACATCCCTACCTGGTACTCAAAGGTGGTGTCGGCGGCTCCCTCAGGCCCCAGGGCAGCCAGGCGCTCCTTCTCTCGCTGCTTGGCATGCTGCCGGAGGCAGAAGGCTGCGGCGGCTGCGATGGAGACACCAGCCACACAGGCCAGAGCGATGAAGGTGAGCAGCACTGAGTGGAAGCCGTCCCCAAAGTGAGAGGGGCGTGGGTACACAGCCACCTCGTTCCTCTGCAGGCAGAGCCAAGCAAGGGTTAGAGTGAGGCATCTGCACGAGGAGGGGTGCGGGGACAGAACCCATCCCACACTGTGTTTGGGGACGTGGGGGCTAAAGCAGAGGGAGGATGCTTGGAGCTGTGCCACTCCTCAGCTCAGTGGGGGCAGAGCTGGTGTCCCTGCATGGGGCACTTGTACCTACACTTGGCACAGCTCACAGCTCTGCCCCTTGGGGTGCAGGAGGTGCACAGCTTGGACAAGCCCAAGCAGCAGCCACCTGTTGCTCCCAGTACCAGGGGCTGCCTCCCAGCCCTGCTAGGCCACAGGGCAGGTGGGGGCACTCAGAGCCTTGGCTCAGTGAGCTCCTGCCTGACCCAACCCAAGAGCTTGAACCCCAGACCCTCCTCAGCCTTTCAGCCCCCCATGCTGGGACAGGAGGGTGCTGAGCCCTCACTGGATGAGACCCCCAAGGCCAAGCGCCCCAAGGTCCTTCCCCAGAGCCAGGGCAGGATGCTGGGGCAGCCCCGCCACCAAATACTCTGCACCCAATGAGGTGCCAAAGCCCTGCATTACCTCACTGCCTCGGCTTCCCATTGGCCATGGCCCTGATGAGGTTACCGAGGGGACGCTGCGTCACTGTTATCATCGTTGTCATCATTGCCTACGCTGCCTGGGGATGCCCCTGCTGTCTGCCCCCATTGCTGGGGCAGTGCCAGGCCCAGCGCTTGCTGTCCCCTGCCCTGGGGGTGTTCAGCACAAGGACCCCACCCCTCAGTGCAAACAACTCCCTTTGGGGTGCCCTGCTCATGAGGGAAGCACTGCCAGGGCTGCAGACCCCATCCCTCCCAGCTCCTGCCATTTGTCACATCAAAAGGCACTGCCATTGTGATGCTGCACATGGGGCTGATGGAGATCAGTTGCCTTGGCGGCCTTCTCCCTGCCACGGGGTCCCCAGGGCAGGAGGGTGGGAATAGGGACCCTGGCCCAGGGGTTTGCTGTGCCCTTCCCCAGCTGCAAACATAGGCTCTGTCCCTATTATCCCTGTCCCCCATGGACATTATCTCCTGTGGCCCACAGGAGCAAGAGAGGGAGGCTCTCTCCCAGCAGATGGCTGCTGCTCCATCCCTGCCTCCAGCTGCCGTGCTGCTCCCTGCAGGGACGATGGCATTTTCCCTGCCTGGTCCCCAGGGTGCTCAGCGCAGGGCTGGCGTGCCCAGGCCATAAATAGAGACTGGAGGGAAGTGAGGCTGGGGATGAGCCAAGTCCAAGGGGGATGTCCTACCGAAATGCCTTCAGACCCCATGGGTTTGTGTTTTACTAAGAGCTAAGTGCCACAAACCCACAGGCAGCATCATGCTGCGGGGTGTGAACAGAATGCTCCCAACATAAAGCCCCCATCAGAGCCTCATGTGGGGCCATCAGCGGCCCCAGCGCCATCTGCAGACCCTGCAGCTCCCAGTTCCCTGCAGCCCCATTCCATCCTTAAGTCCCTGTGCTATGGTCCTACCTCTCCCACTCCCGTCTGCACAATCTTCAGGCCCAGCTCAGCCTCCAGTTCTGCCTTCATTTGCCCTGCAGATGGGGACAGACAGTCAGTGGGGTGCTTCCCCTTGGCCAAGGAAACTCCAGGAGTCTGAGAACACCCCAACAGCTGCCCACCATGTCCCACCAGGTCCCCAGCTCAGCCAACATCACTAGGGCACATGATAGGAGCCCTCTCCTCCTGAGACCCACTCCCCCTCTCAGCCTCTGGAGTAGAGGGGAAACAGGTGTGTAGGAAGAGGGATCCCCAACCTGAGCACTCACCAGCCCGGCTGGCCACATCCGCCAGCGAGAGGTTCTGGGCATTGTGCCGCACACGGAAGGTGAGCGCGGGCCCCACGACACTGTGGGGGACACGGGGTGAGAGCAGGGCACAAAGCCCATCCCGTCCCATCCCCAGGCAGCACCGTGTTGCCCTCACCTGATGTTGATGAAGCTGGTGGTGGAAAGGTGCACGCGCTTGGCCAGGAGCTCCAGCAGCCGCACGCCGGCAGCCAGCCCCAGCGGCCTGCGGGGAACAAGGTGGGGTGAGGGGGGCACACGGCTCCAGTGCCGGGGATGGGGTCTGCGCAGTGCCCTGGCCCCACTCTCACTTCTGGTCTGTGATGATGTAGCCATACTCGTCAGGTGGCCGTGTGCCCCGCTGCGCCCCACCGCCATTCTTTGCCTCTGTGTAGCTCTTCTTCTCCACCACCATCGTCTCGTCCCCTCCGTGCCCCTTCTGTGGCTGGGCCTGGGGAGCCGGCAAGGTGGCTGCCAGGCCCCCCAGCCCCTGTGCTGGGGCACTGCTGGCTGTGACCCTGGGAGGCGGCACCACGGAGGAGGCGGGCACTGGCTCCTCTCCATGCTGCATGTCCCCCTCTGACACCTATAGAGGGGAGACAGGGAGGTGCTGGGACCTCGAGAAGTCAGCTGGGGAGGCTACACCTTCTTCCCACACACACAGCCCACCTGTGTCCCAGCAGCTCCCTGCTGAGCACTGAGCCGCTTTGCTGTGGGTGCTTCAGGGCTGGCAGCACCTGGGAAAGAGAAGGATGGGGATCCCAAAGGAGGACAAGCACCCCGCACCCTCCACCCAGCACTGTGGGACCCTGCATCCTGCTCACCGGAGCTCTGCAGCAGCTGCAGAAGGGCAGAGACACTGCTGAGCTGCTGGGGACTGAGCTCAGGCAGCCCCAGCCCATAGCTAGCCAACAGGGAGGCCAGTCTTTTCAGGGAAGCATCTGCAAGGGGATGTGGCGTTTGGTGAGAGCTCTGCACCCACGTGGGGCCACGGGCTGGGGATTTGGGGGATGGAGTGCAAATGGGACGGAGAGCCCAAACCCAAGGGATGTGTACCTGTCTGTGCAGGGGATGGCCGGGCAGCCACGGATGCTGCCTGATCCCGCTGCCCCGCATCCCTGTAGTCACCTGGGAGCCGCGCACTGTGCAGGGGCCTGGTGCTGGCTGGGTCCATGCGAACAGCTTTCTCCCTGGGCAATGCAAGCAGGCCCAGATCCTGGAAGAGGTGCCCACCTTCTGCCCCCGATTGCCCGCTGTAGGAGGGCATGGGGCCAGCCCCATACAGGCCTCGGACCAGCAGTGAGGCGGCATCGGGGCCTTGCCTGGCCGAGCCACCTGGGAGCTGGTGCGTGGTGTCTTGGTAGCCAAACTGCAACCAAACCACAGCCTTGGGTCAGCACCCACTGTGCACCCCAGCACAGCTAGAGGGGGTTGTGAGAGGATCCTCACCCTGCCACGTACCTTGTGGTAGGAGTAGGGGTGCAGCAGGGCCTCCTCGTAGCCCAGCTGGGGCGGCGGGGGCAGCAGCAGGTGCTCCAGATAGCGCTGAGCCAGGCCCGAGGGCAGCAGAGGTGGAGGCTGCCCCAGGTGCTGGGCTGCAGGCAGGCCGGGGGCCATGGGCAGTGGGGTGCGCCGGGGGGAGCTGCGCACAGGCAGGGACCTTGGGGCAAGCAGTCAGGGATGGCACCTGGGCACAGCTCCCTAGCCCTGCTGGGCCTCCCACCCCACCCTGCCCTACCTGTCCCTGGGTGAAGGTTCCAGCGAGGGCGGTGGGCGGAGGCGGGGGATGCGCTCCATCTCCTGTGAGATTACGTACTGTGTGATGCCGTCCTGCCATGAGAGCCCTGCAGTGGAAGGGTGCCATGAGACGGGGAGCTACCTTGAGCTCGAGGTCATCCCTGTTCCTCCCAGAGACTGCTGAGTCCCTCCTCGCCTCAGCCCAGTTCCCAACCAGCGGTATCCCAAATATCCCTGGTCTCCATGGTGTCTCTGTGCGATGCTGCCCAGCCCATGGCCATGCCTCCCCAGCCCTCACCTTGTGCCATGAGGTGCCGCAGGACATCCTGTAGGCGCTGCAGCACGGGGGAGGTGACCTGAAAGTGGGGCCTGTCCTGCACCGAGCCCACCTGGCACTGCCCGAACAGCCCATCTGCAAGAGAGCAGGGCGGTGGGGAGGAGGAATGAACACAGCTTGGGTGGAAAAGCCCCACCTGCCTCCTGCCCTGCTGTCCCCCACAAGGCACCACCTCGGATAGAGCAGGACCAGGGGCTCTTCTGTAGGCACTCACCCTGCACACACACCTCCTGCGGGGAGCACAGCCTCCGGTCAAACAGACAGCCTGGGGCAGACAGACAGACAGACCCAGCACAGTCAGCAAGGGGAGCTCAGTGGGGTTTGCTCATCACTAGTAGGGCAGCCACTTGCTTGGGAACCCTGCTCCACAGGGAAGTGCCAGGGGGGTGCAGTGTGGTGGCAGTGGGGGATCCCAGGGCAGGGCCTCAGCGCAGCCTTCCTCATCCCCAAAGCTTAGCAGGGGGCCCTGAGCACAGCCTGTTCCTGGCTCTGGGAAGGGGGGAGCTTTACGGGGTGCTGGCAGCGGGGAAGGGAGAACTAGGGGGATCGTCTCTCACCCTCTTACATGTGGCACTATGAGATGAGGGCACGGCCCCGTACCTTGCAGCACGGGGGGCCCCAAGGCACACATGCAGCGGTATGATGAGGTCCCCACCCCTTTTGGGGGGCAGCATCCCCCTTCCTCCCCCCGCATCTCGGTCCAAGACCGTCAGCAGCGAGACGGCAGCAAGCGATGACTCAGCCCCGGATGGCGAGGAAGGAACGAGAAAACAACCGGGGGGGAGGGGAGGGAGGGGCCCGCCGAGCCCGAGCCGGGGCAAGTGGGGAGGGGGTCCCCAAAACGCGGGTACCCGCTGGCTGCCCCGCGCCACCTCCCCAGGGTGGGAGCGGAAGGAGACGCGGGGCACAGGGAAGCGCGGGTGGCACTGGGGGGGCTCCGGGCCGGGGGCGCCGGGACCGGGCGGCGGGCCGGACGCTGTCCGTGGTGCTGAAGCGACGGAGCCGCGTCCCGCCGGGCAGCCGCGCTCCGCGCCGGGGAGGAAACCTGGGCCGGGCAGGGCTCGGCCGCAGCCGCTCCCTAGGATGGCAGGACCGCGCGGGGCGGCCCCGGGGAGCGGGTGGCGATCTTCCCTTCCTCAGCTGGGTGGCTGCAAGGGTCCGCTGCCTGGGAGCGGATGGACGGAGCGGCAACTGCCCACCGGCAGTGAGTCAGCGGCCGCCGAGCCCGTGCGTGGGGGGGGTGGGGTGGGGGGACTGCAGCCCCGCTGCCCGTAAGGGCCTCCGGTACCCCCAGAGCTCCGGGAAAGGAGATGCGGGCCGAGCTGGAGCGCTCAGAGAGCGTATCAGCTTGCTCCAGGTCCCGGGCAGCGCCTGCCGGAGGAGGGCAGCTAAAGGGCACGGCGGTCCTGCAGGAAGCCACCGCGCGGTGACGCTGCCCCGGTCCCCATTCTCGCTGCTATACCCCGGAGCCGGGCCCCGCAGCGGCCGCCAGGCTGGGTGTCCGGAAGAGCATTGCCCCGCTCCCATCCCGTCCTGCCGGGCGCTGCAAGTCCGCAATCAGCGGGGGGCCCGCGGGCATCCCCTTCACCATCCCAGCAGCCCGGGCAGAGGCGCCCCCGGCGCGGGTGACGCACGGCGCCGTTCTCCCGTTACCGGGGCCGGGCCCGCCGCGTCGTGACGGCACCACAGCACCCGTCCCCCGCCCTACGGCATCCGGCTGCCCCACCCGATAGCCTCGGGAACGCCGGCCGGGCGGGTGCCGCCGCCCCTCCCGGAGTCCCGCTCTCACCGTGCGCGGCGGTGGCGCCTCCGACCCGCAGCAGCCCGCGGCCGGCCACGAGGAGGAGGCAGAGGAGCGCCCGGAGCAGCCGCCGCCCCATGCTCCGCTCACGGCCGCACCATGGCGCACCCACCGGCCGCGCCCCCGCCGCCGCCGCCGCCAACCCGCGCCCCGCCGCGCCGCGCCGCGCGCCCCGCCCACCGCCACCGCCCCTCCAATGGCGCCCTCCCCGCCGCGCCACGCCCCCCCAGCACAGCAGCCAATCGGAGGCCGCGACTTATTTCCCCCCGCTTTGGGCTGACGCTCCCTTTCGGTAGAGCGAGCCCAATGACGTCGCGTTCCGGGGAGAGACGGCCGAGAAGCGCTCCAATCACGGCCTCCCCTGAGGCAAACCCCGCCCCCGGGGGGCGTGCCGTCGCGCAGGCACGCAGCCGCCAATCAGCACCCACCCCTCGCCCGCCCTGCAGCCAGACTGGCTCCCGCCTGGGCCTCGCCCCTACACCCCAGTCAATGGGCAGCGAGCACCAGACCACACCCTCACACCCTGCCCCGCCAGAGCCGGACTGCGGGAAGCCTGGAGGAGCATCCCCAGCCCTGGGTCCAGCGCTCCGAAGTGACTCCGCAGGGCCCTTCCTAGGGCAGAAACACAGAGGAGCTGGAACAAAGCTCCCTGGCTGTGTGATGGCTGGAGTGCTGAGGTTAGCAGAGGCGCAAGGCAGGAACTCAGAGCTGGCTCCAGCCCACCTACGACCCTGTCAGGGCCTTGGGGACAGCAACAGCTCCAAGGGCCATCTTTCATCCCATCTCCTCTGCTGGACAACATTCTCAACAGCTTCAGGATCCACAGCTGTTCCTTCCCATCCCCAGCCGGACGCATAGACCACTCCCAGGTGAGACAGAGATGCTTTAATCAGGGATGAACCCCATAACCTTTCTCCCACTGCACTCAGTCGACCACCAGGTTGCTGCTGACCACTGGCAGGAGCTCAAAGAAGCCCTGGAAGGAGAAGGGCCATCAGGGCACAGGGCAGGGGCACAAGCAGCAGCTCCCTGCTGGGTTATGTGCAGCCTCAGCGCAGCCAGCTGCTGCACAGAGCAGGACCGCGTCACCATAGTAACTCATCACTGACTCAAGGCAAACGCTGGTTGCCATAGGAACCATTTGGGGATGGCAGTCACCAGGGAAGGCTGGGACGGATGGCGGAGAGGCAAGGAGCACCTCTGGAAGCTCCTGGTACTGCTGCGCTGCCCCCGTGCAGTGGGGAGCCCACCCAAAAGGTAGGGCTGAAGGGAACACAGAGCACAGAGCAGTGGGGATTTGGGGCAGCAGGCACAGACCTGGCTTACCTTGAAGAGAGTGATGCTCTGCAGCACCCCCGAGGTGCAGCACATCTCTCGGATGGAGTGCATGGCCAGCTGCGGGCAGCCGATGTCCAGCACGCGCAGCCCCAGGCGGGAGGCCAGAATGGGGCCGATGGTGGTGCCACATGGCGTGTCATTGCGTACCATGAACTCCTGCATGGAGACATGGGGTGGGCAGCCGCTCCCAGAGCCACACCGCCTCCCTCATGGCTTCCACCAGGTAAGCCTAACGGGAGACATGCTGGGACAGGGGAGCCGCGCAGTCTGTAAAGCCAAGATGCCAAAGCCCCCAGAGAGCTTCACTGAGGTCAGGCCAGACCCGCACTCCTTTCTATCCCCTGAGCTTGCTTGCCAGGTCACCCAGCGCAGCAGGGCACTACAGACACCAGCAGGCATAGGTACAGTAGCGGAGAGGTAAGTTCCTGATATTGGTCCTGCCCTCCAGCACACCAGCAGGAACTGGTGCTATTCACCAGGGAGCTGTGCTCACCCAGCTGTGCTCACCTGCAGAGGAACACCCACACGGGCCGCGATGTCCCGGATGACTGCCTCAGTGACAGCTGTGGAGGCATAGCGCTGATTGCTGTTCACTTTGATGACAGGGCCCTGTGAAAGAGAAGATGCAGACTCTGGCACGGGGACACACTCTATTACTTACAGAATTCTAAGTGCCCAGCGCCAGGAGAGACCCGCAGTCAGAAATGCTGTCCCACCCTCTGGATCCTACAAGTGACATGCTTGCCATGGGAACGGCCCCAGCTCTAAGCCAGGGAAGATCTCCATGGATAGGGCTGTAGTTCCATGTAATTAACTCCAGCAATGCGGCACAACTGCATTGTGCAGCAGGACAAAGGTCTCCTGTAAAGCTGCTGCCAAGTTGCACTCTGGGCAGCGGCTGTGTGTTTCACGCTGCTGCTGAACAGACAGACGGCACCAGGTTTGGCACAAAGCAGAAGGCTGTGCTCACCTTGTGGAAGGCTGGCCGATGATTCTCTTCATGCTTGTCCCTGCAAAAGAGAAGCAGGAGTTTCATGCTGCAATCCTGCCTCCCCGTTACAAGAACTGTCCTGCCACTACGCCAGCAGGAGTGCAAAAGATGTGTCCCCGCATGCAACCCGGCAGGGTTCAAAGTACTCACACATAGTTAGGGTGCACTGCATGGGCCATGTCAGCACTGATCATGTAGGACTTGGCCACTGCCTCCTCAAAGGCTGTCAGGTTTTGTGGTGATGCTGAGATTCGACGCAGCACCAGCTCTGTCAGAAGGGACTCAGCACCCTGCGCACTCTCTGACCCTACCTGCCAGGAGGACCATCAGCACAACCCACCCAGCAACACCCCAGCCACCTCCAGTGCTCAAGGCCAGCTGAGTGACAGCAAGCTCCCCACACCCAGCAGAGAGGCTTCCAACTGCATCGGTTGTTCTCACTCCCTGCCAGGCCCAGGCTATGCTTTGTGGTGGGGTGAGCAAACCCTATGGTGCTCCATGGGGGGCTGGGATGTAACTCCTAGTCATTGGTGGAAGGAGCACAGAACACAGAGCCCCTCTGTGTGCCAGCCACCCCACGGCTATGCCCCTCACCTCCTCGTTGTCATAGAGTGCAATGAGGCGTACGTTGGGCTCCTGGGAGAGGGAGGGAACTGTGCATGAGTCGATCAGCGCCTGGAGAGACAGAGGAGGAGAAGGGGCACCAGCTTAAGTGCCACTCCATCCTAGGAAGCTCAGCACTGAACTGGCAAGAACATCCCCAGGGAAGTCCAAGGCACCAAGGAAAGGAGCCGTGGATACACTGCCCAGCGAGAGCAGAATTCATCACCCTTGGGAAATGCTGGGAATGCCACATACTCAGCACAAGGGGACAGCCATTATCCAACCCCAGGCCCTTTGACGAGCAAGAATTCCTGCCCTAGGAACCAGCTAGCAGAGCAGCAAAGCTAAGTCAAGGCACAAGAGGGCCATGACAAAGCCCCAAGGCTCCTTTCCTCCTTCTCTCACCTGCAGAGCACAGTAGCAGCTGTGCAAGTTGTCCAGGCGTGGGGAGAAGATGAACTCATCAAAGGCACCACCAAGAGTCTGCAGTCAAAGAACAAGGAGTAAGGCACAGGTTTTGGGACACCAAGAGCAGGTGGGTTGTGTCCCCAGCCCAGTCCCCACCTCTGCCCCCTAGGAGACATTTCCTCTCAGTCTGCTCAGCTCCCAGCCCCGTGTGCCCCAGGCAGAGGAAGCGTGCTGTGCATGGGACCTGGGCAGTGCCAGCCTGCAGGCATGTTGCATACAGGTAAAAGGAGGCTCTGTTGTACTCACCGCTGGCTGCGTATCTGCCAGGCATAGTTCCAGCTCCACAATCTGCTCTGGTTTCACTCCCAGCTGGGAGCAGAGCAGGGAAAGCAGGACAGGGCTGTGCCGTTCTGTCTGGGAAAACAGTAGAGCTGTGGGCAGTGCAAGTGATGGATGGCAGAGAAACTTTCCCATTCCCTCCTCACGCTGCAGTCCTAGGCTTCCTGTCTACTCACACACTCTGCATCTGAGCCCTCAACCCACAAAGGGCAGCAGCGGTGCTCGCAGGGCATAGTGAGAGGCTCTCTGCCCATTGTGCAACCTCCCCTCCCTCCTCTGAGAGAAGAGGGAGGCCATACATGACAGCTTTATGGGGGATTTCCCCTTTTCTTTAGGATGGCTGCAGGCTAGGGTGGGAACAGAGAACAGTGGAGCACGTGTGCTGTGTGTAAGTGGTTCTGGGGTGGAGCTGAGAGTGAGTAGCTGTGAATGGGGAGGAGGAGAACTTTCTGGCAGGGAGCCCTAAGGACTAGAGCTCAAAAGATGGCACATAGGAGACGGTAGTGAGCCGCTGCCTTGTGCTTAGCAACCTACTCACCTGGGCTGCAGCAACGCCAGCTGTGCGCTCTGCGGCTGGCTCTTTTTCCAACTCCTCCTGCACAGCAGTAGCCAGTATGGGAACCCTGTGGGGAGACAGTGTCAGCAGTCGCCAGGGCACTGCTCACCCCCCACTGACTGAAGCAAGGACACACTAAACTTAAAGCGCAGACCTATTGTGCCACCTTAGGACACCCCAGTGCTCCTCCCCAAGCCCTTCATTATGAGTGAAGCCATTGTTGTCCAGCCCACTGCAATGAGCAGCTGCCATAGGGAGAGAACAGGGGCTGGGCACTGCTACAGCTGTGAGGGCTGAGCCAGGCCTTACAGGTGGTGCTCGGTGTTGGGTCCGAAGTTCTCATTGATGCTGCGCTGCAGATGGATGGCCAGATGGGGGATGCGGAGAATGGGCCGTTCCACACACACCAGCCGCTGCTCCAGGCGCCCTGTGTTTGGCTCCTGAAATACCAGCAGGACTGCTAAGCTGCCTCGCTGGGCCAGGTCCGCAGGACTGAGGTCACAGGAGTAGCAGCATGTTCTACTCCACAGCCAAGCCACTGTCCCTGCCCCAAGCCAGGCTCACCTTTACGATCACCCTTCCTGCCACAGTGAGGTCACGGTCAAACCAGGTGTTCCAGATGCCCCCTCCATAGGTCTCCACACCAACCTGCACCATGCCCACCTGCCCCCGCTTTGAGCGTCGCTTCACCTGGACGAGTGCAGAGATGGCACCAGGGACTGGGACACCGGTGGGGACTGGGCAGAGCATGCCCAGAGCCCACCAGCATGCCATGAGGTGCTTGGTAGGGAGGGGAATGCGAAAGTGGAGCAGTGTGGGGACTCAGCACCCTGCAGGGGGTGACTGGGAGATGTCAGAGGGCACAGGGCAAGAAGACATTGGGAAGGTCTCACCCTGAGGCAGGGGCTGTCGGTGTGTGCCCCAAGCAGGCTGAACCCATTCCCTGGCTGGAAGCGGCCTCCGACGGCGAAGGCGATAAGCGTGGAGTAGTTCCTGGTGACAAAGTACTGCGGGGAGGGGGGGGGTTGGGCAGGCCGTGAGGGCCGCGCTCCCCACTCGGCCCCCGGCCCTCGGCCCCGGGCCCACCTTGCAGGAAGGGCGGATGTCCCAGTGCTCCGTCTCCTTCAGCTCCTGGAAGCCGGCCTGCAGCAGGCGGCTGCGGCACTCGGCCACCACTGCGGGAAAGGCTCGGTCAGCCGGCGGTTTGCGCCGGCAGCGGGGCGGCGGGGCGGCTCTTACCATGGTAGGGCGAGGGGCCGCGGTTGACGAACCTCACCAGCTCCTGCGCCGCCGCCTGCACGGCCTGCTTCGGACCCACCGCCTGCGGGCACCGCCACCGGGGTCACGCCGGGAGCCGCCCCGAACCCCCGGGGCAGGGCCGTGGGTCCCCCCATCCCTCCCGGTCTCGCAGGCGGCGCACGGCGGCACCGAACCCGCCCCCCAGCCCCGGCTCCGTACGGCCGCCCAGCTCTGCCGCTGCCTCCCGCCCGGTACCTGCATG
The DNA here is from genome assembly GCA_030625065.1 of Alectoris magna. Taxonomy (NCBI): domain Eukaryota; kingdom Metazoa; phylum Chordata; class Aves; order Galliformes; family Phasianidae; genus Alectoris; species Alectoris magna. The sequence continues at coordinate 11,432,654 of CM060567.1, forward strand.
GCCTCCGCCGCCTCGCCCCGCCCCGAGCCGCGCCGCGCGCCCCCTGCTGGCGGGGAGGACCGACACCTCCGCACGGAGAAAGGTCGCGGCGTAACCCGGCGCGGCGCTCCGTGTCGCTGCCCCCCCCCCCCCTCCCCGGACCCCCCCGCCAAAGCAAGGCCTCGGTGGCACACTGAGAGACGAAACTGGAATCTGGGCCTGGAAACTGGTGGCCCGGCTGCCGTGACCCCGGCAGCCCCGGATCCGTGCTCCCAGCCCAGCACCTGCCTCACCCCCACAAAAAAAAAGGAACGGGGCCCCCCTGCCTGGCACCCCGCCAGCGGACAGCTGGGGGATCTCCATGCCAACCGCGGCCACCACAGCCAAACATAGGGCGTGCCGTATCCACCGCGTGCAGCCTCCCGCCGAGGCTTCGGGGGGCTCAGGGTGCGTGGGTCAGCCGTGGGCCCCCAGGGCAGGGGGTGCTCGCTGCTGTCCCCGGTGGATGTGTATGGGATCGGGGTGCCAGGGGTGCGGGTGAGTGGCGGGGCCGGGTGTGGCCCCGCTGCGGTGGGCAAAGGGCAGCGCCTTGGCACGCGGCTGCTGATTCCCCGAGCCGCAGGGTCTTCCCGGAAAAGCTGCCGGCGGCTATTCCTGGGTGCTCCCTGACTCACCCCGCACCTGCCGCCCCGTGCCCCATCACTGCCCCACCCTGCAGCCCGCGGTGCGGCAGGGACCTTCTCTGCAGGGCTCGTGCCCCACCACAGGGCATGCGCCCACGGGTGTGCGGTGCAGAGGGGACCGAGGGTTGCGGTGCCGTGCCTTTTCCCGTGGCTACAGGGCTATGTGACTGGAGCTGAGCCCCCCTGGAAGGGGTTAAGGGCCGGGCAGCCAGGATGGATGTGCAAAGCTCCGGGAAGGGCCGCCCCCTTCTCCTGCAGCCTGCCAGCCCCCCGACACCCGCCCTGCCAGGATGGGCGCAGGGATGGCACCCGCGCTGCTGCCGAGCCCCCACCCCAGGCCACGTGTCCCTGCATGGGAAAGTGAAGTCAGCGCCCGCGCATTGCTGGAGGCTGAGCGCACGGCCGCCCTTACGCCAGCCGCCAGCCATGCGGTGGGATAGGGCCAGCGCTGCCTCATCTCACTGGTATGGGTGATGCCATCAAGGCCATGGAGATGGACAACCCAGCATCCTCCTGGGCCTCAAGGGTGGCAAGTTATCCCACGTCTATGTGGGCTGCCAGGGCAGGTGCGGGCATCCCCACAGCCTGTGGGACAGGTGAACATCTCCAGCATCTCCATGCGTCACAGCTAGACGTGGCTGATCAGTGCAGGCAGCCTCACGGGGCATAGAGGAGGCTGTCTCTCAGCATCCACACTGGGCCATAACAAGTGCCCCCACAACGTCCCCCTGGACAAAGGTGACAACACATCCCACGCACTCACATGGATCGAGGGGGCCGTGCCCCGCATTCATTTGGATTATGGGGTCAGCCAGACACCCCAAGCATCCCCGTGGCAACTGTGCCACCCCCAGCATCTCCACGGCACTCAGGGACAAGCAGCCACCCCCATCATCTCTAATCCTGGGGAGGGAGGGATGTGGACTGGGGCTGCCGTGTGCCCATGCTGACAACCTGAAGGCAGCAGCAAACAGTGGCCTGCGGCTTTTGGGGGCACCCAGGGCTCCATGGGACCCCAGTACGCTGGCTGGGCTGCACTCCAGGCACAGAGGAAGAGTGATCTCCTATTTAGACAATAGCATGCGCCTAAGAGAACAGGCGCCCGCTCCTTCCCTGTTAGGGTAAAGGCGCCTCGGAGGCTCGTGTCTGTAAAAGGAGCGGGACGGAGGGAGACGGCCGGGGGCCAGCAAAGTGGGGGGGACACCCTGGCTGCTCCTTTCTCATCCGCATCAGGAAGAGGCTGGGCAGGGCCCAGACCTGCCCGGCAGCACTGTGATATGAGACTAAGTGGCAGCTGGTGCCCCATCCCTGCATCCCGCCCGGCTGCAGCCCCCAGTGCCCGCAGCCCCTGGGAGGCTGTGCCCGGATCCCCGCGTGCCTTAAATCCCGGGGGAGCAGCGGGGAGGGAGGGCCATGGAGGAGGGCCGGCTGCGGGTTGCAGCTGGCTTGGCTCACGGCGTTGTTTGACATTCTGGCTCCCGACGCCTTCATCCCGGGGCCCTGCGGGAGCTGGGGCCAAGCCAGCACTGGGGATTGGGGCCCCGTTCCCAGGCTCCGTCTGGGTCAGCGTGGCCTGGGCTGGAGCCGAATGATGCTGAGCATGGTGGGGGATACCTCTTGGGGCATTGCCTCTGCTCTGGACCACAACTGGAGGGACCATGCTAAGTTTGTCCCCAGTGCTGTGGAGTGGGACAAACCCAGCGTGTGGCTGAGGACCCATCTGCCCACATCTCCACTTCCCGCTCCTCCCGCCTCCTTCCCGCACCATGGGGAAGGGAACTTCCTAAGAGGCATTTGTCCCTCTGTCGGCCCTACGCCAAATGTAGGGCCTCTGCCCTGCGGCAGTGTCCCGGAAGGCTGTAGGGTGGCCGAGGAAAGGCCACTTCAGAAAGTGCATTCCAGAGTGGGGTCAGCGCCATGCTGGGAGCCGCTCCCCATGCACAGTGTGTTGACCCCGACCCTGACCCGGAGCAGTGGGATGGAGTCACAGGAAGGGATGGCTGAGCAGTGGGGCTGTGCTGGTGTGGGGACCCATGTGTCCCTTCTCATCTCAGTCACGGGCTGATGCGTGGGGTCGGAGATGAACTGGGCATGGTCAGAGCGGGGAAGGGGGGCAGAGGGAGAAAGGATGCTGTATGTTTTTCCATCTTCTCCTTCTCGTCCCTCAAGCCCCCCCTTACACAATGTCCCCCCCGCTGGGATGAAACAGCCCCATCTGGAAATACCTTCCCTTTTAAAGTCAGGCTCCGCCGGGCAGTGAGCACCGTCCGGGAAGCCACGGTGTTATTTTGCATCTGGGCAGCCTGGAGGGACTCCAGACAGAGGGAGGGTCTGGGGGGCACGACCCATATTCATCTGCCCACATTCACTGCACCCAGCCCCTCATTGCCCCCAGGCTGTAGTGCTGAGCCCAGGCACCACTTGCTGCATGCATGGGGCTGGGAGGTGCAGGGCTGAGCGCTGCTCCTGCTGCTGAGTCACCCTGCGCCCAGTGGCACAACAGTCCCCCGTGCCACGGCGTCCTGGGGACAGTGGTGCTAGGACTGTGCCAGCTCCTGGAACAGCCTGGTTTGGGTATGGCAGGGGGCACTGTGTGGGCAGTGGGGCCTGGGGAAAAGGGGGCCTCCCAACGTGGCCACCCCAGAAGTGTGAGCAGCAGATGTCTTTTCCTTGGGGAGAGACGTCCCCAGGGCCCAGGCATGCTTACCCCTGCATGGGGGATGACAGTGACCAGGGGGAGGGCAGGCTCCCCGTCTATGCACCTGGCACAGGAAGGGTTAAGAAGGTGCCTCCCCCAGCTATAAATACCGCTGATGTCCCACGCGGATGAGTGCGAGGCTATTTTGGTTGGGTGCCTGCTGCTTCGGGAATGTGACAGAGCCAGGACCCGGGGGTGACGTCACCGTCACTGGGCTGCTCTGCACCCCAGCACCTGCTCTGGGTCACTCAGCACCCCCTCGAGGGTGCCCAGCCCCACCTTGGTCCCTTGTGTGCCAGAAAGTGGGGTCAGGGTGGTGGTAATTCCAAACACACTCAAGTCAGGGGCCCCTACATTGCTCCCTTCCCGTGTTCCCCCCCCCCCCACCCGAGGGCATGTCCCATGGTGGGGATGGTGCCTGGCCCCACACAGAGAGCTGAGCCTGGGACTCTTGCCATGGGGCAAGTTGGGATGCTGCTGGGGTGCATAAGGCCAGTTTAGGGAGTGTGCCCCACCAGGCCATGGGGTCTGGGCTCCAGGAGAGGAAAGGGCTGAGTCCACTTCTTACTCTTTTGGCATCAGCCCAGCTGTCCATCTGACACTCCAAAGGGGGCAATGTGCCCCAGCTGGGGTCAGGGCAGTGCTGGGGGGGTCCCCATCTGCCTGCCCCCCTTCCCTCCCCTTGGTCCCACAGAAACGTCACCCAGGAAAGGGGAATGTGCTGAGGGGACTGTGGCACCGAGGGGGACCCCGGGGGGGCTGTGAGCCTTCGGGGGACTGCTGAGGGGCCACGGCCCAGTGGTGCCCACAGGTGAGTGCCGAGGGCGGGGGCTGGCAACCGTCCCCTCCAGCAGCATCCCCCAGCTGTCCCGCAGCAGGAGGGGCCGGTGATGTCAGCAGGATACAAATAGCGGCGGCGCGGGTCGGCTCCCGAAGCCTCGCCGAGCTCCGGCCGCTCGCCAGCCCTGCTGCCTGCTCTCTGCTCCCTGCCGCCGCCTCGCCGCCACCATGAGCCAGTCGTACTCCTCCAGCCAGCGGGTCTCTTCCTACCGCCGCACCTTCGGCGGCGGCACCTCGCCGGTCTTCCCCCGCGCCTCGTTCGGGAGCAGGGGCAGCGGCAGCTCCGTCACCTCCCGCGTCTACCAGGTGTCGCGCACCTCGGCCGTGCCCACCCTGTCCACCTTCCGCACCACTCGCGTGACACCGCTGCGCACCTACCAGAGCGCCTACCAGGGCGCCGGCGAGCTGCTGGACTTCAGCCTGGCCGATGCCATGAACCAGGAGTTCCTCCAGACCCGCACCAACGAGAAAGTGGAGCTGCAGGAGCTCAACGACCGCTTCGCCAACTACATTGAGAAGGTGCGCTTCCTGGAGCAGCAGAACGCGCTGATGGTGGCCGAGGTGAACCGCCTGCGGGGCAAGGAGCCCACGCGAGTGGCAGAGATGTATGAGGAGGAGCTGCGGGAGCTGCGGCGCCAGATAGACGCGCTCACCGGGCAGCGGGCACGCGTGGAGGTGGAGCGTGACAACCTGCTAGATGACCTGCAGAAGCTCAAGCAGAGGTGAGGGGGCCCTTGCCTCTCCGCTCCCTCCTTGGGGATGGTTCCAGCCCTGGGTAGACCCTTCTGGCGTTCCCCTGGGTGCCACCACTGTGGCCCCGCTGCTCCATCCCCTCACCCCTGCACTTCTCCCTGTGTGCGTCTCCTGCTGGGCACCCATCCGCACGGCACACAGCGGGGCCACGGCCCTGGCACCATGTCTGCAGGTCTTGGGAGGGCATGGGGTTACCTAAGCCATGGCACAGGGAAGGTGTGCGCCAGCCCTTTGGAGGTGCTCAGGGAGAACCTAGTGGGAGGATGTCCCCAGCAGCAGGAAGTGTCCCTTGCACTCTTGTGCAGTGATGGCACAGGATCCCTGGAGCCGGGGATCAGAGGGTCCTGCTCCCCACAACAAGAAGAGCTCATGGCTGATCTTAGCCCTGATGGATAGATAGACAGATGTACAGAAGCAGGGAGGACCGCGGGGGGGGGGGGGGAAGGGGTTCTGCTGGCTCCGGATGCGAGGGAGGGAGGGGAGGAAGCGGCTGCACTTCCGCAGGCCAGCAGTGCTCCCAGCCTGCTGTGGGTGCTATGGTGCACCAGGAGCTGAAGGGACTTCCTGGCTCTGTAGGGATGCTGTCGGGTGGCGCTGAGGCTGGGGCCAGGGGGAATGGCCACTGGGATGAGGGACACCATGATGCAACCAGCACGGGGCCACCAGGCAGCACCTCTGTTCTTGAGGTCCAGGTGTTGTCTTCTGCGCCATTATGGGCATGTGGAGTCCCCATCTCCTGGGGGTGACCCAGCAGGAGCAACAGCTCAGTCTGGAGCCACTGATGCTGTGAAGCTGATGGCAGTCGGCTGTCCTGCCACCCAGCTGCGCTGCTCCTGTGGGATGACCCCAAATGTCAGGGGAGGAGCAGGGCACAGGACAAACGGGTTTCGGGTTCCTGCAACCACTGTGCCAACACATACAGGCACCTCTGTCCCCTTGAGGCTCTGTGAGCTGCAGCCTAGGGCACCCAGCCGCCTCCCTTGTCACAGCTCCTGGAGTGCCCTCCATACCCACAGCATTGTGGAGACCCCAAAACCCACTGTCTCACTCTGGCTCCCTGCACTTTGAGCCAGGTGCCCAGCCCATCCTGCTGTCCCCATGAGTGACTCAGCCTGTGGCTGCCTCTCAGGACCCCGTCCCCCAGCTGCCGGCCACTCGTCCCTATAAGGGCCGGGGCAGTGAGCATGACACCAAGCTGACCTCATGCCTTTGTGCTCCCGTTGCCGTTGACTATAATAGGGAATGGGAGGAAGAGCCCCTGGCCCCCGGCCAGCCCTCTCTCCGCCCGCTGGGAGTGCAGGACAATCTGCTGTGCTCCCACCAGCCACGCTGTTCCTGGGGACAGCAAGAGGGAACACCAGTGCTGGGGGACAGGGGTCTGTCCAGGTGTCCCCTAATGCCTCCTTCTCTGCCTCCAGGCTGCAGGAGGAGATCCAGCTGAAGGAGGAGGCTGAGAACAACCTGGCCGCTTTCAGAGCTGTGAGTAGACAAGTCCCCATGCTGCCTGGTCACCCCTGTCCTCCTTGCTCCCTCCTCAAGCAACCAGTGCCCATCACCGGAGCATGGCCGTGGGCACAGCTTTGCCATTTCCAGCCTCGGCTGGTGGTTCCTGTGCAACCCGAGGGCACCTATCACCAGCCCTAACCCCACTCTCTGTGTTCCCCCAGGATGTGGACGCGGCTACGCTGGCACGCATCGACCTGGAGAGACGCATCGAGTCCCTGCAGGAGGAAATCGCCTTCCTCAAGAAGGTGCACGAAGAGGTAGGTGCGGGGCAGCCCCGTGTCCTGCGGGCATGGCTGGGGCTGAGGAACGGAGCAGGGAGTGGAGTCCTGACGCACCCCTTTGTGTCCTAAGGAAATCCGCGAGCTGCAGGCTCAGCTACAGGAGCAGCATATCCAGGTGGAGATGGACATCTCCAAGCCCGACCTGACAGCTGCACTGCGGGACATCCGCGCGCAGTACGAGAGCATCGCCGCCAAGAACATTGCCGAGGCTGAGGAGTGGTACAAATCCAAGGTGTGGGGCTGGGGACGGGCTGGGGGTCAGCGGGTCCATCCCCATGGCAACACCTGCTAACCACATCCCCCTCTACAGGTGTCTGACCTGACGCAGGCGGCCAACAAGAACAACGACGCCCTGCGACAGGCCAAGCAGGAGATGCTGGAGTATCGCCACCAGATCCAGTCCTACACCTGTGAGATTGATGCTCTCAAGGGCACGGTGAGCCATAGACAGCATGGAGCGAACCCTGGGCTCCCCAGGAAGGACTTTGGGGTGCCCCAGAAGTGCTCCACGTGCCACCCCCCTGCTGACGCACACCACTGTCCCCCCAGAACGACTCGCTGATGCGCCAGATGCGGGAAATGGAGGAGCGCTTTGCGGGGGAGGCCGGCGGGTACCAGGACACCATTGCACGGCTGGAGGAGGAGATCCGGCACCTGAAGGATGAGATGGCCCGGCACCTGCGCGAGTACCAAGACCTGCTCAATGTCAAGATGGCCCTGGACGTGGAGATCGCCACCTACCGCAAGCTGCTGGAGGGCGAGGAGAACCGGTGAGCGGTAGGGGGAAGCGGGGAGATGTGGGGGCGTGGTTTTGGAGCGGTTGGCGCTGAGCTCTCCCCTCTGTGTCCGTTCAGGATCAGCATCCCCATGCACCAGACCTTTGCCTCCGCTCTCAATTTCCGAGGTGAGTTGCGCTGAGCCCTCGGGGGTCCCGTGAATGGCACGCTGAGCTGGGGGGGTGGGGGGAGGGGAGGGGCACATGGGGTGTTTGGGTGTGGTGGGGCGACCCAGGGCTCCTGGAAACCCTCGGCCCCAGCCCCAGTGCCACCTTCCCGTGCCACCTGTCTGCGTGGTCGCTGCCACCCCCGTGTCCCCCTCCCTACAGAGACCAGCCCAGACCAGCGTGGCTCCGAAGTGCACACCAAGAAGACAGTGATGATCAAAACCATCGAAACTCGTGATGGAGAGGTGAGCGCTGCGGGGGGACGGATGGGCGGTGGGGACCGGGGGCATGGCATCATCTCACGTTCCTTTCCCCCAGGTGGTGAGCGAGGCGACTCAGCAGCAGCACGAGGTGCTGTAGAAGACTCTGTCCCGGTGCCCAGCCGCCCTTCTGCCCCCCGCCAAGCCCGTACTCCCCTCGACACGGCCGCCTCCGGGCACGGCCCGGGCTCCCCCCGCACCCCCGGGCTCTCTCCTTCGGCTTCGCAAGGCTTCGCAGCTAGCGCCAGGATCAGGGCCGGGCCGGGGGGCGGCAGAGAGGGACGGAGGGGACAGGCAGGAAGGGGTGGGGGGAGCAGGTGGTGGCCTCGGGTCCCAGCAGCGGGTTCTGCATCCCCCCGCGCCCCGCAGCCCCCTCCCCGCTCGGGGGCGGTCCCTCAGGAGCAGGAGCCGTCTCCCCGCACGGCACTGCAGCCCGCCCCGGAGCTGGCGTTTCTCCTGGGTGGGGCTGCAGCGATGCCGGGGACGGGGAGAGCTTGGGGTGCTCCGGGGGCCGGGGCTCTGCGCTCCCCCCCCCACGCTGCCCTAGAGGCAGCCCCGTCCGGGGACGGGGGGGGGGGGGGGGGGAGAGGCTGCGCGGGGACGGGGCTGGCTGAGCCGAGAGGAAACCCGTAGGTGGACACAGGAAAGAGCAGGAGTGAGTGAGTGGGAGAGAGGGGGCAAAGAGAGAGAGGAGCCGGAGAGAGGCCCGGGGGCCAGGGCCGGCGCCCCCACCCCTCGCCCCACCGCACCCCCACCCCACCGCGTGTACGTGACTGCCGGCGGCTGAAATAAACAGAGGAGCATCGTCCTGCCTCCATTGCATCTGTGGGGCGGGGGAGTGGGAGGGGCAGGGGGCGGTACACTGGGGGGCATCGAGGGGTACTCAGTTCCACTACTGGGGGGCAACCCTGCTGATACCAGAACTGCAGCAGAGCCCATCCCCGAGGGGAGCTGAGCCTTGAGCAGGCTCAGAGTGACTCTGGGGTCCCCGTACTCTGCTGGGACCCTTTGCCCGCAGTCGGAACAGGGCTGGCCCCCAGCACATGGAGGGGCGCTCTGTGTTCCCCCATCAGGGTCACAAAGTGCTGAGGTGGCTCTCAGCCTGTGCTGCTCGTCTCTGCCCTCAACCATCCCAGTGGGATGTTTTAGCGACAAAAAACAGGTGTCATCAAGCTGCTGCCACCGGCGGCGACAGGGCTGCCACCAGAGAGTCAGCACAACCCACTGTCTTTGTGGGGACCCCCCTTTTTTTGTCTGCGGGACCAAAGAGGGCTGTAGGGCGTTTAGATCGCAAGGGCTGTGTCCAGCAGGTGGCCCTGTGACATCGAGGACTGCCCTGGGGACAGACGACACCACCAGCCACTTCCCTCCCCACCTAGATGGTGGGGCCGGGGCTCTGCCCTCTGCTTTGCCCCCACCTTGCCCATCGGTGCCACCCTCTTGAAGATCCCTGCACTTGGGGCTGGGGACAGAACGGGGAAGGAGCAGCTCTCGGCACTGAGGTGCAGCAGGACTGGCCCCAGGGCTCTCACAGGCTTTTTCTCTGGAGTTGCTGTGGTCTGCCCAGCTGCTTTGCAGCCCCGGGTGTGGGTAGCAGGGCCTCCAACCTTGGCATGTCCCAGGGCATCATGGAGAACGTTGGTGCTGGTGCTGTGCCACTAATGAGCTGCCCTTGTGCTGGTGGCCACTGGCTCTGCCAAACCCAGCCAGGCTCATTCACAGCAGGCAAGCAGCGTGCCATATCGTTAATGTCCTGCTCACCCAGATTTACAGCCCCTGGATAGGGCGGCTGGGGCCAGGTGATGTTTGCCATAAATCCGGAGCTGGGGAAGCCCTGCCTTGCCTGGGGATGGTGAAGCACTGTGTGGCACTGGTAGCCCTGGCTGCTGGCTGCCGGGAGGCACCCCCAAACCCACAGCCCTCCTTGGGGATGGAGTGCAGGGCCCAGATCCTGTCCCAGCTCACCACAGGTTCTCGCGTTGCAGGAAGCATGACGGTGTCCTTTCCCTCCGCATGCCACCAGAGTCTCTGTGTCCCGATCCGGTGACACGCCTGGGAATGGGGAAGGTGGGGGGGAAGGCTGGTTCCCCTCCGGCCTCACTGCTAATATGGAAAGGTGCTGGCCCCTTTCTATCTTTGCAAGCGGAGCTGGGCTGCAGGGTTGCGTGGCGGGCGCGGAGAGGGGGAGCCTGGCCAAGGAATGTGACATATCAGAGGCAGCTGCCACTTCAGGAGAGGGGGCAGAGGGAGCGAAGCTCTGTGGGGGCTGCGCGGGACGGGCGAGGGGGGGACATCAGGGCCCAGCGGCAGGGCAGCGCTGGCACCACAGGACCCACACGGGGCAGCGGCGGAGCAGGTGCCGAGGTATAGGGTGGGCAGGGGTTGTGGTGGAGCACGGTGCACGGGTGCTGTGCTGGGTGCGCAGCGATGCGGTGAGCAGCAATCTGAGCCCCCAGCCTAAAAATAGCCTCCAGTTTGCCCACGGCACTGCGAACTTTGGGGCTGTGGCCGGCCCGGGGGAGTCTGTGAACTGGACGGCACCTGGAGAGGGGGGCCGCCTCACTGCCGGCACCCCCTGGTGTGCACCAGGAAGGAAACTGGGGCGTGGGACTGTGGCACTGGGGAGGTGAGGAAAGGAAAGCAAGCAGCATGCACCGGGCACAGGCACGTGGCAGCACCAGTGGGGCCAGCGGGGAGCCCGGGCAGGGGATGGGAAGAGCCCCTCCGAGCCCCGGCATCCCCCCAAAGCGTGCCAAGGTCACGGCAGAGCAGGGGACGGCTGAGGAGGGCCGCAGTCGCCTGGCGGCACCGGCCTTCGTGCGGAAGCTGAAGAACGCGGCCATCGGCACTGGCTGTGACATCCGGCTGCGGGTGGTGGTGGTGGGGAACCCGCGGCCCAACCTGCACTGGTACCACAATGAGGAGCAGCTGGCCCCGCGCGGGGAGGACTACGGCACGCTGTGGATCCGGGACAGCACGAAGGAGGATGCCGGTGTATACACGTGTGTAGCTGAGAATGAGCGAGGAGAGGCCATGACCAGCGCGGTGCTGGCCATCATCGACATGGAAGGTAAGGGCCACGTGGCCATTGGCGCCGCTGCTCCACCACAACAGTTCCAGCATCCCCTCCGGCACCGCTTCCCCATGCTGAAGGCAGTGGCGATGCTTTGCAGGCTTTCCCCATGCAGCGTGCAAAGGGGCTGCCTGAGGTTGAGCTGTGGAGTGTCTGACCGCCACAGGCTGGGGTCCCCAGTACTGGAGGCAGCAGGGCAGTTCTGCAGCTGGGACGCGAGCATGTGGCTGCAGCAGCCTCTGCCAGGCAGGGCAGGATGCCAGAGCGTGGAGGTGTTGGGGCATGTGATGGTGAGCCTGCATGGGGCAGCAGGAGAGAGAGATTGGTTGTGTTGTTTGGGTATGCGGTACCCCTGGTTCCCCTGCATCAGCCACCCCCGTGCACCAGTCTCCATGAGCACAAGTGGCTTTGATGCTGCCGCTGCAGCTGTAGCGGGCACTGGGACTGCACTAGGGGCACCGGTGCTGCGCTGAGGGAACTGGGACCCCCAAGAGTGGGGAAGCAGGGGGAGGAGCCTGAGGGATGAAGGAGCAGCTTATGCATATAAGTAGGCAGGGCCTGGTGGTTAATTAGCAAGAGGGAGGGGCCAGCATCCGCTGAATTTCCAAAGCCACATGGCTGCCCTATGCTCGGCATTATGCGGGGTGCGCTTGGGGCACCTGGCTGCAGTGGGGGCCTTATACTGTACAGAAGGGTGTTCATCACCCCAGGGCAGTGCCACCTCCCTGGAGCATTGAGGTGCTATCAAGACCGCCTGGCTGGAGGTGTTGGGTAGCAGTGCCAACGTGTGAGGGTGGCTGTGCCGAGCACTGGGGCTGCGGGTGAGGAAAGCACCGGGGTTGTGCTAAGGCAGCTGTGTGGAAGAAGCATTGCTCTGCGTGGGGCTGGGTTGCTGGGGGAACACCACTGGAGAGTGTGCATTATTGCTGGTGGTGAGCCTGGAGGGGGAGCACAGAAGTGTGCAGGAGCTGACCTGCCCTGCAATGGGTATGTGTGGTCACTGCGCGTCTCACCGGTGGGGTCAGTGGCGCTGTGGATTGTGATGGGGGCACAGAGTGGTGCTTCACCCCACTGTCACTCTGACCCACAGTGTGTCTCTGCTCGGAGCCACCTGATTTCCCCAGGTGCCCGTTCTCATTGTGCTGACGCATGCCTCCCTGCTCCCGATTCCCAGCCCTCACGGCCACGTTTCTGGAGCAGCCACAGGAGGTACAAAGCAGCCAGGGCTGTGGTGTTCAGCAAACAGCCGCCCAAAGCCAGCCCTGGGGCAGGATTGTGGCTCTGCTCTGCTTTGGAGCACAGTGATCTCTGTGTGGTGCCACGTCCCTGTCCTCTGACTTTTCTCCCTGACGTGTGAATTGAGCTGCAGCTCTCCGTGTGGCTGACGGCTCTCCCAAGGTGGCTCAGGTCACTGCTGGGGGGGCTCCGTGCTGCCCAGCTCTGTACTCAGGTCCTCCTGCACCGGCTCTGCATTCTCCCCTGCTCGCACGAGCCCGATTTAGCTCCTCTAATCCCTTGCCCTGAATCTGTCGCTCCACCCCACTAATGATTTTCTCCTGCTCTTCTCCCAGGTCCCCTGAGTGCGTCAGTGCCTGGCACGGGGAGCAGGGAGTGTGTGTGAGGCCAGGAGGGGCTCCAGGGGTCCCCACCATAGGCTCCTTGGCCACTAATGCCATATCACTTCTCAGCTGTACCTCCTGCCTTTTTCACCATAAGCCAGCTTAAATCATCTCTTCCAAACCCCACTAATCTGCTGGAGAGCCTGGCCCCCGTCGCTGTGCCAGCAACGAGCGATGCCGAGGCTGCGTCTTATTTCAAGGTTGGATTTGTGTGTCTTCAGCGTCCAGCACAGGGTCCTGCTCCTTGCCTCCACCTGCACTCAGCAATCAAAGCGCCATGTAACCTTGCCTCTGCAGGATGGGCTGGGTGCAGGGACAGGGAGGCGTATGGAGCAGTCCCTGTGTAATGCTCTCTGCACGGTGCTCCCTGTGCAATGACCCTGCACGGTGATACCTACCCTGTGCAGCCCCTTCCCCTTGGTGCAGTGGGATGAAACCTGCCAGCAGCAGAGTGCAGGGCACGGGATGTATCCTGGGGACTCAGCACATTTTGGCACAGCTGTGCAGCTCCATGGCAGTGGTCTCAGAACCTCCACGCCCTCCCTGATCCCCACTTTCTCCACAGCCATGGGGTACGAGGCCGTAGTTGGCGGTGCTGATGGCTCCCCACTTGGGACAGCCATGCTGACAGTGTCCCTGGTGGCTCAGCACCTCACACCGTTTATCTCCGTGCCTAATTTTAGGCCCTTACTCTGCAGAGCTGTGCCTGCGCCCAGCGCCAGCTGCCCCTTTCTCTAGAGCCCCTGCCAGCCCTCCTGAGCTCTCTCCTTGCTCAAGGCCAGACATGGCCTGCAGCCTCCCCTTGCTGTCACCTTCTCTGGGCACTCTCTGGGGCTGCCTCAGTTTCCCTGTGCTGCTGTGCCCACCCTAGCCCCTGGTATGCCATGGGGTGGGCAGTGTGCCTGGCTATCTCATCAGAGCCTGGCACAGCTGGAGCGTGTCCCCAGGTAGGGCTGTGCATGGGGACGAAGCCCTTTGGGATCTCCTGGCTCTGTCTCATGCCACCTGGGTGCAGGGCTCACTCTGAGGCTGTGCCGCTGGTCCCCTCTGGGGCACTGGGAGCGGGCAGGGGAGCAGCATGCAGCTGTCCAGTCAGTCACCTCCACCCCTGCCCTCTCTCCTGCTGTCGGGGGGTTATTTTTGCTGAGGAATGTGCCATCCCCTAGGATTCTCACAGGCTGTAGGTCTTGTGTTACACACGAGAAGCCGAGACCCGGGCCCGAGTGTGGGTAAATATAGTACAGCTTCTGGGGGCTGTGTGCAGGGCCGCGGCCCCTTCCTCCTCTTGGTGCTGCCCCCCAGCTCCCACTACCGCCTGCTCCCCTCCTGCTGGTGTGTGCCATGCTCTGGTGACACTGGGAGGGCTCTGCCCTCCTTCCACACCCTCTGTGCCCGGTACTTCAGCAGCAGGGTTGTCACAGTGGGTAGGAAATGTCCCCTCCTGTCCCACTCTATGCCCAAGCGCCCCAGCCAAGGTCACACTGTGTCCTCGGCCTGCAGTGGGCACCGTGCGCTCAAGCATCCTTCTATCAGCAGCAAGGGGATGCTGGGGAGCGGGGCTGGCTGTCCCCGCACACAGGCTGTGCCATGAGCAAGTGTCCGTGTGGCATGTGGCACGTGGCAGGGACAGGATCTGTGTGCCAAGGTGCACGGGGGGCACCCGGCAAGGCACTTTTCTTTAGGGGTGGCACCAGGCTGAGAGGAACATTGGTGTTCCTGGGCTCCAGCAGGAGATCCCCTTTGTGCCAGCTCTGCCACTTGCGTGCTTCGCCTGACGCACAGGGTCTCCACGGAAACTCCACAGCATCCCTTGGATGGTGGGGCTGTCAGCAACATCGTACGAGCAGCTCCCTTTGTACCCGGTAATTTGCAAGTTATTATGAAGCCGTGACAAGCTCCATGCTGTGAGCTGTGGGCTGGGAGGGGGTGTGCAGAAAAGCAGCCGGAGCTGCCAGGCATCGTGGTGCGCATGTGGCAGTGCCATGCAGCACCGGTGCTGAGAGTTGTGCTGCTGTCATCTGCGCTGGGGTGCGCTGAGGACCCGCGGCACTGAGCGGTGCTGAGCGCAGGAGGAGGGAGCAGCTCTGTGACTCTGGGCAGGGGGCTCGGAGCCCTGCATCCCGCACAGCCAAAGCCATCAGGAGGGCAGAGGGGTGCGGGATGTATGTGAGCATCCCCCATCCCGCGGTGCCCCCGCCACCTGTGCCGTGACCGTCCCCCGTCGCTGTCACTGCGTGCCAGGGCTGGCGGGAGGCGGAGGCGGAGGCAGGCGGGGGAAGGATGGAGGGAGGAGCACTCCAGTGATGCTTCATGCTCACAGCCCCAGCCCTCCCGAGAGCCCAACCTGGAGAGCCCTTGCCTCTCCCTCCGCCCTCCCCGGCAGGATGCTGGGGGCCCCACCGGGGCGCTGACGGCGGGGACCCCCCCAGTTGTGGGCTGCCGCGCTGCCGGGCCTGAGCGGCGGTGGCCGGGCCGCCGGGGCTCTGCAGAAGCATGAAGAAGATCTGGGTGAAGAAGCGCTTCCAGGTAAGGGCTGCGCGCTGGTGAGCGCACGGAGGAACGGAGGTGGGGAGGTGGGGGGGGAGGGGGGGAGAACAGCGGGAAGCGGGCGTGCGTCCATCCCGGGTGGGGAGAGGGCGAGTCCGGCCCTGCGCTGCTCCCACCCCCCCCCCCCGGGCTTATCCCACAGCCAGCCCCGCCCGCAGAGCCTCCGGTTCCACCAGCAGTGCCGGGCAGGTGTTCAGCATCGCCTTTGCCAGTACGGTCGCGAGCTCATGGCGGGGGTCCTGTCCCTTCCCTGCCCTCCGGAGCCAGCGGAGGCGGTTGCATGGCTCCCCCCGGCCCCGCCGCCGGTGGTCACGGAGCTGGAGATGAGGCTTTGCATGCGTCATCCCCTCCGCGTCAGGAGCATGCCTGGCACAGCAGAGATCCTCCGCGGGCCTCTCCGCACGCTCCGCCGAGCGAGGAGCAAGGACGTCACCGGGCCTTGGCAGTGGGGGGAGGATGGGGGCATCCTGCCAGGAATCCCCTCGTGGGGCTCACAGCAGCACCCCACTGCTACACCCTACATGGGTGCACGGCCACCCCACTGTCACCCTGCTGGGTGTCCCCACAGTCCCCACCCAGGCATGCAGGATGGGGACATGGATCCCCCGGGATGCTGTGGGGAGGTGACAGCCCTGCCCAGGTGTGGGGGCATCCGTCTCCTCTGTGGGCAGCACCTGGCTGCCCCATCTGCCCTTTGGGATGGCCTGTGTGACAGGGCACGGTCCTGCTAAGATGGCCAAGCTTGGCACACCACCCGGGCCACCCGCTGCCTCCCTGTTTCCCCTTGGCCCTGCTCCCTGTTGGCCTCACAGTCAGCAACACCAGTGCCATGTTGCTTGGCTCCATGTGCCAGGAGAGAGCTATGCTCCACAGCCCCACTCGCCCCATGGCCACAGCTATAGGGATGGAAAGCCCCCTGGTAGGACCCTGCATGAGGACGGTGGGTCTATGCAGGTACTGGAGCAGCGAGGCAGGGCCAGGTCCCACCCTACCTCACCATGGGGCAGGGCTGAGGCTGGATGCTCATCCCCACCGGCTTTTCTCCCCTTCTCTGTGAGTGCAGGGTGGGCTCCAGGGGCTCCCCTGTGCTGTTTCCTAGGCAGAAAATGAAACTGCAAGCAGGGTGCATCGCTGCTGGCCAGGTTGCCCAGATCTCAGTCCATTGGAGTTGGTCCTGAGCTCTTCCTGCCACCTCCTGCCCCCCTTTCTGTCCCTCTCTTTGAAAGCAGAGGGTCTGCTGCTTGGAGGTGACCCTACATCACCCAGTGCCTGGGGGATGCTGCTTTCTGTGCTGTGAGTGGGTGCCATGTCCCAGGGGCCTAGGCCGGGGGTTCTGTTGTAGGGCAGAGGGCAGGGGCTCACCTCCCCCTGTAGCTGTGGGCCCTGCCCTGCTGGGTGCAGTCACCAGATCTGGTGGGAGCCGATGGCGCCAGTCCCCGGGGAAGCCGTGAGCACACCCGATAATGGCACTCAATTGCATTTTCATTTTTTAATGGGGGAATTATCCGCCGATGGTGCAGTTAATCACTCATCTATCTTTCCCTGGCCTGGAAGGCGGGCTGCCAGCCAGAACCAGCACAGGCAGTCGGGGAGGGGAGCCTGGCTCAACCTGGCTCAGCCTGAATACAAATGTGTCTCGTGCAGCCACTGCCCTCTGGCCAGCACCGCATGCTGGGAGGGGGCAGCGGGAGCCCCTTTGTGCTGCCCACTGGCACCCTGGGGGCTGCAAAATAAGCCTGCTGCTGTTGTAAAGAGTCTGACTGCTGGCTGTGCTTGGCTGTCTGTCTGCCCCTGGGGACTGTCTGTTGTCCATATCTGAGGGCTATCTGTCTGTGAGCTTGTCTAGAAGCTGCGGGATGGGCACGAGGCTCTGGGAGAGCCTCACTCAGGCTCCAAAATGGGCAGCAAGGGCACAGGCTGCTGTTGTCCCAGGGAGACCCTGCTGCCCAGCTGGGCGCTGGCAGCCCAGCACTACTGTCTGCACACCACATCCCCTGTCCTACCTGCCTACATCAGCATGGCAGCCGGGTGGCCCTTAACAAGTGGATAGCCAGCCCTGAGCTGTGGTGAGGAGGAGGGCAGGGAGCTGGCAGGGAGCTGCTGGCACCTCTGCCCCACTCTGCGATCCTACTTGCCCAGACGGCGAGGCTCCCACGCCTCCCGCCCTGTGGGCTGGTCATCTCATGGCACTTGTGCCAGGCGGCCTCTCTCACAGCTGGCACGGCCACCACCAGGCTGGGGGATGCTGTCCCCATGCTGGGCCCATGCCCATGGCTGAGTCTGGGCCAGTGCCTGGAAGACGCTTGGCTGGCTCAATCCCTGTGCTGGCGCGGGCGGCGGCTTCAAAGGGGCTGTGGAGCATTTGGGCACCTGCCCAGGTGAAGCTGCTGGCTGCAGGCAGCGGGACTGGGGTGCACTGTGTCACCCCTGGGCGCAGGAGGGGAGCAGCACCAAGAGATTTGCGTGCGTGTGCGCTGGTGGGCATGCGCTGCACGTGCCCACCTACACCCGTTCACGGCTGTGTGCGTGGGGTGTGTGCATGTAGGAACCCTGGGGGCGTGCAGCAGGGGGTGTGTGTGAGGCTGTGCTGTGGATAACGCTTTCTTCTCTCTTCCTTTGCAGAAAACCGGCCACTCACGGCGCTTCGGTCGCTTCACGCATGGTGCGTTGAGTTACCAGGATTTGCCCCCACCTTCTGGGATGGGGTCTGGTCCCCCCGCAGTACTGGGGGGGGCAGTGAGCAGAGGCTGCACAGGGCTGGGCACAGCCCTAAAATGTGTTTAGGGGCTCCTGGTGTGTCCCGTGAGTGTGCCTTTGTCCCCATAGCTCCAGGGGCAAGGGTGCTGCGGGGAAAGCTGGGGACACGGTGACAGGCAGCCTGCCGCGATGGCAGTGATGGGACAGTTGGCAGTGTGCTGGGCTGCACCAGACCAGCCCAGGGAGGGGATAGCAGTGTGGACCCCCATTGGACTGTGGTGTGTGATGACAGGGCTGGAGGGCAGGAGATGTTTCCTTTGCCAAAGGGCTCTGCAATAGCAGCTTGCGATGGCTTGCATAGTGGTGAGGAGGAAATGGTGACCCTTGGTATCTATGTGGGTTTGCTTTCCAGGGAAGGAACAGTGCAGTTGCTCTGCACTGACTTGGCCACAACCTGCCTGGGCACACAGTGCCCCACAGCCTCACCCCGAGAGCAGCATTGGTGCACTCCCAGCCAGAACCACATTATGGGACACAGCAGCACCTCTGAATACTTGCTGCAGGGGGGTTCAGGATGCAGAGTGCTTACCAGGCCTGATGCAGCATGTGTGCCCCTGGGCACACGCATCCATGTGTGCCAGCACCTCTAGGAGTGCCCACCTGGGGCACAGGAGGTGAGGGCACAGGGCCCAGAGGACAGCTGGAGCAGCAGCAGGTACAGGAGCTGGATGCTGTGCAGGCAGGATGCAACCACGGTGTGGGGAGGGGGCGATGCCATGTGCTTTATAGGAGGGATGCAGGGAAGGGGAGGCTGAATGTGGTGCTGAAGATGATGTAGTGACTGTGTTTGTGTAGTGAATTTGCGTAGGGAAGGCTGGGGGTGCCAAACCCATGGCTTCTGCCATACGGAAGGGTAAGGCACCAGGTGCCCACTGTGGGCCCTGAGCCAGGCGGTCGGCCAGCCCTACCCCATCTTTGGCCTCCAAGGCCAGCGCATGGTGCCAGGCTATCTGAACTGGCACGGCCTGCACAGCTGCTGCCCTGGCAGGTCACTGCCTCATGGTAGCGCAGGGACATGCTGGGGAGAAAGTCCTCCCCAGTGCCCCACGCGTCTCCGCAGGCCGGGCCGATAACCGGGTTTTGATGTCTCTCTCTCTCTTGCTGCCCCTATGGAAGCGAAGTTTTCCGCTCCTGCAGGAAGCAAAGCTACGGTAGGAAGATGCCCGCCTCATGCCAGCCCTGCTCCCAGATGGGGCCCTGTGCCCCCAGCCGTGCCTCCCTGTTGCAATGCCACCAGTGTCCCCCTGTCTCCATCACCCAGATACATCCTCCTTCCCCCACATTTCCACCGCCGCCACCATCTTTTCTCCTGCCTCCATCCCACACAGCATCATCTAATGCCACTCCTGTCCCGTGGTCTTTCCAGCCTTGGTCCTGCCTTTCTTGCTGGCAGCCTGTCCCTTCTGTGTCCCCCATATTACAATCATCCCTCTCCCACCCTTGCTCTTCTGCTGCCCAGAACTGCCTGTGCACTGCTCATCTGCTGCTGGAGCCGGTGGGTCTTTTAGGAGCAGTGCCAGCCTTTTCCTCGCGTCCCCTCATCCTCTACTCTTCCCCCACAGACTCGGAGACTGGTGAGGATGAGCCCAGCGACCCCCAGGTGACGCAGCGCAGCGAGCTGCAGGATGAGACAGCCTTCAGCACCCCCACGGGTGAGCTGTGGGGACACAGAGCTAAAGGGGTCCCCTTGGAGCGGCCCACCTGTGGAATGAGCTGGGTGGGATACCACTTGGGGACGCCCACCGCTCTCCTTCCAGGTGGCTCTGACACCCTGGTGGATGCCTCCATGAACACGACGCCAACCTCGGTGCTGGCCCTGTCTCAGGCGGAGGAGCGCTCCAGCTGGTCGGGCAGCCAGCAGACTGTGGTGGAGAAGGAGCCGGATGCCAACCTCCCCGTGCGGGGACCCTACCTCCGCCCTAGTGCCTGGCAGCTGCAGGGAACTCCAAGGCAAGCAAACGCGCCGTCCCCACGTGGCACCGAGGTCCGGCACCTGGGCGTGGAGCCGCTGGTGCGGGCATCACGGGCTAATCTGGTGGGCACAAGCTGGGGGTCGGAGGATAGCCTTTCTGTGGCCAGCGACCCCTACGGCAGCGCCTTCAGCCTGTACCGAGGACGGGCGCTCTCGCTCCACGTGTAAGTAGCAGGGCGAAGTGCGCGGAGGGGACATTGCTGGGGCCATCTCCTCCCCGCAGCCATTTTCTCTCCTCTGCCTGGGCTTTCTTTGCCTTCTCCATGCCCGGATGAGGAACGGAGGCTCTGAGCAGTAGGCACCTGGCACCGGTGAGGAGGGAACGGCCCTGGGGTGGGGGGCCTGGAGCGGGGTCCCTATCTGCTATGGCCAGTTAATGTTTGGGGATAACTCCAACCTAAACTGAACCTCTTTCTGGCCAGCTGTGAGGGCTCTGCACGGCCAGGGACATGGGGGCACAGAGGTGTGGCACCCATGGACAAGCTGTCCCCGCCACCCAGGGGTTGCCACCCACCTGGCAGTGGGGACGAGGGACATACTTCCTCCCCAGGGCCTGCTGACATGCTCAGAGCCCCTGTCCCTCCCCAGCCCCGCAGGCCTTCTCCTTCGACCTCCATCCTCCACTTTATGTTTGAGGCTGCTTGTTCCACCAGAACCTCATCTCCACTTTTTGATTTCTGCACTGCACATGCCAAGCCCTGGGCTGTGGGGCCAGGGGGTCAGGCGGGGATTTTGGGGGTGACAGGGCAGGGGGACATGTTGGCAGCAGCACATGCACTGGGTGATGACTTTTGGCCTTGCAGAAGAGCTCTCTGCACTGCTCTGGCATGCTGGAACACCCCAGGGAGATTGGGGCACTCCTCTGTCCCCGTGCCCTCATCTTGCCTGCATGGCAGCTCTGGGAAGGGCACTTGCTGAGTGTCCCAGCTTCACCACACTGCTGTCCTACATGGGTGTCCCTGGGCAATGAGACACCAGCAGTATACCAGCAAGCCAGCTTCCGGTGGCCTAAGTGTGGCTGGATCCCCTCGCTGTGGCCCTTTGAAGGTCCTGGGGCTGTGCCCTGCTATGCCCTACTGGGTGGTTAGGATGGGACCTATGATGTGGCCATAGGTGAGGGCGGGCTCTGACTTGCTCCCCCCTGTTCTCCCCTTGCAGCAGCATCCCCCAGGGGGGGTACCGACGAGACGATCCCCACAGTGGTCCCGTGTCCCCGAAGCCTGGCGCTGAGCCTCCACGCTCACCCGCTGCCCTGCCGCTGACCGCCAAGCCGCCCATCGTCCGCTCGCCATCCCCAAGAGCCGGCCTGTGCCCCCCCACGCCCTCTGGAGCCACCTCGCAGCCCTCTGCCCGCCTCCCCTCCTCCTCCTGCACGCCTGTGACCCCCCGCAGGACATCCTCGGTGCCGGCCGACTATCAGGACATCGTCCCCGAGGAGTACGAGGAGAAGATCAAGAAGCCCAAGTCGCAGTCGCAGGGCAGCACGCAGGACTCCCGGCCCGTCACACCCATGAGCGATGCATCGGGCCGCATCTCGGTGCGGGCATCGCCCAAGCTGGTGCGTGCCGGCTCCAGGATCTTCGAGCGGCTGCAGTACTTCGAGGAGCGCCGCGGGAGCCTGGAGCAGGCAGACAGCCCGTTCCCAGCACGGCCGTGGCTGCCCCTGCGCAAGACGCGCTCCTTCGACCAGGCAGGCTGGGAGCGGCGGGCGGGCACGCCGGGGGGCTGGCGGGACGGGGAGGGCAGTGCGGCCAGCCGCCGCCAGGCCTTCCGCCAGAAGGCCGCCTCCTTCGACGAGCGGGGCAAGTTCGCCGGGCGCGTGCAGGACATCGAGCACAAGTTCTCGGAGGAGCTGAGCCGCATCAAGAGGACCGTGTCCAAACAGCAGCTGCGGCGCTCGCAGGAGCTGGGCAAGGCTGAGCCACAGCCGCCCGCTGAGCCCCCTGCCGCCCGCACCCCACGCGGCTCAGCCTTGCCACGTAAGGTGCAGCCACCCAAGGCCTTGGCTCCGGCCGAGGGCACGCACGTCATCCAGCACCTGGCTCTCTCCAGTGTGGCGCTGGTGGGGCCCAACGGGGAGCCGGAGCCGGGGGGACAGAGGGCACGGAGAGGCCCGATGCGGGGCGGCATGGTGGAGGAGGCAAGGAAGGCTGTGCAACAAGATGGTGGTGGGGAAGTGAGGAAGAAGGAGCAGTGGCTGTTGGCGCAGACCACCCCACGGGGTCGTGCCGCCGAAGGGACTTCGTGCCCGGATGGAAGTCCTGTGGCCGCATCCAGGGCCCCCGCGGTGGCGAGCGAAGGGCTGGCTGCCAGGCTGGCCGTGCCCCACGGGCTGTACCGGAGGCCGGAGGTGTCTGCGGAGGTGCGGTTCCTGCCTTGGGCAAAGCCGGGCATGGAGCAGGAGGCCCGGCTGGAGAGGAGCTGGGCAGGGCAGCACAGCACAGGGAAGGAGGTGGACAGAAGGCAGGCAAAAGTGGTGGAGAAGAAAGAGAGCGTCCGGATGGCTCAGGAAGGCAGAGGCACGCGGAGCAAAGGGAAGGGGCGCCGAGCACGGCCCTCCTCTCCAGAGCTAGGTAGGGCACAGCTCTTGTCCCACTCACAGGGTGTACTGTGGTGCTGCCACACCTCACTGTCACCTTGAGATGCCCAGCGTGGCGCAGGACCCTGTGCTCGCCCTGCTCACAGCTGTGGGGCCATCTCTCCCTGTGCAGAGTCCTCTGATGATTCCTACGTCTCGGCGGGCGAAGATCCCCTGGAAGCACCCATCTTTGAGATCCCCATCCAGGACACAGTGGCAGCTGTGGGGACAGAGGTGCTGCTCAAGTGCATTGTCACGGCCAACCCGCAGCCAGAAGGTGAGTGGTCGCAGGGCATGAGAGTGCAATGGGTTCTGGCACTGTCGGCCTGCCTGTCCCAGGCCCTTGGGGCCACCTGAGCTGTGTGGCAGAAGTGTGGCTCTGTGCTCCTCAGGGAGCAAAATGCCAGGGTGCGGTGCAAAAGGCAGGGTGCAGGCAGAACCTCTGTGATCCTCCTGCGCTGGGATAGCAGGAGGAGGCACCAGGCACGGAGCAGCTGGCAGAGGCTGGCAGCGAGCAAAGCAGCTCTGGTTCGCTCCTCCATCCTCCACTGGAGGGCAGGAGGATGCCAGGAACCATAGCGGGGCCTCTATCAGGGTCCATGGGGACCTGGGGCTGCTCCCGTTGGCAAAGCGGTCCCCAAGCTGGGCAGAGACCTGCGCTGATGCCCAGGGGAGAGAGGACTCTCTCTTATAGCGGGATGGTCTGAAGTGACCCTGCCTCTGTCCGCAGTGTCCTGGAGGAAGGACGGGGTGCCGCTGAGGAGCAGCACGGCACGGCCCATCAAGGCGGAGGGCGAGCGGCACACCTTGCTGGTCAGGAGCGCCCGGGTGGCCGACGCCGGCCTCTACACGGTGACGGCGGCCAACGAGGTGGGAGCCACCTGCTGCAGCGCCATCCTCAGCGTGCGGCCCGGTGAGTGCCGGCGGCCGGGATGCAGGCAGCGGGGGGCGGCGGGAGGGCCGGCGAGGCGACGGGCTGCCTGCCAGCTCTGCTGTCACTGCTAGGAAAGCTGCTTCCTTACCCTACAAGGCTCTGTCTGAACCGAAGCAGCTGACTCGCTGCCGGGTTGTGCCGTGGGGGGAGCGGGGTCAGGCTCCGAGCATCCCCAACGAGTTGGCAAGTCCAGTGCGTTGTGGGGCACCCCAGCTGCCCACCGACACGCAGCCTGCGTTGGTGCCCAGCATGCCCTCCACCATCCGGGGATTCCCATCCCACCGCAGCCCCGAGGCGCTCCCATCTCAAGACTTCCCCTGGGGAGTGCAGAGCCCCGGGGGGCTGCAGGAACCCCAATCCCCCCTGCCCCGCGGCGCTCCGGGGCGCTGAAAGCGCTGCCAGGCAGCTGCCGCCCCTCGGAGCCGCGCACCCCCGCGGCCGGAAGGGAAGGGGGTCGGCAGCCCCCGGCCCGCCGCTGGGCCCTCCCCCGCTTCAGGCCCAGCCCCGGGGGCCGGGCGGCGGCGCGGGGCCAGGGAGGCGCTCGGCCGGGGAGGGCTCAGCGCCCCGGGCTGGATGTGCGCCCGGCGCCGCCGCATCGGACCCGGCAACGGCAGCGGCGCTCCCGCGGTTCGGTCCTGCTCAGGGAGGGGGCCGCGTCCCCCCCGGTGAGTGCGAGGGGCACCGGAGGGCTGCGGGCGGAGGGGCTGCGGGGAGCCCTGCGGGACCGACGGGAGTCGGGGGTCGGGACCCCCGCAGCTATCCGCCCTGCTGCTGCTTCACGGGGGCAACGAGGGGGCAGGGGGGCCGAGCCGTCACCGGGCAGCCCGCCCGCTTTCCCGCTTCGGCAGCTCCGTAAGGGGATCCGCTGGGGGGGGGGGGGGAGGCTGGGGGGGAGGTTTGGAGGGGTGGGAAACGGCGGCTGACACGGCCGGGCTGGAGCGGGGCCAGCACACCCACCTCGGGCAGCGCTCTGCCGGCAGCACACTCACCCCCGGCCCCGCACACATCTCACCCCCATCCCGGCCCCTCGCTCCCCCCACGCCGGCCCCGCTGTCCATGCGTGCTCGCCGGGATGCCGAGCTCGGACCTCGGGAGCGGCTGTCCGGGCTGCGAGGGAAGCGCAGCTGCCAATGTCACCTTCAGCCTTCTGCCGGCTCGGGGCAGGGGCAGCCATTCCCGGAATCCGGGCGGCTTAAGGATGGGAGTGCGGCCTGCTGCGTAAGAGCCACTTGAGCCCCGCTGTCGCCTTGTGGGATATCGCGTCCCCTTATCGGCCCCGGGGCGTGTTTCGCACCCACCCCCCGCGCAGCCCAGCACCCCTTCGCTGCCGGCTACCGTGCTGCTCCCGGCGGGATGCAGCATGGGGTGGGCATCCCCGGCCATCTCCAGGCACAGGATGGTGGGGAGGGGTCCCCTAGCCTCCTGCCCGGCTCTGCCCACTGCCAGCTCCTTACCTACTCTCTCCTGCTAGCCCCCGCCGTGGAGCGGCATGGGAACCTGGCCCCCCCCCTGGGCCAGGTCAGCCCCATCACCTCAGACGAGGAGTACCTGAGCCCACTAGAAGAGTTCCCCGAGTCTGGGACCCCGCAGCACCGACCAGCCATGAAGCTGCAGCCCAGAGCGGAGCATGGGGCTGCCCACAGCTCTTCGGAGAGCAGCTTCAGGGCTGCACCCACCTTTGAGGTGAGCTGAGAGCCCCCCTGGGACCTGGCAGAGGAGGAGCTGTGCCCTGTGGTGCTCTAGGGCTGCCCCTGTGATGGGGTACAGGTGGTCTCCGGGGTGGTGTCGGGGACACGTGGCCCCAGGGTGATGGGTGCCAGCGGCTTCCTGACCTTCTCTTCCTCAGGTGGCCCTGTCGGACCAGTCAGTGCTGGAGGGACAGGATGTCAGCATGAGTGTCCGTGTCCGTGGAGAGCCCAAGCCCATCATTTACTGGTGAGTCCCGGAGCTCACTGGGTCACAGTAGGGCAGGGAAGGGGGCAGGCATGGGGATGTCCCCGTTTGTGGCCTGCCAGCTCGGAGCAGCACCGAGGAGAGGAGCTCTGGTCTTGGTCTTGGTTGAAATTGAGGAGAATGGGGCTTACTGTGGGGCCAGCTGTGACAATGGCTCTCTGCCCATGTCCCTGAGCAGGCTGCGGAACCGGCAGCCCGTGAAGTACGGCCGCCGTCACCATGCAGAGGAGACGGAGGGGGCCCGGGGTCTGTACACGCTGCACATCCTGGCGGCTGAGCGCACTGACACCGGCTTCTACACCTGCAAGGCTGTCAACGAGTATGGCACCAAGCAGTGCGAGGCCAAACTGGAGGTTAGAGGTAAAGCTCCCCGAGGGTGTCCACATGTCCCCATGGGGCTGGCCAGTTCCGGCACCCTGCATGAGCTGTGTGGGGAAGGGGCTGCTGCAGACCCCTTCTCGGTGGTGCTGCTTCTTGCCCTTCCCTGCTGCAGAGCAGGTGGGTGTGAGCCCAATGCGGGAAAGGCGTTGCCTTGGTGGGGTGGCAGGGAGGGGACATGGAGTGGTCATGCTGCTACAGAGGCTGGCCCCACAGAAGGAGGCAAGCTGCCCCGCTGCCCAGTCTAAATGTGCGGCCCCACAATAGTGGGTCCTGCTGCCCAGCTGTGCCATCATCCCAAGCCTGACCCTGAGGCTGCTGCTCCACCAGAGTAGCTTTACCCTATGTCCCCATGCTGGGGCTGGGCACTGGCCCTGGCTGTGCAGAAAGGGTTCATGGCCTTGGTGGCCCTGCAGGGGATACGTTCCTCCACCATGCGCACAGCTCCTTCCTTCTGTGCCTGCAAACTGTGCCCAGGGGACAGCTCAGAGAGAGCTCTCCCACCTGCTTGCTCCCAGCTCAGAGCAGCTCCCACAGTACCTGGGTACCTGGGGCTGGGCTGCCCCTCCCCAATGTTGCTGTGGGCTCCAGCATCCTCGTAGGCGCCCTAATATGTGTGTGCAACTGGGGAGTGGCGTGGGACCAGGGGACTTGCAGGAAGGGGATGAGTGATGCTGCCTTTCTCTTGCCCTTTGCTTTGTGTGCCCTGCTCCCCCCAGCCCTCCCCGCTGATGGCTGCCTGAGTCCCTGGGCTGTCCCAATCCCACCCCAGCCTTCGCTGCACTGCTTGTGTCCTGCCAGGCCCCCACTCCCGGCAAAGAGTAGCGGCACAGGAGTGGCCATGGGAGCCAGGCACGCACCCAGCGAATGGATGGGTGATGGCCAAGGCACCAGTCCCCCTGCCATGCTCCATGTCTGTGGCACGCAGTGTTGCGTGTTGGCATGTGTGTGTGTGCCGGCCCTGTCTCCGCTGCACTAACCCTTCTGCTTGCTGACTGCGGTTTTTGTCTGTACGCAGGGGGAGTACGATAAGGGGGTTCATCTCTCAGAGCCACGGGGGCTCTTAGTTGGACACCTCTTAGGCAGTGGACCTCACCTTGCATTATTACCTTCTGCTCCATCCGCCGCCTCGTCCTGGATGCACTGCGGGGATGCGCGGGCCCTCGACGGCGGGTGTGGGGCACGTGGGGTGGCTGGGCACTGTGTCACCGGGGCCAAGCAGCGGGCGGGGGGCGGTCAGTAGTGAGGCACCCCCTCAGCAGGGCTAGGGCGGCTGCCCAGTGCTGTCTCGTGTCTTGCTCCATCCGTGTGTCTGTGTCTGTGTGTCCTGCTGCTCCTCTCCTCACTGTTCAGGGGAAGGGAGCAGGGAGCTTGGCCCCATGGCTGCTCTCTGCCAGCCGGGGCCGTACGAAAGGGAACATGGTGCAATGGCTCCCACCACAGAGCGTGGGGGACAAGGGACTCGGGGACCCCCGTGCTGGGGCTGTGACCCTAGGGTGTGCCCAGTTCCAGCTGCAGAAGCAGCCCCGGCTCTGGGTCTCTTCTCCCCAGGGTGGGGGGGCTTGGCGGGATGTGGGCTGCGAGGCCGTGACCCTTTTTGTAGCTCTAATAAAATCTGTTTGGTAAAGCGCTGTGTGGTGTGTTCCTGGCACGGACACTTCCCCTCACCCCCCGTTGCCTCCCCCCTGCCACCCACCCCGGCTCAGCTCCGCTTTCCACATCTCGCCCCCACCTCCTCCCTGCTGCACCCCTTTGCCTGCACCCCGCTCACTGCCCGTCGCACCGGGCCCCTTCCCCGCATGCCCCTGCCCTGCACGGCTCCCTCCTTGCCACCCCCCATGGTTGCTTTTCAGTTGCTGAGATGCGTCTCTCTTTCTCTCTCTCTTTCCCCCCTTCCCGGGCAGCTCGGCCCGAGTGCCAGTCCCTGGCTGTGGTGGTTCCCCTGCAGGACGTGGTGGTCGGGGCGGGGGAGCTGGCACTCTTTGAGTGCCTGGTGGCTGGCCCGCCAGACATGGATGTGGACTGGCTGTCGCGGGGCCGGCTGCTCCAGCCCGCCCTGCTCAAATGCAAGATGCATTTTGACGGGCACAAGTGCAAGCTGCTGCTCACCTCCGTGCACGAGGACGACAGTGGCATCTACACCTGCAAGCTCAGCACGGCCAAAGGTAAGTGGTGGGCATGCAGTCCCTGGGGGGTATCGCTTGGGATCTGGCCTTGGTGTGGTGCTGGGGGGACTGGCACATCATCCCAAATCATAGCTGAGTGCTGGAGGGGATGGGGGAATAGAGAGCGATTTGTGCCCCCAGCAGCTGGTGCTGCACAACTTCGTGGGCTCTAGTGCCCCATAGAAGGGCACCAGTCAGTAAGCCTGAGCCTGAGCCTGCAGCCCACCCCACTCAGCCCCCCTCCAGCAGGCGTGCAGCTCCCAGGCACTGGGAGATGTTTGTGTCATGACTGTACCGTGCATCAAGAACTGCATGCCTTCCCCGGAGCTGCTCCCATCCCCAGGCTCCAGAGCTTACGGGCTCCTGTTACTGACATGTCCCTGCTAGCCCAGCACGGGGATGTGGGCATTTGGCAGGGGCCAGGGTGGCCTGCCCTCTTCTCCAAAGATGCCACTGGTGGCAGGAGCCACGGCACACTGCTGGCTGCCCTGTCCTGTGCCCTCTGCGCTTCCCCCTGCACAGAACCTATGTCTCTCCTTCACCAGCCAGGGACAAGTGTCTCTGTCCCATCCCCCTCCTGGGGTGGGCAGAGACCCCATCAGCGAGTCCCTGCTACAACCATCCCCATCTTGAGCATTGCACTTACACTCCCAACCGTGACCCCCTGCCTCATAAGGACAGGGTGCCCTCCCACTACACCCAGCAGACAGCATCTCTATTGTTTGAGGGGAGGGAAGAGGCACTCCGCCAACAGAGCCCAAGCCCTGTGCCTGGACGCCATGCACATGCACTCTGAGCCCCACATCCCCCATTGAGTGATATGCCGTGCCCTGCCCCATGTGTTCAGCTCTGCCTCTGGCCATGAGGGGCTCATGCCCCCCCATGCTCTCCTTGCAGATGAGTTGACCTGCAGTGCCCGGCTGACGGTGAAACCCTCCGTGCAACCACTCTTCACCCGCAAACTGGAGGATGTGGACGTGGTGGAAGGACGGACGGCACGCTTTGACTGCATGGTCAGCGGGACCCCTGCACCGACAGTCACCTGGAGCCACTTTGGTAACCCCTGTGCCATGGCCTCTATCCTATGGCCCTTATCCCACAGGGTCTGCACCCCTAGAGGAAACCCAGCCTTGGTCTTGGAGCATCAAAGGCACAGGGCCGGGGACACCGAGGGCTGTGCTGGGGCTGCTGATATGTATGTATGTATGTTTCCACGCAGGCCAGATGGTGCAGGAAGGGGAGAACGTGCGCATCCAGCGGGATGGGGGGCTGCACTCACTGGTCATCGTGCATGTGAGCAGTGAGGATGAGGGGCACTATGTGGTGACGGCCAGGAATGCCCATGGCCACGTGGAGTGCTCCGCCGAGCTCTATGTGGAGGAGCCACGGCCGTCCGCTGCCTCCCAGATGTAAGATGGTGTCCCCTGCTTGGTGCCCATGGGATGTGCCCCAGATTTGCCAGGCGGCTCTGTGCTGCTGGGGCCAGGCTGAGCGCGCTGTGCTCATCACTGGTGCCCACAGCTCCAAGCTGGAGAAGATGCCGTCCATCCCAGAGGAACCAGAGCAGGCAGAGACTGAGGCAGAGTGCTTCACCATGCCTGACTTCCTGAAGCCACTGCACAACCTGGAGGTGGTGGAGTCCAAGGAGGCGGTGCTGGAATGCCAGGTGGCTGGGATGCCCTACCCATCCATCACCTGGTTTCACAATGGCTCACGCATCGACAGCACCGACGATCGGAAGATGATGCAATGTAGGGTTACCTGCTGCTCTCCCCTTGGCCAGAGCTACCTCCTCCTGGGCACAACACTGCCCAGGAAGGGAGCTCTGCACCACGCTGATGTGCTCTTGCATCCATCCCTGCAGATAAGGATGTGCATCGCTTGGTGTTCAGAGCCGTCAGCCACACGCATGCTGGCGTCTATAAAAGCGTCATTGCCAACAAAGTAGGGAAGGCCACATGCTATGCACACCTCTATGTCACAGGTAAGTAGGGTCACCACTGGGGGCCGCTACCCCTGTGCCCCAGAACTGGGACTCAGCGTCCCTATAGCAGGGTGACAGCGGATGGGACCACAGGGCACTGCAGGTTGCAGGGGAGTTGGTGCTGTCTGGGGACTCCTGGAGGCTCACCCCACTCCCCAAATCTTTCATGCAGATGTGGTGCCAACCCCCCCGGATGGGCCCCCCACAGTGTCCTCGGTGACTGGCAGAGCCATCACACTGACGTGGAACAAGCCCAGGTGGCTGGACACGGCCATAGGTGAGGGGCAGGGGGTGGGCATTGCTGTGACACAGTAATGGGGGCTCTGCACTGACCCTGTCCCCATGCAGACCCCAGCTCGGTGACCTACATGGTGCAAATGCAAGTGCTGGGCATGACACAGTGGATGGTGCTGGTGGCTGGCGTGCGGGACACTACCTACACGGTGCACGGGCTCACCAAGGGGGCCCAGTACCTCTTCCGCGTCATCACCACCACCCCCAAGACCAACAGCAAGCCCTCCCCACTGGTGGGGCCCGTGAAGCTCCTGGATCGGGGTGAGTGAACAGCAGGTTGCTGGGCTGAAGGGGCAGGATGGGTGGCTGCAAGCCCAGGACTGGGTGTGTGATCTGGAGGGGTGGTAACAAAATGTGTGGCAGGTCCCTATCTGGATGAGGCTCCAGTCATCCTGGACAAGCCTGATGTAGTGTACGTGGTGGAGGGCCAACCAGCCTCCATCACCATCACCATCAACCACGTGGAGGCCACTGTCACCTGGAAGAGGTAGGACGCACCCTAGGCGTTCCTCGGGGCACGAATCCAAGGGTGACATGCAGAGCTGATGATGTGTGCCCACAGGGGCGGGCAGGTGCTGGGGGAGCAGGAGGGCACGTGCGAGGTGACGATGCCGGATGATGACCAGCACTGCCTGCGGCTGCTGCGTGTGGGTCGGGGGGCTGCAGGGCCGCTGGCCTGCGAGGTGAGCAACCGCCACGGCACTGCCCGCTGCACCCTCCGCCTCCACCTCGCAGGTAGGTGCCCCCGTGCCGGGGGGCTGTGCCCCTCTGCTGTGGGGGTGGCATCCTCCCATAGGGTAGCACTGCCTTCATGGTGCGCCATGGCTGTGTGCCATAGCGGGCACTGCCCCGTTGCATGGCATTGCTCATCCATGATCTGTACTCACATGCTGTGGGGATACTGTCCTACCGGGTAGTAGTGCCCCGTGGGGCTGAAAGCCAGTGAGCTATGCATGCATGTCTGGTGTCTTATCTGATTTGAATAGAGGTGTCTCGCATGCCCCATGATCATGTGCATGGGGTGGCAGTGTGCCATGTGTGACGCTACCCTGATGGGTGGCACTGTGCCATGACCCATGGTGCCCCTTGGCCACATGCTATTAATAGCACTGCTGCATGGTGCCCCTTATCCGTGTATGACACGCACTGCTCCATAGCCAAGAGCCATGAGGGAAGCTCCACAATAACCCACACCAGTGTCGTGGCTGGCGCTGCCCCACAGTACCTCACATCCATCTATAAAGGGGAGATGTAGCCCCACTCTGCCCCACGTCCACGTCCATAGAGTGGTGCTGCCCCACAGTGCCCCGTTCTCAGCGTGTTTGGTGTGGCACGGCCCCATGGTGCCCTGTTCTGAGTGTGTTGGTGTGGCATTGCCCTCTGGTGTCCCATGCCCCATCTCTCGGCAGAGGCACCGCGCTTTGAGTCCATCATGGAGGACATTGATGCCCAGGAAGGGGAGACACCCCGCTTTGCTGTGGTGGTGGAGGGCAAGCCGCTGCCGGACATCATGTGGTACAAGGTGGGATGGGACCCCAGCACCTTGTCCTGACCCACAGCCCACCAGACCCATAGCTGCTGCTCCCCTCCCTGTTTTGGGCTCCGTGTGCTGGGGCTTTGGGTTTGTGCTCTCCCCAGATGACACGGCGTGCTGCAGGTGCTGGCAGTGGGAGCAGGTGGGGGGATGGCATGGGTCCCCTGACACCTGCTGCACCCCCAGGATGGGGAACTGCTGGAGGAGAGCAGCCACCTGAGCTTCGTATATGAGGACAACGAATGCTCCCTGGTGGTGCTGGGTGCTGCTGAGCCCGACAGCGGGGTATACACCTGCACGGCCAGGAACCTGGCGGGAGAGGTCTCCTGCAAGGCTGAGCTGGTGGTGCACGCAGGTACAGCCAGCCAGGTCCCCTTGGCCCTGCTTTGTGGGCCTGCCCCCCCCCTTGCTCAACCCTGACAGCACCTCTCCTTCCTCCAGCCCAGCCTGCAGCCGATGCCACCATGGAGGAAGATGCGCTGCACAAGGCACGACGCCTGACTGACTACTATGATGTGCACGAGGAGATCGGGAGGTACGGGGCCAGGAGATCCTCTGAGGACAGTCGTCATCATCCAGCGATGGTCCTGGGGCATCTCCCTGCGGGTACAAGTGCCTACCCCAGCTTCTCAGCAACGGGGAGGTCTTCCCTCCCCACCCCCTCATCCCACTGGCACATTGCAGGGGGGCTTTCTCCTACCTGCGGAGAGTGACAGAGAAGAGCAGCCGCCTGGACTTTGCTGCCAAGTTCGTCCCTGGCAGGACCAAGGCCAAGCAGTCAGCACGCCGGGAACTGCACATCCTCTCACAGCTCGACCACGAGCGCATCGTCTTCTTTCATGACGCCTTTGAGAAAAAGAACGCAGTCATCATGGTGATGGAGCTGTATCCTCCTGGAGCGTGGTGTGGGGGCCAGGGGAGGGCTGGAAGGCAGAGGGAGTGCATGGGAGCAAGGTGGGAGGAGGGCACGGGCACAGCGTTCCCTGTGATCCTTGACCATTCCCAGCTGTGCTGAGGATGAGCTGCTGGACAGGATGGCAAGGAAGCCCTCAGTGTGCGAGTCCGAGGTGGGTGAAGTGGGCAGGGAGACAATTGATGGCTGGGATACCAGTGTCCACCCCATCCCACAGACAGATGATGCTCATTGCACCGTGCCAAAAGGCGGTGGCATCTGCCAACCTCATCGGGCCCGCTGCTGCCTGGTGCCACCCCACCTCTGCTCCCTTGCAGGTCCGCTCCTACATGCGGCAGATCCTGGAGGGGATCTGCTACCTTCACCAGCACCAAGTCCTGCACCTGGACATCAAAGTGAGTGCTCCCTGGGTCCCTGCAGAGGGGGCAGCCCCTGTGCCTCGCTGTGCCTCTCCCCAGTGGGAGCCTCCTGCCAAGCTCCCACCTGCCCTGCCCTCTCCTGTAGCCAGAAAACCTCCTGATGGCAGATTCAAGCAGTGAGCAGGTCCGGATCTGCGACTTCGGCAATGCACAGGAGCTGACGCCCGATGAGCCGCAGTACTGCAAGTACGGCACCCCCGAGTTCGTGGGGCCCGAGATTGTCAACCAGAGCCCCGTCTCCAGTGTAACTGATGTCTGGTAAGGGCAGTCGGGTAGACCTGGCATCCCCACTGTGCTGAGGGACTGGTACTGCATGGTGACCCTGCTCTCTTCTCCACAGGCCTGTGGGGGTCATCGCCTACCTGTGGTAAGTGCCCCACCGCGTCTCCACAGAAGAGACGCCCATTCTGTTCCCTTTCTGTGCTTCTCACCTCCTCTCTGGCCGCTCCTGCCACAGCACTGGCGCAGCCCTCGGTCCCCAGGACATGCCAAGCTGTTTCCCGTATCCCAGTGACAGTGTTCCCTCCTCACAGCCTCACCGGGATCTCCCCCTTCGTGGGCGAGAACGACAAGACAACGCTGATGAACATCCGCAACTACAACGTGGCTTTTGAGGAAAGGATGTTCCAGGGGCTCACTCGGGAGGCCAAGGGCTTCGTCATCAAAGTGCTGGTCAACGACAGGCTGTGAGTGCCGCAGAGCCCATCCCCTCCTGGGGCATGGCCACACTCTCTGTTGGGATGGAGGAGCTGGGTGAGGGGCTGGCAGGATGCAGGCCTCACCTGGTTCTGCTGCTTCACAGGAGACCCAATGCGGAGCAGACTCTGGAGCACCCCTGGTTCAAGGTGAGTCCCGGCACAGAGCAGTGCCTGGAGGGCAGCAGTGCTGCTCAGGGCTTGCTGTAGGGTCTAAATGACTTTACTGTCCCCACTCCCTGCAGACACTGGCCAAGGGGAAGGTCATCAGCACTGACCACCTGAAGCTCTTCCTCTCCCGTCGGAAATGGCAGGTGGGGTTAGGAGCTGGGGTGGGAAGAAGGCAATTCGTACCTGTCTGGCTGATGCCATGCATGGTGCTGTGCTGCCTGCCTGAGCCTGACCCAGTCCTGTCCGTGGGCTGCAGCGCTCACAGATCAGCTACAAGTGCAACATGGTGCTGCGGCCGATCCCGGAGCTGCTGGAGGACACCTCCAACCACCTCTCCATCGCCGTGCCTCGCCACCTCAAGGAGTCTCCAGCCCTCTCATCCTCCTCAGACTCGGATGACCTGGATGAACTGCCCTTCATCCCCATGCCCCACCAGGTGGAATTCTCTGGCTCCCGCATGTCCCTCAACGAGATCCCCACAGATGATGAGATGCCAGGGCCAGCTGAGGGCCTGCGGCAGGAGGTGGCCCTGCCAGGGGACGGCTCCGCAATGGAGTGGCAGAGCGAGGTCACGGGAAAGGCTGTGGTTGCCCTGGGGAAGAGACCGAGGGCCCCAGGGCCACGGCGGCAGTGCGCAGAGGTAGAGGCACCCAGCTCCTCCGATGAGGAGGCCCCCGAGGCCCAGAAGCGGCTCGAGTATCCCCGCAAAGCCATGAGGAAGGGCTCCAGCCTGGAGTCCCCAGAAAGCACCCGCCGGGGCGAGCTGAAGCGGGGCAGCTCGGCCGACAGTGCCCTGCTGAGCCGGCCCCCGGGCCTTGAGGAGGGGGCTGAGGTGGGCCGGGAGCCTCGACATGCCCTGGCCAAGGCGGCCTCCATGGAGCTGCCACGGCGGCGGGGGGCCGAGGACGAGCACGCCCAGCGCCTGGAGCTGATGCGGCAGCGCCTGCTGCGGGGTGGCACCGCCGATGGCAAGGTCAGCGGCCTGCGGGGTCCGCTTCTGGAGACACTAGGGGTCGGCCCCAGCAAGAAGGGGCAGTGGCCGCCCCGCATGGAGCAGCTGGCACCCTCAGTGCCTCGGTTGGTGCGGGCAGCATCCAGCGAGGCTGCCTCGCCCCACCTGTTGCCCCCGGAGCGCATTCTGCAGAAGAGCAGCTCCTTCAGCCACGGTGATGCTGAGCCTGTCGTCCGGCACCGCCGCTCCGGCGCACCCCTGGAGATCCCGATGGCCCACGCTGAGGCTCAGCGGCTCAAGGAGTTCCCGTCACTCTCGGCGCTCTCTGAGGCACGGCCCCAGGTGCCGGAGGCCATTGTACCGCAGCCCCCTGCGGCCAAGGCTGCCCAGGAGAGGAAATCCAGCCCCGAGGAGCGGGCCCAGCCCCAGGCCAGAGCCGCCATCACCACTGTGGGGAAGAAGCCAATGGAGGAGAAGGTGCCCACCAAGGCTGAAGCCACCAGAGCCACAGGGACGCCTGGGGTAGGGGCCGCCAAGCCCAGAGCAGCCACCCAGCAGCAGCCTTTGGCCCCCGGTGCTCGCACCCCTAAGACGTCCTCCTACGCGGAGGTGATGCAGGCGATGGGAGCCACATGGGAGGGGGAGCTGGCCACCAAGGAAGCGCCCCAGCCAGCTGCCCCTGCTGAGCCCCCTGCACCGGCACCAGCACCAGAGGAGAAGAAGGAGGCACAGCCCACCGGCTCCTCCGGCTCCCTGCTCATCCAGGACATTGACTCTGAGGAGGTCTTTGAGGCCAAATTCAAGCGAAGCCGTGAGTCATCCCTCAGCCGTGGGCTGAAGCTCCTCACCCGCTCCCGCTCTGAGGACCGGCACTTGGCCAGCCCCTCGGCCCGCGACGATGGCATTTACCGGCCCACACCGGCCGGCGTGCCCCTGGAGCTGCGCCGGAGCCAGCCCGCCGGCTTGGAGAAGTCCAAGTCAGTGCAGGACCTGCACGAGGTGGAGAAGGACAGCAGCTTCCTCCGCAGGATGTCTGTGCTCCTCAAGCGCACTCCACCCCCCGAGAGGAGGAAGAGCAAAGGGGAGGAAGGTGGCGGTGACACTCCGACCCGCGGGCGCCGCTTCTCCTGGAGCCTGGGCTTGGGCAGCTCCAAGGAGCGCAGGGACTCGGAGAGCCTCAAGTCAGAGCCGGGGGGTGGCGGAGAGTCGCCGGTAGTAGCAGTGCGGCGGAAGATCAGTGCCACTATGGAGCGGGTGTCCTCGCGGCTGCGCAGCCTGTCAGACGAGCGGCCCGAGGACGAGGGGCCGGGGGAGCTGGGTCAGCGGCGGCCCTCGCTGCTGCGCCGCTCCATCTCGGAGGGGGACAGCCTGCGACGGGTGGGCGTTGTGGCGCAGGACCAGCTGGGACCACCCCCGGCACCAGCACCATCCTCCGAGTCCCTGCGCTCAGAGGGCAGCACCCGCTCCACCGCCTCTGCCAAAGGTGAGCTGGGAGCTGGGAGCACCCTGGAGCCGAGCTGCCTCAAAACGGCCACAAAGGAACCCGGGTAAGTCCCCAGGAATCAGTCCCAGCCACACTCTCTCCCCATGTCCCCGCAGGTGAGGGGCAGAAGCGGTCACGCTGGGAGCGCTGGGGGCTCTCCCGGACGAAGAAGGAGAAGATGGCCTCACAGCCCAGCATCCCCTCCAGCCTGCTGCGGGAGGATGGCTCTGCAGCTGGGCGGCAGCATGCACCCAGCGAGTCAGGTAGGCATGATCGGGATATGGGGCACACGGGTCATCCCCTGGCACCCTGTCCTCACCATGCCCTCTGCTCTCCAGATTTCCCCCCCATTTTTCACATCAAGCTGAAGGATCAGGTGCTCCTGGAGGGCGATGCCCTGACCCTTTGCTGCCTGCCGGCCGGCTGCCCAACCCCCAGAATTGTCTGGATGAAAGGTGGGGGCTGCTGATGCCAGGGCTGCCCGAGTGGGTGGGTGCCCAAGGGAGCAGCTGTAGCATCGTTTTCCTCTGCTCCCCTTTGCAGATAAACGGTCACTGCAGCCGGACAATGTGCTGAACGTCATCTCCTGCAAGGATGGCCGCCAGATGCTCACCATCTCCAAGGTCTCCAGGAAGGATGCGGGGCTATATGAGTGTGCAGCTGCCAACACCCTGGGCACAGCCATCAGCTCCTGCACACTGGCTGTGGCACGTAAGGACACGGGGGTGGGGGGATCTCAGGGGAAAGAGGTGCTTCCCCACAGGGGCAGAACACATGCCGGGTGCCGGGGGATTGTTTGCTCGGGCTGCTCAGGGCTGGCTCTGGCAGGAGGGATGCACGCTTAGGCACTGCTGCTAACATGATGAGACAGCCACGGGGCTGGGGACTCTCTGGGGCAGAGCACTGGATCCCTGCTCTGCCTATCCCTGCTTGGGGTTTTCAAGGGGGACAGGCTGCTGCACAGGCATCTCCCTGTGTGTGCAAGCTCACACACCCTCCTGCTGGCCAGGCACCCCGCCTGTTTACTCCGTGTCCCCCGGCAGGGCTCCCCGGGCGGCCAGGCACCCCGGAGATCGCCCAGAAGTACAAGAACACAGTGCTGGTGTTGTGGAAGCCCGCAGAGAGCAAGGCCCCCTGCACCTACACGCTGGAGCACAGGCTGGAGGGTATGTGGCCAGTGAAACGTGGCCACCCCCACTCTGCTTGGGAGCACCCTCAGCTGGGCTACAACTCTCACCCTTGCATGGATGGGTGCTGGGGGCCTGGGGAAGTGGGGCAGGGTGCAGCCTGAACCTCACCATGCCTCCATGCCGGCAGGGGAGCACGAGTGGAAGTTGGTCAGCACTGCCATCACTGACTGCTACTTCAATGTGACAGAGCTGCCCCCTGGCAGCGCTGCCAAGTTCCGGGTGGCCTGTGTCAATAAGGCTGGGCAGGGGCCTTACAGCACCCCATCAGGCAAAGTGCACCTGGAGGCAGCAGGTAAGCCAGCCGTTCCCGTGGGGCAGTGCCCACAGTGAGCCCCGTGGAAGGGGGCTGCAGCAGCAGGGTGCTTTGCAGGCTCTTCCTCCAGGGCTTTAGACAGTGGGATGCTGCTTGCACCCTGCTCCTGGATACATACAGCCCAACTCGGCTCATGGTTCTCCTTCCTCCCCGCAGACTCCCGTGCTGCTCCAGCCAAGAACACTGCCATCCCTGTCCCCGACAAGGCGGCTTCCAGCCGGTCGACCCAGACACCCCAGGCACAGTTGGAGCCCCCGGCCCCAGGGCTGCCCCCAACCACACCGCCCCGCAAGCACAAGGCAGTGCTGCAGAAACCTGAGCAGCCACTGCAGCCAGGTGTCCCCGAGGGGGCACAGCCAGACCCCAAGCTCCCACCCAACATCACCGTCTGTGAGCCCCCAGAGCTGGTGTTCACTGCCCCTCAGACTGCTGCCATGCCCCACACAGGCACCACTGCTGCTCCCACAGACACATCTGCTCCCACCTTGCCCACGCGGGTATCCCCCCAACCCCGGGCACCCTCTCCATCCAAACCCTCCCCTGTCCCCTCGGCGTCCACCACCCCCAACACTGCCCCCACCAGGAAGATGCCCCCCTACATGGTCACGTCCTTCGTCTCTATGCCCCCCACCTCGCCCCCTGCCCAGGAGGTGCCTGCCTCCACCCTGTCCTCCAAGGAGCCCTTAGGTGACAGCAGGGCCCCAGATGGCACAGCACTGCGGCAGGGTGTTCCCCAGAAGCCATACACCTTCCTGGATGAGAAAGCGAGGTGAGGAAGTGAGGGATAGGGTGCTGTGCCAGGATGCCCCTGGAGCATCCTGCGCAGGGGGCTGAGCATCACCCTGTGCTCAGGGGCCGCTTTGGGGTAATTCGGCTGTGCAAGGAGAACGCCACAGGAAAGCTCTTCATGGCCAAGATTGTGCCCTACGAGGCAGAGAGGAAGCAGAGCGTGCTGCAGGAGTATGAGATCCTGAAGGCACTGCACCACGAGCGGATCATGGCCCTACACGAGGCGTACATCACCCCTCGCTACCTCGTGCTCATCTGTGAGAACTGCGCTGGCAAGGAGATCCTCTACAGCATCGTGGACAGGTCCAGGGGGTGGGGGTGGTTGGGGTTGGGGGACAAGTGTGGGGACCCTGCTCATGTCCCCTATCCCCAGGTTTCGCTACTCGGAGGACGACGTGGTGAGCTATGTCCTACAGCTGCTGCAGGGCCTTGAGTACCTGCACGGCCGCCGCATTGTGCACCTTGACATCAAGCCTGACAATGTCGTGGTCTCAGGCACAAATGCTCTCAAGATCATTGATTTCGGCAGTGCCCAGACCTACAACCCCCTGGTGCTGCGTCAGCTGGGGCGACGTGTGGGCACACTAGAGTACATGTGTGAGTGGGGCATGCTGTGCCCATGCACAGGGCCTGGGGAGCTGAGAGGTGCCTGGGGAAGCTGAGTAGTGGTTGGGATGCTGGGGGTATCTGGAGGGGACTGTTAGAGCTGTTGGGCTCAGTGGGAGCATTTGGGTGCCTGCGGGGCATTTGGGGTACCTGATGCTGGGTTGTGTTAGGGTGTTAGCAAGGGGATGCTGGAGGGAGAACGGGTGGGTTGTTGGTGGTGCTGTGTTGGCTGCAGGTGTTAGGGGTGCTGTGCATACTGGGGGGTGCTGGGGTTGGCTGCTGTGCATATGACAGAGCTTCTCACTCTGTCTGCAGCACCAGAAGTGGTGAAAGGCGACCCGGTGGGCTCCGCTGCGGATGTTTGGGGTGTTGGCGTCCTCACCTACATCATGTAAGAGAAAGGGGCTTGGGTGAGCATCTGAGATGTAGCAATCCCCACACAGGACCACCAGGCTGGGGGGGGGGAGGGGAGGGGGGATGCTGTAGCCCTACAGACTGTTCCCAGCTGGATGTCTGTCCCACATGGGGATTGGGTGGGTGCTTGGTGCCTCCTCACCGCTGTGCCCAGCCCGTGCCACTTCCTCCCTCCCAGGCTGAGCGGGCGTTCGCCATTCTTTGAACTGGACCCCATTGAGACAGAGAACCGCATCCTGGCAGGGCGCTTCGATGCCTTCAAGCTGTACCCCAACGTCTCGCAGAGCGCTGCCCTCTTCATCCGCAAGGTCCTCACCGTCCACCCTTGGTGAGTGCCTCCTGAGCCCAATCCCTGCTTAGGAAGACCCAGGGGGACACCCAGGGGGTCTTGGAGGGAAGTGCTGGTGTTTGGCTTGGGGATGGTGTGGAGGTGGTGGGCACCCCGTGGTCTCTGACACTGAGCTGCCGCAGGAGCCGACCCACAGTGAAGGACTGCTTCGCCAACACCTGGCTCCAGGATGCCTACCTGATGAAGCTGCGCCGCCAGACTCTCACCTTCACCACCAATCGCCTCAAGGAGTTCCTGGTGGAGCACCAGCGGCGCCGTGGTGAGGCTGTCACCAAGCACAAGGTCTTACTCCGCTCCTACCAGGGTGGCCAGCCACCGGGGCCGCAGTAGCCGTGAGGGGTGAGGAGCCAGAGGAACATTCCAGGGGCCGCGGGACAGGGCGGCCGAGGAGCCGGGATGAGCCCACGGACCCCACCTGCCAGGGATGCCGGCAGGGCAGGACAGGGACAGAGACGAGTGGCGTCTTTCGGTGGAATCGAAGAAGAGCTTCTGCAGAATGGTGCCCCAGCTGGGGTCAGGCGGCGATGCTGGGATGGATGGAGAATGTGGCAGAGGGTTGGGGGAAGAATGCGATGGGGACAGGACGGGGATGGAGATGGGGGTCTGGAAGATCTGCCAGCATGCCGGCCAGCCTAGGCCCCATGGTCACTGGGGGACTGGCCCCAAAATGTGGCTGCCCCTGCAGCATCCAGCCCCGCCACGTGCCTTACCCGCAGCCTGTGGCTCCCACTGTCATGACACGGGGGGGCAAGGGGTGGCCCCATCCCCCAACACAGACTGGGGATGCCCATGGTCAGCGTGTGTTGCACAGGAGTGCTGAAGACAGAGGCTGCTCCGCTGGGCTTCACGGGGGGGCCGACCGGCAGCACGGGCCTGCTCCTGCTCCAGAGGGCTGCAGCCCGGGCCCCACACCGGTGCCTTCCCTGGGCTATGCACGCTCTGCACCTGCTCAGGCGCACACTGCTCATGCTTCCAGGGGCACACCAAGCAGGAAGAGA
Organism: Alectoris magna; assembly: GCA_030625065.1. NCBI lineage: Eukaryota > Metazoa > Chordata > Aves > Galliformes > Phasianidae > Alectoris > Alectoris magna. The sequence continues at coordinate 11,473,677 of CM060567.1, forward strand.
CGCCTGCAGCCACCTGTACCCAAAACGCCCCCCGCAGCCCCTCCCATCCCACGTGCAACCCCACATGTGCCTTGCTGAACCACACACCCCCATGCACACGCACACCCTCGCACATACACGCTGCGCTGTGGGGTGCCCCATGCTGCGCAGACCCCCTTCACCTCCCCTGGGCAGCACGGGACACAGTAGCAACTGGGCTTTATTTATGGACCGTGGGGAGAAGTTCTGCCCCTGCTCTGTGCCCCCACGTCTCTGCCAGGCCCCAGAGTCGCTGCTGTCGCTGCGGGCTGAAGCGAGCACCGTGCCAGAGCAGCAATAAAGGCCCTGAGCAGCCCGAGTCTGTCTGTGTGCCTCTGTGGGAGGGGTAACGTGGCTACGGGGTGGGGACAGCCTGGGGGGGGCCTCAGCTCAAGCTTCAACTCAGGGCTGGGAGCAGTAGCGGCTCAGGGGCTGCCGTGCACACACGCAGCACCTTTCCGCGCACACGCACCACCAGGCCTCACTCACACCCAGCCTCGCAACGCCCTCCTTGCACACGCGCACAGCCACGTCCCCCGCATACGCATGCGCACAGCCACGCCCTCAACGCGCATGCGCGACCGCTCTAGCAGCGCTGCAGCGCCCCCTTGCGGGCGGCGGGCGCGGCGCTGGGGAGCGGGGCGGCGCTGGCGGTGACGCTGCGGCGGCGGAGCGCGCTGATGTGTCCCGGAAGCGCCGCGCCGCGCCGGGACAGCCGTGCCGTCATGCCGCTGAAGGCCGTGATCCTCATCGGGGGCCCGCAGAAGGGTAAGTGGCTGGGCCCCGCGGGGCGGCCAGCCCGCGCCCGGCCTCGCCGACCCGCTGTGCCCCGCAGGCACCCGCTTCCGGCCGCTCTCCTTCGAGGTGCCCAAGCCGCTGTTCCCCGTGGCCGGCGTGCCCATGGTGCAGCACCACATCGAGGCCTGCGCCAAGGTACGCGGGGGCCGGGCTGAGCCGGGCCGGGCCGGGCGCCGTGCAGGAGCTGCACTTCCATTGTGTCCCCACAGGTGCCCGGCCTGAAGGAGATCCTGCTGATGGGCTTCTACCAGCCCCACGAGGCTCTCAGCCGCTTCCTGGCGGCGGCCCAGCAGGAATTCAGGATTCCCATCAGGTGGGTGCGCTGCCGGGTGCCCCCCTTGGCCCTGCCTATCCTTCTCACCTGCCACCGAGCGCCTGTCGCTAAGTATGCCTGTCCCTGAGCCCTCCCTCCCTCGCAGGTACCTCCAGGAGTACGCGGCCCTGGGCACGGGTGGGGGCATCTACCACTTCCGTGACCAGATCCTGGCAGGTGGCGCTGACACCTTCTTCGTCCTCAACGCGGACGTGTGCTCCGAGTTCCCCTTGCAGGAGATGCTGGACTTCCGGCAGCAGCGTGGGAACACGGACAGCTTTGTCATCCTGGGCACCACGGTGTGTGGCAGGGACAGGGAGCAGCGCAGCTGTGACATGGGCTTGTCCAGAAGCTGTAGGATGAGGCCCAGGCTGTGAGCTCTGCTCTCACCCACCTGCTGCTCCCCTGGCACTGATACACCCCGCTCTGCAGGCCAACAGGACGCAGGCTCTGAATTATGGCTGCATCGTGGCCAATGCGGACACGCAGGAGGTAGAGGAAGGCACGGAGTGAACAGTAAATGCGGTGCTGAGGCTCTGCCCTGGCCCTCACATCTCTCCTTCACTCAGGTCCAGCACTACGTCGAGAAGCCCAGCACATTTGTCAGTGAGATCATCAACTGTGGCATCTATCTGTTCACACCAGCCATCTTCCAGCACATTGGCGAGGTCTTCCAAAGGAACCAGCAGGAGCTAGCGCTGTGAGAGCCCCTTTCTGCCCTGTGTCCCTCCCACCCCACTGCTTCCCAGGCCTGCAGCAGCACACTCATCCTCCATTCTTTCTCTATCTTCTTCCCTCGTCTGCCATCACTCACTTGTTTCTTGGTCCTGCACCAGCTGTCCTTACCTTGGGTAAGTCAGTCCTTCTGTGTCTGTGATGGCTGCTCTGTGCTGGACTGTGCCTAGTGGTAATGCATGCTTTTCTCCCTGCTACAGCCCTGCAAGGCTGTCCTATGCATCTCTTCCTGACGCCCTTTCCCTTCCTCTCCTCGCATCCCATTCTCATACGGCTCCAGACAAGGGGCTGAGCAAGCTTTTCAACTGGGAGCACTCTGCTTCCCCTTCCATCTCTCTGCACCAGCAGCCTGTCACCTCTGCCACCACCCAGCATCAGTCCAGCTGTGCAGGGCTCTGTGCTAGGGGACAGGATCTGCCACACCTACACCAACCTGGGTTGGGTGGAGCTCTTGCACCATCCACTTCTGGCACAGAACTCATTCCAGCTGGCAGAGTAACTGTAGGCTTGGCAGGGCTGGCCCTGTCTCTGGGGAGAAATGCACATTTAGGAAGGAGCCCCCAGATTTGGAGAGGGTCCGCCAGGGTCCCTTGCTGGGGCAGGGATCTAAGAGACCTCTTGCTTGCAGAGAGGAGAGCTCCAATGGCTGGCAGCGTGCCGAAGTGATCCGGCTGGAGCAGGATGTGTTCACGGCCCTGGCTGGGAGTGGTAAACTCTACGTCTACAAAACTGATGGCTTCTGGAGCCAGATCAAATCAGCTGGGTAAGGGCTGTGGCTGGTGCAGCAGGAGCTCTGAGTAAGTTGTGCCAGATGTGGGAGAGGTAGATGCCCAGACAGAGCCTGCTGGGTGGGTGGGTGGGATGGCAGGTACTGAATTCAGACTCTCCTCTGTCCTGGAGGCACCGGAGAGACAATAACAATCTTCTGCTTTTCCTCCTCCAGCTCTGCTATCTATGCCAGCCGCCTCTACCTGAACCAGTACAGCCAAAGCCACCCGGAGAGGCTGGCCCAAAACAAACCTGGAGGCCCCACCATCCGAGGTACCCCACTGACATCCCCCAGAGCCCTGGGAGCTGCTCCGTGCAGCCAGGACCCGCAGACAGATCTTCCCATGCTCTCAGAGCCAGGCAGTCATCTGAGCTGCTTTTCTTGACATAGCTGCCTTGTGTTGCAGGGAACGTGTACATCCACCCTACAGCCTCTGTTGACAGCACAGCAGTGGTGAGTACAGGGAGACTGCGGGGTTGAGGACACCACTGTGCCTGACCTTATCATGATCCTGTCTTCACAGCTAGGCCCCAATGTCTCCATTGGGGAAGGGGTGACAGTGGGAGCTGGTGTGCGCATACGCGAGTCCATCATCCTGCATGGGGCCTCACTGCACGTAAGTAGGGCGTGCCCTTGGACAGGGGTAGTCTTCTCTTCAGCCCCCTGCACCTCTCATCCACCACTGCACTCCAGGACCACACCTGTGTCCTCAATACCATTGTGGGCTGGGACAGCACCATTGGGCGCTGGGCCCGCGTTGAAGGTACACCCAGTGACCCCAACCCCAACGATCCCTATGCCAAAATTGACAGCGAGACACTCTTCCGTGACGGCCGTCTCACGCCTTCCATCACAATCCTGGGTAAGTACGTCCCAGCCCTACACTGGGTCCTACAATGTGAGCCAGGGTCCTCTCTTTTTAAACCCCTCATGCACTCCCTACAGGCTGCAGCGTCACCATCCCTGCTGAGGTTGTTATTCTCAATTCCATCGTCCTTCCTCACAAGGAGCTGAGCCGCAGCTACAAGAACCAGATCATCCTGTGAGTCAGCTGCTTGCTGGGGTGGCCTCTGCCAGCCCCCAGATAGGGCTTCACCTCCTGGGGGATCCCAGCAGCCCAGAGGGCCGGGTGCAGGAGCCTTGCAAGTGCCTGAAGCCAGCTCCAGATAGACATTAAAGCTGGTGAGCCATCAGCCTCGCATGCTGCTTCTCTTGCAGCCCAGGGCTTTGGGTGAAGCTTTGGGCCTACACAGGGCCCTTGCTGCAGACCAGCTGCTGGCTGAGCAGAGCACCTGCTCCCTGCAGCATCTTGGGTCCTGAGCTCTGGGTACAGCCATACCAAAGGGCACTACCATCATGGCCTTGCCCTGGAAAACTTGGTGCCCCAGCTCCAACAGCTGCTCTCTCCAACTCCTCATATGGTGTTGGCTCATCCCAGGGGAGCTTTGACTGTGCCTGTTCTGCGCAGACACCCCACCCAGCGTGAGCCTGGTGGGAGGATTCAATAGCGTGATTGCAACAGCCTGAGCTGGGCTTCTGCCTACCATGGGGCAATGCTAGCAGAATCAGGCCAGCCTGACAGCACCGAATGGGACAGCAGGCTCTGTCACATCACTGCTGGCCCTGGAGGTAGCTGTGAAAGTACCCACTCCCACTGGAGCACCTTCACACAAGGGCTCAGTGTGAGGCAAAACTGGCAGCCTGTGTTCTCATCAGGCTGTAACCTGCACAGGTTGCAGTAGGGCAATGGCTCCCTGCCTTCCTGAGGGCCAACATGGGGGCCTCACTGCATGCCTGCCCTCGCACCAGGGATGGCCACAGAAGCAATCATCTCACTTGTGTGCAGGGGGCAGAGAGATCTTCTGCCTTGCTACAGCTTGTAGAACCTGTTTTTATTGAAGGCAGCAAGCTCACTGCTGATCCTGGCACACAGTAAAAACCAGTGCTGCCCTTTATCCACTTATCTCCCTGCCTTCCCTCCATGTCATGCAGCTCTGTGCTAAAGCCCCGCGTGCTGCCGAGGGCACATCACGCCTCACTTCCCACCAGGCACTGCATTAGGGATTCTCCATCCATCCCGTACCACCCCAGCTGGATGGATTTGCAGCAAATCCTTGCTCCCAGCCTTGCACATTCCTTTGCCAGTTCTGCTGTGGTCCTGGGTGGGGATTAGCTGTTCCCTGACTTTAAGCACATTAAACTCTTTCAGTTTTGCCTCTGCCTTGGATGTGCTAATTTCCTTGCCCTCTGGTGAACACCCCTGCTTTGAGGGGAGCTGAGCCAAAGCACTTGCTCACTTTGCAAGTTTTTCCCCGTGTCCCATATCTGCCCTGGGTTTTAGTATGGACAAAGGTTTCTCAGCTGCTGGACATGACTCTGGCAGTTTTTCCCCCTGTTGTGCAAGGCCCGTTTTCCCTAAATCCCCCTTTACTGCCTGTTCCTCAAGCTACATTTATAGGAGGCAGGTGGGGGGGAAAACAAGCCCTGCCTGGGCCATTGCACATCCACCCGCACTGCTGCAGGCAGAGCCTTGCACACCTCTGCTGCACGTTACAGCTCTGCTGGAGGGGAGGAAGGAGTTAAAAGGGGCCAGGAAGGTGGGAAGTCCTGGGGCTGTCCTGCCCCTAGCAGCTGCTCTGATTACTGGAGGCCATCAGCATCTGGGCTGACAAGGGGCCCCTCAGCAGAGGGGCTGCAGGGGGCCCTGCCTTTCCCTCCCTGCCCACCCAGCCCAGGAGTGATGGCAGCTGCCTTGCCCTTGCAGAAACAGGATGCTGGGGACTACCGTGCACAGTGCTTTCAGCACAGCTCTTGCCCACTGAGCCCTCAGCCCCACCCAATCCTGCTGACAAGCCCTGGAGCAATCCTGCTGTAGATGCCACTCACACCGAGGCCAGTTTTGCTGCAAACGTTTAATACAAACCAACCACCAAGCCCAGTGTGGGGCATCATCCTGGTACTGCCCAAAGCTACAGGGAAGCTGAGCACCACAGGCCCATGCTGCCCTGCTTTCTCTTCCTCCTCGTTACTCTGGTGCCAGCTCCATCCCCAGGGAGCCACAGCTACACTGGAGAGGGGAAGAACCGCCCCACCTTCCCAGGGGCTGCCCTCTGCCTGTGGGGGAACGCAGGAGATGAATCAGGGTGCGAGGCGGGCCCCCCCGGCTCCCCCTGCAGCAGCACTCACGGTGCCTGGGTGGCTGTGCCCACGCAGCTCCGCAGGGCACCAGGCAGGCAGCATGTCCCAGTGGGGCTCAGCTGCCCCACGTGTGGCTCTGGGGCAGCGATGGGGCAGAACAGCGGCTCTGCAGGACACACGGTGGGTCAGGGGCAAGGGGTCACACCCCGGCTCTGCTATGGCTATGAGAGTCCCACACACTCACCATGTTTGCTGCTTGGATCTGGTGTTGGCCCTGGGTTCTCTTGTTCTGACCCCACGAAGCCCCTCCAGAAGTCAGATGGCAGCGCCAGGAGCCGAGCCACCACCTACACAGGGGGAGGAATGGAGGCTGGAGGAGGGGCCGGCAGCACCCATGGCAGCACCTGCAGCCTGAGCTCTGCTCACCTTGCACTGCCGCGGTGTGTCCTCCATGATGGCAAGTGGTGTGGGGTTGGCGGAGCCGTGCCCTACCAGAGTGGGGCCGAAGACACGGGACAGGTTGAAGACGTCCATCTTGCAGTGGGGGCTGCATGACACCCTGCAAGGGGACAGGGTGGCCACAGGGCTTGGCTGTAGGGTGCCCACCTCTACGTGGCTGACGGGCTGGAGTCCTGCAGCCCTCACCTGAGCAGGTGCAGCATGAGGAAGGCCAGCGTGTCCCTGTTGGCGGCAGGCAGCTTGCCCACCACGTGCCGCAGGGCCGTGCTGCAGGCAGCCTCATCGGGGATGTCTGCGGAGGCAGTGGGCGTTACGGGAGCAGAGCGGCCCCTGCCCCATCCAAACCCCCACATCCCCACTCACCAGCAGCCCGCAGGAAGGCCGGATGCAGACTGAAGGTGACCAGCGGCTCCTTGAGGCCCCGCAGGAAGTCCTTGAGCACACCGCACACCACGTGGATGTCAGCCACACCGCTCGGGGCTTCCCTGCCGTGCAGCAGCCGCCGCTTCCACTCCCGCACCAGTGGCTCCGCACCTGGCACCCGGTACAGCCCGGCCTGTGGAGGCCAAGCGGCTCAGCCTGCAGGGAGCATGGCCTCACCCCATGTCACCACGTCCCCTACCTCAGCCAGGCCTCGCTTCTCCACCTCGGTCACGCACTGCACCACCAGCGCAGGGACCAGCGGGGCGGTCGGGGGGGCAAAGTCGGCCAGCACACCCTGGAGAAGGGGACAATGAGAAGGGAGGTCAGCGCTGAGCCCACTCAGCACCCAGCCTCGGTGCTCAGGAATGCGGCCACCCGCTCACCTCGTGGGGCCAGGCCTGTGTGTGAGGCCGAGCAGTGCAGGGCCCGGGGCAGCGCTCCCGGCATTTGGGGTGCAGCAGCAGCTGGCACTGGCGGCACCTGAGCACAGCCCTCCCAAAGCGCAGGCGGGAGCCGCAGGCACCGCAGGGCTCCGGGCGGATGACCTGGGGTGGGGAGATGGGGTGAGGACCCAGCACTGCTTTGGCCAAGATGGCTCCCCTCACCACAGGGTCCAATGAAAGGAGAGGGTGCCTGGCACGCACCATTTTGGAGGAGAACTGGTGCTGGGGGGATGGGAGGCCAGGTGGAGGGGAGCGAGGGGGGCCTGGTGCTAGCTGCCCCGCAGAGCCGCTGCCCTCAGCCTGGCTCTCCTGTGCCGAGGCACGGCCGCCCTGGTCCTTGCCGATGCCCCACACTGTGGTCAGCTCTGCGGAGAGAGGGAGCAGTACAGGGATCCCCAAAGTCAAGGCATGTGGGAGGCTCCCCGCTTCCTGGGAACCCATCAGCCCCCCAGTGGGGATGGAGGCACATGGCACACCCAGAGGACCTCAGTGTCACACAAGCATCCCCCAGCTGATGTCCTCCCCTGCAATGGAAGCACCCCAGTTCCAGTCTCACCTCCCCCAGACAAGCAGCCTGCCTGCACCTAAGGCCTGCCACCCCCCCCCCCCCCCTCGCCCCACCATGACCTGCATGCGTGGAGATGCGGTGTCCCTGGCGTGAGCAGCGGCGTGGCACCAGCACAGGAGGTGGGGGGCTGCGGGCACACTCCAGGACCTCAACAGAACGGGGTGCAAGGGGGATGCTCTCCTGTGAGGCAGGGGCAGTGAGGAGGTGCCTGGCTGCAGCCCCACAGGCTGCGCTCAGCACGCTGCCCAGCCCTGGGGGTCTCCACTCACAATGCTGGAGTGTGCCGCAGAAGAACGGTGCCGCTTTGCCACAACCACGGGGCCAACCTGAGGGGCCAGGGACAGGCGCTGGGGACAGAACAGAAGGATTAATGAAGAGAAGGAACCTCTCTCTGACTGCCCACCAAGCACCCAAATGCATGGGTTTCAGCCCCAAAAAAGGTGGTTGCATCCAGATCCTACAGCAGCCACACAGGGACCCAGACCCCGGCAGCAGGAGCCTAGGCCAGGGCTGCAATGCAGAACAGCACGCAGGTTGCCCACACATGGGGATGAATTATTGAGGAGCCCGGCCGGGCCACAGCACAGCATAATGGAGTTTCTATTGATTGCGGAGGTTTGCTGAGAGACGTCGCTCCCAGCCCAGCAGCAATACATTAACCCCCTGCCGGGTTTCTCACAGCCCTCTGCGCAGGGATGGGCGGTACCGTGCCCCAGCACCCCTCCTACATACCTGTCTCTCCTGGGCCTTGCGCTTCAGAGCCCGCACCACCATCACATCAACATCCTGAAAGGCAGCAGAGGTTCTTGGCTTGGCCAGGCCAACAGCATCCCAGTACCTGAGCTCTGCCCATCGACATGGGCAGTTCCCGAGGTTCCCCCAGTCACTCCTCACCACATCATCCTCAGTGTGGTCATAGCTGATGTCTGAGTGAGACAGGAGGGACTGGCACGACTCATCCACCGCAGACGACCTGCAGAAAGAGCTTGGTGTCAGCATGGCTGGGGCACCCCAATCCCGCCCAGTGCCCCCAGCCCCACTCACCTCCTGCCTGCTGCCAGGGCTGTCCCCAGACGCGATCCAGCCAGGGCACTGAGAACGGAGCACTGCTCCCCACTGCCCCATGGCTCCTGCATCAGCAGTTCAAGGACCAGCTGTAGCCTGCGCTCCTGTGACCCAAACAGGGTGGCATGAGGCAAGCACTCTCAGCACCTCTGGTGCGTGCCAGCTGCCAGCCCAGCAGACCTGCTTCTCCAGCTCAGCCTCTACACGGTGCCGCTTCTTCATCTCCACCTCCACCTGGTTGCGGGCGTGCTTCAGCTTCACCTCCAGCGCCGCCCGCTCGGCCTCAGCACGGGCCAGCTGCTCACGGGCATGCTGCCCGTCTTTCTCCAGCCAGCAGCACCGCTGGCGCGTCGCCTCGAAGCTGCGCACAACGCGGATGAAGTCTGCAAGTAAAGCAGTGGGTGCCAAACCGAGTGGGAGGCCGCCCCCAGTGTCCCCCACGAGCTCCACGCAGAGACGCCCCGCACACCCACCTTCCTCCAGGCGGCCGTCCAGCTCCAGCAGCTGCCGTGCCCGTTCCAGGTGGGCCAGCAGCCGACCGCAGCGCTGCCGCAGCATCGTGCCCCGATGGGCGGATAGACGGGACGGACGGACGGAGGGCACGCACCGCGCACCTCCTACCTTCCTCCCCCACAACCGTACTCCACCCTACGGCGCCGGGACAGCGCAGGCTCCAGAGGGCGAGGGGCCCTCTCTGTCGGCCTATGTGGGCCGGGGGCCGGGGTGGAGCCCTGCCCGGCCCCGCCTCCCGCAGCCCCGACGGCTCCCGGTGTGGGGCCCGGGACTCCCACGGCTTCGGGGCTCCCGGCGGGGCTGCGTCCTGCAGATGGAGCCACCTCCCTGCCGCAAAGCCCGGCTGCTGTCCGGGCCCGCTGGGATGCTGTACCCCCCAGGACCCCCGCCCTGCGCACCCTCCCTGACAAAGCCCCCAGTCCCTCTGGCCCTGAGCTCCCGCGGGGGCTTTGAGTGGGTTGGTGGGGCCCTCGGTGAATGGCAGCCACCCCTCCTCGATGCTTGTTCCGACCTGCTGCGGATGCCTGGAATAGCAGTGGGGCTGGCAGCAGGGCTGGGCGTGCAGGGGGGCCCCGTGCACATGCACACACACATAAACCCTGGCTAGGTCTTACCTGCCCTCACACCTCCCCAGCTACCTCTTTGCACCCCTAGCACCCCAGTGCCTCTAGGCACTGAAAAGGGAGGGAGGTGGGGGACAGGGCAGGTTGCACCTACGCCTCAGGATGACTTAGAGACCCGAAGAGGCACCGGCATGGGCTCATTATGTAGGGTCCAGATGTGCAGGGCTTAGAGTAGAGCCCTGGGAGCAGGTAGTGTAGGGCAGGGTCCCCCCATGGGCACAGAGCTGTTCCACAGCACCGCCGCTGTGGGTGCTGAGCTGGCAGGTAGGGAGCAGAGAGTGCTTCTCCAAGGATCTCCTTCCTCCCAAGGTTGAATATGAGTCAGGGTTTGGAGTGACTTTAATTACTGCCAGATCGATAGTCTAGGCATGGCCGAGCAAAATCCAATTGCGGGCCCAGGAGGCTCTCTGCTCAGCCCTAGCAGGAGACACAGGGGTGTTTGTCCCCCCAGGGTGGCTTTGCCGTGGCCACCACATCTCCTGGGGCTGGGTGGCAGGCTGGGAAGCCTCCAGTTTGGCACACTGGGGAGCTGGGACCACCACTGCTAAGCCCCTTCCTCACCCACGTGCCACGGCCTGATGCATGGAGCAGCAGGACCAGCCCCGAGGACACCTAAGCCCAATTACAAGGGACACAGCAGGGAGACCTTCTGACGCTCATGGCCGGGCAGGGTGCACCCGCCACCCACCCCTGCCGGCTCTGCGGCTCGGCCAGGCGCTGCATAAATAGCTGTTTGTGTCTCCGCTCGGCCCCTGCGTGGGAAATAATATTGGCTGATGGAACATAATGCCCTGCTTCACATGTTCAATTTTATCATTTTCCGAGGCAGGCAATCTTCGTTTAAAGCTGAATGGGCTGGGGAATGTTAATGAAGTGCCGGCGCTGCTCTGCACCGCTCTTTATCTCTTGGAGAATAATTTGGGTGAGCTCGGAAATAGAGTTCCCAGTCCCAATTCAAGCGGCGGCAGCACCGCGTGCCGATAAAAGTGTAATTCCTGGCCAGCGCGTGGCCCTGAATACATGACAGCTTAACCCTTGGGGCCCCACAGGGACGGCACAGCCTGCCTGCAACCTCCAGCCCAGCTACCAGCCCCGATGCAAGGCGAGGTTGCAGGAGGTGTTTGTTGGTGCGGGTGCACCCGGGCAATGCAGCGCTGCTGTGGTCCCTCTGAAGATGCTGAGATATCTTTGGCTCGGCAGCCACCAGCACAAGGGGTGAAGGGGCCCCTCTGCTGAGGCAGCGGTGGGGTGCTGTGGATAGAGCTTTCCCCCATGGCTGAGCAGGGTGGGCAGGTTTCCAGCACCGTTAATCAGGGCTGTGAGAGCCAGGATTAATGTGCACTCCAAGCCTCTCCAGTCCCAGCTGTGATCCAGCCCTCTGCTCTCAGCCAGAGCCGCCTCCACGTGCTGAATTATCAGCCTGAGTAATTAAGTGGAGAGCTTTGTTTTAACGCAGACATCTGATGCCTTCACACCGAGGAGCACAACAACTGGTGCGGGTGTTTATGCTCTGTGCAACACATCTGGCTCATGGGGAGAAAACCCATCGCTGCCTCCATGGCGCAAAGTTAGAGGGACGGGGTGGAAGGGAGCAGTGAGCTTCACCCCATGGCATTGCCGCTGCCCCTGACCCCTCCAATGTGACACTGTGGTCCAGGGCTGCCTGCAAAACAGGAGCTCTCCCCACTGCGCCCCGCGCACAGCACAGCGTGTTGTGAGATGGGCGATAATTGCTGGCTTGGAGATAAAATGGAAATGGGACGCAATAAAACATGGGTTTATCGGAGGTAGGTGGTGCCTGGCTCACCCGATACCTGCTGCTGATAAGGGAGCTGGCGTTCAGAAGGGGAGGAATGCAGATCTCAGCTGTCTGGGCCTGTGAGAGGCAGACACCGTGCCACGCAGGAAATTGTTGCTTTGCACAGATTAGGGGATTAGCACCAGAGGGAGGAGGGGGAAGAGCCTGGCTTTGGGAGAAGCCAGGCTGCAAGGAGAAAGGAGATAGCAGGACGGGCAGATGCTGCTCCTGGCACAGGATGTGCCCCATTGAACAGCTTCCTCTGCTCCCCCCAAACTGAGGGCTGCTCCAGCACAGGGAGAGAAACCTGCCCCGAGCACCCCAGGTGACAGCAGGGGCATTGGCACATTCAGCGGTTGATACCACCATGCTCTCTATGCACCCGCACCGCGAGGCTGCCCCGTCCTCCTGCTTCTGTGGGCAAGGGATGGCCATCCCCGCCAACTGGAACTGATTCCATGAGATGCTACATCAAACGCTTTAATAAAAACCAGATATATCACACCTCTTGTCTCCTCTCCATCGATTCATTTAGCAATTTTACCCAAAAAAGGCAATCAAGTCAGACCGGGCAGATTTATTCTATGTGAGCTCTGAGAACATCTTTATTGCTCCCCATTCCCCTGCCCTCGAGGTCCTCAGAAGCATTTTTCTCTCAATATTTGTTCTACTCTTTTACTAGGGATGAAGCTCTGTTGATGGGCAGTAATTGCCTTGACTGTCCTGCCTTCCCATGATAAAGATTGGTACCTCCCTGGCTGCCACCTCCCCCTACTTTGCTCTCCCATCCTTTCTCGGCAACATTATTGACTTGGAAAGTTCATTAACAACCCCCCTTAATGACTGCAGCCCAGCCCACAAGGCAGACCTCTCCCGTGTTTTCCCTTGGCAGCTGGCTGCAGGAGGTGGTGCGAGATGCTTTCCATGTCTCTGGAGCTACCCGGGTGCGCAGCCTCTTCTAGAACCATCACTGTCTATGCTGTCCCCATGTGGGCTCTCATTTTTGAGGGCTGTTCTGCCTGCAGCATCTACCTCTCTGGCCAGGCTGACTGGTCCACGCAGATGGGCAGACTTTGGGTTTTGGCACACGGGATGCTGGAGCATCCTGCAGGCTGCCTGCCCCGGCACAGCTCCCAGTGCTGCCGCGTGCCCATGTCGCTGCCATCCCTGCACCGTCGTGAGCTGGGCTGGATCTGAGCCAGGCGTGATGCCGGGATTAGGCACTGCCTCCTCCAAATGAGCTGTTAATTATCATAATCTGGTAATTGAGAAAAATCTAATTATGCAAAGCTAATGGATTTAGAGCTGTGCAGGGGAGCATGGGCCATGGGAGCACAGCCGGTCAGGGCCGGCACCACAGGGCCATGGCTGAGCCAGCACGAACCCCACCACTCACAGGGCTGTTCTGCTGCTGGGTGCCAGGCCAGGGCCGAGCTGCTGCAGGAGAGAGCCCAGCCCCGTGCCTGGGCATCCTGGCCCCCATGCCCTCTGAGACACTGTGGCTGAGCCTAAAGGTATAGAAGATGTGACAAGGGTGGCACTGGGTGATGCAGCCTGATGTCTTGGAGCTCTATTCTGGTGAAGCTGGGGGCAGAGCTGGGGCTCCTGAGGGCTACCTCCATAGGGGACACTGCACTCCCATACATCTCTCCCCACTCCAGAGCTGATGCAGCCCCACCCAGGCACCTCTGTGCCTCCCTGCAGAGCCTGTGCAAAGTGCCCGGAGATGGAGGAAGGAAGCAGGGCTAATTGCTGGGCTCTCAGGGGAGTGCCGATGGTTTCCAGGGCTGCTTTAGTCTCTGGCTCCATCATTAAGTACGTCTGTGGTCTCAGCACTTAGAGAGCTTCCTGCTCTCTCCACTTGGTCAGGGCGTAGCATTATGCTGCCCGGCACTCCAACTCCTCCATTGTGCCCACGGCTCAGCATGTGGCTGGAGGAGCCTCGGGGGCCCCCTCTGCACCCCTGGGCACCCTCCTGGCCCGCAGCACCCCTTCACCCGGAGGGCTGCCCTGCCGGGCTCCCGGTGCATTGTGCCCAGCTGAAGGATGATGCCGTGGTCCCGCAGCAGCGCCCGTGGAGCCTGGAGGAGTTCTCCCGGCGCTCCACACTGCATGGCATCCAGCATATCTTCCAGCACCGCCGCTACACCGCCCGCAATCTGCTGTGGCTGCTGGCCTTCCTCAGCTCACTCGCCCTCCTCATCCACGTCTACACCAAGTGCGTGGGCTTGTACTTCCAGTACCCTCACAGCACCCAGCTGGAGGAGGAGATGTCGCGCAACAAGACCTTCCCCGCCGTCACGCTCTGCAACCTCAACCCTGCACGCTTCTCGCGGCTCTCCAGCCATGACCTGTACTGGGCAGGGGAGATGTTGGGGCTGCTGGATGGGGCAGGCCGGCCCCTGATGCATGAGGGCATGGAACAGGATGTGCTGGCAGCTCTGCGGGGCAAGCTGGACCTGAACGAGGAGGAGAAGAGCCGCCCCTTTGACTTTGTGGAGTTCGTGGAGCGCGTGAGCCACCAGCTGGAGCTGGGTGAGATGCTGGTGCGCTGCATGTTTGGAGGCAGGGAGTGCTCCAGCAGTGATTTCCAGACTGTGAGTGCCATCGCGGGGGGCAGATGGGGACGGGCATGGGGCTCCTCTGGGTGATGAGGGACCCCTGGTGATCCAGAGCCAGGCTGGGGGAAGGGGATGGACTGGGGAGCATGGCTTGGGGTCACCCTGTGTGGATCAAAGCCCAGCAGGGATGAGACTTGCAGCTGTCCCTTGGCCACAGTGCCCATCACAGCCACTACTCCACAGCCTCTGCCGCCAGCACAGCAGATGCAGCGCTGCGTGGCGGGTGGGTCCCTAATTCACCGTGACGGCTCCACTCGTCGCACTAATGAGAACAAAGTGGTGCTGCCGTGCAGGGCCCACCACAAGGTGTCAGACAGCTGGTGGGCACCAGGAAGATTCTGCATGGCCCTGTGCACTCGTGCTGTGGTGCCTCTGTCCATTCACCCTGCTCCATCTCCAGAGCCCAGGGTGAGGCAGGGTGCAGGCAGGGCAGAGGCGATGCCATCTCCTCCCCTTCTCCTCCTTGCTCCTGAGCCAACAGAGTGAGGATTACGGGGCTGTAAACAAAGGGATCAATGGTGCTGATGGGAACATTTCCCATTAATAGCTCCAGCCTGTAAAACACAGAGGTCAGGGAGCAGGGGGAGGCTCTGCTTTCAGAGCCATTAACCCTTCCCACTTGTGGTCATGACCTGGCGTTTTGGTGGTGAGGCCAGGCTGCTTGGCAGTGCGACACTGAGTGCAGCACTGAGCTTCCAGAATGGGTGGGGGATGCTTGTGCCATGTGGGATGCCAGCGTAGGGTATCACCTCACCATGCACAGCCACGCTACCGCATGCCACATGCTGTCCCTCTGCAGGCCATGTCCCTTATCACCTGGTCACCTGACCTTCACTCCAACCTTCCTGCCTCAGTCAACGGCAGATATTTTAATGTTCTATTAATAGTTTTACCCCCTTAAATTATTGATTCAAATTTACAGCCGGAGCTGCCTGCTTAACAACAGGATCCCTCAGCAATCAATCGTAGGTCCTGCGCAGGAGGCTGGGGGGAAGGAAGCGGGTGATGGTGAGTGCTGGCCAGGCAGGGAGCACGGCACAGGGCTGGGCGTGGGCATCCCTGCCCCAAGTCCCACCTCTGCCCGTGCCTCCCATGCAGCCGGAGGTGCCATCAGGTAGGGGGCAGCCTACCCATGGTGCAGGGTGCTGGCAGGGACGCACCGCTATCTCTGCCACCCAGGCGCTGCCTGTCTCCGCGCACCCAGTGCCTGCGGCAGCAGCTGTGCTGGAGCTCATGCCGGTGAATTATTTAAAGCGTCCCCGGGTGCCATGATAAAGTCAGACACAGGGATGGATGGGGAGCCCCCCATCCCCCCAGCCCTGGTGCCAAGCCCTGCAGAGGAGACGGTGCGGGGCACCTGGAGATGAGGGGATAAGACCAACACCAGAGAGAAGTGTGTTTTCCTCCCATGGGCACTCACGGATGTCCATCCCCGAGGGTGCTGCCAGGCAAGGAGCAGGCTGGGGGAGGCTGGATGAAGTGCCCGGAGCAGGGCTGATGTGGGCGGTGGGGAGGCGGGGAGGGGGTGCAGGTGGGGGAGCCCCAGGCACTCTGGAGCTGATTACGGATCCGCCTGGCAGGGGATGCGGAACCTGCCGAAATAGCAGATTTAATTATCTCCGTGGAGCAGCAGGAAACCAGCGTGCGGAGAGGGGGTGAAGGGAAAGGGGGGGCAAGGGCTTAATCTAGCAGGGCTGTGCCCCCCAAACCTCCACCCCGGGGGTCCTCAAAGCAGTCATCCCACCAAAGCCACCTCCCCTCCAGGAGGGGCTCAGCCCCATGCTGCAGAGCAGTCCTCCTCCCTTCAGGGTCCCTGTGCAGTGCAGAGGGGACCCTCTCACCATGTACCCCGCTGTGCCTCCCCCCTCCCCAGCCCCAGCTCCTGCTCAGTATGCTGCTCGCTCCCTCTGGGCACTGGGCAGGAACTCTTCATTTCACACATCATTTCCTGCCGCTGCTGCAGAGGCACCCGCAGTTCCCATCCCCATCCCCTCCCCAGCCCACAGATCTGCCCCGGTCCCCAGCTCCATGGCTCCGGCCTGTCCATTGGCCCAGGGACTGCTCCCTGCTATCCCTGTACCCTTGGCTGCCCAAGGCCACCACACTCTGTCCCCTGAGCTCATCCCTTTTTCACCTCTTGCCATCCCTGTGTGCTCAGCACTGCTCCGGGTGCTGCACCATGGCACTGTGCCCCATCCTCTCCAGTCTGTCCCCTTATCACTGCCTGCCATCCCCATCCCCTTGGCACCACAGGCCACTCTGTGCCCACATCCCTGTCCCTGTGCCTCGCTCCTTGCCAAGGGATGTCCTCACCCCCAGCCCCACCAACCCCCCCCCCACCCAGAGCCCGGGGCGGTCCCAGCCCCCAGGGCAGGAAGAGTTAATGGCAGGGCTGAGGCAGGAGGGGCTGCGAGGTGAGGGAGCAGCGGGAGCAACCAGGAGTGATCAATACCGTGTGCTTGAGCCGCGCACAAATCGCAGCTTGGAGCCATAAATCTCCCTCCCGTCACACACAATGAGGATGAGAGGGGAGCTTATCTCCCGGCTGCCGCTCTGCCAGCGCTCCTCCTACGCGCCCGCTGTGCTGCCAGTGGGGCCGTGCCAAGATGCACCCTGTGATGGGAACCCATGGTGAGCACCCCACAACAGGCACTCTATGTTGGACACCCTACAATGAGCACTCCATTATGTATACCCCATGATGAGCACCTTATGATGAACACCCCGTGATGGGCACCCTGCAATGGGTGCTCCTTTATAGTACCCCGTGATGAGCACCCCATGATGGTGTCCATCTGCAGGGTGACGCAGAAGGCTCCTGGAATATGGGTGCTGCCAGGGTGTAGGGAGCAGGTTTTGGAGAGCAAGACTCGGCACATGTGGCTTGGCTGGGTAAATGGGTGTCTCTGAGCAAGATGCCCAGCTCTCTGCTGCTCTGTCGGCTGCCTGGGATGAAGGTCGAAGGCAGAGTAAGACAGCCTGCTGCTGGCTGCTGGCCTGGGTGGGTGTCAGCTCTCCAGCGCTGGGGAGCACTGGTGCGTGGAGCAGCAGCAGGCACACACGCTGGGTCAGCGACCCTGTGCCATGTCCCTGGCCAGCCTCCAGCTCCCCCTGTTAAAGCATGCCTGGTTGCTCTGCTGACTTGAGGTGAGGCCAGTGCTAGGCTGGGAGCACCCAAGCCTTGCTCGCAAGCCGCTGCTCAGAGCATCCTGGGACAGCACTAAAGCAGTCCAGCACTGGCCATATGCAGGTGCTGGGTGCTGTTCCTCCCTGGGATCTCCCAAACAAGCAGTCCAGGAGCACGGAGCTGTGCAGTCAGCAGCTGGGCAGGTCGATGGATCGATCCAGCATCAATACAGGGCGGGAGTGGGGAGGAGCGCTGCTTTGATCAGGCTGGCACCTATGGGCAGACAGCAGAGGCGGTGTGCAGGCAGCGCTGGCACTTGCTGGGATGCAGGGGAACCCAACTGCTGTGCTGCTGGGAGGCAAGGGGTGACCTGCTCCAGGCTGGGTGTCCAGGAGGGTCAGTGACACAGGGCACAGCCCTGGGCAATGGGCTCTGCTCCAGGCAGGGGAGTGGGAGAGGTGCTGGGAGAGGTGCTGGGAGCGGGGCAGGTGTTAGCGCAGCTGCTAAGCAGGGGTGACAGGTGGGATAAACGAGCCCGGGCTCTCCAGGGACCAGTAAATTAGAATCAATAGGAAGCAGGGATAATTTATTTGTTTGATACCGCATGTTAATTAACTGGGCTGATGGGTGTGACAGGAATGGCACTGAGGGGTGCTGCCCACCCCTCACCCCCCTCAAAGCTTGTGCCCCTCGTGGAGCTGGGATGGATGCTGGTTGCACCATCCACACTGTGGCCCTGGCTGCCGGCCCACGCTCTCTCTGGAGCTCATTGCTCATGCACGTGCTGCCCACTCCTTCTACACGTGCCCTTGACACAGCTGGCTGCAGATGTGTGCCACTGCCATGGGGATGGAAAAAACACAGCTACACTGTAACGGTGATGGGCTGCAGTAGGACCCTGCACCCTGGCTTTGCCACCCCAGCTTGGCCCCCTGGCCCCAGGCAACACCACCACCTCCCTCTGTTTTTTTTTAAAGAATAACATTTCTGCTAAATACTTTAATCAGATTAGTAGCAGTGTGTCTGCAGTGCTGTTAAATCAATGCTCCCCAACACATCTCGGCGGCTAGAAATCAATTACTGTTTAAGCCGTGCCTTGGTCCCTGGCCTGCGATCAATATGGGAGATGTATTACTCTCCCAGAGTCTTTCCCACTAAAAACCTTTCATTTGTATAACAGGAGCTGAGGCAAAGTGCCGCTGCCCTCCCCTCCGGATGCTCTGTGGGGACCACGCAGTCCCAACTTGGACTCCGTGCCTGCCCATCCCCACCTCCCTGCATCCCAGCCCCGCATGCCCTACCAGAGCTCCACATGCCCAGGTACCCCTGCCACCACCACTGCCCAGGTCCCCATGATGGTACCTCTGTTCCCTGTGTGCCCCTACAACACAGCTGTACCCCTCTGCAGCCCCACTGCATTCTCCCCCCCATCCTCCTCCATCCGTGTCCCATAATTTGGAGTCAGAGCTCCATTATTCATGATAAGGATCTTTAATTAGCTGTGAATATTAATGACTTACTCTGTAATTAATCACGCTTTGCTTGCTGGGGAGGGGGTAGCTCCCACTGATACCGCCGCTGAGCACAATGGGTGGGGGGACTGCTGGGTTGGGGGGCTCTCCATAACCCAGGTGGGATGTGGGGCCGGGGGGGCTGAACTCAGAGCAGAGCTGAGCCAATGCCAGTAGGGCACCACATGCATTAGGGTCAGCAGCCACTTGTCAGGGTAGGAGGAAGATGAGGGCAGCAGGAAGGAGTGCCCGGAGCCCCCCAGCCAACAGCACACGGCACCAAGCGCTCCCGCGAGGGCACAGTTTGCTTAAACAGAGACAGATTTAACTATTTCCATTACAGCTAAATGATGAGGCCCATAAACTTTATGGCTCCGTGTGCATGAGAGCGGCTCTAATGGCCTTCGCCATCTGGAGGAGACGGCTCCGTGGGGGCCGTGCTGCCCGCCCTCCTCCAGGCCCCATGCTCCCCGCCTGGCAGCCTGGCACTGGGCGTGCAGCCCATCACGCCGTGCTGTGGCCAAGCATGGGGGCACGGCACAGCACCCTGTGGCACCGGGTGTCATCTCATGTCCTGAGCTGCGCTGTGTGGCCGCCAGCAGCACTCCCAGCCCAGCAAGGGCTGCTGGCAGGGTGCTGTATGGAGGATTAGGTTTGGTGCAGATGCTTTGAAGTCTCATGAATATGAAGCAGCAGCTCAGGGCGGCTCTAATCTCTCCCTTGTCATGGTGACAGGTGTGACAAACACCGGGACACCAGCGCAGGGGACAGACTGGGGACAACAGAGCACCTCGGGGCTGTGCGCACGTGGCAGTCCCCACCCCAGCACCCTCAGTGTGTTGGAGCCCAGCACAGCTCCCATCGATCTGGCTGGGTGCCATCTGCTCAGTGGCACCGTGTCCCTGCCTGCCGTACCCTGGGCTCCATGGAGATGTCATGTTTGGGGCCGCTCCTCCTGTGACAGCCTGAAGTCCCCAGAGCTCTCCTAGGAGACGGTAACTAGAGCGGACGCTTGCTCCTCACAGGACGTGACTGGGGCTTACAGGAGAGTCTCAGGGATCAATTTGGAGGTTGTTTTGATGCTCTCCTGGCTGCAGGTTGGCGGTGGCAGCTGCTCGCTCAGCCCAGGGGGCTGTGCACGGACAAGCAGTGGCTGGTGATGCATGGAGAGGACCGGAGGACCTGCCTGAGGTGTGAGCCCCAGGGTGGGCCGTGGGTTCTGCAGCACTGCAAGGTGGGGGCAAATCAGCTGAGCCCAGGGAGCAAAGCCCACGATGATGGCCTGCAGCACCCGTGGCCCTGCGGGTGGTGAGCAGGGGACAGTGAAGGGTGGGATGCCACGCACCCGCAGCCGGGATGGAGCGAGGCAGGCAGACAAATGCAGAACAGATGTTTAATTATCAGCGCAGTGTTCTCAGATCCCTGGAAATCTCTGCTTCCAAATGTAGATATTTTACTACAGCATACGCTTCTGATGAAAGATGGATCAGTGGCACGGCACCCACCATCCGGTGCCCCTGCCTCCCCACGTGCCATTTGTCACTGGGACTGGCACCGCTGCGGGTGGGGACACATGGCACACCGCAGTCCCAAAGGCACACTGGGGTGCCAGTGGCTCTCCATCCACCCCCGGTGGACCAGCACCACGGTCACCACATCCCTGAAGGCTGTGCACACGGCGGATTCCCTGCTCTGCCACTTTGCAGATTCAGGGCATGTTGCTGTCTTAAAACCTATCAGGCTTGCTGTCACCTCACGGGGCCCATGAATCTCAGTGCTGGCTGGCAGAGCTGTTACCAAAATGACCCTGCGGGGAATGGCTGTGCGCACCCCGACCAGGGAGCACCTCCATCTCGCGGGCTGTCAGTCTATGGATTTCTCACCACGCTGAAAGCATGGGGAGCAGCTCCAGCACTATGTGGGGAGGAGCCTCCGGAGAGCCATTGCATGGACGTGGGGAGGGGGGACTCTGGCGCAGAGCGAGGGCAGACCAAGCTCCTATCACACGGCCATCCCAAGGAGCCAGGATGCAGAGGATGGGGTGCTTATCTTGCTGCCGTCACCCCAACCAGCACTTGGACACAGGGGCTGCTCCCACCCCCATGGAGGGCGGTCCGGTGCTGGAGCCACAGTGTTCGGTCAGCGGTGAACACCAGCAGCAGCCGACAGCCCAGACCCCTCATCAATCTCCCTCGCACGGCCCACGGCTCACCTAAGTACATCTGATTTGTCAAATATTACAATTAATTTAGGATTGAGCGGTAGCCCCGCGTGCGTGCCGTGCTCTCCCGCCTCCCCCCGCCGCCACCTCTGCCCCTGCCCCATGCATCATCCCCAGGCCCCCGCTCTCGCCCAGGATAAATCACCGCACCGCCGCACTGGGAGCTGCGCCGATTGCTTGCTGTGCGTTATGGGATCACAGGGGAAATCACGGCGCAGGGGCGGGGGAGATGCCGCACTCCGGCAGAGATTTATTTATTTGATTTCACTGGGCTCAGGGACTTTTTTTTTTTTTTAATATTTTTTTTTTCATCTCTCAAACGCCCGCTGGGGAATTGCAGCCCATGGAATATTAATGCTGCGCAGGATGCCGGCTCGTTAAAATGTCACCTGGCTGTAATTCCTCCTGCGCTTATTATTCCCCGGGGAGCGCCGGCTCCCATCCCTCTCCGCCTATGGGGCAGCCCCACGTCCCCACACCGCAGCGCCAGCACATCGTCACCTTGATGCTCCTCCATCACCTTATTCCATCACCGCTGCGGTGCGGTGGGATGCTCGGGCTCCAGCACGGTCCTGCAGGACTGCGGGGCACAGGGTCGGCCGTCGGGCAGGGCTGGGGGTAGGGTGGCACCAGGAACAGCTGCCTTAAGGAAACTTTGGCTCAGTTCCTGCAAATTAATGTTTTTTTCCCAAACAGTTTCCCAGCGCTAAGCGCGACGCGGGGAGCAATTATCTTTAGTGTCGATGTTATTACCATAAAAATTGCATTGAGGACTTTTCTCCTCCGATTAGAAAGTTAACGATCATCACTGCCTTCATTGTTCCCCGCACCGTGCTCGCTCTAATAAAGAGTCTGTGCACTTTACTTTTCACTTAGCATGAAAATTACCCAGCTGCTGCTGCGAGCGGCTGTGCAGCCCCCGCTCTCGGCTCCCGTCACGGGCCCTTGGCATCCTCTGGCAGGGAGCAGCCGCGGGCGCACGGGGCAGCCCGTGGCTTCCCAAGGACCTGGCACTGGGCTGAGTGTGAGCTGGGTGACAATTATGCTTTTCCAGGGATGTGCCACCAGCAGTCTCTGCTCCACCTCCAGCATGCCTGGCTCCCCAGCGCCAAATTTGCTAGCGTGGCCTCCTGCCTGTGCCAGTGGCTCTCAGCTCTCCCCGTGCCTGATGTGAACCAGCAGCGTGGCTCCCCACCACTCCCCTTCCGCTCCAGGAACCCACTGAGGTTCCTGCCCCGCTCTTCACCTGGACACCCAGGCTTCAACTCTCACTGCTGGTACCACCATGTGCAATTATCACATGGAGTGTTTGTATCGTTTTGCTCGATACCAGCATAGCTCTTTAAATTCTCAAAGTGCTGTAAAAATCTTAGCTCATCTTCAGAGAGAGCGTTTTTTTTTTTTTTTCTAAAGCTCTTCATTACTCCCTAATTGTTCAAACTTCTCTTCTTTTCCTTCTGATTAAAAGCAGATTTTAAAAGTGCAGCTCAGTTTCTCAGCTATTTTCAAGTCAAATGGATTCCATCCCCCTCTCCGTGTATTAATAACCTGTTCTCGTGCATCCCCCAGTGAGCCAGTAAAAGCCCTTCTGAGCAGAGACAAGGTGACAGCAGCACTCCGGAGGGAGCGATTGGAAGGGGGTTACAGCTTGGAGGGAGAGCGATCCATCCATCCAGCTATCTATCATCCACCCCGCTATCATCCATCTACCGGAGAAATAACATTTGCAATTCCGCTTTAGCTCTTTGTAATAATCATTAATATATATTTTTTTTACCTTCCCCAACTGGCAGCAGGAGGAGATGCGGCGGTTTGGGGCGCAGGCGGTGCCGCAGGGTGTGTGCAGAGGGGGAACGGGGCTGCGTTGGCATTGTGCTTTTGTGCAGGATGGCCCTGCTGCAGGGTGGCTGGGCAGCATGGGGACAAGGGGACACGTGTCCTGTGGGGAAAGCAGCGGACCCATTTCAGGGAGGGGACTCCCAGACAAACCGGGTGCCTCCTACAATTCCTGGATGTGCATTCTCTACTTGGCATGCATGGCACTGCCCCTTGCTGCCCACACCCTCAGCACAGGCCATAGGATGCCCCATGGTGGCAGAGCCAGTGCTGACCCATACTGGGCTCCCATGCCAGAAGACCCTTCGGCGATGCCCATGGGCTCATGGCCATGCCATGGGCGGCCTGGGTGTGGGGGGAGCTGCCAGACACCATGGTGCCAGTGTCCTGTCCCGGCAGATGGCAGCAGGGATGCACCACAGCCTGGCAGCATGGGGACCTGCCTGGTGCCCCGACCTTGGAATAATCTTCAGTAGGATTAAGAGCTTAAATGTATCCATGTAATTGCCAGGCCCCTGCTGAGCTGGAGAGCGCGTGAGTGCCAGCACAGAGGGAGGCAGCGCCCGGGCATGCTCCCCCTACTGCCACCACAGGCACCGGGCTTGCTGGGTCCTCGGTGCAAGTTTCCAGTGGCCATCAGCACTCAGAACGTGCTTTGGGTGCTCGGCATGCCCGGGGGTCTCAGGCACACCGAGGTGAACCTGGGCACTGGGCTCAGGGGCACCCAGCTGCCAGCCATGAGGCCATGAAGTGCCTGGTCCCCAGGTGCTGGTGGCCGTGTCCCATTGGGACCGTCCTGCCGGCTGTACAGGGCTGGGCACTGAGTGGGGAGCTGCCATCCCAGCCCCCTCCCTGTCTGCCTAATGGTCCCTGACATTTAAATGAGATTTAGTGCTCAGCCCGATGCTGAATATTCATGAGCCCATGCGGCCCTGACAGCCCGGCTGGGGCTGCTCTCATGATTAATAATTTGTTTTTCCCGTTACTGTAAACCTCACCTGCACTCTCTGCTTGATCCAGCTCTGCTGGCACTATGGGGGCACCCATATCCTCACAGCCGGGCCAGCAGCTTTGTCCCCCTCTGGACAGCCCCTGGCAGGGGTCCAGAGCAGCAGCCTCCAGTTTGGGAACCCCCACCACCATACATGGGGGGTGAATGTGTGACTAGGAGTGGGGAGAAGAAGGATGGGCGGGGAGATGTGAATCGTGGACGCTTGCTGCTCACTGGGCACACGGTGGCTTGTCACAAAGTCACGGACTTATCCCGCCCTGCCAAGCACCAGAAAACCAGTTTATTGCTCCAAATAGGTTCTGGTGGCTCCTGGAGTGATTCCATGCATCCCAAAATACCCGTGCCGTGGACAGATGCCACCAGGTCCTCCTGCTCCTTGCAGGCTGGGCTCCATCTCTGCACCAGGCACGATGGCGCTGCACAAATTGCATAAATATTCATGGCAAACACACAGAAATGTGCCTGTCCCAGCTGATTACATGTGCCCATCCTGAAGGCTGCGGCTGCTCCCTGGGTCTTGCTGGCCAAGCGCTCACTGTAGGGCAAAGCATGGCAAGAACAGCTGCAGTGCCCACCCCAGTGCAGCACAGCGGGAATAAGGAGCCCCTTCCACAAGCACAAGGTTGGAGCTTCTCCAGGGGAGGCTCCAGAACACCCAGTGCCACCCTGGGGTGCCGTCTGGGGACCCACTTTGGGGTCCATGATGCTGCTCCTGGCGCTTTGGTGGAGGTGTGCATCCAGTCCTCGGGATGCCCAGCAGTGTTCCCATTCGGATCCCTGCATGCT
This sequence comes from Alectoris magna, assembly GCA_030625065.1. Lineage (NCBI taxonomy): Eukaryota > Metazoa > Chordata > Aves > Galliformes > Phasianidae > Alectoris > Alectoris magna. Next base: position 11,498,454 of record CM060567.1, read on the forward strand.
GCAGAGATTAATCCCCCGCAGACCTGACCAAGGTGCTGGGCTAATAGCCTGATTTATTCCTTCCCGTCTCTCTGGAGCATGCGAGGTTCCCCACTGTGTCCTGAACGACCTCATGCATAATACCATGCACAATCCTATTAACGCCGCCCTGCCACGCGCTCCCTGCTTAGCGCCGCCACTCGCCGATGCAATTTCCCCATGATATATGGGAAAAATAATTGAACTATATTTGAAAATATATTGAGAGTTATGGCTCGCACCCAGTGGGATTTATTGGGGCCATATTTCACAAAACCACAGCCCTGCTCACCAAGGGGTGATCCCGAGGAGGCGAGGAGAGACCTGTGGCCAGAACAGTGGAGGAATGAGCACCACTGTACTTGTGGACTTGGAGATGAACGGCACAGGGGCACTGCCCCCAGCTCCATCCCATCACATACTTCTCCCTGTTTGACCTGCTGTTTGATAGCTTCCAGACAAATCACCATGCCAGGCACATCTTTGGTACCATGGGGCTGTAAATGATGCCATGGCACAAGAGAGCATCCATCTTTCATTGCGTGGCTGTGATTTGGTGCTGCACGGGGAGATCCAGACCTCGACTGCACATCACCACGCCTCAAGGGGTACAGGAGATGATGCACCAGATGTGCTCCAGTTGTGCTCCTCGGGCTGGGGATGCCCCTCTCCTTGCCTCAGCCAGAGCAAAGCACCCATCTGGCTGCAGCCCAGAGAGCAGCCCTGAGTGGGAACACGTGGGCATGGGGCAGCTGCAAGCACTTCCCGGGCACCCGGGGCGGCACGGCGATGCCAGGGTTGTGTCTGTCTGCAGGAAACTCCCGGCGTGCCCCGGGGAAGGGAGCTATAAATAACCAGCGGGGACTGTTTGGGAGCCGCTTTGTGATCAGGACAAAGAGAGGCAGCTTTGCGCTCGCTCTTCATTAGCTGCCTTCCTCTGTCTGGCCGGGCCGGGATGCTCTCGCATCGAGCGACAGCAGGATGTAGCTGCCGGTGTCAAGGACGTGAACAATAAGGGCTTTAAATAGCAGCACTGCCTTTGAAACCCGCTTGCCTGCTCCAGAGATGGAGCTGGGGAAAATTCCATGGTGCGAGAAGGCTGGGGATGGTGCACCCCAGAAAGTGTCCCCACGGATGGGACCATGGTGGCACAGGGCGAGCAGGCAGTGCTGTGGATGGGATCCACAGAGCCCATGGGGCCATCCCATTGCCAACATGGTGTCCCGTAGTGCAGGGCACTGCCCCAGCAGAAGGGGCTATCCGGTCGGGGCGGTGGGCACGGGGCTGGGTGCTGGGTGCTGCCCATCATGCTGATGGAAAAGGATCGGTGCTGGAGGGACACGTGCGCCCGCGTGCATGTGTGCGGGGGGGCCCGGCTGTGCGTATTAGCAGGCCCTTAAATCAACACAGCACTTCAGACAGGAAGGAAATAGGCTTTGCCGACGGCAGGAGCGGCACTTGCTTTGTGCACATTACAGAACATCAGGAAAATGTCAAATTTACATAAAAATGATACAAACTCATTGGAAGAAACATGCATCCAATTATCGGCCCCAGCGCTGGCACGGCTCCGCAGCCAGAGGCTGGCCGGCCGGCCGCTGCGAGGTGCCCAGCCCCAGGGCACACATTTCATCTCCAAGTGTTTAACATCAAAGCAGCGCACAGCCGGAGCTCTGCGGGATGCGGGCTGGGCATGGCTGGCGCTGATCCTGCTGTTTTGGGGTGCACCGGGGCCATGGCATGTGGAAGAGGCTGTCCTCAGCTGCTGCCCACCAGCTGTGCCCGCTCCCCGCTGCCCAGGACTGATGGCCCATCCTGACCCCCCGGCACGATGGATGCTCCGTTTCCACCAGAGCCGCCTGCTGGGATTGATGTCTCACTGTGTGCAGGCAGCGGCCGTAACTCACGTCCAGGAGCTGGGCTCCCGGCTCGTTACTCACCGGGCACCGACACACTGTGAGTTACAGCTCTGCCTCACAGGGACAGCAGCAAGGCCCCAGGGGACATGGTATGGGGACAGGGACATTCCCGTCCTGTGACCCTGCTGTGCCCATGTACCAACCTCCTGGCACTGGGGTGGGCTTGGGGATGACACCGCCGCCTGGTGCCCATCTGGGGGTGGCACCCACTGGGTTTCCCTCTATTGCACCTGCCGGAGGGTGCCCGGGCTGTGCTGTGTTGTGCCGGGGAGGCTGACGAGCTGTTAATTACAGGTGCTGCTTGGCTGCTGCAGCGCGTCTCTGCAGCTCGGCTGGCAGAGCCGTGCGGCGGGTGACACACTCCATGATAAATTGATATCCCGTTTAGCATCAATTTTCCCTTCTCTGGTGGCAGACAGCTGTGCTAATGGGATGGGACAAGTGAAAATGAAATAACAGGCCCCGAGTGCACCAGCACGCGCCGCACCGGCAGCCTTGCTGCATGGCTGTCACTCCCATGGGGACAGGCGGGGACACACACCCGTGGGGCCGGCACCCCAAGCCAGCACACCATACAGCTGTTTGCAGCACTCAGTGCCCTGCCCTGGCTGCACGCAGGTTATCAGGCTACTCTGTGTCAAATTGGTGCCTGCAGCATGTTTGTGGTTGCGGTGTGCACGGCGCACGGTGCCGGGGGATGGCTGGTAATTGCAGAGTGCTCAGCGCTTACTACCTGTGGCATGTTTGTTATTTGCACAGCGCTAACCCTGTGTCTAAAGCGCTGGGTGGCGGCTGCTGAAACTCCTTCAGCAGCAGTACCAGCTGTGGTTTTCCTGTTCACCGTGCGCTCAGCCATCTCCGCAGGCAGCGCTGTGTTCCAGGTGTGCCAGCGCCTGTTCCATTTGGCATTTCAGCGTGGCTGGTGCTCGTGCTGCTGCTACCTGCAGTGTGCTGGTGCTCCTGTTTGCACCCCGTGCTCAGGATGCAGCGCAGCATGGCACTCGGTGCTTGCAGCACACCCCACGCTTGGCGCCCAGGTTGCAGCACAGGGGAGGACGTGGGTGCCCATCCCCACAAAGGGAGCTGAAGAGTGCTGTGTGCTGTAGGGTGCTGAGCCCACAGCCATAGCTCTGGGCAAGAAGAGATAAGGGCACATGGCCCCTGACGGCCCATAGGGCATGGGGGTGCCCTCACTGCATTGGTGGGGCCGTGGCATGGAGGTTGAGGCTTTAATCACACAGATGTCAGGGAATCAGGAGCAATGGTTCCCATGGTAACGCTAAGTCTGCCCCTTGCCCGTGGCGCAGCAGCTATGCACGCGCGGGGCCGTAATGGGCACCGTGTGGCTGAGCTACGGCTGCTCGGGGACCCATAACTTTGAATTCCTGACTTGGGTGCATTTAAAACCTCAGCCATAATGCTGCGTCGAGGCAGTTTATAGCTCTGTTGTTTTAGGACAGATGAGTGGGAGGCAGGAGTTGCCGGCGGGGCAGTGGGCAGCACCCCAATGCTCCTCCTGCCCTCTGTCCAGGGGTGCTGCCCACTATCCCGATGGCAACGTCACGGTCCTGGTGGCTGTAGGGCACAGGGCAGGGCCCTCTGGCGCAGCCAAGCGCGAAGGAGCAGCTGAGCAATGTCTCACGGAGCATGAAGAGCCGCTCCTCACGCTCCGCTGCCTGGGCATGCTCCCCCAGCTCCCCACGGCCCTGAGGTGGGGGTGAGCAGGAGGAGCGTGTCCTGCGGGTACCAGCCCTGCTGGGACACATCACTCCGCAGACATGCCCAGGGACCAGAGCAATGGGCTCCGTGCGGCTCCAGCCCCGCCGCGCCCACCGCCCTCTTGCTCCCCCAGCAGGTACAGCCGTGCTGAGTAAGGACGCTCAGGGTGGCGCTGGGCTCTCTACCTCCCTGTGCACAGCTGCGCTGTGCCCCTGTGCCGTCATACGGCTCCGGGGTCGGCCCGTGGCTACAAGGTGCCTCACAGCTATGCCAGCTGTGCCCACGCAGCTGTGACGGAGCGGCTGCCGTGCACAGGGCCTGGAGGACGGGGACGTACGCCCGGCACCGGGGGCTGCCCAGCGGCTCGTCCCAGGACGGCATCCCGGCGCTGAGCGGCACTGCTGGAGCACCTCCCAGCCCCGCGGCTGCCCTCCCTGCGCAACTGCCGCAGCTCCCGTAATGTATTCATCCCAGGGTGCCCCGGTGCAGCTGCAATATCATTATTGGCGTTTATTACACCATTAGCTTTAAAGTTTTATAAACCACCAGGCAGGTGACAAGTGGCCTGGGGGGGACAGAGGGGCTGTGTGGGGACGGCGCTGGGGCGGTCCCAGCTCAGTGCTGGCCCCAGCATTCTCACCGCCATGGAGCTTTCTCCAGTGGCACCCTGCACCGGGCACATGCATGGCTGCAGAGCCGCTGGCAGACATTTCCTTCCCAGTCGACCCAAATCAGGCCCTCGGTCCCTACAGAAGCCCCCTGGTGCGTCCCCACAGCCAGGACCCCAAAGCTGCAGCATCCCAGCACCAGTTTGCAGGAGGAAGCAAAAGGTGTCCAGGGCACCTTGTGAGAACTCGTGTGCTCAGCTTACAAAAGAGACTTTGTAATTGAGGTTTTGCGCTTAATGAAGGAATAAATTGAATGGGAGTGTTGTCCTTAATTGGGGTGTTGCATTAATTAACGTATTGCACTTTGTTGAGGTAAAGTGTTTAATAAGGTATTGCGTTTAATGGGGTTTTTTGTGCTGATGGGGTCAGTGCATTGATGGGGTGTTGCATTATGGATGCACGTGCTGTTCCTGGCAGATGCCGCCCGTGGCTGTGAACAGTGAACTGGCTTCCTACACGTGGGGGTTTTGATCATGCCCAGTCCCACTCCCATGATGGGACCAGACATCCCGTCATCACATATCTCCCCACAGCCATGGCGCTCACTGCCCACTCTGACCCGCCAGGCGGGCACGGGAGCACAGGAAGGATCCAACTGGCACTGCGGCTCTGCAGCCACGTTTCCTCCAATTAGATCAAAATTAATGATTATCCTGCAGCCGCTCCTGCTCTGGTCCCACTGCCTCTCATGGCCAGGACTGGTGCTGGCAGCTGGGGAGGGGACAGGGGGACCCTCCCTGGTGCCTTTGCATCACGATCTGTCCGGATGGGGGGGGGGGGGGGGGGGGCACAGCCGATAACCAATCTGTCAGCTGGGTGGCAAGGCAGGAAAATCACAAACAAATCTCCCCCAGATTGGCCTGAGAATAGAAAAGGACAGCGACTGTGTCTCAGAGGGGATGAATCATCGCCGCGGTGCTGGAGGGCAGCAGGCAGGATCTGTCCCACGCACACACTGCTGCGGGTCGGGGCCAGCCAAGGGGCACTTTGCTTAGCTCCAACCGCCCGATAGCCCGCAAGGCCCCTCCTGCTGTGCTCACAGCATTCCGTATGGTCTAAGGCTGCAGCCTCCCTGCCTCCACTCTTGCCCAGACCCCTCTGCCTGCAGCCCACCTCTGTCACTGCTTTACTATTGCCATCGCCTGTGCTCTTTCAAATTAGAGGGGATTTTTCCTGACGGCTGATCCCGGACCGGGCTTGGGGCAGCTGTGGCCAGCAGTGAGAGCTTCAGCTGCCCTGTGAGTAGCGCCGCTCCTCCTTTCCACATCCGAACCAATGAGGCTTCTCCTCCCCTTCCCTACCTCCTGGCTGCTTTTCCCAACAGCTGCCTGCCTGCTGGGCATCTGGAATCCTGGCTTCTGTGTGCACAGCCCCCTGCATGTCCTGTGTAGGTCCAGCTCTCACACCATGTGCCCAGCCAGGGCTGCCCTGGGCACTGAGTGTGGTGACGCTGCCCACTGCCCATCCGCTCGCTCTGGCTGCTCACTGGGTGCTTCCGCTCCCCGAGCCAGCCTGGCTCTTCTTGCTTGTCCTTTTGAATTGGATCGGATTGTTTTCAGGCCATTTCTCCGATTTGTCAACATCATTTCGAATTCCAGTCCTGGCTTCTCCAGCCCTCGCAGCCTCCCCCTGCCATCGGAGCGCAGTGTGTGGGCTCTGTGCCAGGACCCTGCTGCTCACCCAGCCCAGTGCAGCATGAGGGTGCACGGTGAGCCAGGAGGATTCCAATTTCCTGACCCACCAGCGAGTCCCCCATCCTGCATGCTCCTGCAGTGCCCTCCTTGCCTCCTCCCACCAGCCCTGTGTGCATGTGCCATGCTCAGCCAGTCTCAGGTGGGAGGCTCCGGTGCAGAGCAGTTTGAAACCGGACATGCTGCCAAGCTGCAGCCGGGGCTGATCCCAGCTGGTGCCTCGCTGGGTCCCAGGAGAAAGCAGCCTCCAAGCACTGATCTCCCTGAGCCCTCCCATCTGCCAGTCCTTGGCGCAGTAGCTGCCTGCGCTGCCCCAGGAGCTGAGTTCCCAGCTGGACCCATCCCGTTTGGGCAGTGGGCATCTCTGCCAGCTCCATCCACAACACATTGACCGTGGTCCTGCTCACTGCCCTGCCCTGCCCTGCCCCTGCCACAGCTGGGATGGGGCTTGCGTCCCGGTGCCACTTTTTCGGGCACAGCTTGACCCCGATCCCAGCCCACCCCTTGCAACCAGTGGGCACAGCAGAGAAAGAGCGGAGGGAGGAGAGGGAGCCTCTCTTTGGCCACAGAAGGCCATGGGGAAGTCTGGCAGCCACGCAGCATGTTTTGCCCGAAGGAGACGGGGCACAACCCCCGCCCCACGGGCATTCAGGCGTCTGTGCTCCCTGCTGCCGGCCAGGGCTGGCACGTGTGCCCTGCACACCCCAAGCAGGGTGATGCGAGTGGCTGGGCTGTGCGTGCTGCCTGCCGGAGGCAGCCCATCATGCCGTATTGACCCGCACAGAGGCAGGAACATGTGTGCCATGCACGGATCGATGGGAAGATTGAAGATGCGTGTGCACTCGCTGGACGACCGGGGAAAGCTTTGCTGTTGGCATCGGCAGCGCAGTGAAGGTCATGCTGTCCTGCGGCGGGCTCCCCGGGGGGATGCGAGGTCTCGCCGCCTGTCCCCCTGCCAGGCACGCGCCTCCCGCGTCTCCCGGGGGCTGCCCGGTGCTGGGCTTGTGTCGGTGTTCCCCCTGCAGTGCCACCCGAGGGTTCCGCGGCTCGTGGGTCTGAGCGGAGCGAACCCTCCGCCTCCAGCTGGGGAAACTGAGGCGGAGAGCCGGGGCGCATCGCGGCGGTGCTGCGCACGGGGAGCGGCCGGATCCGGGCAGCAGCGGGGGCCGCGGGCAGAGCCCAGAGCAGGGCGCGGGATGGGCCTGGGGGCTGGGGATCCCGAGCTGCCACGCGAGATGCGTCCCGCGCGGGGCGGCCGCGGAGCGAGCAGGGCCGGGGGCTCGGGGGGAGGCACTGCCCGCAGCGCTGCCAGCCCGCGGTGACGCGCTCCCGGGACCGCACCGGCGGGGGTTTCCCTGGCCGTCTCTGTGCAGCCCGAGCCGGGGCGCGTCGGGCCGCGGCAGGGAGGCGGTTAACGGCCAGGGAGCCGCCGAGGCAGGAGGAGTCCGCGGGCGGGCGAGCAGGAGGGGGCCGCCGGGCGAGCTGCCCGCAGGCTGCCCGCCCTCACGCGCCGCGCCGAGTCGAGCCGCACCGTGCCGCGCTGCCCCGGGGCGCACGGGCCGGGCCACGGCGGGGCGAGGCGGGGAGAGCGGCGGCGGCGGCGGGGGGCAGGCTGCGTGCCCCGCCCGCCTCGGCACGGCGCGGCTCGGCACAGATCGGCACGGCTCGGCGCGGCGCGGCACGGCGTGGCACGGCTCGTCTCGGCACGGCGTGGTTCCGGCGGGTCCCGGCCATTCAAACAAGTGGCTCCGGCGGCACTTCGGAGCCGGGGCTGGAGAGTGGGCGCAGCGCGTTCCCTGCCCCGGAGACGCAGGGCCCTTCACACTGCCTCTTTCTCCGGCGCTCGCTCTTTATTTGACGATGAAATAATGTTGACATGTCTTGAATTATTAAGTATTCCCTGGATTTTATTAGCACACGATGCCTAAATGCTGCCTGTATCTGCTGGGGTCTTAACCAGAGAGGAGCGAAGGAGAGAGGCAGAGACACCGAGCGAGGGAGAGGAGAGAGAGGGGTTTTTGACAGCTGTATTCGTGCTGATAAGCGAAGGCACAAGGAGACGATCGACGAGTGAGACAAGAGGGGAGCGGCGGCTCGGATCTGCGGAGCGGGGCCGCGCTCCCTCCCGACACGGCTCGGCCCTCCCGGCGCCGTGCTGGGCCGTGGGGGGGACCCGAGCCCCCTCCCAGCGCCTGGCCGGGCTCTCGGGCGCTGCCCGTGCCGGGGGACAGCTCGCTGGCGGGGCAGATGCCGATTGAGATCGTGTGTAAAATCAAATTTGCCGAAGAGGATGAGAAGCAGAAGGAGAAGGAAGAAGGGGACAAGGAGAGCCTGATCGAGGAGCCGGCTCGGCCGCGCTCCCGGGACCTGGCGGCGTTCGCCAGCGCCAGCACGCTGCACGGCCTGGGGCACATCTGCGGCACGGGGCGGCCGGGCGTGCGGCAGACCCTTTGGGCTCTCGCCTTCCTGGCCTCGCTCGCCTTCTTCCTCTACCAGGCGGCCAAGTCGGCGCTGCTCTACCTGGAGCACCCCCACGTCGTGGCCCTGGACGAGGAGGCCATCCGTGAGATGGTGTTCCCCGCCATCACCATCTGCAACATCAACCGCTACCGCCACTCGGCACTCACCGACGCCGACATCTTCCACTTGGCCAACATGACCGGGCTGCCCCCAAAGGACCGTGATGGCCACAAGGCCACCGACCTGCTCTACCCCGACCCTGACATGGCCGACATCATCAACCGCACTGGCCACCAGCTCGACGACATGCTCAAGAGCTGCAACTTCAGCGGCGAGAACTGCTCCTCTCGGGATTTCACAGTGGTGAGTGAGCAGCTGGGTGCCCCCCCTGGGGACCCCATCGGTGCAAGGGGTCTGACCCTGTTGTGCCACGTCGGAGTAGGGCTCCCTGGCTCGCTCTGGCTGCTGAAGTTTGCATCTCTCTGTGTTTGAGTTTCCCTCCAAGTTTCACACGGAGAGAGAGAGAGAGAGGATGCTTGCTCCTTCCGTGGGAGCGCTCTGTGCTGCAGCACGGCACTGCCGCCGGCTTCAGGGCTGTAGAGGGGTTCAGGGGTGGCTGGGGAGCAGTCCCCGAGTGGGTGAGCAGTGGGAAAGGGGAATGCAAGGATGGGGAGCCCCGCTCCAGTGTCAGTTCACCACAAGTTGAGCTGCTCCATCGCAGGCTGTTCGGCACAGTGAGAGTGGAATTGAGGGGGCAGAAACCTCTTGGCACCTAGCATAGCCCCTCTGCCTGTGGGGCGTGCACAGGGATGTGTGCTGATCGGGTAGGCACATGCACGTGTGCGTGTGCAAACACACGTGCCCAGAGCCCTGAGTGGGTTCTGCTCTGGGCATGGCCACATCCATGCACCCCAGATTTGCCCTTCGTATCCAGGGGTCCCCGGCCAGCCCAGCACCGTGCTGCCACCTGCGAACCCGCCGCCAGGCACTGCAAGTGCATGGCTCTGCTAATATTGAGCCTGGAATCGCAAATCCCCGCTGTGATTTGGGAAAATAAATGTGCTGAACGGGCTGAATACCTGATGGGACCCTTTTCAGACCATAATGACTCTGGAAATGAGCCGGCTCTCTCCCACGGCTGCCAGGGGCTGCTCGGCTCGCTGCGCTCCCGGAGCAGTGCTGTCAGCCAGAACCGCTCGGTGCCGGGGAGTGGGATGTGATGCCAGGGGCTGTGGGGGGAGAGGAGGCTCCGTGGGGCTGGAAATGGCTGATGCAGCACGTCCTGCTTCACCACAAAGCCGGCTCTGTGATGCTGTCCTAGGCAAAGCAACGTCTCGGGGGTGCTTTGGGGGGTGGTGCGGGGTGGCATAGTGAGGAGTGGGGGGCAGCAGGGTCACCCCACAAGTGCTGGGGCTCTGCAGGGCTCCCTGCCTGCTGTAGTTGAGCAGCCTGGGTTTGGCTGCTGGAGAGGAGTGGGGTTCAGTGGGGTGAATGCAGGGATCCCTGGTGCGGGACGTGTGTCATTTGGGGTTTGGCCGGTAGGAAGACAGTGAGGCCACATTGTGTGAGGTGGCAGCATGGCGTGACAGTGGGGTTTGAACTGAGCAAAAGCTTGCCAGTGTGCAGAGTGACCATTAGGACAGTCACCAGGACTGCCCAGTGTGCCATCTCTGTGCACCAGAGCAGGCTTCAGGCAGGAGGATGGTGGGTGCCGCCTGAGCCCCAGCACAGGAACCCCAAGCTCAAGGCATCGGGAGCTGCCAGCAGAAAGGGGGCATCCCCATCACCTCTCACTGGCTGCTTTCCTGACGCACCTGGAGCAAAGGGGAAACCTTGGGGCAGAAGGTGCAGGGCATGGGCTTGGGAGGTCCCTTTGCTGCATGCCACATTCCAAAGCCTTGCCAGGGGGACCTGCCAAGGCAGCATGCTATTTGCAGCAGGAGCTGCTGCTCCAGCTCCCTGAACCAAACCCATCCCTCGTGCTTCTTCCTGGGGGTGACCAAAGCACAGCACCAGCAGCATCCCAGGCACTGTTGGGTCCCGGCTGCTGCACATGGGTTAGGAGCTGCTGTGCCCACCAGCTGTGCCCTGGAACAGAGCACTTTCAGCCCAGCCCTGGGTCACCACATCCCTTTCAGAGGTCACCGATCTCTGTGTCCCCACTGTAGGGCATCCAGTGCCCAAAGCAGCAGCTGCGGCCCCAGGGAATGCAAGGAACGGAAGTTCTCCTTGCAGCCCCCAGAGCTGCGTTCACAGGGTGCCGGTGGCCACCCTCCCTTCTGCACACAATGGTCACACGCATGACAGCCGTGGTGGCACTGGGCAGCCCACCCGCTGCGGCTGGAGCGTGCCCCCCAGCACTGCTGCTTGCACGATAAATAACTCGTGCGGATCCTTTAAGTAAGAGCCGTGAGTGGTAAATGATCTTCCCCTATTTAACGTCACAAATCCTCGTTCTTTATGGGATAGCAAATTAAGAAACTATGGGGAGAAAAATCCCCAGCGTAAGCATCTTCCATGCAATAAAGCCAGGCTGGGCTGTAAATCTCCCCGGGCGGCGGGGACAGCACTGAGCCGCAGCGAGCTCCCCTGCAGCCTGCTGCCAGCTGGGCCCCATGCGCAGGCTGCTGGCAGCCCTGGGATAAGCCTTTTCCTGCGCATCCCTCACTGGGATGTGCCCCGTTCCCCGTGCTGCACAGCAGGCAGAGCCAGAACCGCACTTCTTAAATGTCATGTGTTCAGCCAGTTTTTGCACTGGTCTCAGTGCTCTGCCCGATGTGGTGCTGCTCAGCCACCGGGGCACTTGCCCATCCCGTTTTGCCCGGGCAGGACGTGCCGTGCTGGTGCATCCCCATTTCCATGTCTCTGTGGCTCCCCGTGCTGCTGTCCAGAGCAGCCCTGCTGCTGTTACACATGAGCCACCCAGGCACAGCTCGAGGCGCTGCTTGTGCCAGAAACTGGGGGACTTGAATGCAATTCGTTGCCATTTAATTTTACACAATTCCTGCTGCTTAATCCACTGAGAAATGCTAATTTATACGATTCACGTCTAAAAATAAATGTCAGTCCGGCAGCTCCCAGCAGTGGGTAGCTGCTCCCCCAAACCCCTGCCATGGCATTGTGTGAGAGACCCCAGCCCGGGGAGCATCCCACTCCTGGCCCCCACGCACCCAGGCACGAGGCAGCCGTGTGCCAGATACCCGTGTGCCGGTGTGCCCAGGTCTCAGGGTGCAGCCATGGAGCTGGTAGATGTGGGGTGGCGGGGACGTGGGCTACTGTGGCATGACAGCAAGGGGCTCACAGGACGTGGGGGTGTCACTGCAGCCCTCATCACAGCAGCTCTCAGGGCGCTGTGGGATGTTGGGTGCTCCTGCAAAGGACACGAGCAGGGTGGCTTCAGGCCTTGTGGCAGCGTGGGGATGGGGTGCTGGGGCGGTGGGGTGGCAGTGAGGGCGGTGGGTGCCCACAGGATGGGGGGGGGGGAAGCGGGGTGCGGGGGCAACGCGGCGGGGGAGCGGAGATGCTGGAGGAGCCGGCGGCTTTCCCACCGTCTCCCTGATTGAGATCGGATCACCGGGAGCATAAAAAAGCTCTCTTCATAATTATATTTAATGAATTGACTTTAAAAGCTCTTACACTCTTATCTGGCTAATTTAATATCGCACACTTAATAAGCCTGTCTCCGATACGGGGGGAGCCAGCGGCCATGACGCCCGCACCTAGTGTGGCTCCCCGGAGATGCGCCACGTGTCCTGTCCCGTGTGCAGGGTTGGGGACGCTTCTGTCCCCTGGGGCTGGGGCACCCGTGGGGTCCCGTAGGGCTGTGCCGGGGCTCCCTCGGAGGAGGGAACAGAAGGTTTACAGAGATGCGTTAAGTGATGCCAATGGTTTGGAGCCCATAAAGAGAGACGGTTTTATGTAAGACGACTATATAAAGCGCTGCTGTTCTGCCATTGATGAGATATAGGCCTTTATTTATAGAAGGCAATGTTTGCGGTGCGAGTGCTGAAAGCCAGCCAGGGACCCGCAGATAGGGCGTCGAGTCATTTCACATGCAGCTGCCGTCGACACTGTTCACACATTAGAGAAAAAAAATTAACAAGTTTGCAGCCAGTCAGGTGGAAAAAACAATAATTGTCGAAAACCGTATTTCCCCCTTTTTCCAATAACAAATAGCAGGAGCGCTGCTGGGGAGGCTCGGGCTCGCTCGGAGCCTGCAAACAGTGCGCTAGGCTGCGACACGGCTGGGTGGGAACAGGAGATGGGCACCGTGAGGGACCTGGGAGCAGAAGGAGGTGGAAGCGACAGCATTGTCACCACTGCATGGAAAGGGGCTGCACACCAGGAGCACGGGGCTACCCAAGGCGCCGTATTTCCTCCCCGTGCATGCTGTGGGGCTGAGGATGCTCTGTGCGTGGCAGCTGCACACATGGGGACGGCGTGGGGTTATCTCTGTGCCAGATGTGGCCGGGCTTTTCGCCGGCGAGCGAGAAGCACGTCCCTGTGGTCAGAGCGCCCTGCCAAATTTTGTTTCATGCACGAAAGGAGGGAAAACTTCTCATGATTAATTGTGCAATAGGGGAGAACATGCAGCTCTCGAACCTGCTCCGTGCTGATCACTGCCCTTTTTTCCCTCGGTGGACGTGCAGCCAGGGAGAAGGGGCGGCTCTCCCCCGAGGCACCACCCGGCCGTGCTCAGCCAGGGCAGGAGGGCACGAAACCCCACGAGGGCCGGGAAGGGGAGGAAAACTGGCCAGGGCTCAAGCTGCTTTCTCGCAGCTCCCTGCATGTTGCTGCGGGCTAATGTCCGAGGCCGTCCCCTGCTTACACTGCAAAACCTTCCCTGTGCGCGCTGATCCGTGCCCTCGGTGTGCTGCGCCAGCAGTGGCTGCAGGCAGGGCACTGCCAGCCCCTCCGCATGCTGCTGCCTCGTGTCGCCGGCAGCAAGGAGAGGAGCGTGAAGCTGAGCGGACGCATCTGGGGTCTGCACCCTGAGAGATGTTGCTGGCGACGTGGCCAGTCCTCCTTGGGCACTGAGCATGGGTGGGGAAGGTCCTCGCATGGGCACCTCGAGCTTGCTGCTGCCCTGTCTGGGGACAGACGCATGCTGGGTGCTGAAGGGCCATTAAGTGCCGGCTCAGCTTGGATAGAGTCAACAGGTTTTATTCCAGCAGAACAAAAGGTTGCCTTCTTGATTGCAAAGCTGGGAACACAAGCACAGGTGGAAAAGGGAGGGCAGCAAAGCGAGAGGCGGTGAGCACAGGGGACATATGGGGCCAGGGCCCTGGGTTGGGAGGGGAGAGTCAGCACCAAGCTCATCAGCCAGAGCCCCTGATTAATCGCACGCTGCTGGCCCTCCAGCCTGCAGCTCATTAGCAGTTTAATTCCCGGTGCCCATCGCACTAGAGGGCCGCACAGCTCTGATTGCTGTCTGCTGCAATCAGACCGTGTCCCCTCGCCCCAATTGCAAGCACGTGTGGTGCTGAGGTCTGCCATGCCCCCTGGGATGGGACAGCATGTGTGCTATGGGTACTGTGGTCAGACATGGGTGCTGCACATTGATTACAGCCACTGCAGAGAGCTGGGCAGCTGTCCCTGGGACCAGGATGTGCCCATGTCCCCTCCCATGTCCAGACAGACCCCACAGCCCAGCCGGCTCCGTGGTGACACTGGGCCAGGAGCGGCTGTCAGTGCTGTCAGTTGCTGTGCTCTGCTGCACTCATTCCTCCTGACACTCCCACTGGGTGGTGGCCTTGCATCCTGCACATCCCCATGCAGCGCCCCTCGCCTCCTGCGTGCCACCATCCCACCCCTTCCACCTGCTGCAGCTCAGCAGGGTCCTCTGGGACCCTTCCCGAGATGGGTATGGGGGGGACACGCAAGAAGCTGTCCTGGGTGCACAGAGGTGGGTGCTCCAGGGCTGCAATCTGTGCTGTTTCATCGCAGCCCGAGGAGGGAGGGGACCACACGGAGCCATGGCCCCAGAGGAGTGGGGAAGCGTCTCCATCTGCCTGCAATGCTTCAGTGCCAGGGGTGGCCCCAGGAGCGGGGCTGTCCCCAGGCCACCTCTGCACAGTAGGCATCTGCTGCAGCCCCCAGCAGGGCAGGGAGCAGCCGCCTCCAGGTCAGCATGGGGAGCGAGGATGTATGCAAAGCTGAGATTGATGCAAGTAGTAATTATGTCCTGGCTGCTCAGCAGCCACTGTGGCTGCAGAGGAAAGGGGCTGAGCTGGCAGCGTGTCCTCTGTGCCTGTCCCCATGTCCCCAGGCGGCTGTGGCCCTGCTGTGCCCCACTGCACTGTGCTGCCCAGCTCTCTCTGCCCAGCCCACAGGAGGTGGATGGAGGAGGCAGGAGGGGTGCAGCCAGCATGCCCAGTGCTGAGGTCCTGCTCATCACAGAGCTCTGCAATTACACGTGCTAATTATGGGCAGAGGTTCGCAGGCAGTTCCTGCCCTGCAAGCACTGTGCTGCTGTGCAAGGATAGGACCAGAAAACCAGGGCTGCTCAGCATCTCTCCCTTCTACACCGGCCTTGGCACAGTGTAGAACAGTCAAGCTCCTTGCAGCCCCACCCCATGCTATGCCCTGCAATCCCATCCCACCCCATCCCATGCCATTCCATCCAAGCCCACCCCACCTCATCCTGTCCCATGCCAGGTGAGCTTGCCCAGGCTGGCAGTGAATGATGGCATCCTTGGAGCCCCACTGCTCATGGCAATGATGGCCGCTCCATCCACGGTGCCTGGCAGATCTCATTGCAGTTGCTCTTCAGGAGGAGTTTTTCAGGCTCTGACCCCCTGTGCTGCCACCACTCTGACATCTTGTTTCCTTATCGCCTGACATGACCTTAATTAACTCCCCAGGCTGATAACACACTGGGCTTCTCCTTCAGGAGCTGGATCTGAGCATCGCTCTGTGTCTCACCCATCAGGGGATGGCTGTGCACACACCGAAGCAGGCAGGGAAGGGACACTGGGTTGACACGAGTGGGACAGGGCAACATGGGCAGGGCACACTGGTGTTGCATAGCACTGCGTCCTGCCCAGCTGCCCTGCTGCCACCAGCCTGCTTGGATGGAAATGCCAGCACCACTAACTTCTGTGGCCACGTTATCTCCTGCTCTGGCAAATATTAGTAGGGGGCAGATTATTCAGTAGCAAATTTTGCAGATGGGAATCACAGTGTGCCACAGTCCAGCAGAAGCCTGCTCTCTGAGGGGTTGGACCCCATTTGCAGCCCCCTCCCCAGTTCCCAGAATCCTGGTCCTGTCCATCCCAGGTACTCAGCTTCCATCCTGGGGCTCCCAGCGTCTGAGCTTCCCCAGGTGTGGGCATCACGTGGAATGCCTCTTGCAATGCTGGAGCCTGCAGCCAGGTTCCCTCCCCATGCAGCTTCTCTGGGGGGGCTTTGGTTGTCACTCGAGCTCCTGGCCCCAAGGAGGGGTGGCCCAACCAGTGGTCCCCACACCCAGGAGCATGCAGGCTGGGGAGAGCCATCCCCTATCATGTTTGTTCCATTGATTTAGCGCCGCGGAGAGGGTTTAATCAGCCTTTAGCCTGCACGCTCCAGCATTAAGAACAAATCCATTAGCCACGAGATAACCACAAAGGGTTGCGCTGAGACTGGATGAGGTCCCAGCGCCTTCAAGATGCAAATTGGCAATCAAAGATCAAAGCCGTGCAGCTCCCTAATCTCTACTAAAAGGGCTCAGCTATTAACGAGCCCTTTACTGCTGGGCTGTGATCACCCCACTTCACTCCCGTCCCGATGCGCTGGCAGTTGGTGCTGGCCCCTGCCACCCCTCTGACCCCCGTGCTGGCTCTGGGGATGAGGGTGCAGCGGGGGCTCGGACTGTTTGTTTATGCCTTGCTTCCTCCAGCCCTGTCAGACTATGTTGGTGCAGCAAGCGAAGCCCCAGGAGCAGCAGGGTGACGGGCTGGCATGGAGTGGGGTAGTGGGAGCCATACAGGACTCACGCGGTGACTCTGGGGACAGGGGAGATGGTGGTAGGTTGCTTCCCTCCTTCTGTTCATGGATTTATCTCAGTTCAGCCTCAGTACAGCCTCACCAGGTGGCTCAGGTCAATCCCTGCCAGCCCCAGGGAAATCAGAGCTGGGGAGTGTGGTGTGGGGGTGGGTCATGGGGCTTGAGGGGGGGGGCGGGGACGACTCTGGGGCTGTGTTCCCCTTTTTTGGATATCCTGCCCATGCATGAGGCATCAACTCCAACACAGTGCTAAGGGCCAGCTGCAGGATGGGGCCTTTGCCCCACTTTTCTCCTGCACAGTCCCAGAGCACCAGAGAGCTGCAAAGCCACCAGGCTGTGACAGGAGCTGAGCTGCCAGCCCCATCAGCACATCTCCAGCAGCACAGATGGGCTGCCAGCGTTGGGGCATGGCTCACCGGGACCCTGCTGGAGCAGCACGCACTGCTGCCCAGGAGCCAGCACAGCACTTCCAGCCCAGTGGGCTGACAGCCCGATGTGCCTGGCCCAGTTTGGGGAGCAGCATCCTGCCTTGCCCACTGGGGAGCTCACTTTGGGCTGGGCTCGGTGTCCTCAGGCTGGTGGTATAGCCGTGCCATCACTCACCGAGAGGAGCAGGCAGTGAGGCTCTGGCAGTGTCCCAGCTGGGCTGACAATAAATCTTATCAGTGTAAACCCATCCGCAGGCAACAGGATAACCCCCGTGACAACCCAGCGAGCACGGAGGCTTCATCTGCGCGGTGGCAGTGCCACAGATTCACAGATAACTGCCACGGCCGGAGGGACCGTGCCTTTGGAACACCTGCAGGGTGGCAGTGGGGCGGCCCCACGATGCCAGCCACGGGTGCACCCAGTGGGATGGGCAGATAGCGTGGAACACCATAGGTGAGGCTGTGTCATGCGCAGGGACAAAGAGCAGGGAATGTGTGGCAGTGGCAGCGCACCCCGTGCCCGCGCCCTGCTCCAGCCGGCCAGGGGACAATGCCAGCTGCGGTGCCATCCACGGTGCCAGGCGACGCGGGGACGGCGAGGCGGGCTGGCAGGAGCTGCTGCCCCGGGCTGTGCACGCCGGCTCAGCGCCTGCATTTGCTGGCGGTGCGGCCGCGCAGCCGTGGGAACGGTAATGAGATGGAGCAGCAGAAGGACGGCGAGATAAGGCTGCCTGCGCTGCCCCAGCAGATTAAACGCTGGGATTAAGCAGGCGGTGCCAGCTCTGCTGCCTTTTTATCTCGCTGCTTCTCCCCTCTTATTCTCCCGCAGTCGATAGTGAACAGTCTCGGAGCTGTCAGCAAAGGAAATTGCTTGTTAACCCTTTGGGGACGGGCACAGCGCCGCTGCACATCTGCCTCCAAAGGGATGGAGTCCCTGGGGCTGGTGCTGCCAGCACCATGCTGGGCACTTATGTACCGCAGAGTGACAGCACACAGAGAGCAGAGCCTGATCAGTGTCTGGCCCCAGGGACCCTGCGTACCCCACACTGGGGCAGTCCTGATGTCCCTGCTTCCTACAGCTTGTGGGACGGATGGGCTCAGCACTGCATCTGGACATGAGACCGTAAGGTGGGGACTGTCCTCTGGTCCTGCAGCCAAGTGGCACAGCCGTGCTGCGTCTGCACCGCACAGCACGTGGCACCGCATCTCCGCCATTTGGAGCCCAGTACCAAAACCGCAATTATTGCTCTGTGCTCATGTTTTGTTCAGTCTGCAGCAGAGCGAGGCTGGGCTGCAGCCCATCACTGTGATTTTCTGGAGCATGATGTGCATTGCGTGCCTGGGGGCTGCATGCCCAGCATGCGGGGGGGGGGGGGGGGGGGGGTCTGAGGATGCGGAGCTGGCGGGGGAGCACTGGGGGGTTGTACAGAGATGGCAGGAGCACTGCTTGGCACGGGCCAAACCCATGCCAGGGAGCACTCTCTCCTGCTGCAGGTTCACCTTTCCCAGTCCCTCTGGCTCCGCGGTGCCTCTGGCTCTGTCCACATCAGCCTCCTGTACAGAGCCATGGGGCAGTGCCATGGGGCAGAACCTACAGTTCAGCACCCAGCCATGTGCTCAGCATCTTAGAGAGGTTTACTGGCTGCCACCAGGATGAGCTGAGCCCCCCAGCTCATGTCCTTGCCCCTCTGCACCCCTTGTGCTGCGCTGGACACCATCCCCCATCATCTGTCAGCAGCCCCAGCTCTTCATCTTCAGCAATTCCCTTTGCATTGGATCTTTCAAACCACCCAGGTGACCCTTTCTGTGTCAGCTTTAAAGTGCTCAGTGCAAGCAAATGGCACGAATGCACAAGCAGCTGCAGAGCAGCTGGGAGATCTGCAGGGAGCAGCTTAGCCCCACCAGCTATTGCTTGCCCTGTGGCCAGGGCAGTGGTCCAGCCCCGGTGGGATGCTGCCCCACAGCTGCTGTGGGATGCAGAGGGCACGTTCAGGGTTCTGCACAGCCTTGCAGGAGCAGCGTGGCTGCTGGGCAGCCGGGGCAGAGAGCCATGGGAGCTGGAGCAGATGCTGCGCGGGGCAGCGGGCTGTGCAGGCAAGCACAGCCTGAATTAGGAGAGGAAATGGGAGCAATTGGCACGTGTGGGCTGGCAGGAGAAAGGCTGTGAGGGGATGGGATTGCTGTTTATAAATACATCAAGGGAGTAAACACAAGGGAGGGAAGAGAGCTATTTGAGCTGAGGGACAATGCTGGCGTGAGAACAAATGGTACAAACTGGCCATGAATAAATTTAGGTTGGAAATGAGGAGATCAGTGAGGAGCTGGGACTGACCCCGCCCCCCCCCCCCCCCCCCCCCCCCAGGAGGGGAAGGAGGGAAGGAACAACCCTGAGATGGCACCCGTTGCACTGATGAAGGTGGCTGTGTGCTGGCGCTGAGGACCACGGATCCCAGCCCCTAGCCTCGGTGTCACATCCACCCTGGCACTGGTGGCATGGCCCCTTGGGGTGGTGGTTTGTGGGAAGGGCTCCACACAAGTGCGGGTGCCCCAGCAGCTCTGCCAGCTGACAGCACAGCTGAGCACTTGGTATTCCGGCCACGAGCCCACTTGGCACCAGCGGGGCTGCACCAGCCCCAACTCCCACGTCTTTGCATTGGCTCAGCTGGCCCTGCACAGAGCAGCACATCTGTGTGAGGAGGTAGCAGGAGGGGTCCTAGCCCCTCCAGGATGTGCCCTTGTTTCAGGGACATCTGATGCAATTTGGAATGCTGTGGAGGATGCTCCAGAGCATCCCTTTGCAGAGCCCAGCTTGGTGCTGGTGTGCCCTGCTTGGTGCCAGTGGTGCCCTGCTGTCCCAGCACTGTGGCTGCAAAGCCCAATGGAGGTGGCAGTCCTGTCCCCAAGTAGGGCTGAATGCAGCAGGAGCCATCCCTGCTGCCAGCATCAGCCCTGCGTGGGGAAGGGGCACACTGCAGAGGGCTGCGAGTGTAGGGGACGACTGCACCGGTGCTGAAGCTGGGATAAAGCCAAGCTGGCACTGGTCCCCATCCCTCCAGAGAGCGGGGAAGGGAAATGGTGCGGCCATGCATGAGAGGGGACGTTTGCAAAGGCAAAAACATCCCACTGGCTCAGAAAATTGCTGCAGAATCGGGCTTGAAATGAGTTGAAATTGCTGAATCCAAGCGGATCTCATATCCTGGGCAGTTGCAATGCTGGCGTCAGCGCTACGGCTTCCCTCTCTGGGCACCCAGGCGGGAACTGCCAGCTCTGTGCAGGGGGTGGGATGCTGGGGACACAACTGAGGGCTCTGGGCGGTGGCGGGAAGGGGGGGGGGGGGGGGGGCTGGTGAGGGGCTCCAGCAGGGCTGGTGGTGCCGTGTTTCAGGGGGGCAACAGCAGAGTGGGTGGCAGCATCTAAGGAGATGGCATCCCCCCAGCTCTGCACATCATCCAGAGGACACCCCTGGATGGCCAACCCCTGATCACCAACCCCTCCATTCCCAGGGCAGCAGCACTCCGGTCTTCCATCCCCAACCCGTTGTGCCCCGGTGATCTCTGGGTTCAGCGGGTGCCCGTGCCCTGCAGCTGCATGTTCCAGCAGGGACACAGGAGAGGGCTGTGTGTCCCGGGATGCAGGAGCAGGACCTGCCCACACCACACATGCTGCAGCTCGTTTGCCTCACATGCAAACATTTGGCTGGGAGCTTAGTGCGGCCTCTTGTCTCTGCAGAGCAATCAGGATTTGTCGCTGCTTGCAATGTTTAATGTCGTCTTCCAGAGGCTAAATACCATGGGGAGCCGTGTAAGCCGCAGAAATACCTGTGTGAGCTGGGATCAGCCAGAGGCAGGCACAATGGGCTTGTCACGGCGGGGGTAGGGGGGTTTGGGGATGTGTGGGGGCAACCCTTGTGCTCCCCTGTCAGAAGAAACCTCAGTGCTAGCAAGTGGGCTGGCATGAGGATATTGAGGACCAGCATCCACAGGGTGCCCAACACCAGGGAGCAGGACAGGGAACTCTGTGGTGTGGGATGAGGATGCTTCAGCACTGCTTGGGGTGGGAGAAGGAAGCTTCAGCCCCTGAGCGGCAGTGATCTCTGGCTGGGATCTGCCTGCTGCGGCGCCAGCAGCTATTTCTGTCAAGGTCAAAGTGTCTCCACGGCAGAGAGCAGGGAAATGAGGAATTGTGTTGAGAAATTACCTCCCTAATGGGGTCTCCCCTGCGTGGGGATGCCGGTGTGTGGCAGCTGAGCAGGCAGACCATGAGATGATGCAGGAGCCCTGCTCCCAGCCCTAAGGCCTGCAGCACACATGGGTGCCCCGTGAGAGGAAAAGGGTGCCCAGGGGGCCACATCCCAGCAGAGCACATGCATTCCACCCCGTGAGGCACTTTTCTGGGTTAGCTGTGGGGAGAAAATCATCTTCCCCGTGCAGGCAGCCTCTCCTCTGTCCTTCTCCTCCTCCTCCTCCTCCTTCTCCTCCTCTCGCACTCCCTGTTATCTAATTGGGTTTGTCATGCTGGAAAGCCAAAGCCCTTCAGGACTGTGCTGTGCTCTCGCCAGCGAGATTTCACAGCTGTCCTCAGCACCCCAGCAGCCGACAAGTGAGTAACTCAGCTGTGAGCTGTGGGCACCCCTGCCTGCCCTGCACACCCGTGGCTGTGCCTGCCTGCCTGTGGCTGCAGTGGACGGGGGATGAAGCCACTGCCACCTCCAGATCTCTTCTGCTCTGCCCAGCCCCATCCGTGTCCCTGGGGTCAGTTGTCCCCACGTGCCCTGCCTCTGCATACTGCCGCATCCCTCACCCTGCTGCAGGGTAATGGTGATGCTGCTCGCAGATGTCTGAGCTGACACGAGATGGAAGCACTCAGAGAAATGACATTTCCTCTAGCTGGGGAAGCTCATCCTCCGTTTAAAGAAAACTAATATAAAAGCTGCCCTGGTGTGTGCAGGGTTGATGCTATCGGGCCGGCAGCCTCCAGCTCTCAGAGCCGCAATCAATCTCAGAGAGGAGTTGAGGTCTGGCAGCCCCACACAGAGGTACTGGCACAAGTCTCAGGAGCGGGGGCACACCTGGGCAGATCCCCTGGGCTGGGGTGAAGCTCCAGGCTGTCCCAGAGGTGCCAAGGGCAGGGAGCCTATAGCACGGAGGAGCCCACGGCAGCACTGCACTGTGGCAGAGGCCTTACGTGCCATGGGGCAGGCTGCTCTCCACTGCTGTCTGCGGGGCTGGGACAAGGTCCTTACTCCCAGCACAGCGCGGCCAGGCCCTGGAGCTCACCCGAGGCCTGCCCCGGACCTACTCCTGCCCTACTCCTGGTCTGCCCCTGCCCAAGCCCGGGCCTGCCCCTGCCCTACTCCGGCCCCACCGCGCCCTACCCCTAGTCTACCCCTGCTCTACTCCGGGCCTGCTCCGGGCCGGGCCGATCCGTGCCCAGCCTTGAGCCGGCGGGGCCTGGCCTAGCGCGGCGCCCTGCTGCCCCCTGGCGGAGCCCGGCCCCGCGGGCCCCGGTGCGGGCTGCCGGGAGAGCGGAGGCTGCGGGAAGCGCTTTGAAGCGGCCTGACGAGCTGTCGGGGCCCCGCCGACAGCCGGTGTGCCTCCCCCCGCCGCCACCGCGCTCTGATCACAGCCGCAGCCGTCACTTCAAAGCGCCCGCCGGGCTCGGGAGGGCTCCCACGCAGCACCGGGCCCACGGCGCAGCCCCACGGGGATGGAGGGCGATGGGGCGTCGAGGGCTGGGGGAACCAGGGACCGCGGTGGGGAGTGGGGCCACACACGGTGCTGGCACCGTACTGCCAGCTCAGGGAAAGGGCTCCCAGCCCCACAGCCGCTTTGCCCCACATTGGCTGGGGGCCCTTAGGGGTGAGTGCAGGACCCTGGGCTAGAGAGCGGGGAGGGGTGCGCTGGGGTGCGGCTTCTCTGGGCAAGGGGCTGGATGTGGCATCCCCCTGCCCCTGTCCCGGGGCATGGGGGGGCTGCCGGGACACCCAGCGTGGGGTAGCAACACATCACCCCAACCCCCAGCCCGGCTTGGGGAGGAATTTTCCATTCCCAAATCGAGGTTGGGGAAGGCATGCGTCGGCACCAGCCCCCTCCTCTCCCTCCCCTCGCCCGTCACAGCTTAGGAAGGCGCCTGCCACATTTGGCTCTGGGAAGGTGCCGAGCAAAAAGCTCCTGGGAGAGAGACGGTGAGCGGGGCTGTAGGGTGGGCACTCAGGATCTGTCCTGACCACAGCCATGCCGCTGCCCCTATCCTGCTGCCCGGATGGAGAAGCCCTGACACCAGCACAGGGTGGCTTCCTGCGTGCCACCCGCATCCCAGGGCTGCACTACATGGGCACACGGCCACAGTCCCGCCTGCGCCGCCTGCTCTGGGGCCTGGCCTTCTTGGCCTCTGCAGGGCTGCTGGCCACTGGGGCCACCGACCGCCTGCACCACTTGCTCTCACACCCCGTGCATACGCGGGCACGACTGGCCCGAGTGCCCCAGCTCCGCTTCCCGGCTGTCACTCTCTGCAACCCGAACCGGGCGCGCTTCCTGCAGCTCACCAAGCCTGACCTGTACTCGGTGGGGCAGTGGCTGGGGCTGTCTCGGGAGGATCGCTCGCTGGTGCCTGAGCTGCTGGCCGTGCTGGGGGATGAGCAGCGCCGCTGGCTCACGCGCCTTGCCAACTACTCACGCTTCCTGCCACCCCGTCGCTCCGAGCGCACCATGCAGAGCTTCTTCCACCGCCTGAGCCATCAGATAGAGGACATGCTGGTGGAGTGTCGCTTCCAGGGCGAGCGCTGTGGCCCACAGCACTTCACTCCTGTGAGTCCATGCCTCACAGCAGCCTGCATCCCAGGGACTGATGCATCCTTTAAAGAGGGCAATGGACGTTACCCTGCTTGCTGAGGGCTCTTCACCATCCCTCTCCTCTCCATCTCCAGGTCTATACGCGTTATGGCAAGTGCTATACCTTCAATGGGGACCGGAGGAACCCACGAGTGACCCGCCAGGGTGGCATGGGCAACGGGCTGGAGATCATGCTGGATATCCAGCAGGAGGAATACCTGCCCATCTGGAGGGAGACCAGTGAGTGGGGCTGCGGGTGAGCCGGACGCTGGGGGTGCCGGGGCCGAGGTGTGGGTGCTGGGGTGTACAGGGGCACAGGTGAGGGTTGTGCTGTGGGCAGGCATGCAGCCCTGGGACAGGGCTGGCTGCCCACTCGCCATCTCCCACAGATGAGACATCTTTCGAAGCTGGCATCCGTGTCCAGATCCATAGCCAGGATGAGCCACCCTACATCCATCAGCTGGGCTTCGGTGTCTCACCTGGCTTCCAGACGTTCGTGTCCTGCCAGGAGCAGCGGGTAAGTATGGCTCAGAGGGGTGGTGTGAGGCTGAGATGGTGTGGAGACAAGCGGGAGGGCAGCTGGGCAGTGCCTCATGGAGATGCCACTTCTCCCCATGAAACTCCAACTTCTGCCGGGTGGTGCATGATGTCCCGCAGCCCCAGGGAAGCACCCCCAGCACCATGTGTCGCTGCAGTGGTACCCTTTCACCCTGGCAGCTCACCTACCTGCCGCAGCCATGGGGGAACTGCCGGGCCAGCGTGCAGGGAGAGCAGACACTGCCCGGCTACGATACCTACAGCATCGCTGCCTGCCGCCTGCAGTGTGAGAAGGAGGCCGTGGTGCGGAGCTGCCACTGCCGCATGGTCCACATGCCAGGTGAGGGGTGTGCCTGCTGGTGGGGGGCTCCCCAGCACCCCCATCCTCTTTCTCAGGGCTGCCTCTTCCAGCCTGCACCCAATGGCCACCTGTACCTCATCCCACTGCACCCAAGGGTCACTCCTTTCCCATCCTTCTGCACCCAAGGGTCACCTCATCTCCCTGCAGCCCTTAGCCCCTTCCCAGTCTGCCCCATATCTTTAGGGGAACAAGCCTAGGAGAGGGGGATCAGATTCCCAACTGCTGACACACTGCTTCTCCACAGGCAATGAGTCCATCTGCTCTCCCAATGTGTACATCGAGTGTGCTGACCACACGCTGGGTAGGTTTGGGGGGTGGGCAGGAGATTGGGTGAGCTGGGGGAGATCAGGGTGTGCAGCTGTGCCCAGCATTGCATGCCTCCAGATGCAGCAGTGGAGGACAGCCAGGAACGTTGCAGCTGCCCCACACCATGCAACCTGACCCGCTACGGCAAGGAGATCTCCATGGTGCGCATCCCCAACAAGGGCTCGGCACGCTACCTAGCCCGAAAGTACAACAAGAATGAGACCTACATTCGGTGAGCTGCTGGGGCGGGAAGGGGGCTGGGGTGGCTCTCAGAGGCATGTGGGGACAGGGGATTCTAGGAATCTGGGATACCCCCACCCTGCTTCTGGCAGTTTGTGTAGGACAGGTCTTGGTACGCACAGTCCCTCCAGCGTCCTCTCCCCAGGGTGGTTGTGGTGTCCTCCCTGGTGTCCTCCCTGCCTACATGTCCCCACCACACAGTCCTACCCAGTCCAGGACATGTCCCTTCCCTGTCCCCACCATACCCAGTGTCCTGTAAATCCAGCTTAAATAGCACACCAGGGAGCGCTAAGGGGCGGGTTGGAGAGGGGCCTAGGGGAGGCTGGGCACAGTGGTGGTAGGTGGGCTGGTGACAGCCATGGTGTCTCCACAGGGAGAACTTCCTGGTGCTGGACATCTTCTTCGAGGCACTCAACTATGAGGCCATTGAGCAGAAGAAAGCCTATGACCTTGCTGGGCTTCTTGGTGACTCCCCAGCTTTTCCTCAGGACTCACTTCATGGCTGGCCATCCCTCATCCTGCACACCCCTGCTCCCTCCATCCTGCAGCCGCCAATCCCATCACCATGCTGTCCCACTCCATCCTGCAGCCCTGTCACCATGCTGTCCCCCTCCATCCTGCTGCCTTGGCACTGCTGTCCAGCCTCAACCCCAATGGCTTTGCTTAGGCCGTGCGGCAGTTGCTGGTGACCAGTTCTCTCTCTTCCTCCCCAGGAGACATCGGGGGGCAGATGGGCCTGTTCATTGGCGCTAGCATCCTTACCATCCTGGAGATCCTGGACTACATTTATGAGGTGCTCTGAGTCCTCTAGGGAGCATGGTGCCAAGCAGGGTCGAGGCTCCCTGGGGAGAAGTGCCATGCATAGCCACCCCAGAGGGCTGTCTACCTACAGCTCCCAAACTGGGGAACTCCCAGCAGGAGGTGGTGGGAGGAGGATGGGTCCCCCAGCATCCCTCAGAGGGATGCAGGCAGAGATGCTGTACCCAGCATCATCCCATGTCCCTGGGCCAGCAGTGAGCATGAGGCAGGCCCGGGCAGACTGGGTTTCTCCCACAGGGTCCCACCTGCCTGTGGGTGCCCCAAGGCTGACCCCCTTCTGCCCCCAGGTGATCCGCGACAGGGTGAGTCGTGTCCTGCGGCGCTCCAAGCCACCCCTGAAGAAGCCCTCGGGGAGCATTGCCACGCTGGGGTTGGAGGAGCTCAAGGACCAGGTACTGGGGACATGAGCAGCTTTGTGGGGAAGTGACATCACTCCCAGGAGCCAGGGAGCTTGATGGCCTCAGGCTGCTGTGCCAGGCTGGAAGGGGGGAATTAACGGGAACAGGCAGGATCCCCACTGACACTGCCATCCCTGCAGAGCCCCTGTGAGACACTGGGCCGGCATGTGGAGGGCACCTACAATGCGGGCATCCTGCCCAACCACCACCACCGTCACCACTACCCTCACCAGGGCGTCTTTGAGGACTTCGCCTGCTAGGCCAGCTGGAGACAGGGGGTTTCAGCCCCCCACCCCTTGCAACCCCATCCTCGTGGAGAGGGATTGCGGCCCTGGGACTGGCACTGCCGCAGCCCCCAGCCCCTTCGTCCAGCCCCTCCGCTTGCCCCGTCTCAAGCACACAGAGCTGGGGGGCCGCCCCACCAGCCAGCAGCAGAAGTGGCCTCACACCCTCGGCTTCCTGCAGGAGCAGACCAGCAAGGGGCAAGGACAGGCACACTAGGGGGGATTGGGGGAGCAGGGGGCCCCCGCAAGGCAGCGCGTGCAAGGGGTGAGCTGGATTTCCTGCAAACCCCTCCAAACCCCTCCCTGCTGACCTCTCCCGAGGGGGGGTCTCTGCCCTGCACTGTCCCCAAAGGACCACTCATCCCCTCCCAGGGAATGTCACCATCCTGCTGCAGGTCAGGCAGGGCCGGAGGACACCCACCTGCAGCTTCACCTGCATGGCACCACCCTGCCACCCGTCTGGCCCCTGGCACCACCACCACTGTGACACCCCTCAGACATCTCCCCACCTTGCCCCAGCCCCACATAGCCTGCCAGGGCTGAGGTTCCCTTCCCACTGCTGCTCCCAGCCAGACCCCTGCACTGTGACTTCCCACACTCCTGTGTTAGACCCTGTCATGCAAAATGACTGTCTGCCCCAAATCCTCTCCTCCCAGTGCCCCACATCCCATGCATTGCCCAGAGCAGATTGCCCCAGGTGCAGTTCCCTGGCACTCCCAGGCAGTGTAGAGGCACCTGTCCTTGCTACCCGACTGTTGCAGCTCTTCTGCACCATGCACGTACCCCCACCACCTTCCACCCCCCCAGGTGCCGAGCACCCACTGTGCCTCCCCCAGACTGTGTACAGATAGGAGGGTGCCCTGCACCCAGTCCTCCTGCTGCCGGGGAGTGGCAGGGCCTCAGCAGGACCCCCGGTACCCCACTTCCCATAGGACATTGCCTCCCCCTCCACTGTAGCAGACACCAGCGCAGGGCAAACAGCCCCAAAATATCTCAGGAGGGGGGGGCGGGCTAACTAAGCCCCCCTCGAGACGCACATATGGCAGAGAGGGAACCCCATGGCAGGAATTGGTGACCTCAAGGGGAGGCTGTCTGGGACCGGTCCCTGTCCCCAGTACCTGGACACCTGAGTAGGCACAGCCATGTCCTGGCCAAAGCCATAGTTGCAGGAGGAGTCCTATATATGGGGGCATGGGACACAGTGTACAGGGACCAGGGTATTTGCATGGCCCAGTGTCCCCGCAAATACACCCACACTTGGAACTGTGTTCTCCAATGGTGCAAACATTGTGGGTACCCAATACTCCTGCACAGGGGCACACAAAAATACCCCCTAAGTAGGGCATGCGCAGCATGCATCTGGGGGCTCCTGGTGCCCATGGGGCTGTGGCATGTATGGTGTGCATCCCCGGCTCCCAGGAATGCCCCCATCTCCCATGCCTACCGCCTTCTCCTGCACCATCATCTGGGCACAAGCAGCAGCATCTCCACGGTGCCACACGGGCAGGAGGGTGCCCAGTGCTGTGTGCAGGCTGTGGCCCCCTCTCTGCCAATCGGACCAAGCCCTGGAAGGGGTGGGCATGATCACCATGGTGGGAGGGGACCATTGGAGATGTGCGTCATTGTTTTATAAATGTACAAAAGCTCCCTAATAAAGAGGCACAAGTAGGTCTGGAGCAGCCTGTATGACTGGGGGGCACAGAGGTGGGGGGAAGCGAATGTCACTGCCCTGTGCATCCCCAAAATGAGGAGTTGTGTGTGCTGGCACCCAAACTGTCTGGGCTGGGCTGGAGCACAGTGGGCGTCCCAGGGCAGGGCAGCACTCAGCTGGGCTCTATCAGCCTCATGCAGGCAGTGCTGGGGTGGTGGTGGGGGGGGGGGGTGGCTGTGCACTCCCTACCCCAGGAGCTGCCAGGAGCCCATAGGAGAACCAGAAAAGGCAGAACTGAGGATTGAAGGCTACAGCAAGTGCTCCCCATGCTATCACTGCACCCTCTAACCCAGCGCATGGCCAGAGCTCCCCAATAGCCACTCGGCATTGGGGTGCCCCAGCAGCAGTGCTGATGGCCGCTGGATCCCAGGCGTCTTATCGGCACCAGACATGGTTCCTATCAGCGTGTCACTGCTGCCTGCTGTGCCACTGCCCTCACACCGTGCTGCTGGCTGCTGCTGCTTCTCCACCAACCATTCCCTGGCCGGGGCACTGCACGGGTCAGGTTGGTGGGACCTGGTGGAACCTGGAGGTGGGAGGTGGAGGGTGAGGGCCGGAGGGTGAGATCTGGGCTGGAGGGTGAGGGTAAAGGGGGAGTCTGCGTGCTCCAGGCCACCCGAAGCACAGGGAGGTGCCCTGACCCGCTGCCCCACAGGATGTCACAGCACAAAGCCACCCTGATCCACACCAAGGTGGTGACGGGCAGCTGGTGCTGCGTGCTGCCCCGTGGTGAGGACGTGTCAGAAGAGCTGAGCGAGGAGGAGTGCAGCATCGCCCGGCGGGCACAGCGCGTGGCACTGGAGGTGCTGGAGGATGCACTGCGCAAGGACCACGTGCTGATGAAGAACCTGAAGGATGTGGTGGTGCTGGCCGGGGAGGGAGGAGAGGGCTGGGTGGAGCGCTACGCCATGCTGACCGAGCGGCTGCTGCGGAGCCTCACTGCACAGCTCCAGCAGGCCACCTTCCGCAAGAACCCACGCAAGGCCGGCTCCTATGCCTACGTCAAGAAGAATGCGGGGGACCGCACCATCTACCTGTGCCCGCTCTTCTGGCAGGCGCCTGGCGAGCTGCAGAAGGACTCACAACCCGGCACGCTGATCCACGAGGCCTCGCACTTCCTGGGCCTGCACGACATCACTTTATGCCACGGCCAGCTTCAGGGCGGGCAGCGGCGGCACGGCCATCTGTACAGATGGGCACGTGCCCCTCTCTGAGACACTGCGGAAGGCGCTGCTCAACGCCAACAGCATCGAGTATGAGTTCGAAATCGTGCTGAGGCACCGGCAGCCCTATCGGGGTGGCTGCTATGCCTGCTGCGGGGAGACGGCACGTAACTCCGTCTGCGAGAACGCACTGTCCTGGGGTGGGCCAGCCTTCAGGCCCCAGAGGTGAGCATGGCCCAGGATTGGGGCGGTGGGGTGGGAAAGGCCTCAAGGCCGCGTCCCCTGAACTAACAGCCCTCTGTCCTGCCCAGCGCGGCCGCCAGCACTATTGGGGACATGGTGCAGCTGGCCCTGCTGCCTGCCCGGGATGCCATGCGGAGGTGCCTGAGGGACATGCGAAGAGCGGCAGAGGCCCTGGGCCAGCACCAGCGGGCCGTGCTGGTGGCCAACATTACCGGCGGGGTGGTGAGTGTGGCAGGGGGGGTGGCAGCCATGGCCGGGCTGCTGCTGGCCCCTGCCACACTGGGCAACGC
Organism: Alectoris magna; assembly: GCA_030625065.1. Taxonomy (NCBI): domain Eukaryota; kingdom Metazoa; phylum Chordata; class Aves; order Galliformes; family Phasianidae; genus Alectoris; species Alectoris magna. The sequence continues at coordinate 11,528,525 of CM060567.1, forward strand.
GCTGCTGTTGGCGGCTGTGGGTTTTGGTGTCGCTACAGCTGGGAGCATTGCCAGTGCCGCCGGCACCGTCAGCAGCAGCGTGGGCTACCTGGTGAGGAAGGGTGAGGCCGAGACGCTGTTGGAGAAGTTTGCGGCACAGGCACAGGTGTTCACGGGCTGCCAGGAGGCTGTGGAGAGGGCATGGAGGCTGCTGGAGGTGCTGAGGCAGGAGGAGAGCCTAGATGTCATCCTGGGGGTGTTTCGGGTGGTGGCGGGGCTTGGGCGCAGCGTCTTCAACGGCAGCAGCGCCCTCAGAGTCAGCACGGCAATGGCAGGAGCCGGCTCTGCCACCAGCCTTGCTGGGACAGCCACCTATGTCCTGCTTGGCATCTGTCTGGCCCTGGACATCCTCTTCATTACCAAGGACTTGGCACACCTGCACCGTGGTGCACGCTCGGAGCTGGCAGGGAGCATCCTTGTGGCCACAGCTGTGCTGGAGAGGGAGTTTGGTGCCATCGATGAGTTCTGCGAGAAAATCCGGCTGATCCTGGAGGAGCAGGAGTGAAGGCTGGCACAGGGCTGAATCCCACACGTGGTACTCCTGCCCAGCTGCCGGCGATGATGGGAGCCCTCCAGCAGCTTTGTGTGTGCACAGATCTCCAGTAAAGCTATTGCACCTGCTGCCACCAGCACTCAGCTTTTTTAATTCTGCTCGACTCCAAAGGGCACAGGGCAGGTACGGTGCCCACCACCTGGACACCACCCCCTGCCACACACCCGTCACCTGCTGCCTCTCCCACAGGCATTGCTGGCCCCTGCAGCTGCTCCTTGCCTGCACCCTGCCAGGGTTCAAAGTACTGCCCCCAGTCATCCACACCCTGTACTAATATAGTGCCCAGCAACCGCCCACCGGGAGCACGTAGTGCCCTTTTGGAAGGCTGCAGTGAGGCAGGAATGCCTTCAGTAAATCCCCTGGAGGAAAGCTGTGAGCAACAGAGAAGTTGCCCCGCGCATTGCTCTCTCTGCAACTGCATGCAAAAATACAGCACACAAATGCACCACTCACACACGAACGGGCAATTAAAAGCCTCTGTTTGCTTGAGTATCACAGCTCAGTGACAGCTCAGGGTTTGTTTTCGCAGCCAGCTTCACCTGATGTTGGCTTGCCGCTTTAACATGGGATGTTCTCCTGTCGGCTGATCAAACTGGGCTCCTCTCAGAATGAATCTATCTGTAACGCACCTGCGCTGGCCTCGCTCCCTTCTGTCCCAGATTCAAATTTAAGGGGAATTAAGGATGTGCTCGGGGAAGATCAAAAATAGCAATATTCAGAGCCTGCTGATTGTTAGCATCCAAACTGTAACAGACGTGCATTTACACACACGCGTCCCTACAGTGTGAATCCAAGGAGCAGAGCAGGAGCACCTGTACAGCTGAGATAGGTTTCTTTGGGAAAGAATTGCAATACAGCCCTGGGGGCTCTAGGGGAGTGCAGAGCACTCATTCACTAAGAGCAAGTAGGTTTAGCTGATTTCCTTAGGGATTTCTTCTTTGATGCGGAAATTTTGTGACCAATTGCTGAAAGCAGCTGCCCCAGAAAGTGCTATCGCTGCAGTAAGCGTGGCCAGGGGCCTCAGGTTGCCCTGCTCCCTGCCCCACAAGCTGTTGGAACCCCAAGGGAAGCAATAAAGAGTGGAAGCAAGAAATAGTGGAAGCCTGCTCAGGGAGAGCAGGCCTGATGCTGATGTCACGACTTCATCAGCACTCTGCTTTGGCACCAGCAGAGCTGACACAGTCAGCAGGGGCAGGAATTTAGAGCACCAGGGACACCAAGGCACTGCCCCTGGGAGGAAAGCAAAGTCATGGCTGTCACCCTGCAGCTCCCAGCCCAGATACAGGGAGCAGCAGGCAGCCCTCACCCTACAGAGAAGGGGACACAGTACTCACACCCTTCACACAAGTGGCACCCCCAGGCAAGAACCAGGCAGAGGCATTCATTCATCTCTCTTTTATTAGTGTAAACATCCCCCTCCTCTCCCCACTATTAAATACAAACCAGGAGCACGGAGCAGCTCCCTCAGTCGCTTTCTCCTTAGGAGATGCGTAGCCGAACCTCCCCTGGAGCCCAGCAGTCTGGGGAGGGATGGGAACGTTGGATACATTTCCCCCTAACCCAGGCAAGCAGAGTCAGGGGGAATGCAGGGGGTCAGCAGGGTCTATAGGCCACATCCCCAAGGCAGGGACGGCTTTTGTCAGAGGGCTGCGACCTCCAGCGTCCTATCGATACTGCGAAGGCCAAGGCGGCCCGGGTCAGGGTTCCCATGGGGAGCAGCTCACAGTATGGAAACATGGCAGGAGACCTCCAGCACTTCCTGCAGCCCTGGGGCTGCAGCACACCTGCCAGCAGCCTGGAAGGCTCAGGCTTCTATCTCCTTGCCACATATGCTAAATCCAACCTCATTATTGCTTTGTTAGGGGCCCACCCCGCTGCTCCAGGCTGCAGCAGCACAAGGACATAGCCCTGTCCACGGCACAGGGCTGACCCTTTTGCCACAGGGTGCCTCGAGGGCCTGGCCAAAGGAGTTGAATGAACATCAGGCACAGCCCTGCGTCATGGGGGAAAGGAAGAGTGGGATCTGCCCCAGTCCCAGTTGGTCCCTCGTGGCAGTCACAACTCTGCCACAGGGACTCAGTGTGGAGCAATTCATGGGACAAAGCGAGGGCCTCCTCCCCACTGGGCCAACAGTGAGCAAGGTGGCAGTGGGCAGTGCTGGGGTGAGGAGCTGGGGGTCCCAGCACGCAGCTCAGCAGCTACAACCCAGCTTCACCCCACACGCTGCAGCATTGCAGCTGCCCTGGGACCAGCCCAGGCTGGCAGCCCTGCTCATGCAGCGTTGGCAGCAATAGTGACCACCATCCTGGAAGGAGGAAGACAGATTTCAGGCAGGAGATCAGGTGAGGTGGATGGTGAGCCAGGCAGGGCCAGCACCTCTGCACCACAGGTTCAGGTGCTGTTCCCCTGCTCCTGCTCAAAAAGCACCATGGCCAACTGGGAGCGGGACCCAACACCCTCCAGGCTGCTCTGCACACAGCGGTGGTAGATCTCCTCACTGAGCCGTGGGTTGCATGCCTGGTGCCGGTAGTGCTGCAGCAGGGAGGGCTCCACAGCCCGGAAGACGTGAAGGTTGGAGTATTTGATGAACATATCGTAGATGTCCAGGGTCTCCAGGATGTCCTCATTCTCCTGCACGTCACTCGCCATGCGGGTGCGTGCTGCCATGTAGTCAGCATTGTAGAAGCAGGCCTCATGGAAGACATCACGGTCAAAGCGTCCTGCATCCCGCAGGAGGTCCAGCGTGGCAGGCGGTGCCTGGTTATGGTAGGCGACGGCAGGGTTGTAGCCCTGGAAGTGGATGGGGAAGAAGACCTGCCAGTTGTTGATTGTGTTCATCCGGCAGCGGTTCAGGAAGTCAACGGTGACCTCCGTGCCCACGCCAGCCACAAAGAACAGCGTGTCCACGGGATGCTTCTTGGAGATGATGTCCATAACCTTGATTTGGGAGGGGGCATCTGTCTTCACACTGATCCACGGGATCTTCACCTCGGCATACTTGCGCTCATACTCTGTGATCTGAGCCTTCACAGGGGCAAAGATGTCATTCTGGGTCACCTGCTGGGCCTCAAATGGATCATAGATGAATAGGAAGGTGAGCACTGCGTTCTCGCTGCTCTCAAAGGCAGCTGCCGCATAGGTCTCCAGGAAGTGTGCAGCATGGTCCCGTTCGTGAGCAGTGAGCGGCAAGATGACGTTGATGCGGCTGGCCTCTGTCACGTAGGGCATGGGGATGATCTCCACCTCGCTGAGGGGCCGCACCAGGTGCACACGCTTGGTGACAGAGCGGCTGTGGCCCTTCTGTGTGACCACCTCCACTTGCAGATCCAGCGTGTACTCCATGCCACGCGTAGGGTCAAAGCGCCGGTAGCCATTCACCAGCTGCTGCTTGTGGACATGCAGCACCGGCTGGTATTTGCGGTTCAGCTCCTCCATGGCTGTGGCCACCACATCAGCCACATCAGCTAGGTCCGCGCCCTGCAGCTCGCATTTGGGGGAGCCATCCACGCAGGCATAGACCTGATCTTCTGTGAAGTAGTCCCAGCGCAGCACTTCAAAGCGAGTTTTGGGCTGGAATGGAGGAGGGATACCGACAGGCCACGTGGCGCTGTGGTCCCCATCTGCAGACAGGCTGCTGGCGTTCTGGATCTCGAGCTGCAAGGGAAGAAGCAGGAGTCAGAGCTCAGGTGGGTACAGGTACACCTGCCAGGTCCCACCACAAACAGGTGATCCCACCCCAAAGTGATTGCAGGTCTGAAGGCCCCCATACAAGGGCAGAAAGATGACCCTGACTGGAAAGCCCACGAGTGACAGCAGAAGAGCCCAGATCCCAACCAGCCAAGCCAGCTCTCACCTGGAGCTGCTGAATCTCCTCATATGTCCTCTCCAGCTCCACCTGCGCAAAGTATTTATGCAGCCGGTACATCTGGACAGGATCCAGCACAGGGTGGACAGTGAACGCACTCTGGAAATGGAGATCAGTCTCCTGCTCAGGATTTACATTCTTCCCCAGTTCAAAATACTGGTAACGTAGGCCCTGAACAAGTAAGACATGGGTTAGAGCTGACCCAGACCCACAACCCCACCCCACTGCATAGAAGTGCAGGAGGCTTCAAGGAAAACAGCGCATAAGGGCTGGTCCTGTGTCCCTGGCAGTCTATGGGGAGGCACTGCCGGGGGCTCTGTGTCAGCTCTGCTGCAGGACCTACCTCGTGCTCCTCGGTGCAGCTGACTGCTGTGTGGTCAATGATGCAGCGTCCCAGCCACTCGTCAGGCCGGGAGCTGAGGATGTCATTGCGGCAAGACTCCAGGTGCTGCTGCAGGCGCAGGAGGAGGCTGCGGGACAGCAGGTACCCAAAGCCTCCAGAGCAGTAGCGTCCCTCAGTGTCGCCACCAATGAACTCCTCAGGGCAGCCCAAGTAGAGATGGGTGTCGATGCTGAGGTGGGCCACCAGGCGGTTGATGCGGTGCGCCTCAGTGTAGGTGTCATCCTGCACCAGGAAGAACCAGTCAAAGTCATTGACACAGTGCTCCAGCAGGTACCGGATGGTCTGATACATGTTCCAGATGGGCCGCTCATCGCCGTGGGTCACCACTGTCATGCCGTGGGGCACCTTGCGGCCCCGTGTGCCCGTGAAGTACACCAGGCGCTCCAGGCGGTGGGCCAGCGTGCGGTTCACGGCCACTGCCAATGTGCCCAGTGTGCTCTTGGAGGTCAGCACGCCCACAAAAAGCCGCTGCCGCATTCCCAGCTCTGTGCTGATGTAGCGAGTCCTGCAGGAGGGACAGAACCTCTGAGCCCACAGTGCCAGCACTGGGCCACATGCGAGCGCCGCCAGAACCCAACTGCTGGAACCAGGCGGGGGGGGGGGGGGGAGGGGCAAAATCCCCATCCCACAGCTGCCCCCAGCTGCCACTCTCACAATGCTTTCCAGGTTGAACCCTTCCAGCCGGCCCCCAGGCAGGAAGCGACCCCCCCGTGGCTCCCACGCTCACACAGTGGCCCCATTCAGCCCCACGGCTCCCCCTGCCCGCCCACCTCCTGGCAGGGGACAAGGAGGGCCTTTCAGAGCTCGCTCCGTGCCATCGGTGGGGCGAGAGCTGGCGACATCAGGATGCTGGGGGTGGTGGGGAGGGGAGGGGGAAGCAGCAGGGCAGGCAGGGATGGGACAGAACAACAGGGACAGGAGTTCAGGAGGAAGCAAAACAGCATGAATACGCCCTGCAGCAGCCTACGGGGCAGCGAGCAAAGGGCAGAACAGCCCGGGGAAGACAAGAGGGAGGCAGCCGCCCCACCCAGACCCTCCGCTCGCACCCGCCGGGCCTCGACCCGCAACCGCCGCCCCCGTCCCGCACCTGACGGCCTTCTTGGCGGCCCTGCCGGGGCTGGGCGGCCGGTAGGGCACGACGCGAGGCTCCCAGCTGTCGGCTCCCAGCCCGCCGGGCACGGCGTTGGGCCTGCGCGCCGCGTTGCCGTTGTGCAGCCCTCCGGCCGGGGGACCTCCCGGAGAGCCGTCGGAGGGCGGCGGGCGGGCGGCGGGGCGCGGCGGCGGCCCGCAGGGCTCCTCAACCCAGGTGACGCTGAGCAGGCTGAGGGTGAAGCCCAGCGACACGCCGATGGCCACCGGGCCGGCGGGCCGCAGCACCGACAGCACCAGCGACAGCCGCATGGCCGCGCGGCTCCGGGAGCGGACGGGACAGACGGGAGCGGCGGGGGCGGCTCCCGCTACCCGCTCTCGGCGCCGCCGTCCGACGTGTCACCCCCGGGCTCCGCCCCCTACGCCACGCAGGGGAGCCAATGGGAGGCGCCCGTGCCGGTGGCGTCACGGCGCGGCGCGGCAGAGAGGGGGAAAGGGGCGGCGTGGGGGCGGGGCGCGGTTGCTAGGAGACCGCGCGGCCTAGAGCCAGGGCCGGCCCCGCCGCGCTGCGGGGAGGCGCTGCGGGGAGGCCCTGCGGGAGGCGGGCGGGCAGCCAGCGGGTCGGTGTGCTGTGGGACTGTGCTCCCAGCATGCCTGGTCTGGAAAAGCGTTCCCAATTAAGGAGCAATTAAGGCGTTGAGCCTTTTGGAGCCCCGCGAGGCCGAGCTTCGTGCAGGGCCTGGCAAAGCACTCTGCAGCCGTCGGCCCCAGTGCCACGGGGCCCCACGTGAGGAACGGGGAACTCCTTAGAAACGGGGGAAGGGCCGCTCACCCCACCGCCAGCAGAGCCTGTCCCATCCCCTCCGCACACTGAGGCACAGCAAGGGGCCGAGGCTTCAGGGTCCCGCTCAGGCCCTGCCACACAGAATGTGGGACAGTTGTCCAAATGCAGCCCATTCAGAGGCTTTCTTCTCCTGAATAGGCAAGGAAGTGGAATAGGCAGAGGCAGTCACATGGAGAGCAGTTTATAATAGAGGTGCCAGAGAAGGGGAAAGATGCAAAAGAAAGAAACGAGTGGAGATTTTCCATGGAAAATGGCCAGAAAGCAAATGGGATCATAAACAGCCAAAGTTGCTTTTGTTTTCTGTATGCACAGAAGCACGGTAGAAATAGATATATTTGATTTCCTTCCCAGATGCAAATATTTAATGCTGATCACCTTACACGAACCCAGATAATTCTACGCTTGCGATAGAAAGAGACACTTGGCTCTGAAAGTGCTCTCATTGGCCTGGGCTTGAATTCAAACACAGGAAGGGACCGGAAACGGCACCGATCCTTCAGAGCCACGACACGGAGCTCTGAAAGCCGAGATGAGACAAAGCGGTGGGCAGAGCGAGGCCTGCAGCAGCCTCCCCCCCTCGCAGCCCATCGGGGTAGCAGCCAAGCCCAGGGCCCTGAGCATGGTCCTGAGGAGCTCTGAGGCAAAGCAGTCCCCCCGTCGTGGCACCGCTCCCCGGGCAGCCCTGGCAGCTGCAGCTCTGGGCTTTGTCTCAGGGTGGTGTGGGGCTGCTGGGGGAATGGTGCCGCTGCCAAGAGCCTGCTGCCTGCCAGGAGGGGCCGTGCCCGGGGGCTCTGGGAGCCGCAGCCGGGAGATGCGAGCCAGGGGAGTTCTGCCTCTGCAGAGCTGCTGGTCGTTCCATTTATCCAGCCTCCTCCCTGGGTGAGCAGCAGCTGTAGGTTCCCCAGAAGCACGCACCTTTTCTTTTCGCTAATTTCCCCATGTGCATGCTTCAAAGCAAGGCCCAAAACACAAGTCGGTGCACACCACAGAACAGGGCCTGGTGTGTGGCCTGGTGCACATCCTGATGCATGCCCCAGCGCTCTCTGCAGCGTGCGGTCCAACGCCTCGGTGCACAGCCCAGCGCATGCTGCGATGAACAAGCCCAATATACCTCTGAAGTCTGAATGCACGCTCTGGCACGTGTTCACATACGCTTCCCAACGCAAGCCCTATTGCGCAGCCAAGCGCATGCCCCAAAGCTCAGCCCCACTGCACATCCCGGGCATGCCCCAACGCGCAGCACCGGAGACGCCCCGGCCCCGCCCCGTCTGCGAAGCCCCGCCTCCATACCAACAAGGTCCCGCCCCCTTCCGGCGAGGCCCCGCCCCGGCGGCGCGGTGACGTCAGGCGGAGCTGTCCGCTCAGCACCGCGCCGCCACCATGAGCGGGGGCCGGGGCCGGGGCCGAGGCCGGGAGCGTCGAGCGCCGCGGGGCCGCCGCCGCTGCGTGGCCGGGAGCGCAGGTTCGGGGCGGGTGTGGCGCGGGGGGGACCGGGCCGAAGCAGCGCGGAACGCACGGAGCGCCGGCGGCGGGCGGGGCCTGGGAGTACCGCCGGCTGCGGGCGGGCGGCGGGCGGGGCCGCGGGCGCGGCCGGGGCTCGGGCGAGCGAGGCCCCCGCACCCGCTGCGGGCCGCGGGGAGCCCCGCCGCCTCCGTCTCGAACAAAGAGCGAGGCGGAGCGGCCCGGCAGCCTTTGCGGCCGTCGCGTAGCAACGCCGCGCCGAGCCCGCCCCGCCGGGGGCCGGGGAGCGGGACGGGGCGGGAGCGGGGGGGAGGGAGCCGGCGGAGCCGGGCCGGTGGGTGCGGGGCGCGGGCAGCGCCGGGCAGGGTGACCCCTGCTGCCGCTAATAGGATCGGCGCGTGAGCGGCTTTGTGCGGAGCGCGGGGTAATCCCGGGCGGGACGTGGCGGCGGGGCCGCGGGGCCGCCCGACTGCGGGGGTACGGCGGTAGGTTTCGGCTGTAGGAGCGACGCCGGAGTCCCGCGACCGGGCCCGGCGGCGCGGCGGCGGCGAGTGGCTGAGCGCCAATGAGCGGCGCGGCGCTCCCCTAGCAACAGGGCCGCGCCAATGGGCGCCCGCGGCCGCCCGCAGCGCTGCCCGCGCCCCGCAGCCCTTGCCCAGTCCGGCGTGGGCTGGGGGCAGCGCCGCTCCGTGCCTGCCCGCACTGCGTGCAGCATCGTCGCTCGGCGGGTAAAGTCCAATCCCGTTTAGCCTCCGCCCGGGGGCATAGGGGTTTAGGCAGGCACCCGCCCCCCGGGATTAGGGGCTGCGCTCAGCCCTCCCCGCAGCCGGCAGCGGCCGGTTTGCAGCCGGAGGGGCGGGGAGGAGGGGGGGGCGCTGGGACTGTCCCCGGGATGCGTTTGTGCCGGGGATGGGGCATGCTGCGGTGGCATAATTACAGACCGGTAACGCTCTGGGGGTGATTGCTTTGACGCTGGTGTAACGTGGCACTCGTATAACCGGTGACATTATACGGGTCCCAAACAAACTGAATCTGGATGCGTGTCCTAGGAACAAAGAGGTGTGGGAGCAGTCCGCAGGTGGGAGTGAGCAGACAGAGTGCTTAATTGGGCTTAAGCCGGAGCGGATCCGTCTTTGCAAGGGATTATAACCCCTCCGTCTGTGCAGGCACTGCAGGAGCACGGCACCCCCCAGCCCCGTCCTGACCCCTGGGTCAGTGTGAGCAGGATACAGGGTAGGGGCAGCAGCTCCTGTCAGCCTCGTGGGTCATTGTTGGGCCGGGCATACAGACCTGCTTTCCATAAGGACGCTGCAAGCTGGAACGGGAATGAGAAATAGCCAGAAATATGATTAGAGGATTGGCAAAAATGCCTTAGAGTACAAGCGTTAAGAGCTCAATCTGTTTAGCCTATAAAAATAGAAGATTGAGGGGTGACTTAATTACTGAACACGATTACTTTCCAGGCGGAAAATGCCAGGTAGTGGCAGGCTCTCCCATCCAGCAGGGAAAGGCAGTAGGAGGGCCAGCAGCAGGAGATGGACGCTGTCCCCCTGCACCTTTTGTCCCCAGCCCAGCTGTGATGGAGCCATTTTCTCACGGATGGGTGCTGGGATTTGGGGCAATTGTCTGAGCTCGGCACGGAGCCTGGCTGGTGGCTGGGCCAGGAGCATCCTAGAGATGGGATGTGGGGCTGCAGCCTCCTTTGCAGTGGGATGGAGAGTAGAGCAGCCCCAGCCAGGTGGGCACCCCCTGCATCCCCTCTCTCCCACCCTCTGCAGCTGGAGCCGGTGCCAGGGCGCAGCTTTGCCCACAAGCGATGGGACAGGAGCGGAGCTTTTGACGCCTCTCCCAGGACTCCCCAGAGCCATGACTGCAACTGTGCAGACGCTGCGCTTCAAGCTGCTGCCGCACGACACGGGCCAGGAGTGGGCACACAGCTGCCAGCAGGAGATCGAGCGCCGCTACCAGGTGGTGCCCTCGGTGGTGTGCGCCATGTGCTGCCTCTTCGGGATCATCTACTGCTTCTTTGGTGAGCCAGGCCGGGGCATAGCAGCTGGAGAGTGAGCAGGGAGGGGGCAGTGAGGGCTCCCGATGGCCGTGCCCCCTGCTGACGGTGGTGGTCTCTCTGCAGGTTACCGCTGCTTCAAGGCCGTCATGTTCCTGACGGGACTGATGTTCGGCTCCATCATCATCTTCATGCTGTGCTACAAGGAGCGGGTGCTGGACACGCAGCTGAGCGTGGAGGCGTCCGTGGGCATTGGGCTGGGCATCGGGGTGCTGTGCGGGCTGGTCACCATGCTGGTGCGCAGCGTCGGCCTCTTCATGGTGGGGCTGCTGCTGGGGCTGTTGCTGGCGGTGGCCACGCTGGTGGTGATGGAGCAGTTCTATCACCCGCCCACGGTGTGGATCCCCATCGCGCTGCTGCTGGGCGTGGGGATGCTCTTCGCCGTGCTCACCCTGCAGTGGCAGCGTTTCTTCACCACCCTCTCCACCGCCGTCTTCGGCAGCGCCATTATGACCGTCACCGTCGATTACTTCATCGAGCTCTTCCTGCTGGTGCAGTACATCTACGAGCGCATCAAGGTGGCCCCCGCTCGCCCTGTGTGCTGGTACAGCTGGGTTATCCTGGGCATCTGGCCGCTGCTCACTGTGCTGGGTGTCCTGGTCCAGTGGAAGGTCACGGCCGAGGGCTACTCTCACACTGAAGGTGAGCAGAGGTTGGGGGAAAAAGAGAGGGGGTGAGGTTGGAGACAATATTGGGGTGTCACCAGTGGGCAGTTGGGGTGCGACAACATTTTGAGGTGCTTACTACCCTCCTTCCCCACAGTGATCATCAGCCGGCAGCAGCGCCGTGTGCAGCTGATGCGCATCAAGCAGCGGGAGGACCGCAAAGAGAAGAAGAAGAAGCGGAGGCCCCACCACCCACCGCCCCACCAGCACAAGGCCCACCCACCTGAGCCTGCCTACCGCCGCAAGCCCAACCCCGTGCGCCGCTTCGATGGGGACGTGCTCTCCCCAGTGAGTCCCGTGCCCAGGGTAGAGATCTCCCCAGGCCTTGGCCGGCTCTTCCTTCTGCAGGGGTGGGATGGGATGGGTCGGGACAGGATGGGATGGGACAGGATGGGATGGGATGGGATGGGATGGGATGGGATGGGGCAGAGCGGACCAGGAGCAGAGCTGCTCACCCTCTGCCCCTTTCTCATGCAGAGCTACATCCAGAGTTTCCGAGAGCGGCAGACGGGGCCATCCCTCAACAGCCTCATCGCCAGCTCCCATGCTGTGGTGGACCTGGACTATGACTGCAGCTCCACTGTGCCCCTCACCACAGGCTCCGGTCCCGCCATGCGGGTATAAGCCAACCCAGTGACCTCGAGTGACACCAGCACCCCAGCCTGCTCCCACAGACCTCTTTGGACACATTGGGCTGTTCCTTCAGCCTCGGGGCTGTGGAGGCTATGGATGGAGAACCTTCCTGGGGCAGCACGGGACTCATCTCAGTGAGCCCAGGATGCCTATGAGACCCAGCCATGCTGGGGACACACCCAGGCAGAAACTCAGCCCACGGACTGGGGCTACGAGCACCCATGGACTCACAGAGTGTGGTGTGAGCGGCTCTGCTGCACATTTCTTCCTCCTGTACCCTGATACCCCCCTCTCCATGTTCAAGCCCTCCCAGAGCAGCTCCCCGTGCCTGCTCCCTTCCCGTCGCACCCCACAGCAACTCCCCAAGTGCCTGTCCCCATGTCCCTTCTTCAGAGAGCAGCTCCCCAAACCCCTGCTCCCAGAGTGATTACCCTGAGCATGTGTGCCCCATCCCACCCCAGGCAGCACTCCCAAAACCCTGCCTTTAGGGGTTCCTGCCCTGCACAACCTCGTTGCCCCCAGAGCAGCTTGCCTGCTCCCTTCCGCTGTTTTCCTGGGCTGAAGTGGGGCAGACTCGAGCAGAGGCTGCCAGGGCATGGGGCTACTGCTGCAGGGTAGTGGCACCAGGGCTCTGCCCCACCTGGGCACTGTGCACACTCCCCTGAATGTTTAGATGGGAGCCAGGACGCAGCCTTCGGGAGGAGGCTGGGCTGCCCCAGGGACCCCCCGGCATCAGAGGCCATCGCTGTTTTGCTGGCGACTGGATTTTATAGCAGCTGGGGGGCCCTGACGGCAGCACCTCTGCGGGGCAGGGCAGGAGCCCCTGCTCAGAGCACCGCTGCGGACAGAGGCTCCCGCCTTGTATATACTTCTCTTGCTGTGATTTGTATTAATTTATTACGGAGTGAGCCAGGACCTCCCCGCAGGCGGGATGTGGGGGGACCAGAGTGGGGTGCCCCCGGGTGCTGTCCCATCCCCGGCTGCCACCCCAGGAACTGCATGTTTCTGCCACGCCGTCTCTGCAGCGCCGCGCCGCCGCTGTCCCCCTTTTCAGCCTCTTTTGTAAATGTGCCAAACGCTGCTGAGGCCACGGCCACACAGTAAAGAGCCTTTCGGAACTGCCGTGCCGAGGTGGGGGCTGCGCCGGGGGGGTGGGGGACCTGAGGTCCGTGCTCTCCGTGTGCACCTCAGCTCCTAACTCCCTGCAGGGACAAAGTGTGTTGGGGAGCAGGGGGGGCACAGGCCCCACCCAGGGATCAGATCCCGAAAGCAGGAGTGGGTGGGGCAGATGCACATGGGTGCCGGTGCCAGTGCCACTGCATCCTTCTGCGTGCTCACCTTCCACCAGGAGCCGCGCGGTGGAGCGGTCATCGAAGGCATCGCAGGTGTACGAGTCCTCATCCTCGGGCCCCACGCGGTGGATGATGAGTGTGCGGTAACAGTCCAGGTTGCAGATCTCATATTTGTCACCGGCAAAGATCTCGGTGTCCCCGCGCAGCCAGCGCACGCGGCCCCGTGCGTGTGACACTGTGCACTCCAGTGTCGCCTTGTGCCGCGCCAGCACCGTCTTGTCCCGCAGAGGCTTCACGATGCGGATGGGCAGCACTAGGGCATGGGGGGGGGGACATCAGCATCTGCCCCCCACGGCCCCAGGGTGCCACCCTGTGCGCCTGCTACCTTCCACCTGCAGGGCGGCCTCTGAGCTGGCCATCCTGGCCGCAAAACGGATGGTACCCGCATCCTCAGGGCGCACGGCGCAGAGCAGCAGGAAGTGCCGTGTGCCTGCAGAGGGGGGTGGAGATGGTTGGGCACGTTGAATTCCCACATCCCCAGCCCCAAAATGGAGTGCGGGGCACGCTGCCCAGTGTGGGAGGCACAGCACCTTCTTGCCGTATCTTCACCGTGCTGGACACCTTGATCTTCTCCCCATCACGGAACCACTCGCCCACCACATCACCGTGGGACACCTCACACGTGAACACGGCATTGTCACCTTCCTGCACACGGGCATCTTGCAGCTCCTGCACGATGTGGACCTGGTGCTCTGAAGAACAGGGGCATGGTGCTGGGGCCAGCTGGGTGCCAGCCCCCTCTGTGGCACGAGGGTGGGCAGCCGGCAACCATACCATGGACATGCAGCATGGCGGAGGCCTGGCAGTCACCCGCCTCGCAGGTGTAGGTGCCGGCATCGGGCAGCGCACAGCTGCTGAGCTGCAGGAGGCGGCGCCGACCCGCAGAGTACATGCGGCAGCGGGGGCCTGGCCGCAGCTCCATCCCGTCCTGTGTGGGCAGTGTGGTCAAGGTCAGCTGGGTTGGTGCCCTCCACCCTGCGCACAGCCTGGCAGAAAAGATGGTACCCAGGGGATGAGGACATCAGCCTGGATGGGGAGGGCATGAGCTCTCACCTTGAGCCACTTCACCTCAGCGCTGGGACGGGACAGCTCGCATTCGAAGGTTGCAGCCCCTGCCTCTGGGACCTCCAGGTCCTGCAGGAGCTTCACCATACTGATGGGAGGCTCTGAGGGAAGGCAGTGTAGTGGGAAGGGTCAGTGAGGGAAAGGCATTGGCACCGGGGCACAGGGACAAGAGCAGTGCCTGGAGTATCTCAGCGCTGGGTAGCGGTGACCGTTCCCTGGGCACTGCTATAGGCGAGCTCCCCACTGCTAAGCACCCATCTCCTCAATGGGAACGTTGTGTGTCCTGCTCAGCCTTGGCATCACACCCCCAGTACCGTGCCCCATTACCCCAGTAGCATACCCCGCACGAGCAGGCGGGCGCTGCAGCGCAGAGTGTCAGCAGTGAAGGTGATGGTGCCCGAGTCCTCCAGTGCCAGCCCCTCCAGCGTCAGGCTGTGCGTACAGCCTGTGGCGCTGACCTGGCACGTGGCACTGGGCTTCACCCGCACACCACCACGTGTCCAGACCCCAGGCACACCAGCGTGGGACAGCTCCAGCAGGAAGGTGGCTGTCTGCTTCTCGAAGGTCTCCACGTCAGCCAGCGGCCTCCGGATTGACACTTTCTGGGCTGTGAGGGATGGGGACAGTGCTGATGAGCGGTGCCCTGGCACAGAGCCCCTTATCCCCAGTCCTTGCTGGAGCAATCCCCAAATACAGTCCTTGTTCCTGGGAGCCCCATAGCATCCTTTCAGCAGGATGACCTTGCGGGGTACTCACGCTCCACGCTGAGCTTGCCCTGTGTGCGGTCATGCAGGCTCTCGCAGCGGTAGGTGCCACGGTCAGAGGGGCTGACACTGCGGATGGTGAGGGTGCGCCGGCACCCTGACTCACACATCAGGTACTTGTTGCTGGGCTGGAGGAGCACGCCTTGCTTCAGCCACTGCACCTCAGCTGCCTCGTGGCTGACCTCCACCTCCAGGCACACATCCTGCTGCTCCTCTGCCACCACGTCCCGCAGCTTCCGCACAAACAGCACCTGTGCCTCTGCGGGGACGAGGGGATCAGTGCACAGCCCTTGAGATGCCCCATTGCCCCATCCCCATCCTGCTCACCCTGCACACTGAGCCGGGCTGTGCTAAGCAGCCCCTCAGCATTGGCTGTCACAGTAGCTGCGTCACCTGGCTGGCAACCCCGCACGGTGAGGCTATGGCACAGCCCACTCCTGGCCACCTGCAGCCGCTCGCTGGGCACCACTGACCGCCCATCCAGCTGCCACGTCACCGCCACGTCCTCGGGGGACACCATGCACTTGAAGGTGGCGTCGTCACCTTCCAGCACCGTCAGGCTCTGCAGCTCCTCTATGATCTCTACCACTCTGCGCACTGAGCATGGCCATCAGGGCCATGGCACGGGGTCGCCATTGGGGTTTTGGGGTACCCGGCCCATGGGGCAATGCTTACCCTGCACCATCAGCGTGGCCAGTGTGCGGTCATCGTTGGACTCACAGCAGTACTCCCCAGCATCCTCAGGCCCCACACAGCTCAGCACCAGCGAGCGCTCCCGGCCTTGCACCCGGACCTCATGGCGTGCATCAGGCTCCAGCACCTGCCCGTCCTTCAGCCACACCACGTCACCACGGGCCTTGCACAACTCACACCACAGCACCACCGTCTCACCCTGCCGTGCCCACACATCCGAGAGCCCACGCAGGAACTTCACCTGCAGCTCTGCACAGACAGCCATCAGCGTGCACATACCCCCGGCACCGTGCTGTTCATCCCCCTGCCACCAGCACTCACCCCGCACGCTGATGTCGAACTGCATCTGGTCATCAGGGGACAGGCAGGTGTAGACTCCAGCATCCTCCTTGGCCACATTGCTGAGGACCAGGCTGTGCACACGGCCATCACACCGCAGCTGGCAGCGCTCGCTGGGCACTGTGAGTTGCCGAGGGCACAGCCAGGTGATGTCAGCTCGCTCCTTGGACACGACGGCTGAGAGCACAGCACTGCCACCCTCCAGCACCAGCAGCTTTTCCTGCACCTCCTGCTTGTTCACAAACAGCACCGGTGCCTCTGCACCAGGAGCAGAGCTCAGCCCAGGGTTGGGAATACGGGTCCTGCCCTGCAGGGGACACCTCCATAGGCTCACCTTTCACATGCAGTGTGAAGTACACCTCGTCATCCCCAGCATCACAGAGGAAGGTGCCGGCATCCCCCAGTTCCACTTGCTTGATGGTGAGGCTGCGTGCTGGGCCTTCACTGCACACCAGCAGCCGCCCGCCTGAGAGCAGCATCTGCCCATCCTTCTGCCACTGTGCTGCTGCTGTCTCCAGGGACAGCTGGGCCACCAGCGTCACACTGTCCCCCTCCTGCACCTCCAGCGGGCTCTGCGCCTCCTCCTTGTTCACAATGCGCACAGCCTGGGCTGAGGGACATGGGCAGGGGTGTCACTGCTGATGGCAGGGATGGCTGCAGTGCCCACTGGTGTGACTTAGGGGCTTGAGTTGCCGTGGGGCTAATGGCGATCCTGGTGGCACGAGCTGGGGGTCTCTATGGGACAGGCTGACAGGCTGGTGGCTAAGATCCCTCTGGGGAAGGGATCCCAGCAGGGATGCTGGCAGAGCCCACTCCTGCATCCTTCCCAGCTGCTGAGTTAAGGCCATTGATTTTTGCCCCTCACCAGCCCCAGGCCTTGCTGGAAGCTGGGATACCCGCACAGCCTGCTGTACAGCTGATAAAGGCCGTGCTGAGCTCAGCTCTTGGCAATCGAAGCAGGAGGAGAGGCGCCTGGGAGCCTGCCAAGGATAAATTTAACCAGCCCCTGCCTGGGGGAGGTGGGAGGCGTGGGTCCGTTGGCCCTGACCTGCCCCTTCCAGGCTGACAGCTCTTTGGTGACAGGGCTCTCACCCTCACCTGGTGCTGCCACCCTGCTCCTGCCACCCCTGCTCACCTGTCACCTCCACGCTCATCACCATGCGGTCGCTGACAGCATCGCAGACGTAGCACCCCGAGTCCCCAGGCTGTGCCCCACGCACAGTGAGCTCCCGCAGTGCCCCGTGCGCCACAATGCACACCCGCTCCCCTGGCTGCAGCTCCCGGCCATCCCGCAGCCAGCACACGGCGGCATCGGGCCGGGACAGCTCACAGGCCAGTACCAGGTCCTGCCCAGCCACCAGGCTGCGATGCTCTGTCGTGCCCGTGTTCCCCACGATGCTCACTGGTGGCTCTGGGGCTGGAGAGGCACACCATGACAGTGGGTGCTTGCCCTGCCCATTCAGCCCATCTCCACTTTATGTGCTCCCTGTTACCTTCCACGGTGACACAGAAGATGACACTGTCATCGTGGGTGTCACAGAGATACTCCCCCGCATCCCTGCCTGTGGCACCCAGGATGACAAGTGCCCGGCGCTGCCCATCCTCCTCCAGCCGCACATGCCCCGTGTCCTGCAGCTTCTCCCCATCCTTGTACCACTTCACCGCCCCATGGGCTTGTGACAGCTGCACCTCAAGCACCAGATCCTCCATGGCCCGGCAGCGCCGCGTGGTTGGCAGTGCATCTTTCTCCAGGATCCTGACGGGAGGGTCTGTGGCACCGCTCGCCAAAAGAGCCACCGTTAGCAATGGCCGGGAGCCCCCATGTGAGGGCAGACCCAGGGTGGAGATCCTAAGGGGAGGGGGCTGCTGCCACCCTGCCCTATCCATGCACCCAGCGCCCCAGGTTCTCGCTCACCTGACACCTGGACGGTGAACATCACCGCATCATCGGCCACATCACAGAAGTATTTTCCAGCATGCTCAGCTCGGGCAGCAGGGATGAGCAGGCGACGGTGGGCGCCCTCCTCCTCCAGCACCCAGCTGCCCCCCGCCTCCAGCCGGACTCCCTCCCTGGACCAGCACACGGGCGCATCGGGACGGGACAGCTCACAGGACAGCGTCACTGTCTCCCCTGGAGACACCTTCACAACAGGTGGAGGTCTCTGTGGCTGCAGGATTTTCACGGGGGGCTCTACAAGGACAGCATGGCACTGGTGCAACACAGCAGAGGAGATGAGTGGGGGGGGGGCACCCAGGATGGTACCGGGGCTTCCTCGCTAACCTGTCACCTTGACATCGAATGAGACAGCTTCATCCTTGCTCTCACAGATGTACTCCCCTGTGTCCTCTGCACTGCTCCTGGGGATGAGCAGGCAGCGCCAGGCACCATCTGCCAGCAGCTGCAGGTTGTTGGTCTCATCCACCTCCAGCCCATCCTTGAACCAGCGCACAGCAGCTTTGGGCATGGACAGCTTGCAGCGCAGCTCTACGCACCCTGGTGCCAGCACTGGCAACTCCAGTGAGCGCTGCGCAGGGTGCAGGATCCTCACTCGTGGCTCTGCCAGTGCACAAAGGAAAGAGGTAAGGATGTATGTATCCCTGCTTACCCCCACTGCAACTCTAACTGCAGGGCTGTGCAGGTGCCAGGGCACTGCCTCTTGCCCCAGCACAATGATAGAACAAATAGAGGGCAGGAGCGGAGGGAAAATGTCCCATGCCAGCAGTGGTACCCGTGTGCTCACTCTGCTCAAGTGTTACAGCCAAGAACCCCTTCAAGGAGCCCAGAGCAGCAGCAGCACGCTTCCCCACATGCTGTCCCAGCTGTGTCACCCACCTGCCACCATGACGTTATAGGAGACAGCAGTGTCTCCGGTGTCACAAATGAACTCCCCTGTGTCCTGTGGGCGGGCGCAGGGCAGCACCAGGCAGCACCGTGGCCCCTCACGCTCCAGCACCAGGCTCTCGCCCTCCTCCACCTCCTCCCCATCCTTGTACCAGCGCACCGGGGCCTCAGCACGGGACAGCTGGCACCACAGCTCCACACGCTGCCCAGCCACATAGGTGTGCGGGGTCTCCTCGTTGGAGCTGACAATCCTCACTGGTGCCTCTGCACAAGACAAAGGACTCAGTGCAGTGACATGGGGTGAAGGAGCCCCATGCAAGGATGGGCAACCCCAGCAGCTCACCTCTCACAGTCACCACAAAGCTCACGGTGTCATCCCCAGCATCGCATGTGTACGTCCCCGAGTCCGATGGTACAGCTGTGGGGATGTGCAGCCTCCGCCAGCACCCCTCTGCCTGGATGCCCAGGGTCTCACTGGGCACCACAGCCTCGCCATCCTTCAGCCAGCGCACGGGGGCACCTGCCGGGCTCACCTCACATTCCAGCAGCAGTGGAAGCCCTGCCAGCAGCTCCCAGTGCTGCTGAGCTTCAGGCACTTGGGCAATACGAGCCTGCGGGGCTGCGAGAACCAAGAGGTCCAGCGCACTGCCAGACCCACACACAGAGAGGCAGCAGGGGCATGGGTCTGTCCCAGGAAGGATGGAGCAGACCACCCAGCTGAGAAGCTGCATCCTGTGATGAGGCAGCTGGGCAAGCAGTCGGGGCAAAGGGGAGTAGGGGAAGAAATGGGCACCCACCTGCCACCGTGATGGTGTAGAAGGCTGAGTCACCACCCACATCGCAGACAAACTCCCCTGTGTCCTGTGGGCGGGCGCAGGGCAGCACCAGGCAGCACCGTGGCCCCTCACGCTCCAGCACCAGGCTCTCGCCCTCCTCCACCTCCTCCCCATCCTTGTACCAGCGCACTGGGGCCTCAGCACGGGACAGCTGGCACCACAGCTCCACACGCTGCCCAGCCACATAGGTGTGTGGGGCCACCTCATTGGAGCCCGTGATCCTTACCGGTGGCTCTGCACAGGGATGTAGGGCTCAGCATGTCGCATGGAGGAGTACTGACCATGGGGCATGCAAAGCCCTGCATTGCACAATGGCTTCTCTTGCTCCTTGTTTTTGGGCTGCAAGCCACCACCTATCCCACATCCTGCACGGCACAGGTGCTGGGGCTGCTCTGCTGGTTCACGCTGTGCTGCATGGCAAGGGACACCATAGTGTCCCCATCTCCGCTGCCAGCACTGTGCTGTGGGTGCTTTGCCTGATGTAGTGACCTGCCTCTTTCCCTGCCCTGTGCCGGATATCCACACTGTGACCATGCTGAGGTGTTTTGGTTGCCTCCAATCCTCAGTGCCAGCACACAGCATTGCATAGTGGCACACAGCCAGCCTGCAGGGCCTGACCTGCCTCACACTGAGCCCACATCCGTCCCACTCCCTGATCAAACACTGTGTCCACAGGGGCTGCTAGAAGCAATCACATCGCTCCAGACGCTGAACCTGAAACTCACCACCTCCCATTGGGGTCTGCCATTTCCCCATGCCCTGGGAGCCCCTCAGAGCAGCAAGTGGCTTTAACCCATTGGGAAGTGGGCAGCGAGCTTGCAGTATGGTCAGCCAGAGTGAGATGGGCTGGGCGCTCCGGCATCTCTGTCCCTGCCCTTAACTTCTGTTCTGGGCACCATCAACTGTCAGGGAGAGGCTATATGCCTGCAGACTTGTTGCCTTTCACCAAGCTCAGCCTGCATGGCCTTCTTGTTTGTGGGGCTGTGGATTAGGGGCAGGCAGCAGGAAGTCTTTCACTCCTTTTCAGGTCTCATTATCTTTTCCCACCTGAGCCACCAACAGCCAGGGCAGCCGCCACATGGTGCCGCTGCCAACAGCCGGTCACCAGTAGCCAGGTAACTGCTAATTTTTAAAGCAGCAATTACCTCTGTCTGTCAGAGTGGCGTCCAGCTGTGAGTTGCCCCATGCCAGGTGCCCCTACCTCTATTTTTAGGCACTGGGGTCGTGTTTACTGGGCAGCAAACACCACTTTTGCAGGGATTCACAGTGCCTGGTGTCATGCACCACTCTCGGCCCTTGGGACTCACCTGCCACTGTGATGGTGTAGAAGACTGAGTCACCACCCACGTCGCAGACAAACTCCCCTGTGTCCTGTGGGCGGGCGCAGGGCAGCACCAGGCAGCACCGTGGCCCCTCACGCTCCAGCACCAGGCTCTCGCCCTCCTCCACCTCCTCCCCATCCTTGTACCAGCGCACCGGGGCCTCAGCACGGGACAGCTGGCACCACAGCTCCACACGCTGCCCAGCCACATAGGTGTGCGGGGTCTCCTCGTTGGAGCTGACAATCCTCACTGGTGCCTCTGCACAAGACAAAGGACTCAGTGCGGTGACATGGGGTGAGGGAGCCCCATGCAAGGATGGGCAATCCCAGCAGCTCACCTCTCACAGTCACCACAAAGCTCACGGTGTCATCCCCAGCATCGCATGTGTACGTCCCCGAGTCCGATGGTACAGCTGTGGGGATGTGCAGCCTCCGCCAGCACCCCTCTGCCTGGATGCCCAGGGTCTCACTGGGCACCACAGCCTCGCCATCCTTCAGCCAGCGCACGGGGGCACCTGCCGGGCTCACCTCACACTCCAGCAGCAGTGGAAGCCCTGCCAGCAGCTCCCGGAGCCTCCGTGCCTCAGGCACTGGGGCGATGCGGGCCTGAGGGGCTGGGAAGCCATACGGAGGGGTAAGAAACATGGGAGGTGCTTCCCACCTGCTGCTCTTTGACTCATGGGATGCTTGGTGAGCTCACCTTGCACATGCAGTGTGGCTGAATCCCGCACACTGCTGGCCACAAAGGTGACATGTGCACCACTATCTCTCAGCCTTGCTGAGTGGATGAGCAGCGAGTGTTCCATCCCACAGTGCTGCACGCTGAAGCGCCCTCTCCCCTCACCTTGCAGCCTTGTGCCATTCAGGAACCACTCGCCCTGCACCGAGGCTGACAGCTCCACAGAGAAGCGCGCATCCTCGCCATCCCGCACCCGTGCATCCTGCAGACCCCTCTCCAGACACACAGCTGGCACTGCAGCACAGCATGAGCTCAGCCCCATGGTGCGTGAGAACCTGGTACCACACGGCTCCCACGCTCCCACCCACGTGGAGACCCTGTGTCCCCTCACCGAGGTGCACGCAGCCAGGGAATTCCACGGGGTCACTGCGGCCGTGCTTGTTGACAGCGCAGACTCGAAAGCAGTAGTCAGCCTCACGGGGCACGCTGTCGCCCAGCACCTGCACACGGCCAGGCAGCTCAGTGCTCAGGCACTGCACCCAGCTGCCGCCTGCTGCCTCGCGCCGCTCCAGAATGTAGGTGCTGGGCGGGCGGTGGTGCACGTCGGGTGCAGGGCACCACGTCAGCAGGGCCACGTTGCTCTGCTCCGTGCTCAGCTGGGCTGCCATCGGTGCGCTGGGGGGGTCACGCTTCACACCTGGAACACACGGCGCAGTGGGGATTGGAAGGTGCCATCCCACCCCTCCGCCATTTCAGACCCTGGTGAATGCGGAGAATGGAGGGTGCGGGGAGGCCCCGTGCAACCCAGCCCAGGGCTTACACTTGACGCGAAGCTGGGAGGATGTCAGTGACTTCCCGACAGAGAAGCAGATGATGCCCGCGTCCTCACGGGTGACGTGCACCAGCACCAAGAGGTGCGTCCTGCCGAAGCTCTTCAGCACAGTGCGTGGTGACTCGTGCAGCTGCAGCCCGTTGCGGCTCCAGCAGATCCCCTCCATGGCCTCCCGCGTCTCCACACAGAAAGCCGCATTCTCGCCCTCCATCACATCCAACTTTCGCGGCAGCCTCTTCACGATCAGCCCTAGGAGAGGAGACGTGAAGGCAGGGGGATGCTGGGGCTGCATTATGGGATGGCAGAGCTGGGCCCACCCCCACCTCGTACGGAGACCTCAGCGACGCTGCGGCCCCGGTCCTTCATCTGGCAGAGGTAGATGCCGTCGTCATCGGTGCGGGCGTCACGGATGGTCAGGCGCCGCACCACGCCGCATTCCTCCATCACATACTTGTGGCTGGGCTGCAGCTCCCGGTCCTCCAGGAACCAGGAGGTGGGGATGCTCCCCAGTGGCACCTGGCACTCCAGGACTGCATCCTCCCGCTCCGCCACCTCCACATCCTCCAGCGGCACCTGGAACTGTAGCCGGTGCTCTGCCACCAGGAGAGATGGGAGCTGATGGTGCTCAATATCCTCCTTGCTCGGCACCCTCCCAGCCCCCTGAACACCACCCCTGGGAGCACCCATGCTTGCAGTGCCTCCGCATTCCTCCCACATTGGCAGCACGGCCATGGGGAAGGAAGATGGCAGCCCCCTGTTCCCAGCAGCTATTTTGGGATGCGGCAGCTGGGCGGGAGGCATTTGGTATGGGGCCTCAGGGAGCACAGCCTCCGTTCAGGGGATCCAGCTCAGCCCCGGGGCATGCACCTACCCTTCACCTGCAGCTGCACAGCACTCAGCGTCTGCCCAGCTGTGTTGGAGGCGCTGCAAACATACAGCCCCTGGTCCCGGGGCCGGCAGTACAGCACCTTCAGGATGAAGTAGCCCTCACGGTCCTCATAGACCAGGTGCCGGCGGTCGGGGGCCACGGCCTTGCCATCCTTTTGCCAAATGATCTCCGGCTTGGGCTTGCCAGTGACGTAGCAGCGGAACTTGGCGTGCTTCCCTGCGCTGACAGCAAACGCCTTGGCTCTTGGTGTGCCACTGGGTGCCGGTGCCCATGTGTCAGTGCCTGTGTGATACAGTCGCCGCGGCTGGGTGCTGTCAGAAGGGGAGCACCGGGGCTCCACCAGGAGCACAGCTGCGGCCAGGGCCTCCTTGGAGCCACTGCGTGCCCGGCACACATAGACCCCCGCATCTGGGGGCCGGACCCCAAACAGCTTGAGGTAATGCCAGTCCTCAGGCTGCCGGCCCACTGCAAAGTGGCTGCTCTCGAAGAGGTCGCACAGCTTGCAGCCGTCCTTCTCCCACTCCAGCAGCAGGCAGGGCTGCCCCAACACTCGGCACGAGAAGGTCACGTCCTCCCCACGGCACACCCGCGCCGATGAGGGCCCCACCAGGAAGGTGGGTGCTCGGCAGCCAGTACGGCTTTCCTCCTCCTCCTCCTTCTGCCAATGCTCCCCAGCCTCCACTCGCAGTGTGGCAGCAGCGTAGGTCTCGCCAACACAGTTCTTGGCTTTGCAAACATAGAGGCCGCCATCCTGCGGGGTGACGCAGGACACCCGTAGGCTGTACACGTCCCCCTCAGCCTCCATGCAGAAGCGGTCTGAGGGCTGGATCGGGGCCGTGTCCTTCTCCCAGAGGATGCTGGGCCGGGGGTCACCTGCAATCTGGCACCTCAGCATGGCGTCGGTGCCGCTTTGTGCCGTGAAGGCGCGTGGGTAGGCCAGGAACCGAGGGGCTGTCCCATGGCTCTCCATCACCCTGGGATCAGGGCAGAAGGACGGCCAGGAGCTTCAGCCTGAGGACAGAGAGTGGGGTCAGGCTGTGGAGCAGGGCATCTCACCCAGAGCAATGCCACATTAAGCCCGGGCTGGGAGGTGAGACCTTCCTGTAGGGCACGGGGCTCGCTGGGTCCCTGCAGTGCTGGGGATGGGGCTGTCTGAGGAAGAACGGGCCCCAGCACAGCCCTTCCCCACCCGCTGGGGCATTCCTGCAGTATCGGGTGGTGGCAGAGCCGCATTCCTGCCGCATCTGGGCTGGCTCAGTGCACAGGCGCTGATAAGGGGCTGTCAAGGGGCTGGAGGCATCCGGACGCATCCGAGTGCTTCCTGCCCAGCTCAGCAGGGTTGCATGGGGAGAGGGGCCCTGTCCAAGTGTGGTCCCAACCCCAGCCCTTGAGTGTTCAAGGCTAGGACTGGACATCACCGCAGGGTGCAGAGGGACAAACGGGGAACAAGTCCTGCTTTCAGAGGGTACCACCTCCATGCCCAGTGCTGTAGGTACCCATGCCCAGTACCACGGGCAGCAGAAGTGCTCCGTGTTTGGAGCACTTTCCTGGGCAAGCATAAACCTCAGCCCCTGCCCATGTTGCAGCCTGGGCGGGACAGAGGCATCTATGCCTCCCTCAAGGAGAGCAGGGACAAAGAGAAACCCAAACATTCCCTGGCTAGGCTGAAGGGGAATGTGGGACAGAGCTCATCCCCGGGGGCCAGGGCCAGGTTCTCCCCAAAGCCCGCAATCCAGGCTCCAGCACACACAGCCCATGGCTCAGCCCTTCCTTGCCCCCCCACCCCCTCCTCCGATCACTCTGCACAGCACCATCTCCTGCCTCAGGCACCCACCTCACACCAACGCCTCTGTCCTGCAGCTCCCAGGGCCGGCACACCGCTCTGCTGCTCACCCAGCTCTGCTCCCCAGTGTCAGCATGCAGGGACCGACCGTTAGGAATGCCTGCAGCTGCCATCCCCAAAAATACCCTCCGATGACACGCCAGGGTGATAAGGCTGAGCCTGCTCCATGCAGCGCCTCGGCAGGGCAAGGCTGCCCTATGTATAGCACCGTCAGGCAGGCAGCACAGCGGCAACGGGGTGCAGCAGACCTGTTCCTGATGGGTGTGGGTTCAGTCCATAGCACTGCACTGTGCATGGCACACGGCATAGGGATGGGATGTGCTGCAGCCAGCCAGCCCAAGTGGCACTATGGGACCCTTCTGTAACTGCCACAGTTACAGAGTCCCAACATCTGTCCAGTGCTGTCCCCAGTCATGGCCTGTCCCCAAGCAGAGGGTCCCTCTTCCCACTCGTCCTCGTGTTCCCAGCACCCCAGTTGCTGTGGCATTGCCACTGCCTTGTATCCTTGGGGCGTCCCATCCATACCCAGTATGAGGGCACCCAGCCTGCCACTTCCATGTGCTTCACATGCTGTTGCTCTGCTTAAAGTGCACCCTCAGCCTCCTGCTGGCCCCCCAGACTCCAGCATGGAGGCACCCAGCTGCAGGCCCCCATGCCCCACGCACTCAGCACTCCAGCAGCATGCACCCCACCCACCCCCCTGCCCAGGCGCCATCCCCCCCCAGACCACACTGTCCTTGCAGTCCTCACATTCCAGACGTCTCAGTGCTTTCACTGCCCAGAGATAATATTCACGGCGAACAGACATTTGCGTCAGTGTCAGATACGTCTCAATGCCACCCTGCCCCAGGGTGAGCACAGCGGGCAGACAAGCCAGGCTGGTAAGTAGGAGCACACGGCAGAGCCCCTCAAGCTGCCCCACGGCCATGCTGCTCCTCCTGCACCTGCTGCCTGCCGTGCTGCCTGCCAGTGCCCTGGGCAGCTGCACCGGGGCCGGTGCTGACCGGCAGCTTGTCCTGGCCAAGGTGCGGGCACGGGTGCTGGAGCATCTGAGCCCCCCGGCCATGCAGGAGCCTCAAAAGGATGTGAGAAGGGTGCACCGCAGAGATGTCCTAGAAGAGGTAGAGGTGCCACCCGAGGAGCAGGAGGACACATCCCAGGTGATTCTCTTCCCTTCCACAGGTGAGAACCCTGGTGGGACGGAGAGGGTGCAGGGGGTGAGGTGGGTGCTACTTTGGGACAATGGGGATGTGGCAGTGCCAGTGAGAGAGGGGCAGGTGGCAGGGAGGTGACATGGGAGAGTGCCGAGGTGGAACAGGGGGACACAGGGAGACGGGGAGGGCTGAGGAGAGGGCAGGGCAGGACGCTGGAGTGAGATGGTAGAGAATGGGTACACCTAGAGGGTGCTAGGAATGGGATGCTAAGTGATGGAGCACAATGCTGAAGGATGGAGTGGGATGCCCAGGGATGGGGCCGCAGTAGGATGCTTAGGGTTGCAACAGGATATTCAGGATTGCAGTGGAATGCAGGAGGACAGAGCAAGGCACAGTAGAATGGGTACACCGTTACCAGACCATCCCAGGGCATGGAGGGGCTTGGTGACCACACAAGGCAGCTCAGCCAATCCTGGCCATATGAAGTAGGTGGCTGAATCCCCACACCCCAAGGCCATGGGGTGCCAGGTGCCACAGCCGTGTCTGGCTGGCAGCACAAGCCAGGCAGAGCCTTGCACAGGGCTGGATCTGCTGCAGGGCTCAGCTGCAGGACACAAAGCAGCAGGTGCTGTGTGGCACTTGATGTCATCAGCTCCCCTATTTCTGCAGCAGGACAACCTGCCTGCACCTCCGGGTACCCCCCATATCCTGTATCCCCACACTGGGGCATGGCACCCAGAGCCACTCTTTTCCCACAGACGTGCCATGCGAGCCCACACAGCCAGACAAGCTGCTGGAGGAAGAAGGCATCTTCAGTTACCTCTTCCAGCCCTCGGCGCACATCCTGAGCCGCACGCTGACATCCACCCAGCTCTGGTTCTACAGCGGCCCCTCGGCTGCTCCCAACCACTCGGCCCCCACTGTGCTGACCCTCGCACCACAGGGCAGGGTGCCGGTGGCAGCCACAGCATCGCGGACACCAGAGCACTGGATGGTGTTTGACTTCGGCCCTGATGCGCTGACCCAGCTGGCACAGCCACTCTTTGTGCTCCTGGTGCGCTGCCCCGGCTGCCCCTGCCTGGCTGATGGAGACAAGATGCCCTTCCTGGTGGCCACCACCCGTGCCAAGGCAGCTGGGCGGGCTCGCCGCTCCACCGTGCCCTGGTCACCGGCTGCACTCAGCCTGCTGCAGCGCCCATCGGAGGACATGGCCGCCCACACCAACTGCCGCCGGGCGTCCCTCAACATCTCCTTTGAGGAGCTGGGCTGGGACAATTGGATTGTGCACCCCAGCAGCTTCGTTTTCCACTACTGTCACGGGAGCTGCGCTGAAGGCCACGGGCTGAGCCACCGGCTGGGTGTGCAGCTGTGCTGCGCCGCACTGCCCGGCACCATGCGCTCGCTGCGTGTCCGTACCACCTCTGATGGTGGCTACTCCTTCAAGTATGAGACGGTGCCCAACATCCTGGCACAGGACTGCACCTGTGTCTAGCAGCCTGCATGGCATGGCTGAACCCACATGGGTCTCCCCGCTGCCTCTGGACTGCTCCAGCACCAGATGATGAGCCCATCTCAGGGATGGAGGAGTCATTCACACGGGCACTGTGCAGCCCGGAGCAGGGAGAGGGACCCAGGTGGAAGTTTTGGTGGTGCCACCCTCCCTGTGACAGCCAGGGTTTCATGGTTCCAGGCTGTGTGGGTGCTGCAGCCCTGCCCCAGGGCTGTGCCCAGCCTGCAGCATGCCAGCTGTGCCCTGCAATGGCAGCCCAGTGCCTGGAGCCAGCTCACCCACATCTCTCCCACAAGAAAGACAAGCTGCAGAGCACAGCCACCTCCCCCTGCTCCCAGGGACAGGACAGGGACCTGGATGTGCCAGGGCATGTCCACGTTGGGGCTCACACAGGTGGCAAGGCTGGTGGCACGCGAGCAGCAGCAGAACCTGTTTGCAAGATCAGCGAGGCAAGAGAAATAAACCTGCTTTCTTTACAAAAGCAACCTTAGAACACCAGCTTCCATCAGGAACAGCCTGAGAAGCAGTGCGGTTACGCAGCAGGGTGCAAACTCGGAGGCTCTGGGCTGGAAGAGGGAGGGGAAGGGTGAGTTGCAGGCACTCAGCAGCACAGCGCGGTGCTATGCAAGGGGCCCAGCTCTGCTCCAGCATCCCAGGGAGGGGAATGGTGGAAGCACCAGGGCTGATCCAGCTCTGAGCAAGGGGAGAGCCAGAGGGCAGCATCTGTCCCTCCAGCTGCACCGGGATGGGGAGCACAGGGAAGCCCTACTGAATCCACAGCTGCACAGGAATGCAGCAATCAGAGCAATCCTACTCCCGCCACGCCAGCAGAGGCTGCCTTTGGCCAAAGCCGCCTCCGCACAGTTGGAACAACTGAGTCACCCCAGGCCAAGTGGGGCATCCCGTCCCACCACCGCCAGCCCCACGCAAGCAGCCGGCCCGCCCCAGCCCATCTGCGCAGGATCCCCTTCCCCACCCCTTCCTCCCAGAGGACCGGATGCAGAAGTTCAGTACAAAACGTCTCCAGGCTTTACTGAATATAGATATCATTAAAAAAAAAAATTAAAAAAAAAAAAAAGGAAAAAAAAGTCACAATTATACAAATACAAAACAACGCTACAAAATTCACTGCGTCACCCATGAGATGATCAGAATGCCCGAGTGTCTCCCCACTGACCTGCTCTGGGCACTGCACAGACCCACAAACTGGAGACGATTGGCTTTGGTCCAGGGCCCAAGCACAGCTGCTGGCATGGAAGTGGAGGAGGTGGGAAGGACAAACTCAAACCCCTGTGCTCCCTAAAAAGAGCAGCCAGGAGAGGGGAAAGCCAAAGGGAAGCCGAGAGGGGCCCTGCACAACCCATGTGTGCTCACTATTATATGGGCACCCCACAGCAGCAGTGCCGCTGGGATATGCCTCTCCCAGGCCCCTGCCGTCACCTCTATTTCAGGCGCAGTGCCAGCCTGTGGTGCAGCCTGGCCAGCAGGACCTGGGTGTAGTGTGAGCATCCTTACTGCTGTCGTGACCTGCACATGGACAGAGTGTGAGGGAGGCACAAATAGGAGGTGCAACAGGCACAGGGCATGGGGAGGGAAGTGGGGATACAACAGGAGACAGGGAAGGGAGGTGTGGGCCCAGAGCGGGATTCGGGAAGGGTGTATAAAAATGCCAGGGTGCACACTGCTGAGCTTATAAAAATGTACAAAAATAAGATATTCCCTTTTATAAAAAAAAAAAAAAAAAAAAAAAAAATTAAAAAATTAAGAACAGTGAAGGAAGGTTCCCCAAGCCCTTGTCCCCATCGCCGCCCACCGGGATGGAGACACCCCAGGCAGCCCCACCACACAGATACACGTCACCGTCCCACGCTGTGTCCCACACCGTCTGTCCTCATCGCTCACAGCCCTGTGGGAACAAGATACAGATCAGCGGCCATCCTGGGGTGCCCCACCGCCCTGTCCTGCCACCAGAACCCGGTCCCCCCGGCTCACCCGTGCTGCGCTCGCAGCCACCGCCCTTCTCGTGCGCCAGGTTGAGGCGGTTCTGCTCGGCAGCCATGCCGTTGGCCTCGGGGCTGCTGCTGCGCGAGGGGCTGGGAGCCCGGGGAGGCGGCTGCAGGTGGAAGGCCATCTCCAGGTGCTCCTGGGCCAAGCGCAGGTGCTCACGCAGCCGCTCCAGCTCATGCTCGCGAGGAGCGCCAGCCAGGGCGAAGCGCTCGGCCGCCGAGTTGGCGAGGTTCTCCCGGTAGTCCAGCTTGCCATCAGAAAGCGGGGCTTTCAGCGGCTCCTTCTTCAGGGAGTGGTAGGTGGGCGGTGCGCTGGGGGGCTTCTTGGCGTAGTGTGGCGCGGGGCTGCTGGCGGGTGGGCTGTTGGGCTGGCTCAGCGCATCGCGGATGCGCCCCACACCCAGGTGCAGGAGCTCGCAGATGTTGAGGAAGAGGCAGAGCCCGCTGACGGCATACATGATGAGCAGGAAGATGGTCTTCTCGGTGGGGCGCGAGACGAAGCAGTCGACCATGTGTGGGCAGGGGCTGTGGCTGCACACGTAGGAGGGGCTGACCTTAAAGCGGAACAGCAGGTACTGCCCGAAGAGGAAGGCTGACTCCAGCAGCATGCGGCACAACAGCTGCAGCACATAGGCGCGCATCAGCCCGTCCTGCTTGATGCGGCGCCGGCCATCGTGCTTCTCGCCTCCCTCGGTGCCCTTCTCCTTCTCCACCTCAATCTCCTCAAAGATCATGGGGTCCTCTTCATTATCGTCCTCCGCCTCCTCGTAGTCGCGCCCGGCTCCACGCCGCACCACCGGCATGCGGCCGCGCTGAGCTGCGGGCGCCCGGCGCCGTGAGGACTCGGGCATGCGGGCGATGCGGTGCATGGCAAAGCCCAGGTAGAGCACCGACGGGGTGGCCACCATGATGATGTGGAAGATCCAGAAGCGGACGTGGGAGAGCGGGGCGAAGGCGTTGTAGCAGACATTCTCGCAGCCCGGTTGCTGCGTGTTGCAGACAAACTTGCTCTGCTCGTCATAGTAGATGGACTCGCCCCCCACGGCCGTCAGCACGATCCTGAAAATGATGAGGACGCTGAGCCAGATCTTGCCCACGAAGGTCGAGTGGTTGTTGATCTCCTCCAGGAGCCGCGTCAGGAAGCTCCAGCTCATCCTGGCCAGGCAGTCGGCTCAGCCCTGGGGGAAGGCAGGCGATGAGCGGCAGGGCAGGCAGTAGTGCATCTCACCCGGCCCCCCAAAGGCAGCAGAAGCCCCCACCCAGAGCTTACATCCCATCCCTTACCCACCGGTGACTCCCAGGTGACTCTGTATAGCATAAAGGTGAGGGCACCAGCCCCCAGTATCTCCTCCCTTACTGCCACCAGCCAGGATGTGGGGAGTAGGGGAAAAGCCGGGACACTCACCCATTCCAGACAGGATGTATCTGGGGGAAGAGTCACCGCGACAAGGGTAAACACGGGAGCAGGGCAGTGCCTGCTCTGGTGGGCGAGGGGACAGCCCAGCAGAGCCAGGCACTCGCCTGCCACCTGGTCCCCGGGCCGTGCCACACCCCGTGGCACGGGCACGGAAAGGGAAGCGGAGCACGAGGGACCAGGGTGACGGCAAGGGGCAGCACGAGGCAGGCAGGCAGGGAATCGCACAAAGTTGCAGCTGACGCCAGATGTCGGGGAGGAAACTGCGGGGAAAGCGCAGCAGCTTCTGGCCAAAGCCACGGGGAGACGGCGCACCGCCCGGCCGCTGGCATGGGGCTGGTGCGAGGGCGGCAGGTGGCGGGGCTGCCCGGGCACGGCACGGCGGGGAGGGCAGCAGAGGGGACACGTCCCGGCCTCCCTCCTGCCACGCTGCCGTCGGGGCAGCCCCGTCCCCATCCCTCCGGCCAGGACACGGCTTCGCAGATCGTTCCGGGAGACCTCTCGCGCCGCTATTGTTCTGCTCCGAGTCCCGCACCAGCGATGGGCACGCGCCGACACCGGGGCTCCGCCAGCCCCGAGCATCGAGGACCCGAACCCGCCCCTCGGCCACCCCGCTTCCCCGGCCGAGCACCCCGCGGGGTGCCGCTGCCACCTGCTCCGCCGCCGGGCCCCGCCGCAGGGACGACGCTTTGTGTCCGCGGCCGCTCCTCGCCCGGCAGCGCAGCGCCCGGGGCCGAAGCAGGGGGGCGGGCCAGGGGACCCAGGCCGGCCGGGGAGGGACGCGGGGCACGCAGGTGACACAGGCTCCCGCCCGGGGCAGGCGGCCGAGCCGCCACGCGCGGAGCAGCACCGCGCGACCCGGCCTGACCCACCCGAGCCCCGAGCCCTCCCCGCCCCCAACCCCGGGGCCCCTCACCCCGCCGCACCCGGCGGCCCTCAGCCCCAGCGCTCCCCCCTCCCCACTCACCCCACGCCGGGACGAGCGGCTCCCGCCGGCGGCGCGGCGGACAAAGCGGCGGGGCGTTACGCCGCCGCCGCCCGCCGAACAAAGGGGCCCGGGGCCGCCCCGCCCCGCGCCGCCCGCCGGTACGGACCTACGGGCCCGCCGCGAGCCACGGCGCTTCCCGCCGAGTTCACGCTGCTCCCAGACGCCCCCGGTGATTCATGGCCGGGGCGGGGAGCGCGGCCCCCGGGGCCTCTCCGCTCGGGGCGGGCAGGGCGCGGTGCCGCTGGGCTCGGGAAACGGGAGCGGTGTCCGTGGGCGCCAGCCCCGCGCAGGCAGCGCCGGCTCTCGTGGCCGTCCCCCGGCCGCTGGCTTTCCCGCTGCTAAAATTGGCTCCGGAGGGCTGGCTGGTCCGGGGATCCCCGGGGGCAGAGGGTCTGTCATCGCTGGGGATCCCTGTGGCAGCCCGGGCAGAGCACCACGTCCTTCCGCCCCCGGCATTGACGGGGGAAGCTGCCTTGTGCAACCCGGGGAAGCTAGTGCTGCGTAAGGACGGGCCGAGGGGAAGCGGGAGCACTGTCACCGACCGCGGGACCGGGACCGGGCCGTTGGGCAAAGCCTGGCGCTGGAGCAGGCAGACAGCACGCAGTTACGGCGGAGAGGGAGTGTGGCAAATGCCCGGATAAGCAGAGCTCCCAGGCCTGGGGGAAGCCCATGGGTCAGGCCGTGGCACCCACACCTGGTGCTCAGCACAGCACCCTGGCAGAGGCACCTTCTGCCCCCAGCAGGCTGTGCCTCAGGGCACCCAGTGGCGGCAGCAGGCTCCTTCCTGACCTGGGCGGGCTCTGCTGCTCCCAGGGCAGCCACCGACCTGCGTTTGCTCAGGCGGGTGAGGAGCCTGACTGCCCGGTCTAGGCACGGCCTGAGCCATCGCCTCGCCTGGCCCAGGGCCGTGCCGCACACAGCCCGTCCTTCCTCTTTCCCAACTAATCAGCACTTCTGGCACTGGGACAGGGGGCAGACGGCTCCATTAGGGACCGTTTGTCCCGATACAGGACAGCTCCACAGCCACTTTAATGACCCGATAACAGCCAGAGGCACGCTCCAGCAGAGTGCAAAGGGCAGCAAGCGGCTGTTCTGCTGGAGGCAAATACCCAGTCCCTCCACACAGATAGCTCCATTAGAAATAGGGTTCCCCGAGACTGTCTGCTCCCAGCCCAACTGCTGGAGAGGACAGACAGAGGAAAGTGGTGAAAGAGCCAGACCTATGACTGAGGTATGCCTCTGTGCACACTGCATTGGCACGATGAGACCGGTTACCCCATCACTAGTTCCAGCATGAGCAGCTCCACAGCTGCGTTCAAGGTCAGAGAGCGACTACAAAGGGAGTGGGGGTATGCCCTGGTTGTTATCAGATTAAGGGAAAACAAAGCAAGTGCTTGGTGAAGAGGCAGCAGAGGGGTTACAGCAGCACCTGTGAGCTTCCTCTGGCAGTAGCCAGGGAGCGGGTGAGAACCAAAGTGCTGGTGCTGAGCCAAGGGGATGGACCTGCAGAGAAAAGGCTGAGAGCAGAAGCAAGGATGAGTGGTAAAAAATAAGTAAAGTAGCCCGAGAAAGACGTGGGCAGGCAAACAGCTGAAACCTTTAGTTCTGTCAATCCAGACTTTGTCAGGCACCTCAACGCACACCCAGGTGCAGCAGAGCAGAGGTGTGGCTTGATTAGGGTGGAAAACACCAGCTGGGATGGAGCTGTGTCAGGGGATCAGTGTGCACAGAGGAGACAAAGGCTGGTCTGGTGACTCCAGTTTTGACTCTTGCGCTTTATGTAAAATACAGTTATGGAATGGGAGGATAATACTTAACACAGGCACCTTAAATGGCAAGACGAAGACAGAAAAACCTTACTGGTCATTACTTGGTGCTGCTCTCTGGGACTCCTTCCCCCAGACAAAGTGCTGTGTGCTGGCAGTGCTTCCACTGAGCTCACTCCTGTTTGCAGTCTGAGATCACTGCAAAGGAACGGAGAGCAGCAGCCATATGCCCATTTAGGAAGAGGGGACAAAGTGGAATGCATTGTGACATCTGCCTCGAGACGCTATAGATCTTGTCAATCCAGTCTATAGAAGGCTAGATAAAAATCTTGGCCACTGTGGGCCTTCAGCAACTGAAACTGCTTCTCAAAGTGACAAGAGAGTCTAAAAATAAACAGATTCCAAGAAAGCACCCAACGGCATGCTGCAAGGTGGCCCGTACACTACTACGAAGTTGAACTTCCTACTCTCCTAAGGCTCTGAGGATGTTATAGCTGGGTTGGTTGTGGCCTTGTTCCCCTGCCAGCCCCAGAACTGGCTCCTGGAAACAGACGAAAGCTAGTATGCAAGACCTTACTAGGACATCACAGCAATGCAAGAGGATGAGGAAGGAAAATATGGCAATTCAATAAATATAAGCTTTTTATTACAATAGAAAATAGTAAAACTCATGTTAAAATAGACTCTTGCTTTTGGACTGCTCAGAAAAGCCTAAGCCTCACTTTTACCTGCCAGTGTCTGCGAGGGTCCTGACCCCCTAAGCAATGAGCAACACACTTCTGTGGTCAGAGCCTCCCAGCTCTCCTCCCTCCCCAGTGACAGTGAAGGACTACAGCAGCAGACTGAGCCATGCCCTGCCAGGCAGGCAGGTAAGGGCTCTCCGTGTGGTTAAGAGTACAACGTATGCCTTATCCCTTTGTGCAGTCAGGCTCCTGTTTGAAGCAGGGAGCTTTTGGGAAGCTGTGGATAAAAGAAGAGGGAGAAAGAAAAGAAAAAGAATCGTCAGCAGACGCTGGCAGCTGTTCTGAGACAGCTAGGAAGGCAGCAAATACATCTGCTAGAATGACCACAGCATCCAACTGCCTCCAGCCTGCTGATTTGCCTGAGTCACACCACAGCCCATTGAACACTCTCTGGCTCAGCTCTCCTCTTCAGTAACACTTTGTACTATCCTGAAGGAGACTAGCAAACACCACCAAGTTAAAACGCTGCGTAGCTTACACAGTATTACAAGGAGCATCTCCAACCGCCTCCTTCCACGGCCAGCCCAGTGCAGGTGAGTGACTGTGCAATGTCTGGACCATTGTGTGCTCCCCTCCTCCTCACCAGAAAGGGTCAGGGGCAAGACTAGAGTTGAAAGTAAAGGCCACAGGACAGCAAGATCAGATGGGAGGGGACACATTTGTGCACCACTGCCAGCACAGCAGTACTCATGA
Organism: Alectoris magna; assembly: GCA_030625065.1. Taxonomy (NCBI): domain Eukaryota; kingdom Metazoa; phylum Chordata; class Aves; order Galliformes; family Phasianidae; genus Alectoris; species Alectoris magna. The sequence goes on from CM060567.1 coordinate 11,563,871, forward strand.
CTCCAGGTCCTGCCTGCCCACAGCTGGCAAGCTCAGTCCAGTCCCTCATACACAGCTCTCCGTAGCTCGATAGAGTACATCTCCTCCCAGGGCCTGCGGATCCACTCCACCAGCTTTACCAGGAGCTCAGGGCACTCTGTGCGGATGTGCCAAGTGCTCTCCACCTTCAGCACCTGTAAGGGACGAAAGAGATAGAGGCGGATAAGCAGGGCCCCACCTCAAAGGCAACCATCAGCCCTGAGCTGCTACTCTACAGCACAGCTGCCAGCTCCTCCCAGTTTCTAAGTTATATCCTTCTCCTGCTCTGCTATCAGCCATGAAAGTGTCCCTGCATGACTTCTGTATAGCAGCATATCGTTGCACCCCCTCTCCTCTGTGGTGCAAGGCCCTGGGTTAGGATGGGAGATGACAGCCCCAAAACGCTCTTGGCAGTAATAGGATTTGAGCACAATCCAGCCCCTAGCATCTTGTGTGCCCCATGACCTCCCCCTTGGTTACCTCATCATAAAGCATCAGCTTGATGTCGCAAGGACAGAGGCGATAGGTTATGACATTGCTAATACTGCTGATCGGCTGCTTCTCCTTCAACTGGATGTTGCTCCTAGAAGGCATTTCTGCCTCATGATCTGCATCCAAGGGGGGTTGCACCTGCCACTGGTGATTTTCTTCCAGCAGAAACAGCATGCTTCGTGTGCTCAGCAGGGTCACGGGGGAAGCAGATGCCCCTAAAAGGATATGAGGGAATGAGAGACTTTGCTTGGAGCCTGAGTCACCACAGAACCAGCTTTGCTTTCCACTGCTTCCCTAGGGAAATCCTTTCCAACAACAGTAACTGGGTGAACAGCTTCCAGACTAAAGAAGGGTAGATAAATGTACCTGGGCTTGACCAAGCTCATTGCTAGATCGTGCACACAAAAGACTGCCACCCTGCTTGCCTTGTTCAGCCAATATCCTCATGTGGGGCAGGTAAAGGATCTTCAGTACTTTGACCTCTTCAACAACTTGCTATTCCTCATTTAAAAGTCAGCATCTCTAGCTAAAAGGCCGCCTTTTTTGGCCTGAATTTGCCTGCCTGCAGATCTGATGGATGGAACACGGTGTAAATGAAGTTAAATACCAAGATGGGACCTGTCATAAATACAGTAGAAAGCAGGACAGTTTTGGAGGGAGTATAAATATCACCTAGTTGCTTCCAGTGGATTCAAATGAAAACCGTTAGAATCTGGGAGTAAGTCAGATGCACAGAACTGGCTGAGGTAACAGGGAATCACAAAGTGCTACAGCAACATGTTGCTTTTCTTGTCACATCTCACTCCTGGGAATTAGTAAGACTACCAGAGATGGGATGTTTAATTAGTCCTGTCTACTTGGCAGCAAAGCCTCAGCTTGAACTGTGTCCAGTTTAGGGCACTGTACTCTAAAAAAGGAAAAAAAACCTGCTGTGTAATAAAAGCATACTTTTAAATTCTTCTTCCCACAGGCTATTTATTCAGCTTAGAGTGAGACTAAGAAACTAACTTCCCACAGATTCCTTCTAATTCTCTTATACCTTCCTGGTGACCATTGGCTAAAGAGGCTGCAAGAGCAGTGACACAAACAGGGTCCCAAGATAAGAGGACACTGGAATTGTTCAAAGAATACTCAAATGCCAAGTATAGCTCATGTGGACATCAGCAAGATCTGGCAGAGAACTGGTGGACTCCAGCAGGCTCCTCTTATTCTGTTGTGTAGGGAGATTAGACACCCGCTTCTTCCTCACAAACTGAAGAGCCTTTCAGCTCCTCAGCACATTACCAGCTGTGTGTGACCCCTGAGCTCATGGCAGTAATACAACCCTTGGATCACCACCAGCTTCTCAGAAGCCATTCTAAGTTTTCACCAAATCTGGTGTGCAGGACAAAATGCTTCATAGAGTCTGGACTTCTGTGTAGAAAAGGGCTAGGAGATTCAGCGGATATACAGGAAGAAGCATACTACTGTCCTATATCTCAGCACTAAAAAGCCCTCACCCGTGCCCCTGTCACAACTTGCTGCTGAAGCCATGGCCCAGCTGCATTCCCACATGCTGAATACCAAAAACACAAGCACCTAAGGAGAGAATGCAAGTTGTAGTAGATCTAGTCACTAAGATCTCCTGTACCTTGAATCAGGTAGGCCAGCAGGTAGAAGAAACAAGTGCCACCTGCAGCTGCAGAATTTGTGTTCCTGGAGTCCAGCAGAGGCCTGGGGGAGACACAACAGCAGAACTCTCAAAGAGGCACTGCCTCACTCAGCAACTCGTGAAACCCCTTTGCCTGCTCACCCCTGTGCAGCAGGCACCTGAGCCAGCTGTCATAAGTCTATCGCACAGACCTGGCAGCCTCTCCTCCTGTGCCTCTGCTGCCCTGTTTCGAGCTCTCTGCTTCCCAGGCACTGCTGGACAAGCGGACGTCCTTTTCTACTCAAAACCCCAACGTCTCAGAGGCTGCTCTTACCAGAGCCAATGTTGAGGATTCATTTCCACAGTGCGGATTTCCTTCACCTTACTCCTGTCCTTGGCAGGCAGCTCTTGCATGAGATCTAAAGATGGGTAGAAGGTAGACATCTTTTATTGCAAACCCGGGGGCAGTATGTAACAGCTCAGGAGAATTCTCTAGTCTGTAGAGAGACACCGGAATTCATGATACCAGTGTGGTTCTCCCCCAGACCTTTTTCTGAGCTGCCAAGATGTGAATTTCCAACATACAGTTCAGATCTCCTCATAGCTCTCCTGGAGAAGATCTTCCAAATCCTCTCCCACCCCCCACTACAGATCCAGTCTTACATGTCAGGGTCTGCAGGAACTGGTCACAGCAACTTTGGCTCCGGATCAGCAGATTGTAGGAGGCTTTTGGGTTTTCAAACTCCATTCGCAAGCTCTGGTGGCAAAGTCCCACTTCCAGATGGGAAATATCAGACAGGTAGTGAGAGTCATCCTTCTTCAGCCAGTCTGCAGGTTGTCCCCTAATCACAGAGCACAGCCCTCAGCAGCAGCAGGCTGCCCCATCTCCTCTCCCACACCAGACTGCAGCAGGGGGCTTTACCAGAAAAGCCTTTGCATGTCACAACACCTCTTGGGTCAGGCTGGCAGAGGCGGGCACTACCCAGCACTCACAGCCTTGCTGCAAGGTCTCACTCGCCACCATTCTCCTCACCTGATAACCCCAGTAACTTCCAGCACATAGATCCTGAGGTTAGAGGCAACCAGAACTGAGAGGAACTCTCCTTGTCGGCCAAACTTCACCATGGTCACCTAGAGCACAAGGGAGAACAGGTGATAGTACTGGCCTGCCCCTTGCAGTCCACCCACAGGAAGAGCTGACCCAGTTATGCTTCAGCTCCCTTTGTACCCTTCAGTCTCCAGAACGCCACCTCAGAGCAGAACTTGGAGCGCACCTAGGAAAGCCTGGGAGCAGGGCTGCCCACAGGCTGTAGGAGAGGAGCTGCCAGAGCTCACCTTGAGGTAGCACTGGAACTCCTCATCATTCTCCTCAAAAACCTCCATATCCAGGTACAGCTTCAGGCGATGATCCACAGAACGGAAGTCCCTTGTGTTCAGCACGCTGTTTGCAGCTGAGGAGAGCAATGGGTGAGATCAAGACTTCCCGCCGACCAGAAGCTGTTCAATCGTGCAGACCTGGCACTAGGGAGCAGCATTATCCTCTCAAGACATTCCCTCAAGTATGCCTTCTCAAAACAAGGTCAGAGCTAGGGCCTTCCAGGCTGTGGACTAGATCAAATATGAGGGGATTCCATCACTCTGACACTCGCCCTTCAGATGTACAAGGCTTTGGTCTTGTTCATCTTCAGCCTATGCTCAGCTGTTTAGTCAGAGGGGAACACTGCTTTGCCGACAGATTTGGCAGGAGAGCAATTCCACAGCTTGCCCACAAAGCCAAAAATACATTTCTCATTTCAGTTGGTCAGCTTCTTTAACTCTGACTCAGGCTACAGTGAGGCTGAAAGGGACCGCAGAAGACACAAAGAAAGTTGCTCAAAAACCTAACTTAGGTCTGCCATGCAATTATATGACCAAATCATACATACAATAGCTGTGATGCTGTCCAAGAGAACACACATCCCACTAGGGCCTGTTCTCCACCAGAAATACTACACTAATCAACTTCTCAGAAGAAGTTGATGTTTTCATGGCCTCAGTTCTGACTTAGAATCTTCTCATCTGACCTAAAACAAGACTGCTTTACCTCTCACGCTTATTTTGATTTCACAAGACTGAATATGGTGATCCTAAAGACTAGTCCGAGATCCTAAAGACAGAGTCGTCTTCAGAAGCAGAGCAGACTTGAAAGGCCAGTAGAGATCTCTAGATGGAGAAGCTGACAGGTTTCTAGATCTTGACTAGAGTGCACTTTCAGCAGAGTCACTTGGTGGACTGGACCAGGTGACTACCACTGGTCCTCTCCAACTTCAGTTATTCTGTAAGTTATGTACCGATGCCCAAGCAAAAGCAGTCTCTGTCACAACAGAGATCCAATGCCCTTCAAATAAAGCATATGTGGACATCCCAGTAGCTGCTGCTTTGTATGACAGCCCTCACACAGTCTCCTTTTTGTTTTGGACAGGCTTTGTCATCTGAGCTCACCAAAACCACTGAGGAGAACACAAGTGGCTGTAAAACCTCTAAACAGATCTTCCTGTAAACACATTAGCCTCACCCTATGCTTAGGCCAGAAACTAGAAGCAGAAGACCTTTGTGTGTACGCTTCTCCAAAAACAACACTCCAGCTGGCAGCTCACTAGTGCTACAGGAACTCTGTGTATTGGTAACTGAGCAGTGCAGCTCCCAGAAAAAGATCCCACTAGTCAAAGTCTGAGCAATATTAGGGACCAATTAGGTGCTGACTTAATTTTCCCTTCCTTCAGGCATGAGGACCAAACAGAGAGGGATGTGAAGCACTCTGCCCACAAGAACCAGTCATTGAGGCTTGTGGTTGAAAATCTCTTTCCACATTAAACAGGAAGCAACACAGCCCGCAAGCACTAGAAACAGTGCTCAACACCCCTAAACTCTGTGCAGCTCTGACATACTCACAGGGACCGAGGTTCCACGTTTCCTCTGAGTCAAAGTTCATAGAGAGCTGTGAAGAAGTGGGTCCACGAGAAGCACTGTAACGGTAACTCCCCATCAAGCTGCCCCCATTGGTGTCTGTGTGGCTGAGAGACAAGTACTGGCTCTTCATATCCAGCTCCTTCTTCCCATAGACTCCATCCGTACTGTGGGAACTGGAATGGATAGTGCTGTCATGCTCGCCACTCAGCTCTGGAGTCCTGCTGTTGCTGGTATCCATCTCTGAGCTGTCCTCCCCACCAATGTAGAACTTCCCACTCTCCCTGGCCAAAGCAGGCACTTCCTCAGGGCCCTCCTGCTGGCTGCATCCCTCCAGGACAGAGTCTGACAGGTCCTCACTTATGCCATCATGGCTGGGTGGCACAGGAGTGCTGGAGCTTACTTCTGAAGGCAGGATTACCACATGGTCACTGGAACAACTGGGACAGGCTACGGGTTCACCAGCTGCTGAAGCATCTATGGAAGATTTCATTAGGGATAAAGAAAAAAAAGAAAAAAAAAAATGCAACAGCTCTGCTACAACAAGGTTTTACTTTTTTTCCCCCTCTGCAAACCTCAAACCATCCTTTTCTAATCAGGTGATAGATATACTCTGACTTGAGCAGTTTTTGAGCAGCTCTGCTTTGAATCATATCCTACACAACTCCCCACTGCAAATCAATGAGGAATTCTAGATGAGTGCCAACAGCCACCTGAAATAGCCATGCTCAGAACCATGGTGATTAGGGTGCTCTGTAGCTGCAACTGAAACCGTATCAGGATTTTGAATGATTCCTTTCCTCCAGTTAACATCCGCAAGTGCTTACAGTGCCTGTAAAGCCCAAGCTCACGATCAGTCAATCCAGCTTTCCTTAGTCACCTCCTTATCTTCAGCCAGCCAACCTACAACACTGCTGTGTCCATTCTCCAGCTGTCAACCCTTCTGACCTTACTTCCTGATGCTAATCTTCGCCCACATGACACCCCCAGCTATATCCTGGGACTCCCAATGGGGAAGGACTAGCCTAGGGTGAAGAGGAAAGTGTCCCGGGATGGAAGAAAGCACTGCAGCCAGGACAGCACTTCTGCCCTCAATGCAGAGTTCTCTGATCCCACAATACTTCCTCATACCAGCAGCATCTTCTGAGCTAAGGCAAGACACAACGCTGACATTTCAAGTACAAGCTGAGCTTTGAAAAACTCAGCAATTAGAAGATGCTTATTCAGCACTAGTAATGCCTCAGCTAAAATACCACATCTAGCTTCAGACATCCAGAGCAAAATGTGGACAAGTCAAGAAGAGCACAGAGGAGATCAGCGAGAATAACTGGATTGTACAAGATATGACTGACAAGTAAATTATCCAGGGATTTGAGCTTATTTAGTCTAGTGGACAGAAGACAGGACTGGCGGTCTAGGTGGAGAACAGCTTTCCAGCACAAAGGAATAAATCACCCTCTGTAGAGGAAGCAAGAGTGGGCTTAAGATTGCAGCCTGCAAGACCTAGGTTAGGGTTTTGGTTGTTCTTCTGATGTTCAACAGCCACAGCTTTATCAAAAAGACTGAAGCAGACTTCCTGGAAGCCTCTATTATCAAAGGCCTTTTAGAACAAATTAGGTTTTCTAATAGAACTGACCACAGTTTCAACATGGTAAGATGCTACATGACCTTTAAGGCTTCTTTTAGACATGACATTTTTGTGGACCATTTGCCAGTTTCCAGCACCCCTAATGTTCTCCCAGGCCAGGAGCCACCCACAATAGAGGTAGCGTTTGCTTAACAGTAAGAGCATGGCTTATTCCTGCTAGTGAAAAAGACTAGCTCTTCTCTACCAAGGCCAAGTGGGCCAATTGAGAGTACATCCCATAAAGGGTTTTAATTCCAGTACAGTCAAGGTATCACCTCCTTCTACACATTCTATGCTCTGCACCATGGCTGCCATTTTGGTAGTCTACCTATATACTCCAAGGCATCCTTTTTTGACTTGAGATTACATCCTACCTTGATTTAAGGCAACTAGTGTCTCCAAATTTTTGGTGTCTCCAGACTCTGCAGGATAAGGACCTTGCTGCCAGGGAGCCAGGGACTGCAAAAACTCATGTTTGCATTTCAGACACTGGAGCCTCAGGGATTCCTTCTGCTGCTCCCGATTTCGCCGATTCTCTTCCACAGCTGGGGACAACACTTCAAGCACACACTACAAGTAGCAGCAAAGGGAAAGAAAGTGTTAGCAGGCAGCTATAATTGTCCTAATAAAAGCAGGCCTCATCACATCACTTCAGAGCACAGAGTACAGAGCACACTTACGGCCCCCTCTTGGAACTCTAGTCTTAAAGGTCCTACCTATTTGTGTCTTCTCTGTGGCAGCTTGCATAACTGTACTTAAAGAAAAATGCTTGGATTTGAGTCTAGGGTCACTACAGCTAAGGTACAAACCAGAGCTGCAGTAGCACTGATACTCTCACCATACAGAGGGCTGAGCACAGGCTAGCCCATCGTGCAGCATCCAGAAAACGTTACGTTGCATGTTCACAACAAGTAGGGATCACTAACTGGACAACCAGAAGTCAGCACACCTATTCCCAATGGGAAAAAACTACAAGGCTTTTTCCTTGAGAGCACATTTACACTCCTGAAGCTCTGCTGTTCATGGCCATGCTTGAAGGGCCCTCCACAGGTCATCTGTGCAACAGCATCAATCCTGAGCTTACAAGTGAGATGTTGTCTACCTGGATAGACACAGAACAGCAGATGTGTGTGTGCTCAGAGAACACAGGCTCTGTTCTTGCAGAAATCAGCATCTTCTAGAAAAACTGCCCCCTTCCCCATTCTTCCCCCCAACCTCCCCTACCTGCAGACACTGCTCCGGACAGTCATCCAGCACCACATATTTGCGCTTCTGCCGGTCCTTGCGAATGTAGGTGAAGTGCAATGTAAGGACAGGGAAAACTCGCTCCAGATCCTGCAGGAGACAGAAAACCCAAATTCCAGGAAGATGACACAGCATCCAACATTCAGACTACATTTGTTTGTAACAAATGTCACAAACAATGCCATGCACAGACTTGATTCTCCCAGAAAGATCCTGATAGCATCTGGCAGCTGGACCAGCTCCAGCTTTGGAATAGAGCTGGTGCTGGCTTCTGCTGCTTTATCACAGGTACTAGAGCAATTTCAATGCTGTTAGATACATATGCATAGAGTAGAAGAGACTCTCAGTCAGGCTTTGCAGGCATTAGGAAAACACCTGCAGGGTGCTCTGACAGAAGTCAAAATCCAGAATGCTGACCCATACAGGGAGTAAGATGCCAAAGGTTCTGACAGAGGAAAAGCTCACCATCCTCTTCCAGGTCATCACAGAGGTCTCTGTCTTCTGCAGGCATTTCAACTCCAGCTTATGGAGGACTCTGGCAGCTTTCAGTTCCACCTCAATCACATGCCTAGCTGTGACTCGCAGGAAGATCCAGTCTGACTCTGGGTCCCCTTCACCTTCTATTTGGCTCACGAGCACCGGCTGGCAAAGATCCACTGCCAAATAAGACAACAGCACAAGTCAGTGCACTCAGCAGGCCTTTAGGCGTGTTTGTCCAAAGTCCCTAGAAGTCCAACAATGCTGAGCAGTATGATAAGGGATTAAGAATATAACATTTGATCCAACTGTTCTACCATCATCCAAGCCCTCACATACAGCAGTGGAAAAAAAAAACACCAAAAAACACTTACCTTCTGGCTTCTCATCTTCTTCCTCTCCCAACATTAGCTCATCTGCCTCCTCTTCTCTCTGGTCTCCTCCTAGAGGCTCACCTGGCTGTACTTCAAGTTTTTCTTCTTCCCCAGCATCGTGGAAAGCAGGAGAGGATTCTTTTGGGGATACTTGGGGTTTTACTTCTTTTGGGTCAAAGCTCTCACTCTGCAAATCCACTGCCGCAGGCCTGCCTGTGATCTCATCAGCGGAACGGCTACAGCAGATGACAGGTACTTGGTCATGCTCCTCCAGTCTCTTGTACTGCAGCCAGTCAACACCAAAGCGATCTCTGAAGCTGTCCATGCGCTCCATCTCCTTCCGATGCTGTAGAACTAGACCTGTAGAGAGAAAACTTGGGAAGTATGACAGTAGTCACCATGCCAAAGCACTCATCTGACTGCAGGCAGCTCAGCTGCTGTATTACCGAGGAAGAACAAGCCTTACCAGCAGAGAATGGTAAAGCCTGGGAATCATGTTCTGTGTCACTGGGCTCTGAAATGCTTGCTCTGCGCACTTTGACTTTTCCCTGGAACAAACAGGATAAGAATAGTTGGGAGGCACCAGAACAGCGTCTGATCACAGGCTCGGCCAAGCCAAAAGGCTCACTGCTGTTACAGCACAGAGGCAGACTGTGAAGCATTTGTTACAGTATGTCAAGATTGACTTTAAGACAAGTCCCTTCCCAATGTAGAGCAGCGCAGAGGCTCAGTCACACCCAGCCAGTACAAGACCACATCCCACAGCATCAGGCTTCCATGGAGCAACAGCCCCCTCACCCAACACACCAGATACATGGTTAAGAAGCTGCTTCTGTTCCACACCTTGCCTTTCTTTCGAGGGAGCCTGACAGCCACATTCTCAGCTGGGGACTGGCTGTCACTGAAGTCTGCAGCACAGGAACTCTCCAATGCATTGCGGTCCAGTATGGTCTTCTCTGAGGTAGAAGTGTGGATGGACTGTGACACACTTGGCACTAATTCTGGAAGGTACTGAATCCAAAAGAAGAGAAAGCTGTTTGCTGAGTGTGAAGGGGGGACGAGGGAACCAAGCTGCAACTCAGGTTAGCAACTTCCCTGCCCCTCAACCTGAACTTCTACCATTTCAGTAGAAACTGTGTCAACAGCTCATGCTCGACAGACTGGACTGTTTATCAGGGCTGCTCCAATTCAACCCAATCTCTGTGTCTCTTAAAAGCAGCAGATGAGATGCTGGGAAACATTTGTTTTGCTGAAATGTAATTAGAGTGCCAAGTGTCAGATAGCGCCTGAAAGGGAAACAGGCAAGGCTCCAAGTTCTGGAAGGGCATGTAGGACAGAATAAGTTACACTGACCAGTCCCAACAATTACTTAAAATCATCGTGGACTGAGCCAAAATGAATGTGCTTAAAACAATCAACAGCTAACACGAATTTTACAGGATGCATGAGGAGGCAGAAACCTGTCACACTTCCAACTCCCAAAGCCAGCAAGATTAGTTTATAGCAATTATACTTACCATTAGGTCCGAGGAAGAGAGTGGCTCTCCATCCAAGAGGAGCTGTAATTAGAGACCCATGTGCAGTCAGGTTCCACTTGGCTGGTACATACTCAGGACAACATTTACTGACTCCTATTTCCTTTCAGGCCATCCAGAGTTGGGATCCTTGGCACAATGCTGCAAAGACTACCAGAAACAGCCCTGTTCCTGCCTATCCATCATGCCTTTAGTTGCAGCTACTTGACTCAACAGTATGTAAGGCCAGAAGGGACCTGACCCTCCCCTGATGTAGCTCCATGCTGTTCCTTTGGGTCCTGTTGCTGTCACAAGAGAGATCGGCACTTGCCCCGCTGCTCCCCTCATAAGGAAGCTGTAGATTGCCATGAGGCCTCCCCTCAGTCTCATTTTCTCTGGGCTGAACAAACCAAGTGACCTCAGCCACTCCTCATACATCTTGCTCCCTAGACCTTTCACCACCTTCCTCTGGATGCTGATAGTTTTATGTCTTTCTTACGTTGTGGGGGCCAAAACTGCACCTAGTACTTGAGGTGAGGCCTCACCAGCACAGAGCAGAGCTGGACTACCCCTTCCCTCAACTGGCTGGCAGTGTTCCAGTCTAAGGATTAGAGTAAGAAAAATGAACAGGAACATGGTTACAGAGGGAGCACATGGGTTTTCTGATGTGGCAGCAGGGAGCATGGCTGCATGAGGCAGGATTCTGCCAGGAGTGGCAGCACACTGAGTCCTTAGCCTCGGTCCCAACTTTCTGCAGTAGTAGCCAAGAGCTGAGTGCAGATCCAGCAGGGTAAGATTTCAGTTAGCACTGTCACAGGAAAATGTATTAGACTGATGCAAATGCATTGCAGTATTTTCCTGAGGTAGAAACTGACATTGAATGCCTGTTTATACAACTGAGTTTCATGTGAACAAGTTGTGTTTGGGAGATTCTTGGTCAGGGCACCATTTTTTTGTTGTTCTAGAAGCTGTTGAGCATCATCAGTGCTTGCTGTTACTCACTTACTAGTTTCAGAAGAGGGCTCAAACAAAGCAGATTTTCAAGACAGCAAATCAAATAATTCTGGAATTTATAGCGTGGTATGATATACAGTGATCACAGAATCACAGAATTGTAGGGGTTGGAAATGACCTCTAGAGATCATCGTGATATCATAAAATACATTGGGTTGAAAGGCACCTTAAAGATCATCCAGTTCCAACCTCTCTGCCTTGGGCAGGGCCGCCTCCCACTAGCTCAGGCTTCCCATGGCTCCATCCAACCTGGTCTTGAGCACCTCTAGCGATGGGGCACCCACAGCTTCCCTGTGCAGCCTGTTCAGTGCCTTACCATCCCTCTGAGTAATGCCTAACCTAAATTCCTCCTCTAGTTTAAAACCATTTATCCTTGTCCTGTTGCTACTGAGACCGTGTAAAAAGTTGGTCTCCATCGTTTTTTTTTGCCCACTGTAGGGAGCCTGCTTGGCAGGGATGTGGACTCAGTGATCCATAGAGGTCCCTTCCAGCCCCTACAATTCTGTGATTTTGTGATTTTTTTTATTTTTTTTTCTCTAAGATCCCTCTAATTTGTGATAGGGTACAACAGAACAAAGGGAAATCATGGAAGAGGAGATTCCTTCAAGCACACTCAACTTGTCTCAAAACTGATGAAGCAGAAGGGGAAGAAGCGTTAAGATCTGAGGTCTTACAAACCTGAGATCAGCCAGTATACTTCATGAAAAATTAAAGATAAGTTACTCTGCCTGAACCCCCTCACCCCAGAACTACTGGATTCAATTCTCAGGTTTACAAGATTATTTCTCTTCATTTGTCCCTGAGCATCAGAATATCCAGGATACCTTCAGTACTGGGGCAGGAGGCACATAGCAATACTCACATTGGACGATGCTGCTCTGGGAGATACATGTGCAAGGGTTGCAGATCGGTGGTTTTGATGGAACCACAATGGGTTTCCCTCTAGATGCAGCTAGGGAAAGGAATTAAAGAAATAGTTACTAGAAGGAACGTTCTATGCCTCAATTTAATCTACCTAGATACTCCAGGATTTCTTTCTGCCTCGGGAAGCATCTTTGCAGAGGAATGGTGATCAATCCAGGAGACATCTAAGCTTTTACAATGCTTCCTGAAAGTTGTTCAGCAAATAGACAACTATATTCAAGTATTTCCTGTCTTCATCAGGGGCCTTTTCGGTACTGACTCTGAGAAATACTGAGAGAAGTCCTTTGTAGGCAAATTTTTCTTCACAGGTGCTACAGTGCCTGCAGGTAGGTCCTTCAGACTTCTTCAAACACTACAAATCTGCAAAAGCACTACAGGAGAATTGCTATTGAGCTTGATGGTGTTATAATTAGAAAGGGAGAACAAAGAATTGGGGATGAGTATACAGAAAAGGGCTAGCTTGAGCAGGGTCACAGAAAACAAACAGAAACACAAGTTTCTCTCTAAGGCTCCCTCATCAGCTTCCCTTATTAAAATCAAATGCTCAGGAGTTGACTTTACTTTCCTCAACTTTCTTCTTAACCTCGCACCCTCCTTACCACATCTCCAACATACCAACCCACCAGGCTTCACACTTACTTTTTTTAAATAGTGTAGAGTGGACAGTGGTGCCAACTGGGCATGTTCCAGCAGCAGGTTATAGGCCACATCCAGGTGCTGAAGACTCACCAACTGTTCAACCCCTACAACAAAGTGAGAAGCCATCAGCACACTAGAAGATAAAACTTAGAAAGCTTGTCCCAGCCACTCTTCCCCAAAATGGAACACATGCAAAACAAGCTGTGCCCAAGATTTCAAGTTCTGTTCCTCCTTGAGAAAGAGAAAATCTCAGACCCAAACACTCCTCTCAGCTGCAGGCTCACCATTAATGCTGTCAAGTTCATTGTTACGCAAGATCAGAGTCACCAGCTTGGATCGGCTGAAGATGCCAAGGTTTGGCACTTTGGACAGGAAGTTATAAGCCAGATTGAGGTACTCAAGTTCTGAAAGGGTCTGTCAGGAGAGAAAAGCAGCACTGAGGTCGTAGCTCAAAGCCCAGTCCTGAATACAATACAAGGTACTAATCCCCGTCATTCTCTCCATCCCACCAAAACCACTTAAAAAACAAGTTTCTCAGACTACAGCAAGACTTCAGTGTTCATATTTGGACTAGTTTGTCTAGGGGTACTCAACACAATCTAACTGATTTACAAAATTTGCTAGGAGGACTTTTCCTCTTGTCCACTAACTTCAACGGATCAAAAGAACTGGACATCTTGCCTCAGCCAAAGGACTGAACTTGCTACCAAAAGAAGCCCCTTCCCACCTTTGGAAAGACGGTGGTAAATGACATACCGTGAGCCTTAGCAACTCACTGAAAAGATGTTTCACAACTTCTGTGAAAAGCAGCACATCCAGTTCAGCAGAGCCTGGATTTCAATGCCTTTTCCCAGAGACACATGTGCTGCTATGACAAACTCCCATCCTTCTAAAGTAACTGACAGGAGATTTCATACAGCAAGAAAGAAATGCTTCTGGCTGCCTGGAGAAACCAAACAGCAAATCTCAACAGCCCCACGCCTCGCTGCACAGATAACAGCAAAGCTTCAGCCACACTGACTTGTGGCCAAGTGATAAACACGGTAATGCATACAGTAAAGGCTTCTATCAGAGCACATGAGGAACACTGCCTTCTCTGCCTCAGTGGGCTGTGCGTACAGAGGAACAGTTTAAAGGCTGCAAGCACTGCCTCTACATCACATGCCAGTTGGACCGTATCTCCACCTCCTGTCTTATACTTCACTTAGCAAGCTCACATTGTCCTATCAGGTCAATGATCACAGCACTTCAGCAGTGTCCTCTTTGTACAAGGGAACTCTGGTGCTCAGCCCCAGATACTCACCGTTAAATAGTGCTCACAATCTTGGACCTTGTTGTGACTCAAATCCAAGACTCTAAGTGCATTCAGTAATTGCTGAAGGATGAAAAGATACTAGATCAGATCCTATAAATGTCTCCAGTGCAGCATGGAGAGGCTGTCCTGCTAGGAGAGGCCAGCAGAATTAACACCACTCGCTCCCTCCCACCCAGAGGAAGCAGCACCAACAATGACTGGTCAATTTCTGGCCATGGTCATCTGCACACTTACACTCACACATGCAGGAAGGATGCCCAACTCACCAGTGAGTCATCCAAGGCAGTGATGGAGTTATAGCTGAAGTTGACCGTCTGCAGTTCCAACCAGGGGAGAGCACAGCTCAGATCTCCACCACATGCTGAAATGATTTCCTAGGAGGAAGTGAGGAGCCATTCCTTGGTTAGCACTAGCTGTTACTGGAACAGCAGATGAACATATGAGAACAGTAAGTCTAGAACAAGGGTGACAAATTGTGCCTTACAAATCGTGCCTTGCCCAGAATGGATTAGTGACTTATAAGGCATTGCCAAGTATTTGGAGGTGGTGGAAATTCCACAGTTAGATATTCAGAAAGAAGGGGAGATGCTTTTGTTTCTTACACACAAGTGGCAACAGTTAACCTAACATGTTGCAATTCAGAGGCTCTAAAAATTCAAGCACAGGTTCAACCTAACACTGTTTCAGGCCTCCATCAAGGACGGACCCAGCAATCAGACACACATGCTCTGGTCGAACATGATCTCACAGGCAAAAGAATCCTTCAAAGTGCCCTCTGCCAGCAACCACTGCTCCCCAGCAGGCAGCTGCTTCCAAGCCACACAGAAGCCCAGAGCCCCACTGCTAACATGACCCACACTACTCAGTTCTCCATGGCTGGAGCTTGCCTTCACATCTCAGAAACCTGCAATGCAAGAGTGCAGATAAGGCACAGTGCTTCCTTCTGACAACCAGTTCTAACTTAAGATTGCTGAGGTACAACCAAATATGCCCTGAACAGCTACAGAACTTTGAATGGATAAATGGGCAGAGACAGACTTAGCCAGTGCAAATATTGGCCAGAACAAAAAATTCTCAAGCAGCTAAAAAGGAGACTGCAGAGCACAGATGTAGTTAACCAGGGAATACTTCTTCATTATTTGCATGGTAGGACACCAGAATGGATAAGGGAGAAAAAGCTGTACATGAGATAGATTGATATGGTGCTTAACATTGCCCCCACATTTCCCTATTTGATCTCCTGTGTAGCTCCCCATGAGCTGCACAGAGACACTCACCTCCAGCGTACTGATGCATTTGGAGCAGGTTAAAGATTCCAGCTGAGAATAGACAAATCGCAGACCCCGGAGGCAGTGTGGAGGGACAGACCTCAACTGCAGCAGTGATGAGAAAATAAGGACAACATACATCAAAATATTACAGTGCAAGAGCAGCTGCTGTTCCAGGCCCAGCTGCACAAGGAGTCTCCTATTTTCCTGCTGGAGCCTCCCTCCCCAGCACTCTAACCATTGTTCACACCCAAGCTGCACCCTAAGCAAGCATTGCAGTTTAGACGTAGCCCTGTAGGCAGGCCACAAAAGCCAACCCAGTTTTTAGGAGTAGAGGCATTCTGCAACCACAAAACTAAGTAAAGAGCAGCCACACCGCAAGACTGAAAGCCAGTTCTGCCTCCTGTACTTACTTCCAAATGCCGGAGGGACTTGAAAGGGTATATCTTCACAGTAGATTGTAAAGCACAGTTTGGAACATGAATGAGCTAGAAAAAAAATCAGGAAAGAAGCCTCATATAAACCTCAGCTTATTAAGCAATACTTGTGAAGCAATGCTGTTGACATACCATGAATGGGCCTCTTCTCCAGCTCAGGTGTTAAATAACATGCTCTGCTTTTTAACATTATTTAGCGCCCTCCATGCTGGCATCTACAGTGCCTTATGGTCCCACAGTTCAATAAAGATCTAACAGAAATGCAGGCTAGCTAGCACAAGGCTGCCTGACCATACAGCTCCATTTCTTCTCCCTTGCTCATGTGGCTTCACCACTTTCAGAGCTGCAGGAAGGTCTGGCAGATGGGATCCTCATCAACCAGCATTAACTAAATAAAAACAAATCTATGCCATGAGCTATGGTTATCAATCAGCTAAGTGGAACTAGAGCCCTGGTGGGAGGCGTGCACATACATTTCACAAGAACGGGCCAATTAAGGCAAATCACAAGCAGGTACATGAAAAATAACGCTGGTCTCCAAGAAACTGTTAACATCAGACTGAGGTGCCTGTAAACGTCTCCTCTGCATTGTGTAGTGCAGCCACAGGCTCTTTCACTACAGGATAGTTAAGACCACGTTCAAATACCACAAAGGAGCTTATTAGACTCAGCTCCTTTCCTTTCCTTTCTGTGGACAGCACTTAAACAATCTTTCAGACAAAGGAAGCAGTGAAGCAGTTAACACTCCCACTGCAGACACCAGGGTGCAACCAGAGAGACCATCTCTGCCAGCTGCATGCACGCAGAAGTGACTCATCAGGTGCAGAACAGACTCTCAGGGCCTCCTCAGCATTATGGCTTTCACAGCTACAGCCACGGCGGCAATGAATCACCACCCGCTGCTGCCAGCACTCATGCAGCATGTTGAGCAGGATCATTTGCAGGGTGCGCTCATTCTGGGAAGCAACCATGGCCAATTTTAACAAAGTTCATGTCGTATGCCATCTCTGCTTTGTGTCCAGAGAACTTAACCATCTCTTTCTCTGTCCTTCCATGGACTTAGGAATCTGAACGAGCTGATGCTACAGTGAGCAGCTTGCCCTCTGCCTGGGGCCTGTTATTTGGTTAATACAAGTACTGACCACAACATCCTTCTGACTTGCCGTTCCTTGCCCTGTCGGAGGAGCTGTATTTCTGCACAGGCTCTGGGCCCCCATTCTGATCTCCAACTAAGCACATTGCTGTAAATCTCTCCCAGCAACATTCAAACCATTGTCTCCCATCTGCCTCACAGGGAAACACGCAGACCTGCAGGCTCAGTCAACAGCACCTCTAAGCACAGCTGTGGGACCTAGGAGCAGCCTATGCATGCACTTCCCTTCTCCCTCCGAGCCCATTTCACCTCTGCTGCCACTCCCAGCCCGGGCAGTACGGACCTTGAGGGAGTGCGTTTTCTGCAACATGTCGAAAAGGAACTGTGCCTGGAGGATGGCAGTGGTCTCGGCCGGGTGCGAGGGCAGGGCCACGAAGCCGCGGTGCTGGTTGCGGGAGCCCAAGTGCTGCTCGAAGACCCGCGTCAGGTGTTGCAGGGTGGGGGTGAGCAGCGTCAGCGTGCTGGAGCCGTCTAGGACCAGGTCTCCTGCGGGGAAGGGAGTGCAGGGCAGGCCCGTGAGCGCCGTCGCCGGCCGGGCCTCCCCACCCTCCGAGCGCCCGCCGCTCACCTGTGTCCTGCAGCAGCCGCGCCAGGCCACTCACCAGCGGCGCCGCCGCCGCCATCCGCGCGGGGGAGGCTGACGCGGGACACCGAGCGGAGCGCAGACCCTGCCCGGCACACCTCCCCCCGCGCTCGCCACCGCTCCACGGCCCGGCGCACTTCCGCGTTACCACAGAGACGCGCCGCGCCACCGCGGCTAGAGCGCCGCCGCTTACATCCGGTTGCCATGGAGCCCGCCCCAGCGTCCCCCTCCCGCCCGGCGGGGCCCGCGCCCCCCGCCCCGCCGCCGTCCCCGCCGCCCGGGGGGGGGCCCGGCCGCACCGCCGCTGGGAGGGGGGGCCGCGACGCCGCCCCGCGGCCCTACCTGCAAGCGGGGGCGGCACAAAGGGGCGGCGGGCCTCGGCGCGCCGTGCGCAGGGCCCGCGGGAGGCCGGGGCCTCAGCGCCGCCCGCCCGCCACCGGCACGGCACAGAGCGGTGCGGCACGGGTCGGGTCGGGCGGAGCGCGGCGGCGGGCGGCTCTCCTAAGCCGGCGGTGCGAGGTAGGGACCGGGACCGGGCCGGGGCCGGGGGGGCTGCGGAGACGCGTGGGGGGCGCCGGTGCCTCGCGGGGGGCGTGAGCAGGGGCACGGTGCACCGTGCGGGGCGGCACCTGCTGTCTCCGTCCCGTCCTGCCGGCTGTCCCTGCGTCCGTCGGGCCCGTCCGTGTGTTCGTCGGAGCTGTCCAGGCACAGGGCTGGCTGCTTATCCTTTGTGGCTGTGTCCTTTCGGAGGGGCTCTGACTGTCTGTGTGTCCGTGTCTGTGCCAGTCCTGTCCTGCCCGGTGCCTCTGGGAGCAAAGAGCCAGGGGAATGTGCTGTATCCCATGCGTAATGGTCCTGGGCCCGTTTGTCTGCCTGTTTGGTAGGGTATGGAAGTCACTGAAATACTTACACCTTATTAAATACTTTATTTTAGTTACAGTGTAGCCGTGTAGAAGAGAAGGCCACCGGTTAAACCACCGATGCCTAAAAACTTAATGTGCTCACTGCTTTAAGTGCTGCTGCTTTTCCTTGTGCCGTGCCTGGCCCTGTGCCTCCCCCCGGGGTGTAGGAGAGCTGGGCTCAGTGCTTCCGTCTGGTTCAGCTCTCAGGCTGTGGTGGCACCTTCTGCTCAGTCCTGGCGGAGCTCCGCCTGCACGGGGAAACCTTTCCAGCCCCCCATCCTGCCTCTTCTGAGCATCTCCTGCCCTCCCGCATCCCAGTGCTGGCTGTGCCTATGGGGCTTTATTCCTCTCCCCACAGCAGTCCGTTGTCTAGACACCCCATGGCTCCCAGCTGGATTGGCGGCGGATTAGGGAAGAGCTGAGGAGACCTGGGGGCTGCTTCTCCTCTTGCCTGTGTGGCTGGGATCCAGCGGCAGCCAAACCTTCTGCCAAGGGGCAGTGAGGGCAGTGGGCCCCCGTGTGCTTCCTTAGCAAAGCAGGGCAGTCCCTGCCCTGGCACAGTGAATTGGCCTTTGGGGACCGGGGAGCCACTCTGGAAGCTGTCAGCAGCAACATGTGGCCCCTGGGAGCTGTCAGCATTACAGGGACATGCCGGCCTGTTTGCTTCCAGCTGAGACCATCGATGTGCAGCACAGCAGTGTGGGGGAGCCCATGCTGTTGCTGATGCTGACAGCTGCGTTCTGAGGGGAGAGTCCCTGCAGGGATTGCTGTGAGCAGGGATAATGCACTGGTGGAGAGAGGGAAGGTGTGAGAGCATGCCAGCCAGCAGCCTGTGCGTTTTGCTTTCTTCCCTTCCAATCTGGCCTGCTGGCATCACACTTCTATTACTGAAAATTACTTGTAGCGGGAATGCTGAATCACGTCCTCCCCACAAGCATAAGATAGAGCAAGATGGAGGTATCCTCCTTTCAGCTTTCTTTGCTGTTAGTACCCCTTTGTCTTGTATTCTTCTGACAGCAGCCTGGGCAGGGCTGGCAGCAGGTTGGGCGTCAGCACAATGCCTGTTAGCAGAACCCTCCTTGATATTCATTTCAAACTTCTCTTTTGCATTTTAACTTATTTCAGAATCTCTTTGTGTGGGATCACCTGAAAAAAAAACAACACCAAAACCCTTTATTCGTGTTTCACACCCTTGAGATGTTTCCAGAGTGCTGGCACGTCTCCTCCCCATCTTAGTCATCCCATACTGCGCCAGACAAATTTAGCTCCTAACCTTTCCTTATAACCAATCTCTCTGGCCTGCTGGCATATTTTGCTGCTCTTCTCTGAACTCCTTCTGTTGCAGGTGGTAGAAATGCCAGGGAGGATGCGAGGAGCATCTCTGACAGGTTGCAGCAGGCTGCAGAACAAGGGGCAGGTGGCCTCTAGCGGCCAGCAATGAATGCACCCAACCCGGCAATGTGCCGGGAGCGCTTCCCGCAGCCTTCAGTTTCAAATATGCTGCTGTTGGATTTTGTGCAACGAGACTCTCTTCTTGAGTTAAAAGCAAAAGGAAATAAAAGACACGTACTACCATTTTCTCCATCAGGTCTCCTGTGGAAAAAAAGTAGTCTCCTCTTACAGCTCATTTCCAGATCTTTCTCCTTTTTTGCTTTCTCTCCAAACCCTTTTTCTTCCATCTCTCTTGGAAAACAGGGTGCAAACCTGAAGATTACAGCTTAAGGAGGAGCCCTCCGCAGACCTACAGATTGAACTGGGTATTTTCATCCTGTTCCTTTTGGTTTGGATTCTGCATTTGCTTTTTAGACTTCTGTCTCAGCACAATATTTCTCTCAAGCTGTTCAGGTCTGATAGAGGGGTTTGGTCACTGTGGAGTTCAATGAGGTGTGCTTGAGGAATTTCTTCCATTAAGTTGTACCTTGCTCACCATAATGAGGAGGGTGAAATTCAAAGGGAGGTAAAGAATAGCAAAAATCTCAGGTTATTTAGCTAGCAGGCTTTACCTTACATTTTAATTCTCTTTCTGTCCACATAGCTGTGTTAGCTCCTCTGGTGTTCCTCATTAAGGTTGGAAAAGACCTCTTAAGATCATCTAGTCCAGTTGTCAGCCCATCACCACCATGCCGGCTAAACCATGTCCGTAGTGCACCTACCCTTTCATATTCGCTCCCTGTCATTAACAAATACCCATCGTTTTAGTCTTTCCACCACTGCTCTGCCCAGCACTGAGTAAATACTGCATGTGGAGCGCTCCTGGAACCGCAGAAGGAACAACCAGCATCCATGCCTGCAAGGCCTGGGTGTGCAGCCTCACTATCGCGCTCTGCTGCTTGCAGCTGTATCGCATTGCAGCATGTCTAGCTTCTAGCTGTAGTGCTTCTGGCACTGTTCAATAGTTTGTTCATTTGCATGACTGTATCCTGAGATAGCTGCTAAATCTATAGAAGTGGTCTGAGAGCTAAATCTGTACAAATGGCTTGAGAGAAGGTGGCTTGGACCAGGGGAGCGTGCTTCATCGGTGATGGCATTCGCTCTTCAAAGTTGCTTTACAGATGGCCCCACAATTCTTGGCTTCATAAACGTGTGCCTTCAGGTGGGCAGAATAAGCAGAGACTCAGTAGTTAACACAGAACCACACAGAATCACAGAATTGTAGGGGTTGGAAGGGACCTCCAGAGATGTCACCCTCACCGTAAAGAAGTTCTTGCGCACATTCGTGTGGAACTTCCTATGCCCTAGCTTCACCCCATTTCCCCTTGTCCTGTCCCCACGCACTACTGAAAAGAGTCCAGCCTCACCACTATGGCCCCCACACCTCAGGTATTTATAAACCTGGATCAAATCCCCTCTCAGCCTTCTTTTCTCAAGGCTAAACAGACCCAGTTCACTCAGTCATTCCTCATAGGGGAGATGCTCCAGGCCCTTCACCATCTTTGTGGCCCTCCGCTGGACTCTTTCCAAGAGATCCCTGTCTTTTTTATACTGGGGAGCCCAGAACTGGAGATCTTCAAAGGTAGAAGGAGGGATGATGGAGTGGCCTTACTGGTGTCACCTTTAGACTATCTATTTTAGTGTCACGTCTCAAACAGAGGCCCATACCAGATACTTCAGATGGGATGGTAAGAAATGCCTGAGCAGATCTCTGGGATGTAGCCTGTAGTCCTATAATACTTCTTCCAAAGCTATCACAGCTAGGTGACAGCTTATTATGGAAGATGGGTTTTGTCGTAAATACAACAGCTTGTTACCCAGAGAGATAGCCAAGCTATCCTCTAATTTTGCACTTTTTTCCCCCCAGTGACATCACTGAAAAAAATGTTTCCTTTTGCCAATTTTGTAGTCATTTGTATTCTTCCCTTGTAGTGTTAACAAATGTCTCTGCTCTTGCTCAGCGAGATGAGAACACTTCGCTTATCCATCCCTCTGCGCAAAGTGCTGTGGATGTGGTTACAGCTTCTGTCCTTCTCCACATGAGTTCAGATGGGTTTTCAGAGGCCTGAATGTTCCCAGTACCGCTCTGTGAGCCGTCTCCAGCTCCTCCTGGTGGGGCAGGAGGTGATGCAGCTGTGCCGGCCTCAGCTTGCCCTGTTACTGCAGCTTCCCCGAGGTGGCTTCTCTGGGTTAGGACCTCAGGGACTAAAGGCAGTGGGTGGCAGTGTCCCACGATATTCCCTTGTCCTGCCCTCTCTCCACAGGTTATGCCACTCTCCAGGTTTCCTGGGTGCCTGCCGGTGAAAGAGAAGGGTTGATATTTTGCCCAGGCCCTTAGGTCCTGAACCAAAATGGCAGCTGGCGAGTCCCCTCCCGTAGGAGATGCCTTCATCGACCTGCAGCAGGTGAGGTGGGAATCTGGCAGCAGCAGTGCCATGTCTGTCCCGGGAACTGCCCTCAAGGCCGGATGCACTCCCCATGCAGACAGCAAGCTGAGGTCCAAAGAAGGCTGAAGGCTGCTTCCATGTGCCATTAGGTGTTGG
Source organism: Alectoris magna (assembly GCA_030625065.1). Lineage (NCBI taxonomy): Eukaryota > Metazoa > Chordata > Aves > Galliformes > Phasianidae > Alectoris > Alectoris magna. Next base: position 11,586,403 of record CM060567.1, read on the forward strand.
CAAACAGCAGGAGCCTCTGAGAGCACGTGGTGTCTGTAGCCCTAGTGGGATGGGAGCTGTAGGGGCTTCGTGGTGCCAGGGGGCAGCTGGGGGTGTTGTTGGGAGGCGCGGCTCGGCTAAAGCCACCTTGCTCTCTCTTTGTGCCCAGCACAGACAGATTTGTCACCGTTGGGCCTCCTTCTGTTTCCATGGAAACTCGTGAGTCCACAGCAGCTCAGCACTGGCATTTTGGCTGTGTTGACAGACAATTGTACCAGCTGCAGCTGCTCAGGAGGCAGAAAGGGCAGGTGGTGATTACCCACCAGCAAAAGGCAGAGGAGCACCCGTAGCCTGAAATGGGAGGAAATCGGGCAGAAAAGCCTGAGGAAGGCATGCCACAGGAAATGGGAGCCCCAGGATTGCAGAGGAGCTGTGCCTAGAAATGAGTACCTGTTCCCCTGCCCTGTGGGATGCTGCCTGCTGCTCCTCAGAAGCCCAGCTCCATCTGCAGGGCATGAGAACCTGGAGGATGGTAGGAGCCTGCAGTGTTTGATTGTTATCTGGCGATTTCTGTGCAGGGCAGAGATCGTGCAGAAAAAGCCTTTCCCGGTGCCGAGGACGATGAGGACTTGGATAAGACTTTATCAATCGAGAGATTTGGGGACCTGATAAGCAAGTCAGCATCAAGCGATCTGGAGAAGCAGAGACGCAGCTACAGTGAGAGAGATTTTGAATGTATGTAGGTTTGAACCATTGTACCCACATCCATTCCTAACCCTTGCTCAGCTCCATGTGTTCTGCAGCCTTTTACAGGGAACTTGCAAACCTTTCCTCCCTTTAGAGTGTTTCCAAAGTGCTGCTTACACCCAGTGCCCGCTGCCTTATCTCAGTCCGTACCAGTGTCCCAATTTCCTGGAGGTGTACCTCCTGCACAGCCCAGGTGACACGTAGCTCAGGTTACCTCCTCACTCGGTGTCCGGGACCTCTGCAGCCACCTCTGAAGTTTCCACTTTTAAACTATTTTTCTTCCATATGGCTGCAAAGAAACATCCAAATATGGCTAGAAGCCAGGCTGTCCTCCCCAGTCTGAAAGCAGATGGTTCCAGTCAGACATGCCCATGTATTTCTAAATAGCAGCCATGAAACCATCAGGCTTATCTGCTCAAAAAAGGATTGAAAATTAGAAATGGAGCATGAATTTAAAATGCTGCAGCTATTTCACCTGGAATCCTCTGATCAGCATGTTCATTCCTCTAATTGCCCTTCCATGAAGAAGGCAACAGTCAGAGTCACTTTGGCTGTAGAATGAGAGCGTACCCACAAGAGCAGTCATAAGCTATTGCCTGCTGTAAGTGATCACAGTAGGCTGTAGTAATGGCGGTAACGGGCAGGAAGAACCCCCCCAGCCAGCAGGCCTGCGTGTAGTAGACAAGTAGCAATGGTTGAGTGAGTTTCCCAGTCTCTGGCTCTCTGCAATCAGATAGTGCTTATTTCCCAGCTTAGCTTTGATAGGATACAACCTTAGGAACATTTTGTTCTAAGTACATCACCAGGCTGTTTTCTGCTTGGCCACTCATTTCCAATTGGTGTTGCAAAAGTTTGCTAGCAACATTCAATTACTATAATGCACTCCAGCTGCTACTTTCTGCTTGTGCCATCTCTCTACAGAGGCTACATTCAAACAGCACTTTCCACCTGAGCACACAGTCACTCACACTCGTGGCTGCAGGGTGCTCATTGCTTTGCTGCGGGTTGGATACCTGTAGTGTGCTGGCAGTACTTACCTGCTCAGAGCTCTGTGTGCGCAGGTGTGTGAGTTGGCGCAGAGCATGCAGGTGATCTGCTTCAGCATGCATGGCGGAAGCTTCTTGGAAAATTTGCCTAGAGATTGTGCTGTTTTGTTAGGTTTTGTTTTGTTTTGTTTTTTTCTTTCTTAAATAGAAGAGTTTTTCTCTCTTTGTTAGAATCGAGCTTGTTTTCCTTTGAGTTCCTGAGGTAACCCTGTTATCTAGAGCTAGGACTATGTCAAACTGTGGCTCTCAGAAATTTTATGCAGCATGTATTCCTGAAGCTGAAAGATCTGGTAGGTTATTAGACTTTGAAAGATATTCCACAAGCTCATGGAGGCAAATGCTCTCTGGTTTTAGAAATGTTTGCTACCCCATTCACAACCACTGCTAATGCGTGGGTTCTTTCTTCTGGACTCCCTATCCAAATTACTTTTTCATATCTTTTATTCACCGGAAAGTGTAATCAGACATTGGTTAGGCCATAGCTTTCCATTCAGACAGGCAATGCAAGGAAGAACATGGGGAAGGAGAGTAGAAGCTGGGTGCACAGAAGCTGCTGAAGGATGGGGAGGAAGAAGAGGGAAGAACAATGTGTTCTGTGCTTGGGAGAGGGGTATTTTTTCCCCCCTCCAGCCTTCCTTTGTGGGAGAAGTGATCACCTGGCATAAGTGCTGAGGTGAAGGGTGGTGCTGCTCTGTTCTGTGCCAGACCAGCCACTTGCCATCACTGCACTTCCCTGCAGCCTGAGGTCTGCTGGTCCAAAGTGCGGACATTTCTGTCTTAGCCTGATGCAAACAGCCCAGAAGTGAGAGCTGGGCTGTGACTTCAGCACCAGCTTTGTGCACTGTTGGGGCCTTGCTTGCTTTTTGTTGCATGAGGAATTGATGCCTGACCTATCTGTGGCAGGCAGAGCAGTGCTGAACAGGAGTGGAGGGGGTGCAGAACAGGGGGTGCAGAACAGGAGTGCCTTTCTGCCCAAACCTGTCTATTCAAAGCAAAGAACCAAAGAGCGCTTTGGATGAAAAAGTGTTCATTAAGAGCCTAAACTTCCCATTTTGCATTTGTCTGACCATTCCCAACCTCTTCTAATTCTTGCCACAAGGCTGAACCAAGGGGGTGTGTGAAATATTCCTGCTGTTCCCAAGGGGGGAAACAAGGGAGAAAAGACTTGAGAAACCAAAGGAAAGGAAACATGACACCAGAACAATGAACCTGCCTGGCTCTCCCAGGGAGAAGGTTACAGCTTCCATTGAAAATGTCCTTTGAAGGTAGTTTTCACTATAAACAGATTTTGCTGCCATGTCACAGGAAAGCTGGGAAGGAACCAAATCAAAACAGGCTGGAAACAATTCCTCAGGAAGAGCTGCTGAGCAAAGCCCCCTTGCAAAGCGACTGGTGCCCCCGGCATTTCAGCTGCTCCGGGTGCAGCCCCAGGGGCCGTGCATCCTGCAGGCTGCATCTGGGAGGCTTTGTGCCTGCAGATAGACTGGGCAGAAGTGGCTTTCCCATCTCTTGCTGGGAGATGCTGAGCTTACCCTGCTCCCTGCATGGTGCACTGACATTGGTTTTGAGTGATGGCTCAGAAATGCCATTAATTTCATCTCGTTGTGTAATTCCCACGACACCCAGGTCAACTCCATATGAATTTCTCTTTGTGGATTAGTTTGAAGATAAGTCCTTCTGCCCTGTTTTTTACCCTGGTTTTTAAAGAGAGCCTCCTAACTGAGCCACCATTTTAGAGGCTGGTACCTCACAGAGCCTGAGATGTGAATTTATTTTGCATCTGCACTAAAAGTCTCAGTCTGTGATTCCTGTCCAGGCCCGTGAGTGAAATAAGGCACATCTATTTAAGTCCAACTAAAGAACACTATGCAGGAAAGAAATGTTTGTAAATGACCCAAACTCTGCTTGTTTGAGAATGTGAGAAGTATTTCCCCATGTTTAGGAAGGGGTTGTTGTCTCTGGCAAGTCTCTGCAGCTCTGCACAGTTGTGTGAATGGTTTCAGCAGCCTCAGGAGAGCCCTGTCTTGCCCAGGGTGGCAAAGCAATGTTGGGGTGGTTTGGCACTGCACGAGGGCTGCCTCCTTAGCCACTTCAGGCTGACCACAGCCTGCCACATCATTGGAAGAGCTTTGCTGTGTCCCTGCGGGCTGGTGGCTCTCCTTGCCCTTCCTGGCCCTTGATCTCCAGACCATGCTGTTTCCTGGAGGGGCGCCTGGCAGGTTCCTCCCAGCCTCTTCCTGCCCCTCTGACTCTCTTTTTCTCTCTCAGTCCACCGTCAAACCTCGCACCACATCCATCATCCCCTTTCCACTCACCTCCCTTCTGCCCTCAAGTTCCAAAAGAGGCCCCCCCGTGCCAGCAGGAGGAAAAAAAGAAGAAGGAAAAAGAAGAAAACCTCAGTACCCCCCTCAGAAGTCACGCCTACCATCCAAGAAGTGGACGAGGAAGGAGGAGAAGAGGAGGAAGAAGAGGAAGAGGAGGAGGAAGAAGGAGAGTCTGAGGCAGAGGAAGCCCAGGAGAAGGAAGTCTTTACGGAGTCTGAGGACGAAGCTCGTGGGAAGGACACATCCCCTAAGCTGGAGCCCCCACGCAAACCGAAGGCAAGGCTGGAGCATCCCTGCCTGAGTGGGGCTTAGAGGCTGGGGCAAGCAGGGGGGAGGTTGAAGGAACAGTAACAGAGAAGTTGTTGTCTTGAATGGATGCTGAGGAAGGTGTATGCATGACCATGTTTGGGGTGTAAGACATGAGGGAACATCAATGTGACTGTTCTTAGAGGGTATCAGATATGAGGGGGGAGAAGTTTGTGTAGATCTTCTAGGCTGTGGGGATGGTGGAGGGGGGGGACGTGTGCTTGACCTGGCTCTTGCTTTCAAGGTTGTTTTTTCTTCAGTTCACAATTGGCAGCGATGAGGATGAGTCTGGCAGCACTCTGGCCCCAGCGCAGTTCCACGTGGAAGAGGAGTGTGGCATCCTGTCTTCCACACCACGCCTCACTGACTTGCTGCAGGACAAGGGCCCTGCCTCCCTCCGCAGGTAGGAGGGCAGGTGCTGAGCTGCTGCCACTCTCCCTGACTTGGGTCACTGCACAGACCCAGCACTTGGGGTGGCACAGAGAGGTGTGTGGCTCTAGCCAGTCTCAACTCTCCTGCTGAACAGGACTGTGGAGCCCAGTGACTGCAGCAACACTGCTGCGTTCCAGCAGGATGGTCACTTTCTGGGACTTCTGGGACCTCTTCGTGTTTGTGGGTTCCTCAGGATGTGGGTTTGAGGGCACTGGGTGCACGTGTGAGGTAGTCTTTCTCTCAGCTAGCTTGTGTTGTGGTGCTGGCCAACAGGCTGGGAAGCCCAGGAGGCACAGCACAGTTGAAGTCCATGAGGTCCTCAGCTCAGAGATGTGTCCCTAACATGTTCCTCAGGCTGATCCTGCTCTGCGTTTTGGGGCAAGGAGGAGCAGAATGGTTGGTAGGACAATCTCTAGGTGTTGAGACAGGTGACTTCTGACTCTGCTCCTTCTCAGGGAATTGTTTTTCTGGGCTGGGCCAAGGGATCTCATCCCCTGAGAAGAACCAGTGCCTGCCCCCACTTATCTCATTTTCTACCATCAGTCTCTTTGATCCCTACAGCCTCCCTGGACCTCGGGAACGTGTTTCTCAGGGCTGGGAGAAGCGCAAGCCCTGGGGCCAGGTGGCAAGTGGACAACGAGTTACCTATGACTTAAAGGAGAGGATGTGCATCGGCAGTATGACCACACTGGAGAGTGCAGCATATCAGCGAGTCCCCACAGATGAGGCTGAGGCCCAGATGCTGGCATCTGCTGATTTGGATGGCATGAAAAGTGAGGTTTTACCACACTATAGCGTGCGTGCTTTGCATCTCCTTGCTTTGCTCTAATTCCTGATAGTTCCACACATGATCTTCAGCTTGCCCCGGTAGACCTGGTCCTCATCTCCCTGTCCCTCAGGCCCTCCTTTTCTAGCTTTGACTCCTCTCTATCAGCTTTTTTGTATCCAGAGCTCTGGTCCCACATTTCCACATGAGCCCAGCAACTCTCCTCCCACCCACCCCACAGGTGCCAGCCCTCCTCCACCCACCCCGCTGCCCTCTCCTTTTCAGGGCTCTTTGCCTTTCCCTGAGACCCAGCTCTCTCCTTTCCTGACACACTTTCCCAGTTAGCAGCCCTCTGTGTGACACACCAGCTCTGGGATCGCAGCCACCTGATGTGAGAAGCCTTCCCCCTCCTGCGTGCTGCTCATAGAGAGGCAGCTGCCCCTTCCAAAACGCATCTGAGGGGACTGCCCCTGCGTGCGCGTGAGGGCAGACAGGAGAGACGTCATGGAAATGCACGCTCCGGGCCTGAGGACATGGAGAATTCAATAGGTTGCTTTGCATGCTGGAGAGGGAGGGAGACACCAGAGGGGAGTGAGGGAGAGAAGCGGTGCTGCGCACGGAGCCTGCCTGTCCCTGGGCATCCAGCAAAGAGCCTGCGGCACAGCGAGGATCCTGCTCTGAGGAGCTGGAGGAATATTTTTCCCCAGGAACATTCCCAGCTGCAGCCACCCCCTCCAGGACCTCACCAGGCCCCAGCAGCTGCATGCCCTGTGTCCTGGGGAGCAAGGCACTGGGGCCTGCCCCAGGGCTGCGCTGAAGCCCCCCCAGGGCACCTTGCTTACTGCACTTCAGCCTGGCAGCCCCAGCCGCTCCTTGGAAGGTGAGTGGCTCATGACACCTGACCCCTGACCTTCGCAAGGACAACATGAACACCTTGAGGGAGGGCGAGGAGGCGGCGAGGGAATTGGAAGAGGGCAGCAGCCCTGAAGCAGCAGTAAGTGCCTGCGTTCGCAACTCGCTTGGCTATGAAGACTTTGATGAATTTGCCTTCAATTTTGAAGACTATGATTTATGGGAGGCCATCAGAAACCACCTGGGTTACCCAGGTGGGGAGACCACCTGTAAGTACCAGAGCGGTGACCCCTGGGTGCAGCTGTAGAGCAAAGCCCCCAGCTGTAGTGCTTAGCCTGTGTTTACTGTCTGCTGCCCTCCCTGTGTCAGGTTGGTCAGGTTTAGAGAAGGTACTTTCTGCCCCACTGCATGCAGCCTGGTGCCTGGGGGAGTTGGAGGAGCTGACTGGTGTCTGTGTGTCAGTACAAGGTCTTTGTACAGATCCATTTTGTAGTATTGAGGCGCTTCTCTGTGTGCTTCTTGCTCGAGCAGCCTTGGAGGCAGCTGCCCCTTGCTGTTTGTGCCCATCGGGACGTAACCCACATTGCGGCCAGAGGAAAAGCCTCTGCTCCCAGGCACATATAAGAATAGAGCAATGTCTCCTTCCATCTGTGGCACAAGGTGACAGTGTGCTGTTGCTCTCTGTTTGCTGGAATCCGAGCAGGGCTGTGGTTCTGACAGCAGTGTTGGGTATCAGGTTCTCAGCTCTATGCTGTAGACTAATGCCCGGAGGAGAAAATAAACTAGTCCCAGTGTCTGCAGGCATAAGTGTTGTCTGTGAAAGTAGCTAATGGCAAGCTGTGGGCCTGGAATGGGGAAAGAGGCAGGAAGGAAGAGTGGGAATCACAGGGAAGGAGAAATTAGGAATCCCAAGAGCAAAGAGCATCTTTCTGTTCTCCACGTTTCCTTACCCATGCACCCCTTGTGGAGAAGTGGCTCTCTGAGCCATCCCAGAGGCTGCACAGAAAGCAGCGTTTTGCTGCCACCTCGTACAGGCAGCCTTTTTTCAGCAGCTGAAGGTGTCTGTGTGTGTCACCTTGGGAGGGATGCTGCTCGTGGTCATTGCACCATGGCAGCTGCCCAAATCTCCTCATCTGGATCATGTTCTACGTGTTTCAAAGCCTTGTACAAGTGCACAAAAGCAGGTGGCATGGCCCCAGAGCTATCCCAGGCTTTGCAAGCAGGTGCGGGGAGGCAGAGTGCAACGTGGGCTCGAGAGGCTTGGTGGAGTTTCTGGCTCTACCACAGCCTTCTGGTATGATCTTAGGTAAAACATTTAACTGCTGATTCCTCTCAGTCCCAGCATCATTATTTCTGTCTCAACTAGTCCATCTTCATAAGCCTTGCAGCCTCTGGGGAAGGAATGTCTGCCCATGTGCTTGTACTGGTACCAGCAAGTGGGGATTTGCTTCTGGATGGGTCTGATACTTGTTACTGTAAATTCTTAGACAACTTAATAGGAGCAAAGTTGAAACCACGAACCTGGAGCTAATTGACCCTGTCAGTGATCCCAGGCTGAGCAACTTGTGTGTTAAGAGTGTGAGCAATAGCTGCAGGCTCACCTAGGAGAGGATGGCTGCTCTTGGGAAGGTGGAAGGGGCAGTATGTGATATGCATCACTTATACAGCGGGGACATTTGGCTTGCTAGCAGTTAACAGATTCATTGATTGCTACAGCAAATACTGCAGGTGCTTGAAATAGGATGTACTGTACAGTCAACTCTAAATTATTTCTGCATAATAAATCCACACTGTGGATTAATCCTGCAGAGATGCAGCAGACAGAGATGGCAGAGACGACAGCATCAGGTCTGTGCAGAGCCAGCTCACGTCCAGCCAGGGTCACTTACTCAGCTACTTGCTGCGTGTTCCTCTTCCAGGATCAGCTCAGATCCAGGAGGAACGAAATAGCTTTTCTGCAGAGCAGCATCCTTGTTGGACCTGAGTGTGTCTCTTTGGATTTCTTTTAATGACTGGAGTATGGGGAACACTGTGCAGGGACAGCTGGGTGGCAGCAGGGATGAGCACAGAAAGCCTGCATTTCTTCAGCTCCTTTCATATCTTCCCTCCTCTTCACAGATGCACTGTAGAAACAACAGGCATAACCCAATCTTACCCTCAAATGCTTGTGTGTGTGTCTGCATGGGTATAGTTCTGTCTTTGCCTTCACCTTCTCAATTGCACATGCTCTACTGCATGTCTGCACACACTTAGGTGCATGATTATAGTACATATCCCAAATGTATGCTTATATATACTCATATTTACTCACACACGTACTGTCCCACTCCAGCTATAGCTGGGAAAGCAATTGCAGGGCAATAGCTTTTTCCAGAAGCCAGCATAGGACTCTGACTTTTTATATGTTGCCTAGCATTTTGTTTAGTCTAACTTTAAATATTCCAAGAGATAGGGTTTCAGTCTTCTTTCTAGAGGTAATGCTATAGCTTTGCGTTGGGGCAAATAGGAAGAGTGCACCATCCCCATGATGCTGGGCTAACAAATTGCTTTCTAGTACCGATACAGCTATTCTGATGCCTCTATCTGAACTTTCTGCTTGTAGATAAAGGGTAATAAATGGAGGAAAGCAGGAGCTAATGCACGAGTTGAAGGCATTTTCCTGCTGCATTGGACTGACTAGGACAGGTACTCTGGAGGAAGACCTTAATCAGTGTAAAGTAACGTTTGTCATCTTCAAACTTAAGGTGGAGGAAAAATGACCTATGGAAACCAACAGTGGCAAGAACATAATTTGGAAAAGCGTGTAGGAGGTATTCTGTGGGACAGTAACATACCAATTTGCTATCTTGGAGCTGCCATAGGAACCATGCTGCATCCTCAGATGCTGTCACCATCTCATGCTGTACTTGGGGAGCTTGGCTTCAGGCAAGCAGAGAAGATCTGTTCTCTGGGCACATTACCCTTGGATCTTGGTCTGAGATCCTGTGCTGAGGAAGGACACCAGTCTTCAGGTGCTCGCTGGAGCTTGATGTTCATTTGGTGGAAGCAGCTGTGGGGCATGCAAGAAATGAGAAATCCATGCTCAAGTCTGAGGAAGTTAGAAACATATGTATCAGTGGGCAGTTATTGGCTCCTATTGACATTGCAGTGTGGTAAGTAGAGCAGGGAGGAGTCCAGCTGACAGCAGGACTTGCATCAGCGTGGCAGCCAGTGGGTGAAAATCCCCTGAGGCTCAGTATTGATTCATGTTATATTTAATTTAGCAACCCAGATTTCCAAGAAGCAAGGCCATGGTATGCGTGGCCTGATGTTGGGCTGTTACTTTCCTTGTCAGAGATGCGCAGATATTTTCCTGCAGCGAGCATCAAGGAGAGCACAAAGCCTTCAAGCCCAGTGATTTTCACTACCTTTCATGCCCAAAGAGCTGCAAGTCTTGAAGCCAACTGCAGAAAGATACATGGAGACCTGAGTTTCACCCCAGAAGACTTTGGCTTTGCCTTGCAAGGAGATCAACGAGCCTGCTTGGACCAAAACTGAGTAAGACCACTGACTCTGTGATCTACCTTGGACAGCCCACTCCTCCTGGAGCAGGGCTCTGAGGTTTTCCATGTCCCCGTGGTCTGTATGTGCTGAGGAAGATGCACTTCTGTGCCGTACTGACGGGGCTTCAGATTGCTTTTTGTTGTGGCAATATGGAGAGGGTTCATGAACTACTTACTCAGATACTGTGAATGAAACCTAAAAGCTTTTGCAGTGATGCTCCAGTATATGCACAGCCTGGGAGGAAACCCTGATATTTAAAGGAATTGCCTCTCAGACATCAGGAACAGCTGGAAGTAGGCAGGTGAGGCAGGAAGGATCTCCAAAGGCCAGAGGATGATGGTGAGTTCTCCACTTGCCAGGGCTTTGCCTGTATAATCTAGAGAAAGAGGGGTGGGTTTGCATGTGTTCCCATGCCAGACAGTGCATTTCCAGTAGACACACTGGTGGTCTTTTCTCCCTTCCTGTGTGTTCAGGCCACCGCTTTGAAGACAACCCTGGTGTAAGGAGGCATCTGATGAAGAAACCATCTAGGAGCCAGATCACCAGGACAAGCAAAAAGTTAGCATCAACCCCATCAGTTAAGAAAAAGAAGAAGAAGAAGAAGTTGGATAGAAAACCCCATGAGGTACTTGTGTACAGTCCTCCCACACTTGTTCAGAAGCCATTAATCAGGTTGAGAAACAGACATTTTATAAAGCGTAGTTTCAATATTATTAATACTTTACATAGCCTTGGTAGGGACATTTCAATCTTTTATCCATTGTCAGTGAAAGCTGAGAACACACTTTTCCAATAAAAGCTGAGGTTTCTCTGAAATCACAGTGCTTCAACTTTAGGAAAGACATAAAAAAAAAAAAAAGTCACAGAAATTGTAGTGCTGTTTGGGAAGTTGGCAGCACAGTAATATCACCATCTTCTGGTAAGAAGGTGTGAAGGCCAAACCATGACAGAATGTTAGCATGGGAAATTTGGAGGGAAACTTCTTATTGTAGCTGAGAAGCAGGCAGAGGACAAAGTTGCTGGTTTGGTAGAGAAGTGCCCGGCTTTGAATCACTCTGTTTCCTCTGCCTGCATTGTCTCACTTGTAGCTTTCTGCTGCTCCATGTGCTGGTGAAGGCTCCTGCCTTACTGCCAGACCTAGCTGTTTCTGTTCACCAAAACGCTGTTAGCTAGGGCAAGTTTGCCCAAGCATTGCTTTAGAACAGGTAGCACTCTGAGAATAGACCTGAGGCTTTCCACATATTTCTTATAGAACCGTACCCATCAGGGGAATTCTCACATCCTCACTGCGATTCGCACAGGTGTTTGTGGAGCTGAACGAACTGGTGGTGGATAAGAACCAGGAGATGCACTGGAGGGAAACAGCCCGCTGGATCAAGTTCGAGGAAGATGTGGAGGAGGACACAGCCAGGTGGGGGAAACCCCACGTGGCTTCACTGTCCTTCCGCAGCCTGCTGGAGCTCAGGAAGACAATTGCCCATGGTAAGTTAGAAATTGCTTTGTGCTGCTGGCCAGGATTTGTATTTTGCCCTGGGACAAGTTTTGCTGGACAGCTCCTGTTGCTGTTTGGCTGCTCCCTGAAGACATGCCAACAGTGTTTCTGTTCAGGCTCCTTGTTGGATGTGGGGAGTACACAGTATGTTTTCCAGGATATTGCAACACCTCAAGGATGCCTGAGGTGGTTCCTTGCTCTGCTTTGCTGCCCTCAGGCATATGGCACTGCAACACCCAGCTGTGCCAGCTGGTCTTGGACCTATGAGCGGAAGGTGCTAGAGCTACTAGTGCATCTGGGGTTGGGTGTCTTCGGTGTCTTCTCACTGTAGGGAGAGACACTTTCTCACTGGACCCCCTCAGGGTGAGAGCCTGGAGTGCTCACATCCCACAAGCGATGGGATACCAAGCGTTTCTTCAGCTCTCAGACTGCCTACGCGGCATCTTATGGTTTCTCTGGGACAAAGGTTTACATAGAGGGCATGGGATACCTGGACTTGTGGCAGCTCTCAGCTGAGAGTGATTAAGTTAAGAAGGGCTGAGAGGTGCCTCCAGTGGGAGGAGGGCCTGGTGCTTGTGGGACTGTTACAGGACATCTGTGTTCCCAGAGCACATGTGCAGCAGGGAGTGCTGCACACTAGGAGCAGGGCTCTTCCTCTCCTCCTGACAGGTGCTGTTCTTCTTGACCTGGAGCAGACCACGCTGCCTGGCATTGCTCACCTCATGGTGGAGACCATGATAATCTCTGATCAGATCAGAGCAGAGGACCGAGCCAATGTGATGCGTGCCCTGCTTCTGAAGCACAGGTGAGTGGGACACAGCTGAGGGAAGCTCAGAACTTCTCTACAAGCCCCGGGCAACAAGGGAGATTGGCAAGGACTTTGGCTATACCTCAAGTGACCAGATCACTGCTGTGGTGGGCCAAAGGTCGCTGATGGTGGGAGAGGGCAAGGAGACTGTCTAGAGCAGTATAATGAGGCTACGTCTCCCTCCCCTAGCCACCCAAATGATGAGAAGGAGGGATTCTTTCCAAGGAACCACTCCAGCTCCAGTATGAATTCTATTGTGGGGAACCACCACCACAACCACACCACAGACACCTGTGTGCCCCTCATGGGAGAGGAGCGAATTGAGATGGCTGATCCCAAGGCCCATGAGACTGAGTGCAAAGAGGTGAGGGTGATGTGGGGGGTTACCTCTCCTTTTTCCACTCCCTAGGGTCACCCTTTGGCCTGTGACAGCACACGGCAATGTTTGATGCCCACACCTGGGCCCCTTCACAGGAGGGCTTATCCTCAGGAAGGCTGAGCTTGCCTGGATCACCTGGAACACTAGAAATGAGGTCACTGCATTACAGTTTTGGGACCTACTTTTAGCCTCATACTTCATGTGAGTCTGCTGGAGCGTGTGATGGCAGCAATAGCCCTGGAATTTGCAGCATGACCTCTCGCTATAAGGCTGCCTTGCTAGTGAAGCAGGGAGCCAGACCATCTGGTGTGGTCCGAGACAAGCCCAGGTGCTGACATGCAGTGGAGAGCAAGGCTGTGTACTGAAACAAAGGCACAGGGACATGCTTCTTACTCATTTTTATTCTTCCCTGGCAGAAAAATGTGCACGTCCATAACTCCGAGGGGCACCGTAAATACCTGAAGTTAATGGAAAAGATTCCTGAAGATGCAGAGGCCACCGTGGTCCTTGTGGGTAAGAGACAGCATATGTAGACTACCCCAATACCAAAAAAGACCAGTTTAGATCCTAGTCTGGGCCCAGCTGTTGGTGCTCTCTCTCCTGAGAGATATTTGGACATCTAGTGCACATTTCAAAGTTTAAGTTGAGAAGGAGCCTTGAACACTCTCTCTTGTGGTATCAACTCACATCTTGTTTGTCTGTAATAAATATGAAGTGTGACTGGATAGGGTTGGTAGGTTTTTTGTTTGTTTGAGATTTAGAAGCACTGAATGTGGGTAACAGTTGGGAACTGGTGCCTAGCTTAGGGGTGAACACTTAACCACAGTCACCAACACATCCCATTTTGAAGTTCAGAAGTAGTTAAGTGCCCAAGGCACTGATTGCCAGCACTGCTGTAAGGCCTTGTGTTGTCCTCTTCCCAACCTGGGAGCACACCTTGCCAGCAAATGGGTCCTGCTCCTGGCTAGTTTTGGTTGTTGGTTGCACGTGTTTTGAGTTTTAAGAATTAGAGCGCAGGAACTGGCAAAGCCTCTGGGATCAGCTATATCAGTACCAGGACATATTTCTCTTTACAAACAAGAGCTGTAGGCAGGCTGAGCATCAGTGGGTTTAGTATCTTCTGACCACAAGAGCAGTCCTCTTTAGCACTTTGCTGGCATTGACTTCTAAGCAAACAACTGTGCTACAAGCAAAGTAAATGTCATTGCACGTCTAGCAGATAGAAAACTTGGGCAAAAAGTCTTGGCAGCTCAACCAAGCTTAACCATGATGAAGCCAGATTAGTTTCATAAATGCACTTCGAGTATTCAGATGTCTAAACACTGATCATTTCTGTATCTTGGGATCCTCATGGCCATTGAGATCACACAGATTTGCCAGTCTAGCAGAGAATATAGCTCATTGCTGGGCACAGATGGCAGAAAGTTCAGTAATAATGTCAGAGAAATAGAAGTACTCAAACATTTGTGTTCAGCATGGGAAGGAAGCAGCTGGTATGCTGGAGGATGCGGGAGTGTTTCCCAATCTGTTAGGAGCTGTGAAGGCTGCCAAACATTCATGAGAAACGGACATCATAAAACAGTGTAATTTGTACCTATGAGTCTTTAGAGAGCTGGCTTATTTTCATCTGAAAAAGGTCTAAGAATGCAGGGAACATACAAGAAAACCAGAAGGAAGCTAATAGTGTCAATGCTCAAGAAAGGACGTACAGCAATCCAACACGTATAGGTTGTTTAACCTGACATCCTTTCCAGCCAAAATAATGGCAGAGCTAATGCGGCATTCAATTAATAAAGAGCTAACGAATAAGAATGTAATTATTGCTAAGCAGTGAGGTTTATGGGAAATAGGTCATGTTGAGTAAACCTGATTTCATTCTTTGATGAGATTAGGAGTTTCTTTGATAAAAGTAACTGCCAACATGTAGGAGACTTCCTTCCATAAGCCATTGGCTTAATAGTAAACAATCTTCTAATTTAAAATCAGCTCCTTACACATGAGCTCTACTTACATTATAAGAGACTGAGAAAGTAAGCTTGAGAGTGATCAGTAACACCAGGGAGACTTGGAGCAGTCCTCAGCATGAATCTTGAGTCTTTGTCAATAGTCTAGAGACCAGCTTGGAACTGCAAGACGAAGGGAACCTCCTGAATTGCCATTTCCACAAAAGCAACCCTACAGCTCACCTCAATGATTAACTCTGCTCAAAACATTGCCTCCTGGTAGGTTGTGTGCAGTTCCTGGAGCAGCCAACTATGGCCTTTGTCCGACTAAATGAGGCCGTCTTCCTGGAATCTGTCTTGGAGGTCCCAATTCCTGTCAGATTCATCTTTGTGCTGCTGGGACCAAGCCAGGCCAATATGGACTACCATGAAATTGGTCGGTCAATCTCCACTCTCATGTCTGACAAGGTGAGGAGCTGACTAGCAGTAATGGGGGATAGTTGCTTAGAAATCCGTCCTGGGACAAGAGTGTTGAACGCTGTGCAAAGGTCCAGGTAGGAAAGATGAGCCTAAGCAGCTAGAATTTTTAAGGGCAGCTTAGCTAGACCAAGGTAGGGTGCTCCATTGCAAGGGGAAGAGCAGGATAGGCATTTGTCTGGAACAGAATTGGAGGTAAGGGGAAGGGTTTGTAGGAGTAAAGAGCCACCCAAGATTAGAAGAGTTGTGTTCGGTTCAGATTTCACAAACAGAGGTGAGGAGGCTGAGTGATGCCTGGCTCAGGACACACTGGTAAGGCCACCTAGCAATGCCTGGAGACTGTTCATCAAGTCCTATGGCTACAACATCCTTGTAGGAGCACATCAGTGCAGGAGGAGAGATGAGGAATAAAATAGTTTTTCTTCCAGGCACATGCAATGCTAGAAGTTCCCCATCTGGCTAGATGGCAGGAAAGTGAAATTCATTATCTTGGTAAGGAATTAAAGGCAAAGAAGAGATAATCTGAACATCTGTTGATTACATCCAAGACAGGAGAATCAAAGTTTTCAGGGTCTTCCTGGCTAATGCCATGAAACTATAATTGAGTTATAAGCCTAGCTCTCTCTTCAGGACTAGTAAAAAGTCCACTCAGAGCAGGTGGATTGTAGGCAACAAGAGCTGAACAGTCCCTTCCGTGGAGTTGCACAGAGCTCAGTTGAGGCTGTTCTGAGTTAGAAGAGATGAGCTGCCATATTTCAGCTTCAATACTACATCTGTGGGCTGATCTTGCTCATCTGAGCCTCTGTTGCTCTTACTGGATTAGGGGAGTCAGCAACAGCAGCTGAGGCTGTCTATTGCAAGGTTACACAGTGACTGGCGCCAGGAATAGAGGACAGTATCATTTACAGCTTGAAGTTGTGGCTCCAGGGAGTCTGTGTACTGCAGAGGCCTTAACTATCCCTACCTGCTTCATAGGCTGTTCACTTGTTCATTATCTTCTAGCCCTTTCAAGAAGTGATGCAACACTTCCACCTGCTTACCAACCACCTCCCCTACTATTTGCAGTAGGGCTGTCCCCTCATGATCCCTATAGAGCTCTTCTTTGTCACCTTGCCCTTGTTGTTAGAAGCATCTCCAAACCCTTCTGCCTGGTTTCACCTGTACAGCTTCTACCCTGCTGTAGATATCTGTTTTCTCTTCCTCTACCGCTGTAATAGTAGCAAAATCTGCACAATGATAAGGTGTTACAGAAAGAAGGATGCTCACCTGTCTCTGAAGATCTAGGCTTGCAGAAAGACTCTACAAAGGAGAGATCTCTAGCAAGAGACCTTTTCTTGGTGGCTGTCAGCCCTTAAATGAGGTCTAAGCCAGGCTCCACCCCTTCCAGTCACACAGGTGAATTATCTTCACCTGTACTTCCAGTGCTGACTAGGTCTTTTCTCCAGGTGCTCAATCAGTGGTTCAGGCTGTGACTCAGCAGTTCTCATACAACCATATTTTCTGTATAGGCACCAGGATAGCTGGGAAGCATAGGGCTGAATTTGTTTGTGAAGTTCCACCAGGGGAGTCATGTGGTCTGGTGGGATGCATAACTAGCAGAGATGCTGCAGGAGCACAGTTTTGGGCTAGAGCAGTGGGGCTGAGGGAGAAAAGTAAGGTCATTGGGAGGGATAGCCCAGGAAGGGAGGAGAGGTATAGTATTAGTTGAGGTATTTGGTAGAAGGACAGGGAGGAAAAATTCAGGAGAGTGGGTCATGGAGTGGCAGTAGCGATACAAGCATTGAGTGGAGGGAGTGGGCTGTTACTGAAGGGTCACAGCAAGTGATGATTCTAGGCTGTAGATGGCTGAGTGCAGGCTTGGTCTGAGCCTTCTCTCTCCTTTTTCTCTTCCCCTCCCAGCATTTCCATGAGGCTGCGTACATGGCTGATGACCGTCAAGATCTCCTCAATGCAATCAATGAGTTCTTGGACTGCAGCATTGTCATTCCTCCATCTGAGGTGGAAGGGAAAGACTTGCTCAAATCCATTGCCACCTTCCAGAAGTTGCTGCTGAGGAAGAGGAAGGAGAGGGAGCAGAAATCCATGAAGGAAGGAGATGTCCAGGAAGCCAAAGGTCTCTCCACTCACATTTGGGCAAAAGAGTTTGTGCGTAGTGTCCTGCGTGCCCCAGTGGGCCCTCCCCTCACAGAGCCTGGCAGAGGGGTGAGCAGGGCCTGGCTCCACCAGTGGGCAGTGGGGGGGGGGGGGGGGAAGGCAGGGGTATAATGGAGGCAGGTCAGAGGCTGTATGCAGCTGGGGACACCCAGAGGCTGTGGGGTGTGCAGTTATAGGAGGCCAGATTAGCATGGCAAGAGGAAGATCTCTGGGGGGTATGGAGAAGGGCAGCCTAAGGGTGGCCCTGGATTCCCTTGCTCAAGCCCTGCTCTCCATGTACCTCCAGAGCTGTGTGAAGTGAAGGCTGAGGAAGAAGAGGAGGAAGCTGAGGACGACCCTTTGAAGCGGACTGGAATATTTTTTGGAGGTCTGGTTCGGGACATAAAGCGCAGGTACCCCAAATACCTCAGTGACATCAGAGACGCCTTGCACAGCCAGTGTCTCGCAGCCGTTCTCTTCATCTACTTTGCTGCTCTCTCTCCTGCCATCACCTTCGGGGGACTCCTAGGTAATGGGCCTGCTTTCTGGTCTGCTCTTTGCACGCTGGAACACTGGCTGTGTCTGTGGGATGCTGTGCAGGGGTGGGCTTTGGTGTTGCTTACTTAGGGAGAGTGGAGGTGCTGCACTGTGGTCACTGCCTTATCCTCTCCCTGCTGCTTGGCCTCTCCAGCCTCAGCCCACTGCTCCTTTCCAGGCAGAGCCCAGGGCTGGGGACGGGCACCTAGAGCCATCTCCCCAGAGCTCCCTGGACTCCATCTACACTCCCTGCCCAGTGCAGGGAATGTCTGACTGATGGAACAGACCTGCCTCCTCCATGTGGAGCTGTGTCTACAGACTGCAGTGATAGTGCCCGTGTCCGGGCTGTAACACTCACATGTTGTTCTCTTTCCCAGGAGAGAAAACTGAGGGTCTCATGGGGGTCTCCGAGCTGATAATCTCCACCTCGGTTTTAGGGATCCTCTTCTCCCTGCTTGGAGCCCAGCCGCTCCTGGTCATTGGCTTCTCAGGGCCGCTGCTGGTGTTTGAAGAAGCTTTTTACAAGGTACTTGGGAGTCAGCACCCATTCGTGGCACCCATTCACTCTGCTGATGCACTGGAGAGGGCAGTCAGCGTTTCCCAGGTTTCCATAGGGACTGTGTTATCTGGATGCTGTGGGTCCTGCCAGGCTGTTTGCAGGTCAGACAGGGCTGGTTCTGTTTGTGCTGACCCGCTGCAGGTCAAACCACTAGGACTTCTGTCTCCCATTGCCATTTCCCATGGGCTGACCCTGTTGAAGTGTGACAGTGGTAACAGCACTCCTTATCTGCTGAGTGCAAGGGAAGCTTTGTCCCCCAGCCCTGCATGTCATCCTTCCTGACATAATGAGCACATGTAGCTGCATCCTAAAATACCGCTCTGGAATACTTTACCTATGATTCCAGCCCTGAATTTGCTGTCTCTGTGCTGGATGCCTGTGGAGAGAAGAACGCCTTTTTTTCCAGGAGAGTCTGTGGTCTTAATGGGGAGAAGATGAGGGAGAAAACCTGAGGAGACATGAGTAATTTGTTACCCTTTCCATTTCAGTTCTGCCAGACACAAGGCATTGAGTACCTGACAGGCAGAGTGTGGATTGGTTTGTGGCTCATCGTTTTCATCTTCATTATTGTGGCAGCTGAAGGAAGCTTCTTGGTGCGCTACATCTCGCCTTTCACCCAGGAGATCTTTGCTTTCCTCATCTCCCTCATCTTCATCTACGAGACCTTCTACAA
The DNA here is from genome assembly GCA_030625065.1 of Alectoris magna. NCBI lineage: Eukaryota > Metazoa > Chordata > Aves > Galliformes > Phasianidae > Alectoris > Alectoris magna. The sequence goes on from CM060567.1 coordinate 11,605,399, forward strand.
ACTGTACAAGGTGAACCTTCCCCTGAGAGATGGGCTGCCACATCTGTTGGGGCCCCCAGGATCCTTTTCCTTCAGCATGCAAGAGGCAGCAGAACAGGGCCATCGCAGCCATAGCTTCCCTAGATGTTGTGCAGAGCAGCTCTCTGCTGGCCTCCCGCAGCCCAGCACGGCCGGCCCCTGTGCCGCCAGAGGCTGGCAGGGTGATCCCTAACATCTGCCTCCCCCGCTCTTCCTGCAGGAGGCATTAAAGAGAGGCCACTTTTCTCTCCCCAGCCCTCTCCAGCTGGATAGGTTGTGAGGCGAGGTGACATGCTGAGATTGTCTGCATCCACCATCTAACTACCCTTCCCTTTCCGCAGAGCAGGATGCCCTCCACATCCCCTCATCCCCAGTAGTGACAGTATCCTCTGTCCCTCCCTGCAATGACTGCTTGCTACTTCTTTCACCTGCCCAGGTGTTTGCAGAACATCCTCTGCTGAAGTTTTACCCACCAAACGTGCAGAGCGGCCTGAATGCCAGCATGCTCTCTGCAGATGCCATGTCACTGGGAATCAGGATGCAGCCCAACACTGCTCTCCTCTCCCTCATCCTCATGCTTGGCACCTTCTTCATTGCCTTCTTTATGCGCAAGTTCAAGAACAGCCGCTTCTTAGGAGGAAAGGTGAGAAGTTTGTGGGGTCAGATGATGAGGATGGAGGGATGTGCGAAACAAATAATGCTTCTTGTTGCAGCCCTTTGTTCCTTGTTGAAAGTCTGAATGAACTTGACTGCAGCACTGTGTCCCCTTCGTGCCTTATCCAGTCCTATATAATCCCAACTGCAGCCTGGAGTATTGCTTTGCTCCATGTGATGCTGATACCATCACCCAAAGAAACACAAACAATTGCTTGAATGCCATGCAGACAGGATGGTAAGCTGCTGTAGGCTGTGGCTGAGAGCTGGCTATTAATCATAGTATCTGCACTGTCCTGCTCCAGTGAGCTTTTCTGGAGAGTCCCCTGGGCCTTGGGAAAGCTCCTTTGGCTGGATGCACATCTGTTAAACTAGAATAAAAGAGTACGAGCTTACGGCTTGTTCCCTTTTGACATTTCTGTACGTGCAAGGCATCTGTGTGATACCTGGAGCACCAACAAAGTAGGCCAATTGGAACAATTGGCTGATCACATAGGAGTGGCTGGAGGACTGTGCCTCATGGGGCAGTGGGATGCTCAACCCCATGGGCCAGCGCTGCACTCCTCGTCCTGCTCAGTGGCAGTGCTCAGGTTCACAGCGGTGCTTGCCCCATCTGGCCCTTGGCGTGGCGGGTGTGAGGAGCCAGCATGTGCTCTTTGACAGCGAGGGTGTTTGTTCCACAGGCTCGGCGGATCATCGGAGACTTCGGGATCCCCATCTCCATCCTAGTCATGGTGCTGGTGGATTACACCATCACAGACACGTACACGCAGGTAGGTGCCAGCACTGCCCCAGAGCCCCTCCTCCTGCGCAGGCAGTGATCTGTGCCATACCGTGTCCTGCTCTTGTGCAACTGGGGATTTACGTTTCCTGCCTTGTTAGTCATAACAGTGCAGAGCAAACAGAAATGCTTCCCTCAACCTTACTCCCACACTGAAGGGAGGCTCTGAGGGTCTGTCTGAGATGGAAACCAGAGCTATAGGGGCTGGAGTGCTCCAGAACCCCTCTGATGTTCATGCTGTTAGTAGAGGAGGTTTTAGAGAACCAGAACAGTTAATTCCCTGTTTGTAACTCTGAAACCTTGTATTAGATCAACAAGACATAGCCAGTTTATTCGCACTGAAAAGGATGCCATCGAATAGTTTCAGCGATGTATTCAGTCACATTTTTAGTACTTACATGTATATACTCTCCTTGTCTATAGACTACTAAATATTTTGATCATTTCTTCTCAAACAGAATGAACTCTAATGCACAAACTTTAGTGTTATCAAACATACCCAGCTCACAGATTTCCTTCCCCCCACCCCCGTTTTTTTTTAGTAGATGCACTGTTAAATTTTTGTGTTTTGGTATTTATTTCAACTAACATTAGGGAGAGGGTGAAAGGCAGTTCCTGTTTGCCATGCAAGCTTTTTATAAAGGCAGCCCAAGGCTTAATGGATTCCAAGTGTATTCTCAGTCATTTAAATCTCAATGTAAAATCTGGTTTTATCAGACAGTAGTAAAATCATACGCTTTGTTACATCTTTTTCATACCCCTCTATGCTTCTACAGTTAATATCAAAAGCATTATCATTTCAGTATTAACTCAGCATATGTACAAAGCTTCCTGAGAAAACAGTACTTAGTTACACAGCTTAGCTCAAGTACAAGCATTCCAGAAATATTATTCATACTTATGCTGATTAACATAAATGCAAATCATAAACTCTCACTGCAGTGTTCATGCAGGCAGATAGCAAGAGCTGCTGTAGAGCTGTACAGAGCCAAGAGTTTAAGTGCTGGTGAACACAGGGTTGGGCCCACAGATAGATGGGAGTCTGTGTGGCCTCTGATGGGAGCGCAAACTTGATATGCCCTCTGGACGTACTAAGAGTGAGGTCATTTCTAGAGAATGTGGCCAGTTCCGGGTCCCACACTGCAAAAATAATACTGAAAAATGTCTCAGAAAAGGCTTAGTGTTTGGAAAACCACCTCAGAGAAGAGTTACTAGTCCAAGATGCTTGGTTTATCCAAGCAGAGGTCAAGGAGCATTTTAAACATGATCTGCAAGCCCTGACGTGCAGGTGAGGTTCCTGAGAGAAGACAGATACTGGTCTCTTGGACAAAACCCAAGTGAATTCCAGAAGCTAAAAGAGGAAATGAGACAGGCCGCTGTTAGAAATAGGGGACATGGGATTTTTTACACTGAAGTGGGTAACCCATGAGAAAGCTTGAGTCATGGTGGTGTCCCATCACTAGAGCTGTTAAGACCGGGGTGGCCAGGAGGATCGAGGCTAGTGGGCATGTATGTATTGATGAATAACTGCTCGGTTTTGTGGCTACACCACCAGAAGCTGAATGTCCCATCTGGCCTGTCGGTCACATCTCCTCACAAGCGTGGCTGGTTCATTCACCCCATGGGCAGCAGTGGGACCTTTCCATTGTGGATGATGTTTGCCTCTGCCATCCCTGCCCTCCTGGTCTTCATTCTTATCTTCATGGAGACACAGATCACTACGTGAGTACTTCCCCTGCCAACACCCACCATCGCTAACCTTCGGGCAGGCAAGGATGGGATGGCCACTGGTGCCACTGGCATGGAAATGCACCCAGCATCCCTGTGGGATAGCCAAGGCAGGGTCCTGCCTGTTTCGGGCTGTACCTTCTTGGGTTCTCCCATCATCTCTCAACTCCCCCTGGGATACAATGTGGTGGAGATCTGCCTCAGCCAAGCACAGGAGGAAACCTCTAACTTGAGGTTGGCTTTTGCCATTCCTATGCCTGGCCATCTCCTCGTCCCCATGTGTGCCCTGTTCAGGGAGTGAACGTTGTCCCCAGCTTTAGTGCTGTCCCTGGGCACTGACACTTCCTGTGTCGCAGTTGTGCCTAGCTGACAGGCTCTTTTTCCTCAGGCTGATTGTGAGCAAGAAGGAGAGGAAGCTGTTGAAAGGCTCTGGCTTCCACCTGGACCTGCTGCTCATTGGCACTATGGGGGGGCTCTGCGCACTCTTTGGACTGCCCTGGCTGACCGCGGCAACAGTGCGCTCCGTCACCCATGTCAATGCCCTGACAGTCATGAGCAAGGCCATCGCACCAGGAGAGAAGCCCAAAATCGAGGAGGTGAAGGAGCAGCGTGTGACAGGAGTGCTTATTGCTGCCCTTGTTGGTGAGCCTTTGCTTGGGTGAAGTGGGAGGGTCAGGGCTGCCCACTCAGATCTCATCATGCCCATGTTGCCCTGGAACGTGTTCAAAGAAGGGCAACAAAGCTGGTGAGGGGTCTGGAGCACAGGACATATGAGGAGAGGCTGAAGGAGCTGGGAATGTTCAGCCTGGAGAAGAGGAGGCTCAGGGGAGACCTTATTGCTCTCTATAACTTCCTGAAGGGAGGTTGTGGTGAGCTGGGGGTCGGCCTCTTCTCTCGTATCATTAGTGATAGGACTAGAGGGAATGGTTTCAAGCTGCGGCAGGGGAGGTTCAGGCTGGACATTAGGAAATATTACTTCTCCGAAAGGGTGGGCAGGCACTGGAATGGCCTGCCCAGGGAGGTGGTGGAGACACCGACCCTGGAGGTGTTCAAGGAACGACTGGATGTTGTGTTGAGGGACATGGTTTAGTGGGAGCTATTGGTGATAGGTGAACGGTTGGACTGGATGATCTTGTAGGACTTTTCCAACCTTGGTGGTTCTATGATTCTATGATGATTCTATGTACCTACCCTACTTGCAGGGACTGCTCCCACCTACCCTCACAGAAGCTCTCCCAACATTGGTCTTTCTCCAGCCAGTGCCCTCTTAAACTCTTGCTCCCCAGGAGGTGGGAGGGGGCTGGGGGCAGAGAGGCTGGCATGGGATGAGCTGTGCTCTGAGCTCTATCTCTGCAGGCCTGTCCATTGTGATGGGGAACATGCTGCGGCAGATCCCGCTGGCTGTGCTCTTTGGCATCTTTCTCTACATGGGGGTTACATCTCTCACGGGCATCCAGCTCTACGAGCGATTGCTCCTGATCTTCATGCCATCCAAGCACCACCCCGACCACATCTATGTTGTTAAGGTGAGTGAAGGCAAGCTGCGGGAGGGCAGAGGAGGAAGAGACAGGTAAGGGAGGATGGTGCCTTCTTGGTGATGCTAGCTTTGATGACCCCTTGGTGATCCATGTGGGAGAATGCGTTCTTAGACTGAATTTACCTCCCTAGGTAAAGACGTGGAGGATGAATCTCTTCACCTGCATTCAACTGGCCTGCATTGTTCTACTCTGGGTGGTGAAATCTACGGTGGCATCTCTGGCCTTTCCCTTCGTTCTGATCATGACAGTGCCATTGCGACGCTTTGTGCTGCCCCGCTTCTTCCATGACAGGGAGCTCAAAGCCGTAAGCAGACAGCTGTACTTACAGTCTAGCTCAAAATGCTGTTGTGAGGTTGAGGAGATTGTGGCCACCAAAGCTTTGCCTTTCCCTGCTGTATCTGGTGGTCTGAGATGGCCGGTGGCTTCCTCTGAGTTTGTAGCCCTGAAAATAGAACATGGGATGGGTGGGCAGCCTAGAAGGTGACAGAGAATCCTGCCACACAGAGACCTGGAGTCAAGGTTTTCTTTTCCATCCTTCCCTCCACTTGTGGCTGTTTCATCAAGGAGACACCCTATTTCTGCATGGAGACAGCAGCAAGGGCAGCCCAGTAGCACGCTATTTGGCAGAGGAGCACTTAATCACAGTGCCAGGGTGCTGGCAGCTCCTCAGGTGTTGCCTCCTGAGCTCCTGTTGGAGAGCAGTCTGGAGCTGCAGCCAGAAGCATGGTGTGCCTGGGTGCTGCTGGCAGGGGAGGAGCTGCTGTGCTGAACCATTGCCCCAGTGCTCGTGCGCTGTCAGAAGAAGAGTATGTTGGGTTGGGGAAGCATGGGTGGGCACGAGGGGCAGAAAAAAAGGGGCCTGTTGGGAGGGAGGGAACAAGAGCTTTGCTCTTCCTGGAGCTGGTGCAGCCACATTGCATAGCTCACTGCACACTGTTGGCACAGTGGGCTGCTGTGGCCTTCAAAATCTGCTCTTTGTCTCTCCCTAGTTGGACTCGGAGGATGCAGAGCCGAACTTTGATGAGGATGGCCGGGACGAGTACAATGAGCTGCACATGCCTGTGTGAACTGGGGCCTGCCCTCCCTGCACTTGGGACAGGCTGCTCACACCTGCTCGTCCCCTCAAGGACTAGCAGGAGACTTGCCACGTGTCAAGCAATCTTGCCTGGACAAATGAATGGCTGTTCCATAGCTCCACAGGAGACAGCCCCTGCTCCTGCTGCCTCATCACTCACTCAGCAGAGGCTGCTTGTCTCTCTCCTCTCGGACCTGGTGGGCTGAGAGGTGCCTCTCACATGCCAAAGCTGTGTGGGTCCAGAGCGCCCATGGGTGAGGGGTCTGCCCTGTCCCTGCTGGAGGCAGCCTGTGTTCAGTCTCCGGGTGCTGAAGGGGAGCCATGCCAGCTGGTACCACTGTGTCCCACTCCATTTCCATGAAGCTTGGGTGTCGCACCATGATGCATTATTGGGCAGTCACAGGAACAGGCCCCATGCTGCCTGTGTACAGACAGTGGGCTCCTCGCAGGCTGGGTGAGGACACCAGCCTCTATGCTCAGCTAACAGATGCCTTGCTCCTGCTCCATGTGTTCTTGCAGCCAAACTGCTGTCCCCTACACCTGAAGTCTGGAGCTCCCTGGGAGGCACTGCCAACCAAGCCCTTAGTGTGTGCTCCAGCACAGGGGCAAGGAGAGACCAGTGCTCTTCCCTGCTTGGCACAGCTTCCCCTGCACCGTGGGGACAGGCACTGTTGCATCCTGGCATTTTGCAGATGAGGGGTGCTCTGTGGGTCCTGTCCTCCATGCTTCCACCTGGAGGCCACTCTCTTACAGGACTGGTTTCCACCCTTGCCCAGCACGCAGGAGGCTAATTCATTACCTCGTAATTTTCCCAACACTCTTCCCAAAAGTGAAACAGCACTGGGGGAGGACAAATAGGTACCTTGAAGCCTTGAGTGCATGCCCTGTTGCAGGAACGGAGTCCATTGCCATTCTACACCTCCACAGAGGTTACAAGGGTCCTGATCTCCATTTCCCTGTCCTGGAGCACAAACCACATTTAAGAGCTATACAAGAGATGCAGTGTTGGAGCATGAAGTAGTCCTGTGGGTCCTCTCTCTTTCCCTGTGCAGTGATCACTGGTTCTGGCTCCTCGTAGCCTTGCGTTGAAGTCGCAGAACCCCTTGGCCCCATTTCTGCTCCCATGCTGGAGTGACCCTTCATGTCCATTCCAGCTGGGGAAAAAGCGGCATTCAGCATGCCAGCACTTAGTCCTGGCCTCCTTGGGCCTGGCAAGGATGTGTCTTAGGATCTCCTGGACCAGCAGCCTCCATTCAGAGCAGGTGGCCACAGCTAGCAGCTCTGGCACATGGGCAGCTCTGATGTAGTGCCCTGATGGTAGGAGCCAGAGTGGCCTTGTGGAGGAGGCTGGGACGTGCTCCAACATTGATCAGCCATCAGATTTGGGACAAGCTGCTGCCCTGGTTCCCATTTATCAGCCTGGCTCCTGCGGGAGAAGGTTGGGTCTCCTCCCTGGGAGGCTGCAGAGAGCGAAGCCCCTCCAGCAGCAGGCTCCAGCCCCACCACCGCGCCCACGCAGGGTGTCTGTGTGTCTGTGGCCTTGTGCGTCCTGTCCTCCCTGTGTAGTGTAGGAGGCTGTTGTTGCTGTGCATTGTGACTCCTCTGACTGTAGTGGAAACAGCTACACCAATAAACTTCACAGGAACCATGTCTGGCTCCCTGCCCCCTGGATGAATGGAGGAGATGTAGCGGGCAGAGCTGGTGGGGTGGGTGGGCACCCAGCAGAGGTGTAGCGGGGCTGGAGAGCAGGAATCAGGGAGGTCTTTTCCCCATTTACCACCAGAATCAGTAACTAAAGGTTTGTTAACTGGGGGTACGTTAAATTGGTTAAAATTCCCTGACCCAAAAGTGCTGCTTGCCCACAGTGAGGGAACAAACCTGGTGGGAGCGAGGGCTGTTCCATTATCATCTGCTGCCAGCACAGACGTGGGCTCTGCCACCACCATTAGTGGCTGCAGGAGGCTGAGCTGGCTGGGTTGAGGACCCCACGCTGCCTGCTGGACTAGCAGTTGGGAGCCCCGTATTGAACCAGGAACAGGCACTTGTGCCTGCGTGCAGCCATACACACACGTGCCCGTGCCTACATGTTCAGCAGCACACAAGCCCATCTCTTTACTCAGCCTGCAGAAACACGCCAAGCAGCTGAGTACAGAGGAAACATCATTAAATACACTTTCCCTCCACGCTTTCTTCCCAGATGTGAGCCGATCTGGGCAGACAGCCTGCAGTCCTGCCCCAGCATTCTTCCAGGTCCCTGTGAGCTGGCTCCAGCCTGGGGGTGGGTGCTGGTGCTGCTGTGGGGCACAGGATATCACCCTGCTTCCTGCAGTCAGTGTTGCTGGCTGCTCCCGGGGCTGGGTTTGCCTGCTGGCATAGGGTAGGTGGCAGAGGGCTGAGCAGGGGTGGTGGTGATCCTGCTCTGGAGCTGCTCCCTCTGTGGGGCAGCCAACTCCCGGTCCCACAGCATCCTCTCCAGGTGTCGGCAGCGCTGCTGAACCTGCAAAAGGAGGCAGAAGGAGCGCTCAGCTCCTGCACATGCAGCACGGTCAGACACAGCCTGGACCGGTGCACTGACACAGAGCCAGACCGCACCGCTTACCGCATCGATCCTGCGGACAAGGACGGGCCTGACCTCCAGCTCCAGCAGCCAGTCTGCCACCAGGATGTCGCGGTGGTATTCCTCCAGCTCCAGGTGCTTCTGCAGCTCCTCCATCGGGGCAGCTGGAGGTGCGTGCCCGCCACATCCCGCATACCCGGGCTCCATCCCCTGGCACTGCAGTTGCAGGTGCAGGGCGCGGATGTGCCGGGTGACGCTGCGGATCTGGGCATGCAGGGCAGCTGCTCGCTCAGCGCGGGGCAGCAGGACCAGCAGCTCCTCCCGGCTCTCCCACAGCTGGGCCCGCAGCGCCCCGGTACTGCTCCCTACTCCCCAAAGCTGCATTGGGATGGGAGATTCTGGGGGCCGGGGGGCCTTACTGCTTGGCTGCACGGAGCCTGGAGTTGGGCAGAGCCTGTACCTGCTCCGGTGCAGATGGACCCACTGCCGGGCAAGCTCAGCTGTGGCCAGGCTCTGGTGAAAGATGTCAGGAAGCAGCCGCAGGACCTTCACCACGGGCCCTGCATTGGCAAAGCCGTGCAGGTCACGCAGGCTGCAGGGGCTGAACACTCGCTCGTGGAGCATCCCTCCACGCAGCATCAGTGCCCAGTTGCGACGGTGGGAGAAGAGGAGCGTGGCCAGGTGTGGGATGGAGGCTGGGGGGAGCAGCTCCTCATGCACATACAGATGCTCACACAGCCGGAACACCACCTTCGTGTCAAACCTCTCCTTTAAGGCCCTCAGGTGCTGCAGGTAAGAGCCCAGCCAGCTCACGTAGCCACACACATCAGGGCTTGGCGAGCCGGGCAGGTGCTTGGAGAGCCGCTGCAGGTCCTCCCAGCTGTCCAGCCGCCCCGAGGGGCTGTGTGGCAGCACCAGCAGCAGCACTTTGTACAGGGCGTGCAGGTCAAAGCCATGCTGGCACTGCTGCACGTGCCCCACAAAGGCATCGATGTCACCTTCAAGGGCAGAGTAGAGGACCTCCATGGGGGCGGAGGGCTGGTAGCCAGGATCAGAGTTCATTTGGAGGGCTGGAGCCACAGTGACACACCATGCAGGGGGAACAGTTGGGTGCCTGTGCCCCAGCCCAGCCCTGGGGAATGCTCTGGGATGGGACAGGTCCTCCTGCTCCTTGCAAGTTGCTCACTTATGTCTACATTCTGACTTGCAGCTTCTCCTGCCTCTACTGCCTATGCAAAAGTAAGCCACCAGCCTTGCTTGTCTGGAGAAATCCTAAAAATAGGAAGCCCGTTCCCCAGATTATCAGTTGTATTATTTTAAACCATTGTGTGTTTATAGAAACTATTTGGTTTTCTGCCTTAGCCACCTGTGTCCAAGTATGCTCAAGCTATCTTCTTAGTTAGCTATTTTTGCTCTCTGCAGCCAGGAGGGGCTGGCACATCTCTGCTGGGAGACAGCGCTGGCGATGCTCACGTGGCTGAGCAGATGGGAAGAACATCGATGGCCAAGACCAGCTCCACGGCAAACCTGGGGGCCAATGCCACTGACAAGTTTCCCCTTCCCCTGTATCTCTGTATGTCCTTGCCTGAGCCCAGCTGTCTGCTTTCCAGTCCCTCAAACTTTGGAAAAGTAAATTAAAAAATCACAACAAGCAAATCACACTTTGCTTGGACTTCACGCATTCCTGCCGCAGCCCCAGCCCCCCGCTCTGCCCCTTTCTGCCCTCCATGCACTGAAATAAGGCACTCACCAGCCCAGGGAAAGGCTCTGGGGAGAGGAGAAAGCGCCGAGCTGCAGGCACCTGGATACAGACACAAACCTCCCTCCCCATGGGAACGGCAGGCTCAGACCTGCCCCGGCCTTACAGAGCTGGTTGCCATCCCCCAGACCTCGGCCGTGACCTTGGGCGCTGGCAGGGTGACTTCTCCCCTCTTGTGCCTTTCTGCAGCCAGGGACAAAGGCAGAGCCGTGGGTGCCTGCTGGAACAGCCTGGCCGGAGCGATGCCCACAGCTGGCTGACACCCTTCTGAAGCATGAGCTGCACAGCAATGCTGTGCGTGAGCACAGCCCCGCTCACATGCGTGGTCTAGCAGGATCCACGAGGCTGTTTGTAACGGAGCCATCTGTGAGCTCACGGCACACACACCATTAATAGCGAGGTCTGGGTCAAACAAAAGCAGGGCGGGCGTAACGGGAGAGGAAATTAGGTGGATGTGCTCGGCTGGCCTCATCCCTGTGTGTTCCTACTGTAATTACAGCCCTGAGCAGCTCAGCTCCTCCATTCAGTGATCTCACCACCAGGGCTGCATTTCTCCTAGCCCAGCTGTGCAAACCACGCTTTGGCCCCTCAAAAACACCCACCAGTGTGATGGGAGCAGGGACAGGGACATCAGCCGGGGTAGGCAAGAGAATAGCAGAATGGGTGAATAGGACCAGGGGCCCTGTCTGCAGGAAGACAGCTGCTTAGGGACTTGGTCTGCCCAGCACCGCCATGGGAGCAGGAGAGGCACAGCTCACGCTCCTGGGGTGCAGCCAGGGGAGGTGCCCCCGACACCACTCTTGTGCTCTCCAGGGGAGCAGGTGCTGCACTGCTCCATGTTGCCCTAAGAGACCCTCTCAAGGCAGCCTTAATCACATTCCTCTGGAGCAGGGACACATCTGGCACGAACATGATCCTGTCCCCAGGGATCCTGGGCTGATTCCTGCTGCACAGCCCCCCGGCAGCTCTTTCATGAGGCTTTGATCATCACCGTCCTCACCTTGTTGGGGACAGGGATGGTTCACGGGAAGGAGGAACTGCCCGTTGCAGGATGGTGCTCACACGGCTCTGAGGAGCCTCCGGGGCGATGCTGCCAGCCATGTGCCAGGCCCGTGGCAGAGGGAAGCAGGATGTGCCTGGTATCCAGAAGGAATTCCTGCCTCTGCGTCCCCGCCAGCTGCCCAGCCAGCAGGAAGCTGACTCACAGCCTGCCGTGCATCCAGCCCTCCTGGTGAGCAGCACCTAGCAGAGACAGGAGTCTGCAGGGGGGCTGTGTGGATGCAGGGGGACGGCTGGGGAGGAACAGCCGATGACAAACTCACGGCCGCAGAGGGGACAGTCAAGGACAGCGCTGCGTTGATGTAATCCCCTCCACTAGCAGGGTAATTAGCCTTGCGGATAGGAGCATTAGATGGAAGATAAGGGCCGGAGCTGAGCGACTGGCAAAGCCTTGTACCGTGTTTTCCTGAGACAGGGAATGAGGTGCTCATTAAGCTAATCCAGCACCGGTACGGAACTCAAACTATTTTATGATTCTGTGGTCATGCCCGGGGAGGGGGGGGGGGGGGTGCTCTACAGCAAACTGCTGTCGGAGTGAAAGACAGCCACTGACATGTTGGGAAACCAGACGGTTCGGAGAACGAAGGTGGACCAGAGTGGTGGGGCTGGTTGGCACGGGGCAGGTGGGCATCTGCCTCAGCGGGACTGTCCTACGGCAGAGGCTGCACCGCGCCATTCCCATCAGCCTCACCACGTTCCCTGTTCCAGACGACATCTGTCTGCCCGCAGCGCTGTCCCCACCCGCTGTCCCCTCCGGCCCCACGCCCTTCGCCGCGCCCCGCAGAGCCCCGCTCCCCGCCGCCGTGCCCGCTGCCCGCTGCCCAGAGGGGGGTGGGGGGCGGTGGGCCGGCCGGGCCGCTCCCAGCTGCTCGCGGGGCGGAGCCAGCAGCACGGCGCGGTGCCGGCGAGTGGTGCCGGCGGGACGCGGCCAGCCCAGCTCGGCGATGCGGCGCTGAGAGCCGCTCCGTGCCGCCGATGGACGCCTCGCTCCGCCAGGTGGGGGCTCCGGGCGGGCAGGGGCAGGGCGGCGGCGGGGCCGGCTCGGCGGGGAGAGCCGCGGGAGGAGGATGCTGCGCTGACCGTATCGAGGGAACCCAAGTTTCACTTTTTCTCTGGCTCTCGGGTTTGGTCGCCGAGCGCCGCCCGGTCCCGGTGTGCCAAGAGCCGGCTGCGCGGAGAGAGCCGGAGCCCACGCGATGCGCTGTTCCGGCCGTTCTTGCCGAGGGCTCCTTGCAGGAGCGGGGAGAGGATTTGTCGCATGAGAGTCATGGCTGCCCAGATACGCTCGCGTGCTGCTTTAATCCCCTGGAGCGACCGAAGGGTCCGGAGCCTGCCGCTGCCTGCGTGTGCGTGTCACGGCTCGGCTGCCGCACGCGGCACGGGGCCAGAGCCCGCAGAGGGATCGGGAAGGCGTGAGGTGATGGGAAGGGAGGGAGAGTCCGCCTCTCTGTGCCGCTGTGCCGCTGCCGGTCACCGTCCTACGGCTGCTCTGCGGCCGCGCCGGTACCCGGTAGCGCCGGGCTGCTCTCCCGTGCGTGGGGCATCGCGCCTTCTGCCCTAACGCACGTGCCCGGCGCCGTGTGCGCCCCAGGCCTCCCCGAATCCTCCCTCCTTCTCTCCTCATCGTGTTTCCAGCCCAGCCTGCTGCTGCTTTTGGTCGCGGCAGCGTGCAGCCTGTGCTGGTCCCGCGGTCCATGGCTCTGCGGCTGAACCTCGCGTTTGAGTCCGGGGCCGTCAGACACCCTCCTCCGGCCCCTGTTGGTTTGCAAGCCGTTAAACCCAGCGTCTTCCCGCCCCCCGCCTTCCTCCGGGTGCATGGGGAATGGGCAGCCCCCCTAGGGAGCAGCTAATGGACTGGGGCCGCCCCCATCCCCCAGGAAGCAGTGCCCTTATCGGAGCAGCTGTTTGCCCAGATCGGGGAGGGAAGGAGTGGCTGCTCCGGGCTGCACGGCGGGGACTGCCCCCGGGCCGGCACTGCAGCGCCCAGCTCATTGCAGCCATTAACTGATTAACCTGCTGCTCTGGCAGCCCGAGCTGCCTGCATCTAATCAGATGGAGGCCAGGTTTCCCAAAGGGCCATTTCACCATATTCTTTATGCCCACCCCTCGGTCATGGCCTTTTGCAGCAGGAATAGTCACTGAGGTGCCTGAATGTGCCTGATGGAAATGGGAGACAGGAGGGGGCCCAGGTGGCTGGGGTTGGAGAACCAGGACAAGCACGTGTGGGAGAGCCTTGAGCTTTGCTTTGCAGGAGGGGCAGTGGAAGCAGGGAATGCTCGGCATGCACTGCACCCCGGCTGCTCTTCCTCCTTCTCCGCGGGGGGTTCTTGGTGGGAGGACAATGCCTGAGCAGAAGGGAGTTGCTCCACCTCTTGCTGCTGCAGCAGGAGCCAAGATCGTCCCAAGGGATGCGTGTCATCCTTCACAGTGAGCAGCTTAAAGCCAGCATGTTGCTGGCCTTGCTTTAGCAGGCTCCCATCCTGCGTTCGCAGCATTAATATAGCAGCTCAGCCACACGGTCGGGGTCCAGGGTTAGATGGGGATGCTCTGGGTCTTCCAGCTTCCCTATCTCCTTCCTCCCTTGGCATGGTGGAGACCAAGGGAACTTTTTTTCTTTGAAGTTTATCTATGATAATTGGCTTGATGATGGGCTCAGCCTGCTTCTCCAGGCTGTGTCCATGCACGGTCCATGCCCATGCCCCACTGGCTGTGTCCTGCCTGCTGCTGCCCATCCTGTGCCAGACAGGGAGGAGCAGCCCTGGAGGCAAGGGTTGTGGCTGGTGGGTGGTGGTTTCCCTGCATGTCTGGCAGGATGTGGGTGACACAGAGGATGTGACTCGCTCTCCAGTATTCCCTGAGGAGCAGGAATGCCATGACTGGGGTTAGAGGGGACACTGCTCCCATCCCATCCCTGCCTGTGCCTTGGCTGGAGGGACCAGCAGCGTGGCCCCACATCTGTCTGGGCTGCACGAGGTGGGGTTCCTGCAAGGGGGGTGGGCGCAGGCATCCTGGAGGATCCTTCCATAGACTCATATGCAATGAGGAAAATGGTTCGGCTGCCTTTGGTGACACTGAGCACAAGCGATGTGCTGTCTTTCCAGATAACAGTGAGCTGAGTGCCCATGTGTTAACTACTGTTGGCTTCAGAAAATGCCGTGTTGGAAAGGAGTGGTGCATAGGGCATCATCTTCAGCAGGGGGCTGCTGTGTGGTGGGGATTCTCACCGTCCTCCCTCCTGCCCTGGGGACTGCAGGCTGCACCGCTTTTCCCAATGGCCTCTATGCAGCTCAGCGAGAAGGTGGTGATCTAGAAAAGAGGATCTTGAGAAGCTGGGAAGAGAAGGAGAAATGATGACCATTATGTAGGTAATGCTCAAGGTCAATGAGAGAATGTGACACAGAGCAACCCCTCTCTGTTCAGTTGCTCTGAGTGGTTCAGCAAAGAGAAGTGTTGCTGCCCAAGGGCAGTGACCCATGAGTGTTCCAGGCTCTTGAGATCTGCTTTTTTAGGAGGTCACTGTATTCCTGCTGAGCTATACAGAGAGGCCATCAGGGAAAGCAGTGCTGTATGGACAACCCTACATGCAGAATCCCCCCATCCCAGATGCATGTTCCCAACACAGTCCAGAGCTATGGAGGTGGGTGAAAGGCCCCCTGCAGATACAGGGTGGGGGTCTTGGGTGAGGAGGTGGAAATCAGGGCTCTGGGGCTAGGACTGGGCTGCGCGTTAGCCCCGTTACCTTTGTATTGAGTCAGTGATTGGGATTTGGCTGAATCACGCTTTCTGGAAGGTCTTCTTTCTGAAGGATCCCCCGCTTTTTGCAGTGTCTCCAAGTGGTTACACAACCCTGATTTAAAATAAATCCTGTTACATTTCTGAAGCGTCTGGCAGCCACATCCGCCTTTGGGTCCTGCTTTCCTTCTGCTGGGTGAGAGCTGTTCCATCCCTAGCAGCAGCCTGCAGGCGCTCCTTCCCTGCCCACCCAGGTGAGCAGCAGGCTGAGCACTGAGGGCTGCACCCATGCTGGGCCTGTGCTGCTCTTCTCCCAGCGCTGTTGGTGTCTGGGCCAGGTAGGGCAGCCCTGCCTAATTGACCTAATGAAGTCAGCATTTTCACCAGTCCTTTTGCATTACAAGGGATCTTTCTGGATAGCAGAAATGACCAAGCTTTTTACATTTGCTCTGTAAGCCTTCTTTCTCACACCTCAAAGCGTAAGTAAACAGGAAACTTCCTTGCTCCTGTTTATCCATCTGAGACACGCATCAGCTCTGGTTGCAACCAAATGTCCTGGGAGCTTCAGCTTCACAGTCCTGTTGGGTCTGTGATTTCCAGAAGAAATTCCTCTCTTTGAAGTGTTCCTTGCATTCCTTCTCCTGAATCTGACCTTTCAGTTTGGCTGTATGTTAATCCCATTTTGTCCAAACAAGCCTGGAATCCACGGCCTCGTCCTCATGGACGCTCACTGCTCTACCAGATGTTGGCATTATCAGCGCTGCTTTTGATTTTATGTCCTTGCTGAGAACACAGAGTAGTACTGACCCTGTCACTGCAGAGAACTGCTAGAAACTCCTTCGTTTAGTATTGCCCCATCTGCCCCTTATGCTTGTACTCTAATTGAAGAACGCAACAATCTGGTTGACTGGACGTCTTTTCACAATTGACCAGCGCTGTACAACGATTGAAGCTGGAGTACCTTGAAGTTCAAATGGCTGAGGGCAAAAAGCCCTCTTTATTTCCCCACAGGCTGTCACACTGAACAGCACGCGGTTGCTTGGGATAACCCTGGAGAGTCCGCAGTGAGGCTCTGACCCTTCGGTCTCTTGGAATTTCCTCTGCGTTTCCAGGCTTATCAAAAATGAGTATCAGCTGGTGAGGGACTTTATGGGAACACTCGGACCTGTTGATTTTTAAAATGCTTCACATCCTTTCCATTCACCAGTATATGAGAAAGTTCAGCAGCGTCTCAGTGTGATGCAAAGGGGATACTTTCCAGGAATGTTTATTAAAAACTTGTGCGTGCCTCCATTGTTATTCACAATGCTGCCATCCCCAGCTGGTAATAGGATGCTGCTAACAGCATGTCTTTTTCCCCAGTGATTTTGAAAGAGAAAATAGTGAAGCATGAACTCTACTGGCTTTACTGTTTTCCAGCCTATTAACTTTTGAGGGCTGTTTCCCCTTTTTCTTCTTTCATTATTACTTCAGAAGGGATGAAAGCACATCCCAGTGCAGAGGTGCTCCGCTTGTGTTCTTAGTGGTTTTCAAGGCGAGGACACTCAGCAAGCAAAAACCAGGAACATGTCTCATGTGAAGAGTTTGAAACACTCGAGAATTCTTTATTAGTGACGTGACAAATAGGGGGAGACGTGGCAAAAGAGCAGAAAGTAATGGATGAGACAGAGAAGGTGGATTAGAATTCTCTGTTCCTCCACCTCTGTCTGAGGGAAGGAGGGATTTTTTGCTTTGTGTGAATGAGGGTGATTAAAAAGTGTGCTTTCCCATCTAATGTGGGACTAGAAGGTACAGCTCCACATGGCAGGGAATGACTGAAGTCAAGGATGTTGTGAGATGCAAAATGGTATAGGATGTGTGGGATCTGCCTTTCTGTGTATTAGTTGGCAGAAGGGAGAGGGCACCCAAAGCAGTGTCCAACTGGAGGCAGGGACGGCTCTTGCTCAGCTGGGAGCACCTAGTTGGTCAGTGAGAACTTGGTGGGGACTGGAGACTGTGACTGCCACAAAGCTGGGAAGGGTGCACGCTGGCTCCCTCCTCCTCTGTGCATCTCATGCCCATAGCAAAGGGTTTTGCTCTCCCCAGTTGTGCTGTGTCAGCTGCTGCCGTCTCTCTGTTCCCATCTCTCATCACCCAAGGTCTCTTGAGTCACCAAGCCCTGCTCCTGCTGGTCAGCCCTAACCTAGGGACTGGCCCTGTGACTTCATCTCAAGCTGACGCCAGAAACACCCCAGGGTTCCTTTGCTCCCTCCCATATGGATCTAGGGTGTCACAAACACCCCCTCCCCATTAATCTCGTATCCATTAGCTAAGTCTCTCCATATCTATCCTATCACTTATTCATGATCATCCAGATCAATCTGTTGAGAAGTGCATTTATTGAAACCCGAGCCTGGCTTTCTCTGGATTGCACAGGCCTTTAAGCCCCATGGCTGCTGCCTGGCGTACCACCACGAAGCCCATTGAGGCCAGGAAGAGAGCTGGCGTAGCACAGTGCAACTTCCAAGCCTGGGGGCGTGTGGATTCACCATCCTCGAGACAGAGGTATGTATATACACTGCAGTACATACGGCTGAAAACCTTATAGCACCCACACTGATTTTTGAGCCTCGGTGCGGTGATTGGAGGTGGTTGCCCAAACCAGGGTGCTGCCAGGGCCTCTCATAGCATTGTATTTGCAGGTAGGTCTGGTGTCCAAGTGACTTGCTTGTGGCACAGGAGCTCTGTCTGGCACATCAGGACTTTGTTCCTTCAGTAACTGCCGTTGCTTCATTTTTTATTAAAAAATAAAAAAAATAAAAAGGAATTGGGAAGAAAAGAGCGATTCTCATTGTAGAAGAAACTCAGGGGCTTCTCCCATGGAAGCTCAGCCTTGCTGCCTGGCAGTTCTTAAGTTTTCTGCTCAATTTAATCCTTTCAATGGATCAATGCGAGGCATGGTTGGTGTTGGTGTGAGGGCAGCCTCTCCAGTGTCACCATCTGCTTCTGTATTTAGTCAGGGCGCCTTGGGGAATGTCATGTTTAGGAAAAAAGGGCTGACTGCAGGAAATGGGGGCGATGCTGGGCAGAAGTTAGGCTAATTTACTCCGTGGTTCCTATTCTGAACGTCTCAGCTCTGTCTGGAAACAGCGTAAATGAGTGCAGGTCTACTGGGCAGAGGTAATTGCTGTTGTGAGAACAACTGCAACCTTGAAGTAAACTGAAGTAAGTTCTGGGCAACTGAAATGCTGCAGTGCTGGGGAGTTCCATCACGTTGCCTCCTGCTCTTGGCAGCACAGAAGAGAAGGGTCTCCAAAAGCACATGGTAAATGGTGCAGTACTGTGGTGCGGTACGGTGCATTAGAAGGCCTCCTTTCATCTTGCTTTCTGCTGGGAACTCCGGGAACAACTTCACAGTTTTCTGATGTCGACTTTTTGCTCTTGGCACTGCGACAATAGCTGAGAACTTTCGGTGCAAAAGGTTTCACTAACACTTGTTGCTGTTAACACATTGGTGCAGAATCTGTGCACAGTTTGGGAAATGGATGATTTCTACTCAACTGTGTCTTGCCCACGTGCCTTAGGGCACGGCCTCAAGCGTCCCATTGCAGTGGGAAGTCTGCAGAATGCTGCAGCAAAGTTAGAATTAAGTCAGTTTTCCTCATGTCATTGAAACCAACTTCTTTATTGGGAGGGCTGGAGGTCATTGACCAATATGTATATCGTCTACAGAAAGGAAAATCCAGGGTACCAAAATAAAGGACAATGAACTATCGTTCCACATTTTGCCTAATGTAATATAGAAATACCATATCAAATCTCTTCAAACGTAATAAGCCTGTAAAAAGCTAATGGTGCTGACATGTTTAAGAAGAGTGTAAGGGCTTCTACAATCAATATCTTAGGGATAGAAAGCAAATTAGGAAGAATGTAGGTTTGTGAATCGATGAAAAAGTCCTTAATATTAGTGAAGAGTTGAGCACAATGGCTTTTTTGGAATACCTAGCAAAGCAGAATTTGTGATTTCTATGGGAAGATGCAGGGCAGATTGGTTTGCAATAATCAAAGAGCAGGTTGTTATGCTTAATTCTGCATGACGCAGGCCATGGTTGGCAGAGCAGGGCGAGCTGACCCAGCAGGCTGATCACCCCCATGCTTCTGTAGAAGTGCTGAGATCTGCTTGCTCTGTCCCTCCCCTTTGGGATTCAACTGGTTTTTATTTTGGGAGAAGCGTGATGTGGGCAGGTCACATTGCATCTGAAGGTCAGTGAGGATCTGCACCGCTCTGTAGGTGACAGACGTTTCAGTAAACCCATTTATTGCCTTTTTTAGGTGCTGACTGGCCGCATCCTTGCACACACAACACCATCGTGGCTTGATTCTGGTGGAAGCTCTATCAAAAGCTAAACTAATTTTGGGCTGCATGACCTAGCCCAAGAAAGCATACAAGGTTTAAGACCATTTGCATGGTGATAGAGTGACTTGTGGCCACAGGGCACTGATGTTTAGCAGAAGGCCATGGATAGCTGCCTTGGCAGCTGTAACTGGAAAGTCTAATTGCTGTTCACATCTTAACCCCTTTCCTCATCCCAGATAAGCCCACTTACACATCCTTCCCTGTGACACAGCTTGGGTTTGCGTATTGAGGTCTGGAAACACCTGGCTGAGAATCACCCTCAGCTGGGCACAAGTATGTGTTGCCAGAGGCCTGCTGCTGCGAGATGCCGAGCCGCATAAGGACTATTGTATATGTGTCTGAGAAACACTCACATCATGTCCCTTACCCAAGGAAACTCTTGCAAGAGAGGAAAGCAGAAAGCTCTGTGAAGTCTGCTTAGCGTTGGCTGATTACTGAAAGCACTTTGACCTAAGTGGTGTGTGGGTGTATGAAACTGTAAACACGCTTTATTTACATTTTCTATTATTATTATTATTATTATAGCATGACTTTTGATGACTAGCTGTTCTAAGTTTGAAAATGTTTGGACAGTTTAACCCACTATTCCATTTCTGTTTTTCCTAAAGATTGATGTTTCCTCCAGCTGGCCATGGGTGTTGGCACCCTGTGTGCAAATCCTGCCAGCTTCAGTTCTTTCTAATGGGAGGTTTTCTGTTTTTCTGCAGGGTGCCAGGGTATGGCTGCGGGAGCAGGACCAGCTGCAGCCATGCACTGTCGGCCCGTGTGCCGATGGAAACGTGCGCTTCACCTCCGATTACGGCACCGTAAGTGGAAATTTGCACAAGGCTGTATGCTGTGCCTGTGCAGGAATAGCGACTTTTGGTGGTCATTCATGGTGGCTTTCTCTATTCAGTGCCTTCTGTGAGAGCTGTCCTGTGTGCTTCCTTTGCCTGCCCTCTTCATTGCTTGGTAACTGACTGGGCTATCTTGCCCCTAGTGAAAGCTCAAATGAAAACATCTTCGTTTTGGTTTGGATTGGATGGGCCAATTGATCCCTAAATGTAGCATCCTCACTCTCTGGCCCTGCCTCACTGCAGCTCTGAGGTAGGATGTCCAGTATTACACTACAAAGCTTTTGCCATTTCTTGTTATTTCCTTAAAAACATCTTGAGCACCAAATCCATCAGAAATGTGACTTCCTGGAAGGAAAGGAGGAGCCGACGCTTATGAAACACAAGAGATTGGAAAACACATTTGAAAGGGACCAGTCCAATGCTTTATGGATAAACATAACTGAGATATTGAGAGGGATATTTGTTCGTGTACTCCTTGCTCTTAATGGACAGATTTGGGGTTGAGGAGGAAACCTTCCTCTCCTGCTCGGCCTGGCCTGGTTGGCAATGCCCACCTTGGTTTGTCTGCTGGCCAGGTTTTGCTTTATTCCTGATCACAGTGGGGACTTGGAGCAAATCCTGGTCATTTTGTTTTGACTGTGGGCTCGAACTGAGACAAAATCAATTCATCACTGGAGAGAAAGTGGAAATCTTTGGCTGTGTTGTGAAGTGCTTGTGTAGTAATTTGATGGCTTGCTTGTAGTTAGAAGACAAAAAGCTGATATTTTCTTCCCAAATTAATAAAGATCTTGTTAATGCCTATAATGTTCCCTTTTAAACACTAGCTGCTGTTGGAAAAGGGGGATTCCAGAGGCATCTCGGCTGAGAGATCAATTTGTCTGTGCTTTCTCTCTTGCTTCAGGCAAATTCAGCCAGAGGAGTCAACTCAGCCATGCAGACCACAAGCCAGCCCAGCCCCATCATATGCAGAGCTGGGGAGGGGGGGAATGTCTGGTCTGCTGGAAGGGTCTGGAACTGAGCAGTGGGAAAATGAGGGTCTCCTCACTAGCATGGCTGGAGATGGGTAGGGGCTTGGACCAGATTCTTCTTTAGATGGGCATGATGTATAACACCAGCCAAGAGCCTCAGGACAGGGTTAATAGATGATGATCTAATCCTGCTAATCATTTAGCCTTGCATTCAGGGCCAGTTTCTCTTCAGGGTCCCATTTTCTCCTGTGTTGTCTACAGGAGGAAGTAAACAGGCTCTGACCCATCACACAATTATTTTTCATGCATAGCAACCTCTTGGCACAGGTACTCTAAACGCCCGGGGTCTTCTGGGACTCTTATGCGCTCAGCTTTTTTCCCAGACATCTTTTTTATTGTTTCTTGTCTGGCCCAATGGCCACAATTGCTGACAGTGCGGTGGTAAGTGGGTAATTGCCAGGGAGATGCAAGGAAAGATCACGTCATGCAGTTTGGGGCTTGCCCCTTCCAAGATTTGTCTGAGTCAGCAGAGAGAAGAGAGGCAGGGGTTTGCTGACTCATGAGGTGAGAGTGCTATGGTGGCTTTGCTCCTGATGGTCCAGTTCACATTGCATCTTTGCAGCTCATATTCTGAATTTAGGTGTCCTGTTCTCCCATCCTGCTTCCTGGTGAGCTCCCTGCCCCTTGGGTACAGCCCCAGCTCCATGAGGATGATGCTGTGAGGGGGCAGGGTGACCTCATTCTGTCTGCAGCTTCCAGCTGCCTGGCTGCCCTTCTGCAGCAGCTGCAGCAGCCTGCAAGGAAAGGGCGGGAGAAAGCAGTTAGATCAATGCTATGGATGGTGTGCTTATTCTCTAGGGGATCCGTAGGGTTCTTTGGTGGCACCTGGGGAAGCTGACAAGGAAGGATGAAGATAAAACGGTGCCCTAGAAGGGAAGGAAAAGCCCATTTTCTTTGCAAGGATTACTGCAGGCTGCCTGTATGAAGTATCTCATTTGTCTATATTGGGTTTTGCCATCTAATGCAGCCTGAGATGCTGGGTGGGAGATGGCACACAGCTGAATCCGAGAGTGGGAAGCAACTGAAATAGCATTTGTGAAATGCCAGCATCCTGCCTGAGGAGGAGGAAAGGAGGGCTGGGATTTGGCTATGGTGGAGGGGAATGACAATTTCATCTCTGTTGTGTGCAGGGAGGTGAGGAAGATGACCCGATAGCTGAAGTATGGGCTACTGAGGAGGAGGAAGCTCCAGCAGGAAGACACTTGCAGCAAATGAGGCAGGAATAGTTTATAGATAGAGGAGAGGACACTTCCAGAGCAGTGATAGAGGTTAATAGATATTGCTTTGAAGGCTGCATCAAATGCATACATGCCAGCATGTGCACGGAAGATCTCTACTTTGGCTTCTCAACTGCTTTGACTTCCTTTGCCCTTGACACAGCCACCAGACACTCTGTCTGCTCCAGGGCAAAACCTGGAATGTGAGCAAGCTTTGCCCACACCAATGCTGCAGTCAGAGATGCGATCCTACCTGTGCTTCTGTGCACGGCTGCTCCTGGTCTGCTGGGAAGAGCTGCCACCATCGCTCATGCTGAGCACAGTGTGCAATACCTGCCCAGGTGGTGCCCTGCTCTGGCCAAGGGGACTTCATTAACAGTCAGGTAGCCCTGCATTGACCTGTCCTGGCAGTGCTGAAGGTGACGGGACAATTCTGTATCAAGGGCAGGGAGTGTGCTCTGGTGGGCTGTGGCCAAGAAGCTCCAATAGGTAGGAACAAGAATGGAGGGACTGCTATAAAAATAGGGAACGGATCTGTGCCTTATTCATTTCCTTTTCCAGTGCTGAATATAAAGAAAAGTACTTGTTTCTGTAGGAAATCAGACTTGTATGCCTAGGTGACATGCTCTTATTTGTCCTTATTCCTGTTCCTCCAGGTGTTCCAGTACCCCAAGGCCTCCCTTTCCATAGAAAAAGTCTTGCCCATGCACCAGAGCAGCATCAATGGGGTAGAGGACATGTCCATGCTGGGAGACCTGCACGAAGCTGCCATCTTGCTCAACCTGCACCAGCGCTACCAGCAGGGTAACATCTACGTAAGTGCTGAGCTGGGCCACGGCCCTGCTGGCTGACAAGTGTTGTTTATCTTTGGGGCTGCCACTTTGCATGGGAAACACTGATTTAAGCATTGTTTCCTGAGCATTGTTTCATGTGGATAAAAAGAGATGTTTTTTTCTGCTTTTGGCTTGCTAGCTCCATCAGCCCTATGAGATCCTTTTCCTACTATAGGGGCCTCTTTGCCTATGTAGAACTTCCAAAGTGTGGCCCTCACCTATAGGATTTGTGTATCCACCATGAACGTCTGTCACTTACTAGCTGGCATTCATGTTGCCCAGATTCCCTGTTGTTGCTGTTCAGAGGTTATAGATGGCCAAGTAGACAGGAAAGTATAACAGGCTGTTGTTGGGTATCGCTCCTGAACTCAGCTAGGAAAGCACACCTGTTGCCTACTTTCCTGCTTTTACAAGCGGTTGTGCTTTTTTGAGTTGCTCTGCTCCCCTTGCACAGCAGAATACCAGCACATCTCGTGATTTCCCTCTTGGCCCGGAGGAAGGAGGCAGGCATCAGGGGAGGGACGTAAGAGGGAGAGAACTCTAGGATGAGGCTGCTGGGTGGCAGCGTGCTCTGCTTAGGCTGAATGTTGTGAAGACTGCCTTGGGCTGCTTTACCCCTACCTTGCCTGTCCATCCTCGGTGTGTACTCAGAATTTTTCAGATTATGACAGGAAAAATGTAAATCTGTGTTGCATAGCAACTGTTCCTAAGGCAACTGAACTGTATGCACCTGTATTCCAGGAAATGATCAATAAAGTGACCTGGTTTCTGAAGCACCTCCTGCACTGGGACGAGCAGGATGAAGTGCCCTTCTCACCGTGCCTGGCACCAGAAGTGGCACACTGCTGCCTCTGACCGTGTCAGCACAGCCCTGTCCCTCTGCTCCTCATCGGCACTAGCTCGGTGCCTCCTCTGGCCGTGTGGAAAGGTGTTAATGTTCGGACGTGGTGTCATTTCTTGCCTGCACGCAGTGTGTATTTAGTATGTTCCTTCACAGCTAGAACGTAGTAGGCCAAGGTTGCAGGTGAATCTGTACCGAGGGGAGTTATGCCTGTAGGTCTGGGCAAAAGATATCTGGAAGGAAATCAAAGAGATCAGAAATAGGCAAGAAATGTCAGTGTTCTCTGGCAAACAAAATCACCTGAAGAAGCAGGTAACTCAGAAGAACCAGTATTTAATAACAGTAAGTAACAAAGAAGAAGAAGAGGATGGCAGTTGGAGAACTTTTCCAAAGAAATTTTATTCCAGTTCTACCAAGCTACTTCAGAAAATGTGAGCACAGCAACAGCCTTATTTTTTTGTTTTAAGGCCTCAGGCCTTAAAACAACAAATTTAGGAGTACCCTTTCCTTCCTGCATCTCCGGTATCCATTGATAAAAGTGTATCCAACGTGATGTGTGGGATGTATGAATGAGCCAAGGGCTGTCTCACATTTGTGCTGCCTCTAGTTCTGCCATGCCTACCCACCAATGCAGGACCCAAGAAGCAGGCATGACCAGAATGATGTGTCCTGTTCTGCAGCATTCTCTGCAGGGAAGATGATAGGATCTCAGAATGGCTTGGGTTGGAAGAGCTCTCGTAGGCCATCCAGTCCCAACCCCCTGCCATGGGCTGGTTGCCACCCCACAGCTCAGGCTGCCCAGGGCCCATCCAACCTGGCCTTGAGTACTTCCAGGGACAGGGCACCACGGCTTCTCTGGGTATCCTGATCACTCCTTGCTAAGAGATTGGCTGGTATGTATGTTTGATAACAAATACTGCAGCTACTATAAATTGTGAGCAGAAGTCATCTGTAATGGGCCGCAGGTGATGGAGGCTGCACTGGGAGATGGAAAAGATACCTGGAAACACCGCTGAGAGAGATGGCTGTAGTGGAAATCCTGGCTGCAGCAGGAGACCTATTCCTCAGGAGACATGAAACTAGATTGGGAAGTGCGGAATAAAACATAGGAGAAAAAGTCTGTGAAAGTCTGGGAGAAATGTTGGGATGGACTTCTGGACACCTGCCTTGCCATCTCCAGGTGATACCTGTTACTCAGCTGGTTGTACAGCACACTCTCCTAATCTGTTTTTTTTTTCTCAGTGCTTTCCCTTTGGCTCCCACTTGTCTTGCCAAAAGTCATCTGCTCTCTCATTGCTTCTGTCACCCTTGGACTGTATTTCTGCCTACAAGGCTCCGTATCAGAGGGTCTTCAGGTCTTGTTCCCTTCTTGCCCACTTACGTGGGTACTGCTGGTAATGCAGTGAGGCTGAGGTGACGGTTTGTCCCTGGTGATCTGTGTTACTGCTTTACTAAATAACTCTTAAATAGTTTGGTGACTACTGCAACTTATTAATCTGGCCTCTGGCTTCAAAGCTTAGCATTACAGTACAACAGCGAGAAAGCACATACATGTCTTTCTCATCACCAAATGTGCCACTTACAGCTTCTCCAATGGATGCATGCAAATCCTTTTATCTGTACGTGATGACTGGTAGTTCATGGTTTGGCAGTAAAAGTATGCCGCGCTGCAAGGGTTTCATCTGACACCCTGCTGAGAATGGCTGCTCCTGGAGTGGAGCAGCAGCCCCGTGAAGGAGGCTCCCACTCCAGCAGCAGGATTTAAGCTGGACATTGACCACATTGTGGATTCATTGCTAGGAGAGAGATAGCACCATTGCTCTGTACTGCAGCTCTGAGAATAACTGGATTTGAGCTGGCTGGCTGAACTGAAAACCAGAACGAATTTCCTTCTGACTTCACAAAAGAAAATGTTTGAAATTGGATGAATTGGCTTCAGGTATTTTATTTTAAACCTTACAAACTCTTCTCTTAAATTGAAGTATTTTCAAATGAAATATTTTCAAAATAAAGTATCTAGAAAATGTCACAATATTTTGACTTGAAATCCTGGAGCTTCAGCTGTCAGTCTCGATTTGATTTTACCATGTGATTTAAGCTGCTCCAAACAGCATTTTTTTCAGCAGCAGCAGAGTGATACATTTTAATTTCTTGTCTTCCTGCCCCCTCTTTGTTCAGGAGCTGCTTGAACCCAGACAAGCCCCCTGCACCTGGGGTGGAGCCATGAAGGTGTCCCCTGACCTTCCTTTCGTCCTAGTTTTTTTTCTTGAGCTTTATTTCTTTGCTGTGTTTTGTTTTCTCCCCTCAGACCAATATTGGCTCCATCCTGGCATCAGTGAACCCCTACAAGCCCATCCCTGGTCTGTACAGTGTGGATGCTATAGAGCTGTACAGGCAGCACCGCCTGGGTGAGCTGCCTCCCCATATCTTTGCCACTGCTAACGAGTGCTACTGCTGCTTGTGGAAGCGTCACGACAGCCAGTGTGTTCTGATAAGGTCAGAAAGGGGGGAATTGGCTGCTCTCTGATTGCATTATGTGCGTGGGGGGGAGGGGGGTGGGCTGCTGTTACTTCTGTTTGTCCTGGAGCTGTGAGTGCAACTCATGTCTTCCTCCACAGCGGAGAAAGTGGAGCTGGAAAGACTGAGAGCACCAAGCTGCTGCTGAAGTTCCTGTCAGCCATGAGCCAGACCTCTATCGGGGCCCCGGCCTCCGAGAAGAGCACACACGTGGAGGAAGCTATCCTGGAGAGCAGGTGCATTTCACCTCCATACCTGCAGCTATCACTTTGCAGGCACTACCTTCTGGGCAGTGCTTGTGTTTGGGCTGGTGGGCCTGAGCAGAGGGTTAATGCTCCAGCAAGGCTGGAATTTCTACACCCTTCAGTAACTCCCGTGCCATGCCCACCCCCGAGCTGGCCCACGAGTCATGGCACAGCCCTGGTCTCACACCTCCTGTGGTACAGTGCCCTATGGCCGTGGATCGAGGGCACATGGGTAACATCCCTCCCAGAGGCAGGGCAGCGTGGGCAGCTGGAAACCTGTGGGAAAAAAATGAAAGCTCTTAAGTACGGCACAGTCACGACTCAAGACTTGTTGTGATTAGTTGTGCTATAATCTGTTATAACGATTAACTTCTGAATAATCCCCTATCTGCGTCCGTCTCGAGAGGAACCGCGCAGCAGACAGATGGAGACATTTAAAAAGCCCATATTTCTCAGGGTAACAACTGCAGTCGTTTTTTTGTTCAAAGCTATGTATGTCTTAAAATCCATCATGACGACACCCAGGCTGTGCTTGTAGGATCTCCAGGCTCCATGTTTGTCAGGCCTTCAGGTTATTTTAAAATTGGCTGCATTGCAAAATGGAATATCTTAATCCTGGACTCTGTGTGTCACTTTGAATGGTATTAAGCTTTTCTCCCGCTGCAAGAACCAAACTACATGGTAACTCACCCCTTCCCATCTGTATGAACTTCCTGGAGACTGGAAGGTGACCAAGAGATAGAGTTTTTCAACTCCTCACCCATCCAAAGTTTGACAGATTCTTTCTTTTTTGCAATACTTTTTTGTGAAGTGGGTAATGCGACTCTCTTAGAATGAAGTTCCCTGATATGTAACTTGTATGTATTTCCTCAGCTTGGAAATCATGTGACTTGTATCAACCTAATCAAGTCTTTAAGGAACAGAACCAGGACCCGACCAATCAGTGTAGTACTGCTTGTTTGAAGGTGTTTGCCTGTAAGTTTAAGGGATTACTGAAATTGGCTTCTCTTTCAAAAGAGGAAGCAGAAACAAGAAAAAAAACAGATGGTTTGAAGCTACAGTGTTTGCCCTAGATGGTGTTCCTGACCATCGTGAACAAAATACAAGCCCATTCTGTGGGGTGCTGCTGTATGAAGCGCACAACCTGCCGGCATCTTACCATTTCTGAAGCCGTGCTGGTGGGGAATGCCCTCAATGGAACGAACACCAGCTGCTCACGCTGATCAGGGTCTGATTTAATTAAGTCAATCCCAAAGGTTTAAAATTGCGTAGCTCATGATGACAAATTGCGCTTGCCATCCTTCCTTGCCCTTGAGCTCTTCCTGCTTGTCCAGTCTGGGGCTTTAACAAATGAATCTCGCACAGCAGTGTGTGCTGTACAAATGGCAGAAGGCTGGGTACAGGCTTTGTTGTAACGGTAATCACATCTCACTCCCTTCTTCGTTGCCTTGTTCCTTGCAGCCCAATTCTGGAGGCCTTTGGAAACGCCAAGACGGTTTATAATAACAACTCTAGCCGCTTTGGCAAGTTCATCCAGCTGCACTTCTCTCAGCATGGGCACATCCAGGGCGGACGAGTCACTGACTGTATCCTTTTCTTTTGTGGACCAGGGATGGCTGGAGGGAGTGGAGAGGAGGAGGAGCTCAGGGTGGGTCTGGAAATGGCTCATCACCATTTATTGATTATTTAGAAGGCTGAAACCAAAGCAAGTCAGTACGTCCTGCACAATATTTGTATGCAGAGGACAACAGGAATTCAGAGCACCAATTACAGCTCTTCCTTTTGGGGTGCCCATCTCCAGTGGACCTTGAAACCTTAAGCAAGGACAGGAAAGGGTGGGTGTAGTCCAGTTACGTTGTGCCATGCATGACCACTTTCTTCCTTGTTTGCCCACGTATCCCTATCCCAAGGGATGTGACACATCTTTTGTCTACATGAGGTAGCTAAAGCTGCATTTATTGATGTTGGTATTCAAAGCTGCCGATCACTGCAAACCACACCAATTTCCACTGGAGCAGCAACCAGATGAATTTACTACTGCTGTAAATAACAGGCTGGGATTGTTTAGTCTCTGCTCTTTGTGCTGTCGGTAGATGAAAGATAGCTGTCTCTTGCAGAAACCCAGAGAGCTGATGCAAGACTTATGTGAAATTCAGTCTCTCAGACTGGAGCGGCCCCTCTAATCTCTCTAGGTAGCCATGGTATGGCTCATCCTTTGTTAGGTTACCCCACCGTTATGTAGGTCCTGTATTCTATGGGACCCTGCCCTTTTGTATGTCTCTTTGGCCCCTTATACCTCTGTGGACAGGGAGTAGTGAGGAATAGCCATATAACATTTGAATGCTTTCTCCTTGACACGTGGTACAGATTTACTGGAAAAGGTAGGTGCCACCTCTATCATAGCCATGGTGAAGTGGTGCCAGTGCTGCTGCTGCCTCCACCCCTGGGAGCAGTGTGCAGACACTTCAGATGTTACGACCACGACTGCCCCAAGTGAGGAAGAGGGTGGTGGAGGAACAGGAGGTTCTGTATCCATGGGAGCCTGTTCTCCTGCCTTTCATAAACACCAGGAAGTCCGGAGAGGCTCTAAGAAAACGGGTTTACTGAGGGGAAGAGTAGAGAGCAAGTAGTTCAGTTTCATAGAGATGCTTATGGTGGTACAACTCCAAATGTCATCAGCTGTGCTCTGATACAATTTACTTTGGACTCAGGAGGCTCACTGAGGAGCAGGGCCAGAACCTGCAAGGTTCCATTTCCCTGTGGGCACACTCTCAGTGAGTTACATGCTTAGCAGCATAAGAGAAGATCTTGATGTTCAGCTTGTTCAGGCAACATCATTGCTAAGCTGGAGGCAGCCTCTCTTGTGCATTGGCCCTAGAGATTTACCTGTATCCCATCCTCCCTCCGCCTTTGCAACCACAAGTGCAGCCTCTTCCTGCTGGCTACGCCTGTGTTCTTTGTTTCAGAACAGAGTGGTACACCAGAACCCTGGAGAGAGGAATTACCACATCTTCTATGCTCTGCTGGCTGGTGTGAGTGGGGAGCTGAAAGGTAACTCCATTTTATGGGGTATTTCTTAGTCCCCTCTCTAGTCCAGCCTGTAAAGTCTCGGCAGCAAAGGTGCCAGGTGAAACAGAAAACAGTGGGGACCATGGTTAGCAGCAGGTACTTTGAGAAAGCACAGAAAATATATTCTGTTCTAAAGCAAATTGCTCTCCTCTGTCTCCCTTTCTACGCTGGCATCCCAGGCTGCTTGCCTTCCCGTCTGTAGTGCATTCCTACCTCCTGATCAACCTTTTCTTCTTTCTCCATAGATCTTTCAGTTCTCCTCTATTCTTTTTGAAAAGGGGGATCAAATCTGCAGATAGTATTCAAGACGTGGTTGTGCCACACATGTGTGCAGAGACCTATTTCAGTTTTTTATGTTTTGCACTGTGTTCCTTCTGTGTAATTTTCAGTAATCAGTTTTTGATTGCTGCTCAGCACTGAGACGTGTTCAGAAATCTTACTGTGGCTCTCTGAACCATCTCAAGTGGAAATACTTAATTTAGAGGTCATTGCTCATTGTGTATATAGTTAGGACTATTTTTCTGTACACTTAACAAGATTGAATTTCATAATTTTTTTTCTTCTCTTTTTTCCAAGTCAATTCAGTACTGAAAGCTCCTTCTGTGACTCTGCAGGCAGCCTGGGGTCTGACCGTTCTAAATCATTTTGCACACCACTGCAGGCTTTGCTCCTGCACACCCCCTCGCCCAGTGCGGTCACTGTCTAGGTGCACTCTCTGAGGCATATGGAATCTGATTAGATGAACATACCCATTGTTTTAGGGTACCAAGACTGTAGAAGGAAAAGGCTGTTTGCTAAATAAACTGTTGTCTCTCTCTTCCCCTGCTTCCTTTGCTGTTGCAGAGAGCCTCTCCCTCGCTGAGCCGGAGACTTATCGGTACTTGAGCCAGTCTGGCTGTGTGAGTGATGAGAACTTGAATGATGGAGAAATGTTCACTAAGGTCATGGTGAGTTCTGTTCTAATCCTCCTGAGCTTCCTGGGCACAATCTCATGAGCTAGGCGTGCTACAGGATCGGGACATGGCAGGCAGAATTGATTTGTCCTACACTACAAACCTCTGAACTCTTACCTGCTTATGGTAAAAACAAGGCTCAGAGAGCGTTCTTAGTGTACAGTAATGGGAGAGTCTGGGAAGCAGTCAAGGATGAATAATAATTTAGAACAATGGAGACTCCGGGGAATGTGATCCTCACCCCTGTGCCCCATACTGATTCCTGAGAGCTCTCTAGATGTCCTGATACAGGAAACCTCACATTGACCATTTGAAAGGGAACACTTAGGCATTCTCCAGAGATGTTCTAGTTGTATCACCCTGCAAATGGCATATTCTGAAATGCCACACAGATTCCTGTCAACATCTGTAACTTTACCAGAGGTCATGAGTTTATCAGGATGAATATGCAATTCAGATTTTGTTTGACAAGTGGCGTGTTATCGGCCCAAGGGCTGTAGTAATGTAGGTGGAACCAGATAGGCTAGGTGAGAGGAGGCAGCGTAGGATTTCAATAGCTCCTGCTTAGATGTGATTTAAAGGAAAGAAATGTCTCCAATACAGCAGAGGTTTTCAGTGACAATGTGGCATTTATACTTCAGCTGAGAAGAGGGCTTGGGGTGTAAGCGTGGTGGTTCCGTTGTATTTTGGCTGTATCTATGGCCAACACTGGCTGTGTGGTTTTGTGTAGACTGCCATGAAGGTGGTGGACTTCAGCAGTGAAGAGATCCGAGACATCTTCAAACTTCTTTCTGGCACTCTTCACCTGGGAAACGTTGAGTTTATGACAGCTGGTGGGGCCCAGGTTACAACCAAAGCAGGTAAGTAAGACCCTCGTGACTTGGTCGGTTGTGCAAAATCCCATAAGACCCCCAACAAAGTTCATTCTGCAGTTCTTTCTCCCTATCCTGGCCAGCAGTGCCTTTGCCATGGGATTCCCTGCAGTTTAGCCTTGCCTCCATTGCCACAGCAGGCATGGCTTCAAGCACCAATATGGTTTGTTGGGCTTGGATACTCTCAAAGCAAGTTCACAATCTCACAGTTTCTCTTTTGCTTTGAAAGAGAAAGAAGAAATAGGAGCAAGGAGGAATTTTAGATTGTGTCAGAAATGCTAATTCAGGGCCTGAACCAGGGACTGGGCACCTGGTGGGAAGGCAGGGCCAACCCAGGGGAGCTCAGGTGCATGCAATGCATTGAGTGACTGGAAGGGGTGGAGCCAGGATCCATCCCTTCCCAGACCTCATTTAAGGGTTGGCAGTGGAGGCAAGGGTATCTCACTGGAGATTTTTGCATACCTGAGGCCTTCCAAAGGTAAGCAATTTTTTTCCCTTTATTTCTGTGCCTATGGCTGCTGTGTTTGGGCTTGTCCTCATTTGCTGCAAAGGCTTTGTTACCCTGCTATTATTGCTATACTTTCCATCATGTTACATAGATAAATCTATTTCAGATTTTCCTCTGAAGCACCTGCTAGTTTGCACTGTTACAGATAGCCAGCCTGAGCTGGGCTGATAAAATGAGTCCCTAGACAAATAGAAGTTATGAATATATATCATGAATGCTTGAAGTCTACAGTTAATTTCCTCTCTTCTGGACATGTAAGTTCAGCAATCCCATGCTGCATTATTGTGCCTTTAGGAAAATGTATTTTTCTATTTACTGGTGCTGAGCTTTACCCGGTGTTCTGCTCTTCCCCTTGTGAGCAGAAGGGCTGACTTTAACCTGCGTCTGTTTGTAGCCCTAATGAATATTGACCCTGCCTCATAGTAGTTATGTGAGCACACAACATCAGCTGTGCCAAGGAGAATTAAGTAAAGGGGCTTCTCTTGCTAGGGCTTAGTTGCTTGCCTTAGAGGAGTCCCTGGGAATTCCATGCTGAGCTGCAGAACGTGGATTCCTCATCCCGGTGGGGATCCATGCAGGGAAAAAAATGCGTCTGTTTTTCTTGTTAGTGTTGAACATTGCCAGTGACCTCCTGGGCTTAGATGCCTTCCAGCTTTCTGAAGTCCTGACTCAGAGATCCATGATTCTGCGTGGGGAAGAGATCAGCTCCCCCCTCACTGTGGAGCAGGTAAGTATCTTATTGTGTTCTGCTGCTTCTGTGTTTCCAGGCCTTCTATCATCCATTTGGGTTTAGAGTTCCCTGTTAAACCCACCCGGCTCTCAGCTGTGTCCTTCAGTCTTTTGCCCTTAGCAGTACATCAGGTCCCAGTGTTGCCTCTTCTGCTTTTTAGGCATTAGGGGCAGCCAATGCACAATACCAGTTTTAGATCACCTTCAGCCACCGGGAATTGGTTGTGCTCCTATTGTGCAGAGGGTGCATAAGATGCTTTGTGATCATCGCATGTGTGCATTCTTTTGCCTTGCAGAACTCCCAGGTCGTCTTGCATTTATTTGGAAGGTAAAAACTGACGCACAGTTATCACAAAACATCCAGCGGATGTTAGGCTGTTACCCCGCAGTAGCTTGTTTGTGTATCCACGTGTGCAGAAGAGCTCACCGAACTTCTGTGTTCTTGTCTCCAAACCTGTACTGTCTGCTGGAGCTAGTCCTGCTCATGTCCTGCATTTCTTTGTGGCTCATTGCAGTGTTGTTCCTACTGGCTGTAACTCATGGTGCCACTGGTCACTTGAGGGCACTCTTGGTGCTTTAGGTCCATGCATAGATAACAGGAAAATCATCTTTTGTCGTTAATAAAAGGCACAGTGCTGGGAAATGAGGGCTACTGCTACTAGGACAAAATAAGCATTGTGTTATAGCAAAATAAATATCTGTAATGGAAATCTTGGGCTAGCACAGACAGCAAAGGGTTATCGATCTGCCCTGTGCACTGGCAGAGAAGCCAGTGTTTCTGGGCTCCCTCTGACAGATGTCAGTCCAACCTTGCTTCTCATTTCCTGCCAAAGGTGTTTCATGGCCTCTTGTAAGTAAGCTTGCTCCAGCTGCACCAGAGACTGGAGCTGAAAAACAGTCCTCAGACAAGGCCAGCCTTTGGCATCCCGGCTCTTCACTTTACAAGCTTCAGTTTTTGTGAAGTTTTTCACTTCATATTCATTTTTCTCTGAAGTAAATAATTTGATTCCTTCAATACTCATACATAAGTAATTTTCTAAACCTCTACTTTTCCTGCTACAAGTGGATGGTACAGCTTAGATGCCATTGCTAGGTGAGCCTGTTGCACTGACCAGTAGGCCTATGGGGTTGTACAGGCTCTTAGCCCCCATGTTCTGTGCTCACCTCTTCCCACTTGCTGCTGTGGGAATGTGATGATGCTGCTGCCAAGCATTTCATCTTCTGTAGTGGGCTTGCTGCCCATCTGAGCTTTGACATTTCAGTGGTTGAATGGATGAACCCGCCTGAAGGCGGGCAGGGCTGGGAGGGTGAAAGGGGCCTTTGAAAATCTCATGCCATGTTGTGGGGGATGTGGTTTTGCTATACAGCTGGATGGGGAGGTCTGGCTTCACTTGGATTCTGCAGCCAGAGGTGCTAGAGGGCTTGGGGTCCTTCCCTGTCTTGATGCACAAGAGAGGCTGCCTGGTGGAGAGCAGAGATACCTGGAGAAGGCTTGCATGCCTGCACTTTGAAATATGGAGAAGGGAAGTTGCTGTGTGCCTTAGACCTTGGGTTGCTGGAGAGCAAATGCTACCCCAGAGGAAGAGAGTACCAGTGAGACTGGGAGGGAAGGAGGATCCAGCTGGTGGGCTGGTGAGCAAGCTGAGGGCTGGGAGGCTTCAGGTTCATCCAATCAGGATCTTTACCTTGGGTCTTTCCTGGCTCCCTTCTCTCTGAGATTGCTTCCTTTTGATAACCCTTGTTTTTGACCTCCTCTTCTTCCCAGAATTGTAAGCCCTGGTTTCTTGATCTGAATAGCCTGTGTGTGAAAGCCCAGCATATGATCAGCCTCTTATATTGTGGTTCTGTCTCATGTCTTTCTGTTAATTGAAGGATTTGGGGCATGCCACTCATGTTTAGTCCAAGAGCTATCAAAAAGCACAACCAGCCCATTCCAGTTCCTTCTGTTTGGGAGTTTAAAAGTTCAGTTTTGGACATTCACCCTTACACTTAAACACAATTATCCGTTCCCTGTTAGCATTCACGGTTTAAGCTCTTTTCTTTTCTCTTGGTTATGATCACTGCATGGGATGTAGGATCAGCTCCAGGAAGGTCTCTCCACCCACCCCATTCTGGGACAAGTGTCATGGCTGATGGTTGGCTTTTGGTGAGATGATGATGTTTTGGAGAGGCACCTGATAACTTGGTAGCAGAATGCTCTATGAGATTCTGCCCTGCCAGGTTTAAAAAACTGAGCTGACACCTGTCCGACTGCTCTGCAAGGATACTGAACTGAGGAGTCAGGATGTTCTGTTATTTTACTCTATTTCGTCTGTCACTGCAAATACGGGCTTACTTGTGAGTTATTTTGCCACCCACCCTACTCCAGCACCTGTTACAAAATATACCAGTGGTTTTTTTTGTTGTTTTTTTTTTTTTTTGCTACTTCCTTCAGCCTGTCAAGCTCAGTTACCTAAAGGTCAGACATGGTACATCTGTGCGTGTCTGGCCTATTTGCAATCTTGAATGTTGACTGTATGTATAAATATTGCACCATGTATAATCAGTACAGAGGCTGAGGCATTGGAATTGGAATGGAGGGACCTGAATTCCTGTAGAGATTCCTGATGCCCCTCATGCCTTCTGTTCTCCCTGTGACTTCTTTTTTCCTCTCTGCGTTTACAGGCAGCAGACTCCCGGGACTCCCTGTCCATGGCTCTGTATTCCCAGTGCTTCTCATGGCTCATTAGCAAGATTAATACGAAGATCAAAGGCAAGGAAAACTTTAAGTCTGTGGGCATCCTGGATATCTTTGGCTTCGAGAACTTCCAGGTCAGGATTTTGTCTTTCACAGGGCGTGTTGGTTTTGGAGAGGTCAGTTGATGCAGGGAGGATGTTTTGTAGGTTTGTATCCTGTGTAAGATAGCATAGGGCATTTTGGGACTTGTCCGCTGTCTCCTCTTTCCAGGAGTGGTAAAGTCTGTTTAGCTGCCTGTTTTTGATACCTGTGTTTGTGCAGACTGATGTTCAAGGTACGGTTTGTGACACAAACTCTAAGCAAATATGTTTAATACTACTTCAGTGCTACTTTAGTATTACTTATATCTGCTTGCTTTGTACTTATATGCAAAGTAAATGTCCAGTTCTTACATGTATGTTAGCTGGTTACATCCGTTTTGCCTTTTGCTGAGAATCTAGTGTGTAATGCTCCTGTTTGCAATTATGAGGAATGTATGGTGAGCAACTATTTAGCGACTGCTCAGACATTTCAAAGAAGAGAAAGCCCAGTGGCCTAACCTTTACAGGACAATGTTTCCTTCATCTGAGAAGAAGTGTGATTGCCTTTAGCATCCTTCACTACCATTTAGGCCTATTGCGTTAACCAAGTGTGAGCTACAAAAACTGTTCTCCTGATGGGTCTCCCCATACTGTCTTTCTAGTGTCCATCTTGACGCCCTTGTCCCTGCACTCTCTGGCTTTGTTCCAGGTCTGGCACCTTCCCTGTAGCTGGTGCAGGGACAAAACCAGTAGGTTTTAAAATCTTTCTTTCTTCCCACAGGTGAATCGTTTTGAGCAGTTTAACATTAACTATGCAAATGAGAAGCTCCAGGAATATTTCAACAAGCATATCTTCTCCTTGGAGCAGCTGGAGTACAACAGGTGATGAATGGAGGAGCAGGGCCTTTATTGCTTTTGTGGGTGGTAGAAAAGAGGACTTAATTCCTTCTTTGTGCTGTCCAAGCAGGAAAGGCAGCTGAGCCTTGGTGTAGCCCTGACTTTGGGTGCATCTGTAAATGCCATCCGTGTGCTCTTTGACAACATAAGTCACTTGTCTTTGAGCAAAAGCTGTCTGTCTTGCAGGGTTTTGAGCCCTATTCTCTTATCAAATGGTGACTCTCATGAATCTGAGTCTGGCCCAGAAGAACTTGGCTTAAGCGATGGCTTTTTGCTGGGCTCTCAGTCTAGCCAGCAAACCCTCCCCAGCACCTGAAACACAGTCCAAATCAATTGCAACATGGTGTCGTCTCCTGGAAGTTGTGGCCCTTTACGTACTAGACTCTTCTATTAGACCTGTGAAAACTTCACCTTGATAGTATGTCTGAACACACACGTCTTCGTGTTCTATGCCTTTCCATTTGAGTTCATTGGTTACAGTTAGGTTGGTTGTTTCTGTCACTTGCTGGAGATAGAATCAGAAGAGTAGCTGCACTAGGTTAGTCAAAAAACCTGTCCTCTCTCCCAGCATCAGCTGAAAGTGGATGTCTAAAGGAGAGTAGAAGAACAAAGGAATGCATCAGATACTTTTTCCTATTGTTCTCCCATTTTATTTTTTTGCACTTTCTCCTTAAGATGTGCCATAGTTGGCTGTGGTCTCACATACCTAATGTCTGGCACACAGTACTGTCCTCTTCCATGAAATTCCAGTCTTTTCAGAAACCCCTGTCAACTTTCAGTGTTCACATATGGTATGACAGCAACTCCCAAACTCACCCACCTATTGCTACCTATTGGTAGATAGGTAGATATCTGGCAGCTCTTTCTGATCTAGAGTTTCCAACACTGTGAAAATGCCTTCTTTTCCTCAGCAAGGAGATTTTAATCAGACTTCTTCCTGAGGTTAAAGAGCGCGGGGCCTTCTGCGCAGTTGTTTTTCCTCTGTGAGGTTCATGCCGGATTGTACTTTGGAAAGTACCTGGGATGCTCTAGATTATCACAGCTTCTAGAGGAGCCTGCTAGAGAAGTGCTTCAATTCTTGCTCTGAAACAGAAGCCTTTATGTTTGTGAATGAAGCAATTGAGTAGGGTCAGTGAGGGCAAATGAGAGCAGCCGTGTAAAAGGAGAAGCTGAATAGGCAATTCATGAAATTCTAAAGATTACAAAACTGTAAGGCTATTTATATACTCACTTCTCAGGCCAAGTCCACTCTTGCAGGAAGCTTGTGTTGGGAATGGCATTGCGACAAAAGATTTTTTTCTGATGATTACATAGGAGTTTAAATTCTGTGGCTGAACTTTGGGGAGGATGAGAGCATTTTATTATTGACTACTCTTCAAGTTGTTGTAGGATGATGTGATTAAAGCTTATCGTCCACAGTACCTGCTCTGCTTCTTTGGGTTTAGGAAGTAGCCTTATGTGTTTTGTCATTCAATCAGACAAGTGATCTGTGACACCTGAGACAGCTTGACTCAACAGTGGTTGTACTGATTTCAGAAATCTCTGCTTCCTTCAGCTCTGGAAGGACTTTATGCTCTCAAAAGTAATCCAAGAGGCCTTTTGGTTAAAATATATAATATATATAGCCTTCTGACACCCATTATTGCAAGCGTTTAAAGCTGTGAACTGGTGTTTTTGTTATTAAAGCAATGAGATTATGTGTTTCTTTTAGGGGTGGATAGTTTTTTCCATTCTGAAGAATTGTTTTTAGTTTGCTGCTCCCAGCCATTGGCCACAAGTTTCTGAATGCTTTGGACCTGAAAGTATGATGCCTGGGCTGAGGGCTTGTAGGGAACACCTTCACTGTCTTCTTAATGTTAGCCTTTACCCGGAGGGACTCTGTGTCAGAAAGTCAGTAAGTAGCTTCACTTTTTGCTTGTAGTCTTCCTTGCAAGTGTCTTTCTTGGGCACAGGACAGCCCAACTCCTGCAAATCCTCCTCAGTCCTGGAAAAACCGTTTTCAGCCACTTCTCTCCTGCAGCTCAGGGTATTGGTTCTTCCTTTTCACTTATTTTTCTGTTTGTTCTTGGTTGTCAGGGAAGGGATAAACTGGGAAGCTATTGACTGGATGGATAATGCGGAGTGCCTGGACCTTATTGAGAAGGTGAGCAACTGTCTGGGACAGATTCCAGGGATCACAGTGGTGTTTGCTGATTGTCTTGGGGCCATCCATGGGGTCTCTTGGTTTTAAAAGCAAGTAATTGTTTAAATCCTCTTTCCTTTATGACTTGCCAGAAGCATGAGCTGTTTTTGCCCTAGTCCCAGCTCAAGAAAGCATATCCACGCTTTCAGCTTGAGCTTTGCTGGGTATAACTTGCGGGTTATTGCTCACCACATTGTTCAAATCTCTGTTTCTTGGCTTGGTGCTGTGTAGTTCAAGCCTTTGCTGTCTGTGAAAGCCTGTCTCTTGTTTGGCTGCAGAAACTGGGTCTACTGGCTTTGGTGAATGAGGAGAGTCGATTCCCCAAAGGCACAGACAACACCCTTCTGGAAAAACTTCACAGCCAGCATATGGTAAGTAAGAAAATAACCCGACAGGCAAATGATCAGTATGTTAGCCCCATCAGCATTTCAAAGCTGAAAGTGAAGGTTTTGTTGATGTAAAATATGAGCTTTGTGCAGGAAATTTGCAATGCCCTAGGCTTGAGTCTGCAAGCATTTAATAAGGCTGCACTTAACAACAGTAATAAGTGAAGGAACCTGCAGATGGTTTCTTGCACGCAGAGAGAGGGAGCGTGCATACTGCGGGCTGCGGGTGGAGATCTGACCTTGTGGCATGGGATGGAGGTCAGGTTCTGCTGGTCTGTGATGGGACGCGGAGCAGCACCGCGGGCACAGGATGTGGCTGCTTGGTGTGGGTGGCTTTCTTCTGCCAACTGACTCGCAGCAGCCTGCTCCAGAGCACGTCAAATCTATCTCCTGGGGCTGGGGATGGTTTTTGCTTCATGACTTTTAGTGGAAACTCTCTTATTGTTCTTAATTAGTTACATTCTTTCCTCTTTCTTGTGTTCTGGACATAGGATTAGAGGGCTCTTTCCTGCAGGTCAAAAAGTTATCCTGGGGACACAGCATCCATAGTGAGATCACTGTAGCAATCCTGTACCCTGTCTCCAGTACAGCCAGCACTCTGTTTGTCATAGTAGATGAACGGAGTCCTAATAGACTGAAAACAAAGCAAATCAAACACCGTAGCAGGCACTTACAGGGTAATTCACTGCTTTAGTAGGTTACCTGCTCCCCTAATTAAGGGTTCATCCCAGCCTGAAAACATACTGATTTATCTTTCTTTTTTTTTTTTTTTGTTGTTGTTGGAGTAGATGCAGATATTCTCATTTTTCTCATGAAATATTTTGTTGGAAATATTTCCTTTCTTTAGGCTTAAATGGATGCCTTCAATTCAGTCTGCTGTGGCTTTCCCTTATGCTAAAGGTCGAGGTATATAAGAATGCCTGATTTAGCTTCTCATTGGTATTTTGTGTATTTTAATATCTCAATAACATTTTATATCGCTTATTTTGTATTTTCTTTGTGAACTGTCCCTACCTCTTAAGTTTGTCTCCAGATGGAGAAATTTCAAAGCTCCTCTTTCTTTCTGCTGTTTGTCTCTGAACTCCTCTAGGTGTTTTCCCTAATCTTTTCTGAGATAAATAATCAAACCAGAAAGCAGTTCCCTTGGTAAGAAGGTGCCTGTTTATTGTACAGCAGCATGAGACTGTCAGTATTATTTTGCATTCTTTTATGCCCCACGACATTTTGGTTGCTATTTTTGGTGATTTCTGTACATTGAGTGGCCTTCTCATTAAGCTGTTCATAGTGTCACCTCTATCTGCTTTGAGGAGATAGCAGTTACCGTGGAACCCCAGGGCCTGTAGGAGGCAGAGAAGAACTCTGTGAGGAGCTGGAGCACAGGAAGGAAAAAAAAGTGAAGTAGACAGTTCAGAGTTTGTATTTTTAGAAGGTTAAGTGTTCTTTGTACTGGTCAAGTGTCTGTGGTGGGCTGGAAGAGTTTTAGAAGGTATCCACTCACTTGCTGGAAAGCCTGATGGACCTTGCAGGAGAAAAAGCTATCTTCTGTGTTTTCTATGGATTGCAAAAGGGTTAAGGGGGAAGAGCATAAATACTGAGATTTAAGAGAATGTGACCTCTGACTCTGGGTTAAATAGCAGTAGGAGAGCTGGGAGAAGGAACTTGGAGAATTGTAGGCATGGATGAAACTTACGGACCTAACAGATGGGGGCTGGGCAAACATTTGGCAGTGAAATCCACTCGGGGTTACTAATCAGACAGGCCTCGTGGAAGTAATCAGAGTTGTAGAGTGCAGGAGTATAGACATACCATGCACTTGCCTTTCTCTTACTCTACATAGCCACTGCTGGAGGCAGAATGCTCAGCTGGATGGATCACTGATCTCAAGTAATGTGGCTGTTCTTGTGTATCTAAGGGTTATCATGTAAAACAAAGAAGGGGGAAAAATGGAGATTAGAAGAGCTAGTAGGAGAAAGGAAAATGAATATGGAAAAAGAGGAAGAGAGATATAAAGAAAGATGAAATATAGAGGAAAACAGGAGATTGATATGTACCTCTTTTGACAAAGAAAAGTATACAGGAGTTCTGCAAAGCTGCCATCTTCCCTGCATCCTGATCCCATGTACTGCACCACGTGGTTTGTGTGGAGCTGAGATTTCATGGGTGTCAGACATGCAAGAATTAACATTTCATCCATGGCATGCCTGCCCAACCTTGATTCTGCAAGCCCTTGCTCACATGAGGAATGCCTTGAAGGGCTGGATCTTTCCATCTTATGGGAATAACGTATTTGCAATGTAGATGCAGATAACTGCTGCACATGTGGTCAGGCTCTGCAACAACTGAAGTCCTTATCCATCTCAGCACTGCCATAGTCACAGCTGAGCTCCTGACTGATCCTATTTATTCCTACAGTGACATTAAGATGCTTTTTTCCCTTTCATTTCAGAGTAATCCTTACTATGTGAAGCCTCGAGTGACAGATCATCAGTTTGGCATAAGGCATTATGCTGGTGAGGTAGGTGTTCACGGTGTATCTGTGAGATGCTTGCCCCTGGGTGTGAGGTCATGGAATATTTAGATTCCCAAAATGAAGAATCTCTCTGAGCTGTGGGTATGCCTCACACGAGAGCATAGAAGGTGTAATGGGCTTGAAATAGCATGTCTTTTTCAATCACTGTATCCTCCAACTGCACGTTAAGGAAGGGCTGAGATTCTCATAGGCTCTCATCTGCTGAGCAGTGGTAGCTGGGAGCACAGGGCGCTACGTGGCACTGGTGATAGTTCCTGACACAAATGGAGTAGCTCGCGCCTTGCAGAGGATTTCCTCGCTTGTTGACTGCAGGGCATATTTCTGGAGCTGCTACACTTAGCTTCTGGCTTTGAGGTTGGTTTTTCTTGTTTGTTTGTTTAAATCGATGGCTAAAAGCCACCTTCTTGCTAGTAACTGCTGAGCTCTGGAACTCCTTTGATCCTAAGAACTGAGCCCCTGACAGGTGCCTGCAGCATTACTGTGTAGCTCTGCTGGAGGTCTTAGATATTGGCATGTAACGCAGAAGCGCTTAATGACTTGTACTGCCCTGTTCCAGCAGCTCTATCTTTGTTGCAGGTGCTTTATGATGTAAGAGGCTTTCTGGAGAAGAACAGAGACACCTTTCGAGATGACATTCTAAACATGCTGAAAGACAGCAGGTACATATGTCCCCCTTATGCTTGAGAGGAGCCCACATGTGTTGGACTGGACTAAATCATGTTCACCTAATAACCAGATCCAGGAAGAGAGTTTTTTTGCCTATGTGTATAGGCCACTTGGTTTCCACACTGCTTGTTAGTGTGGGGCTCCTATGGTGTGCTTCATCCAACCTGAGTTGTTGCTGCAAGACCAGGCACTGTCCCCAGTATTATATCCCCGTGCTGCAACGTGACCTTAGAGAAATGAGCTGTCTTAAGACCCGGAGCAAGGCCTGCAAGGCAGAGATGGGACCTAGAAGATAGAGAGAGGTGTTAAGTAAGGTGGTAGACCCCAGAAATGTTTGTGCTGCAGCTGTACCACACGCTTCTTATCAGAGTCCATATAATTATTGCCTTTGGTCTCCAAGCTGATGAGGCTGTTTCAGGATTGTGTCTGCTCTGCTGCAGAGTTTGCACTGTAAGCAGCCTTGGCACAACCTGAGGGAGCTGAGAGAATGAGCTGCTCTTGATTGCCTTACTCAGACAGCAGCATCTGGGTAACATTTTTTACAGGGCTTTAAGCCAGAATTGTGGTCTCTATTGTCCAGCGCTGCAGAAGGACTTGGTATTTCAACAAGCTAGAAAGCTACTAGAAATAGTCAAAACAATCACGGTGTTTGTGCCGTTTTGTAAGAACTCATCTAAGGAGAGATAAAATGGCGTAGAAGAACCCACAGAGATGACTTACACTGTGAGTAGCCCTAGAATCTTTCTGGTTCCAGAAGGGCCGTGCTTACAACAACACGAGCATGTCTTGGGTACCACGGGTATGGCCACAAGAGCTGTTCAGAAGGGGGATCAGCACAGTGTAGCTGGAATACCTTGTCCGATGCTCTGCACTGGGAATGGGGCAGTACCCAAGAATGAGAGCCATACACTCACAGATGGCGGGTGCCTTGTGTTGTCTTTAATTCTTTTCTTCACCCTTAGGCTGGACTTTATTTATGACCTTTTTGAAAGAGTCTGCAGCCGTTGCAATGAAGAGACGCTGAAGATGGGCACCCAGAGGCGCAGACCGACTGTCAGCTCCCAGTTCAGGGTAGGATGTTTTCCAAAAGAGCAGAAGGCTGCTGGGGAGGAGCAGATGGGTAAAGCGAGGCCTGCGGCCAAGAAGAGTCATTCATCCTCCTTTTGTGTCCAGCACTGGAAATGTGCAGGAATGTGGTAGAGCTAAAAAAAGACAGTGCTGCTGCCCCAAGGGTTTCTCTGCATAGTGTAAAATGTGAGATGTTAAGACTGAGTGGAGTGATGGAGGAAAAGAATATCAATTATAGATATATATAGATATATATATTATTATTATTTTTAAATCTGAAGCTCTTGAGGTTCTTCGATCTCTCATGTTGGTTTGGTGCTTCAGCTAAGTGTATAAGCATATGTGTCCTGTTCAGGCTGCATCTTTCACAGGCATAATGTCAATCCCAATAAGACATTGTTGGGCAGATCTTGTGGGTATGAGTCTACCCACCAAGACTGTCTGCACACTCTTGTTAATTTCATGGCTTTATTTTCCTTTATTTAAAGTTTATTTAAAGCTTATTTAAAGTTGAAAGATGGGTGAAAATAATTTGAGTTGGCTATAAAGCTCAGAGTGCGGGGATGGCCATGTATGCAGTGTTATGGCAAGCTGTGCGTATGTTTTGAGTGGGAAGGGACAGCCTGGGTTATTGAGGGGCAGGCTCAGTAACATTGCTGGTGGCATGGTAGAACAGTTTTACTTGATGAACGTGGTATAAGGAAAAGCAGGTTTTGGTAGGTGGAGTCAGGAAATGGAAAACATCAGGAACGGGGGGCTGCATGGAAAGTGATTGCATCAAATGTACCCCTTTCTCTCCTGTAGTGACCCATCCCCGGGTTTTATCTTGCTGCTTTTTAGGATTCTCTCCATTCCCTGATGGCAACGCTTAGCACTTCCAACCCATTCTTCATCCGCTGCATCAAACCAAACACGGAAAAGGCAAGTCCTTCATCCAGAGGAATGC
Organism: Alectoris magna; assembly: GCA_030625065.1. Lineage (NCBI taxonomy): Eukaryota > Metazoa > Chordata > Aves > Galliformes > Phasianidae > Alectoris > Alectoris magna. The sequence continues at coordinate 11,649,776 of CM060567.1, forward strand.
ATGCGTGTGGCGTAGGCACCTGTGAGCACTTACAGCAACACTTGCCCAGACCAAACAGGGAATAAAAGCAGTTCCCCCTTCTAGTTGTTCCATGGTTGAGGAAAGATATACCTTCCAACTGATCAGATTAAAAAAAACCTGCATGCTGATAAGATGCAGCTTTTCCCACCTCCTCCTGTGCTTACAAATCCTGGAAGATGAACTGGGCTTGTGCAGAGCACAGTGCTGTGGTAGAAGAAGCAGTGATTCCTGTTTGTGATGCCTGCAGAACGTTTGTTCTGTAATGCACAGCTTGTGGGGTGGGAAGCATCTCCTGCAGCTCCCTGGCTCCAAAACAGAGGAGGTGGATGCTTCGTGAGCAAGTCACTGTGCTCAGAGACAGGCTGGCTCCCATTGTGCTGTGAACCGTGGCAGGAGGTTCTGCAGCTAAATAGGTTGGGTGGGGAGCCCCAAGCTGATCGTTTTCTTTGTGTGTTTTGAAACCATGTGTGATATGGCAGAGAAAAGCCTGCTGGGAGCTGCGTGCCAGGAAGAAATCTGCAGTCTTTGGTTTTGGCAGTAAAAGGCTGATGGGGTCTTCTGCATGGCTGCAAAGACATCTGAGTCAGAGTTACGCATTTTGTATGTGTTAATGTAATATATCATTGGTGTGCTGCCACGAGCTGACAGTGACTGCACTCTGCAGACCTTTTTTTGCAGGATCTGCCCGATTCCCTTTTGTCGTCCCTTTTCCTGCACCGCGCAGTGCTGGGAGGTTGCTTTCCCGATAAGCCGAAGCTCACCCTTTTCCCTTGGCACGCCTAAATAAGCAGAGTTAACTATCTAGAAATGGATATACAGGCTGTTGCTGACCTGCACGGTTCCTCTAAGCACAGGTAGCCAAGAAGTAATACCATGGTAACACTTTGTCTCTCTTCTCTTCTGTTATGTTTTTCAATCTGGATTGCAATGCAGGCACCGAACCTCTTCAATCCAGATGTGGTTCTCAATCAGCTCCGGTACTCAGGGATGCTGGAGACAGTGAAAGTCCGGCGAGCAGGTTTCCCTATCCGGCGCCTTTTCCAGGACTTTCTCAGCAGGTAATTGCTGGCATTGTATCACAAGCTGTAACAGTGCCGAGGTATACAACTTCATATGTTTTTTCCCTTTGCCATTACTGATATGGATTGTTGGTGTGATGTTTTTCTAACCAGGCCCCTATTGACCATATCCTAGATCCATCTGAGTATACTTATGGAGACTGCTAGCCTTTAGGGTAAAAGTAAGAACATTCAGGTTGTGTGTAACTTTGCCACAGGTTTGGTGCTGTGATGCTGTGAGAACCAGCTGTTCACAGTATGTAAAGAGGCTGTATCAAGCCTAAGGCCTTTAATCTGGCAGGCTGAAGGAAGTGTTAATGGCAATATTGTTGATGGTTGATATCGGAGAGAGTAATTTTTCCTCTTGGTTGTCTGCACCCAAAGGACTTCTTGAAGTTTTAAGTCTGGAAGAGACTATTGAGCACTGCTTCCTCTGTGTTTTGGAACATGATAGGTGACCGTTATACCGAACAAAATAACTTCTGCATGAGAAAAGCATATGCTTCAGAAATATAGTTGTTATTTATCGAAAAATGCCATTGAGTTGGTCTTCTATTACTGGGATAGCAGCAATAACCGCCAGTGCGGTAGGAACAGAAAAATGGATAGAGGAATGGAGGTTTCCAGATTGGAAGGGAGATTTCCAAATGGAGAAAGGAGGTTCCAGCTAGGATCCCTCTCCCAGAGGGAGAAGGACTGATGGGAAAAGGATCATAGGAATCACGTTAATAAATGGGGTGGAGGTGTGAGGGCTAGTGTCATACATAGTCTCATGAGATTCTGTTTGGTTCCTAGGTACAAGATGCTTGTGAAGGTACCAAGTTTCTCAGACAACAGCAAGGCTATATGTGCAGGCTTTCTTCAGGCCTATGACAGCAGCAAGAAAGAGTGGCGGTTGGGTAAAACCAAGGTACTTCATCAGTGTGGGGCAGGGCATGGCTTTGTTCAACCTACAAGGGGATGTGATTGCATCCACTGAGATTTTATTTTTTTTTTCTGGGAAAAGGCATTCAAATGCTTGTTCCCACTTGCTTAACTCAGATTTTCCTCTCCTGGTGAATGCTTAACACTTCTGCTATAGCCTTCATGGTGGTAGTGGTTTTTTTTTTTTTCTCCAGACAACCACCTGGGAATTACCATTATCTGTCATGTAATGGGGAGGGACCTGTGGGATTCATCCTGAGTTTTTATTTTTCAAGTTTTGAGATGGCTTCATAAAAAGGTGTGAGCCTTGGGAGGCACGTTGCTGGGAGCGGGGAACTGCCTCTAATGCAACTTTACATATACTCCAATAAATTATTTGAAGAATATACCAAGATAGATGGTATCCAGTGCAGACAGCATTAGAAGCAGTGGGTGTACGGTCCATATCCAGAGCAGATGGTGGTCCACTTTCCAAGGCCTTCCTTTGTGTGATTGCAGTAATGTTCCAGAAAGAAGCTTTTCTTATTTTGGTGTATTCCCAGCCTGTGATTCAAGTGATTTCCATCTTTGATTTGGGAATCTGTTCTCTCCTCACTGGTCTCCGCAAACCAGGAGCCATTTCAGTCATTCTTGTCCCCAGATAACCTGTGTTGCTTGGGTAGCTGCCATTCTCCCAGGACTTTAGTGTTAAAGCCTGTGTGGCGTGTGTGTGCTGCAGAGCTGCTTTGCTTAAGGAAAGGAGCTGCTAGAGCTGGTAAACAGGGAGCTTGAACTTTCTTCCTAGTATGACAAGGGATAGAATATGGCTCGATAAAGAAAAGAGCCCTGACTTCTTTCTTTTTCCGGAGGCTTTTGAGTAAGGGTGAAGTGAAGCTCCCAGCTAAGGGCATATGGTGGAGGTTATCATCCTGGAGAGAAAGTCCCCTGTGTGCTCTCGGTGCCTCTTTGGCAGCTCCAGGTGCAGCTCTTGTACCCAGGCGAGATTCACCCTTGGGGTACAGAGTTGGGAATAGTGCTGCAAAGAGGTGTGACAGGCCAGTAGGGGCATAACCTGGGAAGGAGTATGAGAGGTGGGTGAAGAGCAAGGCTTGTAGAAGGGAGAATTCTTCCTGCAGAATGAATGGAAGGGTAATTATATCCCTTGCAATTGTTTGGAGGAGGAAGGAAAGGACTCTGTGAATTAGTACAGGGGATTGTGAAGCTTGGGAAAGGAAGTGGGGGAGGAAGGGCAGGATGATCTTTGTGTTTTTCATTAAGAATAGAGCAGCTGCTGTGCTGGCAATTGTCAAATTGATGTTTATGAAAGCTGTTAATGCAGGTTCAATCCGGTGGCATGGCAGAGGTGAGGGCTTGGATGCAGACGTGATGATGGAAGGCCTTGTGCTGATGTGTCCTCATCTCCACTGGGGATGTGCTGGGCTCCCGTGTCCCTTTCCTCTGTGCTCAGGAGCACTGTGCTGGAACACTTGGCCAGTGTGCAACGTGAGCAGATAGCAGTAATTGTGTCATGTAATAATCTAATTGTTCATTCATGTCAGTAATAGTCTAATTGTTCATTCCTCAGATGAAAGCGATCTCATGTTTTCAGAAAGTGCCTATGAATTATGACAAAGAAACAGCCACCTTGCAGCTATTCCCACAAAGCATCCCAAACATTTCTGGATTCAAATTCACTCCCATTATCTGCAGGAGGCTGAGAAAACACCCTCAATGTGCCATTAGCTTATAGACAGACAGTGTATTTATGCCACATGTTGTTTGAGATGAACCCTTCCATCTATGAACATATACAGAAAACTCTGTGGGATTAGGGTAGGGTCTTGAACTCTGCATGCTTCAAAGTTGTTCCCCCCCCCCCCCCCCCCCCCCCCTTACTGGCACGAAGAAGTCTGTTTGCTAGCAAAATACTGCCAGGCTTGAGTATTTTTGCAATTTGATGAAGATAATGGACTGAGACAATGTTTTGCTGGCTGCCTTCTTGAAATGGGTGACTGCTGCTCTGTTCTGGAATGTAATTGAAAGAGCAATCTCTGCCTCAAAGAAGTCTTTAAAAGATCATTGAGTTGACAGAGGGAGTGGATGTACAACTTGCAGGGAAGGGTGCCAGCTTCATGGTTGGCAGTACCCTGATAATGAACCTTCTTTTAAGGCTACCCACGGTTACTTAGTCATTACCAAACAGCTCATTTCTTTGGGCCATCTTAACAGAAGTGGCTCCCTGGGTAAGAGCTGAGTGCAGGGCGATAACTCAGGGAGAGATTTCAGTATGTGGTGGGTGTGGTTGAGGAGGAGAATGAGCCTAAATAGGGGATGGGGCCAAAAGCAAGGATGGAGAAGGCATTGTAGTTCATGGGGTAGTGTAGTTGTGCAGAGTGATGAGTTCCAGCTCCCAGCCTGTGCTCATGGCCGTGCTTTGCTAAGTGGGGCAGCACTGCCCTCCTGCAGCCTGCCCTGCTGCCGGCCCTGTCAGGGACCAAGCCCATGTCAGCACGGCCATATGGCGGTGGTGCTGTGCCTGCGGCCTGTGAGGACCAACCGTAGCCAACTTTAATCTAGGCTAATGCTGCTGACAGCTCTGCGCAGGCTGCAGACCTTCTCAACAGGCAAAGCATGTATTTCAGCAACTCGCGCTGACCTCCCTGCAAGTCAGCTGATTTAAAGTAGCTCAGATACGTCAGGCCGTTTCCTGCAAGCAAGCCCTTATCTTGCTTTGTCTCTAAGATAGTGCTCCATCCCTCGTGCAAGCATTTAGCGCTGAGGAGAGGTTCTGAACAGAGGTGGTGGAAGATGCCGGAGAGAACCCAGTGGAAAGCCAAGTGCAGCCGCTGACATTCGGAGAGTTCTCCCGCGGGGCTCGGGTCCCCCAGCGCACAATGCAGGGCAGGACTTCAGCCGGGAGCCTCTCCCCGCTGCTGTTGGTGCTGAGCGGGGGGAATGGGGTACGCTCCGCTTCATCCCTCGAAGGGCCCTTCGGCTCTCCTGTTGCTGCTAGGACCGCTGCCGGGTTCCGGAGCCTGGAAGTCGCAGCCTTCCTGGAAACGCGGCGGAGTTCCTTTGCAAAGCGCTCCCCTGTGGCAGCAGGTTGCTGCGGGGCGGCGCGCGGGGGCAGCTGTCAGCCGGGAAAGGGTTAAGGCCAGGCGCAGGCACGGGCTCTCCTCCTCCCTCTTCTCCCTCCTTCCTCCGCTCCCTTTCAAGTCTTGACCGCAGAGGGCGGGAGGCGGGGGCTGGCCGCGGGGCCGAGCTCCGACGCCGCCAAACTTTGCGCGGTGCCGGGAGCGAGGGCGGCCGGGCCGGGGCGGCGGCTGCGGGCAGCCCCAGGCGCTGCGCTACCGCGGGCGGGACCTCCCGGCTCTCCCGGGACTGACTTCTTTCCTCTCTTTGTGTTTCTCGAAACTCCTCCCCGCGGCGTCAGGTTTTCCTGAAGGAAGCTCTCGAGCAGAAGCTGGAGAAGGATCGGGAAGAGGAGTTGAGGAAAGCTGCTGTAGTCATCCGGGCCCACGTCTTGGGCTACATGGCAAGGTCAGTGCCGCCGGGCTGCCCCGCCAGTCCCTCTGCCTAATGAGCCCGAACTCCCGCAGCCCTTCTCCCCTCACCGGCCGCGGACATCTCCTGCTTTCTCCTCTTGAATCCTCGCGCCCTCCCTCCACGCTGCTCCTGCAGGATCCCGGTGCCTGCCGCTTGCCCCAGTGCCACCTTTCCCAGCCTTCGGGTTCTCCTGCCCCACCTGCGCGTGGGTTCCCACCTTTTCCTTATGCTGTCAGCTCTGGTTCCTGTTCTGCCTGCAAACTGCTTCATCCCCACTCGCAGCTCTCTCTTCGCTCCCCGTCTTTCTCTGCCTGCTCGCCTCGTGATCTCCCTCTCCTTTTAATGACCTCTTCGGCACTGGGCTTTGGCCAGCTTTGCACCGGCGATCTCCTCTTGCTGCTCCCCTCTGCCCCTGACCAGGGAGGGCTGGGGGAACCAACTGTGGTGGACGGCCCCTCCTCTGCCCCCGAAGCCGGCCGGCAGCTGACTCCCTAATGGCTGTGGTATGCACGCTTAATCCCAGCAAGATGCACTTTCCTGGCGGGTCTCTGCCCCTACACCTGTCAGTCAGGGCTGTGGGGAGGTGGGATCCTGGGCTGTGTGGCTCTTGCAGAAGCACTAGCGTAGAGCCCCAGGTGGCTCATTCCGCACTGGGAAGTGCGTGTGAAGAGTTGTGCCCTGCCTTGCCGACGTGGGGGCTTCTATTCATTTATTTATTTCCCCTTAGGAAGACGAATGAGCTAGTTCTATTGTTTGTATGTGAGATTGTAAGTTTTCTGTGTCGGGGCCTCTGCTCTGTTTTACTTTGTGCCTAGCATTTGGACAGAGGGGCTGGGATTAGCACAGAAATTGATTTTTCTGGGAAACATTGCTGCAGGCACACAGGATTATTGCTTTGCTGAGTTCCTTGGCAGGTGGCTGCTGCCCAGCAGGGCTGTGACAGAGGCAGCGGTGCTCCTCTTGGCTGCAGATCCTGTGGTCTCACAGCCCACACGGAGCTGGATCCATCTCCCACGTGTTGCTCCTCCGCATCTCTAGAGCAAGCTGTGTTCCCCAGCTTGGGCTGCAGGTTGAATTTCTGTGGGTTGGCAAGGGGATGAGGGGAAGGCAGGACAAGGGAAATGAAATTGGTGGTTTGCGTGCAGCAGCTCAGGCTGAAGCTGTCTGTTGTGGTTTTGAGGGCTGAGAGGGCACTTCAGCCTGGCAGATAAGCAGGCAGAGCTGCCTGGAGCTGGGCAGGGTTTGGCACACTGAGGAGAGCTTCCAGCAGATATGTTTTGTAGAAATCAGAGTGCCCTTTTTGGTGCTACCTTGGCAGAAGGTGCTGGTGCAGCTGTTTGTGCCCCATGTGTGAGGCACAGGGAGGACAGAGGGACTGGAGCTGAGGGGATGCAGTCCAGGAGCATTCCGTCTGCAGCTTCCCAACTCTCATTGCCTCTTCCCTTTCCTCTGCTTTTCTCTGTGCTTCTTCCCTTTGACTTGATACTTATGGAAAAAGCATGACCTCCGGGCACTGCTTCCATTAACATCCCTCCCTTGATTTTCTTGATGTATCTGACATGCAGGGAGGTGGCAAGCTGACAACATGGGTCCCTGCTGCCATTTGAAGAAGGTTTGATTGCCAGGAAGGGGATTCTGAGGTGTGCCTTCCCCTCAGGGGGTTGCAGAAGGTCTGTGGGAAGGATATGTAAGAATACTGTGCTATTTCTAGCATGCTTTCGAGGACTATTAAGACAGTACAGGATTACTGTATCATGCAGGCCAGAGCTTCTGTGTAACACGTTTTCCCTCTGCGAATTCCAGTTTGGAGTTAAGGAGATTATGATTTAAATAGTACCGATGATCATTTCCCTCAGCAAGATATGAAAGTGTCTGAATGTCTTCAGTTGCTTTAAAAAAAACATGGTGGCTTATTTCTAGCCTGAATAGACTTCGGTTTCAGGTCAATTAAATCTTGTTACGTCCCTTGTCAAATAAATACAAGTGTTGCCCAAATGTGGTTCTCCTGTGGGTGCTTTGCTGGGATTAAGCCATTCTGTAGCCTTCTGTTTCCAAATGTAATGGAACAAGCTCCTGAAATCTCTCAGTAAGCCAGGATTTCTGGGTTCGGTCCTGCTTTGTCAGAAATCACTGCAGGGTCTTACATTGTTCTTGAAACAGAGCTGCTGACACTGAACACAGGATAAAAGCAGCAGCACCGTTCCCTTCAACACAGTATTTCTGCCTCCAAGTTTACAAACCCCAGTCTTGTTTTTCTAGAGTGCTGTGTTGGGAGTCAGCATCCAGCTGACAATCCACGTGGCCCCCAAATCCTTCTCTGACTTGCTGCTTCCTAATGTAGTCTCACATCAGGTGTGTTTGGCCTTTGATTCCTCTATTCATGACCTTGTGGTTGGAGCTTATGGACTGTTGAATGTTTACTTGGATTTAGCTTACAACTGGGTCTGGATTCCCATGTATTGGTAAGGAGCCCACCAGTGGTGGATGCAGGACTAGAACAGTAAGGAAAATACAAGTTGTGGGCAAAAGAAGTTGAGGAACAACTTGTTTTCATTCCTGAGCAATGCTGTTCCAAGTTCGTTTATCCATGGATGTGATAAGATCAATCGTACTCTAGGGCATAAGGAACGTGGAGCGTGCGTTGCTTCATGTTGCATTAAGTGTCTGGTTCTGTTTTAGGAAGAAGTACCGAAAGGTGCTAGCCAGTGTTGTTACAATCCAAAAGAACTACCGAGCGTACTTCTGGAAGAAGAGCCTCCTGCGGCTGAAGGCCTCTGCCATCGTCCTGCAGAAGCACTGGCGTGGGCACCTGGCTCGCAGCCTCTACCAACGCCTGCAGCAGCAGGAGCTCCAGCGGCAGCAGGAAGCAGAGGAGAGGAGGAGGAGGGAGAAGGAAGAACGGATCAGAAGAGAGGAAGAGGAAAGACAATGGCAAGAAGAGGAGGAGCGTAGGAGGAAGCGGGAGGAGGAAGAGGTGAAAGAAAGGTACAAGTGGTCTTTTGCGCTCGTTCCCTGGTACTAGAGATACTGAGGTGCAGCAGTGGGTCTGGGGCAATAGGTTTTACTGATCAGGCAGAGGTGCCTAATTTTGTCCTTGCCTTCACAGCAGTAAAGGAAACTTTATGCATTCTTCCAAAGCCTGGAGGGAATAGCCATGTGAGAGGGGACCAGAGTCTGTGGGTCTTGGTGTGTCAGGACCAACACCAAGCTGGGTCAGGGTATGAGATGGGCAGCATGGCTGTAGTGCTGCAGCAGTTCTTACACTTAGAATCAGAGAATCATATCATCATTTGGGTTGGAAGGAATCCTTAAAGGCCATCTGGTCCAACTCCCTGCAATGAACAGGGGCACTTTCATCTCCATCGGGTGCTCAGAACCTCCCCAGACTGGCCAAGATTATCTCCAGGGATGGGGCACCCACTGCTTCTCTGGGCAACCTGTGCCGGTGCCTCTCCACCCTTACTGTAAAAAGGGTGAGAACAGACGTGCTCACCCTGTTGCTGCTGCTGTGCACCTCTCTTCAGGGATACAGATGTGTCAGGAGGAGAAAGGAAAAGCTGATATGACGAAAAGAGGCGGTCTGTGAGCAGGGACAGTTTACCTGTTGAGAATCTTGCACCTCATGCAACACTTCCTGTTCACTCCTTGGTTACCTACATCTATTCAAACAGGGTGTCTCCTGACAATCTCGTGTTTTAAGAAGCATAATGCTTCCATTACATGATGATTAGATACATTTGAAAAAATAAATCCTGTATAATTTTGAGCATTTCATGAATAGTTGTTTGTTATATACTATGGAGTTTGGTTACATGCTTGGTTTGAGGTTGGATCTTGGCAGTCTGAAATGTGTGACAAGCATCATGAAACTTCAAGGTCAGAAGCGTGGCAGAAGGAGAAGGTATTACTTAGGATTTCACAGGTGGCAGCAGTGTGATGTATCTGCTGGGACGAAGCATGGAGTCAGTGACACCAACAATGAGCAGTTTGGTTAAGGAATTTGTTGAACGTCACTGACAGCTCCATTTTATCATTGTGTCAGTTTTCAACAGCAGCCTCATCGCAGCACAGAACTGTACAAGTTCAGAATGGCAGTGCCTGGTTTATAGGGATCAAATGCCGCAGGCATGCTCTTGGGTTTGAAGTCCTCTTCCTGCTGCACAGAGCTGCTCCCTATCTGGTGTTAGATGAAAGGATTTCTTTGGCTTATTATTTCTTCTGTATTCCTGCCCTTGTCTTCTAGTTTTCAGCCCACGAAAGAAGTGTTGAGCCAGCATCGTTACAAAGAAATGACGCTATTCCTAGGTATCAGGAAAGCTTCTTGCTTTGCTTTCACTTCCTACTTGGTCTCAAATGGCTTCATTCAATGAGTAGCTGAGAAAGGTACTAGGGGACAAAGTGGGGAAATCCTGAAGTTCCATTTGACCTGAAAAATGAGGTGGAAGTCCACAGAAATTGCAAATTGGCTAATCCGGCTGGCCAAATCGGCAAATTTGGCTAAGCACAGAAAACCAACAACAAAAAAACAACACCAACTGAAAAAGAATGGATCAGGCAAAATGCTCACGTGGAGAGAGAATCAGAAAGATCAGGGTGCAGACTGAGGCATAACCAACTGAAAGGTGATATGCATGGTTATTGTGCATGCGCTGTTAGTAAAAAGAAGACAAGGAGCAATTTGGTATAATGTTCAACAGGAAGAACAAATTAGGATGTTTAGGAAGGAAAGCACTTGATGCTATTTTTATTTGTCTTCCTGAAAGGCTTAGTTGCTGTACAGTTAGCACAGATATACAATTAGCGGGGAAAGAAGAGGTTAGAGAATACCCATGTAAATCAGATCACCAAGGCCAGATGACTTCTTTGTAGAAATAATGCTTGGAAACTTTGAGAAGTACTGGCTGAGGCAGTTTGAATCAGTAGCTGCTCTTCTTCTCCTGCTTGGGAGTTTCCTTAAAACTGGGAAATTCTCAACATGATGACTTCTTTTTAACATGGAAAAGAGGGAGAACCAGGGGGTTGTGGAGTGGTCAGCTTAACCTCAATTTCAGGGGTATACTGAAACAAATAATGAAAGAAATGGTTCTAAGTGCTTGGCGTAGGAGGTAAGAGCCAATGTAGGCACGTGAAGAGCAAATAGCATTGAAGTTATCTGTTTTGTTCTGTGATAGTTTGTCATATCTTATAGATAGGGAAAAGCCCCAGAGAGCAGTAGGTATGTATCTTGACTTCAGTAAGGGCTGTGACAGCACTCAGAAGACACCATAAGGAAGGTGGTTTAGTAGATGAAAAAAGAGTAGGGTTTGTATTTTTCCTGTATTGTATTATTGCATTTTAATTGATAAACAATAGCAGTTATTTGTTAAAAGGCAACTATTGAATGGGATTCTTCCAGGGCATGCGTTGAATATGGTCTTACTACAATGTTTCCAAAATAAGTTGGATGAGGAAATAGGAGTATCTTTGTTACACTTGTAGGTAGAATTGTCAACAAACAGGATTGTTTCTGTAAGGTGTGGGGCGATTGCTCTGTTCTGTGCTGTCCCTAACTTCAGCTGTCACAGTTTGGGAAGAGTATGGATCATCTGGAGATGGATGGAAAGCAGCAAGAAATAGCAGAGTTCCAAAACATGCAAGGGGCAGTTGAAGGAATTGGTGTGTAGACTGTCGGTGGTGTTTCCAATTTGTATTGTAATGGTGCTGCTTCTTGCACCCTCATATCGTTTCAGGCAACTGTTTAATTCCTGACTATTCCTAGAGATTTTCAGTGAAGTTGGAATCGTATGGATCCCACTTATGTCGGCTTTCATCTGTAAACATTTCCTAGCTTATTTGTGTGTTAGAGAGAGAGAGAGCGCAAGGGCGGAAGCTCTTGTGACTTGCAGCTGCAATGTAGAATTTGGCTGGGAAAAAACATAGGGCCTGGGAAGTAGATACTGTTGCCCTCCTGTTCTGCATTTGCCTGGATTACACATTTGCAGGTGGCCGATGCCAATGTGAATGTAGCTGCACGGGGTTGCTGGCAGGCAGCCTACCTTCGGCCGCATCCCGTCCCTACTCCATTCGCATGACCCCGGCATTGGTTGTGCTGCTAGTTCAGCTGCCTGTAGCGTGATTGCTCTGGAAAATCTGGTCATGGGGAGAGCTTTTGCTTTTTGATCTGGATGGAGACGCAGCAGCGTGGGATAGGTTTTTTTCCTCTACCCTATGTTTACTAACAAACCGACTTACAGCCTTTACTAGTGAGCTAGGTTTTGCTTGCTGCTGAAAAGTTCTGGGAGCTGGAGCACAGATCTTCAGAACAGCAGCTCCCCAGCTTAGCTCCTTAATCAAGTACAAAGGTTTAGTAGTTTTCTTCTGGATTTAATGTAGGAAATGCAGAACAAAGTATGAGTTCAGTGCTGGGGTTGCAGTGATTCTGTTTTGTTCAAAAGCAGTTTTTCCTAAAATCTATCAATTACGCTTGCAAAGCTTCATTTAATATCCATGGCTGTGCAGTATGTCTCGTGATGTTCAGAGGGTTCAGTTGACATTTATCATGAATCTAACTGATCTGTCACTGTTTCCAGTGTCCTTCCTCCTGTGTTTCAACTAATCCAATTTCCTGATTGATCTGCACGTTAACTGTGTGGTAACAATCTGTTGTGTCCATGAAGGTCATGCCAACCACAGAGAACTGGATTTATACTAAATTGTAAAAGCTGTTAAATGGGTCTTACAATGGGTACTTTACTTTAACCCTTATCCATGGAGGGATGATGTGTCCATGTAACTCTAAAGGCCTTCCTCAGGAGAACTGAAGCTGTCTGACTGTCATGTCTTGTGTTTTTCTTCTTCAGAGAAAAGGAACAGCTGAATTCTATGCTCCAGGTGGCTCCGGTAAGTTTAGCAGTTATTCTTTAGATACGGCTTCTGAGTCTCTGTGAAGGGTCCTTCGTTGCCTATGCTTTGCCTGGAGCTCAAATCTTTATTGTGGCAGTGCTGCTTATAGGATGGGCTTTGTTCACTCGAAACCTGCAGATGCTTGGCTTTGGCAGAGGTGCACAGAGGTAACAAGGTGTGTTGGTTGATATTTTTTTCTAGGCTCATGTACCTGCTTGCATAGTTCCTATTTGAAAATTTCAGCGTTGAACATGCAGCATCCCTTTTTATCTGTACTGCTTGGGCTTGTTACGTGACCTTGTGCTGTGCTCTGCTGTGACACAATCTGCTTTTCTGGATTGTTGCCTGTAACAGCCAAAATAAGAGTGCAGACGGCTGCTACTGTGGCTAAAATAAACCCCTGGTAACTGATCTAATTGTTGGTACTTGATACATCAAAGAGCAGACCACCTACCCTGAGGTGTGTGAGAACAGCTGTGTATCTTCTTACTCCTCTTCCCAAAGCATTTGTTCCCGAGTTTCAGGCCGGCTCTGCTCAGGAGAGATGATTGATTAGAGTATAAAAGTTTATTTGTCCACAAGTAAGAGTCAAGTAGAGAACAAGCAACAGGGCGATCATGAAGAAAATACAAATTGTGGCTTAATGGGGCAATGCGTGGTCTGCCTTCCTGTCTTCCTATTGGGAAGTATATTAAAACCTTTTAGAGTTTATTTTTGTTTGTTTATTTTCCTCTGCGTGTCTGTTATCAATATCCTCAGTTGAAGAGAGAGTAGCTTCATTTTAGTGCTAAACCTTGGTGAAAGCTACCAGTATCTTCTGCCTTCCAGTTATTGTGTACTTGCTAGAAACTTTGTCAGTTATTTCAGAGCGTAGAACAGAAGATGACTGAATCCTCATTAGGCATCCAGGGATGCCAAAGAGTCCCAAGAAATTGAGGGTAGAGTTTGGGTGGGGTTGGAGAGGGCACGGTCCTCCTTCATTACAAATATCCCTTCCAGCCGCATATCCTGACAGTGAGACCCCAAACCAAGTAAGCAACAAAATCTCTAAATCTTTTCACATTGGGAAATGTTCAATTCTTTGGCCTATTATGCTTATGTATATTTGTATATAGTAATTTTCTCCTATTTACATATATGCGTGAGGCAGAGAGAGCTCAAAAAGGGAGGATGCTTCTAGTGAAATTTTAGAGGGCAGTAACTTTAGCAGCTGATAGAGGGGCTCTTCTAAAAATTCACTGATCCCGGTGAGCTACAGAAAGGAGATAAGCTGCTGGTAGAAAGGAGGTACCTGAAGATCAGTAGTTCTGCCTTCAGCTTTTACACCATGGATGATTGCAGCTGTCAGTCAGAAATGGAGAGGATTCCTCGTGTCATCCTTTTGCATATGGGAAGTATGAGGCAAGCACAGGAGATGGGAGAAAGATCCTGGCAAGGAATGCATGTAGGTTAAAAAAGCTGCTTTAACACTATTGTAAATTCTTTAAGGTGGAAACGGTAAAGACCGAGGAAGTAGATATTCCACTGCAAGAAGAAGAGAGACGTCAGATGGAGGAGATCTTAAGGCTGGAGAAGGAGATTGAGAAGTTGCAGCAACAGAAGGAGGATCACATGTCTATCATCTGTGAAAACACCAGGAATGAAATCAATCGGCAGCGGGAGGAAGAGATCCAGAGGCTGGAAAAGGAGGCATCTAGGGTTGCCCAGGAGTTCTTGGAGCTGCTAGATTTTGGCAATCTGGATGAAAGCGTGCAGAACTTGGAGCGCTCGCTGTCTAGTGAGGGGACACTCAACATTGACTGCAGCCTCGTCGCACCGCTGGCAGAAGAAGAGGTGGATGAGGGTTTTCATGCTGATGATGAAGTACGGCCAACTTCCAATTTGGTGGTTGTCACTCAGCAGGGCATGAAGAACAGTGATAACTGCCTGGAGGGAGATGTGGGCACAAGACTTTTGCATCTCCCAAGAGAAGCAGGAGAGGCTGCCCCTGCTGCGGCACAACCCACGGAAAGAACCAGTAGCCCCAGGGAGCGGAGCGCCCTCTCTGACCCAGCAGAAAGCAGTTACAGCACTGTGTCAGATACGCTGAGGAGTAACAGTGGAGAGGTGGGAGAGCCAATTTACAATTCCCCTCAAGATGTGGAGTCTGACTATGACCATGATGAGTTGGATGGCTGTGGGGATACAGGCAGTGCCTCAGCTGAGCCTCTGAATGGTGAGGAAAGTCTGAGGCACTCCCACGGCACCAGCCTGGACTCCAACCGGGGCAGCCTGGACTCGGTAAGAATCACCTTCCATTCATTTTTCTGGACATCAGCATGTGACTTTGATATTTATAACATCCTTGCTTGCTTACTAGTGCCTGCTAGCTGTAGGTATACTTGCTAATACATAACTCTCTTACATCAGCAGTCGGTTTAGAAAAAAAGGGGGGATAGAGAGAGGCTGAAGGCCAGCAGGCTTGTGAGTGTCCAGTGTCACTGATACACAAGCTAGGACATGCTTAGGACATAGTTTAGATTGCTTCCATCACCAGATATCAGCATAAGATTAAAAGCAGGCAGTTGACATCTTGGAGGTGTACGTCCTGCCTCAGAGGTCTCACAGAATTAGTCTGAGCTGCTGGTGGGCAGTCACAAGAGGAAATGGGAAAGGCTGGGGTTTGGTTTATTCCCGTCACTTAAAGAAATTCTGTTAGTGTTCAGAGTCAAGGGGTTATTTTCAGCTGGTGTGCCCAAAGTGAGCTATTGTAAGGACAGAAGTGATTACTGTGCCGATCAGCATGGGTCTCAATGCACACAAAGGCCATGAAGGCTTTCTGTTCCTAAAGCTGGGCTGTTTGCCTTGCACTCGAAGCATCTCAGCTTAGATCCCACACTGGGTGCTGGGCTTTCTGAGTGCCTCCAGGCTATGGATGCTTAAGGGGGTCACAGTAAACCCGCAATAAACCAGGATATCAGATGAGCCCACAAATGATTGTAAAGGGTTCAGGTGTGAAGCCAATATCAGCCATAAAAGTCCTTCAGATGTGATGTCTCTGAAAGCAGGGACTTGAATGACAAAATGTCTTCTAGAAAATTACTTATTGAGACATTCAGTTTACTTCCTTTGTTTTTCTTTTGCAGTGGCAGATTTTGACTTCTCTTGAAAAATTGCATGTTTTTTTCCTTCTTGCATTTCTGTAATGTCAGCTGCCAGCCGTCTGAATTTGTTATGATGTGATCTGCTTGAATAAAGGTACCTTCTCTGTGGGCAGGTACTCACAGATCACTGTCAAGTAATCTTTCAAGCCATGAATCATCCTGTCACAGTGCTTATCATGGCCTCACCTGGTTTCTACCATTCTTCTTAAAGCTGAAATAGAATTGGAGGATTTTGTCGTGCTCCTCAATAAGGAAGACCCGTGAAAGATCCAGTTGCACTGTGTCATGGCGCAGGCCACAGGGAGAGGTAACTGCAGCTGGCTCAGGGTCCCATCAGCAGCTGCTGATCCAGAAGTACCTGATTTTTGAAGCTTAATGGCAACAGAGGGAAAATGAATGCATGAAAAAGGAATGAGAAAAAGAGGAGGGCGAAGGGGTTGCAGAAAGGAAATGGAAAGCAATGTACGTTTGGCAAAGGAAAAAGGACTAAAGAGCTGTTTTCATTCCTATTAAATTAATGCAGCTCATCATAGAAAGTTGTATTTAAGGCAAGGAAAAAGCAAAATTTGGGATTCCACATGTGAATTACTTTCTTATGGCTGAGGGCAATTAGTTGGACAAGTAAGCACTGTATTATTATTTCAGTAATTTCAATCTTTGTTCTTTAGGATTCAGTTATTCTGGAATGTGCTTTTTTTTAAAGCAAAAAAAAAAAAAAAAGCACACAACTCCTAGCAAGGCATTTCCTTGGCAGGAGTAGATCAGTGCTCCGTCTTGTTCAGCATGCTGACCTGTCTGCCAGAAAAATCTTCCAAAATGAAAAATTCTCTCTTAATCCCATTAAATTAGATTTTGGACTGCGGGCCATGCTGTGAAATAGGAAGGTTTGCTCCTTCAGGTAACTGGAGTTTTCTAACTGTGTCCACTGCTGAATGTCTCTCCCTTTCTGGTATGAAAATTCCGTGTTCTCTGGAGACTCTTGCTTAAGGCATTAATGGGTAAGCTGTCAAGCTTTAGTTTTACTGTGTTGTTCTTTTTATAAGGAGAGTATGTGTTGTGCACCCTTCTGATCATGTGATTCTGCAGTCTTGTTGCTTTGCTCCAGTCCTCCTGTGACTGGGAGGACCTGAGTAGAATGGATTCTGCTTTTCTTTTTAGTTTTTGGACAGTGAAGAGGAAGTGGATGTTTACATAGACACAGATGAAGAGTTTTGTAATGGACGTGTCACCATCTTCAATGGCTCAGGACCACCCTATTTTCACAGCTATCTCTACATGAAGGGTAAGCAGCTTCAACCAAAGCCATAAAGAACTGGATTAGGAAACCTGCTTTCCTCTCTTTTATTTTTTTTATTCACGGTCATTGTCTTCCTTTGCAAATAATACAGAGAGCTAGAAGGTGTGTGTCAAGGATTAGGCTGAATATCTTTGGCTCTGAGGTGTGCCCACTCGGTGTGACTCATTCTGAACTACGGGACTGAAGACCATATAAAAATATTTGGGTAGTTCATATATTTCGTGTGTGTTTCACAAGCTCTGTATTCCCTCTGTCCAAGTTTCAGCATACTCCTCATTCTCTCCTTCAGCTCCTTTGTTGCAAGTGGAACTGCAGTGGCATCTAAGTGCTCATGTTGCAGGAACCGAGTGGAGAAATGGCCTCTGTTGCATGTCTGAGATCTCGCTCCCTTGCTTTGCAGGAGGTCTCATGAACCCATGGAGACGGCGCTGGTGTGTTCTGAAGAACGAGGCCTTCATGTGGTTCCGCACCAAGCAGGAGGCACTGAAGTCGGGCTGGCTCTATAAAAAGGGGGGGGGCATGTCGACACTTTCACGACGCAACTGGAAACGTCGCTGGTTTGTGCTTCGGGAATCCAAGCTGATGTACTTTGAGAATGATAGCGAGGAAAAGCTGAAGGGGACAATTGATATCAGAAAGGCAAAGTGAGTGAGGAATTAATCCTTTTGATCCCTAGTATTTGCTGTCTAAATTGATAGCTAATGAAGTGTCCAGTGCTGCCATTTCATCGCTCTAAAAAAAATTCCCGTAGGGACTGAAGAATCAGAAACATAAGGGAAGGGGAAGACAATTAGGTCTTTGGTTTTACTCGGTAGGGAGTCTGGAATTATTTGTTAGTCTCTTTCCCAGTCTTGTGTTTCATAACCTGGCAGAAGCTCTTTGAAAACCATGGATGAAGCCAGACCAGGAGGAGCTAATTAAGTACATACCCCATGCAACCTACCCTACCCTGTCTCCATCTGCTTCTTGGCTTCTCAGGCATTTCACAGAGATGGTATGAGGCTCACAGTGCGATTTGTGTTTGGCAGCATATACTATGCCTTTTCCTGAGCCTTCAATGTTCTTTCTGCCACAGTAGCCAGTTCCTCAGCTCCCGTTCTCAGAAAAGAGACTAGTCATCTTTTAGCTTTATGTGGCCCTATAAAGTGCCAAGAAGAGTGACACATCCCACTTTGTAAACAGTGATCTATACTGGCTTCCCTGTTATCTCTTTTGTCCGGTCCGTTGGTGGCTTGAAGATAATTCATTTAACTCCTTAATTTTTACTTTTATAGTAGATTAGAGTACAAATCTATTTAAGAGGATCCCAGAAGTCATAATGTGAACATAACTGAAACAGTTTATTCCTGTAAAAGATTTTCAGCATGTGGCTCTTGTAATTTGCTGTGTTCCAGGGAGATTGTGGACATTCATGAGAAAGAGAATGCTTTGGACATCGTGACAGAAGACAGAGTTTATCACATTGTGGCAGAGTCACCTGAAGATGCCAGGTATAAGAGGGCTATTTTGTTGGGCTTGTTCATTTGGTTCAGATCTGACCTAGCTGCTCATGGGAGAGCCTGGGAAACGCAACCCCAGGGGAAAAAAAAGAGGTTAAGTCCTAAGAGTTATCTACTGGGAAGTGCCACCCCTGCTCTGGAGACTCCCTGTCGCAGCTACCAAGGTGGTGGTTCAGCCTATCAGTCACTCACAGGACTGCCACCATCTGCATGTGGCTCTGAGCATGCTGTTTTCAGGGTTACTTCAGGAGACACGCAAAACCTTAACATAAACTGGAACCCCTAATAGCTGATTTATTTATTAAATGGAATCTCGAATCAAACAAAAAGTCTATTCATGTTGCCTGTAAATGATTGCGAGAGCAGCTGGGTTTTATCCAGGAGACAGAGAAAATGCTGCGGCTTATCAGAGTCTGTAGTGTCATCTGATAAAATCTTCCCAGTGCAAAGCAAACAAATGACTCATATCCTTCCTTCTTGGCGGCCAGGCAGTGGGAATCAGTTGTTTGAGGGCAGGTTGGACAACCTGTTTGGGCTATAGGAAGCCAAGTTATGAGGTTACTAAGCCTGGCTCCTTATGTCTTCCACACCCTTCTTTTCACTCTTAGCAAGTCTTTGGCACTGTCAGCCTGGCTAGTGTAACTGTTTCCCTTATCTACTTTCATCTGGCTCTGTGACTTATTTGGGTTTGTTGTTATTTTGTTTGGGTGTAGGGGGAGGAAGGGGTAAAGTGTTTGGACACAAATAAATGAACAGAAGTAGACTGAAGAGCAGCCATACAAATGAGAAACAAGCAAACTCAAGGGGTAGTAGCTGGAGAGACAGTCATTTCTTAACTCAGAACCTTTACTGCTTCAATAACCATGCCCTGGGATTACAGAATACCATTACAGAATTGCCAGAACAAGTGACACTCAAATGTGGTCTCTGTGTCACAGCAGTCTGTCCTGAGAAAGAGGGCACCAACACTTGCAAGGAGCAGATCAGCAGATATCGTAGAGTATCCAGTTTGAGAACCCTCCGTGAAGTGTAGACGTTTGCTGATCTCACTGAAAGCTGCAGATAAAAATCTGATTGTTCTGCAGCAGAGATCCAGCCTCCAGATAAGTCTGTAATAAGAAGCCCTTTCACAGACAAATAGCTTCACTCCAAACAAGCTTATAAAAACCTCGTGATTAATAGAGAGCCGTGTGACTTTCAAGTTTATGAGCAGATCAGAGAGTAGTTAAAAAAGGCTCCAGGAGTCTTTAGGACTTGAGTCCCTGTAGATCCCAAGTGACCCTGTCTTTACACCGGCTGTACGCTCTTCTCATTCTGCTGCCATGTGCTGCTCCCTGGCGAGGCTGCTGCCTGTTTGAATAGCAAAACTGGGTTTTGTGGGAGCAGCTGTCAGTGGGTTGGAGAACACGCACAGAATTTTCATGGGTAAATAGGAAGGAAGGAAGACATTAGGGTATGGTATGATCAGCCCAAGAGATGTCGTGCAGCATAGTCTGTAGGAAATTGTGAATGAAGCAATGTTCCCGCTGGCAGCTTTCCAGGTTCTTTGATTCCAGACCTAGTTTTGCTACCCCATCCTAACTTTGCGTCTGTTTTGATTGCCAGCGATTGGTTTAATGTCCTGAGCCGAGTACACAGTGCTACGGCACAGCAGCTGAGGGAAATGCAAGATGAACAGGCCAACCCAAAGAATGCTGTGGTGAGTTACTGTGCAACCAGTCCGTGGGTGCGTTCAGAGCCATCTGCATTTAACTATTTTGTGTGTGTTTTTCCAGCGTGTGGCAGTGCTATAGTTCATGAGAGGTATAAGAAAACTGCGCAAAGCTGGTAGAATAGAGGGTAAGCAGTGAGGAGCAGGGTGGTTGTGGTGGGTATCAACTTGATCGCCGTTGGCTCTCCTCTTTGGTTCACCTCTTGCAAATGAAATGTTTTTGGGTGGGATTGTGACATTAGGCTTTTTGTTGTGGTTTTCGAGACAGAAGATAAAGAGTCAATAAGAGCAATGTATCTTACTGGCACAGAGATGTGGAGGCAGAGGTTATTTCAGACCTTCGTAGTGCTGTCTGGAAATGTGCAGCCCTTTCCTCCTGTCCTCTGGAGTCCTTGCACACCTTCTCATGCTGTTAGGGAGCAAAGATGACTCACTCGCGCCTTTCTCATGTGCTCATTTCTACTCAAGCTATCGCAATTCGTAAGGGTGTTTTCAGGTCTAATCTTAATCACTGAGAATAATGCCTGTAATTTAAGATGCCAGCAATTCCTTTTGCCTGTCTCTTTTGCTGTATAGGGAACCCTGGATGTTGGGCTTATCGACTCCGTCTGTGCCTCAGACAACCCTGACAGGTAGGTACCACAACCTGACCACCTCTTAGATTGGAAACTCCCTCACATATTTTTGCGGGTAGGCCCGGATTTTGTTTGTGATTTGTATTTGTTTAAACTTGTATAGGTTTGTCTCACAAATAAACTCAGTCCTTAGAGTACTTCCAAGCTATCCTACTTTCCAGGCACGAAGGTCACAAGTGTGTTATTGTCCTTGAGTGAAGGTTTCGGTACTCTCCCATCCAAAAAGTGGGAACAGCATAATCTTCATGTCATTTTGTATCACTTTGCATAAGCATTTAATTATTTCCTCCAGTGTTAACAGTTCAGCCAGAGCCCAGTTTCTCACTGCAGCGCTGAAGTAAAATGTTAGCTATTAAGCCATTTACCTCTCTGCTCTGGTTTTGGTGTTCTTGTTTGCTTTCTCACACAGGTTGCAGGGACTTTGTTGCTACTAGTTTAGACGATGTGTATCTTGGTAGCAAACTAAGATTTCTTTTGATCAAAAGCTTTTTGCTAGTATTCAGCCCAGACTCCTTATAGTTAATCTGCGTCCTACTGAAAAGAAAAAAATAAGAGCACAAATAGTAAGCTGCGCAGTCAGAATTTCTTTGTGGATCTGCTGAGGTACGCTCTTCTGGAGTGTCAGTGTTTGAATTATGTTAAACAAATTCTGAGGAGAATGCTTATTTTTTTGTGATTTTATGCAGCTTATTTTTATCTGCTGCTGCTGGGACCTGCTTTTGCTACTGCATCACTGCTTTTAATAAGAGCAAGCAGAGCAACTGCACTAGCTCAGCCCAGTGGTACCAGCATGAGCTCAGCCCAATCAAAGTCCCATGCTTATGAAACCAGGACATTTTACAGCTGGTCCTTAGTGAATGTATTAGAGGTTTAGAAAGATGTTTAATTCTACCTGACAGGTCTCTGCATTCATCACTTTGCAGACCAGCTGCATAGGAGGAGATGCTTTTAATTGTTTTTTTTCACTTCCCTGGAGTTTGTATCCAAAGGCTTTCTGCATTGTATGCAGAACACTGGAGGACATGGCTTTGAGTGTGCTGTGACTGGAGATATTTGTATGGCTATGACTGATATATGTTGCTTATTATTTCTTGCAGACCAAACTCTTTTGTGATCATCACAGCAAATCGAGTGATTCACTGCAACAGTGACACCCCTGAGGAGATGCATCACTGGATCTCTCTGCTGCAGAAACCGAAAGGCGAATCTAAGGTGGATGGCCAGGAATTCCTTGTGAGAGGTAATAGGAAATGCATGCAATTATATGTGAAACTCATCTGTGTGATCTGACCAGGCGGTTTGAGTGTAGCTAATTCGATTGCTTAGCGGTGTTTAGCAGCAGCGTTTTGCTGCTCCCAAAGCACAGCCACTGCCTGCTCCCCCTACCTTTCTGCTTGTTGCTGGTTGCCTTCTGTGCTCTGCTGGCACTGGCTCTTCTCTGAATCAACTTCAGTGAGTTCAGAAAGCTAAAAGTGGAAGAATAAGTGTTTATTTGTATGTTTATTTTTCTGGTGTTAGTTCCACAGCCTATTTCAACACATTGTCCAGCAAATACCAGCAGGGAATAGGAGGGAGCATGGCTGCTTTGGAGCAGCTGGCTTAGACTGACTACAACATGACACTGCAGCTTTTGTTCTCAGAAAACTCTGTTCCTTCTGACACCTGTCATGTTGAGACAGAGCCGGGGGGAGAGAGCTTTGTGAGATTGCTGCTGTATTCAGCTAAACAAACCAACCTGATTCTGATGGACACAGTGAGAATAATGCTGAGCAAAAGATAAACTCTGTCTCTAGTTAGAGCTTGGCTGGAGATGGAGGCAGTCATCTCATGATGACTTGTAAATGATTTATTCCCGTGGTCACGACTTGCGAGAGAAGTATCCCAGACAGAAGATGCCCTGACGGTCTGGGCAAACTGTCACAGATTGCTGAGAAGTAAATACACTGGGCTGGAGGATAGAACAGATCAATGGAAATCTGTCTGATTTCTTAGCGTTACTGTGCAGGATGCTACGGTAGCCAGTAAAGCAAGACTGGTAGTAGGAGCTTTTTGCAGGGAGTTTGCATTCTGATCCCAGAGCGAAGGGCAAGAGTCAGGCTTGCTGTTGGGGTGGAAGACAACCTCTGACACGTCTGTGTTCCTGTGCTAGGCTGGCTTCATAAAGAGGTTCAGAGCAGCAACAAGGTGTCCTCTCTGAAGATGAAGAAACGCTGGTTTGTGCTGACAAACACTGCCCTTGATTACTACAAGTCGTCTGAGCGCACAGCTGCCAAGCTTGGCACACTTGTGCTCAATAGCCTCTGCTCTGTAGTGCAGCCTGACGAGAGGGTCTTTAAAGACACAGGTAAGAAGAGGGAAGCAGTACTCAGCAGGTGTTCCATGTCTGGAGTTGCCTGAAGAGGGGGCGGTGCAGGAATGTAATATGTGTCATGCTGAGATGCAGTTTTGAGGGATATCTGAGACTCTGTGGTTGCAGACATCATCCCCACACAAACCATAGGAGACTTGCAAAGGGCCAGAGAACAGTGTGCAAGTGATGGTAATTCCCTCACGCCTGATGGCGATGCACAGCACGGATGTGTTATCACTAAGCAGTGTCATTGTTGATCTAAACCTTTTCTAAATAGACCTGAGTTCTTAAAGCTCAAAGATAAATACCATTAACACTGTAAATAACTGGGATCAGTGTGATTCTCTTAAATAACAGAAATGGTATACACTTGAGGTCTTTTTTTGCTGCATCACTCAGCTTGCTAGAAGCAAAATATGACAGGGATCTGTCTACATTTGAGTGATGTGTGTTGGCTGGTCATTTTTTTGAGTGATAATCACACAGTGTAGCCCAAATCCAAACTGTGAATGTGAGCTGCCTGGTTGGTGGGGAAGTATGTATGTTACACTGTGATACTGGTATCTTGGAAAGCTTTGTTGGGACCATCCCGCTACTAAGCCCATTGTGGGAACCGGGAATGATATCGTCTGCCCAGTCTATTTTAACCAGGCACACCGTGCTGTACTATCAAAGCAGCAAAGGTTTTCCTCTAACACGTGTTACAGATAAAAAGGGAAGATGAAATGGAAACAAGTTTCACCTTCCAGCTTCTTTGTGTCTCTACAGGCTATTGGAACATCATTGTTCATGGGCGAAAGCACTCGTACAGACTGTACACAAAGCTGCTGAATGAAGCTATGCGCTGGGCCTCTGCCATTCAAGGTGTCATTGACAGCAAAGTTCCCATAGAAACACCTACACAGCAACTCATTCGTGACATTAGGGTAGGTGGCATCGTGCTGATTCGTGTGTGTCTAGGAATGGGATTGCAGTCTTAGGATAACAAAACAAAAGAAACCAAAATGATTGTCTGCCTGAATAATCAAATCTAATATAGATTTTTCTTTACCTGGCGCTGTATTGTGAAACCCTAGGCTGTGTGGTCCTAGGATTGAAGAAATGGAAGTCAGCTAATATAACCAAGCTTTAAAAAAAGATTCAAGGGGGATCTGGGGAAATACCAAGAAGCCGTATTTGAATCTCCTAAAGGTCTTCCAGGGGATGAGCAAGCATTTGGATGGTGGTGGTTCTGGTCATAAAGTTTAATTTCCAAAAAGCTGTAAGTCTTTTTGCAAAGGCACTTAAGAAGTTCAGCTGTAATGAGGCAGAAGGAAGGTCCTCTCGTGGACAAAATAGTATTAGTTAAAGGTTAAGCTGCAGAGGTTTGCATGAATGGTTGGGTTTTGTGTTGGAGAGAGCATTTCCAACTGCTTGTGTGCTGGTTGCTGTGTCACTCTGCTTTCAGAAGTGATCTTGAGAACTGAATAGTGAGCTGATGAAGCTTCTAGCAATACTAAATTACAGTAGTCTAAACTAAAGCTGGTTGTGAGGAGTTACTAAATGTCTTTTGACATGTGCATATGGGGTAAAAGAACAGTTGAATTTCAGAGCTGATAAATTCAAAGTAATGTGCATCAGAAAAAACATACACATTGTGATGAGCTCTAAAAAAGGTGCAAATAGAGAGTAAGCCATGCTGGGAGTCATCGTGGAGAGTCTCAACTTGGCGTTCAAGGTTAAGTGGAACATTGGATAGTGTTAAGGAGATCATATAAGACAAAATATAGAAGATTGTGATACCAGTGTGTACGATAGTGAGTGGCCTGTATTTTGAACACCATGTGTATGCTTGTAGACACATGTAACATCACCAGACAAATTCAGGGAGGGCAGGATTGTTGTTAGATACTGAACATGATGGATCTGTGGACAGAACATCCATTAACCATTTATTATTGGAAGGATGTACCGGGATGGAATCATGCCATACATTCCTACATACTACTGTAGTCATATATGACTACAGTAGGCATGAGCCACAAGCCACATTTGGAGTCAAGACCATGTGCTTGCTGACCTTTCGTGTTGTCCAGTATGGCTATTCTTAATATTTTATTTTCAGACATAATGTACAGACTGATTTTAGATGTGAATTATGCTTCTGTCGCATAGTCCCTCTGTGAAACTTCTTTTAGGTGAATAAAGGAGGTTAATTTGACCCTAAATGCACAAGGACATCTTGGGAATGACTATGGCTACTTGAGGACTTGCTTTTTCTTCTAGGAAAACAGCACTAACCTTGAAGTAGTGGAGCAGACGTACAGGAGGAACCCAATCTTGCGGTACACTCAGCACCCTTTGCACTCTCCTTTGCTCCCACTACCATATGGAGACGTTAGTGTCAACTGTAAGTATTTTAACCGTGTGACAGTCTCTTATTTTGAGGATCATGGAGGAGCCTGAGTACCACAACAGTGGTCTATTAGCTCCCTCTGTGCAGGTGAAGTTCATTTGGAGCAGTGCATCTCGCAGGGTTCAGGGAGGAGTAGTGCCTTTCTCTTCCTAGAATGTGTTCTGCATCTGCAGTGTTGTGACTGAGGATCGCTGACTCTTACAGTAAATGGGGGAAGGTAGTTGATCTAGATGTACAGCCTCCCTTCACGAGTTCAGATGGTTCCAGTGTAAGTCCTAGAACAGGATTACAGCATGCATCCGTCAATGGGATAGTATTTGTGGAGAAACTGATACAGACTGCAAATGAATCTTTCCTTCAAATGCTTTAGGAAAGTAGCTAGACTGATAGGCCTTCAGGTAGCCAAAGTGTGACAGTGGCACTGAGTCATAGCATGAGTATGATGGCTTTCTTCTGCATGTGTGTATCGGCATAGGGAGACCTTATGTGTGGGAGGGGGGTGGGAATTTTATTTCTGTTAGGAAACTTCCTTTGAGGGATGTGTCAAAGGGTGGCATTTGAAGTGTTATTAGTACAGGTTATGGAGAAAGTCAATAGGAAGAGTAGAGCAAACTGCTGAGACCAACTGGTCTCCTATGTAAGGGAACTTAGGAGGGCACTAGGTGAATTATTAATAGCAACAAGCAATATCTTGCTTAAAATTTGCCCTGACGCCAGAGGAATGGCATTTATTGAAGGAATGACATATAGATAATTAATGCCTCTCTTATAAAAGGGCTTCAGGAGAGAGCTGGAGAATTTCAAATCAGTAAGGCTGACTTCAAGAATCAACAAGAGAGTCTGTAATAGAGAGCAGCGCTAGGGAACGAGGTGATAAGGGCTTTGTAGAAGCAAATTATACCTCAAAAATGTCTGAGAGCTCTTTGAAAGAGTTGCCAAGCCTTACTGGTACAGGTTATCCTCTGTTGTGGTGTAACCTAGTGGGCAGATTCCCAGGGCGTATTTCAGCAAGCCTTTTAAACAAATGTAATTGCTTCAAGATTATAAGAAATCTTTGATCAGTTAATATTTAAATGATTTTAAAAAAATAGGAATAAATGCAGTTTTCTAAAAGAGAATGGTCATCAGAGGATTTCAGTGCTAGCACTGGTAGTATTTAACATTCATAATTGAAGTAGAAAAGGGGATGAGCACTGAAGTGACAATGTTTGATGATGATCCCAGACTGGCACGCTAGAGCTGAAAGCTGCTGATGTTTAGGTGGCATATAGAAGAATTTTTAATGCAGAATCACTGAAGTAGGGGGTGGGTTTTTTCCAGAAATTAACTTCAATCTGGATATGTTGAGCAGTGCATCTGGGGAAGAACAGTCTGACTCAAAGCGGCATTGGGTCTGCATCATCTTGTTCTGCTGAGCGAAGGGAGCACCAATTCACGTAGCTTTATGAAAACGTCAGCTTTTATGCTGAGAAGGGAAACAAAGCAGCTAATGCTAGGGTTTGAATGCTTAGAGAAGGAAAAAGGCTTTATGCTGCTATATTGATGTGTCGTGCACTTGCACGTTGAATACAGAATGTAACTGAAGGCCAAAATGCAAAGATATAGGAGAAGTGGGGGGGGAAAAAAAATTGTTCGAAGGTTATCAAAGGTGCAGAAAGATTTGCTTCCAACAAAGAGATTAAATGGAGGACTCTTCAACATCAGGAAAAAAAAAGGCTGGAGGAATGTCATGGAGAAAGTGAAAGAGGAGAACTGTTTGCTGCCTTTTGGCATACAGGGATCAAATTAAATGACATATTAAAAGCAGAGAAACAAAGAAAGAAGTGTAACGTCTAAGAATAGACTGGCTCTTGAGATCGGTTTATCGCTTGTTTTGTATTGCTTTTTTTCTGTGAACTGAATTAGATTTCAACATTATTTTCCTTTAAAAACGGTGTTCTTTTCTGTATGGGATACTTAGAAATGAATTTGCAGTTGTGACAAATTAAATATTGGCAAATAAAGGTTGCTCTTCCATCACAGACTATACTGTTGTTGCTTGGCCTACTGCTGGACCAGTAGGAAGAGGGCGATGCTCACCTCTTGTCACTTTTGTGATTGTTCCCCAGTGCAACAAGAAAAGGGTTACAGCAGCTTACAGGATGAAGCAGTGAAGATCTTTAACTCCCTTCAGGAGATTGAGACGGTGTCTGACCCCATACCAATTATCCAAGGCATTCTTCAGACCTGCCACGATCTGAAGCCCCTTCGTGATGAAGTGTATTGTCAGCTCATCAAACAAACGAATCACATGCCACATCCCAACAGCACTGGGAACCTGCACCATTGGCAGCTGATGACATGTATGAGCTGTACTTTTCTGCCCAGCAGAGGGATCCTTCGCTACCTCAAGTTCCACCTGAGAAGGTGAACGTCCTTTTCATTTGTGTTGTTTCCTTTCTTTGCTTACCTTGCGCTGTCTGTTGTAGCTATGTGTCTCACCCTTCTCCTGTGGTGAAGTGAACCTGTAGAATGGTGAGGAACATAATTGCATTCATTCAGTAAGGTGTTCTGCAGCACCCATAGGCAAAATGGGCGTTCTGGAGTAGCAGATACAGTAAATTGGATTTGCAGTGTTTTTCATTTTTTGCTTAACTAAGCACGTATAATGCGTACGATATTTATTTTTAATCTGCTTTATCCTCCAATTTTTGTGAAATAAATTGTTTACGTTTTTTCCCAATTTATATTCAGCATCCAGTGCAGCTTTCCGAAGCAGTCTGTACTGGGATAAATGATAAGAAAGGCCTGTAAAGTCTGTTCGATTCCTTCCAAGCTAGGAAAGAGTGAGTTGAAATGTGTGCAAATACACAAATAGTTGAACCTCTCGGACGCTTCAAAGTTCAGTCTGCTTTTTTCATGTGCTCCTGAGAAATCCCACTGAAGTGACTGCAGTGACCAGTGAGAGCGGGTTCCATAATTCCAGGAATTAACTGGGCTCATCTTCCTGCAGTTGTGCTTAACATTGACGTCTCTACCTGCAGTAGTCCAAGTTATTTGGTAATGTTCTTGCTTTCTGTTTTGCTGTGTAATGGCTTATTTTACTTCTCTTTCCAATTAGGGTAAAAGACCTTTTTCCAGGCTCAGAAATAGATAGATATGCACAATTCATCAGTGATTCCCTGAAGAGAACAAAGACAAGAGAGTTTGTGCCCTCCCAGGAGGAAATACAGGCTCTTCTCACCCGTGAAGAAATGACCACAACGGTGTACTGCCATGGTGGGGGCTCCTGTAAAATCACCATCAATTCTCATACAAGTGCTGGGGAGGTAATGCATTCATAGCATCAACCAGGTCTAAGAACTCCTCTGTGTCTAGGTGCTGAGCCTGCCAATGGGACTCCTTTTCTATATTAATCTCCAGTTTTTTAGGGTTTAGGGAAAGTATTTTATACTTTCTTTCCTGGGTATCTGAGTTGACCGCTGTCAGAGTTGGGCTGAGTAGAGCTGTGTCTGTTGGTAGTTCCAATGACTGAAGTCCAGCTATGCCAGCTTCCATCACTCCATCCTGCTCTCACCGTTCTATCTCCATTCTGTTCATGGCTGCTTGTGGTGGCATTCATCCATCCGCACAGTCATTCTGCCAGGAGCACAACATATGTCCTTTTTTTTTTTCCCCTGAGAAGCTCACTTCTGATAGTGTGTGCAATACCTACACTATAATCTGTATCTCTCTTGATCTTTATCTTGCAGGTGGTTGAAAAGCTGATCCGAGGTTTAGCAATGGAGGACAGCCGTAATATGTTTGCTCTCTTTGAACATAATCAGCAGGTGGACCGCGCTGTTGAGAGTCGAGTGATTGTAGCTGATATCTTGGCCAAGTTTGAGAGGTAGAAGAATGCTCTGTAGAATCTTTGCTTTACCTCCCAGTTGGTCATAACCCTGGGTTAAGTGAGAGTGCAGTCAGGTACTTTTATCCAAAGGAGGTGTGGTGTTTCAGGAATTCATTTTGATGAGAACTCCCTTTTGGTAAGCTGCAAGTGCTCTGTCTCACTGTGGTAAAAACCATGTTCACATCTGTTGCAGCGACAAGGAAGCATGACCTTGACAAGGTGGAATTAGTGGTGCTTTTATCAAAGAGTAATGCTTTGCTAGCAGAGCTCAGAGAAGGGCTGGTTAAGTCACTGTCCTGTCTTGAGCATTCCCCTCTCTCTGAAAGGGGAATACTGCCTCCTGGCAGTGAATTCTTATATAATGGCTATGCATTTAGAAGTGCTGAGGGCTATCAGCAGTTCAGAACAGCTTATGAAATCAAATGCCATTGCCATCAAAATGAGATTTTCTTGCATAGTAACTTTTACTGTTGTGATTAATGGGGTGGGTTAGTATAGGCCACACAAACAAATACCATCTGTGAGCTCCTTGTCCAAAGAAATGATATAGCATGAAAGTGTTAAGCAATGGAGATGGAGATGCTGCTTGTCAGATGTTTGAAACTGTATGGTCATAGCCATCAGAGGTTGCTTTGATGCCTATACAGATATTTCTGAACTGCAGAACTGCAAACTGTGTTTACCTTGCTTATGAGTGTATGCTGTTCTTAGGGACCATCTCAACAATGTAGCTTTCAGTGCCGCTTCCTTTGAAGTTATTGGCTTCGTCTTCTCTAATTAGAAGACACATGAAAACTAATCTGTTTGGATAAATGATTCAGGGTACTCAGCCCAGTGCCCTCTATGAAAATGTCTTGATATCAATTAGCTCTGATAACATTCTTGTCAATTTATATCATAATAGCTATATCAGAAGAGACAGCAAAGATTTGAGTGGGCATAAACGGAGCTCTAATTTCTTACTCTGGACTGTGGTTTTTGCAGAGAAGGCTGGCTGTGCCATTTTGTATTTTATGTCTATTCTAAAGAAAAAAATAAAGTTGTTCCAAATAATGACAAGACTCTGGCTATGAAAAGCATTGAGGTTACATGGGAAGAGCATCTTGAAAATGGGGAATATTCAGTGTCCTCCCCCAACTCCTTCATTTATCTAGATCAATTGATCCAATTTGTTGGAAGAACTTTGGGTTCTTTTGATAAACATTTCATTTAACTAAAAGGAGCAAAACGGAAGCCATCAGAGAAGTCTGCTGTGCTGACTTGAGATTGCCCTGGCACGTGAGGTAGTTCTGTATGCTTTCTTCAGAAATCCAGGGGTACTTCTATAGCACGAGGTGTACTATGGATGTCCTGTGGTGCCTCAGGTTGCAGTTTTGTTTTTGTTTCTTTTTGCTCACAGACTTGCTGGTTCTGAGGAAGAAGAGGAGGAAGGACAATGGCAGCTATATTTTAAACTGTACTGCTTCTTGGATATAGAGAATGTTCCCAAAGATGGAGTGGAATTTGCTTTCATGTTTGAGCAGGTAAGCAAGCAGTGGGAGACTTAGTTTCCAAGGGTGGCAGAAGCACATTGGAGTATATGGAAAACTGGATTATCTTTGCTTTAGAAGTAGGAATGCTGATCTGAACAGAAGAATTTATTATCTTGAATTTTTGACTAGCGTCTACCAAGCAAATAGACAGGGAAGTTCTCTAGAGAATAGGAGTATTAAAAGCAGGGCCTTTTCTTCTCAGATTGGCTTTGTATGAGGGCAAATGCAACAGGACATGGACCCAGCTGTGAATAATGCTTCTGCTTTCTAATGAGTCTGGGGGACTTTTTGCTTGTTTGTAGGCTCACGAAAGCCTCATAGATGGTCATTTTCCTGCACCAGAAGACACACTACAGCGCCTGGCGGCACTCCGGCTGCAGTACCTTCATGGAGATTACTCTAAAATAAGTTGGAGTCTGGATGGAATCTACCCAGTTAACAGGCTGAAATCCAAAATACTGCACTCCACAAAGAGCAGTGGAACCAGCAGTCACACTCTGGAGAGGAGGCGGACCAGCTTCCTTGAAGGGACCTTGAAACGTGGCTTCAAAACAGGCTCCGTAAAGAAGCAGAAGGTAGAAGAAGAGCAGATGATGGAGATGTGGGTGAAGGAAGAGCTGTCAGCTGCTCGTGCAAGCATAGCACAGAAATGGACCAAGCTGCAGGGACTCTCTCAGCATCAGGCCATGGTGAAATACATGTCCATTGTAAAGGAGTGGCCGGGTTATGGGTCAACCCTCTTTGACGTTGAGGTGAGAGATGTATAAATGCATTTAACTACTGCCAAGGAGAGGGGTCAGCCTGGAGAAGAGATACAGCCGTGTATGATACGGCTTAGCGGCAGAAGGGAACTTCAAGAAGTCGCTATTCTGTCTGTGTAAGCTGAGAGTAAGCTTGTAGTACCACGTACCCAACAAGGTGTGATGCAGAGGTCAAGAAAACCGGTGCATCCTGTTGAATTCCAGTTTCATTTTTGGAAATTTTTTCTGGGCTTGAGAAGGTAGTGGCTAGCGGAGTGAAAGTAAAATGAGGCCTTATTGTACTTGACAGCAAAAAATGCAAGCCTCCTCCGCAGCAGTGTTACGGAAATGTCTCAAACTGGGTCAGTTTGGCCGCTGGGATTAGCCTGCTAGAGTAGGAATCTGCAGCTCCATTTTTGTTGTTGTTTTTATGTTGCCTGGAAGGATTGTGTGCCCTTACTCTTTTTGCTGTAAAATAATATAATTATCTGTAAAATGATGAGTCTTAAATATGACTAGAAGTGTTAGGTACTACAGTCATTTATTTCTCACAGCCATGTCACTTCTAAATCTTTGCAGCAGGAGTATCTAGATGCTTCCTTCTGTAGGCTTTTTTCCTACTGGGATAGAGAAATGAAACTTCCTGCAGCAACCGGAAGTAGATTCCTTGAATTAAAGGTGATTTAATTCTCCATTGTACTGACGCGAGATTTCTGTTTCTGCAGTGTAAGGAGGGAGGCTTTCCAAATGATCTTTGGCTTGGAGTCAGCACAGAGAATGTGTCTGTCTACAAACGTGGAGATCCTAAACCACTGGAGACTTTCCAGTACGAGCACATTGTTTTCTTTGGAGCACCACAGCCCAACACCTTCAAAATTACAGTGGATGAGAGGGAAATGTTCTTTGAAACATCCCAGGTATGTGAAAGCATTTGTTGTACGTGCGCTTTTACTGGCACTCCAGTAAAGCCCTAATATCTGAGGACTAGACAAGGTTATATGTAAGAGCTCTTGCTGAATGATCAGGGCAGCCAAGGAAAAGGATGAAGGAAGCTTAAACCTAAAGTGTCATGGTACCTGGTCTTGAATACAGAGATGTACAGCAGAAGGAATGATGCTGGTTAGAAAGTGAAGGAGATTGAGTGGTCTTCTAGGGCACGTGGAATTTCAAATTTTGGGTGCTCGGTTACTTCATTCCCTTTCAGTTTACAAGTTGGGACTTAACAAAATTACAAAAAAATAAAAAAGTTTGGAAGTGTAACACATGCTTTTCTTTGAGTTACAACCTTTGAGAGGTCAGTAGAACAGAGCATAAACGTGTTGAGGATTAAAAGGTACTGCTGTAAGATCGCAGTTCTCTCCCAGCAAAATCTATTGTATTAACTTCCTATCAATGCATCTCAGAGGTGACATGGGTCTGTTCGTTTACGGCTTGTGCATTAAACAACATGCTAGAGTAACCTAGAGAGGCTTTTCCAGATAGAAAACTCACAATATTGTTTCTTTACAAATAAGTGTTAAAGATTACATGCCTGCCATTATCCTTGCTTTCATTGTCCAGGTCTTTTTGGTGTATAACTGTCACGCTCTCAGTTCCTTCTTGCTTATCCTTACTGTCACGTACACGTTTAATCTCGCATACAAAATTTATGATGCCATAACTTTGGACAAGGAAACTTTCTGCAAAACGACTGATCTGATCAATGGAAATACATCTTCAATGTGCTTATCTTACTGTGTTCCTTCTCTAGGTGGGTGAGATAATAAAGATCATGAAAGCATACATCAACATGATAGTGAAGAAACGCTGCAGTGTGAAATCAGCCACCAGTGTGGACAGTCGTGCCAGCATCTGGACTAGGTGATAAGAATGGACTGCCAGGAGACAGAGGCAGATGTCTGATAATTGGTATTTGCAACTTGCCAGCACAAGTGTAGCAAAGATGTTTTTAAGAACTCCACTTGAGTGACTACTGTATTAACGAACTGAAGTGGCATCTGCAGTACCTAGGATTTGCACCTCTGCCCAAAGACATTAAACAGTAACAACTTGTTAAATATTAACAGCTCAGACCTTGTTTTCCCTGGCTTGTCTGATGAACAGTGTACCTTTAAAGAAGCAAAGACAGAAGCATCTTCTTTCTGCCTGCCCTCTCTGCTGCTTTCACAACTACTTGTCATATGGGCGGAAACAAAAACACAGGAATCTGGACTCTACAGGAGGCAGGCTTCAGCTTCCTTAAGAATATTCAATATGCAAACATCTGGGATCGGGGACCATAGCATGGGCTGCAAAGAGAATATTTTGTTTTTATTTATTTTGTAGGCAACTCTAAAATAAGTCACTAGGGTTTTCTCTTCAGGATATACTAATGATCTGATCTGGTTTAAAAAGAAGAAAGCCTTTTGCCAATTGAAGCCAGACCATGCAGCTAAGAGGTTAAACGCTATGTGAAAGACCATTAAACGAACAACTAAAAACATGTAAGGTGAGTTGTTACCTTCCAGTGTGTGTTCACAGGTACATACATGTAAAAAATGGCACCTTAAGTAAAAATTCTGAGTACTCCATTGTAGAAGAAAATACTGGGGTCCAGCACTACTGAAATACCTTGTCAGCTGCCATTCTGGGTGCATTCCACAGGGCACCTGTTGCCTAAAAATTAATGACAGCCTTTTCCCTGGTACAGCTCAGAAGGGGTGAGACTGATTTAGTTGTGTTTCCAGAAAATCTGTTCTTCTCAAACTTGGGGTTTTGGATAGAAGTCAGATTTTAGTGCTGCATTAAGTCCCTTATTTCTCTAGATAGGATTTTAGGCTGACTGGGATCCCAAAATTTAGTTTTAGACGAACTGTTTCCTACTGAGTGAATAGATGCCTGGATAACCTCTTATAGGCGAGGATTTAATTCCTCTGTATTAGTGTAAGCAGATGCCGGCTCCTTCATTCTCTGCTGAGTTCCAATTTGAACTGCTCCCATCCCTAAATCCCCTTCCAGTCCCCTCCTCAGCAGCAAAACGTGAAAATAATGTTGTTTTGCTGAAACAACCACTTCTTAGAGGGTTTAATAGCTGTTTGCAATTCGAAGAAGCAAAAGATGAAAGCAGGAGACTGAAGACAACTGTCATTGTTTAAAGTAGTACTGGATAGGGTTAGTTACACCGTAAATTGGCTGCACTGGCAATCAAGGAGCCTTAAGGCTAAGCAATTTCTGTCTTGGTCTTGGGGTCCCAGAATGCCAAGGCCCTTTCCATTTCCTAATGCGGCTGGAAGGCAGTGTGTGATGTGGGCCTTAGGATCACAGAATCATTAAGGAATCATTAAGGATGCAGGTTTGCTTTAAAATCAGATGCCCCCATTTCTGGGGGGGGGGGTGGCTTTTTAATACCAGTTAGTTGTGAAGGAGAAGTTTCATGGAACAGAAAAGGAGGAGTCAGCATGCACCAGGTTCAGTTCTAATTCACCTTGGGCTTTTGCCATTTCACTAAAACGCTCACAGAATAGTGCAGTTTAGAGCCCGTCACTGCACGAAGATAAACCACAGTGCATAACCCTACTTCTCTCTCCTCCTAAGCCCACTGCAGCATGTGCACACACCGCCCACCTGCTGCACAAGCCAGCTACAAGGACAGCCACCACTGCGTATTGCACTTCCAACTGGAGTTTTGCCTTAAACAGCTTTACTGAAGGACCTTACGGACATCCCCTTTGTATCACCAGGAACAAACAGACAGCTGGGGTCACAGTCAGTGCAGGAGCAGCCTGAGACCTGATGCGTGTGGGTCTGCATGCTGACTACGTGGCTATCAGGACAGCCTTGGTTATCCCTGTCCTAGCTCCGCACTGTTCCTGTGTTCTGGCTGTGGGGTTGCTGCAGGCAGCTTGAACCCACTTGGGAATGTAACTCCCATTATTATTTGTTGTAATTTTGCTCATTTCTTTTACAGAATTCCTTCTGCTGTCTTTTTTTTTTTTTTTTCATTTGTAACTGGCTTTACAAGATGAAACTTTAATAAATTATTGTATCGCACAGGCTCTATTCGCTCAGGCGCTGCGTGTGCACGTTGCGGTGTTTACTGTGAGATCCGAGGCTCAGAAACAGAGCGTAAAGCAGGCGCAACAGCGTGAGGAGACGGTAGCGCTGCCCGCACTGCGCATGCGCGGTCCTGGTCCTTCAGCCGGTGTCGCCTCCGCCGCCATTTTGGGTGTTCCCTGCGGGGCTGTGCGGCTGGCAGCGCGCGGTGCACGATGCGTGGGCACAAACAGGGCCTCAGCTGGTATTCCCCCGCCCCGCCACTGCTCTATGAAAAGTCCACTTAATAATTTGGTCAATAATAACTTTGTTTTCTTGATAAAAGTTGGTTAAATTCGTTCTGTGCATGAGAACAACAGCATCA
Source organism: Alectoris magna (assembly GCA_030625065.1). Classification (NCBI taxonomy): domain Eukaryota; kingdom Metazoa; phylum Chordata; class Aves; order Galliformes; family Phasianidae; genus Alectoris; species Alectoris magna. The sequence continues at coordinate 11,685,755 of CM060567.1, forward strand.
TAAAGGGACGCCATTTAAAGCCTTATATTCAGCAACAAACAAGTTGTAATGTTTCGTATTTATTTGTAATCACCCCCCCAAAAAAAAAAATTTAAAATAAAACCCTCTCTACATACATAAATATGCACATACATATCTCATTTTATTGCTTCCTTTCAATAATGTTTGGATGTTTAACGTATGTCCAAAGCAATGAATGGATAGCGTATTTGATTTTAAAAGTGTGTATACATATACACACAATTTAAACTACATAATCATATACTCTCTGTATAATATATGTATAATATTTATATATAACATATTTGTATAATAATATATTATATAATTTATATATATAAATAAATGCATTAGCCCCACACTGCAGTTGTGTAGGCACTTGTAGTTAACAGCTGTATCAGTTAAGTTAATTAAGAGCCAGGCGTACCTATAATTCAGACTCCGTGCAAACTATGCAAGCAGCTTGGTATAAATTAATTAGGTATAATAAATCCTGTTTTAAGCTGGAAAGTTACTGACGCACCTTTTCAATATATGAAAAAGATTTTGATGAACTCTCCTATTTATTTTCTTATTGTGGCAGCATTTATCTGATTTGTGATCACAGCCCCTTTACTCTGTGCTTTTTGATGCAGTGGTTAATGAGCTGTACCATACCTCCGATAACTGCTTCCCTGGAAATAAAACCAGTGTAAGCAGTTTAGTGTTTTATTTAGCTTTATTCTTTCAGTAATAATCTTGCTGTGTATTTCAAGCGAAGTGGGTTACTCACCTGCACTAGGGCAGCTGTGCTTGTTCAAATGAGAATTACCAGTGATGAGACAAATTGGGTATGATGAAACAAACATAGAAAAGGGGCCTTACAAAATTATTTACATCATTCACAAGAATAAAATAATATACATTATTTCTTTTTAATTAGAAAAAGTATATATTTATAGTTTGGGTAACTAGGATTTTTATCAGTTATTTCCACTTTCAACTTCAGCTTCACAACTAAAAGTGTTTGAAGTATAAACGAACACCTATAAAACCAGTAAGTCTCCAAATAGGATTTTTGACATATTTTCCCACTTATTGTTGTGAGAAAAGGACAATGAACAACACTTGCTTCTTTTTTTAAAGCTCATTAATTTAGAAGTCATTCAGCAAAGCAACTAGTATGAAGAAAGGAAAGGAAACTCACAATTGTGCCCAAGTACCAACTAAACAACAAAAGTGCTTACTTCGTTATCAGCAAACTAACACGACGTTTCTTTGGCTATGCTCCTTCACTCTGCTATTTCAACAGGTACTGAAGTGATATCTATCTACAAGAGGTTCTCTATTATTAATGCAGATGCTAAACACCTGCTCATCAAAATAGTGCAAACAGGAACAAAGGAAAGTGCTGTCCATTTCAGTAAACTGCAGGGAAATAAGGCAGCTGAACATTATGACCTCGTAATGTTGCTCCAGAGAAATCAGTAGTACGCTTTTCAGCACATCAGACCAAATGTACTCCTGTTTATCGTATCACACACCATTATTGCTACACAGGGGATGGATTTGGTCTTTCTTTTGCATATACTCCTTCATAAAAGTAAACATCTGCCCTCTGTACTGTGCTCTGAAGAAGTCTAACGAGTTCTTCAAAGCATTGATCAAATCATTAGAATGTGCAAAGCTGTCTTCCCTTTTTCCCTTTATAGCTTTCTTTGGAGTGCATAGATCACATCACTTACTTACGTACAAAAATCAAGTTTAAGTTTTATGTAAAATACTCAAGTATTTTTAGCATTTACATACACAACTTAATTTACCATACATTCTTCCTCATTCCTTCCTTAGATATACCTTTGTTATTTCTTGGACAGATAGATAGCAGATATTCCGCTTTATATAGTTAAGCATTTAACCATAATAAGAACCAACAGGATCTCATTAGGGAACATAAAACACTGTAACACTCCCATCCTCAGGTGTCACACTGCAACAGATTATAAAATGGAGGTGGTCTTTACTGTTTTATCCAGAAGGAAGTCACACAGGTCTAATTTCAGAGTAGTTTGAAGCCATGGGATAGAATGGAGTAATTAATTCTTCTTCTAAATGCTACTCTAAGTGCATTTGTTAAAATGTTTTAAGGTTTTATGCTATGTCTGGATACTGATTCCAATATTCTTATCTCACCAGTATAACTTGTTTATTATTATTATTAATCTGGGGGAGAAAGTAACAACATTATCTTCCTTCCCTGCAACATGAAAATTTGAATTCCAGACGGATGGGAAAGAACGCTTCGTTGTCTGATAACTCCTTCTTCTCCCACTGTATCAAAAATCATAACAGCTCGTTACAAAAACTGCTAAACCAAGCATTTCCCTCTCTGTGCTAGCTAGATAATCCAGCACTAGCAGCACAATCCTTAACACATCAAAATGGCACATCACTGGCCTGAAGTTACTGAGTGAAAATTGTACAAAGTTGAGAATTCACGAGGCAGCTTTACATGCATTCAATAAGGTGACATTGCATGAAGTAAGTCGTCATTAATTATTTAATTAAAAACATTTTTCCAGTAAAGAGATGGAAAATAATACTCTAAATTAAAATACATTACACAACTCCAAAGAACCTTGTACCTTAAACAACTGAGGCCAAATGTAAATAATTACCGTGGGCTTGAATAAAAATTGCACACTTGTATAAAGCAACAAAACTCAGCCCCCGTCAACAACCTTATTACTTTTTCAAGAAGAAGTAACAAAACATCAAGTAGTTCAGTCCTTACGGCTTCACACAGTGAAGTTCATGCTAAATTGCCTAGAAGGAACAGTTCTTCTCAATAGCCATCTTTTGTGAACACATCATCAGCTTCATCATCATTTATCCCTCTTTGATAACGTACTGAAGAGAAGGCACTCCAGTGAAGACGCTTCTTTTTACAGATAAACCACACTAATCCGACAACAAGGACTAAGATAATTAGCAGGGCAAAAGCTACAGCCACCCCAGTGTGATTAGAACCTGCAACAGAAAAAAGAAAAACAGTTATTCTTTAAGAGCCTTGGTAAAAATATTGTTTTCATAGGGTTAATGTTTAGGTAGCTGTATTTACGCAGATATCATTTGGCTTAAGTCAAGGCAAACTGGTTCGCCAGGTTAGTAGCCTCCATTAACTAGAAGTTAGTTTCCAGTATAAATTAGTATCTGTTGATTTTTAATAATTCAGTTGTTAGTTTTCTAATTAATTGTGATGTGTTGGAAGGGACCTGTGGAGGTCAAAAACCCTACAAATTTGCTGCACCAGAAATTGTGCACTCCTTTCAAGCAAGCAATATGATACATCCTCTCCTGTATGTGGTGTGGTGAAAAAGAGTGTGAACAGGTATTCCGTTTTGATGAAGTCTGTGTGTTTCAAGAATGTAATGTGCTCCTGGGTTCTCTTCAACTGGGGGAAATTTATATCCCCCTTGGACTGAAAAAATCCTGTTGAGCTCTTCCTTAGCACAACTAAGTTACATCTATTCCTGCACTTATGTGAAAACGCATACGAAATCACAAAGATTTCACTGCTTCTCAGGAATTTGCTTAATGCTCAGGTAATTGTTTTCTTTCCCAGGCAGAGCAAAATGTGAGGCATTAACATACTCCCTCATGGCATTAACATACTCCATACTCATATGGAGTATGGCTGTGGGACCAGTTTCAGAAGACTCCTCAAGACTGAAAACAAGTATTCGGTAGCTGTTTACTCAACATTTCTTATTTGCATAAGTCTTTCTGCTCCTACCTACACAGATTCACCCACGAATGATACCCTGTGGTAAAAAGAAAAGTCACAGCAACTACTCAATGCTGCCTTTTAAGTGGAAATTTCAATCCTCTTCTTTAAACGGACAGTGGAAGCAAATTCCTAGAAAATTTGTCCCCTGGTTTCTCAGTATATTGTCTTAGGTGAATGTAATTTCATGGCAGAACAGTCACAGAAGGCTCTTGCTTAAGACAGTAACTGAAAGGTTCTTTCATGAATTGCATTTTTAGTTACTTAAAAAAGGCATCCCCCAGCAAAAAAAAAAAAAAAACAAAAAAAACTGAACACAGTCACCGAAACGTTTAACATCTGCTAAAATCAGGGCTCCCATACCTAAAGGAGCTTTACAAACCACTCTGCTTTGACTACGACTGCAGTCAACCTTGGACCACTTGCCAGTCGTGGACACGATAACACTGCATTTTTCACTGAGTTCTGCGGTTCTGTTATCCCAGTTGGCGTAGTTAACTGAAGAGCCATCAAGCCAGTGCAGGGACTGACCTGTTGAGAAAGATTCACTTAGTTAGGTCACCAAAATATTCTCTGATATTACATTGAGGTAGCTCACAAACTACTGATTTCTTTACACTGCTAAAAGAAACGGAGCTGATAATATATATCCCATACATTAAAAGCAATAAATACAAAGGTGTCACTTTTAGCCACACCTCCAGATCCTTAGGATCTGATGTATTGGGACAGAGATGACATCACCATTAGGTATCAATGACAGTGTCGGAAAAAAAGCGATGTCACTTATTCCTGATTATCTCTAATGTGCAGCAGGAAGAGATTCAAATACGGAGAAGTCCAGAGAGCTCTGCACTGCTCAATGAGGGGTGCCAACCTCAGGCAGGGATCAGCATGGGGCTACCAGTACTATACAACTATATTCTCATTTGAGGATTTATGCTTTTTTTTTTTTTTTTTTTTTATTTACTACACAAAACACTCATAATCATTGCTGCTTCTTACCCTTAGAGCTCTGAGTCAGTCCAAGCCATACTTTCCTAGTAATTAGATCGTTTTTCTTTATGTGTGTGCTCACAAATGCATTTTCCTCAGCATCCCCTATGGTCAGAAGGGCTGCTGAAGGATCTAAGGGGAATAGAAAAATGGTTAGAATTGTAACATCAACAGTTTTCATTGTGCTCATACATGAAGTTTTTCATGGGAACAATTACAACAGGAAAAGATTTGCCGATCTGGGCTTATAAGATTAATTTGAAGTAACCAGCAGAAGGAAGACAGACATTCCCTCTCTCTCAAACACAATGTAATGTTATGCAAGACAGTTTCAGGTGACTGGTTACTCTGGCAGGTCACATAAAATAAAATGGTGTAAACTTACTGCAGCTGTGGGATACCTACATGGAAGATACCAAGATAACGTCCCTGATTCAGAATTACAAGTGATAAGCCCTTTTTAAGAATTTACTTGAACAAAAGCTCAGCATTAGCAAGAACTGTTCAGCATTTTGCTGAGGGAAGTTAACTGCTAAATCGATCCCCCACCGTACCTCAGATTTTTATATACAGTATTACAGCAATTAAGGAGTAAGGAGAGGGAAAAGCTACAATGAGGACAGGCTCAGAGCGTACCCATTCTTTACCAGTATACGCAAATACAAGCCAGAATCTTAATTTAGAGAAAGATTACTTTCTTTTTCAACCAGTAGGCCAGGCAGGACTGAATAGAAAGCTGCATTCAGGACTGGGTCTATTAGCACTTGTTCTTCTTCCTCCTCTACCTAGTGAGTTTAACTTCACATCATGCCATGACAAAACATTGTGACTGTCACTAGCTTCTAAAGAAAGAAGTTCAAAGATTCTGCTTAAAATTATGATTTGCAATACAGCCCCCACATAGGAGAGAAAATCCTTTCATTTGACAGAGAATTAATATTTTTAGTGATATTGTGTGCCCTAATAGTACCTACATTGTATGTGCTTTGGACTGTTTGATAGGGATAGCTTTGCAAGTACCTAACAAAAGCCTCGAATAAAAAGCACTGCTAACAGCACTAACTTTATTTCAAATATACCTGTCTGTATAGAAATACAGTGTTTTACTCCAAACCTTTAACCTCAAATTTCTAAATCCTCTGTCAACGGGCATCTGAATTTCCTTTGCAGATATGCACGTGCTAAGAACCTTAATGAGATGTTCAAAGCTAAAACTAGCTGTTATTTTTCCTAAAGTAAGAAGTAGGGCTGAAAAGCCGAAATCTAACTAGTATGGGTTCTTTAGTTTTGCCTTTTAATTCTTTCGGTACAGAGGGCAAATTATAGGTTGTAATGTGATAAGAGTCTAAACATACTCAGTTTCTTGCAGACTTTCTTAGCATCTTCCACATTATACACTGAAAAATTGTAGAAAGCCATGTCAAATGCATAACAGTGATCCTTGTACTGTATCCATGGTAGTTCTCCACTGAGTTGGGAGCATCCTGAGGCTTGGCTCACTTGCTTTTGCTCTGATTGTCTCTCTGGAAAGATAAAGATATTGGAATTATTTCTGGTGCAGGAGTTTGTGCAGTTTCTTTGCTGCAGTAACAGGAAAGTAAAAATCAACAAGAACTACTTGTCCAACCAGCATCCATGATTCCATTAGAATACCTTCCTTCTTCATGGGCAGTGGACGAATTTACTTGAAAACAGACATAAGACAAGTCCCAAAAACTTGGGAACTGTTTTTTTTTCTTGCCTTATAGGGTGTTTAAAAGTTTGATGTGTTTGATACAGATCTGGATTCAGAAAAAGACACATAAGAGTTGATACACCACAGGTGACCAAGAGATGACCAGATTTTCTTCAGCAGAATGGAGAGAATAAATCTCTATCATATATTTAAAAGCATTCCATCATCCCTGATAGAAAATTCTTAAAGAAGTAACCCAAAATGGTCTTTCAGCTCTGAAGCACGTAAAGAGACAATATGCAAGACAGCTACAGAAAATATTTCAAAACATTACACTTACCATTTGAAAAGCTATAGCAAATGGCTCCTTCAGCAACATTTGTACATTTTGCACGGTTCCAAGATCCTTTAGTATCCAACAGAACACAGTTCTCAGTCGTATTTGAGTTTTCCAGCTCCCACGGATAATAGTCAAAAGTGCTTCCATCTGACCATTCAAAATTAGCTTTACTTCCCTAAGTAAAGAAAAAAAAAACAACTTTCAAGCTGCTGCATATGGTTGTGGTTTAATGCTTGTCAGTTATTAGTAAGTCATGTAGCAATAGTTATCCATTGGTAAGAAATCAATTAAAATGCAAGTGCCTCACTCCCTCAATCCTCACTGAATAAATGTGTAAAACAGCATTTCCCAACCACTTCTTAACACTGAAATCCTAGCTACTTCTTCCAACTGAAAAAACATGGTATCTTTTTAAGTTTAAACTTGCAGTGTACCTGTTTTATTCTGCAGGGAAAACCTTAATTTAATCTTGCTGTTCCATTTAAGCAGTCTATCTTCCTTGATATGAACATTACTAGACTTGCTAACTGCTGGGCTGCACTGAGTAGAGCTGGCCAGCTCAGGATCTGTCAGCTCACACTTCAGATGCACTGCTGGAAACCCTAGGTAATGAAGATGGAGTTGTGAGAAGCAGAGGGATTCATTCAAGACCAAAAGAGGGACACAGACAGCAAGGGTACATGTGGAAGTGACACTTCTGCTCTCTATGCCAACTACCTCCCACTACCTGTTCTTGAGGCAGCCCTGGGGAGCAGTATAGGAAGCAGGGCTGGGAACACACACTCCTGGCTTCAAGGATAAAACAGAGATGGAATAAGATCTGTAGCTGCCTCCTGGGAGAAGAGATGCACAACTTCCTAGAGAGCCTTGAAGAGCCAGTCATGACCTGCACTAAACAGGCTCCACATATCCTTGCCCGATTGTTTTCGATTCTCAAAGATTCAGAACTAGCAGTAGTGTGTCTACATACGCTGCAACTTAATATACTTCAACATACATTACACGAAAATGGAGCTATCACGAATCCAGAAGAAAAATATAGGAAAATATTTCATGTTCTGTGCAGAGAATTATTTACAAACTCTGCTACTGAGGTTACCAAAAGTACATACTTACATCATGAATGGACAACCCAAGCCACAGCGGGTAGCCATCCTGCTTGACAATATCTTCCAGAAATAATTGCTGTGATTCACTGTGCACGCTTGCTAAATCACTCATATTTTGCTTGCATTCCCTCACTGCATCATACCACGTTAACTTTTTCTGAAGGATTCTGTATCTTCTGTCTCCATGTGGAATGAACTCAGGCAGTGGAGGCTTGTGCTGCTGGGGTCCTATTTCAAAGAAAAAAGAAGATAAGAAATTCTGTGCATTTCAGTCACATGACTAGGAACACATGGAAGTATTAAAATCAATCCTTAACACCGCAATTCAAGAGTCAGATTGTTTAATCCAAGCCGCTTATATCATGTAAGTTATCTTCTGGTATTCTGAACACCACGAGCAAATACACTCATTCTGATCAGAATATCACAGCAGTTTGGCACAGACTGGCCCTATGTCCACAGAAGCCCATGACAGCTGTGCTACGCGTTTCAGTGGGAACAAAAACCAAAGCCTTGTGTATGCATACACAGGAGGTGCTGCAGGACCAGGACTTAAATTATGACCCTCATCCAACAAATTATGACCCTCATCCAACACTCCCCCACTTACCCCTTTCAATTTTGCAGGCGAGAATACTGTACACATTATAGTGATGAGCTTGCCAACTTTGAGAATAATTATAAATATCCCAGAAACCATCAAGATTTACACCAGCAAAAAAGCTGTTCTTCTTTATGATCGGCCTTCCCAGCCTCCAGTTATTGTAAGTCAGATGAGTTTCATCATACCACTTCAGAACTTTATCTGTGGAAAATATTGTGTACTTTTATCAAAACATTGGCACTATGTGTACAAATATCATTCAGCTTTTAAGGACATTAGCAGATATTCACTTTGGAAAAAAAAAAATCAGCACTGCTCTAAATTACTGTAAATCGCTTCTGTATACAATGCTAAATATGTTAGCATTACTCATCCAGGCCCCACATCCTGCTTTCCAGGGAAATCAAATCTAGACAAAACAGCACATACTGGATCTAATTATGACTCAGACAGAAAGCCTGTCCAGTTAGTAGTTTTCTTCTAGAATATAAATACAAAGATAAATGATTATTGTATGTCTGTATTCAGTGTGACTTTGGTTGTACGCTGAAGCACGCAAGAAGCACTTAATGCTGCAAACTGTCTTCAATCCAGTTATAACAAAAAAAGAAAAAAACAGAATAAAAGAAAACGTAGAACTCACCACTGTCATCGTAAATGACACCCAGCCAGACCCACACAGCCAGACCACTGAATGAATGAAGCTGCTCAGTAACAAAATTGTTCTCCTCTTCATCTCGAACACTCAGAACAAAGGCTTCTGGGTCTGTTGAAATTTTTTTTTCCACATTACTTTCTTACAGATTCACCTTTCACTTACAACATGAATTACCTTTTCACTGCTGTTAATAATTACTAAGACAGGCAAGAAAAAAAAATGTAAAAGCAAGACAAAAGAACCAAATGAAGAAAGGGAAAAACAATTCTCAAAGGTGTTATCTGCAGTGATTCCCCTGGTTCAGGCTGGTTCAGATAAGTGAATGACTCAGCCCTGGAGATTTTCATGGGTTCTACCACCACACAGAGTCTCTTGTAGTTAAAAACTCTCTGTGTAGAACATAAACATATCGGCAGCCTTTCACAATGTTCTTCATACCATTTATCTTAATACTGTTCAAGTAGAAAGACTGAACTGAAATCAACTCATGAAAAATCAGCTTATGGCAATAAGCGTGCACATGCATGCCAGGAATAATTATTTCACATAAGAGGGAAGCTTTATCAGTATCTGCTTCATTCAGGGCAGACAGGAAAAGCCCTTGTGCTTTCCTGAATTGGGCTGTTCTCAGCCTGTTTACTTTGTTCACTCCAGCGTTCCACAGAAGAAAGAAGATGAAAGACAAAGGAGATGTGACTGAAAATCCAGATGCTGCAAAGAGCAAATCAATTACTCAAACTATTTAAAATTTGCTGATTTTATATATTAAAAAAAAAAAAAGAACAGGCATTTTCCGTTCATTAAAGTTCTCAGAATTCAGTAACTTCCAATCAACTCCCTCTCAAACACTTCTAACCAGAGCAGCGCAAGCACAAACAGCATCAGGCAGTGCAGCACTGGTACAAGCTCTGAAAGGCTACAGCCTCCCTCATTGCTGACGTTGTTGTCCTTTTAAGACAGCAAATCAGATCTGTATCTCATCTCCCTTAAGCTGGTACGTCTTTAATACCCATAGTATGAATAAATACTTACTCATTTTCTTGCATAAATGATGAGCTTCTTGAGACTTCATTTCTCGCCATCTATTTTTTGTTATCATAAAAGTGTAACAATTGTTTCTAAATGATATCCAGGGTGTATTTTTAATCTTATGCGGGCACTTAACTTGCGTTATTTTTTCATTCTTCTCTAAGGAAGGGAAGGAAAACAATCATGACATGATGTTCTTTTAACAATTAATCAAACAAACAACCATTTTCAGGCAGCATTCACAAACACGCAGGAAAAACAGAAATGCCACCCTGTAAATGTGTAACATGTTACTGTTCTCAGTTTCTTCATGGCAGTGACGTGATTTGCTTGTTTGTGGTTTGATTTCTTTCTTTATGTAACAAGAACGGCAGTAAGTGTTATAGGTGCCACAGCTGGCAACACACCCCAGTTCTATGGCTTTATCTAATACTTGGTAGGTGAGAATAATCCAGCTGCTGAAAGTGAGAGCACCAATTAATTCGGGATGCCATAACACCAAGTATATTGCTGTGACTCAGGATGTACAACAATGGCTTAACTGTGTCTTCTCTCTAAATAAAAAGGAGTATATAATGGTTTCATAGGGAATAAATCTGTGACAATCTCTCTGAGATCTTTTCGTTTTTGAGAAAGTGGTCATGCTACACACGTATCCCACCCAAAGGCTGTCCTGCTACAATATGTACACATGTACAGCAGTTGATGTGAACTGAAGATGACTTTGATGTATGCCTTTTAACTTGGCATCTACCTGCCGCCTTTCTCCTCAATACAGCCATGGGTCTCCTTCCTTGTATAGACTTCAGTCACCTAAGAGATTTCTGGAGTTCTCAATATTAAGATGTTAACAGTACAGAGCTAGCAGAATCTTCTATATGCAAGTGGGAGAGGTGAATATACTTATACTGTCTTACGGAAACAGTGCAGCTGGTACAACCAGTTGATGACATAAAAGCTACAGTCTGCCCCAAACCATTCACACTGAATTCATTTTAAAGTAACTTATGGATTAAGATCAACAGGTGCAAGTAACCCTATTTTAAACAAGCCTGTCTCAGGGAGTGCAATAAAAAAAAAAAGTGTTAATTTTGAAGTTACAATCTGCAATTTCCAAATATATTTAACAGTATGATAAAAATGCAGCTTTCGGAAGCATTGTGCTCAGATACATACTTTCTGATGAGTAGCAAATAGCACCTCGATTTTCAGAGTAGCAGTCAGAAGTTTTCCAGAAGCCATCAGTATCCAAATACACACACTCCTCGCTTGTCTCTTCATCATCTTCAGACCAGCGACTGAAGCTTACATGTTTCCCATCCAACCAGCCGTAATGTTTTCCACCCTAACATTGTTAAGTGAAAGGGATGAGCTTACTTCATAAAGAAGATATATAAGGTACAGAAAACATGAAGTATTTACATTGTCCAGAACGTGCTGAACAGTTGGCACTCTCAGCGTCTGCCTCTGCTGTGAACTCCTCAAGGTTTGACTAATTTCACAATTTGGTTATTACTTCAATCATTATTTTAATCACAATTGCAAGAAAATAAATTAGTTGAATTGGACAGCAAACTCTTTGTTTAACTATGTTATGGAGGGAGGCCTGGCTAAGAGATGTCCAAATTATATCATATGTGCCTGCAAATCAATGGCAGATAAAATTATCTCATCTTGGAAAACTGATAACATCTGAAAACAAGGCCCAGTCTCAGTTTTCTCCACAGTGAGTTGAAAGTAATCTATTAGGTATTTAACTAATTTAATAAACGAGATGAGTTTCTACCCTGGAGGATGCAGGAGGAATCAGAACATATACAACAATCACGCTATCCTTTAAGAACCCTACATTTAAAGTGTTCTGGAAATCCCCCTCACACTTGGTAATTTAATTTCCTTTGTATTTTCCATGTGTAAGATTCCAGCACTGGAATAACAAGCCCTGCTGACCAGTTTCATTAGAATTTCTTTTCATGTGACTTTTTAATTGTGCCCGAACAACAGAGTGTTGCAATATTGAAAAGCTACTGCATGTCTGAGCTGTACGCAGCAAAATGAATCATTTGATCTTTGCTCGCAGATAAAGATTCAAAAGAGGGGGGAAAGTAAGTTGTTCTGGTCTCTTCATCAAGATCAAATGCCTGTTTCCTTTTAACAAATATTCTCCATGAAGTATACACCCAAAGTTCTATCTTTCCCCTGCTTTGCCTAGAATATTCAGTAGCCCATTACTGACACAGGAAGACCATAACAGCATAGATGCCAAATGAGCACGATCAGCCTTTATTGTGAGGCACTTCTCAAACCACTTTTGCCATTTTTCTTGGAGTTATCTCAAGACAAAAGTGTTGGATAAAAAAAAAAAAACAAACAACTTTGTAATCGAGTCCAACCCATTTCATGAACAACTAAGGAGCTCTCTGTGCACACCAGAGATCTCCAGGAGGTTCTCTTGATAAAAAACATAAAGCAGTAAAGCAGAACCTAACAGAAATAACATTAAATAATGGACCAAGTTTAAGTCAAATGTCTCCAGAAGCATCCAATGATTCATTTTGGATTTTGCCACTTCTAGATTCTCCCTTTTAAACTGATTTTGAGTTATCTTTTTACAGTGGTACTGTAAACAGTGGTGATGATATCAAATGGCAGTATCAATTCCATTCATTAACAAAAGAGACAAAGGTAATTCCACAACCTGTGTTGCTGCCACCTACAATATATCCTTTCATGGTATAATCTTTTAAAAGAAAGAGTCTCTTCTTCATCAATCCATTCAGCAAAGTCCAACAACTCACTATGTAACTTGGAGAACTGAAGACTGAGAACATTAATCTCGAGACCCTCCAGGTCATTATCACTAAATGAAAAGCTATCCCCTTAACTCATTTATTTCTGCATTTCTTTATCCCAGTTGCTATTTCATACAACTTTAAAAACTACCATAAGCCACAATACCAAGGGATAATAAAACTTACATCTCTGCTGAAGAGTCCAATCCACAGCGGGTAGTCATGAAGGGCAGCCTGAACAGCGAGAGAAGCCTGCTGGAACTGATCTGTGATGCTAACCAGCTGCATCTTGTGATTTATGCATGCAGCCACCGCATCATTCCAGGTCAAATTCTTCAGAATTACTTTATATTGAACATTCTGATAGCTAAATGTGTCATTGAGGACTTGCTCTGTCTGGTTATCAGCAGCTCCTATACCTAATGAAGAAACCCAGTTAGTAGGTAGCTAAGCAATGGAACACATTCCAACTTCTCTGCAGCAAACAGAAAAACCTGTCTGTATTCCCCCCTGGAAAAAAAGTATCCAAAAACATTTTCCTAGGCAGCAGATTGTACTCACGATTTTAGTTAGGAGCAAATGCCTTTGACACTTTAGATAGAGAACATACACAAGCCCCGGAAGGGTTATTTTCAGCCAATCTATTTTTAAATCTCCTTCAATATGGCTTCACATGCTTTTCTATCTATTTTTACCTAACTGCTAAATAATGTTAGAAATCTTATTTACTGAAGGGAAAAAAGCTCACATTTTTTGTAACTTTAGTTAAATACGGCAATGGAAAAATGACTGCTCTCTGCTGCAAGACAGCAACCGTTATACTTGATTCATTCATCTCTATGGAGCCTACGGATTTATGTGTATGTGAATCTAATGGGCCATAAAACTCATCTGTGCAGACCTTACAGCATACTGCACCGTCCCAGAGTTCTTTATTGCCATCCGTGGATACAGGGAGAATTTATTTTGTCTCCACACGCACTGAACTAATTACAGAAAACCAACCTCGCACAGGGAGGAGTGTAACTCACTGTTTGTGTTTTAAGTACTGAGTCTTATCACAGTTATCAGCATCGTACTGAAGGCAGACAGCTCAGTGATGCGTTGCAATTGCAAGTAATAAAAGATGCAAACATTTCCACGGGTGGTAAATTAAAGCACGCAGTAGCCCCTCTAAATTGGTACACAACCAAAAATAAGCCGTCTCTCCAAAAGGCAGAAAAAGACTGACACTGAAGGAATGTCAAGCAGAAAAAGGCTCCCTGAGACAAAAAAAAACCCCACTCGTAATAGCATAAAAATGGCTAATTGATAGGCTGACAGGGCCATTTTTCAAAACATAAGAACAGAGAAACATCATAGAAATCTGATATTTACGCACTATTTACAGCTTTTGATAAACTATAGAAGTGACAAGGCTGAAACAGACTGTTCGCATGTTGCTTGTGTCTGCTGCCAAATGCTTTCACTTAATATACAGCTTCCAAACAAGAATCATGGAACCAAAACTGTCACCACATATCAAGGGCTATCCAAAGTGGAAACAAGTTAGTAGGGAAAATTTTCATTTTTGAAAGAGAAAATAAGTAACTGCTGATTATGAGCATCTTGAGAAGTTGTGCAAATCACAATCACACCAAGACTTCCAAGGAACCTGAAGTTATTTTTCTCCCTACAGGATAAAGCTCAAGGCAACAGGGACTGGTCTCACAGCTGTCCCTGCAACATTCTGAGGTCCATTCCAGTATGAATCCTCTTAAAATCTGTATCACCAACGACCAGGACAGGTATATTCCCTGGCAGTCCCAAACCTTCTCTCATTACAACTTCTACAGCTCTGGCTAGGAGGAAGTGCATGATGCTTTGGCTAGCCCAGGCTGACAACGCGCTGATCTACATAGACAAATCACCATCTTTCTTTTAATTAAAAATTCATTTTCCGTTTTCTATGACTACAACTCACCTCGCAAAGCTTTGAATTTAGAAACTTGGTATTTCTGAAGTATTTGGCACTGGAATAAAAAATATTTTTGTGGGTATATAAATCACTTTGCCTATTTGAGAAACAAGAAGGTGGTTATTTTTTCTTAGGTCTTCATTTTGCACAACTTTTTTTTTTCCTTTTTTTAAAGGAAGTGTTAGTTATGTTAGTTATTTAAGAGGATTATTTGCATAGCGGAACATACTCAAAAGTGAGTATGCTGAATATTAGCCCATAGCAGTAATTAATGCAAGAGTAGGTACATATGTTTGATCCAGTGCCAGTACACAGTGCCAACCAACCTACACAGCTGTATTAGAATAGTATTTTAAGTAAGTTCAGATTTGCAAGGTTTGCTCTGGGGAGACTGATCTTAGCTTCATGAATACAATGATGCTCCTTATTCTGATAGTGCTAACAAGCAGAGATGCTTAAGTTGGATGGAAGCATTGTGAGATTTTCCCCAGGATTTCAATTCTGCCAGTTTTACAGGGGAGGAAGGAATCACTTGTTCCAGCCCTTGATGTACACGGCATCAATACCCACAGAATGTTAAAGCTACGATAGGCTCAAGTATGATTTCAGTCAAACCACACAGTCAGAGTCTCTCAAGCAAACAGACACTTTCTAAACTGGGCGACAAAAAAGAAAAGAGAAAACTCTAAATAATTGAAAAAAAATTTCCCCAGATCACCCTTCACGCTATGCTTTTCCAGAATTTACCAGCTCATTGTCTATAAGCATCTTGCTCTTCAAGTACAATGATTTACGCACGCTAAAAGGTCTCCTGGCACACGTATCTTAACAGCAAACTCTGGCTCTAATTTATTTTGACTCTCCAGACTTACCTACAGGACGCTGGCAGATACCCAAGAAGTGCCTGTCAGCGCAAGCAGTGAAATTCCATGTTCCAACATACTGAGATTTGGGATCATTGAGGATTACACCACACTGATTGTTAAATTCTTCATCAAAAAGCTGAAAACCAAGAGATACACTTATCGGACTATAATAAGGTATAAACATACTTGTGTAGAGTGCATAAGGCTAGGAGAACATGATCTGTCTGAACTTGTTTAAGAACTTTCAAAGGAGTGGTGTAATACAGCCTGCCTATTTTACAAACACTACCAGGTGCTTGGACTCAAAAAGAATTTGTAAGCTAGATATGGGGGAAGAACATTAAATTAATGCCTAAAAAAATAATGCTTAAAATAAATCTTGTTTGCGGGTGTGATTCCATTACATTTATTATGCTTCACCATGGTAGAAGAGCAAGCCAAATACCAACGTATGATGGTTACAGATACATTCTAAAGTGAAGCAATAACTATTGATGGCATCTTTTTGATGACTGCATTTACATAGTCTATAAATTACAGATAGCAATTACAGATGAGTCATTAAGCAGTTGTTTGGGTTTTCTTCCTTCACCTTTCAAGTGTTCTATATTCAACTGAGAAGACGCCATTCAAATAAAGGTCCAAAGAAACAGAATTCCATTGCTGTCAGTCACTCTGCTTGCCAATGAAAGTTACCTTTTGGGGGAATTGGTCTGGTTTTTGATTTATGTTTCTTTTGGCTTTTTTTCTTTTGATGCAACCAATATTCAAAATTTCATTACTTAATAGTCCAGAGAAATCTAACAATCCAAAGTCAGAACTTACATCCAGTGGAATTTTCCTCAGTCTTCCTGTCAGGAGTGGGTGAAAGTTACTATACAACAGTCTGCTCTCATCTATCCACTTGTTTTCTCTTGTGCTGAACAAAAACTGCAAACCAATCCAAATATCTCTCGGCATTTGAGGAAGCAAGGATGTTATAAAATCTGTTGGGCAAAATAGTAAACGTACATACTGTAGTTCAGACAACAGCAGCAAACACTAGAAAAACACTTTGCATTAATAAGGAAATGCAACTCCATTTTTATTAGCTTCAATTTCCTAGACCTTTAATATTTTCAAATGCTCATCATCATTTGGTGATATCTTTTATCTGAACGGAGCAGACTATCGGTATTTGTCCTCCAAATCTTCGGATGAGGAACAAGTAATATATTTAACTTGGCTTTGCATCCAGTACTTTCTATCCTTGCACTTACAAAAAATTTCAGAAGCTGCTTTTCCACAAGTCTGCAAGATCTTTTATTGCCTCCCTGTGGAAGAATTTCCTCCTGCCCAATCCGAACTGATGGAGGAAGTAGTATCTCCCATCTAGAAAGATGGAGACGTACCCCATAAAACAGAACCATTTCTTGGATTCTAGCAGAGTTTGCCCACCCCACCATCAAAGTAAGTAGGACTGGACAAAGGAAGCCAGGATTAGATGGAAAAAAAATTCAGCCAAGAAAACCTGAAAACTCAGACCCCACTTACTGAGCATTTTGGAATGATACGATGGCCTTCAGTGAACCCCCAGGCACCAAAGGCATTCGCTGAGCTTGTCTAGATTAGGAAGACAAATTGAAGCTATGTAATTAGCTACTGCTGACGTGTCTTACCTCCTGGCCAAATGCCAGGCTGGCCTCGGCCTATTTTCTGAGCTAGACAAACCCATGGAAGATTTACATGTCAGAACTAGCTACCTCCTAAGGCCACTGGAGAAGCCCAAAGAATGAGGCACGCTTCTGTAAGACAGCGCCTTCATTCCTCATATGTGGATTTTGCAATTGAGGGGTTGGTGACGGGACACAACAACTATGGCTTTTGGAGCACAAAGACTACAGTGCCAGTTACATTTTTAACTTGCAAAGCAAAACATGGAGAGTTTTTCATCTTTTATTCTTATTTTTTTACAACAGGTTAAGTTAAAATGCTTGCTGACCGCATTGCCATCTTAGGTTTCTAGCACAGAAAACAACAGACAATGCGTTTTTAATCACATCTTGGATTTTTAGAATGCTCCTGGTGCACCTTAAAAGAAGCAAGAGATTTTATGCTCTAGCTCTTAAGCAGAATTATACTGAGTTTGGAAGAGAAGCTGCATATCACAAGTGCCCCCAGCTCACCGTACCTTGCTCAGCTTGACTTGAGATGCATGGAAGAGAGCCTCCAAAAGTTACACACTTTTCATTAGCTGCATTAAATGTTAAATACTCGGATTTCATCTTTAGGAAGCACTGCAAAAGAAACATAATACAATTTTCTTTGTGCTATTGCTTCCTAAGAAGTAACCGATAAGAAAACCAACCTTAAAATCTCACTTCATGTCCTGTAATAAAATGTAATTACTTTTTGTCAGAAACCGGACTGTTATCAGCTGCATGCCCTCCTGGTTATATTTACAGAATAACTAAATATAAAAAGGACCAATATTCTCACTGAGTAGTCCCTTATTCATTGAGGATCAGAATTCAGTAATTTTTAATTGGCTACATCGTGACCATGTACTGTTTTAAGAAAGAGAATTCACACGTGTTAACACGAAAGTCAACTGGGTTGGGCCAGGTTTCTTTTATTGCAATGTACTATCTTTTGGGAAAAACAACTTGGGAACTCCAAAGCTATACTCTGCAATGATGCGATATAAAGTGGCAAACCTTGGCACAGTGTAATGTGCCAGATTTGATGTGCACTCCTTTTTATGTACACAGAACAGCAGCGGGCCACAAAGGAGGAATTACAATCTCACTAAGATTTCAGATGACTACCTTGTAACATAGAGTTGAAATGTACTACAGTACGGCTTCTGACTTCTGGTTGGTTCCTTATTAAAAAGCTTCTTCTAATTCCTAATCAAGTGAAATCCCCAAAGTGGCTTGCGAAGCAGACTGTCTGCCAGCTTGCTGGCTGCATATGATTATTCATCAAGAGAATCAAGATATTTCAGCCACAGAAATCTTACCCTCTTCTTTTCTAATCCTTCGCTTTCTTAAAAGCGGAGCCCAAGATTAGACAATAAAACCAAAGCTCTTGGACCTCACCATGTGGTGAGGGGAATATGAAAATCCTGAAATTACTGCTTTGAAAATAAGAAGCAGCAATTCTGCATACGCAATGGAGAACTGGAGGGGGTGATTTTAAATCACTGCACATAGTTTCCAAAAGCAATCCCACAGCTCATTCCTAAGCATACTTCATTTTCTCTTTTAGCAGGGCAACTCCAGCTTACTGATCTACAAAAGATAGGTTCTGATGATCGAACTGTATTACTTCTGTACCTTATTCCGAAATCGAAGCCAACCTTTAGGGCAACCTCCTGTGACTGGGCGGTAGCTGGGATCGTGTTTCTCCAGCAAGGAGGCATTATTCTTCTCACAAATGAAGGGCAGCTTCATGTTACAGTTAACTGGGTAGTCTGCAAAAAAAGTAAGTTTTGAAAAACAGTTATGATAATTTCTACCGTGCTGTAATTTATATGCATACTTTGACATGAGAAAGATCATCCTGAAGCAAAGTCCTTTTCAGTACAACGCCACTGAAGTACAAAGCAATGTAAAGCTTGAAAAGTAACAGCAGAGGAAAAGTCAAATGCAAATGCTTTATATATCAGACAATAACGTATTATTCTGACAGATCCAGATTCTGATCTCTCACTTCGAGTTGCAACACTTGACATAAGTGGAGGTAACTTCAATGGAAAAAAGCTGAATTAAAAAAAAAACGATTTTGAATGCGGATTAATTGCGTTGTCTAGCATAGAAGGTGCGTGCTCTAAAACCCATTAAAGCAAATAAAACATTTCTGGGAGCCTGCCCTGTACTACTGCTTTCCATTATTCCAAAATTAACTAGACTGGCCTCGTAGTTAAGAAGATTTTTTGGTTAGCAGAGATGAAAATGGGTCAGCAGTATATAATAGAAAAATATGCTTTGAAGTGGAAATGATAATAGATGGGGTAACTTATTCAGTCTCCAGAGGTTACAAATTCTTCCCCAGTATGAAGCACTGCTAATAGCAAACAGCTTCAAGTACCACAAGGTAGGCATTTCCACTGATTTGTTTATCTCTTCCAGCAGGACTCCACTACACGATGAAATCTACATCTCCAGCTGCACATGCAGTTGCAGGTATTCAGTCAAGCTACTCTAACACTTAATTTTCAGAACTTCAAATACGTTGAGAATACACGAAAATGAAAACAGCCCAAAAAAAAAAAAAAAAAAAAAAAAAGATTTCACCTAATTAATTAATTTAGGCTACAAAAGGAGTTAACAACCAATCATCGTTACCAATCCAAAAAATTGTTTTCTGAATTCACATTTCCCTCTGGTTATCAAAAAATATTTATGGCTTCTCCCAAGAGCAACAAACAAATGATTCAAAACTGAATCAGATTATTGCCAAGAAGATATTTGCTCCTAATTCAGTATCAATTTGTATTCTGTATCAGAGTTTCAGCAGAACAGTAATTACTTCATAACAATGACTACAAGGGCAGATGAATAAAAACAACCATACCTCTATACCAGCTCTTCCTAGAAACATACCAGCAGTCCCTCAGGGATCGATCATGGAAGCGTGGAAATAACTGTAAACTGGATACAAACATTTCAGAGTCAATCTCCAATCCACTGTGATCATCAAGTGGAAACTCTGATAGCAACAGAGCCAGTGCATACAAAAATCTGGGCTGAGAACTGTTTCTAGGAGATGCCCTACAACACTGGTAAGGACATGGGAAGAAACTAGACCAGGAACAAAGATTTGGTAGGTTCAGCAGTTACGTAGTAGTACCACTCCCAAATAAAGGAGATATGCAGAACAAGGGTAGATTATTCACTGCATGCTGCAATTGCTTGCATGCTGTCAAGACAAGAGAGGATAATGGACAAGAGCCTTTCTAAAGTATTTTTGAAGCAGTGTATTGCTACAGTATTTTGGAAGGCTAAGATTTTGCTCATAAGAAGCCCATGATCCTTTATGACAGCCTTGCACAATGCAGACTTTGCTGTGAGGCATCCCAGCTCTACAGGACTATAGCTTAAGTTCTCCACAACATTTCCTAACTGGGTCAAGCTTAGAATAAGGCAGTATTCTACATACGGTGAATGATAGCTGTAGCCATAATCAATAAACTTCAGCCACCACTTCTGTTCACTGTTTGATAACTGCGGAGGAAAAAAAAAAAAAAGGTAATTTTACAGATTACAGAAACAGATCTCCAGACTCCCATCATCAATAAATCAATGACAAAACTCACTTTGATTTAAAATATTTGTTTTTAAATGTATAAGATTTATAATTCTTCAAGAATAGAGAACGATACATTTAGATATGAATGCGCCAAAACAATGGACGCCACCACCTACTATTGAAAAAAAAGCCCATATTTTCCACTGTGAGGAACCAAGCTAAGAAAGCGCTGCAAGGCTTCTTGTGAGTATGTGCTGGAAACAGCCCTCCTGCAAAATTCATAGCAGCAATGCTACCAAACAACCAGGACACGGCTGCAAGCAGCCCAAAGCAGACATGGCTTCATAGGACCTTACACAGAGTAATTCTGTGCTTCCAGCAGACAGTCTACCAATGAATAGATCGTGAATAGGGTAGAGATTTAGAAGGTCAAATCTTCAATCTCTCCTGCCTTGTAATCTCTACTTCTGGTTAGAGCTGTCAGGAGAAATTTCACTGACAGAGCTTAGAAACTACTGATTTCAGAAAGCGCTACTTCCTCACAAACCTGAAGACAGGCACTAACAGAGGTGCTGAAACATGAAATGCTTTTGTAGGATTCCTTAGAAGAATGCACTTAAGTGCAATCAACACCACAAACCCCTTTCCATAAAGGCTATCAGACCATCACTGCATTTTTAATTAAATCCTCTCCTCAGGTAAGAAATTACGTGCTATCCCGTGAGTAAAATTAATAGCTGGGGCAACTGTTAGCCAAGTATTTGCAGAAAATGTGGTGCATACAAATGAAGAGATATTTTCTCTTCATTTGGAGATTTTTCTTTCCAGTTGTTGAGGCTACTCATAAATTTAAGAATTCTTTCACAATACTGGCATTGTATTTTTTTCAACTCATCTTTTTCTTTTAAACACAATTAAGAACAATTAAGGCCAATAGAAAAAGAAAGGAAATTATGGACTGACACTGTTTTAATATTGGAAAAGCTGGCAACAAACCTCCCTGTAGTGGAAAGTATCTGTTAGATAGATTAAACTTCCTTACCTTTTCTATCTGAGATAGTATTGTCCTGAGTTTTGGGTAAGACTCCACAGAGGCCAATTCACTATCATTTTTCTGACAGTAGGAAATAGCTTCTTGAAAGCTCAGGTTTTTATCTGGTACAAACCACAGCTCTGCTCCATCAACAACAAGTGGGACTCCATGAATTCCAATTTCATCTATGCAGAAGAAGTATTGCATAAGAAATCAACTCTGAGAAACTCATTCTTTTTCTTAATATAATAAATTTAAGTTTGACACCAGGAAAAGTCAACACTCATTCTCGCACTTAAATGCTATCAGTCATGACATCTGCTGTTATCCAAAAGGCATTACGGTAATGACATAACAAAACTAGTAAAATATATATCAGCAGTAACTATACACACAAAGTCAAAGGGTATCTAAAAGTCCATTTACCTGGTATATACCACTCAGGTGTCTTTGGAGTGCTACCTGTTCAGAGAAAAAAGGGAACAGTCACTTCCAGTGCACCTTCTAGTGAGACTGTGCTCATCCACAACAGGAGTGATGTGTTATACTCGTGCTTCTCAGCATGCACAATGAAGGAGAAAAAAAAGGAGGATGAAGTCTTGCATAGGTTTAATCATCTAAAACATGCTGATGGAATCTTTCCATACCTCAGTCTTAAATATGTTTGTGGGCTTTTTTTGTGCTCCTGAGAAAGATATAAGCAATATTCTACCTATGTTCCCCTAGGACAGGAATGTTTCGTGCCCTAAAACGCCTTTTAATGATCTACTAAAGCACAAGAGCCTACTGGATTACAGCACTTCTCATACTGCATGAAAAATGTGGATCTGTGCAGAGATGCCATGCCATTCCTCTGCACTCCCACTCCTCCATCCTACTACAATGAGGAGCTACTTCAACAGCTTTACCAGAATTAAAGAGAAGAGGTTCATTCACCCGAGAAAGAAGCAAACTGTACACCCAAGATGTCTGTGGTCTTTTATTTACAAGTATCACCTGGCTTCTATCATCTCACCTACTGAGAAGTCACTTCATGCTTCGTGGGACAAGAAGGAATACAGGATAATACATCTGATTCATCATGATAACACATCCTTCTTCTCACAGTCATTTTCTGACATGTCTTTGAGCATTCTAAGTACACTGCTTATGGCACATGCAAGGCATCTCATGTACTGACCTCTAACGGTTCACAGAGGAAATACAATGAAACACTGAAAAGTTTCTGCTATAGGGTAATAATGATCACTCAGTAGCAGATACCTTCTTTTTTTATATATACTGTTGAAACACAAAGAATACCAAGACAAACGATGCCTTTCTGAAGCTTATTACCCTAGTTCCTGCTTGTATTTCTCTGCTGCCTATTTAAATCTTCCAATTTGATAACGAGCAATATTTCAGATGTGCTGACCTGCTCTCAGCTAGTTAAACTATTTAAGGCTCAATTTCAAATTCCACCAATTTGAATTCACCAAAACTGTTAACACAAAGGAACTAAAAACCTGTAAACAAACTCTTTCATACAGAATGCATGTAAATGCAGTTTACCTTTAGTTATCTGGCAGACCCATTCAAGTTTAGCCTCACAATCAAAAGGCTTGAAATAAAACTCCAGGTCTCTGCCTTCATGGAAATAAAATCTCCAAAACGATCTCCGTGAAAACTGAAAGGTCTGTATAAAATAGGAGCAGAGAATAGAATTAGTATGGTATGGACTGTTGAAATGTGAAACGAAATTCTGTTACAAAAGTACTTTGGCAAAGTCACCACATCCCTTCCACACAACTTACTTTATAAAACTGACCAGATACAACTCTTTAAACTGTAATTCTCGATGCTAGCCAAGCAATTGGATAAAGCGCTTAAGGTTAGTCTATGTACAGAAGCCCTTCCTTGCAACAATTGTTCTTTCATGTTTTTGTAGCACAGCGGTCTTGTCTCGGCTTACTACTGAATTCTCTGTTACAACTCCATCCCCTGAAAAAAAAAAATCTCATTTCTCCTCAGAAGTGGCACCCAACTGAATTAGCATAGAAACAATCTTTTAAGACAAGATTATTTCTTACAATCAAGCTGAAAATCTGACTTCAGTCTTGCTGATCTCTCTGATAAGGAGAATTTTGTTTCATTTAGTGAAAAGAGCACATATCTAGGCCTAGCAGGTAAAGGGAGGTCACTATATTCACAATGCCTCCTTCAAAGTGCTCCCCTTCTCTCACACTTACATCAGCCTAACATTGAAGAGGGCAGCTTCTCAGCTTAGGGTCACAAACACGGGGGAAGAAAATGAGGGGAAATGGCTGAGAACAGAAACAAAGGAATACAACTATTGTTTCCTGCAATAAGTCAGAAAAGCAGAAGTGGTTCCAAGTAGGTTAATATAATGGGCAACGTTGGAATGATCTGCAAAGTCAGGTGATGCTTCAGGAAAGTTAAAGGCCATATTACAACTCATGCCATCGAGACTGAAATAAGCTATGCAGAACATCTCGAATGAAAAACTGAAACAAAAAGTACAGCCTATTTTACAAGTAAGCAAGGAAATACAGCAAACAAGCATACATGCTCTACTCTGGCTACTGCATCCCACTACACTATTTCAATCATATTTTTTATTGGTAGTTCAGAAAAAAACTAATCAAGTTGTTAAAAGTTACTTTAGAGTTCTGGTTGGTTTTGCTTCTCCTGCTTTTTTTCTTTTCTTTTCTTTTCTTTTTTTTAAGATTTCATGTTATTTTCTTAAGTGTTATGTGTAATATTTGACAGATAGATAGCATGGCATTTTGAAACAGAAAATAGTGCTAAAATATTCTGTAGTTCAGAAGAAGTCTTACGACAGGTCGGCATTAGCAAAGCACTCAGCTCATTAAAACTGCTTGAGTAAGGGAAATGCAATACTAGGTATAGATCAACGAAGGGAACATCAGCAGCCTTTTACTATACAAAGAAACCTTCTTCAGCAGTCAATCTAAATTCAGTTTACAGCTAGTAGGAGTATTTCTTCCAAGTACTTTTATGTATAAACATGCTGCTGCTATTATAAACCTTGAAACTAACCTTTAAAGCAACACAGTCCCTTGTGTCATACTCATCTTCCAGATAATCATGTGGCAAGACAAGACTAGTAACCTGCAAGAAGGATGGGATGAGAGAATGATTACTTCATGACTATTTTTGCTATGGTAGCCTCTTTAAACTTGCAGTCCCGTGAGGTTTTGCACTATTAGAATGCACATTAAAAGGCAATAATTGCATCAGAGGGTTAAAAAGTACCTGTTACTGTAGAAGGAAAAAAATCTCTCACACTTTCAGGCAAATAAAATCAATTCTAGTTAAGGAGGTATTTTTGGAGAAGTCTGTTCTATCAAGAAGATAAACTGATAAACTCTTCCCTCTGCTGATGCATTAAGACACCTTCTTCCCTCCACCAGCTTTCAGATATTTACTACTATATTTCCATTAAAATATTTTAATGTGATAGAGACAGATAACAGGTTAACTTTAATAAAGATATCCTTTTAATTGGAAAAAAATATGGTTTTAATTGGAAAATTGCCTGGATAATAGCACTTAAGTGCACAATCCCCTGAATTATTCATCTGTTGAAAGACGTGCCATAATTTTACTGAAGTATCTATAAATTTATTTTTCGATCTAGTCCAACAAATCAGGACATGACATTTCCTGGTTAAAAGTTAACTTACGGGTTTATCATCACTCCATTGCCAGGTTCCCAAAGAATCTGGACTCCTCTTATTCATTCCAATCCATACCCATCTGTCATTGCTGTAAATAAACAAATTTTTAAGCCAACTACATGTATCAACACATCTAATAGAAAGACTGAGGAATTGCATTACTTTGTATCAAGCAAATACTTAGTATCAAGAGCCAGAAGTTTACCACTGTACATTGGGGCAGGTAAAGCAGAAAACGGGCCTAGAGGGTAGGTGCTCTTTGCATCTCCATTTAAGAGGATGTGTGTGTTACTTTCCTCTGTGGTCAAGGCAAGAGAAGTAGATCAGGTAATTCCTTCATTCAGTAAATCACCACTTCAACAGCTGTCACTTGAAATGGAGGTCTCTTTTCCATACTTTCTTTTCTCCCAGATTATCACAGGGGGTTATTTGGCTTGCTTCTCCTCATCCACCTCCAGGTGACCTCTCCCCGTCATCTGCTCAAACACACTCTTCCTCTAACCACACGAAAACTTCTACTCGCACAGAACAACGGACTTCTCCCTTAGGCTTGTCAGCGACATAAACAAACCGAGCACAGGTACGTATCTGAACTTTGCAACTTCATAAAAGGGGCACAGTCAGTAAAGCCGCAAGTTCAGTTTTGTGCTGCAGCCTATACCTTTTGAAATACCACTTCTGCTCTAGATACCGAAGTTTAAGACAATTCACTCCAATCTGCTAGCCTGCCCAAGCAAAGTAATAGTTGGTAACTGCTGAAAGCAGCGGAGAGGAAAACTGCAATTTTTTACTGAAATTACAGCCAAGGTGAAACTCAACTGCAGTGAAGTATCAGAGAAAGACACAGTCAATAGCGTGTTCTGACAGAGATAATGAAGCGCCAATGCCACAGTAGAGGGTTTCTGTAAACATTTATCTGGACTACTGTTACATGAACTGATGTTGTACCAAGTATAGAGAAGGATATTTGAAGCAATGCAGGATATTTAAGAGACTAGCTCATTAAAAAGAATTAAAAGCTTTCTTTTCTAGCTTTTAAAAATAAAGGAAAGGGATATAATTACTCTTACCAACAAATTAGGACACTGAGCCCCCAAGAGGACTAACTTCTTTATGAGGAAAAAGTACATAGTGACTGAAGGAACCACAGCTCAGAAACAAATCTGGACTCAAAACGGGAAAGAGATTTCTGGCCAGCAGAGGTCAGAGTTTGGAGAAGGCTTCCAAAAAAACAGTGGTGACAAACTATCAGAATGATTTTGAGATAGAACTTGGCAAGTTTGCCAACGTGAGTCTATGATGTAGAGGGATAGACCTAAACCCAGCTTAACAGCATAAGAAATGTTGAGAAATCCCAGGGCAACACGAAGAAACTCTTTGTTAAGACTGTCCCACCGCCCTCCCACACATTCCACCATAAAGATGCTAAACTGTGCCTGAAACACCTGACAGAGCAGCACCAAAAATAAATGAATAAATAAATAAATAAGGCAACTGGATCAGCCTGCGAGATGCTGCAGATGTGTTCCCAAGACCTAAATACTGAACTGTGAAAAGAATGGAAAGAAAAATCAAATTTCAAGAGTGGCTTCATGAAAACAGGTCTTAAAGCTTGCCCTTGGGACTCAGACCTATAAGAAACAGCAGCACAGCCCCGAGTATGCAGGTGCGGCATGTGAAATCCAGGAAATCCAGAAAGGGCAATGGTGCTTTACCCAGTAGGGCTCCTATTAGGAAGAAAATCATCAACCACCAACAAATCAGATTTTTCTGTTTTTTTTTTCCCCCCTCTCAACTCCAGCATTAAATTCTAACATCAGAGTGATGGTGTGATCACAGTAATGTGATCTTATCATACTGAACAGTCTTAAGACTCTTAACATCACCAAAGAGTCCTCAGTGACATCAGCCTAAACACCCTGCATCACTCCAGCCAGAAACTGAGCCATCCACCAGCTGTCAAGCAGCTAAGTGGCCTCTGGCAATTTGCCTTTAGGACTTAGTTTGCTGTGATTGTTCTTTCCAACTATGAACCAGACACTGCTTAACCCTCCCCTCCTAGTCCTCACCAACAGGCCGAGTGCAATTCAAGTAGCTGATCATCACAGAGGAACATCTGCTAAAAAGGAAGTCCGAGACACTCAGTTCAAAATATCTACTGTAACAACCTGAGGAACCAGAGTGATTTTTCAGTCTTTCAACTTGTACCGGCTTCTATGTTACAAAGTAAGTAAATAAAAATTTTTTAAAAGTGTGCCAGGTCAAGAATTTCTCCAGCCTATCCCCTAGTTCACAACTATTAGTCTATTATAACAAGGTTTTCCAGCTGATTGGGCACTTGTAGGTTAACATACATTCTGGAATTCTTTCAAAATGAATGTAATTCAGTAACTGTTCCACTGCTCTTGACAACACTTCTAAGCTTACGTAAACACTTCTGATAACCCCCCAAAATTATACTGTCACCTCATCGTGGAAAAGAATGCCATTAAATATGTAAGACAAGTATGAATTAGCCTCTGCTACAACTAGGCTCGCAGCAAGAGACCTGCTTGTACTTCACTTATCTGTGTTCTCACTGCAAAACATTTCAAACCCATCCTGCAGACCTGAAATCAAAATAGATTTATGTCTGCCAGAGCATCCTTCCAGCCACATTCCTGGAACGACCTCTAAAATCTAGGTTATTCTGAGCTTTAACCTAGAAAATAGGTGCAATGTGTGCTTTATAATGGACTTCACGCTGGCTAACAACGAAAGACCCTAAATCTCCAGTAATCCCTGCAGAATACCACTGGCTTATCTCTCATACAGAACTAGAACTTCATAAAAGCCAACCGTGTGCAGGAGTTGATAAATATTGTTTAGATCAGTGTGATTGTGATGTAAAACTGTATTTTTTCTACCACCCTATTCTAACTGCTGAAAGAAAAGAACACAAGATGAAGAGCCTAAGTGAATTACCATGGTGTGCAGCTCTTCATAATTCTGGAAAAAAGGTAAAGTGTAACAAACGCGCATGCACCTGGGCCAACACACAACCTACAAGGACTGATGCTTCTGACAGCAATATGCATCAAGCCACTTGATCCCCGTTCATCCCTCTCTAGCAGGCTGCTTCCACTGACTGAACCTCCATCCACCTCATTACCTACTCTGGCAGAAGAAGAACAACTTCACCTCAGTGACACTGCTGTTTTGGCAAGCATACTAAGAATAAAAATCAGTCTTTTCCTGCAAACCTCCATGATGAAAGGGCTTTCTAGATTCTGCATCATTACAGAAGCAGAGCTGTGCATACAAAAGGCAACTGGTTTTGCCTCAGTAAGGTGTCCTCACAGTAACAGTATTTCTAACCAACCCAAGCTGTTACTCTCCTTGTGTCCCGCGCCACTGCGAGCTATAAGCTACAAAACACCCAGAAAAACAATCCTAGTAGAACGAAAGTAAGATAACAGGATCTGTTCTGCCTGTATTGTGTCCCTTGAAGTAAAAAGAGGTTAACTCATATTTCTTTCAGACAGGAAGGCTGGCAGGCAAAATTTATTTTCCTTTGCAATGGCAATCGCCTGACTTGGCTGAAGCTGTCCTAGTTCTTGTTTGCCTCTAAGGTGGAATCCGAGTAAAGAACAAAATGGACTAGGCAAGCTGCCCTTTTCCTGGTGAACCAAACTGACTCTTGCTAACATTTGAAAACAAACACTTCTCAATGACTCACTGGAGAACTGTGCAAGTGGGAAAAAGACGAAACCAAAAAAGCCAAGGTGTGGCTCCTTCCCTGAGCCGAAATAACCGCACTCAGTGAACATGTTGGGTCAGAGTTTGAATTGAGTAAACACAGGACAAACTGCGTGCCAGCAAACCCTGCTAGCTGATCACTCCTAACATTACCATACAAAGATTTCTTCCAGGTACCTACGCTGACTGCTCTTCGTGAAATAATTCGTTGCTTTTCCTCTCTCCTTTTTCCAATGAGCTTATTTTTAGACAAGCTACCCATTGCTCCTGATCTCTAAAATACTTCTTTTAATCTCCACCTCTGTGTAATTTAAAAGTGTAAATAACTTACAAGCACCTCATGACATTGTCTAAATAAACACTTAAAATGCTTTATACAACATCAAATTTGTTACATTTCCGTTCAGAAAGCTCTGCAATGTTTCAGAAGATGTTAATCCAGACAAAAATACTGTGTTTGGGGTTGCATTTGACAGGTGTAGATCTGACTGCAAGCCAGTTTACTCTGGGCTCAAAATATTGTCCCATATTTATATACTGAGTTCAAGGTATTACCCCTTAGAACATCAGTATTCTGGTAGAATAAAATACTGAAGTACTGGGACCGCCTTTCTTTCAGGCTGTTGTGTTTTCTGATACATGGGAACTCTATTAGCATCAGGAGTCAGGTGATTTTCTGGAATGACAGAAGCCTCCACCATTAAGCTTCTAACAAAAAAAGGCCATTAACTGAACTATAACCCTCCTGAGATGGTCTGCGAGCTGCAAAGTACTTCCAAATGTTTGTACTGAGTAAGAAAACACGTTAATTCCTTAATGATATCCCATAGTACATCAGGTATAACATTACAACAACATTTGTAAACGGTTTAAGATGCATTGCTAAAAATAATTTGTGCACCAACTTTTATTCCAGGGACTTCAGTCACTTCAGTAAAGGAGTCACAGTGGCTTTAAACAAGCTAAGCCATCTATTTATAGAGCGTATGAGTTCAGTTTTGTCTTTTAGCATAAACAGTGAGTAATTTTCATGACTTACGCGCTTCTAAAAAAAGTTCACTGGTTTTTCAAGAAGGCATCTCTTCAGTCATCAAGATTTAAAATTTAATCACAGCATTGTATGTTGGCAGCTTCTAAAATAATTATGATTTTGTTTGTTGATGAAATCAATTCAGATCACATAACTGGCAGCACACGAGTTTAAGCTGGCAAAAGTTCTGAAAAACCAGGCTGCCAATCAAAGAAACATATTACACAATGATCTGACATCACACCAGTGCCTAATAAAGCTTTGCAGTGACAGTTCCTTTGATTAAATAAAAAGCCTAAGATTCATAAATTATGTAGCATTTAATTTGTTGATAGCAGAAAACACAGCACACCCATCTCATGCACATACAGTGTTAGCGCAGTTATGCCAAACGGGACCCGTGCCAACCAGATTGCTGGACACTACATTATTCACGTTTTCAAAAGATAGCACTCAACTTAGTCAGGAAGCATTTCATGAATAAAGATGAGACCTATCTGAAAAGCTCAAATAACTCATCCCTGAAGAAAGTATCACGTAAGAACAGAAGCAACTAATCCAGCACAGAGAAGGAAACGCTTAAAACAACACAGATTTAGAAGAAGATGCTCCAAGTACACCTCTTCTTTTGTGTTCCCTTGAGCGCTGTGAAACATTTGCCCAAGCTGTACTCCCTTGACATTTTCCAGGAAGGCAGCGACATGACCAGCAGTTCAAATGCCACATCTAGCTGTTTTTACTGTGGGAAACACAGTCAACGTACACCATCTCATACTTGCCATTTGGGGTCAGCAGCAGCTTTACAATTTACTGCAGCATGTGACTGAAATCAAAACTGTATCCCACGGCTGCTTTGTTACCTGATAATTTTTCTCAGGATGGAATGAAGCGCCTTGATTTCCTCTGTATGAGTGAAGCTGGGAAGATGGCCTCCGAGTGCTTCACAGAACCTTTCTGCCTCCTCCCAAGTTCTGGTTCGCAGCACTCTTTCACTGTGGAAGAACTTCACAACAACCAACCATCAGAGTAGTAAAATGGCAGCGCTTTTCCAGCGATAGTATTTTTAAAACTCTGCTGTACTACGCAAATACGGACACCCCTCGTTGGAATTAATAATCAGCATCTCCAAAGGGAGAGAGCTTGATTTTAAATCTGACTTCTTAATTATTTTCTCAGTTTGTTTGACAACAGTCAGACTTTGAAAGTTTAGCTGACAAAATTTGTTTCAAATGCAACGTATTCCATATGGCAGAATTTCTCTGTTTTTCTTTACCAGAAAGATTTTAGAAAACAACACCCAACTCATTCCAAAACAGCAAGCCAAATAATGTGTTTTAAGTGATGGTGTTCTTCAAAATGCAGGGTGAACTACAAAGCCCAATTTTTAGTGACACAGGACCATTTGGGTGCTGCAGGTGCAGACAGTTCTTTGCTTCCTCCTTTGCTACCTATATGTATCAGAATTTAACGTATGGCTCATACACCTCAGCCACTTGATCCCCTTGACTTCAGTCCAAGCCAGTTCCCGTCAGCAGGATCTCCCTGCACAGACATGTCGCACTTGGTCAACAAGAGATTTGGAGAAACTGCCAGAGCCAGCTGTCACACCCCATCGGCCGAGCAGGGACAGCTATGCTGCACAACACGAGAGCCACCCATTCAGGATCCGTGCTCACAGCTCTGTTGTTTAAGCTAAGTTTCCCGCACCTTGCTAATGAGCTGTGTACTGAACACAGTTCACTGCAGACACAAAATGGTTGCAAGACAATAACGAACAATAACATCCAACAGGAATAACACTTTACCTTATAACAAGCAAGGCCAGATCCATTATGCCACCCAGGGGGACAGGGATCAGACGGCTTTGGGAGCACTTCTGGTTCCTTGGGCAGTCCAACGTATTTTTTGCAAACAGAGAATGCTTTTGTGGTTTTACAGTCCTTAGTTTCCCACTTTCCAAGAGATCTCCCACTGGACATGGCCACACATCCTCCTGAGAACTCTAAGATTTAAGCCACCAGACAAATACTTAAAACTGTTGTCTAGTTTTCCAAAAATCCAAGGATTTCTGAATGACTATTTCACTTCATCCTTGGAGTCCCACAACACGGTGCTCCAATGCTTGCTGAATGTAGAACAACAGCATTTTTTACTCATTTTGAACTGCTTCATTTACCTGGTTGCAAGGAGTTCCAGTTAGTATATGTCACAGCTTCACTTTTTTCCCCATCCACTGCAGCCCAGGAATACATTCCAGACTGGCTAATATCTTGCAAACCAGTCCAGAAGTATTTTTCTCCAACTTTGGTGTGTTTTCTAATCAGACTGTTTATAAATTCTTGCTCAAACCTGAAAATTCACAGATTAATCCAAGTCAATATTTGAAAGACATCTGAAACTACTGAGTCAATCTGAAAACCAGGCACAGTATTACATTAGTTAGTTGAAATAGTTGCCCAGACAGTCCTCTATTCAACACAGGGTCACAGCAGGCTCTGCGAATTCTCACACTTCTAAGAAGGCTTCACACTGTAGGTTTGCTGTTGTCACATCTTGGAAAACAGTTTGTCAGGTCTCGGTGGTAGCAGTTTGTCTATTTTTTTTTGTTTGAAACCACTTCTTAGCAGATAGAGGTTTCACAAGCGTATCTCCAGGATCCTACTACAAAACACACACATAAATTACAGAGATTTCTTTACCTGTTTGTAACTGTAAGATTACACTGTGTTCCAAATGAAACTTCCGTTTTCAAGATCTTGTAGCAGTAGTTTCCATGCATCTCCCAACCCTGATAAAAGAACAAAACACATGCTAACACATAACAGCTTCATTTAGGCATTAGCTGCATGATAACAGAAATTGCCAACACTGGTTGGTGCCTACAAGCTGGCACACCATATAAAAAAAAAGAAACACAGTGCATCACACACAGGGTCCAGTATTATCAACTCTCAGATTTACAGCCCTAAGAAATAATGTAACCACAGAAATAGAATACAGCACTGTTCTAGCCCGACTCTGCAGTGTCTTCTGACTGCTATGTGTATTTAGAGAGAGGAACACAAGGGAGACAGCCTTGTCCTGTTCAAAACAATGGGATTTTTGATGCTGCTCCACCAACGCCAGGGTTCATGCAGAGGAAGGATACAAGGCAGTTATTAGCGTTTCTTTATTTAAAAAATCTTTTCTCCTGAAAACATTCGAATTTACAAAAATTCTCTCTAATTCAAATATTTTCCCCATAATTACAATGAAATTTCAAGCAATATTAAAGTGCTCTCTGCTAGCCTACCAATGCACTGCTGACTGAACAGCACAGAAAGCTGTATGTGGTAGACTCTGAAGAGACAGAGAACGAATACCCCCAGGATGAACAGAAAGATAAGGGGAAAACATATTTTCTGTTCCAGGCAATCACCATGCTGAACAAAAGAACTCTGAAGTTGCTAATAACGCCATCCCAAGATTGTTTAAAACAGAAAAGACTTCAGGACTTATTTGCACTGTAATATGTTACGCTTAAGAAAATAAAGAACCAACCTCACTGGAGCCAAAGAACTAACATGAGTCAAGTGAAACGTAGATAAATGGGAAAGATTATGTTTCTGCTTTCTCTGCATACCCTTATGCTGCAAATTGCTTATCCTAAATTTTAGAAAGAGTTTTTAAAGCAGAAACTACAAAACAAAGGGCACAAGTGATAACATACCTAGTAAAATACCTAGATTTTTTTTCCCAACAAATGAATAAAACCCACCTCCTGCATCCAACCTCAACACTTTTGCCCATAAACAGAGCAGTAATGATCCTTTTTCAGTTGAGATGAACCATAGGTTGTATTTTACAAACGTTACAAAAACACTAAGTAGAGGAAAATAAGTAACTTAATGCAAGCTTCTGAAGCGAAGGTAAAATATGTACAGACTCCCCATTACCTCATCCAATGAGCAATTTTTGTCTGATTTTGTTTCATTTAAAATCTCTCCTTTCTTCTTACACACGTATTTCAAGTTTTCTTCACAGGATTTGACTCTCCACTGCCCCAGCTGTTCAAAGGAAAGGAAAAAGAGCATTTAAAATTCTCCAATCGTTCCACGGTGAAGGGGCAGAGTTTTCAGAAGTGGGAAAGCCAGAATGCCTTTGGTAACTTGCAGTACCAAGAACACTGTGAGTGGGATGCCCTGGATTATACATGCAGGTGCAAGTTTCAAAGGGAAGAGAGAAAGCTGAAATGTGGAGATGGGAGAATACTGGATCACATCTGAAAAGGGAGCAGGTCAGGGCAGTGCCAAGTGCAGAAATTCTGATTTATCTCCCTTGAATTTCACATACATCAACGTCAACTTTACTGTGATGGAGAGAATGAAGGGGAGGGAGGGGGGAGATT
The DNA here is from genome assembly GCA_030625065.1 of Alectoris magna. NCBI lineage: Eukaryota > Metazoa > Chordata > Aves > Galliformes > Phasianidae > Alectoris > Alectoris magna. The sequence goes on from CM060567.1 coordinate 11,720,668, forward strand.
AAAAAAAATAAAGATCATCATATTCTTACCTTGCCTGAATAGGACACACAGTTAGGAGTGGCATTAAAAGGAACATTCGGTTCATTCTGATCCCAGTATGTAAAAACCACATCCGAGTGATCTGTCCATTTGAACAAGGTCGGTACATCTTCATTCCTGAGACCCATCCACACTTCTTCTTTAGCATCTGTAATTTAAAGCAGGGACAGCACAGAGGTTTCAGAATAGTACTCAAACTGATTTGAAAGGACTGACAAAAACCTCGTCTTACTAAACTCATATTCTACTTAAAATACTGTGGCATTTATGCTTTTATTACAATCAGAAGTGGGATTTGAGACAAGCCCAAATTATTTTTTAGTTTTTAAGCTGTATTCGTGAATGGGAGAGTACATTTTACAGAAAAGGCAACAAACAGAAAAACAAAAATAAAGAACACGCAAGAAAAGAAGCTCAACCAAAACCTATTATAGAATGCAGACAAAAACAGAAGACCACAAAGTACAGATCGTGTTTATCACTTCAATGACCCAGCAGCCAAAAATCCAATCCAACTATCTATGATTCAGTCTGAATGAGAAGAGTGAACAGGTGTTAGACATTATAAAAGAAACAAATAGAAGTAGGCTAGCTCACTGGTACAGATTGCCCAGAGAGGTGGTTGATGCTCCATCCCTAGAGACCTTGAAGGCAAGGCTGCTTCAGGCCCTGGGCAACCTGACATAGCTATAGGCGTCCCTGTTCACTGCAAGGGAGTTGGGCTAGATGGCCTTTAAAGATCCCTTCCAACTCTAAGGATTCTTTCATTAATTAAATAAATAATTGAATAAAATAGATCTAACTAAAACAAGAACAAACAGAGACGGACAAGGGCTGAGCAGTGACACTCAGCACCAGTCTGGGTACAAGCACAGCATTAACACTTTCATTTAGAGCTGGAGTTCTCACAATCATAAGCTGGATCACACAAAGAAGTTTGTAATTTAAGGTGCACAGCACTTGGTGCTTGACTTTCCCAACTCACCATTATGAAGCTTTGTAACAATGAGTTCCACATCTGCCAATGAGTGTATGCTGATGAGGTTACTTTTATTTGCTTTGCACAACTGATCTGCTGTACTCCAAGATGCCTGGTTGTTTATCAGCATGTAGCAAAAACCATTGTGGGGAAGCCAGCCCACATCACAGCGAGTATCCAAGTGTCTCCAAAACTCTAAATAGCAAAGAGAAACTGAATTAGAGGCTTTTATTTAACACTGACCAGTGTACTGTGTTGGGATTTTCTTTATGTTTAAAATCTGGCAGTACCTTGAAAGCAGATACAAGGCAGATATCAGAATACATTCCCAGATAAACAACACATCTCCTCACGGCTAACTTTTTAAGAAAGGCTCACAATTTAGTTAAGCAAATAAGCTTGACCACGCAGCGTTATGGGGATTAGTAGCATACTGGGGCCATGAGGTGGGCAAAAGGAGAAAGAAGTTAGTGGGAGTAAAAGTAACAAGGTAACTCACACTAAGCTGGTCTTGCTATAAGCAAAAGGTTTAGAAGTAACTGTAAGCAAGATTTCAAAAGCAAATAAAGGCAAAACAAGCTATTTCACTGCAGGACAGCAGTTTCAAGAGAAAGTTGCTTGTTTTGTTCTGGCAGGGGTTTGCACTTTTCTAAGGCATCTCTATATATCTATATATTTATATATGCTCAGCAGTACCATGCAAAAGACCAATTCTGAGTAACTCACATAGAAACAGATGCTTAGTTTCAAGTATTTTTTCTTCTGCAAATTAAGATATTTGAGAATTCAAACTGTTTTTATGCATGCTGAAAAGGTCATATGCTAAAAGCTTTTCTGTTCAAACGTAAGGCTGTGGGTGTGTATGTGTGGAGGAGAGAACTTTTAAACTGTTCTGTTTTTCCCATTGTGTTATCACGTGCTCTTGTGAGATAAAAGTAACAGATTCAATAAAGATTACACACCGGGCAAGATACCAGCTCTTGCACTCTTGATTTCCACTTCTGGGCTTGGTTTCAAAATATAGTAAGGCCATTTAATGACTTCTATTTGAATTGAACAGTTTGATCCAAGCCCCAGGTAAGTCCCATTTTATGTTCATAAACACCAACAGTGAGAGAAATGGGTTTAAAGCAGGAACTGAAAGGTTTGAGGCGCAACTGTTCGTTCCAGACTTTCAGCTGCATGTGAGAGAAGACACAAGCTATAGAGGTCTGAAAAAGGCATGGTGCAAAGGGTGGGACTGAGCTGGGAAATGCTTTGTGTATGAATGAGAAAGCTGCAAAGAATGAAAGCTGTTTGTGATGCATCATCTTGACATTGAAGACAGAGAGTCTGATTCTGGTCTGATAAAGGACCCAAAGCTGCTGTGAAGCGTTTTGGCAGAGATGCCTCAGAAGGCTTGGGGAGGAAGAAAACAATTGCATAAGTGAGCACTGCTCTCACATTAACATACGAAAACAAACACAAAAACTGTCCTACCTGTGAGGTTTGAAACCTCCTTGAATGACTTCTTGCAAACATATGGAAGTGGATTCCCACAATGGTAACTCTGCCACTGACCCGAGGCAGCATTCATTGCCACACAGCTGGTCCCATCCAGAGGGGACAAATCCTGCATATCTATAGACAGAAAGAAAGAAAAACACAAGAGTACAAGTTATCAAACAGCCAAGCAGTGACTGCTTCTTTTTTTTTCTTTTGCTTTTCAATACAATAATACACTTTGCATATTAAAGCATCTCATTTGAAGAACATTTTTTGCTTTGAATGAAGGCACCTCTACTCCACAGGTCCAGAGAAATTTTTTTTAAGAGAGAAAGTTACAGAATCAAGGTATTGGGACTTCTACGCCAGCGTTCAATCGTACAACCAGGAAAAATGTTCTCTTTACAGTACAACAAACCCTTGGCCGAGAACTTTCCCAGACTAGAAATATCTCAAGGGAGAATTCTTTCTGCAGCCCTCAGTTTCCTTTGGCAGCCCCTTTCCAGACCAACTCCAAATATAGCTCTGCACAGTTTCTCAACATAACCCTTACCTTAACAGACAAGGCCCCAGATTAAAAGTTCTGCAGTCCCCAGCTTCCCTTCAAGATCCCTTCCAATGGGACCTTTGACTTTCTTTCTATGAAGCCTAATGCAAACCCAACCTGTGCCCCGTTTCCCTGCATTGAGCTTGTTCAGTCTCACACAGGAAAGACCTTAATTCTTCATGGGAGAGTACAGAGAAGACAGGGCCAGGGTCTTAACTTTTGTGTTCCTGACCATTACACCTCAAGGACTCTCACGTATCAATATCCACATCATACTCATGAGAATATTACAAGGACATGCTGAGAATTCCCACTAAGGCTCTCACTGATTCTTCTAGGAACCTCAGGAGGAATTAGAAAAGGTTTTCAAAGGTTTTACACTTCTTTCATCTTCACCTTACAACAAATTTAACCGATCTTTAAGTCTAAAAACATGTTAGACTTCTGAGGGGCATTGGTTCTTGCACAAACACCAATAATGTCATTCTTTGAGGGAAGCCAATGTCATTCTGTCAATGAGAGGAGAAATTTTAGTAGCAAAGGAGTCTACAGCTGCCCTAACTATATAACAGATCTCAAAGATACTAAGTAAGTTTTATCTTTTTAGAGATTTACCCTAATCTTTCATAAATACAGCAAGAGTGCAGAAAGATTTATGCTCTCCAGGAGGAAAGGATGCTTCTGAACTTTTAAGAGAAATGGAGCAATGGCAGTTTTGATTAAGTCCAGTGAAGAAGAGAAGAGTGAAAAACAGAAAAGAGAAGAGAAAAATAAAATGCTGGTTTCTGTTCTAAATATTGTCAGTACCACCAGAAATGTCCTTACCTGGATGCCAATTGACAAAATTCAAAGGTTTGTGATCTGACCACTGCCAGCCTCTAGAAACATCCAGCTGATTTAAGCCAATCCAGAAGATCTCAGCGATGTCATCCTTAGCTGGAGATATACATATATATATATTTACATTGTTATTATTGTTGTTTCTTAAGAAAACAATTTGTATAAAATATTCATCTTTTATTGTTCTCCTTTAAAATAAAAGCGTCGGTCTGAAAGTGCCTCCAAGTATTTGACAGCTGATCTTATATCACAAGCACACTGACAGCCCCTACAGGCCACTGAACATCAGTGAAGATTTCTCCCGAAATCATTCCAGCATGCTGCTAACACACCAGTGCAATGAATGTGCATACACCCCAGTAACTGCCACTCTGGCTCGTATCTGAGATTCTGGGGATGATACTCGGTATACGAAGAACAACTGACCAATGAAATCACACAGATAAATTAAAAACAAACAACACTTGCAAAGCGAGTTGTACTCACTTTAGTACACCGATTATACAACACAGCATTTAACAGTGAACAAGGTTTAACCAAGAATTTTAAGGCAGAAATTAAAGTGCCATCTTCACTGATGTTATTTACCAATATTACCTGATAAAAATATGCAAATAATTACATCTACCTTGTATGTAGTTTAATTCCGATGCATCTTGGATGCTAAGTAAGTCTCCACCTTGCCTTTGACATGAAATATAAGCTTCCTTCCAAGAAAGAGAAGACTGGGTATTGAACTGGTAGCAATGTTGAGAGCCTGCATCGTGTTCCCAGATATCACGACAACCATCCACTGTGCAAAGGAAGCAGAATGTACTCATAACTACAGGTATACTGAAACACCATGAATATTTCAAACAAACAAAAAAACACTCCATGGGTTTTTACACTGAAATCACATATACTGCAGAGTAAATGCGTGCTGATTGTTCTGTCGATGCTGCAACAGAAAATTAACCTGTTTTTACCCAGCTTAACAGCGAGTTGTTGCACTGAGGCAGAACTGTACATACATGAAGTCACAGAATGTTTTTAGGATGCCTATTTAAAAACCCAGCGTACCTGGTTGCAAGCAGATTCCCCATTTTCCATCACGAGTATAATCTTCAGACGTGGCACACCATTTCCCACCCGTGTGTGTCCCATCCTGAATGCAGTCATGATGCCAGGTCATGTTGTACAGAAAGGGGAACTCACAGGGCTTCCCATAGGAGTTCCCATCTCTGGTATAAACCTCTGGAGGGTACAAAAGTAGAGAATTAAATACAAGTTGTCCATGGGAGCAAAAGACACCAAGTAAAAGTCATTGCTTGTACTGACGCAGTTAATTCAAAAGCATGCAAATCACACTTGTGGTCTTAAAACACAGTAACGTGTTGTTACAGATAATATACAGCAATGCCAGAACTGAAAGGAATGAGAGAAAATATTTTTTTGTACTTTTTCCTCTGTGTTCCGCGTAACACATCAGAAACGTGCTTCCGCCCTTCTGCTAAGTTAGGGACAAACACGTTGCCTTGTTGAAAGCCAGGTCGTTTGCACAAAGCATGAAGGAATAAGGCTCTTAGAATCTGTGAGCAGGGGGAAATTTAACTCAAACTGAAGCCCTGACCCAAACCCCTGCACGAACTCACCACGGTATGGATACTGGCATATATCATCCGAGGAGTTGTTGCTTCTCCATTGGTCTGACGCGTTCATGCTCGCCGTTACATAGGTGCTCTTGACTGTCACCTTGTACTGAGATGCACCAACCACAGAGCCATCAGCACACCGCCACCACAGCCGAAGGTCCGAGTTGCAGTCCACCATTCTCAGACGGGATGGTAATTTGGTGAATATATCAAGTCCCAGGCACTGCTTGGTGCCCAGATGGAAAAGGCGGCTCTGGGACACCCATTTCCACAGAGCTTCACTCGTCTCTTTGCAGTCATCTATCACAAGCCGTGAGTTTTTAACTTGTATGCACTTGTTGAGCGTGTGGTGCCTAATGGTAAACGCATCGCTGCCTGTGTAAGAACAAGTGAATGGCCACGTATGGGTACGACTCAGTATCACTTTCAGAGGAGGTTCTTTGAAAAAACCTGGATCGCATTCTGAGGCGCACTACCAGAAAATACAACAAAGCTGTCTTTACATTGCACTGTTTCTTGTATAAGCTGCAGCTTCCCAGTAAGCAGATTTTCCTGTCCTTAGCGAGTATTCTTTACCTCAGGAACAAAAAATAAACAAATTTCTTCAGAAGTCTTTACAAAATGAGGGGACAAAGCGAGGCTGTTTTCCAAGCCTGATTCTGTCAATGAAAACGACTCTAATTTTAACACGTACCGATTGGATCAATCCCTGTTTCAGCACACAGCCCAGAGCACAACTAACAACAGCGCGCACTTAGCAAGCAATTCTAACAACCGTTACAGACAGACCGGCCTCCAAGCGTTCCCCAGCCGCCCCACAGACGGCCCGGCAGCACAGAGCCGGCAGCCCGAGCTGTGCCGTCCCGGGCCCGCACGGCTGTCACTCGGGTGTTTAAGCGAGGAATCTGCTGAGTAGCGCTTCGTGCCTCATAGTCAGTCATTCACTGACAATCGCATTCCTACTGCGTTTTTTTGTTGTAGTTTTTTTTTTTTTTTTAAATATGACTTAATAATAGGCTTGGCTGAACGGCAAGGAAAATACTCAGAGCTGTTATTCAGTGAATTTTACCACTACTTCCCAGTACACCGGGAATTTTCCACCACAGCAGTGCCAAGCAGCCTGCGGAACCGGGCCGGCCGAGAGCACGGCAGAGCCCCGAGGCCTCCCGGGCTGGAGGTGCACGCTTTAACCCACCCTCCCCACCAGCTCCCGGCCTCAGCCAACCAGCGCTGCCTTCGCGGGCCCTTTCTACCCTGTGCCTTCCCAACACGCTCCCCTCCCTTTCGCTTTTCATTCTCCGCTCCGCTTCCACCGTGCCCCACGCCTCCCCTCGGATTTTCCTTCTCTTCGCTCCTCTTTCACTTCTTCCCATCTAACTTTCATTCTTACATCCAGAAGAAAGCCACTTCGCTTTAAAATTTCCCCACGGAACCTTCTGCTCCCTCACCAGACCTCCCCGCACAGCAGCTCGCTGCGCGCAGCGCTCCGACGCGGTCCGTCCCGAGGCGCGGTGCCCCGGCCCAGCGCCAGCGCTGCCCACCAACCGCCTGCTGCGGGTCAACGCTCCGACCCGCTTTCAGGACGGCTTGCTAACCCTTCCTCTCTCCTGTACGTGCAAAACTCAGAGCTAAAAACGTGCTGACGCTCTGCCACGACGTTCCTAGACGGCGCAGGGCAGCGATCCGCCGTCCCTCAGTGCATTTCTCCGCTCCCAGCCGCCCAAACTTCTGCTCGACGCCTGCTGACCCGCTCTGAGCCCGGCCCCCCCCATCGCGGGACGAGACCGGCGGCGGCCGCTGTCACCGTCCCGTCCCGCCCCGTCCGGCACCGGGAAAATGGCACCGCGGCGCCCCCTCGCCCGATGGGCTCCCGCCTTACCCGCGTCGTCCCGGCGGGCCGCGCAGCAGGCGAGCAGCCAGGCGAGGCAGCAAGCGGTCGCGCAGCGTCCCGCCGGCCGTCCCATGGTCCCGCGGAGGGACGCGCACAGCGGGCTTGGTAGTGGCGGAGCGTCGCCCCGCCGCCGGCTGCCCCCGGATTGGTCCGCCCCGCCGCGCGTCACCTGTTGTCAGGAGAACTGCCGCCCAGAGTTTGGGGCGGGGCGGGGCGCGGCCGTGCGGGACGGAGCGGAGCTGGCGCTGCCGGAATTGGGCAGAGGGCAGGGGAAGCGGCGTGGGGAGATGAGAGAAAAAATAAAGAGAGGATAGGGACAGTGAAGGGAATGAGGGGGGAAAAAAAAGAGGGAAAGTGAAAGGAAAAGTGGAGTGAGGAGAAAAGCCTTGCAAAATTGAGGGCAAAAAAACAACAAAAAAGGAAAAGCTGACTTAATTACCCCACTAGAATCCAAGAAAAGTAACGAAAAAGTAACTAAAATCAAAAGGAAATTAAGTGGAAATTCCAAGAGGACAAAGAGAGAAAAAGTGACAAATCTGAGCTAATTGATGTAGGGCAATTAGAGTTAAAAGTTTTTAAAAAGCGATAGAAGAAAAGGCAACACCGGTAATAGCAGACGTCAAAGTAAAAGAACGGAAAGTGGGTTACATCACAGCTTGCACACGCCACCCCTCAGCCCTCAGCCCTCCCAGCAGCGTGGCCGTGGGCTGCATTGTGGTGTGAGGGCTGCAGGGCCCTGCTGACTGCACCCACCGTGCCCACACCGTCCCCATGGCACGTGCCAACACCCACTGTGCCCCACAGGCCATCCCCATAGGGTGTGCCAACAGGCCGTGCCCACAAGCCCTGCCTATACATGATCCCCACAGGCCGTGCCCACAGGCCCCAGTAGCTGCTTCGCTTTCTAAGAGTTGGCATTTTCAAGTCACTGGAAACTAAAATTGCAGTGAGCTGATCCGGTTGTGCCAGGGAAGGGGGAGGAGGTGGGGTTGGGAGCAGCTGAAATAGCTGCTGCTGAGAAAGCGATGATGCTGAGGACAGGAAGTTGCAGAAACCAAAAATAAAAGCACAAAGAGACGGGCGACCAGTTGGCCCAAAGGAGGGAATGAGAAAGAAGGAGAGCTGACAGAAAGTATGTGAAATAAAATTGTGCCTGGTTGTAGCCTGCGATTCAGTGATTCATTGCTGACCTGGAAAGGCTGCAACCCCAGCTGTGCAAGAAAGCGCTTGCAAAGTTGCAAGGAAAAAACATTTTGGCTATGAAACATCTATTCTGATTAGGCTTAGAGGAGAAGGTCGTTCAGGGAGAGAAACATTAGATCTGAGCTGGGAAGGGCAGCACGCAGCCTGCTTTATGCATTTCAGATGTGCCCATCACGCAGGAATCTGGCCACCCGGGGAAGGCAGGAGTGAGGGTGTTGGGAACTGAGCTGAAAGAAGTGAACGAAACCAGGCATCTAAGTAAGCAAGTGCTCAATGCTGCTGGGATCTGCAGAGCCAGACCTGGCTGCAGAGGCAGGGGCTATTCTAAAAATTGGTTTCAGGCAGAAAGAGGTTCCACAGCTGCAACAAAACTGAGGCTCTGCTATGCAAAAGCGTTTTCTGGAAGAGCAAAGCACTCATGTCTCCACACAGAGAGTAGGAGGCAGAAATTCCCCACTGACACAAAAGCAAGCGATTGCAAGTAAAACACGTTGGTGAGGTGGTGTGCCACTTCTTAAATAAAACACCACAACAAGAAACACTGGGTGTGATCCCTGCATCCCCGTGAATCCTCCCGCCTGTGTGCTATGTTTGATGTAATAACTGACCACCCCAGTTTTGGCATGGAAAAGAGTTTAGCTTCAAAACTAACAGCGTGCAGTGCATACTTACCGAACACGTAGCAAAAATGCATAGCTCCCTTCTTCCCCAGCCAAGCAGCAGGCAGGTGAGGATATACAGACTCAGATCCGTACACCTGCTTTATTGAACCAGCACAATTCAAGAAGGCTCTGCTATGATGACGGAAGTTTAAAAACAGTAAGTTACTGAAAACCATATACCGTATATACAGTAGTTTTGCTATTTTTTATATCAAGGACATAAAAAAAATCTACATACCTTTTGTTTGTTTGTTGTTTCTTTTTTATCCTTCTACTAAGATTAAAAAAAAGTGGCGGGACAATGTTCTGTGGAAACGATCAGCTAAAAGCTGAGTAACTTGTGCTTGTGAACCCGTTGGTGGACTTGCACTCTGTGCAATTTGTCTAATCAAATGCTGTACAATCTGATGCCACTACAGCAAAGGACTGACAGTGCCTGGCTCCTGTACATCTCTTCGTAAGGAAGCCAGCTTTCAAAGGCAGTAATTCAAACAGCCTTCTCTCTGCTGAACTCACTGGCCCTCCCACCTAAATAATGTACCTCTCACCTATAGAAGAGATGTCTCTCCTGCTTTAATTACACCAGATTTTGCAAAGGGGAATGAGAAAGTAATTCCTCAGGGTAGATGGTTGTACCTGGAATGATTACTCTGCAAACGAAAACAAAACCAATGAAGCAAGCAAGGCCAATAAACCAACCAACAAATCAGCATAGAGGAGGAAATAGCACAGGAAATAATATCTGTGTGTTTGTGTCATATGATAACCTTCAAAAATCCTGTACAGCATTCTGTACAAAGCTTATCAAAATTAAAGCAGTGTCAAAGACTATTTCTAAAAGGACAGTGCTGGCATTATTGATGAGGCTTCTGCATTTGATGTGAACTGCTATGTGAATGTTACTCACAGCATAACAGGCGAACGGTTTCTGTATTGCAAACCACAGATGTTTTCACACCCTCATCCGTATCTACAGCTCATTGCAGAGCAGCACATGCAGCAGAACAGACTTCAAGCATGCCTAGAGAGAAACAAATAGAGAACTTCAGGTTCAGGGAGACTCTACAACAGAGCTGACACCAATGCACAGCAGCCTTTCCTTCTGCTTCCAAGCAGATGACTTTGCCTTTCCAATCAAAAAGCCTTTGGAGGTGCCAACATCATGACTAAGAGCCTTTTATTTCTAGCAGTCCTTCTTGTTCATCAACAGATATCTTCTTTGCTTTTATGCCCGTATGTTTATAGCGTCCATGTTTATAACAATAGTATTACCTGTAGAAAGTGTCAACGCCTGTCTCTATACATAAATCTCCACCTCGTCTCACTTCTGCTCACCACACTAAATTGGTACTTTGCCTGAGCAGCCTTCCTCCCTCTTTTACAATCAACACTTAGTAATCTGGTTTTTCTGGCTGGGTTGAGAGCATCCACATGGCAGTGAGCACAAAGGGAATACTGGAAAAGGATTTGCTACCTCCAGCATCTCCCAAGAGTGGGAAGAGGCTTTGGAGATGGTAATTTCTTGCCCTCTCTGGTCCCCTCGGAAGTGACTTTGAAACTGGGACATCGAAACAGGGAACAAGGGTTGTTTATTACTTTTTCCACCTTGCAACATCAGTGCCTGCAATATCCAGGCCTTCACAGGAAACACAACAAAGCAAAGCAGATGAGGGCTTGAGAGATTTGCTGGAGGAGAAAATATTTTGTTCCTACCTAGATTCTGCTTATAAGTTCGGTATTAAAACATGTCTCTGGTTTTAGTAGAGAGCCTGCTGGCCCTTTAAGATACCAGCCCTGGGCATGTGTAAAGGTACTTTAATGAAACAGAAACTCACAGAACTGCAACTAATACTGTAAGTGTGGCCAAAAGCCAAATGATTCTTTTTCGACACATAAAAAAAGTTTGGCTTGGTTAATTCCGTATGTGGTCGTGGAAAAATAAACAATAAAACTGAAAGGGGAGGTAACAAGCATCCAACAGCTGATCCGGGTGCAGAGAGATCAGAGAAAATCTTTAAGCAATACTCTGGTTATTTTTTTGTTGCATTAGCTCCACCTGGATGGTCTTTTCTTTGTGGACACTTACCCTGTTTGCTGGCTTGCTGTTTTGTCTGGCTTTTGCGGGCTTAATTATTTTAGAATATTTATGAATATTTAGCTTTTAGCAAAATGGGAACAGAAAGAAAAACAGCATTTCTCTACTGTTTCTTTAGGTTTCTTGTTGCAGCGGCCTACCCTTCTAACATGTTATGAAACAGTCATTGTTACAATCTGGTTATGATGAAACCACACAATCTGAATTTTTATCTATTCATTACCTTTCTTTAACAATCTACACAAACCCCTAGCATGAGTTCCACGGTTTTGAGTTCTTAGTTGGGTTTGAAGGGTCTGTTGCTGTTAGGAATCCTTACTCTCTTAAAGTTTCAGCATTTAAAGAAAAATATACTTGATGTTACTGCAGCACTTTAGAGTGTTCTTTCTCCCAGTACACAGAAACACAGTAGGTAATTTCCAGAATTCATAAAAAGGAATTACAAACCTTTCTTGTAATACGAGCCTACTTTTTACTCAAAAGTGACTGCCAAGTTCTGTTCTGCTGCATATTCAAACTCAGATGAGATGAGGCCTCCTGAAATGCTAGAAACAGGATTGAGAAACAGGACAAAAAAAGGCATGTGGACACTCCTCTGCATCTTCCTCTCTTTATGGTGGGGAACATCTTCTGCATGTGTTGGTTTGGCTCTGACTTTCTATGTGCACTTGGAACAACAAAATAATAAAAGCAGTGCTTTAACATTTGGAGAACTGCTAAAAACCCTAAAGTGAGTGTCAAATGATACATTTTTGCAGCACTTTAAGTAAAGGTTTGTGACACTGCACTGTAGATTTTTATGGGAAGCTGTGCCTCAGTATAGTAGTTCTACTGGCAGTTAATATGTTCGCTATCTCCTCAAAAGCCATTTTCTGTTGTAACATAAGATCATTTTTCATAATATGTTTGTGGGATCTGGCTACTCAAATAATATTTTGCAACACAATGAACTTAATGCAAAAAAATAAAAAACAAAAACCCTCAGTTTGGAGGGATGGTTTAAAAGTTCATCAGTTTTAATTTGGGCAATGTTCTTAAGGAAATAAAGACTCATTTGGGTAGAAGGACTTTTGAAATTAAATGAAAGACTGGTGGGGTTCTTTTAGTCCTTAACCATGCAAAACAGGTCAGTTCTCTAAAAGAGGAAGGGAAGGGACTCAATTCCCTAAAAGGAGAAGGCAGTTGTGGTTTATCTTCTCTCATGCCTTTCAAATTCACCTTGTTGGAGGACAACATAGATGAGACCTTCTCCAACAGAGCTATCCCCACTGCCCTGCATGTGTGACTAGCAAGAAGCAAATTTTCAAAGTGCCACTGAGAGGATGGTAAAAAGAGCAACATTTCACATTGACGTGGAGCACATCCGGGATTAAAAGAGCTTGTGTGGAAAGGGTGGACTTACTGGGGGTTACGCTGCTGGCACTTGAAGTCATGAAGAATATGACTGAGCTATAAATTGAAGAGCAGCCTGTGTTGAGAAGCAGCAATTTGTCATGAGCAAGGGCATAGAAATTCTGCTTTTGTTGAGTGCAGAAGAGGCTAGAGAACAGAAATAGTGAGCAGAAAATGGACAGAGTGCCTTTCAAATAACAGTGAGGAAAGAAACACCACCAATAACAATAAAAATGCTAAAACTACAGGGAAAAAATTGAGGGAAATTTTAGCTGAAGACAGTGGCATACTAGGCACATTGGACATCACAGTTCCAGAACATAAAATAAATGGAAAACATAAGAGTCGCTTTGGCTGGTATAAGGTAGGGAAATTTGCTGGCGATCACTGAAATCAAAGGAACGTAGCAAGAACCCACCAGGTGACACGGGCTCTGCATGGACTGAAATGCTAGCTTTAAGTGTACGTAGTGCTGAATCTGCAGAAACCGTACTTTGGGTAACAACCTTGACTCCACCAATATAATTTCACGGAGCAGTTGGACAAGGAAGTCATGGAAGTCTTTCATTTGGTCCTAATTAGCGTGCAAGATCTTATACTAGATCTTCCGCTTACGGTTGGGGTTGCTGTTCTGGTGCTTACATTCAGAATTCTCCAGGTTTAACAAAGTCCAAGCATTACAGCAGCTACACCCAGCTTCAAAAAGAACAGAGACATAGACATGACAAAACTTGTGAAAAGGAAACAGAAAGGAGCAGCTCGAAATGGTATGGATATGCAGCTGCTAACGTGTTGAGAAGCACTAAAAGGAAGCAGACACAGGATAGCGTGACCACAAGACAGGCTATCAGAAACGAGAAGTTGAATTCATCTCCAACTGAAAAACCAAAGGCCAGAGTCACAAACTGATACGTTAAAAGGAAAACACAGTGACAGAGCAAGAAAAAGTGGAAACAGCAGCTAGCATGAGAAATAAGAGCTAATATTAAATCCTTTTCAGATACATCAAGACCAAGAACACTGGAGTCTGGTGGACCAAAGACATCTGCAGAGTAAAAGAGAAGAGAGGCCAAAACATTTGTAGAGAAAACTACATGTTTATGCATGCGCACACTGCAATATGCAGGTGATTCCTGTCCTTGAACCCTTCTTTCTCAGGGAGTCAGCAGAGCCTTTGCCTGAACCTGAGCTGATTGGGAACAGCTGTAACCTAAAACATGTGGAGCAGAAATCCCCAGGAGCTACGCTAGGTACCTGAGCTTCCTAGGGGAATGCAGCTAATAGCAGCACATAACCTTTCTCTTCAAGCTTTTTCTGAGCACGGGGAGCAGCAGTGTGACACCAATTTCTACAATGATTCTGTGAGCAAAAAGGAGTGAGACGAGGTGGGTGATGCTGAAGGCCATCAGGCCTTTGAACCAGACAAAGCTGCAGAAACAGCAATAAAGGCTAGAATTAGTGTGCAGCTGGATAAATAGGACCTGTTGGGGCAGCATCAACACAATCTCTAAACTTAGTATTTACCTTCCAGGCCTCCTGAGTGCTTTTTGACGAGGTCAGCAAGCATGTGGATGAAAGCGATCTAGTTGATATCGTCCACCAGTGATTTCTTGAACAGGATGACAGCTCCCACTGGGAGAACAGATCAGCAGGCACTCCCAAATGGAACTTGTTGTTTGCTTCTTTCTGTTGATCTGAGGGGGTTCTGCTGTAAAGAAATTATTTGTACCTTAACTTTATCATTACTGAGAGTGAGATTGAAATATCTTTTATTATTACCCACAGCTTACATGAGGCTGCGATTTGAACAAGAACTACCTGTCTGTGACTCAATACTAGCAACAAGATAAAGTTTGTGGGTGGACAGTACATACAAATGAGTTTAGAGAACTTCTACTTGTGCTCGACACTATGAGTAAACCAGGGAGAGACTATGAGAGCATTGCTATCAGCTTTTCATCACTACACAGTAGTTCAGGTGAGCTGGTTTCATGCACCTGATGCAGAACATGAGAGGGAGTATTCAGAAGCTGAAGATAATGCACAAGAACACAGATCTCTTATGACACAGATCTGCAGTGCTCTGCCCATGTACTAACCACTAATGAGCTTCTAGACTCTTGACTTTACAGCAGATGTTAAGCTATAAAGTCTAATTATACAACATTTGGTAACTCCAGATCTCTGGAGATTATCTAGTGCAACCCCTTGCTTAGAGGGAAGGATCAGCTAGAGCAGGGTGCCCACGGCTGTGTCCAATCACATTTACAGTAACTCCAAGGACAGAGACTCCACTGCCTCTCTGGGCAGCCTGCTCCAGTGTCTGACCACCACCAGAGTAAGAAATCTTTTTATTTTTAGAAAGAACTTCATGTAATCAGCACAGGCTAACATACATCTTGTACCTTCACTGGAGGCCACTGAGAAGAGTTTAGCTGCCTCTTCCCTCACTCACCCCAACTTTAGGTATATAGATTAATTAATAGGATCTCCCTGAGCCTTCCCTCCTCTAGGATGAACAGTCCCAGCTCTCAGTTGCTCATATGATATACGTTCCAGTCCCTTAATCGTCTTTGTGGTTTTTGCTAGATTTTCTCTGCTGAATCCCTATCTTTCTTGTACTGTGGAGTCCAGAGCTGGATCCAGCACTCCAGATGCATCTTTCCTATGCTGAGTAGGGGGAATGATCATCCCCCTTACCACCTGACAACACTGCATTGCAGCAGTCCAAAATGCTGTTGGGTCTTCTTTGTCACAGGGCCACATTGGTAGTTCATGTTCATAGCCGGTGTTCTCCAGGACTCCCAGGTTCTTTTCTGTAATGTTACTTCCCAACTAAGGTCCCCAGCTTAGGCAGAACTTACTTATTTGCATTCATCGGTGTGTGGAGGTATTACTCCCAAGTGGAGGATTTAGCATTTCCCTTTGTTAAACTCTACGAGATTCATCTTGGCTGATTTGTCCAATCTGTTGAGATCCCTCTGAATGGTAGCACAACCACCTCCACGTACCAGCCCTCCCAGTTTGCAATTGTCTGCAGACTTGCTGTGAGTGCACTCTGGCCCATCATCAAGGACTATTAATAAAGATGTTAAATGGAACTGGCCCCAGTATTGCCCTTGTGCCACTGATTATCATCTTTTGTGCATGGCATTTCAATCAGTTTCCAGTTCACCTCACTGTCCACTTGTCCTGTCATCATCTTGTTAATGAAGATGCTATGACAGCACTGAAAGCCTTGCTAAAGCAAGATGATTAACATCCACTTCTCCCTCCTCAACCATCAATCTAATCGCTTCATCACAGAAGGCTATCAGGTCTGTCAGGCATGATTTTCTTTTCATACGTCCACACTGATGACTCCCACTCCTCTTTGGGTCCTTAATATATTTTGAAATTGGTTCCAGAATTCCTTTCCTTAATAAAAGAGGGGGGGCTTTCAGTATCTGAGGGGGTGGGGGACATAAGAAAGGAGACAGACTCCTGAGATAGGACAAGGAGGAACAGTTTCAAACTAATAGAGGGGAGATTTCAATTGGATGTAAGGAAAAAGTTTTTTTTTACAATAAGGGTGGTGAGGCACTGGCACAGCTTGCCCGGAGAGCTGGTGGATACCCCATCCCCAGAGATGCTCAAGGTCAGGCTGGAGGGGCTCTGAGCACCTGATGGAGTTGTAGGTGTCCCTCATCACTGCAGGGGAGTTGGATCTGATGACCTTTAAGAGTCCTTTCCAACTTAAACAGTTCTATGATTATTTGCTCCACCGCCTTTGCAGGTGTTGAAGAGATGCTGACTGGCCTTATAGTTTCTCACATTCTCATTCTTCTTGATGTTAACTGACATGTACTTTCTTCCTGTCCTCAAGAATCTCCTCTGATCACTGTGACCTTTCCAAGATACTTTGAGAGTGTCCTTGCAATGATGTCTGTCCTCAGCACATGTGGATGTAGCCCATGGACTTGTTTGTGTCCAATTTATTTAAATGCTCTGATATTCTCCACTGTGAGAAAGTCTTCATTTCTCCAGATGCTCCCACTGGTCTCAGAGGTGTGGAATTCCTGAAATCAAGTCTTACCAGTAAAGACAGAGGGGAAGAATACACTGAGTTCCTTTGCCTTTTCCACGTCCTTTGCTACCACCACCCCATTCAGCAGCAGGCTCACACTTTCCCTAGCCTTCCTTTTGCTGCTGGTAGACTTGGGCAAGTCCTGACAGTGCAGCATTACTCAGTTCCTCACTTTTTGCTCAACTTTCTCAATGGAAAGTTCCCAGAAAGAGAGAGAAGATGCCGTTGTCTCCTTTTTAACAAATAGATTACCAATTTGGATATATTTGCTGTAACACACTCAAACGCAATCCCTTTTTCTCAGAGGAATCTAAACCTCTTATCATTCCAGGTGAATTCAGTAACCGTAAATCTAAAGCCATCTCATAGAAGTTGATCCTTCTTATTCAAAGTATGAAAAAAAAGAGCACAAAGAGGAGTCTAGGTCTTCCTCATTCCTTTCTCCACAAATGAGCACCGTTAGTAGCGGAGCAGCTTCTTTCTTAAATTCTCATTGCGACCCGTTGAACATTTACTCATTTGTATAAAGTCCAACAGTTAGACTACGCTCCCCTTGCACTTAGCACCTGATCTGACAATCTGAAGCCTTCAAGAAAGCCAAAGAGCTAGAAGTACACTGATCTCAGTTTTTACTCAGGCATGGATATTGAACACAATTCTCATCCTACCTCCAAAACAGAATGATCCAACCACTGCCTTCAGAAGCAAGTCCTTAAGGCAACAGTATCCATATTGGTTAAACTCAGCATTTATCTTTAACCTTTAGTTCCACGTTCTGCTCTTAGAGCCATGAGAACTGCGAGAGAGGACACAACAGACACTGTAAAGTAGGAATGAGCAAAAGGCAAGCCAAGAATCTTGACTTTAAAAGCAAAAATTAGTGGAGACTCAAAGTCAGAGTATATTTTATTCGTCTAGGAAACCATGTTTAAATATAATCATTGGCCACAAAATAAAGCATGAACAGTGCTAGAGATTATTTTAAATTGAAGTTGACTTCATCTCATTTTTTAATAAACAATACCATGGGTTTTGAAAGGTTGTTAATGCCTTGATATAACACCATAACAATGCTGTAATGCAACAAGCCTTGGAAAGTAATCTCACGCTTTAACCCAATACCTAACTGAAAATACAGCTACTTCATCCATTTCATTACACTGTATTTTAGCTCCTTCCTTTTACTGCTATGATCCTGAATTGAGAACAAAACTTCTTCAAATTTAGTTTGAAAATATAACTCTGGAAATTAAATCTACCAATAATTTTTTTTTGGCACAACATGAACCACTCTGTCCTTAGAAGCACCTAAATAGTGATGAAGTACTTCAAACTGTTTCTGCAAAGGGGTTTTTCCACTAATAATAAAACGTTGATTTTGCAATTTGATTCTTGGAGTCGAGGACTGTTGCTCTGCTGTCATTTGGCCACATTTGTTACTGCTATTTTAGCTGCCTAAGCAATGCATGCCCACACATGTCCAAAATTCCACCTGATTTGGTTGGTTGGTTGTTTTTTTGCAGCAAGACCCGCAACCTAAGGCATCTCACACAACTGGCATGACTGGCACTTTACCAGCAGGAGTCAGGGCTGGGTCCCTGTGCATTAATTCATGTCAAGATGCTTGCGTTTCTCCTTTGATCTTGAAGTGTACAGTAACATACTAAGAATCTCATTCTTGATCACTCTGAAAAGTTTGAGCTTAATGCTTTCCAATAAAAATACTCTAAGTGTCCACTTTACATAACCAGTTGCAATTTAAATCAGTCCTGGTAGCAGCATTCTGGAAAGGGCACACTTTATAATGACTTCATTTCATCATTTGTTAATAGTTGTCAATGCACACACAGACAAGTTGCAGCAAAGCAACTAGAGTTCCAAATAATGGGCAAGCTCAGGAGGCACACTGCTGATCCCCGTATTGCCTTCTGGCTAGTACTTTCACTAAGCCTGTAATACCACCTACAGCATTAGCAAGTCAAAAATACACTCATCTTTGATATTAAAATAATTGTTAAGCAATTCAGCTTTAAGCAGCTTGCCTAGCAATAAAGAGACTTTTCCCAATCAGTCTGATACCTAAAATGACAACACACTGAATTCCGGGGAACAAAACAAAAACCAGTTCATCATCCCATGTGAGCAGTTAGTTTTAAACAATTACACATTCTGTTACACCTGTTTTGGCACTTGCTTGCTAAGAGCTGATATCCTGTGCTACAACCAATGCATCAAGCAGGGAAAGATCTGCAAGAGGTCAAGCAAATGGTGCAAGTTGCTTCTATATTTCTTTTCTGACCCCATCTTTGTTTTTGAGGCAGGATATTTATTTTCATAATCATTTTTAATGCATCCTTTTCATGTTATAATTATAGCTAAGACAGGCTCAAGTTAGGCACAAAGCTGCACTGCACTTTGTTCTACTGCCTGTGTTTAACTCTTCCTTCACTCTGTTTGTATAACACCTGCACGTGCTATACGGTCACTTACCCAATAAGGTGGTTCTTTTGTCGTTTGCTTGGTGTGTTTTTGAAACTTTTTTTTTTTTAAATCTTTTCTACATTAGGTATTTGAATATTTACCACAATACTTTCAGAATAACATTTTCTAAAGCATAGAGTTCAATGCTCCTCCCCCGCCCCGTTTACACCTGCGAAATCCCACTTTGCCTTATTACAACGTATCCAGCAGGCTCACAACAGTCTTTTTTTCACCTGTACAATTTATATCACACTAAATGCACAACTTCTACCAATTCCCTAAAGTAATTCCTGAACGTTTGGCTTATTTCAGTGTTGGGACTGCTGAAGTATGCTACAGGGAGAAAATGAGTTCTGAACAGTTACCCATCTTGAGGAATTCAGTCACGTATACAACAAATTGTCTCCACCTTCTCCAATATAAATACAAGCCACAGTATTTCTTCTCAGAAGAGATCTACACTACTTTTGATATTTTCTCAGAATGCTTTTATGCACAGTTCAATCTACTCCTCAGAGGGTTAATACTTAACGAACTGACTTCCCCAGCTGGCTTTGTTCGAAGTGCCGTCATCCTCCCGAGTCCAGTCAACATCTATCAGAAACAAAGACCTTAAACAAAACACATTAGGCCTCAGCCTTCTCTAGTGAAGTTTTGGCCTCCAGCCAGAAAATTTTGTTATTTTCTATGCGTGCTTTATTTTTCTCTCCCCAAGCAGCAGTTAACACGGATCAAAAGAGCCATTGCTTTAGGATGCAAATCATAAAAATAATAAACATGAGAACCGACAGAGCGCTGTGCACCTTAGATTAAGCCTTGTGCCTGTTGTGGGCGTCCTTGTCTTTGGGAGAGCCCTCTGAGCTGGAGCTCCAGCCTCTTTCAGCTTTCCAATTTTCTTTGTCTCTGGATTGAGATGGAAAACCTTGGAGTGGTGTTAGGGCTCTGGAGGGTTCCTCTTACCTCACTCTGGGGGGTGACACATGGGTCACTTTTTTTTTTTTTTTTTTTGGCACTGTTACATTGACCATCAGGCATCCCATCTCCCGGGTCTGTGACTAATCTGGGAACACAAAACAAAACAAATCAAAACAAAGTAAAAGAAACCAAAGCAAAAAAAAAAAAAAAAAAAAAAAAGGGTTTATTGTTTGCACAAATCTCTCTATTTACATGCTCTTATTTTACTGGTTCTGGGCTTTTGCTTTATTAAGCCATTCACTTCTAGTGAGCAAAACGCCACTCACTTCCTCCATCCTACGCGTGGACTTTGGGTTCCCAGGGCAGGCTGGGTGCTTGGCCCAACCAGCTGCTGTAGTAGGTTAATGGAATGACTCAGCTGTGCTCATTTCAGAACTGGCCCTTTCTATCCTGGAGCAAACCTCAGGTTTAACCAGAGGTGTTCCCCATGCCCCAGCTGTATGAAATTTACGTCCTTGGAAATCCTAAGCTCTGGCTAGAAGGAAGTGGGATGAATAATCTGCAGTCACACACAACAGTATTTTCAGATCAGAATTACTCATATTTACCCCGACTGAGCTGAAAGGGACATCCAGCAGTGTTCTGAATCTATTCCCCAGCAGCAGTCATGGATTTGTTTATTTCCAAACAACAGTTATCAAATTCAGCAGTGCACAGTGCTCTGGCAACTTGCCCCTACCACTCTGATGAGTGCATGTTGTACAGCTCAGCTCTCCCCATGGTTCTCTCATATTTCCTGCCATGCCTCCAGCTGGTTGTTCCTTGCTCTAGCTGTCCCAACTAGTGCCGATAACTGATCCCTGTTCCCCTAATGCTTCTGCTTTTACCAGAGGTCAGCTCTTTCTCTTCTATCTCCACACACCGGGCTTGGAGTCACACTAGGCCAAGTGGAAGAGCAACCCATAAAAGCAGCTGAGACTGAATGTCCACCCTAAGCTCTTCCTAAGAACAAAACAGATTTAGATGCAAATACCAGTAGTTAAAGTCCAAATCATCAACCAGACATGCTCTGGAAGGCCATGGATGGTGTAGGACAGGAGAACAGAGCCCACACCACGCCCTCCTCTTGCCATACCCAATGGTCTGCACACCTGAGGGCTGTGCCTCTGGGCCGGGCACCCCAGCAGTATGTGGTGACAAAGGCAATGCCTGACCAGCCACTTTGGGCACTGTGTGGGGAAAAGAGCCTCTCTGCTATTTATTCCACACATATTTTAAGAGAACAGCAGCTAAGGTGTTAGTTAAGAACTCTACTAATTCGTTCTCTCCAGATGGAAAGCCTGCAGGATGCTCCAGTGTGTCTTCACCTTTAATTGCAAGGCACCTTACAGATTTTATATGCAACTATAAAACACTGCAACGTGTCCTGCACAAAGAGCTCCATCTTCAGTATTTGCTTTTGAAATAATTTTTGAAGTAATCCAGTTTGCCTCTTAATGACTCCCAGGACGCAACATGCAGCAGCAACTTTACCTTCTCTCAGGCCTTTCCAGAAAGAATCTTTCTGATGCTGGGGAATTTTGCATACTACAAAGTACAACGTTAGGTCGTGTAAAACGGTAGGTGTCAGATTTAAGGTAGGTAACACGTAAGCATGCAAGCATCAGCCAAAACTTCCCAAGAGAAAAATATGCAGCTAAAGCAGAATTATTTGCAGCCTGTGACAGGACTGTAACAAATTAAGCCATATGTAACTGGGAATGTTACTTTACTTTATGTGAGTTTTTACATCCCCCAGCTCATCAACAGCTTGTAGTGTTAAGGATTGTGCTTACACACCTGAACGAGGCATCAAGCTCTGGGATGCAGTCCCACATCAAGCGTCAGTGAAGCCGTGCAACACAAAGCTGCTGACGAGGTAGGAGTCAGTCCTTCCCTTCCTCAGCTCTGTGCATGCCTGCTCTCCAGCAAGGGCTTTCCTGGAGCTTCTCAGCTGCAATGCACACAGGGTTTATGGCAGGAGGAAGTGGCAGAGCAGATTTGATCAGATTATTACCAGTCTCAAAGGTTTAAGATCACACTTCAGGGGGGAAAAAAAAAAAAAAAAAAAAAAGGCCTGAATACATAGCTTGGTGGGACAATTTTCAGTGTACACTGAAGAAAAAAATACAGAAAAAAAAATAGAGACTTTTTTGTATAGCACAATTAGAACCTTCTAATTTCTTAAAATGAAGATCTATGTAAGAAAGATCCAAAAAATATACCCAGTCATCTGAAAAAATGATTCAGAGAAAGTTTTCCCCATTTTCCTCTGCTGGCATGCAGAGGAATGTAACTTCTAGCCAGCTATGCATTAACTTTATTTATCTTGTATCTACGAGGTTAGCTGTCGCTCTGCTAAAAATATATTCTGAAGCATTTATTTCCAAGAATCAGAACGGAGAGTTGTCTCGTTGGTTGAGTTTGAAAAAAGAGCAACAGCCAAACAAACACAAATAACCATTGGAAATAAAGGAAATAGCAGCAGAATTCTTGCTATTAACTAGCTTCGTGCTTTCAGAAATGACTGCAGTTCAGAATCAGGTTATAAATTACCATGGTGCTACCTTCACTCCAGCTTACAAGATAAGAATCCAAATCGCAGTCATCCTGCAAGAGATAATAGGTATAGAAAGAGATTGGCAGCTCTTAAGGTCTGAAAAATATACGAAATTTCAATGCATTTGGAGAACAAGCTTTGAGAAGCCATCATAAGACAACTTTGTAATGTAGCAGGTAGGTTTAAGGGACGCTGACAACTGCAGAAGGTTGAAACTCGGGAGTTTTGCGGTGCATTTAACTGAACTTCAGGAGGATCCATAGCAGATTCCCGTGACTTGCAAAGGGCTCGCTTTGTCATTTTGTCAGCTCCGTGTGCACCATCTACTGGCCAGGCTGGGATTGTGCTTCCGAGCACAATGCTCCTGCCAGCGACTTCCTCAAGGACTGCAGCAGACCGTGAGAGGTCAGCACCGACCCTCAGGGTTTTAAAAATCAACATTCCACTGTTTACCCAAAGGAAATATTATTATAGCTCAAAAAGGTGTTTGTTTTCTTTTTTTTTTTTTTTTTTTTTTTTTCTTCCAGAGCTGAGGATTTTGAGCATAGTTGCCAAATGCATGCAATTTGGCTTTTCATCAAAAAAGCCTGCTTATATATAAATGGTCCGCAGGAAGGGTATGCCACGATTTCATTACAGTGGTTCTATTGTTACAAGAGACTGAGGATGCCTGTTACCGCACTAAAGGAGGGGCAGCGTGATAGAAGAAAAATGTAGGCGGGGTCAAAATTAAATGGAAATTTGTGCAGTGGTACCCAGGGAACCAGAGCAGGTTAAGTCGCACACAGTACAAAAAAGCATTTCTTCCTTACACTCCCTCTGGACTGAGGTGCACACATCTAAAGCAGCCTCATGGCCTCTCATCCTGAGCCAGCCACAGAAGCATGTGTATGTATGTAAAAGCTGGGGAAGGAGGAGGGAGGAGTGCTGTCCCTCTCCAACCACTGTAACCTGGCGCAAAGCCCAGGAACTGCTGCTGGAAGACACTAAAGCTGGCAGAAGAAAAACTGCAGCCCAAAAAGTTATTATTCACACTTTAATTTTCTTGTTGAGGTAATACAGCGAACCTCACTGCTGATAATATCACAGCCACTCATTAAAAAGGAGACACCAAGTACTCTGACCAGGAGTAGAATGGGAGATCTTGGGTTATGAAAAAACAAACGGAAGCTAAGGTAAAAGATCATAGAATCATAAAACAGCCCAGGTGGAAGGGGTCTCAAAAGTCATCAGGTTCAACCTTTCACAAGAAAAGGAAGCCTGGATGAAATTGCCTAGCACCATGTCCACGTCCAACTGCATCCTGAAACCCTACAGTGATGCAAATTATCACATCCCCAAATATGTTATTCCAGTGAGCGACAGTTCTCTCTGTAAGATTTTTCTTATATTTAGAACAAGGAATAGAAAGCAATCAGCAATTACATCCTTAAGTGAATAACACCTGCAATTAGAAAAGTTAAGTGACAAAAGACTTTAAAAATAAACACTTATGACACTGTTTCCTGAGATCAGTTTCAGCGTATGAAAAAAATATTGCTTGAAGTACTATTTCCTAAATCCAAGATCACCTGCTTCACAGTCAGTGTTAATCAACCATCTCTATTCTAAGGCTAGAGTTATTTATTATACAACTGCCCTTCGAATATATTAAAATGATTACAGCATACTTATTTCAAGAAAAATTGATAAAGTATCCATATCAGGTTTTTTGAAAATATATATACGTACACCTTCATTACCAACATCAAAATGTGACAGCATATGCATAACTACGTAACAGTATAATAGCCTGATAAATGCGCGTCCTCTGAGACAAAACATTTCACAATTTTGCAAGCAAAAAGCATCCTTCAAGTCACTCTGCAGCCAAAAGGCAGCATGTACGCTTGCCAGTGAATGTGATGAATGGGAGATGGCCATTTAGGCTCCTCCAGCTGAAATCTACATAGGTGAAATTCTCACAGGGAAGGGAGAGTTGGTCACATTTGTGGGTTGTTTTTTTTTTGTTATATGCTGATAAGATGCCCCTGCAGTCTCTTTAACCACATTTCTGTATCCTGTAAACCAGTATAGAAATATTCTAGATACTAAATAATTCAGAAAAATACAACCTTATACACATGAAAAGGAATCTTTTTTTTTTTTTTTTAATCGTGTCTAAAGAACTGGCTACATGAAATCTAACTGGAAAGAAGTCACACATTCCCCTGTATGTGCACAAATAAAAACGCTGCATTTGGCCTTGGCTGCTTGCTGAATTTTCACAAATCTATCTCCATTTTAGGGCTCCTGCAAGGTTTTTAGAATGAGTCATCCCATAACAAACAAACCAACCAACCCGACAACTTACACAGCCCTTCATAGCAGCTTTTAGAGATGACTGACGGCACAATAATTCCGTACTCAGATAACTCTTCATGATCAACAATTTGCTTGGTGTGTTTTTTTTTTTTCTCTCTGCAATAGAAATAACAATTTTAAAAGTCCTCCATAAAAGGTTTTGATATTTTCACAGAAGTAGCTGGAGGACTTGGTAGAGTGGTGGGAATCCATTGAATTCATCCACTGTGGAGCACTGTGACCTGAATCTGTGGGTCTTGCACACACATTGCACACAGGGGAACAACTGACCAGTGAAAGAGGAGTCCTCCATTAGCACCTTGGTATGACCAATGAAAGTGGAATGTGGCCCTGAGGGTGTGTTACATGGGATTACAGGACTTGGACAGGGGAGGGCAGCACCCTTTGTCAACTGCAGGTGTGGCTCTCCCTTGTATCATCATCCTTATGTGTGGAGAGCACGGTCTCAGAACAACATACATAAACACTGCTTGAAGTTACACCATAAGTAAACAGTAAAGCAATTTATTACTGTAACTTTAACAAGATTTATAGTAATATTTTCCTTCAAACAGATACTGCTCCAAAGTGTCTTTGAAAGAGGCTGATGAGATTCAGTTTCTGAAATAACAAAGGTGAGAGAGAACACTGTTCTCTAGAAATACGCCAGAAGTATCTCTACTGAATATGTTAACTTCAGGATGACAATATCCATATGCTGCTGTATCTCAAGCCTAAGGTATTTTATAATGTAAACTAGCCATCATGGCAACACTGACACTCCCAATCAAAAGCGACTTCATCTCAGCAAACTTGGAAATCCGCATGCTAAGAATCCACTGTATGAAAAGTACATTCTATGGATGAATAGGTATTAGAAAGAACTACTCCATAATCCTTGGGTAGGTTTACGAAGTTCCTAAATTCAAGGACAAGTTTTAATACTGGCTCATGAGCAGCTTTTTTGATATGAAAGCAAAAAGAAGAGGCCCAAACATTCCCAAGGGAAGAAGTTGCACAGAAATGTCCTCTGCTCAGGGGTGTGGACATGACTGCTTCACGTGAGCTGTTTGAGACTTGTGGTGTTGGAACACTTTTAGTTTGCAGCTTTTCCCAAAGAAGCCATTTTCCCCACAGCTCTGTGCATTCTCACCACATTCTGCTGCAAAGCATAAGAGGTCCAAGTGCAGCAGCCCCTGCACGCTCCAACCAGAGTGCAAGGACTCCTCCAGAAGCACGTGCCCTTAGTCTCCTGAGAAGAGAGCACAGACCCTCTGC
This sequence comes from Alectoris magna, assembly GCA_030625065.1. Taxonomy (NCBI): domain Eukaryota; kingdom Metazoa; phylum Chordata; class Aves; order Galliformes; family Phasianidae; genus Alectoris; species Alectoris magna. The sequence continues at coordinate 11,747,117 of CM060567.1, forward strand.
CACCAAGGAAGCCTGGGTCTGGCGCTCAGCACCTCACTGCTCACTATGAAAACCTTTCAGAAACTTCGCTGCAACAAATTCACAGTGAGGGAAAGAGCAGCAGCTGCTGCTTAGCTGCTCTCTCCACTCTTCCAGCACCATGTAGGCATACTCAACACCAGCTAAGAGGATGAGCTGGTCTTGGACTGCAACTGGCTCACAGAAACAAAAACACTGTAGGACATGGAATTTAACACAGAATACAAGACCGCTTGGTTCTCCCCACCGATTAATTGTCCTCTCTCTCAAAATCAGAAATGAGAATACTTTCTTCCAGAGCAGGAACATCAGAATTAATCTGTGGAAAATAGGCGTTTCTGACCCACAGTATTCTGCTGAAGAATCTGTTGTTTTGTTTGTACAGGCACCACAAAAAAATGCAAATGGCAGCCAGCATCACCAATGTTACGAGAACAGCCAGAGCAGCAAGTCCAGGGTATGACGCTGAAAGGGAAAAGTACAGACTTATTATGCAAATGCAGTTATAACTGCATATAATTTTAAGTACAAAAATGCAGATGTTCCACATAAAACACCATTACTCTTTATATGTCATGCATTTTAAACTAAACTTCTTCCCCACTGTTAAACACGACCTCACTAACTACCACCTCAACATGTGTTATTACTCCCTATAAAAATAAATTTAGAAGGTAACAAAGAAAACTTACGTTTTTCAGAGGGTTCTGCTGTATCAAGATCTGAAATAGAACCCAAAACTGTCAGAAAATAATGCATAGTACTAACAAAGTTTAGTATATGTACTCAGTGTATCACTGATACTCAGAAGACAATCTACCCAAAAACATGCAAGAGCCAGCTGTTCTTTGCTGAACTTTATCCGTGTCAATAGGATTACAACAGCCCAAGTAAAACGTGACCTAGTCTGTTACCTGTATAAAAGCCCATAAATTTAGTGGAATACACTAACTGACATTGCGGCATTTACCCACTGCAGAATGCACAAATGCATAAGTATGCAGTGGTGGATGAACTGAGCTATTGGGTCCAGCAGTGATTCTGGTACTTTGAGTGGACTCTCAGAACACTTCAGCTCCTTCGTGAACATATTTTCTCACTGCTCCCTGGAACTGCCTGTACCAAGGGCTCTGCTCGTGTGCACAAGAGAAAGTTTGTCACGGCATGCAGTAACAAAAAAGATGCCCAGGCTCCTCAGAAGGCTACCCTGGCTGGTTTGTTTTTCCACAGGTATTTTCTCTAATAGGAAGCAAAAAGACTATTTAAATGAAAACTAAGAGAAAGTAAGTGAGAAATAAAGAAAATATAAAACAATGGTTATGAGAACATGATCAATTCCTTCAGTGGAAGCACATACCTGCATCCTTTTTACATACAAATCCCTTTATTTCTCTGCATGGAGATATTTGCCATACACCATCTGCAGTCCTCAGGCTGATACAGAAATTTCCTTTGAGATGATCAAATTCAGGCTCCCTGATGCCCCAGTTAGAATAATTTAAGGGAGAGCCATCAAACCAGGAGGCTGTTTCATCTAAGGGCAGAAGTTATAAATCACTATAAAATGCCATCACATTTTGATAAACAACTGTTTCAGTTGAACTCACTTTCACATGCATGCACGCAATACTGTTCAAAAGCAATGCCAGGCTACTATACTGTTTGGCTACTATATTCCTTTCTCTGTTGAAGACTTTAAAAACATACTACACGGGTGACACAGCCCGTAGACTTACTTAACAAGCCAATAAAGGCACTCACATGCATGCATGCATACTGAGTATTCAGAATCCTAGTAATGATCACAGCTTTTTACTGCATTGTAAACAAGAAATAAACAGTGAAAACAAGAATCTCAAGAAGTAACAGCATTTTGTAAGATGGTTATGTCAGCATTAAAAACAAAAAATCCTAGATTCTTACATTCAGTTCTCTTCCACCCAAAACTTACTGTCTGAAACATGCAGGACGTTCAGCCAAATCATTTTCACAGAATAACCAAAATTGTGCAACTCCTCCAGAATGAAGGCACTTTCATCTTCATCTTCGATAGTTAGAAGATTAGATCCTGCAGATTAAACACCAATTTTTTTTCTTTCAAGCAATTCACATCATTAAAATATGTAGCACTACATCTCAGAAGTTGGCACGGAGAATCTTGATTGAAAAGGTTGAAAAGCCTGCTCATGATTTAAAAGTTACTAAACTCGCAACTAATACGAAAACGTTCAGGCTGATACAAAACTCTTCTCACTTGATTTTAAAACCAGTTTGAAAGGGAATAAATGCATTTTATATCTGTTTGAAAATACTGATTTCTGGAACAAGAAAGGACCATTTTTTTTTATATACGTTGCCTTCAATTTCACAGTTGGCTTAATGGGCTCTAGTATTGTTTTCCTGAACTAGAGAAAACACATGCTGTGACTTCAGTCATTTCAGAAAAGCTGCGCTTTTTTTTTTTTTTTAATATATCACAATTACATTTTGTAGCTATAAAACAGTCACTTACCTTGATTTCTGCAAACTTCATATGCAGTATCAAAACTTGCGCCCTGCAGAACAGTGTTAAAGCTGTAGCAACTGTTTTTGAATTTGATCCAGGGAACATTTTTTTCTGAACATAAGCCTTTATACACAATGAGTTTCTTCTCTGTGATAGAAACAACAGCACAGCTTTATTGGCACAACAACATACACATTAATATAACATTCCACATGTTTTGGAATAATGCTAATAAACACGCTATTTCATTGTGTCTCTATTTTTCAAAGAGAAAATTTAGTGCCTGTATATATTTGTATTAGAACTGCAAAGCTGGTTTTATTTCAGATGAAAAACCTTGAGGGCTTGCAACAGTGCTATCAAGATATTTATCTAACAGTGACGTGCACAGGGAGAGAAGCATCATATGGACACGTGGTGCTGCCCAGCATCTCCCAAGGGCTGGGGGTTTCCAGATGCTGCAGAGCTTCTCTCCACAAAGCCACAAGGATAACTAAATGCCAAATGCCAGGGCACAGAGGCAGAGGAGAGCCTCCTCTCAGAACGCAGCACTTGCCCTCTCCAATGTGCAACATACAGTGCCAAGAGCCCCTCTGACTCAGGTGACTGCCATTGTGAGAGCAGGATGCTGGCAAGGACTCCGCAGTCCTGGGCTGAGTAGAGCTCCACACCTGAATTCTGTGTTCAGGAAAAAAAAAGCCCAGATAATTGAGAGCTTTGCAGGAAACAAAATGTATTTTAGGATATAGGAAAATATTCTCATTTTTAGAAAAAAAAAGTTGCAAAGTCTTCCACGTGCAATCAGTGAAGATGTGACTAACTTCACTCTGCTCCAAACACTTCTCTTTTCCTATTCCACAATTAATTGCAATAAACTGAATTTACTTTCCTTCAAGCCAGCTTGTTAACAATCCATATTTTTCACAGCTAGTACAGTGCTCACTGTAGTGAGCACTACTAGAGAGTTTCCTTACACCTTTTTCTTTCCTATTATGGAAGTTCTTTCCATTTTCGAATAGACTAGACCCTATGGCCAATACTTTGTGGGGGGGGGGAAAAAAGGATTTGCCAATAGGAGATATAGAAAGGAAATAAATCAGTTTTGAATGAAACATCATCATTGCTTAACCTCAAACATTAATTTTTCTTTCATATATTGCCACCATTGAAGCTGCAAAGATGTAATACAAAATCTAACTGACTTACTGGGTGGCACATGGCAGACTGCTCCTGGCTGAAGTTGTTCACAGCTTGCACTCTTCCAGTGCCCTGAGGTATCCATATAAACACAGCTGCCCAAAGCCTGGGACTCATCATCTTCCCAGAAGGTAAACAAGGATCTAGTCCCATCCGACCACTCAAAATTAAGCCCATTCTGCAAAACAAGTTTAACATTATTTCTGTTCACTGCCATACTTTTGTTTCCAGTGGCATCTTGATCAGAATTCCTTTTTACCTCTCCCTTAGTGCTGGGCAGTTTCAAAGATTCTCTCAACTTATCTCTAGGAGAACAAAAACTACACCTAGTTTGCTGTTTTGTATGGCAGCTGAACATCCAGATCATTGAGTGTAAGTGATTATTTGGGCCATAAAGCAGCTCAAAATGAAACTTCATTTCAATGCTGACAATAGATTTTTTTTCTTAGTTTTTTTTTTTTTTTTTAGTATTCTCTATGGCTTTCATTTTTCAGTACTTTCTGCACCAAACTAGCTCTCATTAAATTTACATATCATGCTGCAAAATATGGTAAGAGAGCTGATAAAAGACTCAAGCGGGGGTTTCATTTCCAAAAAGGAACTTCCTGTGACTTCTAACGAACAACAGAGCCCATAGTTTGCTATTGGAAAAAAGCTAATTTGCAGTATAGTATGCACAGACAGTGAACCCATTACGCACATCTGCAGTGAACAGCCCAATCCAGTGGTTGTATCCCAGCCGATTCACAATGATTGTGAGGAAAGCCTGGTGGTACTGATCTGCAATGCTGACCAGCTCAGCTCCATTTGCCATGCAGGTTTTTAAAGCTGCAGACCATGTAAAATTCCCATGTATTAGTGTATATGTTCTGTTTGCATACTGCAAAGTATCTGGCACAGGGTACATTTCAGACGCATTTACGATGTGACTGGATGTGTCTGTTGGAAACAAAGAGAGGATTTTTTATTTTTAATTTTTTAAACAGACAATTTAAAGAGTGTTGAAAAACATCTTCATTTATTCTACACATGTTTATTCCCGCTTTCCCCACAATTCTGCTTCACAATAAATAATGTCAAACATGGCTGTGGTTTGCAAGAACCACGTAAGCGCAGCCCAAAGCTTGCAGGTTCATTCTATTTACTCTGTTGAGCCTCCAGGGGAGAGCAGCAGGAACTACTGCCACCTTAGACGGAGACCTGAACTATGAGGTAGCAGATAAAGCTGCGCCACATAAAACCACCACCGTGTCCATACAGTCCATTTTGATAATGTGCTCAGCAGCACATGTCATGCCCAAGACTGGAAAAGCGTGAGAAGAAAAGCCAACCTGATGGGCCAATTGGTTGTTCACAGAAATGCAACTTCTAAAGTCTTGTCTGATCTGAGATTGCAAATCCAACAACAGAATATTTTCAACAAAACTTTTGTCTTCTGTAATTTCATGCTGTCACTCTGCTTGCAAGGACTGACAACATGAAATGTAATCTCTAGGTCTCTGAGATATGCAACTGAAAGCCCAAAATTAAGAACCAGATTTAACAACAAAAGATTTTTTTGAGAAATTACTTCTTCATCACAGCTATTGATTTATTAAACAGTGTAAAGCTAGTCCGCTGAAACAGCAAAGTAAAATTGCCTATAAAGATCTTTTTAGCTCCTAGTATTATAGACACCTATAATAAGCTACTTCTAGATAAGAATAAAGTGAATTCAGCAAGAGAATAAATGAGAACAGAAGGAAACCAGACCGAATGCTTACCCTGCCTTTTTTGGCAGACAAACCCATAATTTTTCTCACAGTTTTCTAAGTACCATTTTCCCGTAAAATAAAAATTTGGGTTATTTGATACCAGCGTACAAAGTGGAACTTGTTCTTCAACGTAGACACTGTTATAACGTGGCCTCTGCAATCAACACAGAACCTTACATTAATTGCTAAAGACACCACGTAAAACAAGGCATAATTATTACATTAAATGTAGAATAATAAGTAGCTGAAAAGCACTGTTATAAATTATTAGGTAGAACAATGAATGTTCCCATAAATACCATTTGGAATAATAGCCTCACAGAAGGAATGTCACAAGCATGCACTGAACAAACTGAAATGTTAACTAAAATACTGACAAACATATCAAGTTAAATACAGTATACTAAATGTGGAATTAGTAATACTACTCTGCTCAAATCTAGTATAGAATGTCAGCCGTACAACTTAAACTGGTGCTTGACTGGAATTTCATAAGATATTACTATAGCCATGAATTTATTGCATAAATTAATGTCTAGATAGTGCTTTTTTGGCAACCACTGGCTACACCCATAAGGTTGTGTCCACAGTTGTTTGAAGTTGCAAAAATTAAGAGAACACTAAGTTGCTATAACAAGTTAGGCCTTTGTCTTCATGGCAATCATGAATATTATGGGTAGAACAATCTCCCAGCATCCTTAAAGCCCCTGGAAACACTTACGTGCACTGCTTCAATTGGAGACCAGTTGGAATACCTTGGAGGATTTTCATTCATCCATTTTTCATAATCATCACCCTGGAAAGCTATCCAAACACTAGTTTTGCGACCAAATAGATTCATTGTTATGAAAGCTGGAAAACGAAACAGGAGTAAAGTATCAAGCTTACTTAATTGGTAACCAGTTAGGGACAGCTGAAGTCTCTTCCAACACATTAAAGCACTGAAAAAATGAATTGTCAACCAGTAGCTTTACCTACTTACTAGAAAGCAAGAGTGTGAAAAGCATTTCACGGTCACCCAGCTATAAATTCAGTAAGATGGTTAACTTCAGTTGGGTCAGCATGCAGCCTAGTAAGGAAGTCTTCAAGAAATTGCAACAGTAGCTTGAACAACTTAAGCTGGGGCACAGCTTCGTTCAGGGTACTGACTTATTAAAGAAAGCTTCTCTCAGTTTCAGTTGAAAATAAACTTTCTCAAATAAAATAGCCAATGAGATTCCTCCCACCTCCAAATAGGTTCTACCAATGTATGAAATCCAAACTCAGATTTTTACGAGTAGAGATTATGAACATTTCTGCATGTGCTGGCGCTCACACTTCTGACACTCCTAGCCTAGTATTCACATTCTACGCTATAGATCACATCTTAATAAAAATGAGATTGTTTCGGCAACAGCCTGGTGTTCTATTCTTTATATTTCTGGAAAATGGGAAAGAAAAACATTTACTGATCTGTTTATAGCAGTGTATCCCTGAGTGGAATTTGCATGATTTTTTTTCCCTAAACCAGTATCTATTATTAAATATTTCTTCAAAGACGAAATTTTATTTATTTAAAAATATTTTCGGCATTCTACCTTGTTCCAGTTCATCTTCAAGGGAAGCGAGGGACCCATCGTATCTACTGCAGAACGTCTGTGCAGCATACCAGCTCCTCAGGTGCTCTGGATCCTTTGGAATTTGTATTAAAAAGCACTGTTTTCAAAATAAAAAAATAGGAGGCTTGCTTTGTTTCTCCTTCCGCTTAAAAGCTTTACCAATTAATAAGAGTGTTGGGTCCACAACTCTAGGCGATGCTCCTTGGTTCAAATTTTTCCTTGTAGCGACTGCATTTTAATGCTGGCATATACTGCTCACTTCAGGGAATGTTGCGATTAAGGAATGCACACATTTAAGAAAAGTCTGGTGAAATAGTTGCCTTTCAACCTTCAATCACAAATAGACTTGGAGTATAATTATCTTGGATGAACACCATTTGAAACCATATTTTTAGGCAGCAATTAGGGAACTGCTGAGTACACCAAAGGGTCAGAGTTCTGTTTTTAGACCAAAAAAGACCTAAAATTGTAGAAGTGTCAAAGAAGAGAAAGAGCACAGAATAAGCGTGTTTGTGCATTTGCTATCAAAAAGCCTAGGTAGCTTTTGCATAAATGAGCATGCGTTTCCTGGAACTAAAGTAAAACATTAACACCTTATTCAGGCGACTTCTCTGTGCAAAGCTACTGAACTCCTCTATCAACATATCGCTATTCATAAACATAAGGTCCCTGCTTTCAGAAAGGAAGAAAACCTTCAAATATAAAATAATCTTTATAAAGTCCATATTTTTGTAATAATGGGATTCATTTTGAATAATTAAGCAGCAGGAAAAAGTGTTTTACTTTAAATCCGAAGTGTAGCCAGCCCTTGGGACACATTCCTTGTGGGTTCTGGTCTTTTGGAATCTCTTTCTCTATTTTCCAAGCATTTTTACGTTTACAAATACAGGGAAGAGAAACAGTACAGTTTTCATCATCCCAGCGTCCTATGTAAAAATAAATAAATAAAATCACATTTCAACATTTACTTGAGAACAGCAAAAGGACTTTTTCTTAGCTAGCTCATTTATTGTAAGGAAAAGTATCCCCTTTATCCATTGAATAAGTCGTGATTCTACAGCAAATATATTTGGACACGACACATTACTGTGCATTTGATGGTCCACGAGTCTCAAATTTTTATTGACAGGTTGATTTCATTAATCTAAAAATGTTCCTCCATGTTGAGCCACATAATACATCGCCTATCATCACATATTAAAAAAAAATTAGTTGAAAAGAAAATGTACAGGAATGATACATTCTAGATAAAATAGTTTTACTTTTTTTCATTAAAAATTGTTGGCAAGACCACCCAGGTACTGACACCAAATGTTGTCCTGCTTAGAAGGAAAACACATATTTCAGCAGAACACAAAGCACCCAACCTGTTGATCAGATCCCCTCTGTTGGTGGGTGATGGGGTAGTGGGCAGTCTCTGTTTTACATGATACTAACTAAAATATCTGTAAGCCTCAAGCATCTGAAAATTATGAAATAACTTCTCTCCTCACAAATCCAAAGTTGGATATTTTTCCAAGAGACCTGACATGTTTACCTTACTATACGAATCACAGATCTTCAGAAAATAGAGACTGAGAAATGGCAAAAGCCACTGAAACTGGCAATACTATATACATACATATTTTTCTATTATAGTAGTAAAAGAGAAATCTTTGTGATGATACAGAGGCTAGCACCATCAGATAACAAAACATGCTACCCAAAATCCCTCAGCAGATTGGCTATGGGATTAAAAATAAGATAGAAACCCAAGTATTTAAAGTTGTTTAATGATACAAAAACAGTTCTTGAGTGAAGGAAAAATTACTGCTCAGTCCATATGGCTCATTTGGTTACAAGAAAAGTGAGTGTGAAAACCAGGAATACATTAACATTTTTTTGCTGTGCCACAGAATAGATTCTTTAGAAAGACTAAAGATTTGGTATCACTGGAATATTTATATTTTGACATTAAAATGCTAAATTATTAATATACTTAAGTCCTATTGTCTTCTGCTTGAACAGACTCATGATATCTTGATGTTCTTTGCTTAACCATAAAAGTAGTTATGCAATCCATAACCACAGAACAGGACTTTAATAAGGCTGTATACTTCTACAAAGCAATTGAAAACATACAACCTCCTTTGGCCAATAACAAATAATTTGCAAAGCCTGCAATAAAAAGAAATATAAAATAAACCTGTTTGTGATGAAATGAAGCCACATCTTTTCCCCGGTTTATGCAGATATCGATCTCTGCCTTCATTCCAGTTCTGGTATGTTATCAGTGACTCATCCTTCCAGCTGCACAGAAATGTTGAGAGCGTAGTTACACTTTTCCCTGTCGTGATCTAACAACACAGACCCTATTAAAAGTGTTTTTAATTGGATACAGGATAGAAAGTGCCCATTTTTCAACTGATTGTTACAACAAACAACCAAACAATCAAAAATGTTGATAGTCATGTCTTTGGCTTAAGTCTTTTGTACCCCTTTCACAGAAAGGAATGAAGGGTAACATATTCTGAACGGTATTTATATGAGAGCCAAAGTTGTCTTTTGAATATCCAACTCAGTCATCAAACAGTTTTAGCCCATCAAACTGAATGGCAGCTTGTAAACAAGACGTGCCAAGTACAAATCAGAGCAGCTGAAGTACACTCTTACCGAAATTCACTGCTGATGTTTTCCGCATGCAATCCAATCCACCAGTGAACATCACTATCCGACAGCTACAAAAAAATGTTTTGCCTTATGTTTTGATAAGAGGACGACAACAGTTAAACATTAACCAGCTCCTAAAAACCAGGCCCTGTTCATATTCAAATGAATAGCATCTCCTTTGGTTTTCAATGGAAAACTTGTGCTAAATCCTGCCTATCTTAATTTATGTGACTACTCCCTCCCAACTTCAGCAAGCATGTAAGCAAAACACAATATAGCCTCCATTTTCCACTGGATTGCTGATGTACACTGTAAAATTAGGCTGTAAACACTGACAGCATATCTGGCCTGGCAATGACTGCAGTCTTAGGCCCTAACTAAGAAAAATAAACATTACAATTATGAAGTACAAATATTTCCTTTTAGTATTGAAATGCTACCGGTTTTAACGTTTCCAGAACGCTTTCTATACAATTTATATTACTTCTTACAGCTCATACAATAGAGATGCTTTTCAGTATTATTGTTCTGATCATGAAAGTTCTAGACTTCCAGTCCTAAAAGGAAAATCATTATGGATAATTGACAGAAATATTGTCATTCAAGTAGTCACTTATTGCTGTTGCGCTGACATGACAATGATTTAAGCCATGAACAAACTTTGCTTCTCTCAACAACCACGGTTCAGGGGTCTTTGGGAAAGTCAGCAAAGGGGGGGAAAAAAAAAAGTTTCAAATGTGCAGAACATTGTAAATGCTACCCTACCATTTAGATGCATTAATTTTTCCTTCAGAAAGGATGGAATTGCAGCATATGTTGAAGCAGCCATGCAGTCCTTGGAGCCAGGATCTTGTCAGCTAGCAGTTTACGTGGCAATACCAATTTCAGAATACATATATTTCTGATAAAGAATAGCCTAAGAAATGCTGTCTGTTGTGGTATTGACTGGTCCCTGAGTTTGGCTTTCTAATCATAGCACTCAGCCTATGCATTACAATTCTTAAAGAAATAGTGAGAAATATGATTTTAAATTCTACATGAAGAAATCTGTACAAAGTTTTTTAATAGCATGTACAAATCCCATCCAGACTGCTGATGATTACCCTTACTCCCGCTTCCACAGGAAAAAGGTTAGAAGCATTTACGGACACACCTGGTTATACTGGAGAAGGCAGCAGGCCATACAATAGCTCAATATGTCATACTCTGAGATGAAACTCAAAGGAAGTCACCTTAATGTAAAACGTAAACAGAGTAATTTTGCCTTTCTCACCACAAAAATGCTACGATATCCACTACTTCAGTTACAAATCTGTTTTTGAAATATCTCCTGTTAGTAAATACGACTTTAAAGAAGTATTCTATTTCATTACCTTCTTAATTTTATCTTCAATAAATGCTTGTTCATCAGCAGAATTTATTGTTGCCATTTCACTACGAAGCCAGACACAAATGAACTCATAGGTGTCCCAGTCCGTAGGATTCACATGAAAAAGGTACTCTGCTCCTTGGTAGTACGACCATGGCAGTTCTGGAAGACGAGAAGAGACAAATCTATGCAGGTGTAAAACCTCACTGCAATTCACATTCCTTGCAACACACGTGGCCCACTTCCAGCTACTTGGCACAGGACAATATTCCACAACTAGCAGCAGAACTATATTTGAGATATCAAATTATGACAACAAACAGAGAACCGAGTAAATTTCAGCTTTACATTATATCCCATATTACTGTATTAACAGGGTTGCCTAGAGTTGATAAATACAAAGGCAGTTTCAATGCAACTGAGAGGACACCGAATTTCTGTGCCTACTAGTGGCAACATTCCTTTACCTAACACAAGCAATACTGTACGTTTCAGTGTTTCAAAACAAGAGTGGCAGATTTTGTTCACCAGCAAGTTTCCACAATGTTACATAACGTAAATTTTGTACCTTAAAATATTTTAGCTATTTTATTTTTACCAATACACTGAATTACATGTCTCAATGATAATATTTCAAGATGTGAAAAATAAAGTTTCCATACCAGCTATGTACCAATCTGGATTCTTTGGTTTAACACCTGCAAAAGTAAATAAAGATATCAAGAACTGAGAAGGGATATTGCTCTGAAATTGCTTTTCTAACATGGTGAGAATTTAATCAAAATCATGAAGAATGTTGCTATTTTCATCCAGAGACTAAAAAAAGGCTAAACATGGGATAAAATAAAAATGGCCATGCTTACTAAATAACATTTTTAGCAACTTTTATAAATCAGAACTTCAGTTTACTTCTAATTTGTTGCTAATCATTGCTGTGCATTGCCACCTGTCCAGACAGATCAGTTCTGGTATCTGGCTAACAAACCCCAACAGAAACTCATAATTTTGTCATGATTTCACACAGAAGACCATTTGCAGTCCTTCAGACATTTTTTCCTCATCTCTTCTGAATTACAAGATAGAGCAATGTAAGTTAATTAAGGTTTCACCTTTAGGTATTTTGCATATCCATTCACGCTTTTCATTGCAGTGCGCTGGAAAAACCGTTCTATTCACTTTGAACACACCACAGTTTCTTGAGTCATCTTCAACATACTTGCTCTCCAGAAATGAAGCTACAACCTGAAAACAGCATAGTTGTAATCTTTCACCAACAATTCAAGATTAAGCATTTCAAAATCCCACTATAAAGAAAAAGGAAGCGTATGAAGATGTATGTACGATAAGAACATGAAAAATAATTTCCAGACCAGGAAACTAATGGAACACCTAAATTATGGTTGTAAAATCCTAAAAATGGGCCCCATAATCATGTTTTTGTAATGTCTTGTTCAATTTCCTATCTTATATTAGACTCCATCTTAGTAAAAAATAAAACTTATAGCAATGAAATCTAACAGTTTTTTGACATGATTAGCAGTGGTTGTCCAAGCCTAACAGCCCTTGCTTTGGTTCAACACCTTGCACGACTGGACTTTGCACTCACATTCTGCAATTACTTAAATAATTATGGCAGAGCTGGCATTGCTCCTAAAGACTGAAAGCCAATTACAGTTTGAAAACTGATCCTTTTGCATAACCCAAAATACACATCCTTGTTCAGAAAACTTTTAAAATGTAGCGTGACACATCTTGGACTAATCACAACATGCTTCGCAGGGAAGCACAAATCCACAGAAATTTATAATCCTACCAAATTCCTTCTGCAGTTTTGCAACTCTTTTGTACAGGTGGCTCTAAAAATAACGTAGTACAAATATTACTGTAACAGTCACTCCATTTAACTGAAGTATGTGAATGTGAAAAAAGCCTCACAAACCAGAGCTTTGCTGGCCACCATTTATCTGTTCACATGACTTATTTTGGGGAACTTAAACTTGAGACGTTTCTGAAATACACAGTATACAGGTATTTACAGGTGTTCTGTCAGACCACTGCCACGTCCCTCCAGAAAATGGGTTTCTTTTATTAAATCCAATCCAGAACTGCCTTTCTTCTGTCCTGTGATAGAAACAGAGAAATACTTTAAACAAACTCTTTCCTTAATAAACTTTCCTTAGCTATTGCACAAATTATTTTTAAGTAGTGCAAACACCCATACTCATTTCTTTTTAACTCATTATATCATACTGTAACGCATTTATTAACATTCTAGCTTCCTTGCAGTAAACTCCTTTTGTTACTAAAATGTCAAGTTATATTTTTAAGAGGAACTTGTTTAAAATGGGATTCGAATTGCAGAACCTTCAGTTCAACGGGGAATGTTAACTCATAAGAACATCACTGACATTAAGAGTCATTTGACGCCTACTGCAAAGATCATCTGCAAAAAGAGTCACATTACAGTGTTGCTATTACACTTCTTTTCACCCATTTCTAAGTTCACGTTAGTTAATAGCAGTCTTATACAGACACTATTAAAGAACATTCCCTAGATCATAGGTTATATTTACAGATTAATATGCTTAAGATAACCCTTGTTAATGTTACTAAAGCCTATTTACCTGTCAAAAATTGTATATAATAAATTGTTTAAAAAAGTCTCTTCATAGACATGGGAAAAACTGGCAAGATGTGCTCCAAAATCTTGGCATAATGTTTCAGCTTCACTCCACGTTCTTTTCATCAAAACTTTCTCTCTGTGAAATATCTGCAATAAAATAAACAACTGCCATAAATGTGGTTGATTTTGGAGAGCAATTGAATAAAAAGCCCATAAAAACTAAATATCACAGTTCTTCCTACATAAAGTTTATGTTTCAAGCATAGTTCTGGTTCAAGACTTAAGAATTTCATTTACTTTAAAATGCCATTAAAGGATGGTAACAATTTTTGTTTGCTAAGTAAAAAACAGTGTTTTAGCTAAATACTTCAGGAACAGTGTATTCCTAAAACAACTTAGAACCTGAAAAATTTAAAGCACGTTTGCCAATTACCTTGTAGCAGTTGAGTAGATTGCCTTCTGACTCCCATCCAAAGTAGCAGGAACTCAAATGTCTTTGAAAAGTAAGTTCAGGTTCTTCGTAAGAATTGATTTTTTGCCTGCACAATGACATTGCTTTGAAGTTCTTACAGCTTTTTACCTCCCAATAACCAACAGGGTCCTGCCCTCGCACTGCCACACATCCTCCAGAATGACCTAGAGCATGGAAGCAAGCAGCAAATAAAGCATTTGAATTTTGTGAATTTTTGGTGAAGTGACTGTTTTATAGGCACTGAGTGCAAGGTAAAAATCTTGATGAGGGTACAGAGGTAGCAAATCCCATGGTCAGCAATCAAGTTGTAAACATGTTTTGGCTGACATGAGCATGTAAAACAAAACACAACATAAGATTCCTTTCAGAAAATACAGAAAGGAAAACTTGATTTAAAACTGTACTTCAGTGAACTGCAGTGTTAAAGCAACAAACCTAGAGAGAAACTTAGAAGCAATTAGTGAAACAGCATCTTTTTATTTTTATGCCTATATCTTCAGATTCACGTTTCAAAGGATGAAGAACTTAAATTCCAGTTATTCAAAGACTCAAATGTTCGGCCACAACATCACAGACCACATTTGAATCAATTTTCAGATGTTCTACATATAAACCTATTATTTCATTTTGTCCACTTCTTGGACAGTTTTCCTTTGGATTACCATAAAACAAAATCTAATGGCACACCAAGTGCCAGCAAAGTGAAGGAGAAGAATTCAAACACTACATACAGTGCCCTTATTGACAGAAACACATCTAAGACAATCTCTGTCCTCTTCTTCATAAAAACAGAACTGGAAACTGCTTGTAGTGGGAGCATGTTGCTCCCCACAGGCCTTTATTTATTTATTTTAATTCAGCACGTGACTCACGTGGTTGATGCTTGTTCCAGTTTGTGTAGCTTACAGAGTGATTTTTCCCATCTGTTGTTAGCCAAGAGTATTCTCCTGTGTTGTTAAGGTCTTGCAGTCCTATCCAAAAATAAGTTCTCTCAGATTTTACCACACTACGGATCATGCTGGTGATAAAAGCTTGCTCAAACCTAATAAAAAGATCAAGGCAAAACGCTTATTAGTACAGAACAGGTCAACTGTCATTTTGGCGAGTAGGTCTCATGAAACAACACAAAATATCCAAGAAAATTATCTAGAAGGTACTTAATTTTCTTTACAGAACTCTGTGGAAAATTTCACACATTAATTTGTGGTATAGCATAATTTTTTCTCCTTTTTCTCCTCCCCAACCCGCATTTGGGCACGTTCAAAGAACAGTAGATAGAGATCTCCTAAGCTCAATGCTAATGCTGCAATTCTAAAACACTATAAATTCATGATGAACAGATATAAATTAGAAAATCTTTGTATGAAGAAGAAAAGGTGGCAGGGTCACAAAAAGGTACAGAATAAAGAAAAGCAAAAGCTTTGCACAGCGGTATCTTATTAGAACCAGACACACAAAACAACACTAAGGAATCAGAGCTGAAAAACTCCAAGCACCAGCAAAAGGAACCACTTTTACATTCTCAAATTTCTTCATTAATGCTGTGCGAGACATTCGGAGTTTTTCAAGTAATAAATGTCTCAAACAGTAACCCCTTTGTCACTTTAATGTATTCATATGTAATTGGTATAGCATAATACAAAAACTAACAACTAGCTTCCTTTGCTGCTCCAACATTAGAAGTGGAAGCTAACATAATAAACAGAGATGACTACATCCACCAAAAATACAATAAAATCAAATAAGCAGAAAAATACAGAACACATGATTCCAGTGATGTGCAATACGCCCTTAGCTCACTGTGAAGTCTGAGTTGTAAATGCTTAGCTGCCCAGAATTAGTTCTTTATCCTTCTTGCAACTACTATTGCTGCAGCGCAGTATACCACTGCATTTATTGGGCACAGTCATGAAATTCCCTAGCAGGTCAAATTCCCACTACTTTAAATCTTTACGTTGGATAGCTTCTCTTTCCCTAAACTTTTTAGCTATCACCATCTGATTGGTGTTGGTTACAGTACTTCTCTCCTAAACAGATGGGTGCAATGCGATGGAAAGCACAGCAATGACAGCAGAGCAGCAAGGTCCCAGGCTGCAGCAAGTGAGGATTTCCTTCCATGCAACAGCCATGGTCACAGAAATAAAGGAAAGAAACCACTAACCTTCAGAGGGTCTCAGGTACACAGGGATCTCCAGTGAGACACCCCCACCTCCACTGCCAACCCTTAAATGAGGTCTGGGAAGGGATGGATCCGGGCTCCACCCCTTCCAGTCAGCCAGTGCATTGCATGCACCTGAGCTCCCCTGGGTTGGCCCTGCCTTCCCACCAGGTGCTCAATCACTGCTTCAAGCCATGACTCAGCATTACCACTAATTTTTTTTTTTTTGTTAGTCTGTTTTCTTTTTTTGCTGTTTCTTTTTTTTTTGTTTGTTTTTTGTTTTTGTTTTTTTAATAACAAATATACATGTTTAAGCCTGTATGTAGTCTACCCATAATGGAAATCCTACATACAGGGTAAATCATAAACAGAGAAAATTCAAGCATCTGGACATACGCAGAGAAGAAAGCTTTGCTGAATCTGGAATACAGGTAGACAGAATTAAAAAAAAAAAAAAAAAAGCAAGCATAGATAGAGGTCAGATGCTTTTCAAACACTTATTCTCTCCCCCTATTTGCTGAAGATTCACGTAAATGCCAAACTAAATAAAAAGATTCATAAAACACTACCTGATCTGGATTAAAATTTTATGCATTTTGAATACAAAAGTTAAAAATACTGTAATTTTTCAGAATAGTTTTCCAAGTACACTGATAGAGTTTCTTGAAGATATTACATACCTCTGTATAAAGTATTTTGTTTTGATTCCTGCATGCTCACTTGTGGGCATTGCTATAAATCTAAATTAGACTTAAAATTGCTTTTTATTAAAATCATTGTCAATTAAAAATAAAGTAAAACACACCTTTTTTTTCTAGCCAATGTTAGTAATTATGCTCAATTCTCACGCAAATATTATTTCATAATGATAATATCTTTTGCCATGCAATACTCTCTGAAGTTAGAACAGCTCTTGTTAGAAGCATCTTCACGCTGTCTGATAGGATTAACTACCTGTTTGTTACTGACACAAGTGCAGATGGGCAGAAATAACCACTGGAAGCATGTTCAAAACTTCGAGGGGTACTGTCGATTTTGTAACAATATCCACCATGTCTTTCCCATCCCTTAAAAGAAATGAACATTTTTTTGTAGATTATTATATAGTATATAGATGTTTAAAATTTGATTCCCATTTGTTGTTTCTGTCTGTCCATGACTCACAACCCTACAGCCCTCTTCCATAGCTCCAGGGCAGTTCCCCTCAAGGTCCCTAAGAGGTGGGTGAATTTAACAAAAGGGAGTTTAAATCCTTAAAGTATGTAAAACAAAACAAAACAGTTTAATACACACATATACACATAACAGCGTCTTTAGCAGGTATAGCAAAGATGTGGGCAACTTTAAGGCACTTCCTCCACATATTTCTTTTTTTTTTTTTTGCATGTTATACTTTGAACATTGCTTTGCTGGCTTAGTTAGGGGTGTATGCCAAGGCACCCCGCCATCTCTTTCACGCACAGCATGTAGTAGAACTCAGAGGTTTATAGCTGTGTGAACTCACTGCTGATATCAAACACCTAAAGTACAAGGCAAACACTGCCCTGTCACATTCAGTTAAGTTACTATAAAAAAAAAAAAATAATAGTTACAGCTGCTCTTTGTCTTCACATGAAAATAGAAATATTTACTCCAGAAATACGCTGCCCTTTCATGCAGCAGCTCCCCCCAGTTACTCACTTTTCCTCAGCAATCTTCTTTCTTTTCAAAATTTTAAAAGAACAGCAATCATCACATTCTGATAATACAGAATTTAAATTATACATGCTCCGTGGTTTATCCAGAGAGCCAGAACAGTGTCAGACTGCAGTTTGCCTTGCTTCTCATTATTAATCTCTCCTCATCATCCATCTCTGGTTGTCCGGAAGACCACACCAGGCCCAGCAGGATCTCTGCCTGCACCAGTGCCCATGACCTGTGTGATGCTCCTGCCTGCACATTTTAAACAACCAGCAGACTATGGGGATAATAAACCACCTCTGTACAGCCCATCTTGAAGCCACACAGAGACAGAAGACAACCAGCCACCATTGCTTTGCCTCTCCGATGAGGGAGCTTGCAAAGAGGCACAACAGAGAACCAGCACCAGAAGACAACAGTTTTAACTTTGGAGTGTGTTTAATTGCTGCAAGAGCATGCTTGGGAGCCTAAACACAGCTCTGCTCCCCTTTACTGTCATCCTCTTTCAGTGCCTGGCAGATGACCAGGCACTGCAGTACCAGCTCCTGTGGTTTCACCTGAGAACACCACATATGCATGCTCAGATGCATGCTTTGTCAACAGAAATAAGCAAACCTGTGATGGAAATCTTCCTTGTCCATGCACCAACAAGCTGGGGTTTCCCTGACAGAGAGAGGCACCTGTGGGTGAGAAGGGCTCTTCCACGTGGTGGACTCTACAACTGGTGACAAGACAAAGCACGGCAGCTCGTGTTTTGATGGGGATGTAAAGGTAGTGAGTACTGGGGAAGGAGAGGTTCAAGAATTGACAAAAAAGCCCCTCCCACACACAGCCTACTCGTGGCCTGAGTGCACTTCCTCCATGTTCAACTCTCTCAATATTCTTAGCCATTCAACAAATTTCCCCTTCTCATTAACCTGTGCCCTGCTCTTTTTGGCAGGTTGGAGAGGTCAGAAATTGAATTAACTGTGGGAGAAATTGTGGTACAAACAGTCAGAACAACAAACCACCTCATCTGGTCTGCAACCATCCAAGTGCACTGCAGGAGAGCAGGTGAGAAACGGCCAAGCTTTTGTTCCCTCTGGCTGGAGTTTTCTGGTGAACAAATGTATTGCACCAAATGAAGGAAACACAGTCATCCTAACCTCTTGGAAATTTTAATTGGAAACAAATGGCAGTGCATAACCTTTCTCTAAAAGCTTTTTAGTGCCTCAAGTCTGGAGAAAAGAAATTTGACACTAATCTTGATTAAAAATAATAACAATAATTGTGGAGTGACTGGAAGATGGTAAGCTTGCATAAGGGCAAGCACAAGTTGAGAAATTCCAAACTTCAAAGGCTGAGTAATCTGTCAATAAAATTACATTCAGTGCAGATAAACAGGAAGTGATGCTTATGGAGACCTCTCCTGCCCCCACTGAATTGTTTCACATGTGGCTTGAGGGATAAACTAACTCATTCCTACACTGCAGGAATGAGATTTGGGAGTATGTTCCAGGAAAGCAGCAGATTACATAATAAGTAAAATCAAACATGAAGAATTATAAGGACAGAGAGAACAGAGAAAGTAATTATGTCTTTTTTGTTGTTTTTTGGAGTTGCAGACCCCAATTGCTAAAAAGCATATTAGAAAAGAAGGACAACAAGGATGATCAAATGTAAGGAGTTGTTTCCGAATAATAACTGAGCAGGCTTTGACCCATCAGCCTGGAGAAGAGAGATGCCTTAAGGAAATGTAAAAAATCCTGAGCTCTGTGAAGGCAGATTACTGCTCCAGCGCGAAATTCTGGGGACAATAAAAGAAGCTAAGTAAGCAGGAGATGGATTGAACATGGAAGATGACAACTTCCCACATAAAGGGTAGCAAATTTACAGACCCCTTCACAAATGTGGTGAATGCAAAGAATTCCCATGAGTTCAAGGGAAAATTGGACAAGCATTTGCAGAGGGGAAATCCAGTGTACGCTGTAAGATACACAAATCATGAAAGGCTCAGGAAATCCCCCAAAAGGTTTGAGGTCAAGGGAAATCGGGAGAAACATTATTCACATTCACCCTGTTCTGCTCTTCCCCAGGCATTGCTCGTGGCCACTGGTGGAAGGCAGAATGTGAGGCTGATGGATCCTTATTCTAAGCAGCTGTCCTGCTCTGTACAAGGTTTTATAGCTTTATTAGCAATTCTCTTCTTAAAAGTTCAGTTAAATTTGTCTACCACAGCCATAAAGACCAATGTACAATTTAGTTCTAAACAGGTTTTTTTGATACACCAATTAAAGTACAGAAGATCGAAGAAAGTCACCAGCACCAATACTTTCAGCTCTATACATTGAAGCTCCCAACTTGATTGTCAAGCATCTGACAGTTTCTCAGTGTTTCAAAAGTTGGATAAAACAAAATGTCTACAAAGAGAATCTGACCTTTGCAATTAAATATTTATTGGCGCTACTATCCTGCCAGCTAAGAAAAAAGAATAGTTGACTTGCTAAGGAGAGAAAGTGCTTAGCGCATTCTTGTCTTTGAAAGACAGAAGTGTAGGTTTCTGCTGTGACTTGGTATGGATATACCGCAAAATCTCCACTCAGCAGAACCACAGAAAATTTTAAGAGTTAGTTCATGTGATGCACAAGTTATAAAATCAACATGAGATAAAAGCTCAGTAATAAAAGATAAGACTATAAAGCTTTGTAAAAATAAACAACTGTGCCTGAGGCCAAACCTCCCTAAGAGCCTACCAGCCCTTAAATATGAAGGGCAGTAAGAGGCTAACAAAGCAAAAGATCAAATGTGAGAAATGAGGAAAAAAAATAGAAAAAAAAAATGGATAACTGCATGAAATAAAGAGCTGGAGCTGATCTGGAAAATTAGGCCAACAACTTGCAACAACATACAAATGGAATGCTAAAAGAGAGTTGTCAAGACAAAACATTTAAAATATAATGCAACTGTCAGTAAGGTTAGAACTGACCTCTTTTGATTAAATGAATATGACTCTTTTCACATTAGAAAGAAATTTATAGAAATCAAGGGACTATTAAGAAGGTTCAGCATACATTTTTAGTGGGTGTGGAACATCAACAAGCAGAAATTTATCCTGAATAGGAAGCTTGCCAGAGCACACCAAACTACTTAGGACAAATGGCTCTCGAGTACCTCGCAGGAGTGAGACTAAAAGTTTGAGTGCTGTCAGCTCCTAACTGCAGTTGGAAACCCTGATGCTCTGCACATTTTTCACATAGTCAGGACTACACATTTTCCTTCACACTTTTAACACATAGAATTCTCAAGCAATAAAATATATTGGTCCAAATGAACCAATCATCCTAAATTCTTGGAAATTTTAACCTGGATAAAAGCAGTCATGTTGGACCTGCTCACTGTATTTCTGGGGAAAAACAACATCCAGCTTCAAACAGGTCAGCTTCCACCTTCTTACAATTCAACTGAACTGAGAAAAACGACCTAAAGGGTAAAGAAGGATAAAGAAACCAAATGGGATATATTTCTGCTGATAGAAAAAAAATGAAACTTCTTCAGAGTTTAGAATAAAATCTAAGAACACAAAATTGTTGTCTATACACAGTGGAAAGGAATCGGGATAAATAAAACCATACTTCAGTATCTTACCTATTACCAGCAAAATGCAAAGCCTAGAAGCCTGAAAACCTATTGTAATGCCCTAATTTAGTTGGCTGTACTCCTTCTCATTTCTGTTTGAAAGTAAAAGGAATGCTAATATACGAGTGGAAGAGTTCATTCTCCGCGTCAATGAAACTGATTGTTTTTCACCCTGACATTCCTTTTAAATGTATGAAAACCATGTGTGGGTTGAGGCATCATATAACAGCCATTATTTGCACAGATGGCGTACAAAAGGGCTTTCACTTTTGATCTAGAAAAAATAGGAACATGGGTCACAACTGCTGACAACACAACGAGCCATGAGAGGCATCTTTAGAAAGCTTTTAATCTTACCTTAAATTTTAGTTTACATATTTTCAAGGCAATTAGATTTTCCTAGCAAAACAGGCACATCTTCAGTACAAAAACTAAAATTATCTACCTACCTATTTACATCCATACATTCTCCATCTACGTTTAAAGGATTCCCATATAATATTATCTTATCAGTAAGGTTCCAAAACAAACAAATAAAACCCACAAAATCTCTTACCTCTGGACAACTCGATTCTGCATCAGAAGGAACACTGTTAAATTCTCCTGCTTTTTTACAAATGTAGAAAGATTTGTCTTCACATTTTTTAACTTTCCAATGTCCCTCCTAAGGGACGGGGAGAGGGGAGGAGGGAAAGAAAAAAAATATTCTTTATATACTCATTCTCCTGTACACACACACACACACACACACACACACACACACAAAGAAACTGCATTACCCAGCTTCTCTTCTTTTTTAATTTTTCAATAAAAGCAAGTAGCAGACTAGTTTTTCCTCACTCTATTCCTTTATTTACCCTTATATAGATCACTTCTTTTTAACAACACTGATTTGATAAGTCCTGCTGACAATCATACGAAAGGGGTTGTCTTCTTAAATCACTTTCTTGGAAGTAATGCATTTTAATTAACTAAAACCATGGGCATGCCAGAGCATTTACCTTTCAGAATCATATCACGAACCTTCTTTATATCTACTGTAGTATTTTATAAAGTTAATCTTTATGTCTGAACAGGCCTTACTCAAAAAACCACAAAGTTTGTACAGTATAATTCTTAGACTCCTATCAGTATTGGACATGTACTGAAAACAACGCTTCAAGCATTGTATCTTGAATCTCCTTTTCTGCTACTTCCTATTAAATGATTTTGTTTGCTTACATTTGCAAAATTAGTAAAATATGGTTTAGTACATCTGAAACCAGGATTTTACTAAAGTCCTATTTTGTGCTTCCAATGGGAGCTGACTTATCCAGGTCACTGTATTTGTCTTATCTTTCCCATGAAAGAAACACTGTAAGTTGGACTCGCTACTGAAGAGACAACAAAAACTTTCTGATACAGTTTCTACACTTTGATGAAGTTGACATCATTGAAAAACTGGATTATAGTGCCACTTAACCTAAGTCAAGTCTTAGCAAATGTAAGTAGTTTTAAAAGTAAAGTAAGTTTATGACTAAATTAAGAAAACAAAACTGTCAGTGCCACGATTTATGTACTGACAGGATGTAACCTAAGCTTACCTGAAAATTACTCCCAATCTTACATCACCTGACTGATTTGCGGTCAGTCTAACCACTGTCAACTTCCATAGTTTTATACAGGTCTATATGTAACTACAGGTTACATAGTTTTATACAGGTCTAGACTACTGCCTGGTTTTGAAAGGTGCCTCACAGAAGTTACAAATACTGACAGCAACATAAAATTGGCACAGTTGACCATTTTTCATAATATGAATTTGAAGCCTTAAAGACTGGAACTGATGAGTCATACTGCATACTGCTAAGTAGATTTTACATTTCTTTGTCTTTATGAAAATTCCTACTAATACTGGATAGCTTCCATTTGGCAAGCTTTACGTATGTAATGTTTTTTTTTTTAATATAAGCTCAAAAGTGATGATTAATTTTTCTGTGCATCAGCACTGAGAAATGTACTAGTTCCTAAAAGCCATGTTGCATTTATCACAACTTGAATATATTAGGAATAGAATGACAAAGTCATACAACAGGTTGTGATTTACAAAATTATGCATAGTGAGAAAATAAATTATCAACTGAAATAAAAGTGACTGTCACGTTCTTTCAACAAGAAAAGGAAACTTACAGGTCCTTGTGCTGAAACACACAGTTGTCCTGTTCTTTGAAAGGTATTAGGTTCTTGGCTGTGCCAGTAGGAGAACCTCACTGGGGTGCCATCTGACCACTCAAAAACAACTGAGCTGTTACTACTATATAATCCAATCCATGTTTCAGTTACGTTTTCTGTAAAAGAATAAAATACATTTTAATGAGGAAGAAAATAAGCCCATTGTTCCCATAATATCAACAATACTACTAAAGTTACTCATCAGATTTCAGTAAGAATTACTCTAATCATGCATTCTTTAGACAGCAGGGACCAACAACTGCTTTTGCACATCTGGCACCCTTCAAAGACCCTGTTTCACTAGGGAAATCTCTAACTTCTGCTCTAACCACTGCCTGCCATTTGCCCAGCATTCCAATGCAAATGCTATGCCCTCAAATAAAGCAAGCATCAATCCTACAAAAGCCTGGGTGTGATGTACTCCTGAAAAACCAAGGGCAGCATACAGTTTCTCGCTGTGTTCCAATATGTTGATTCATTTCTTTATTGTATTTATTGGAGAAGGTGATGCTTTACATTTTCAAGACTCCTAGAAGAAGCACATATCACACTTCCCTCTTCTGTAAACAACATTTGAGCGTGTCACATAATGCAGGCTAACGACATTCTATGGCTGCATGGAAGAGCATTGCAAAACACTTGAAGAAACATTGCACACTAACTCCTAAAACTCACCGCGTTGAAGCAAGTTATGGAGCAGCTCTGCATCTGCCACTGAGGATACGCTAATGAGCCCGCTGCTGTCACTTTGGCATGAGATCAAAGCATCATTCCAGCTCTTCCCCTCTTTATGAAGTCTGTAGCAGTTGCGATTGTATGGGTACCAGCCAGCATCACAACGAGTGGCATAATACTTCCATGTATCTTTTAATTAACCATACAAAGTTAGAGTATATTAGAATATTAGGTAGAATTAAAGAGATTGTAAGATGTTTATAATGCATGCAGAACTATTCTTATCTTCAAATGCTGAAAACAGAGTCATTCCAAGGAGGTCCAAACACATGCTCTATGGAACATCACCTACAGAATTTTTTCCCACCGTATTTTATGACTCAACCATTCAGGTTGCTAGACTAGTACAAACACACTAATAGAACTGTTATTCAGTTTAAAACTTGTTGCATTTCCTTATTACCTTTGGGCCTGATCCAAAACCAGCTGAACCTTTTTCAGATAGCCTACCTGTAAAGAGTGTGGGTAAGTCCCATTTCATTGTCTGAAACAGGCAGGGAAACTTCTGATTAATCAGGAAAAAGTTGAACTTATCTGGTTTTATCAAAACAGAGTTTAATATCCTAATAAACACAATTCTTTGTTTAAGTGTCCCACAGAATGGGAATCTGAGGTATTCTATACACTGATATTATATTAAGAATTTTAAAAATACATGCACAATTCTTTTTCGGTATAAGAAAAGCAGGGCACGTCATAAAAATAACTGCAAATTTAAAGCTGCATTTATGCAACTTTATCTTCTGCAGGCAATTGATTAAGTCCATTCTAAGCTGAACTTTCAGCTTCCATTTTAAAATTCCATTCTAAGGCTACTTTTAAACTCAAAATTGCGGCTGTATTGAAATACAAAGAGACTGAGCATTTTGTAAGCCTCTGCTAATGTAAGGAATCAATTAAATGCTATGTATATTCAAATTATGTGTCGGTTTCAAAACTCTCAAAGTGTTGTCCAGGACTGCGTTTGAGCAGAAGAAACTGCTACCACTTCAGTTAAGGTAAATGGCATTCAACTTAAACTAGAAAACCCACACATTTACTGCAGCTAACGTTCTGATGACTTTATAGTCAGGTAGCTTCCTCTTGCTCTCTTTCCATATTCACAAAAAGGACACATTAATACTGAAAGACTTACCCAGTGTTTCGTGCTCTGTCTTCTTTAAGTATTTCTTGCATACAAAAGGCAATCCAGATTCACATAAGTAACTTTTCCAGCCATATTTCAATTTTGAACTCATCACTGCACAATGATTTTCACTAGAATGGTCCTCAGAAACATCTGCAAACACATTTTTTTGAGCACACAATTACAGAAAGTCCATTATTGTAAAACGGTGCTGTATTCTTACTGAATGAATGTATAGGCAGCCCTGCACACTCAAACTTCCAGCAGTGTAAAACTAATGCTACAGACAGCTTAACATTAACCACCGCTTATACACGTGGCAATCTTTCCGCAAGTGTTGGCTGCTGCTGTCACATGTGAGGCTGAAACAAGTTCTGGTGTCAATGCTGCATGTGCTGGAGGACAGACCTCAGAATGCAGCAAACCAAGTCTCAAAGCTCACCTTAATCGCATGTTACTGTAAACAAACTAAAACTCCTGGTAACAAGGTAGAACATAGTTATTAAATATGCAACTGGAATCTCAAAACACCATTAAAGCAGGTGACAGAAGGCCTAGATCATTAACACTTCGAACAGATGCATCTCAGTGGATGCCCCATCCCTAGAAGAAGCTTTAGTTCATGAACATGATTAAATATTTCAACGGAAAGTTATACTGATTCACTTGTTTCATTTTCCAAACGTAGCTGTAGGAACAGAACTCTCAAGCTGCAGTTAGAGAGAGCATGCAATGACACTGCTATAACAAATCCAAGTACCTGCTCTCCAATTGACAAACACCAGAGGCGCTCCATCTGACCACTGCCAGCCAGCACCTTCCTCCAGCCGATTCAGGCCTGTCCACAGCACACTATCTGAGCTGTTTAACTGTCCTAGAACAGACAAAGTAGACAAAATTATACTCCATGCATTCCCCATCTTTAAATATCTACAGGTACAGATACACTTTTTGCTAAAATGGA
Organism: Alectoris magna; assembly: GCA_030625065.1. Classification (NCBI taxonomy): domain Eukaryota; kingdom Metazoa; phylum Chordata; class Aves; order Galliformes; family Phasianidae; genus Alectoris; species Alectoris magna. The sequence continues at coordinate 11,773,792 of CM060567.1, forward strand.
AATAAAACAAAATTTCACATTGGTTTCCAGAAAGCTCATGCTGTTCTTTCTGTCCTATCACTTTGTTAATCAACACAGAGCTGAGGAGGAATAAACTCAAAGGTCTGCATCCCTTCAAAAGCTGTCCATTCTGTGTAAGCTGTTACTGACCTTGGAAGTTAAATCTGCAACAAACAGCTGCAGAAATGCCAGCCTGCCTCGGCTTGCCATCAGACACAAACCAAACAATTTCCACGCCCTCCACAGCCTGTATACATATTAAAAAGCTAATGAAATGATTCTGAAAACTTCCTGTCAGCTTACATCCTGCCATTGAAAACCAGCAATAATGGGAACGATCCTGAAACCACCTTTCGCGGCACAGTTCAAGTGCCTGCTCCTTCACCTGGTTCTCCTTGCCAGCACTGAAGCAGCCATCAGAGGACTGCATAGGACCAGCCTGAAACTCATTCTGCACAGAGACCTTATCCAAGATGGAACTCCAAATGACTATAAAAACAACTTTGTCTTTTTTTCCCCATAGAGGTTGATTTACTTCCAGGCTACCACCAAACTGAAAGCCAGCCAGCCCCACCTGTACACCCCAAGCACGCAGCCTACACCTAGCACTAGCAGTGCATGGGGCCTACTCACGGCTCAAGTTGCTGAGGTAGCTCTGCTCCTCAGGGCTGGTGATGCTGAGCAGGTCTCCTCCCTGTGCCTGGCAGGCTGCCCGCGCCTCGTGCCACGACAGCACAGCTGATGGGTTGAACTGGTAGCACACGTGCGTGGCTGGGTTCTCCTTCCAAAACGTGCCGCAGCCATCCTCTGCTCAGAAACAGACTCATCATCAATAGCAACAAGACTACATAAAGTACAGCACTATCAGCAATTTATTTAACTAATGACAGTAGCATCTCAATGGAAGCATGACAACCAACTCCTCCAATATCCCTTTGTAAAAGTACATGCAGAAATAGGGCATCAACTGAATAAAACACCACTCCATTTCCCAGGTGGCTGGCAAATCCTTGGGAGCTGCTCTGCAGCTGGTGGCCATTTTCACAGCTCCCATTACACCAGCAGAGCCACATTTTAATTCATACCAGCTGATCCTTGCTTCCCTGAGCTAATGTGTAATAGGTGATGTGTGTCTCACCCAACTTGTGATGAAGCAGTCTCCTTCTATCTGATACTCAAGAGATTAAAGCTACTATAATTATAAAATGTAAGAAGGGCTGAAAATACCCTCTGATACAATGGTTCCCTGGAAATTCCCATTATGAAATCACATTTCCAGATGTTTACAGCATGCTTTGAAACAGAGATCTGAGACACAGGCTGAGCTGGGAGGGCTTTTCCAAACCACTCTATTGACAGAAAATAATATTTTCCCTATTTATAGAATAATCTACAAGCTGTTATGTGTAATATTTAATATTCATGAATACTATACATCCTATACACGACTATACATACAGCAAATATCTTCAAAAATCTGCTTCCGAGCGTTTTAGGCCCAAAACATAAGTATCCAAAGAGTGCATGATTAATAGGAATGTAAAAGATGTAATGCAGTCAAAAGCAGAATGTCCTTTTGCAGGAGTAATCCTTCCTTTGCATAGTGACGTTAGAGAGAGACGCGGCTCAGCTGCAAGGCACAGTCAGTGGGCAGCACAAAGCAGTGAACACCCAGCATCTTTTTGCTGCCCCCTGGAATTGTTTCTGGGACAAGGACTTGGGTCTCCAAAGGCCAAACAAGGCAAATAATGATACTCTTAATTTTTTTAAAGAGACATTAATTCCCCCCTAACAGAAGGGAAGTAACCTTGTAATCCACAACGAAGCACGTCCTACATTTATTAATAAAGATCACAAATACTCAAGGAGTTAAAATAAAAAATGATAAAAGTGAAAACAAGCAATGCCTTACCAGCACCAGGACAAAACCCCCATTTTTCATCTTGTTCATAGTGACTTGTTGTGGCACACCACTCGAATTCCTTTCCATCTCTGGTACATTCATAATACCACTTATTGTTATACTTAAATGGAAAAACGCATGGGAAACCAAAGGAATTTCCCAGTAAGGTGTATGTTTCTGCAATAAATGAAACGCAGAGATTAAAAGAACACATCCACAGAAATTTCTCCTCTCCCATATTTCATTATTTCTGTTTTTAAAAGCAATAATTAAATGTAAATATCTTAGGTTATTTTCCAATTTGAATTTATAAATGATACCACAACATTATTACAAGTGTGAGCAGCATAAATTTGGTAAGCAGAATTTGGAAATGCTGATTAAATTTATCACCATGAAACAGGGCACATTCTCATAACTTACTGCAATTAAAGAAAACAACAACAAAAACAGAGCAATTATCATATAAAATCCGCATTTAAGTCCGTAGGTACCAGAATCTGGATATGCTTAGATGCGAGCTCTGCTTATTTTTTATTTTCTAGTATATGACAGACTAATAATCTAGTATAATTTCCCCTGCTCCTCCCACTCTTATTTAAATGGATTTCTAACGTTTTTTCCATTCTTATTGTCATCTTATGGGAAAGAAAATGTGAAAGACAAAGGAATTTTAAATAAACTGTTTAAAAGAAATCTTTATACCGGGGAGAAAAATAATCTAACTAAAGCACTAATCTTACACACCTTTGTTGTCACTTCAATTAATGCCTTATAAACCATTTTAAACATTGCCCTACTGTGTTTTGAGTACTGAGAGAACCAAGCTGTAACAGCATTACCTCGGTATCTCCTTAATCCCAGAGCACGTGCTTCTAGGAAAGGTCAGAGGACCACAGCCACACTTGGAACAACTTGTTTGCCAAAGATCCCATGTTGATATGCTAAAGATCGAAGTCCTCTGACTACAGAGGACAGACACACTCCCAGCTTCCCAGAGGTTTCCAGAGTTAATGCCTGGCTGCACACACATGAAAAATGCAGTTCATGGATTGCAAATTTCCTTCAAAGCTTTCTGATATAACAGATGATACAAAGAAAATGGATTACAAAAAACAAGGCTTGCCCCTCTGTCTGCTATCATGCTGCTAGCTGCAAGAAATAATCTCCTTCCTGGCAAGAAAATAAATTTGCCAGCTACAGTCCTCTCACCATAGGTAATGCATTGTGTTTTGGAGGCAGGGATCTCCTCAGCCTGGTGGACTAACAGGCTGCAATGTACTTATCTGCACGTGCTGAAGTGGAAGGAAGAAAACAGAAAAGGGAAGTGAGAGAGGCTTTGCAAAGGCACTCCTGGATGTTGCAGACGTAGGACTAGACCAGATCTACTTCCATCCTGCTGAGTGTACGTAGCAAATGTGTAGGGCTCTTCATGATTTTAAATATTTTCAATCTGGTCTTAAGCACAGACTCTGCTAGGTTTTAGAGAAGAAGTTGGATGCTACTGTGCTTCCACAGGCACTGCAGCTCCCAAAGGAGCCTCCTGGCAGGGAGCAGCAGCCAAGCTCAGTTGCACCTGAAGGGGAAACCACTGAGACCCAGAGCTCCACAATCCCAAAGCCATGTTCAAGTGGTAAGAATCAACAGCTCCAGTCAGAGACGTGCTGTGCAAACACTGGGTAATCCTTAGGAAGAAATGCTGTAGGAGAAGTTGAGGAAGGGGTCAGGGTGTGCCAGCCTCAGGCAGTTCATGGAAAATGAGCTTATCTTAGTCCTTGTTCCTGGAACACTGCTAAGGTCTGCAGGTCTGGATCCTGACTTATACTTCTGTGCCTTCACAAGCTGTACAAGATGATTCATCGCAAGCCTGATATCTGTTGCAAAGTTTGGCATGTTCAGAGTCCAGGTGCTGAATGTTGCAAGCCTTCGATTAATGCACACTGCAACCACAGGTGACCATCAGAGATCTGAATTCCAAACCATGTATCTCTCTTTGGGCTTAATTGATAATGAGAGCTGAGGGACAGCACACCCTTAGTTCAGCTTGTTACCTAACAGAGCATTTGAAATAGGTGTTTCCTGGCTAGCAAAGATATGAGGGCTTTGGGGAGGGTCAGGAGGGACCATGTCATAGAAGAAAAGTGAATTATGCAGTGCACTCAATTCAATTATTGCATTGAATGAACCCGATGTTCCTTGAAAACTACTTCTGAAAATTTTCCCATACACACTTATATGATAATATTTTATTTTTACCTTGGAAAGGATGCTCACAAAGGTCTTCATTGTAGGACATGTACTGTATCCACTGATAATTAGATTTCTTTTTTGCTACAACACGCTTGCTGTTTTCAACAGCTAATTTGTACTCTGATACACCAACCAGTGCTCTGCCATCACAACTCCACCATAATGAGTACTGATTTGAATCACATTCGAGCATTGTCAATGGCTGTTCTGGTCTACTGATGTTCAGTCCTAGACAGGTACTTCTGCCTATGTTGAAAAGACGACGATTGGATACCCATTTCCATAGCATGTGTTTGGAGAGCTGACTGCAGTCTTCCAGAACCAGGCCAGCTGCATCCACTTTGATGCACAAGTTGGAGTCTGAACTTTGGATAATAAATATCCCTTTATCTGTACAGGGGAAAAAAAAACAACAGCAACAACATCTCAGTCTCTAGAGTGCTGCAGATGATCAAATAGTAGTGGAAGACAAATCCTTTTGTTATTTATGAAGAAAGCAGAAAATATCCACCAGAATAACTGACACTTCAAAAAACAGTACTGATCTAAATTTACTGCCATTTCCAAACATGTGGACCTTTTGCCAGATCACAAATGTGAGGTTAGGACAACGTATCTCAAGTTGGTCATCCGAAAATACGTGGTTCTTAAAAACATCAGTCACACTTGAAGAAATAAAATGCCATTTGCCAAGAAATAGTAAGCAATGCAGTACAGGTTTAAGCATCACAGCAAGCCATGCTGTGAGCTGCAAAATAATTCTCTGTGGTGGACTTGAGATTCCAACTAAGGTAAAGATTAAAAAATTTAAGGGGAAATTGCTGTGCTAATTCCTCACTGTTTGCAACAACAGAGGCATAAAACATATACTGTATTGTAAATATGATACAGAAAAGGCAGGATTTATTTCAAACAACAGCTTGTGCGTGTTGTTCATCTACACATGACCACTCGGGACCACAGCACACATGCAGGGTTAGCCTGACATCTCAGCTTTCTTGGAATCAAATAGAAACTCACTGAACTTTGTGACATCATGTTGCAAGCATGTGAAAAGTCAGCTATTTAAGGTCTTCTGAAGAAATGCCTAGCTGAGCATATAGACTGAAAAGGAGAAGAACTGAGGAACTGGAAATCAGCAAAATACAACTCTGTAACAGCTCAGCTATTTGGTTTGTTCTGAAATCCAGTGACAGTTAACCCACAGAGTTCATCTCCCATTACAGGCGAGATTTCATGCTGCAGGAGATTATGCCTTGAAAACCTGAGTAGCACCTCCATTTTGCCATGAAATTTTGCAATATTTATTTGTACCATGTGTGCTTTCTATCTGCTGTAATTTACTACCCTTAATGTCCTGAAGCAGTAATAACAACAAAAGATATTCCACATCTGAAGCATGAGAAGCAGAAGCCCACCCAGATGCTGTACCTGGTTTCAGCCCCTATAGTTTGGGTGCAGCTCGCCAAAAGAAAGGCCTCAGCCAGCAGCAGGACAGTGCTGTATGACAAACAGAAGAGAGCTCACCAGCATGCAGTACATGCAGTAAGCAGGATATAGGTTACAGCGTGGTGTTTGATTGCAGATTCTGCACAGAGCCTATGAGCACTCAGACATTCAGAGAAGACAGGTCATTCTGTCAGCTCTGCCACTGGTATCTGTGACACTGTGACAGATAGCCAAGGTGGGCCTTTGCTTTTGCTTTTTCAATGACACTGTACAGCTTGTGCTTCATATCTCTTGTCCAACCCAATCCTACACGGGCCACATAGGTGACACAGCCTCTACCCACAAGCACAGAAAGCAAGAGAGGGGTACTGTTCCTCATGATAGGTTCCTACAGCAGCCTGATCTTCACCAGCCAAGAAAGTAACACTGTTAATTTGCCAGGTGAGCAGAAGTCGTTAACACCAGTAAACACTCATTAATGATGTTAACTCATCATAATACAGGAATTCACACTTAAATAAAGTTCTTATACAAATTCCCATGTAACAGCATCCTCAGTGTGTGGGGAACAACAACAAACAATCCAGAGATAAAGAACCTATAACACAGGTGATCCAAGACAGCTAGCATGGCTTCAACAAGAGCAGATTGTATCTAACCAATGTGGTGGCCTCCTATAATGGAGTGACAGCATCAGATGACAAGAGAAGACCAACTGATGTCATTTGTTAATATTTCTGTAAGGCCTTTGACATGGTTCCATACCACATCCTAATCTCTAAATTGGAGAGAGGTAGATTTGAAGGTTGGACTACTTAGTGTTTAAGGAACTGGCTGGATGGCTGCAGCCAGAGAGCTGCAGTCAACAGCTCTATGTCCAGGTGATGGTCACTGATACGTAGTGCCCACCAGGGGTCTATCTTGGGATCAGGGCTCTTCAACTTCTTTACCAATCATATAGACAGTGGGATTAGCTACATCCTCAGCAACCTTGCTGATGATACCAAGCTAAGTGGTGCAGTTGATAAACAGAAGGAAGGGATGTCATCCAGAGGGACTTGGACAAGGTTGAAAAGTGAGCCTGTGTGAACCTAATGAGGTTCAGCAAGGCTACGTGCAACGTGTTGCACTGGGGTCTAGGCAATCCCAGATATGTGTACAGACTGGGAGAAGAACTGATTGAGAGCAGCCCTGCGGAGAAGGACTTGAGGGTCCCGGTGGATGAAAAGCTGGACAAGAGCCAGAAATGCGCTCTTGCAGCCCTGAAGGCCAACAGCAGCCTGGGCTGCCTCAACAGAGGGGTGGCAGCAGGGCAAGGGAGGTGACTGTCCCTCTCTGCTCTGCTCTCATGAGTCCCATCTGTGGTACTGCAGCCAGGCCTGGGGCCCTCAGGATAAGAGACACAGATCTGCTCAGGCAGGTCCAGAGGAGGGCAATGAAGATGACCAGAGGGCTGGAGCACCTCCTCCTATGAATAAAGGCCGAAGGAGTTGCGCTTGTTCAGTCTGGAGAAGTGAAGGCTCTGGGGAAAACTCACTGCAGCCTTCCAGTATTGAGGGGAGCTTTTGAACAGGGGGGAGACCAACTTTTTCAACTATCATATGGTGATAGAACAAAGTGGATGGTGGGCAAAAAGAGGGGAGATTTAGGTTAGATGTTAGGAGGGAATTCTTTACGAAGAGTGTGGCGAGGCACTGGCGCAGGCTGCACCAAGAAGCTGCAGATGCCCCATCCCTGGATGCATTCAAGGCCAGGCTAAATGGGGCCCTGGGCAGCCTGATCTGGTAGGTGGCAACCAGCCCATGGCAGGGGTGGTTGGAAGTGAATGTTTGTTGAGGTCCAGTACAGCCCAAAGCATTCTATGATTCTATGACAACTTGAGAACCCTCAAGAAAACATCTGCATGCCCTTATCGGCAAGATTCTCAAGAGCTGCAGCGACTGCTGACAAAAGATAAGTTTCATACAGACCTCACAAATAACCCAGCGACAAGGAGATAACTGGAGCAACCCTGCGTGTGAATAACCAGGAGGCGAGCTTGCAAGGACCAGAGGGCCCAAGGAGAGAATCCTAACTCCTGCACTTCATCACATGACATTTCCCTTTGGAAACGCCTCCCTCCTACAATCCATAGGAAGACCAGGTGACAGCACACAAGTGCTGTATGCCAGAATCTGTGAGCGCAGAGCTGGGAGCTGAGCAGGCACCTCCAAGTTCCTGGCGCTTGTGTTTACTACCGCGAATAATACATAATAGAGCTAGGAGAGCAAGTTATCTCCACTTCCTTCCTCCTCACGTTCCACATCCTTCCACCCCAAAAAGCAGAGAGAATTGCTGGTGTGGCAATAAGGAAAACAACCGGAATTTATTGGGAGTGTGGAAAACGTACCCGCGTGAGCTTCTGGACCAGGCGGCACGGCACAGCACGGCTCCAGCGCTGCCCTCGGCCCCTTTCCCTTCCGAACCGCCACGGCAAGACCCGCAGGACCCCAGGAGGAAAGCCCGGCCGCCCCCACCCCGCAGCAGGGACGCGCACCCCAAGCGCGGCCGCCCCTCCCGAAGGGACGCCCCGCGGCCGTCACTCACTCCGAAGGGAGGGCAGCTCGTCGCGGCCGAAGGCGGCGTCGCCCCGCGGCAGGCTGCGGCTGCCCAGCAGCAGGCAGCACGCCAGCAGCAGCACGCCCAACATCGCCGCGGCTTGGCACGGCTCGGCTCGGCCCGGTACGGCGCGAAGCCCAGCCGTTCCTCTCCGCGCCGGGGGACCGGCCCCGCAGAGCCCTGCCCCGGGGAGGGCAGAACAGCGACCCCACCCCGCGAAAGGCGGGAGAGGCGCGAGGCGGAGGCGCGCGGAGGGGCCGCGGGGCGCTTCTGCCTCGGGTCGCTGGGGCTGGCTCCGGGGGGAAGGGACGGCTGGGAGCTCCGGGTCCCACACGAGCAGAGCCGCGCGTGTCCCGCTTGTAGGCTGTCAGCGGGTTCGCTCTCCGCGCTCCGGCTCACTTATCCTAGAGAAAGCCATGTGGCACCAGGACGCTGGGGCGGGAAACCGCTGAGAGCGCAATTCGCCTTCATTTAGCGTGCCGCTCTGCTGCAGCACATCTCCATGGATGCAAACTTTAAATTTACTCAGGCTTAGCTTGTCAACTCGAGGCATATTTGACATGGGGAAGAGTAATTTTCTTCTTCCATTTTCTGCATAGCTGTCCTTCAGTGGAACGCTCTCGGGAACTCCCCTGCTTCAGGAGAGGATCAGTCTTACAGAAGCTATGAGCAGTGGGGGAAAGGTGAAAGCAGAAGCTCGGGGTTGAAGAAGGTTTTACTGGAAACTGCTCACGGCTCAGCTGTCATCAGCATAGGCAGGTTTCTGGTTGTTCAGCGTTCACAGCAGACAGATCAGTATAGACATGTATACATCGGTGTATAAACACAAACACATCGTGCTGGGACACCCACACTTCCCATGGCCTCGGTCCTGCCATGCCCACCTCAGTCATGGTGTGGGGCTGGAAACAAACTGCTGGGCTTGGGTGGTGTGCAAGGAGCTGGGCAAGGAGGGAAGCACTCAAAGCAGCACATGGGCAGGACAGTTTGCTCCTCATGTAACAAGCATCCTGCCTTCAGAAGGTGGGAGGCGGCCAGCCCTCAGGCCGCTGCAATGGGGCTCTGGGAGCAGCAGCTTTCAGAGGAGCTCAGATTTTAGTAGAAAAGCTCATTAGCAAGCAGGTTTTGAGAATTTGGCCCCTCTGGCCTGTCTCAGTCTCTTCAGGAGTATTTGGTGACTGTTTTGAATCCAGAGCTTCAGACAGGCCCATGGGCTCCAGAACATGTGGCTGGGCCACGCTGGGCCCTTACAGCAGATTTACATTCCTGCCTATGAAAGCAGAGGTGCCACTGGGCAAAACCAGGGCTGCTCTGGGCTCTGGGAGCGCCAGCACAGGGGGATTTTTCTGTTCTTTTCACCTAGACCAAATAATATTTGTGTAAATAACAAATTAGCAACTTGCTCATTCCGAGAAGCTTTTACTTCCTTTTTTCTATTTCTTTGTCATTCACATTTTCCCTTTTTTTTTTTTTTTTTTAAATTAAAAGAAATGATCTGAACCATCTAGGAACTGTTCTGTTCTTACTAAACCAGTGAATTCCTACTAGTGCAGCTGCAGTTGTACTGCTCTGGGTATTTCTAGATGAGCTATTCTGTGTTGCGATAATAAGAGATCACTGTGGGCATAGGGGTTTGTAAAACCAACATGATGATCTGTTTTTTGAGGATCCTTCATTTGGACAGTTATTGTCCCTCATTGGCTGTATTCTCAGGATTCATTTCTCTTGCACTTTTAACGCAGTGGGGATTTTACATTTCTTTTTTTCTTCTGTTTGGTTTGGTTTGTTTGTTGGGTGTTTTTTTTTTTTTTTTGTTTGGGGTTTTTTGTTGTTTTTTACATCTATCTTTTTTCAAATCTACCACAGCCTAAAATGGAAGCCACTGAGAGTTTCTTACATGATAATTATAATTACAGGTTCGATTTTTAACTTAGTTTTGGAGGAAGTAAGTCTTAACCTCTCACCTAAGAGGATTAGCAGCAGCTAGAATCTGGCTTTGAACCACAACTACGAATTTTGAAGCCTGAAGTTTTCCAAGCACCATTAACATCCATCTGCTGAGCACTGAATAGAAATTTCCTGTTTCTTCATACATAAGGAGCTTGTTTTTATTTATACTCCTACCTCATCTAAAAGTGGAAGCAGTAATGAAAAAGCCACTGTTGAGCTAAGCTGGCCTACAGAAATGTAGCATTTTTAAAAATATATAACAACTCGAGAACTTTATCTAAATACAAGAATGTCTTGAAAGAATTTAATATTTTGACTAAAAAAGAAGGCATACTGCAGTGTGAGTAATAGGAGCAGGGAGAGGTTGCAGTGAAAATCAGTGTTCGGTTCTCTCTGCGGTTTGCATAGTGATAGGCAGAATAAAGTGACTGAATTAGCTTCAAGAAACAAAGTTCTACCAGCATCTTCTAAAGGCCAAAGCTTTGTCATTTAGCTTTCCAGTGTGTAATTATTGTGCTTTTGTGGCTATCTGTCAGCGTTAGCTGATGAGTACCTCAGTGAAAGAACAGAAGAAAAGTTTCAAAGCATGAACCATTCCTATAAACCAAACAAAATAAAAATGTATGTGAACCTTCAAGGTACGATGCCTTTTAAATTACATCCCACGAGTATACCTTATGCAATTGTATCGATGTCAATAGACACAATGCACTGTGAAATTCAAAAAACCATGATCTTAATGTGTGTCTGTAGAATACAATAGGCTTTAAAATACAGCTCTATCAAGGATGCAGAGGAATGCTCTCCTCCCCAGAGCAGGAAATTAGCAGACATCAAAATAAATCACTCTTCATTAGAGATTTAAAAAGAAAAGAAAAGGAGAGGTAGCATTCATATGGAACAGAAATGATTCACTTTGCCATGTAGTTCCAAAGATACTACCGTTATTACATTTAAAAAAGTAATGGATCTCCAGCTTTAAACTAGTTGTGCGCTTTAGGCGCCATTGTATGAAAAGAATGCCACATGTAATCAATTGTACTTCCAGAAATGCATTGCTTACACGATTCACCCATTAACTCACTTCCTTGAAAAGCAAAACAGTCACAGATAAAATAATATCCAGACATCTTCGTTCTCACATAGTGTCTTAAGAAGGGTGGAGGAGGATTTATAAAGTTAGCTCCTACAGTACGCCAAAGCGAGAGAAATTTGCTGAGTTTAATCAAATCGTGTGGGGGGGAAAAAAAAAAAAAGACAGATGTGCTGAAATGGAAAATGAAATAATAATAAAAAAGCATATTAAAATATGCATTCATTTTTACAATCTTTATTGAAGGTTCAATATTCCTTCTTTTACAGAAAGTTGAGGTATTTACCTGTTTCTTGCAAACAGACCAAGATAAGAATTATCTCCTTTTTACTTTCAGACTGTGTGTGTTAAGTTTTGTCAGACAGCAGCTTCCTTATGTTCGCTGCAAAAGAAACCTGGACTTCTGCATAATGGTGGACAACACAAAGAGTACTGCACTCTAACACCTCATGCTTGTATCTCAGGCTCATTACCCACTGGCTATAATTACAGACCGAGGTTAAATACAGTCTGGGCACATACAATACAGATTAACATATAAATCAAATGAAAAATCATCAATTCAATACACGTTATTGAAAATGCCATTCTACAAGATACGAAAGATATACAAATGCCATAAAATTGCTAATGATTTTTATTATTATTATTCAGTTTAAGTCTTTAGTTAATAAAATTCCTATTAAAAATGTTTTGGCCACTCTCAAGGTCCAGCCCCAGGTCAAAACAGCATTTGTAAAAACAGCAGAAAGACGTTTTCATCCCACTCACCACACACAAACCCACTCGTAATTCGGTGGAGTTACAAAGGAAAAAAAAGAAAAGTGAACTTTTATACAAATACTACAAGATGAAAGTAATATAATTAATACAAAGATATGAGCACCACTATATTTCTACAGTGAACGCCAATGAAGAACTTGAGATCTAGTTATTTTTGTGGTTTGGTTTTTTTTTTATTTAGGGTGGAGTTTTATTTGGTGAAAATTTATGACCTAAATTAATGCTGTTAAAAGCTTGGTTCATCCCTCAATAGCAGAGGGCTTTCTCACCAAGCCCTTCTATTTACTCTCTTCTAATGAATGCTTAATTATTGTAGTTAGTTCACAGTTTTGAAGGTGGCACAACATATTTGTAGTACTCTTGGTCACGGCAGGGAAACTGCAGAACACGCTGCCCGATTTCTGTACATTGCTGATAATTTGAGAGAGATTGCTAGGAGGTTTAACTGGAGTGTAAATATTGTCTCCCTCCCAAATTGGATCTTTGCTGATGATCAGAAGATGTAAGCGATGGGAACAGACTGCAGAGTTTAGAGAAATCTCTTACAGAGACACAGAATGCAGACCAACAAGCGTTTCATGTGAAATGTGAACACTACTTTGATAACGATGTTTGAATATGGAAAAGTCGTTCAGCGTTGAAATGGATGACCTACAGAAGAAGTGCTTTCAACACTCATACTGAGATGCAGAATGAGCTTTCTCAGAAACAGAACTTGAAAGATATTCAATAAACAGTGAAGATTTTGTTGTACTTTAAAAAGTAAAAAAAAAAAAAAAAACAACCCCCCCAAAAAAACCACAAAAAAACCCCACGTCAGTTTCTTTCAAAAAAATATTGACATTCCATGTCTTTACTTGAAAAAACAGAAGAGTAACAGATTATTCACATGGGCTAAGTCTGTATTTCCCTACTCCTTTGGACAATCCTGGCCCAAGTGGAATCTGAGACAGTCCAGGGGCCAGCTTTGCCATCAGGGGTTTATCCATGTACCAGGAAAGCAGGATTTAGCAACTTGCATGAACATCTGTGGCAGTTTAGTGGTTGGAAACAGGAGAAAGCAAGGGAAAACAGGTAATAAGGAGAAAACAATGGAAAATGGGAGAATTCGTCTACGCACATTTTCAATTTGAGATACACAATAGTACTGAAGAATAAAGATGAAGTCTGTAATTAATCTGTTCCAGTTTAATGACAGCCATCATTCCCTTCACACTGCAATCATTTTGTATTTCTTATGTGCTCATCACAGCACCTTCTTCCCAAAGGCGTCAGATATTGTTTATTTCTCTTTGCACAGAAATATATACTATAGGTTCTAATCCACGAATAGACAGTATTAACTGATTTGTTTAAACAAAACAATCATTGTAAACCAAAACTAATAGTTTCACTGAAACTAGATCCTCATCTGTAGCCACTGACTCCAATAGGCTTTGGATCAGGCCCTAAAACAGGCATGATAGTATCAGTCTCACATTCAGTGGTTGCAGATGATACAGAGACTGAAGTTGCACAGACTTTGTAAATATTCATTACAAAATGGACAACAAGTTTTTAGATCAAACGCATAATTTACTACAGGGAATGTACATAACCATCTGTGACTGTGCCAGTGTATCTTTGTTTTCTAAGTCTTCTCTTGTAAGTACATACATTTTGACCATCTACTCCAGAGCATTGAAAAAGTGATATTAAAAAGTAAACTACACCATTGTTAGCCTAAAATAGCCCAGTACTGTAACTTTTTAATCCATTGGGTTAGCTGATGTTGTTGAGGCTTCTTTTCTTAATGATATCAAGATACCAGACACTACAATTTAAGAAGTTATGGTGAGTCATTAGTACCGAGTTAAAAGCGAGATTTAAAAATCCTCAGTAGTGGCACAGAAATTAATATTAAGTGGAATTCACTGATCTATTTATTGCTTAGTTTGAAAAGAAATGCCCCAAAGAGTTGAATATACTCTATTTCATGCATCAATACATGGTTTGGCTGCTGGGCATGGAAAGAACCTCCCAATTTAGGGTTTCTCAACAAAAAACTACTCTGTGTGTGTGATACTAAGCCTTTGTGCATCAGCTTTCCATGCATGTAAAGAGCTCATGCAGGAGTTCATGTAATAGTCCAGCATGAGAAGTTCATTTCAAATGCCTAAACAGGATGTGAATGGTAAAAATCCTCTGATCAAAAATTTCTCTATGGCAGTTTCTAATTTGCAAATATTTCTCTTTTGCTCTTAAGCCTCTCTACTGAAATTTTAAGGAAAGAGGAAAAAAAGTCTTTCATACCTAGACAGAAAACAATTATGTGAGTGAAATAGGGCTTGATTTAGCTTTCCCTGAGATAACCTCAGGGGCTTGACTCTTAAACAACATCACACAACAACTAATTCAAGGTCAAGGAAAAAGGAAGTAGGAAAAGAAGGAAGAATTGGAGTATTCCTATATACTTTAGATACATGGAAGATATGCCATAACACACATCATTTGTATCTGATGAAAACCTGGTCAGTTACATGGTTGATATGAGAAACCAATGACATCCGTAGTTTAAGCAGCATTTATGAGAAATTTACCATTTTAAATTTAAGCTAGCCCACAAAACAGACTGGAATAAATACATTCCTAAACACAAACATATCAGATTCAGTGGATGAAGGAAGTCGTATACAGCTCAGTATCATTGAGCTAATAAAAAGTATTAGGTGATACCATTTTTCTGAAATGGAGGTGGTTTTATATTAAAGTGTTGCTTTTTTAAAAAATATATTTCTATTAACTTTTGCTACTATTATTATCCATAGTTCTCCCACCACAAGATATATTTTCTCTAACAGAATGACTATACTAATGCAATGTGCAAACAAAGAGCACATAATCAACTGAGACAAAAATTAGTGTTTTTTTAGATTTCCTGACAGTAAAACTAAGTTTGTAGGGTTCAAAGTGCTAATAGAAATCTGCAGCCATGGCCCCTTTTTGCTTTTCTTGGTTCTTGTAAGTTACATTTTTGAAAGTGCTTGTTGAACCTCTGTACAGTGGGTTGGTTTCCTAAAAAAGAAACAAAACAAAAAAAAAAAAAAAAGGAAAGCAAATCATTCAGAGTTTAACCATCTTTGGCTGCAAGCCTGCATTGCTGCAAACCACCACCTTTAATTTTGCTAGAGCAGAGAGGATGCCTCCCTTCTGCAGGTTTCTGTTTGGTGTCTACGCAAAATTTTATCATCTGAAACACCTTTGGAAATAAATCGTGTGGCTTCAAAAAGCCATTGTATAATGTTGTCTTTTGCTTCTCTGAAGATTGCTATCTTACCATTTTGGTAACATCCTATATTCAGTACCCCAGTCATAATTTTATAGTATCACATCATCCTCCCAATATTACTTCCCCTTTGCAAAGTGTTCTGGTCTTTCTTTGTACAGAAGTTATTTTGTACTTTTCATCATTTCAGTATAGACTTTATTGGTGTTCTGATATTCCAAGCCACGAAAAATGAGCCCAGCCTGAGGCAGTGCAAGTCAGCGTAGGGGTGGGAAGGCCATAGGCTGCTTCCCAGATTAAAGTAATGCACACACTCAAACAATACCTTACCAAACAGATCTGATCTTTGTGTACTAAACGTGACTGAACCATTCTAAAAACACAAAGAATACACAAACACTGAGAAAACAGCTGTGAGATGGGAGCAGCAACTTGTCAGGGCCTTCTTGTGTGAGCCACGCCAGTTACCACACACTGAGAGAAGGGCAAATCCCTCCTGGGCTTTTTGTGTCAGCTTCTCACCATTTTCTTTGTATCACCTCCTCTTGTGTCAGAAAATATTTCTATCTACTGCAGCCTTCCCTTTCCTCTTACCACGGTGGCTCTCCTGAAGGATTAGGAAAACATTCTCAAGAGGCCTTGCCTGTAACAAACTAATTTTTCTTGTCACAGAAAGACAGGCAGTGTCCCTTCTTGCAGAAATGTTGCAATCCTTGGGTTTTGTAGAGGAATGCAGCTAAGTAAACTGTAGCATATTGCATATCCTCCTGGCACCCACCAGAAACGCTTACTCAACATGATTTTATTTTATTTTTTTTTTCCAGAAAGTCTCAGAAGTTGTAGAAGTATTACAGAAGAACAAGAAAGCCAAGGACAAAGGGGAAATAGGAAAAAGGAACGCAGTATCAGCTTGCATGAGACCTATGCAAGCTATAGATAGAAGCTAAGGATAGATCATTCTGTCCTTTTATATACGCTTTGGACAGCGTACACTGCTGTGTAAGCTGTTACAGAGGGCACTGGTAACCTCTCTTTAGTACAGCAGGCTTTGCATCTGAGGAGCAAGCTTCCAACAGTTACACAGACAGCCAGTAACTGTGCTCAGACTAATCAGAAGTGAGGTACTAGTTAAAAGAAAAAAAACCAAAAAAACAAAAAAAAAAACAACCCCAAAACTAATAAGAGTGTTGTCTGCTCAACTTACACGTGGAAGAAATTAAACCAGGAGATTGAACCCTGGCTATTTTCATCCCTAAATTTAAAGTAATGAAAAACTACCAGTAGAATCTATCAACTTAAAAGAACACATCTAAGACTGAAACAGAATTTTTAAGGGCATTTGTGCCTCATGAAACAAACTTAAAGAACCTCATATAAGATTAGTGCATTTAACATACCGTTTGCCATTTAACTTTTGATTTTTCTGCTTCAAACTTGGCTACTTCTTTTCGGTCTTGAACTGACACCAGCAATTTCCATATACAAAGCAACACAATGCCAATCAGAAGGATAGCAAGGGTGACACCCACCATTATCATTGGGATATTTGGAAGCTGTGGGCAATCTGTGGATAGAAACAATTATGAGTGTGGATATTCAATCAATAAGTTTCAGGCAATTAAAGACAGCCAAGAAGCATTCTGTTCTCATCTGTTGGAAGCTGAGCACGCCTTTTCCTTCAAGTCCATATTATTTCACTCTTATCAGCTTGCTAAAGGGCTGAAAAATATTGCCTTGAAGTGTAAAAGAAATTCTCACTAACTACTTCCACTGCTATTCTGGCATGTTTAGCTGTCGTGTCTGAATACAGACCCAGATTTTGAGGAGGAAAGTTAGAAAATTATTTTCAAATTTATGTCATCATAATTCTAAAAAATAGGGCTACTTTGACAAAATCATGAATTTTAAAATGTATAGCTCAAGTTTTACTTCAACTGACTCATATTCAGACTGCTGCAGAAGAAACAGTCCTAGGTATATTAGTGTAAAGGTATCAATGATATTGAGAAAAAGGAGGAAACTGCATTTCTGTCATGAAAACAAGGAGGAAAAACATTAGAATTGCTGAAAAGCAAAAAGTACCGAACTTCACCAAAATCTGTTGAATCTCACAGCAGCTGAGCAGAAGTCTTGAACTGCCGTGTTCAGGAGCATGTGGTTCTACAGCATCTGAAATGCTTAGTTCATCTGTGACAGTCATGTAGAAATTCAGAGTCAAAATAACAGCAGGGAAAAAGAACTTTGTCCCATAACATTGCCAGAGTGACAAGCTTGGTTCTTCAATTTGAAGGGATTTTGCATTTCAAGTTTTTCAGTAAGTTTTATCATACACTATTGCAAAGACTCAAAAAAAAAAGTTTTTACTTTGGCAAAACAAGGTGTTTGATTCAATTAAAATGGCATGTAGGAAGACCATCATTTGCTTCAGCAATGCAGAGAGAGGCTGGAGGGAGCTGTGTTCACTTTATAACTAGCTGAAGGGGTAATGTGCTTCACTACGGGCAACCTGAATTTGATGAGTTGTGTCAGAATGGGAGTCAGATGAAGTACTAAATAGGTAAATGTTGTTTTAAACAGAAAGCATGATTTCAAACAAAGACACCTGAGTTAGGCTTCCAAATACCACAGCTGACAAGAGGCAAAGAGGGAGCTTGACTAAAAGTAAAAAGAAAGTAGTGAATGGTTTTAATAAAGAGAAAATCTTTTAGTACCTTACCCTTAAGTATTAGAGTTATAGTTTCAAACAAATTGTTTCTTTAGTTTAAATGTTTGTTACAACATTTTATTTTTTTCAACCATAACCTATATAAAACCAGACTCTAGAAGCAGTTTTTTTGTGCAGTGAAATCACTATCATTGTCATACGTATGCCAGGGTAAAGCTACATGCAGGATTAACAAAATGTATGCCATTTGTACCAACTAAACTACGCTACAAATCTGCATGGCTTTCCCTAAAATTTAATCAATATTTGGCACCTAGACACTGGGTATGTCAGAAAAAAAAAAGCATTTTATTGCCTGGAAACCAAACTGCTTGGCAGCTGAAAAGTGGTACCTGTGTTCTCTCCTGTCCCACAAGATTAGGAGCTTTACTGAAACAGTAAAGGTAGCAAAATAGCGGTAAAAAATGAAAATAAAAATGATAGAATGCAAAAAGATGTGTTGAATATCTGTTATAGAGGCAGTGCATTCAAAATTGAATAATACAGCACTGAAGATAATTACAAAGATATTTTAGCATTTTATCAGGTAAATGACATAGTCAGATACTGTCTTTTGAATGCTTGTCAATCTGTAAAATGCATGTTATTTCAAAACGGGTTATCATTTTCTCATATAATTAAAGGACATTTGTTATCATCATCTTCAAACTGCACAGGACTTTAGAAAAGTTAACAAACTTGCAGCTCTGAGGGTGATAAGGGGTTTATGGGTAGGAAACTTGAGGAGAGGTGAAGTGGCTTGTTTCATGCCATTGAGAGAGCCTGAGAGCAGAGTTCAGCACAGTCTGATTAATCCAATGGATCATTCTGCCCATTTTCCATGACAGACAAAGCATTTACTTTACTGTAGTAGCATTAAAGAAGTGGTTTGGGAGGTGCTCTTTTGCCTGGGTGGAGACGAGCTGCAAACACAAGGAGGTGCAGTGCTGTTTAGAAGAGCTCAGCTTCTTGTGTTGCTGGAACTAACTGGTTGTCTCTCCCGTCTGTGTTTTCAAATCAGATGTGTAGAAAAGGTAACACAACTGCTTACCTTTTTGCTTTATGCTGTGAATGACTGACCTGCCCTGTTCATCCACAGACAGAAGAAAAGTAGTTACGCATTCGTTTTCCCCCTGCAAAGAGCAAGGAATGGATTTATCCTCTGAAAAATCTGCAAGGGAGGAAAAAAAGTAATCCATTAGATCAAATGGAGTTCAGCATGTAATAACAAGAGAGGTTGCTGGCATAATGATTATTATAACCTCTGTATAAAGCAAAGAGTAAAAGATGAAAACAGAATTTCAGTGGAAGTGCTTCCAAGATGCTTGACAGCCAGCTGCCTGGGAAACGTCCCCAGTTATAGGACAAAGTAAGCAGTTCTCTTTGCTTTAGAACTACTTCTCACACGTTGAACAGAAATGGATGTGGATAAAAGGGCTGCCATTTATTTCTTCCTTCACCCAAAGGCAAGAGGGTGGCAGGAGAAACTGGCTGTGACAGGCAGTATAAAGCAAAGAAGAGGACTGAAAATTCAGACTACAGGTCCACACGTGCACCCGTGGCTGAATGCTTATTATTTTCCATAAAACCCATTATTTAAGGACCATTGGAAAGCTAGGAATGCTTTAAATACATTTTTAGAAAAACTTGATAGATTTCTATTCATAGAGGCAAGAAAAAACAATAAGGTTCTCAAACATTTGTTTAGAAAGAAATATATAACCTCTATATAATCCCTACATTGTTTCTTACCTGGTCAAAACACCTACTGAAATTTCATAAGCAAGTATGTTAAAAGTATTTAGTTCTTGGACTTGAATATCAAGGAAGAGTAATGAAATACAAAGCAGGAATCTGACAAGAATAATAGATTTTAAAGAATCTGTCACACATAAAGAAATAAATGCTCACTTTTTATCATAAGTAAAGCATAGAAAGAGTTTTATAGCAAAAAGTAGGAGTATGAAAGTGCAAATAGTTAATGGCCTTTTTATAAAGCGAGAACCATATCTGGTTGAATGTTAATGGAAACGTGCTCTTGATCTGTGATAATTTTGTACTTAATCTGTTGCCTGTCCTTGATGTCAGAGCAACGTGTTAAGGTGACAGTTGGACAAGACATGCTGATTTGTCAAGATCTATTTTTTTTTGACTGAACGTACTCAATTAATGACACTCTCCGTCAGGTCACAGTTCCAGTGGTACTATCACAGCTTTTGCAATATTTGTTGTTTCCCAACTCCTTTAAGCAAGCAGATCCAAAGAATCCAACGAGGGGAGATTTAGACTGGACATAAGGAAGATGTTTTTTATGATAAGCATGGTGGGGCACTGGCACAGGTTGCCCAGAGAGGTGATGGATTCCCTCCCCTTCTGCCCCCCCTCCCCCCCCGGAGACACTCAAGGTCACGCTAGAGGGGCCTGGAGGATCTGACTGAGATGCAGCTGACCCTGTTCACTGCAGGGGAGTTAGACCAGATGGTCTTTAAGGGTCCATTCCACCCCAAAGAATTCTATAGTTCTATGAATATTAGCTTTCTTTATTTAAAAATTATAGTTTTCAGTCCTCTGGAGAGCACAGAAAATCTTGCAAGCATGTTCCAAATATCACAAAACAAAGAAACAAACAACGTACAAAAAAAATATATATAATAATAATCCCAAACCTATGGATAGTAGGAACTGCAAATATATCAGTTGTCTTTAAACCATAATGTTTAGCTTAATGTCATAATTAAAGACCATGAGATGTAGAAATCTGAGTATGTGCATGGACACAGAAATGAATGCAAAGATGCCAGTTTATTCAGAACCCAACTTATGCTTAGTATTCTTATTTTTCTGATGTTATTTCTAGGACAAGAGATACTGAGTGAAGACTGATGAATAGACTATTTTCAATTCCTATGCTCAGAATTTCACTCAGATAGGTAAACTTTTCTTTGTGGCTCCCCGTCTCTTGTCACTGTGTTGCAACATATGTGTGCAAAAGAAAGAGTAAACCTTTTTATCTATCCTAGGGGTACTTAAGGTTTTCAAAATGCCAAGACAAAGAAGCTGAAATATAAAGCAGAAAGAAGCATTATGCTCCCATATAAAATCATGATAAAAATCTGTTTTAAATACTGTGATGGTCTAGATATACCATTTTCAAAATGTTTTTGTTTAGGGAATATGGCTTTGATTTCAGGATTTTTAATTTTATAATAATTATATTATTTTGCTTTTCCCCTTCAGGGCATCTTAATGAGGCTAACTCTATACCAAAACTAATCCTTTGAAGTATTATACATGCATTTAAGACAAAACAGTTTCCTTACAAGGGAAATACTTGCCACTTTCAAACTCTATATTACAGGGGAATGTCTTAAAAGAAATAAAGCTGGAGATTTGTTGGAAAGATACGTATCCATGAAATGCTTGCCTATATGCAGATGGGTTTTCAACAGTTTATAAGATTCAATCTTTATTTATGCATACAGTATTCTGTGTTACCATCCTAAGTATTATGCTTGCCTAATTTAATGCTAACACTAAATCTATGACGTGTATAATGCATTTATGTCCTACCTCAGCTAGCAATTGCTTTTTGCCATAGGACTGTGTTTGCTTTATTCAGAATACATAGAGCCTAACCACTGTACAGGAAAGCACTTTCCTCTGTGGGACAGAAAAATGTTTTGATGCACTCTTCCATTTAAAGTTATGTTTCTTACTAAGGGTAATACTTCATTCCAGGTCAATTCCTGCTGCAGGAATTCTTCCTGATGGAGTGCAAGTCTGAATTACTGTAACTGAATGATTTGCTTAGCCCTTAGGACACCAGTCTCAATGAAGCCTGACAATAAGAAGATCATCTTTGCCAGAGGTTAAAGGGTTGTGTCTGATTGCAGATGGTAATCAACCGTCTGCATAAGGACTGGAGTCAGGTTTTGAATTTGTATGGCAAAAGAAGCCCCGCTGGAACTTACAGTACAGGTGTGACAACCACAGGGACTTTCATCAGCCACTGATTTGCAGGAACTGGTACTTAAATTCTGTTCTTTCTTACATAAGCTGCTTAGAAAGTAGGCATGATCCAATGAGTTAATTAACCTGGAGGGGTAATACCAGTCCTGATCTGCATTTCCTACTTACAGCAGAACAACCACAGACAGATTGCTTTATGAGCCCTAATATAATTCCACAGCAGAAAAACAAAGCTACTTTCAAAGGTAAAATTACCCTAAGTGGAAGCTATCACTGATCACCCACACACAAAAAAGAGATTGAGTATACAAACCCTCTGCAGTGCTGACAGTTGCATCAACTGATTTGCATTTTTCACTGCATTCTCCCTGCAGCTTGTCATCGGAAGCCAAATGACATTCCACACAGCTCCTGTGGAAAATAATTCAGCAGCTCATCCATCTCTGTCTGTCACAAAGTACTGATATAAAAGCAACTACGTATGCATCTGCATTTTAAAAAGAAGCTAAACAAAAGGTCTTGTGCTATGGATACAGTAGTTCTCAGAAATATGATAGGTATTGCCACAGTTTAAAAAAAAAAAAAAAAGCCACCCAACAAAACCAATGCTACTGAATAAAGGTATTGTGGATAAGCTCTCTCTTGTCCTCTTTCTCTCCCAGCTTATTAGCTACCAGACAGAACCCCAGGCAACATTATTCATGTGGGACTATCAAAGACATGAGGTTACTCAGACATAACATTCATTTTCAAGTATGAATATTCTGAAGTAAGCTTACACTGAACACCAGCCCAAGGAATGTCTATCAGATGAACAATATTTGAAATTGACTTCAGAGAGATCAAGCTGGGGCACCTACTATAAGTCTTCCATTGTTGAAAGTCTACTGCATAATGTATTAAAACATAGTTCAGGTGTCTCGACAGATGTCTCTCAAATGTGATTACTTGTCTCAGGAATTATTTAGATGCAAAATATACTAATGCCATTTATTGGAAAAGAATTTTCAAATCATTTACTTCATGTAACAGAGCAATGGCTAAAATATTTTAAACTACAGAGTCTAAACCAATTCCATTAGAAGTCTGTAAAAACTTCCCAGAAATGCAATGTGAACTTTCCTAAATCCAGAGTTCATTCATGGGGAGAAAAAGGGGAAAACATAACAGAATTCATAAATGAAAAATTTTGATGAAGAATATATCTTGCTGATTCTGCACAATGAGCTTCGGTCAGGTTTGGGAGTTGAGACTCTAAGAACAGCCCCAAAGTAAAGACAGCTTAAAAAAAGGGAAAGAGAATAACAGCAACAAAACATCCCAGGAAAACCTGGCCATCTCCTGTTGCACTGAGTTACATATATCCATGAGAATATGCTGAAGCTGCTGAGATTATCTTCTCATGAAGGAGATGACCTTAACACTCGCTCTGGAGATGGTGAATAGTAAAAGTGAGTAGGTAATGGGATAGCTCCTATCTCATGGAGACAAATTGAGCGTTGTTTGTGTTTTTGCCATATTTGCCATGTTTCCTCATACAACTGCTCCCCTTTTCTCAGCCATTAATCTCAGTCCCCTCTGACCTGCCCTCCCAGCACTCTTGGTTACCCTACCCCAGTCTGCCAAGTGTTACCCTGGCTGCCCCTGCCCCACATCTCAGCAAAGGAAGTGACTGCCATGGAGACAAAAGATCTGACACTGCATAGCATATACATGTTTAAATAGGCTAATACAATGCTTACCATGTAACTCAATACTTTCTATTCCCTGCCAAATTGGGCAGAGCAAGGCAGTGGCATTGTACTTTGTGTTTCAAGCACCTGTGTGCAGAAGTTTCTTTACTTGAGCTGTGTTCACTAAGGCCTATGTCCCTGAGCTTTGAACAAACTGGTTGGCTTGCTTTTGTGGGTCAAGTGTAGTACGGTATAAACGGTGATTATATTGTGTGCCACAGAAGGGTTTCTTAGCTCGGCTATAGGGTAGACTGGAAAGACAGGCATGAAAATATTGTGGCGTAGAGCTGGTGTGGAGGAGAAATGGGCCTCCACCCTAAGCAAGTAGACGTGACATAGTCACAAAACAAGATAGTTGGGCCTCCTTAATTCAATCAAGATTAACTCAGTTTGTAAATATGCATGTCCAAAGCATGAGCAGACAATGTAACCCTATTAGTTCATGTGTTTGTGAACAGTTATGCAAATTCCAGACTTTATGAGTTTCTTCCCTGTGAGTCGTCCTTAATTTGCCCCAGTGACCCTGTTGGGATGGTTTCATTCTGCATTGTGGAATGGAAGGAAACAGATCTGTATTTGTCTGATGTTACCAGAGAAGGGTGTGATTCTGATTCTTAGTAACCACTAGGGACAGTACTGGAAGTGTGTTTTATTTGTGCTGCTTGAAGGTAATTAAATTGTTTTCCTCCACCTTTTTTTGTTTTTTTGTTTTCACAAGAATCACACTCTTGTTGATGCACGAGTTATGATTACTCCTCTCAACAGACAAGAAGCTCTTGGCTTCCAGTCTGTAAATCCAACCTGTGGTTGTGGCAATAAGCACGTTGCTGAGGCAGTATGGGAAATAGCTCAATGATATCAAATTCAGAGACAATAAACCAGCACCTTACCGTCTGGAACTGCAAGGGTCACCACACAGAGGGCATTTTTCACACGTTTGGCCTGAAGCCCCTGGATGTATGCACGCACATGATCCGCAGATGCATTCGCCTCTCCCACTGCACAGCATTCCATCCTCAGAAATGCAGGAGCTGGTGTCAGTTGTGCAATTACAGTATTCACCAGTCCATCCACTGTGGCACACGCATTCACCACAGTCACAGTCTCCATTGCCTGGAAAAATATTTATTATACTTCAGCTCAGTCTTTCAATATGAATTGAAATGTCAGCCTTTGAAATCATTATTCTTAATAACAGACATGTTTCTCTATTCCAAAACTTCTCACTCTTAAGCCTCTTTCTTCTTCCCCTCCAGGTTTCAGTTTTAAGCTAGTGGATCAAATTTTCACTTAGATTGGCTGCAAGCCACTGCAACTCCATTCTCTTCACTGGAGTCTTCCACAAGGATTCTTATCTCCCAACAGTGCACAGCTTAATGGGTAAATCCTGTTTCATTTCTAGCAGCATGAATCCAGCCATCTATTCAGCACAATCTCATTGCTGGTTCCTGCCAGTTCAATACTATTCCCATTGTTTCAGTTTAATCACTCCTGATTGACGACTGTAGAGCCCAGGAAAAAATAATAAACACAACTCCTCACGTTCTGATTGTATCATGTTCATATAAGCCCTGAACAGTTGAAATCATCTAGGTTACTGGGTTAAATTTATATAATATATATAAATCAGAATGCATCCCAAAAGCATTTGGGTTAAGATGGCCTACTTCGATAACTATGTCAGAGTGAGGTTGTACACTGCTTCACATCAATGCATGTCAATAAACTTAATTAAGCTTCCATTAAATCTACAGCCATTACAACCACTGAAAGTCTAACCCTGTGTGATGGGAGCAGGTACGGTCCAATAAAGCGATACCAGCATCAATTAGCTATGGTGTGGCTAAAGGCATTCCATTCAAAATTTTCAAAATAGGGTAAAAAAATATTTTTAGATCTAAGGATCATGCAGAAATACTACTTTTATACATACTGATTATAATCAAATACATAACAAAAGCACATAAGTAAGAGGGAGACAACAGTGCTCTAAATGATAGGCACTTGACATACCCCATAAGGAGCTTACCTCCGCACTGAAGCCCTCTGTGTCTCACACATGAGAAGTCATCACACTCACAGTGTTCCCCATAAACTCTTCCATACATGGATGGGTGGCAAACACACTGCCCACAATAGCAGCTGCCTCTCCCGCTGCAGGAGCTTTGCTCCACGGAGCCCTTACAGGATCCTGTGCTGAGGGCGTTCTCATCACACTCGCAGTGTGGACCCATGTACCCGGGGTGGCAGACACACACTCCGCACTCAAAAGAGCCTTTCCCCTTGTTGCATTTCGAGCTGTTCCTCTCGGCCTTGGCCTGGCAGCCGCAGCTGCACTGGGGAAGAATTTCCATTTCCAGCATGTCGCTGAGACCCACTGGTTTTATCACAATGTGCCTGGTGGTTTTATCGCAAGCGGGCAGACTTATGGTCACATTGAAAGAGACCTGGAAGAGAAAATGGTGTCTGCATCCGTAGACTGCAGGATATTCTGGAGATAGATGCACAACATGGAACAAGAGTTTCTCTGCTTGAAGGAGGATTATTTTTTTTATAAAAAAAAAAAAAGCCATCAAACTTTCTACGTAGGTGCTTTAAATTCCCATGAATTAATATCTCCTGGGAATCTGTTCCTTACTTACTGTGTCTCCCACTTTCACATGAGAGCATTTCCTCTGATGTGGAAAAAAGGTCCTGTTATTACAGATGGCGGTGAAAGAGAGATCGAGTCCTTCTGTGTCCCCAAAGACCTCCAGCTCCACTTCGGACCTCAGCTCCTTCAAGGAAAAGGAGTGTGATGAATGAAAGTGATAACACTGTCACACGCTGCTAATGTTTTGCATCTGTGTGATGTGGACCGTAACTTATCCCAGCTACATAGGAGTAAATGTGTTTGGTTTTGGCACTTTATTTACATACTCTGTTGCAAGAAAAATGGAGAATGAGTGAGACAAAGAAAGTGCCGACAGAGACGGCTTTATGCCCAAAGCCACAGTGCTATCAGTTTAATATCCGGTAACACGGTGCTTATTTCCTGCTCTTGTAGAAGAACAAATCAACATTTTATTAAATCATCTTTCATTACTAAGTACTCCGTTGACTAATCCAGGCTTTCTTTAATTCTGGTCTTACTGTGGAATGGATTTGTGCCTCTGATTGCTCTGCTTGCACCAGGCTTTTCTTGATTAGCCAGCAATCAATATTGCTCCCTTATCTCTGCTCTTAGAATCAAACCTCATAATCTCCCTTCCAGCCCGGCAGGCTCCAAGCTCAGTTTTGTCTCAGTGTAGGCCTCTGTGCCTCTACCCAATGTTTGCAGGACAAAAGCCAGAGCCTATCCCCACAATTATCTCCCACAGCTTGGTGGCTCACTCTGTTCTCCTTTCTCTCCCAATAGAAATTTTGGTTTCCTGAGTCATCAGCAACGTTTCAAGTAGTTTTCAACGTATTCAATAGTGTTCTCATTTCTTAAATAAAGTTTTTAAATCAAACTTTCATTTCTTAAGTGAAAAAGGCTCTTCAGCTCACCTCCTGTATGCTCTCATATCCTCTATTTTAAGATACATTTAACTTCAAAATATTTGTATAGCAACTTTGGTTACACAACTTAGCCTTAATCCAAAGTGTGTTGCAGGCCATGGGGAAATTCCCTATGGCTTCATCGGACCATCAATCCAGTAAATGGAAATTTTTCAAAAGCACCTTAGCGATTACAGAGCAGAAGTCTCACTGACTTAGCTTTGTGCTCCTGCAAGCTTAATTGCTTTACAGAACACCCACTGTACTTCAATCGGGCCATGAGGATCTTGCTGATCTTCCTTCAGTGAGTCATTCTAGTAAAGGCATCAGGATGATTCACTGGAGTAAAGGTCTGCTAGGGTTAAAACAGTGATATTGACTGAAACTAAAGGAGAATAGTTACAGACCTACACAGAGAGCAACTCCCTGTCCTTGTACATTGTACACATCTTGGTTCTCTAGAATTTTGTCTTGGGGGTGAGGCTGGGTTCTTTTTTAAATGTCTTTTGGAAAACCTGGTCAGTAAACCAAAACACGTCAGAAAAGGATAGCAGCACATCATGCAAGGTGTATTCACATAACATGCGGTGCTCTTCCCACCATGCAACCTGTGCACTGGTCATCAGGCTGTTCATTTTGGTAGCTCTGGGTGAGTTCAGTTTTTCCCTGCATTTGTCCTGGAATTGCTTATGCTGCTATTGAGACAATGCAGAGATTCTTAGATAATGGTTTGTTTGGACTCCCACCAAAGGACCAAATAAAGCAAGCCTCAAGGTAAAACTGTGAGACTTTTTATGTATTAATGTTACATCAATGAATATTCTCTCAGCTGCAAAATTACTACACCCAGACAGAGTACAGATATGAGATAAAGTTAATGCTGCTGAACACAAACATGTAATACATTGAGTCATGGTGTCTGTACCAGGTCACTTGTGGTACCTTTCCTGTTTAAACATATTATTTCTTTGTGTTATTGTTGTGTAAGTTAAAAGGGAGCAATGCACTGAAAACAAACAAAAAAAATTCTAAAATGTTAAAACCTTGAAATAACCTCAACCAAAAGGCCTGATATCTGTCCCATTGCAAGTTAGAGAGCAATTCTGCAATACAAAGCCAAACAGAATTTCATGTTAAATAAAGCAAGCAGAAATACGCTTTCAGGAGAAAATGAATCATACGTAACATAAGAACTCCTTGTAACAAATATTTTGACAGCTCAGACTTTCTTGACTTGTTTACTTCTTCTCTGAAGCTTTTCAATAGCAGCGCATGGTAAACGCTATTAACAAACCTTGTGTTTGTACAGCAAAGGCTCTAGAGCACTTTAAAAGTGTTAAAAGATAGAGCCTAACACTACTCTTCTGGGAAAATAGTTATTTACTCTGTTTTTGTAGGTGAAAAACCATAAACTCTGAGTGTTGAACTGGACTGCTAGGAGTACTGTAAAAGGTCTACAACAAAACTGGAATATGTCAAATAAGGTGTGTTTCAGTGCTTCCTGCTTGGAAGGCTTTCAATTATGAAGCAATAAGGTTGTTAACCTTTAAGGTTAAGCGTAATAAAATGGGCTCTGGGAAATTCTCAAACTGTGACACGTTGCTACTTGTACAGTTTGTACACTGTGAAACATATGTGGGCTCTTAAGAACCTATGAGCAACTCAGGTGGATGGCCCAGACACGCTGTACCTGTGCTAGGACAGGACGAGCTGTGGCCTAGAGGCAGGAGCCCAGCTCCAGAAGTCTCCTTCCAGCTGCTCCAGGACAGACCAAGCACCAAGCTCTTTGCTCCCTCCAGACCCTGCCCACAGCTGGCTGAACCTGGGATGGAGCAAATGAACTCCTTTGTGCTTCAGGAGACAGAAAATATCAGCATGTTCATAAAGAAGAGCAGAAAAAAAGAGGAAAAAAAAAGAAGCAGCCAGGCTAGCATGCTGTCCCTCATCACCATCTCCTATTGCCATTGTGGCGAACACAGTGCTGGGCTGGATGGACCATGTAGGTCATGTCTTCTGCTCGTATTTCTTAGGAAGGATAGGCTTACTGTTGTTCTGAGATAGAAAGGAGAAATGCCCTTCATTCTGACTGGCAAATATAAACAGTGAGAATGTCAAAAAAATGAAAACCTTCCCAGCATCTAACAAGACAGAAGTTGCCGTAACAATGCAATTAGAGGAAATACTGTTCAGCATGTAATATAACGTTACAGCAAAATCACCAGGACATGTCACTGGGACAATTATTTTATATTTTCCCCTTACTTGTTGGACAAAAACTGGCATTTCAGCTGTGAAAGGTAATAACCTCTGTCTGTGCATCAAGTCCCATCCCCAAGAAATCCAGATGTGACAACTGACAGGTCAAACTCCAGAGGTGAAATCCTGATATCACTGATCATTTAGGGCTAACTGAACTTCTGAAAATTGTTTCCCCATATTTATTACAATTTATAGACCCCCCCAAAAAAACCCTTGCAGTTCTTTGCTCATCCAAATTTTCCATAGGAAAGAAATCCTTCTGATATTTTGTATTTCATTTTAAAATCACAAACAATTAGTTACATTGCACTTAGGAGACTTAAAAGAATTTGATTTGCTTTTCTATTATTATGTCCAAAATAATTTGGGGGCATAATAATAACTGTATTACTCTGCAGGTAAGAGGAAGATCAGAAAAACAAACAAACCAGCCAATCCAGAAAGAAATAGAAAATGCTCTCTGCAAAGCATTATTTTTCATTGTAGCCAACTGTTAGAGCAAGTTTTTAATAAAAAGGAGGGTAGGAGTAAAGAGAGAACTCTGTGACATATCGGATGTAAGAAGATGTGTGTATATACGTGTGTGTGTGTGTGTGTGTGTGTGTGAAACTGTCTAAAAACATTCCCCTGAAGGAAGAGGGCCAGGCAGCAAGGATGCATTTTACAAATTAAGTTCTGAAGAGCAGCTCTGTATTTACTTTCCTGTCATATTCACGTTCTTTCTCAGTATTATCAAAATCAACCCATTTGAGTCTTCTCTTGTCTCTTGTGTTTTGCTTTTCAAAAACCTCAAAACAGCCTCACAGGGGCAGCATCAAATTGCTAAATCAGAGAACAGTGCTGCTCAAGGGGTAGTGCTTTTTCCCCAGACATTCCTGAGGAAATGTTGGAGTATTCTCCAGGGACAGTTACTGATAGGAAGAGAGTTGTTTCCCTGCAGAACTTTTGAACAGGAAGACATGAATTCCTATATTAAAGAAAGCTTTGGAGCAAGTGTGAAATAGAGGCCTACAAGATAGAAGACATGCTGATGTCAATTCTGAATTCTAGCACAAATAAAAAGAGACAGAAGCATACAGGAATTTTGTTTAGAAAACCACAAAACATGGATATAGCTTTAAATAATAGAGCAGTCAACCTTAAGCATTCACTGCAACCCCAATGAATGGAGATGTAACATACTTTGGAAATACACGCATATAAGGCATGCAGAATCTAGGACGGATGCATGAAGAAAGCTTTTCAGCAAAGTGCTGAGACAAAGCTGCCTGTGCCATGGTACCTGCCACCAGCTCCGTCACTCTCTGTACTGCACTGCAGAGCAAAGCCAAGTGCTAGTTACGCAGTGCCCTATTCCCTTTGCTCAGCAGTAGTATGATTGCTAATGGTTAACATAAGTTAATCGTGAATTGTATGACTAATGGGGGTGTCTCGTTGCTGTGACTCTAAATCTTGATTTTTAACAATTTTTAAATGGTAAATTTGACTTCCTAATCTACAGAGTGATTCTTGCCAGAGCATTCTGCTAACTGAGCATTTCAGATGAGTGTAATAAGTTATCAGTAAAACTACTGGTTCTGTGCTCAGTCCATCCTTGGAGCAAACAAAACTTCCCCTGTAGAGGTCAGCAACTAAACATACAAAATCGTCCTTGTCATCACAGCTGAAAAAGAATCAAAGGTGCTTGGATTTACCAAACTGCACTCTAATTTTGAAAATGGAGGCATGTAGAAAGTAAACAGATTATAATAACCTTACCTGATACGCAGCAATGATCAGCTGGAGAATGTTTCCAGAATCCTCCTGAAGTCGACCAACAGTAGCTCCAGGAATAAGCTTTGCATAGTTCTGAGAACAGTAGGGGGAAAAAAAAAAAAAAAAGGCTAGTTGACAGGGTAGGTGACAAGGAGCTGCCATCTGGAAATGAATGAATTACAGTGGAGCCAACTGAAATAAATAATAGTGACGTTTTCGAGGACTCTGGCTGACCCAATGGCACACTTGTCATACTGGAAGAGGTCTTATGGAGAAGCGATAGTTTCACTGACAATTAGTGGGAATAAGTTGCTAAGTGTGCTGGTAAGTTTGACAGTGGAGTATTTTCTAGCTTTTTTCTCTTTGACTTAGAATGAACATACACTCTGTCAACGGTTGTGTTTTTCTTTAAAAACAAAACTGAACCAAAAAATAGATTCAGCTGCTCAACTGTTGCTGTAAAATGCAAGTGCCTTGGACACTACATTCAGTAACAACAGCCACTTTCTTTTTTGTTGGTTTTTTTTGTCTTTCCATGCAACTGAACATCTTGAATTTCTATATAGGAGGACACAGAAACGAAGAGGTTTCTGTTAAGAGGTGAAGAGATTTCTACTAATGGCTACAAGAACTTTGAACAAAGACCCTTAAAATTCTGCTGCTGACTTTTGATTGCTGTAACACCCAACACATCTCCCAGTGTCCAGGGGCTGTAGCTGACCGTACATTGACTATGTTAATAATATAGTACCAATTTAATAATTGATTTAAGTGGAAAGTTTCTTCTTTCCTCTCTCCTTTCCTTTTTCATTAAATTGCATTGTGATGCTAAAATAACATCCAACATATAGGTATTAAATATACTTGATTAAAACTTCTCTTGGCTAATTGTTAACTACATGAATTTCAGTTGCTTGTACCTATGCCTTTTGAAAATAGCAAACAATCACAGCTAAAAATACACCTTGTAGCATTCATTTTTCTTCTGCAATTTATCATATCAGTGCTGTTATTTTAATTGAAAAAAATCCAGAGAGCTATTAATAAATACGGATAATCTGATAGCCTTATATCCCTCCTATACTTCATATCTCCCAAAGCACTGTGATTACTTTATACATTATGTATGGAATACTTGTCATTCGTTACAATTCTGAAGTGCTATTGTAAATCAGTAGGATTAACTGCATTTTATGTTACAGCTGGTGACTTTGCATTCCTGACTCCTCTTGTGCTTAGTGCTCTCTCAAGGATTCTCAGAATATTGAAACTCTGCATTTGGTAGATGTGGACCTCCCATGAGCTGCTTATATACAGAGAAGGAGACGATAAACCTGGAATTTAAAGTCTCGCGCCCTTTTAATCTGTGGCATGCAAAACAAACAGCAGACGCATTCTGTTCTGAAGACTTTCTCTCTCAAAAGAAAACTTCACTGCACACTGATGCAAGGATGATGGTGCACGCCCAGCACAAGTGTGACCCTCCAGTTCCCTGGTTAAACCCCACCTCTCAGCACGTATTTCTGTTTAACCATTAACAAAGGCAGAACGATGCTATTGTATGTTACCACCATAAAACTATCCGGAGGATGCCACTGAATTCAGTCTTTTAGCAAATATTCATTCGAAGATGAACAGCATTTTCTAGCAATTCTCTCATTCACATTAGTGAAATTTGAGAATTATATCTTAGTTAAGTTTAACTTCCAGCAACACAAATGACAGACGAATTTTCAGCATAAATAAGAAGTCGTGCCAAATTTAATAAATAATCATTTAAAATTCTGAACAAATTTGGAGATTGGAGTATTTTTAGTCCCATTTTCAGCAGTGAAATACAGTTTGAAAAAAACTCAAGCTGTAACTTCTGGTGATATGCATGTATAAGTATATTCAAAAAAGAACAGTTTCTGCCATTATCACATTACACTGAGGTAGATGAGGGATTTTTTCCCCCTCACGTAGATTGAATAAATTTTTAAAGAATTTCGTTTGAAATCAAATGATATCAGCAATGATAATTATTACTTGATGGAACCTTGGAGTGTTTTCTTTCATACCAAAATAGGATTTAAAATTCATAAAAATGTTGTAATATTCAGAGATATTTTCTAATTGAATAGCTTTAGAGAATAAATACATTCCCTGCTGCTTTGGTAAGGATCAGAGGACACTAATAATGCAAAATGTTAGACATGTGAATATACTTTAAAGTAACTTTTCCTTTTTTTTTTTTTTTTTTTAAATTAATTCTTTTTAAAAATCAAATCTCAAATGATCAGGGCTCAGTGTAAGAATTTTTGCTCTCTTGAATTTAATTTCGAGTGGGCTTATGTGTGTTCCCATGTGACTGCTTTAAAACACGGCCAACCTCACAAGGAGAGTGTCAGACCTCAACCTTCATCCTCTTTGGTTATTTCTATGCAGTGGATGCATGCTTGCACAGGGAATCAAAACTGGAACCTGCTATGTTACAGATGCATATATCTTGTGGGTGTACAACCTATAATACTTGTGTGTTCAATGGTATGCATACATTTCAGTGCAAATTAACTGAAAATTTAGTTCAAGAGGATCAAGAATATTAAATGGCTGAATTATTTCAGGCTAAATTGTTGGGGATTATATAGGGCTAGAAATATAAAATGTATGTTTGCCAGTCTGAACACTGAACTTAAGACTACTGGAATCCATCAAGTTTATTTAAAGAGATGCTGACTGCGTCCTCACAGTCATTTTAATGCATGTGTGTCCCTAAGAACTGAATTATAAATAATAGTGGTCCATTTTGGGATCTGATATAATTAGATGCTGGGTACAAGAAGATTTTAGATGAGGCATATGGAGATATATTAAAGGATAATCAAGTTTGGGAGGTTCTCTAATGAGGAGACTCCATCACTGAGGCTTTTAGAAAATGCCAGAACAAGGGTGGTTTAATGGCGATGCCAAAGTGCCAGTTCAGCCTCCTCTCCCAGCCCTTCCCAGCTCAGTCAGCACTGGCGTTAACTCAAGAATAGACATCACTGCCTTGCTTTGTTCTTTTTGCACTCTTAAGTGTGAAAAACTGCATGTCTACATTTGTATTCTAAACTAGAATCCTGTTTGCATGTCCTACATCCACCCATGAAAGGAAAAACCCTGCACTCTGAGAACTACATACAATTTTTACATTTGCTTTGTCTGATTTTCTGTGTCACCTGCAGAATAGAAAGCAGAGCAGAGCAACTATAGAAATCCAAATAAGTGACAGAAAGCAGTACTGAAAAGATGAAAGAAGCAGATAGAATATATTCAATGGGAATTCTCTGTACCCTACAAGATAGAAGATAGCAGCTTTTTTTCTTTTCTAACTAAGAAAGTAACAAGAACAAAAAATTCTACAGTTGGTTTAACAATGGCCTGCATTTTTCTTTAGCTATAAATCTCCGTTTAGTGTTACCAGTGAACAAAGGGTGCCACTTGATAACTTTGATATTAGTATAACACTGACACGGGAAACTGAAATAGAAAACCGCTGATAAGAACACTGTTGGCCAACTCTGAGGGTGACCACCTGCAATTTCTAAAGGAAAATATAATGCCATCAGTAAGAGAAAAGGTTTTTGGGGACCAAATATAGCTCTGCAAATAAAAGGTACTTCCAGACCTCCTAGAACAAACCCTATTTCTGCAGCTCCTATTGAAATTGGTGAAAATATTTTATTGTTATTAATTGGGCCCCTATTAATGGTTGAGCAATAAAGAGATTTAGCAAAAGTTGCTTAATGCAAAAAAAAAAATAAAAATTAACTCATCTATGCAGGTTCCCACTGCAGTCATTAGTATGTGATTGCCTTCTGCTACTCTGGATTTTAATTTTCACTCTTCAGCTCAGAATTCAATATACTTATTAAAAGTGCTTTAAGGTGAAGAGTGCTTCCTTTCATTGCTAAGGCTGTAATCTGAGAATCAGTTTCTGGAAGATCTCACTCATGCAACTTTTGTCCAACACTTGGAATATGACCTTTACTCAAGACAGCCCTACAACTGAATCCAGTCACAGAAGCACTGGAAAGTCTTCCTTGTGCCACAGAAAGAACAGAAAATAGAAACAGAAACCAGTACTGATAAGTACTAAAAGAAAAGTAAATAAAATTTGCGGGTCAGTTGAAAAAAAAAACAACAACACATTATTTCAGAGTTGAGCATTAAGATATATGTATTTGTCAGAATGCATTCTTGTTTTATTAAAGGAACAACAGGCTCAGCTGTCCTCAGCAAGCCTCACAAATACAAAAGGCTAATCACAGAAATAACTCCAAATAGTGTAGAAATGCCTCATTTGACAGTCCTTGTCTATTGACTTGAAAATTACAGTGTGATTCACCTTGAAATCCTATTTAAAAGTTACATAAGGACATCAAAATCAATACGTGAAGAAGCATTCTCTAAGTAAAAGAGCCTTTCTATGACTCTGATATATAATTTCCTAGATATTTTTATTACCTAAATATCTTACAGAATTGGCTCCTTAATACTGAAAGAACTGTATCAGCTATGAGAAATAGTGAGCCTTAAAGCAAACACTGGAGATCTGGAGATCTTAGTTCACTCACCTCGTATGTGTGAACTTGTTCATTCGTGACAGCAAAAATTACCAAAACATTGTTTTGCACAAGTTTGTCAATTAATTGTCCAATTGTGGGATACTCCTGAAGGCAAACAGAAGAGAGCCACATCAGTTTCTTCATATATATGTTCAGTTGCTAATTATCACCCATAAAACATAGTTAAGTGACCATAATTAATACTCTATTTGCCACATAAAATAAACTATCGTTAGTCATTAGGTGTACATATATATATATATTTAAAAAAAAAAAGTGTATGTAATTTCCTTGCCTTGTTTTATGGATGTCCCTTAGAGGGAAGTATGGTGTTACCCTCCGCACTGGGACTCTTGGTTCAGCTGCATCTCTGGCACAGCCTGAGGAGTAGCATTGTGCCAACAGAACGTGCACTAGTTCTGATCACTGAACCTCAAGCTGGAAAGTTTTATTCTTTGAGCAGTGCCCTCAGTACTTCTGAATTCCTGCTGAATTCACGTCCTTCCTTCCAGGGAAGTAGGTTAATGCAAATTTTGTTACCCTCGCGTAAGGTAATACCAGCCAGTCTGGTTCCACATGTTTTCTAGGGTAGCAGGAATAAGCTATACAGTTTTGCTTTTCCAAACTCTTAGTTACAATTTGTCATAATTTCACATAAACAAACTGTTCTTTTCTAGCTAACATTTGTAATTAAAAGTAAAATAGATGATAGTAAATTTTTAGCTTCCGCAACTTCTGTATTTCAGTGATTAAGGTATACCTCCACTAGGTTTCTTGTTTGCTTCTTTAAATTCATCTTTAAATGTCCAGCATGGAAGAGCTGAACAAAATTCAGAGTGACTTACCAGAATAGTTGACATGGAATATTCATTATTGTGGTCCAAATGACAGTTCCCATCATTAGGAATAACGATTCCTGCCAGCTTACTGTCCATCCCAAAGTGGGAATCGGCATCACTCACAAACACCAGCAAATGCAGAGAGTCATTCCTCCAACCAATTTTTTCCTGTCATTAAAAATACATTTGTTCAGTCGGCTCTATTATGCTCAGAAGCAGAAAAGCATCAAACTTTTTGGAGGACGGCATCTCAAAACAAATGAAGGGGATCTTCTTAAAGAGAGTATCAAAAACATCACATCACCTGTTCTAAGAATGAGCATCATCATTTTGAAAGAGATGATGGTTTTCATTCTATTGTCCTTGGCTAACATTTTCTATTCTCATTTTCGTGTTTATGGAAATGTATTGGCTCTGTTCAATTCGGTCTGCTTAATACTCTAAGCATAGTTAATCAAACATATTTAAAGAAAAAAATTAAGGGAACAGACCCAATAATTATGCAGTTCATATTTTTTTTTTTCTTTCCTGGCAATTAAATAGAAACAATAAAACATTGCAATATTCTCGTTTAGCATGCTACAGCCAGAACTATTTTCCACATAAGCCTAATGAGGCTCCTGGATCACATTAAAAAAAAAAAAAAAAGAAAGAAATGAAAATAATGATTGACTCCTACTGCAAGTGGATATACAGAATAACTAGTATCATACCTAGAATTTTCAATTACCTTGCAAACAGCTGCCTGCATAATTGCGTCAAATCCTCCCTCTGGAGTATCTATATTAGCAGAGATTCTCTGTCCTTTCACAATTTCATTGAATCTTTCGGCATCATTTGTCAGTGACAAAACATGCCTGTATCCAAAGGTGGGCAAGCACTCGTACGGTACGCTTCTGCAAAAGGAGTGAGACGGCTCATGGATAAACACAGAGAGAAAATCCCTACAGTGGCTACACGGTAGGCCTGGCTGGATTAGTTTTTGGTTTTGTGTCTCTCTTCTGTGCCCGAGAGTAAATGAAACTGCTGTTCTGTGCTGGGTTTGAGTTTGAACCCATTTAGTATCACAACGTCGTAAAATTTCTCTCTAAATACAAATGTATGTACATATATGTATATTCTAGCAAATAAAAATAAATATATAATTATTCTAAATATCTCTTTGCTACTCTGTTAAGCACATTTGTAATTAGCAGCAAAACTATACAGCAGACTCACTCCCAAATTCCTCCCTTCAAATAACATAATGGAGGTTGGAACTCGATGATCCTCGGGATCCCATCCAACCCAAGCCATTCTATGATTCTATGCAACAGATTAATGAGCAGTGTGAAGCTATAACAAACAAATCTTATGTCCCAAACTGACTTGGTTACTACTGGAGTGGGAAAGGATTCTAATGGGGCTGTAAAATTCAACTCTACCTTAAGGATTAATATTATGGCTTAATGTTTGCATGCAAACAGATACAGGTACTTTCCCTGCTTACCTGCAAGGGTTGTTTATTTCTTCAGCTGTAGTTTTGATAAATGGTGAAACTGGTTTTTCAACAAAAGATCCAAAACCCAGTCTGAAGTTGCTTGTCAGTTTTGACATTTCTTTGGAAAGAGTTGAGCCTAATTCTTTTATTGTATTCAGGTCATCATCCATGGAAGCTGACAGATCCATGAGGTAATAGAGATCAATTGGATAATCTTCACTTTGCCGAACCTTGATCTGGATTGTTTCTTCATGTCCTGTGAAAGTCATGGGAAGATGGGGTACATCTTAGTACTTATAAGAAGTGATGAGCAGTGCCACTTCGTTCATAAACTTATATATGGTGAGAATTATTTAGCATTTTAAGTCACCTGTGCAATTAACAAATAATTGGTCAGGCACTGGAGAAGCTCCCCAGGGCAGCAGTAGCAGCCCCAAGCTGCTGGAGTTTAAGAAGCATTTGAACAGCACTCTCAGCCATTTGGTCTAACTTCTGGGTGGTCCTGGACGAAGCCAGAAATTGGACTCCGCAACCCTTGTGGGTCCCTTCCAACTCGGGGTACTTTATGATTCTACGATAACTTTACAAACTCACTGGCAACAAAAATCTCAAACTGGTTGTCTAGAAAATTAAAAGCAGTCCTATTGTATTTTCTAAACTGTTCCTCAGTAAGGCCCTAGCTGTAGACTTGTAACTGATTGCAGTAATTTAAAGATACGAGAATATCCCTTCAGCTGTATGCATCTTTAGAATATTTAGCTATGAAGATCATTAAAACTAAAGGAAGCACTTATGGGATATGCCACATACATTAGAAAACCAGAGAGTACACCAAGTTTTATTCTCAGTTGCAGTGCTACAGTATGACCTAACTGGGTGTTTCTTATGTTTCCTTAGGCCAAGTTTTC
Organism: Alectoris magna; assembly: GCA_030625065.1. Lineage (NCBI taxonomy): Eukaryota > Metazoa > Chordata > Aves > Galliformes > Phasianidae > Alectoris > Alectoris magna. The sequence continues at coordinate 11,812,838 of CM060567.1, forward strand.
TACGGGAAAAGAATCATGTCTCAAAGACCCCAATGTAGGTATGGAATGCTTCCATAAATGTCACTGCTAGCTTGTAAATCCTCAAAGCAAGATTTTTATACTGCCTCTGAGATATGCTGTCTGCCAGACCTGCAGAGGGAGAGGCACAGGGACAGGGCTGGAGAGATATGGGGGCTTTCAATTCTTTCACAGCCACCTTCTTTCCCAGAGAATAGAAGAACTGAAAATTAAATCCTTAGTTTCATGATGGACCCAGCACTTCTGAAAGTATTCCTTCCAAACCTAACAATTATCTGATGAGTCAAACAACAGACAATTTCAGATTTAACACTGATTTTTTATCTTTTCTTTTTTTTTTTTAATTAATTTTTTTTTTTTTTACACCAGTCTGAGTGTATCACAGTATCTCAGTACTTGGCATGAAAAAAAATAAAAATCTGCATTTATGATCTCAGTGACTTACCTGGTCGCAGCCTGAGTGTTAATTTCTGAGGAGAAATCTGTGTGACATCGGAATTGTCCTTCTGGGTTGCTATAGTTAGAGGTTTGTTTCTGTGAATTTCTACTTCTGAAATGGGAAATTCAATAAAATTCAACTGGCATCCTTTTGACAAAAGGTTTTCTGGGGTATCACACCTCCCATGAATTCCAGCTGAGTCTGTGTAATTCTAAAGCAAACAGGAAAAGGGATGGATGAGTTAAACATATTTACTGACCAGCCACCAGCAGCAGCTGACAAAAGGTCAATCCAATGCTGAGGAACTAGAAACAAAGGTGCAGGTTATACAGTGAGTGCAAAGTAGTGCAGAAGGAGATCCAGAGAGCACTGAAATCTAAATTTGCCCTTCATGGATCACGTCCCACAGGTGTATAAATTAATGTAACTTACACCAGTTTGGTGTCCTGGGAAAAACTGCTCTATTGTTAGGGAATGGGAATTATGCCACTCTCACTTGACTTCTGGCAGCTCTGGGAATGGGAACACAAAGCCCTTCTGAGCCTGTTGTTGTAAGCAAATCACTTACGGGACTATCTCACAAATTCACCAGCCTTTCCTAAGCAGTTTTGAACTGCTGGTGGAACATAATTTAATAACAGGAGAGCAAATAATAAATTCCTACAGATTTTGTAAGAAACTGGAGGTGGAGTGCTCAGAAATCTTTGGACTCTTTGTTTTCCTCTGACCTACTCTTTCTCCTCAGCCCTCATTTTACTTATTCACTGAACCAACAAACACTGCAGCTCCCCTCTCTCTATAGGGCTGATGGGGCTCCCACTATGCTGATATGTCCACTCACATCTGGCTCAGCATCCTCCTCCACCTTTCTCCCCCATGAAAAGAACTGCAAGCCTACTGATATCAGCTGGATATCTTGTAATTGGTCCTGGTTCCTCATTTCAAAGCACTTGATATACAATTCTTCCTGCAATGCAAACTTGTATTTCAAATACAACACGGGCATCATCCCACATAGCAGTGAAGTTAGTGATTTGTTTCACAAAGAGGCTTCAATGCTTTGTTATCATTTCCTAGAGCTATGTCTAGAATTTAGACCTGCAGGTCAGTCAGCTGCCTCCTAAACTGAAAACTGCTGTGGCCAACAAGGCTTTTTGGCTAAAGCTGGGAAATGCCTGGCAGAACACCAGAACACTCAATGCCTTATTGATGGCCTTATTGATGGCCATGGCCCATGGCATAGGACAGCTCTTTTCCCCCAGGTTTGGCTGAACTGAGTTTGCTCTCCCATTACACCACGAATATTCTCTGAATTCAGTCACTAAGTAACTTTCTACCCAAAGTGAAACATATTCACTTCAAACTTGTTAAGGACAGAATTCGGCCTCTCCTTGCAGCCAGAACTTCATCCCTCATGTCTGACACTTGTCAGAGATCTCACATAGTTTTGTGGAAGCAACACAGGTGGGAACAGCAATTTATTGTGCTTCAGACCAAATCTGATGACCTTGCTCAGAGAAGACTCTCACCAACCACTTCTTCCCTACGGTGCACACAGAGATCACACAGTGTTACAGAGACAGAGCTTTCACAGGGAGAGCTATACCACCTCCTGTAGTTACACACCTTCAATTGTTGGCTTTTTGAAAGGTGCATGCAGAGGCAAACTCGTGTTTCAAATATACATAGAAGGCACATTTTTATCCTATAGAGGATTTTTTAAATCAACACATTGTTTTTCATTTTCTGAATGTTTGTGGCAGTATTTCAAATCCTGATTAAATTTCAAGAAAATCCTGTTTTGGTGGATGAGTGCAAACAGAAACTCCTGAAAACACACTAATGTTTTGTTGTTGTTGTTGTAAATTGGGTGGATTTACACACGCACACACACCCCCACGGGTAACATTATGTACAAATTGCTGAATTATATTTAGTAATCTTCTTCAAGAAAAGTATTCCTTGATCTTTGTGAGTTACTTCACACAGCAGTACAATATTCCCATCTTATGTGTTATTCTGCTATTTTAAAAAGCTAGGAATAGTTTCTGATTTACAGTTCTCCTCCTATCATGAAAAATATTCAATTTCTCACTATTTCTGGCAATTTTTAAAATTATGATAGTTAACTTCCTTGCCAGCATTAATGAACTAGGACCTCGAATATTTGCTAGGAATTACGGAGATATTTGTTATCTTATACAGGGGAAGATTTTAAAAGCAGAGATGTTCATTGACTTGCCCAAAGTTACACAGAAAGCCTGTAGGAGACCTGTAGGAAACAAATCCAAATATTTATGGTTAAAGCCCTATGTTTTAGCCAAAACACTCGCACCTATATCATACTTAATTAGAAAACTAACACTATTGTCATATTTGAAATCAGCCAGAGCTGATATGACACAGATAATAATACAGCTTAAAGTCTATACTTGAATTCCCTCTTTGATTCCCAGGAAGGTTTCACTAAGCTCTGCATGCATTACAAAACCACGGGCTAACTCAATTAAGTCAATACTTCGTCACTCAGAGCCACTACAAACATTTCAAGTTTTACTTTGAAATTTTTGGTATCATCTACCTCTTGGAAACACCAAGCACAGTGCGGTCCGGAAAGCAAACAATCTTCACAAGTCACTCCACTTTCCTGAGAACAGGTCCCTAAGTTTAAATCCAAGAAGACAAAAGGCTATTAATAATGTGTTTAATCATTCAGTCTGTGAAGAGTCTGCTTACACTGAGAACATAGGAAGAGAAAAATATAAACATTTAGCCACACTTAGTGTTACTGATAAAGTCCTTCCCTAAACATATTTCTATTGGTAGAACATTAACTCTCTGGGAAAAAAAGAACAACAAGGTTGCTGATAATTAACATACTTTTGCATGCTTTATAGGTGCACATTCTCTGAGAACACGAGAATGTGCTACTAGTTCGCTTCAGTGCACTTGATAAAGCTTTGTGTTTGATTCTGGTATGGGGCAAAGCATTGCCAGCATAACGAAAACGCCAACAGAGAAACCAAAACCACAGATTTGTGTATGCTCACTCTCTGTACTTAAAACTGCTTCACCCAAGTCTGTAGATTCTTGGTATTATTTTAATTTATTATGAAAGTACCGGTGAAACACTGAGCCACTTGTAAGGCATTAAGTTTCTCAGTGGATCAAACAGTGATTAGTAGAACCATAACTACTCAGACGCCTGTCTCTTTCATACATATTGTGCTATGTAATGTCCGCATAAATCGTAGACAAATTCACAGGGCTGCCCTTCAGCAACACGTCAAGAAAACAGTCGTCAAACAGAAAGGAGCAATTAAATACAGAAGACAAAAAGCTATTTAGTATCAACTTAAAGCAGGAAACAAAGCAAAAAATGCATCTCACTGCCCCTGAGTCTTACCTTGCACATCATTATTTCTTTGCAGAAATAGGAAAAAGAGGCAAAGCAATTCAATCCCCATTCGTTTTCAGTGCTGGCTGTGTGACAAAAAGTGTTAGCGTGTTAATTATCGTCCACGGAAAGGCAGAGTGTCGTAAAAATCATCTTACATTCCCAAAGTGTATGTTTTCAGATGTCACCTACAACAGACTGCGAGGAAACTTCAAACCTATCAGCACAGAGCATGAATGAAAATGAAAACAACAGCTACCTGGGCAGGTAAAGACGGCAGGCTGTACATAGAGGTAACCTGAACATGGTTATCACTTCCTTGTTTTCCTGTACTCCTTATAAGGTATACAATCAGAAGGAAAATTCATTCAGGTGAAGACTTCTGTCAATTCCAGTTATTCTGGGTCCTAAAGCAACCCATCCGAGAGAGTAGGGTTTTTTTTGTGTGTGTGTATAGAGCCACTCTAAAACAATTCCTTTAATTGTTCCCTGAGAGAATATGTTAGGTAAGAGGTCATAAGGTTGCTAAGTGAGTATACCTGGAGAGATGTAAAAATCCCATTTTTTCAGATTCCCTGGTGAGGAGGGAAGCTTGTAAAGGCAGCTGTGGAAAAAAAAAAAAGAAAAAAAAAAAAAAAAGAAAAAGAAAAAAAGAACAGAAATTATTCAGTTGTTGCAGCTGAGGACCTGGTTTTGGTCATTCGAGATACAGAGCACATTGGTTTTATTAACATTGCAAACTGGAAAGGAAACACTGCAATTGTTGCTTTTTCTTAATATGCAGAGGAAGGAATAACTGCATTCCCAGTTCTGCAACTGACTTGAGAAAAATCACTTCAGTTTCAGACCCACGCAAGTGCCCAAACAATCTGCAGCACTGCAGCTCAGATACAACAATATGAAGTTATTGCTACCTCTTCCCCCACCGCAGCCCAGATACAACAATATAAAGTTATTGCTATCTCTTTCCCCACCAACCCAACTAGAAATGGAGGCAAAATATGCATTTCTTACAGCATTATTAAAGGAAATGAAATTTATATTTCCTAGATTTCATCTAGCTTGCTACTCTCAGTTCTGAAAACTATTTCTTCAGGACAACTCCTTTCTCATTGTGAGGGTATGCAAACAGCTCCATACACTGCAGTGTAAAATTGCAATTTCATCTGTTGTGTTGCTGATCTGTCCTAAAAACACATGACCCATTTTTTTATCATCAGAAATCCCACCAAAGCAGCAAAGCTAGCTTATGAAACTGAGCTGCTCTCATTGTGAAAACTGACAGGATCAGACCTCCCTTTTCAAACCGGGTGGTAGCTGCAATTTTGGGGCAGGATGTGACAGTAAGGATAGGTCTATACTAGTAAACCCAACATGCCTGGAAGCATTCCTGGGCATGGAGGCCAACTGGCACAGGAAGAACTGCGTTTATGCTTGCAAATTGCCTATTGGGACCATTCTAGCAATCAAATCGTGCCCAGAAATTGTTTGCAGAGAGTGTTAATTGGAAGAGGTCAAATTCCTGCCAGGGAAGCATTTTAACAGTTTCATAGCATAGAGAATCTCATTCTAGTGCCTGGAAACATTCCCAGGCACATCCGATTTTACTAGTATTTACACAGACCACAGGTAGTTTCATAGCAGCTCCAGCTGGATTACGTCAAGCCTACCTTTGCCCTGCCCTCATGCTCACACCCCTTGGCTCTTATCGGTGCCCAAACAAACAGTGAGCTGATTCAACCTCATCCAATAAAAATCCACACACCTTCTGTAGGCGGGCTGATCTTCCCCTGGCTGAGTTCCCTGCCCTCTGTCACTGCCCACCCCGGTGCGAGCACCAGTTTGAGGGGAGAGAGAGGAAGGCAGAGCTGGCAGAGGAATGGGAATATGGCAGTTTGGATATAGCTCGCCTTAGGCTGTTGTGTTACCACACCTTAACATTTCTATTTAGAACAACATTCCAAAGTCTCCTTCAATTTCATTCTATACCTTGGAGTGTCTTGCTCACCTACGGCAATTTCTTGTGGCATGAAAAAAGCATCGATTCAGTTACATTCTCTTAGCTGGTGAGGATGCAAGTCTATGGAGGACAATGTCTGTAGTTACATAAGGTCAAAAAAAAAATGGAGTCAACTGAAAATGTCTGCTCATACGAAGACAAAAATCCTACTGTAAGTGCCATCCAACACATTTTATTTTCCTGTCTTGAATTTACATTTGTGTGCGTGTCCTATAATATTGTTGCTATGCCTACAGCCTCTCAGAGCTCCAAAAAACTAGTGCTTGCCCTTTCAACGTAGGAGTTCACTTTGCAGCTCTTACCAGCCTCCGGCAATATGACAACACCTCAAAGAGTGTGCTCAAAGGACTGTGTGGCAGTCCTTCAACTACCAGATACCAGACACCAGCAGTCTACAAGGGTAAGGACCAACCAGCTGAATAGCTAGCAGTTAGGAAAAGCTTGTTTTCAGATCCAAGATACCAAACTTTTTAAAGAAAGAATTATACAACCTACGTAAAACTTACAAGTACTGTTTGACATTATTGGTTCTCCGTTTGTGTAGTAACATTTTATACAGGTTTTGGCAGGGACAGCATGGCTGGGGGCTAAGAGCCTGCCTCTGAGTGGGATGGCTGCCAAATCTGAATTAGTTTTGTCTTCAGTAAAACAAGTAAGTTTCTTCAATTTATTGAGGACAGACCTCTCCAGATTGTATGTAGAGCAGAGAAATAAAAGAACATGGCAAAACAGGCAACAACAAAAACACACACGCACACAAAAAGAGAGAAGAACCAAGTTTCATTTTGGCTTTTAAAAACTCACACAATGAGAAGATCATAGGACTGGGCAGAGTAGGAATGACAACTTCACTGACAGAGGCACAAGATGATAAGAGGGGTCTTGGGCAAGGCAAAAAAAAAAACCCAAAAACTGAGTAGGAAGGAGATAGATGAGACTTGTTTTGCAAAGTCACTAAATATCTGATGTGATATCTAAAGATAAGTTGGCTAGGAAGTTCCTCTACTAATTTATTGTTTTATTGGCTTGAGCTGCTATATATGCCAGAAGAAATGCAATCTGGAGTAGTCATGCTGATCTGGAGAGGATGTGTAAAATCTCTGGGGTCCTGGTATTGCTTCATTTGACAGCAAGGTTTCCCTTCTTTAAGAAGGTATGTAACACAGCCTTATTCTGTTAACCCAAATTAGAGGCATCAGCCCAACGAGACATAACAAATGGGAGATTACAGTACAGACAGTTCAATTATTACTGTTTTTATCATCCACTACATGTTCATTTTGGAGCAAGTTCTGGTCTTGCTTAAATCCGAGTTACAGTTTTATAATGACACATCGCAGCAGAATACAGCTGTTATCTTCTAGTATGAGCAACACCGAACAATGCAGGTCTGTGCTTCTTTAAAATGTAATAAAATTTCTATAGGATAAAATCTTTAATGCATATTTTTCCCCATACCTGGCATTCATAATACATGAAGATAGCACAGAAAGATATTCTGGTCATCCAGTCAACCTTTAGTACATTCACCGAGGAGTAATCAACATTGAAGAGTGAGAGAGAGAAAGAAAGGAAAAAAAAAAAAGTGCTGGATAGGGGATAAGAAATTAAAACAATATCAGCCCCAAGTTGTATTTCATTAATAAGGGTTCTTTCCTCTGAAAGCAATGCATAACTTTTCTGACAGACTGAGCTGAATTCAGCAGTGAGCCCGGTTATTGGTCTGTAAAGGTTTCACAATGGGAGGTTTTTGCATTCATTCACATCTAAAAGTTACTTCAATTTTAGAAAAAATCCCTCCTGCGAATAGAGTACAAACTGAGGTAGCGTGATTACACAGACAGGGAGACCAGACCAAGAGGCAATAACAATTAGCTCCTGCTGCACTAGACAAAACCTGCAAGAGGACGCATGTTAGCTCCAGAGAAAGTTTATCAGTCGACGTAATGTCCCAAGCTCATTGGACCAAGGAAAATCTCTTGAATTAGAAGCAGGAGAGCTATGCGTATGGAGGAGAAATTCCTTTAAACGATCTCTCAGTCTCACAGATCTTAATTTGCAATGTTCTTCTCATACACACTCTCACTCTGAGAGCCTAGAAAAATACTGGCTAATCTAAAATCTGGATGTCTCACAGGATTAAATGTCTCTGTGGATATTTACAAAGGTTGGGGAAGTGTCACCTGCCCTTCAGAAAACATCTGTGTTTTCCTGCCCCTCTTCTGCCCAGCCCTGTGGAAATGGAAGCAGTGAGATGGAGATCAGAGCTCCGGGCAAACTTTTTGGCTAGAGAGATGGTAACTGAAAGACATGCAAAAGTCTACCAAAGAGGTGATGCAAAGAAGATACGGGTTCTGTAGCTACCCAGTTTTGTTAATCTGCAGCAGGATAGGTGGGTATCGCTCCAACAGAAAACAACCCCAGTACAAAGAAACTGCTGTAAGTATTCGAGTCCTGCAGAAACGACACAGTGTACAATAAGTGGAGATGTGAGCACCCAGTGACTGAGCTCCCATAGTCTGACTTCCAGTGGGCTGCACCAGCTGAATGGCAGCAGGCTGGGCAGGAACGTTTCCCTGCAGCCCTGTGACTCAGGACATGACTCACACTCCGGCCTCCTCTTGTTTCCGGCGCAGTGTGCTGCTGCTACACAAGGGCAGAGTGAAGTCAGCAAGATACCTCTGAGCAAACAGGGAGGAAGAAGGAGGGATTGTTCACCAACTGTGCAGTGAACAGCAGACAGAAAACTCAGAGTGTTTTCAATCTGTCTTTACCTTACCCGCAGCTCTGACCCAGCTGGTTACAGCCAAGGGTGTGAGCAAACCTTTGTCCTCAATTTCCTTTGAGTGACTGAGCAGTCTGAAATACTTGTTTGATTTTCAGATTTGAATAAACTCACTCAGACCCAAATAGTCAAACCTCCGAATGGCACCAGGGCTCAGATGGAAATGGGAGAAAACCATGTGGTTTCCAGCTGGGACCTTCATGCAACCCACAGCATTCAGAACACGCCAGGAACTTCCACATGGCCCACTGAATCTGGCCTGAGCTTATGCTCGATTTTCAGAGTTGCATTGCACATCTATTTCCATCTGTGCTTTAAAAGCAATGCTGGTGGGATCCCAGAGCAACACTCAGTGCTGTGCTGGTGCCTGGGATGGCCCTCAGCATCAGTTCCACAACATTAATCTTAATGGTAAGGGTGAGAACAGACTGCAATGGTAAGGGTGAGAACAGACTGCCCAGAGAAGTTGTGGAATCTCCTTCTATGGAGATATTCATTACCTGTCTGGACGCCCACCTGTGCGACCTCCTGTAGGAGGGGTTTAGCAGGGGGGTTGGACTCAATGGTCTCTTGAGGTCCCTTCCAACCCCCACAATTCTATCAATCCATGAATGTTAACTGTGTATGATGTCAGATCTCTGCACTTGAACTGAAGAGCTCTCTGCAGATTCCCCCTTTCAGATGCACGCTGAGAGCAAACTCTGCCTCCTGTCCCTGTTACGCAGGCAGCCAGCCCTGAGACACGTGAATTGCAACTGCATAGCAAGAAGTGCTAAGGCTGAGCAAGACAAGCTCGGTGACAATGCTCTGCTTTGGAAAAAGCCGGTAGGAAATAGTAACTATGATGTATTCAGGTCTGTCTTACCTAGATGTAAATTCAAAACTACCAGGCTGGGATTCAATCACTGTTTAAAAGTACTTTTTCCCACTAGGATCACAAACAGATAAAATGTATTTATATTATAACTGACCTTGTATACTTAGGGATACAGAACTCCAGTGCTTTGCTGAAACATAGGGACTGAAAAACATTAATCTAGAATAGCCAAAATCGATAAGCATATTCAACTCAGCACCCAGACAGCTGCTACAAATGGAGAAACTGGGCTGACTGAAACAATCTGGATTTATGAAGCTTTCAAGGAGTTACTCTGAACTTTGGCAGCATGGTTTCTATTCACAGAATCACAGAATTGTAGGGGTTGGAAGGGACTTCCAGAGATCATCGAGTCCAACCCCCCTGCCAAAGCAGGTTCCCTACACCAGGTCGCACAGGTAGGCGTCCAGGCGGGTCTTGAATATCTCCAGAGAAGGAGACTCCACAATCCCCCTGGGATTCACAGGCACGCAGACTTCAGTGCTCCCCTTCTGCCAGAGGGCCCGGGCTCTTGGTGGGAAAAGAGAAGGATTTGGGGTTTTGGAAGCTCTTTGTGCAGAGCGCTGCCATCTGATGGCTGCTCTGCTGCTCGGGAGCAGAGAAGGATTTCCTGACAACCTGTGGGCATGAAAGTGGTCAGTACCAACTCCACTACTGCCCGTGGGCAATATTTTGCCTCACTCCATGTTTAAGAACTTTTGGGAACATTGATATTCCTTTTTAAGCAATTTGCTCTTTTATGTTATTATCTTAGGGTTATAATTTTTTTGTTAGCATAATATTAAATACTTGAACAAAAACCACACCAGACCAATAACATGCAAATAAAACAATCACTAGATAAAAATAAATCAACTAACTCAATTTAAATTGCCCTAACTGAGTAATACAAAAAGGATGAGGCACAGCATGGTTTCCTAACAATGCTTTCCAGGAGTTCCAAATGAATCGTAGAATGGCTTGGGTTGGAAGGGAACGCGAGGATCATCAGATTCCAAAGCCCCGGCCACAGGCAGTGTCACCAACCACTAGATCAAGTACTGGATCAGATACAAATCCTATCAGTAACATTTGACTGATACCTCGTTCTTACTTCAGGTATAAATGACAGCACTGACTTGCTTCGGCCAAAAAATTTACAAGACCAGAATGTCTGTAATTTAAAACAATTTAAACATTTTTCATTCTTAATATTTTGCAGCATGTCAACACGTCACAGGAGGCCACAGAGTCATGTTTTCCTTATGAACCAATAGATTAACAGAAATTTCAAAAAATACTGCTGTTATAGTAACACAAAGCAGAGGGCACAACACTGTAAATGATCTCAAAGCTACTGAATATATGTCCTTATACAACTGCGTTAACAAGCATCAGCATCTATCATAAGACTGCTGAGACTGTCTGTTTCCCTGGCAGAGAGGCAAAGAGAAAGTGGCTCCACTCACCTTTATGCTATATGCAAGAACTCAGCAAATTTTGTATTATCCAGTTTACAGGCAAGCGAGTTCCATTTTGCTGTGATACCCCTCACTCACATCGGTTTGTTCCTGTTACTCTCACTGGAAGACTGTTCCAGAGACTTCACTCTTGTCATGGATGGAGACCCTCTAAAATCCAGCCAAGATGGGCTAAGTTTCAATTTATATCCATTTGTTTTAGTGACAACATTGTCTGGTAACTCAAATAACTGCCCTGCCCTTCGTTCCCCTCCCCTGGATGTATTTATAGACAGCAATGGTATAGCTCTCATTCTTTGTTTTGTCCAGTGGTACTTCTCTATGTTTCTTTCAAAGTTCTTTCTGAATTATGGGGGGGGCAGACTCTTCCAGGACTCCAGAAGACCTCTGACCACTGCCTCCTACATTGGTGTCTGTACTTGCATACCCCTCACTAGGCCACCTACATCATATCTAAGGAGGATCATTTTTGCCTTTTCTGTGGCTCCGTTGCAGCTCTCTGAGCATCCTTCCATGACTGACCAAGACATTATGGCCCTTCTCCCACCCCCTTGCTGAGGAACAGTTTGTAACAGAAACCATTTCCATTTTATGTTAAATCCAATCCCACAACTCCAGCTCAACTGTTCTCCCACTCCTCCTGTGTAAAGGTATGGGTGTTTTTGTTGAGCATGCCACTTTTAGCAGCAATGAGAGAAAGAATAATTTCAGAGGTTTGTTTTAGCAGATTTTTTAAAAAGAACGCGCTTTTGTACTTGCAATTTAATTTGCTGCTTCTTGCAGCATTTCAGGATGGGTTATGGACTTCATCCCACTCTGAGCCTACTCTGCCCTTTGGATTTAATTTTCAAGTTTGGAAATGTTAGTTATTATTTCTACAGATGCTTCCCATCTTGTAATTTTTCTATGTGATTTATGTCATTCTCTTCACAGAAAATAAATAAGTAAATAAAATTATTCATTTTGGGCAGTATCTACATTATTTTTGATCCCTACTCCATTCTTACCACATACCAGACCACTTTTTATCTTTGCGGTACATGAAGATTTTAATCTTCAAATTTGGTTTACAGAAGGTAAGTGTTAGCAGATACAATTACACTTCTTGTTTCTCAGGAGACAGTTGCTTCTCCTACAGCTCTCACTCTTTTCTCACTCCTACTACCTTTTACTGGGGATTTGTTCATCCAGCAAAGTGCTAATACCTTTCATTCCTTACTTACAGTGGGAAGTGCAGATTCGTTATAATTCATATTTAATTTAAGGAAATCCTAATGCTCTGATTTGGAACTTCTATCCACTTGACTTGACTAGCTAGTTTCTCTAGTTTTCTCAAAATTTGTCCTTCTGAAGTACTGTATTTAACATGCCTATTTTTGTTTTTTCTTTCACGTATTTTCAATTGAGTTGAGTTGGGATAACTTTAGCAAGGCTATTTTCTACAACCAGCTGCTCTATGTCATCAGTACCTAACAAAGACCACCTAGAATAGCACCATACTTGTCCAGCGACTGCTCAGTGATGAAATCTGCCAGATATCACACCCTGGAATAGCTGACTCCGCTGTTATCAGTAACATTTTCTTTATTTCTGTGCAGTTAAGATTTCCCATAATGACACAATGCTTGGAAGTTGAAGTCTAGTCATTGCTGCCATAGATATGTGTAATTGTTCTTCAGCAGCCCTTCAGAAGACCCTTATTCACCATACGTTGCCCGAAAAGTTCAACAGCTTTCACCCTGCCCTCCATAGTCTCTGCATGGTGCCCAAGTGATGCCTTTGTACCTCTGCTTTTGTTTTTAGCTTCCCTAACAGCCTGCACGTCAGTTTGAGAGCGTACCAGTCATGGATTATTCATCTGCCATATTTTGCTGTCCTTGAGACATTCAGGATCATCCTGGGCCCTGCACTCCTAGCCTGCGTCTTCTTGCACACAGTTTCTGTATACAAATATCCCAGCTTGGCTCTTATGACATTGTGCTTTTTTATTTTAAATTTCATTGCTCACATTCCTTTTATTCCTGACATCCAGGACATTCACCTCACGTTCTCACCCACGTTAATGCTTATTTTTCCTGCTCACATTGCTCCCATCTGACATTTCTTTCTTCCCACACCACTTCCTTCTTTTCAGAGCCAGCCATGGAAACTACTTACAAGCAGCCCCCAAGCTTCTCTCCTATTTGCATTGCTTCCAATCCTTTTACTATTATATGCATATATAAAGGTATATTGTTTCCGTGTATTATTTTGTAGTACTGTTACGTGATTCAATTATGTTACAAAATCACAGAGCCATTTGAATTGGAAGAGACCTTAAAGGTCACCCAGCCCAACTCCTCGCAGCGGGGTTGTATTGCTATCAATTACAGCAATCCTAATTGCAGAAAAAGAATACCACACATGCGCAGATGGAGTTCAATCTGCTTTCTGTGAAAAGTCCTCTTTCCTCTCAGAAGAGGAATGCTTTACAGTGCTGCCCATAACATCAATTCTTAAGACATCTGCTACTCTTTATTATCTCACATGCTTTAACACACCCTCTTCAGGAATGGAACTCTGTTTTGGCAGATTTTCCTTCAGGACAAACCTACTCAGACACATTTCCCATTTCATGTTCTTCTCAGAGCTCTCTCCTTTCCCCGTTCATACTACAGTGTGAGCTGATGTGAAGCTATTTAATTCCAGAAATGACGGCGTTGCCACAGAGGCCGACATGGCTTGTTTTATAAACGAAAACAAACAAAAGAGCCTGCACATAAACACTGTATGCATCTGACTGGAATAATGTTATTTTAGCTTGAAATTACAACGTAGTAATACTAATGACTTTATATTTATGGGGCAGTTTTAAAACAGCTTCAAATAAAAGAAGTATATTTTTGAATGAATGAGACAGAGTGAAAACCTTAATACACTTCCGAACCCGAGTAATGTCAATGATTTAACTGTTGAAGTCTCATCAGTTCTCCTGGAGGGCTTTTAGTCATCTGGAGTTATCCATTACCTGAAACTATGCGAACAAAAACATTCAAAGCCAGCCTACAAGACACTGTTGTGTTAGGGAAGGAATGCAGACACTGAGTCATGGCTGCAAGTTATTCATTATACAGCAGTCAGTTATGATGCGATTCTTTCCAGTGTTACTCCTTCTTTTGATTTCCCATATGTCACTGACCTGGTGAAGGACCAGGACCTCTCTAAGTCAGCAACCTGCCCACCCCAGCAGCCATGCGAGGCACTGGGGAGTCTACCTCAGGGTCACTGTGTGAAGCACGTTAATCAACCTGACAATTACCATATGAGCTATGAGAGAAAGAAACAAAAACCTAGATCTCCGCATAGATTGCAAAATGGCTCAGAAACATTACTGACACAGTCTGACAGTCAATGATGTAATTTCTTCCAGAGAAGAAGAAAAGTCTTCCAGCATTTATTCATGAAGAGTGAAAGCTTTAGAAATGACTACACTGGTAGCCTTAGCATCTGAAGAACTGGTTCAGAACTAATTCAAGAGCAGTTTGCATTCCTGATTAATAAGACTGATGCCTGTACAAAGGATGCTGAATGCTATTTGGAAGAGGCATCTGAATGCCCTTTTAAATCGCAGATCAGTCCCCGTGCTCAGTAACACCCAAGAAGAACAGGAGAGACAAGGGAAGAACTCCAGCAGGTTAAACTGTGGTGCTACAGCTGTGCCCAGAGCGTGTGTCGAGCCATCTGTGTGCTATCGGCAAACCTGCAGGGAGCAGGGAATGCAGCTCCTGGGCTCACGATTGGGGGAACCCCTTTCTCTGTGCTTTCTATAGACACAGTAAAAAGACTCCAAAGTTGGACACGGCTGTTTCCTGTTACACAGGACAAACCTGGGCAAGAAAATTAATTACACAACCTAAAAACTGTTAATTTTATGTCTCAGTTAATTTGGTGGAATTCAAAGTTATGGCTATTCCAGTCTTGTTCTGTACCGTATCACCTTCCTCACACACAGGAAAACCACAAATCCCACTTCTGCCTGTTTCATGTTAAGCTGAAGAAAAAAAAAAATGGGACAGCAGATGACCTACAAGCCAGAAATCTGTTAATAATTTCAAGGAAGATTATACAATAAATAGGCAGCAGCAGACTGAATGTGCTAGGAGCGGCTTGTGGAAAGTACAGTTTTCTCATCACTGTGATGCCATCATTTTCTCTCATTTTCTCTCATTTTTTTAAAAACTAACCAATGGTCTAAAACTTACAGAAAAGCAAGCAAGGTCACTGCAGATTTTTATTCAGACTACAACTGGGTTCCTAGAACCGGTTGCTCGCTCTTCATGATACCCATGTAACACCACATCACTGGTAAAGGCACTCGTTTTCACAAGGTCTTCTTCAACTTCATTTTGCCCACATGAAGTAACAAAACCTATTTTTCCCTTCATTCTCAACTATATATATCATCTATATATCATTCTCAACTCAATATGCACATTCTCATGTGTTACTGATTTATTCTTACCACTCTTGCCGTGGTATTTTTCTCTTCTCCTCTGCTTCTTCCTCTCAGTTTTGTTAAGCTTAAACGTTAAGCAACAAAGGTCTGACCTTAGCCAGTGCTTCTGAATTTACATATTAATTAATCTTTCAAGACTTGACCTTTTGCTTACATTTTTCATAGCAGATTATTTTATTCATGATCCCAGTACCACGCTCATTCTACCACTGTAGAGATGAGGATTACTCAGGGCAGACTGCTCCTGTCCTGCACCCCAAACCAGCCCAGGCCCAGATGAAACACCATGAGCTCCTATCTGGGTAGCCTGTGGCTGAGAATCTTTCAGCTTATGGTTTCTATTAATACTCTGAATAACAGCACAGGCATCACAGAGCCCTCATTTCTATAAGAACAACAGATAAATGCTACCAGAAAACAACAGTTTGGCATTGGGAGCAGGGGATTTCCAAGTCCAAGCCTGAATGCCCATGCAGAGGACAGCCAAGAATAAGGAATGCAGAAGCCAGGAATTGGTCAGAGGGGAAGCAAAACTTGCCAGAACTGATTTTAAACAGCCAGCTGAGATATTGGCAGTACTTTTATCATCCATTCCTACTGAATCAAAGGAATTGATGCAATTATGGCATTGTGGGACTGAAGAGGGAAGGAAACATCCCCTGGTGCTGCTAAGGATTGCTGCTACAAGTAGCCTTCCAGCCCTGGGGAAGGACAGCAGCAGTTGCACTCTTACCCTTTAGATGGTTCTGCTGATGTAAAAGACTTTCTTAGAAAAAAGAGGGAAAAAACACTTTTCTTAAGAAAAAGCAATGTCTGTATGACCTTAATAAGACACCTCTGCAGAGGAAGACAGGAGGCTTTATGATGGCAGTGCTGTTCCTGGGCACTCTGGCAGGGGCTCATTTCAGGAGCAGCTTGTGCTAAAGGAAACCCCACTATGTTCAAGGCTCTACCTCCCAGCTGACAAGCTTGCAGATGGCTGAGCACTGCCTTGTCACAGCCTTCTGGCAGTTGGTGTCACAATGGAAACAAGCCCTAAGGGGGAAATCTGTCCTCAGGTTTGCACCTCTGTATTTCTGAGAAAGGGATGAGAACCACTGAGAGAGAAACACTGTTCTGTCTGTTCCTGCAAGTCTGCTGAACTCCCTGCAGCTGCTCGGCTTGGTACTGGAAGAAAGTGCTTAAACACATCAGGGATAATCTGATGCATCAATGTGTGGGATATTTTTTTATGTGTGAGATACCAGAGAACTCAGACAGGAGTTCTGGATGCTGTTGAGGTGTTGACCAGGTCACAGAAGTCTGATTTATGAGACATATTCCTATACTCCTAATCTTTCAAAACAAATTGCTGTGAACAACAGTACAGAACTTTTGAGTTCCCCCAAGGCCCTTAGCAGACAGAGTGAATGCTTTAATTAAAGCTCTGACAGAGAAGTAGATCAGGACTACTGTGTCGCTTTCCTTCCATGGCATGTTTCTACAAGCTGATGTAGATTGCCAGGTTGATGAGATATATCAATATTATAAGGCACATCATGTGTCAGGCTGAACACACTAAAGGCTGATGTTAAATTTTAACATAGGTCATGAATCTCCCAAACTTATTCAGCCATCCAGAATTAATATGAAATGAGAAGTATGACTAACAAGTTTGGTGATGTTGCTGTTGATGTTGTTTTGGTTTTATATAAGCAGGAGGATGAGGAGCATGAATAAAGGTTCAAATCAGACCAAACTGACTCTGCTCATGTAGGAATGGTTCAGTCATCTAGATCACAGTGCAGAGAAACTGACAGTTGCATGTTATTGGAGACTTCATCGTAGCTCTATGAGAACTAAAAGTCTGACAATTTGAAATAGGGAGAAGCTGTTAAGAACATGAAGTTTGGATTAAAAGAAAAATGGAATGTAAAAATGCTCTTTAAACAGAGAACAGGTAATGTTCTAATAGTATGCTGCTTTATTAAGTCCCTCTCTTTTTGACCACTTACTGACTTCCTTAGCTAGATTTTCTTATGGGGTGTTGAACTGTAAAATCATTTTGATTTAGAACCCAACTACACAACTCAGTCATGAAAACACAAAGCAGTGACACACTCTGCTTGCCTTCACTGGCACTAATCAAAGACCCTACAAACTGTAATAAGTATTAATAAGGTCTTATATTTCTGTACTTTGGACAATATGTTATTGTGATTCATGGTTATTTCTCTCTTATTGTCTTTATATCTACTGGTTATATTTCCTTTATAGCTCACCTCTGTCTAGACCAATACAACTCCTTACAAAAACAAGCTTAATCATTACCAGACTTGCAAGCTCAGCTGGGCAAATATGTGACGTTCTCTAACATTTCTCATCAGATCAACAGTTTCCCTTTCTATTTCCTTAGGGTGGAAATTTTCTGTTCTGAGAAACAAAAAGCTTGATTTCCTCCTTATTGTAGGATGTATGTTGAAGAAGTATCTCATGCTCTCTCTTCCTGCACATTTTTGCTAAGTTTGTGGTACTTCAGAACTTACATCTGGCACTGAGGACAGCATAGAAGCATTCACAGAGCTCTACAGCTGTGCCAGAAGCAAGAGCTTTTAGGGCATCCTGCACTGCCAAAGCTTTAAAGTGAAAGGCCATTGTTTAGAAATGGCACAATTGTTAGAGATGGTGGCACAGCAAAAGGAGCGTTGAGAGCATCGCAACCAGAGACGTAACTAACAGGTCTATTCATAGAAGTGCTTTTCCCCAGGGAATGGAGGCTTGCAAGTGACTTCATTAACTGCTGACAGCAGACAGACTGCACTATGCTGGGAGTGAAAGGGAAACAGCCATCAGATGGCCCCAGCCACAGCTGAGGAAAGGCACAGAAGAGATAACTGGCAAGTGTGGTGCTTTCCTCCCTATCCGGAAAAAGTTAGTCACAGCCCTAAATTTACTGCTCTATTTCTTTCCTTTTGGCAGAGTAATCTTCTTGTGTACACACTCACTGTTTGCACAGAGGATGCTTCTTCTGACTAAATGTGCTCTTGGAAACTTCCCAGGTTGTGAAAGGTGGGGTGTGAATTCGAGATAGGTTGTTAACTGTAAGGAAACCCTCCAAATATGTAGATATTTGTTACCTTTAATAGCCAAAGACACCCAGCAAGCCCTGTTATTCATCATTCAGTGCTGTGTTACATTTGACCTCTTTCACTGCATGCTGTAAATCTCCCCTCTCTCTGCATGGCCAGCAGGACCTGTACTCTCTGTATCCCCAGCACTTTTCTTCAGAAGTAGGGTTGTACTGACCAGGCAACCTCTACCCTTAGGGCCGCCTCTCCCCAACCACCCCCCTCCCAAACACACATACACTCTTTGCAAGATTAAAGGTATTCATCCCTGCCAAACCTACCTGAAGGGTGTTGAGTATTTGCCTGAAGGTTTCTTCATGTTCTACAGAATACACTAATGACAAAAAGCTGGAAGCCAAAACAAACCTTTTTCTATACACAATCACCTCCTACTTTGTTCCAAAACCAGAGATGCAGAAAACAGTGCCAGCTTACCTCCCATCCCCTGGTATACACAAGCATTTTCGGGTGCAGAGCAGACCTGTCCAACGCTGCAGCAGTCCTGCACAGCAGCCCAGCTTCCAGCTGGATCACAGGGAGCTTCTCTTCCTGTGCACAGCAGTTTGTTACTCCTTACCAGCCCCACAGCTGAGACTTCTTCTGGAAAGCATGCACTGCCCTACTGCTCCTAACTTCGGTTTTCCCTGTGCGCTCTTCACACTCACTGGGTGCCTGAATTTCAGAGATCAATACTTGGATTAATGATCATTTTTTACAGTCCACAGAGTGGAAAACATGCTATCCCCTCTAGAAAGTTTGAAGAAAAGTGGCCTAAAATGCCACCGGTCAAAAGTCCTATTCTTTCAGAGAAGGCTCTGATAGCCCTTCATAACCAATGCAGCTATTTATAGGGATGGTGACAGTGTGCCTAACCCCACAGCACAATGAGCATGAGATGGTCTGCACAAGATGTGATGATAGAGGCCATTCATAAAATCAAAACTGCAATTCACATGCTGAATGTCAATAGTGATTTAAGCAGCCGCTTTCTTGCCTCACTCCCGAGGGAAGAAATAAAAGTCCCATTGTCCCATTCACAATCTCTCTGTAATAATGAATCCATTAGCATAGTGAGCAATGTCAAAGCTATTCTGAATTTTTAGAAGTTTTTTGTTCTTGTAATCCTAATTCACTCTCTTCCGGAAAGGCAGTGCTTCTGTCTCCCAGACATTCTCTCTCCAGCCAGGTCACACATGTTTTCTGAAGGTATTTCTTTCCTACAAAACAGGCAGTAGGAGCAGAAACACCCGGAGTGCATCTCATTTCTCTGGACAGGGACAAAGAGCTGGGGGAAGCACTGTAAGAAAAGGAAAAGCAAACAGAGAGCAGTCAGGCTGAGGCCGTGATCTATTCCAGACCCCAGTGCAGGCTCCAGAGCCACTACAACCTCAGAACCAACCAGAGACACCTCTCCATCAGTGCTGCTGCATTCCCTCCTGCTACTGCAATAAATAAAGCCAAACCTCACCTCTGCCAGCCCCAAGCAGGACTTCAACAGCCACCCCACATGACTAGGGTACAGCTGTTCTGGATGATGCCCACAGGTGGGAAGGAAAGCAGTCCCTTGCTGCAAGCTATGGGGGCTGCTGGGGGTTATTCTAATAATAGTGTGACCTACGCTTGTATCTGCTCTTTGACTGCACATTGCTCTGGACCTGAGATGGCTTTCTATTAAGTACAGCCTGTGGTGTGGTGTGAGGGGAGTGGAAGGCTACCTCTACCAGCACCTGCTGATGTGGTTCAGAGGGAAGGGAAAAAAGAAGTGAACAAAGACAGGAAAGCTTGGGGAACAGGGTATAGACACAAAGCAGTGTCAAGTGAGGTCAAAGCAGAGTGATAAGTTGCATAGTAAGAGAAAAGTCCCTTATGGCAGGATGGGAAAAGTGGTGGGAAGAAAATTTCGCTAAGGAGGAGCAGTAACACGTGTTGCCACGTGTAATGCTATAACGCAATGGAAAGTACAGCAGTAATAGCAGGGTGGCAAAGTCTTTCACTGCAGCAAATGAGAAACAAAGGAAGAAAATTTGCTTACCTTTGGAAGGCCTCAGGTAAAAAGGAACCTCCAGCAAAATGCCCTCACGTCCACTGCCAACCCTTAAATGAGGTTGGGAAGGGCTGTATCCTGGCTCCATCCCTTCTGGTCATGCAGGGGCATTGCACGCACCTGAGCACCCCTGGGTTAGCCCTGCCTTCCCACCAGGTGCTCAATCACTGCTTCAGGCCATGACTCAGCATTTTTGCTACACCACCCATGAACTTGCATTAAGGCTTTCTATTGATACATCCCTAGGGAGCTAACTGGTGCCTGAAGTTGTACATCAACAGATGACTTGAAGGCCAGAAGCAACCAAAGACCATGCATGTGGAGGGACACAGCAAGAAACCCCACTGTGCTGTGGTGTGGTGGGTGCTCCCTGCCCGCCCCTGGCTGCCAGCAGCCATCAGTCAGACACCCATCAGTTGTGGCCTTGGCAAGGTGTGTCACCAAGCAGCATCTGTTACATGCCAGGCTGCATAGGTCATTAGAATCAGATAATTCATTACAACTGATGGAGTTTGTTGTGGTTCATTGCATTTTTATTTTCTGAAATCAATATAATCTCATCCTAGGTGCACAAATCCTCCTTTCATTACAGCAATCTAGCTGCATGGTTTTGCTGTTGGATTTTCTTTTTCTTTTTCTTTTTTTTCATGTAATGATTTCAGGAGGAGAGGTATAAAAACCAAGAAATCAGGATGCTTGATGTAGGGACAGAATGCATGCCATCTCATTAGATTCCATATAGCACTCCAATACAAGCAGTTCAGCTTGAGAGTGCCTGTGGTGGCACATACCATTATTACACCAATTTAATACAGAGGTTGCTGCAAACAGTAACAGTGAGCCTTGTCATCTCCCAGGGCTCGGCTGCATCAAGGTGGAGAAAGCAGTGGTCATCAGCAGGATCAAGGCAGTGAGTGGCTCTGGGGATAAACGTTAGAGCTGTCTCACAAGCAGCAGATGAAAATGCATTTAAGGTTGCTTTTGTTTCAGTGATATTTAAAAAAGGAATTAACATGGAAAGGGACAGGGAAAGACTAAGCCCTTCCAGTAGAGACAGCTGAATTTTGCCTTTGATTCCTGGAGGATTTTAATTCTAAAAACTAGAACTGAGTTTGTCCTTAGACATGTGCATTGGGGAAAAAGCATTGCTCGAGTTGTCCTACTGTGATTTTTCTCTTTTCCTCGTACAACCATTAAATTAAAAAAATTAATAATTTCCTTCTCACAGACAGGATCCAAGGCCAGATTCAGTTCAGAGATAACTCTGATTACATACAATCGATCCTGTTGGTCAGTTGTGTTTCTTCAGTAATCCGTGCAGATGAACAGCCATGGAAAATAGGAAGGGAAGGAGGATGTTGTTTGCATGTGTGTCCTAATGCACAAATAATAAGTAAGACCTGAAAATACTTTCCTTGTAATAGAGTGCAGGTTCTCCATCCCCAGAAACACACTGTTTTCCTTCAGAGAAAACATTCATTGTTCTATACACTGACCTGAGCCTTTCAGCTGAAAGAACAGTGGTAGCAAAGCAGAGGATCTCATACACAACAAACAAATTACATCTGAAATTACTTTGGACAAGCTCAGTGAAACCAAATGCCATCACTGCTGGTGGCCATCCCCTTCACCAACCATATGGACTTTACCCAGATGCATCCCTGGAATGCCTGGAGCTGGAAGTCCAACAAACCCCCATGAGAACTTCGTCAGAGCACAGAGGATAAATTCACATATGAATCTACTATGCAAAATTAACTTAAAGAGTTTCCTGAATCTTTTCTGGGACCAATTCTTCTGAGCTGTATTTATTTATATGAGATCAAAGTTATGGCCAGATATCTCAGGCCCATCTTCCCAAAGATATTTAATTAATCTGTGGCTGAGACTTCAGGCAACATTCATGCTAAATGAAGTCATATAGGATTTTAGATCTTGATGGGCAAATATTGCCTGCACTTGATTTGTAGACAGGAAAGGATTCTGGAGGTGGTGGTGGTAGCAGCTCATGTCTTATTACTTCTATTACAATATTGCCTCAATCAGAAACAGATCTCTGTTGGTAGGGATTGCATAAGTATAATTAGACACAACTCATCGCATAGAGGCACAGCACAGGAGAGGACTCCACAGCAATAAAGGCATATTTTGGGGTGTATATCTTGCATGGAAGTTGCCAGAAATGAGGCATGGCAGTGGGAATGGGCTGGAAGGATGTTAGTGCCTGTAAAGGAACAGCAGCACAACACAGCGTGGGCAGAAGAGGAACATGTGTGACGTGACAGGAGTAAATGGGCTTCAGTTCTGCTCTTTGGTGAAGGGACCACAGGGCACTGTGCTGGGGAGAACTGCTGGCACCCTTCACTGTCTGCCCCAGGTCGAGTACAGCGATGTCAATCATCAGAGCAGAATCTGGTATTAAATGTGTAGCTTTACTTTATCATAATCCTGAGTGAAACGGAAGGCAGCGTTAATAGCCTCAAGTAATGAATGAGGAAAATATAGATTATCCAAACTCTAATGTTCATCACTGTTCAGATCTCTATCTGTTGTACCACTCAGTGAGTGACTACAGGTGTCGGGTGGGTCCGAGGCTCTGGAAGATGCCACAAATCATTCCAGTATTACTGGAAAACTGCATTTTCAAATCACTCTTTATGCAGTAAAATAGCTGAAAACGCCAGAATGGGATCAGGCTTTACAAATGGACTAGAATATCTTTCATTTTTTAAACATGAAACCACAAAGGTCGAAGTGATGCACAGCTCCAGCAACCCTGAGAAACAGCTAATGTGTAACTTCAGATGTACTACTTTCACAGCCAAACCAATCTCTGGAACACCTCACAAATTAAAGGACATGCCAGGAAACCTTTCGTGTGATTTACACAAATCATCAAAAGAAACGAACTTACCGATATTTCAGAATGAATTGCATTCCCTTTCTCAGAGTCAGCATCAATATTTTAACTAGAAACTTCTTGGAACCACATTGTCATTATTTATATGTATATATTTAATTAATCAGTTGCACTCTTCTTTTATTCCTAGCTGCAAATTACAGCGATAATGGGAGCAGACGTCGACCGTGCACTATGCAGCGCTCAGCACTACTTACCATTCAGGACAGACCTTCCAATTCAGAAAGCGCAGAATGCACGGCCATGCCCACTGTCAGAACAACCCTCCTAGACATATCATTTGTCTCCATCGTGGTAATAAAGAGATTCCTGGCATTCTGGCATTAAGAAACCAGAAGTAATTTATTAGTTTTAATTTTCCTCTGCTACTTAAAAATGAGCACATATGATAGAGCACATAGTTTAGAAGACTATGAAGATAGTGTCCTATCGAATGACAGACTGCCTGGTTGATTTACATGAAATACCAAGTGCTCGTATGAGAAAAGGTTAAAATTAGATTGACAAGCAAATGTGCTACCAGACTGCTGGCTGACAAATGGCAAAGTTATGCCAGCGTATTACTTATTCTGGAGGCGCCCAAGCAGCAAGCGGGAGATAGTAATTCATGTGCTAGAATACATTCACGTTCAGCATAAACAAAGAGACCCCAGGGTCTGCAATGGGAACATATTAGCTATAAGTAATTTCTGTCAACAAATAAGTCAGTGGTAAAATCTTATTATTAGATATGGAATCTGAAAGACTTGTGTTTTCTGAAGTCAAGAGCAGGCTGCTCTGCTGTCATTCAAATGAGATCAGAGCAATGCCCTACAACAACCGCACTGTTCTTCAAGAAGCTGGCTATTGTGCTGTTCCCCTTCCTCCCACCACTCAGACAGTGCCCTCACACATCGGCCGCTGGACTTTTCACGGTGGCTCTTGGGCTGCAGTCTGACTGCATCTTGGTCACTGTGGGGAGCAGCCTGGTTATCACAGGGCCACGGAGCTCTTCGAGCTGAAGGGACCTCAGAGGCCACCTAGTCTGACGCCCCGCAATGAGCGGGGATGCCTACAGCTCCATGTCCCCACTCATCTCTTAAGCAAATTCTGCCGAGGCCCATGCAGCCAGCTGCTTTTAGCTCATTTACAGGCACCAACTGAGGAAGAATTTTAACTTGCTTTGATAATTAGCAGCTGGATAATGGTGATAATGAACAATTAACACCCGGATGTGCCTCAGTTTGTCTACAAACTGGAAATAAGATTCTGAAAGAGATGGAAACAAATTACTGGCAGCTGCTTCTTTATAGCTCATCCTATGCAGCCAAATTAGTTATTACTTACAAATAAACTTTTGTTGTTTCTTTATCAGGCGGACAGTATGAAACCGGATTGTACTCCCTTTGGCATTAATGGAAATTCTGCAGCTCACTCCTTTGGAATTGCAGGTTGGCTGCAGGGTGAATTTCTCAATATGCGAACATGAATCAATTAGGATTTCACAAAAGCAGATATCACTTGGGCCTACCCCTCGTCGGAACAACTTTTTTGACATTTTGTTAATATAAAGCTATCTTAAAGCTTTAACAGACCCAAGCCCATTTGCCAACCTGTTTCCCTAGGGAAACGTGTTCTAATTCCCTTTCAAATAGCCATGACAGACAGCATGTTAAGGGGAGGGAGCTAATTGTCCCCATTAGTCATCACCTTGTCAGGATGACTGGCAGCCAGGAGAAGTCAGGCATGCTCGAAGAGCTGCAGCCGGTTAAGATCTCCTCAGTGTGCACTGAAAGGCACCTCGAGGCCTGCTGCCCCTTGGTGACACCTGGAAAACCCGTCAATATTTTATGCCAGGTTTTTTCTTTCTTCTCCCGAAACTACTGTCAGGTAATGGGGAAGGGGAAAAAAGGGGGAATCTGAGGTTTGAATCACAGCACGGTCCCATTCTAGCCTCCTCCTCTGTAGCATTGCCCTCATACGTGAGCGATGACCAAGGACATGCAGCAGCAATTTGTTACAACCTGAAACAATCCACTAGGGTGCAAAATAGCCTCTTTAAAAAGAGCAACCATTTCTGGAAAAAATTCTGCTTTTTGAAGCTATGAGATACAGAATGGAATTTACCACCAGCGTCTTCACAAGTAGCTGTCGGGAGCAGCTATTAAGGTAGAAATTAGACAAAATTCAGATCTCACACAAACAGTTGCAGCTCCAGTGAGTGCGCTCGCACTGACAGGCTGGTTTCAGTCCTCCAGGCAAGAGAGGCAAGAAGTGAGAGACGCTCGCAGAGCATCTGCTCGTGAGATCAGACAAGTCTGTCTCGTTGGCAGAGCTATTGTCCTTTGGTCACACCAATCCTAATTTGAGTCCTGCTTGCAGCAGCATAGAAAACCTGTGACAAACATAGACACGCAGGCATTGAGGTGGCTGCCAAAAGGAGATCAGTGCAAGTACTCGAGACTGCAAAGGGGGGAAAAAAAATGCAGAGAAAGAAAGCTTTCAGATCTGAAGTTTGCAAAAGAAAATGAAGTTATTGGACTTTTTATTTTCCTCCCCAGTCCTGCTTCCAAATAAAAAGCAATCCTCACAAATTACAAACACACGCCTGGATCAGGTCCTTGCCCAGAAGTACAGGTCTGCGTCTGCATGCTGTTTTGCCTCAAGCTGGGGTGTATGCAAAACAGAGAAATACTTTATATTTCCAGACTTGCAATATTTTGTACTTCTTATTCATGGCAGTCTATGAACTGCCCTATTTGTTCTCCTTGCTCTTTGGGTCTTTTATTGTATCTGATAGAGCAGTGTGGCTGATCCAGAAATGATTCATCTAATTACTTTGACGAGTGACAAAATCCCTGGCAGAGATTAACAGATGCTTCTTGTAGTCCACATCTGAGAATTGGATTGTGTAGGACCAAATCACTGGCTTGCCCTGCGCACCGCTGCTCTGCACAGAGCCGGGTACCCCGCAGAGCCGGAGGTGAATGCACCCCTCTGAAATGTGTCTGCAAACCGATTTCTCCTGACCAACAGCTCTGCTACAAAAGGCTTCTGAGACTTGAAGCTCTGGTGCCCTGTCCGGATCGTGGCTAATTTATTCATTGCATTCAAGCTGTACCGCAGGTAGAGACAAGGCAGCAAAAAAAACCACTATCTCTGTTGCCCCCTTCCCCATCTCTGTCAGCATTCTGGATAGACTGATAAGAATTCATCTTTGGTGACCACTGAAAGGTCTTCTGGAGTGAGCTTTGCAGAAACAAGCAGCTTTTCCCGTGTCACCCCAAATGCAGTGAATACTTTTGGTTGCAGAGAAATTTCCTTTAGCCCCTAAGAGACTCTCTTATTTTCAAAGATTTGTTACCTTCCTGAAAAGGTGTTTGTGCCTTCTACACTTTGTTACGAATGTGTATATATCTAATTGTCTTGGCTCTTACAAAGAGAAAACAATGACAAAAATGATGCTTCCAAGAGTATACGCCAACACGCTGGCTCGAGTTCACGAGTCTTTTCTGGAATGAATCTTCCTGGAATCGGGAGCACTCGTATTTTATCCCATGAAGGTGGCACGAGGCTTTGTTTTTAGTGATTGGGATCTAGAAGAGCACCACCATTACAGCCCATGAACGGGAGCTCACCTCGGGGATTGCTCCGGCTCAAAAGGAAGGTGCCCTCTGGTGGCCGCTGTGCTCGCTCTCGGGTGGGAGAGCTGGGGGCGGGGGGACACTCCCCGGCACGACCCTTGCAGCGACCGGAGGAGGATGCTGGGGGCCGCGGGGGTCACTGGCACACAGAGTCCTCCGGGCCCTGCACTGCTCTCACTCAGTCCGCGGGGCCGGATGCGGTGCCGAGCCCGTTCCTCGCAGCCGATCGCACGGCCCCAGCGGGAGCAGATGCGCTGAGCGTACACTCACTGCAATGCACGCAGCGCTGCCTTGTGCCCCCAGTTGTTCTCCCTGGGCTGGCTGCCTTCGGCTGCAACGCAGTTCCGGGAGAGGAATTCCTGGAACTGCTTAACTCTTTCCCACCCCTCTTCCCCTTTTTCTCCATTACTCCCGTGGTTCAGGAGCTCAGTGCTGCCTGACCTGCAGCGTGCTGCCGAGCCTCCCTCTTGCTCAGATTGGAACCCTTCTGGTGACAGCTGCAACTTGCTGAGCTATGGCAAGTGAGCAAAGCATGGCTGGAGGAGGTCAGGAACCTTAACATACATGCAGCTGGTATCTTCTTCAGCATTCTTTTTTTGTTGTTGTTGTTGCAAGCTACACTGGTCTCTCCTAAAGCAGCTTAAAATCGAACTGTTCCATCCAGACAAAAAGCAGTGATGACTGGAGCTCGTTGAGTACTCACTCATCATTTGAGAAAGGTTTTCTTGACACCCAGGAGACCCAGAATGTGTCATCCCAGCCACCAGTCCACCGTGTCCCAGGGACTGGCTGCCCCTGCACCCCACGCCCCAGCTCTGACACAGCCCACATGCCTTCTTTTGGCCTTCTTTTTTTCCATTACCCTTGTGCACTTTACAGATACTGCTTGAATGCATCAACTGTATTTTGGGTCCTGAATTTCACCTACGAATTTCAGCTGGGAAAATCACTGGAGAAAATTCCTACTGCAAATTGCTTCTTTACCATCAGTGGAATGCATATGCAGAAATGTGTTTCCCTTGTTATTACTACCACGACAGCCTCTGAAGCAGTGAAGCTACCTGTACGACTGCCTGTGCAGGTTGGTTTAGGCACCTGCAGGAAGTCTTTAGGGTGCCACATCCCTTCAGTCACTGAGTTTGCAACATACCTCTTTCTATCCCAGTGAAGCTGCTGGAAAATATCATACAATTCAGCTGAAAGGAGACTGATGAAATCGAGCAAAATTCAGAACAGCACTGATATAAGCATGGAGTGAAGGGCTACTGCTGAAAAAGGCAAGATGGATAACACAAGCAACCCAAGCTTGCCTGCTGACAAGCCGTCCTTTCTTCTCTGGCAGATGAAAAAGCCCAGTGGTATTTTCCTGTGATATGGTTTCTTCTTGATTATAGAAACGGGCTGCAAGGCTTTCTCAGACAGTAGATGCAGTTAGAGCTGTCCCGAAAAGGAAACTTACTCACTCTGCATGCAGCCTTTTACTCACTCCCTCTGGTCACTGCATTGTAAATCTTCGCTGTTCTGACATCAGTTTGGCTTTCCCTAGGAGACGGAGGAGATGCTGCCAAACAGAATAGGCTTTGTATATTCTAACCCCTATTCTGGATAGAATTAATGGCCCAACCGCGAAAGCCAAAAGCCTCAGATTTGTTTGGGTTAATCAATGCCAGAATTTGTTGGCTAGGAAATGGTACAGATGATCTTTCACAGTTGAAAGACTACGTCAGTATTGCAAGTGTTTGGAAGGTAACAGCACACATGTCTTAAACGCCGTCACATAACACATGGGCTTTCACAATAAAGCATTGCTGGACAGGGTACGAATGAGCATCTTATTCCAACGCATGTGAAAGTTTGCAAATAATTTTGGAATGGTTGATCAAAGCAAAAGGAGCAGGTGCAGTGCTGTGTGCATGGGAGGAGTAGGAGTAATGAACGCACAGAAAGACTGGCACACAAAGTGGATTTCTCATGATGTCAGCTGTTTCTAAGGAGAGTGAGTTGGCAAGGTTTCAGCTGATCATCCAGGTAGTCTAGGAGTGGTGGAGGCACCGTGACATAAATTAACCCCAGAAGGGAAAGCGGTACATATGATCTATTCACTGTTATTATTATTTTTGTGAAAACCTGACAGAGAGTACTGGGAAAGTGCTTTAAACTACTGTGACTTATGTCACAATTATTCTAGCCCAATATATGCAAACAGTCATTAACAGAGCTCAGCTGATCAACGGTACTTCATTAACTTGCAGCTAGTGCATTGCTTGCAATATTCCAGCTCAGTTAATTTAGAAAACAGAGGAAAGTAAAATATTTTATTCAACCCCTACAGAAAGACTAGCTTCTAATCACTAAGAGCCAACAAGCAATAGGGTCAGTCCATAATCTTGCACGAAGTATTTCTGTCAGGATAATACCACCCTACATGAATATGATGCTTATTGGACTGTGTTAACAGCACTTTTGCAAGCAGGGTTCAAAACCAAGCTGTGAGCATCGAGGTGGAGTTGATGTTTGAACAAGGCAGCAGGTAATAGATTAATTTTATTATATATAATGAAGTATATTATATAAGGATATTGCACTGCTGCAGATTGTCTGATAGAAATGATACGCACAGCCTTATTCCACCAGGCAAAGGGTACAAATACGCAAGCTTTCATTCTTATCAAATACAGCTGGACTTACAGCGAGGTAGGTTTATCATAGTACTAATTAGAAAAGCAAACAGATAGAGAAAGCCTTTCCAACCTGCATTGATCAGACTCTTCCATAAAGCTTTTGTAAGGGAGCATTTGTACTTAACTCAGAAGAGTTGCTTGTAATGTGAGATTAACTTGATATGATGGTGAAAGGAACAATGCAACAAAACCCCTTAGAAGTTTGCTGTATTCATCCATTATATTTTACATAGGCAACATGCCGGGCCAGCATTTAAACTGCCACAAAATAGCAATCTGGTATTTTTTCAGCTACAGGAGACCAAACCTGCCAGTAGCGCAGAGTATGAGGTTTTTCTTTCTTCATTGATAAGAGCCATTGTTGTCATGGACAACTTTATTGCCAAAGCTACTGTAAACTGCTGTTTCCCAACCTGTAGGTGAGTCCCTTCCGTCTGTTCCACTGCAAAGAGATTTAGTCTCAGTATCTCAGCATTGTGCAATGGAAGCCTGGGCTGTGCCTGTAGGGCAGCCCCAACCTACCTGTCCCACAGGCTGCCTGCCCCAGTGCAGGCCTGGCGGGGTGCTTGGAGTACATAAAAGAGATGGATAGTAAGAAGTGCTCTTTGGGGCAGCACACCCCCCACTGCCTGGCAATGATTCCCCGAGTCCCCACTCTGCCCCCCAGAGTGCCCATGGGTGCCCAGGAGTCACAGCCTGCTGAGCCGGCACCACGTCGTGTTGTGGGCCTGGTGAGCAGCGCCTTCATCGAGCTGGAGAGATGCACTGGTTGATATTTAACTTGATTTTGTTTCCAGGCTTTACTTTGAGCAGGGAAGCCCTCTGATACACGGCATCAGCAGCGATGATCTTGTCAAACGGATGATAAAATCAGAGATTACCTTTAGGGAAAGGGGTGCTTACAGACTGCAGCTGGAAGAGGATCACTCAGGCTGACTTTGAATCCTTCTGAAGCATTGCACTCCAGAATGGGGTACTGCAGCCAGCTCTAGTGTAGCTGGAATGACTGGCACCCTTCTGGCCGCAGCTCAGTGCCAGGAGCTACCAGAAACCTCCACCCCCACCCCTGCCCCACACCTACACCACAGCATGAATGCCCTTGCATTCAAAGAGATACATTTGGCCACGTTTGTCACCAGCCTTTCCCATTCTCTCTGAAAGAGTGTGGAACTCGTAATGTGCTTCAGAAGAGTTAAAATGTGATCGTAGCAAAAGACAGAGGGCCAAGCCTGCGCACCAAGCATGGAGCACTGCTGAGCACTTCGGCCTGAAGGCGACGTTTCCACCACAACCTGGTTGGGTTTTCTCCCAGTAAAGGAACAGCTGAAGGAAACAGACGATGCATTTTCTTTCTTTTTTTTTTTTTTCTTTTTGGATCTTTTTTATTCAAAAGTTTTCAAAGAAATAAAACAGAAAAAAGCTAACAATCTAATCAAATTTACAGTTCAAAAATGTCTTTTGGCGTTTAACAACAAGTCCTAGGAAACAAAACTACAGAGTTATCTTGAACCGGACAAATAAGTTACCACTGGCAAGTTTGTGGCACTAGTAAAACAAAAATAAAAAATTAACTCTCTTGATCATATAGATATCTCTATGAAAATCTTTTTTTTTTTTTCAATCTGTACAAAAGGTCTTTCTTCATAAATTAATTTTTTATAATTTAATGGCTGTCTACTATGTGATGTTTAAGTAACTGATTATTTCTTTATGTACAGAGGTTAAATTTCCCAAATCTTACCCAGACAATGAGTATGGCACTTAGTTCAGACCTTCCGGCAGCAGCTCTTCCCTCCCTCTAACACAGCCATCATACTGCGGTTCGAAGTAACGCAAAAGTATCAAGTAGTGAGAGATCCAGGCGTGGAAATCCACCCGACCCAGGGAAGGTGCTGCAGGAAGTCTGGACTTTGACAAAGCAGTAATATTCCAGGGAGCATAGAACCAATAATACCACAACTTTTCAAAAAAAAAGAAAAAACAAAAACACATCTCTTACGACTATGTATTTCACTAGAATCTACACTTCTCAGAGCAGCAATTTACTTTTGAAACTATGAAATGTCACCGACATCTATACTCCAATACTCACACAAAATTTAAAAACTAAAAAAGACTCGAAAGAAACAACTGTTAGCCCCAGCTCCTGAGCCGGGATGATTTGGTCTGTGGAAACAGGGAGGGCCAGCAACCTGTCCCAATACAAAAGGAAATAAACTTTGAGGTAGATAACTGATCATATACAGCTGACCAGAGAAGTACACAGTTTTGGAAGACAACTTAATTTATCGTTCGATTTAAAACATATGCGATCGTAATAAAGAGCTTTAGTAGCAGTGAATCATCTAATATGTGAAGTACAAATAACTGTGTATTTATGAATCAGGAATTTCATAGTTTCAAAATCGGTTTTCTTTACACTTAACACTTGTAGTGATGATGTAAAGTGTGGCACTGCTTGGATCCAAGTCTTCCTTCATGCTTTTGTGTCCATACGTCAATTAAAATTATAAAACCTAAATGCAAATGTACAAAAAAGGCACATTCTCCTAACCGCAAACTGGTCCGGCAAAAATAAAGAGTACAGAAGACGTAATGCTGAGACAAATCAAAATTATTGGTTACTGGCTCTTTGTTCTTTGGTAAAGTTACCTTTTAAAAGTGCCAAGTCTTTTTATTTTTATTTACCTACATAGAGAGCTAGTATCCAATCAATTATGCTTCTCCTCGCATCTCAGCTCGTGTTTGAAAACGAGTCCTTTCGCTTTTGCCATTTTGCTGCAATAGCAACTTTTGTGTTTGCTAAGTCTCAGTACGATCCTCATCCTAAAGCACTATCGTTAGTATAAAGGAAGGACAAAAACATTCGGTGAGATCCCCACCCCAAACTCCCTATTCTACCTACGCTAAAACTAGAACATCGAGTTAGTTTCCGAAAAAAAGGCAAAAAAAGATTTTACATTGCATCGTACAGCAGAGTTCCTAAGTCATCCGAACTACCAGAGGGAGCTATCGGCGTACAGCCTTACAAACGATTTATCCTATTAAAATTTCCCCATCAGAAAATGTGTTTCACACAAAACAGTTTTCCCCTCTTGCGTTTCACTACCTTACATATTATGTGAAAAATCATTAAAAACACTTACTACACATTAAAAAAGCCAAATTTTCAGCAATTTTTATTGACTACCTTTAAAAGCCCTATGCTGCTGTTTTACAAGGCATAATAGACCAGCTCATTTGGTCAAAGCATTCTACACCATTAGTTTGGACTACTTACTGAAACAGCTACAGCATCGAAAGATTTAAGGCAAATTGGAATTCATAGAAAAGGATAAGACACTTCACACTACGTTAAAAGAAAAACAGAAGGCTAAAAGACCAGACGCTATAACTGCAACACTGCACTAAAGCAACACTCACACACTGCAAGCACAGAACATCATCCTAGATGTTTTACTATTTTAAACTTCAGAAAACCCATTTCATACAATTAAAAAAAAAAAAAAAAATTAAAAAAAAAAAAAAACAACAGGAAAAAAAAAATAAAAGGAAACAAAGGAAATAAAACTAAACCAGAACACAACTTCTGTCATGCACATGAATAGTCTTCGTGGTCATCTGTGCATACCCAGAAATTTGAATTTTTTTTTTTTTGCGTCGTAACACTTGATAAAAATTTTTTTTTACTAAAATAAACCTGTTCATGGGAACAGCTACTAGATGAATTTAAGGTTTTTCTTATGCACCTTATAGAACTTATAGCAAAAATAGTTTTAGTTGATTTCATTATAAATAACATTTTCAAGAACCTGTGCAAAACTGTCAATAATTCCTAAAGCACAATTGATCAGTAAAATCCATGATTGTTTCAGCCTTTGCACCCTTCTCCAGGCCGGGTCAACACCGGGCATCTGCAACACAGAAAGGTCAGAGCTACAGCAGGATTACGAGTTGCGTTCATTTTGCTAACGTGGCCGTCCGCGAGCTACACCACCTCCTCCTCTAGACAGCTGGGAGCAGACCGAGTGAACCTGAGCACAAGTCTGAGAAGGAAAGCCAGGTGGCACTCCAGGTGCTTGGCTCTCGCTGGGATCGGGCCCTCTGCCAGCATGCGGACTCCCTGGTGCGTTTTCCCCCTTTACCTCTAATAAAGATAAGCATGTAGAATGCCCACCGAGGAGCTGGGAGGCTGCACTCCAAGCTATTTCCCTCTGCCTGCTTTCTCGTCGTTGGTTGCTTTTAATTGACCCAAAGCAGATCAGCGAGTGAGCTCACTGCCGCTGCATCCAAAGGCTTTCATCTCTGGATGAAGAGGGAGGGCGTGCACAGCTCCCCACAGCCAAAGCACGGGCAGCTCCCATGCCTCCGCGCTGGTAAAAAGTTTAACAGCAATTCAGGGCTCATTAAACATGAAGGGAGGCTCTTCCATTTGCTATATTGGCTTATGTTACCGGATGAGTTTTAAAAAATATTCAGCTAATGAAAAGTTAAGACAGTTTTGGAATTTTTCAAGGAAAGGAAGCGTGTTAATTTAAAGTCTGTACATTCATAGGTGCGTATTCAATTATATTGGGCTATTTTCGAGTCCCTTTGACTATTTTCACGTAGCAGCAACTTGTCAAAAAGAAGCAATACAGCTATTAAGTGTATTCATTAAGGGAAAGGAGCTGGGTGCTCCCGACGGACTGCATTGAATCGTGTTAGTGTGCTGGTTGTCATTTGCCACTTATTCATGGCAAAATATATCCCAGCTTTTAATAGGGCATCTCCAGAAGTGCTGTGCACGTATTTAGAAAAAGCTTCAATTTGTCAACAGTGACAAAACTACAACAATCAAGAGGCCGCAGTGTTCCCTGTACTCAGGGCAAGAAATAACCATCAGTTCCCTCCCCTTCTCCTGTCTGATAAATGACAAGTACCAGCATGCTCTGAGGACAGAAATACCAAATGCCATACCCCGGGGCTGAAATCAGTTGAGCAATATTACCCTTCCCCGTGTGCCTGCACCCACTGCCACAGCGCACAGATTTCCCTGTGCAGATCAGTGCAGGCAGCAGAGCTTCTCTGGGAATAAAATCACGGAGGATTTTATCACTTCCAGCGAGCGCCCAGAGTTGCTCACAGAGCTCAGTGTGCTACAGAGTCAATGTTTCTCAGGTTGCAGCACACCAGATCCCCCTTCAGAAGTCTACACGCTGTTCCTCCCATGACCCCATCTATGGGAAAGAGGCTGGCACACTGCTGGAGGTGTGGGGATGCCATGCAGGACTCTGTTGCCCCGCCTACTACAGATCTCTGTTTGCAAGGAGGCTTTACATGCCCACAGGGAAGACTTAAAGGCAAAACAAATAATTCCTTGAAAAGTGGTTAACACCAGCCAATAGCTTTGGCATGGGAAGCATGCAGGAGCCATGGTATTAACGCTAGGAGATGGAGAATGAGCAGAGTCTGTGGCTTTGCTTCTCCTGCCCTGGAAGTAAACCAAGGTTGTGGGCTTGCTCTAGATGCCGGCGTTTGGCCAGACTAAAATAATAAACACAGATCATACATTGTGCTATGCAGACTGTGCCACCTGTTGAATGTGCAAAGTTTCCCAATTGGTTTGTTTCTATCTTTACATACTTGAACATATAAGAAACTGTTATGCCAATAATAGGGATGAGAGCAGTGCTGTCAAATAACACAGCTGACCTGCAAAATTGAAAGTCATGGCAAAATGTGTGCACTGTTAGATCTGTGCATTTTAAAGAGAGTTTCACACCAGTGGAAACCTTTGCACGTAACTGCGTGAGGTTTTTGAGTACTTAAGGAATGCCACGAGGGCTGTGAAAAAAACACTTCTAAGACGACCTCTTGTACATACTTGAAGCTGAATGGAATTATTCAGTATTAGGTCGTACAAAATTTGATTTAAAAATCATGTAGTCCACTTGCTTGGTTTACAAAGCACCCATAAATAGATGGGCTAGAGAAAAACTAAGCAGTAATTTAAAACATGGAGGATGGAGGAGAGGATGGTTGGTGCAAACAGCATTTTCAGGATAGCAATCTACAGAAAGAAAAACGGTATGCAGAAGGAGTTAGGATAAAACTAACGAAGGGTCAGTAAGGAATGCAAGCAGAGACACAGGAAACCTGCAGCAGGAAAGTAAATAAATAAATCTGGAATTAGAGCCAATCCAGGACCTGGATTAAAAATCAATTGACAAAATTCTGGACCAAACTGCTGCTTCCTAGAATAAAGGATGGGCAGGGAAATTTGCAAGAGAATGTCAGCAAGGATTTCTGACAGACCAGAACCCACCCACATACTCCCTAAGTCAGTTGTGAAGCCGCTTCCCAATCTGATACAAAGATTTTCTGCACTAACTCATTGTTATCCTTGTACATCACACGCTGTATACCAGATGAACAAATTAAAATAGAATATAATCCATAAATACTATAAAGTATCAAAGAGCTGTTATCTGTAATTCATTAACTCACTTCTTCCTTTCCCTTACTTTTAACTCCAGCCAAAGTCATGTAAATTTCAGTGTCTGTCCCCAGGTATTACCAATGTTATTTCTATGATATGTGCAAGAACTTTCAATACAGAGTACTGCATGTTATGAAAAAAAATATATATTTGAATTCACATCTTTCATGTGACAGGAGGAGCCCCTACCTCACAGTTACTTATTTTGTTGATACGTATACGGAGAATGGTCACTGGACGTCTCTACTGTAACTTGCTGTTGACCACTGGCTTCCTGAAAATGAAGAGGGAGAAAAGATGTGAGACGAAAGCAGACAGCATTACCTGCAATCTGTATTTCCATGCAATGTGTGCAATTCGGTCTTCAAGTCTAAAGCCTTTCAAACACGTCAGAGTACATGCATACAGTTACAGCACTTTAGCTGGCAATACTCCTTGCAAAAAATAATAAAAATAAAATAATTTAAAAAAACTATGTTTGTATCTGGTCTTCTGTATCATATACTGACCTCAACAGGAACCGCTGCTGTCTGGACATGTGTGTATTGGGGTATGTAGGCTCCTTGCATAGCTGTTGTGGCTGGCATGTACTAGAAGGAGAGACAGCATGTTAAGCTGAGCTGAAGTCCAATGAAAATATAAGAGTATTCAAAACACCTGTTATGACAGCATGTAACAGATATTGAATGTTCCCACAAGCAAGAGACTTTTCTGTCTACAACTAACAGCCTTTTCAGAGAACTGAGGTGGCTTTTTTTGTACCTAATTTAGCCTTCGAAAACTAAGTAAAGAATTTTACTCTGTTAATCCCTACACATACGCATATATATTAACGCTGTACTCAGAAGAGTAAGAGGTCAGTTTACAGCCTGGCCTTCATTCTCTTCTTCTCATCTAGTTCTTGCTCCACACCATGTACAACTTTCAGCTCTCTGATCTCCCGAAGAATAAAAACAACTGCCATTTCTTTTTCACTCCAACTCTGGAGTCATCTCCTGCGTGCCTTTCATTTACTTCACCTATTTTGCTTATTCACTATATGTGACTAGTTAATAGACCAAATAAATAATGCTGAATGTAATTCATATATGGAGAGAGTTCTTAGTATTTTATTGAATGAGGACTTTTTTACATGTAAATGTACACGCATACTGTTATCTACACACAATATTTTCCACTTGCAAAAGTTCTATTTTGTATTTAATTGCTACATACTGTTCCAGTACTGCCTAACGAAAGATGACTCATCTGCTGCGTCAAAGGGCTTATCATTGATGCAGGCTGTAGTGACATGGTGTGGTCCATGGAGGGAGTCAGTACAGCACCCTATGAAAACAAAGAAAGAAATGATGAAGGCAACAATCAGATTTTAATTATGTTTTTAATTTGAGAGTCTAAGTAGGCGCTGTCCTTTCAAGGGGATATAAGGCATGAATTATCCTTCATGCAAGGCACCGACTGACTCAGCACACAGCTCCTGGGCACTCTAACGCGGATGCGTTTTGCAGTTTGGTCATAGGGTAAGTACTGCATTGATTTCCTATTGAACATAAACAGATGCACAATGCACTTGAGACACCTGCTGAAATCACTGTGAACAAGAGTTCAACTAGACGTTAACTTTACAGTAAAACTTAGCACATTACCAGGTGCAGATTTGCTTTGTTTGAGCTTTGGAATTTCAGGCTTTAAGAAGCGTTTGTCTCATCTTTAGGAATAGAGGCTTTGGAGGAACACCTGTGGTAGGGGAATGCTACCTGCACACGTCATGTTCACACACAAGTCAAATTTTAGACGAGGGGGTCAGCAGAGCTGAGAAAAGACTTGGTTACCTGTGCAAATACCTGCAGCCAGGATGGCTCTACAGCTTTGGAGCCAGTTTGCTAACTTTACAAAGTTACAAAGATAGGAGCATTTTTGAAAACTCAACATTGCTAAATATGCTAAGGCTCGCCTGTCAGGTTTTCGGAGTTATCTGAAATGAAAGGTTATCAACTGATTGTATTTTACTAATCATGTTCTGCAAAAATGTATTTCTAAGCACTCTGTGTGAGTTATGCTTGCAGAAGTGTTGATTAAAATGGACAGAGGGTCCAAATCAACAGAAATAATTGCAGCGTACTGAAAGCCAGGATTTTCAATCTATAGCTATTCCTTAAAATGAAAGAAAAAAACAAACCAGCCAACCCTGCGGAGTGTAGTTGGAAAAACAACCATGTGACCAGCGTAGATGAAATGAGTCACAGGCACATCAAACACTGAAAGAATTTCCTGTCTGCAGAGTGCAGGCTTCTCTGCAAAGCAAATGAGTAAGGCAGCAGCAATTTCTGCACAGACCAAAACTAAAATTACGTCAAAAAAACAGATCTATATATTTTTAATATTTTTTTATATGAGATTTTTACAAAATCTCATACTGTGTATCTTCAAAACAGATAGATCTCAGGGTATTATAACACATTAACTTGTGTCTTCTACAGTGTTAATTTGCAAGATGTTTTTTAGAAAAAAAAACCACGTTGACAGAAAAGTTAAAACCAGTTTGTGTGTGTGTTTAACATTCAAAAAATACAAATACAACAATAATGAACTGTGTGAGAAGGTGTCCTGGCTCAGCATCGCCTTCTCTGCACATACAAGGAAACGTTCGGCCGCACAGATTTATGTTCTGTACACTGCATGGAGAAGTTAACCGACATCAGGACAATATCCATTCTATATCTGGAAACAGACTTGTTTGTTCACTATTGGAGGGCACGTATATCAAAGTGCCTGTTATTATTTGTAATGCTCCTATCAAGAAACCTTGTAACTCTTAGATATAATATCACTCAATTGGCAAATGACATAGATAAGAAGCAAAACATGTGAGAGAATAGATTAGAATACTTGTCAGCCTGGTATAGACGCCACAGCCAGATGTATAGGGAGTGTAGTGTTACTCATGCATGGTGAAGCCAGAACAGGTTATCCAGGTAGTTTCAAGTGAGTGCCCCTGCTGCCATTCATATCGCCAAGTCCATCTGTCTGTCACAAATTATCCAGTCTGAACTCTTCTACATCTATTCTAAAACCTTGGGTCTTCTATTGCAGCTTCCTATCGGTACACAGTATGTAAAGCATTGGTAACTGCAATGTGCTCATGATTTTTAAAAAGGAAAGAAAGGTTCCTCAGGATGCCGACACGGTAAATCTAGTTTTACTCATCACGTCGATACCCTGAAGGCAGCTTTCTTTTTTTCCTAAGAAAATGAGTCCCCAGTTCAGGTTATCATCATCCTTTCTCTTTCCCATTTTCATCCATGATTTAATCATTATGATATAATTGTCAATTATCTGGAAGTAACGGGGCTGGAAGTGGCCTATTTCCTGTTGTTTAAAATACGCAAATTGTTTACATAATCGTTAACACAACAATGGAGAAGTATAAAAACTTACTGGGTGCTGCATTATATACGGTTGAGGCTGCATCCAAGAAGGACTCTGAACCTGGAACAAAATTGGTATTTTATTATCCACTTCAATGAACACAGTGCAGTACTATTCCCCTCCTGTTGCAGCTAGCATATTTTCTCTCCAAAAAACCTGATTATCCAGATGCCTAAACTGAGGTAGGTTGCCTAACGTCACATGACAAGGTAAATTAAAAGGAGTAAGAAGTACATAAATGGGCTATATAGTTTTCTTATTTAAAAAGAGCTGGTTACAACAGCTCTTTGAAAAAGCGTGCTGCAAGAAATAGGAAAGGCAAGATGACAGCGTCTCTTTTTCATCTCTGGTAGTGCCACATGTGTAGGATAAGGCAGGACCTGACCTGCATGGGACATGCAGACCTGACTCACCATGGCTGCTGGACACTTAAAACCCCTTAAACTCTTCACCTTCTTTCCCAGTGTCCTCTGAACAGGAGGACAGGCAGACAGACCGTCTTGAGAAAAAACACAAGGCGGGGTGTTTTTGGCAAGATGGAAACATTTCTTCCATCCTCTTCACATTCATTTTCAGTTCAGGGCAATCTTTTTAAAGATTATTTTTTAATCAGTAAAACAGTGTAACAGTGTGTTCAGAAATGGAATGGTAAAAAGTAAAACAGTTGAACCCTCCCTTTCCTCAGGCAAAAGCTTAATGGCAAAAATACTGGTACAGCCTGACGAAAGCTTTGGCTAATCTACTCATGCTATGATAGTAACTGGCTTAGTGCCGTCATTTGGGCATACAGGAGTTGCAGAAACAAACACTAGCCAATACTTTATTAAATTTGTTTACCTTTAATAAGAATAAATCTAGGAACAGGTTATGCCATGCCTCAAAGAAAAAATAAACAACTCATGCTTTCATGATACGTTCTGTTGTGTAGGTGACAGAATGCTGCAAGTTTCAGTGGGATGGATCAGTGATGATGATGTGACTAATGCTCCAATTGTGAAATATTTCTGGACAAGAACCTCCTCCCTCCCTACCACAGATTGCTTCCCTTTCATTTCCAATTCATATTACTGTAGCACTTTAAATATCGTGACGTCAATAACACCATCCACACCTAATTAAGCTCCATGTGACGTACACTGAAACACTGGTAGTGATGGTAGTGACATTTTTAGAAACATACGTTACTGTCACCCACCTCTCCCAATAAGCCCAGAAGTGATCCTGTGCTCCCAAGAAGCATGTTTCCATGCCAACTTTCAACTTCTACTTGGACTCCGAATGTTCAAGAGCCTTCTGTTGATTCATAATTTATATTTTAATAAAAAATCGCTGATAATTCTACTGGAATACTTTTCTGGGTATGAGCTTGCTGCAGTTTTTGAGATATCGCTGTACAAAGCAGAATGACTCCATATACTGAAAAATACATTAGTGACACTGGCTGCCAGGAACAAACATTGTGTTGCATAAATCACCTCAGAAATTAATTCCAATTGAATCCAGCTGCCCTTTATTCCAGAGCGCACCTCCTACATAACGCTTTGTTGAAGCAAGAAGGCATCAGGCCTCCAGACTTAATACTGGACAATTCTTCCTCGCTCTTCTCAGACGGAATGGCAGAGGACATGGTTATTTCTGCACAGTAACCAGATGGTCCACAGGTAGAAAACTTGTGTATTAGTAGTAAAATGCCAAATAGGTAATCATTTAGGTAACACGGTGATAATGCTCATACAATCTGAACTCCAAACTCTTTTCCAAGTTTCCTTCTCTAATGTTAAGCTAGTTTCTGCAGCCTTCTTGGCCAACCCACGTAACACATGACTGCTGGGCTTTTTTGCTCTGACACCACCTGCAGAAATGTTCAAAACCATGGAGAGAGATCTCTGAAATAAAACTTCAGTAAACCAAAAGGGATTTAAATAAAGAATAATTATTTTAAAGGTGCATTGTTGATATTAAAAGAATTTGATGAAGAAAAAATGAAAAATCATACATGAAATGCAGAAGTGGCTACAAACCCTTAGCCATCACCACGATTTAGAGAGTGTTTTTGGCAAGGCAACTGGCATCCCATTACTTTGCTGTGCTTCCTGCAACAAACACACCTTCGGTTTTTAAGGCCTTCATTTTCACACTGCGCAGCGTGAAGAGGCCTCTTCATTAAAATGTAGCATGACTGGAGAATGCAGAGAACCAGATGTAGCAACTGATAAATAAACACAAGCTCCAATGAATCATTCCAGCTCCTAAGATCTAAATACAAACCTGGTATGTGGAAACCGGAGAAGCAATATATGGTGTAATAGATGTTTGAGTGATCATTCTGTTCGCTGTAATACTGTAAGGTGATGGATAAAATCTAGAAAATACAGAAATATTTATTAAATGCCAGTTCTATGCATCTTCCATAATGCAAACATTTTTTTTTCTTAGTGTGCCAGCACTTAACATACCCATTTTGTAAAGCAGCTGTGGTTGGATCATAAGTGAGTGTCATTCCAGCCTTTAAAAAAATAAGTGGAAAGAGAATTGACATATTTCATCTTGCTTGTAAATTATTTCTCATACTCATTAATTAGCTGGATTAATTTTAACTGAAAATTTGTACTGATACAGTTGATTATCCTACAGTTAGGGAAAGGTTAATTGACAGAAGTAATTATAAGTAAAGAGAGTCTGTGATATCGGCTAAAAGGTTTCCATCAAGAAGAACAAAATGCAATCTATAAAATACCTGGCTTAAATAACATGTGTGTGTTTGAGAGGTGGAGCATAAGGATGATTATATGAGGGCTATACTTGGCATATAATAACTATAAAAATGAAAAAGGAGCCCATTTTTCAGAACACGTTTCAATTTTGTTGTCTCACACATATGAGGTAGCCAGGCTTGGTAAACACAGTAAGCCTATGAAAGTATTATCTTGAATATTTAAGATTAAATAAAGCTGCAACAAACAGAAAAATGTAATGCTGCACTGCACTGTTTTAATCTTAGAAAACGGCTGTGTGCTTCAGTTCTGCATGAACAAAAGGGATTACTTACTAGATGTAAATAAAGTTGTGTTTCAGATAGCTTTATAATATCAGAGATATTTCAGATATATTCCTGACCAAAGCGAAGGAGATTTCAGTGTTCACTTTAATGAGATACAATTTGGTGTTTTTACATTTTGTTTTTTTTGTTCTCCTCTTAAGGAAGATGCAGTTAAGCAGTTTAGAGAGTTGCAAACTGTCAGGTGAGGGCTGCTTGCATATTTTTAATATGCCAAAGAGCCGAGCCAAGAAGCCTCAATGCCTATCATTTCCATAAGTATTCATTATTGTACACCCACACTAGAGCTTGAAGGGCGGACTTACAAGTCTCACCTCGCCTTCTCTGTGCCACGCTCTTCCATTCTGTATGTATTTATTCTGATTCTGTCTCTTTTTCTGTCCTCCATCGGCAAACTTGCACAACAAAGGTTCTGCAGGAACTGAGAAGGAAGAAAGAGTATTACTTGAAGTACTATTCATATATTGGGAGGTACAAGCGTATGGAAGGTGAAGAATACATATATGAAATGGCTTTCAAATATTTCCCCTGTCCTCGAAGGGCTCAGTAATGTCCCAAAGCTTCAAGCAGTTCTACTCATCAAGAATGACCAGAGCTGCACTGTACTTCCACTTAGTCACATCTGCCAGATAGACTGGGCACCTTTATCTCCTGTCACCTTGCACTGAAAAAATGACACAGCTTTCCATTCCCTTTCTACCTCTGATCTATAAAGAGCATGCAATGCAACCATAAACTCTTCAAGATTTTTCCTTTATCTCATTCTTTGCAAAATACCATTAAGTGGGGTTGCTATATGTTTTTTAGTTTTGGCATAACACATTCCTTACTACAACTCCAACGCTGAAATGAAATCAATCAAAAAACAAAAGTTAGCACAGTGCTCTTTCCTTACGAAGGGCTTAAGCTGCAACAGCTCTGTGTACCCGTGGCTGAAGCACAGAGCCACATCACACCACACCCTCCCTAATCACAGGGTGGAAGCTCTGTTATGACTTGGATGTGAACACTTCTCTGCCAGTAATTCCTGAGACATGAGCTGTCTAAGCTTTAAGGTGACACTCCTCTGAGCTGTTCTCTGTTTGGAAACACCTGAATGAGATGAGGCCGGATCTGACAATGTGCAAACGTCCCAGCACAGAGCAAACACACAGGGAGGGGGGACCGTGTGTAAAAAAATCATCCCAGAGGAAAATTTTAGCGTATCTATATCCTGCAATAAAATCCAGTGGTAAAACAAAGACCAGCGCTGATGTGCCCTTCATTCTGCC
The DNA here is from genome assembly GCA_030625065.1 of Alectoris magna. Taxonomy (NCBI): domain Eukaryota; kingdom Metazoa; phylum Chordata; class Aves; order Galliformes; family Phasianidae; genus Alectoris; species Alectoris magna. Next base: position 11,856,943 of record CM060567.1, read on the forward strand.
TGCATTTAAAAAGGACTACTAGTACTTCCCTAAGTCAGACGAACAGTGAGTACTGAAAACCTCAGAGGACCAATAACCTGGCCCAGAGTTTGACTTCCAAACTACCGGCATGGCCCTAACACAGCCTGCTGCCGGCCAAGTCATCGCTGGTTTTGAATGGCACCCATGAAATACTAGCTCTGGTTCTATTGGGAAAAAAAAAAAATGCACTTCCTACAGGATACATCACTGACAGCCTTCTCTAGGAAAGGTGGATGGGCTGGGAGGCAGAGCTGGAGTGTGGCTGCTTGTCTCATCCCAGGATGGATCACGTGTCCTTCAGAGATTCGCACTGCTGCGACTCATACACTGCTGTTCAGCAGCCACATAACTTTTATCTCCAAGAGTCAGACTTCAGAACCTGACAACGGAATTAACTTCAAATGGATTGTCTTACAGAGAAGGGTAATTAAAATCCTATAACCATAAAATAAACCAGGAAAAGCTTAGGCTAATAAATGGGAAAAATACTGGAGACTATGAAGGGTGGAGTAAATGCGCAATGAAGTACCAGAAACCCTCAAGTAGGAGATAGAAACTGGAGAATAATCTCTACAAAACTTTCCATTTCTAAAGGGATTTTTTTGCATTACCAGAACAGTTTTGTTTCCGGGTCTTCTATCAAGAGAATTCTTGGCATATTTGGGGCAAAAATGCAGCATATCAGCAGACTGAAGGACAAATGGATGTTGTTTATATCACAGAGCATTTTAATCTGCATTAAGTTCTACTGGAATAAGTGTGAGCTAATTACAGAACATGTTACTGAACATGGTTAAAGATGTCAGGATCTGGTCTGAAATTATTTTGGTCTTTGATTTTACATGGTGAGGAAAAACATTCATCAGAAAGAGAGCACTGAGATATAAGCTGCTAAGTACCCAAAACAAAAAAAGCCATTTGCAAAGTTGAGGTGAAATCTCTGGCTAGTTATGAATTATTTCAAACCATCTATGATGGTGAGAAGCACACATGACTTCCAAATACACACTTGAATTTTTTGGAAGACATAATAAAAAAAAATGTGTCTACAGAACAGCTTACAAAGGCACCCAACAATATTAGGGGCTTCTAGCCCTGTGATTCAGTATTACAGCACTCACGAATAGTAAACACTATTCAAAACTATAATATGTCTTCATTAGAAGCCCCCATAGTGAGCTGTACAAAACTTTCTGAAAGGGTTATTTGGGCTTACATTTCCCATCATTGTCTCAAGATAAAGATCATTTATTTTGGAAAGGTGGAGTAAATCTGTTCAAATGTTTGAACACAACGTTCATTAAAAAAACTATTTCCAGAATAAATGACATTTTTGTCATTGAGTGACTGAATACAACTTTATTTTCAATGATGAAACATCTCCCACAGAGAATTTGGAAACAGTCCCTGACAAATATAAAAATAAGTAAATAATGGAAGAAAAATGATCTGTATCTGTTGCACTGCGTGGATGTAATATCAGCGCATGTAGCCGTGAGCCTCTCCTCACACCAAAAAAAAAAAAAAGAAGAAAGAAAAAATCCCCCCAAACCTAAGGCAATTATTTGTGATTTGCCAGAAAATTGCTCTCCATCTTATTGAGCACAGATCTGGTCAAGGGAACCCTTGTGTTTCTGATCTTCCAGCTTCTTTTGCTCCCCACGGTGTCCATAAACGATGCCAAATGATGTAGCTTGCATTAAAAGGAAAAAAAAAAAAAAAAGCAGTAGACTGCCTATTTCATACCACCAACTGCTGTGAGAAGGCTTTATAGCTTTCGTTTTCCCTGATTCCAGTTCAAGATCTAAATGCTGATACAGAGGACATCTGCAGTGAAAAGCCTCAGTTTTTGGCTGCTGTTCCATCCTTGCGACCTGAACGCTACCCACGCTCATTGCTTCAGGAACGCAATGACTGGTGGTCATCAGAGAAGGCTCAGGAGAAAGAGATAACCCTTCACAGGAGCTAAGTAGGATCTACTGATCCCCCTGCTGCAGAAGAATAATCACAGCCCTTCAGAAACTGATTTCTTCAGTTTAGCCTTCCTCCTATTTCTCCTAAGATATGTAAGATATTCTCTCTCTAACACATATAAACATGAACATATTACATATACACAAGAAAAAGCTGCAGCAAGCCCTACAGACCAGTCAGGCAATCTTTTTTTTTTTTTTTTTGTGGTCCAGGAAGGAAGGGAGAGTCAATTTTATTGTTTAATTGTTGGGAAGTGTGCAGGCCCAGATGAAGGGAACTGTTAATCACTCAGTGATTTGTCTGTATGTGCAAGACAGAGAGGCACAGCATAAATATTCGGAGTAGCATTCACAGCTAAGAGATGGCTGATTTAAAAGGCTATGACTTACAGTGGATTTATGCATCTCCAGCTAAGGTATGGAAAATGCCCACTCCGCTGATGCTTAATGAAAATCAGCAGACACCTAAATGGGATGGAGATGACAAGCTACTGCCACAGAGACAGTCTACAACCACACACTTTTCACTGCATTGAAACCTGGCTGGGGGAAGAGCAGGGCAGCTCCCCCTGCCCTGAATCACCCTGCTCCAGGACCAATATCTTAACAGAAGAAACAAATTAATAAATTGTTAGTGTAGAGAGAAAATACTTCCCTGCCATACACGTTGTGAACATGTGTACGTTAGAATTCAACCTTCATCTTCTCAGTGCCTACCTAAATACGCACCAAGTGATACAATTAGGCTTCATGTTTGCACTCTTGACTTGATATGGCTGATTTGACAACATTTCAATAAGCTCTGCTTTCAGATACTCAAAAATGTAACACAAGTTTCAAAATACTATTCTCGCAATCAGTTTTCTGTTAAACTACACCTTTTAAAGACTTTCATTACATATTTGCTAGTGACAAAGCATATGAGATTAATGAATTCTAACATTATAACAGCACTTTAATGATATGGCAAGCCTGTACAGCTAGAAACCTCTGCCAAAAGCAGTGGGATTTAAAAAATAAGTTGTGCGATCCAAGGTATCAAATATCAGGAGCCTTGAAGGTTTCAAGAAAAACAAAATACATACTCTCCACACCATCCTAATCTTCACTACTTCTCTGAAAGAGTGGTCAGGCAGTGGAATGGGCTGCCCAGGGAGGTGGTGGAGTCACCAACCCCGGACGTGTTCAAGGAACGTTTGGACGTTGTGTTGAGGGACATGGTTTAGTGGGAGCTATTGGTGATTGGTGGATGGTTGGAGTGGATGATCTTGTAGGTCTTTTCCACCCTTGGTGATTCTGTGATTCTGTATGTGATTCCCTTATACACAGCATTCAGGGTTACATTTCTTTAATAATCTACACAGGATTTAATAATTTGTCACAAGAGTGACATTTTGATATCTTAAGTAGTTTAATAAGTATTTTTCTTTTTGTTTCCAATGTTGATCCTTCAAACTAAGGAGCAATTATGAACTATGAGAACTAGAACAGGAAAGGCTCCTAATCTTTGATCTAATGAGTAAAATCTTGGCTCCGATGCCTTCAGTGTGACAACCAGGAATTACACCAGTGCAGTGACCTCTCAATACCCTTTGGCCATGGTTTTCAGACAGTGGATCGTGCATTATTTCTAGAGGGTCTGTGAAAGATGACTAAGAAAAGTCAGTTTATAGTCAAATGGCAGATGTCACTTTACAGATTTCTACAACAACAGATTTCTGGATGCTTTTAAATGTAAGCAAATAAGATGATTTCAGCAGTCCATTTTCCTTCCTCTCCTGCACTAGGCAGGTAATCAAGACCAGAAGCATTTCAAACAGTGTCTGCCACACCTGATACACTTTTCCCTGGCCAATGTTAAGAGCATGGCAGGAGCAGAGCTCTCACACCCACCCCGTTTTTTCCCTGAAACAAACTTCAAGTGACCTTCGTCTGCTGCAAAAAGAAGAGGAGGGTGGGACATGGATAATCTATGACCTCTGGGTCATCGCTGTCTCCCATCATTTCTGGAGCAAAAGAAAAAGTACCATTGGCTTCTTAGCAAGAATGCTCTTTGCCTTTTTTTTCCACTGAAAAAAATGCAAATATGCAAAACAACAAAAAAGTTGTAAAAGTTCTCAGTAAAAGAACTACAAAATAATTAAAGAGGCAAAAAGTTCTTGTAACTCTTCACCTTATAAGAAAAAAAAAAAAGTTAAGAAAGATGAATACACTCAGACTTACATACCTTGGTGTGTCCTTACATATTCTACAGCATAACTGCTTTATGTAATTATTTATATAATTATTCTCATGTATCATCATGCAGCTACACGCTCCCACAGTAGGGAGGAGATGCCTTTCATGATTTTGCCCAGCAGATCATTTCTGCAATTGTTACAGGACCGGCATAAAGCATAAAGATAGTGAACATTAAGTGTACTTTTTAAAGGAAGGATGCTAGAAGTATCCTATGTTTGTTCTCACTACTCTTCTTCTGTGTTCTGGCTCCATATAAGGGTTTAATCTCTCTTTACTCACATGTACCTCACGAGGTTTATGTTTCACAGGGAAAAAGAAAAGCTTTAAATAACTCACCAAAATCAGTAATTCTTTACAGAGAAGAGTAGAACTAAATGCAAAAGTACTTTTCATGAGTATAGCAATAGCATAAATATTCAGTTCAGAAGGGTATGAAATACAAAAATCAAAGCTCTGAGAGAAATGGACTAGATGTTAACAGTCCACAAATCAGAAAAAAGCATTGCAATGACTCGCCTAATGAAAGTACAAACACCAGAAGAGAGCAAGCAGTGAAATGAATGCACTGTTTCTAGGAGTTTTAGGATCGTATCAACTTGCAGTGCATTTGAAATTGCTCTCTGAGCAAAACCTTCTGCTTCCTGATGTAAGACAAACAAGGACGCACTAAATATTGAATATATTTCATTAAGCTACTACAGAATAGGGAAAAAAAGTCTGAGCAGCTTGTAGCATCTGTGTCCAGCTTGATTCACATCGTCAGTGCTCAGTGTGAGGCACTCTGTCATATAGAAGTTCTGCAGTCAGTGCATTTGTGAACCCCCTGCACTACCCTTGCTCCTCTCAGACTCACAAAAGAATTTCTGTTCTGTCTTCCTATGCCTCTCATAACCGTGTTTAACCCATTCTACTATTTAAGCCCAAACTTAGTTAAAACAACAAAGATGCATTATGAAAGCGTGTTTTTGTTAAACAGATGTTCTTCCTCCCCCACCTATTTCATTACAGGCCCTTCTCTCCTACCCTCCTCGTCCTGATAACAGTGTTTTTATAGCCACCTCCCTTTGCTGATTTTAGCCAAGTTTCGAGGACACAATGTTTTAATTTAAACACAGTTCCAGTTCCATGGTTTTATTTTCTATGTATTTGAACTTGCTGCTCTGTAACCCCAAAAGATGCTAATCTATTTTGAAACATTTTCCTAGCCTTTGTCTGTGCAAGAGCTTTCCCCACTGCATCTCCCTCTCTGTGTGCAGGTAGCCTGAAACCATAGCTGCCCTGTGGCTCTGCCTTGCTTTTTGGCAGAACGTAGGGCATTGTCAATCTGCAGCCTTCCATAAGCCTGCATTATTGGACACATGCCTGCTATGTGGTGAGGACCTCCAGGAAGAAAAGGAACTCCATAAAAATCATCCCATGGAGCAACAGAACTTCACAGCACCAGCATGGAAAAGTACAGTTAACTACAGCTGAGGCTACAGCCTACACAACAGCATCAGGGATCTTGCTTTGCATGACTCCCCTCTTCACCTAGTCATTTGTAAAGTTATTCAGCACCACGGTGCATGCGACTCATTTCATTTAACTGAGACTCTGGTTAACGTGATATGCTCGATGGCTCACTCACTGAGAACAGCGCAATGCAGGCGAGAATAAGCATACTAAAAACACTAATAGGAGGTTCTATTACAGCTATTTACTGGCTCTAATTGAATAGAACCCCCTATATGTTAACTTGAACTCTTGGTTTCTCTGTACTTTTTTACTCTTAATTATGCCCAAGCAATAGCAACACTGTAAAACTAATCATGGAGGGTGGATCAGAGCACAATCAACGTTCAGAGAAAATCACCCCATTATCTCCTTGCCCCTAGAGGGATTTTCCATCTCGTAAAACAGATTGCTAAATATATGAAACAGAAAAATGAATGTTAAAGCCCCTACACGTAACAAAGTTTCAACAAAATTATTGTAGCCAATCAATGCCAGCGCAGAGGGTCTGCAAAAGCCAGCAAAGTCAAAGCCCTGCATTAGATTAGCGCTGGTGAAGGGAGTGGTTTCCTGTGCTCTGAAGTAGCCTGCCATCCCTACCGCAGCACAGACTGCCTCAAACTGGTGTAATCTTTTAGGGATGAGGCATATATGCAGCCTTACCGAGCAAGCTGCATTCTTTGCTGCCTGCTGATGGCTGCTTCCCCCTTCCCCTGTGCCAAGGTCAGTCTCTGGCAAACATTCCACCAGCGGTATAAAGGTGGTTCAGTAACCACGTCAACTGTGTAATCTGTAAAATTCCCGCTTGGGACCCTCAATAAAATGGCTACCAAAAGCAAGCTGGAATGTCAGGCATGCATTCTTTTCTCCGACGTTATCCTGATTTCTTTCTGTTTTACTCTGCTGCTCTGAATTTCCTTTCCTCATTTTTGAGTTAATGGAATGCTAAGTTTAATATTTTAGAAACAATGCTGACAAAACACTGGCACACTGATGTCACACCGGGGAACTTGATGTGACAAAAGAACTGCAGCATCTCTGCATTTTGCATTGCACAATATTTCCAGAATTATCTTTGTTGACCTCCTTTCACCTTCCTGAAGAACCTCAAAGCCTGCTTTAACTTGAGAGCAAAATCTCCCAATGAATGAAAACGCCTGGCAGAAAGGCACTGTCACAGAATTTAACTTTTTTAATCAAATCTTTTTTTCACACTTAGTTTGGAAAAAATCATCAACAGATGGCAAAAGCAGTCCATTTTTCACCTCTTTACAAAGATAAATTGTTCACGGAAAATCAGCCAAATTCAGTTCTGATGCACATACAACACATCTTTGTCTCCTGACTTCAGCTGGAATTATGTGGGATGTAATTTGTGTGTGACTGGCCTAAGGCATCTTAGCTGGTTGTCTACCTGCTATTTAGAATAGATTCCTAGAAAAGAATTAGAGTAGGGAAGTGATACGCCACGTTACAAGTGAGCAACTATTACAGTCATCCAACAAGAAACAGTTTAATTTTTGTAAGGCTGCCTCTGAATGAGAAGCCAGATACAACAATCAGTCTAACAGGCTTCCACTATGTAAGCAGTAACCCATCCATTCATCTCATTAGAAATACATGCAACATACCAGAAACTCCTGCTGGTGTCTTTATGAATTTTCCATTAAAATGAGCAATCACTGCTTCACATTTTTCTGTTGATTCCATCCTAGGAAAATAAAGAATAATTTACATAAATTAAATGCTCAGATTTCCATATTTCTGCTTTTTTCATGCATGCTTCTTTCTTTCTCTTACTTTGATCTTGCAACTTGCTTTCCCATATTAGAGCAATGGAGAGGATGTTTTCTAAGAATACACAACTTCAGAAGGGTAAAAACTGAATGCAATCAACATTTTAGACAGTGCAAGGTCTAAGTTAATGGCACACTGCAAATACAATACTCCTATTTACTTAGAGATTGGGAAAAACATGGATAAATGTAGTGCTTTTGCTTTTTGAAGAAAGTAGATCGATACACATTCTTAATTGAAATCTAAGTGCACACAATGCATACAAAAGAAGTTAATGCCATTTTTGATAGATACTGAAGCAACTGTACAGCTTAAGAGTAAAAAAGTCAAACACAAACATGCCTTTGCACCTTTTAATTTCCATGCATCATCACAACTAAATGATGTGCCTGTCCCTAATTTAATCATCATTACCTTCCAAACAGGAACCAATAACAGAACAGCTGTGGCAGCTACTGAGAATCCAGCATCCTGAACAGGTTAGTGTACTTATGTTGTCAAAACTAGCCTTAATAGACTGCTGTTGAGCTACTGCTGGTCTGGGAGCAGCTCCACAGGTTGCAGCTACATCCTTACATTGTAGACGTGTCGGCTCTAATAACTACATTGGACTAAATTGGAACAGATTACTGAGATGTGCAAGTAAAATGAAACTTATTTTAGTAGAAGAATACATTTTGCAGCTGTCTGCAAGATGATGTTTAACATTAACAGGGGATTTTCTTTTCATTTGCTCACTGAGTTCTTTAATGTGGATCCACAAATTATGCCCAATGACCTCAGCAGCAAAGAAGCAGTACTAAAAATGAGTTAAGCCTTGGCACCTTTTTAATTCTGATAGCCTTTCTGCACAGACCCATGGGATGCAGTCATACACGAGAACCAAAATCATCAAAATGTCAGACTAAACAGTTTTCTTTATGGTTTCAAAACCACCGTCTGGGGAATTTGCAGAAGTTCTGGATTTTTGGATCTGAACCAAAGAACTGTGATTTTTTTCTTTCATATGAAACAAACAGTATTATTTCGTTTCAGACTCAAGTCTGACTATATTATCCCTTATTCACCTGGTGAAATGTTCCCACAGGCAAGAAATGATAATCTTTATTTTATGTTTATGTGTTTCTTGGACAATTTTAACTTTAATATTTTTAGCTTTAGTATTTATGCAATAATGTTTCAATATGTACCTTGCAGAAGGGACTAATTTTGATTAGATATCACAACAACAGCTTATTCTGTAAATACTGTATTATGCATATATGTGTCTATAAATAACAAATATATCAATATATATAATACTTAACACCTACGTACACATAAAAATACAATCTATAACACAGAATCTATTGATGAAATACTTTAAAACTAATCTTCCATAACACCCTCAATAGGACCAAGATTTTAAATACACACAAGTCTTCTGGACTTCTGCACAGAATTTTAAAACTCTTCTGGCTATACTGGAATAAAAGTATTCCTACAATACCACTGTGGATTCAAGGTAGAATTAGTAAGCAAGTTTAGGGAAAAAAGACTGCATAAACACACAAGGCCTACCAAATCTTAGCTCAAAGGTTACTGGATTCTGCCCATCACAGTACCTGCACATAGCACTCCCCTATTTTTGTTAATTAAAAACTCCAATCTAAAGTCTCCAAATTTTTATTTCCATATAAGTGTCAAGCAGGATTTAATTAGAGATGGGAAAATACCAGAAAGATACAGAGAAAGCTTAAATGAAGAAACCCCAGAACAAATAACTGTATTAACCATGGAAAAGGCAGATGCGCACAGACAGAATGTATGGGAGGTATCTGTTAATTTAGGGAAAATGTTCATTCTTGTTGACTTATGATACATACCAAATCAAGCTGCCAAATATTTTAAGGTAAAATTTAATGTAAATGAATACAAATATTTTCTTTCCCAAATGATGTTAATGAACCAGACCACTCTAAGCACTGATATTCAAAAAGTGATGATGCGCAGATTTTCTCACAGGAAGTAATGAAGAAGAAGAGGAGGTAGTGGGGTGATTTTCCCTATGGTTTCTTGTTTGGAATTCAAGCCTCACAAGACAGAAATGTCACAGCAGACATTTCAGTGAAACACTGCATAACCCTTGCTTCAGGGATAGAGAAGAAAGGAGAAGTACAACAATGAGATGAACTCTTATTCTTGTCAGTTGTCTACTAAGAACAATAGATTCAGATTCAGCCATATAAGCAAAATGAGACACGGCCACATTTCATTAAGCAAAAGATAAACGAGAAAAGCTCTGCTTGTATCTAGATAGCCCTATTCTGGCCTTTTCAATTAACGAGGGAAAAATGCTTCCAGCATAGCTAATGACACTGAAGTACCTGGCAAAGCCAACACCACGGCTTGTCCCACTCGAGTCACGCAATATCCTCGTAGAGATAACCTGCCCAAAAGGCTTAAGCATGTTCTCAAGCTCCTGCTCATCCATTGAAAGTGGCAAATTGGAAATGTATAAATTCGTTGGATCCTGTTCTTGTTGCTGAAACAGAATTAAAAACAACTGTTATTATACTAGCATTGGGAAAGACACTTTGAACACAAAATATAAGAGCCATTACATATATCTACTGCTAAATAGTTTTACCTCTTAGACCCCTTTCTAAAGGTGATTCTCCCTAGCATTAGCAATCTCCATCTTCTGTCACTATATATTGCATTCCTAAGAGAAGCTCCCTTCCTCTTGGTATTAAATACTGCTGACAAGGGCATTTTTGAGTGGAGATAAAGGTGAATAATTGACCAATTTATAGTGAATGTTACAACTTCATGTTTCAGATTCTTTTGGAATGAAGAAGCAGCAAAATCAACAAAAGGGATAAATGACAAGGAAATACAAGAGTGGTGGAAAGAACTACAAAAAAAAAAAAAAAAAGAGAGAGATGTAAATTAAGCACAGAAAATGTTAGAATGAAAATACAAAAATAATGTGGGGAAAAAAGAGCAATGCATTTAAAACTTGGTGCATGGCCAAAATATTTGCATAAGAATAGCCTAATGTAGAAAACAGTGGGACACTGCTCTCTTCTCTCATACATGAACATGTTTGAGTTTTCATCATAGTTTTACATTATGTATAGAAACAACAAAAAAGCATTCCAAAAATGTCTCTAGAAACAGACAAAATGACAGAGCCAGTAAATGATTAGGGCTCATATTAGATATGAGAGACAAATGTAGGCATGTCTGCAATTCTGCTGACCTTGCGGCTATCTACTTTTTGTGGTATATGTATGTAGCAAGAAATTCCATCTTAATCAAAGAAATGTTTCTGTTGAAATCAATCATTTCAAGTGTTTGTCAACAGATTTTCCAGTTGTGGTTATAGATGCATCTCTTGCATCTCTCTCGTACTGCTAATTGATGGCTGTACTCTGTTACGAAATACATTCTTAATCTACACAGATCTGTATGATTTGGCCCTTACAGTTGTGCAAAACCTTGATGTCATCATTGTGGCTTTCTATATAGATATGTCTCTGAAGCATGTATAATACTCAGAAGAACTTTACTGGCATTAGAATAGAAAGATACAAAACAAATGTGATTTTGTTGACATAAGCCTCAGTGTATTTTCACTCTGTGCAAGTAGGTTAAGTTACAGAGAAGTTTGAATCAAAACAAAAAACAAAAAGCCCGTAACACCTACAGGAATTAAAGCACTTATTGAAGCAATTACAGCTGTTTGAGTGGTGATATCGTCTTATAAAGAATAAACATCAATCTGTCATTAAACTGCCCTTGTATTAATAATATCTTGGTACCCTTAGGAACGTATCATACAATTCATTAGTTTTCTGTCCTAGATATCACCTCTCAGGTGGGACTGATGTTCCCTAGGGAAAAAAGGGCCAGGTGGCTAAGTCTTGGTCCTTTTAGGCACAGAAAAATTCTTACATTCCAAAAAATAATGAAAGTTAAAATAGGGAAGCAAATCTTATGCTTAAGGAGTCACACTGGTTGCTTGTTTGTGTTTTTTTTTTTCCACCTATATTTAGTTAGAATGGCCTAAAGTTTTCCACAAGGTTTTTTAAAGAAATTTCAGCATCAAAGGGCCTATAAAAGGGAAATCTACACAAAATGCCACTGACACGTGATTTCTAGCCACACTGAAATCCCACGTAACTTACAGAACACCAACTTTTCCAAGTGCCTGAGTGTTGTCCTAGGCAGTTTCTTTGAAGCCCATTAGAAATGGCATTTAACTAGCACGTATGGTTTTCCGTTTGTTACCATGTGGGAACAGCCCCCTCCCTTTCGTCTCCCCTTCCTCCCCCTTTAGTAATGAATCTATAAAGAAGGCATAGAGTTTTGTTGTTTAAATTATCTACAAACATCTGATTTGTCTTCCATGTTAGAAAAATCAGCAGAAAGGGAAGGTGAGAAAATGGATTCACGGGGAACCAAGATGTCACATTAATATTCATTGCCGGGCAGTGTTTGACTGTAAGGGAAAAATCTGTTACAAGAGCTACATCTCTGACATACATTTTACGTTTCCTCAGTTAGAAATGTCAGATAAGGAGAGCTTTCAAGTTTTTTAGAGCCTGCTTGTTACTCAGATTGTCTTGGAGAATTTTGGGCTACACCTTGAGATATGCGGGCTTACTTTCTTCTTTAATGACCAGTATTAGCTTTATATACACAAGTATCCTAAAACTTCTGTAAATAACCTGAAAAAATATATGAGTTGGAAATCAGACCCTTTGAATATTTTCATCTACTTTACTAATTTTTTTTATTCTATAACAAAAGCCTGAATTATATTATTAAAATGTTCTCATTAAAAAGTCTAACAAGCATTGGAAAGATGAAAAAATAAATAACACATTTTGTTTGCACTAATAAAAATGCAATTCATGTGCCAAAAAAGAAAAGCTTGCATTCAAAAACAATTATTAGAGAAAGAAATCCATTCAATTGCAGAATGTCAGGGGAATCGGTTTTATTTGGGTAACTAGGAAGATCACATTCCCCTTACCCAGGCTCCTATTCCAGCCTGCGGGGTTGCCAAATTTGTACATTATAGATGTTGTGTTAAGGATGAGAGGTCACAAACTTTCCTTGCCGAAGGGACATAAGGCCTGCTGCAGTTCACTATATGACAGAAAGATCTTCCTCCACACACGCTGGGAAGCTCAGTTCTTGTACCTGTCCACCTAACAGAGAGCTTCATGCCATACATCATGACACAATGTTGTCAGAACAAGAAAAAGGAACGTTAACTCTAAAAGAGTATAAGCAACTTTAGCACTAGCTCAAATAGGAAATCCCTTTGGAATTATGGGGGTACAGAGCCAGTAGATGATTAAGGCTAGTATTATACATGGCAGATAAATGCATGCACATCTACAATTCTGCTAATCTTATGGCCATCTACTTTTTACGATACCTGTATGTAGTAAGAACTTCCATCATAATCAAATAAATATTTCTGTTGAAATAGATCATTGCAAGTGTTTGTCTATTTCTGCTTTTGATCCTTCAATGGGACTGACCACAGTGGAAAAAAAAGTGGAAGATACTTCTAGCTATGCCCACAGCTGGCAAAGAAGGCTAACATGAGAGACAAAGGGCAAAAAGAAGTTAAACGGATCAGGCTGTCACCAAGAAATTGTGGGATAGTAGCTGAAATTTCATTCCTCCCTAATTCTTCCAGAACAAAATAGTTAAAATGCCAACAAACGCAAGCCAAAGTGCACCAAGGTTATAACTACACTGCAGATGCTTCAGCCCTGGGCAGTGGCAGCAGTTCAACCATAAGAGCAAATAGATCAGAATAAATTAATTTAATCCACTTTTTCATTTTGCTGGGGAAAAAAAAAAAAAGGACTGCCATTGGTACTCAAAATAGCTGGCTTACAATACTGAGATAATACCACTAGGGTGGACATAAAGGAAGACCGAACTCCTTTTTATAATATAGCTAGAATTTTATGCAGTTTGGAAGTAGAAAAATTATACACACCTCCTCTTCTCCATTAATTTCTCATGTCATTATGCACCTTCTGTCATCTTCATGAGATTAAGCCTTAAAACAGCTATCTGGGTAAGTGTGGGGAGACTATATGAAGCAAGTCATTTCCTCTCCCTTAGAACACTCTGGATTTCCAAGCTGACTTCCAAATGGCAACCACAACCAGGACTCCCCATCCAACTTTATCCTGTCTAACACAAAAGGCACTGTACAAACAGATGCTTGCTTTTATATAAGGATTTGGCACAGAAAATGGTTTAACAGTTAAAAATTCAGGAAGTTTGGAGAGAGACAAACTTTTTCACTCGTCCCTCTGTTTCTCTCTGGCAAACAGCAGTTTAATACATTAAGTTTTGCGACTTCCTTCCTTACTGAAATCTGTCCCACCATAACTTGGTTTACACAGTTATTACAGTGCTGTGTTAGAAAGGAAAATTAACTCCTTGGATATCTGACTTTCTGTAATTCAGCAAATAGGTGTAATGAAATATCTGCAAAAATAAGCATCTAACTCAAACCTTGCCTATAGACAGCAATAACTGTAAGTGCTCTCAAAGGTAGATTCTTCTGTGATTAAAGTCCATGAAACCATATAATCAGCTATTGCCTTAGCAAATTCAAGTCTCATGAAATTATTTGTACAGCATTAAGAGAATGATCAAAAAGAATTACTAAAACTGGTGGAGAGATTCCTACTCAGGATAGCAAACTAATATATAAACCGGTGAACTACTGGAATTTCTCTTTTTTTCTAAATGATTTAGGAAGACTGCTTAACTTGAGTCTTTGTATCTCGTGGAAGGTCTGCTCAGTTAACATGGCCTCCAGCGGGTTCTGAAAGACACTGAAAGCGCTCAGCTCACTGCAGATTATGGGCAATGTCAGGGGATTTGTGGGCTACCATGAAAGCGCACATTACTGAGGAAACTAGGAAGTCTTATTTTTAGCCATTTGTGTCAGCAAGTTTCTATCAGTCTTTTCTCACCAAATACCTTTAGCTGTGCCTTCAGAACTTCTCTAGCAGCATGCAACAAAACAAACACTCAGAACATTGCTTCTTCAGCTCAATGAACTTGTTGTCCCCAAGTAGCACTTGCAGCTCTAGCTTAATAAGCTGACTACAAGATATGCCATTTCTCATAGAAGGGATAGAAATGGTCAACTGCTAATGTTCACTTCTGTAGAAAAGTGGTGATCAGGAGTCCTCCATAATGTGAAAGGTTCTGCCATCATCTGAAATAAATTAACAAAAACCTCGCTGTGCGTGTGGAATTGTTCCTAAATTGCAAGCAAGAAACTTGGCAAAACGATACGACATCTGTTTTCTCTTGCTCTGTGTAAGGTCACAGTTAACAGATAGCCATTCAGAAACATGTGACTAGGAACTGCTCACAGCATGGAAGATCCTTTGGCTGATAGAGAAGGGATTAAATGCTCGTCTGCCTTCCTATAGAAACTACTTTAACATTTACAATTGGCCTGTATCTCACTGAAATATGTCTGTTTCAGCCGCAGTTCTAATACTGTCTGACCACAGACTGCTAACAAGACAATTCACTGGAAGAATCACTACTACAATCTTCACTTCTTATCCAGAATTCCACAACAAATGCATAGGATTAATATGCCATGCGTTTTAATTCATTTTCTTAGGCACATCTCTATTATGAATAAGAAGTCCAAAAAGTAACGTTCAACTATAACATACACTGTGTACAAGTCTGCAGTTAATCCCTGCAACCGCATGTTCCCTTTTTATTACTCCTTGCAATTCCTGCTTACACTCATTGCTCCAAGGGCACCAAAGTGTCCCCTGGCACTGCTGGATGTGGCTCACAGATGCCACCATTTCCAGCAGAAAGCTGAATGAGCCCACCAAGGCTCCTAACTAGATGATCATTATGGTCCTTTTCAACACAGGCCATTCTATGATTCTAACAGGGCATTCTAGCCTGCGCTGAAGAAATCACAGAACCGCTTGGCATATGAGGTAAGACTGTTTTGAGCTGAATCTGTGTACTCAAGGGAAGTGGCTGTTAACTGTCTTATTTAATGCAAATGCAATTCCTGAAATGACAGACATTTTGCAAAATTTGGCTTACTTTCACTTGATTGTAAAATGATTTCTATGAACACGGAATTTGCAGAAACATCCAATATATTTAAAAAGACTACCTTCTAGCTTTCTATTGTAGTGAACTGAAATTTAGGTACAGAAATGGGGAGAAACTGATCATATTTACTTAAGACAGTCTACAACCATAGGATTTAAGACTACTGCCTACAGAAGGTACCACAAACTAGGTAAAAACAAAACTCCTCTTACAAAAGAGTTGCTAAAAACTGCAGTAGAAATCTGCTTGAGTTGCCTCCTGTTTGCCTGTCATCTGTTCTTTGGCAGTCAGAAACCCAGATGCAGAATAAAGACTACTGCAATATGCCCACCTTTGCTAGTTGGATTAAGTGCACAAGATACCATGGCAACGTAAATTTGTTTTCTTACTTTACTCTGCAGGAACAAAACCTGATTTAATTCTCCAGAAGGTTGCCACAGTGAAGACAAGAACAAAAAGTAATACATTATTAAAAGTCATAAAACTTAGCTGTTTCTCATTCTTGCTAACTCAAAACCATTTTCCTCATCAGTGATATGAAAGACTACCCTTAGTGCATTATGTTTAATAGCTGCGGAACAGCCTTGACTTCTGTTTGAGAGATGAGGACAAGTGAATAAGCAGGCCTTTTCTTCCTCAAAAAACATAGCTGCTATGCAATTCACACTTTATTTAGTGTGACAGTTCAACTGTCTTTTCCAAACATCTTCTCCAAACATCTTTGGAAAAAAAGGCATCTCAAGTTAGAATACAAAAATGTTCTTGCATTAGACTTAACTGGAAGCAGAGATGTAGCTACCAACCTACAGGGAGTGCTTCACAGTTCTGCCTTTCAGCCATTAGTAAAGAACATGAAGGTGAAATGTTTGGGTCATCTCTGAGTTCTGGTGCACCAACATGAAATCAGACAAAGGGCAAACATTTATAACACACTAAAAACACTTCTACATTTCAGAGAAAATTTGGTGCATTCTGTTGAAGGTCAAGAGACCTCTCCACAAAATACGAACAGTTTCTCAAGACTGGTGGAATAGTCAGTGTATGCTGGTAAAACTTATTTTGCATTGTTACCATTGGGAACCTTCTAACATGACTTGACTAAGAAAATGCTCCAAAGGTGTGCCTATTTTTCATGCATGCCTGCAATAAGGGAAATGATTTGTTAACGTGAGATCTAATGCAATAAGCATGAGTATACTTGTTCTAGTGGAAGGAAGGAAGTGAAGACTTTAAGGAAGAAATTACAAAATTTTGCATCTGAAGCCCTAGCTCCTAATAATGTGTGACTGTGGGGAAATCTTTCAATGAATACACAATGACTTTTCCCCCAAAAATGCACATTAGTAAAAGGAACAACAATTCTTGGCTCAAATTAACAAACGTCATTGTCCTCAGAAATCCTCCAAGCCCATGGACTACTTTCATCAATTTCACAAAAAATACATTTGTGCTTCGGGGGGGGGGGGGAAGGAACAAAAAATGGAAAATACAAACTGGAAAAGACTGAGTATCACTCTAACAGCATAGCAAAGCTGTACACACAGAAGCACTAAAAATCTCATGAACACAGAAAGAGAATAGAGGGGGCAGGAAAGACGATGAGGACTTTGAGAAAATCTAGGGTAACAGTCTCATTGAGTATATATAGAAATTGTATTGGATTCAGATGGTTACATTATGTTGAATGGAGGAAACCCCACTAATATTTAGGACCAGGCTGAAACATTTTTGCACAAGCACCGGACTGTGTGCTAATGGTTCCAGTGATACTCAAAAAGCATGACAAAATCTTGGCTAACAGGAGTAACACAAATTTAATAGCTATAAGCCTTTCACTATATTATCTCAGGAATCAATATACCCACCTTGAGCTAGACAATATGCCTATGCAAGTCTAACTATCATGCCAAGAAGTATGTTATATATCACTCACTGAGCTATGAGCTGCCACAGCCAAGCTGGTATTCTACCTAGCTCCAAATATCTCTTCGATGTCATCAGAATGATACAGATATTCTTATCTGGCTTTATCTAGGCTGCAAACACAATCACACTCTTGAATTAAGTTCGCTAGACACAAAGATATAAAAAGCATAGTTTTTGACAAAACTTTTTTATTCAGTTCTTTTTTTTTTTACCCTTTGCATTTAAATACTGGTTTACTTAAGAACTGAATTCAATTTTCCTGATAAAAGAGTCACTTTTCCAACCATCTAAAATGCTTTACTATCTCTAAAACACTCCTTAAAGGTTCTCAAGTTTTAAAATCTCCATTCAAAACGCCAACATACCAATACGCCAAGTAGATTTTCTATGTGTACCTACCTTCCTATACCATGTCATTTGCTTATCTGCTCTAAGCAGCACATAATCATTGATTTTACCTTTGGAGTGGGGAGGGGAGAGAAGAGAGAATTCTCAAATAAGAAGCATTCATCCTTATACCAATAATAACAACTTTTCTAACAGAGATCAGTAGAGTTCCTTTATGATACTGTCTGTACTGATCCCAGTGAAACAAGTATTTGGGGCAGGAATTTATTTAGGAAAATACGCAAGGTAACCTTAGTTGAGTAAACCTTACAGAAGCAGTATTTCAAGTATATCCTGGGCTGTATATTTTCATAGCTTTCTCTCAAACTTATAAAGACCAGGGATTCAATCAAACATTTCCAAGCATCCTCACTAGTTTTCAATACATGACTTGTCACTCTAATGGTCCCACTTTAAAATACCATGCAGACTTTTCTTCTAAGCAGTATTGTATTCAAGGCAGCATGTGCCCAAACTCCACATCCCTTGGAAGGTACAGAATTCAAACAACTACAAAGGCTTTTAGCAAAAATAATCATAATCTTGTTCCTTCATCATTCTTTAGTAACAAGAGATTGCTGAACAAACCTTAGAACCCATTTTTTCATCAATTCATCAAAGTGAAAGTACTCAGAAGCACAGTTTTAATAAAAGAAAAAACCTAACTATGAAAACTGGGGAGAACTGTTCGATGCTACTACTAATGTTATTTAAGAAAGCATGGCTCTGAACAATCATAATTTTTGAACTTATTACTGGTTTATTATTGAAGCCCTCCTTGAGGAGCAAGAACAATAAACTAATGAAAGAAACTTCAAGAAGAAATTAAAATGAACCAAAATAAACCAAAACCGATTCTCAGCTTAGAAATAACAGTACTCTTGCAAGACACGCATCTGCTCCTCCATACATCATCTCTAGAGTAGGAGACAAGCCATTGTTTCTGAACTGTGTCCTGAAACAAACTGCCTACCACTACTGTTCACATCATCTCTTCATCCCCTTCCACAGGTGCTGCTATGCACTGGAAAAGCAATCAATACGACCGAATGCTGGAAAATACACCAATGAAAATGAGGAAAGGGGGAATTGCTCATCACCTCCATTTTAATTTTCAGTCAAAAAGCTACTCTCATCCCCTGGTACCACAAAAGTATCTTCTGTAAGCTCTCAGCAGAATTGTCTGACCAACAGGAATTTCTATTTCAGCTGTCACCAGAAGATACAGTTAACCAGCACACAGCACGCTGCAAAAAAAACTTCCCCAGTTGCTTAAGTGTAATTGTCTTAGTAAAGTTTTCCAAATCCAGATCTCTGAAAGGGCAGAATAATTGAAGACATAATGTTTCTTGAGCAATGCTCTAACACTCGGTTCCTTAATCGAAACTATCATCGCGACATCTCTCAGAATGTGGCCAGTTCCCCACAACGGCCCTCTTCTCAGGATATGGTTTGAAGTTGCTTTTCAGACCCCAGGCCGTCCAAGTCTGCTCAGCGATAGCCAAAAGTCAGATCAGATTGGAAGCAGACAGCAGAGTACAGCATGAGCTTACTCAGAGCACAGAAAAAGTTGAGTCAATATTTGAAGTTATCTCTACAAAGCAAACAGCAGAAGTTTTGATAAGTACAATCCAGACAGTTTCTACTAAACTGGGATTTGTAGATGACCTTGTTGAAAAGAAAAACTTTTTAATTTATCAGTATATAGTTACAGTGTGACGCTGCAAAAAGGGATTCATAGCAGACAGATTCAGGCTTCAACAGTAAATTTTTTCTTTCCATTTCATCTGTGATCCAAGAGGAAGATGTGAAAACCTAGGTAGGAGTGGTGCTACTGATGGCCATGGGCACAGTGTAGCGATGCTTTCCCAAACCAAGCTGGCAGGTACACGCCACTTTGTAACTGAAGCAGCTGCACTGGGCAGTAAGGAAATCCATTGGCACACAGCTGGCAAAATGTTCTCCAGATCTTTCAGTCTGACATTCAGGCTAATGTCAGATTAAGCAGTTTCACTGCAACATGACTGCTTTATAGTACTGGCTTTGTAGTGTGCAATAGGGTAATACCAAATACACAACCACAAGTAAATTTTTATACACTGTAATGCATATGAAGAGTCTGATCTTCAATCTTGCCAGAACAACTGGAAGTGGATGGTGATTCTCTGTTTGGCACATCCAAGTGGAGATATGACTTTTCAGACAAAAGGAGAGCAGCACTGTCTGTACATCCCACCCCACCCCAGTCAAACCTTCAATGGCTCAAAATAGATAGACAACAAATCAAAGCACTCAAACTCTCCATCACTTATGACTGTCTGTTGTAGCACTATTTATTGTTGTTGCTCTTCTTTATTTCTTTTTTTCTCTCTTATTTCTAAATTTATAATTCAATCACTCTTATCATGCTAAAAAGTAAACAAACAAGTTTCACTCTGATGCCAGCTTTATAGTTATAGATCTCCCACAGGTCAGCAGGATTGACAGACTCAAAGTGTCAGAAAATCAATCAAAATGGTCAAGTATTATGGCACATGCTTTTTCATTAATGCTAAGGGAAAGAAATAGTAGCAATTTTGCAACTAATTAGCAGAAGAAATGATTCAAAAACATATATGGAAAAAACTAGGAAACTATTCATTAGATTACTCTAGAGAATAATTAAAGCTTCACCTACTCAAGTGAAGCAGACAATTAGATCAGCTAAAATTCTTTATTAGCAAAATGAATTTACTTGTACTTTCTTTTCTCTCCTCCTACAATATGTAGATATTATGTCTGTAAGATGGCAGACAGGGGCGTTGAAAAATCTAGTGTATATTTTGAAGTGATTACCTAAAAACTAAAGAGTAATTAAAAGTTATTTATTAAACACAGATAAAATACTATAAAAAGAAAAAAAATCTGATGTTTTTTGGGAAGCATATATGTTTGTATCATGGCTGCAGTGAAAAATGCATTAAGTATGAAACATATGGTTTCCATTTTGTAGCCCTGGAACCCATCCAAAGACATTTTATGTTGTTAGCTTAACTGTTCTCCTCAGCTGAGAAGCTGTGGAAAATATCTCATCCGAAAAAAATCTGCACCTAATGGATAACTACAAAAGGTTTGCTAGATCTGCTACGGACTATTAAATTAAAAAAGGCTCTGAGTTTACTGTTTAATTACTGGAATATTTTTATTTAATTAGAATATAATTTTCGAATTCTAAAGAATCTACGCTAAGAGGTACCACAAATTACACAAACAGATTATGTTGGAAATATTTTCTTAACTGAATAAATTTATAGTGGTATCTATGGCATTATGTTGGAAACTGGCCATCTGACCTAAGACCACCATATGACAAAACCATTATTAATGTATCATCTCCCTGATTTTATAGATATACAAAGCTTATCTTGTGGAGATAGAGCTGTGCTCTGAAGACCATGTTAAGTAATAACTCAATACAGAGACCAGAGATCAGTAAAAATAAGAAAAAGACGACCATATTTCTTCAATTTTAGTAATACTTGATTTTGCCCTGATGCAAAATAGGTTGTCAAAGAGTTGGCTAGGAATATCAAGAAATTCCTAGCACAGATTTATATTTTACTTCTATTAATGCTAAATACATTTAAAATGCTGAAAACAAAGTCCCAAGGTTAAATTTTGCTATGTTGCACTTAAAAATTCACTCCCAAATTGCAAGGCAGTTAACCTCAGTAACAGCAATTAGACGACGTATATAACCTCTCACACGTGTCTGCTAGAAGCTGTTGTAGCAAGCCAGTTTGTCCAGAAATTAACATGACGAATTTAACCCATCAAGCATTCTGTAGATCTTATTCCTAATAATAATAACAATAATAATATTCCTAATCTTTCTTTTCATTAAGCCAATGGAAAGGCAGTATAAAATAAAATAAAGTAGCAATAAGTCCAACCAAACGCATTTGGAGAGTTTACAAGACTTTTTTGTTCTTTGTTAGTTGAGCTGACTTGGGATATGCCAGTTGAAAGTCCCATTTTGTTATCTTGTGTCTTGAGAACCGTGTTCTCCATAAAGATCTCACAACCTGAGAATTCACACTGCCAATGCTCTGCTAAGGTATAAGCTTATTCTTCTTCATAAACTACTGCAAGAGTTAGCCAGTTAATTTAACTCACCTTTGCCATTTGTGCCTGGACTCCACTAGCCTTTAAAGCAGAAACTGCCTTCTGAGCAGCTGCTGGGCTGTCGAAGTCAACAAAGCCATAACCTGAAATATAAAACACTCTGGTTTCTCCTCTTCAGATCGCATATTTCATCAACAAGGTAGTAATCAGCTTTTAATCAAAGAGTTCATATGCTAAGAGCGTGGTTATTTAATACAATTTCTTTGTTGGTTCCTCGTGTAGTTCCCAGAAAATAAACCTACCCAAGTCCTTCCATCTTGTGATGACGTAGGCCTACTGTAGTGGAACAAATCAATCTCCATGCTCACTAATTATCAGGATTTTGTCCAAATCTGACAAATAGTATGGTGTTGTTTTGTGTTATCTGGTACATAACCAGGAAGAGCAAACGTGACATCATAAATTTAATTCATAGAGCTCACCAAGGAAAGTGTAATCTGTTAACTTTTCTGAACTAAATTCTTCATCTAGTTTGAATAAGTGACCAATAAGCCTTTAAGTTACAGGTCATTTACTCAGAACTGGGAGAGTAGGTTAGTTTAAAAGATGCATATCTACTGTACTATAATCCAGTTACTTCATTGTACATACATAAAGGACAGTTAAAGTAGAAAGTGACTGAAAACCCATCTTCAGTGAAATCAAATGAGTTTTTCCTATTGTTACTGAAAGCAGAATGTAAATAAAATATTTTTTCTACGTCACATGATGGAATATTTTGATTTTAATATAAAACTGAAGTTAATTATAACAATTTCCATATATACGCAACATTTATTTTTTCTTATTCTGAACAATATACAGTTAAAAGATTCTAACACATTTGGACAGCAATATGTATTGGTGACTACAGACTGGGATTTTTAATCCCAAGAAGATCATTGGAGTTTGAAAGCTACTTCCCTTATTCGAAGCCTCGTTCTGTATTTTTCAGGCCCCCCTCCTTCCCACCACTGAACCGTATTAAAAAATCCCTCTCCTAAACTGGAGGTAGAAACAAACAAACAAACAAATACTGTAGAGGAGTAGAAAATTCAATCATTTCTTCAGATGGTAACAGTATCCTTTTATAATATGTCTATACTGAGGACAAAAAGGTTGTGCAGAGATATTACTGAGCCAGCTTTAAAGTCCTTAACTTGGGAAAAACAACTAGAGCAGCCTTGCACATCAGAGCAAGCTTATTTAACCTGCCAAGAAGCTGAAGAAAGCAGCATATTGTTCTGCGTAACATGTGGTATTGTGGACTGTTAAATTTTGACATGAAACAGAGTGAATTAGCTCATATCAAGATTTGGGCTGCCAAAGCAGGACTAGTTTTTCATACCCGTGCTATCATAGGTTATCACTACCACCACACTGCAGGGTGCAACATAGATGGAGTTACATACTGATACCAAGCATGCCATCAGAGATGGCTTTGCCATCTTTTCGATGATACGTAAACTCAATTGCTCATTGCTCCAGTTAGTTTAAATGCCATGGTATGCTTTTTTGGCAAGAGCCAGAGATACTGTCAATCTCTTGATTAAATTCCAGTTACATCTCTGCATTCTGCCTACTCATATTCCCACTGCAACTCTGAAGACGTGGAGTGAGCTTCCCCGTAGCTTCAACTTGCCATACACTGTTACAATAGACAGTTAGTTACTGCTTCACGCTGGTGAGATTTCAAATCCGGATTGGAAAAGTTAGCTAAAACCTCTTAAAATATTAATGTGAGAATTTCTGTGTTTAAATCTTTGAAGAGTCAGGATCAGAAGCAGTGTTGCTGGCAGAGCTCCTGAAGTCTTCGGGAGCTGGGAGAACGGGCAGACTAATACCGTTAGCTGCTGTCATTGGTATCAATGGACAGAAATAACCGAAAAGGGTATCCCCTATTTCCTAGTCACAATGTGCACGGATGACATCTGCACATGAGCTGAGGAAAAAAAATAAGAAATTTTGGTTTCTGCATTGTCAGTCCCCCATTAACAGCTTAAGATGGGGACCCGGGTAGCTATGTATGGGAGCTGTGCCACTGCACTGTTTCCAATTCTTCCACAAAAAAACAAGACGTGATTAATGATAAATTCTCCTCTCCTGCCTCTACCTATCAGCTTTACACTCATTAACATTGCTAAATCATCTGACTCAGCTCTTCAATTTGCTTAGAAATTATCTTCTTAATTGTAAAAAAAAGAAGCCTGCAATCTGATATTTCAGTGTCTGCTGCCACACCTCCCACCATGCACACTGCTGGGATATGAGATTACATCTCACTGTAATTGCAGTGAGTGCTGCAGATCACTGAACGGACATACCCAGCTTATCTAAAGGAGGTTTTGTATTTTTTCCAGCTGCAATTACTTAGGTGAACATGAACCCCCTCTTTGCTCCCAACACATTGACTAGCGTATAGCTAAACATAATTACACTACTGGAGCATGTGATTAACTGCTGCTTCAAGCTGTTCAAATTAGCGGAGCTGATTTCTACAATATATAATTTTTTCAGACGCTTCGTACAATCGAATGGTCTGCTGTAAGCTTCCCTGGTTTCTCCAGGCCAGAGGAGAAAAGCTGCTTTTAACTCCATTTTTGTGTTTCAAACAGAGGCTGAGCGGCAGCCAGCAGTGTGCGTGTCCGCTTCACCCAGGGCTGGCTGCACCACTGACACGGGCGGGCTGCCAGCTCCGCTGGAAACAAATGTACTGAGCATGCTGACCACGGGCAACAACAAGCCTGCTTTATGAGCATGACTGGAGAAAGGAAATCAAAAGCACTTAAAATATGGCATTGGTTTGTTTTATAAAATCAATTAATTAGTCAATTGTTAAATAGTCAATTTTATAAAATCAATCAATCAACCAGGTGAATGTAATATAAAATCAAACATACCTTTGCACTTGTTCGTTGTCTTATCCAAAATAGCCTTCGTGGACACAATTTTCCCATACCTAGAAAGTATTATACATAAGTAAAGAAACAAGTAAGGAAGAAAAAGAAAATACATTCTATTACAGCAGACATCTCATTCACATTGTTTTATTGTGCTTACCTTCAATAAGTTGCAATAGTATATAAACTGTATATTTATTTAATGAAAACTCATATGCAAATAGAAGCAACAAAAATGATCAACTATTTCAAGTGCGACTATGCTCTCCTCTCGTAGGATCATAGAATACATCAGGTTAGAAGAAGGGACCTTAAAAATCATCTAGTCCCAACCCCCTGCCATGGGCTGGTTGCCACCCACCAGACTGGGCTGCCCAGGGCCCATTCGACCTGGCCTCCTCCATGGATGGGCAACTCTCCCTGAGCTCCCAGTAGCACAGGAGAATCACAAAACAAGCCAGAGAAAAAGTGTTTTAAACAAAACATACTATTCTGGTAAAATCCAGGTAGGCACAAGAAACCGTATTTTAAGGATAAGCTCTCCCAGTCAGTATACGTACCAAATAAAGCAGACAAGAAACTGTCTCATCAGCGCTAGTCTCGATAATAAGGTTCCAAAAAAAATTATTTATTTTTTTAATTACTGATTCAAATCCAAACCAATGAAACCTCTCTTCTGGGAAACTGACATGTATGAACCAGATTTCTAAAAGCTGATCAGCAGAGCTGATAAAGAATTTTCTGTATGTTTAAAATGGAAAATTGAAATGTAAACTACTTCAACTGAAAGCAAAACATCCATCAGGAAAGTTTCAATTTTCTTTTTGGAAAGAAAAAAGACACTCATTGCTTGTTTGCATTTTTTCAATAGCTTGACAGCCCAGCCACCAATCTGCTATGCAGCCCAAAGGTCAGCAACCAGAGAACTAAGACAAAATTAAGTAAACAGATAGACAGAAATCTCAGCTATAGGAACGACTGCTGATTCTGAAGTACCCTGCAAAGTTTGCCACTAATAGCTCTTTTGACACTGACTTTGAGTAGAACTTGTTGCATTTGGAGAAAACTTGCAACTTGCATTGGAAATCAAATCCCATTTTTGATTAAAAAATAAAAAAGCAGCTCCACTGGCACAGAGACACTCATTACAGAGCAAAGCAGCAGCTGAAGCAACTGAGCAGAGGTTCCTAAGTTCCCTACCACAAGCTCCTCTCTTTGCTTTTGAACTACATTTGACACCATCCAGTTAGCATATAAGAGAGGAACGATGAAACACAACTTTGTTTTCACGTGAGAAAACACAAGGTAACGTTACATCAGTAGGTATACCTGAGCATTGTGTGCCAAGAGGTTCTCTATCATTGTATAAGAACCCAAACAAACCGAAAAGTATTAGAAATGTTATCAACAGAAGAAAGTAGAATTTGGGGAAGAATGAAGTTTCACCAGCTCATTTGCTAAATATAACTCCATCAGAGTGGCAGTTACCGAGTAGCATTTCCAAAGACATTATTTCGAAAGATGACTGACGGAATTTTTGCAGAAGCTGTATTAGTCTTAAAAGTTCTTCAAAATGTGCAAGAAGGCCATAAGCATATGCCGTAAGCATAATAAAATTATGCTTACGTACATAAGAGTGCTCAAATAGCTGCTTACTTATGAAGTTATAGTTATTTAAGGGTGAAGCCTGTCTACAAAGTGCTTTCCTCCTAAAGAACAATAAGTATATTCTTCAATCTCATGACTGGTGTCAGGCCAGTGAGTTACTGTATGACTTCCGTTGGCTGCAGCGGAGCAGATCTGGGGCGCTATCCACTCGACATTAGAGTCCTTATTGTATTTGGAACTGTGAACATCCGCATTGCCATAACAGAGAACTATCCATCTACAGCCTAAAAATGTATGAGAGTCTCTGAAAAACCGTATATGCTTAAGTATACCATGCTAGAAGCTGTAGTAAAGCAACAGAAATTTTGCCTAATAACTGTAGCATGTATTTTCTTATTCGTAGCAGTTATTTTCCAAATGAGTCATTCCTTATGAGAGCTTTATACTCTCTGAGTTCAAATTTCTGAACTTCTCCTGTGAGCACAGAGTAAATGTACGCATTGTAAACACAAGAGAGGCAAACTGTTCAGGAAGAGGGATGTTCGAGACCTGCTAAATTCTCGTGTCCCAGCACAAGATCTGATGCCAGCATTCTCCATATCCTACCAGCTTTCCCATTGCCTTAACGCGAAAAGTTACAAAACCTTTGAGGAAAACACACATGCAAACAACAAACAAAATGAAGGGTGATCTCATCTCTGCTAATCTTTCAGGTCTTGAAAGCATAGAAAGTGGTGGTGAAGAATACACTATTGAGTATCAATGTAAATAAAACAGATGTAATTCTCTACCAATTTGGTGACTGAGGGGAATCAGGGGCTGGCTTTGGACAGCGCTGGCCCAGATACCGATCCTCATTAGCCAACTGTACCTAAACATGTGTCTGCATGTCTGTTCCTTACACCCACCCCTGCCTTCCAATGTACAAGACCACTGGTGATCTAATTCTCTGTCCTAGATAGTACAGCTCTTGCAGAGAACCAGCTGCCATGGAAGGCAGCCAAGAAATGTCAGCAGTGTGAGTCTGGGAATGCACCAGAGAAGCAATGTAACAATGGCACCCATCACCGGGGCTTTTTTCTGTGACGTTCCCAGTAAATACTCCTTCCAGGTGATAGCTCTCCACTCCTCATGAAGCTCAGAAAATGCAGTTTGCTCCACCTGAGCCTGACCTGAGGAGAACACCCTTTCCTTGTTTCCAATATGTGGTCTGTTAACAGGGGAAATTACTCTTTACAGTTCCTCATAATTGCTTCCTTCAGATGATGACTATCATGAACATCTACTTCCTTCCTCCTAAATTCTGCAATCCTAACATTACTGCTAACAAAGGTTCCTGCATTCAAATATTCATTTGCTAGTGCAACTGCAATTGAGATCTACGAGAAATCAATGATCTACATAACACATTAAAGTCATGCTCCAAACTAATACATATTGCCTGCTTACAAAAAAGAATATAGCAAGAAAGAAGAGTTACATTAAAAAGGTGTCTATGATGTTAGAGGTCTTGTCACTCCCCTCAGAGCTTGAGCACATCTAACTGTCCTAGGCAACCCACTGGTGCTGCAACCCTGCTGCTCCAGAGCCCTCCTGCATGCTTGATGAGATTTGCTGCTGAAGGCAGGGCAACAAAGCAACAACAGCAACAAAATTGCTGAAAGATGTCTTCAGTTTTGCATCTCTTTTCTCATTTTCTTAGGTACTGCACTTATACTAGCATCAATTAATGCATTAAGGAAGACAGGACCCAGGTAAAAGTCAGGCAAATAATTGCCAGGGTGAATTGATTGTGAGATTGAAGGGGCTATGTTCAGTAACAAGTTGTGTACTGATGTAATAGCTACCTATTGTACAGAAGATCATGACAAATGTATATTTGGATAGGAGATCAAGGATAGACTTGTCTGAAAGCCAAATTAGGGAGATATGCAGTATTGCTACTTAACAGGACAACATACACCTCTGCCTATTACAAACTCTGTGCAGAAATGAAAGGATAAGTCCACCAGCCCATATCCCCTAACATTTACTGCCAGGCAACATGAACCTCAAAATATATACATACTTTTGACTTAGATACTTTTAAAGTGGAAAGCTTGAAGCAAAAAATCTATAGGTACTTCTTAAAAATCTCATTGTTCAGTAACATGATCAAAGGCAGTACAAGTAACAAGATCTATTACATATAGCTAGGAATAGTTTATGGATACTTAAAACATCTCTGAAGTATAATTTCGGCAATGATGGAGGATGAAAGAAAAGGCTCTTTAAAAAACTGTACACCGATCAAACTGAACAAGTGTTTACTTTTCTCCCTTTGTACATTTGCTAGCACAATGAATGCACTTGTGACATGAGGGCAAAAAGGTGCCATGAGGAGCATGGCAAGAAATGGGAACAAAGCAGCTTGAAGGCTCTGCCACTACCAAAGTGCTACTTTGAGTGTTGAAAGAACTTATCTGTGTGTGCATTAGGGGAGGTACCGAAAGAACAGGCTGTGAAAAGCTAGACGGGGATTGTCTGGAATTGTTTAAATCTTCGTCTACAGCTTAACACACCTCATTCCACCAAGCTCAGTATTTCCCTTTACAGTATTTTCCAACTGTGAAGGTTTTTCTACCACCTGGCTTTGACTAGGACCCTAACATGCCAAAAGAATCTCTGCTCTTCTGGAAAGCCTTCGCCATTTAGAGCTGCTTAGCTCCTCCAACCACCTGTGATGAAGCGGGCCATGCCCTCTATCTCTCTGTAGAAGCACAGTCCTGGTGCAGAAAGAGCATTCCTAGAGATGCTGCTGTTCTCCCCTGCATTACTACAGAACTGTCAGAAGGCCTCTGCAATACAAAAACAATGCTGCAAAGCTTTTGTGTTTATTTCAAATTGTATTTTAGATCTTAGCATCTTATCACTGCCCTTCACAGAATGTTCTTTATTCTTAAGAGTCAAAATCAGGTGGTAAAGCCAGGCATGTATTTCATAACATATAAGTGGCTCTGAGTACATGAACTCACTATAAAGTGGAATTGAAAAAGGAATGAAGACCTGGCTCAGCACAAAGGTTTTGGTGAGGAGCCAATGTCCTCACCAGGTGACCCAAAGACATGAGAGAGCCAGCAGGGACACGTGGGAAGGCAGATCAGTTAATGCTAAAACACATTGCATCTGCTGCACATATCTGCATCAAACTAAGTCTTACTTTAGCAACTAGAACAAAACAAACAGGTAAAGCGAATGGGAGAATTACTTGTAAAGAAAATGCTGTATACTAATTGTAATACAAAAAGATGCATACACTCAAAATGTAATACATTTTTTCTTGAAACTGAATATTATCCTTCTGTATGACCCCAAATACATACAAGTAACAAATACTGATTTCTCTAAATCAGTCAACTTTAAGCAAGCATTCTTACCTTCCCAAACCCAGAGTATCTTATTTCTAATAGCAAAAATTAAAAAAAAAAAAAAAATTACACAAAAATAAGGACCTTCATAGACAAGTCTGTTATCATGTTCTGTACCATTACTTCTAGTATATGTGGAAGCCCAGCCAGTTCATTTTCACTGAGATCTAGGGAAGAGAAACCTGAGCAGTCTATAGGAAAGCCTCACCTATGCTGCAGTTCTCAGCCTCTCTGCTCCAGGTGGTATCAAGAAAGCAAATTCTCCATAACTGAGAAAAGAGTCATGGGAGTTGCCAGCAAGAGCTAACTTGGTGCAGCTGGCTCCTACACCTCGCTGCTCTTCCAATGTTCAGGGCATTTCCAAGCCAACACAACAGCCATGGGAACGTAATCAGTCCCAGCAATCTTCCCTCCTGGATCCAAAACACATGATCAGAGCAGTGTCTGAGAGTACAAAAGCTTATATCTGGCTTCCATACCTCCATCTCTGTTGCACCTTGGAAAAGTGGTATACCGAACCTCATGCTCTTGCTTCTTTTTAGGCTTAAAAGACAAGCAATTTTGGTTGGTTGGTTGATTTGTTTGTTTTTCCACACAAAATCTTTTATTTTCCAATAAAGGAAATTCCAGAAAACAAATGTGTAAACAACTGTCTCTGTGACAGTCTACTACAATCCTGCTATTTAATTATGGGTAACTGTTCTGTTATTAAAAGTTGATAAAGAAACTTATTCCATTCAGAAGAATACTGAGTTTGAAGAACAGAACCACAGGCTGCACAATCTATAGCCATATGGTTTTCGTTTTTAAATTCTTCGCCACATTTACGCCCTAATGCAGAAGGAGAGATCTGAGGAATGTTTTGTTCATGTTTTGTTTTCTGCTGTTGGAAGACACATTGCTCTTTGACAAACTCTTTGGAACTACTCACTTGCTGTACTGTCATCCCAGACCTAAACATTTGCTCACCAGAGTATAATGAGTACCTACCACTGCAAGTTGGATCAGCCATTTTTAGTGTGTAAATTAACATTACAAAAAAACTAGGTTTATACTTTTTTTAACTTTATTTGCGCAGTTAACAGGTATGAGTGATGTAGCTTAGTACAAGTTATCCTTCAAAATTGTTCTAGATTTGCCTAATTTGTCTGATTCATAAAGAACTCCTATTGCAGCTTCAGATATTGAAGCACTGGGTTGGTTAATCAACTATGTACCCTGGTTCAGGCATCAGACCATAAATCTCATTATGCGCAAAACAGGACATCCTAAACTAAACTAAACTAAACTAAAGCTAAAGCTTTGCTTTGGTGATGTTTCTATTGAATGGTCATGTGGTTTTGACGATTGTTGCTTTCTTTCTTATTACTTATCCCTTTGACTCTCCAGTACCACAGAGAGAAAGCTGGCATGTTCAAAGTATCTCTCACTGTTGCTTTGACTGTTTTACTCAGGAAATAAATAATAGCTAACCAAGCAGGTTAGAGTTTATTATGATGGAAACCAACTACAGTTTTGTTCCACTTTGAAAATTTCTGAAGCAACAGTTTGTTTACTCATGAAAAGAAAAAAATGTGTGTATATATATACATATATATATATTTAAAACAAGTTACGATCTATGTACAAAACAAAAAACCACAAACAAATATTTGGCTTTTCAATAGTCTTATATGCAGCTGTACATTCTTTGCAAGGCCAAGAAAACTTGAAGCATACACCATCATCATTACCGATGCAGTCACCAACATCAGCATGGTGCAAACCAGTATAACTTGGGTGCAAACAGTCTTTTCTTCAAGCTCAGTACATACAATTCCAGATTTCACCATGCAAATAAAAGTGGCAAAAGCAGATGCAAAATCAGATATGCTATCAACTTTTGTAGTTATCCATCCTTAGAAGAGCAGATGCTTAGAAAAAAAGACACACACAATTCTTATCAGAGTGGCATGAACAGATGCCTTCTTAGTTTCTCAGACAATATTCATTGTAACAGATAAAAAGCAGTATTTTATGAATAGGTTTTATAGTGTTCTGGCTCTACACAAGTGTATCTATTTCTTACACTGAAAAGGAACCAGGATTTTGAAACTGTAATGAATAGTAAAGTGACACACACAGGAAGAAGATTTTTGAGATTATTTTTCAGCTACCCATTTTGTTTTTCTTAAGAGTAGTTATTTCCTGGTTTAGCAGAGTATGATCTGTGGGGATAGGAAAGAAATGCTTTTAGAATCAGGAAATGTTTTCTTCCTCTTGCTCTATAGAGATGTGAATAAGCTCCATCCATTGCATAGAAACTGACTGGAAGTCAAGGAAAAGAAGGGCGCTGTAAGCATCCTACAGCCATTCTCATTGTATCTTGCAAAGGTTTTTCAAATAGTATGCTCTTTTTTGCAGAAAACTTATTGATGATCTTAAGAGTATGACCCACTGTACAATGCATACCATGTGCTTTCATTTAGCACAACGGAGCAAAATTGCTTTTTTAGTGCCTCTACATATTTTAAACATTTAAGACTTATTACAGCTGACACTAAAGCAGCATTCCCAATGTTTGTGGCAAAACAACAGATTTCCAACAACTCCCTGAAGAGATTTTTTTTCCATCAATCTTAAATCATAAAAAAAAAAAAGAGAAAAAAGAAAAAAAGAAAAAAAGAAGTCTAACACCAGGTTTACTTTTTTCTTCATTAGGTTAAGGATTTTGCAATATATAGTAATGGATTTGATGGCTTTGCTCAGCAAGTTGAGCATATGAGTCAACAGGGCGCACAGGAAGGCAAGAAGGCCAACAGCACCGTGGGGTGCATCAACCATGGCACTGCCACCAGCTGACGGAAGGGGTGTCCCTCACAGGTCACACCTCGCCTGTGCGCTGTTTGGGCATCACAGTGCAGAAAGGACATAAAGCTATTGGAAAGTGGCCCTGAGCTCTGCTCTCTGCGACAGCGACAGGGCCTGAGGGAACAGCATGGAGATGTGTCAGCGGAGGAGCAGCTGGGGGTTAGGGAAAGGCTCCATGCCCCAGAGGGCAGTGGGCACTGAGCAACTCCCAAGGGCAGTGGTCACAGCCCCAAGCTGCTGGAGTTCAAGAAGCATTTGAACAGCACTCTCAGCCACACGGTCTAACTTTTGGGTGGTCCTGTGTGGAGCCAGGATTTGGACTCAGTGATCATTACATATCCCTTCCAACTCAAGCTATTGCATGATTCTATGAAAGACGGTTATTCTTTTGCACTGTGATGTCAAGAACATATTAAAAAACATCCATGAAACCCCCTCAAATAGCTTTTAGAATTATTACCCCTTGCAACTCCATCAGGTCTCAAGAAGAATTCTGCTGATGGCACTGTGTGAAAAGGACATAAGAGCAGGAGAATGGCAATAATGAGACCAGAAATCCTACCTATAAAATCTTTATAGTAGCATGGTGGGTGGTGAAGGTTTTGTTTTGTTGTTTTTTTTTTTTAATTTCAAAATTAAATGTAAATTCAAATGAAATGTAAATCAATGAAATGCAAATTTCAAAAATTAAAAACAAACATGGCAAATTCTGAAAGATTCACCAGCATCTGTTGCCTTAGTCACTCCACTAAAGATGTGAATATGGATATTTAGCAAAACTGTGATTAATAATCACCCACACTTTGGGGTGAGATTTATCAAGCCCTATCTTTATCGATCTATCTTTGCTCAGCAGCAGCATGGTTTTGACTACTAAATACGTGGTGTTTTCACTGAAGGTAGTGACACCCTGACTTCCCTCCCTTCACAGCATTGTGCCATCATTAGCCAGCATTTAGAGGAGGTCACTCACGCTAATCCCTTCTGAAAATTACACTCTTCAATTTTCATATAATCATAAAGTGAAGCAAATACTATATACTTGTGATGTTCAACACAAGGACAGCAGCAAGCTTCTCAACTTAATTTAGCCACTTCATTTTTAATTTTCATTTGATATTTCATAGGCTAGCGAGATCACAACGGCTCAACCCAATGGTAGGGAGAAACTGCATGAATCTTATCAAGGATACCAAGAGGCTGGTCCCAAATTTGATGATTTATACATATCTGTTTGAACTGCAATTGAAGCGTTTGTACTAGCAACACTAAAAGAAGGAAGAGGTCACATGCTGTGAAGAAAAATGAAATTTCAAGCAAGGATCTTAGACAACTGATTCCCATTTGGTGTTTCTTACAGATGCTGTCCCTGCAGTAACCCAGCCTGACTTCTGACAAGCTGAGGTGATTTAGTGTAATCTCTGGGCCATCTGCTAGGCTGTCTATCAGCTCAGTAGCCTTGTTACTCCACAGTTTATAGGTTAAGCAGGATAAACAACCTATCAGAAACACAAACGGATTTGCCTCTTTGACACACTTTGAAGTGCAAATATTGTCTAAGTAACCACAGCTTTCTTTCTCCTAAACTGAAGTGGGGGGGGAAAAAAAAATCACAGTAATCCATTAATCGAAGCACCTGTTCTTTAAGAAGAAGAAATTATGTTTGTCATCATCTTTGCAGTTTGTGAAATCAACACTTAGCAGTAAATACTTTCTACCTTCTTTTTGCCTCCGCACTTAGGAGCTTTTCCATTTACCTATGGTAGGACTTCCATGCAAATTATTTTGAAATGCGTAAACTTCACAGACTCACATTCAGCTTTCTAAGATCTTTTTGCATAGATGGATGACACTGAAAACATTACTTCCTGCCAACATGCTACTGAGCTTAAAGATCAAATAACTTTAAGACAACTACAGCCATTTGTTTTTATAAAAATAAAATATGGGGCATTGTTCTTCAAAGAGCATATTTTACAGTTGGATAGAATATGAAATGATGTGTGTAAATTTTTATTAGATAGAATGGCTTAGAAACTAAACTAATGCTAGGCTACTTCTACCACAGTACGTTGTGATGGATACGAAGTACTCTTACAGTGAAATTATAATTGAATGCTTTAGCATAAAACACCAAACAGGATTTTTAATACAAAAAATGGTTTGTTCAGTTATTCATCAGACTATCACAAACAAGTCCCAGAATTATCATAAACTAATTAACCCATGAAGACGTTCATGCAGTAAATGATTGGTAGGCAGTACATCAGCAGAACAAACCAAGATGTCTGCCTCCTGCGTCCTGCCTCGCAATGCAGCCTGCACTTCCCAGTCTGCACTTCCCAGTCACCAGTCCAGTACAGCAAACTTTGGAGAATCCTTATAAAATAAATAAATACATAAATAAAGACTTTGGAATTCAGTTGACCGACTTTTCAGCACTACACAGTCATTTGTACTGAAATAAAACACAGAATAATTGAAAATTTCTACGGCAGTTTGCAGCACTTTGCCTCTAAACCAGCTGACAAGGGAAGGGGTCACAGCTTCTTACAGCTACAAGATAGAACAAAGCTGTGCCATTTTAAGAAAGCAAATATTGGTGTCCTACCCTAACACTACAGAACAGACACAAGAATGTCTGCATAAACAGCAAAATACAGACCCCCCATCAAAAGCTGAAAAAAAAATATTATTTGAAAATAAATTACCACGGCTCATGTGGCTCATAGGAAGAATATAAAAAACATGAGAAAGCATAAAGTTTCACACAGCCATGAGAGCATGAAGGATTTCAGGGGTTTTTCAAAATCATAATTCATTTGCAAGCAAAATAATAAAGTTCTGAACAGGTTTAAATTACAAGTTCAGAATATTATTTCTACAGTCTGGCAATTCCTTTTATCTCCCCACCTTTTTTTTTTTTTTTTTCCTCATTACTGAAAAATGATCTCTAATCAAGACAATGATTTGGGAAGATGAGAAATTAAACTACAGATAAATGCTAATGAGTATTTATGAGCCAAGCTCGTGGCAGCTCTGCAGGCTTGCATGTATTGATTTACCACTGCTAGCTGCTTTAATCTGAAAGTAAGGCTGTATTTCTACACCCAGGCATAAATCTTGGCGAATTCCAGCCTCACCAATTTTGCAGAGCCTACACTAACAGCTTGAAAGAATAAAACTGAGAAGACATAAGAGAGCAGTTCTTGTTATTCATAATTTATAACTCCTTTCTCTTGCCTGTGCTAAGCAGTACAGATCAGGTTTGGAGCATAAATTAGTCTCTAGACTGTATACCTGAAGGCTTCTTTTTCCCCCTCTGTTTTAATTCCTCCTCCACCCAAGCAAGCCAAACTCACTCATTCCCAGCATATAATGCATCGTCTTTTATTTTGTCGGTTTGTTTTTATGTTGTTTTTTTTTTCTAAGTATATTACTTTTTCATGTGGAAGGGAATGGCAAAGGGAAAATACAATTTATCAGCACTTCCCAATACCTTTTTCCCATTAGTCAGAACAGCAACAACCAAAAGGTGTTATTCCGGCTACAGTCCAAGGCAATATTAGACAACCTGCTATCCAGATAGACAGATAGACACCTAATTAATGCTGCAAGCCTGTATATCGGCAGAAAATTACTCTTTAATTTGTTCTTGCCTATTAGTATCACATCTAAGAAAGGTCACTAAACAAATCTTACACCCTCCATGTAAATAAGCAATGCCCCAAAGTGTATGTAGGCCACGACTTTAAAGCCATGAAAGTGGGGACTGCCAAAGCACAAGGGCACTTTCAGCCACATTTCATTTCCTATGCATTGACCAACTCACAAGCTCCAAACAACAAAAAACTTCCTCATGTATTATATAAATTACATATATATACACATATAAGCGCATACTATATATATATACATATGTGCACCCACAATGCTTGTTGTTGCATTTATCTTGTAGGGAAGATGCTTGCTCACTGGAATAATGCCCATCATTAACATTTTTATTTTTTTTAAATACATTCTGTTCTTATAGTACTAAGATGACATAAAAACAACAGCACAAACCAAGCTGCTGGATTAAAATACCTTCTAGACAAAGATATCTATCTGTTTGTGACTGCATCTTGCACTCATTTATCACCCAATTTTGGGAAGTGCTGACTGCCCCTCTCCTTTCTGGAGTGCAGAAGAGGGAAAAAAACAAAACACTTCAGTATATTCAAGTAACTTCTAGGCCCACTGAACTGCATTTGAACAGTGCTTCTTTTATGAAATACTCGTAATAACATCCTGCTTTCAACAGCTATTCAATACTGGAATTAACACCTAATTAGGAAGCAACTGTAAAATTAATATTAGAATCTGATCTCCTCTAATTTCTGGTAAATTTGTGTCAATCATGCTAAAATGGCACTAAATGGACAAATGATTCAAAATCTCTACTAGACCTTTCCAGAGGCCTTGCCCCCTTAATAGCACAGCATGTGGATTTGATCCCTATTTGAATATGATTCTCTACTCTCCAGTCCCAACTGTGCTGAATAGCAAATATCTCCATTTCAATTGGGAAAATGGCTGGACTAAAGTAGCTTCCTCTGGTGGTCAAAATACTTCAGAAGGGCATTTAAGTGGCTGTATGTTATTGAGCGGAAACAGCAGCTCACGTACTATTGATTATAGCCGCATGGCTCTGTTGAAAAGATGTCTGCAGTAGTATTAAGTGCTGAGATAGAGTGTTATGCGTTAAGAAAATACTATCCATCTGTTGCCAAATTTGAGATACATGAGCAACCACACGCAGTAACAGAAAATCTAACGTGCAACCTTTGCAGCTGATGCCTCAGGTCACATTCAATGACGCTTCCTCAGCTTCACACTGCTTCAGATAGACAGTCTTTGGAATGTTGATTGAAGCAAGCAGGAAGCAGAGCTTGATTTCTGCAGTTTTGCAAAGAAAATGTAATAGATACTTATCTGGAAATTTGCTTTTGGAAGCTTAAAAATACCATTTTCTTTAACAACACCATTAACCTGTTCTGATCCCATCGCTGTAATAGCTAGCCAAGTACAACCGAAGTCTTCTAGAACAACCACACACTCAGCCTACTCTTACTTGCAAACTGCACACAGATGTACAGACAGTACTCTCTGCATTACCAGATCGTCATGTAGAATACGCCTGAGCTGGCTGAAATGAATGTAATCCCCCCAGACTCTTGTCTCTAGTGATTTTATTTTTTTTTCCATTTAATGACTATGTCAGACACCACCATGGAAGGGTAAATCAAATGTCCCACTTCAGCCAGTACGCACTGGGGAGTTCTTGGACTGATGGGCTGGGGTTTCACAGTGAGGAAGACAGACAAGGGAGGTTAATGCCTGCTGGGTAAGGAGAACTCAGCCCACACATAGCTGTGCATGGGGGACTCCACACTTGGGACTGACTGGACTTACTGGAAACTGCTATAGTGCAGTCAGCTGTACCACCTGCAAGCTTGGATAGCAGAGTAAGACACAGATCCAGTGTTGCTTAAAAGGAGCAGGCAGGGCAATTTCACAAACCCAGAACACCAAGAAAACACATTCTCATACAAAGCCAGGAAAAATCACCCAGCCAGTGCACTAGCACAAGCTAATGGACAGGCCCAAAGTCAGCATAACTCTGTATGATGCACATCATGACAACTTCCTAACAGGACATCACGGTAGTTCATATATGGTCACAGTGCTTCTGGGCTTGGCCAACCCATACAGATCCTTTCATCCTTTCTCTTCTACATTTTGAGAGGATGAGATGATCGTTTCTTTGCCTGTAGGAGGAGAATGAACCATCTTTTTCTTGGAAGTGATAAAGTGCTATACAAACACATAACCTCTACTTGAGGATGAAGCTCAGCGATTATACTTCAGATTCTAAAATAGCTCATTCACTAATTTCCTAATCAATTTATCTAAGCAAGATGTTTAAAACAATCCAAATAGAAATCTTATATTACTTTTGATGAAAATCACTCACAAGCAGGAAAATGTAGCAGATCCTTCTCTTTCCCAGAAAGGACTGAGAATGCTAAGAGGCAACGGCTTTATTCAGCGCCACAAATCCACCCACTAAGAAAGAGTTAAAGAGTATCTAGGTCAGTTTACAGCCTTTCCTGCATGCCCTGGGCTGGCTGCGTATCGGAAATGCTGTGTGGGAAGGCCAGGGAGATGAACTCACAGACCCAGAGTGACTCAGCCGAGAGAAATTTAATGATACTTTGTTTCTCTTCAATTATCTTTGGGATTAAAAGAATCCACACCCTCAACATGAGACCAAATCAGCGAGGAAGGAAGGAACTACAAATGCACACATCTTTGAGTCAACAGGGAGGTTTTTTGGAAGCAAATTAATTATTGCTAGGAAAGGACCGAGACCCTGCTGGTAACATGCTACACGGTGTATATGGTACTGCATGTCGGGGAACTGCCTGCCAAAAAAGCAGGAGAGCCAAATGCTGACCTTGGGGATGGGAAAGCAACTTGAGAGAAACAGCCTGACATTTCTTCATCCCTGCAGAAGCTGTGCTCAGGAGTTATCCAGTGTCTCTGGCACAGTCATGGGCAGAAGTCTACTACAAGGTCCTGAGGAAGGCAGAAGACCCAAACACAAATCCAGCTAAATCTCTGGGGAACAGTTAACGTTCCAGCAAATTCTGTCATGCTGAACAAAATGGAGGCCTGGAAAGGACACCAGTGAACAGAAAAAACATTGCTCTCAGGAGTATCCCTTCTGGATTACAAGGCAAAATTACAACAATTCATTCTTTCCACTGCACTTGAAGATGCTTTCCTCCCCCTCCCTTCACTTTGGGAAGGACAAAGAAGGCACGCCAACTACTGCAAGGAGAACAGCGCTACAACGCCCTCAGGGTGCTGAGATGTCTTCTGTCACAGGAACTCATTAATTTCCATCCAGAGAAACAGAAACTAATTTCTCCTTCTCCATGCAAAAATAAAAATAAAAAATAAAAAATAAATTTTTAAAAAAATTGGCTAGGTTTTCTGTGATGAGATCTCATACATAGACAGCAGTGGATCCCTTTTTCAGAAGCGTTTTTCTGTTATTTTTCAACATACACCTCATGTCAGCTTTAAAAAATTAAGCATCCTAACTCACTACAATATATTTTGATACATTCTGTTTTACTTCTAATAAAACTACCTCATGGGATTAAAAAAAATAAAGAAATTCGCATTATTTTCACAATCTATACTGGTCAGCGACCAGTTACCCTTTAAAGTAGCATCTTGCTTAGGTTTCAGCCACAACCATGGATTCCAAAGAGACTTGGGGGAGACGGGGGTTGGACCCCAATGAGTTTACGTGGAGGACTCTGACTTGAGAATACAGATGTTATCACTCAACTGGTAAATTTTAAGCAGCATCTTCAATACAAAAGACCAAAAATCCATCAAAATGAAGCAGCAGTCCCATGTTCCATACTGGTTTAGATCAATGGAATCTGCTTTGCATCCTTGCTTCAATATGAAATATAGTGACTAAATGGAAACATAAGAGGAGAAAAACAGAATTTTTCCATTCGATCAAAAAAAGAGTCAGACTCAAAAATCTTCCTTACTCCAGCCATCTACCCAAGAATATTTTAACAATTAGGGCCTGCAATCTACCAAAACCTACAAACTTGTTGCATCTTATCAATTCTACCCAATTCAGTTGTCCAGAACAGCAAGCTTGTGCTCCTTAGGCCACTACAGCAACCTCAGCTCAAGTGATAGATGGGAAGGAGTTGATCAGTGACAGATAGAGCTGACCTCTCTCCTGAGGAAGCCAGTTTTCCAAAATATGTCATAATATTTGTAAAACCATATAATTCAGAGCAAGTCTCCCACACTTCAAAGAGAATTAAGAAATATTTAACTGCATAAGCAATTAATGAAACAAGTGGAAAAGCCTTAATAATTTCTCATGAAACAAAGTAACATGCAATTCACTTGGGAAGAAACAGAAGGGGACAGATGACTGTGTATTTTTATAAAGTCATAGCTCTGAATATTTGGAAGATGTTCAAAAAGAATTGATCCTCATTTGCATAGTAAAGAGTACGTTCCTGCTGTGTCCGTGGTATGAGGATAAATAGCTTTCAATGGCAGTCATGGCTAACGGCCTCTCATACTACGTACCTCTGTACTGCAGCACAAAAGCCCTGTAAGCTGTGACTGTCACATGGAAAAAGGAACAAGGATGAATACTTTCCCTCTCAGTATTTGAGATATTCAAAATACAGCAAATAAACCTTTGGCAACAAATAAAAAAGCCTTAATAATAAAGTTCAGACAAAGCCTACCACGATTCTGCAACACAACAAAGCCAAGCATCAAGCAAGGAGCGTTGAATACGAAATATCTGAGAAACAAAACACAGGCAATTTACAAACACTCCTTTTCAGATCTACAAACAGCAACATGGAGAAGGAAACAGACGATGCCCTGTCAGTTCCCCAGGATACCCCACCAGACTGATGCCCCCAAGCCTGGCAGGGAAAGCCTCTTCTCTCCATCAAGCAGCTCTTCCATTGCTCAACTACGTTATTCAGGGGAGGTTCCTGCTCTGGGGTACTGTACAGCTACAGGTCAAAAGAAGATGGGAAAAAAAAAAAGAACAAGCCAGAGAGCATAGAGTTTATCTGGCACATTGCAATTGCGTAGCTGAAAAGCTCGGCTTTCTGCTGTCAAACAAATATTAAGTTCAAGCTACGGAGTGCTAAGTGGTTTTAAATCCTAATACTGGCAGTGGGAGCTGTGGGCTCCTGCAGGTGCCTGGTGCTTTCTAGGATTTCATCTTTGTGAACACACTGCAGAAATTAAGCTCACCATTGTCTTGAAGGGACATGTGAGCTTTCTTTTCTCCATGAGGTTTGTTAACACAAAATGAAAGAAGCGAGAAACACCGATTCTTTGGCAATTTCATATACAAATATAAATAAACAATTAATAAATAGAACCATGTACTGAAGTGTAAGATTCTGCTGGTTTCCAGACTCCAGAAGCTCTTCAGTTAGTTCCCATATCAGCAGCATCCTCAAAGCCAGAAGTGGTTTGGCTCTCCTAAGGTTTAGGTCATTTTATTTCTGACATCTAGGATTTGCAAATAAAACATTTCAGATGTCTCCAGTATTCATTTCTTTGTATGAAGCGTGGTCTTATATCTTCTGTTACCAGAACAGTTATTTCACTACTGCATTCACTCAGGCTCTACAGAAGAAAAAAAACCTTATTAATGCTCCAGAACAACTGTTGATGTTCCGATGGACTTCCCAAAGCTTGTCAGTGACTGCATCTGAAGCAAAAAGCAGGCCTGGGATTTGAAATACTGATCATGTGGAAGGTATAAGTGAACTACGTACTCCTACTCAGAAACAGCCGCCCACTGTTCTGACTTATAAAGATAGTGTGTGCAACAGCACAGAACACAGAGAAAAACAAACACAGAATTTTGGGCTGATTTCTTTCTGTGACAATAGTGGAAAATATAAATTAATATATAAATCAATCAAATAATTTAATTATTATGTTAATAACCAAATCACTAAGTGAAATAAAGCACAATTTTTGTCTTGGGGGATTTCTCTCAGGGCAGCAAAGCAACAGATTCCAAATTTTACCTCTTCTGGAAAAAAAGAAAAAGAAAAAAGATTTAAAGTGAGTGAGAGAAGCAATAGAAATTGAAGGGTAGAGCAGCAGGAGGAATTTGAGCACACTTCTCCTGAAATTGGTTCTGTTAATGATTAACTCAGCCCACATAGGTTACTTCAAGTGGAATATTTGTACTAGGAGCAGTGTCAAAACAGACCCCAAATCAAAGTCTTCTCTTTGTGTGCTCTCATTGGTGCTTCTTCCTCCATTTCCATGTATCACAACATTATCAACATCCAAATTAAAATTTGACTCTTTTCCCAGATTCTTCACATTTCTCTGCAAAGATTACAAATTTAACTGGAAAATTCTGTTTTCCAGCTTGAGCCTTGGGGAAGGCACCGTTTAAACTGAACTGAGGCAGCGGACGTTTGTTGGTTCTGAAAACAAGGACAGAATTTTGGAAGACGTGGGAAAACAACTGAGGATCTGGGTCTGACATTTTGGCATGTTTGTTCATCTTCATCGGTTTGTTTGTTTTCAGGGTAAACACTGATTTCCTCAGTTAAAAGTTTTGTTGGATGCAGCAGATCTGAACCAACTTGTTTACCTACATTCACTACTGCTTTCATTCCATAGGTAAAATACAGATATTTATTATCTGCATTTCATGCAATCTGAGAGTGCTACTTTTTGAGCCCTAAATGCAGCTTGGCACCAACGGGAGGGGAAAAGCAGCTGACAGGCTACCAAAAAAAAAGGCTGGTCTTATAACATGTCAACCTCAGCTGGTTCATTTTTTCCTTTCAAGGAGTTAACATTACGTAATTCAGAGCTCAGTAGAAGGAACCTTTAGCAAGAAGCCAGATTTCACGAGATTTCTAAGTTGTATGAAACTGCATGAGATAGGAGACATCAGGAACGAGAACTGGTTTGCAAATACAAATTGTGCTTTCAGCCCCTGATGCTACTCCAAGGAAAAGGAAAGCTTCACGTCAGCATGCTGGAGCAGAACGAACCCAGGCTCTAGGCTGAGAGAGACTCCCACCTCAATCATCAGTGAGAGACAGTGTTTGCCATCTACCTGACGGGACCCACCAAAGAACATACTAGTGCTTGTTAACATTTCCAGTTGTCCACTGAAATTAAGCACCCCTCCTTGGAAACATTCTTGAATTACTGGTTATTCTGATGAACAACTGCAGGGCTATCACCTCCCATCTAAGACAGGCCCCTGCCATGGTGGGGTGGGGGGAGGGGGGGAGGTGAACTGGGGCTGGGACCCTGATCAAAGGCATTCCAGCAGCTGCCACAGAGGTTTTTTTTCCTGCGGCTCTGTGATAGTGAACAAGGGTCGCATCTCTGTAG
The DNA here is from genome assembly GCA_030625065.1 of Alectoris magna. Taxonomy (NCBI): domain Eukaryota; kingdom Metazoa; phylum Chordata; class Aves; order Galliformes; family Phasianidae; genus Alectoris; species Alectoris magna. The sequence goes on from CM060567.1 coordinate 11,900,821, forward strand.
AACAAATACCTGCAGACTTGCAAATGCTTACACATTTTACAGGCCCTACGCAACCAAATCAGTTTTTGTTTCCCAGCTAGAGATCTTCCACGGTGGTAACTTTTGCAGATCTGTTTTCCTAGTGCTCCTTTTACAAGCAGCTGTGGCTGAAGCATTCCTTCCCCTCCCCTCGCCCCCACTTCCTAGAGGAAATTCCATGGGATCACCTCCTCTCTGGCCCCACACTGCAACCAAGCTCTCAGCTCCGGGGGGAGATGGGCTTGTGCAATCACTGGGTCCCTGCCTCTGTGGCTGGAGGACGGCTCTGCACTCAGAGCCATTCCTTGCGTTTAGGAGGTGCAGAGGGGAGCAGCTGCTCGCTGCTAAGCTATTGGCACTGTATGCAATGCTATGTTAGAAAAACTTCAATCTTTGCCTAAACTTCAAGTTCGGTCATAAAAAGTAAAGAGAAAATTAAAGCTATCGCATTTCTATGGAATTCAAGAGATCTCAAGAGACTTTCTGCATCCAGAGGGTAGGACTTTGAAAGATAACTTGTGTTTTTTTTCCCCCTCAATCCTTCACAAATGAGATTACTCATGACGATAATCTAGAAGAAGGTACCATTGTTCTGAAAAAAAAAAGAAAAAAGAAAAAAAAGAAAAGCCCACTCTGGAACTGCTTGGAGAGGATTTTAGCATGGGTTTTGTTTCATTGTGAATACAAAGCTGGCTGATTTTTATTTCTGTCTCATTAAAGGGCAAATTCAGGGGAAGACAGAAAGACAGAGATTCTTTGCATCAAGCCATCCTGGTTGCTTTGTAACATGACTGCTGAAGGCAATTGTTGAAAAATGGAGGAAATCACTACACCCACCCACCATCACCTCTGCAGCCAGGCACAGCTCCCACTGCACAGCACACCAATGCCTCGCTCCTGGCTGTAGAAGTCAGGCCCTGACAGCACTGAGCTGTGCAGCCTCTACATCAAAACCCGTGGGTGAAGGAGGCAAAACCAATGCTATTTCATCTCTGCAACAGGAAGGGGATACTTCCTTTCGACACCAACCTATTAAAAGCTCATCAGCTGAGCATCCGCACCCACGCGGCAGATGGCAGCGTCACAGAGCTCCTGCCCTGCTGAGGGCTGCGCAGTGCACCTCTGCCATCCCCCACAATAGGATTGCTCCAAAGAGCAAAACTAGTTGAAAAATTACAATTCAAGGAATTCTGCTGCAGACTGCACATACTGAGCAAAGCCCAAGTCATGTCACAGTCCTTGAAGAAAGAATAAAGCAAATGACGATGCTTTTGGCGCACAGCTCAAAGCCAAACGTTTATGGATCATGTGCTGTTGAGTTGCTAAAGAATTCACCTCCTCCAACAACCAAAAGATATTCTGTAAACTGGGTGTTATTTATTCAGAGATGCTTGCAATAATACTTCTTAAAACATTAAAGCATCCATAAGGCTGTAAAGAAACTCATTTGCAGGGGACTTCTTTTCACCCAAAAAAAGTAAGAACAACAGACAGGCTCCTCTTCCAGTACAAGTGGTGCTAAAACTGATCTCTGAAGGAACCGTATCAGGGACAGATGTGTCACAATTATATGACATGAAATATTATTTCACGTAACTATGAACGCAATAATTCACTGCACCTGACAGACAACTCATAAAAGAAAAATGCAAGGCAAAAAAAAGGAATAGAGGAGAAAGGACCTATGAGAGAATATTTTAGGAAATTGAGAGGTTGGGTTTGAAATCTTCAAGTCAGCATTCCCTGCCCTGCACCACCTCTCTAAAGGAGTCATAATCATGTGCTAGACCTCTCAGACTGTGAAGGGAGCAGCAGCCACCTGCCAAGACCTCTACCTTAAAGGAGTTAAACACACAAGATGGTTGGATTGCTTCCTAAAGCCCAGACCTGCCTGATTTCTAATGAGATACGCTGAGTAAAATTAGTAGATTTCTTGCTCTTAACTGACTGCAGTGATGACAGCTCCCAGCTACAGTAGATGCTGAGCTCCAGTTCACAACTTCTCAGCACTGAACATGTTTGAAGGAGACGGGAAATGGCAGCACGGAGAGAGGTTCACAATTACATGAGAAGCATGGAATGTGGAAATGCTAATACACTAATGGCCATCACATGACTTGACTTAAATATTTTATTAAGAAAAAGGAATTGAAGCAATTCTTAGATGCCTTTGCCCTCAAACAGGGGAACATTGGAGTATGCAAACATTGGGAAAAAAAAGAAGCTCCCATGCTGTGGAAGCACTACGGGATAGCACATGTGACACAAATGCTTCAAAAGGGTCGACAGCCTGCCATTTGTTCTACTTGTGCCCGTGTTCATCATGTTGAATATTTAGGAAAGAGTCCTTAAATGCTCCCTCAGCTAGACATATGATTTCCCAATGCACACAAAGGCAGCCACCACAAGGATCTGGTTTTACGTTCTGACTGCCTAGGCACAGACCAATGGTCTGTCGTGGTAATTGTATCACTAACTTTGTTACCTTAAAGCAGCTGCTTTCCTAATTGTAATCCTATTAAACATCAACATTATAATCATCCAGCAATAATTTAAGGAGGAAGGCCTAAGTGAAACTGTCCAGAGCAAAAACAGATTTCAAATATATATATAGATGACAAACAGCTCAACAGAAGCAGCAGAGAACAAACCAATCACCTGGAAAGGAGCAGCCCGGAGGCTGGGCCAACTCAATGATTTACACTGAACTGAACTGGTGGAACCTGGACTGAAACTCAGAGCTCGAAATCTCACCCTGGGACTTGGGGTTGTCAGAAGAAGGAAGGCGTGCTGCATCATCTAATGTAACCATACGAATACACAAAAGGAGGTATCTGAAGACATGAAGCACTACAGAGATGTCATGCTGCAGGCTAATAAGTAAATCATAAGCAAGAAAGTGGAAAGTCCCCACGGCTTTGGAACCATGTGGCTTGGGCATAGAGGTCATACACAGCAAAGCAAACTGCTTGCAGTCTGGAAAGCACCTAGAAAACATGCCAGAGCCAGCTACAGGTTCCTGGGCAGGTCTCCTAAGACCCAGTCACTAAAGTCCCTAATCACATAAGCAGTCTCAATGACTTCAGTGAAGTAAACCTAATGAATTTTCTCTTTTTCTCTTTTTTCCTTTTTTTTTTTTTTTTTTTTTTAACAGATCCAGATATTAAATAAGCTACAAGAAGTGACTGTCCCATAGTCAGTGAGTACGAACATATAAGTAAAGCCTAAATAATGAACTTAAATAAAAAAATTCAGACAGCAGCTGGCCAAGGTGCATCACACAGATACTGCCCCCTGCCCCACAGCAAGGGAGCACTGCTTCATCAGCCCTGTGAAAGCAGTGGGGCATGGCAGGACTCACTCAGCACAGACCTTGCTGTCTGGGAAAAGAAACTGCACTGCAGAGTTGGGTGGGGAGAGGGGAGCAGAGCAAGAGGATGCTGAAACCGCTCCACACCCATGGCCACTGCTCAGGTCGGGCAGCTTCCTGTAGGCTTCCCCTGCAGGCTGCTACTCCCATCTCTCCTTCCTCTGCTCTCATCCTATTCAGCCAATCTTTCCCATCCAGCCTCCCACAGTGGAGATGCATCTGTGGGCTGCTGAGCTGCTTGCTTTGCCTGTCCTCACGTTGCCAATGGTGAGCACCCACAGATGGGGTGACTCAGGCATTGTCCCCTCATAATCAGGGCTGTTGTGACATTCCTTCAGCAAACACAACACCTGTCTTATTCTGCTCCTGGCATGACTGCTATGAAGAAATGTGTTTTCCCCATGCAGAACAGGAGCAGCAGGATTGAGACCGAATGCACTATTCAGAAACGTGGCAGCTTCATTGCCCACACAAAGCAGTAATGCTGCCTGGAGACAGCTGAGCTCCCAAGTTAAGCCTTCGCTGCAACGTCATAGCACGGTCTTGGAGCCTTGGAAAAGAGGAGAAAGCTTCACCTTGCAGCACCAAAAAGAACCACACAGGTGAAAGTGGCAAGCAGACCTGCAGGTAGGCCTCAGCAAAGTGCCGCTCTGCACTTTGTTAACTGCAACCATAAACACTGCACAGCTGCGATACTACAGGAAAGCAGGCCCAATGCTTCTCTAATTTGATAAGAGGTTTCTCTAGTGATTCACCAAAAATAATTACCCCAAATATAAACATGGCCAAAATTAGCACTGCTAGCTGTAGTGGGCAGGAACTACAGCAAATGTACTGATTCAAGGAAATCGGAGTCTGCACATATGTCTACATTGAATTCCAGGTGATTTTATTGAAAGTCTGCAATAATCATCACCGAAAATAACTTTTCAGTGCAGTGCATGACACAAGTCCATGATGATGAGAGGGAAAATCTGTGCAGATCTGGCATTTATAGTGACAATGACGTTCTTCAACCATTATTTCCTCAGTCCACAGGTGTTTTTCCATCTTGTTTGACAACAGGACAGAAAGCAAAGCCAGGGAATTTTTTTCTGTACATCCACTGACAGCTGCTGCAGCCAGCCAGCCAGCCCACTCTGCCATGCACAGAGCAGCTCCAACCACTCCCCACAGTTAGCTCAGCATCTAGGTGGGTGCTCTCTTAGGGCACCACAATCCCAACCATACAGGGAAAACAAGCTAAAATTACCCTACAGCCTCCCAGTAAAACCTTAGGCATTTGAAAAGAGATAAAGAATATGTTTCAGAGACCTGGAGTAAACAGCAGTTTCTTCACTGACTTGTGTCCATGTTTATATTCTCCATTTATTTTGTACTAACTCAGTTTAAGTAATGAAAGCAAGCAATCAGTTTTGCTTTCTCCCTGTTATCTGATAGTTCAATACTCCATGTTTTTTCAGAAGACATTGCACGGAAATGCACAAAACTAAACTGAAAACGTTATCTAACAAACAAAAAGTAAATTAATGCACTTCACAAATATTCCTCAAATAATTACTAATTTTAAAAACCTCAACCTTTTCCTTTCCTTTATATGAATAACTCGGTATTGATTCAAAAAAGAAAAAAAAATGTGCATGATTTGTAAATAATGGAATCATTTCCAACCACAGAACATATCTGCATCTCTCTTCAATGATATGCATAAAAAAGATTATTTACTTCATAAAGTTTTCAAAAATTATAAGCATCTGAAGAAGAAAGGTTATTCTGGTGAGGCTGCTGGATAGTACCAGGTGCACTTTCAGGAATCGCTTTGCTCACTGTGCCCTGGAGGTTTAGGTTTGCAGGAAGGAACAATTTTGCATCTGAAACTTTCCATAGTCTAAAAAAGCAGTGAGTTTCTGTGAAGAGAGAGTGCAGCCGCTTCTGTCTTACTGAAATATCCATCCAATTGCTAAGGGGCTCTGCTGGCTGAGGACTGCCAGGCTCTTAATAGATTACCCAAATTTTTTTGAGAGATGTTCTAAGCCTAAATTGTCAGGATATCTTACTCGGTTCCTCAGCAGAAATGGAGAATGTTGCTTCCTTTCCTCCCAAGTCAGATGTTTATCTGAAAAGCATCTCACAGGAAGAAAAGCAGTGACCTTCAGAGTGCTTAAATTCACTTCAGAATTCATTTTGTAACAGTGACTTCTCCTAGATGCCTTCAGAGAGAGATTCAGGTGTAACCACTGCACAATAGCAATTACTGAGCGTCTCCAGTGCAAAATAACCTCCTAACTCTGCCCTAACCTGAGTGCACAAACCAAAGCTTTTTCAAGAGATGAAAATTGGGAGGGGAAAATCCACTTCTGCTAAAAAAAAAAAAAAAGGCAGACAAACAAAAACATTTATAACAAACTAAAATTCAAGTGACGAGAGGCCATCATCAAAAGGGAAGCTGTAAAAATATATGCTTTATCAACAAATCCTTTCAAAGTTGGATAAACTATGGATAATACGGATTGCATTTACTGTCCACAAAATGACCAAATGGAAATGTTTTTAAGAGACAATAGCAAGCTGTCTTTATTACAATACTAGGATCATTGATGTAACCACTACCATGAAAGTCCAAGTTTTGTTTGAAAAAAGAAAAAAAAAATTATTCTCTATAAAATATATCACAGATTTTTTGCAATATTAAAGACCAAATGCATCTCGTATAAGATGGGATCCAAGACTTGCAGGTTTCCCTGGCTATTTTGCTAACTTGTATTGTGATCTTAGGCACACGCTTTTACACATCATGGTTCCTTATCTGCTACACAGAAAACAGTATTACTCAGAGTTTCAGACAGTACAGTTGTATACAAATCCCAGTGATTCTTCACTCATTCAGAATGGACCTGGATATTTACTTAACTGCACTACTCAAATATTGATTTCAAAATGATCCAGAAAGTGCACTATGCAGTTCAGAATTGCTAAGTGCTCTAAAAAGTCAGCGAACATTTAGGATGATTTTAAACAGTATATACACAACATAATGCACACAGTCTCTAGACATCTGGCCCATATTTAGAAGTAACTCAAAGGCAGGTGCTGCTGTAAAGATGAAGAAACAAACCCAAAATCTCACACAAGCAAAATTCTCATGTTAACAACATTGCCTAAAAACCTCCTGCTAAGCTAAGCTTCCCTTGATCCCCAGGTACCAGAAAGTATTCTCGTCCGGATCCACTTTTTAAAATCATAAATGTACTTACACAGTAATGTACAGCCAATGTAAATTAGCCTAAAACTAGGATAAGCTTTCAAACACACATTAAAATTTACAGTGATACGAACAACTGCTTGAGGAGTTTATAACAACAGATTATGTTAGCAGTGAACAGAGGAGAATTTCTATTGCAAGTTCTTAACAGCAGGTTTCATGCTCAGGTGTTAATTTTCTTTTATCTGTCATATCAACAGTATCAGGCAGCAGTTTGGGTGACCACAACTTTTGCTCAAGCAAGAGATGGCTTCTGTTCACCATCGCACTTCAACATCCTTTGCTTCTCCAAACTGCCCAAACCACTTTTTTTCCTACTAATTTCCACGGGAGCTGAAACTTGCCACCATTCTACAGGATGTGGAGTTTTATTAACAAAAATAATAATAAATCAGTTTTTCTCCCCTATTATAATCCAAACACGCATTCAGCATACCTACTACAAACTTACAAGGTATGACTTTGTAATCTGTATTTAAGTATAGTACTTACGGTTGGCATAATTTTACCAGGTCCTGATCAGTGGTGTTTGGAGGCAGTGCTCTGATGTAAAGGTTTGTTTTACTTAATTGATCCCATCCTGAGTTGCTGCTGCTACTACTGTTGTTATTACTGCTGGTGGTGCTGGGACTAGGAGGAGCCATTGGGTGGGCTGGTACAATGGACTGCTGTAAAGGAAAAAGGGCGTTAGAGTGAACTGCAGAGAGCAATCGCAGCATGCACATTATCTCAGTCTACAGCAGCCTGGTCACCATTCGGAGCACTGTGCTACAGCTGCAGTAGTCACTCCTGGATTCTAAGCCCGCTTTCACACCAGGTTTGGGACAGGATCTGTGGGCATGTCTGACATACCCAGCTCTCAGCTGAAGCATGCTCAGCGCACAACGCAGATTTAAGTTACATATAAGCTCTGCTGAATGTTACTCATAGGATTTTATCTTTGTTGTGGCATCTGATGTGAAAATGAAAAGAGGCTGTTCTAACAGGTACATGCTAAATTTATTTCCTTCAGACTGCTCCACGTAGTAAAGGGTTACATGTGGTAGATGTGAAGATTATGGTATTTCCTTCATCTATTCAGAAACATAAAAACAGTAAGAAACCTCTTTTGTCCCTCTGCTGCCTTTTAGTATTTCACGTGATGCAATTTTATTTGAGAGAGAGCACCGACAGCTTCAGGTGTAGATTTTTGTTGTGTGCCTCTGCAGAATTACTGCCATTGATGTCAGTATTTGTGAGTTATTTCAAGAATCTCAAGAAAAAGACCATATAATTTCAAACAATCAAAGTTTCAAAAGGAGATAAGCACATAAACACTACACATAGTTCTCAGGATATCTAATGTAGTTGTTCTTAAAATCAGACCCCAGCGGAACTTAAAAATGCCCACATGGAAATCAGCAGAAGAGCAGTCTTCATCCTTTCTTTAAGCAACAGTATGGAGGTCATGGTACAAAAAGTACTAAAACCAGGTATACGGGGTTGTAAGAGAGAAATACTGGAACATCAGAGCTCAGGCTGCAGGTAAGTCTCATATACAAGGTCTTCACTGACAAAAAAAAAATGCACTGCATGCAGCCCCTTCCTACAAATGTCTGATCCTCCACAGCTCAGAAAGCTCAGAGCAAAGAACCTCCTTACAAGCTGCAGATGTGATGCAGATGGGGAAAAAGAGAAAAAAACAATAATTAAAAAAAAAAAGAGGAATACAAATATACAAACTGAAACACAAGTGTGTAAGTGTAGACTCCCTTGTCCCTGTGCCACTCTCCTCTGCGGAGGCACACAAGCACTTGTGTGGCCATACCCTGAACTGAAGAATTATCACCCTGCTCTGGCTGACTGCAGCAGGTAGGTGCAACTCAGGCTGCCCCAGGCAGGGAGCCATGCATGCACACAGGAGGGGCTGCAGCTCACCTCAGTCCCAAGGGCTCAGGGAACTACAGCTTCAGCACAGAATCACAGAATTGTAGGGGTTGGAAGGGACCTCCAGAGATCATCGAGTCCAACCCCCCTGCCAAAGCAGGTTCCCTACAGCAGGTCGCACAGGTAGGACACAAAAGTGAAACCATTTGGGAGATAACCTTGGGAAATCAGAATGAAATTGGGAGTGGAAACAAAGCAGAGAAGCCTTCAATCAGATATTTTGGGTTAATTACGTGTCTCTTATTCATGTTTCCCTGGGAAGGTTTTGAAATCTTCTAATTCGGTGCATTGCAAAGCTTATTATGCAGCAATAATAGCCTGGAACAGCAAACTGCAACACACACTCAATGCAAAATCAACACTGATATGGAGAAATGATGTTGTTGCCTAATGGAACTGAGCTAAAAACGAAGAAAAAGAATGAAGTACATTCATGATCATTTAAAATCCCAAAACTGATTATCAGTATTCCATTGCCGCTGAGCTGTTTTCTGTGGTTTGTGCTTTCATTGTTGCTTTGTTGTGTGTTTTTGGTGTGTTTTTTAAATCAAGGGTTTTAAGAACAACAATTATCTTTCAAAAGATTTACACTGCAAACTGAAAAGCTGATACGGAAGTTCTTCCAGGCTCAATTTAAAATGGGAAAAAGATAAAAACCCTCCCTCCAACTTTGTAATGGAAACACTGACGGATACTAACTGCAGTGGCACGAGTCAGGCCATCAGAGTGCTCTGCTTCCCGTAACACCAGGCAATTACTTGCTGTGTTGAAGCAATGCAGAATGACAGAGCAGAGACGTGGCGTGGTGCTGCTGCTCCCGCAGCTCACACAGGCACACAGCACCCGGCACCACGGCCTGCCACACGCACCGCCCCACACGCACACCTACACGGCTCCCAGAGAAGCAAGCACACAAGGAACATTCACAATGCTGACTGCTAATCACTACCAGAGCCTCCATTCCATTCTGCAGCACCTTCAGTTTGGTTTTCACTTCTTGCAATGTTTTGCCCTTTGAGGCTTTAATTTGCTCTGCTGTGGAGCTGCAGTTCTGTACAGTGTTGTCCCCAGCTTGCCAAAAGCCAGAGAGGAAAGCAAGCGTGCATATGTGCAGACAGCAGCAATCCTAAGTCTCTCTTCCTGCAAGATATAAACACTGTGTTCTGAGAAACTTAAGCTTCTGTTTAAGCACGAAGATGCTCTATGTTAGTGGTTAGAACCAAACACCACGGGAATGTAAATGTGATTAGTTGTCTTCCAGAGTTTACAGACAGAAGGTTTCTGACTGCTTCCACACAAACCCTTACCTTCACCAGCCCTAAAAGCACAGATAATTGGCATGCTTTTGCAGCTTGCAGAACCCTGCAGCCCAGCAAGCACAGACAGCTACCAAAGGGCCAGCAGCTCCAGAAAACCACGCAGTTCATACACGCTTTTTATGCAGAGGCTTCATCTTAAAATCCAAACCACTGATTCTGCTCTCTTCCTGAAGGACACCCTGACAGCCAGAGGCCCCTCTCGGTTTGGGGCAGTTTGTGTCTCCCCTCCCAGCTGCAGTGAGGCTCACTGAGCCAGCAGAGCAGCTCTGCAGGCGCAGTTGCATCACCTCCCAATGGCACAAGCTGAGCCGATAGAGCTCGCCTCCTCCACCACAGCTGCATCCCCACCTGGGCTGGTGCCAGCACAGCGATGTCAGCGAGGATGCAAGACTTTTTTCCACACCCCTGGCTAATACAGCACTCGCTGGCAAGATGTTCTGCTGTGGAGACCTGGCCAAGGGTTGGGGTTGTTTGTTTGGAAATAGCTTTCATGAACACTGACTGAAAGCTTTGCAAAACCGAGTGCGGGCTTTGTAAAAGTTTGTTGTACAAACTGTAGTCTGCTGCTAGCTTGTAACTAGAGCGACTCTTAAGATTTTATCACATGGGCTTCACAGCAGCTTGCAATAATGTAACATAAGCGAAAACATTGTTTTTAATTGTTCACTGCATCTTAAAACACCCGACAGGAACAGCAGAGGAAGAAGAGTATCAGTCCCTCTTCCTAGTGGCAACATTCCTGCTCTTAACAAACAAACTCACCGCGCTGGTTTTCCATTCCTTCCTCAGGTTCATTCCCAAGGGCAGCCAGGCCATTCACTCTCCAGTGCAGCATCCTTCCCACCAACCTCCCCCAACACCTAAAAGCCCAGCGCACTGCAGTGTGAGTTCCCCCGGCCCCAGCCAGCAGTACCAGCTGCCGCTGCCACCCCAGCCCTGCCGCAGTGGCTGTACCCTGCGGGTTTGGGTGGGAAGGGAAATGCTCGCTCCCTGGGGAGGGCCCCCCCTTGAAGGGCAGCTGCCTGCTTCTCTGTGCAGAGAAGCAAAATGGGAACGATCAGAAGACACTGTGGAAAACCAGCTGTAGAATATTCTCATCTTTATATGAGCCATTCTTGTCTGTTTTATAAACTGTTCTGTGCTTAAGGACTGGAAATGAGTCAGAGCAGGATTTCGTCCGCCAAGGAAAAGAAATCTTCTTATTGTCAACAGGAAAAACACACACAAAAAAACCACCCAACCCAAACAAAGAGGAACAACCCTGAGAAATTCCTTGGACCTATGAGCTGAGCGATGCTGATCCCTGCAGCTTTCAGACTACAAAAGTCAAAGGAAACCCTATCAAGCAGAAGATATGGACCCAGATAACCACTGTCCCACAACAGAGCACAGTTATTATGGTAGCAGTCCTTTTAATTCTGTATCTTGGTGTTATAAGAGCATATCTATGGAGTTATATAACATGCTAGCATTTAATTACAAGTTCCTTTGCACAGTGAAAATTCCTGATGGGAAAAATACCGTGACTTACCAACAGAGCTAGTTCTCACACATCTACTCTAACTCAAACCATAAATTACAGCTTGCATCAACCACCCAATTTAGCCTGAACTTTGACTTGGATCACCTCGTAGTTTCAAAATCTTGCCACTGGTGTTTGCCCAGCGTTGTTCAGGTGACTGCACCTCAAGTACCTGCTTTCCCTGCCCTGCTATGCTTAGCCTCTCTCGTTTCACTAACCAGTATTTTGAAAGAGCACCTTCAGTAACTGGCATTGATTTAAATTCACTTTAAATTGTTGTGGATGCATGCAACGGTCACAGATATTACTAAAGGACACAAATATGGAAGAATTATGGCTAAAAATTAAGCTAGGAGGTGAATGAATTTATTTATGAACCTTACATGTACAAGGAAAGCCTGGGCTCAGGAAGATAGAAGATAACATCTGGTGAAGAAAAACACTGTCACACTTAAGCATCTTAGGAAATAGGAGGTTGTCTGGAATGAAACGATGTCCTGAACTACAAGAAGAAATTCAAATGTTCAACAAGAACCACTGCTCTGTGGTGAAGACAGTTGCTTTATCAATCTCCTTTGGATCAGGAATCATTAAACCTTGACCACTCAGCCTCAGCCTGCAAACTGACAGCTGAAGTGGGGATGCCATTTTGAGTGTCCTACACTATTCCATTTCACATTTTTCACCACAGTGTCTGAAATGCTACGGCAAGCAAAAATTCTGGAGGCCTCTCCAAGTCCTATTCTCAATGGATGTGAGTCAACTAGTAGGAATAGAACGATCTGCTGCTGCTGTCTGCATTCACATCTCCTCCCTTAGGGTAGGTTCTCTGACTGTTGTTCTTCAGTCTGTCAGCACTTGTCACAAAGATGCAGCAAGTCAGCTGCTTTCTAAGCATTTTCAGGATTAAGCCAATAAAAAAATGTAGAGAAAATATCAGAAGCTTTGTCCTCCAGATTCCCATTGAGAACTTCTTTGGGAGAAAAAACCCTTGGACCTGCCCCCTCTTCCTCCTCTCAGCCTGAAGTTCAGTCCAAGCAAACAAAGAACACAATCTCAGTGATGCTGTAAGAGCCAACAGCAAAATTCCAGTAAGGGCTGGTTTACTGCACAAAGTTGAGACCATGGATGCTGTCTCATGATCACACAGAGCTAATTGCATGCCCCAGATCCAAACCTGCTCCATCTCCCTTTACATATTGAAGATGGCTGTTGGTGCTGAAGCTACAAGGAACAAGTAGGGGTTGGGAAGAGGCAGGACTCCGTGGGTGGAGGCTGGCATCAAGCAGAAACTCTCCCTGTTATGAAACTTCACAGACATCCCAGAAACACCTGGAGACCCAGCCCTGGGTTTCTCAAAAATAAATAAATAACCCTCCCTAAACCTTCCATGTTTTGGTGTGAAAGAACTGTGCCCAAAGTATTATAGCTGGTACTCCGATAAAGACAGATGGCAAGAAAAAGGCTGAAAATCAAGCAATTAAAAATCAGGCTAAAGCCAAGTCCTGCAGAAATTGTTTCTCTACAGACAGTATTTTTCATACTGAAGGAAAATATAAGGAATCAGAAGACAAAGACAGAGAGCATATCTCCAAAAGTAAACTCAGTTTGAACAAGGAGTCATTTTCTTCTTGACTTTTCTTATTAGTTAATATTTTCTTTCTTCTCTGGTCCATTATGTTTTAACTGATCCGAGCTATCTTGCCAGTCAGAACCAGAAAACTTTCTGCCAAAACCCAGAGAAGCAGTCAATGCGCTTTTTTTCCTGAGTAATTTGGGAGACTTTTCCTTAAAATACAGAGGTGCAGGAGTGAATAGGTGCTTTTCTTCGCCTCCATGTAAAAAGATGTTTATGGAGAGTGGTTCTATTAGCAACAAAATGAGACAGCTTGGCACAAACGCTTAGTCACAGCTCAGAGGCTCCTAACAATTTCAGCCCTGGGTTGTTCTGCTGCTAACCCAAGCCCTCTCCCCACTGACAGCTATTTTGCTTCCTTTTGCTCAGGACGGTTTGAGGACAAACCACCAGTCACACTGACAGAGCAGGACTAAATTTCTCACCAGAAAGCAGTGACTACCAACAATGGAAGGTGTCACTCCGGCTTGTTACAAAATGCTGTGTTCTCATCATTTTAGAGAGCTGGAACTAATACTATTTAAATTACACTCACTAAAGTTCGATAGAACAGCAGCCTCCTGCCAGTAAGGAAACAAGCAAAGCTCCAAAGCCACATATTTCTTTTTTATGAAGACACTTGAAAAAGTGGGAGCATAATCATGGCAACATTGAAGCATGTGACAAAACCCACGCTAATTTTACCCAGTAGGTTATTTTCCTACAAGAATGATTTTTTTTAATTACGCTTAAAAAAAAAGAAGGTCTAAGTTGGGGAAGGCAGGAGAGGCTGCAACAACACTGCAGAGGATGCAGGAGGAGCTCCTCTTGGCTCAGGTAGCTCTTCTCAGTGATAATGGGAAAGCTTCAAAGCTCCCAGGAGCTCAGCTCCTCTATCAAGCTCATCCCATCTGGGATTTTTAAGTGCTCCATTGACTGACTCCCCTCATCCAGAGGAGAATAAAAAGCAATGGATCCAGGAAACCAGCCGTGCTGCTGCACAAAAGCTATTACAAAGGAGCAAGAAGGCAGTGCTGAACTGGCTAAGACCCCATTCCTCTGCAGAAGCTATTAGTTCTTCTCTCTTCTGCTTGCTCATCACGAACCACAGCATCCTTGTCACTCTGCCTTAGAGTTGGATTCCCTGGAACAATGTGTTGGTGCCATGCCCTAGCTGTGACAAACACCATAGACATACTTAAAGTAAAGTGTTTGAGTTTTAGTTTCTGCAGCCTGAGCAGGCTGGGACAAGTCAACAGTTAATCTCAGTTCAAACAACAGGAGAAAGTCAAGATGCTGAAGTACCTGAAGAAAGAGAGGTTGGTACTGAGATCTACTGGACAGAAAAACACATACGTGTTTTTGTGGTTAGCCCTTCATTGAGCAATAGACATAAAAGAATTCCCTGCCAACTTCCTTCTTGACTCCAGTAAATACAGAGACCAGCTTCCTTTGGTGCAACCAGCCAAGGATTTTACTCAGGATCCAGACAGAAAATAGTACTGAATCCCTAGACTATGCTGAAGTTCTTGTTCCAGGCTGAGGACTCAAGCTGCAATTAGAAAAAAAACACATCCCCTTATAGAGAGGCTTAACTCACATGTCAATGGGTTCATGCAAGGCTCTGAAAGTCCGGCAAGTGGCACTGAATACAAATAACAAAAATAATTCTTCCCTTGCATTACACACCTACTGGCACACCTTACAGAGTATAAAATCCAACAACATATGCAATGAAATGCCAGAGGTAAGCACATACAGGGGTGCTTAGAGCATCGAGGGCAAAACCTAAACGGCTTAAGGCAAAAAAAGTGCAGAAATAAGGCATTTGCACATTCCCCTAACAACTACTTTGAGAGGTGTCAGTGTAAGAGGTTTAGACATCCCTACACTACATGGTCACAGCAGCCCCTTCTCACTGTGTGCATGACTTCCCTTAAATGTTCATAGAACAGGAAACTTCTACTCAGTGCCACCATTTAAAAGCTCTTCAGGTGTTGGCCCAAAACAGATTAACATCAAGTAGAAGGAACAAGTATTCGGGCAATGGTTCTGCTTCATGAAAGCAGTCAAATTCCCGGGATAAGAAAAAAATAAAATTTAAAAAAAAAAAGAGCCAAACTGCAGCTGACACATATAGAACACATATAGAACTCCTTAAATAGTTTCACTTCTCAGTCAGCCATCTCATGCCTTGCAATTCTTATTATTTTTTTTTTTTAAAGAGGAAGAGGAGGACCCAGGGAATTTCACAGCAGTCGGCCGAGCTTCAATTCCTGGAAATATTCTGGACCAGATTATCAAACAATCAGTTTACAAGAATCTGGATGTTAATAGAACGAGAGGAAAAAAAAAAAAAAAAAAAAAGCAGACAGAAAAGATCTGTCAAAAACAGATCACATCATCAAAACAATCTGATTTTCTTCGTTGCCAGGATAACCAGCTTAGTGGGTAAGGCAGAAACAGTAAATATATATAGATCTTGACTGAGACCTCTGACACTGTCCCACATGATATTTCTCATCAGCAAGAAAAGGAGATATTGCCTAGATCAGCGGTTTCTTCATAATGCACTCTGCAGCAGAAAGGGCGGCACAGGCAGGGGAGCGGCACGAGCGATGCGCTCATCAGCTGCTCAGCTTGCACTGCCCAGGGAGGGGAAGAAGCAGAGCAAAAGGCACTGAGAGGCACTGCTGATCCCACCACTTCCTCTTCCTCCCAGCCCTTAAATGCATGGTACGTCCTCACCTTTCTGTTTTTAACCACTTAGTGAGCAAATCTGCCCTATACAGTACTGAAGATCAGAAAGCGTAGCAATTCCTCATGATAGAAAATACTGTTATGATTATGGGATATTTCTACCTTTTTTTTAAGTTTTCTAGAAAGAAAAATGAAAAACAGTCCAATATCCCCCATAATAAAAAACCCAAAAGAAAGATTAAGGCAATTAATTCGTATTTGGTACATTTAGAAATGATTGCACTGAGAACTGAAAATAAATAACATACATTATCCCTTCACCTTACTTCATTTATAGCATAGCTCAGACTCCTGCATTAAGGCAGATCCCCAGCTCAGCTGTGACTTCATTCAACTTCTGTGCCACCATCTAGTTGGAACTTTTGCCAACAAAAGGGGCCATGGACAATATTCAACATAATCTAAAAGTTACTGCTGTCGAGTATCTATGTTTATGACAAGTTAAGATGCATGTTTTTATGGGTGCAGGTAATTAAGTTCATAGTTTCATAAACGGAAGCAGTAAATATGCAATATTCATGAAGCCACTCCCACTTCTCAGCAATTCAGGATGCCATCCATCATCTCATCCCAGCAGCCAGCCAGCTAACTCCATATCTCACAAAGTTGCTGCCTGCATTCCATGTACCACATTAGAAAAGGAGGATGCTACAGACACGGAGATAACTTGGGCTTATCCAGAGAACCGCTTGAATACTTGTAATGCTGTAACAGTAATACCGTAGTAACAGCGTGTCTGACCAACCACTCCTTTAAGAGAATGCAGAGAAAAAATGTTCTCATTTGAAAATTAAAACTTCCACATGAAAAAAAAACCAACAAAAAACACTTTCCCAAAGTATATTTTTTACTGTTCTTCCATATTACATGTAATAAAGATTTCTATTAAGCTCTCATAAATATTGTTTCTTACTTACAAAGCATCATAAGCTTCATGAGGCACATTGGT
Organism: Alectoris magna; assembly: GCA_030625065.1. Classification (NCBI taxonomy): domain Eukaryota; kingdom Metazoa; phylum Chordata; class Aves; order Galliformes; family Phasianidae; genus Alectoris; species Alectoris magna. The sequence continues at coordinate 11,917,562 of CM060567.1, forward strand.
GAACTTTACAATTTTATATTTCAGACTTTCTTACATTTTTTTTTTTCCCAAAGAAAAAAATAATCCAAATTCTCCTTTCCCCCCCCCAAAAATAATGCAATTTCAGCATTCTGCTCATCTGGACAGCCTAGCCACCTTCCCTCCACAGACAGCAATTACAGGACAACAGCACAGCACTGAAGATGCATGTCAAAAGAAGCATCTGCTTTTTTGGCAAACTCTCCACTGTTGGTGGCACTTGAATTATTGCTACACTGTTTGTCACAGGGTTAGACCACAGATGGCTCTTTTGGCTGACATGGGATCCGCTATGTCATTTTCTGTTTACTGAAGTTAAGAAATAAATTGAAGAACTTGTGCCTGGCCATGTACGAGGGAGTCGATTCGTATTCACATCCCTTTGTCTGCGAGTGCGGGTCCCATATGGGCAGGGTACCATACCAGCACTGCGGCAGCATTGTTAGTCTGCACCCCTCTATGCTACTTCAAAGAACAAAACATATCTTCTTTTTGGCAAAGCCATCATTTTGCTGTGCCAGTATTTAATGTGCAGCACTGTGCAGTAACCCCAGAGCCTATTCCTGCCTCTCCTGCTGTGTTCTTTGAAGAAGCGGATGGGAGCATACAGGCAGCTGGCTCCAGCCCTTGCTGCTACATTCCTAAATCTTAATCTGCCTCTGGCAGCCAGCGCCCATCTCACCACCGCCAGCAGTGTCTGCAGAAGGAAAGGGCAAAAAAGCCCTCCAGAATAGAAGCCAGTTTGGTAACGCCTCATCGCCAAGACTGAACCCAGACAACCCCCGGAACACATCCTTTTCAGCTACGTAATTTATGCTTCATACTATGGACCAGTTTAGATACTTTATACTTCCTGCTCAGTTTGCAAATGCTTTTCTTTTTTGAAACTCCTAATGCATCACATCTCCAGACTTAACTACTGCACAGGCATTGGCAAAGAATAAGGTGGCAAAGAAACACTGCACAAGTACAACACAAGGGTTTCCATCAGCTTGGCACTGAGAGGTCCCACCCTGCTGCTCAGCAGCTCAAGTGCCTGCAGTAATACCCATGTATGAACGATTTCTGAAAGTGCTGGACATCAGGAATATGTAACTGAGCTCCACTGCTCTCCCTGCCTGCTCCATTGCAGGTATTTACATGATTCATCATAACATTTCTCTATGTTTCAAAGCTGACTGCAAGTTTTCCTCAGTACTTTTGTAAGGATTTAGAAGTAACCCATTGTTTCCTTCTTCTCAAAAACAAAACAAAACAAAAACGCACAAAGAAAAGACTTCTGATTGCAGCTTTGGTTTCAGGAGAAAAGTTTGATTTCCCTTCTTTCCCCTGAAAACAGTCCTTAGCTGCTTCGGTGCCATCTCTCAGAGGATGCAAGCAGCCACTGACACATTTGCAGGGGAAGCTCAAGTGTTTGCCTTAACAATGACTGCAGCCCCTTTGGAAACAGCCCTACCCATAGGATGTTATCTGTTCCCCAAATGGTTCAAAGCTGCCCATCCATCTAGCACAACAGGTATAGAGATCAGTAATGACTCTCTTGCAGCAGGCTCCCAGATAAAGCTGTAAGGTAGTCCAGGTCTACAGTACCATCGGGGATGAACAACAGCAAGATCAGTGGCAACTTCTCAAATAATGACTCCTTATGTAAGCTGTCAGTTCTCTGCGTTTACACACATCAGCCTTGTTCCACTTTCACCTGTGGTTCTGCCTCCGTTTACACAAATCTACTCAAGAGTTTTATAAATCCCAATACCGTATAAAATGGACAAACCAGAGAGCACAAGATATAAAGCTGGCAAACCTTCCAAAGGAAGGCTTCTCTACAGAGTATCATGGAGCAAATTCTGCTTGGTCTGCACGCTGCAACAAATATGCTAGTTTTCTCTGGGTTTTAATGAGGCTGTGTGTAGCACGTATATGGCTGCAAATGAAATTCCTGAAGTCTTCTAAGTGACTCCTGAGAATCTACATAAGTTCTTAAAACTTGGAAGCTCAAATCTCAGTAGAAAAGAACTGGAGTCAAACATTATTGCTTTTACAACGTTCGCTCCCTTTGTATCATTTCCCATTACATGACAGGTGCTGCAGACCCCATGCAAAGGGCAGCGCGGGTGCCTGTCTGCGCCAAACCTGCACAAGAGGGCTGTGGAAGTGGTGCTCACCCACAGCTTTTTGTGATGCATCTGGAGCTGCAGTGATGCAAGAGCTGAGGAAGAGCTGCATGTCATGGAGAACCACTTCTAACAACTGGGGGCCAGTGGCTACCTGTCGCCTTCTGATACTTCTCTGAATTTTCTTACAGCATTGTAAAAAAAGTCCAGAGTGGCTTTCTTACAGCTTTGTAACAGTGATCCATTTCTACAGGCCTGCGTCACAACAGACACATTCACACACAGGACCACCCTCTGCCCTTCAGGAACAGAGTGATTCACACAACTTTCCCCATGTAGTGTGTGGCCATTTACCTGTGCACAGGCACCACAGAACAAATCTAGAATCAATCTAGTATGACTACATTTAAGCCCTGGGAACTACAGAAGCAAAGAACAGCTCTTCTGGTCAATGAGTTGTTCAGACAGATACCCACCAACCTCTATCCTGTAGCTGCTCCTACTATTGAAATGCTGCTTGGGAACAATTTTGGAGACATTGTAGACAACTTCAGACTGCCTGAGCTGCTCAGGAAACACTGGTTGCAAAACACATAGCTTGAAAAGCAACAAGAAACTTCGAATATGTTTCTCTAATTTGTTATCACCATACTGCCCACACACATAGCAACAATATCGGTGCTCTTTCAGACCTGCGCATCCCATCCACCGGGATCTTGAATCCAATTAGAGATTATTTGAACGCTGATCACTAAGGCAGCATCACACACCACACTTCCTACTTCTGCAGAAGTTGTACATCCAGCCCAGCTCCTGCAGGGGCTGGTGGTGCCATGCCACGATGTGTTAGCTGCGCAGCTTTGGAGAGCAGCTGGCCCCAGAAGGGAGGATGTCTGCCTCTCACAGGGTTAAAAGCAGCTCTCTCTGCTACATCCTAGCAGTTTTTATTTGAAACCAAGTTTGGAAGCTCCGAATGCACTGCACGCCAAATCTGCAGTCAAGACAAAGTACCCATAGGTAACTATGAGCTGACTGGTTTTTATATGGCCATTCAAAGAGGGAGAAAAAAAAAGAAAAAAGAAAAAAAAAAAGAAAAAAAAAAGTGCACATATTTTTATATTAGTAATATTACTTCAAGGATATTTGCATTCTTTTCACCCACTACTTTCCACTATGTTAAGGATCTGGGCCCACAATGAAGGTAACCCAGAGCACCAAACGCCCTGGGTCAAACACATCCCTTCTCTAACAGCACGCTTCCATTAACAAAACTCTGACCCTGCAACAAATGCAGTAACGTGGCTTTGAGCCAGCCCGCTTTGGGTCAGAGGAACGCAGAGGCAGAATGAGGCTGGGGGTACAAATACCTCTGCCTGGGGCTGCCAGTGAGAGAACCACTGAGCATCACACAGCTGCACCCTTATTAGTGGCTGGTGCCATTAATTACTTGCTGGGGTCAAATGTCTACCAAATTTCACATCTAATTCTTGGGGTCAACTTCTGCCATAGAGAATGGTAACTTATGTCAGCTCCTATTAAAACCATTGAGACTAAAGACAGTTCTGAGTAGTTAGCTAGTTTTGTTGAAAGCTATCTCGGGCAGCATGCACAGTCCCATGGCCCAGAGAAGCTGACTTGAGAAGTCTCTAAAGCACAAAGTTGCTGAACACTGACTAAAAACAATCTGGGGATGAGCTCTTTTGAACTTTCAGCCAGAAAAAAAGAAAAGCATGACACATTTTGTTAAAAAGTACTAGGGAATCTAACCAATTAAGGTACCCAATACTTTTAATGTGAAGTTGTTTAAGAAAATGTTAAGTGCTTCCCTAAATTGAAGTGATCAAGGATTTAGAGATGGGGATGAGTCCTTCTGTACATGGAAGCAACTCACCACAACACTGAACACCAGATCTGGGGACTTTATGAAACAAAGCCAGGAGCTGGCTAAGCCTAGCAGAATCCAGCAGCCAGCCTGATTTTATAAGTACTAGGCTCCTTCTCTTTGCAGATAAGGAAACCTGGATTCCTTCAGCAGGATGACAGACCTGAAGCTGCGAAGGAAGGCAGGATTAGAACTGAATACTCACCCTTAAAAATTGGGGTGAGATTTCCATATGTAAGTAAGCTCTGGCAGAGCTCCCCAGCAGATTCCTATCTGCACCAGTGGGATCACTCATCCTCACTGACCTCTTACAGTCTGACCATGGCTGCAGGCTGAGTAGGAGAAGCACAGATGGCCAAAATTTTTCAAACATTGTTGATTGGGTGTTTTAAGCAAAAGAAAAAGTCAGCTTTCGTTAGCTGTGAAGGAGAAGATGAGCTTTCTAAGAGAAGTAGGATTTACAGCCAGAAACAAGGAAAAAGGCAGTACAAAGGAGTGCAGAAGGGGCTGTCACAGCTGTGGGCAGGCACGGAGCCCATGAGTGGCATCTGAGGAAGGGACCACAAACTGCGGTGCACTTCAAGGAACAGCTCTATATGCAGACTGAAAGCAGCAGCCCTGCCCTCACAGGGAAAAGAAAAAAAAAAGGGAAGTTCAGACTCCTTCTTTCACCATCAGTGTTGACTCATGGAAGTGGTAACAACACAGCATCAGACAGTCAAACAATCAGAAATGAAACCAGCTTCAGTTTTACACACAAACCGCAGCAAATACTTTTGGAACCCACGTCTGTAACTAAACCTTACAAGTACAGCAATAAGCAGCATGCACAAGCCCACCTGCTAAACCTTGGGTGAAATCCTGCCTGTGTAACCACATGTGACAATGCTGCTCCGGCTTTAGGGTCAGATTTAACTTACAAACTTATCTGAAACAATTCTGAGTTATTCGTTATCATTCCTTACAGGAAGATGTTTTCGGAGATGGTTATCACTCATTGGATCCAATACCTGAGAACTGCTGTAAACTTTTTTTCTTTAACAACAATCTCCTCCAAAATCTTTGTGCATACTCTTCCAGAAAACCTTTTGTCCTTCTGCCAGTTTTATTTATTATTTCCTGTTTTTCTTGAAATTTGGAACTCTTATAGAAATAATGCAAACAGAAGGCTTGCTCTAACTTCCTTCCATGGTACTCATCAAATTTCTCTTGTGTTTTCCTTTCTAATTTGAAACTTCTTTCTTGTTTTGAACTAAGTGATAAACATATATCTATGCGCACACATCTATTCAAACACTTTGTAAACTACCAATAACTCGCGTGACCAGCTTTCAGTTCTAGGGGAAAAGTGGTTTTAAGTGGTTAACAAATTTCATTCAGACATCTGAAACTCAAGCAATATAGCACAGATTTAAAATTAAAATGTCAGCAACTTCATAGTTCATGACAGTTAATGGTTCCATAACAAAATTTAGTATGCAAGTTAAATTACAAATGTTTAGCAACTGTACGCTGCACAAATGCAGGATAGTGTTCTTTGCTGTGTATTAAGTTAAAGGAAGCAACACTCCAGATAGCTGTCGGGTGAATGTCTGCCTGCATAATGAATCACTCAGCCACTGCAGATCGTTGTTAATTCTGAAATGAAAATTAGGAGAATTAGCTAACACCTAGGAAGACTTCCAGATGTACTGCTAATACAACACTAAATACATGAGGAATTCCACAGCCAAGATTGAGTGGTCCTGGCAGCACAGCTAATAGTATAGCTCAAACATACAAACAATTACAGCTCCAACTGCAGAAGTGAAGCAGGCAGTGCCTCCAGAACTCACCAGCACATTTAGATGCACGTGCGCTGTATATGAGCCCAGCTGGCACAAACAACTGCAGCACCTGTGTGCAGCAGCCTCAGTTTCTGGAAGGTGCTGTTTCACTTGAACAACTTCTCGTGCTGTAGAAACGGATGATGAACACTTGGACATCAGACACAAGTCAGAAATAAACTATGCCATTTGGGCACAGAACCTGATCCATCCATACCGTCACTGTGTTCTAGTCCTCAGCACAAGAATTCAGCGGAGGAATCCTGTCTCTGAATACATCTAAAAACTGCAGATAAAAGAAAATACTCCAAATTAATATTCAACTTTTAAATACTGTAACAAAAGGGTATCTCCAGGCTAACAGCAAACATTGTAAGAAAATTAACCACTTGCCTCTACTTCTTGCACAAATACCATTCTGAGCAACTGCTTTCAGTTTTGTTGTATATAGTGGGCAATTTCAATAAATTATATTTTTAATCATAATATTCAGCTCCTGCCTATGTGGCTTATCGATCTTTGCAACTGTTGGATGTTTAATGCTAATAATCTTGTAAGCCACTACTAGCTTGCCACATCAGTCCCAGTAATAAGTTGAAGTGCGCCTTACATTCACTAGAAGAATAAACTGAAACATCTGAGAATATGTGATTCAATTGGAATTCGGAATTAAAATGGGACAACAGAATTAGAATGGGAAACCTCCCTACGGAGGGAAAATATGAGGTTTATTTAGCAGGAGAGATGAGGCCACAGAACTGCTACAACTGCCTAGATTAAAAAATGTGCAAAATCTAGACCCTGGCACTTGAACAAGTTATTCCTGTTCTGAGCAATCTTTCAATATCTGGACTGTGCCCTACTGCACACTAAACTTCTGCTTAGAAAGGAAGCCTATTACTAAGAGAAAAACAATATCTTCTTTTTAAAACTAGAGTTCTAGGCAGTTCTACCAGCCTAATTCCTTGCCAAAATGAATTCTGTCATTGTTATTAATCTGGAAATATCAATAGGAGTATTCACTTGAACATCCACGTAGACTGTGAAGAAGCTACTCACACAGCAAATGATGAGCAGAATTTAAGCACGAAGCTTTACAATTCTGAGTAATCTGCTTTATCTTGAGCTTTGGAAGACTGACTTAAAACCAAATGAGGTTCAACAAGCCAAGTGCTGGGTGCTGCACTGGGGTCTGGGCAATCCCAGATACATGCATAGACTGGCAGAAGAACTCATTGAGAGCAGCCCTGCGGAAAAGGGCTTGAGGGTCCTGGTGGATGAAAAGCTGGACAAGAGCCAGCAACGTGCTCTTGCAGCCCTGAAGGCCAACAGCAGCCTGGGCTGCCTCAACAGAGGGGTGGCAGCAGGGCAAGGGAGGTGACTGTCCCTCTCTGCTCTGCTCTCATGAGTCCCATCTGTGCAGCCAGGCCTGGGGCCCTCAGGATAAGAGACACAGATCTGCTCAGGCAGGTCCAGAGGAGGGCCATGAAGATGACCAGAGGGCTGGAGCACCTCCTCCTATGAAGAAGGGCTGAAGGAGTTGGGCTTGTTCAGTCTGGAGAAGACTCTGTGAAGAACTCACTGTGGCCTTCCAGTACTTGAAAGGAGTTTAAAAGCAGGAGGGGGACTGACACTGACTGACAGTGATAGGACAAGAAGGAATTGATTTAAACTAAAAGAGGGGCAATTTAGGTTAGAAGTTAGGAGGAAATTCTTTGCTGAGAAGGTGATGAGGCCCTCGCACAAGCAGCCCAGAGAAGCTGCAGACACCCCATCCCTGGAGGTGCCCAGGGCCAGGTTGGATGGGCCCTGGGCAGCCTGAGCTCGTGGATGGCAACCAGCCCACAGCAGGGGTTGGGACTGAATGATCTTAAAGGTCCCTTCCAATTTAAGCCCTACTGTGACTCTATGCTCATTCTATGATTAAAAGTACATCTGGATATATGTATGATCATGTGTGGGGATTTACATACATGGATATATATTGTTTTATATTAAGCTATTTAGCCCCAGTTACGGTAACAACTGACCTGCTTTAGCATCTTACTACATTTCTGAACAAGATCTATGGGAAGTAGAAAAACCATTACCAAACAGCTTTTGAAGAGTCAAAACAACATGGTTTACCTAAAATTATCCAAAACATCTTTGACAAGACAATGAAATTTGAACTTATGTCAGTTCCTTACCATCTGTACTGTCCCTGCATAACCTTTATAGGTGTGGCTGACCTTGCACTTTTAGCATCACCAAGACAATGACTCAACACAGAACTTTAGGAAAGGAAAAACGCGGAGCAGGAAAGCTAGCACTGGGGGATTGTGTAATTTTGGAAGCAGCTCACTGGGGAACAGTCACACACAAAAAAAAGCACCTTTTGATTGAAGGATGAAAATAACAGGCTAATTCCATCATTTTGTATATTGGAATATAAAGCCATATATTAATAATACTGAAACAACAGTTGCAAGTGGAACACTTGGCATTTAGGGGTTTGACCCTTCCAACCTATCCATTGTATGATTCTACAAACCCAAAAGAACAAAGAGATCAAGAGCTTCAGAGCCAGGAACTCCCATCAGCTGATCCTAAGATGTAAGGAATGGTTACATGAAAAGCCAATGTGCCTTCTCTATTGACTAAGCCAGTTTTCAACTGCACTTCATAGACCTAAGAACAGTACGTTGGCAATGTGACAAAATCTGGTCCAAGAGTTAACCTGATTTTGTCACCATAGCAATTAAAATATCAACATAATGTTGAAATAATTCAGCATAATAATTCCTTAACCATTTCCATCTTGCATTATGTTTCATGAGACTGCAGAGTATCATTAGTAGGAATGGAAGAGGCTCCCAGGGCATCAGAAAATCACTACATTTTTCTGTTAGTGCCACAGTATGCCTTGAAGTTCACCAGAAATTTTAATGAACAGAAATTCTACATAACAAATGACATCCTGACATTTTTCACCATAAAAATTACTCAAGCTTTTAAGCATACTCCATAGCTTCTCAGTACCATAGAATACTGCTGTTGTTTTCCTTTTAAAAATTCCCCAGTTCTGAAATATTTACACATACGCATACACACTGGAAGCACTGCTGCCCTAAGACACTAAAGGATTACTTATCATCTATCTTTTTGTTTAAGCTAAATATTGTAGAAATGTTTTTGAAATAATCTGGCTTAGGTAAGCATTTCTCATAAGTAGAACCCAGAGCAGCCACATCTTCTGGAATGCTGAAAAAAGGCCGAAAACTGTCACTGTTTCAAAGGTTAGAAGCTAAGCAGTTCTATTAAATACGTAACTCAAATGTTTTTCCCAAATTACACAGAAGTATTTTTAAATAAGCCTAAGTACTACTGTAATGGAGATCACGTAAGCCAAGTAGAGTGGATGGAATAATATTAAAGCAATTTAAATACCATTTGATTCCATTGACTGTCAGTCTAATACTGACCCTGGATACACCAACCATTCATCTCAGGTTTCTCATGAGAGAAACTCAAAGGTCTTCTGATTCTCTGTCTCAATAAGCACTTATTCGCATCTGCAACCTCACCACAGTCAGTGGCACCACTGGGTAAGTAAATAGGCGATGGCACAAGCAAGGGTCTTAAAACTCAGACACACATTTTCAGACCTCTTCTTGAACTCATCTGGAACACAGACCACAGAACACTTCAAAGGACCTCAGCCTGCTGGTCGCTGCTTCTACACAGACAGAAATGTGCACAACTGTTTGCCCAGCTCTGCCAAAGCCTGCATTTGTTTGGTGAGGGAGCTGCCCTCCTGGACTCACACAAGGTGTTCCTGGCCACCAACAGGAGCCAAGAGAAAATTCCTCCACGAAACAGTATAAAGCACTATTAGCAAATTATGCATAGAGGTAGGAGAAAGAAAAACATCACTTCAAGACTTGAAATTCATCCACCACAGCATGAAAGCCCAACCTCCTTTCCTACATGTCAGCTGTCCCCTTAGCACTGGGTGGAAAAGTGCTAAAAGCGGTGGGGCAGCCCTGCACCTGGCTATGCCCCAGGGACACCAGCACTGCCCAAGCAGAAACAAAACCACCTAGGTGTAATAACCCTGAATAACCCTTCACTGAGTTAAAAGACCAAAATAATCCTCTACCCCTTAACCTCAGAATGAGTTTCAAGTACAAAAGGACATAGAGAGTCTTAAATCAGAGACTTCTCTGAAAGCAACCTGAGGGACTGGGGCTGTACAATAACTACACTGGCACCGGGAAGACTGGCAGTCATCTGCTGCAGTGATACATACAAGGTAAAGGAAACTCTCCTGCTCTGGACTACAGCGTTTTGCTTTCTTCACCAAGTTAAGAATCATCTACTTTTTGTTTGGAGGTTTGTAAACATGGACTTGTATTTGATTTTACCCTCATATGCCTCTGTGTTTTGAGTAATTTCAGATTACTGCACTGGCAAGCATTAACTGATATGGTTCCTGTGGGCTAGACAAGCCTTACAACAGGACTCTGAATCACCAAGGAGGAGTTGAGCATAGGAACATCACTTCAGAGTTTTAGAGATATTCTCCCTGCAAGTACCACCCAAACTCCTATCCAGGAGTTGCACTCCATAGGGACACTAAAAATGAAAGTGCCGCATAGATCTCAGATAGCTGAGAGGACTGAAGTCTAACACCACTATGCTGTAGTACCCAGGTGACAAAATATATGAGCTGTAGTTAACCTATAGAGTCACATTTCAGTTTTCTCGAAGCAAAGAACCATACGGTAGAGGAGACTTAGATAAAAATAAAAACAAAATAATAGAATAAAAAGAAAGAAATCTCCATATCTAAACGGAGAAAATGATAAACTGCTCAGAATAGCATGTGAAGGGGTCACTGTCAAGAAACACTGTCAAGAAAAAGAATGAATGATAAAGTTATGTATATTTTCTTTCTGATGTGAAATGCTTCATTCCACGAACAGGGAGACGTCAGGTGAGACTAAGCTTGATGCTCACCTTGCACAGCACTTTCTGCTGCTTTTCAATCAAGCAACCAAGGGAAATCAGCCCCAAATTGGGCAGCACAGAACAAAGCACTGTTTATTCCCACTGCAAACTTCACAAAGTTCTGCCCAAACACCCTCTCTCTTTGACACATCTTCCTGAAGCAGATCGCTTTACACAAATAAGGCACAGATCAGTGATTCGCTAAACTAGTATGGTTAAGTGAATGGCACTGCTTTTATGAGGATGCGTGAACAAAAAGGTATTTTTGTTAATATTATATATTTACAATTACTAGCACTGATCTTGCAACAGATGAGAGAGCTGATGTATCACGCTACAACACAAATTCAGAAAAAAATAAACTTTTGGAACGTTGGGACTGCACTTCTCTTTTAAAGAGCTTATCATATTCCAAAACATTTGCTAGATATTTTTAAACCCACGCATCTCAGCGCATGGGTATAAAGCTTTACTGTTAAAATCAATTTACGCAAACAGTAGTAAACACCACTAAATTTAATTCAAACTAGCGCAAACCTTGAGCATTTTTGTACCTATGTAAAACAATCTCTCCCCAGCACGCAGTTACTTCAACTGTAGTTTAAAGCCATTGTGTGTCAGCACACAGCTGCAGCTCCTCTAGTGTAACTACAGTCTCTGGAGGAAGGCAGAGCCAAACCCCTGCTAATCACGGCAACCAGCCCCTGTAGCACATGATTTTTTTTGTGGTGTATCTGTTTTGCTACGTTGCTGGGTTAGAAGACTTGTGCTTATCTAGCACGTGGCTCTCCCCCACGGTTCTCCTCGGTTTGTAACTCATCCCTTCCCTTTCCTGTTGCATCAGGAAGCTGCAAATACAGTGGCTTCAGCGGGGCTGCTTGTAATTACCACAATGCACTGCAATTCTGAAACGTATGCAAAATAAGTAACAATTACTTAAACGAGGTTCTTGGAGGCATTCAAATATGGTTCTGTTGGCTTTCTAGAAATCTTCTGACCAAAGTGCTCCAGCCTAGACCAAAACACCTCCATGTACCTCTGACAGCTTTATATGCCTTCACGCTGTCCCCTAAGTGAGATCTTTTAGAAATAATCTGATGTAGAAACAGAGAAAAACGCCTATAAGAAGCCAGGAATGGAGCTGGGAGGGAAGAAGTTTAAAAGTTCCCTGTTCTTCATCGACTTCTTTTGTTATACTCCATCTCACTGAACAAACAAACATCAGTTTTAATGAACGCTTCAGAGATGGAAAAAACGCTGACTCAAACAGCTACCTTTTCTTGTTAGTTACCTGATAAAAACAAAAGCACGTCGAACCACCATTATTATTAACTCAATTGCAGCACTGTGCTGATGTTTTAGGAACGATCTCCAGCTCTTGGGAAAGGCTTTTCCCCTCCCTTCCTTCCCCTCTCCGCCCCGCCAGTAATCCCAGTTTAAAGGATGTAACCCTTCTGAAATGTGTCAACCCAAGCACTTTTTTTTTTTTTTTTTTTTAAACAGTTGGAAGTTTCAGGGGGAAAAATAAAAAGGAAAAAAAAAAAGAACCCAAAAGCAAACAGCAGATGCTCAGGGCTCAGCCTTCCATCTTCCCTTCCACATGAAGCTTAATGACAAAGATACGAACTTTAAACTTCCAAACAGATAAAAATGTACTATTTACCCTGTTAGAAATCCTAAACAAAAACTTTAAGTTGCCAAATACAGATAAGACAAACATATCGCTTTTCATCATCTGTACCATCATGCCTGACAAGATAAGGTGCTTCCTTTTATTTCTTTCATTCACGTTTGCCTTACAAGTATAGAAACCCACTGACTGAGCAGTTTTGCTCCCTGGAGAATAAAGCAGTGCTTTAAAAATCTTAGAAATGCACTCGAACACTTTAAATAGCTGATACTTAGCATAAAGTTGAGTCTCCCCAAGCCAAGGTAGACTGTATGCATTGCATACCATTTAAAGGGAAACATCTCCAGCCAGTGCAAGCTGATGAAGCAAAGTAACAAATTCTTACAGCTCCAAAAGGAAAGGAGGAACCCAGCAACGGGGCGACAGGACCCGCTCACAGATGCCATGCTGGGCAGCCAAGTCTCGTTGCTCCTTGGAGCTGCACGTTCTGGATTATGGCCATGGCGAGTCTAGTGAGGTTACGTCCCTCAAACAGACGCTACACACCACGCAGGAAACTGAAATGATGAATTACACGCGTAGTTGCTCCATACCATAAACCTACAGATACAGCTAAAACCTCATCCACATTTTTACCCTAAGATCAACCAAAGCTTTCTCCATTCAGCCCCCTTGAGAAACCCACCTGAATCTTCAGCCTCGAAAAAAACCCGGCCCATGGCACAGTGCCTGATGTTAACAGAGCCGCGTGAAAAGATTAACCAACAGCCTTGTAGCCTCCCTCAAACAGGCCAAACACCAAATCAGTGTTAAATTCCTCACGTGCAGCTACGCCCAGTTAATCTCCTTGAAAGCAGCAAACTATGTAAATCTACTTCCATCGGCAAGATAAATAGGACGCCCATCAGAAGGCGACAGCAGCACTGTTAGCGGGAAGCCCGCAGCCTGCTCTGCAGCCCCCCGAGGAGCCCCACTGCACGGCACCGCAGCAACACGGCTGCTGGATGCAAGGAGCAGATGGCAGGAGAAAGCCTCGCTTTTCCATTTATGATAATTTTGCAGTGCGTGGAAATATTTACTTGGGAGCAGCGCCTCCCGATTTCCATGGGAATCCAAGGGTGGGAGCAGGCCGCAGCCAGGGAGCCCAACGCAGCTCAGGCTGAGCAGGATGCCGGGCACTGCAGCACTTCCTTCGCCGTGCGGATGCACACATGTGCATTCTTTGCATAACTCGCGTAACCTTGCGAGCAGAGCTATTAGATTACACCTACCTTGTTCAGAGAGGACGCATGGCCACCAGCACCGTGACAGGCTGTTACTGCAGGTACTGCGCGGGCTTTGGGCTTTAAAAAGGAGACCTGAATCTACACTTCAAGGAAATCATCAGATGAGCTGCTACTCATTTTGACCATGCCTAATTTACATTGCCAGCCTAGCAGGAGTTTGATTTTTTTTTAGTATACCCTATTGGGAATACAAGTTGAGAAACCATAGTTTGGTACCCTTACTCTAAAGCTCGGAAAAAGATCAGGCACCACCTCATTGCATCTGACCCGAAACCAAGGATGCTGACTGGCTCCTGCGTCCCCGAGTTACACTGCAACAGATACAGCAGATAATGAGCACAGCAGCATCAGCACCAATTTGTTTACAAAACAAAACAGAGTTCTTTGGGGAAACAAACAGAGTGGGGGTAACACTCCGGACCTACTGTAGCTCACCAGAAGTTTGCCAGTATGTTAAAAGAAGGCAGAATTTCCCATTAAAGTGTCTTAAAATAAATTGAGAGTCTTGCAATGCATTTAACCAGCAAAGAACTCACCTTTTCAACACAATATCCAGTATTAAGCTACCTGAATATGCTATGGGCTCTTTAGAACATAACAGGAAAACACTAAAGACAGTGCTTTTCCACCACTCTGATACCATATACGCTACAATACAAATAACGAGACACAAGCTGCTCACAACATTTCGGTTTCATTTTTAAATTACCTATTTTCCCCCACGTTCCCATACTTGGGGCTGCCACATAGCTTCTCCTCTCAGCTACTTTTCCTGCACTAACAGCATCCAGTCTCTTTGGCTGAAATACGATTGCAATTCAATTGTCCAAATACCCGTTATGCAGAGACGCAAAGACTTAATCTGGACTATTTCTAATTACCGGGAAAGGCTGAAAATTAGGCTCATAACGCTGCTCAGCATTGTCTGACAGCAGCTCGCCCCTGCAGGTGAAGTCTGAGTGAAAGGGAGATCAGAAAGTCAATCTTTATACGACCTCGGTCTACATGAATGAAGTTAATGGGAGCTTTCCAGGGACTTAAACGGAGAAAGGCGCAGGCCCGGCTCCTTGTGTAGGAAGTGTTTGACTGGAGAATGGCTACACGCTAACAAAAGAAACCTTTGGTTCCCGGGGTCTTAAGACCACATAATACCCCCGCATTCATTTCTTTCTCTGCCTATTGAAAGAAAAAAAGGCTCTGTTTGTTTTTCCGATTCAGGCAGCCCTTTCAGCTCGCTGAATCCAAGGAGGGCACTGAGCAGAGCGGAACGCTTATCAGCGCGCTGCAGCACGGCGGGCAGCCAGCGGCCCCGCGGCCGCGCCCCGGCCCTGCAATGAGCGGCCCCGGGGGGGCATCGGCGGAACTGCCTTCATGTACAAAGTATGCCGAAGCGCCAGGCGAGATCGTCCGCGTGGGTGTAGCCGGGGCATTTATTGAAAACAAACCAAAACCGGCGCACACAATGAGCGTGTTTTATTATGCATGGACTTGAACACTTCAAGCACGAGATACAGAGATAACTCCGCACGCTGCTAGCAGCATAGGCAGGGTGCCGCTGAGATAACATCCACGCGATTCTTATCGAAAAGATATTTCTGCAAAACGAGGGAGAAAGAGAAAGGAAATCGCAATTTTTGTAAGCTGTCCTTAAACTCCAGGTGAGCCCAGCAGCCCAACTTTCGCTCCACCCAGCCCGCAGCGCTAAGCTGGCAGCTCGCCGTGCGTGCCCAACAGCAGCGGTGCCACCGCGACCCACGGCCTCCCGCAGCGCACCGAGCCCGGCCCCGCGCTCAGCCACCGCAGCCAGCACGGGCCGGGAGGTGCCTCCACCTGGCAGCAGAGCGCCGGGCGAGCCCTGTCGGCGGTGACCTCTCCTCCATTCGCTCCTTGGGACGTAACTACAGAGCTTTAAAACGAAGTGCTTTAAAAATACCGAAGATTCAATGAGAAACTGGTTTCTTACTAACATTAGGATCTCAACAACAACGTTTCAAGGCGAAAAGAAAAAAAAAAAAAAAAAGTTAAAAACGCGGCTGAAGAGCCACTGGCCCAGCAAGGCTGCACTTCGGCTGTTTTATTTCCAGCTGCTAAACACGCAACCAACCAACAAAACGCTTCTCTCAGTACAACTCGATGGATTCGAGAGCCCCGAGCTTATCATGACGCTCTGTCTGCCCAGAATATGTCACAGGATTTCCCTTGTGTACTTCAAGGGAGAGAGAAGGGGAAAGCCTGCCTGCGCTGGCGGCTCTCGAGAGGCTGCGTGAGAACAGCAGCGGCGCCTGAACCTTTTGGGCATTTCACGCGAAGCCAGAAATTACCCAGCCCCAAGTTTCGCTGTACAGCCCGGGTTGCGACACGGAGCAGGGCTTTTGTCACTTGTTGCCGAGCCCAGCGGGGCCCGCAGCCGCCCGGCCCGACCGCTAAGGTCACCCGGCGGAGGCCTCAGCTCGGGGCTCGGCGCTCGGCAAGGTCACGGCGCAGTTCGTAAGGGACTATGGGGGGGGGGGGGGGGGGTGGCTGGAGGTGGGGTTCTTTCTGCAAAGCCCAGCTCTGCAGCAGCGAACAGGGAGAGTCACCAACCCCTCCCCACAGAAAAAATAATAATAATATTAAAAAAAAAAAAAGCGAGTGGGGGGTGACACGAAGCCCCGCAGCCCTTACCTGCTTCCTATAGGGCGTCCGGCTGCCGCCCGCCGCGCTGTTGTTGCTGCTGGGGAAGATCATCGCCCCGCCTGATCCCCGGCCGCCCCTCGGGATGGGGAGCAACTTTGGCGGCCGCCGGGCTGCGGCGCGGCGGGGCTGCAGGGCGCTCCCCGCCTCCGTGCCTTCCCTCCGGCTGCGGCTGCCGCGCGTTCCACCCGGTCCCCCGCCCCGCTCAGCTCCGCTCCGCAGCGACCCTACCCCGCCGCGGCCGCCCAGCCTGCCATCAACGGGCGCTCATTGACCGCCGGCGGCTTCCCCGGCCCGGCCGATCCCACCTCCCGCCGGCCTCAACCACCGCCCAGAAGGAGGGAACGAGCGAGCCCAACCGCAGCGGGGAAGCGCGGAGCGGACGAGGCGCCCGCCCCCACCCCCGCGGCTGCGCGGGCGGTGGCGGCGGCGCGGGCCCGGGGCCGAGGGGGCCGAGGAGCGGAGCGGGGCGCGGCCCCCGGGCGGCGTGGGGCGGCGGGTGCGGTGGGGGTGCCCCCGCAGAGCGCAATGGTTGCGCCTGGGGGGCGCGGCGGGACCGCGGCGGAATGCAACTTGCGCCCGGCCCGCGTGCCGCGCATTCCGCCGCGGACCCGCGGAGGGGTGAGCGCGGCTCAGCCCCGACTTTGACCTCCAGAACGGTACCCGTGCCCCCAGCCCGGGCTCTCCCAGCTGCTCTTCTGGGGGAAAGAAATACAACTAATGGGCCTTTCCCCCCCATCTCTCTCCTTCCTCCCCCTCCCACCGTCGAAGTGCCCGGGCTTCCCAGGGGTGGGAGGGAGCTCAGTGTCCACGTAGCTCCGCGGTTGCTGTAGGGAGACCAGATTGCTCCTAGCGCAGTAAAAACAGGAATATGTAACTCAAAAGTTTTGCTTTGTTGGAGACAGGAATGCAGCTGGGGGAACATCCGGTCACAGCCCTCGTGGAGGCTCCTGCAGAAGTAGAGGAACTCTGATTTCTTCACAGAATCCAGGCCTAGGAAGCTGTGCAGTTATGATGCTAAGAGTGGGAGGCTGAAAGAAAGAGCCAAGCTGAGAGGAGGGATTGCCGGGCTCACCCCTGTCCCCCCACCCCGCTCACATCACTGCCACAGAGCAGCCGTGCAGCAGCCCACAGATGTGGGCCCATTGGGCCCTGAGCCCTGGCCACTGCCAGCAGCGCTGCTCAGACAGCACCGCCCAGCGCCTTCTGGTTCTTCCTCTTTCTAATAGAGATGTGGCCCCAATCTCACACTCACACAAATTACAAAGGGAAACAGCTGAGAAAAAACAAAGACTTGTCAGGTAGCTCTCTGCTACTCATGTAACACCCCACTTCTATTTACAAACACCATAACCTGTAACTAGAAACAATCACCAAAGAGTTTGACATCCTACTGTATTGCCGCCACCGCAGTACGTGAAGCGCTGCCCCTTGGCAGGATGACATTCCGCATAACTTTCCTTTTTTTCCCTCTTTCGCATCCTAAAATGGATCTCTTTCAGCTCAGCCTCGGCTCCTCAGCACGGCTGAGGGCTGCCAGCACCGGGCCGAACAGGCAGCAGCCCCATAACGTGACCCGGCAGTGGCTGCTGCTGGAACACCCGCTGGGGCACGTCTGCATGGAGAGCACTGCGCTGGCGCCGCCTGCCCGCCCCACACTGCGAGCGCACACCGCTGGGGCTCCCAGTGCTGCCAGACCGTGGCACAGAGGCCACCCTCACAGAGGTGAGGGTAAAGCCACAGCCCTTGCTCTGGCTGAGGTGCAGCTTCATGCACACCGTACAGCAGCATTCGTTGGCATGGCTGCTGAGGAAGGCACCAGCTGGGCAATTCATTCTGGGTGAAACCTCTTTTTTTTTTCTTTTTTTTTTTTTCTTTTTTTTTCCCCCCTCTGATCAGATTAGTTTTCCTCCAGATCATTTCCTTTGTCTGGTCAGCACGTGGCTGTGCTGCAGCTTGTGCTGGTACAATGGAGGGGGTAGCGCGGGAGCACAGACAGGCAGGGATGGGAGGGTGGGTATGGCTGCTTGTTCTGGCAGCAGCAGCAGATTAGACGGGCTTAATCATCTGCTCGTGTACCTGTGGCTTAGTTTGACAGAAATGTAGCTGTGTGCTCATATCTGCCCTGGGCATAGCACAGGAGGCAATCCATGCACCCCTCTTACCTGTTACGGGCCATGATCACAGATGGCACAATCACGCTCAGCGTGGAAACGTTGCCTTACAGCAGTATGAGCAGTAAACTTCTGCTCCAAGCTGTACTTCCAAATGAGGAATAAGAACCATATTTTTTCCACACAAAGAGGGAACAAAGCTTCAATCAGCTGCACCTATACCAGGATTTTGTTGGCTGGAGAAGCTGGAACAACCACACCTCCTCCTCCCAGGGAAAAAACCTCTATAAAATGCCAGTCACCCCCTTCTTCCTCCCCTCTCTTCCTGTCCCACAGCCCAGGCCAGCAGGAGGGATGCACATGCTGTGCTGTGCAAAGGAGCTCAAGGACATCTCAAAGCAGCAGCTGAGATTCTGCCTTCCTGCCCGGCCCTGCCTGGCCCAGCCCTGCCCTGCCGCCACCCTGTCACCAGTGTCTCACACTGCCCATGATGCCCGTGCAACATCCCTCTGCTGGGCTCAGTATGTGTCACATCTTCCTCGGCCACCACTGCTGTCTTTTCTAATGTACCATAAAAACACACATGGCAAATATAATCCTATAAACATCCACTGGAACACCACCAAATTATGCTTATATATTTTTGTTATAGGAAAATGCATGATAGAGTTTTACAGGACAAAACCCTTGGTGTCCTATCCTAAGCACTAATCTACCTATCGACATTTTTCTGTTTGTTTGCCAAGGCTTGAGTAACCTGACTCCACTTTTGTCTTAAAAGTGGTAACAGCTGCCTTCCGGTATCCACACCGAGGTCACCAAGACAGAGCCAGGCCCTGTACAGCAAGGCTGGAAGGAAAGGGACGGCAGACATCAGCTGAAGACTGCCTCCGCCAAGAAGGAAAGAAGGGTGATTGTCATAGGCAACTCCCTTCTGAGGGGAGTGGACCCATAGGGAAGTGTGCTGCCTCTCCAGGCTGGGGTCAGAGACATAACTAAAAAACTTCCTGGTCTGGTTTGACCCTCTGATCTTTACCCTTCACTGATAGTTCAGGCTGGCAGCGATGAAGTCCCTGAGAGAAGCTTGAGGGCTATCAAAAGGGTATTCAGAGGGGGAACGGATCCTAGCCCAGGAGCTGGCAGAGCTTGCTGACAGGCTTATAAACAAGATATGAAAGATGAAGGGGATAAAATGTGCCTTGCTGGAGATGAGCCTGGGGGAACAAAGCCAGGATGGGGCTGAGGCAAGGGGATCAGTTGAAGTGCATCTACACTAGTGCATGCAGCACGGGCAATGAACAGGAGGAGCCGGAAGCCACCATGCAGCAGAAAAACCATGACTTGGTTGCCATGATGGTGGAATGGGATTGCTCCCACAATTGGATTGCTGCAATGGATGGCTATAAGCTCTTCAGAAAGAACAGGCAAGGAAGGAGGGGCGGTAGCATGGCTGTCTATGCCAAGAGAGTGTTTCGGTGTTGTTGAGCTTGGGGCTGGAAACGATAAGGTTGACTCTCTATGGATAAGGATCAGAAGGGGGGCCAACAAGGCGGACATCCTGATGGTGGTCTGTTTACAGACAGCCTAACCAGGATGAAGAGACAGATGAGGTGTTTTACAAGAAGCTGGCAGAAGTTGCACAATCGCCAGCCCTTGTTTTCATGGGGGACTTCAACTTCCCTAATGTGTGATGGAAATACAACACAGTGCAGAAGAAGCAGCCTAGGAAGTTTCTAGCATGTGGAAGATAACTTCCTGACGCAGCTGATAAGGGAGCCTACCAGGGGAGGTGCCTTGCTAGACAGACCTGCTGTTCACAGACAGAGAAGGACTGGTGGAAAATGGGGAGGCTGGGAGTTGTCTTGGGCAGAGTGACAATGAAATGGTAGAGTTCTTGATTCTTGGTGAAGTCAGGAGGGGAGGCAGTGAAACTGCTACTTTGGGCTTCTGGAGGGCGGACTTCAAACTGTTGAGGACACTGATAGGGAGGGTCCCTTGGGAGTCAGTTCTGAAGGGTAAATGGGTCCAGGAAGGCTGGATGCTCCTCAAGAAGGAAGTCTTAAAGGTGCAGGAGCAGGCTGTCCTTGAGTGCCGTTAAGATGAGCTGGAGGGGAAGAAGACTGGCGTGGCTGAATAGGGAACTTTTGTTGAGATTTCTGAGAAAATTCCTGATAAGGCTCTAGATAATTCCCTGCACTTTTCAGATGTACAGTGATATACCTATTCCAGATACCGGTAACTAGTTCTCCTACGCATTTTCTGGGATGCAAGCATGCCTTGTTTGCAAAGACTCGGTTTTACTCATTTAGCAGTTCCGTCACTGGAACAGCCCTGCAGGTTGGCAGGCATCTGGCTGGTTAGTTCTAAAGGAGCAACTCTTTTTGATCCTAAAGGAAAGAAGGTGACCAAAGGGCTAGGAATATCGATGTCAATTGTCTGTACAAATAACGTTCAGAGCTTCTCTAAATAACCCGGAGTTGCTTACTTAGAAACAGGGACTACTTGCTGAGCAGATTTGGTGCATTTTGGAGCTAAAATGTTGTGATTAGTTGTTCTTTTGTACTTTCAGTCTGGAAATATAGGTTTGCAGACTGGGTAAATACAGAAAGATTGCTCTGGAAACCTGGAGACAACTAGAAGTCCTCAAGGATCTTTCATGTAACATTTGTCAATCTTAACGAACAGTAGACTGGTAAAACTGACCCACTGCTTTAGAAACAGTTCTACACATTTAAACTGCTACTTCCTCATTTTTCTTCTAAATCAAATCCACAGCTCCCTTTCTTTATCTCAAGCTCTCACTGAAGCAGTTAGCTCCCTGCAGGGCACTGCCTCTGCAGGATAGATTATTCCTCAGCCCTGGATCTACTTTAAAAAGGAAACTTTGTTCTGTTGCACAGCCCAAAATCAGAGTTGGGATGGGATGTCCTGAGCCTCCTCAGAACCTGGCTTCTGCCAGGACCAGCGATGCTGCATCAGGGCCTCCTGAAGCCCCATCAACGGGGGGTGATTGTGGGCACCTGATTTCCCCACACTGATGGACCTGGTGGACCTATGAACTTTTCAGCACAACCTCCTTCAGTTAAGGATCCATGCTCTCATCGCACCTTGTCATATGCAAAAAGATACAAAGCAGGGCGGGCTGGGAGCTGAGCCACAGAAATGTAAAAATACATTCAAATGCCCTGTGCAAGCTGAGGAAATGGTTGTCAGGGCTGAACTTTGAGAGATATTCAGCATTTCCTGAAATGCGTTCATAGCGGTGTATGGGAAAGCTAAGTATTACACAGAAACAGCTTTTTAATTCTAGCATTATGCTCATCTATTCAGAACTGAGAAGAAAAAAATCATTTATAATGGTCAAAGGGACAAAGGGAAGCTGATTTAGAGATGAATATGCTCATTGTTTTTGTTATTACTTAAATATTCCAGGTAAGCAGATAACAACAAAAAAAAGTCTGTATCCTGCTAAGTAAGGAAGAAAAGGAAAGGTCGGTAGAAACAGGACATACAAAAGCAATGAACATTCCATATAAAAACTTCAGACACTTTTTTTGGTAGAAAAATAAAACTATTAAGAAGCAATGGCTTCTGCAGAAGTGCAAAGAGCGCAGAACTGCACACACAATGAGAGGCTGTTGTTTAAGAACACAGTCTTGACAATAATCACAGTGGTAAATTCAACAGTAAGAAAAGAATCTCCATGACAATCAGAACCAAAAGGAGGAGGCAAATAATCTTTCCCAGCTGTACTGTTTCAAATATTAGTAACAAGATACCAAATTATTTATATTCTAGATTAGAATCTAAAATAGCAAATGCTATTTTATCACCAACTATAAAAGACCAGTTCGGAGTCACTATCACAGATTTCTGTGTAAACTCATCATTAGAACCCATCAACTCATCCTCCCTGGGAATCTTCCCATCTAACTCTTTAATTTTCTCATCACCTCTGTTGTGTGGTTGTGTTTTTGTTGTGTGTTCTTCCCACCTCCCCCCCAAAAATCCAACAGCTCCCTGTGATACAAAGACCTGCCCTCTGCTCCACGTAGTGCGCACTGAATGCCGCTGGGTTTGTGCCTCCTGTGGCATGTTTAGACTCCTCCTATTCCTTTTAGCTTGCACTTCATTCCTCCCATGCTTCCTTAAATGTTCCTGGAAGGACACTTCATAAATTGCACAATTAAAAGCAATTGTTGTCATGCCTTCAATGATTACTGGTGTTAAGAATACAAACATAGAGAGCAGCACGATCTATTGTTAATGCTGTGCCAGCATTTTACATTATGGAATGCATTATTTATTCTTTGAAAGCCGTGACAAGATGCTACTTTATAGAAATATTTCCACTGTCAAACAAACACCCCCTTCCTAAACATAGCTCGTATATTCTGGGAAGCACATATAGGGAAGAGAATTACTGTAAAGGATCATTATATAACAGGAATTTAAGGAAGCTGCTCATAATTGGAAATTAAAACGGGACAAAATCCAATCTTGATCTGTGGAATTAACTAGAATGACTCAAAAAGATCCAAATTCTGCCATTAGATAATGGAGCCAGACACTTATTTGAAGCTATGAAGCAATAAGAGTCAGTTGCCAGATTTATTATAGAACAAAATAATAAAGTCTGAAATGATATTGTTGTATATTGTACATTACAATGTATATTGTAATATATGTATACATAAACAATATACATTACAATGTATACTGTTTTTTTCTCTGTAGGAAGTTGTTCATCATTTCACTTAAAACATGTACCTACTAAGAAGAGCTCTTTGTTTTGATATACTTCTGTGGGTTTTTTGCATTTTGAGTGGAATAAAGTTATGGCACAGCAAGGAACAAAAGCAAAAACCTACCTACCAGATATTTTCTAGGAAACAATCAGTGACTACACAGCTGTTTAATTTTTTCCATGTATTTTACATTCTTACATTTTTAATACAAAGATTCACAAATGGTGAGAAAAATATGGAAATAAATCCTTTGTTCTAAAACTTCAGAATTAGTCTGGTTCTAAAGTAGAGCTTCATTTGATGGTTTTCCAACAGAAAAGAGGTTCTTTCTATCCACAACTTGTTCAATTTAGATGTGTGGGAATTTTTTGGATGAAAATGTTCAGGATGTGGGCCAGACTGGAACGGTTACCTTTTAGCTTTTTATTGGAATCTTAGAAATAAGAAATGAAGTAAATTAAAGGTCGCCTACAATTAAAATATATTTCAAGATCGTGAACAGTTGGTGACACCAAGAAGATAAATCACTGTGCAGTAGTCAGAGGGGAAGGTCTGACCAAAAATCAGCCAGATATCATTTTTATTCCTTTGTGTGCCGTTGTGTTGTTATCTAAGTGCATGGAACATCTTCAGCCAGATTTTCAGTGTTGTGTACTTAGGGAAAATAAAAAATAGAACCCTTATTTGTTCTTTCTACATCTGTGAAACAGGACATATATTTGAATGAAACATGCACTCTAGGCATTACAAACAGATTTGGTAATAACACGGTGAGGAATGGGTTACCGTGGAAAACAGAAAAAGACAGAAAAAGTCACTTCTGATATGATACAAAAAGGGTGGAGTTATTGTCACCAGCACAAAGCCAGCTCGAGGAAAACCTCTGCTGCAGACAGCAGTTGTCTTGTCTACGCGGTGAGACAAGCCAGACTGGAGACTGTGTACAGTAGGTGCATACGTGTTGACATCTTGGAACAAAAACACAAAACACCTCTCTTTCCAAACAGTGTTGTCGTCCTAAGATGACTCTTCCTGCTATTTTTTTTCTTCCCCTAGGAGGAAGTACTGCTGTATTTGTTTGACAAATACTGGTGGTCAAGTGAGGAATTGGCAGCCGCACCTACTGACAAGCGCTGTGCAAATTTTTCCAGCCCTCACACACCTCCCTGTCAATTAACCTCATTTCTGACCTGCAAAAGTCTTTGCCGCGCTCAGAATCCCCTGAGCCCTCTGACAGCACGATGCTGTCCTGCGGTGTCAGTTTCTATCATCTCACCTGGATGTGAGAAACTCATTTCCATGCAGGTTTCAAGGCAGCATATCCATTTGATCTGTTTCAAAATTATAGCCTTTACCCTGCAAGTTTGCTATATGATCACGCATAAACAGAAAGACATTCGTTTATAATACACAATCTGATTACAGTGACCTAATTTAGAGCAAGAAAAGAAACAAGATCACGTGACAGGAGTTGAGCAAATACTCATCTGAGACTGAATCTTATCTCATTTGCAGTATCTTTACAATAAAAGTATCTACGTAAACCTTGATAGAATTGTTCCTGAGTACCTGGTGCAGCTCCCATCTCTGACAGGCATTAGGGTTTCTGTCTCCCAGAGAAGCTATAAACTGAGCGGAGGGCTGGACCAGAGGCCCCCAGATGTCCCTTCCAGCCTCAGCCTGCCTGAAGCTGCTTTTTTCCCCTAAAACACACGCTCTCCCTCTCTGAGGCTTGCAATTGCAACTTACATTTGCACCAGCTATACAATACCACACAATGCTGAATAAAATGATCAACGGTTATCCTCAGAATAAGAAAACCACATTTTAGAAGAGGCAAGTCACTGCCTTCAAAGCCTTGATTTTATTCCAAGATGCTTTCCGCACAGCAGCCCCCAGGTAAGTTGACTTTTCCCATTTGTGTTCAGTGCTTGTAGCATTCACCATTAGCACCATCATTTCAGTTCCTGTAATTTTAAATTCAGAGATGATCTGAATATTTATGCTCAGTAATCAGTAAATTAATCAAGATGGCTAGGACAATTTATTTCAGGGAGTAATTCACAGAGTTATTTACTAATTGTTCTATACTGAGTGTCATGGGCTGGCAGCAGCACAAATCATAGTGGGAAAATATTTCATTGCATCATAATTAAAGTGTATATTTATTTAGGTAAATAGATTCTTAAAGTTGTTTCCAACACGTTCCCTCAAGTTGGATTCAAGCTATCCATCACCGTATTTCACAGCCCCGTTCGCCAGCATCGACGGACATAAATCAAAGACATAAAATGAGAGCCTGGTCTGGACAGTGGGAGCTTTACCAGTGGGTCCCAGGCCTCACACAGAATGAAGCATTTACACTGTGCTTAATGAATGACTCACAGCATGTAATTCCTTGGGGATGCTGAAAAAGTGGAAACCTGTTCTGTTCCCCCTTCTTGCTCCAAGCTTCATTGCCTCCAGCCCTCTGTGAAATCCTTTGGTTCCTTCGCCTGCTGGTTCGCCTCAGCCACCCGACAGAAATCTTTCCTCTTTTCAGCCACAACAGGGAGCTGAGCCGGGCCACCGAGGTGTCTGACAGGGCCACCACAAGGTGCACAGCACGCGATAAGGGACGGTGTTCTTCCCTTCACCCATGGAACTGTACTCAAAGCATTTTTCACTGGCAAACAGCTTTTCAACCTGACATTTGCGGTCAGATTCCCAAAACTGGAGGTTATTGTCACAACCAGACTCAGCCACGTTGCATGGATGGGCTGCACAGAGTTGGGTGAGAAAGTCTAGATAACAAAGGAATTAGGCTGAACTCTTGCCCTCAGCTTGAACATTCTTTGAAGTTCTTCCCTGCCTTGGCAGCTCCTTCCCCTATCTTCCCCTATTACAGCCCTGTTAGAGGCTCTGCATAGCCAAGATTTTCTCAGTTCTGGGATCTTCAAAAGGAATTTTGCACTGAGCTCCCCCAGGACAGGATCCCTACAGCATTCCAGTGCCTGTGGTCCACCTCACTGTGTGGATTCCTGAGCAGAGCCACACGCCTGTGGGGTTCAGCGCCAGGAAACTCCCAGCAGAATGTGCTCAACAGGTCTTCAAGACAAAAAGGATTTCAGCAAATGGCTGCAGGGGCCTTCTAGGATGAAATCCTGGGAGGAAGCGGATGGTCTAATGAGAGGCAGATTTGGATAACTTTCTCTACATATTTTGACATGAATCCATGTGAACATGCACTCTTGCATATATGTTACAGTTTGGGTTTTTTTTTTTTTTCTGTTGTTGTCTTTCCATCACAACCACCAGATAAACATCTTCCCACTTCAGGACCCCATCCAGCTGGCCTCGATGTAATCCAGTAGTGCTTGAATGAAGACAACTGAGTACTGTCACAATA
Organism: Alectoris magna; assembly: GCA_030625065.1. Classification (NCBI taxonomy): domain Eukaryota; kingdom Metazoa; phylum Chordata; class Aves; order Galliformes; family Phasianidae; genus Alectoris; species Alectoris magna. The sequence goes on from CM060567.1 coordinate 11,944,233, forward strand.
TTGCTCTCAGCCCTAAGACAGACAGATTCACCCCTCACTGTTCTGAGCGTCACTGAGAAATTTCATGAGAATATTTGTTTGCATGATTACAGATTGAGCTTTGCAGTATTTCTCACAGTCATCTGCCAGATATATTATTTAACTCAATTGGCCAAAACCTAGGCCAAAATACCATCCAAATGTATTTGGTATAGCACAGACAAAAAGATGTTTTGACAGACAGATGGATTTGGGATACGTGCAGATAGGACAACTGCAGTACACAGACATGTACTCTCAAAGAGAGGAGAGGTTAATGACTTCGAAGGGCAAACATACTTACTTGCTTCTTATACCTTCATTGTAATCAGTTACTCTACAGCAGACAGTCTCATTACTATAAATTGCAACTAGAGGCATTTTTGCCTTGCAAAGGAATTCGTACAAACATGTCAGATCATGTCAGCTGAGATGTTATATAAATCACATTCTGCACAAAGTGAAAAAATACAGTTTGCATCCAAGAAATTCTAGACTGTTTTACGAGTAGAGCCCACTGTTTCACAACTCAAGAAGTTTTATCAGAATTACCAACACCATTTAAAAGGTACAAAAAGAAAGCTGAAACTCTAAATATGTCTAAATGCTTGTGTTTTAATCCCCTTGGTCATTACATTTCCAGAAAAGTTGCTAAATCATTCCACAGAAGGGTTGTTTCTAACCCTGCCTCAGACCATTTAAAAATACATACAACTTGTACACTTGTATGTATGCAACTGGGAAAAAAAGGAGCATTCTTACATACAAATGCACTGACAAGAGTTATGCGTAATGAAAAGTCTTTATGAATGAAGACTTTATGAAAGTCTTTATTTTCCTAATTTCAAGAAAGTGGCAAGCTCCTCACACCAGCTGCCCATGAAAACTAGTGATTTTTTTTTTTTTTTTTGCCATGATGAGGACTTTAGCTTCTTTTATCTAGTTCAATACTCAGTAATTTGAGAAAGACTAAACCCTTTTTCCTAGTGAAGATGTACAGTGTGGTGGCTCATGTCAGTAAATCATGCAGACCCACGGTTTTGCAGGAGCTGGGCCGGAGTCAAAAGACGCCAGAGCTGAATGAATCCCCTGGTGCCTGCATTCCGTGGGCCACCCGTTGGCTAGGCTGATACATTTCACCAAGTCACTCTCATTCACACAGTGGAACAGAAAAGTAGGAGAAGCTGAAACTTTGAGATATAAGTGACTAAAACTGCAAAACAACGTCCAATCTGATTCTTCACAACAGTTTTTGATAAATAAATAAACACATTCTGTATCAAAATGTAAAATTTGATCATACGTCCATCTGAGTCGAATGACACAAAGGAACTCTCGTTAAGCTCCCTTAGTGCAGTTTTTACCGTGTCATTGTAGAATACTGCAAAAATCGGTTCATTTTCCTAGGAGTTCAGGTTAAGTGTTTGAAATGCCATCAATTTAGACAACCTTTAATTTTTTTCTTAACAAAATAAAAGACCATCTCAAATTAACAGAAAGGTTAATTTTAGAATGCATTACCATAACATTTCCATTTCAAATAATACATGATATTATACTCTATAGTCTCTACTATGTATTTTAGATTCCATGGTTACAGTTGGTTTAATTGCCTGAAGTTGTCTAATCAGTGATTTTCTATTATGTCTGGCTGATAACACTCAGGAATTGATGTCAGAACGCCAGAGCTGCTCTGTGGCGTTGCAGAGCCACCCGGCAGTGTGCCACACAGCAACCACCAGCTCCTTGCTGGCTGCTGGAAATGGTTCTGTGATCCCTGCCTACAGATCTCAGCTGCTGCTGGACTATTGCACGGTTTCTTGCTTCTCTCAAGAACTGCAAACTATAAAATAAACACTCTGAAAAGGCAATATTAAAAAACAAATAAATAAATAAAGGTCATGCCTTTTCATGCTGAGAAACCCCAGGCTTCAGATGACGCATAGAACTTAATGCTATTTACTGTACTGTAATTATTCGGTAGCTGATCAAACCAAGAAACATACAATTTGGCATGGCAGGTACACGTCACAGGGAGCGGATGCAAGCTCCTGGCTTTTCAGAGTCTCACTCAGCTGTTCCTTTGGGAGCAGACCCCATGCACAAGGTGTCTCCCCCAGCACATCCCTCTCTGCCCTTATTTCCCAGCAGACAGTATGGCACTGCCTCACTGTGCTCAGCTCCTTGTGGGGCTATGCTATGGAGGGGGAAAATAAACTGATACAGTTTAAATCTAGATCAAGAAATAGATTTTATAAATTGGTTTCCCAGTTCTGCTGTAGAGCACAAGGACCCTGGCTAGACCTGGACTCTGAGACAGGAACCCTGAAATCACTCCCACTGCTGAGAGCTGCACTGTTGGGGTGCAGCCTGGCAGCAAAGCCCTGGCCAGCGTCAAAACTGAAAGCAAGCAGCTACTCACAGCCTTAAGCAGCAGCGCATAAAATATTTCAGTTCCAAGAGACATCTCCAAACACTGAATGTCCTTAGTTTGGTCTTGAGATCTCGATTACGCTTGCAAATGAATCATCTTTGTTTAAAGCCATACTTCAGAGAAAGACACTGCAACGTATTATAGGGTTGGAAACAAATTAACAAAGCTCCACAAGGAGCAGAATAATGTTATGTATCCATCTGAGTTTATCTGAATATCAGCAGTTTAAGAGGCACAGCGGAGATGTTGCACATTTAAGAAAAAGCTTAAGTCTACAAATTTCCTCACGTGCACGGAGAATCTTTCTTTAAGAGCTGAAATCATGGTTACAGTAACTTCCTATTCAGTCATTTCCTTAATTAAACCATTGAACTTTAATGTGAAATGCAGCCATTACCAAACCAGAAAGGAATCTGAACAATAACAATCCACTCAAATGGGCAGCGCAATAACCAAAAGTGATGTAAAGAACACTGGCTGATACTTTTTGGTCTGAATCAATTATGCTGAGATACCAAATCAATTCCCCATTTTGAGATACCAAATCAAAATTAGGAAAGTCAGTATTAGATCAAAAACACGCTAGCCACATTGATGTCATGCAGTGAAAAATCAACACAAATGTGCTCTCCTTGGTAAAGTGTTGGTTTTTTGTTTTTTTTTTTTCTCCAAGTATTTTTGAAGGCAATGCTTTTAGTCCAGTGATACATATGCTACAGTGTAGTCTCAAACATCTGGACTGCTCTGTAAGTGAAGATTATTTAGGGTGAGACCTATCTTGGGCACTTTGTCTTCTTTCTACTCCAATATCACAGTCCTCAGTGGTGCCCAAAAAGTGTTCAAATGCACTGAATGCCTTCATTTTAAGCAGGCTCTTTCCTTTGGACAATCCCTGTGACCTCACTGGTCCCTGCATCCCATAAACAACTTTAGCACCAAAAAGCTGCCATTCCCGAGGACACGGGCCAGCACCACTCACTAGAGGCAGGGCCTGCTCCCTTAGTGGTGCCAGAAGCCTGCCGTGCTCAGGACTGCCGATGACTGCTGGCCTTCAACAGCACAGCACAGGACGGGTGCTGGGAGCCCAGGGAAAGACTGCAGGTACTGCTCCATCTCTGTGAATATAAATCCTAAACAAGCAGCAGAAATGCAGCCCGTGTGCTTATACCTAGTCCATACTGCCAGGCGGTCCCATAGGGCACAGATCATGGGACCAGAGCACCAGGTTTGTCACCCATACAGTAGTAATTCTGCATGTTGTTAGTCATCCGGCCAACTCACATTTGTGGGTGAGGTCACATTTGTTGCAGGGAAGGACACGATCTGCTGTTTGTGCAGTTTTAGGGTGTTGAGGCAGCGTCATCCTGAAGACATAAGGCTGCCAGACAATCAAGCCAACAGCACCTTTGTTTTTGAGGGATTAGTAGGCCACTAAAGATAACAGTTTAAAAAAGTTGGGCAAATGCTATCAAAATTCTAGTGCCTACTATTTGGAATACCTAACCCCCGTCCTTACATTTCATCAGGCACGTTAGCTACTTGGAGCTGACAGATCCAGCGGGGCCTTTAGCAAGCACCACGCCTGCCTGTTCAGTTAAGCTCACATTTCAAACAGGGCTGAGATGCAAATAAGCATTAAGATTAAACCTTGCTGCACAGGCCGACAGCCACTAAAATGGGCATGCCATGCCACAGCCCACAGGTCTTCCAGGTATTTCCATTCTTCCCAGAACTAAAAATAATAATCAAACAAAACCTCCGAGTTAAGAGACTACTTCCAAGAAGACAATGACTTGTTTAGGCTGTGGAGAAAGGCACAATGATGTTCTTCTCTCCTCTGTTTCAAACAGGGCTCTTCCAAATGTTTCTTCTAGCTGATTTTACTCTGTTACTTAAAAATAAGTAAATAACATTCAGAAATATAAATATTTAAAGGGTCTTTAACAGCAGTATTTTGAAGTACATGTTGTTGGCAGTTTGATCCAGCTCCCAGACAGAGGGATTTTTCTTTTCCACGTATTCAAAAGGAATGGTATCACGTTGCTAACAACACAGCCATCTGATTTATGCTCAGCAACCCAAGCGGACAGCTACTGAGATAGCTGGATTCTTCTGTGGGTAGAAGAAAACCGGACAGGTGACATGGAGCACTGGGTGTCGGGGCTACGGCCTGCTGGTTGCTCTAGCTGTGCCCTTGCGCACTGCAGGATGGTGCCTCTGCATGGGGAACGCCCCTCAGCAGAGATTTCAGATAAACACAAATCTCATTTTCACAGGTGTAAACACAAAGTGATGACTTCTGGGTCTAGTTTACAAATCTGATGTGGAATGAATATCCATGCTGCTAAATGCTTGTAAAGCACCAGAAGTATCAATGGGATAGTATTTAAGTAATAATAGCCACAATAAGATTGTGAAATTCATATGGACTAGATAAGAGCCTTAATCCTGCCGGATGATACCATGCTAACTGATGGCCTATGTCCATGATATTCAGTAACATGTATTAGTAACACTACTGTTACTTTACAAACTAGTAAGATAAATACTTTTCAGTAACTGTTTATGAAAACAAAACAAAAGAAAACAAAAAACCAAAAAGAACCAGCTCTGGTGTAACAATCCTTTTAAACAAACAGACTGACACAGAGAAGCTGAGACTTTGTTTATAATGAAGATGCTTTATTAAAGAGAAACGAAATCTCCTGCTAGGCTGGATCTCCAAACTGAATGGGTTTTTCAGGTGATGGAGCATTGTGCTAGGGCCCGGCTTGATTACTTCCTGCAGGGATGGTTTTGTCATTGTGCCACCACCCCTCCCCAGCGACTCCTAAACAACCCAGGGTCACTGTGTCCTCTCTTTAATTAGTATCTCACTGCTTGAGGGAGGGGAGAATGTCAAGGAAAGAAAGAATGAGAAGACACTGTAAACAAAGGTCCTTGGGGGCATCTTAACAATTTGGACAAGGAATGGAAAAAATGCTCCATTCTTTTGTTGGAGGTAAAAAAGAGGGGAGGGGGGGGGGGGGGGGGGGGGAGTAGGTTGTTGTGGGCAGAATTTCAGTTGTAGTTGCATGAATTTGGATAAAAAGAGAAATCGTGCAAAAAAAGAAACACATTTTGTCCCCAAGACAGCTTTATGATCCAACAGGTGAGTATATAATCAACATTTTACAAGAATGCCAACCAAAAACATGGTGCTCCAACCAGAAAGCAGCTGAAATCCTACGGTCTGTTCCTGTAAGAGCCATAACTGAGCCAAAGTGGGGTAAAAGCAACTATTTTTCTTTATGTTAAAACTTCCAATGTTTGTGGGGGGGTGGGGATGGGGTGTTGTTCATTTCTTTGGGGTTTCTTTTGTACAAAAGCATTTCAGCTGAAATGGGTGGCTACTCATTTCATTACTGTAATTTACAGTTGTATTTTCCAGAGAAAACTACAGATAATCTACAAATGAAGTAAAACAGCACGTGAAGCAATAAGAACCCCACCTCTTTTCGCTAGACAATTAACTTGCCCTGGCAGCTCTCTAGACTGACAGATCAGAAAATAGCAAACACTTCTGAACTTAAAGACTGTCCTTATCAAATAGGAAAATTTGTGCACACGAGCATATGGTTTAAGAGTTAAAAACGTACCTTTTTTGCTTTCCTTTACTTATAGAGAACTGAGTTCCAGGTAAGGCAGGACTGCAAGAACCACTAGAGTGCACCTATGACTGACTCCACTGCTCAGCACCTATCAGGATTTAAACATTCTGTTCCTCTGTTTGAAATTTAAATACTACCATGCAACTTGGGTTTAGTGGGTTGTACTTCTCAGGTTTGTGTTTGAGCCCTGGATCAGAAAGTCAGAAGAATGACAGAATTATGGCAATAATTCTCCAATGTGTAGCTCCACTGCAAGGAGCCTTTTGTTTTGTTGTGCATTTTGTTGTGCTCCCATACCCCAAGCAGGCGAGACACCACAAGGTGGGTTTCAGATTCATGGGTGTAAGCCTGGCTGCGAGCTGACTGTTATTTGGTGGTTTATAGTCTGCACCACATGAGAGACGCTTACCAGTACTCAGCTAGCACAGTTTCTACCTTTGGACTGCATACAAGTATATCCAGAATCTCACATTTCATTTTAAACATCTAAAAATGCAGAAATCTCTCATCTCTTCCGTAATACCGTAGTGTTACTCTAAAGAACAGCCTGGCTTTTAATGATTGATTGATTGATTTTAAATAAAACAGATGTCATTCTTAAATCCCTTTTTCTAAATTTAGTTTCATGATGTTCGTGACTGGACCTGGGGGGATGCCAAACGCTGAGGGCAGGTAGTGCCATTCGTCATGCCCTACCTCCTTCCCATGCCTACCTCATGCAGTCACCACAGAAAATTCTTTAAAAAGAAAGCAAAAACAAACAAACAAATCCAGCAAACAAATGCACTCTCTGGTTGAGGGCAAGTAAAAAGTACATTTGAAATGTATAAATTTTAGCTATAAAAACATTGACGTTGATTAAAGATTTCCATAGTGAACAATTTACAAGAAATTACCTCAGCAGGGTGAATGGATTTGGTTTCATAATCACAAAGTTCCCTAACTCCATGGTATTATATTCCAAGCAGGCTTGTATATTAAGTTTAATTTCACTTTTTTCAGGAAGTGATTTTACTGAAGATTGAACACAGCTGTTAGCAGAGTTCACTGTTCCAGAAATGCTTCTACACAAACTGGGGAAAAAAATAAACAAAAAGAGAAAAAGAAAAAAAAAAAAAAAAAAAGAAGAAGCAAAAAAAAAAGCTCCATGAGGTGTGGATTCGCATTTTGAATCTGAAAGTACAGAACACATCAGAGAAGAATAGCTCCGTGTTCAGAAAAATATTCCTGAAGAAATAAAGTCTTCAAATATTTAAAGAATGAGAGAAAAGTCTGGGTAATGTGTTTGATGACTTACAGGAGTTGCTCAATCTTCTCTGACAACAGAGCTAGAATACTTGCTGGCTTTAAGAAAAGAAATGGTGGTAAATACACTGCCTCTCATTTTGTTCCAAGCATTAGTATTAAAAACCCATTTACGGGGGCTTATTTCATGTACTGTTCCATCTTGATTCTGTTCTTTTAATATGCACAGCAACGCATGCTGGCATACAGAGCAGGGCCTCTGCAGAGGAAATGCTGCCAGCTAGAAACACAGGATGTAATCGAGACCACAAGAGACACATACTCAGTTATAAATGTAACTATGCTGGAGGTATGGGAAAGAAAAAAAAAAAAAGGCCTATTTTTCACTGCCAGCTTTAATTGTTTCAGTGACATTCTCCCGCTCTCATTTTGTGCCAGTATAATGAAAAGAAAAATAATCAAACTTAATTACATTTGCAGCTAAGATAACTCCGGGATGCAGCACGCAGCAGGGCAGCTCCCTTCTCCTCACAGCAGCTCTCCGTTTGCTTTACACACCTCTCCTGAGGAGCCCCGCTCCTTATTAAATGCCATCTTGCTCAAACTAGGCCCAAATGCATAACACAAAACACTATTAAAAGCCAGTCAGTGGAAAAACGGGAAAAAAAAAAAAAAAGAAAAAAAAAAGGTTAATTCAAATTTAAGAAGAAACATAAACTAAGAATCAAACTTCCCATTGGCATCCATATCCCAAGCTACAGTTTGTGAGAAGTGAACGGGGAAGTAAAGCAGACGAAAACGGAGCAGAAGCTACACCAACTGATTTATTTTCTGCCGCAAAACGTCTTCCCTAACGCCACGAAGTGCAAATGAGGTTTCTAAAACGCGTAAGGTTTCGGTCTCAAGCAGCATTCACCACCACACGGCCTAAGACGTTCCAACCCGGCTTCCACCCGAGCAGGCCGAGGCGCGGCGCCCCGTGGCACAGCCCCAGCCCGGCCCCAGCCCGGCCCCCGCGCTTCGCGCGGCACCGCCAGGCGGCGGCGCGGCTGGCAGGCAGGGCCCAGCGCGGCGCCCCGCGGAGGACGGCACTGCGCGCCCCCGCCGCGCTTCCTGCTCCCGCCCTAGCACGGCCCCGGGGGGACCCAGCGGGATTTGCAGCGCGGCACCCTCAGAAGCGCGCAATGACAGCCGCGAGCAGCTCGACTCCGAGCACCGCTTCTGCGTTCCAGCGGAGCGACAGGCGGCTGCGCTGTACGCGGCGCGGAACTTTCCGAGAACTTGGGGGCCGGCAGCCATCTTGTCCACACGGCACAGCGCCGGGAGCAGCGGCGCCCGCTAGAGGGAGCCCGCCATTCCCCGAGATGGGAGAATAAAAGTCTATTCAATCAGGGAAACTGAATTTTGACTTATCCCGAAAGTTTGCTGTGATGTATTTGGAGCACCTCGCCACACGCCCACAGCCTCTGGTGCTGCCAGCGCTCTCCGTGACTCATCGCAGTATATAAAGCCACCCGGAAGGTCGGAGGCTATCACCGTTACGCAGTATTTATTTAAACTCACTGGTTCGTAACACTCTTAAAAATAGCATAGAAGTCAGAACTGTCCCTGAAATATTTTCTATATGCATATACTTAGTCTCAGTAACAGACCCACGCGCGTGCACACACGTACAGATGCAACCCACAAGCACCCGCTGTTCAGCCCTCGACGCTCTGGAGCAGGGATTAAATCTCAGTTTTGCTGAAGGCAGTGGATATTTTACCCCTGAACTCAATGGCAACTAACAGCTCTGGATGCACTTCTCAAAACCACGGCCTCCAGGGCGTCACACGCGTGTGGTAATGAGGCATCTCCTGGGACAGCCCATCAGCCACGGAAGCAGCTGGAGACGTATAAAGTCCTTGGATGTGTTTGTTGGTTTGATTTCCATCTATCCAAAATGCTCTCCAGATCCTTCACAAAGTGGGTTTTGTGCAGAGGTGCTGTTTATCGCCTTCATCAAGTGAACCAACAGCAGAAGGACCAGTCCCAGCTTTCCCCATTAGAGGCTTCTCCTTTGGAAACAATTGCTCTAAGAAGGGAGAGAAAGCTACTTTGCACAAAAGCTGGAGATACATGGCTGAGCAGTTAAACAGCACTGTTTGCGACAACAGAGTCATATGCATTTTGATCCTACACTATAGGCTTTTATTTCAGCATCCACTGAAATGCAGTTATTACCCGTTTCCTTAAAACATTAATAACAGATTGCTGATATACTTGGAATGTGGCTTATCATTTCAATCAAGTATGTTACCCACAGTTACAGTTTGCTATTCCTCGCATTCTAACCTGTATTCTAGTTTTGAACTTTCTTTCAACAAAAGGACTACAGTACAAATATCTAGGTATTCAAAGTTCACACAAAACAGAGGTGAAAACAGCCAGCTGAAGGTTTGCCCTTAGGACATAAGGACTCGCATGGTAAAGGGGCCTAGTGATTAATAGACCACGCTGGGATGCGAGGGAGCTATGCAGTTTCTGTTCTACTCCTGCCACTGTGTGATTCTTCCACTGTGCATTCATTCTCCTGCAGCAAAATACACATACAGTCCTGGGATCTTACTTTAAAGCTATTCTGGACCTACCAATAAAAAAACAAGGCACAGTGTTAGAACTATGCTTGTTCTTTATCTACTGTTACTTTTACATTCATATTTCAACACTTAAAAAACTGTTTTTGCATACAACATGAGCAATATTTTTCTACCCTTGAAATTTAAATAAGATTTGGTGTCCTGCAACTTTTTATTTGATCCAATATTATCAAATTGACTTTAAAGCCGTTCTCTCCATACACTTGTAGGGTGTAAAAGAGCTGACAGTTTTGTCCATGTATCATGCTACCTGTTTGGAATCTCAGTGTTTGTGCCAATCTTTTCTAAGTAGCTGATTAATACAATATTTGGGAAATCCAATTCAGTTCTTTTTCTCTACCTTGCGATGCTTTTGATCTCTTCATAATGCAGAAGGGGAATTGGAATACTTAGGGTATTTCAAAAACACTGCTATTAAAGGAAATAAAATCTACGTGAAATAAAATGAAAAAACTGCACTGCAAAGTCAGTTGACTAGCACTGATTTAGGCAGGGTCAAGAAAGCCACTAGGTGGAAAGATGTTTCAATTCTTGATTTGACCTCAAGTCTCGATACTTTTATTATTTAAATGAACTGGCAGGCCACTGCAAATATTATAAAATAGATAATGCTTACAGGAAATATGGAAAATGGAAATACAGACAGACATCAGATAGGAAGCTTTGCATTTGCTGCCTGCAAATGCATCCAATGGGAACCAGATCTTATGTAAGCTTCAGATTGTCAAATGTATATATCTCTGGACAAATTGTATTGACAGGCCAGTCTTGCAACAGGAAAACTGATCCCAGTCCAGAAGCAAATCAGGGCTAACAGGGAATTACATAGTTGCAGCATAGTTCTCCCCAGAAGCAGAAATCTGGATTCATTTCTCTGAAGGCACTGAAGAGTTTTAACTAAAAAGAAGGTTTAGGAATTGCCGTGCTCTAGGAGGCACCCCTGCTGCTACACTTTCTACTGTCTTCAGCACTCTTGGACCAATATTTTATCTTGATTATTTGCAGGCTACTTAAGATATCCATTACTGGAAAACTAATGACTAACAGGTAGTCTGGGATGAGGGATATCTGGGACCTGACTCATCACTCCCCACGCTCCAGGTAGTCATTTATTCTGGTGTCAGGAGACTATTGAAGATATGACTTAGATTTATATGAAGACTCTGGATAAGACACCTTATGACCGCTCTTTTTTTCGCTACAAGTAATTCGATGTGGGGTAGGGTAATTAAAAATCACAGCCTCTGTCTGTCTAATTTAGGGACACACAGGAAAGCCATGATTATCAGCATAAAACAATAAAGATGTTCCTTTTTTTTTTTTTTTTCCTTTTCTTTTTTTCTGGTATACTTGGCTCAATCCTACATACAGGGAGGCCGAGCTTGCTGTTTGATTTCTTTGGGCAACAGCTTCTTTTGCCCATGAGGACATGGCCATGCTCCTTCAGAGCAGACATTTCACTTAAGCAGACTTAGAAAAATGAACCTGAATATGACTTTTAACCCATGTTCTATATTTCAAACTTACTCATTAAAAAAAAAAAAAATCATTAAACAATTCTTATTTAAAATTGTATATGGTAAAAAAAGAACTACATGCCTCAATCCAGATTAAATTTCGTATAGAAGTTCCCTTTTTCTAAATACCGAATTGAGTTGGACACATCACACGATTTATAAAAATGAACTAAAATAAAAATACTTAGCTTCACATACCATTTTCAAATCCAACAGAGTGAAGAGGAAAGGAACAAAATATTATTTACTAATTTCAACTAAGTATTTTTATTTATTTTAAAATAATACGAAAGAGACTAATGGTAAACTGCCAAATCTGAGCACATTGAGGCAATGGTGAGGTCTGCTTTCACATACTACAAAAGTAGTCCTAAGCATTACATTACAGACATTTATCTGAAGAAGGTGGTATACATGTCACGTGCCATCCCCGCTTCTGCTCTTGAAGTTCCTATCACTGTATTTGAGCATAATGTTTCTTCTTACAAATGGAGCTTCCAAAAAAGAACTACATTGCTTTCTCTAACTAAATGTAGTAGCATTACTTTCTCCAGGGCACAAGGAGGTCTGGCCTGGGAGGTGGTAGAGCCGAGCCCCCCCGCTATTTCTAATCAAGACACTCAGAGGCACAAAGCACTGTGGTTTTCTTTGTTGTTTGTTGTGAGTTTTTTTTAACCCAAGTTACTAATTTTTTCCCCCCTCCTTTCAGAGGTACATCAATAGATAAACCAATCCTGGAGATAAAATGAACAACTCCACAGTATCGCTTTCTTCCAAATTCAGACAGAAGTTCACAGCATAAAATAATGCTGAGTCTCTTGATCTATGTATAGATTTCTCACTCACTTAGTCATAAAGAGCAGAAGTCAGGTCAGAGAGGAGGAGAATTACGGAAATAGTTCAATACTGACTTGGGAATGGTGGCTGAACAGCAGAGATAGATTGTATTTAAAATGTTACCCTGCAAGTGGCTGCTATCCTAGACAGCTTCAGGCTGCATTTGTCTGCTCTTTAAGAAGAAAATGTTGTCTCCAGCTGCAAAATGCAGATCTTTCCTGAGACACGTAAAGAACTTATCCCCATGCAAGCAAAAACTGTGACATGAACCTATATGAAAAGAAGAAATGTGGATTAGCTATCGATTCTTCTTCCATTTTGCCCCTCTTAGTCTGTGATTTTGCCAACAGTGGGGAGTAGAACACAGGGATCACTCGTAGGGAGGAAGAGACTGTTGCTGGAGTCAGGCACAAGGTATTTCCTGAATTTATTATTTTCAAGTACAAAGTTTTGAAAGCCTGTTGTCTGCTATTTCAGACAGCAATTTGTTTCCTCTATGTTTGAAATGTCAGATCACGCCATGCAGCTAAAAGTTGTGCTTTACAGAAGTCGTGCTTTTGTGTAGCACACAAGAACATAAGTGCATAAACATTTTAGAATAATTAGAATATGTTATAGTTCCATATGGGAATATGGTATTTCCATAACACATGTTAATGAACAAGATATGTTGTCACTTCATTATAAAACACCCATTAATTCTTACTCAGTTTTCACAGTGTTTAAAATAACAATCCAAGGTTTCATCTTTCCACAAAAGATGGCCCAAAGAAGGAATTATTCTTTTGGCTAATTGCTTTCCAGTCTAACTCACTGAGCATATTTTTCTCTTACACTTAAGTTACTAACAGGATTTATTTAACATTTTTTATTCTTAAAGCACTGAGCAAATAATGAACCTTCTCAACTCTATTAATACTATTAGTATTAATTATTACTGATCACTGCTATTACCGAGCTGTTCATTTACAGATGGTAGAACATCTGTAACCATTTTAGGCAGCCATCCTCAAGAGTGAACAGAAGACAGCAAGCTTTGAAACTTTTCCCCATTTGTGCATTAGTTTTTAAATGCCTGTTCATTAACTCAGCATGAAGTTGAATACTTGGTGTCTTAACTCCTTCACAATTAAATCTTTTGCTCATTTATGCCATGTTCAACCTCACCGACAGTGGCCAACAGATAAATGTCATCTCGTCTTAGGCTTCCCAGCCTAAATAAAGAATAAGTAACAGCTCCCAAAGTTAGCTGTAACCGATCATTCCAGGCACCAGAGGTACTGAAGAACGAATCTGTCATTCTCCACCTCTTTATGGCCTTAAAACCTACCTAGTGCTTCAAGGGGTCGTCTCGTCACCAGTCCCTAGCAGTTGCTTTAGTAGCTCTGGAAATGACACTATTCTATTTTCCACAGAAGGTGGTACAATGTTGGGCCCTGTTGATTTACTTCACTCCCACTTTTGGAAGCTTGCCACCCCCTCAAAAAAGGATGAGTATGCAGTTCTTCTCCTTTTTTAAACTCCCTGCTGAGAGTACCAGGAAGGGTGACAGCTGAGGCAGTGGCCTGTGTAACTACAAGGAGTACAGAAGGAGACCAGCTTCTCATTTCACATTACCAACACAAAGCCATTGAACGCTGGCAACGTTGTTCACATCCTACACGCTATGACTTTATACAGTAACACGGTGTTGGAAATCAGACATATTTTGGTGAAATACAGTTTTTAAAAAAACCAATAGAAAATAGAATCTAGACATGTCAACATCGTTCCTGCCTTTATCAACTATACTTTCATTCTAAGATCTTAAGCATTATAAATGCAGAGATGATATATTAGATGTAAAGTAAGTAAAAAATGAATTCTCATGCCACTTCTGCTGATTTTTTTTTTTCCTAACATTTATGAAAAGCAAAGACATAGAGGAGCAGGCCACAGAGGGAGAAGATGATTGAAAATTATTTATCCTACGTAGTTCAAATCAACCCTTTCATCAGCCAACAACAAGACAAAGAACATTTTCCTATCTTCCAGAAGTCAGGGCATAGAAATAAGGACAGAGCTTTAAATATAGTAGGAGGCATTTGATCTGGAAGTTCTAATCCCAAGGAGTGTCCAGAGACCCCACACTCATAAATCTGAGCTAAGTCCTGCCTTTAACTTGGTATCAGGGATGACAACCACGCAACAACAATCCTCACAAAGGTTACTGAAAGTACACCCAATTATCTCATTCTAACTTTTTTTTACTAAATGATTAAAAATAGTACTTCAAAGTGATCTTTATTTTAGTGTAATTGAGCTTTTAAAATCTTGAAAATGAATTGTGTCTAAGAAAGACTTCGGCCAGCCTGAAGGAGAATGTTTCCAACTTCTTGTTTTATTAACATTTCTAAAAATGTTCCAGTTCAAGGGATCTGCAAATGCATTGCCTTCCACTCCCAGTTTTCAACTGTTAGCAACACAAAAAATGATCTATTCAGATAGTTCTTGTTTTATAAGACAAATGTTTGAAGACATTGTTAGTCCCCTAGACTATCCAGTCCTTTGATCCACTTTACAAGGCATAAAAATACAGAGATTAGATGTGACCATGTTTGAAATCATTTAACAGAATCTCTGATTTGAGGTAAAATAGACTCCCTCGAGGTATGGTATGGTAGAGAATGCTGGCAAAGCTTCTCAGCTGCAGAAAGACCTCTGTGCACGGCGCACTGCTTCTCTGTGTACCCAGAGATCACCAGTATCTCGGCATCCACACACGCAGCCGCTTGCCACTACTTTAATTTTGTTTGTTTTTAACTAACCACAGATACGAAGTGCAGTGTGCCATGCCCTGTGTACATGAATCAAAAGACCTATTTACAAATACAACAGATAGGGTGTCCTAGATTTGTAAATCTGAGTTCTGCACAAATATAGCACGTTTTCCCCATTTCATTTTCCTTCTATGAGCTTATATTGTGTTCTGTGGCATGAAGATGATTTGTCCAGCAGGAATAGACTGACTGGATTATTTTTTAATGCTCTGCAACTGCAGACATTAATCTTTACTCAGGAGAAGTAGCTCATTTTTCCCTTATTTCCATACTTTGAGATTGAATTCATTTCCTCATTTCATTTGTAATAATGAAAATAAGTATCTATTCCTTACATACTTCATTAAGCCTTTTACAGTGATTGTTGGGCTACTTTATAGCAAAGGCTAAAAAAATCCATTTTTGGAATACTCTAATGCTATAGAGCAGGATTTTCTTCAGAAACTCCCCAGTTCTAGTCCTGGTTCCACAATTACCTTTTTCTCCACTGCAGCATAAAAGCAATTTTTAGTGCTTAATTTCCGTATCCCGTTCATACTTACAGATTACCGGGGGTTCTGACAAGGCCATATTCTCCGTGGTAATACCACGGATGTAAAAAGTGAATACCAGCCCACATAAACATATTCAAATTCATAGGAAAAAGATCTTGATACACAATAATCATGATTGTTCTCAGACTGTCAGGACACAGATCTAATGCTTTACTTTGCTGATCATTGGTCATCATTTTCTCCTAGAGTAAATGAGGATCCAAAAAATTCTTACATTTCTTTCAGCAACAGTGCTAGTATAAACATTTCCCCCTTATCCTGCTTGTTCCTGGTATTCATTTTTGCTGTTTATTTTTAACCTGGACTGATTCCCAGATCTATTTCATTGTATGGCCCGCTAACAGCCATGCTGGCATTGCTGATGGAGTAATGCAGGGAGAAAGAATGGCTGATGAGAAAGAGGGATGCTTCAAGTCGGTGCTGCCACAAAACCATACGTCTGAAAACACAGCTTTAGTATTACAATGCATCTTCTATATGATGGGATAGTAATCTGAATTGAGCTGTAGACATCAGAGCGCAAACTATGAGCACTTAATGTTCTCCTCCTTAGACCCTCTACTTGCGCCAGCTGCTTCTGTTGATAACGTAGAGCCCAAACTCTGTTTGTTGACTATTGGAGAGCAGTGAATATTATTACTGCAACTGAGGCTTTGACAGATGAGCATTTGCAAATCTTCCTCTAGTAGTTCGAGGTATTGCTGCCTCCAGGTGTCCTTTTTGCTCTTCTGCCAAAACCAAGTAGCAGTAAGCAGAAGGGAATGCCTGAGCCTCAGCTGCTCCCAATGCAAAGTGCAGTATCTCAGCTCAGCAACCTTTAAGCTTTCTCCCACATCTCCCTCACAGGGGACTAGGATCCTCCTATTCCCATAGGACAGACTGAGGAGGAGGTTGGAAGGTGAGCTTTCACGTACTCTGTTTCTGCTCATCTGTATTCCCTTGGCAGCACCATACCAACCCCTTTCCCAACTAGAACTTTTTTTTCAGTGAAGCTCTATCTCAGTTCCAGGTATGTTCCTTTTTCACTTACTCCCTACAGCAAAATTTCTTCTCTGCTGCCAACTAGTTATCGGGGGCACAGTGCTTTATAACCAGGGGAAGTGAACCTGAGTGGTAGTCCCAAACTGCAAGAAAACAACTACGGCAAGGGCAGCTGTCCCCTCAGTGCTGTCTCTCCTCAAACAGCTATGAGCCACGAGAGGTGAGGCCCTGAAGGCCTGTGGTTAGTTGGGGAAAATAACGTCTGAAATCTGTGTAGCAAGATTCACCGGAGATAATCTCGAAAAACCCATAAATTATTGCTTGCATAGGAAAAGTTTAAGAAAGCATTTTTGTCATGTTTCTCCATTCTGTTACTGAACCAGCATCAAGAGGTTTGTGGTCAGGATTAGCAGCAAGAAGGCACAGCCCATTGCTGTTTCGATATTAATGCCATTTGCGACACATTCTGAGTTATGACTCTAGCAGAAGAAAATGCCTCATGACCAGAATTACTTGGGTGGAGCCTTCAGCCAAACAAAAGCTGAACACCAGCCAATCGATGCTTTCTCTTGATTATTTGAAGTTGTAACCTGATTATGA
Source organism: Alectoris magna (assembly GCA_030625065.1). NCBI lineage: Eukaryota > Metazoa > Chordata > Aves > Galliformes > Phasianidae > Alectoris > Alectoris magna. The sequence goes on from CM060567.1 coordinate 11,961,527, forward strand.
AAATGAACCTTAGGAAGGCATCAAGTAATCTCCAGCTGAGGACCGTTATGGCCATACAGGGATGGGCAGTTTTATGCAGCAGTTTGTAATAATTCATTCGCAATTGATGATTATGTCATATTTAATACATGGTTCCCTCTAAACTCCCATGTTATTCACAATATTGCTGGGAAAAAAATATCCAAATTTACTGAGAATTGCTACAAAGAAAATGCTTTTTACGGAGAGCTTTTCTGCCCAAACTGATCTTAGATATGTTTCCACCATAGTTTTAAAGACAGACATCTTCCAGAAATAGGAAAAAGAAAAAAAAAAAAAAAACACCAACGAACAAAAGCATCTCTGGCTAAGCACAACTAAATAAACAAGCCTTTTGTACTGCTATTCCCAAGCAGAGAGCTTACAAATGCGCTACCTTCTGATGCCCACTCAGTGTGTCAACAGATCAACTTCCAATCCCTGCTTGCTATGTTATTTTTTAGTCCTATCCTGCAATTCTGTAGTGCAAAATGTTGCCCACATGTAAAATCTTCAGTAGCCTATGCTATTTGGATTCATCTCTTCAGTGAAAGCAAAAGGACTGATATTTTCCACTTGCACTGGAAAGTCCTAAATGTTTTAATTCTGTATTTATTTTCACAGTTTTTTCATAATCCTGAGAAGTCTCATGTTCTTTTTTTCCCCAGTTTACCCTCAGATAATACAGGGTACATATACACTGTCTTCCCCCAACAGCTCTGAGGTTGCACTCTCTGTACCCACAGAGCAGCAGCCACTGAGCTGACTCCTCAGCAGGACCTTTAGCTCAGGATAAGCATTGCCCAAACACTGTTTCCCTTCAGCTCAGAGCTAAGAGAAAGCGAGCTTATGCCAGCGTGAAAAAACGCGTGAAAATACCTGCAGATTCTCCTTGGGGGGTTTTATAGCAGCTGCCCTGCTAATCGAGGAGCACTGGGGGACCTCAGGAAATTATAACGAATTTTGCTCTGCAGTACCACGGCAGTCTCTTTGTAGCTTTTGCTGTGAACCAAGAACTCATCGATTAGGTTGCTAGAGAGGAAAATGAGAAAACACCCCCACTAAATTAGAGGGTTGCTAAAGAAGGGCAAATTGCATTTTCTATGTGAGGGGAATACCCCAAGGAAATAAAAAAGAAAAATACGAGAATCCTTTCTCTCTCCACTGAGAGCTGTAGAAGAACTAGCTTTTCTCACTGTCTGGGTAGCGCTACTGTTACTGTTTGGTTTATAATAAAAAAGTTTAAGCCTCCACTGCCTCCCTTCATTTGCCATTAGAACTTCACTAAAGGTGACAGGCATTTCATTTTCCCCTAAATCCATCTGTGACACACATCGGCGCCGCGCTCCGTGCAGCAGGCGCTGGGGATGCCGGGAATGCTCGGCCATGCCCAGAACCAGACCTTGTGTTTAAGCCGCGGCTCCTGCCAGCTGGAGACACATTTAACATTCCCTGCATGACTTGAGCAGCTCAGCCACTTTCCCACATTCCACAGCTGGCCTCCCACCACCCTGCAGCCTGCGAACATGCAGCACAGGGGTCATATCCTTGCCATCAATTCTCAAGTAGAGCTTGCTATTGAAAATGCAGGAGAATGCTGCTTAAACTACAACGGTGTCATGCGGCCCATCTCCCATATGGCCCGGTCTCCCGAAAGTGGCACAGCTATGTACAGAAAAGTACTTTCCATTTGTTTGTCAGATCTTCTATGTTATATACAAGGTCTGCATATCTTGGGAGCCACAAAATGGTTGGGCGGCAACCATGCAACGTTACAGAACAAATCTTTACTACTATGAGTAATCCCAGTGCTTTACAACAGGGAACATTTGGAAAGAAAGTCTTCCAGGACCACATCCATGAGAGTTTATTGTCAATAGCCCTTTTCTTCTGACTGCAAATTCACGCTGCTTCACATGGATGCCCCATCCATTTCTGTCCTTGTGAAGAAATTTAAAAAAAAAAAGATAAAAAAAGGAAGCATGGAGTCTGGAGATTTAATTTTTTTTTTATTACCACACTTCAGCTAATGGGAGAAGGTGGTTTGTATTTACTTTTTGTAATGTCTATAAGCTCAACTGTCTTGTGCCTTTTTTGTTATGCTTTTTATATGATGAAAAAATCCACAGTAATGAATTTCTGGGAGAATTAGTGAAGACATTCGTATTCATTAAACAGCAAGATTTTATGACAGCAACTTCCTGACAATTCATTCTTGGAAGATATCACTAAAAAAAACAAAAAAAAACCAAAAAAAAACCACCAAAAACCACCAACAAAAGCCAGCTATTCAAACAACTTAAAGCTTAGACATCAGGATTTTATGGCGGCAATGACTAGGAGGGAAACCTATTGTGTGATCTGTATCTGGATTCCTCGTCTATCTAATTCCAATCACATCAGTGGTTAGGGACTGTACAAATAAAGTTGCTTGCACAAAGTTAAACCTGGGGGCGTCAGACAGAAAGGTCTACAAACACATTTTAGTTTTCCCTGGAAACAGAGAGTGAGATGGAACACACAGATCATTGACTTTCTGAGGTACAGCACAGCACTGTTAACAACACCAAACTGGTCTGGGCAGCTGATGGGAGCACCAACTGTGTGCACCAAGTCTACTAAGGTAACTACAGAAGCTGGCTCATGTATCTGGACAGGGAGCCAAAGCAATGCCGAAGCATTACTCATGGATCATTTTAGGACAGTATTTTGGGACACAAATAAGACTTAATGTCTGTTCAGCACCTTACCCTGGACCCAAGCATACACCAGAAAATACCTATTATAATATGCAGTTTATTTGGGTGTTATAATTCAGTAATTGTTTTAACTCTTTATTTTATTAATAGAGTTAATGTCTTAAAAAATTCAGACCACAATGCTATCATTATAACATACAGACATCTGGCCAACATTTTGAATTATCAGGTAGCATCCTTCCACTTACATTAAATAGTTAAGTCAAAGGTGGAAGAAAAGGGTAACTAAAATCAAAAGCTATCTTCCCTTTACAATTAAAAAAAAAAAAAAGAGAGAGAGAGAAACATAATTTGTACATACTATTCTCTATAAATTCATGTTAAGCTACACTGCAGTTCAGGATTTACCATAACAAGTAAAATACAGTCTAGCTCTAAACGCACCTAATGGAGATTTATCATGGATGCAGTGACAAGCCCTTATCTGTGCTGGGCTGGCTGGCACCAGCACACAGAGCAACCAGCTACAAATGCATGCTATTAGGTATTATTAAAAGAAAAATGAGCTGCCAGTAAGAAGGTAGATATATATTAGCAGGCACAGAAAGTTGATTAAGACAATTATTTACAGCCACAAGATATTCAGTGTAGTGCAGTTATTTTTAATGCCTTAAAGGAAATTTGATGATGGCAATTCAAAGCGAACCAGTAGCAATGGCTTTCAGAGTCTACCCATTTATTCACTAGGCACAAGCCAACTCAAATTGGTGGAAATACTCTGGAATGAAGCTGGTGAGGTTAGCCATAGACCCCAACAGTATATCCATGGGGCCAGTTTTTGGAGGTGCGTATAACTCCCTACATGGTGTTTCTGCATTTTTCACATTTCAAACTGTTTTCAAGCAAGATACTGAGATGTCTGGCCTCCACACCAAGATACAGAAAGTCTTTGGTTAAATTTAGTTTTAAAACTGATTTCCTGTTCATTCAAACATTTGCACAGAATGGTTAAGTATCGGCTCATATTAGTTAATTGAAACCAAATCATTGCGTGCCCCCTTTAAAAACACTGCTAGTTCTTACAGTACTGAGGGTTGCCACAGCTCTCGTACCAGTTACTTGGATCTGCTTCCAAATACCTTCTTTTACAGAGACCAGTGGCTCAGACTGGCTGCTGGGCATCTCCCATCAAGCACACGAGGAGCTCCCTGGGAAGGTCTCCTGGTGAAGCCCAAGCATTGGATACCAGGAAGATGAGAGAGTAGGCATGGGAAGAGGTTTTCTGTCTCCAGCTCCCAGAGTTGTCTGCAGGAAGTTTTCCACGTGCCAGGGCACACCTCCCACCCTGTTTTCCATGCTGCTTGGAGTTATTTGGAACTGCCAAGGACAGGAGCTATCAGGAACTTTCTGAGTAAGCAAAAGCAGTGAGATTTGTTGGGGTAGGAGTTTGCTGCTCTGCAGGATGTATGCCTCCTAGGAGTCATGATGCACAGATAGCAAGAACACACACATGTACGCAAATCCCTATCTCGGCAAGCAGGCAAGCTTCTGTGGCTCACAGTGGACGCAGCTGTGACTTGCAGCAGCAATCTGCCTTTAAGTTTAGCATTTCCTTTCCCTCACAGCAGCCCACAATTCTTGCACATCTAAATACCAGTCACCACCTAAGCCCTAAGAGTTCCCCACGTTGTCTCCACCTTGCAACCACAAAGCAGAGCACCAAACTGCTTTGTGCATACAATGAATTCCTCTCACTCTCTCACTGTCCACACACTTACTGTCCATTAATTCATGGACTTAGAACATAAACATATTAATTCCTCTTTGCAAGCCAGGGACTTTCTGTGGATTCCCAGACTATACGATGATCCATCTAAATTAAAAAGAACTCACTAGATACCAGAGGAACGTCTTGTATTAAAAATAGGAGGGAAAGGTACTGGCAGTAATTGGCAATGCAATACCAACCCCAACTGTCTGAAAGACCTGATTCAAAGGAAAGTAATACGAGAAAATTGATTTTAATGGCAGTAAAATTTCTGAACATTCAGAAACAAAAATAGCTTCTTGAGGGTGCTTGGAAGAGCCCCACCTACAACCAATAGCAAACATACGGTGGGATTGCTAACAAATCTGTTTGTCAGTACTGACACAGGGACCCATACGCTGCTCCTGATTTCACTGTGGGAAGCAGCAGTGCTCGCCTGTTGCCCCATCCAGACTAACGAGGCGCCATGCTTCCTGAAATGAAAAAAAAAAAAAATGTTCCAGAGCAGACACCACTGAGGGTCTGTGAACATTAAGTGATGATTATTCGTCTTGCCATTCAGCTCCAGTAGAGTAGAATATAATTATTCTATCATAACTGTAATAGACTGCAATTTCAGACAATAGTGTGAATAATTTTTGGTCAACGAGCAGTAAAATACAACTCAGTGAAAGTGAAGAGAATGTATCATTTAAACATTTTAATTACAAGTGTACAAATATTACACAAGTCTCTTAATGGTCAATGAGCAAGTATTGCGATTATCTGAAATGGCACAGATTAACATTATTACATCAGAAAGCAAGGGTCAAAAGGTCTCACTTTAAAAAAAAAGGAGTATTTGAAAGAAAATAGATTCGAAGCATTTATGTTTGTAGCTTGCTCATAAGCTTTGAACTGGACTTCCCTTCTGGATGCTGATGAAAGTTCTGAGCATTTTTCATATGTAATAGAATTAGCGCTCAGCTTTCTGCAGTGTCATCAGCTGCCTGCAACCTACTTAATTGTCCTAGATTTAAGCAAGTCATATACTGCACATTTAAATTCATATCCCACATTAGCTTCCATTTTTACCTGCAGCCATTAATATTAACAGTTCTTCGTTAAAAATGTTCCCTGAGTTACAGCCTCTACATAAGCAGCTCAACAGAAACAGAGTGCAGCAGATTAATAACGTTAGTTACAAGCACATAAGAGCTATTCTGACATATACACATACAAAATTCATATCCCAAATATTTTTTAAATAATTGGAAAAAAAGCACAGACTGATTATAAAACTATATAGGTGATTCCAGAAATTCCTGCTCTTATAGTGCACAATACAAGTATTTATACAACTAATGACAAGCCAACCTGAAATTCCAATTCAGATTATCCTCTTTCAAAGCCTACCAACTGGCTTGCTGCTCTTGTATAAATTTGTTTGCTCTTCTTGTGTTACACTGCCAAAGAAAGGGTGAGTACCTGGATGCTTATTAGTCACCGGCATAAGGGTTTACAAGCACTATCAAAATTAATTTCCCAATATGTCAAATAATAATATGACTATTATTCCACATCTGCAACCCACATATTCAGGTACACATTCACACTGCGGAAGCAAGTTCATATTTTACTACATCCCTACTATCGTTTTCTTATATCTAGTTTACTTCTTAAGCTCTATAGGTGAAAACGTAAAGTTCTGACCCCTGGCGAGCACAGCTATCATGGGATAGAGTTACAAGTGAATGTTCTCAATTCCTGTTTATGTTGTAAGTTCCAAGAATGACGATCATATGAGTACAATGGAGGTCTTTTAGCCATATGCTGACACGAAAGAAAAGTTCAGCTCTGTTGTTTAATTGTGTATGCCCCAGTGCTAGGCAACTCTCCAGACCTTACTGTAAACAATCTGTAAGATTCATCCAGATCAGCATGGTATGAAGCTTATGCTTCTTATGCTAAACTTTACACGACAGTTTTGTTTCTGTTGGTTTGTTTGTTTTGAATATTTAGCTATACTGCAACACAGACATCATACCAGGCTGACCTTTCTATTTTAAAGAATAGTGAGTAGCCCCTCCAGAGCCATGGTCTAATATTATTTTTATTGGGTATTTTTATTTTCCTGGACAGAAATCGGATCTGTTACCTTTTGCTACTTTGCCTAGTGAATATACTCATCACAGCCTAATAAATGGCAACAATAGATTAATAAAAATGAAAGTGCATGCTCAACAAACATGTCGATGAATATTTTGATGGAGTGAAAAACCACTTAATATTTCCACAAGCTATATGGCTCATCCGAAAATAATCATGATCCAACAAGTATGCAGGCACATAATAATGTAAAACTGGCACCATTAACTCTAATGTATAATCATTACGAAGTTATTAACGTAAAGACATCTTCCAACAACAAAAATATACAACTGAGGCAAAAAAAAAGAAAAAATAGGACATATGTGCTCCTTCGAGGGAGAGTTATTAGAACTGCAGACTGGGTGTGTGTAGGCAGACAATTATGAGACAAAGAACACTACATTCCAAACTTCAGTTCAATAAAAGAGGAGAGTTCATTTACTGTTCAAAGGACATCATTTACAGCATTCCAAGTTTCTATTATATAAGTGCTTCTGTTTTATATACTCAGCAGGGCAGTGAAGAAATGACTACTAGATTTGAAATGAGTGTATAGTCTTCACGTGAAATCCCTCATCAGAGATGAGCACTGCAAGATGTGCTTTCTGTAATTAGCTGTCATATTGCAACATAACAGAATATCCACTACAGTATTTCTCCAACTACGTACCTTTGAATACTTAGGCAAAGACCAACACATCTTTATAATAATTATGTTTGTCAGAATACAGAGCTACAGTAAAGGCAGAACAAATAGTTTGGGCTTGACCTACAGGGATCAGATAAAACTTCAAATTTGAAATCATGTGAATATTCTTAACTACATGATACTTCCAAATGCTACTCCCATGATTAAGCGTTTTAAGGATCATGGCACTGAGCTGAAGGCTGATCAAGTTTGATATAAATGAAGTACTAGAAAAAGATAGCATCTAATTTTGTTGGAAATACGGTGTGTACAGATATACCCATTTTGACAATGAGATGTATTTGTTGCTTTGTTCCCCGTCAGGTTTCTAACTAGTCTGACATTGTCTGACATTATGCTGGTTGCCCAGCTTAATTGCTCTCTTCTACTAGAAAAATATTTCATTCCAACTATTTCTAATGTGTAATTTGATTCTCGTGTTTGTAGCTACATATCAGTCATGGGATACATTCCATAGTTATGAAGTATTACCTTGAGAGATTTCGTGGTTCCCAGTACACGGCCAGTTTTTGCCCTGGGATGCAAATGTGCAATTCTCTTTGAAATCTAGACTTTAGCTGAGTTTTTCTTTTGCATTTAGAGTAAAACACTACTCTGCATTACTTCTTCAGCTTTACTACCCTCCGATTATACAGCTATTACAGAGCAGAGTTCATGTCTCATGCCAGTGCTTAGTGAAATTAAATACATCTATGTGTACATATCATGGTAGGTTTTTTTTTAATAAAGTTAAGCTACTTCACATCCATTTTCTGTGTAGTATTGCTTTTTTATTTATAAAGCTATTGTTTAAAGTGAAGGCGTTCATGTATTCATGAACCATTCAAGTAGTTACTTGTATGCTTCCCTACTGCATAATCTAGAAACTTTCCAGAATGAAATTAAATTCCAGAGTTTCCTATAACCTCAGTACTTACAATTTTCAAGAAAGAAGACATCAAAAAGCAAGCAGAGAAATCTCATCTGCATTCTTCTAAGCGTGCTGGGGCCCAATCCTGAATAGTGCGTGCAGACAAAATTCTCACTTAGAGAAGTGAATGAATATTCATTATGCATTTATTTACTTCTGGTATTATTGGATTTAGCCATCTAATTAAAACTATTAAAAGTATTAATTAGAAGGCAATACAGTTAATAGAGTTTTAGTTTACTGAGCTTTGCGCACCGAATTTGCTCAATTAAATCTTGTCTGCACTCACAAACTCACCAGAACTACTCCAAAATAACCTCTGTTAGCAGACATGCAGGTGTGTGGACATCTATATAGGAATTCAAAGCTCTCACTAATTCCATAAAATTATTTCCTTACTACTTGCATTACATTTTCATTTCCTTACAACTTTCATTAAATTTTTAAGTGTGGAAAAGGTCTAAATCTTGTTAGCATCAATATTATGCACCTTTGATAACTTTTATTCTCTAAGCCTCCAGTGTGTTTACATCACTGTTTCCAAACACGTGAAGCTCAGTCCTGAAAAGCAGGAACTAAAGTCTTGTGTATCCGTACAAATTGTATCAGATTAAAGGGAGAATAGTTAGAAACACTTGTAAGTAACTCCATGAGAAGGCAATCACAGTTCAGAATAAGAATGCCTTTTCTTATTTAGCTGGCTTTGAAAGTGGATTAAGCTGATTTGGACAATGGTACTCTTATTGAAGAAGAAAGCCCCACTCACTTGAAATTATTTGGGGATAATTATTCCAGAATACTTAATAAATCTTTATACCTGGCCTTCCACCAGCGCTCGCTGTGCTGGTATTGTGCACAATGCCTGCAAAGCAGTTGTCTCTCAAAGAACCCCACTGTCAGAATCAAGCAATTAGATGCCAAAAAGCATTCTCAGAGGATCACTGCACATGAGAAATGCAGGACAAAACTACGTGCTGCCAAAATGCAGGAATTTTATCATTTTTTTGTGGGCTATAGCATCACAAATACAACCACTGGTTAAAAAAAGGACAACAAAACAACAACAAAAAGAAAACAAAACCACATGTCACAAAAAAAAAAAAAAAAAAAAAAAAAAGAAAGAAGAGAAAGAGAGCTATTAAATCTGAACAAAATAAAAGTTATCTTATTTCAACCAGATGTAGCTTCAGGATAGCATACGCAGTGTGAAATTATTATCTACTGCCTGTAGATAATGACTCCCTCCTCATAAAACTAAAGCCCTTCTTTGGGCTGTGTTGATCTGTAGTGGTAGGCTGGCAGAAAACACGCACTCTGTGTTACCTCTCCATAAAACCATCATTTACACCACCTCCAGAAGTTACCACAAAGTGGAGAGGCATTCTGGCCACCACACAAAAAATATGAATTAAAACATGTAAATGTGTCCCATCTCTGTTTGAGGAACAGAAAATGCTGTTCTCTGGTGGTAACTTTTAAGCCTGCTCTTGGTCTTGCTTTTCCCTACAAGTGATCTTAATCTGAAGAGAAAGCCCATCTCTGCTCGCCAAAGCAGCCTGTGCTGTTATTTCTAGCCCAAGCTCAGGCTGCCAGCAAGGACCTTGGCCTCAGATTTTCCATCTGACTGACACATGACCAGAGCAGCACGCTCAGACACAGAAGGGTTCTAACACTGTACCCAAAGTGCAAATGAATGATGAAAACACTAATGTGAGAAGACGTGGCTCTATGTGCAAAGTTTAAAAACTTAAAAATATGTTGTTATAATTCCACTCAGGCTGCTATACACTGTATAATTTCAACTGAACTCTTTTTCTTTTTTCTTTTTAATATTGAGATGGTGCTTTCTGATTTCTTTTCTTTAGCCACTTTTGCCAGGAGTAGTGTGTGATACAGTCTAGTGATAAAATCTCCTGCCAAATGGATGCCAACTATTTCTGAATTTAGTCTTTCCTATAGCGTATACTTCTTGGGCTTGCATCGATGCCAGACCCACCAGGATAAGAGAATTTATGAAAATATTAAATATAAAAAAAGAATAATAAAGTCACCACATCACTTGATGTGATGCTCAAGAAGTCCTTACACTCACCCTATTTTCAGTGTAATTTAAAAAACGTTAGAAATTACAAGAAATAAAATGAAATGGCAAATTCTGACAAGCTTAACTCTGCAAGGTATTTCCACAGCATCATAGTACGGCCACATCAGCTTAGAGGCAAAGATAACTGCCAAATTTATCCCACAGATATCTTTTGTCCTCTCGAAATCTACGTGAAACAAGACCTTTCCCAGAGGTTTTGTCTCTCTATCCTCCAAAATTCCATTGTTTTTGTAGAATAACCTTTAATTTTTGCTGAACTTTAGGAGTGCCCAAAACGAGTTCTTGCAGAATGCTGTCTTAAATCCCCTTTTGTGGGCAAGGCAGCTCTCCCCGGGCAGCCTGGCAGCCAGAGCTGCCTTCTCATGCCATGCTCTGGCACACAAGGCACAGCCACTCAACTCGGCTCTCTGCCCTTTCTCTTTCCTGCCCTTTCTGCCTTACTCTTTTCCCTTATCTTTTCTCTACAGCAATTTACCTCTTTCAAAAACTACCTCTCATGTTTTCCCTCCATCTTGTTTTGTATTTCTCACTCGTGTTTTCTTTTCCTATATCAAATGACGAAACAAGGCTAAAGAGATGGGCCTATAGCCGGGTCTAGAGGTGATTTAACCCACTTTAAGCTCAGTGCTGGAGGTGCGAAGAAAGCCAGGCCAATGGGCCCTGTGGATCACCCCCAATTCTGTGCTCAGGCCACCAGCCCAAAGATGTCTGCTGCTTCAGTGTAGCCATCGCTACGTACAACTACAGAAACCAAAGTACTCAGGCATTTTTATCATACTGGTGTCTTGATTCTTTCTTTCCTCTTCTCTGGATACTACTCCTAAAAGTACCGACTATCAAAAGATCCTCACAAAGCTGTGAAGTGCTCACCACTCCCAGACACAGCTCTCAGCTTTCTGCTCCCAGAAAGCCCAGCTCAGTCTCCTGATATTCTCCAGTAATTAGGCGAGTAGAAATGCTCAGAGTCGTATACAGCAACCCCTGATACCAGAAAGCCTCCACTTCTCTGTCTCCAAGGTATCCACAGTAAATGGCCCCTGAATTCAGCTTTGGATGGCATGAACAATACTCTGGTACAGCCTAGAGATTCTGCATTTGTCTCATCGAAATTGAAAAAAATGGGGGGCTGTAGTGAAATAAATACAGATGATGTTGCAATGTTTTACATTTTCAAAGATCAGCTTGCAAAAAAATAAAATGAAGATCCTCCTGCGTGATTTTTCTGCAAAGACAAGATTCCATGGCCATGACATTAAACTACACTTGGAGCTCACTATCAGTGTCAACAGAAGGACTATGGTCTTAATTTATGAGAAAAATCACAGCAAAGTGTCCGTTTTACACATGAATGCCTTCATTACACACAGCCAGCAACCCAGGTTATTTAATAAATAATACATGTACGTACATACATACATCACTAGTTTGCCCAATGCCTTGAATTACAGACCACTATGCAGAGACACCACACTGTCAAGAGACAGAATCTGAGAGTAATAATACCTAGTCCATTAAGGAAATTGAATCAACAGCAAGTATTTCCTAACAATTGGCACATAAATCTAAAGTAAAATATATATCTGGCTTATTTTAAAATGTGTATATGCAATGTTAGCAACTGCTACCAGAAAGCAGGGATCTGCAGCAACCTCCCTTGACGACAACAGCTGGATGAGATGCAGCACACTTTCCATCAGTGGCAGAGATGGAATAAATGTTTGGAGAAGACACTCAGATAAAGTCCTACTCTTAAGAAGATTCACTGCAGAAAAATACAGGAGCTGTGTTGTTCAACATGTATGCATTTCTAGACTTGATATAAATATCAGCAAGAGGAGCCATTGATGCTTATCTTCACAGAGATGAGTAGGGTACAAGTAAGCATGGAAAATGGTCTACTGTTATTTCACATAAGCTAAAAAATAAGTATTTATTATTCATTTCTCCATTATTCAATTATTCATTTGACACAGAACTCCACTTTCATTTTTAAAAGAAGGAAAGTGGTAACAGTTATAAAATGCATACAGTCGCTTTTCTGCATCTTTTGAGGCAGTATGACAAAGTAAGCTGTCATTCTTTCACTTCTACAGTGTGGGGTTGGTTTTTTTTCCTCCCAGAAAGACACATAGTTACTTTGCATGTGAGTGTTAGACATTAGATATCCCCTTAGTCCCAGGCATACAACTAAACAGAAGTAAAAAATAGCATTTAAAATTCCTAAGAGGACGAATACATTATATGCATGAATATCTCCTCAATCCTAAATTTTTGTAAAAATCTTCACATTTCTTTATGTTCAGATAGCCCAGCCACCAAGGTAAACATGCTAAGATAAAGGAGGAGATAAATAAGCGTTCATTAAGGTAATCCCATTTCCATTATAATAATTTGGAGCAATAATGCCACTGTCCAGCCACAAGAAAGTCATTTTAAGGCCAACATTATCCTGTCTCTAAATACATATTCTGGCACCAAACAAGGAAACTGATTTTCAGAATAAATGAACAACCACAGTCAGACACACTACTTAGCAGCGTGAAAAAAAAAAAAAAAAAAAAAAAAAAAGAAAAGAAAAATGAACTGACATTTGGTGGGTTATGTATTTTTTTTCTAATCATCAGCTTGGCTGCTAACTAAAACTGGTTGTTTGATTGTTTTTATTGTTTTTTTGTTTGTTTGTGGTCTTGTGGGGTTTCTTATTTGTTTTTGTTTTCTATTAAAATCAACATCTTTAGGATTAAGTTCAGGGTTTGGGATCATTAAAGCTCCCAATTATCATACCTTCAAGTGAAAACCCTTAGAACACATCGGGAAGTGAGTACATGAAAGACACTTGAGAGAAGTTCTAATAAAGTGGGCTAGAGGAGCTTGATGACTGGGTTGCATCCATAGATTCTACCACTGATGAACTTACTGTAATTTCCAAGAAAAGTCACGTGAGATACAGCTGAACTGTAAAGGAAGGGCAACACACTCATTCTTCCCCTGTTTTCTCTACCAGAAAGTCAGAACATTGCTCTCCTGAGTCCTCTTTGCTGTTCCTGTAAGTAGTATCTGCTTGTAGAGAAACAAGATATAATTTAGAGTTAATTGTTGGGGGTTTTTTACTACTATTATTTTTAATCCATGTGCAAGATAAAAAACTTATCAGCAAATTCATATTTGATGCAAGAACAAGAAACATCAGCCTAAATAAGTAATTTGGTATGAGAACATATGCATGTCTGTCACAACCTACAACATCATTTTTGTAGCATTACAATGCCCTGGCAGGAGAAAAACAAACAAACAAACATAACTCTTACATTTTAAGCTGCTTATATACGATACTTGCTGAAATGGGATAAAGGAATTTGCATGCAAAGAGATTATTGAAACGGCATTTGTATATTTGTAGAATACACATAAGAAGAAAGAGATAATTCCTTCTATACCTTTCCTTTCCAAATGCCACACCACAGCCTACAATGAGGAAACATGGACGGAACAGTTACTTTAAAGCTGGTTACACTGATGATGCAGTTATCAGAGTGTACTTTATAGGATCACAGCTAACTTAGTTTGTTCAGGATGCCTGGAGGTCATCCAGTCCAACTTCCTCTGAGAGCAGCTTCAGCTGGAGCAGGTGGCACAAGGACAGAAATACCACAGACTCTCTCCACACTTGTTCAGGTGCTTGGCCACCCTCGTGGCAAGAAAAAATTTCTTCATATCTAGTTACAATTTTCTCATGTTACAACTTGCACCTATTGCCTTGAATCCTATTGACTATTCTGTGAGAAAACTACCGGATCTACAGACAAGGGGAGGGCAGAGGATGTCATTAACATTGATTTCAGAAAGGATTTGATACTCTCTCACTCTATACTATTGCACCCAAGGCTGGATGTTATGGTCTGGAAGGGTGGACAAGTAAGATGGGAATGACACTGGAACGGTCAGGCTCAGAGAACCCCAGTTAATGGGTCACTTCCTACCTGGAAGCCAGTAACCACTGGATCACTGCAGGTGCCTATATCACAACTGGCCTGCTTAACACATTTACATCAGCTTTGCTTTACTTGCACAGCCCTTCACACTGGGACAGGCTGGGGGCCGCTCTGCTGGAACAGGCCTCGGGCTGAGCAGCACACCTCCAGCACAGCCTCTGGGGAGAGGGAAGCAATTGAGTCCTTCTGCTCTGCATTCAACAAAGCAAAATAACTCAGCTGCGTCAAAAGAACAACTGAATATCACTAATGTATCTTTCCACCTGGGACAATCAAAGAATCTGAACTTTTGGACAGCTGACTGGATGAAAAGAGCTAAGAGGAATTCTGGAGGCTTTGGCCTTGTGAACAGAGATGTTCATCACTCCACAACACCCCTATGAACTCCTCTCACTTTAAAATGCAATTGTCAAAAGCGAAACTGGAAGGAACAAGAAGATCACAGGCACTATTCAATGAACTCAAAGCTTCTATCACAAACCTTTCCTAAACATTTTTTCTAGGAGACAGAATGTTTTAGCTAGTACTTTTCCAAATGAGTCACTAACACCCTTGTCTTAATTCTACAGTTACTGCTAATTTGAAGTGCCAGTCTTCCCCCCTCTCTCCCCAGAATGAAATAAAATATCAATGCTGCACTGTACTGAAAATGGAAAGTTGGATGTAACATTATGCTACAAGGCCCTTGGAAGTCTCATTTAGTTACAATTCTTTCTTCCTCACAGACCTACCTTAAGGATTCTCAGCAACTTATTTCACCCTTTCCCCCACATTCATTGGTTGTAAGAATGAAAAACAGACTGAACTGTTTTGTTTTTAAACATTCACAGCACCAATTAGCAAACTCAATTTAAAACAGTAAATGAGAAATAAATTCCAATAAAAATGATGCTATAAATTCCTATAAAAATGAAGTAGCTATCTGCTTACATGTGCGATCAACAGATATAGGTTGCCTATGAGGTATGTCATATCTTCCTTTGGTTTGGATCCTTCATCCTTGCTGCTAAGGACATGGAAAAACAACGCAATTAGAGAAGCAAGCAACAGCATTTTGTTGTACGAAAGCAGGAGATGAGCGGTCATACTATTTTGGGGGCACAACTTTACCCCATAGCCATGAAAATCTCCAGCTCCTCAGGTTTCTTATTAGTTGCTGCACTGCAATAATACATTATGTTTGGGAGTTTGGGGGTTAGTTTTCTGTCAGACTGGTTTCTTGATTCAGCTCAGTGAGTGACCACGCCAGTACTGGCACTCAGGAAGGGGCAGGAATGAGTTGCCCGGGGCAATGGGGAAAGACAAGACTGCCCTTTTTGGCTGCTGTGCATAGCTATGTAAAATTAAAGTGATTATGTAGCTATGGCCTGAGGGACAGAAGAGGTCACAGATACTGCCACAGCCTATAAACTACCACAGAAACTGTGTCAGTGTGTGTTGCCAAGAGACAAGCAAGGGAATTCAGTTCTTAACCTGTAGGAAAAGCCGCAAAGTGAAACCCATTCCTGCTACCCCTGGATGGCAGACCAAGCCCTCGCTCTCAGAGCAAAGTCATGCGGAACACTCTGGGTTAGCACTCTTTATCCACTTGGAATGACTTTGAAGCAATTCTCATGGGCCTTATGCATACAATGAAACTTCAGAAATTTAGCTCAAATATATTTTGAAATATTTTCATCAAGTCGGAGCAATTGAGCATAAATACAGCCTCATGCCACAAACAAAGAAAAGTAGTTTATCAAGCCTATCATGAAAAATGTGAACCACGGTACCCATGTCCAAGCCAAGTTCTTAGCCTTCCTCAAGAAGACAATATAACTCAGCTCAGAAGTCAACAAAATTACATTTAAAAGCAGAGCTCCATATTTTCAGCAGAGGATTACTAAGCAAGTATATAAAGGCAGATAATAATTACCACCTATTAGCTACAGTAAATATGAGCTGAATTTGTTGTGCGCCTGTGTTCTGACTGACACGAATTAAACTCAGATAAACAGATTCTTATCAGCACACTTATCCAACATTTTTCACTGCTCTGAGTAAGCAGGTGCTTTTCCCACAGACAGTTGTGATCACAGCTCTGTGCAGACCGTAGAGCACACGTGCAATACAACAACAACAAAAAAATGAGTACACCACTTGTGGCAAGCTTTTGGCTAGATTTGAGCATGTACCTTGTATCTTTCTCCAACTGAAAACATAATTTCATGAAAAACAGTGTTCCTTTAAATTGTTATTTATTCTTGACTCTGACCACTTGGAAGGCTGTAACTGAAAATGCAACTGTATCGAGCTGCATTTTTCAGTTTATTACCATGCCTTTGTTCAAACCTCTTTATTGATATCACAACAAGTATACTTCATTAGGAACACTGAATCAGTAGCATCAATTATCTTTCTGAGTAAGACTGATGGATCTAGTATCAACATTGATCGCACAGATTGCTGGGCTACAAAGCACGTTAGCAATTCTCTCAGGTCCTTGTTTGCTTCATTTTGATTATTTGATGTACGTCCTAAATAGAAATTTTTCTGAAATGTATTGTTTTATAGAAAAGTAGTTTTAAAGAGTGCTTTACTACACTGTGTTAATCTCCACTGGAAATTTTCAATAATTTGGCAAATCTCTGTGTTCCTTCAGCATGAAGTGGAAACTTAGAAGTTTACTCACAGGAAATTTCATCATTGATTGAGACCTGCATTTTTATGCTCAAAGCAGAGGCAAAGAATGCAAGCAGCAAGCTCAGCTCTGGTTTATAGAGAAAACTATAGTAATTACCAAAAGTAACAGTAAAGTTGTGAAAGAAAACATACTTTAAAGCACTGTTTTATTGAAAGAACTTTAACTTCTCCCCCACAAACTTACTGCACGTTTTTCATGAGTGCCTTGGGATACTGCACTGAAGGTAGAGCTAAAAAATACATTAGTGCAAATCAGACACGCCACACAATTCCCATCTCCCATGGTTGTTGCCCACTTACTTCATAGACCCTGATCACTGAAAAAATGATCTGAACACAGTTTTGGAATATACCTGGTGCCTGGGGAGATAACAACCAAGCACAACAGGAAAACAGCGCTGAATAAGCTTTTTGAGCCTTTTTCAAGCCATATATTGGTTTACCACTTCTGTGTAAAAGTCAATCCCACAATGTTACCAGGCTCAGGATCTGACTCATACGCCAGCAGTAAAGTTACTACTGAATCAAGTAGAGGGACTAAGATTTTGTTGACATTTGTTAAATGAGGCCAATCATGCAGTATCAAATCAAGCCCCAAGCACAGCGTACTCCAGGGATGAGTTTAGTCTCCAACTTCTTGAAATTACAAAGCTAATAAGAATCTGTCATTTCTGCCATTAGTGATGTGAGGAAAATATTTTTTCTTTGTAATTTGCAAGTTCAGCCTTTAAGCGCATATATATTTATACCATTCCTCCTCTAAGGAGGTTGCATTAAGGCAGGAAAGTCATGGCTTTTTAAAACCTCTCTTAAAATGATTCCCTAGCAAAACATACAGAACAGGCACATGTTAAGGACACTATCACTGCCTCTCCCTCATAACAGCCTTGAGCATGCCATCTACACGTTAAACTGCCTCACTTTGTCTCTTCCAAAATTATGAATAGCATGTTATTGCAAATCACCTCCAAATTAAACATAATCAGGAGATCCCAAGCACAAATCAAATTCAAAGAAACAAAACTTTGTTCATTTGAAATCAAAAGCAAAACTCACACTGACTTCAACGAAGCCAGTCTTCACGATGAAGTTTTTCATCTGTGAAGTGTCTCTGCACTGAGCGTAGCTTTATCGTCATCAGAGCGATTTACAAAATTACAACAGTGATGCACTTGAACATGCGATCCATTCGCACATGTCCTTCCTCACTCCACCAAGCAATGCCATGCTTCCAGTGTGGAGTATCTGGGCTCAATTTTTAAATTATTGCTATTAACTGCATTTCTGGTTACGTCTTGCTTCTAGAGGGTATTTACCCATCAGACTAATCTGACGTTACATCTCAAGTGAGGCCCTGGTACAGAATAATTCAAGGCAAAATTGGAGTATTTCAAGGCAAGGAGGACAAATGCATGCAGAGCAATGTGCGAACTTTGCCCGATCCATTTCTAGTAAGGATTCAATTTCTGAAAATACAAGAACTATCTTTCTGAAGAACATATTTCTAGTTCACAGCAAGCTACCCAAACTAAACTTCAAAAGTTAAAAGGAGCTGTAACTGGGACAAGGACAGAGATTTCCACTCAAACGAAGGCAGCGGGAATGATTACATAAACTAGCCACTGAGATCAGTCACAAAAAGCCTGTGGCCTCTCAGATGGACGGACACAAGCACTCCCAATTCTGGAATGGATGTTTGGGAAAAGACAAAATGCTGTTCATGGTGAACACTCTTCCCTTCTCCATTTTTTACATCCCCTGAGATTATTTAATGGAGCTGGAGGGATCACTTCCAGCACTTTCAAGTATTTCTTAAAATTGGTATAGCTTACATTTCTTTCCCTTCCACAGTGTGGTGCACTTTCAGGAGGAGTTCTTTGGGTAGTTACACCTACCGGACACAATAAAACCCTTGCCTTGCAGGAATGGGAAAGAACACATTTAAGAGGCTAATGTGGCTAATGGGATCATGTATCTGTGTGGAGACAAAAAAAGGTTTGCCTGAAGCAAACCCGTGCTTCCCCTCACCCCGCTCCTCAATGCCCTGCCCAGAACCAGAGAGATTCAGAATTATGGACAACTAAAAACTTCACAGGTGTGTATATTATTTCTATCAGACTTTATAAACACATTCTTCCATTCTCTGTGTTCCTATAAACCCAACTTGCCTTTCATCGCGTACAGATTTTGCAGTCATAGTGAATATGGAGTAAATATAAACAAAACTGATTAGATCCGGTAATCATCTATGCTGCTTAAAATCAGCTCAGAAGCCAGTAACACTATTTAGAGGGCAGCAGACCTGTGCTGGGCATGGAAAGCTGAGGAAAAGCAAGCAGCAGCAGCAAACCATCAGGGTGTCCTGCAGCTTCTGCTCTAGAACCAGCAGCTCCTCCATCTGCCTGTTAGCTCTGTGCCCTGGATGCACATCTGCAGATTACCCACAGCCTCCTAATAAGAAAGTTTCCTATCTGCTTTGTAGCATTATTACAGCAAGGCCCCTTTTATCTGGTGTCCCACTTACCCTGCCGTCAACAGGTTTGCACAAAAACTCGATGTTCCCATTTTAAAGTTTGCTGTCAACAGCCTGAAAATACATCTTTGACACGGTAGGATCTGCCTGCTCACCTCCTGTTTCCATCCATCCACAGAACTGCCTACAAACCTCCACACAGTTCCGGAAATATTAGTTACCCTAACTGCCAGGGCACTCATTTTGCAGCCACCAGACAACACGGTTGGAAAGACAACATAAGGAAATCTAGCAAAATTCATAGGATTTGTGAATTGAGTTGTTGTAATCTAATACCACGTGAAAGAGATAGAATACAATCATTATCTATTATCCATCGCTATAAAATGCCCGCACATCAAATAAATCAAACCCTCCATAAGAAACATTGCCTTTTTCTACAAACACTTTCATACACTAAGAAAATCTGCTTTATGATGCAGAAGTCTATCACTAGAATTAGACAGTTAGATTGTCACACTATTCTCCAAGGAAAAAACAGCAATACAGACAGCTAGCACAAAGCCTTTGTAAATCACTGTGCATTGTGTCCCCAAACTCCTTTAGATCTGTAGGTAAAGGAAAACAAAGCAGAAATTCCCATCTGTTCTTTACTTGACCAAAACAAACAAGGTATTGCCTGGTGATGCCCATTTATATTTGTTTATCTGCACTCCAGCTGCCCGGCTTTTGTTACAACACTGCCTATCCTGCCTATCAGTCAGAATGGCATTTAAGGTTTAGTAAAATGTATATATTTTAATTAGCATCATTTTCTAAAATGTTGATGTCCACTGGACTTAGGAAATATTTTTGATGCTCTCTGACATGCCAAGCAATGTTACAATACAGGAATTGTCCTAAAACATATACTCATTAGAAGATGCAAAGAAAATTAATAGATATTAATCGAGTAAAATAGAGTAAAAATGTTGTGAGCCCAGAAAATGCAAGAGGTTATAAAAGCTTTAACTTGAAACCATTTCAAACTTTCTATTTGCATTGCCATGATGATTTTTCATATTAAAAGCCTTACACCTTCTTCCAATATTTATTTTGTTCATTTTATTTAAGTCCATGGCTTCCTTCATCTCTTTCAATGCTGAACTCCCCATGATTAAGAGGAAGGAGGTGCTGAATCATGGCAACTGTTTGTATTTCCTCCCAGAATATGTGACTGAAACAGCTTCAGTGCTTCATGCTTAAGATTGTGAGGATCATAACAGATAAACACAAAATCTGTTTTTAAAATTTGTAACATATTTTGCAGCAATTAAAAGTTGACCATATCACATTTAACCCTAAGAACCATTAGCAGTACATGCAACATCTAATGAGCATTTCTGAGCTCTCAATGGAGAAAATATATATATACATACATACATACATATATACATGTAATTACATTTATATATATATAATTACATCTTCAAGTAATTCCTGTCATCTCCTAATTATCAATCTGTGGTTTATTAGTCAGCAGATTTTCCAACATCACTTAAGGAAGGACAAGATGGGAAGCAAAACTTCCAGCTTCAGTATCAATTCCCTCCCCCTGCGTGACCATGTACAATCCATTGCCCATCACACAGACAGCAAAGGCTATTCAGTTCTATTCTAACGTGGGTTTGACAAGAGCCAAAGCTCTCTCCAGAATTACCGAAATATGCAGTGCACTGGGCAGCGGTTCTTTTTAGAATCCAAGGAATATACCAACTGGAAAAGATGAATTAAATTATTTTTTCAGAAAGGATCCATAATGAGATTTCTTCCATTACTGAATTCTGCATCCTCGAATGTCAAAACTCAGGGGTACCGGCCCTCCCGCCCCCAGCAAGGGGCCACCTGTTCCCCTTTATTTCTTTTTTTTAAACCAAGGTCTCTCAAAGGAGGGAACTTTAGATCCCAGATACTTGATTTCATGCGTGTAGGTCAAACTGCTGTGCGCTCTCCCTGCTGAAACAAAGTAACGTGATTTCAGGCCCTATCATTTCATAGCGAAGACTGCAAGATGTTTTGAAGATGTCACTGACTGTAACGCAAATCAATATCAAATTATCTGTACAGGAAACATTTTCAGAAGATGGTCCATCAAGCTTTCTCATAGGATCATGGATTTCTACGACCATACCCTAGTAACTACAGTAAGCTATTAGAGCTCTCCTCCCTCTTCAATTATTTACAGGTCAGGAAAGCCAAGTGACATTGCTTTATGCATATTCAATGGTACGGACTCGGTTCCGAACTTACTAACGCCACATCAAATCACAAAAGTAAACGCTTCTGAACAAAGACATTTTCTCATTTGAGAATGCAGATATAGGCGTGCATCGGGGAGCTGAGTGATGCAAGGGGCTATCTGCCAGGCATTGTACTCCCTAAAAATAATGCATGGAAATATCCGTATCTAAAGAGTCGTGAAGCGACTGCTCTGCGGCACAATCTGTAAATGGTGACATGCTCTCCTATTTAGCCCGGTGTCAATTACACGTGTGAGAGATAATTACTCACTTCAAATCACCTAAAGACCTTCATCGTATTTCTGTCAATTTCTGTGTATATGAAAGAACATTTCAAAGCCTCCTCACTGCTGACTTGTAAAACGTCTCATGACTGTCGGACCAAATTTATTTTTCGGCCCAGCGCTATAAATTACATCTCACAATGCAGTATCACAGGGCACAGTGAACAGAAGAGCTTATCGTATGTGCAGATAAAGAGAATTCTTGTCCACTCACTGCCATACAGGCCGGGCACTTCCATGGAGGAGAAAAGGAAGAAGGGGAAAAAAATAAAGAAGGAAAAAATAAAGCCACAGCACAGTTATAACCTCTAACAAAAAGTTCACACATTGAAGCCTCATATGGGTCCGTTTTGACTTGCGAGGAGTGACACTGGTGGTTGGAGAGGCTTATGCTAAATGTTCCAGACAGCTGATGCAACCACCTCTGCATCTGCCAGTTTGCAGCGTGATGCTTCTAGAGCAGCGTAAGGGCTGGCTGCCCTCACAGCCTCAGAGGAGAGAGGGAAAAAATGATAAAAAAGACAAAAAGCTGGGGATCCACCACCGCTAGAACTGCTAAAATCCATTTTCCGGCGCACGAGAGCTACCCGCGGACAGCACGAACCGTCGGCAGCCGGCTCCTAAACGCCTTTTCAAGCCAGTTTGGAAAACTGCGAGGCGGCTGCTCACAAAGGTCCAACTCCTCAGACAATGCGGACCCGCCGGCGCTCGGCCAGGCGGCGGTGTCCCCATCGGGGGGGAAGGACGGCCGCCACCGGCACACCGCGGCCGTGCCCCGCCGCCCCCCGTGTGGCAGCGCGCCCCTTCCCCGGCCCAAAGCGCGGCGAACAGCAGCAGCAGCGCCTCGGGGCCGCCGCCCGAACTCTGGGTCGTTCCCCGCGCAAAGCGAGACGGCGGCGGCGGAGCCCGCGGAGCTCCGCTTTGCCGAGGGCGTGCGGGGGAAGGGAGCGCCGGGAGGATGAGGGGGGTCCGGAGGGGCGGCGGGCCGGCAGCGAGGAGCCGGCAGGAAGGGGCCGCCGGCTCTTTCCTGTCTCCGACCTCCGGACGATCCCGCCCGCCCAACCCCCCGGGTCGTGTCCGCGCCC
The DNA here is from genome assembly GCA_030625065.1 of Alectoris magna. Lineage (NCBI taxonomy): Eukaryota > Metazoa > Chordata > Aves > Galliformes > Phasianidae > Alectoris > Alectoris magna. Next base: position 11,984,660 of record CM060567.1, read on the forward strand.
CGGACCCCGTCCGGCCTCAGCCCCGCAGCGCCGTGCCCTACCTTCGCCTGCAGATACTGGGGGTAGTAGTAGGTGGTGTACTGGGGGTACATCTGCTGTTTCCACACTTTGCCCATGAAGCTGGAAATGTAGCCTGCAGTGCAGGGTTGGGGGGGCACTTTAGGGGGCTCCGGCCGCCTCTCCGTCTCTCCTCCTCGCTGGCGGCGGCTGCTGCTCCTCGGCCGAGCGCGGACCTTCCTCCTCCGCCCCGAAGCCACAGCGAAGCGGGCAGCGGGGGCAGGCACACACTCTCTCTCTCTCTCTCTCTCTCTTCCCCCGCGAGTTGCTGCCAAGTCCCCGCCCGGCCGGGCCGAGCAGCGGCGGGCCGGCTGCGGAGCGGGGAGCTCTCGGGGCGGCGGCGGCGGTACCAGGCGGCGGGGCCGGGCTGGCGGCGAGCGGGAGGAGGGAAGGGAGGGGGCGAGGGGCGGTGCTTAGCCCTGCTCCGCGCCCGCCGGGTGAGCCCCGGGCCCGGCCGGCGGCGGGGCAGCCACGGGGACAGCGCGGGGCCGGGGAGCGGAGCGGGGACTCGGAGCTTCGGCTGCGGAAGGGCTGCAGTGGTCGCGCCCGCAGCCGGCGCGGCTCTGACCTAATTAGCCGGTTGGGCTTTGTTACCGCCTTTGTGCGGCTCGAAGCGGAGAGGTGATGCGGGGCGCGGGTTTTCGGGAGGGCTGGGAACGGTTTCGGACAACTACGTTTGGCTGGCGGCGAAGGGTCTGTCGGGCAGCTAGGAGAAGAAGAAACTGCAGCGCTAAAACCAGAACGGCAGCCACAAAACCGGACCGAATTGTCCGTCTGGTCCTTAGTGCATCCTTGCATTTATACTTGTGCCAGCTGTGCCGGGTGCACCTCAGCCTCGAGCAGGAAGAGTTCCTCTTGCAGGCAATACCAGGCACAGTTGGCTGTTTTCTCACTGAAGGAAAATTTCCCAAACATCCGAAGCAGGGACCAACAACACTTCTTAATCTGCTGGTATTTATAATAAAAACACTTAACCCAGCAGGTTTAGTTCTGACAACCGTGTCTTTTCTACCCAAAGATAAACTGATCCTCAGAATATTAAGCAGATGCCACTTCTTCGTCACATTAATCACTCAGGTTTGTCTTACTGCACCACTTATTAACAACATACAAGCAAGGTCTGTCAGAACTGCTGGGTGTACGAGTGTTGACCAAGCTGAATGTGCCTGCAGCAGAAAGAAGGTTTTTAAAACTTAAGGATTTGCAGACATGCCAGTACAATAGCAAGGGCAGCCTTTCTGCAGCCATGAATCCCTGGAGGAGCTGAACAATGGGAGGGAAGTGCAGCAACTCATCTGAGGCCCAGATGAGTGGAGGACAATTACGTGAATGTCATTACAGCTCACCTGGCCAGCTGTTAAGATGTCTTTATAGTGTTTACCAGAGAAAAAAATTGTGTATTCTTAATGGGCCACACAAATTAAAAGACTATTTGCATCTTTGTGAGATGGCTTTTTCTCCCGGAAAGCTGTATGAGAGGATTCAGGTTCAGGTGTTTCTTGGTTTGTTTGTTTGTTTGTTTGCCTGTTTGTTTTAGGTTTAGGCATGGCTGGAACAACTATGAGAAGGATGAGTGCAAGAACCCACATTTGGTGTCCATCATGTGGGAGTAACAGAGGTTAAAGCTGGGAAAAGCTGAGCAAAAGAGAAATATCATGTTGTTGAAAGGGTTAAGGAAGTGCGCCTGGAAAAGCCAAAATGGCCATGGCCAAAATCAGCTGCCTTCTGTTGGCTGTACTGGTATTTACGCAGTGGAAAAAAACGTAGAAGCTGCAGTTCTATCTGAAGAATGCAAGGTAACGTGGCTCCAGGGTAGGGTATGGTCAGAGGACAGTAGAAATGAAGTTCCACTACTTTGTGGGGAAATATGCTGCTGCAGCCCAGCTACGTGATGATATTGTTACAGATTGCTTCAGGAACGGCCAAGTTGTGGTCTGGAGTTCTTGGTTGAACTACAAAGAATGCAGCGCTGGCTTCTCAGCTGACAGGTTGTGGTGCTAGTACACTTTGTTTCTTTCTGAGAAAAACAGAACAAGTAAGAAGAAGAAATAAAACCAGGAACTGGTGGATCAACCTGTGGAGATTTTCTTGAGGAAAAGGAAAGACTAAGGAAGAGATGTGAAAGAAAAATACATGTTGTACTGTAGACAGCTACAAGAGTGTTTTCCTAGAATCCAACTTCATATAAACAACCTGTAGCTGTCACAGGGTGTTGTGCCATCACAAATGGGGAAAGAAGCATCCAGAAGAAAAAATCTCTAGGAAATGAGGAGGGGGAAAAGGCAGCCTGAACTATTCCAGCACTGCGAACTGCAGCCGCCTCCAGCTTAGCTGTGTCGAGTTACTGAGGAGGGCTGCCAGGGAGAGGAGCAGCAATGCTCTGCCACAACAGCTCCTGGAAGTGATGAAAGAAGAAATCTGGCTGAGAGAGTATTTGATTACAACTGTAACAGCTAAAGCTGATCTCCAGGCTCCTTCCCAGTCGCTCCCTGCAGGGACTTAGAATTTTTCCAAACAGAGCCTTTTGCTCTAAAGCTTAATCTCATCCCCAAACATGATCTGTTAATATAAGTGTGAGGCCAGTTTGATTCCATCTTATTTCAACCAGGGTATTTTCTTATCACCTATCTACCGCTGTTGGAATATCCAGTTGAATTCTTTAGCAAAGCTGATATCAGAGCAGTTAAAAATGAATAGTTTCATATTTATCACAGTTAATTTAAAATGCAAGCCTGCAACTTATTTATTGCAAACTTTTACAGTGCAGTGATCCCACTGACAGCTAATGAGAATTTGCAAACGACGCTCAGTTTTTGTTAAAATGAGATTGGAAAACATAATTATTTCATTAAAATTGTTTACATGAGTCTCCATTGCAGTTATTTTATTTCATTTTTAATATGATATCGAGAATGTTTACCGCATTAAGAAGGGATAAGTAAAGAACTGTTAGGCAAACAACCTTAATTTAGCCTCACTGAGAACATTCCCTGCCTGTACCTTTACTGTGTGTTGTCTATTCATTCGGCTTAGAAACATGAGCGCAGGCTGTGCAATACAGATGGGATGGCATCACAGAGGGGACTTCAAAACAAATGAGAAATTTCTTAACTTTTATACTCTCAGTATTGTTTGCCTTCAGCTGCTTATTGTACATTCCTAACCTTCAAATTAAAACTGCTTATGCTGTCCGTCAGTACTAACTCTTGTCTTCTTAATCAAATATTCAAAAGGTTAAAAATGCTTCTGTTGTTTACACGCTGCACAAAGAGTAGGATTAAGAAGGAAGGTAAACACTGAATTGTGTACTGAGTGCTCGCTGGCACAAGTAGAGCAACCAAAAGAGCATTTTGCTTTAAAAACTGCCTTCCTACAGAGCACACCAATGGAAGTGCGCTGTGGCTTTGTCGAAGTTAGGGAAAAGGGTAATCCATGGTTTCATCCATATCAGATTTCACTGGCTGTTAATGGAACATTAAATATTACTTTCTTTTCCTTATTATAGTAACAGTCTTACTGGTCTGGTTTGGACAGATTGAAATATGATGAAAACACAGCTGTGATGGTGATGCACAGGCCAGAGAAGCTCTGCATGTGCTGCTGTGTCAGAGGAGTTTAAGGGCAGCTTGGTTAAACCCAATCAACTTAACAGTCCACAGAGTAGGGGTGTTGGGTAAGAAATCCCATTTAAGCTTTCCTGATTAGTTTAGACATTAGGAGTTCTACCCTAAGGCAGAAAAAGTCAAATGCAATGCAGAGTAGAAGTGAAGTACATTTAATCCTCCTCGCTCCAGGAACTAAGTGGACTGCTGTACTATGCACCAATTGGGGTTTTTGCTTTTGCTGAAAGAGACAGGCATGTTTCTGCTGAAATCATTTTTGCTTGGACATAGTCAGGAGTATTTGAACAACCAATTTTTTTTTCTAGTCAAGATACCAGCTAGAGTCTTGGGAGATCTTTGTCTGTCACCCGATCTCCTACCAAATGTGTGTGAGAGGGTGAGTGAGTCGCTCAATTACCCTGTGCCTTACTTCCCCAGTTTGCAAACTTTGTTGAACATTCTTCTGTTCTTTGTCTGCCTCGTATCACCAGGCTGTGGGCAATACAAGGCACAGAAATAATTTGCTAGGAATTTGCCAAGCGCGATTCGCATAAAATAAACAGAGGCAATGGCAGCGCATCACCTGGGGATGCAGAGAAGACAGGTACTGCACCCTAATCTGCACACACGTGTAACAGCAAAAAGATACAGTTTATACCCACTGATGATGGGTGAGGGCTCCAGAAATGCAGAAATATTTAAGCCATCACCAGTAACCTCTATGCTATTCCCCTCACCCCCAACACACACTGTTCTAATTACTTGCAAGACCTCCTTGTCATAATGCCACCCTCAGCCCCATGGTGTGGCCGTGACTGCTTTGCAACACAAATGAAAGGCTCCTCAATCCCGGTCGCAGTAGGCCACACTCCTAAGCACAAAGGCTAAATAAACTGCCTTTGTCAATGGGCCACCAAGATGAAAAGCACTTGATTGTTTTCATCAATTAAACCGACCTTTTAGACTTAATGGCTATTATCCTTTTCAACAAATTCTTAAATATTTATTTCAATTGAGCGGCTCCAATTCTGTATTTTTCCAGGAGCCCCCCTGATGTAGCAACATCGCACCAAAACGCTGCAGAATGTGCCATGCTCCTATCTTTGAGCTTCCAGCTGAGCCACACGCTGCCCTGCTTCAGCTGCTCCTGACAACTGCAGCCAGCTCCATTCAGTTTTGTGACATATACAAGGCTATACGCTATTCTAAGGTCGTCCAACTTAAGTGTTTAACTGGCACGAACACATCAGTATTTAGCATACTTCTGTATTCAGGCTTCCCCTCCTGTGAAGCTCCATGTGCACCAGGCAGCGCTCCCATTACTAGCAATGGATGTCAACAGAAGACACAGCTGGGCTGCTCACAAAATCATGTCTCTGCAGATAAACGTACCAGTTTAGTTTCATTGATTGCCACCCATAACTTTTTCTTCTTGTTTTTATAGGTCTGAGAGAATCAGTCATCTTACAAGCACTAGATATTCTGAGCATTTCCTACATTCTGGTTTATTTCATCCTGAGATGCCTAGCTAATAAAGATGATTGCATTATACCAGCAATAGTTTTCTTTCAGCTTTCTTCATAAAACATGTAAGTCACCTTCAATTGGTCCAGTTCCAAAAAGCTATTTAATACATGCAGTTTTTATTTAAATCACCTACCCAATGATGGCAAAAATTAGCTGTCTTGTAGGCAAATGTTCGTCCTAGGTGGAGGTAGGTAAGAATCCAACTTCTATTCATCCATTATTTATGAGAAACTTCCATTGTGTGTCATTCCTAACTACTCCAGAGTCTCTCTAGAAATTCTGTCTCCACCATGCAACAGAAGAGCATGGAAGGGAATAATTGTGCCTCTATCCAATCTTGAACAGCTATGGCTCTTTCATGATGTCATTCCCTTTCAATTTTCTCAGTTTCATGGCACTGTTTGCAATTCTTTTGCATTCTGCACAAATGGTTGAGGAAGACACCAAGTCTAGCTTATTTTGGGTGCAGCATGATAAGAACTCCTGTGGGTAACTCTTTATCAGCTTGACCAGCCAGAAGTAGCTGATCTTATTTAATTCTAACTATCAATTTTAAATATTTGAAACATTTTTTTTTCTCCTGTTCAAACAAAAAATGAAGTTCAATAGACATAGATAGAGGACATCTTATTTCTACAGACATTAGGGTCACATTGCACTGTCTTGAGGCATATCTTAAACAAGTTCTGAATAAAAGATAGAGGACACATTCCTTGATGTTCTTATTTTCGGAATAAAATTATTCCCAACTATGAAATGCAAGCCTTCCAATCCAAACACGGTTGTATTTTACTCAAGTTCTGAAGCTCATGAAATATCTAATAACTATTTCTGGTGTCTCATGTCCATCATCTCATGTCACCATAGCAACATCTCCCGTGTCCCACGTTCCAAGCTTGGTCAAGGAGAGGGCTGTACATGGAGACTGAGTGGTTTAATTCAGGTGCTGGCCACTTGGCCCAGACAGACCTCTCCTCTCATACCTGGCCTCTTATACACAGCACCAGCTTTCTCATTTTTTTTGCAGCTTTTGATTTTCATGCAATTTTCAGGACCATCCTATTCATGTCCATCTGTGTTCCAACATCACCTCCAACTTAAATTGCCTGAAGGCTTCAATAGTTACAGTAAGGTAAGAGATGAAGAAGGAGATGGTGATAAGACTGCATTTATTATTTCCATAATAGAGCAGTTTAAGCCAAAGAGCAGAAGCTCTTTAATCTGTTCAAATACCAACTTTGACTCCTTTCATGTCTTATGTAACTTAATAAAACCAGAAAATAATGCATTTTAATTAGTCAGTCCTTTACCATACAGCTCAACTCCCTGAGCTATGAATCTCAACAAACATCCATCAGTGCAGGCAGCTGAGAATGGACAAGGAGAAGGCTGAGGTACTCAACAACTTTTTTGCCTCAGTCTTCACTGGCAACTGCTCCCCCAGTGGGTCTGAAGGTGGAATCTGGGGAAGAAATGTCCCTCCCCTATAAGGGAAGATCCAGTTTGTTACCTCCTGAGGAAGATGAACATTCATAAGTCTCATGATCCCAGTGAAATACATCACAGTGTCCTGAAGGAACTGGCAAAGATAGTTGCCAAGCCACACTCAGTGGCATTTGAAAAGTTATGGCAGTCAGGTGAAGACCCAGTGACTGGAAAAAAGGCAATGTTACAACCATATTTACAAAAGCAAAAAAGATGATCTAGGGAACCGCTGACCTGTCAGCCTCACCTTTGTGCTGGGGAAGATCATGGAACAGATCCTTTTACTAAGGCACATGGAAGAGAGGAAGGTGATAGAAGACAGCCAGCATGCCTTCACCAAGAGCAAGTCCTGCCTGACCAACTTAGTGGGCTTCTGTGATGCAGTAACTACATCAGTGGACTAGGGAAGAGCCACCGGTGGCTATCTGGACTTCAGTTAGGTCTTTGACATTGTTCCCCACAACATTCTTTTCTTTAAATGGGAAAGTTATGGACTAGCTGAGTGGATTGTTCTACAGACAAGGAACTGTTTGTGAGATCATACCAGAGGATACTGGCTCAATGGCTGCATGCAGACTATTGATAAGTGGTGTCCCGCAAGGGCCAGTGCTGGGACCGATGCTCTTTAATGTCTTCACTAGTAACATTGACAGAGGGATTGAGTCCACCCTCAGCAAATGTGTGAATGACACCAGACTATATGATGTGGTCAACAGGCCCGAGTGGTGGGATGCCATTCAGAGGGACCTAGAAAGACTAAAGCAGTGGGCCCAGCAGAATCTTGTGAGGTTCTACAAAGCCAAGTGCAAGGTCTTGCACCTGGGTTGTGACAAACCCCACTATCAGTTCAAGGTGGGGGATGAAAGGATTGAGACCTCACCTGTAGTACTGCATCCACACGTGGAGTCCTCAGTGCAGGAGAGACATAGAGCTGTTTGAGCACACCCAGAGGAGGGCCACAAAAAATGATCAAAGGGACGGAACACCTCCCCTATGAGAACAGACTGAGAGAACTGGGGCTGTTCAGCCTGGAGAAGAGAAGGCTCCAGGGAGATCTGAGAGCAGCATTTCTGTATCTAAAGAGGGGGCTGTAAGAAAGTAGACAAACTCCTTAGCAGAGTCTGTTGTAATAGGACAAGGATAAATGGTTTCAAACTAAATGGGAGATATTTCAATTGCATATAAGGGAGAAGTTTTTTACTGTAAGAGTGGCGAGGCACTGGCACAGGTTGCCTAGAAAGGTGGTGGATGCCCTATCCATGGAGACAAGGTAAGGCTGGAGGGGCTCTGAACACCTGATGGAGCTGTAGGTATCCCTGCCCATTGCAGGGGAGTTGAACCAGATGACCTTTAAGGGTCCCTTCCAACTCAAACGATTCTATGATAATGATTGTATGATTTTGTAATGATGATTCTATTTTTCTTGATTTTCTTCACACAGAAAAGACATCTTTCCTACAAAAGGACCACAACACACTGCCATTTTGAATTAGCTCACGTATTCAAGATTCATTCATATTTCATCATGCTTAGCTTTATCACAAAAAATTTGTAAATTGTTTGAACACTCAGATCTACACACACTCATATTAATGCTTACACTGAACTATTTCTTTAGAGCTGTTAAAAAAAATAACATTTCATCACCCTTGAACTGACATAAAATGGAAGCTTCCTCCTCAGCTTTGAATCCATTTCTGTCTTCTCACACTCCCGTAGCTGAAATGCCAGATGCTCAGCGGAGTCGCAGTGGGTGATTCATTCTGGCTGCCGACCCCGCTGTGGAAGCCCCAGAATTCCCTGCTGGAATAGTTCTCAAATGATGCAGCACTGACAAAGCTGAGTCGTGCACGTTCATTTATTTTTCCTTGTGCAGCACAGGCAGTACTGTTTGTGCCGAATTGAAGGTGTGGAGCTAAGAGGAGCTAGATATCCAGGGAGGCTATGATGTGTTTCTTAAGGGTTTGAAATTTTTTTTCTTATTTCTGAAATTTCTGAAGTGGTAATGGAAAAGTGTTGATCCAATAAGCTGAGATTCCTCTTTGTCCAATTATTTTCTGACTCAGCACTGCACGTTTCAAGACATATATCAGTGGAGGATATACCCCTTGGTTAAAATTTAGTTTGAACTGTTTTGAATGCATCTCTCTTGTTCTCTTAGCATGCTGTGATAATGTCACAGTAGTTTTTGGATTCATCTTGACACTTTACCAAACCTGGTTTTTGAGGTCATTTCAAAACATGAATCTGAGACATGGAGGGACTACGTGACTTCTGCAAGACCATATGAGGCATAGATTTTGTTGCAGATAGCATGAATGGGATGGGATGGGGTGGGGTGGAATAGAATAGAATAGAATAGAATAGAATAGAATAGAATAGAATAGAATAGAATAGAATAGAATAGAATAGGAATAAGAATAACAAATAATTTTGGCTATTCTGATTCCAAGGCTGATGCTCCAGTTTGGGACCATCTCAGGCCTTCAATCATTTTGCTGTTCTTAACATAAATGGGAGAATACATAAGTAAATTTTTTAATTCTCACTTGTAGATGTAATAATTTTATATCTTGATTATTTTCAAGATGATCAGATTACCATTTTGTGATGGTTCTTCTCTTCCTTAGGATTTCACACACGTCAGACACATTGTGATATCAAAAAGTATTTCAGATATTTGGACATAAGATGTACATGCTATAAGATGTTAGCATTCAAAATTCTTTCCAGATCTTGTGTTTCACAATGCTTTATAAACCAATGCACATTTATTTTACTGGAAAGTTACCCAAATAAAAATATTGCATTTCCAATTCTAGTCTCTGGGGCTTTAATCCACTGAGAAATGTAAGAATGTACTCACTGGTCGTGGGATAATATTCCTGTCAGATGCTAGCAATATTTATTGCATCATTTTATGAGTTTTGATTTCTTGTTGTATAAATTGATGCACTTTTGCCTCCATTTTCACTGCTAGAGGAGCAGAGGCATCAAACCACCAAAAATATGTTCCCAGGAGACCTGAAAACATCGTAAATAAACAAGCTGAAGCCTGAGCTGTAACCAACACGTCTCTAGCAACGAGGAACGTTCATCATCTTTTTTCTCAGAGAACTTACTGTCTAGCAAGTGTTTTCAAATCCTAGCGATCATCCTCGGGGTTTATAGCCCGGGATTTTCATATTTTTATAATGGCTTGTTTCATTACGTTGGAATTAATGCTAGGAACGTGCAACGATTCCCTCGGTTTATCGCAATTTAGGGGCCGTTTACAACCTAAGACTCCTCCGCAGGACGTAAAGAACGCGCCGCGCGCTGCCAGCGTATGCCGGCGCGCCCGGAGAAGGAAGCGCAGACCCCGCTTGCGTGGGGCCGGGAGGGCGGCCCTCCGCGCGGCACCGGGGGACGGGCAGCCCCGCCTGCCGCCCGCCCGCCGGGTCCCGGCGCCTTGCGGGTCCCCGTGCCGCCCCGCGCCGTAACACCGCCACCTGCTGCGGCGGCGCCGGCACGTGGCGGTGGGGGTGCGGCCGGGGCAGGAGAGACCGTCTGGCTCTGGGAAACACGGGCAGCTGCCTCAAAAGGCGCAGCGGAATGGTGCCGGGGAGTGCTGCGGAATCCCGGCGGACGCATCCACGTGTCCCGCGGGCGGTACGCAGTACCGTACGGGGACTCATGGAGCTGCACGGTGCCCGGCTCGTTACCGACCCGCTGTGCAGCGTTTTCTAAAAGTCCGTCCGGATTTTGGCCTTCCCCCATATCGTCATGACTGAGGTGATAATGATTAATGAGTGAAAGCTCATTATTAATACAGGAGTAACTGCGAGCTAATTAAAATTAAATATGTTCCTTTCTTTTTCTTGACTGCATTTAAAAAGAAAAGTATGGCACGCCATGCTGAGAAGTAACTGGCGTATTTGCTTCCTTTTCAAACCTATCTGCGTATATTTTTCTTTCATATTATTTGCTTTAATCTCTTGTCACAGAGCAGCATACATTTTAGATGTTTCTTTGATTTTCTGACAAGTTCTGGACGTATTCACCATCTTAAAATCAAGTTGGGATTTCAGAACATCCACTACAAAGCAAAACTAAACTGTAAGAGCTGAAAAAGTAAATAATAACTGTAATTAATCATATTTCGTAGTATATTTACATAAGTATTTAACAGGACTAAGAAAAAATCATCATGTCATTTATAATATGCAAGCTTTTGGACAGGAATTTATGTTTTTAGTACAATGCTCAGATACTTGTTACCAACCAAAGCTCCTGCCAAATAAATAAATAAACAGATAATAAATTTTAAGTATAGCTTCCATGCACATTGTTTCTTGCTATTTCATCTTCTTGGATTCCCCCCCACCCCCAATCCTCAAAAATATATAATACTTCTAATTAAAGAACTACTTTCTATTGTTAGTATATTCATAGCAAGTAGAGGGCAAAGATATTTCTTGTCTCAGTTTCAGCTGGGATGGAACTGTTTTCTTCAGAGCATCTGCTATGATGTTGTGTTTTGGTTCTTGGAGACAAACAACGTTGATAACACACCGATGTTTACAGTTGCCTGCAAAGCAGTGTTGTACAGAGCAAAGGCCATTCTCAGCAAAGGGCCCAAGGAGCTGGGAGGGAGCAGAATGAGGACAGCTGACTTAAGTGGGCCAAAGAGATATTCCATACCATAACACGTGGAAGGAGGGGGTGGGAGTTTGACTCATTCTCTTTTGCTGCACAGAAGGCTAAGAAGACATTGGCTGGGGGGCAGTGAGCAATTCCTTGTGCGCCACTTGCTATATACATTCATATGAGTATATATATATATGGGAGTGAGTGAGCAATTGTGTGGTGCTGAGTTACCTGCAGGGTTAAGCCACAACATTCCTAAAAGAGCACAGCTCAATATAGAGTCTTGTCACAAGGTGCATTTGTGTACTGATTCAGCTGGAAGCCTGTGAATGCATTTATGTAGGCACAGACATACATGGATGCCTGCAGTGTGGGGAATGGTCTGTCCCAAGACAATGAATTTAAAAAGCCTCCACATGGGGAGGGGCTCTTTCCTAAGAGAGAGTGGAGTTAAAATTATAAGGGACTGTAAATTCACATGAAGAATACTGTTGCTCAACTTCACGTTGGAGCTTGGTCTCCCCACTTTATCAAAGGGAAAGATCAGACGTGGCTTCACTCAGTTCCCCACAGTCATTCACATAAGACCTCGATAGTCACCCATCTTCAATCTGCAATGCAGTTGTGTCATGATTCAAATCCAAAAGTCATCATTCATGGTTCATTTTTTCCTTAACTTTGCAAAGTCAGGAAGCTAAGAACTTTGCTTAGGAAGGATCACATCTTCTCATGAGAGACATTTATTTCATTGCTTAAAAGGTAAGCATTACAAGCCTTTTGACACTGGTAGGTTGTCTGAGCTTGGTTTGTGTTGTTCTGTTCCAGTTCTCATGAATAGCTCTCTTCATGGGTGTGATAGTCACTCAATTATTTTCACTCCCACAGCTGCGTACGTGCTTCTGTCCCTGCACCTTTTTCTCCCTGCAGCCCCCACCCTTTTCCTCAATTCCAATAATATTAGGGAAGGTTAAATTCTTGAGGGACTCAGTCACCTATGCTAAGGTTATTAGATCCTAAACGTACAGATCCCTGCCATTTATAAAAAAAAGTAAATGACTACAGCTCCACTTTCATCTCATATGTAAACTTCCCCTTGTAAGAAAGCACATAAAGAGTTTTCTTTTTATTCATGGAGACAGATGATGTAGTAGACTTGGGACTCTGTCTGAGAATACATAGACTACCTTCCTTCAAGGGAAGCTAGCCCACACAGGATGGAAGATTCTTTCCTTCCTGTCGCTTTGCTCTTATATTCTGCTTATATTCTCCTGTGTTGCTGTAATGTCTCCTCTGGGAAGAAAGCCATCAGTTGTGCTCTCGGTTCTGGAGTTTAGTTTCTGAGTGTTACAGGTGAAAGGTGGTGGTGGGGAAAAAACTTACTGTAGGTTTGTCAGCTATGAAACCTCTCCTTCCCTTTTCACTTGAACATGCTCACAAACACCCTAACACCTAAAAGGATCCGGTTTTCTCTCAGATGGAGAGATGAAACACTAATCCATTTGGTTTACAAAAAGATATTGCAATATCTACTATTAGATAAGTTTTGTGATGAACTAACTGTCACATCTTGCCTCGGATTAACTGATAATTAATTAATTATCAGATTTATCCAAAAGGTAAAATAAAAAAAAATAAAAATAAACAAACAAACAAAAAAAAACCCCAAAACCCAACCTCTGCTGTAAAATACTGGGTCTTCCTTCATTTTGTATACCATTTAACTGCATCACACATACATCAGAGTTGAAGTCTTTCAAGTGCTGCTGATAAAGCATGGTACTCAACATGAATGTTCATGTAACAATTTGCTGTGGATTTCCAAATTCTCCATACCCATTTCTTCCCTAGAAGAAAAAACTTGAGATTTCTTTCACTTTCTCCCTGTAAAATACACACTCAAAGAAACTAAGAGGACTTTATTGTACATTGCGTATGTGAACTACAGGAATAAGAGAAGCACAGAGGTGCTTTTCTTTCCAAGTCATCGTGCTAGACAGCTCTCTTCTACACTTGTGGAAAATTCTCAGCAATGTCTTGCCCCGTCCAGCAGTCAGATTATGGAGTATTGATGAACTCCATCCAAAACTAAGTGTGACTTTTTGAGATGGTTTTCCCATGAAATGAATTCGGATACACTGAACAAACAGTGCTAACAAGATTTTGGTTGCCCTTTTGAAAGGATAAGCAAGCAGAGAATTTAAGTCTTCAAGGACAGCTAACAATTTAAAAGGACAAACTGGCATAATTGCAGGCATAGTGCTAATGGTAGGCAGACATTAAAAAAAAAAAAAAAAGGGTCAGTTTGCATGAGCATCCTGAAAATTCAGGAGTATTGTTGAACAGTTTTGGACTATGAATCTTGTGAAACTTTTGTTCTGTTTTTAGCATTTCCTGGATGTGGTAAGGCAGGAAATACTGCATAAACAGCCCTTATCGTGGCATTTTGGTTCTTCCAGTTCCAGTGCCAGTAAAAACCAAGAAGTCCCAGGGAATCATAACTGAAAACACACGCAAGAGAGAAAGTGTTGGTATTATGTGAATATTAATAAAGGGGAAATGTATGACTTTTTTTTAAAATTTAAACCAAAACTATCCTCAATTAGTAATCTTTCTCCTTAATTTCAGTATCTGTGTTTACCAGATTTTAGAGTACAAAGAAATACTTGCTTAGTAAATATTTTAGCAGAAATCATTCAACAAATGTATGACCTCAGTGAAAGAAAAGGAAAAAAAAAAAAAAAAAAAAGGAAAAAAAGAAAGAAAAGAAAGGGGGAAAAAACCAGAAAAGTACAATACATATATTAAGAAAAATAGATTGAGTATGATAATATTAAGGAGCTAATTGGTCTCCTGGCTAATTCATCGTTATTTATCATATGCTGTTGATGCTTTGTATGAGATGTTTTATTTCTATCTCCAAAAGGCTTACAATCTAAATTGATACAGGCATGGACCGGGCAGAAGGCTAAAATGAAGGAACAGTAGACAAGACCAAGTTACATATATTCCGTCCAGCACCTTTTTGAAATGAATGTGAATGCTTTCATCATTTTTTCTTTGGAGAGAAAAATGAGTATCTCCATCTTATCACAAGGGACATCCCTGGTTGGACAGGTAAAATGCTGGCACTGCGGTATGCTTTCTTTCAACAAAGGAAGATTCCCAGGGATCTTCCTAGGAGCAGGCAAAGGGGAATAGAATAAAAGGGCGTTCATGCTCCATGGCGTTATCCTGACCAGCCCACTAGGAATTTCCAGCATGATTTAATGATAACATGGTGATTTGTCTACCACAATAAGAATCTTTCTGAACAAGAGCAATGCCTCTACACTCTCAAGAATAAAGAGAAATTTCTGTTAAAACCTGGAGTGCGTTATTTTCTTTTTAGCTTGTAATAGCACTTCAATGATGAAGAACCTTACAGCTGATTGGAACAGACCTCCCTTCGTAGTTACAGAGGGCCCTTTCAACAGCGTGTGAGCATTCAGAGCTGAAAAGTAACTGACTTTGGCTTTGATTGAAAGCAAAACCCAGAGGAACTCAAAGGTAGTATGTCTGCATCAGGACATGTAAGATAAATGACAGTAAATGACAGAGAGGGTGTAAATCTATTACAGCTCCTCTGCCTCTTTGTTCAAGCTGCAAAATACATGGCCGGTCTTTTTTAGCAGTTCATTTCCTCCTACTAACAGCTTACACATCATCCCTCAGAAACTGCACAGGGACATTTGTTGAGCACCTCCTGAAGGCCCTGGAGCAAGGGTAACCACACACTGCACTATGAAAGTAGAAGCACATAATCACAGAATTGTAGGGGTTGGAAGGGGCCTCTAGAGATCAAATCCAAAATAATAACAATGCTTCCATACATGGGAGAGATCCAAATAGGAATACTTAATCTGTAGGAAAAATACAGGTGATGAAGCTTAAAGGATTTTTTACACACAGATCTCTTCTTAGACAGAAAGAAAAATAGCAAAATCTGTCTTCCTGAAAAGTGAAGGAATTTGAAAGTGACAAGAAAGAAAGAGGACAAAACAGGGAAATTCTTCAAGGCATATTTGTTCTAGCATATATTGGAACAATCAGTGATAGAACTAGAGGGAATGGTTTCAAGCTGCGCCAGGGGAGGTTCAGGCTGGACATTAGGAAGTATTACTACTCCGAAAGGGTAGTCAGGCATTGGAATGCACTGCCCAGGGAGGTGGTGGAGTCACCGACCATGGGAGTGTTCAAGACACGTTTGGATGTTGCGTTGAGGGGTATGATTTAGCTGGGAAGTATTGGTAATGGTTGGACTGGATGATCTTCTAGGTCTTTTCCAACCTCGATAATTCTGTGTGATTCTGTGTGTGAAAATCCAAATAAAATTCAACATTTTCCATGAGCAGCTAACAAAGCCTGACTTCCTGCATTCACGCCCTGGAGATCTCTCTTCTCCAGCGACCCAGCTCTGTATCCCTTGTGACTGCACAAGTGGCCCAGAAACCCAGTTCCTACTATGTTCCCAGCTGTTCCCAGCATCGTCTCCACAGCACTCCTCTGCCTCTGACTACTGCCTCAGCAGGAGGTGGTCACTGGTTGCTCACCCACAAAGTGCTTGCTAGCCAGGAGCACCTGCCTGCTGGCTGACTGGTGCCAGGCTGAGCTCGGCTGCTCACTGCTGAGCTCATGCAGAAGCTTTTCCCTCCCTGGGGGCACCAATCCATGTCTCTTTCCTTCTTCACTTGCTATTCATCTGAGTTTCACAAAACCTGCTTTGGAATCTGGCTGATGGGATATTGACTCTTCTTCCTAACTTCAAGTAGTCTTTGACACCACCTTCAAGAATTATTAGGGGATGAACAACTGCAGAAACACTATTTTCAGATGATAACCAGACCATTAGAAGGGTGTGCAAAGGCTCTTCAGAGATAACGTTACTCACCAGCACAAGCACCAAATACCGAAAATGATGGGATCCATTCTGACACTCAGCATCTGTCTTTGAATTTGCAGTGAATCCATGATAATTCAGGTATATGGTAAAACCATAGTAAGATAACGCTACTGAACCATAGAGCATGATAAATTCTCATGTGTGAATGGTGGTGCTATAAATTATTTTTTAAAATATTCATAGACAGCTCTTTTATAGAGCAATCTTGCTACAACGAACCTGTGTCCTAGTTACCACCCGTGTTTTAACTAAGTGGAATAGCTTTGCTTCTGCGTAGCACGGTAATGAGCTAAACTGATGAAGACAAATATACTTTCTGAACATGTTAGTTTTAGCATCTCTCTGGATAGGATTTAGAATTTTATATCTGTGAATCTTCGCTAAATTTTGTTCTCATGATTGCAGTGGGTTCTCCAAGCATTCTCACCTTCTGAGGAAAGCCTCTCCATGTCTCCATTGGTTGCTCTGCAGTAAATCTGAAAAAGCAACAAAGCAAACTAGAAAAAGAACTATTTTAAGGAGAAGCAGATCAGTCTTTCAACTCATTTGCTCCTCAAATTTTTGCCAAGAATGTTAGCTATAGCATCTTGATTACAGTTTAAGGACAAGTGACCTCTCAGAATCTTAACGAGACCTGCAGTGAACAAGAAAGAATAAACTGTCATCAAAGACTCCACCAAATGATGGATTTGTGATTGTTTTCTAAAACTAACATTTTCGAAAGGGAAAGATCATTCTAACTCATGTGTAGGGTAGGTTCTTCTGAGACAAAGAGCTGAAAGAATAGATGACAAAATGGGAATAATTAAGCAATTCTTAAGAAACCTTCTGAGGTAATGAGTAGGATACTACTCTACACATTCTGCATGCTTGGAGCAGGCAGAAGAGCAAGTATTACAGCTTTTCTGAGGATATACAAGAAAAGCCTGCAGGCTATCAATCTGTAAGAAAATAGGGTAGTAAGCAACATTTTATAGCAAGAACAGCGATGTTGCTGGACAAAAAGTGTTCATGCTCATCTTTATTTACGATAAGCTTTTAGGCACTGGTGAATAATGGGTAGGATTTGATTCCACTGAATCTTTGAAGATTTCTTCCCCTCTCTGAGGGAATCAGGCTGAAAAAGAAAATCTGACAAAAATTTGCTTTGATTTGCCAGCAAAAGTTGAGATTTGTTTTGAACATATTTTGTACATTTTATGATGTATAGACTATGGGGAAATGATGGAAAATCACAAAAATGGGGACTTTCTTCTAAAATATGCCATATCAGAACTTCATAAACCAGAGAAACAATCAAGCAAAGAAGCAGTGATCATGTAAATTCTGTATAGAAATCAATGGAAATCAAAGTATTTTCAGTGATTAACTTTAGTATTCAGAGAAGCTATTGAGAAAATAATGGTTATTCAAACTCAATAGAGAGGGAGAAAATAATAGATTATTTACTGAAAACAAAAAGCACAAAAACTTGACTAATGATGTTCTTGTTTTTCCTGCTCCATCCTTAGCTAACTCGTGCCAGTTCCTATAATCTGCCTACAGAATGTACTGAACTTTGAACTTTTTATCTTGATCAGTTACCTTTTCTTATTCATATTGAACTTCTTTACCTAATTCACACGTACTTGTTTTTTCTCCTATCAAAATCTTGGAATGTTAGCAAATGGCCAAGTAAGACCAGGGGGAATAAAAGATGAAAACCAAACAAATATGAAGCTTTCTCCCTTCCTATTCAAACAAGAAAACCCAAGTGAATAAGGGTTATGGGTTCTGACTTTAAATTACACAACAAAAAGTTTGTTGAATCATACTCACAAGCATTTGAAGAAAGACCTTACTAAAATAACTTGTTCTTTGTTCTCTCCTTTGGTTGCTTTTTGACTTTTCTAATACATCAGAATTCCCATTCATCTACAAATATTTATGCATTCTTTGGCATGCAACATTAGGCATGGAGACCTAGTAAGTAAACATCATAAATTTACCTCTTCCAGAACCCTCTTGACTTCATTTGTTGTGAAAGTGACTTTTGTTACTATCAGACTTCTTATGCATGGGTACCCCCAGATTCAGAAAGCTGAGGGCCATCTCTAATATTTGAAAAGTGAAATAAAGATATACCAAATATAGAATGTGAACAATAAAGTGCAACACAATTAGATACATAGATATTTGCTGGAAAATACCAAAACAGAAGGAATTGAAGTTAGTGCTGATCAAACCAATCATTCATTACAATAAACAATATAATTCTAAGAAATTAAATGTAGCTATCAAATATATTTTAGAAGATATAGAAAGGAAGGCTGAAGAAATTGTCCAAACACTGTAGAAGTCCAGCAAAGCCGGAAATCTCAGAATACTTGTAAGCTTTTTGTCACATAAATGGACAAGATGTAGCAGAGCTATCATAAAAATTCCAAGAATTTTATCCCAGGAATTTATTAGGGCATCAGTTTTTAGACACCAACATAAATTCAGAGTTTTGTTAGAAGCAGTTGGTGACATATGATGTCCATTTACTTTGGATATGCGTTAGTATAGAAAAAGAACTAGTTGATTTCCTATGGAAGGCAGCGAAAGTCGCTGATTATGAGGCTTAAAAATCAAGGTGTTTGATTGTAAACTAAGAACAAAAAATAATATTTCATGCAGAGCATGATATGCAAATTGATGTTAGAATTTTGTTGAAATTTCAGATCATATACTTTACACATGAAATTGCCATAGGAAATGTAACAAAATGCAACGTCCTTAATTTCTTTCTTTCTTTCTACTTCCCTTCACGAAAGCCTAGTAGCTCTTCCCTTCTTGGAGTATGTGTTTATCAATCTGATTTCTTCATTTTGTGGGACTATCTATCTGTAAACTTTCTGCAGCTTTTTATAATTTGAATCACAAAAGCACCAGAGCTTCCACTTTGGGAAGGTCTTAACAAATGTTGTCACTAAAACCTTTTTCTCCCTGATTTTCAGTTTTCCCCAATATGATAGCAAACAATGGCATAAAGAGATAATTGTTGAGTGACAATGGAATAAATTCAACTAAATTGTAGTATGCTAATACCGTGCAATACTAGATGTATTTATTAGCATAAGAGGCCTTTCCTTATTTATCTTGGACCAATTCCCCCCATTTCTTTCTGGATGTTGTCATTTCTGTAAGGCATTGTCTATATGGATGTTGCACGACTCCATGTGTCTCTAAACACTGATTTTTCCCCTCTACCTATTATGCTTGTCACAAGAGTCTCTAGCCTGAAATCAGCATAAATGAGTGTGTCTGGCAATGTGTGCATGCACAGTCACACAGCCTCATCTGTGAATCTGCGGCAATTAATTATATTTATAGTGAAATATCTGCAGAACATTTGCATGTATGAATTATGTATTGGGCAAAAGCAGTACACTATGGTTTATGCATTTCTGTTCCCACGAGACTGCCTTTTTAACTGTTATATATGCTATAAAGTAAAACAGATCATTAATTTGTCTATGATCTTAAAGATGAAATATTTTTAATTAAATATATTCTTTTTAGAAATGTTTTCCAGATACCTGTCCATTCTATCTTTATCCTTACATTTTCCAATAAATTTTCTGTTTCTGTGTAACATGTTTTCTGTCTTAACATTCAATTCTTCTAAAAAACACCAAGAAAAAAGACAAACCTTCAATGAGTACAGGGCAGAGTTTAAGGTGCTGAAGTATGCATAAAATATAAGCATGATACGATTATCCCTCTTGTTATGGTTATTACAATAACAAGAAGTGTCAGTCTGTTATCTTATCGTTTTATTGTTTTGTGGATTCACACAAGAATAAAAGGAAAATGTAGTAACTGAGAAGTAATGATTCAATGGGCTGAGAAGCATGATAAAGAAATAATAAGATGGTAGTATGCTGTAAAGGCTATTCTTAGCTAGACTAATTGTATGCACTAAAGTTAATTATCTGCTACAAATAAGACAGGTGGCTAAGTTAGCTGTGAAAGAAATCAGAACAGAATTTTCAGAAAACCTTTTTTTCTTTGCTAAACAACTTTTAGTGACAATACTAAATTAAAGCTTCATTTACTAAAATTAATCTGCTCAGAGCTCCTGTTCAGAAATTATTTTTAGTTTTTCACATACTGTCCTGAACAGGGGTGCACCAAAAACACAGCTTTACATATTTTTTGAATTAACACTTGCATATTCAATGACCAATTTTCAGTTTCAGTGTACCTTTATATTTTTCAAAATAGCAATGCCTGGGGAGGGAGGGAGGGAGGGAGGAAGGGAGGGAGGGAAAGAAGGAAGGAAGGAAGCGGTAGGATGGTAGGAAGGACGGACGCAAGGGAAGGAAGGAAGGAAGGAAGGAAGGAAGGAAGGAAGGAAGGAAGGAAGGAAGGAAGGAAGGAAGGAAGGAAGGAAGGAAGGAAGGAAGGAAGGAAGGAAGGAAGGAAGGAAGGAAGGAAGGAAGGAAGGAAGGAAGGAAGGAAGGAAGGAAGGAAAGAAGGAAGGAAGGAAGGAAGGAAGGAAGGAAGGAAGGAAGGAAGGAAGGAAGGAAGGAAGGAAAGAAGGAAAGAAGGAAGGAGAAATGTCTGTCTCACGAAACCATGAACAGAATTTAGCAAAAAACATGCAAACTTTCCAGTGTTTAACCTATAGTTTATTGCCACTCTCTCCTGGCATGCAACTATTACATCTACCTCTTGTGACTGTTTATTTGTATAAAGCTTTGCAGCCTGGAGGAAGATTCCAAATATTGAAATTGAAATGGTATAAATTAAATCTTGTGTGAACATTGCTCCCTAAACACTCTAGTTGTATACAGTGAGCACACAATTTTGGCAGATTAATACAAACCATTAAAAAGTTGTAATTGTTATATCACTAAAGGAGAAATCTAAGATGATGTTGGTTTGTTACGAGAACACAGTCAGCATAACCACACATTCCAGTATCCCTTAATTTATTTTGCTGTAGGTCAGTACTCAGCCTGGAATTATCTTAGTTGGAGAGGAGGAGGGGGTTATGTTATTCTTCAAGGTTCTGTTGCAGGAAACATATTAACATTCATTGACCTTGCAGTGGTAATTTGTACTGATGAGCATCATTATATGTCTGGTATATTAAAGGAGCTTATTAGAGATAGGAAGCATTCTATGCTATTCAGAGACACTATTACCATTTGAGATGTTGCTGTTATGGAGTGTTCACATATAGGAGACATTTGGAACAGTGGAAAAATACTAGAATAGCCTGGCAAAGCCATCAGGTTATTGTGGTTCACAGCTCAACCTTTTAAAACCAAATCATAGGAAAATCCACATCAATACATTCCTGGTAAATAAATATCACATAATTCCAATTTTAACCACAGAACGACTTATTTTTAGTGGATGAGTAAAAATTAAAGAGTACAGTGAATAAGAAATGCACTTTTGGGAGTAGAGTCGCTCTCCATTCTGACCATAGAGATAATGGCTGAAAATAGAACTGTGATTGCAGTATTCTAAATAGAGAGTCACCCTGCAAGCACTTCTTAGGAGGTGCAACACATCTCATTACCACATTTTGGAAGAAATATGTTGTTAACAGAGGATTTTCTTCGTGTATTGAGGCCATGAATATAATTATCACTTGATAATTTACAGTGTGCCAACTGTTTTACTGCATCTAGTAAGCAGTAAAGCACTATAGGGAACATGAAGTTTGTGGCACCTGCAACTCATTAAAAGGGCACTATCAGAAACAAAATGTTTAGTTATAGTGGAGTGCTTGGCCACACATGAGCAGCATTTAGGATTAATTGAGGGATGTTTGCCTGAAGGACCAGCGGCCACATGAGATGCTAAAGCAAGTGTGCACTCAGAACTCACAATAAGAACCCTTGTCATCTTATAAAGACAAACTTTCAGAAGTAGAACATACCTTCCCTGGCATGTCATAAGAATTTATTTTTCCGAATTGTCTTCTCTGTATTAACTCTTGTTTCTCTTGTCTTGTAGACAGTCTGCTTACAAAGGTTTACTATGTAACCACAGTTGACGCAGTAAAAACGAGTAATTTCACTAGCTAAAATAAACAGGTACATAAAAGAAAACCACAGCTTTTATTTCTTAGCAGAATTGAAGGTTTTCTAAGATAAAGAAGTCATTCAGCTAAAACAATATGGAATATTTCAGAAGCACTATGGCAACCTTTTTGCTACGGGCTGCTGTCAGCACCAGGGTGCTGTGCATCTCGGCCACTCCCATAGCAGCAATGGAGTGTGTTGGACACACTGTGGGCAGCAGAGTCAGGGTAAATTGCTGCACATGCCTCACAAGGGCATCCACCAAGGTTCAATTCTATCTGCTGCATGACTGTGCAAGAGAAAGGGCACTCAAAAAATATATGGAGCGTGCTCCTTCCAAAACAGCCTGGGATAAAACAAGTAGTATCAGGAGGAACAGGAATCTATAGGATTAATGCCAGAAAGCAATACCAGTGTGGAGAAATAGGCCTGGATGGACAAAAAGATGAAGGCTAAGATGAAAAATGAGGTGGGAGTCTGGGAGTCAAACTGCACCATGGTGGGACAAAGAGAGACTGAAACAGTGACAGAAATCAAGAATGTGTGTATATGCTGTTCTGCCTGTTACCTGTTAGTGGATGCTCTGTGCTGGAGTCCACGAGAACATGAAAGCTGGAACTGAAATCAACAACACCTGTGAATGGCCCTGAATGGCCAACCCACTCTGTCACTGTCCTGTGGCTGCCTCCCCCTGCTAGTGGCTGCTCTGGCTGATGGGGCTGAGCAGCATATCACAAAGTCCAATTTCAGAATGACCCATGTGTCCCAGAAATAGCAGCATGCTGCCCAGGGACTGACCTCTACTTTTGAAGTTACATTTTTAAGAATCTGAAAAGCCTGATTAACCCACATACAGTGGAAACTGGTAGAGAACCATTGCCACAAATGTTCTTGTATGACTTTTAGAAAGGTAGTTGCTGAATACCCTACTGTGAGCCTTTCTGCTTTTAAGAAAAAAAGAAACACTAAAGCCAAGCATTAGAAACATTGAGTAGCATGGAAGTTATTAAAAATCTTATGTATGCTGCCTGCAGATAGTTTGTTCATGATTCACAGTTGCTCATGTTGAATGAGTCATCCCAAGGCAGATAATCAGCAATCTTCCAGCTATTTTCCCTTCCTACCGCTGAGAACTTCGTAGGTTTGAATTAACAAGAGGCCTTAAAAAGTAGCTGGGAAATAGAGGAGACTTCTATTTTATATGGATCAGAGTAAGCAGAAATTAATCTTTCTATGGACTAAAGCAGCTCACTGTTGAATGCTTTTCTATGTTTTCTATTGAAACTAATGTAGGCCTCCCTTTTCAAAGTGAGGTGCTCAGTTTACAGCAACATCTTTGTACTTCAGCATTCAAGTTGATGCAGGCATGTAGTATACAGCAAGTAGCAATTAGAGTTAAGTGAAAAAAGAAGAGACCCATATTTGTAACTCATGTTTGAAAACTGATCCAATTAAAGTCTGTTAAATTGACCCATTTTACACTACACTAACCATGAATAGGGCTCTGGATAGGGGTTTTGGGAGCGTGCCAGAGGAGGGACCATTGAATACGCACTTTTACATATGAAGTGGCAAATATCCCATAATGGAAATGAAAGATACTAGGACCTGTTTTCCAAGAATGAACTTGAAGTCTATTCCCTGCCTTTCTGTTGGTCAGAGGATACACTCTGTTCTTCTTATACATTCACTGCACAGGGCCAAATAATTTGGTACTTGTGAAAATGTAAGCGAATTTTCTCTTGAGGCTATTTTCTATGAATACATTATTCTGGTTGTGCTTCTTTCCACACTTTTCTTTCTCTGTCCTTGTTAGGAAGAAAAAAAGAGGAGTGGTTATTAAACATAATGGTCTGATTATTATGAAGATATGTAAGTATCAACGCAATGCTGATCAAGCACAGTAAGTTCTTTTTTGGGGGGGTAAAAATAATAACAAAATCAAAGTGAGAATAATTAACTTTTTAAAAAATTATCTTCAACATACTGGATAAGTAATGTGCATTGAGGATCAATATTCTGTAAAACATATCTCAGAATAAAATTGTCATTTAATACAATACCATTAAAAAACATTAAAATAAGCTTTTTTTTTTCCTATGTGCAGTACTGCCTCAATCATTCTTAACTGTTGAAGGAAAAGCAATTAACATAGTAAGCCCAGGCATCTTGTGAGTTTTTTAATTGCACCTGGTACAACAGGTACGGTTCTGTCTCCCAAAGCAGTGATGCACCATTTCACTCAGCAAGCCAAATTTATTCCTTGTGACTCACGTATCTTCAGCAGTTATAATGGGAATTCATTTGTTCTGATAGAGTTAGCTGTTCCATAGGAATGCTACATACTTTTATCATTCTAATTAATATTCCAAGACTAGACTCCAACTCTCAGCCCTCAAGCACTTCCCACCACTTATTGCTTTTACAATATCTCTTTTGACACAATCCTTCATTCATATTACTGTTTTCAAACATGTTTCATAAATTACCCAATTTCCTATATAATGATTATTTCTCTTGGTTACACCTTAGAGGAGGTCGTACCATACGCATGCATTTTTTCACTTTTTTCTCAACACAGAAGTCTGAGAAATTCTCTCCTTACTGGGCAAAAATCGCCTTAGAGATTTCTTTCTGACGCCGTGTTAGAGACACACTGCAGCAGCTTAAGGAGGAATAGCATTTTTCTGTTATCACAGCAATGAATCCTTGTAATATTTGCTTCATGGCAGCAGAGAACTCTTGGGTTGGATTATATGAAACTTACGACTGAAGGAAGAAAAGTGGCAACAAAACTGAGAACAGCAGAAAGAGATTAGTATGTTAGTGACAGCATTTTGAACAGTTATTTTCTAATTCCTCTTCTAATTTTTCTAGGTATACCACCGTGGGGCAAAAGAATCAGTTTTCATTTCCAGAGAAGGAGTGTGAAGCCCAGAGCTGCTGGCATCAGTATGGTGGGGAAAAAAAAGCTTGAAATTCTTTTTTTTTTTTTTTTTTTTTTTTTTTTTGACATCCATGGAAAAAAACCAAACCAAACCAAACCAAAAACAAAAACAAAAAAACCAACCCACACAGCACCACTGACAAGCAGCTGATTTCAAGGTATAAAAGCCGTATTAAAAGTGCTATAAAAGCAGATAAGCCTATGCTAATATTTAGATACATGATTACCATGAGACAAAACAGAAAAACAGTATCTGCAGACTCAATGTCTTTAGGTTTTTGTGTGTTTCCTTATCACAATACGTGAGTCTCCTTCAAGCATTTAGCAGTAGGATAACACCACATTTTTTGTCCTGCTCCTCCTCTGTTTTCAGAAGAGGAAATTGTGACAGTTTCCTCTCTTATTCATTTTCTTGCCTACAGGTGGGAGTAACATTAGAACATGCACATGAACCAAGAAGAGCAGTGCAGAGGTACCATGAGAGATTCCCACCCCCCCCCCCCCCCCCTTTCAAAGACACCCTGACACCAAGGCCCAGAACAATGCAGCAAAAAGAAGAGAAAGCATCAGCTGCCCGAAGCCTCTGCAGTGCACTCCTTCCTTGACTGCCCACCCTGCATCCCTCAGACTGCAGTCTGGGTGGGCTTCTACTCAGAGCAGCACAGATAGCAAGACACTGCAAAGGCTGCTCTATCTACTTACCCTTATTGCGTTTTATCCACTAATGTAAACCTTCCCAAAACAATATCTGAATTATGTGCACAAGATACACACTCATAATTGCCCAGGCTGGCAAATCTCAGCTGCATTTATCAATTCAATTGCATGTCTGGAAATTGTTTTGGCTTGAAAGCATTTACATGCCTAAGCCATAAACTGTGTGCCACGCAATGCAGACATTGAAAATTCCAACCCCAAACGCTCTCATCAGGTACGCCCTCCTGCATACTTTATCTGCATACCAATAGAATACACACATGGAAAACTGCAGGAATGAGAAAAGCCCAGTGTGCCTTCCAAAAGCAGAAGACTCTGAGATAAACATTACTTTTCCACACTCTCTGACTGTAAAGGCAAACCCCCCACTGTATTTTGATTCTTGTTACAGCTGCTAATTGGCAGCTGGTCTAGAATGCCTGAGTGCCTTGTGATTGGCTGCCATCTAGTTAGTAGACAGATTGATAAAATACACCCGTGTGGCAGAGCTGCGGTAACATGAAACTCATTTTTCAGAGATACAGCAGACTCCCACATCCATCTTGTCGCTTTGCAGTTTTTGAAGGAGTAAACAGGACAGAGAACAGGAGGGAAATGTGAGGAGCGTCTGGAAAGGCTCTTGTTTCAGTCTTTGCATCTCTCAAAGAGGTGAACGTAACAGGGGTTGGGGGATGTGTTCTCCTTGGAGTGAATGCTAATTTAAACTTTCACTGTGATCTGATATGGTTTAAAATACAGCAAATCCCTTATTTATGAGCATAAAGGCCATGAAAGGGCTTTAGAATCCAACCCTAGGGGGCTCTTTAAGGGCATGAACCCAGCCATGTTTGACACTTGTGCTTACTCTCAAATGGTTACTTGAAAAGAAAGAAGAAACATACCTGGTAGGTGCCCGCTTTCCCGAGCAGCTGAGAAAGGTTCACACATGAAATAAAACAGTTCCATAAGAAAATTCTGGTACAGCAGCTATTGCACTTTGCTATTTAGTATTCAGATTTCTGGAACAGAGCTGTTGCATGCATTTTTTATGACATAATCTCTCACATAAATGCAGCTTTTGGAATGCTGACAGGCCAATAAAGAAACCTTGTTGTATCTGGGAAACAAGTAAAATTTCTCATCAGGTCTGGTACCAAAAAAATTATTAAACATCTCCTTTGATTTTGTGATTTGCTTTTTCCCAAGGAAGATCACGATGCCAGCAAGAGGACTTTATATGAATATAAAATGTATACTAAAAGCTACAAACAATTAAAAGGCAGCCTATTCTATAAACAAGATTTGAATATGGTCCATGAATTACAGCTGTGGTAAAAGAATTCTATTGAGCCAATGCAGAGTCAGATAAGGTGCCCAGGAATCAGTAGTTATAGAAATCTTGGTAAGAAATTGGTCTGTAATTCATTTCCGAAAGTGTTGGTGTTGCTGCTATCAGAACTGTGAATGAATCTTTACTGAGACCTCTGTTGCTCCTTGGGATGATGTGAAGACACCAGTGTGGGGTGTTCCCTGCAGCTTGCCAACATTCCTCCCCTACTCCTCTGCCCATGGCCAGCACCCAGACTCATTTCAGTAACAAAAATAGGATGAATCTGCATTCCCAGGGTTCGCGGGCAGAAATTCCAGCACCATTTGTCGTTGGTTTGGGGTTAAAATAACATTAAAAAAAACGAATGCAAAGATTCACATGTTTAACACTCAGTGGGATTTGATTTTATTCTCATTGTTGCAATCACCAGCATTCCCTCCATCAGAGGCACGAGGAAACCAGCGACTGGAAAAGACTCAAAGCATTCCTCCCTGTAGGAAACTCTGCAGGCACCCTAAGGCTCATGGTTCTTGACAAACTCCAATATTAATCAGAGAACCATTGCGCTGAGACTTCTTGAAATTACAAGGTATAGAAGTATTACCATAGCTGCTTATTTTCATTAATACCTGCTTCTTGAAAACGAAAGTATTCAAACAACACAGAACTGTGAAGTACATTCAGAGATATTTAATTAGACACTGCCTCATACTTATTTCTAAAAAAATAACACTTTTTGAAAAAATAACCTTAATGATATGAACCCAGATGACATGTCACAGGCTGTCAGAGAAGATCGTACCTCCCCTCTTTATGGAAGCTGTCTATCTGCTACTATTTGCATCAGAAAGCCTCAGCAGAGATGGGAGCTATTAGTACCTATTCTTTATAAGATCTTCTGTCAAATCAATATTCAATCAAATTGAAGACCAGCCTTTTTGGCCCCGGTCCCTCCTGAGTAAATTTACCAGACCAGTAATCTATACCTTTCTCAGAGTTCTTTCACCTGATGTCCTCATTCTCTTCTGAGGTCAAAAATAAGTCACCGAGGAGAGCAAAGATCTCCAAGTTTACTTGGTAGCGTGATAACTCTGTCCTGCTCTATAAAACTATAAACACACATGCCTGTACAATACAACAATGGGAGCTAATATCCATAATGTGATTCAGGAGTTTCATTAGCTGAACTAACTAGCCAAAACACCTTCCATGTGATACCTACTAGTCAGTGGAAATTATCTTTTTATCCAATAACTATATGTATAATTTTATGGAAGCAACATGGTACCAAACAATGAACTTCTACACTCAAAAATACATAGTTGTGGAACATGAAAATTGCCACACCATATATGCTTGGTGGTCCAGTGTTTCAGCCATTCTTAGACAGAGGTTTGAGCATCATCATCCTGAGGAATGATGAAGAACCCCTGAAATGAATAATGGTTATTTTCACCTGAGAATGAAATCACAGTACCTCTCTCTTTGTCAGTAGAATGGTTTTGTCTAAGGGACTGGGAGAAAACTTAAAAGCTGAGGGCTTAAAACATTTCATGTATTTGTACAGACATGGAAGATGAAAAAGAGGAGGGAAAAAAAATTGCCTGACGTTTATACTGCATGGAGAGATAACTATGACTCATCTCTACCACTCAGCAAAGTAGCAAACAAGAAGATTAGTTCCCATTCTGAGTATAAACTGGTTTATCTGCATGGCACAACAAAATCTATGATATGGGACCCATAACTGATACA
The DNA here is from genome assembly GCA_030625065.1 of Alectoris magna. Taxonomy (NCBI): domain Eukaryota; kingdom Metazoa; phylum Chordata; class Aves; order Galliformes; family Phasianidae; genus Alectoris; species Alectoris magna. The sequence goes on from CM060567.1 coordinate 12,013,692, forward strand.
ATTATAAAGAAGGAGAGCTGACCAGTGAGGCACAGCACCACGTGTTATCCTGCTTCCCACATCTGAGATGGCTCAGCTATTTTCAGTTGTGCAAGGAAGATGCATACAGTGAAAGAGGTGTAGAGCATTCAGTTTACCTCATCTCAGTCATGGAATTTCCATATCAAGATTAAAATTCAAAGCCACGATGAGACATAAATCCTGAGGGCACTTGAAACTGTTGTGTAAGAAAATGTGGAGAACTAGTTTTGGCTTTACAATGACTAATAGTAGAAAATAGAGTAACATTAAAGCCTTACAACACATTACTCTGATAATTGCCTGTGCAAACACTTTTTTTTTTTTGCCTTTTGTTGTAATGCCGTCTTTAGAAGTCCATTACAAACCAACATAAAAGTTATTGTATGAAATTACCATGCATAAAAAGTGTTTACAGCTTCATTAAGAATTACGTTTATTTTTACCATGCTAGAGTTTAGTCAAAGACTTAAGTATTCTGCACTTCTTGAGATGTCTTTCTTTGTAATTAGACTGGGTGTATGAGGAAATAAGCTATTTATGGGAGGGGACATGAATATGATAGGAGTGAATGGTGTCATAAATAAAATCAGCCTTGACAGGAGAAGAACATCTTCAGCCTTCAGTAGAGTGACATTTTGGAGTAGCATTCCACGAGGAGTTAATGCTCTGCCATTCTGTAGGCAGAGATAGCTGCAGTTATGTGATGTGACTGATGACAATACGCAACTGAGCTCAACATGCTAGGACCGTCTTTTCCATCTCGTGTTCCTAGAGTTTCTCTTGCAGACTGAAAAGCAACAGTATATAAACCTGCTCCATCAAATCAAGTGCACTTTGAATCAGTTTATTTAGTCCTTGGGCATCTTGTGGTTTCTAGAGAGAAAGATTTAGTGAATTGTCTCCATACGAAACCCCTTTACCATCCATGGGAGTGACTTCCAGTATACTGCATTTTAAGCCTTTGGCACGAAGTAGGAGAAACCCAAACCACCATTCACAACACTTCTGCCTTAGGCAGTGCATGAAAGACTGACTGATAATTGCATGAAAGGCATTGCACATACAATAATAGGACAATCCCTGCTGCTATATGAATATAATAAGATTTAGCAGAAAAAACAAACTGTTTTTTGGTTCCATAAGTATATACCAGGCTTTGCTCAGTGTTATCCCTGTTTACACCACTCCTGCTCTCATGTGCTAAAAAGAAAATGTTCCAACTTAATTGTATTTTACTAAAAAAAATTCAAAAAATTTCACTTCCTCCCTCCTTTTCAAAAACAACAGATTTTAGCAGAACAAGCTATGATACTGTAAAAAGGATAAATGAATGTTCTGATCCAATTTTCACTGAAACCCTTTAACACTGCTGTAGACAAACAGGCCAAGTGCAAGCTGGGCTTATGGACTGATGCTATTTATCCAATGACTTTTCGTGAGTGGAAATTAAAACTGCGTACTTTATACTAGCTTCATTTTCAAGAGTCAGATGATAGGTGGTCTTACATTGCATTCCACACTATAAGGACAGAAATTTCACTCTCACTGAAATAAAAAAGAACCTGCAGATTGCTCACAGGCATTGCCATTTAACCAGCAAATTGCAGATTTTCTCAGAAAACAGAAGTACTGTATATATCCACCACACAGTTGTAGATACTGAGATAAGTTCTTATGACTTCAGCACAGGAAAGAGATCCTTGTTAATTTTACACATCCTTGATTTCTTCCAACTTATCATTCATTCTCATAAAAGAAGAATTAACATAAAAAACATATTCTACAGGCACATACTTGCCTGCTTGATGATTTAGAGCAATTGCTTAAGTATATGCAAAACTGACATGTCAATATGCAAGAAACATTATGTTTTCTTCATGGGGAACCGATCACATGGAGCAATCTGTGAGTTTTCATATTATTTTTTGACATCACATCATTCCAGTCCCCTTCTGGAAGCTGCATATACCTACTTTTACATAATTCCTGGAGAAATATGATTTGGACACTTGAGAGCAAGTTTATACAAAGAGGAATATTTGAAAAGAATCTTTATGCCTCCACCATCCTCAGAATGAGTACCTGTTGAAAGACAAAACCTGCACAGACACAGGCAAAAACTGTTCCACAGAGTTTGCTTGTCTGTGTTCATGAGTCATCTGTTATGTAATCGTGTAAGTGACACTGAATAGAGTGGGTGGGACAGCTGTGACCCAAGGTAAATAGCATTTGTTGGGCTTTTTAAAGGTGAGTCTGTAAGATCTCCTTTTTGGGGATGTTTATTTAGTATTTAATAGTATTTGATCCTAAAAACAAGCATCAATTATAGTATCTGTTCTACATATTTTTGTTAAATGTTCCAAAAGTCTGACAGCCCATCTGGCAAAATACCCCATGCACTGAATCCATACACCAAATTCAAGATTCTGAGCTCTATCTCCAAAGATGATTGGAGCCATTAGCTTGAAATGGCCAAAAGAAGTATTCAGGCACTTTATAGGGATGGATTTCATATTTGTGTAGACTTCCACAGAAAGAGCATTCCTCTGAAACTATAATTCATTACAAATGTGAAACTTCTGTGGCTATAAAACAGAAAAAAACAATGTATGTTATTTATCATTGGTAAAATAACAACCCTCACATGGACAGCATTTGCTGTGCACTTTCCATCACCTCTCCACCTGTTTTAACTGGACAGAATGAGCAAAGCAAAGAGCAAAAACCTAGGAAAAAAGTTATAATAGAGCCATCTTATCTTCAAGGTATTCAAACACTCTACAGTCTATGCAGCTGACAAAACATCCAGGCATATAATCTGCATAGATCAGGTAGGGCAGAGTTATTGAAGGGAAAACATAATTAATTTAATCGTCATATGTTTAACAAAGGCTTCATGTTAAAGCTGCTTTTAAACTGACACAGTCTTACATGATAACTCTTTGTTAGAGAAAGCCTATCTCACGCAGTTGTATGCAAAGCACTCCTTTAGTTTATGTCTTTACCTATTTTTATATGCTAAGCTATTTTTGGAGACAAAAAAAGAATTAGTCTTTTGTGCGTGGGAGACAAGAAGTTTGCTATATTCTAAATGCTTTGAGAGGTTTTCTTCATACTTTCTCTCTAACCATCTTTAATCCCTATTTACTCTCTATTACACATTTCAAAATAAACAAGTCTTAATGCTGCAGTCATCAGTTCACTTCAGTTACACTCATGCATGTCTGAATATCACCCACTGTGCTTTTTTAGGGGGATTTATAACATTTTGAATGCGCTCAGAAAGTCCTGAATATCTACCTGTGTCCAAACTGTTCCTGCGAGGACCTGGTTCAGGCTAGGATTTTTTTCCTTTATTGTTATGGTGGATGACCTTAAACATGTAGTTAGTTTCTCCACTTCTATTTTGATCCACAATGAAATTATTTAAAAATACCTGACTGTGTTTTTGTCAGGTTGTCAAAGGCATTACTCAATATTTAATTGATAAACATAGTTTTTAAGATCCTCAGTTGGGTCTGAACACACATACAAATGCTGTTTATCGAATAGGACGGGCTAGCATTTCTTCAGTGTTTTCCAGTGTGCTCATCTAAGCATGAAGCATTGGTTTTTGAGCACTCTTTACCCACGAGAAAAGAAATTTGATTTGATGGTACGCATGTTGCAATAAATGCATGACTATCTCCTACACCTATACACATACAAACATGAAATTAAAAACTACTCAGATTTCTAAGCTGTTACATCATATGCACAGGTGTGCAGTGATTATGCATATAGATGCATGCCATCAGAAAAGGTCATAATAATATATACTTTAATTTTCAACTGGATATATTTGGCCCTTGTTCTCTGCTACTTCCATTTAAGGTTGTAGCAGTGAAGAGAGATATATGGAGTTTCTGCCCAAATTATATACAGGATAAAGTAGTCTATGTTGTACCAGCCAGCTATGTTCCTTCAGAGACTCCACTGTAGTTGAGAATTGCTCAAACAGTCTGTGTTACTTATTTTGCTTGGCACAACTTCCATAGATTGGAGCTGTAAGAAGAGAAAATAGAAAGTGGTTTAGGAATGAGCTGTGCTGATCTTAAGTCTCGTGAGGATGCCTCACCAAGGAGGGGTGGCACGCTGCAGGATTGCTTGCTGCAGCATAAGCACCAGGCAGATGAACGGGAAACTCAGTGGTTCTGAGATGCTGACCCAAAGAAGCAAAATACTGCCTTACTGTTTGTATGGATCTGGTCCATCATCTTCAGCATTAATATAGCCCATTCACTGATGGCAGCTAGGATGTGTGTCCTTAACTATGAGTATTGCACTTGCAAGGAGGGAACCCCCAAATTAGTTTCATGAAGAGCACAAGCCACAGATGTATGTGTGCACACAGACATACACATGAGAAATGTGAAGATGAATCTCCTTTTCAGAACTACACAAATAGTTTACAGAATTGCACAGCAAAGGTTTCATACTTTCCTTCACGCAACATGTGATAATGTCATATTTACTGTCAGTTTTATTTGATTCTGTGTGACTACTACACTACCATTCTGCTTTGCTTTAATTAACGAGGTTTCTTAGCTCAAAGACTGCAATCCAAGGGTTCTTTCAAACTATATTAGGCAGCTAAAATATGAAATTAAAAGAAAACAGAGTTCCGGCCAACAGAAACAAGTGACTCATTTCCTTGTGAAAACACACAAGGTTTATGTTACTCCGGCAACGATGTTCACCATTCCAGAATAAAGTCTCTTTGCTCCCTTCAGAGCATTTATGTATTCCTCCTTGCAGTCTATGTTCCACTGTGACCTAACATTGAACCAACTTATTCAGTTATTCACAAGAGACTGTAAGATACGCTTTAACTTAGATTCTAAGTCTGCTCCTTTGACAATGAATTAATACATACATACATTCTTTTTCACAGTGAAGATTTCAGATGGGAAAAGTTTTTTCTGAAGCAGGTTGGCAATATGTGCCACACCAGAACTGTGTGCTGTTGTGATAAAATCAGACTGCTGGGACTGCATTCATATAACCCTGCAAACAACACATCAGAATTCCAGGGGCTTGTTTTCACTGGGAAGTTGATTAAATTGTATCACATATGCCAAAATAGTGTTTAGGAAAAATCTCAATGTGAAATCAATTGTTTTTCAGAACACCAATATATTGAGGATACAGAAATGCTACCTTTCAGAAACAATGTCAACAAAACCCACAAAACCCAAGTTTCTCTAATGCTGCAGCTCTCTCAAATGTAAAGATATAAAGCAATCTGGCAGTGTGAAAGAAGTAAAAATTTCTAGTTTCAAGCCAAAACTATGATCTGGAATTTATTACTGATTTCCTTCAAGTTGTGTCCTAAAAGGATAAAAGACAGTGAACTGCTACCAAAGAGACAAGACAAATTTTATTGTTACATTTTGAAGCTGCTGCCCATGTAGTTCGAGATTTCTCCGGCTTAAAAAAGAATTCAGGGGATTTTGTCTGCTGCAGTTCTTGCTTTTCTTGCAAGGGAGGTAAACTTCAGACTTAAAAGAAGCGTTTTCACAGGAGGCTGTGCACATTAGAAGTTCTAAAATACTGCGTAGGAAAACTCCCACAGAACACATGATGAGCAGAAATACACTGCCATACACTTCTGTAGAATAGCTGAATTTGAAAGCCATATGTCAAAAAATTGGATTCTATGGCATTTCATAGGTGTACAGCTGAACGGTTTTATTTACCTTTCTCTAACATTTTTGTCACTCATGTACAGCTCTGTCACATAAATCTTGACAAAATTCTATTAAAGTCCCTGAAAGCTTAGCCATCATCCTCCAAGCAAACAGGGTTTTGCCTTTGTCCCTGAAAGCAGAACCAAAACAAACAACAAAAAAACCCAGGCAAAACGTTATTTTGTGCTCGGATAATGGTAAGAACATCTTCATTTGAGTTTAGAGTTTCTCCATTTTGAAAACACCTTAGTAACATTAAGCTGGAGTGTCACAAGAAAAAAAAACAGAATGTTAAACTGAATTTGGACAAAGATTAACAAAAGCTCTGAAAAACTTCTCTTGAAAAACTTGCGCTTCATAGATAAAAGTTCCCTAAAAATCACTGACACTTTTAAAGCACTTCCAAGGCTTGGCTAGAATCTCATTAAATTACTGATCTTCATGATGACTCTGACAATGAAGCCTAGGATCAAGCTGTGGAACCCATAGGCATGACTTACTACCTCAGCCAAAAGTAGAATTCAAAACATGATTGCACATTCTGAACCAAGCCCTTGGCTCCAGAGCTTTCTGCTGAACACTGCTGAGACAGCACGAAGAAGATGGAAGGAAGTCTTAAAGGGGCTGCTGTAGATTCCCTGATGCTGAAAAATCCGACTGAGGCAAAGCTGGAGAAGTTTATTCCATGCCGTGCAGCCCTCATTCTTCGTTGTAAGAGATGCATCAGGACTGAAAGGTGGCAAGGAAGCTGATGCTGTGTGATCTCAGTTTGCTTTGATGCTATGTATCGCATGACTCACCCTGTAGATATAGATGTAGATATATATACTGGGGGCATTTTGAGCACTGCTAAGGGAAATGTGGCTTAATGGGGATTAAATGGGATAAATTAGACAGGTCAATACTGCTTCAAGACATATAAGCATCCATGCTCCAAATCAAAAGCTGTCTGCCAGCTTACTACTGCAGGTGAAGATGAAAATTTCCTTTTTATGTTTTTTTGCATGGTTCACTCAAATATCTGGAAGAAGTCATTAACAGATGCGGGCAAAGTGTTTGGACCCTGGAGAGACTGCAGGTCCCTTTCCACATGGCTGTGCCTCTGCTGCAGCATTTCTGTTTTTCCATAGTGGTGCAGCGCCAACATACAGATAAGACATGCAGGCAAGAAACATTTTGCCTCTCTTTTCATCTTTAATATTTGAAACAAACAAGATATATCAAGGTCACCAAGCAAAAAATGCTGGTTTATGTAAGTGATTAAAATGAAGATGGTTCCTTCTCACTGAAAGACCTCATAACACCACGTATTGCCATAAGCATTCTTGGATATTACAATGCATTGAGCAAGTACTACATAATCAGCATGTGCTCCAAATGCTTGTTATAAAATATGCATAAGCTGTAATTGCATGTGAAAGCTGAATGTTGATAAGAAATAATAATTGTGGTTTTGGCCTTGATCCTTAAAACACGTCTCATGCTCTAATAAAATACAGTAGCTAATATAGAACTCGTTACTAGCTTATGAGAAATGAAATAAATCCACCTCAGACTAAATTGACAATCAGTACCTGTAATATATAAACATATTAATATTGATAAATCGGCTTCATTTTCATTCATTCACATGTTCCTGATACGTAATATCAGTTGCTACAAACTTATGAAACTACAAGAATAAATTTCATCTTAAACTGCCACATGCAGAATGTCAGCTCTGTTACCGTGGTGTTCCCAGAATACCCCTCTTGTGAGAAGGAAATACACAGGCAGCAAACACCGCTTGACTGCAGTCAGCGGCAACTGACACCAACAACAAACTCTCTCACTGACATCTTTGCTTACAGTACGAGGTTGGGTATTACCAACTGTAGCTTGATCATTGTTTTTATTTTTATATTTCTTTTTTTTTTCTTTTTTTTTCTTCGGAGCGTATGCTGTCAAGGTAGTTAAAATGATAAATAATAATAATAATAATAAAATTATATGCAAAACCATTTCCGAGGACTCAGAATAATATACTAAAGAACAAGAAAGACCATGTTGTACCGCAGCTGTCTTCAACATCCAAAAACCTTCCTGCGTCACCAATCTACGATTAAACCATCACAAGAAATAGAGCTGCTCTGAGAACCAGTGGTTATGGCTGGAGAGGAGATTTCTCAGATGTATCTTTCAGTATGAGGGCAGAGACATACAACTGGTATTTATGCACAAGAAGCCCGCACAGGCAGAAGTGAGAGGACTCCTTCATTCAGATCTGTTTTACTGAGGAAACAAGCTGTTACATTTTTTCTAGCTGAAGGCTTTTTTCCCGAAGCACCTGGCAACATAGTTAGGTAAAATAAATTGCAATAATCAGCCCTGGAGGTCACAAATGTATGGATCAGGAATGCATTACACATGGGCCCCGCTGGCCCTCCAACCACTTTCTTTCCTTCTTTCTTAGTTTTTTTTTTTTTCTTTTTCTTTTCATTAAAATACTTCAAAGGCCAGTTCTCACCTGCAAAAAAAAAAAAAAAAAGGTTCTTTCAACAATCATTTTTGCTGCCTGTACAAAAACAAGGGCACTGGGAAATAAATACGTTTTTTCTTTCTCTGGTTTAAATAACTTGCAAAGATTGGATGTCAAAAAAAAAAAAAAATTAAACTAACATGACTTACATGACTTGTGCCCTTCAGTATACAGTGCCTTGAGTGCTTGTAGTAGAAGGAATACACACTTGCAATTTGGTTTAGGAGTGCCATAGGAGTCGCTTTTCGGGCTTTCTAAGCTTTGAGTGAATTCGCTGTTAAAAGATACTCACAGCCAAAACAAGTAACAACAACTGAAAATCCCCAACTTTAGTTATTTAAGAGTATCAAACAACTTGAGGTTTTAAAACAGATGAGGGCTTTCCATGCATTCAAAGGCAAGAAAAGCACTTTACAAATCAGTGTGTGAGTAACAGAAGGAGGCTGTTCACTCTGAGGTCTAATGTTAGTACTGTTAATGCTGGAGAATCTGCAGCTGTCCCTCTATACTCAAAATGTACAGGTGTAAAGGCTTGGGCTGCTCTGACTGCATATCTGCATGATGGAAACAAGGGCATACCTGGTTATTCCCTGGCAGTGAGCTCCACACTGTCAAGCAGAAATACTTGAGCTGCTTCTAAACTAGCTGGTTGGTAGCTAGCTAGTTAGCTAACTGGAAGCAGAGAAACACAAAGTTCTGTGCAGACTTGTTGCCCTTCTGAGAAGCACTATCTTTTGGTCGGCCCTCCTACACAGTCGGAACCCATCTGTGGAGCAACTGTTGAGGGTTATCAACAGAACTATGCACACCACACTCTGTGCATGGAATAAAGGAGACAGTCGGTGAAATCTCAATAGAACAAACCTTAAGCCAGATCAAGCTGGTATTAACCTGATATTCACTACTGAAAATGAAGTTATGTCAGAGAACAACAGCCTAGAACTGGAGCCCAAGGACACTGCTCATTACCTTGGGATCTTGGGATGGTCTGTTTTGCATGCGTGTGTGTGTATTTTTGTTTTGTTTTGTGTTTTGTTGCTTTAATTGGAAATGTGCCTTCATATGGGTTACTCTTAAATGTATGTATATATTCAGCAGGCTGCCAAGAACTGACAACAGCTTTCTGTCTGAGCCCTGACAGCCATTCCCCACTTTCTCCTCTCCTGTGATTTAATGAGTAAGTACCACCCGCTTACACTAAATAAAGGGCTAAGTGGGGTAGGATGGGAAGAAAAGGCAGCTCATTGGTTGTACAAGTCCCTGTATCCCTTGAATGTCTTCTGAGTTGCAGGAGTTCATAGCAGTGATAGACACATGGGAAAGGTGAGCAAAAAATACTTTGAAAAAAGGAGAAGATGAAAAAAAAAAAAAAATAGTGGGAGAAGAAAGGGTGACATCCAAGAACCAGGCAAACAGAAAAGGAAAAATGTGGTGGGGAAGAGGAAAAGAGATTTGCATGAGTGGCAGATGTTTTCTTAAAATGGTGGAGGTGATGGATAGAAAGAAGAATTGAAGGAAAACAAAGATCTAAGAAGATTACTTTTAATATCACATTAGGTAAATAATGCAAGGAAAAAACGTGTAGCTTAATAAAAGCAGTACTGAGTGTTGCCTGTCCCAGTTTGACCTGAGTTTAAAAATATACCTTTTAATTTACATGGACTGTCTTCTCATCTAGTGAAGATTCACCCAGGCTAAAGCAATTAATATTCTCCTATAATGTAATCAGTATCTGAAAACATTATTGACTTAGTTATATCTGTTTTCATTCAGACCACCATGATGATACCAAACCTGTTTTTCATTCATGTTTTTAAAAACACTGAATATAGACAAGCAATTTCATGCTTGCTATTTATGATTTTATGCTCTTGTAGTCCTCTTCCAATCTGTAAGGACCTATAGAATCTTCTCATAAATCTATTGGAACTTCAATGTCCAGTGCCATGTTAGATACTGTTTGTGTCTCCCTCCTGAATTTCTCCCTGCTAAATAACATGATAGAGATTTTAAATCATTCAGATTTATGAGAAGCCTGAGTGGGGAGAAGAGGCTGGTTGGATAAATGAACTTTGCCTGTGGGAAAAACGTGCTAGTGACCAGTTTTCTCAGCCTTAAACTGTACTTCTTTATTACTAGAAGGCTCTTTTTGTTAAATTTTCTATTGTACTTGAAAGGGGATCCCTGTATGGTCATAGATAATATATGGGTCGTTCCTGGGAATGAAAGTAAGGGATATTGTGTTTGGAGTTTATCAGTGATTACTACACAGGTTAGACAGACAGCTGCCTGTCACAAGTCAACATCAGTGTGAGGATCCACCCACATAACTGTATATACATATACAGTATAATAATACAGTATAATTACCACATAATGTATAAAGCTCTTGGTCTATGAGTCATAGTTCTACTCACTATAGCACTGAACTGAGGAAAACAGGCAGCAAGGCACTGATGAATGCTCACTTTGTGCCCTACAAAAATTCTCCTACATAAATATTTTATTTAGTTGAAATTAAAAAAAAACTTATTTTTTTCTACTGTTCTGTACAAATGGTATTTGGACTGTAAAATATTGACTGCAAATTCACATCTGGCTAAGCTCAACATTTGTCTTTGTGTGCGTCACTTTATTTTTTCTTTAAAGGATTTTGGGTTTGAGGGTAAGAATGATAAAGTGCTGACATTTATAGGAACATTTCATTATTATCGTTTGTATTTGATAAAAATATATGTTTGAACTTTACAAGTAAAATCCTCCCTTGCTTGAGCAACTCTGGTTTATAATGGGAAGACTGACATACCATTTTCTGTAGTGTTCTTATTATTTTGAGGAAAAAAAATCAGATAAAATTCCAGCTCAGGGTATTTTTCATTTCAGTAACGAGCAGAGAAAAAAGATCAACTACAGGTAAGCTACAATCCTGGTATAAGAATCCAGAAATGAATTCTTTCAAAATACATATTGACACCACGCTAACAATTGCTCATCTGTTGGCAGTGATTGATACATGCCATCTTTGGCTAAATGAAAGATACCTATGCCCCAACTTTTTCTACTCACAGTAAGTGTCAAAAGGCATTAAGAGTACAGAATGTATATCCTTGAATCTGGAAATGGCCCTTTTTTGAGAACAATGCGAGAAGAGCTATTCCCATTGTCAAAGTTGTATAAGCTTCACTGCAAGGACAGAAGGGACAGACAGTGAGCCTTGGTGGCAATATGCAAAATGCATGACTTCAACTCAGCTTTACCACAGAATCAGGTAAGATAAAATAGGATATGAAAAAACTAATAAGAATCCATGAAGATTCCACTAATGTAAATGTCAGTAACAGAATGATATTCTTACAGATACGCTTATGTGGATAACACAAAAGATGGAGGTGGATAAGCAAAAGATGTACTGGAATATCTGCCCAGATGAATGCAGCCAAAATAATGACACGACCTTTTTAGAGTGTTGCTACTCACCCATCACTTGCATCAGCTCTTCCTTCCAGATTGAGAAGTTTCCACAGATATCCTGATCCTTGGTGTGGAATGAGCTTATTAGACCAGTGTGGATGCAACTGGCAAAGAGCAGCCTTCTTCAGAGTTTTAGAGAGATAGATATCAAAAGTCATACATCATATCTGTTTTCCAGAGGATGGTATGCAGCAGGAATTGCTCTATCTGAGCTGCTAAGGTTTTTCATTAGCCCAGAAGAAAGAAAGCAGCCCAAACACCTCGTACCCAACTTGCAACTGAGTGACATACGCTGACATAAATACAATGCCAAATCAGAATTTGGCCTACAACCTCGTAAAAATTATGAGCCACGAGACTTCCATTAATGCCTGCTTTAAAGGAAAGGTATTTTGCATGTTAGACTTGAAGGATTATATTCTGCTATTTACATTTCACAACTGCTCAAGAAATTAAAGAAGCAATTAGGTTATGATTCTCTTCACTGAATTATAAGTAAATGGGATAGCCTTTTTATACCCCCAAAATATTTGTGCATGTAAATTACATGATGTGTAAATATAAAAGACATTGTGTTAATCAACTTTTTAAGAAAAGTATACTCTGCTGAAAGAGAACTTTCTCCAGTGATCTCTTTTATACTATAGATAGACTTCTGTAGCTTAATCATCAATTTGAATATTGAATTTGCATTTGTATGGAATTCAGTATTTTTCCCTCCATTAAGATAAAGGCTGTATCAATCACAGAATCCCAATGGAATAAAAATATTATTTAATAATCTTTTGAAATCAGGGGAAGCCCTTTGCCATTTACATCAAATTGAATGGTTAGATAAAAGCAAGAAGATAAAATAAGAAAGAGATGGATAACTCATTTGAACATGTACATCCAGTTGTCATCATTATTATAACTTTTGCACATTTTGTGTGATTCATTAATATTTAAGCAAAGAATGAAAAAAGGGAGGATCTGTCACTCTTCTGTTTACACACAGAATTGAAGTAGCTCCAAAGTAAAAAAGGATTCAATATCAATGAGCCAGCAGTATGCCCAGGTGGCCAAGAAGGCAAATGGCATCCTGGCTGGTATCAGGAATGGTGTGGTGAGCAGGACTAGGGAGGTAATCTTGACCCTGTACTCAGCATTGGTGAGGCCTCACCTCAAGTACTGTGTTCAGTTTTGGACAACTCAGTACAGAAAGGACACGGAGGTACTGGAGCAAGCCCAAAGAAGGGCAACAAGGCTTGTGAAGGACTTGGAGAATATGCCCTAAGAGGAGCGACTGGAGGAACTGGGGCTGTTTAGTCTGGGGAAGAGGAGGCTGAGGGGAAACCTTATTGTTCTCTTCAAATACCTGAAAGGTGATTGAAGTGAGAGCAGGGTTAGTCCCTTCTCACTGGTGACAGGATGAGGAGAAATGGCCTCATGTTGCTCCAGGGTAAGTTTAGGTTGGATATCAGGAAAAGCTTTTTTACAGAAAGGGTTGTTAAGCACTGGAATAGGCTCCTCAGGGAGGTGGTTGAGTCACGATCCCTGAATGTGTTTAAAATCCATTTGGATGTGGTGCTCAGGGACATGATTTAGTGGTGGGTTGTTAGGGTAGCGTGAGTAGGTTGTGGTTGGACTTGATGATCTTGAAGGTCTTTTCCAACCTGAGAAATTCTATGATTCTATGATTCTATGCTCTGGAGTCTAAGTAGACTTTTGTATATTCTAGAGTGCGAAGAATAATCATGAAGGGACAGTATCAAGATGTTTGAGAACACAGCTTCAAAATCTGAGTAGCCTATGCTCTTAGGCTCCATAGATCTCCCAAGAAATCTTTTCTTTCATGTAATAGACTTTTTTGTCAAAAATTGTGGTTTGCACTTACCCAATAAATGCAGGTATATATATCTATACAAAATTGTATGTGCATGTGAATGTGCATATATATAAGTATATATGTGCGTATAAATATACTTTCATCTATTATTATTGTGTATACCAATATTATATATTGTATACCATGGTTAAATTTAAGATGTAAGGAAGGTACAAGGAAGAGTAATTGCTGTTTTGTTGGCTAAAGTAAACATTTATTTAACGAATTTTATTGATCTTTGGAATTACTCTTTCTTTCTTGTATGCCATATATTCATGACATGCTCAACATCTGCAGTACAACCAGTCCTACAGTGACAAGTCCTGTATCTTCCTTTAAATTATTACAGCTTCAAGCACTCAGTAAGTTACAAAAATATGTCTCCGATTTGTTTTTACAACTTGTTTTATGTGTCATGGAGACTTTATTCTTTTACTATAGTGGAAGAAATAGCAGAGAATAAAGAATTACGGTTACAGTCAGATTAATAAAATTACACGATGTAACATTTTGGCTAGGAGTGAAGGTAGGTCAGATTTACTCAGCTTATTTAGCCAGTTCGTTTCATGTCTCAGGTTGTAATAAAATGATACCAGAATCTTTACACGTCTACACTGATCATTTCCCACTACCCAGCAGCAGGATGGCTGTCTGGTCAGTCTTTCATCAAAACAGACCTACAGCACTTTGTTTACTTTACCAACCACAGGGACCGCAACAACAGCCTATGACAAAGACAAAGATCTAGCAACATCATATTATGCAGCTTCAATACATTCATTTCAAGTATATTTCCTTATCAAAAAGAACACTTTTTATGGATTTAAGAACTTTATGTGCAGATTTAAAAGATTCCGCGCTGTGGAATGGCTTGGCCCAGGTTTTAACTTTCCTTAAATCTCCTCTAATCTGGTGGGAACTTCCTCTGACTTGTAAATAGCCTTTGAAAATAGTTAGCATTCTTTGGCAAAGATACAAAAACAAAACAGCTTGGGCCAAGCTTTCAAAGCATGTGTACACTTTTGCATGGCCTCACTGAGGATCTCATATACGTGATTCTGACAGCTCATCACAAAGCCATGAAGAGGAATAGATGCCTGCTTCACATTGTTAAAGTAAGGAAGGAGTAGAAATACAGATCCTACTACCTTTTTTAATGACACAACATCTGAGGTTTAACTTGCTGTTTATAGGAACATAACAGTGCAATGCAACGCCTCCACTGACAACTAAGATATATTACATAAGCACATCCAAGACACAAAATTCCCTACTTTCTACTATAATTTTACCTACTTCATCCCACGTACTCAGTACATTGCACACATGATTGTGCAAACTACGGAGACAGCGATGCTGTTAAGTACTTTCAAGACATTTAGGTCTAATGCACAAGGAACATGCTTTGTTTCTTATACTTAATTCAGCAAATAAAGGACTCAGTAATTCATTCAAGACAATAAACATCTAATTTTACTTAATACAAAACAGAATTTAAGATGGTTTTTCAGATTTAAAAAAAAATAAGCTTAATGGAGTAAAATGTATATGTTTATGCTAAAAGTCTTGCATAACGGTAGAAATCACTAGAAGTTGCATTATGGACTAGAGTGTGTAGGAGACTCCCTTCCATCTGAAGATTTACAGAGCCCTGGGAAAAATACACATTCAGAGTCCTGCTTTGATGTTGGACTGCTCGCTAATCTGACTGAAATGACAAGACATTTTTCTACAACTTACAAATTAATTTCTGCTAATGAGTCTCCCAGGTTTGCATCAAAGATGTAAAGCATAAAATAAATGCAATGATTTTTCGTTATCTAAGAAGTAGATCTGGTACCTAGATAAAGGCAGGAATACTGTAGGCCAGGTGTGGTGCACCTCTATAAAACATAATATATATAATTCTGTGATTCTGTAGGTAATAATTAGGGGTGGGATTCTAACTTTTTATCCAATCACACTGGTATTTTTGTAAATTTCAGCAGTAACCAAAGAGGAAAGCACTATGAATCAAATGTCCATCTGCTTACAACAAAACTCCTGAAGGGCACGAAATGTACTTGCAAAATATCTAAGCTCTTTTTAGCATTTGAAGGTGACTGGGAGTAAGCCAGTGTAGCTCTGCAGAAACCAACGGAGCAGTGCTGATGTATGCTAGTGGAACTTAAGCTCCACTGGAGGGGTTTTGAGCATGGAGAAAATGAATTTTGTATTACATAGTACAATTAGTCTTGCAAATTCTACTGTTTTTGTAGGAGTGTTTCCATCACTTCCAATTTCTTTTGAGATGTGTGATTCAACTATGAAAATTAATTTTAGAGTCAATGCTGGCATAAACAGCTGGCAAGTCTATTTTAGAAGTTTCATTTGAAAAAATGGCTACAGTTGACTTTATATTAAAGGAGGACAGAAAAAGTTGTGGTTTTAGAGACTTTACATTCCTTTCCCTGATAAAAACAGCTTAACTTGATTTAAAAATATAGGTTTACAGAGTGTTAATGGGAGCTATGTATATTTGGGAAATAACTGAGCAGTTTTTCAAAAGACATTTCATCACTGTGTGCAGTTTCAAAGGTGTATCAGCTGATGCTGAGAACTATGAAGTTAGATCCATTCTGTGAACTCTTTATCTACAGTGATTTGCTTTGGGCAGTGGCCCAAAGCCTGTAGATTCCTCTCCATGACCACATGTTCCTGCTACCAGGATGGAAGATTCATGTAAATGCTTTGCGTCTTGTTCACAGTAGATGAATAGGAATAAACTGAGATCACACTGTAGAAGGATGTGAGCTGATATACATAATTACCAAAGGGGAAAAAATGCCAGAAATCAGTGGAAAAATAACATGACAGAAACATGTAAAAGAAATCCATACGCTTTTTGATTTGTGGGTAAGAATCTGAGTAGCAGACATTTCTCTTCTGGAAGAAGGAGACAGAGTTTGATAAAATTGTAAGAGAGTAAGGAAGAATTTTCCTAATCTCCTACACACTAAAGGCCCAAATCCACAGAAATCCACGCTTGGTATCCCAACAGAATATTGCAATATGGTGCAAACAATCCTCCTTCTGGAGAGAGGAAAACATTACGTTACAGCCTACCTGTAACATCTGGTTAACATTCTTCACTAGGGAACTAAAAGGAGCAACTTGATGCCATGAATTTCTAAAAGCATTTTGAAAGATTTTTTCAGAGAGAAATTGAATTTCATTTCTAGCTCAATATACTCAGGCTTCCATTTTTAAAATCCATTGGTTATTCCTGAAGAAAATTCAGTTAATAAATAAGAAATGTAGTAAAAATAGCGAAGAATTTATCTTCTGAGTTACAAATCAGTACTTTTGGCTTTAACCAAGAAAATTGATATCAGCCACAAGAAGACACTTTCTTAGTTATTGACACTTCAGTGTTTTCAATTTGTGGTTCAAAATTTCTGTAAGCTCTTAGAAAGTTAAGCCCAGGAATAAATCATGTTTAAAGGAAAAAAAAAAAAAAAGAGGGAGTGGGGGATTATGAATCTGACTAAAGTCACATTATTTGCTCTGGGATTGTTTTTCTGTGTCTCTATTCTGCCTAAAAAAGTAGAGGAATGATTGTGGCTTTGACAAATTCTTTCTTTATTATTGCTTTCTATCTGTTGGTTTGTTTTTCATTCTTAGATAATATATGTTCCAAAATAATGAGAAATTTCTATCTTAATTTATATACTAATTTCTACTGAAAAACATTTCACAGAATCACAGAACTGCAGGGGTTAGAAGGGACCTCAAGAGGCCATCAAGTCCAACCCCCCCTGATAAAGCATGTACCTACAATAGGTCACACAGGTAGGCATCGGGACAGGTCTTTAGTATTTGTATGGCTTGTTTCACTTTCCCTAAACCAGTGAGCTTAAACACTAGGCTGTGTTGTTTAATTCCTTTCATTCTCTTCAGACAAAAGGATTTTGGATTTAGGATTTGTTGTAATATTCTGCCCCCAGGTTTGTACAGTAAACAATGTGCTATGCTGATTCTAGTTTACACACAACAGACTCCAAAATTCATGTCAGCAGAGCAGATAGAGAAGGTTAAAACAACTGCATGCTGGTGTTACCACATATCTATGTATTTTTGTTGTTTTCAAAATATATCTGAAGTATTGTTAAATACAATTGAAAGTACATGCAAAATGCATGTAAGTACTTACTTTTATTCAGTTAGTGATCTATTTTGGCAAACAGAGACACTGATGTGCAATGAGGATGGGAGTTTTAGATGTGATGTTCCTCGGTTTCAAACTTCAGGCCCTGAGGCCTTGCTGTTTATCAGTTCACAAGATGAAAGCTTTCATTAATTTACAGAGTCATTGTACTCAGCACATTTAAACATCTGTCCTCTTAGATGCTCTTAGGAACAGAGGCATTCCAAATGAAGTACATTATAGTCAGCATTCATTTGTCAAACACGAGCCTTAGCTCCCTGCACATTAAGTTATAGGCAACATAAGTTATTGTTAAGTACATGACCTTCTTGTACCAATAACATCAGTCTCCATCAGTGTCCAGCATTCTCTCCCGATGTCTCTCATATCTGACCCGCTCCTTCCTAAATCCTCCTGTTGAGCTTCTGTCCCTCCAAATTTCTTCATAAGCATGGCTTTAAAACTGTGTCCAGTTTACACTAAGATTGTTTTCTTAGTAGTAGTATGAATCCATTCTGCGCACAAAAAGATTCTTAATGCGCCCTTCCTTTACAGAAGCATACTTCAGCCTAGAGCTGCCTCTCCTGCCTCAGGCCCACGCCAAGCAGCAATCTGCTCTTGCCTTCTTGCATGCACCAGCTGCTGGCTGCCAGATCAGCTCCTGGGGGCCAGGGGCATCTGAGCACACCGAGTTGCAATTGAATTGACTCTCAGCCAGCTGGGAGAGGGGGAACCACAAATACTTTAAAGCCTTCACTTCCTCTTCCATTTTGCAGTCCTTTGCCAAGGGCAGCTCATTTAGTCTGGGGAATCTAGCCACAGGAATCTGAATCTATTTAAAGATGAACATTTGTGAAAGGATAGTGATCCTGATTTGATCTTAACTCAAGCACATTTTTAAGTTTGACTTTACCAGAGTCCAAAACCACAGAGTTTTAGACTCCACAAATAAACCAAGGATTACTACGTGCTATAGTAGGTTGAATAAAACACTTTATTTGAGAGTGCAACTGAACTAATCGTGCAGTTTGGATTCATAAGCAGTTTGCAGTTGTTTGCTGTTACTCTGGAGCTGGAGTGGCTTTAGGTTTGTTTAGAGGCCACACTGGGAACTTCAAGAAGAATTCCCCACAGCTATTGCCTTCTACTCCAACCTCTGGAATATTTCCTTTTCACCTTTTCTGAGGTAGGAAAAGTTCACGGAAGTTAGCATTTTATTGGTGGTACAACTGCACTCACAAGCTTGGGCTGATAAATATAAAACGCTGAACTTGTCCTTACAGTGCTCAAGAGGCCCTCAGATTTAGTTCTAGCAGAAGAGTTGTAAAGAATTGTGAGCTCCCTTGGTAGCTGAATTTCATGACATGACTATGTAAAAGAATGTTTTAAAAACACAAAATGGACTTTTAAAACTTTCCTTCAGTTAAATCACTAGAATGATAAAATAGGAAAAATCTCTTAGTAGAATTAAAGTTGCAGAACTAAAATTGTAAGGAGTCTTCATCCGATTGATCCTCAGTAAACTAGTCTGCATTGGATTAGTTAGGTTTCACTATGCTTATTAACCCTGGTTTGTAACGCCAATTTGAATTGGGTATATAACCTACAGTACTTCATGTATATTTTGTAAAAGTTAAAGGAGTTAATTGCAGTTTTGTGTTCTGAAATACCCAAGTTTTCCTCCAAACGTTTTCATTTTTGTGAAACAAAACATTAAGCCAGAAAATTTACTTAATTTATAAATAAATGTAATTTCAGAACTGTGTCAGAACTGATACCACATTAACTTATTATTAGTTAATTATTAGTATTAGTATTATATTAGTATTATATATTAGTGCTTCACTTAAAAAAAATAAAATAAAATCTGAACTCTATTCTCAAAAGAGATGAAGTAACATGGTCTTCAGACAGTATTTCATCAGTTCTCAGATCGTTACAGAGACAGGCTGTTTGATTAAATGCCTAGCCTGGTGGTGTTCAAACACCAGATAATGTAACAAAACAAATAGCAGTAGAACCATCACGACTGGCATTAGCATTAGCACAGATTTTTAAATACAGAAGGAAAGCAAGGTTGATACTTTGCAACTGACAAACAAACACCAGTTGTTTGTAAAGTGTGAGATGATTACAGACAGCTGAAAAAAAATATCTCCATTTAGGGATATCTGGAAAAAGCTTGAACTTTATCACGAGGGTTTTTTGGCAAGCCAGCTGGCTACTGATTTATGTTGGTTATAAGGGCAATCTCGTGAAGCAACCATACTTAGATGAAAATGTTCCTATAAGGATATTTAAGAGAAAAGGCTCCAAAAGTGCAAATGGCTACAGCTTGCTTCTCTTTTATTTCCATCTTCTTCATTTCTCTAATCAGTCTTTTCTTAGATGTCTTAAATGACTTCACTAAGTGACTGCATAAATTTGGCTACATGGGATAAGAAAGACTTCAGAGTGCTTGCTTCCACTGACCACTGTCTCCATGGTTGTAACTCCTGACTGCCTCAGGGCATATTACGAACAAGGTGTAATGCTAAAAGGAGAAGGGTGCTGCGGAGCCTGAGCCTCTCTTACATTGTTCCATGCTCCTGTCTTCGCCTGTCTAGAAAGCCTATCCTCAGCCTCAGAGGGAAAAATGAAATTCTGGGGAAAAGAAATTCTGGGCTCCAATGGCCCAAGTAACTTAATAGGAGAAGTTATTTCTTTAATGGTTGCAGTAGATCAAGCAGAGAAGAGATACTGTTTTGACATATAAAAATTTTCTAGAACAAAATAAAACACGTGGAGGAAGATTTGAAGATAATTTGAAACTTCTGTATATAAAGGCTATTTTTATTTTATACAAATTCATAAAAACTATCTGAATCTCAGTGTAAGCACTGCATTTGCTGTAAAGTGAATTAGCCCATTTCTGGATTGCAGTGATCATTCCAAGTTCATCAACACAGAAATATTGGCTGAGAAGTATTAGCAATGGAAAGTGTAGAGTTTCTTTTACACTTTTCCCAAAGTAACATGAAGAATATAAAATCAAACAGGATTATCACCAGCCATTCTCTAAAACAAACAATCATTCAAAAGTTAGTACCACTTACCATCAATATGTCATAAGAAAAAGAAAAGTAATTTTTAAAGAGAAACATCCTTTGCAACACTGCAAAGTTAATGCGCTGTTCCAGGACATAGCCATGCACTGTGGGGTCTCACATAAAGCGGGAAATATTTGGCTATGGTTTCAGCCTTCGGCCTTGAACCAGAAACTTAATCCATGTGTATAGACTGCTCAGCCTGGGACTTCTGCACCAGTTGGATTCAATAGCATCAGACATTTGCAGCATTTAAGAGAAGATATGGAAGCAGGTGGTGGAATCTGATGTGTGTATGTTGGGGGTGAGGGGGTGTGACTAGAGAAAGAAGATATTATGGGAGAGAAATAAGATTTGAGGAGACTGCACAGCAGATGGGTTGAAATGCATTAATTAAGCTTAAGGCCCCTGCAAGGGATTCTTTCACTTTCCCGCCATATCCTGAAGTGGCATACCCTCTGATTTCCCCAGTTCATATCCTCTGGAATATGAAATCCCACCTCCACCTCCTTAAGCCCTATAGTCCCCAATCTCTACCACGTAAACAATTTCAGCTTTCCTTCTTTTTAAAGAAAAAAATCCTGTGCTGCTGGGAAGTGGCTATACTAGACCAGGGCCTATTGCTATCCTTACTGAAAAGAAAAAAATCTGTGCAGAGGTGGACTTTCTGGCCCTGTATTTGCCAGGATGGCAGCAATAGCTGCAGAAGGGAGATCCATCTCCCTTTAAATCTTTAAATTTTTTCATCAGCAGCAGTAGAAGAATGTAACTGCAAACAGAAAATGGAAACAACTTCTCCAGGTACCAGTAAAGCTTGCAGTCTCAGGGGACATGATATAATTACCTCAATAAAAGTATCAGCTATTTTCTAGCCCTGTGAGCCTAAGCTCCAGTCCTCACAGTCAAAATAAAATGAAAAACAATCGTTATGCACAGTTTCTTATAATAACCACAGTAAAATTTCAGTTCTACCCATCATCAAGAGGAGAAACTTCAAAACTTATAAATTTCCCCTTAGTGTCTGAGCGATTCTCCAGCTCTCTTGCATTCTCTGGGGAGCAGTGACTTGGAGTGTGTGTTGTTTACAGGGCTAAAACATTCTGACCCTCAGCTTGGATGTACTCTGCAGAACACAACTGTATGAACTTGTACACAACAAATGACCTACAACTGTAAAGATTATTTACCTTCACCTTATCAGTATGTTCAATGGCACTGAGATGATAGTGCAGTAGGAATAAATGAGACCAAGAAAGGGCCAATGGTTGCCCCAAATCCTTCTCCCTTCCAATAAATTATAAGTGTCTAGCCAACAAAGAATAAAAATGCAGCTTAACAATATGATAGAGAGCTGTGCTTTCCATCAGTTTTAAAAGTTCTGCTATTACATATTACCAACTCTTGGCTATAATTTGCCTGAACCAATTGTTTTGATATCTGTCTCATCTGATCTATCTGAGACTCATAAAGCCTGCTTGCACCTAAGTTGTCTATCCAAGTTCCTGAATGGCTCAGTCTAACAGCATTTCAGACACATGAAACACAGGATATATTTCACTTTATGCAAAACCACCTACTTATTCAAAAAGCAGTGGGGGAAAGGAGAGGCTTTTTACAGAGTAGCATAGAGAGCAGCTAGAGATTTGCCCAGAAAGTAGAGACCTCAGCGCTTCTTTAGCCTGAAGAAGCTCGAATTCAATCTAGAAGATTCAATCTTCTAGGAGAGTTCTTAGATTCTTAGACTGCACTTGTTAAGCTGAAACAAATTACTGTGTCCCTCTCCTTTTTGAATCTAAAATACTATGTAAAAAGTAACATGACATTTTGGAGCCAAAGACAGAAAAAGAGAGGGAGCCAAACTAGCCAAGAGATGTGATTGCTTCTGCAAGATGAAAGCAAGTTCAACCAAACCAAGTTAGGCTGGGAAAAGTAGATAGGTAAGTTCTTGAGTAAGGGGTTACGTCAGAGGAAGATGTCTGTAGGCATTTGTTTTAGCACAGTCTACAAAATTTTACTGACCTACAGAAGTTCATTTCTTCTAATATTTTGGAAGTGAAAGGAAATCAAATCAAGTTAACCCTCTGTTTGCTGCTTCACAGATGATATTGGCTCTGAACTTTGTCCCAAAGAATGTTTTGAAAATGTATGTATACTTGTGATTTGTTTGGCTGATGTACTTTCAGTGCTCTGGATATTTACTTTCTCATGGTGCCATACAAGTGTCATTGTGAAGAACTGGCAAGAAAACAGTAATAGGATAATCTGTCTAAGAAAGCCAGACATTTCTTAGTTCAGCTTCAGTGAAGAAATAACTTGCCACACCAGCAGCTGAAGCACACTATGTCAACAAGATGGAATGCAACTTATTTCATGCTGCAATGTGCATTAGAACAGAAATCAGGGCACAATTACTGCTTGATGTGTGGGGTTCTTTCAGGCATAATAGCAGCACTTTGAGAGTGTGCAATGATGGAAAACATCTGGCCCATTTGGGCCTTCACTTACATAGACAACCTGCATATGTCCACTGACAATAAAGCAGCTGGTCACTGCTTTCATAAACACCAGCTAAATGTCTGCTGATATTCATTTAGGAAACGTGTTAAATATGAGAGGTCCAAGCTCTGTGAAAAGAGAACATACAGCAAGAAATTACACTGGCCTCTTCTGAATCTAACAGATCACAAAACTAGCACTTTTTGCTGTCAGACATGAGATGTGGGGTGGTGGTGCCTTGGGCCACCAAGCCAGAGGGGTCAGGATATTCTGCAACAAATGAAAGAGCAGTCTTTGCGCAGGTTTTGAATCATTTATAAGATAGAACCAGCACTAAATTTGGGTTTTGGCTTGCATTTTTTTTTTTTTTAACTGATTCAAGGAGTAACAGCTCCACAACAAGGAGGGGGAAAAAAGAAAAAATAATAAAGCCTGTAGAAAAGAAGCAATTTTGAAACAAAGAAAGTCTCCAAATCCTAGGACTAGACAGAACAGAGAAAGAGGATTTAATAGCCAGGCCACTGTTCTCTTTTTCTTTTATTTTAAATTACATTTTATCCTCCTTTCCAGAGGGTCCCTTTCTCTTCTTAAAAGCTAAAACAAAACATTTGGCAAAACAATGTATGTAATATAACTGATACTCTGCTACAGTGTTCAGCAACTTTATGAGAATGAGACAAGATCACTGACACAATATAGCTGTGGTTTTTTTGCAGCGCAGATTTCAACATTTACCACTTATAATTTTAAATTATTACTTGAAAAGGAGAACTAAAGGAGCTTTGGTTATTTGCCTGTGATGGCAATTACTCTTTTACAGCTTTTCCCTATTATTTATGCTTTAGTGCATAAGTGTACACATATTTTGAATACTAAATGTGATCTGGCTTATGATTTTTAGATAACATAAAAAAGGGATAAATATAAATCGTAGTACAGCCACAGCTGAGGATTCTTGTACTGAAGTACTTCCATCAGATGGAGCTAGAGAGGAGAATGGAGTGTTTAGCAAAATACAGTACACATTTGAAACAAAGCAGATGTGTTTTCAGTCGGCAATGTTGTAACTTAATGTAATTTTTGGCATGGCATCTGAGGTGACAGCATGCTGTGTTCTGCTTCACAGCTACCCCTGCACCGCTGGAGACACCAAAGGGGATTCTGAGAGAATTTTTATTCTCTTTTCTGAAATTTTCTTCCCTCCCCTTCGTATCATACCTTTTCTCTCTCATTTTCAAAGGAAGGGCTCTGAGCACAGCTGCAGAAGATAAACAAACTCTTCCTTACACTAACCGTCACACTGTAAAAGTGAAGAAGCGCTAAGTAGGATTTTACAGCAAGAAACTATAAAAATATGAAAAGAAGGCAGGAGCACTCTACCTCACTCGTTTTGTATCAGAAGTGGGGACAGTAGTAAGAAGGAGACATCTGCAGGGTATACATCCCATAAAAATCCTTTCTAGAATTCCTACTAGCCACTGATACTAGCCACTAATGGCAAGATTTGCCTTACATATGACATCAGCAATAACATACAGTTAAAAAAGAAAAAAAAAGAAAAAGAAAAAAGCCTATAAAGTAGATATATCTAATAGTGCTGCTAAATAAACACAATAGTTCTGAAATAGATGTCAAAATCCTCTAAGAAAGCTGCAGTCCTGATTAGAAAGCACCCGTTCTCAAGCTGAGAGGAGATACTAATTAAAGGTCAAGGTAGAAAGCAGTTTAGGCAGATGTTTTTTACAGGTAGATTATGACAGATGATTTTTCCTCAAAAAGTTCACTGGAAGGAGATCAAAAACTAGATGTGTTGGGTAAAAAAGGGGTTAAAGGAAGCAAAAGAGCATGTTGATTTGGAAGTTGTAACAGCTGTATCGCTTCCATCCACATCACTTTGATGCTGAAGTGAAAATCGTAATGATTACATTTCTTCTAAGATGTTGTACTTCTATATCAGAACTCAGAAATACGCACTCAGTCACCAGAACGTACTTAGGGCTGCTGCAGGAGCAAAATCACTCACTGTGCATTGTCTCACTGGTGCTGCCAGACTCAAAACATGCATTTACAGGAAAATGTGTGTGTAATGAACAGACAAATTAGTAAGAATTGCTATTTCTTACCTAAGGGGGAAAATGAGGGGAATGTTTTTTCACAAATTACATAGAGAATAATGCTTTACGACTTGTGCTAACCATCTATTCTAGGATTCTATGATTCTACGTGTCACTATGTTCATTTCTCATGAACATTTGAATGAAATCCATTTTCGGAGGATAAATTTTAGGTTATTAGCACAGGTTTGTATAACAAAAAAACACCACATTTTTGTCAAGAAAAAATTGTTTAGGATCACAGCAAATATAGTGTTTAGATATTACCCAATTCATCAGGGAACAGGAAAATTCATTCAGCTTAAGTGATCAGAGAACTGTAACACTACTTGCGAAAGAAAACTTGGTGAACCTCAGAAAGCAATGGCTGATTAATTGAATAACAGTTGTTATGGTGAGCATGCAAATAATTCTACAGATTTTTAAGGGGTAATTTGTTTGCAGGTAATTTGAGAATAGTTAAAAATTCCAGCGTAGAGGGTTTCTATTTCAATTGCTTGACCAGCCTAAGGAAAAGCTTACAAAAGCACTTTAGGTGGTTATACTACTGCAGCTCCATTCCCAGAAAGCTGAGCCCTTAGGAAGTAGAAGAGTGTTTTGAACCAAACCTGATGCACTTAGCTTAGCCAGTTTGGCCTCTTTATAGTCAGTGAAGAGAAACAGGTTCTTCCTCTGGGCAATTCAAGCCCTTAAATTAGGCTTTTGCCATGGGTCAGCACTGGAAGAAAGATTTTTCTCACCCTTAATTAAGCAGGGAGCTTGAGGAAATTGGCCAGCAAAGGAAGCTGGGTGAAGTTAGGAGCTTTACTTCAGTAGGCTGAATGTTCTGCCGTGTTTTTTGCAAGACACTGGTACTTGAGCTTTTGCTATATGCTTTAACCCCATTTTCTGAAAGGGATTTAAATGTTTATGTCATTCAAACATTACTGAAATCTTATCATGAACATATACATGAAATATGTTCATATGGTAAAGTTTTCAATGGAAATATTCTAGAAACAATTAACTTATTATGAATTTTGTGTGTGAGGAGCAAGAACTATAGATATAGCTATTTAAATTTAATTTGTATCAATCACTGAGACTGGAATACACTACAACTTCTCCAAAGCAAAACATTTTCCACTGTATCCCCACATTCTGTAGCATTCTTTAGCATTTTGTTAATATTTTCTTAGAAATAAGAAAAGAATCTCGCTAAGGAGGTGTAACGGATTATTTGGATGAAAATAAGTTATTGGCTCCCACTTTTTTACTTCCAAGATGTTGCCAACAGCAACAGAGGAAAGAGCAGTATACTGTCCTACTGGAAAGAACAGGAGCAAGCACTAAATTCAGAAGAAATCACAATTTCAAGCCCTTATGCCATATAAGTCTTGAACCTTATCTTACTAAAAGCAGTTAAAATTCCACTGTTTTAAATGAAAACAGGTTTCTGTCCTAAATGATAAAGCATCTTAAACTGAATTACTTCCTATTTCATGATAATATGAATAACTATGAAATACACTGGAAATTTGGAGCAAAATATTCAGGTCCTGATATTTGTTACTTCCTCAATATTGTATTGTAGCAGAGGTACAATTGGTGGGATTGGGAATTCTGGAATCCAGGAGATCATGGAAAAAAGGAAAAGAAGATGCATTGTAAACAATGCTTTGCTGCGTGATGCTGCCACCGGTTATTGGAGAGAGACAGAAATCTGTTAAAAATCTCAAGCTTGGGTAATCTGAAAATACAGAAAAGACACTATGGAAATGAAGGGATACTTCAGGGCTTAGCACTGGACCTGAACAGCTATTCCTATTCTGAAAGACCAACTGAACATGACCTCATTATTACTGAGCTCCATACTGTCCACAGACAGTTCATATCTGAACTTCAGGAGCAGCCACTGCCCCCACACTCTCAGTGTTACCAAAGAAGCCGGTGTATTACCTGTTCAGTCATAGCATTTAAACAAATAGAAATGATTAACACTTCCACCTTGATCAAATCAGGGTAAAGTAGAGAGTTCAGAAAGAATCTTTTCAAGAATTTGAATAAAATGAAGAACAATTCCTCAGTAAATATAAATTATATATTCAACATAACTTGTTAGACTTTTGTGGCTTGCCTATTTTCCTAACTGGAACTTGCAAAGAAATTCCTGGCACTTCTAGCTTCCAGCACTACATACGAACCTGACAGGGTAGATAGGAATTCTGGGAAAACAGAGACAAGGTTTAAGATCAGGTTGTGTCCCTGGGAAGAAATACTGAGATGGAACTGCTGTTACACTGAGGTACACGAGGTATTTTTATCTCACACCTGCTAAATTAACTAACAATATTCAGGTTTACTTTGAACTCTGTGGCCAAAGTTCCTAATAAAAATATTTAAAGAGTAAATTAATGTTATGCATTCCAGAGTATCTAGTGTATTTTGGCAAGGAGAGGTGTGCTGCCTGACCTTGCTCTTACGAACAAGGAAGGGTTGGTTGAGGATGTGAGGCTTGGGGGCGGGCTGGGATGCAGTGACCATAAGATAGTGCAATTCAGGATCTTGTGTGGAAAAAACAAGGCAATAAGTAGGATTGCCGGACTGTATCCTGTACTGTAGGAAAGCCAACTTTGACCTCTTCAAGGATCTGCTTGGAAGATACCACTTTCCAAAGATAGAGGAGAGAGTACCTGGTGAGATTCTGGCAGCAGAATAGAAGTAGAGTTCATTATTTATGTCTGCTGCTTACTTGTCTTTTTAATTGCTTGGAGACCAAAATAGAGAACTGTATGCAAACCAGAGATAAAAATGCAAATTCTGATTTTAACTTAATGTCTATTTTATCTTGGTGAAAATCTAGAGCCTTGTTTCATCTTATTTAGTCTCTTCGTAAATAAGATGAAACAAGGTATGCAGCCATTGGTAAAATTTTTACTCTTTTTAAAATCTGCTTTGCAGAAACTACCCTAAAACGTGGCAACAGAAACCTACTGGAAAACATGCTCTCGAGACACTTCTTAAGTATCAAGGCATCCAGCTCATTTTCAAATACAATACAACTTAAAGCAGTTGATTGCTTTAGTTGTCTCACAGTTTGAACTTTTGGATATATATAAAGAAAAGTTACTTGAAAACTATAAATAATTTATTCCCAATATCTTACCTTTTGAAAAGGGCATTCAGATTTTCATTTGTTTTTCTTTTCCTTGTGACATTATTATAAAGCTGACAATTTACATCACTGAGAAACCCCAAGTAAATATTGAGTTTATCAAGTCTACTTATATGCAAAAATATTAGAAGTACTTTGTTGAAGTCAACGTCAGTCATGTCTTAATGAGTCTTCTGGGAACTCTTTAGAGTAATTCTACGCTTACACATTTTTCTGAGATCTATGCTCCTTCCAGATGAGGTTATATACATTAGTCTTCACTCACATCCTTTTAAATCAAACAGTCTGTGTGAGTAAGAGTTACAACAACATTCTCTATTCAAATGACTTGATTCATACAGAGAATTTGCTCTATCCGTTTCCTTCTGTTTTTCTAAGGTTATTAAATGCTATCAGAGAACAGCAGGTGACGGGTACAGAAGCTTCTAGGTCTGGTGCAAAGCCCGCTGAAATTGCTTGGAATCACCCAGACTTTAATGAGCTTTAGGTCAATCCCTTAAGCTTCTATTTGCCTTCTTCGGTAATTTCCTCCTAGAGGCTTCAGTTCCAAACCTACCTCAAACCTCATCTAGGGTGACCACCACTCACATAGATTGCCGTCTGAATTGACTTAGGACAAGTGGTGTGGTCTGACAGTGGAAGTCAAGCAGCTGGTGCTGTGGAGATCTGATTCTTACATTATACATTATATGTACATATATGCACTATATATGTGCATATATACATCATACTCATTTTTCTTTGTACCAGTTTTTAATTTTTACTTTGGACTAGCTGTAGTTTAGACCCATTAACTGAATCTACAATTGCAGCTGGAATGTGGGAGACGTGCTTCTGTTGTGCATCTTCCAGTTTTGTTTCTTTCAGAAGGAATTTATTAGCAGTCTGGGGTTGCTCTGTAGTGCAATCCGAAGTACAGTAGGTAGGGACAATTGAGAAAGTCGCTGCACACCTTCTCTTAACTGAAATGTTAAGTGCTGTGTTAGTGTTAAGGGTTAAGTGTTCATGTCAAGAGCTCAGTGTCCTCTCTGTTCAACTTTTAACTCTGCTGGTAAAACAACAGCATCATTTATTATATGTGTGCTGAATCTGGAAATTACTCTTTCATAAACCCACCTGATGGTAACATACTGTCTCAGCTGAGAGAGTAATGTTGTCTTAAGATGAAATGATATCCTGAAACAATTGAATTTAAGAGTGGATTTATCTTCACTTTACATTGTCCAGGTTTTCTCCATACAACTGGCTGCAGTATCCAGAATATTGTTCTACCAATACATGTTGCTGTGCACCTGGCAACCCATGTTCTTTTAGCTCTGCGCCTGTGCTGGACTATCGGGTAAAACCTACCCAGGCCAAAGAACTGCACGTGAATACCAATATGGTGAGCAGAAAAATGGCATTTATTGCGTCGTGCGATTTACCTATATACCTATCCTACTTCGTCTACGCCCCTTATGCATACATTAACCCTTCGACACCGAGCAAGGGGAGAGTCCTACCACATCACATCCCGAATCCTCGCTGTCGCCTACTACAACAAATACAAAATTCTTTTATAATGCTAATACTTTTCAAAACCCGAGAACTCTGAACTTTAATACAAAATCACCAAAAATTGCATTCACTTTAACAAAATATGACTTGAATCATATTAGTGTACAAAAATGGATTTCTAAGCAGAAACATGACCCTGCTTCTATATATTTACATCGATAGTGAACTTTTAGAATCTTATTTATTTTCCGCATATTATAAACAAATGTCACTGTCAGGAAAATGACCAGAAGACACAGCATTATAAATCTGAGCCATGTCTTATATATCTATGGTCTTACTGTGCGCTTTGTTTAAGAGCATTCCTATTTCAGGTATGTAAAAATTTCCATTACCATGAAGCACAAGTGGAAATCTCATAGAACCTAGAAATATCAATTATTTTAGATGATTCGAAGCAATGTTGTTAATAACTTCTCTAAAATTCTATTTACTGTTATTACATCATTATCCTAAAAATGACAAGAATAATTTGATTTTAAAAAATAAATCACCATTCAGAACATTTTGCGTTGGGGAGAATAATAAACATATAAATATAATGTTGAAAAAAATGTTAGTATGATATATATCCAAAGAACAGGTCTACCAGAAAATTCTTTGTGTCCATGAACACACAGATATAAGAGATTTCAAGATCAGTATTTTAAAATTCTGTTTTTATTTTAAAAAGGCTTTCACTTCTAAAAGGCCTGTATGGTATTAATTTCCTTAAACTAATCAGATCTGCCACCAAAGCTAGCGTCTTTCTATCTTTATTTAATATTCTTTCTGGGCTAGAATAAAAAAGAGCTAATACTCTGAAAACAGGGATTACGGTTGGCTTCCTCTTGCCACATGTGCTTGCTTATCAAAGCAAGGGGGACTAACATCCACTTTTACTCCGGTGTACACCACTACATATCCTGACAAATGCTGTGTTATCATAACATGATTTCTAACTATCATCCTTCAGGAACATCATAGCAAAACTCAGAGCTCTGAAAGTCAGGAGTTAGAGGGTTAAGGTAAAACCAAACCAAAACAACCAAACTGTTCCTTACTGCTGCACTGATATGTTAGAAAAACTAATATGTGTTAAAGATCACCCATATGGTATCTCATATGTAAAGGCCAAAGGATTGTAAAGTTTTGTGCATGGAATGCACATTGAACATGAAGCATGCATGTTCTGCACACGTACTTTCCAGGAAATCAGCTGCATGTTTAGATGAGGGTAGATTGCCCTGGATAGTTCAGGCATCCTGCTCCAAGAATAAAGACATAGAACAGATCTTCCAAGCTGTCAGAACACAAGTAAGAATCAAAGGTGATATTCAAATTGCATTGTTAAAAAATGAGTTTTGCTAAACTCCGTAGTTTGCGGACGTACAAGAACCTGTCAGGCAAACCTAATTCTTGTTAGTTAATTTCAGATGATCAAAAGTAAAATGCTCTTGGTAGCATTAGCATCCATGTTTTTGCTGCCATACATACATGCAGTTAATCTTCACAGCCCTTAGCAAAGCTGTAAAGGAAGCTTTAAATTTTGTAGGTGCTCCTTATTCAAACTGTACATCTGGAGTAGTGGAAAGCAGAACATAAATGGATTTTGAAGTGTTTTGGGGACAGAGTCACTGAACTGGAGGGAAAAGCAGAGAAAAGTCCAGGCTAATGAACTGACATTTGTGTTCCATTATACTTAGAATAACTGAAATGTATCTTTTCTGTTTTTCCCTCATCTTTATCCTACTCTCTGCATTTCCCTATCTCTGCAAAAGGATCTCAGCCTCTTTATCCTTTAGTCTAAAGCTATAGCCATGCTTTCTGGGATCACATGATAAGGGCCACAGCCTAAGCGCTCATTTTCTAAATATGAGGTTAAGGCTGATAATGTACTTGATCTAATTTGTATCTTTAAAAAAGGTTTGTAGGTGGGCGCTGAATGTAAAAAAATGCCCTTATTCTTTAACTGCCTGTGAGAATTGTATGTCATCAGATACATTTTACAGTAAGGCATATAAATGCCACCTGGCAGAATCCCAATGATTTTCTAAGGTATGTGAAAAGTATATATTTAAAACCACTTTCACATTTTAGATGTAAGCTTACACGATTTATACATTTTTGTTGAATATGTGTTTGACTTGTTTTCCATTTACACTGTATCTTTAGGAATTAAGGAAAAAAAATGTAGTTTTTCCATCATTCACAAGTTAATTCCTTTTTTTATTTTAGAATAAGTATTTAAACATAATTTTTCTTTTATTAGAGGACCCATTAAAGAAAAATATTCAAAAACATTCAACTGAGACTTCAAACTTTTCTTTGAGAAGAAAGTCACAAGTTCTAATCTCTTCTAGTGTTACAGTGGAACAGAAGTAAATGCAAATATTGTAAATGTTCCATCAAATGTAAGTGCAGAGAAATCCTTTGGATTAATCTAAATACCTTGTTTTGATGTTATGATCTTAATATTGTATTCAGTAGGCAAATCGATGCAGGATGCTTTCAAAACATGATATTTTGAGTTAGGCAGAATAGAATTCATTGAAATTCTTAGTGTAATTTTCTGTTTTAAGAAACAGAAAATCCTTGAAACCCTTCACAAAGCATCCTACTTTAGACAAACCAGAATTTTCTCTGAAACTTTAAAAAAATATACCAGCAAACACTAAATATTAATTTAGCACCAGTAAGCTTATGTTTATACAACCTTCCATCACAAAGTACTTCATGTTTTCATTTATTGAACTTGTGTGTTATTTCCATAATTTAATTGTATCCTTGGGCCTTTGTTGAAGTATTATTTGCATTTAATATCCCTAAATGTCCATTCTGATTTCAATCTATACTTATATTCTCTTTGAAGATCGGAGTTTCAGGCAGTATAATTTCCCTTAATATTATCTGGTTCCAATATCTCTCTGAGAGAAGAACTGTTTACGGAAATCTTACACCGCTTGTCAAACCTGAGCAATTCTGGGTTGATTATTCTTCCAAATACTAATGCTGGCAAAATCAAAGATGCAATCTTTGTGCGAAAATGGCAAACAGATCAGAAGGCTTTTCTAAGCACACAGAGTACATCATCGTTATTTGATGAAGGATATCAACTTTTCTATAAAGCACAGCTGCTGCATTTCATGATAGATTTTGTGCTGTTTGTTTTTTTTCCTGAATAGCTATACGCACAAATTAATACAAATTAATAATCAGGATGATATCATTATGATGTGTTTTGCTTTTCGAATAATTTCACTGCAGAACTAATACAAACAGGCTGGCTTCTCAAAAGAAAGTAATGTAAAGAAATTACTGCATATACAGTACCAGTGTTACAAAGGTTTTGCAGTTCAGAGGCCTGTATCTCTTATGGTGCCCTGTTAATTGATTTTACCTGATTAATTTTGAATCGTATACAATGTTTAAGACCAGAATTTTTGTTTTGTTTGAAAAATTTAGGTGATCAGCTATTCTTACTGGGCCAAATGCTACTCCTGTTCTAATGGTTGTTTTTAGTGTTGCATATGGAAATTCATTCCACACATCACCACTTCCCTGACTTCTTTCTAAAGTCAGAAGACTTTGGTCAAGCTGCATATCACACTCCTTGTATCTCTTCTTGATTGCTCGTCAGGTCACGTCTGTCTAGTCTCCGTGTTTGTTAATATTCACCAGATACTTATCAGATAGTCAGAACCTTAACTCATCTCAAAGAATTACAGGGCTGATTAAGAGCTTGAGAGATCAGCCAAGCACTACCCAGAGACAGAGATAACTCTCCTTACATCATTTCTGATACATATTTGTCCAGTTTCTGAGCAAGGGGATTCCACTACATCTCCAAGCTGTCTATTCCTGTCTTAAATTATCCTTATTATTAAAATAAACAATCTAATCCCCACATCTAATCTAAAATTTTCTTGTGCTGCCACCCACAAACTTGGAAATCAATTCTTCCTTGACTTCTCATAGCAATTCCTTCTACACATGAAGGTTACCAGATCTCTTTGCTTTCTATGTTTTTGGTTTGTTTTTTTTTCCCCAAGTGAAATAACTCCAGATTTTTCTGGTTTTGTTTCTTGGACCTGAATATCTCATTCCTATCTCTTAGACTCTGACTGATCACTAGATTTCTTCAAGTGTCTAATCTACATCTGGACACATTATTTCAGTTGAGCTTTTTGCTAATATTCTCAGCTTACAACATTCTTCATCTTCTGCTAAGCAGAGCAGAACTGCTTCACATCTGGTAGGACAGGATTCCGTTTCCATATTCCCATGTGGCACCTGTCCTTATCCCAACAGATTGACACTGTTGATTAGCATTTGGTAATGATCCAAAATAACTCCTCAGTCCTTTCCTAAACAACTGCTGCCTAAATATCCCTCCCTCAATCTGTATTTTTTCAGTTGAATAGTCTTTCACATCACCTTACATTTGTCCCTACTGAATCACATGAAAATTCTTTTCTAGCACATATCTTAAAATTTGTGAAGATCACCTTGCTCTTGAGATGGACTTAATAGCTTCTTCTATGTACAACGTTTTATACGGCCTATTTTTCACATCAAATGCCTATTGGCAATATTGAAGAATAGTTTTGGATTTAACAGGATTTGCAGGTACATTCTGTTGATTAGATATACAAGAAGAAACATTTTGTCAGTGCTGTACACAGACATCTACTTATTTTAGGGAATAAGGTACAGAAGTCTTTATACACAATTTTTTGTCTTAAAGTGGAAAGTGAGTTCTGCTCTTATTCTTAGCAGTGAATTGTCTTGATCTCAATTAATTTGGATTATTACTGAAAAACAACTGTACTTTCTCTGTAAGATCAGTTCATTAATACTCTAAAGTATTTGGGCAGAAAATATTGCAGGAATGGAAAATGCTAAACATTCTGCTTCAGAAAGGGATTTAAAATAATAAACACCTGTAAAAATTCCAATTACTTTTTGGCATATTTTGGAAAGAAAGAAAAAGTGTTTCTATTTATTGCTTAGTCCTCTACAGAGTGCGTTGTTCACTGCAGTCTCTGTTTCTGTCGTTGAATGTGTTTGGGTGGAATGTGGCTATTTTCCTGTTCAGAGCAGGTGTTAATACAAGTTGCTGTTCAACAAGCTACAGTTAACTGCTAGTCAAGTAACCTGCTTGCTTACAGTTAGATGTCTCACAATAACAAGTCAGAAGTGCCCGAAGTGAAAATTTTCTGTGTGCAAGCAATGAGGTTTTGTAGCCAGAAGAAAAAGGGAAGTTCTGTCTTGCAAGCTTCACAGTGCTTGGATTCTATGTTTGTGAATCTTCACTCCAAATTTTCATGGTAATTTGCAGGTGTTTGCCACTGAAATATCATATTTATGAAATCTTCATTTCTCTGCAAATTTTACTAAGCTCCAATCAGAAAGCAGACATATTTTGCTACACTTAGCACAATCTGAATTCCTATCCAGATGAAGTAATTACATATGGCTAAAAAATCACACAATCCTACTTGTAGCCTATGGAAACAGAAGTTGGCCAGACACTGGGGAGCTTGACTATATATTGTAATGAGCTTGTTTGAAAAAAAAGTGCACTAATCTAACTTCCACATTTTTTTAATTGAGTTCTTCTCTGGGGACCAATTCCACCTCTTGGATGTATTCTCAACCTGTATTCATTTTGTATTGGGCTCTGACCAGCTTCATTTTTTGGTAAGGTAACCAGGTGTGCAAACACATCATCATCTAGGTACAAATGTAAAAACAAAAGCATGGATATAAAATTTACAGTGTCCACTCTGGCACCTGGTGGTTTTCTGAGGCTGCATTGATGGAAGCAGGCCAAAACTAAAATCATACAAATTCTACAGCTCCAAAACCAAGCTTAGACCGGACTCCAGCCATCCACAGTGATACCTGATCACTGCAGTTTGCTAACACCAGCTGTGGAAACAGCATAGATGGCTGCATCCTGTCACTTCTTTAGATCTTCCAAAAGGTGCTACCCTTGCTGATAGCTGACTAGGAGAGATACAAGATCCTAACACTGTTCACTGTTGCTCCTTCTGTTTGTTTCTCTGGTGAAATATGTTATCTGATCTCTCTAACACACACATTCATACTACTGACAGGAAAAGGGGAATCCCCTGGGCCTGGCAAGAGTCATTAGCTGCCCTTCTCTTCTACTCATTCTTCTCTTCTACTTCATACTGAACAAACAGATACAGGAGTCCAAGCCTGGAGGGCATAGCATGCGCCTCACTGCCTTGGAGATAAAATAATAATAATAATAAAATTTTTAAAAGGAGCACTTTACACTCAGAAGATGAATAGAAGCATATCTGCAGAATAATGTGACCTACGTCCTTATACATGTAGCAAACCACTAACCTCCTTCCAGCTTGTATTCCTTGTCATCCATGGCACAACTCCTGTTTTCTGCAGTGTTTGCATCATGTTTGTTTTTTCCTACCCTATGTGACAGAAATTTGCGGATTTAAAGCCACGGAGGTTGCAGGTTGAAATTGATTTCAGTCTTCTCAATATTTAATATCTACATTTTAAAAAACCTTGTTGGAGAAAAAAATTAATGCATGTATGTATCAATTCATTGTGTCTCTTAAGATTGTTGTGTGTAATATTGCATCCCTGAAATAAATAAGACTTAAGGTAGTTACATGAGTAAGAGTACTATGACCAGGTGATGTACTGCTGTTTCCAATTTCTATCCTGTGAGTTAATAATTAAGAGGATTTTCTCTATAATTAAGAAGCGACAAAAAAAAAAAAAAAAGAAAAGAAAAGAAAAGAAAGAAAAAAAAAGAAGTTTCTTAATTTTAATCTTATCTATTATCTATTGTCTTGTTCTTTTGTAATGACCAGATGGGAACAGTTGCACAGCAACAAAGCAGTCAAGTCAGGCAGAAAAAAATTGAGTCCTCAGAATTCTCCAAAAGCAATTGTATCTGCAGACTCAGCTACCATATAAACTCTATGCTTTATAAGTCATTTAAAGAAAGACTTAGTACAAATGGCTTGTGGTTTAACCTTTTAATTCCGTTGCTCTGTAAGTTTCCTTGTAGGTTCATTGAGCAAGGAATTCAGACAAAATATTTGAGGCTTCCTCTTCTAAAAAGGATCAGGTATGGAAGAATGTGTAGGACTTCAGTGCCTGGAAGTGCCTGCAAACTGACCTCCAAATTTACTTGACATAAAAGCCACTGTCTTTCAGGGTAATATTTCAGTATTTCAGATATGCTCTTTTACATCAGATGCTTACCAAAGGAGACACTCCATATCAGTGAACATCTGTGGAATGTATTCATGCTGTTACAGATAAACATACTAATTTGTGCCACCAGCTCAAAATGAAAATAAGGCAAGGAGGAAATTAATGTTTTTGAAGGCTGTTTATAGTTGTTACATGCTGAAAATATTAAGAATACATGTATACACATTTTACTTCTTATTCTAATTAGGATTTTTACTTAGATTAGATAAAAGCCCAGAACTAAAGTAAATATGGTTAAGTGTAGTGTAGCCAGGTATGTCTGGTACCTTAATTTTAATAGTAGGTATATATATTGAACACCAAAGTCATGGAGGACACATAGAGAAGAGAGAAATATCTATGCTTTTTCATTTTTCCTTCATTTTCTATCAATGACTGTTGCAAGTTAGGGATTACTTGAAGTTCTAAGACTGTTTCACAGTCTAGTTTATTTAATACCTATGATATTTTTCAAATGACATTTATCAAATATGTTGTTCATATGTGAATGTAAGGAAGGAAACCAGCCTTTTGATATTCCCACAATATTCCTCATCTCAGAATAGCAAAGCTTTAACCAATTCTATCCCCAGTTTATGGGACTTAAAGTGTGAATGTCATACAGATCAAATGACTGAACAGTTATCAGGTAAGTCAGCAGCAAACCCAAATCTAAATACCTGTTCCCAGCACCACAGTGCTGAGGTTCCTGCAATTAAACAAAAGAGTATACAAACCAAACTGTTGTCCGTATACTTCTTTATATGGCTTCTAAATTCATAAAAAGTTTATGAATGTATTATATATTGAACTCAGGTTTAACATTAATTTAGAATTCCTTTGGCTAACCCCCAATATGGAAATATGTTTTTGTAGCTTCTCACGCAAAATCCCTACCCACCAAGTTCATCGGGCATATATAAAAGTTAATTGCAAGCTATGAAAATGAGACTTGTTTTGAAATGAATTCTGAAAACATTTGTTTCTGGCATGGCCATTCATTCATTTTCATGCTGTCATTTTGGGATTGACATTAGAATCTCATGCACAGTAAGTCTTCAAATGCATTTTGTATTTTTTTTTTTAGTTAATTATTTTTTAATGAAACATTTCTGTTAACCTGTTTGATTTCAACAGACTTGCATTGTTCTAAAAGAATAAAAATATTGCCAGAATATCTTAGCTCAGCTGGGGAGAAAGCAAGGTGAGATGGATTATACCTCTGTGTGAATCTTCTGGTTCTCAGAAAACATACACCAAATTTATCTCTGTTCTGCTTGGTTCTTCAATTGCATTATCACATAAAGACTAGTTTCTACTGTCTTCTCCCTTATAACTTAAGGTTTTGTTCTTGGGCTGGAGAAATTCCTGGCATATAGACAGACTGGGAGGAGAAATCCTTGAGAGTAGCCCTGCAGAGAAGGACCTGAGGGTCCTGGTGGATGAAAAACTTAATATGAGCCAGCGGTGTACTCTTGTATCTGGGAAAACAAATGGTATCCTGGGCTCTATCAGAAAAGGGGTGGCCTGCAGAGAGAGGGAGGCGATTGTCCCTCTCTATGCTGCCCTCATGAGGCCCCATCTGGAGTACTGTGTCCAGGCCTGTGGCCCCCAATAGAAGAAAAACAGGGAGCTGTTGGAGAGGGTCCAGAGGAGGGCCACAGAGATGATCAGAGGTCTGGAGCACCTCCCATACAAAGATAAGATAGGCTGAGGGAGCTGGGCTTGTTCACCCTGGAGAAGAGAAGGCTGCTGGGTGACCCCATTGCTGCCTTCCAGTACCTAATGGGAGCCTACAAACAGGAGGGGAGACAACTCTTTACAAGAGTAGATAAGGCAGGACAAGGGGAAATGGTTTTAAGTTGAAGGAGGGAAGATTTAGTTTGGATATTGGGAGGAAGTTCTTTACCAAGAGAGTGGTAAGGTGCAGGAACAGGCTGCCCAGAGAGGTTGCAGATGCCCCGTCCCTGGAGGTGTTCAAGGCCAGATTGGATGGGGCCCAGGGCAGCCTGGTCTAGTATTAGATATTGAGATTGGCAGCCCTGCCTGTGGCAGGGGGTTGGAGCTTCATGATCCTTGAGGTCCATTCCAACCCAAGCCATTCTATAATTCTACGAGAACTTGACTTTGTGAGCTGGGAAGATTGTATGTGGGACTGCGAGTTGTGTACATGAAAAAGTGGTAGGTCTCTATAAAACAAGGATTTTATGAGATATGGGGATACTGTTACACTGCATCCACAATACCGGCAGTGTTTTGGGAAGTTTAAATGGCATCATTTTGCCCCATGTGGGTATGGAAACAAATATATGGAGGCCGCAGTTACAAAAGTGAGTGACTGAAATGAGAAAAAGACAATTAGTGCAAAATTAAAGAATAAATATGAACAAGTAGCTAATCTTGGACTGTAACCCATATGATGACTAGATTTCATTAAATTTAGACTAGATTTTACATTTTTGGAATGCATCCTAACTTTTCAAAGTCGAATGATGAGAGTTTCAGTCTAACTGCTACACCTGCTCAAAAATCCAGCCACAGGAAGGAAATTCCCCTTTAATTATCCACTTTCTGAGTTAATAGGAAAATACTGGAAGAATTATGGTGATTTCATTGAGCGGTATCTAATAGAACTGTTGTTCTGAGGGGTTTTATTTTTCTAAAATATTCCTTGAAAATTACAGGGAAAATTCAGCCTCTAATTATTCATTTAAACATTTTTCATATTCACACTTTCCATATTCATATCATAAGAAATTTACTAATCTAACAAATGTAATCCCAAACGATGTATGGCATAGTCTCAATTATGCCATCTGTGAAACTTCCTAATTTGATGCTACAACCCATTCATTCTGGGGAGCCCAGCTTTTTAAAATGTATTTTTTCTTTCTTTCTTTGAGAATACAGGGAATCCAGAGGGCCTAACTGCTCATTCTGTCTGCTGTCCTTGGATAGTGCACTCACATTTTGAGCAAATGTTATCTTTACTATTCATGTGACTGATTGGAGATATTTATGTGTCCCCAGTTTTCAGCAGAGTGAGAAAGTTAAATTTCTGGATACAGGAAATAGCACTGCCTGTACAGAAGGTCACCAAACGTAATCAGCTCTCAGTTACCAGCAGGGGATTATCTGGGCTGCAGATTAGCTCTGCCGCCATGAAAGGGAAGCTGCTATAAGATACAGTCACCAACCAAGCACAGAGATCAGCCTTCTTCATGGGAGCCCCATGTCATGGGTTCTGATCCAATAGGAAATTCAGCACAGAATATTTCTCAACTGAATCAAACTGAATTTTGATATTTCCTTCCGATAGCTGCACTTCTGTGTTACTGAGTTATTCCATCCTCCACTGCCCTAGGAAATAAAAAACTGAGTGGCTATAGTACAAAATTTGGAGCAGCATGAATAACATCCTGACAAGAAAATATGCCTGGAGAGAATCACCAGTCATCATAAGCATTCTGTACATTAGGAGGTCTTTGCAAGCTTTTACAATCAAAGCTGGATATAATCCTCTAGTTATTCATGCCACATTCATTCTATATTAAAACTTGCAGAAGTGCTGCTAGGATCACAAGGAGTGTTAAAGTGGTTATAACTGTATGTTCCAAAGGTAAATAACATTTGCATGTGGAGCATTGCCACTTTCCTTAAGCATGTCCTTGCTTCTCCGTGCATAATTCTCACCACTTCAAGTTTTCTTTATAACTTGCATCTGATTAGAAGACACCGATTTAAATCGCAACATGTAAGCAGAACCGTAGGTATCATGAATCAGCACAGTGACAGAGCAGGAGCTCGTGCAATGCACGGTCAGAAGTGGGCCCCCATTGTTTTCCAAGAAAACAGAAGACCAAGCCTTGTTACTCTGAAAGTGAGATTTTTCTTAGTAGTTATTGTTTTTGCCTGAGGCATGCAATTACAAAAAGTATTTTCTGAATTTCAGATGCCTAAATATTAATGGAAATTTTAACCAGATTTCTTCTTAAGAAGATTTAAGATATGGAGAAAGTGTAAGAAATAAAGTAAAAAAAAAGTTTCTCTCATGTGGTTTGAACAATAAGAAACAATGAAGAGAGTAATCTCTATCAGAAATACATACCAATTGTACATAAGCTTATAGCTTTCTTAGGGCAAATACTGATAAAAGGAAGCGGTATATTTTAGGGTTTTTTCTTAAGCATAGCCAGGGTTCATCCATGAAATTCATGCTTTGCAAGTAAAGTTACAACGCAGACTTACAAAATCGTGTGGGTTCCAATCCATAGTTTGACACTAGTGGCATTAATGCTGAAAGCAAAATAAAATATCTCTGTAAGTGGAAACATTACTACACAGAGACCACTTCTGCTTTAGTAATTTTTTTTAATGTCCTAAAGATTAAATCAGACAGAAACATACTGGTCCAATATCTACTTTGAAGAGTCGTAAAATGTTCTTGGAAGTGTGGACAAAGAATAGTTTATCTGTGAACAATACTGAAGGTTTCAGAATAGGCTATGGCTTAGATATGTGTGTGTAGACACTACAAGATGGTTAAAAAAGAAAATAAATCAATAAAAGCTGTGTTCCCTGGCTCATGGCGATAAGATTTATTTACAGTCAAAGGAATGATGATTCTTTAAGAGCGGACAGAGGACTCATGTTTTTCCTCACATTCTTCAGATCAGTCCAAGAAACTGAATATCACATAATAAGTTACTAAAAACTTTAAAATGCATGTAATTAACTTTTTCCATTTAACAAGGAGTTTTAACAGCCAACATTGGCAGTTTTATAGCTTTTCCGTTCTGAAAAGCAAGATGCTTTAGACTAGATATAAGCAGGATTCTTCTGAAGTACCAATAGGAAAAGAGATTTTAAAAAGCCACTTTGCCATTTCTGACAGAAATATTTTTGTGCATATACAAATACATATGATACATATTTGAAAATATATCCCTAGAATAATGTTTAAAATATAGATCTGAAGATATGAAAAGATGATAGTTCACACACACACATGCATCATGTCCAGTCCTGTTACCGAAGTCAAGGTAAAATTCTGATTGTTTGGATATGTGATTGTGTATAGTAAAACAGAATTGCATGATTTTTTTCTTTCTGCCAGCCACACGGTCACTAAGAGTATATCAAAAAGATGTTTAAATATGTGCCTCTCTTCTACTCTGGAACATAAACTGGGAGGTGAGGAGTGGTTCCCATCTTCCCAGCTATGTTCTGAACCTGGCAGTGTATGCTCTCAGCAAGTGTCTCACTGAGTCAGGGGGTAGGCCAGTAACAAAAGATTTATTAAACAAGTTCCTACTGTTAACCACAACTGACACTGCAGATTCATACCAAGGCAACAATAGAAAATATGTCTGGTTTTTAAATCATAGCTTTAAATATAAGTAGAATCATGATCTATGTTTGCATTTTATGTTTATATTTTATGGTATGCCTTTAAAGAGAGAATACGCTTTCTCATGTCACAGACGTCATAACAAATAAGATGTTCACTCTTGTTCCAGCAACTCAGCAATTAAAAGATAAAGAAGTAAATCACAGGATCCAAGAAGATTGATTTCACCTTTTGTTTAGTCAAGATTTATTGTTATAAAACACTATAAAATTCTGTCATATTGTAACTACTAGAAAATAAAGCTTGTTTTCAAATGCCAAAGGTAGAAGCTAGTTAATATTTTTTCTTGCGTGTCTAGTGTTCACTTTTTGTTGATACTAGGTAGCAGGAGAAAAACAGAGAAAAAGGCTTTAATTTCATGCCAACAGTGTTTATTTTGCAGTGGGGATATAGGTA
Organism: Alectoris magna; assembly: GCA_030625065.1. Classification (NCBI taxonomy): domain Eukaryota; kingdom Metazoa; phylum Chordata; class Aves; order Galliformes; family Phasianidae; genus Alectoris; species Alectoris magna. The sequence continues at coordinate 12,056,936 of CM060567.1, forward strand.
TTGTGAGGGCTGAAATTATAAAAGTGGAGTGGACTCAATGAACTGAAGAATGCAGTAGGAGGGGAGGTAAGACGAGCTGTAAAACTAATTGGTGTCCAACATGTTTTGGACTGCATTTAATTTTCTTGAGGGGAAGAGAGGTCAAGAATGGAATGAAGTCAATGAGAATAGGAATAAGAAAGTGGAAAGCAAAATGGCCAGCATTAAAAGGTCAGTGAATATCCCAGGGACAGGAAATGAACTTTAAACAAAAGTATAAGGTAGTATTTCTATCCACGTTTGGGAGTTGTTAAAATTAGTATTAAAAGAAGGAAACTTAAATAACCAGATGTTTCTTGTATGAAAGCTTGTTTTAGTCTGCTTTCAATTTATTGGAGGCCTTAGCAAGACCAAGATTTTGTGTGCTATGCAATTAGGAAATGAGTATTTCAGCACAGTGCTAATGTTATTTAAATATTTAAAAGACTTCAAAATTTTACACTGACTTACTTCCTGTTACATTTTTACATTCTTTCTCTCGGAAGAAGTCTCTATCCTGAACTGGGAAAGTAAACTTCCCACAAGCTTTGGTACAGAATTCAGCCACAACAGCCAGCATGTCAGTGTCTATCTGATAGACAGGGCACTTTGCAGTCTACCTTAAGAGATACGGTATTTATGCATAAATTCATACATGACCTCTAAAGTCATCAGTCCGGTATACTTTAAATTAACTTACGTTTTTCACAAAGAAACAGTGTTTCATTCAAAATCCATTCTGCCAATAATGTTTTGGTTAAAATTGAATCCAAAGGGGTTCATTTCAGTTTCTGGTTCATTTGTGTATACATCAGAGGAAACTTTCCCCAGTATATTTAGGTTTATATTCAAAGACCACTGGTTTTATAAAATTTTTGCTTCCATATAAATGGGTTTTATATCAGGGTTTTTGTGCTCTTACCAGTCTGGACAGCAAACATTTGTCTGCTCCAAAATATGTTTAATTTAAACTACAGTAATTTAAACTTCAGTACTTGAAGGGAGCATATAAACAGGAGAGGGAATGACTGTTTACATAGGTGGATAGTGATAGAAAAAGGGGAAATAATAGTTTTAAACTAAGACAGGGGAGGTTTAGGTTAGACATTAGAAGGAAGTTTTTCACACAGAGGGAGGTGACGCACTGGAACAGGTTGCCCAAGGAGGTTGTAGATGCCCCATCCCGGGACGCATTCAAGGCCAGGCTGGATGTGGCTCTGGGCAGCCTGGTCTGGTGGTTGGTGATCCTGTACCTAGCAGGGGGGTTGAAACTAGATGATCATTGTGGTCCTTGTCAACCCAGGTCATTCCACGATACTATGATACTATGATTCTATTATTCTATTATTCTATGATAAAATATCCGCTACTTTTACCTCTTGTGTAGCTCCACATTCCTTTTTCCACCCCAGGACAGCAAATAATTGAAAGACACTGAAATCACATGAAGTAGCTTCACAAAGGCACATTACTCTTAGTGTGAAAACCAAGAATGAGTGAGCTTCCAAGCCCAAAAGAGAAGGTAGAAATGTTAGGGCTTGAGGGAAAGTCTTTATTCCAGGTTGGTTCTGCCCTGTGATTATTTCCCTCTAGTATGCATATACACTTTACAGGCTGCTCTGTCCACTCCACTTGTACAAATTAATTCCAGCTAGAATTGAGCATTTTCCAGAGAGTATCATTTGACATGGTGATTTATTTATCTTTCACTACGCAAGTGACAGTCAGAGGAGCAGAAATTAGTTCCTGTTTCTAGAAAGGGAGATTCCTAACTCTCCGGTGAGATGCGATATTCTTAAGGACAGCATCTCAAACTGTTGATCTTAGAAGTGGGGAAAGAAGTGGAAAAGCTGGAAGAAAAGAAGAGCTGTTATGCAATAACAGTGAGACAGTTGTAGCATCCTGCCATTTAGATGGCTTACTTTGCTCTAGGCCTTCGTATCAAAACCATGATGGTATGATGTAACAGTTCTTACTAACAGGAACTTGGGACTGTGATTAATGCAGCTGCCACACACTTTAGCAGGCAACGTATTTGTATGCATATGTAAAGTATGCCCATGTGCTCTCTTAGGCTACCTCCAACAATACTTTGAATATCCATCACCACAAACCCTTATTGACTTGTGGTACTCATCTTTCTACGGAGCTGTAGATTACAGGCCTTTTTATTCTAAAATTTGGGTTTGTTTCACAGGGAGTCCCAGCTGCACTGGGAATATAGGGACATCCTCTTAGGTCCCAGTGCAGCAGAACATTTAAGCATATGCTTAGCTTTAAGCACATGTTTTAAGTTCCAGGAAAGTAAGAATCTAATCATGTGTTGAACCTGAGCCAGAAAATACAGCACAAGGCATGTGTAAGTAAGTGCAAACAGTTTGCTCAGGTTTTAGGGGTATGTTGAATTTTATTTTTTTTAATCGGGAAATGCCGTATAAACAGAGCCAGACTAAGTTTTGGGCATGGATAATCAGAACAATCTGCAACGGCTTCCCGTCTGTGGCTAATGGGATGTTTCTCCAAGCTTTGTCACCATGGCAAATACTTTTTAATACACAAACATTTGCTGCATTGAAAATCCACCCACTCTTGTTGAAAGATGGCCAGGTTTTGTAAAATTGCATTCCAGCTACCCTGCTGATTTTTAAGATAAGCCCTTTCAGTTAACATTCCATGTGTCTAACAAAAGATGTGTGAAAAGCACAGTTTATAGGAACACACATGGAATCTTTACAGTTTCGCTGTTCTCTATTTTAATGAGAAAATGAAGTTAAAAGTCTTACTCGTATGTACATGCATGCAAGCGTGCACACAGGGTTCACTGTTTTTTCTTTTCCTTTCCTTCCCACCCCTCAAAGGGACAAGCCAGTAAGCTCTTGCCAAGTTTCCATCTAAACTTGACTTCCTGGGTCTGGCAAGCATTCTGTGAACATCTCGTGTATTAATGAGAGACTAGTCTTGGAGGTTTCTTAGTCCTCACTGAGCAAGATTCATATGCGAGGCAATGAGGTATCTATTTCATTTTTTAAATACTTTCTCTGATATTTTTTTTTACTTCAAATATAACAGATAATTAAAAATACGACATTGTGTTCATAAGTGACACACAAACTAAATAGAATCTGTACATTTTCACATTTTCTCTTCCATTACGGTTCTAGGAAAAATGATCTGTCCAGTCTTCATTTGCAGCACCATATGGGTGTTTGATACCAGTAGAAATGGTCTAAGAACTTATAGGAGATAGCTATGGTTGAGAAAAGATTTGAGGGCACATTTGAGGAAAGATGTAAACTATAGAAGTCACAAGAAAAAGAAAAAAATAGAAAAAAGAAAAAAGAGAGAAAAGGAAAGGAGGAAAGAGGAAAGAAAAAAGCCAATGTAACTTTACTGCATCAAATGCCATTCCACTAACTGCTAACCATAAAAAAACATACATTTTTATTCTTCAGGTCTATGCAAGGAATATTTTCCAAAGAAGGATTTTTTTTTGGCCAGCCATAATCCTTTTATGCACTTTAGCAAAATCCCTCAGCAGTTTCTTATTGTATATCTTATTCTTTTGCCCTTTTATAAAGTATTTACTTCAGATCTTCCTAAAGGGTAAGCCTCCCACAATTTTCACTTGCAAAATGCAGGATAATAATCTGGTACAGGCCTACCCTCATTCAAATCCTTCTTTCTAAATAATAAAAAAAATTACTAAGACATCGCTGATAGGAAAAAAACATTGATCTTTGCATGGTAAGCTTCTCCAAACTTGCACAGAAATACTTGTCTAAAATTCCTGGAAAATCTCAAAGGGAAGATGCCATATGAATATAAACATAAATCCACATGGTTCTTGTGATATGGTACTTGTTGTTATCTTCATCCCTTTGAAGTATTATCAAAAATGTCTCACAAAAAAGATAATGAATGATTCTCTTACTGCATGAGGTCATGCCATGAGCTCACACAAGGTAAGATCTTTCATTCTGGAAGCCTGACACTCATCTCTTAAGATTAATGTCATTTAAATCCTTATAGGAGATGTGACATTACGTTACCAGTGTTGTTGTGTGGTTTCAGACCCACTGGTCTGAGATTTATGTTGGCTGAAAGAAAAAAAAATCAAAATTCCACTTGAAAACGAGGATGTATTTGTAACTAACATAATGTGGGTGGCATCACTGTCCACAGATGGGGCGTTGGAACTCTATAATCTCTAATGTCCCATCCAAACTAAGCTGTTCTATGATTCTGGGTTTTTATGTTCTCAAATTTTGCCCAAGTGAAAATGGTCTAGAAATTATTTTAGAAGCACAGTGTTTTTCACATTGAATGACTGGACAACAAAGCATGCATAGTAAACTTAAGAGTCCAGCAGATGAGTCTGCTTTGGAAAGTTCTCATAATTTACAAGCATGGAGAAGTGAAATTTGTCCATAAACCAAATAATCTTTCTTGGCTGTGCAGCTTCTTCTCAGACACCAAAGGCTCTTGATACATACACATGCCCAAGTCAGACATGAACTCTATGAGTTTGTTACCTCTGGTCACATGTAAATGGGTTACATTTACGGGTTAACCCCATAAATGGGTTAAAATATTCCAACAGAAGTGACAGCTTAGCATTAAAATGGCTTTAAACACAATAGAAAATGTACGAAGCCCAATCCCCTCAAAGATTACTTGGATCTTTTTTACATTATATAGACGGAGGTTCCTCTGGAATTTCCTACAAGAATTAAATTATGTAATGGACTGAATTAGTTGAAAGAGTATATGACACCTCTTTTATTCCTTTTGGAGCATACAGCCAGAGGCATATCCTGGGAAGCTTAAAATGGATCCACTTTACTCCTGTTTTCAGCAGCAAGGTTTATAGGTAAATGATCTTTTATGTGCTGGAGTGAATGACTATGCAATAAAACTATGTATCCTACAGAATGCTGCTTTGAAGTTATACTTGGCTGCCCAAGGTAGAGGACGGACAGTGTCAGGAAAAGGGATAAAAAAGCCTAAAGGTCATAGTAAGGTCAAAACAAATAGGTCACAGCAAATTAATCCTTATCATCTGACCAGCGTGGAGCAAACAAGGGCAGTGTTCAAGCTCAGATCTGCTAAAATTTAGTGGAAAGGTATAAAACAGTCAGTCATCACACTGACTTCTTTCTCCTCTTCACTTTCCTGAAATGCATGTTCCCCTTCTGATTAAAAAGAATTATTATTTCAAAATATTCTACTGAATGATTTATGTTTCCAGAAAGTGAAAGTATTTTCTTTTCACAGATGAGCTCAGTCACTTCTAACTTCATTGCAAGACTAGTTCGGATAGGAAAAGCAGGATAATTGACAATATTTTCTAAATAGTAATTCCACAAGAATTATTACTTCTTTTCAAAATGCAGGTTAAAACTCTGCCGTGCTAAGAAAGCAGTCAATATGAACACAGTTAACTTTCACTTTTAATAAGAGAAAATGAAAACCAAATGATCAAAAATACAGAAATTATAAACATTTTAGGACTTCTTCATAAAACTTAAAGCATCACCCAGAGTAAGCAGGGCTATCATTTTTAATTGAAATGCACAATAAATTATGTATGTAGTTATGAATAAATCTAATGGAATATTTTATCAGAGTGATAGAACACCTAGACACTCCTTTGTTGACTTGCCTGTCCACCTCTACTGCTGTTATCAGTGGATTTAGTTGTACCAAGGTAAGACAGTGTATTCCCTAGGCTATATTATAAGTGATATTCTTGAGAATTAGCATAAAGGAAATACTGTTCACAAATACTTCTTGTGCCTAAGATGAGCTTAAGCTACCTAACATTAAAAATGTGAGTGGACAGGGCTGTAAAGTTTTCTGAAGTTGGAGGGAATGGTTCTTACACCCCACATTTCTGTCTACACTAGTGCTCCCTCTGATTCTTTTCTGATCAAGACCACTGGCCATGTGGACAAGAAAATTGTATTTTTTCCACAACTTCTCTCCCTTCCAGGGCTGTGGGAGTCAGGTGGGAACACCATCAAGGTCACCTGAAGCAGAACAACAGCTCTGGGTAAAACAGCTCATAGCTGAGAGCCCTGTGATGGCAGAGCTTAACCCACTTCAGGACACTCAGAGGCGCTCAGCACACAGCCACTCGCACGCTGCCCCTGCCTCTCCTCTCATTTGGTCTTTTCTGCCTTTCAGACAACCAGTCTGTAGTTTTCCCTAGCCTTTTCCTATCTGAGATGTATCTACGTCTTGGGAATAATTCAGTGGCAGACCTACATCTCTTTACACATCTTACATTGTCTAATTAACAGGGTATAATACCAATAATCCTTCCCATGCTGCACAAGTGCAAAATGAAGGTCTCATTAACCATTTAATTATTCATGCTTACTAAAGCCTTCATTAAGATTAATCAAAAGTGATTACCTGATCATCTCTGAAGACATGCCTAAACCTGGAGAAACTAATTTGAAGGTTCTGACACCCAGAAGAATTTCATGCTTTCACATGAGTTTCTACCATGTCCTTCTACTACCCAATGCAAAACCCTTAATCTGGCAGAAGTCATCTGGGACCAGTGAAAATGGAGTAAAACATCCCAAGTTGTTTAACAGAGGTGGGCCACCTAGAGAGAATACATAGAACAACAGGCAGTGCGTTTTATACACTGAAGAAAGAGACAAATAAAAGCATGGCATAAGGTTGCAAGATAGAGGAAGGGCATTAAAAACAAAGACATTTGTGTAGTAAGCATCTGTCGGTCACTAACTTGATCACTTTCTTAAATGTTATAAATCTTTCTACCCAAAACTGAAAAAGTTGTATTCAGAATTCCAGACTAATAGGATGTTTCTCTTTGATGTTTTTCTACCACTAAAGGCATCCCATGAAAAAATAGTGTTTACACTCTAAGCACTGCAAATTCCTTTAATACAAACTATTAGCTGAAATCTGCAGCAAAGCTCCCGCTACTGAAGAGGGAGCAAACTAGGTCAAATCTTAAAGTAAATGTGACAGTATGTAACCATTTGAAAAAAAATGCCCACTCCCCAAAAAAACAACAGCAATTCATTAAAAACAGAAATACCACTTAATGACTATAGCATTCCAAAGTGATATTAGAACTTAATTCATTTCTGAAAAGGACATTACATTCATCATGTCTTTGTGGTATTTTATATCTGCCAAAATAAAACTGAGCATAAGAGGCTGCATACCGGGAAGTGATAACTTGTGGTGTCACATTTCAGTATATAGTCTTAAATATTTATGTGCAAAAGTCATTTAGCTATAAGTCTGTTTCCTGTTTTAAACCAGATGCTATTCCATAAGCTAAAAATATTTAGGAAAAGGTCTACAGTGATAAAGGATTTCATTTGTAAATGTGCTCTGTACACGGTGCCAAAGAACAATTCTGTGGACTTCTGAGAACAGAATAACCCAGTCCTCTGTGTGCCTCAACTTGGATGTAGAACCAATTTCTGTGCATGTGCGTGGTGGCATGAGAGCTTTCAGTATGAAGAATGATTTGCATTTACACATTCACAAGAGATGGATTTCCCTGCAAACTAAGTATTCATTGTTTTCCTTTGGAAAGTTGTGTGTTTGGTATTTCTGTTTTTCTTTAAACAGTCATCAAAATGAAAAGAATAATGAGAAGCAACACATTTAATCACAGCTTAGAAAATTCCTCAGCTCTTGGCAGGTGCTGAAGTAAAGAAAAAAAAAGTTAAACCTGACCATAAAGCAAAGCACGGATGTTTTTAGAAAGCTGGAGTTTGCTACACAATACTAAATTGAAGCAGGAAACAGAAGTCTAATTTCAAATGAACAGGGTTTAGTCCTAACAATCATGAAGAATCGTGCAAAATCTGCCACTAACCAAAACTAAAACCAAACCTTTCTCAGCCTTCTGTATTCCAGTGTGCCTGGGACAGGAATGTCTTAAAATCCAAACAATGTTGGAGGGCACAGGAAACATTTTGGAACGCAAGTAACCTACATGAAATAAAACCTGTCACTTTTCACATCACTGCAGATGCACTCTGTTGAAATTTACATCATTAGCTACAATAAACTGCAATGGGTCTAAAGAGAAAGTACAAGCTGCAATTGGGAATATGTGACGTGTAGTAATACGACACAATAATATTAAGGCACTGCCTGAATCGACACTTCCATTTACCTTAAAAGCTAGATTATTTGTCCGTTTGTTTGCTTGCTTATTGCAAATACAAAAATTTGATCCTTAGAGCTTTCTAGTCTCCACATTCTGCAGACAGTTCAGGAATGGTGCATTTTTTACAGGAATGGAAACTCCAGATATGCTCCTCCATGTGTGCCATCCTTACAGGCAGAGGCTACATGACAAACTACATGTTGTGTTACTGGGAAAATGTGGTCCCTGCTTGAACCTGTTGTACCACAAGATTTTCTTGGCCTCCTGCTGCTGTCCACCTCCCCAGTGCATTCCGAAGCTGCACCTGCAGCCCTGGTGATCTGTGCCAGATGAATGTTCCCCCCACGGGTGTACTAACAGGGCACTGAGGAGCAGAAAGGAAATATGAGCACACCTCAGTTTGACTCCATTGTATTTGTAAATGTTTCCTGAAATTACCTATTCCTACCACATTTTCATATGTGCTGTATGCACTGGTCAGCTGTCACCGAAAGCACTTCTCAGACATTTACTATCACTGCCGTGCTCTGCCAGTTGACTTGCTGAAACCCAAACGGTTTGAAGCGTGCCAACAGTATCAGAAACTAATGGAGACACGGGTGTCATCTCATGCCCATCATACTGGTATTAGGTCCTTCAGAAGTTAGTCCTGAACTGTTAGATCAGAGCCAGTTCTGCATGCAGCTACACGTAGAAATTCTGCAGGCTGTTGTGATCATCATGTCTGTACATCATTTATTTCAGAACAGCAAGTTTGTTACCAACCTGACATGTCAAACCTCCACAAGTCAAGGGACCTTTGTGTCCTTCACTCTCCTGCAGCAAGTAATTTTGCCATACTGTAACTAGATTTAAACAAACCACTGAATGTCCGTCCTGCTGTACAAGCAGCTCCCTCAAAAGCAGGAGCAATTAATTTAAAGGATCCGTGGCTTTTTCCTTCATTAGACTGAAGCAGTGTAAGACCTGCTTCAAAAAGGGACATCCGCACACACATGTAAATTTTGCCAAACTCTCCTTTGAATCAATTTTGAGGCTGTTTCACTTGCTGAAGCATGAAGAAAATTTGAAAAATGCTAAAGGCAAACATGCGGAGGTTCAGTACCAATGAGTCTATTTGGAGGTGGGGACTGCATTTTGTTTTTCTCTTTTTTGTGTCCAGTGTGTTCAGGGCATGCAATATGCAATGCTCAGCAACTTGAAATCTTGGAATCAACTTAAATAACATGTGTCTGCCAAGATACAGTACAGTGTAGTGTTTAAAGATGTCATATAAATCTGATTTATATAATTATACCAATGAAAGCTTCCATACACAGGCAAGCCTTAATAAGTTTTCTCTCATGACATTTTAAATGCTTACAGAACATTACGGTAAGAAGAGCTTCTATGTTTAGCACTTACAAAATATAGTATACAAGGCAGGTAAAAGGCTTGTGTTCAGCAGAAGTGCAGGAAAGCTTTACTAGATTTACTCAACTAGTTGACTATTTCACTGTCTACAAACACCCGAGCAACAGAAGGTTCTACAGGCTGCAAAAGAAAAAATGGCAATTCATGTATCATTTCATTTTAAGGAATTTTGAGACAGTATCCTGAGACAGTTTTTTCACATTTTAAAATGTTTTCTTTATATACAGTGCGTAGAAGCCTCAGTAGACAATATTATTCCTTCCTATTACACAACAAAAAAATGCTTTCAATTAAAACATACAACAGTAGTATTCTCTTAAAACCAAACAATATTATTCCCTTTCATGGATAGGAGACATTCAGTCAGCTGCCCAAAATCACTAAGGAAAACTGAAGGCTCCTGCAGCCTGATTCAGAGACCGAGCAAAAGATTTTAGTTAGAAGGACATCTTCTCATTTTGAAGTTGTTGCATCTTTTCAATCTGAGCACTCCATAACAATCAAGAAGTGGTCTGGGCAGTAGCAGATGTGGGAGAAAGGAAACGGGGATTACAGAGTGCAGCAGCACAAACATTTACTTTACTTGGAGCAGATGGTTAGGAGTTTAGAAAGATTTTTCAATTCTGGGGGCATAATGAATGTCATAAAACTGTAAAACAGTGTAGCTTTTCTTGAAATTTCTGAGTTAGGATGTATTTGTCTCACTTGGTCTACATTTATAGTGTAATCTTGTAAGTAATGAGTAATTTATGGTAAGCAGACTGCCCATTACAAAAATGGACAGCACAGAACTTGTCGAAGAAGTTAATACAAATAATGCAAATAACCACATCCAGGGGAGGAAGAAAATAATGTGAAAAGCTCACACATCAGATCACTTTTTGTTTATAGAACATTTCCAAGTTAAGAGATTCTTAGTGAAAATAAATCATGTCTATACCTAAGAGGTGGTGCTTCAGAACACACTACTCCATGCCTTTTCACATATCTGCAGAGCTCAGAGACAGTTCACCACAATATAACTCCATCTGGCACTTTTGCAAATTCCTGAGATTGAGCTTCTACAGAACTGCTATTGAATCATGTAAATATTTAATCAGCACCTAAAGACTGCTGGAAATAAATATTTAGAGACAGTGCTTCTATTTTATTGTTTCAGTGCACTAAAGAAATAGAGAAGTACACACTTCTGCATCACCCTTTGGTTTGATGCAATTTAAATTCTCAGTGCTTATTCTTACAAGTGAGGAAGAGATTAAGAACTAGACTCCAAGATTTTACAAGCTGTAATAAGGTGACTATATGAAGAATTTCATTTTTCAATCTTTTATTCAGGCAAATGTCCATTAAAGACACTGGTAAGTTTATCTTTAGCTGAATATTTATAGCAGCATACTTCAACTACCAATACTTTGCTCCTGTGCACATATCCATTTTTTATATTAAAAAGAACAAATGCAAAATGAAACAACATGTGATAAAGAGTATAAGCACTCTGGAGAAAGATAATGCACTTTAGTCATGTCAGAAGTTCTCAAAATATGCATTTGGAAATCAGAACATTCTCACCATGAAACAGTATATTGGTTTCAGTTCAAACGATAATCTACATTTGAGATTTAAGCCTGGACCTGTGTCATCTCAGTTTCTCAGAAGACTGTGAGCATTGCTTTTGGTCTGTGAAAAGCTGGGAAAAGGGAAGAAACTAAATGAATATTCTAACTGCACTCTTACAAAGATATTTTTAAGTATAATGTAAATAACTAAGTGGACCTGACAATGTTTATACTTGGATCATGAACAAAAAAAATTAGGAAGAATGTAGTGTAAAGAAATTTTAAATGTATGTCAGGACATCGCTCGAAACCTGTGAAAGATTTCATCTGTGAAAGCAAAAGAAAGGAAAAGTCAAAAGCCATTATAGACAGTTAAGATTTAAAAAAATAAAACAGTACAAAAACATCAAGAGAAAGAAGTGAGAATGATTGATTGATTAAAATAAACAGTAAGTTTATATTAGTTTTTAATTGCTTCCAGACAGATGCCTTACTGTATATCCTTTAAAGTAATCACAATTTTTGGAGGACAACTCTATACCATTTCTCCTTTGCAATACGTAGTAAGAATTCTGACCAAAGTTATGATCATACAGAGTACAAAATGATTCTATCAACACAGAGGTCAATCTACAGTAGTCCTGACATACCACAGATCTTGTTTGGTTCATCATACTTGGAAAAGCAGTGTAAGGGCTCTTTTCACATCCATGCCTCTCATTAGGTGGAGAATGGCAAGCACTCTGTACTGGATAGACTTGAAATGCAATTTAAGCATATCTATGGTACCAGGGAAAAAAGCCTAGGAGAATATTCTAAAGAAGCATCCATAAGGTATAATAGTTTTTTCTTGAAACTATGTGCTTACATACCATGACATTCTTTTAGGGAACTGTGACAAATTTACCAGCTGAAGACAAAGCTTCCTATGCCTTGCAAATACAATTGCAGGTTTGGTACCTAGTGCCAAATGTAAGTCCTCACTTCATAGCAAGAATGAGTCATGTAGGTGAATTTCACATAAGAACACATGCAGAATTCAGGGATTTAATACGTAGCATTAGTGCATCTGTTTAAGTATGCTATTGAACATACTCTGGTTCTGAAGGGCATAGGAAAAGATGTTTCAAGATCTTTTTGACTTCAGTGTAAAAAACAAACTTCTACTCTGGATGAGGATTTCATTCTTGTTCCCTTGTTCTCACTTCTGTTGCCATTTGCTCTTCAAAGTTTCTTCCTCATCGATATAAAGCTACCAGGGGCTATTTTTCTTATGAACGTGAGTTAACCTTCTAGAGATGTTAGTCATGAGCTTTAAAGAACTCTGAGTCCATGATCTTTTTTTTTTTTACTGAAATATCTCCCTTTTCCTTTAGATCATTCATTATTTCTAAATAGAAATATTTTGTTCATTTGCATATTTTACAACAAATGAGACTCTTAGGTGTCACAGACAGAGAGCTCTAAGGACTTTGGTCACCATCCTCATGAACAGAGGCCTGAAATTCTTGATGGTAAGACAACTGATAGAAATGTTGGCCACTGGGAGAAGTCGGGCTTGAGTATTAAATTTTACAAAGCCAAAAGTCTTAATACTCTCCAGGCAGGCATTTTCTGAGAATAATAGTGCTTTGATGAAACTTGGCTATTCACACTAAATTAAAGTGCAGCACCACATCTGTTAGTGCTATGTGCCATGAAAATACAGCCTCTCACGGTCTACACAAGTAATGCTATAAACTTTTTTTCCTGAACTTTTCTCAATGTATTGGTCTACAGTACTGTGATTTGAATCATCACTATGGGGTTCCAGGTCTGTTCTTCCTGGTTGGTACCCAAAAACTTGAGAATTTCCAGCCTCTGATTTCAGGTATTCACAGTGAAAATAAGTTAAATGTGCCTAATTAATCTTTCACATACACTGAGTATTATAGAAATGGGAACTTCCTTTTGATCTGGCAAAAAGGATGAAGAGTTTGGCCTGAGGGAGGACAATGAGCACCTGCAGCACATGGAATTTTTCTGTGAGCATCTGTAACAATTGCTTACTGACCCACATGTTGAGGAGAACATTTCAAGGAACTGACTCAGAAACTTTAACTTTCTGAATCCATCACAAATGCAGGTTTCTGTGCAGTCTGAAGTTCCACATGACTAGCCCCCTGGTCAGATATAAAAAGCAATGAACATCTCACAACCAGAACTTCCATTTCGAGGTTATAATCCTTACGCAGACTTTCTGTGGCATTGTTAGTTCGACATTTGTGTTGCTTCAGGTCTCCAAGTTCAACAGCTTACCTTTTATAATTTTCTGGGTTCTTGTCAAAATAAGAGTGTATGAGACTAAACAGTCCCACACTAACTTGTCAAACTGAGTGTTTTAAAATAATTTCAAAGTGATGCTTTTTAGAAGAACCTGGATTCCAAGGGTCAAGTAGATATGAAAAGCTCTGTTGAGATGAAGGAGCAGCACTTTATTTTTCAGTCTTTCTGAAAATCAATTGGGATTTGAATACTTTTCATAACACAATATAGTCAAATATGTCTATTTAGTGCCCACTTAATTCAATGAATACATTATACTAACTTCAGCTATATTTTTTTGTATGTGGGTGAATTTTGTGACCATTACCCACAGATTTTGAGAGAAAATTGGCCAGACTTTTTGAAATTTGCAGGACAAACAGTGCACTTATTTTAATCCAGGAACAAATCAATTATAGAAGAAATGGATTATAGAAGATTGTGAAAGAGCAGGTCTGTTAAAGCAACTTTGTGAGAATCTGTGTATTTCCTTTAACTACATTACTGTAAGCTAAATTTTATCCACTTAAGCTTACATGGTCTATCCTTCAGAAAGTTGCTCTACTTGGCTTTTCTCAGATGTAATCAGAACTGCTCTGCGTTTCCCTAATTACAAACACATTTCTTTCTCCATGCAATATCCCTAAGTATGCAGCAACCTTCCTCTTGCCAAAGCTTTCTGGCATTTTCATTCCAGTTAGAATCCAAATCTACATTTTTCTGTGAGAAAAGCTGTAGGAAAGACTGTAAACAGGATAATTATGTAGCAATACGGTTTAAAATGAAAGTTTTACTTGCACATCATATTGAACGTATGGTTTTTACTTCCTAATGAGCTGTAGAGATGCAACGCTATTCTTCCTGAAACACAAAAATGTTTTCATTACAGCAAATTGCAAGAATTCTTAGATGATTTTAAGCAGAAGGTATGAGGAAGAGAAATACAAAGCTGCGTGGCTTTTCACAAAAGATACTAGCAATCATTGTAGTGGTCTAAGATACCTAATCTGTGTCCACTTTGTGTGGCCTCTTTTATCTCTGCCTGTGGAATAGCTCTGGAAAGGAGCCAACCAACCACAAAAAAACAAAACAAAACAAAAAAAAAACCTGTAAAGAATAAAAAAAGTAGCCTATTTTTCTGCGTCCCTTACCAATGCCAAAAGCACCTCATGTTAGAAGATTCTTTCAGGATCTTGGGAAATACTCAGAAGCATATTTCAGGGTGTGAGTTAAGTCAGAGCTCAATCAATAACTGTCACCAATTTTTTGATATTTCGAATGAAAATCTCTAGCGATGTGCTAGAACAGAAAGTCTGTGGGTTTTTTCCACAGATTTTCTGGATCGGTTTTGTACTTCTTAAGAAAACTCAACTGAAAGTTAGTGGAAAAGTAGTTGGAGGCTTTCGTATTTTTATGTTCTTTTGGAAGTTATTAAAATATTGGCTGATTGCTCGTTGCTCATGGAATAAAAATTACCAAAATCTTGCTGTATTCAGTCACGTATCATTTTAAACAGTACTCACTCACCTCTCTGTCAATTATAGATATTGAAATAAGTGAGCTTACTTATCTATTCCACTCGGGAGGAGAAAAATGCAGTATGCACTTGTACATTGCTCCGAAGTGTAAGCCAACTGCTTAGAAGTATTAGTTGAAATTTTTAAATAGTACTCTTTGCGATTGTGATTTGCGATAACAAACACCTGCAAAATAATTTTAGATGAAAATTTGTGAACACGGTGGTTCCACATTATAGCTCATGCAATGGAAATGCAGGCATTTTTGAGCAAAATTTGTCATGCTCTCAGCTGTTCTAATGCTTGGCCAATTCTCCCTGAATCTGCGCTGAAACCTAATAATAAACATCCTCCTCTTGCTCAAGTGGGTAAATGGCCTCTACTTTTGAAGTGAAATGATCTGAATTACCTTCCCTCCCCAGGCATCAAGTGTCTGGAAGCACTAGTATATAGCTCAATGATTAATAGTATGTTAGTGGATAGCCTGCTTTTTTAACTAATAACTGAACAACTTTTGCAGGATCAGACTAATACACACATGTTTCCATTAAAGTGTTTCACAGGAGTGATGACCAGTCAGTTTACCTGCCTCTAAAAAATTCATGATTGTAGCCAAACCTATCTGTTTCTTCTTCTGGGGCATTCAGTTTTGCATATGGATTACCAAGTACTGATATTATATCAGAGAATACTCACAGGGCTGTCCCCTGCACTGCCCAGATTAACTGCTTATACACACATATACAGCAGTAAAATTAATTTAGGGATTTATGTATTCTTATTAAATTATTACCCATCAGTGAAATTAGTTGTTCATATCCACATTAGCAGAAACTAGTATAACATCAGCAGGTAGCAGAAAACTTACTAGTAAGTGACTGAATTCATATGTAACTTTAAACAGTATTCATTCACCTTTCTATTGAGTATAGACGTTGAGATTGTATCTATCTCAATCTCTTCTACTTAAATGAAGATTAAATAAGAGTCTAACCTCTGAGAAAAACAATAATAAAAATAAAATCTTGTTTTGTCTTGGCCTATGCAGTAAATGTTGAAATACTGTATGGAGAGATGCCTTTTAATGTACAAAACTATGTAAGAAGAGGCATGGAACCACTGCCATCTCTGCAGTGATGCATGTATAAATGTTGCAAGGGTATTTTTCAAACATTATTCAAGCAATTCTCTTCATATATTCTTGCCAATGTACCCCTAACAAGGCAGATGTGGCTCTATAGGCACAGCTGCTGGGCATAAGTAGAGATGAGAGCAGGATTTTAAAGAACCTACAACATAACTGAGTCCCAGTCTTCTCTCACTAGATAAATGCTTTCTCACCATTTTCTCTAAGCTTCAGTTCCTGCATCACAGATATTTGGTAGGCAGTTGGAGGGAAAGAATCAACTGGAGACATAACCTGAATATGGGTGAATCCATAAAAGGACAACCCCCTACACGAGTGTAATGTAAAAATATCAGTGGTTTACATTGCATTCTAGCAAAAGAAGCTGGGCAGCAATTTGAATGCACGTTGTATATAAAGCAGAATAAAAAGTTTCCTAATGCTCAGTGTACATGTTTTGCATTTAAAATGCTAGAGCTAATATGAAAGGCTTGCAATGAAAGCAATTTACAGTCCTTCTCCAAATTTTTTGTCATCACTCGGGTATCTGCAGCACAGATCTCTTAAATATCTCTTGCAATGTAGGTGGCTAAATAGCAATTTAGAAAGAAGCCAGTTAAGATGAAGAATGGAAAGGAGAACTCAAGAGATCCTGATTTACAGTTCTTTAATCTGTCTCCCAGTATTGCAACAACAAATATTAATGGTAAGAAAAATATAGAATCATAGAATTACTCAGGTTGGAAAAGACCTCAAAGATCATCAAGTCCAACCGCAGCCTAACCATAGTGCCCTAACTCTAACGACCCTCTGCTAAATCATATCTCTGAGCACCACATCCAAACGGCTCTTAAACACATGCAGGGACGGTGACTCAACCATATATATGCATATTTATATAGTCTGAGCATTACAAGAACAACAGCTTAAGTTCAGAGATAAGAACAGCTATAGAGTCTAAAGAGTTTCAGTGGTTAAGTTTGTTGTATGGAGCACGCTATCTCACTCCACAACAGATGGAATTTTATAGACAAATTGGGTGGAATTTTATAGACGTACACATTACTTTCAAAGTGACTGAGGGAAGCAGCCATTTAAGACACCTTCTTTAGATTCAGTATTTCCATTATAAATTAGCTTTTTACATACACTTTGAATTTTTCAGCATGTAACTTGGCAATTTTGGTGCAGAACTCTCTTTCTTAATTTTTCAATTAGTTTGCTATGCAAAAACAAATGAATTTTGTAGCAATGTACTAATACTCTTAATACAGAATCCACTTGGTGGATTCACATATTGAATGAACAGCAGAGGTTGTTCTCAACTGGAGGTTAACTACACAATGTACGAAGCATGATGATCCTGAAGTATGAATAGACAACATTTCTAGAATCACTACAGAAAAACTGAATGCATATTGACACATATTCAGTGAACACAGCAAGTTTCAGACCTTATCAAGTTTTCAGTTTCCTCCATGATACTGAGAGACCTTTGCATATTGAAGTGTAATGCAACCAGTTGTATTAGGAGTGTGGAACAATTGCTTAATATTTGCAAATATTTGAACTTCTCCTACAATAACATATTTCAGCTGCTTTTACTTCAGTCTGCTTTTCAGGTCTGTACTGATTTTATGGGTGTGAATGCTTCAGGGAATGTCAAGTGTCTTCACAAGAATGACGCTTTTCTTGTTGTGCTTGATTCTTTTGTCTGTTAAGATATCTTTAAGGCGGTGCTGGTAAGTAAATGCATTCTTCAGCCCTGACCCAGAGAAGACTTATGAACACAGTCAGGTTTATGTACTGTGAGAGGCCTCATTCACTGGTGATTTAGAGTAATGTTTCACAGACATTTTTTACTTAAGTCCCTTGAGAGGATGTAATAATACATATAAAACTGGCTCACTATAATATTTTGCTTTGAAAAGAAAAGAAACAGAAGTATATGCCCTAAAAATTCACACAGATGATTGTATATTCTGAAGTGTAAAGTGGTTGGAAATAGTTATTATTAAAATAATGGGAGTAACAAATAAATTATATGTGCATCTTTTATTCTAGAAAATACAGGGGTTTTCCACCTATCATTTATTTTCATGTACTCTATGAGCAGATGCATCCTCACTTCTATGTTATCCTTTGAGGAAGAGATTATCATAGTGCCTGGCTAAATCGAAACCCACAGGATATTGCTCAAATCATGCATAATGATAACTAAGTGGAATTCTGCGCTCACTTTCTACTGACCACATAAGCCCACAGCAAAAGCTTTCAGTATGAGGGAAAGTGCAAGTCCCTTCACTCAATTTTCTACATAAAAGCAGGTTACTCAGTTTTATTGGAAAGTAGTGAATGCTAAACTGTTGCCTGAAATAACATGAGGCACTGAATTTTTCAATAAGAGTCCATTTGATAACAGAAAGGCCAGTAGCAGCAGGTGTCTGTCGCACTTGTCTAACTGTCTCTAAGCCTGCTGAAGCCAGGTTTGCTGCCATCCTGGTCAAAATAATGAGACCACTGGCACATGTCCTGCACTTCTACCAGCATTTCTAGCAGGCTTATAAAATAACAACTCTTTACTGCAACACCTGTTCCCAAATGCCCTTGCTTGCTCAGCTTCTCCGCTATTGTTTTTGTTTTCACTCTTCTTTAGAGTGAAGCAGCCTAGAAGCACCATTAACCCTATTACCAGGTACATTGTTGCATTTGCTGTAGAAGGTTCACCTGTGCACTTAGAAACTGCTGCCAAGTGAACATAGTTCATTTTTTTCAATCCTAAGTCTAGAGAGTCTTTGTTTCTACATTAATAAGAAGACCAAAAAGAAGAAGAAGAAGAAAAAAAAAAAAAAGAATTGTTTCTCTTGAATAATACATGACACATTTGTAGCATTTTTTAAACACATCTTCCCATCATTATTTCCTTTTCTTCTTTGCTTTGAAATGTAATCAATTTAAATTGCAAATTGAATGTTTTTACAATGTTTAAAAATGTATCCAAGATATAATTCTTCAAGGTTCTGCAACAGAAGGAAAATAAAAAGTTTATACACAAACCCAGTACAGGAATAAACAACTCACTGAGGAAGTTCAACACATAACTCAGTGATAGTGAGCCCTCCTTTCTAGGTGGAATTACTGCACTGCATTTCTTTTTGTTTTGAAAATCTCTGGATTTTCAAGCCTCTGGAATCAACAGTGTCTGTAGGAGCTGAACCTACTGGTTGGCGTTTGCTTTTGGCTGAACATTCTCTCTTCCACAATACTTACAGAATTACTTTACTTTAGAATAGGAGAATGTTGGAAGGTGGAAATTGTTGAGCCACTAAAGCAGTGCTACTATCACAGAGGAAAGAACTGAGGGAGCAAAAGTCCAAAGAAAGATCCATGGTGAACAAACACATGATTCAATGAAGAGCGGAGTACGTATGGCCTGACAATAGCAGGGGATCAGACACTACACAGACCTAATCGGCAAAATGTTTTGATCATCAAAGAAGTAGTTTTATGTCCTGCCTTTCTCATCTTCTTTCTTTTCTTTCATCTTACTCCCTTCTAATCTGCTATAACTTTACTTTATCATCTAAGCACCAGTTAGAAGATATGTAAGGAATTAGCAGCATGATGCTGGTAAACAGCATAAGCCCATGAACTTAAAGCTCTCTGGATTTGGGAGATCTTTACAGTGCATAGTCTGGTAAACAGGATACAATATCACATGGCTCTTTGGCGATAGATAGTATAATAAAGCTTACAATAATCTGTTTCTACTACTGATGAATAGGAGAGTGCAATCTCTTTTTGATGGTATTGCACTTATGCACTTGAACTCTTTGCCCAAAGAGATTTAGGGTGTTTTCTGCAGATTTATTTCTGACATCTGGGGATTCAACAAGTTCTCTCTTTAACGGAAAATACAGAGCAAAGATTACCAATAACCTTATTACTGGCAAAATGTTCTGCATCTTTCACATGGGACAGAAACCATATCTAAACAGAGAGGTAATAATAGCTAACGGTTTTTGACCCCCTAAAGCTTGAAATAGCAAAAGATCAGGGTGAAAGTTATTATCAATTTCAATTTGTTTCTATTTTATTCCTGCTCCAACAGTAGGCACTCATGAGAGCAAACCTATTTCCTAACACCTCAAGCTATTGCACAGACGTAGAATAAGATTACACAGACTTCTGAACTCAAATTTTAGCGAGCTGGACATAGAGTAATATAAACAGATTGTAGCTTTCAATGCAGGTAGAACCACAAAATTTGAAGAAGCCTCTTTTGTTTGAATGCCTTTCATTAGAAGCACTCAGTCAGTATTTTCTCTTTTGTCATTTCCCAGTCGGTTATGGCCCAAAACTGAGGATAAATTTAATGAAAACTTTTACCTCTATAGACCAATGATAATTTTCTTCAATACAAATGGAATATTGCTCTAGTTATAACCAGAAGCATCTTACTTTCTAACTTGACATAAATAATCTTGTAACATAATTAAATAATAAAGGTCTCAGTTTAATCCTTGTTTCTTTTCTTTTTTTTCCTTCAAATTATTCATTTCAATGTGTTTACTTACAAAAAGAATTAAATAATCACCTAGTACAGACTATTTTTCAGTGAAATTGTTGTTTTAAATTGATTAAAATAAAAGATTTTAGATTATTTTAATGGCCAAGAAGATTTAAATTTTGGAGAAGAAAACCCAGCATTATTGTAAAATAGTTTAGGTTTTAGAAAAGGTTGGTTACAAATCCACAAAAGAGCTTTTACAACACGAGTAACCACTTGCATTACCTTTTCTTTGTCTTGTCATTATTCAAGTTGACATTAACCCCCTAGGTATCCTTTCTAATTAGCCAGATAAAGCAGTGTACAAGCAGTTTCACAGTGATGCCATAGCTCTACCTGGATTTCCCAGTGATCTGAGCTGACAACTGAATAACTAATTTTACCTCACACTGCAAAAGCCATCTTCCGTACCCCCTTCAACAGAGAAAAACCTGCGTTTTGAAAATGTTGAAAAAAAAACAAAAATCAAAGTTTTGATATTCAAATAAATAAACTGTAACATAGACAAATTAAAATTCTCTGATGTATCTTACATTTATTTCTGAAGATGGATCAGGACTCAGGGAAGGACTCCCCGGTGGGACTTCTATAAGTCTGTAAAACTGGAAACTAAATCTTGGTCTCAAATATTGCCTTCTGTGCTGACTTCAGCAAGGTATCATCATTGACCCCTGAGAGCACAAGTGAACTGCGTAGCACTATAACAACTCCAATCACTGCCTTTCCTTTCTTTTTCCTGCTTCTCTTCCTTCTTCCCTCCCTCCCCGCCTGCCTTTCTCTACATCTAGAAATGAGCCATTAGGGATGGTGTGAAGACATGAAACATCTTTGTCGTCAATAATGTGAGAACAATGTCCAGTAGAGGAAATTAATCACGAAATCACAAAACTGTGCTTTCCTTCTGCTGAAGGTATGGGCCCCTCCATTGTCAAATAAACTTTGTGATTCACAGCAACACAGTGGATCAAGTTTGTTAAATGCTAAATATTTATATTTGAAATGGGGTTTGAAGTGTGAAAGAACGTCTTCTTTTGTCTCCAGGATGCAAAGAAATAATCCTGTTTCTCAGAGGAATTAACTCACAATGATTTATGCAATACATTGAGGAGACTAACGTTATCTGGTAATTAAAACAGAAGAAATACAAAATCTCCACCTTCTGTAAAATAAGTCAGCAGCTTATTACCTTACCAGGACGCTTGAGAAAACAATCTATTATTTCATACGTTTCCATGGCTTCTAGGTCACTGTCAGTGTCAGTTCAAGGCTATGAACCTAATTCATAAGGTGATCATCTTTTTGAAGCCTACATTACAGACTCCTCTATGTACAATCCATCCAGTCAACATTGTTCCACTGGCACAAAACCACATTGATTACAATTTACATCCTGAAAATGTTAAGTCTTTTCCCTGACGC
Source organism: Alectoris magna (assembly GCA_030625065.1). Taxonomy (NCBI): domain Eukaryota; kingdom Metazoa; phylum Chordata; class Aves; order Galliformes; family Phasianidae; genus Alectoris; species Alectoris magna. Next base: position 12,079,029 of record CM060567.1, read on the forward strand.
AGTTGCTCTTTTACTTTCTATCTCTGTTGTTATTACTTAAAAAAAGAAAAGAAAAGAAAAGAAAAGAAAAGAAAAGAAAAGAAAAGAAAAGAAAAGAAAAGAAAAGAAAAGAAAAGAAAAGAAAAGAAAAGAAAAGAAAAGAAAAGAATTAATAAAACCTAATAAACCAAGGGATGCAGGATGCTACTCTACTTAGATCTCATCAGCACTGTTAATTAATTTAATAAAAATCTACTCGTTAAGTAACCTGCCTATATATAAATTTAGACAAATAAGACCCAGGTTGAAAAACAGAATCTGAATGAGCCACTATTTCAGAACTTTTTTCTTTAAAAGATTTAATAGGCATTTGCCTTTGAGGACATAGTTGCCTCCCTTATAACAGATAGTGATATCACAGCAGTGAGGAAAAGAATTTACTGTTTCATAAATGCTCTTGTAAATAGGATATAGCCTTTAGGAGATGTTATTAACTGCGATACCGCCATGGCATCAAAACCTGTGCTCAGTCCATTACAACAATCAATGATTAGAATCATAGAATCATAGAATCATTAAGGCTAGAAAGACCAACAAAAACATCTAGTCCAATTGTCTATCTGCCACCAATATTGTCCACTAAACCCTGTTTCTTAGTACCATATCTACATGTTTTTTGAACACCTACAGGTATTGTGACTCAACCACCTCCCTGGGCAGCCTATTCCAGTACCTGACCATTTTTTTGGAGAAATTATTCCTAATATCCAACCTGAATCTCCCCTGGTACACCTTGAGACCATTCCCTCTCATCTTATTACTAGTTACTCAGGAGAAGAGACCAATTACCCACCTTGCCACAACCTCCTTTCAGGGAGTTTCAGAGGGCAATAAGATCTCCTCTGAGCTTCCTCCAGACTAAATAATCCCAGTTCCCTCAGCCACTCCCCATTAAATTTGTGCTCCAGACTCCTCACCAGCTATATTGCCCTTCTCTGGACACACACCAAGTTCTCAGTATTTTTCTTGTAGTGAGGGGCCCAAATCTGAACACAGTGCCCCGGCCTCATCAGAGCTGAGTACAGGACGTCGATCACTTCCCTGCTCCTGCTCGCAATGCTATTTCTGATACAAGCTGGATGCCATTGGTCTTCTTGGCAGCATGGGCACACTGTTGGCTCATGTTCCAGCAGATTGTCAGCCAACACCTCCAGCTCCTTCTCCTCTGTGCAGCCTTCCATCCACTCTGCCCCAAGCCTGTACCGTTGCCCCGACCCAGCAATTGGTTTTGTTGAACTTCATCTGATTGGCTTCAGCCCAGAGATCCAGCCTGTCCACATCCCTCTGTACGACCTTTCTATTCTCAGGCAGATCGATACTTCCTCCCAGCTTGGTGTCATCTGCAAACATACTGAGGGTAAACTTAATCCCCTCATCCAGATCATCAATATAGTCATTAAACAGGAAAGGCCCCAGTACCAAACTTTGGGGAACAATATTTGTGACTGGTTGCCAGTTGAATTTAACTCCACTCATCACCACTCTCCAGGCCCAGCCCTTCAGTCAGTATTTACCCAGCAAAGGGCAGTCATCCAGTCAGAATTCCTTTAAGATTACTCTTTATTGCATACCAAAGTACTTTTTTCTCTTAATTTTTTTATTTTTTTATTTTTATTTATTTATTTATTTATTTGGTACTAGTGCTGTGGCTTCAGTCATCGTTCTTATTCAGAAACTGTTTTACTAACTTCCTGCCAGATTCTCACTGGTGCTGAGCTCAGGATTCTCCCTGAAATTCATGCTAGGATGAAACTCAAAAATGTGCTTTAAGGTAAAGGAAGAGTCGGGAATTCTTCCAGGTGTATTTGTGCACAGCTTCTACGGGTCAGAAATGACCTACACTCACTTGAAACTTATAGCCTTTCAGATGAGGCTTCAGGAATGACCAAGATTTGTCAGTACAATGAAAAATGTGATGTGAAGACATGGATGGGTTTTGGTTTTGACTGAAACTAGGAAGCATGCACAAAAACAAACTGGTTGCAATCCTTCTGAAGTTCAAAAGTGATTCATTTAATTTTTAGTGTAAAGCCCAAGGAGATTTTTTTACTGTTTTTAATCTTCAGTTACCTTATTTTGCCCAAATTCTGATTGTAATCATGTAAATTAAAACAGTTAAAAACAAAGGCAACTACAAAGGGATGCTATTCCCACTTGCAGGATCGTTCTTCTCTAATTTGCTCTTTCCTGGAACTTCTAACACAAATATGAGAAAAAATTCTTCAAGGATAAGCACCAGAAGCTAGGTTGTGCACCACTGCCATCTTCGGTATGAGCTAGGAATGGCTTGCACGGCGGTCATTTAAAAGTAACATGTTGAAATAACTCATTTAAATATAATCAGATGGTTGGAATTTGACAGCAGAATGGAACAGATTTTTCCACTGTTTGCAGAGCTACAGAAATCAATAGACACAGCTTTTCTGTGCTGTATGCATATTTTTAAAAAAATATTTGGAGATTGAAAATCCATGCACAATAAATAGGAAAATTAAAATATCTCATATTACTTTGCCAAATGATGGGGTAATAGACACAAACATATTGTTCTGTAAAAAACTGCTTTAAGAAGAAAAAGTATGAATTGATTCATTTAGTCAAACATTGCTAGAACAGATGGCGTGATTAACAACTAGTATGTTAGCCATCTCAGGAGCTTACAAGAAAAGTAAACAAATGTCTTAAAAACATATCACTTTATTCCCCAAAAGGTATTTTCATTCACTTATCAGGAAAATGTAAAAATCTATATATTTATGATAGAGTTATGAATATTTGGAAGATAGTAATCCTGGCTGGTAGAATGATTAAAATCTGCCCTTAAATGCAGCCTCCAAATCTTGCAGATGTTTTTTGCCTGATCACCTGAACCTCTGGTCACAATTCACCAAGATCTGGAGAAAAAGTGGAGGGATATTAGTCCCTCAGACCTTCAGATGGTGCCTAGCACCAGTCAATAAGTACTGCATGAAGAGTTGTTCAAGAGATGCCTGAATTTCATATAAGGAATACTTTGCACCATTCTAATAGCACAAAAGCCCTAAAAATAGCCTGAAAAGTGCGGTGCACAGAGAATGCCATTCTTTTTTTTTCTTTTTTTCTTTTTTTTTTCCCACTGCCAGCAGGAGGCAGAACCAAACCAAACCAAACCAAACCAAACAAATGAGATTTTGTTGGCTGATGTTGCCTTTCAACAGTTCTCAGTTATTCATGACAACCAGCGTAGATGAGAACAAGCCTTTTGCTCACTTGGATGGTCAGCACTGGATGAGTCCTTCTGCACTTTTTTTTGTCTGAAGTTTCTTGAACAGCTGCTGTACTTGCCCTATCTCCTTGGATCAGTTCTCAGTAACAACTTTTAAGGTGGAATAAGAAACACAGAATGATGCTAACAACACTGAGTAGGAGAACAGAAATAGAGCAGAAATAATTTTCATTGTCATTTTGGAAATGCACAGACATCATACCACAGAGCAAACCAAGAGTCAAGCCTGAAGTACTTGGTACTATTGCTTGCATCTGACCTCAAACTGCCACAAACAAATTCAACCTAAAACCATGTAAAAAACACTTAAGTGGAAAATTAAAATGTGATCCATAAAATTAATTTCAGAGCACTATATCTTTCCTTCAAGATCAAAAATTGAGCCGGGCTTGGCTCAGAGGGAAAATGGTTACATTATACTATGTTTCATTGATTCAACAAGGCACCTCTCAGTTATATTAGCTTATTCATCCAGATGGAAAAGTGGAATGACAGTGTTATTACTACACAAAGTATATTACTGCCAGTCAGTGCAAAATCAGAGCCCATAAAGAATGATTTTATTAGCAGGAAAAGGTTAAACAGTTCCAAATTATATTGTAAACATTTATTTCTTTGATTCTAATGCAGCTGGGATTTGAGAGGGAAACACATTACCAAAAATATTTGTGAGATTAATGTATGGTATTATGCCAGATTTTGCCAATGCATATCTTATTTCAGTACTCTCTCAGCTGAAAAATGAGAGTGAAATAATGTAAGGTTTTCTTGCCCTCTTGCATGATTTTCTCCTAACATTTTCTTCAGTTGGAAAAGCTGCTTCAGAAACAAAAAGTTGGAAGGAATCTCTGTTGTTATTCAAAAATGACAGAAAGTTTTTTTGGAAAAAAACAAGACACAAAAAAAATATGGATCAGTGCCACTGAATTTTCATCACTTTCTTTTTCACATATCAGTTGTAAAATAGCAATGAGCTTTATGCAGGAAATATAGTAGTGGCAGGGATTGTGTTTCTGATAACTTGTGGAAGTGGGAGTCATAACCACCATAGTGAAGTTCTGATTTAACAGTAGATGGTTATTTACTGATAAAAACACCACACTATCTTCACATATCTCCTTCAAGCTTTCCTTTGTCGTGATACCTCTAAATAGATCAACACTAGCCAGCCAACAACTAACTCACCTATTAATATTGCCTCAGTTTTTTCTTGTTTTCTCTTTTAGTTCCTTTCTCTCTGTTGATCTGAACTTTTAGCTTTTGGGGATAGGGACTGTCTTCTTCATATATGCTCACTTGTCACAAAACCAGGCAGAATGCCTGTGTCTCTGAGGCCTACAGGTATTTCAGCTAGAAATTATTATGTTAAAATATGTAGATCCAAAACTGTTTCTATTTAAAGATGAGTGCCATAGGCGGTGATATCATTTAGTAAGTCCACAAATAATATACAGGAAAGACACAGATGAAAAGCATTGTCTGGACTCTGATGAGAAAGAAAAAATAGTCATTGTGAAGTGGTGCTAAAAGTTACTCATATCTTAAAAAGCTAATTTTGTTTTTTCCAACGTTACATTTTCATTTGGTAGAACGGGGATTTTTAATGCTGTGGGATATGAAAGTGCTTGCCTAGATTTCTGAGTGCCCGTTTTAGTCTAAAAAATATACTATTAAACAACTGATACATCAAATGTGAGGCCCCTCCCAACAGTTCATCTTTACTGCACGTTAAACAACAGTGACACACAAGGATAGAGGAGAAAAAATAAGTACAGCAAATAGGAAGCAAATGCACATGATGATTACTCAAGAAGTGTGAGAAGAAATCCAATGTCAAAGATGCAAAACTCCCTACCAGCCACCAATTCCATTAATAGAATTTCCAGTTAGGATGGTCTCAGTGGATTTCAGCTCAGGAATGGCGATGGGCATAAGGTAATTTGTTACTTTGCACATTAAAATCCACTGTTGACTGGCTACAGGTGTAATAACCTTATTCATATTAGCAGAATTTATTATTTTTGAAACTAAGATAGTCTCCAAACCTCATTTATGTATCAGTACCCTACCTTGTCATGAACTATACAAACTAATGGAAAATCGATATTTCTTAGAGCATTTCAGAAGTGAAAATTCCAGCACTTTGTGGATTTAGGCACTACTACGAATTTCTGAGGTTTCAAAATGCAGGTGAAAAAAATGAAATTTCCAAACTTCCACAGGTTTTCCTTGCATGGAAATCCAATGGGCAGTTCATAAGCAGTTTTATAAGGTATATGCCAGGTATCAGAGGAAAAGAAAGAAGGAATGCTATAGAAATGGGAAATCATAAAATTGTTCACTTGCACTATAAAGAACCAAACTTCAGCTTTGCTGGTATGATCTCTCCAGTCTTTCCTCATAATCATGGAAGAATGATGACACATCTTCCCTTGGAAGTTAAGCTCTTCCTCTCATTCCCCTCTTCTCAGTGTCTCTATAGGAAAGCCAACAGAATCAGCACAGCACATTTTGCCACTGAACGTTTGCTTCTTCTAGAACTTTTTGGTCTGTATCACTTCAGCCTTTTGATTTGTGTACAGAGCTTGAATCCCATTTTGGTACTTCTTCAGTAGGGTTGATGTGAGAGAATAGAACAATTTTCAGGTACTGCAATCTTTACTATAGCTGGCAGCTAAGGAACTCTTCCAGTTTTCTTCATTGTGATATTTTGGAAATATAAGTTTATCCCTCTGCCTCAGTTTCCTTCACTTAGCAAAACAGGATGTGCTGAAGATGTGCTCTGCAATGTAAATACCACGTAGATTTCAAGTACATTTTAAACTCCTCTCTGACCAGGATTTTTTTCTAGTTCCTCATTATAATCCAAAGATCATAGCTGACGTTCAACCTCCACAGCTTTCCCAAATAACAATCAGATTGGCAATCATAGCACTGACAAGTCTGCCAAGTGGTTATGGAGCTCAGCCTCTCTCCCTGACATAAATGCTGATGCCATGACCCCTGGCAGAACTCTGAAGCTTGACCTGAAGTGCACCTGTGGCATCCTGCCATCTGTGCAGCCCAGGATTTCATTAAGTGTTCCACTGGAAATTCACTTCAAAATCTGAAGCGTCCATTCATGAGCATGTGCTGCTGACATAGAAAATTTGAGCAGTAAGCAACAATCCTTGTTACAATTTTAAATTAAAGTGACTTAAAGAATGAAATGTTTTCAAAATTCTTGTTTTCTTGATGACTGTAGCTTTTCTGCTTATTTTGATAATGAGCTAAACTTGATTTTTCTTTCCTCTTCTCTAGAAAAATGTGCCATGTTCAAACAAAATCAACTTGCTTTGAGTGAAATACAAAAAAAAATCAGCAACTTTTCTTTAAAATACAACTCTTGAAAAAGCATAGAGTAAGAACAACACTACTGCTTAAATGATGAGGAGATTTCTGTCCTGCCTTCTGTACCTCTGCAGTTCACCACCACTGCTCCATACAGAGTTTCCATCGTTCTGCCAGATGTTCTTCCGGATGCACTTTTACTTGCTGGGAGCAATTCACCCTGAAATGCCTTTGTCTTGCTTCATCCCAGCAAAAAAGTTCAACGTATGTTGCATATTTGAAATGCAGGAGCCGAGAAATCTCCCAGAAGTGCAAATATTTCTCTCTCACATTCCTGTTTCCATTATGTAAAAGAAAAATCCACATAAAATTTAAAGGCAGTTTGTTCCCCCATCCCCTTCCCCCCAAAACAAAATACACATACAGATTGTATTTTTTTCCATTTTAAAAATCAAACTGTTCAGTGTTATCCTCTGGATTGTGGAACGAGTGTATTAGTTCCTCAGTCCAGGTGTCAGCTGCAATCTGCCAGTGGAAAGCTGATCCCTGATTGCTGCTTCTATGTGTATATCCTCTGCCAAAAGCTGCTGTAGTAAATATGCATCTGCAGGCAAAGTGCGCAAGCTTGAAGGCAAGTTAGATCCAGTGCTAATTCAGTACATGAAGTTTGCCATGTTGTTTAAGTAGATCACTGGATCACTGACAAAGGCTTATAAATTTCACAGGCCAAACTTGACAGCAAGTTTTACCTCATGTTCTTTGTCTCCATCTTATGACTGAATCCGGATGAGTGCTACTGCGATAGCACGTGTTTGGCACTGAAATCAAGCTGATCTGCCATTCTTTCAAACTTCTGAGATGACAGAAAACAGCAACACTATGGGTATGGATTCAATAGAAGTTACTGCTCACACAAAAGATCTACTCGCACAAAAAGCTCAGGATTGCATACAACTTCTTACTGGCCAGAATCAGCGCTGGAGTTCAGTAGATCAACACAATGACAGTGTGGAAACTGGATTCAAAATTCATATAGCAACATTAAAAAGAGGTTTTTTAAGAGGAAAGCAAATCTAAGGAGACTCAGATCAGTTATCTCTGCTGGAGATATGTGATCATTAAGAAAATAGAAACTGAAAGTGATTTCACAGTTAGATATCCTATGATCGAAAAGCTAGATAGCACAACAGCAAAAAGGAATATTACAAGAAATGCTACACCGCTATCATTATTCATTAAATACGACTTAAACACAACTAAAATAAGAGAGAACTTTTCTGAAGACCTGGAACCTGTCAGTTCTCAAATACCACACAGCATTATGATTATCCTGATGACTTCAAAGATTACTTTGAGTTAATGTATAAAAAGTGCAAAATTTATGCAAGAAAAATAAATATATCTAATGTGATCACAGGCTTTCCAGTCCCAAGTAAAACCAAAATTGCCTCGATATATTCCCATATTCCCTCTCCAAATATTGGCAGTGATTAATTATACCACTTTCCAGCCAACATCAGAGTCAGTCTGTGGGATGAGGATACAAATGTCAAATTAACCAATATGTGGAAAGTCTGACATCCACATTAAGCTAAACAAAGGGTTTTAAATGAGCTAAATTTTGACAGTTTTAAAGGTAATAATATAAAATTGTTGCTGTAGAACAAGTACTTTGAAAATTAGTGGAAAGCCAGCTGGATATTGCTAGTGCAGCTTCATGTGACTAAACAAGCTGTCTTGACATTACTCAAGGATGTCTGCAAAGCTTAGTATGGCCTGGGCACTAGTGCTGAACAGAAGTGCTTCAAAGGCCCTGCCTACAGCTTTTGATGCTCTGAGCACTTCTAAAAGCACCAGGCTTAGCACTGTGGAAACAGAAATGTAGTGTGGAAAAAATGACACACACACAAATAAATGAGAACCATTTTCTAGACATTTAACTTGGATGATACAAGGTGCTTCATGAGCACCTAGCTGAGCACGACCTGGTACAAGTACAGACTGTGACTCCCGAGACAGCAGCAGAAACTTTGCATCCTGGTGCTGCAGCTGCTGCAGGGATGGCAGCGCTCCTCTGGAAGCAGGATCCTCCCCAGTATGTTCTCTACCATACAGTCTCTCTACTGGCTGACTGTGATCTTCAAAAAGATTTTGTCTTCTCATCCTACTTTCCAGATATCGCATAACTGATTTCAGGAAAAAAAAAAAAAAAAAAAAAAAATTTAGTTCTCCTGTCTTATCAACTGGAAGAGAAGGAAGAAGACATTCAGTTTTGGCAGTTTTCCATACTTGCCATTCCCTCACACAGTAGCAGCCAAAAGTGGCAACAGAATAATCTGCATCTATGCATTACCTGGAGCTGGAATTTGTTCCTTAGAAGAGGTTCACAGAGGTTGCTTTCAGCCCATGAACACCGTCTTGAGTACTTTAATCTAGGTAGAATTACAGTTTAAATGTCTTCTACCAACATTGATAGCATTTACTGTAACTGACAATCCTTCTTATCTCTGAATCTCTGTAGCCATCACATTATAATGCTTCACTCCTGCCAACGTTTGCTCTTGCTACTTTTTTTCAAGCTAGCAATCATCACACTCTGTTGGGATGAGAACCAAGGATATTTGATTTATTCAATAATTCATAAAGAAAAAACTTCTTATCCAAAGCAAACTTTAGGTTTTCTATATTTACCCCTTAATCTCTCACTTATACTGGCAGGAAATAGGTATATTTTTGCCATCAGAAAACAGCAATGTCAAAGCAGAGCTCAGATGATACAGTTGGTGCCTTTACAATTGCTTTTATACTGCTGTTTTAAAAGTTGGCTGATCCATTGTTTGTATCATTTCTTTGATGCAGTGAACAATCGAGACCTTTCTGCTACAGCCAGGGAATAAACTCCACAGAAGCACTTCATCGTCTATAACTGTGTCAGTTCAGCCCTTTTCAGGGAGATGACCGGGTGGATTAAATTCTTCCGTATTTTACTGTGGGCACGTTACAAAGACCAAACCATTTTTTGTTGTGTGCTGCAGCTCGCTAGGCTCTTCAGAGATCTAAAAATATATTTATTTTTTTTTACAGCAGCTGTTATATTTTACATATTTTTTAAAAGAATTGTGTGTGTAAGTAACATAGTCAAATGAAAAACATATGTCCACAGTTAATAGTATACGAAAAGAGCACTATGTATATCACCGAGAAATGAATAACATAAGCTTTGGTTATTGGCTTAAATGAATACTTTACAATCATTTTCCCCCATAAAAGGTGTGAACTCTGAGGGAGGGGGGGAGTACTGCTGGGAATGGTGCCCTCTCTCATCTTAAAATGTGTGAGAATCCAAACAGATTATTTATATGCAGCTTCTTGTATTGATTACATTATGCTACATACTGTGCGATTCAATAGGACTCCTAAAAATATATTTTATAAGAGCTTTCAGCTTGTAACGATAGAACTGCAAAAGGTTCAGCTCCTACCGTAATCTGAAAGCTCAGGATTTATACTCTGGTTCTTACGAACCGGGAGGAAGACTTTGCAGCACACACAGGCACAAATGTGCTTGGGGCTCTGCCCTGGAGGGCCTTCACGAACTGGGGCAAAGGGCTGCCACAGTTCAAAGGTCTTGAAACTGTGCAGAATGGGAATGTCAGAGGTGAATAAAAAGGACAAACAGAGGTGACCGCAGAAATTCTGGTTCTCTGTGCTACATTAAGGATTTATGAAACTAACACTGGGCCATAGGATGGCAATATTGGGTTCATGGGCTGCGTGCCAAGGCCTCTCCACCTACCTCGGTGAGAACCAGGGAGGATTTCACCACTCCTAAAGCAAAAGGCGGCAAGAATCACTAGAGGGCTCCCAAACAATTTAAAGGGACATCCTCCTTCCTTTAATGCGCATAGGGTAACACGAGTTAAAGAAAAGACTCAAAGGATTCTCTTTTTACTTCTCTCGTTGGCTCAAATATTCCATCTTTGTGTTCAAATTCACTCTTTCTGGAGGAGAGGCTGCAAAAATCACTTTTAGGGTGATATAAAGTAGGAGGGGGGAAGCTTTCGGATAGATTTAACAACTGGGGGATTGGCACTGCTGCCATTGGCTGAGCAGAGAGACAGGAATGTGAAATGTGACAAGGAATTGAAGTTGGAAACGTAGCTGAAGGCTGAATTTATACAGCTTGCAAAGAAAGGACAACAGTCTGTGGGATGGGACCACCATAATTTGATAAACTGTCCTATTTCTAACCCACTTTCCGCCCACTAAATTCAGACACCTTGGGTTTCTTCTGAAATCTTCAGGGAGTCAAGGAATCTCCAAGAAATTAACATGTACTTGTGCTTACACATGTGTATATGCATACACACACACACACAAACATAAGTGATCTGTAGTGAAGTCACTACATTACTGACAGAAAACTACTGACCTACAGAGGAATCTCTAAGGTTTTCTTTCCTCTGGCACAGCCCTGTTACCTGTTTCTTGCCAATTTGTTTGACCTTTTTGCTGCCCAAAGAGCATCGTCTCTTTTTCTATGAGTTTGTATAGCAACTAGAAATCATCAGTGGGGTTTCTTCCACCACTCCAGATAACCCGCGCTTATTCTCTCTCCTTTACATGCTGTGTTGAGGTTGTTACAGGATGGATTTTTTTTACTTATCTGATAGTTCTGTCCAAATTATCAGACATTTTAAATGAAAGTTGAAAATCCCTGTGTTTGGACCCTCACTTGCCGAGGGACTAAGCCCATTGGCTAACCCTTAAAAAAGGACTAGGAAGAAGATTTATTGCCTACCTCCAGCTCCTGAGCTAAACAGACGGGAAGACTTCAACTGCTTTATTTCACTACTGTTGTTACAGTGATAGAAGACCAAGGCAGAGAATTGAATATTTTTCTGCTAACTTGCAAATGCAAAACTTTTCCAAACATATCTGTTCATGCAAGTTAATACCCCACAAAGTAAATAACTCTCAGCTTTCTGAGACCTTAATCTCTTAACCTTTGTCTCCCTAGGCTATAGCTGCGTGACTTTCTTCTTTGTCAGTAGTCCAATTTTACTGGAATTTTTTGAAAGTCTCAAGCTGACTTCTAGATATTTAAAGAGCTCCTTATAAGATCAGAGGGGGGAGAAAGTCTGAAGCTATTAGACTTCTCTGTAGTGGAAAAACAGTATTATGCTTACCAAACATCAGGGATCAATGAGCAGTTTAAGTAAAAGATCTGAAAGCAACAATTTTATGTGTGATTCTGAATTGCCTCTCATGCCTTTCCGGTTTTAAGCATTTTGTAGGCTCCAGCAGTATTTTTCTAAGTAATCATTTAAGATGAATGAAATGTTAGACAATATCAAGTAAGCTCTAAAGAAATAATGTGGTGTTGCAATGGATATGTCAGGTATAAAATTCAGTAATAGAACAGTTACCACTACTAGCATTAAAGTTGTCATAATTATGTTTTGCTGTTAATGCTTCATTAAGATGAATGGGAAAGTTCCCATCTGTCTTTGGTGCTATTGTTGCAGGCTATTTAAATGCAGACCAACCAAGATAATTACATTTTAATTTTCTTTTCCATTTCCTTCAAACTTTACAGCATCCTCCACTCGCTCTGTGTCTGCTTGACAACAGTAATTTCACTTTCTTTTGTAATTTCTCCTGCCAGTATGTTTGTTCTGCCAAAGACAGAATGGTTGACTTGAAGCATAGGGAAAGGAGACAATTGCCTACCGTAGCAAGAGGATAAGGGGCCAGAAAATAGCCAATTCAACCAAATGTTAACAGCTATTTGTAGTCAGGAAATGATTACTTTTACAACTAGTATATTGATGAGAGTCGTGCCTTCAATTTCCTTAGCATTTTGTTGGAGACTGAAGAAGTCAGTGGAGGTAGCTGGCAAATTAGACACGCACCTAATGCAGATAAAATCCTACACCTGTTTGTGTAAACACACACACCCTCTGCATCACTCAGTATTCTGCAGATGCAGCCTCCTGTCACACACGGTGTTTTTCTTCTGAGCTTTGTTGTCTGTTTCAGTTGTCAACTTGAAGCGTCTAAGTGCAAAGTTCTTATGTCCCTTATGCTTAAGATAGGCTGTTAAATCATCTCACTTTGTAGCTTGTGTTTCTTTTGTGCAACCTTTAGATGCATGTAGGTCCAAGATTTTCTGGACTGATCATAATTCTTCATTAGCTCATAAATGCTAATTCAGAAGATTACATTCTTCTTCTGCAGTTTCTGTAGTTGTTACATCTTTGTGTCAGTTCTCACTTGAGGTGTGTGTCTTCCAATTACAGTGTGTCTCTATAACCTTTTTGTGATTTCAAGAGCAGTTTCATTGCCACTGAAAAGGAAATTATTGACAATTTATAACCTGTTATAGTTCCTGCTCCACCTGCCATTTTCTAACTCCCTAGACTATTGTGAACTTCAAGAAGACTGCTTTTTAAAAATCTTTAACCATCTGCTGTATACTGCTTAGTGCCTGATATCCTGTTAGGGCTTCTTGAACCAATTTTTGCAGTCTAGTTCTATTTGCATTTCCCAAGCTGAGCCAAGAGACAATTAGATAGCAGACAATTTGTGAGCCTCAGTCCTTCCCTACTGAGCTGGGAATTTCATGCTTAAGTATTCCAGGTAACCAGTGAGGGTTTCTTTCCTTCCAGTCATTGTCCACAGTTGTAAGTCTTTCCTGAAATTCTGCAAAACAAGGTTTGTGTCATACTTTAAACTGTGTCTGGAATGATTAATTCCTTTTTCTGTAAAACCATAACACTGCACACATGTTCTCTGTGACAATGTGCTACTATTTTCCTTAATTTTGAAACTTGAAGCGTTCTTTGTTTTCACTATCGTGTCTGATTTCCCATTTATTGGAATAATAAACTGTGAATCTCAGACTAGCCATGTACAAAATCATTGTCTGAAGATTACCAAAGAGCTGTTTCTCCTAACTTCAATTCATTCACATAGTAATTCACACAATATCTTTCATTTCAAAGTGTCCTGCAGGATACATACCACAGCAGTCAAGACAGCAGGTGATCTGATTCACAAGCATGGATGGTTTATGTTGAGGAAGATACAGAACTTCACATCCCTCTTTAGCTTGATTCTCTAGAGATTTCTGTCCTGAATACAGGGCTGGCTCTGCTTCTCAGAAAGCAGTAACTGAACTGCTCAAGTTTATTACACAAATGCCAAGATCTTATTTGCAATTCTGTAGCTGCAATTCTGTGTCTGAACTGTTCTGCAGCGTGGGCAGGAAACTACCACAGCCATCCCAATATAGGACATCCCATACTCGATCATGACTCAGTCCAGAGCCATTTCTGGTGATGAAGTGTCAGCTAACACATCTTAACCAGCAGGAGAGAGTACATTCACTTGAGGAAAGGCCATATAGATAAAACAGAATTTGGCTTTTAATATTACTTCATAAATGATCACTTCTGAGTATGGAATATTTTGGCATGGAAAATTAAAATCTAACTTCATCATACTAGGATTTGATTATCCACTGGGGGAGGGGGGAGGAACATTAAAAAGCCCTCATCCTGAAAATTAACAGGACACTGTTTGGTGTAACCAATACTGAACTTTGCATACTTTCTGATGTTGACTCGTAGTTTTTCCACACGTACAGCCTCTATCTTGCCCCAGGTCCTTTTTTGTTCAGTAGAAAGAGGCCATCGCATTAACTCTTCACTACCTGGGACTGACATTAAATCTGAGCTCTCACCAGAGTCTTTATGGGTGAAAAGAACTAGAGACAGGAAAGTTACTAATACATTCTGGTATAATGTTTGCTTTCCTCACCTTGACAGCTTGATGAAAAATTGCTGAAGGGTCAGGAGTAAAACTTTCTTTTCACTGAACATATTGACCCCTGTCTGTACTGGCGCATGCTGTACTTTTCAGCATAAAGGCCAATCTATTCTATAAAAATAAACACCAGTGTACAACTATGTAACACCTGAGGACAGAAGAAAGTAGATAAAACAACAGCAACAAACACCAAGAAACCTTAGAGGACAAGCCAACACCCCAGACATCTGTAACTGTTCAGGCAATGCAACTAGAAATATAAAAACCACACCATGTTTGTTCTGACAGAGTTCAGGGAAGATCTTTATGTTGTTGCTGTAAATAAATGGGATTTTTTGGAAGGAAAACCTGATTCGTATTGTCGGTTTCACATCCTAACAGAGACGTGCCAGCAAGCCCCCTAATAGCGGCTAGCCATTTGGGCTAAAAGTGCATTACCTAACCTAGAGCAGTATGAGTAGCAGCATTTTCAGACTAACAGATGAATCACATAATCAGAGTTATCATTACTTTTCTGTTGCCCTAAACAATTTGAATTATCCTAAAACAAAGCTCTTCACTTTCTGTCAGGATTCTTCCATGTTAATTACGTAGGCCAATTTTAAAAGAAAAAATTACTGAGATCAAAAATCACATTTTTAAATGTTGTTTATATCCAAAAAAATGCTTTCAGTTTCTTGCTTTCTCTTCTGCGTTTTTCCCCACCGCCTTTTTTTCCCCCAAATGAAACTGTAGGCTGAATTCAACTTACACTTAAGAAAAATGTTGCCACCCTCAAAATTGTCTCAATGAGTTACATTCAGCCACCTCCTCACCTGCTCTGAGCTGGATAGATTTAAATGTTGGAAATCACTTGTAAAGCTCAACTATTACATAGTGATGGAAATGTTTTTGGCAAGTGATGATAGTGTAGACATCGCCAATAAGTGCTTCAAACTGGACGCTTTGTCTCTAAAACCCCCATTAACACTCATCAGTATTTGATACTTATCTAGCAGCATTCTTTCTTTCCAAAATTTCAAAGGAATTTCTGCTTGACTTCTGTGCACTTTGGATCACGCCCCACCCGACTGCTTCCTTGTGGAAAAATATAAAGGCAATGCAAAAAAAAGTGCAGGCTTTCATTTTTTTTTCCTTCTCTTATCTTTGTTCTGCTGGGGTTGGTTTATTTGTTGTTTTGTTGTTGTCGTTGTTGTTGGTTTTTTGGTATTTCTTTTTTAGGGGGGAGATTTTTTTTTTCTTTTTTTGGTGTTTTTTTTTAATTAAGCTAAATAATTTCTTCTCAAAGTCTGCCTTGTTCCTCTTCCATATGTTCCCTGCCTACATAAATACCTTTAGCCTCTTTATTAATTCTTTGACAAATGTGTTCAGACCTCCTTCTCACTGTTCCTTTTTTTTTTTCTAGCAGGTTTTAATATAATCTAATGGTGTTTAGTAGCCAGTTTAGGTCCAGTGGAAGTCTGTGCCACTGTCCTGGCATTAGTGGAGCAATACAGCTTATTCTGGGTCTTAGTTTGACCCTCCCTTCCTCTACAGTTAACACTTTCTTTCTGCAGCTCTCCTCCCACCAAAGCTTGAATAATAAAACATGCTGCAAAGCAGTGGTGTTCCTGAGAGTTAGCATTTGGGGTAGCAGATGGGGTGATAAAGAAACTGTTTGTGGGGGCGGGGTATGGCCCCTATTACTCCACACCCACTACATGTATTTTTAGCCATTAAATATAATGTGGAAATGCAATACATTTTAGAACTGTATTTTATCAATATATTATCCCCCTAAGTACAGTACTTTATAAATATTGATAAACTTGATTATAAACAAACTCATTGCTAATTCTTGGAGAGCAGTCATCACGATGTGGCGGTGTTTACTGAGGCGGCGATTGGCACGAGGCTGTGCTGTAACAGGGTGTGTTTCTCTGGGTTAGAGATTCGAGATAGGATGTACCTATGCCTATATTCAGTTCAGTGGGTCTGCACAGGGGTAAGTGGAAATAGCATTTGACGAGCAAACACTAATGCTTACATAACGGCCCACATAAGAGGCATGCTACCATCACTTTCATTCCTCTGAATCTGCATTTACGTCAAGGACTAATTACAGGGCTGGTACGAAGAAAAATAAAGGGAGCGGCCCTCTCAAAATTACTTCCTAGAGAAAAAGTGCAATCCCTATTTCAATTCTTTTTATTGAAATCAGACCTTATTCAGAATTAATGTAAAAGGCAATATACATTAAGAGGAAAATAAGTGCAATGCATTACTGTTACAATTTGGTATCTCCTTACAGTCAGGTTTTTAATATTTCTCAGTGACAATTGAAGATGAAGAAAGAGCAGCCCTCTGAAGGACCCTTCACCCCATAATGAGCCTCTGAACGGAAGGAAATTTCCCACCAAACAAATTATGTGTCATCGCGAGAAAAACACAGAACTTGGTCTGATATAAACAGCATCCTGGGCAGTATGAGACGCTTCTCACAGGGTAAAGCCAAAAGCCGTACAAGTTA
The DNA here is from genome assembly GCA_030625065.1 of Alectoris magna. Lineage (NCBI taxonomy): Eukaryota > Metazoa > Chordata > Aves > Galliformes > Phasianidae > Alectoris > Alectoris magna. The sequence continues at coordinate 12,096,005 of CM060567.1, forward strand.
TTTCTATGTTTGTTCCATTAAAGAAAACCATGAAAATTTCCTTCTACTTTGCTCTTGTACTGCAGAAACTGACATCCTGTTATTTTGTTATTTCTAGCAGCTTTTCTGTATCACTACTTACATAATTATTATTCTTAATTAAAAAGAAGTTAATGTTCTGTTCCTTCTTGACTCCTAAGCACACTTCAGTTTCTCCTTAATCCGAGGGAAATTACTTCCCTGAGAAGAAAACTGCTTGGAACTTAAGCAGCGGGCTTACTGATTTTCCCTCTCAGTTTTGCTTTACTACACGAGATTAAAGAAATAGGAAATATTTACATTTTTTGCTTTACATGAAGTGGAGACCTTTCATTTAGGCTATGGAGCCACTGAGAATATTTCTCTGAAAATGTATTAAACACGCGTGAAAAAGGATTGCAGTAATGTCAGCATTCCTGTCTCGTCTCAGTAAAACAGGTAGCAGCTTCATTTGCGATGTCGGTGCTTCTGCACACGGAACGCATGGAGGGGGCTCCGATCACCAGAGGCGAGATAAAAAAACGATGAATGCATTTATGTAGGAACATTTCTCATATAATAAGGGGCTATTTGCTTGATTTTTTCACACCTCTCATTTTCAAGAAGAGTGGCACTGGCGGCGTGGACAAAAAGAAAAGCTTTGCTACCTTATGCAATTTCTGTTGTTAACTTTAGAGATGGACAAAAAGCAGTAAGAACACACTTCTGCACACACACAAATGAGGAAAACAGATTTGTTTTGACAGGCTATTATACTACAAAAATATTTATGAATGTAAGCTGCAGTGAAGTGTACCAGCCTTAGAAAATGCAAACCCTGTACACTAAATTCACTAATGTTATAGGAAGGCATGGAGAAGTAAATACAAAACTTTCAGGTTTTTTTTTCTAAATAGACACGTAGACATGTACCAGGATAGCCCTGCAATTTACTATTGAAACGATTTCTTAAATGTCATAATTTTCACAAAATTATAATATTTCTTGCATACACTGTGAAGTGACCACCCTTTATTTTGCAATCACAGAGCAGAGCTGGCAGAACTGAAGTGGTTTGGCAGCTGCAGAGATGAAACTGAACTGAACAAACAGTTTCTTAAGTGATGCTTGGATAGAAGAATTTGGAAACAGTTCAGCTTTTTTTTTTTTTTTTTTTTTTTTGAATTCATTTAAATGTGTGAATCCTGCTTGTTACATTCTTCGGAGTAATTTCTATATTTATGGTACAGTAGTTATTATACTGCTAAGGAAGGAAAAGTATAAAAGTATTAGAATAAATTCCCATTGCAGAAAAAGTACACCTCTATTTACAGAGGTAACTCTAGTTAACGCAGTATACCGCTATGGCAATATTTTTAGGTACCAGAATACAAAGAATTATCAATTCTTGCCTCTTTAATTCCTGTCCAGTGATGCAGTTCTTCATAACAAAGAAATTTCTTCCTATGATGTCTGGTCTTTACATCTCCAAGCACCTAAATTTTGCTAAAACAGCTAGGAAGGCACGTTGAGAAACGCTGCTTTGTGAGTTAATAGCAGGAGAGTTATCCGGCAAGCTCTGTGTGTGACAGCCTCAGCAACTACTTCGCAGAGCAACTCCCTGAGTAGCACAGAGCTCATCTGATACAAAGAACTTCCATATTGCTCTCCACAATAGGAAACACCTGATGCAGTTTTCAGTGAAGTCAGTATGTCATTGAGTCAGGCATCTCCACAGCTTCGTAACTGCCCTCAGTGTTTCATTTTTTCAACTTCATTTCTGAGCTTTTCTGATCTCAGAGGCAGACACGCTTTACTGCCTGAATTTTCTTTTCTCTTGAGCGGCCAAAAAGAAGAAAATGAAAATGCTTGCAAAGAGTGACTATCTGTATCTGATCAACAGCTTCTCGTTCAGCATGAGGTCTTCAAAGCGAATGAAGATTTTGTTTTTGCTGCCATTTGGTCACCCTAATCAGTGCAGCCAACTGGCACTGCTTTTAATACATAACAGCTTCTGTGACTTTTATCTTTTGCCTAGATCCAGAATATTGTATGGAAAGAAATAATGGCTCTTTGGATGAGGTTGATTAATTTTTAGCTACATTATTTTTGGATTTTAATAGTGTTATGGACTTCTACGGCATTATGGACTGGGGACAGCTTATCCAGTATCCAGTACTGTAGACTTATGAGCAGTGTGATTCAGTGATTCACAGAGATAGATAGACCGCACAGATCAATGACACTGGTAATGAACCAGTTTACATGAAGAAAAGGTCATAGAAAAATGCAGGGTTAAAGATTGCATTTTTCAATCTATGCAAGTCAGTAAGTGTTTAGGTGTCACAAAAAAATGTAAAAGTAGACCCAGCGTGTACATCATGTACTATCTAATATAAAATGGTTATTTTTCAGTGAATGTATATATTTCTTCACTACCTCACTATTTGTGGACTGTGGATCTCTATGCTGTCTGTCACCCCTTCTGCAATACAAGTGATCCAAAGTCTACAAACATTCCTTTCACATCAACAGAACTCACAACAGATTCTTTCTATTCCAGTGTGTTCCCTACAATATTGTTATTTCTCCTCAGTATTTTCAATTTAAAATAGCTCTCTGAATATTGCATCACCTTTACATTAAATAGCTGAAGCACAGCTACTTCTTAACTGTGTTACACTTCAGACTCAACTCTATACTATAAAATAAGCATACTTTAATAGCATTCTTCCTCTCAGTTTTCTGGCCCTTCTATAATCACATACCAAAAGACAGAATCAATAAATTTATAGTAGCGAACAAACAAACAAAAAAAAGGCAGGCATAAAATGACTGTTTTTGCAAAATTGCAGAAAAAATGTATGAGGTCCCTGATAGTGTTAAGTCTTATGCATGTGCTTACTTTTAAAACAGATACTTATGTTTCTCCATGTCTGGGCTGTCACATATCTTGCCTTTTCCATCTCAGTCATGTGCATGTTATATACGCTTGGGATGAGAAGACTGGCAGATTTGTTGTCAGGGTCTTTTGATAATTCTGCCATACTGTATCTTTTCGTGTGTGCATCTCTTGCCTTAGAGAAGGATAAAGATTTTCAAAATAAATGAATTCATTTTCAATAGTATCACATAGAAGAAACTATAGTAATAATATCCAATGAGGACAAAAATACATCATAATGAATGGTATATAATGAACAAGTACCATTAACCACTGCGTGTATCGTTGATTCTAGTGCAACACACACCAACGCTGCAGTACTACGACAGCAATGGCAAGATGAACACCCCCTATATGTTCCTGCTTTAAGAAGGTGACGCTTCTCACTACCAACTGTGATAACATTGGGGAAAAGAGGGAAAGAATATAAAACAGAAACCCTGATTGCGTTTTTTGCCTAGGAAGCATTTGTATGTTGAGGATCTATTCAGGAGATGGTTCAAAGAAACTTTGAGCAAAAGTGGTGATGTGTGACTATCTACTGTATTTTAAAGGCTCTTCACTGCATTTCTTACACTGAGGGAGAAATTTGCATTATTAAAATAGAGATTATGACAACGGAGCTATTTCTCAGAAGAAAAAGTCCTTTCCACAGACTCCTGACTATTTGTGATCTAGAAAGGTTACTAGTTAAGAATAAAACATAAACTCACAAAGCTTTCCAATAATGAAATAATTATTTGAAACAAGTATTAAAGATTAGTAGATTCAGTGACCTTATGTTTCTTTTGCAAACAGTTTCTAATACAGTCACATCAGCAATAGGACACAGGCTTATAATGTGGTTAGCTTTAAAGCTCTGCATCAAACATATGAATTACAAATCCAAGTAGATATGCATAGCAAAAAAACTCTCTTCATACCTCATTATTAGACTAACTTAATTTTTTTTTTAATGACATCCCCTATGCTCTGGAAAGCACAGGAAGGATTTATTTTCTATTGGTGAAGACTCTCTGAGCTCAGCATCCGCTTCACTTTTGCTTGAATTTTATTCCGCTGCTGGCAAAAGGAATCTACTCTTTAAGTGAAGCCTGACTCATCAGTCACCTGTAGGGGTATTCACATTTAGGGATAAGAGACATTTTCATTTGGTCACCTTGTTTGATTCCCACATTCTCCTAGTGGAAAAGATGCTTCTTCTTCCACTGGCTTTTTCTTATTTGAAAGAGTGTACTCATAAGGGGCCACTTGCTAAAATTTCTCTTATTCTAACTTGGCTGTATTTTTTATCTTCATTAAATGTATGTCTAACTATGAGTATACAAAGCAATTGGATCTTCTGAGAAGAAAAAACACTACTCAAAATCCCCCACGGTTTAGTCAGACACTTTGCAAAATCAGCCTCCATTCAGCAGGCAGAATTATCATTTTTTTCTAAGCTGTGCCAAGTTTCCTGTCATTCTGCACAATACCTGTAGTTTTCAATATGGGATATTAAAAATTCAGAATCCATACTCACTGCTTGAAAATGGCTAAGCAAGTTAGATACCAACAACTGAGAGCCAGTATTATTTTTTTCAGTTCTTAAAGCTTGTAATAATTAAGTGTTCTAAAATGCCACAGGTAGATGCATTCCGCTTAATTTTAAACTCTTCCTAGTATCATTGTGAATATAATGAGACAGTTCTGATTTGCTAGGAGGGGTTCTAGAGAATATACAAGGCAGAAGAAGAAATAGAGGATTCTGTAGAAACTCCAAATAAATCCATATGTGATATTCAGAACAAGACCTGTGTCAGTGTGACTTCATTATCTTCTAGAACCATAGCTCTCTGGCTTTGTCTCTCATTTTTGAAAGCATAATAAGTACCCAATAATCATAGAAAATTGCTGTGCAAGGTTGGCACCATCTGCCACTGTCATGAACATTCTTAGCTTTTTGTTCTCACTTCAGTCCTCTTTGAATGAAACAAAGGAAACATGCATTTCACTTTTCTCTTCATAAGCCAATAGCTAGCCATCTTTTTCAGGCTTCTCCACTGTCTCCTACTCAATGAAGGAAACCAGCGCTCCCCTAATATACTAGCATAGCACAGGGCTGGCAGAGTTACTTGGAAGTTGCTTTAACAATCACTTCTTGGGTTTCAGCAGTTTTTGCAAATACTCCTTTTCTGCACAACTTATGAATGTGGTTTTGCCAAAATTCTCACTTTTGCCACTATTGATAAACAATGATAAGAAAAATAATTTTGTGCAAAGAAGACAGAACTGGTGATCTTCTGTTACATGTCATGCAAGAATGACATGTGGGTGGATGCTGCAGTTCTATCATTGAAAAATCTTTAATTAGAACTGCTGGGGCTTTCCTTCTCGTGTTTGTTTTATAGTTTCTCCTTGTTTCTTTTTATTTTGTTTGTTTGTTTTGTTTTGTTCTTCTTCTTCTCTCATGAACTCAGTTTATATTTACCTCAAGCCGCATTTACTAGAGAGTTACTTTCTTTTCTATTAGTATTGTTATAGCACAGTATAATATATTCTATGTATAATATAAGCATTAGTTTAATACCAATTGGAGTTACCAAAGCAAAAACATGATTAAAACACAGTACCAAATATTCTAAAAATTTAAATCTATTTAACCTCTCATTGAATAATAAGGGAGCCAGTGCCACTCTAATAATGAAACAAACACTGCAGTGTTAACAAAAGAGCTGTGCCTGAAATTGCAATGTTAATAAACGAACAGAGTATAAACTAAGATTGTTTCTGTTATATCCCTGCAATGTGCACAGCCAGTTTTTTCAGTGAGCTTGAAGGCTGTTGAAATACTTATCAGTTCTTTCTGCTTCACCTCAGAATGTTATATTTTAATTCATTTATATTTGTGCTATCATGATTTTTTATTTAACAAAAATCTCATGCATAGTTATTAAGCAAACCTCAAGTGGCTAAGTCTCGAGTGAAGACTTTAAAGGTCTGGCACGGGAAAGCCCAAAGTAACTGCATTGCTTCATAGAAACTACTGTTTAGTAGCTGTTAAAAACAAAAAATCAGGACTAAATTTGGTTTTGACTTTGTGACCCTTTCAGTTTAGCTCCTGAGAAGCTAAACTACATGTAGAACTTGTATCTTTGCAGTTCAGAGGTTAGAGGGTGAAATGCAAAATAACTTACATTTATCTTTGCCTATCAAAGTAATGAATTCTATACTTTAAAATGTTAATAGGAACTGTTTATCCATACTAATGATGGGGTGTCGTTAAAAAGTCAGCAGCATTTTGCAGAACAATTCACTTAGGAAACAGTCATATGACTTTTTAACTGCCTTTAAGACAGCAATAAAATTGGCTCAGTCAGCCAGCCCTAATGAGGAAGAGAAAAAACCACCAACCTTTCCTCTTTCCTCTATCTAATCATAAACATCATTGTCAACTGACTCCAAGATCTGCTGAATCCTAATTGACCTCAGTGTACAATAAAAGTTAATCAGATCTGCCAAACTAAATGTTAAAAATAAATTAATAATAAACTGTAATTACCGCTTATTCTATTATTCATAATTGAAACTTTCACTTGCAAGTTTTTGCCAGGCTGAAATTTCCCAAATTTGGGCACATTTTACTGAGTCTGTGTTATGCACGTCTACAAAAAAACAGCTACTGGGATGGAAAAACTCAGTTGGAAATAAACAGTGATGATTATTGAGCATATCATTTAATGTATCTTCAAGTGGTCTATGGAAGAATTAACTTTGCTTTGAAAATGGCTTTTTTTTTTTTTACCTAACTAGGTAATTGACAGTGACATTTTCAAGAGCTTCTTCAAAGATTCAAATCCTGCAAACATTCATATGAATGCTGCAGTTTAACAAAATATTAACTAACTCCTCTGCTTACATAAACTGATGTAACCATTAATGACATTAAGAAATCTATCTTCAGGACTCTGTCTAGATGGGGCACACAGCTTCCTCCTTTGTATTACAAAGTTGTATCTGTCCACAGCTATTCCACAGACAAACTTTAATAAGGTGAAGCCTTTTGCAAAGTTTTCCTTACATGAAATCCTTAGGGCTGCCCTTGAAGCATTCTGCAAGACCAATTCCCTGTTTACTTTAATCTGTGTATTTATATCTAGTACACATATCTGTATCATACAACACCAATACTAACATAAGACAGCAGTTAGAAACATAGAAAAATAATTCCCCTGCCACTTGTACTAGCCCCTACCCTAATGCAACATCCAATCAATCCAATGTGAGCTTCCACATTTGCAAGAAAAAAAGTATTGCACTAAAACATGGCAGAGTTTTGACAAATAGGCTTCTTGTTTATAACTGCGTATCTGAAAAGAATGCCATGTTCTCATTCTGATCATTAATGGACTAGCCCTATCACATTTAGAAATAGATTGCTGCAACTCCATTTTTCAGCTATTACTACCTGAATCTCATTACAGACTTTCCTACATAACACCTCACTAATGCAAATCATTCTCTGGCAGGAGATACTTCTGTTTTCAATTTTCATGATTATTTGGATAATCAAACATGATGATGAATCAAGAAAACTATGCTGAAATGGTCACTATTCTCTATCGCTCCAAAGATTAAAATGAAGATTCTTACTTGAGGGGAAAATTATGGCAATAAAGAGGAAGACCACATTTTCAAAGTTATTATCACTTCAAAGTCTCCTTGACAGAGTCATATTTTCTGTATCTGTCATTTCAGAGTCCATTTTATTGTCTTCAGCTTTGCTACTGACTCCCAGCAGACTTAATTTGTACATAGGTTATATTTTCAGAGTAAAATGAGATGATACTTTGACAATACAATATAACAATATTCTGCAGCAATATTGGCTTAGCATACATACTTTCCAATATAAGCAAATTAGGCTTATAAACAATTGCATTGGTACAGCTGAGAAACACTGCGCGGTACAGGAGCAAGCGGCGTGAATTGGTGGGGTCAGAGAATGAGCCAGCATTCATGCCGAGGCAACTAATGTTCAAGCCACAGTCTCGGCTGCAGTGGTAATATGCATGAGTGTAATCTGCTTTTACTGCTGGTGTTATCTAACAAAAATGCAGTGGCAAGGATTCTTTAATCCCTCAGGAAACAGGTTACAAAATCTATGGGGATTTGGGGTGGCTGACATGCTAACGCTTGTTCTGCTGTGTTTTCACCACTGTTGTCACCTCTGCTAGCTTACATTTATGGTACTACCTTCACTTCACTGTGTCACAACGTACCCAGTAGGCAAAGAAAGTGGTTAGAATTTCTAAATTTTATACATTTATATATATAGTAAGCAAGGTAATAATTATTATTTTAGTCAATAGATGTTCATGGACTATTCTTGTGCTTCTTACTGCTGAGCACATCTTTGTGAAAAGATAAAGTAAGGAAAGAGGCTGAATTTACAGTGAAAAAAAAATGAAATGTACACTTCTGAAACGAATTCGTGTAAAAATGAAAAAAGCAGATATAAGCATTTTTAAAATTGAGCCCACTTTTTAAAGTATGCATTTTATATGGATCAAAATGTGTCTTGGTATTTTTAATCCTACACCAAATGATTAAAGATATTTTGACAGGAATTTTTTCAAGTGTGAAATCCTCCACATAATATCTCAACAATCTCTACTGAGCTAAAAAAACTGATTTCTGTAATTTAAGATGTGCAATATTAAACTTTGTAGCAACAAAATCATTATAGATGCAAAGATTTCTAGGCAAATACAAGCAGAAGATATTTCTGTCAGAGCATGATAGAGTAACGAACCAGTAAAATCGTTTTGATGTGAAAATAAACTAATAAATCTAAATCTGAAATATCACCATAGGATATTTTGCAATAAAATTTATGCACGCTACCACTTTGTTCCTACTCTCACCCTTCACCCCCGCCACCCCCCCATCCCCCCCGCCCCTCATGTAAGGTGATTCCTTTGGCTCATTCTTTCAAACCAACATTATAAAAAAATGTGTTTATGTGGCATTATTTTCATGTCACATATGATGGCCCTAAACTTATGTGAATTTCTATAGTATTAAAATATTTTTAATTATTTTAATTATTTTTAATTTAGTTTATTGCATCATCTTTAAAAGACAAAAATCTGATGATACACAATAGTGGAAAAAACATAACCGAATGTGAAGAAAAGACACTTTGTACTTAAAACAGAGCAAGACTTCGAGCAGAGAATTTCTGTGGCTCACGCCTTGTTGCAGTTTTATGGTGCCAAGTAAAATCAGCTTTTTTATCTATCAGGTAAATATCAGGTAAATCCAAGTTATTAAATGCTGACTACCCAAGACGAGATTCTACAACATTCAACTATTTCTTTAAGTATGATGATTCTTTTCAGGTAGAATAGGTTATAAGAGAAATGAATAGAAGGGTCAAACCCAAGCATCAGATAGAAAGGAATTTTAAGATAACCAAGAAGAATGACTGTAAGTATGTGAAACATTTGTTTGCAAGATACAATGGTGTTTTAAGCGCATACCTAGTGCTTTCTCCACATGCTGAGTAACCAGGCTAATTAAAAAGCCCATACAGCTCTTGTTAAAATCTGTTCAAATTTTTGGAGCACCTGTTATAACAGAATGCCCACAGACTTGATAGTTTAGAGCCAAGACACCTGCTACCTTATGTCTCACAGTATGTTCAGTTTTATACTGATAGTAAAAAAAAAAAAAATCCACTTTCTGACATTTAACAATCTCATAAATGATAAGAAATAAATTGCAAAATTTCATAATTTAACCCTTGAGTGTCACTTCTCTTTGCCCTACCTATAGCTTCTTGTGAGCAGGCAATACAAAGAGTATTTTGGAGAGTATCTAATTTCATTGTTGCTGAATTAATTGTTTACTTTACCAGACTGAGCACAGTCCATGACTCTTCCTAATCTTTGTTCCACACATTTTCAAGCTGTGGCTAATACTTAAGCAAACGTAGTTTACCGGCAAAAGGGAATGCGTCTGACACCTGCAGTAAAATCCAGGCCATCTGTATTTCTTTCTCCTTGAACTGGTCTTTCTTCTCTGTTATCAGCGTAGATCACCCCAAAGTAAAATATATTGAGGAAACAGTTATATTTTATCTTATTTTTAAACCGTGTTTGAATATGAGTTGGCAATATTAATGGCAATGTATCTCAACACAGAATTTTGTTAATATACGTCACTGATCTCGCTAGAAAGGAAGTCAGTTCCAAAGAAGTGCATGAATTATTAGCATGCAATTACCAACTGATGTAAAAAGCAATGAAAGGATTGATAAGAAAATAATCATGAACGCGATAGCTGTGACAGTGGCTCTAATCTTGTCAAAGTTTATGCACATGGCTAATTGTGCACATACATGAATATGCTGTATGATTATCTGTAGGATGATGTGGGTATCTTTGTCATCCTAAAAGCATTTTATGTAACAAATTTCATCAGGAATAGGATTTGATCTGCAGATTCTATATGAGATTGTTGTAATTACGTAGCTATGGCTACTGGTTCAGTATTTAGAAAGACACTCGAAACAGGGTTCTGTGAAGAGACTCCACAAACAAGCGCTGAAGTCAGCTGCCCTTGATATTCTGCAGCTTAGAACATAAAAGTAGAGATTTGTGTATTTGTTTCATATAATAATGCTTTAGGTATATTGATGGAAAAGAAATACAAACCTCTCAGGCGCAGAACTACCTTATCTTGGATGAACGTTTGACACCTTACGCTGAATACTCAAGCAGACACTAAGCTACCCACATGTTAGAAAGTATGATAAACCTGCAGAAAGAATGTGAAAACCACTCATGACAGGCACTTTGTATACCTCTACTGCTGTTAGTTAGCATTTCTACTGCAGTACAGGTAATAGGGAATGAAAAACTGCAGCTCAAAGAACAACATGAGGAAAAAAAAGAGCAGAATGTGCAGCAGAAAAGACAGAGTAATAAAAATAATAGCATCAACATAGCTCTTAACCAGAAAGATTTAAACCACGTACAGTGCTGCACAAATACTCCACACTGAATATTTTGACAGGAATAACAGCCTAATGCTTAAGCAATTACTTAAATTCTTTAAATATTTCTTTGTATTTCAAATTTCCTTTTCACATAGCATTTGTATTAGTAGTGAATGTGTTGATTTTTTTAGCACATCTCATTTCCATTTAGAAATTATTTTAATTTAAGCCAGGGAAATTAATTGGTAGCAGCTATTAAAAGTTCCTGCAAGTTCTGTAAAGTGTTACTTACAGGAATGGCATTTTTTACATCCTTTGCCTATTGATTTGCCTTTGAGATAAAATGCAACACAAAAGCAGGTGATAAGCCTTTGTTAATGCCTCTGGGATGAAATGCTGGAGCTAAAGTCTACTGTTGATAAACAGATTTTGAACTAATTAGTTCTGCATAATTATCTGACTTACTAAATCTTAAAATTGAATGTAACTGGTCTTCTTACATTTGCTTATGCACCTCATGCCAGCCACAAAAAGTGTTTTTATTTGATAAAAGATCATCAATTGAAAAATCTATTTTTAAACAAGGTAATAATAAGATATTCTACTGTAAGATGGCATATGGCAGAACAAATATTAATTGCAGTTCTTCCTGTTGAATTCCAGGGGTGTATCTTCAGATTTCAGGTCAATTTGTTGGTGAAGGAAGAGACGGGCTCCGTGCTGGTATTTTTTTGGTCTGTGTAGTAAAGTCTCTTTGCTTTGGGAGCTTAACATTGAATAAAGCCAAGCAACCAGACCTCAGAATTAAGGGGAATTAAGAGATAGGCTCTTGTCTATGTCTATTTGAAAGTCAGGGACTTGAACCATCCCAGGTTGAAGAAAATTTTAAAATACTGAAACATGATGGCTATATCCCTCATATTGCTTTGAAAGATTAGCTGCTTGGGGATATTTTGGCTTCCTCTATTTCTCTGCTAAAACATGATTTCAAGATGTAGGATGACTCTTGTCAAAGTGCCTAGAAGGACGTTAATATATAAAACAAGAACAGAAAGCTGCATTCTTTAACATTAATCTGCTATTAAACTGATATGAACTTTCTTGTTCTGTTTTTCTGTTTTGTGTGCTAAAGACAAAAAGTTGAGATAAAATATCCTTATGTTCCTGCTCCCTGATCTTTGATTTCCCTTACAAATTTCCTTACTCCCTCCAGTGTTCTGGTGACATCCCCTCCCCCTGGCCAAAAGTTGTAAATACTGCAACTAAAATTCCATCGTGTAATTGTTCCAATGTCATTCTCCTGTGATATCAACATTTCACCAGTTCTCCGATTGCTAACAAGTCCTTGGGGAAGATAAGACTGATATTCATAACACAAAACAAGCTTTCAGGGTTTTTGATTCTAAAGAGCAGTAATATATGCAAGCCTGATTACAGTTTCCTTTGCAGCTTTATGTACAAAAATTATTGTAACTTTTTTTTTAAGAAGGAAGCACACGGAACATGAAGTCCTGGCAAATACAAGGAAATAACTTAAAATCTTTCACTTTAAAAGTGTACATTTAACATATGCATGTTAGGTGTCAACTACTAACTGGGACTTAAAGTCTGCATGTAGAAACAGCTTTTCAATCGTATCCTCTTGACAAAGAGAAGCAAGGTCTATACTTCAGCCTCAATGATGTCAAAAATTTAAAGTAACAAATGATACTAAAAATCATGGAAAAAAAAAACAATTTCCACTTCATATCAGTAAGCTGTGAATTTCTCCAAAAGTTCAACACTTCATATAGACTTTGACCAATATCTATTTCCTTTTCTTCTAATCTCATCATATTACCTTTCTTAGTCAATTTTTTCTCTCGCTTACTCCACCTGTTGTTTCCTTTCCCATTGGATTTTTCATCCAACTGTTTCTTCTCAATTTTTCATGAGGATAGCATTTGTTACATTTGAACCAAGAACATCACAAAAAAAAAGCTAGCTGGAGTCAGAAGAAAGAGTGCTCACTCAGTCCAGAGCTTGCTGACTTCAAACATAAACAGCCATTTCTCACGGTTGGGTGTCTGGATGTCACAAAGAGACATGATGCCAGAATCAGTACAGATTTAACTGATTTCTAAATTAGACAAATTCATTTCTAGATTAAGTCATTTTCAAAGATTTAAAGCTTGAGAGAATATTTTGAGGGCTCATGACTAAACCAGAATTTATAGGGCTGACAAAAGCATATCTACTTCAAAAAGTGTACTGTCAGTCAAATTATTAATCCTTGCCTTAATTCATGGTTCATTTTAGCATCTCAAAGAAAGAGATTCCACTCAGTTTAGGAGAAAATGATGCACTTTTTCCCTTGATTAATTCTTAGGAATGACTGCTGTTTGGGATTTTTTTCCATTAGTTATGAAAATCCACAATGAGGAAGATGCTTGTTAGTTAAATCACCAACAGTTATAAGCAGCTAGAAATAGATTGTATACCAGAAGGTTTCTGGGAAGGCTTGAGCCTACTGCAAGTTTCTGGGAGCCAGTAAAGAAATACATAAGCAAGTACCTAACTAGGGGCTAGAGCATTTCTCTGGAAGAAGGGAGATTTGCAGTCGGGTCTTCAGGACACAGATTCTTACGCAACCTTTCTCTAAGGTTTTCTCCTGCAATAGAAGTGCTGTTCCCTTCTTGATTCTTTCTTCCCAATGTATGTACAGTGTGCCAGGTTATGCAATTCCACAGATTGTAGAATCTATACACAGCAGCTAGCTAGTAGTTATGACACATTAGTAGCATAACCATGGTCTTGGTAGGAATATATTAAGTCCTGAGGATTATGATTATTAGGAGTTGGATCCTGGTTGAAGACACAGTCCCATGTACAGCAAATTTGTCAAATGTCCCATGGCAGAAAATTGCTTGCCCAGTACTTTTGAGCAGAGGCAAGCTGAGTGGGATGGCTGCGGTTCTCAGAGGCACTGCTCAATAGACGGGGCCTCAGCACTTCCCTTCACATCTTCTGTGAGTCAGAAGAAGAAATGTGGTAAAAATAAATACGTGGGAGGTGGGGAAAATGCATTACAGTTATACTTTAATTACAAATAGATCATTCAAGTCATAGTGCCTTTATGGACATGTAATTTTATATTGTGCAGAAAATAGCAACAGGATGCTTAATGTAGAAATGTAGAACTTGGTGGATGTCAAGAATGTTTGTATGATGTCAAGGGATCTTAATTTTTTTAACGGAGATCTCGGTGGTCACCAAGATGATGTGATCAGCTGGCCTTTTTCATCTCTCAGGTTTCCTCTCATAGACACAGAAAATAAACAAAACAACCCCCCAGAATTGATATATTACTTACAGTTCAACCTTTTCTTATTATATCATCTGAACTATCTCCAAAATGTATGTGTTACTTAAGTAATGGATTTTGATGGCAGATTGTAATTTTGGATTTCTCTATGTGGGGGGAAATCCATTCTTCAGAAGAAAACTGATCTCCCCTCTATAGTCAAGGAAGTGCTTACAGTGTCTGGAGCCAAACCAGAATATTTTTATGTTATCACAGGTGCAGGAGGTTTTCCTCTTTTCTTTGTAAAGTAGATATATAGAAGTGTATGTCTTCTCTTTCATTTTAAAATGAAATCTGGATAAATGTTGATTTGTAATATGTGTACAAAATAGAAGTCTGCTGTTCACTGAAAGATGGTGGCACTATTCATCATTTGTCCATGGTGTAAAACAAGAGCACTGCAGAACAGGCAGGAAGAATTATCTGGTACTGAAGAATTATCTACTTAAATTAAATTGAGATCTTCAGCAGGAAACAGCAGGCAAAGAAAAAGAGGGAGAAGGGGAACATGAGGAGGAAAAAAATTATTTTTACAGGATCACATGGGAAGTTAATTCTGGTGCTGGACAGTAATGAAGACTTCCAATATATGGAAGAAAAAAGGCAAAGCAAAGCAAAGCAAAGCAAAGGGTTATTTATCAGTACTCTGTGGTGCCAGTATGACTATTTAAGACTTTGGTTTCTGTAAATCAAATCTCCGGCACTCCTATTTGTCTATTAATGTTGCCCACAAAACTCTGCTGGACTACCAAGCTGATTCTTGTTGAAAACAGATTGCTTTTTTCTTCAGGAAAGCCCACTGAGTAAGAGCTACAGAGTAACATCAGTATTTGAATCTTGCAGTGCACAAAAGCAATATGAGACTTCCACCCTGCTTCATGCATTAGATTTGTATTGGAATGGAAAAACTGCACAAGATGAATAAGCAACTTACACCCATTCAATACCTGATTCTCACAGTTTAGTGCCCAGTCAGAGGGCAGGAGCACAGCGCTAAATCTCTCCTGAGGGCCAGTTACATGCTCTGGTTTCAGTTCCCACTTTGATTCCTCGTACATGACCTCTTCAGCCGTACTTCACTCTCTATTCTGAAAGTGGAATGTGAGATCCCCATCCTGCAGCAGTCTGACTGGGGAAGTTCTGACATGGGTCGTGCTTCCAGAAAAATCCTTTGCCTGACTTGAACTTGGCTGAGGGCACATCTACAGCTGAACACGGGGTACAGCTGATTACTCATGACAATTTTTTAGAGCAAATTCAAGCTCTTGTCACTGTCCCAGGTAATATTAAAATACCAATGTCATTGTAATGGCTATTATAAAAATGTATTTAGAATTACAGTTCAGTTCAGAATTCAGCAATAAAAAGGGCATCTTAGGGTAATGTTTACAAGTTTGCCTGCCATATGCTACGCTTAGGAAAAAGCAGGCTAATTACTTAGCAAACACACAGAATTGTTTCAGACCTCTGGGTACATGAAATACCTGCTTTTCGCAACAGGACTAACTTTGCTTGATTCAGAAACTAAAATAGTTTCAGGTGTTTAACCTCACAGGTTTAAAGACATAACAATACAACAAATCAGAGAGGAACCATCTAGTAATGCAAACAAGATCAGTGCGTGTCTCTGATAGCTGGAGTCTGAGGGACATGTTTCTATTTTAGAGCTCATTATTTATTTAGGCCACAGAATGTGCTTAGTGCTTCACAAAATGCAACAAGAAAATGTTCCAACCAAGAAGAGGTTACAGCATAAGAGCCTACAATAAGCAATGCATAAACCATGGCAGCTGAAAAATAAAAGGGCCGACACAGAGATTTGAAGAACCACCCAACTAATCTTGTACTCATCACTTTTGCAGAACTTTCTTCACAGGCAATGAGAATTACACCTACATACAAAGTAAAGATTTACCCCCTGCATTTATTCATAGGATTACTACTACTTCTGCTCCCCTTTCTGTTACGATGGCTCATGCTAGCTGCTCTGAAAATCATGATTCCTCTTCTGCAGAGAAGAAACGAATAAATCGGAGCTGTGTTTTTACACAGACTGGGAGCACCAGTGTATAAAGGTATCACTGTTGGCTTCTATTTTCAGTGACCATAATTTCCATATGGAACACACTTCTGTTTCTTGTGATTAATTTCTTGTGAATAACCCATTTTGGGGCAGGTTTCTTTTTTTCTTTTTTAATAAGTTTTTAAGGATTTTTTTGGCTGCAATTTTACTTAGGATTCTTACTGACAAAACAATGTATTTCTCGTTTTTGTGTCACATACATGTAGCTTTCTAAATGTTTTGTACATAAAGACAATTTTCATTTTTGAGGGAAACATAATGCAATGTATTACAGAGGGAATATATGTAAGGTTTTCATTAATTCTTTTGTTTTCTGCTTATTTTTTTTTCCTCTTAATTTAAAGGAAAATTAATTCAGACAGAATGTCTAGAGTTGATCTTTGGGTAGGGAAAAACATGATTATTATTCATGCAGCAGTGTTTATTTCCATCTGTCACCGTAGCAGTTCTTTTAATAACTTATTCTACAATTAGTTCAATAGCCTTTTTGCTCCTTTTCTACTACTGCAACATTGAACTCTCTTATTCCTATAAGGTTTTCGTTGTGCCTATCTGACTATATATAAGTAGATCTATTTTGAATGTTCTAGTAGTATGCTGGTTATATTTCCTATGCAGTTTCTAAGATATATTTTTTCTTGAGAACTTGGAGGTTCCCATTTCCTCTTCAGGGAGCAGGGAGGTAACTGAACTCCTCTGGATCAGCTGCTTTTGGAGGATTCACCATGGAAAAATAAAAGTCATGAGTCTTGCAGTCCTTCACAACCTCACTGACAGAAGTGAAAGTTCTGCAGTGTTTGTATTTACAGAACCTGCAGAGAACCCCTTGCAAGGATAACAATTTTATTTTTTTTTAAAAAAAAGGACGTATTATGGAGAAAGAAAGGAAGAATTTGGAAGAGGAAAAGAACAGCAAACCAGCTGGTTAGGTAGCATCTGCGCAGAAAATGACCTGCCATCCCAATAAGCAACTTGTGGCAATGAAGGCTGCATTAGCAAGGGCACAGCTGGCAGGTGTAGAGAGCTCGTTTAGAACTGGAACAAACTGCCCAGAATGAATCATAGAATTACCTTTTTCTGGCAATGTTTGAAACTCAGCAGGATGAGGTCCTCAGGAACCTGATTTAACTTTGAAGTTGACCCATCTCTGTCTGCAAGGCTGGGCTAAAAGATCTCCAGAGGCCTCTTTCAGTTTAAACTATTCTGAGATTCTTAGTATAAGGCTACAGATAAGCATCCTTCTTCTTCATTGTATCTTAACCTTTTTTGCTAGTTTTGTTTGGTTAACATCCCCGCCCCAATGGGACAAAATCTGAGAGATGGCATGATCATTTCCATTCTTCATTTCCAGCCCATGTGCCTCTAAAATCTGAAGAGCAGAGGATAATTGTCTGTAAAATCTATCCCACAAAATTACAGAGACTGCATACGCTGAGCAAGAATCTTTTTTTCTATTTTTTAAAACCAGAGGGAGAATGTTTTTGGTATAAATGTTTTAAGTGATCGCAGTAGGCTTTTAGAGACATTACAAGTGTTTCAAATACATGAATATGGAACAAATGGATGGAAAAGCAGTTCTGATAACCATACTGAAAAAAAATAAAATGATAATAATAAAAAAAAGAGGGCAATGGCATCTATGACCTGTGGAGATGCAGACCAACAAATCATGTTAAATATTTCAACAACTGTTATTTCTTAAAAAAATACATGAACCTGTCAGCAAGTGTTGCACTACTGTTTATTACTTCTCCTCATAAGGCTTAAGAAATGCCCATCTAACATTCTGAAACTTTTAACAGTCTCTGAACAGGAAACGTAACTGAGAATTTTATATCTGATAGCACAAGTGATAGCATCAGAGTCCTAAAGCATACAGATCTTTATAATTTTATGCCTGGAAAACACCATACACAGATTTCTGCAGTATTAGAACAATGAAAATGTGTTAGTATTATTAATTCTGTTAGGTCTGTTCTAGAATTGGTAGCAAGCTTCTAAGTAATTCCACGGATAGTTGGCACTGAAAAAGTCAGAAAAAAAGCTATAGTAAAAACTAGCAAAAACTTGGTGGAATTTAAAATCCTTAATGTCTAAGTGCCTGTGAAGGATTTCACAAGAAGTGTTAGGAACCAGTACCCCTCAGCTTCTGGAAATACTTCTGGTCATCCAGCTTCTTCTGAACATGCTTAACCCTCACTCAGTGTTTGAGAAACATCCCTTAGTGAATTACCACAAGTGCATGCTATGGGATAGTTATGACATTTTCCTCCTCTCTCACAGAGGCTACAGCATGACATCTTAAGCTACAGCATGCTGCTGCAGAGATATTTCTGTTTGTTAAGTTTGAAACAACCCAAAATCCATGATCTAAAATTGAGCCTTTCTCTATTAATTGTTGCCTTTGTGCAGATAGGTTTGGATTATAGGTCTTGTTTCTACCACACCTCTTCCTACAGAAGTTCCTTTCATCATATATCCATACAACATCTGACTTTGCACTATAATCATCCACCTTCTGTTTATTTATAATGAAAAAATACCTTTGGGTTGCCAATAACATTCTTTCAAATATTCACTGAGCCTAAACCACAGCATTAGATCGTGTGAGAAAAAAAATAAAGGAAAACAAAGTTAAAAGGTAGCATAGGTATTTCTGTATTAATCAGTGACGATACAATACAGTAACGGACTTTCAACAGCAGAATTCTATTGGTCATATTTACCAAACTCAAATCTGTCAGCTCCCTTTATCCTTCCCACAAGCTTTCAGACTTGTGACCAATAAATAACCAATTATCTGTTCCGTTCAGAGTTTATCATAACACAGAGCACAGTGTATTTTTTTTTCTACTTCCAGTTGTAGCAATCATATTGAGAAGCAACTCAAATCTCTTCTTTCCTAATACTCATTTTTCATCCAAAAAAACGAATATTACTACAGCTGGACAAAGCTGTAGAGAGGTAAGATCCATGAGAGCGATGTAATTTCAAACATGAAAAGACATGGTCCCTCTCAGAAATATTTACAGGTCAGAGTACTCTAAGATAGAAGACCCAAATGTAACTATAAAACATCCTTCATGCTTATTCAGAAGGTACAAAAATATCTTATTAATTTAAGCTGGAAAAAAAGGATACATAAAGTTTTATCATCACTGGCAGAATCTAGTGAATGACAGATGAGGAGAGACAACCATATGCTTTGTGATCTGCATGTTTTTCTCTTTTAAAAGAAATACACATGTGTATTGCTCACAACTTCATAAATTAAGTATCCTTTCTTTATGTCTAACTTAGCCATATAAATAACAACTCACGTAAAAATCACTGCATAGAACACTTTGATATGAATAGGCTATTTCATATCTCAGTTAATGTCACAGTTTCTGTGACTTCTAAATAATTGATTTGGCTTCAAATATAAGTAGCATGTATAATAGCAGTATCCAAGGGTATGTCATGAATAATCAGTAAGAGACTGTATCATAATTTGCATACAAATGTATTTGCAGTAAGAAAAAAAGTTCTCTAAGTGTCAACATAAAAACTGATGAACTGAAGGATTGTGCAGAAATTACAACTTGGCATGCAGAATTCTCTTTAAAATATAATTCGCATTCAACAGATGACTGTGCGTCTTGATGAACATCAGGGAAATGTTTTCAAAAGCACCTTAATTAGGCAGTAAGAGATTGCACATCGCAGGGAAGTTTCCTATCCTGCAAAGTCAGTCATTCTAACTTGGACAGTTTCATGTAGCGCTGTTTTCATCAGGAGCTTCTTAGTAGATTCCACCAGTATAGGAAAATGCCTGAGCAGATCAGAAAGCTATCTGCTTCGTTTCCCTGCTTTGTGGGGGTGCAGGTCAGACGACAGTGATGATGGGGAAACTGTTGGTTTTGAGATGGTCAAATAGTCAATGAAAATCAGTGACCAGAATGTTCAGAATGATTTGCTTTCCCTATGATTAAACCACAGATCTTTCTTTCACCTCATGCCCAGGAGAAGAGTTTACCTTCATCAGTATTTGAACACTGGGCATAAATGCAGAGAGCAGTAGCATCAGGCCGTATCAAAGGAGAGATTGTACCAGTCAACATCTGCTTATTAAATTACAAGAGTAGCTGGAATAGAGAACTTCTATGTTAACTGTGGGAAAGTACGTGCTTTGGGGAAGACGCTGCTGCAGCCATCAGAGGCTGGTGAAAGAGGAATGTAAAAAAGGAGACAAAGTGAAGTAATGTCTAGCACCTCTAAAGAAGGGGAAAAAAAGGTTTTTTTTTGAAACTGAAATAGAACCCACTTACTCTCCTTGCTAGCTGTGCTTTGCAAATACTAAGCCAAATTCCAAAATGAATTTGTTTATTTTTCTTCCAGACCATGCAAATGACTTACTGAACAATGCTAGGACTTGAATCAATGGTTTCAAGGGCAAGCTATGCCCAACATGATGCCTATATGATAGTCCTCAGTTTGCAGTAACTGGCAATTACTGTTCTGTGAAAAAGACTCAATGCGGCAGTTGATCAGCATAGAAAGAAAACAAAGACCATAAACCTATTTTTTTCAAGGTAATAATAAAAACTTATGAAAATCTATGGTTTAGAATAAATCATCCTGTCTCTCTAGAAATTACATGTTTATAAATACTTGTTCCCGTACTTTCAATAGGACCACAGGTCTGTAATTCACCACATTCTCCTTCTTGCCATTTCTGAACATGGACATATTTTTCTTCTTACTAATCATCAGGCACTTTACCTAATCTCAAAACTTTTAAACTAAAGAGAGGCCTTACACTGGCACCAACCAGCTCCTCTAACACCATTGGATGAATCCCATCTGCCCTAGGGACATAAATGTGGCCAGCTTGCTCAAGCTAATTCTGACTCAGTGCTTGTTATGCTTGGCAATTTTTTCCCCCAAACTTTGTTTCTAGGAATAGAGGCTTACAGAGCTGTGAGACAGTTTTACTACTAAAGACAGAAATAAGGACAGCATTGCTTTCAGCACTCATTCTTTTTTCACATCATTTATTATTGCATTGTTTGCTTCATTCACCAAGGGACAAAAGTTCCCTCGATCTTCCTTCTGCTGCCAATGTACCCATATTATTTGGGTGGGTTTTTGTTTTGTTCTGCTTCATTTTTCTGTTCACACCTCTTTCAGTTTCAGCTCTAGTTAAGCTTTGATCTTCCTAATTTCATTCTCAATATTCCTTCTTGACAGCTACCCACACTTACACCAACTGTACACTTTCTTTTGTTGCTTGAACTGCCAAAAGGAAGTTATGAGATTGTGAATGGGAAGGGATTGACCTGTGAAATTAAGAATGGAAGAGAAACAATGGAAGTTACAAGACTGTACTGATGATTAATTTGAGAACAATTTCCAGAGATACAACTTAGAGGGCTCCGTATTTTTATTACTTATTAAACAACTCTGGATTTCATTTGGAAATTCACTTTTGCCTCAACGCCTGACACGAAGTGTTGAAATCCACTAGATTACTACAGAGAGTTGTTCAGCAACTGGGTTGCTGGATGGGCCTTTCAGCTACCTGGTCTAGAGGGCGGTGTCCCTGCCTAGAGCAGGGGGTTGGAACTAGATGATCTTAAAGATCCCTTCCAACTCAAACCATTCAAACATTCTATGATTCTGCAAACCTGAAGTTTTGTGAGCAATCAAGGAGCACCATCTGTAATGTTCTGTTCAAAGTACACTATAAGAAAAAACTGTTGAGGTAGAATCACTTTCATTTCGACATTCAAAAACGTACAGCGAGCCCAAATGTCAAGCGATGTATTTAATGAACCATGCTGTTCTGTTATAAGCACACATAAAATATATGAAAATTAAGGTCATAAGAGGGCAGAAGTTTTAATAGATTTCTCAAAATAGCTTTAGTATTTGACAGCATTTCAAATTTTTTACTGGCAGCTGAGATATGCTTACTTGCAATGTATGTATGTTCATCTTCAAGTTTTAGCAAGAGTAAAAGGAAAAAATAATAGGGTAACTTCAGCACAGATGGGAAAAATCCCAAAAGAGCTGGATAAGCCTCAGGTAAGTGCCACATTTTTAAATTTTTTTTTTTTTTTAACTTCAAGTTAGTTCTTGTTTTCCCAGAAGCAGTTCAATCCATCTTAGCTAAGCAGCTTTGTTTGTTGGTTTTGATAATTTTATGTTAGTCTAATGCCAAACACGTTAAGACATCAAAGAGGAATAGGGGTGGAGATGAAGAAGAAAAGCAAATCCAGCAAAATAAACAAATCTGGTAACATAATCACTGCATATTCACTACCCTTACTGCCAGGCTGACGTTTGTAGGGCCTTCAGATATCCAAAGAACGAAGAGAAATATTTGCTTTCAAGTCAACCATTTTGGAACACTTACAGATTTAAACAAGAACAAAGCACTATGCAGGACAGAATCCAGGTGGTCCTTTCTGTTTTCCAGGACTTTCGCTTTTAGTTTTCCATAAACCAGTGCTTTTTGTAATTCTTACAGTCATGAGCAAGCCTGCATCCTGGCAAATGTTTTTACATCAGCAGCTACTCCTTAGAAATAACACAAAGCTTACAACAGGAATAAGAGTTGCTAGCTGAAAAAACAAATTCATCCACTGGAGTGTAAGAGCAGAATACAAAGGAGTCTGTGAGTTAGAGAAAATTGATGGAGTGTAGGCAAAGGGAGAGCAGTAACTGAGAAACTCTTAGAAAGCAGGCAGGTAGCAGAGGATGAAGACAAGAGGGTCTAGAGGAACGGAAAAGATTCGGAGGGAGAAAGAATAAACAGAAAGCCCAGTACCTGCTGAAAGGCTGACAGCATCTGACTGAGACAAAAGAAACTTTACCTAGCTCTCCTTAGATTTGTAGGCAAAAAAGTTCTCAGTAAATAGAACCACTCCTAAGATGCTTTACATATTCATATTGGCTGCCAGATGTATAAATAGAAGTGAAAGCTGTATTTATAATATAACATGACACTGCTTTTGTTGATGAAATAAATGATGTCTGATATTTCTCCATAATAAATTTTCACTGTGTTATATATCAGTCTTAACCTCTTGTCAACTACTGATTTTTTCCTGCAATGTGAGACATTATGCTCTCATTTCTTTTAATATAAAAGAGGCCAAGAAATTCATTATCATTGTTTATTATCATTATTACTAACACTAACACTAACCTATGGCATTTTGCTATATGTCTGCTCAAGTAGATTGGGATTTGCACTGAGGACCTGTTTAGACACTGAATGAACCCAACAGTCGTGTTCAATAAGTCTTGTGTTCTGTCAGAAAAAAAAAAAAAAGAATTAAAAAAAGCTTATTACTAATAAGATGCATTATGTTATTCAATATCCAAATAAAGCAGTATTTCTCAAGTATGCATGCCTGGGGCACAAATCTGACAAACACTTAGAGAAGCAAAATGCTGTCCAAAGAGACAGGGATTAATAAAGACCAGTTGAGAGAAAGGGAGGAGTTGTTTCCGTGTTCTGAAACACTGGCATTGCTATATCCATTTCTTGGAGTGAATCCAGAACTTTGCAAGTACTCTAGGGAGAACTTCAGGATACCCAGAAATATAGTCAGGGTCTCTGCACACTGGCTGTGATATTTATGCCTTACATGGATGTTACTGGGAGCGTTGCAAGCTTTGCCCAGTTACCAGTATGATGCCTAGGCATCTTCAGTTTCTTTAGCTGGAGTTGAAGTACAAACAAGCATCATAGTGAATTGTCATTACATTTTGTAACATGTCTGCATAACATTTTAGCCTGGCAGCACACTATGGACATTGATTCAAGGAGAATTCGTATCATTCAATTAAAAGAAAAATATTTTCACAGGCTACAATACAGAATAGAAAAATTAAATTGCTTTTATCCTCCATGGGACTAACAGTGGGAAAACCTGCAACTTGCCATGTCCATACAGTGAGCTTATCCAGCTTGTTCACACCTTGAAACGATCACCCCTACAGAACCAGTGGTACCCAGTGCTCCGCCATAACCACCTGCTTCTCTCTGCTTACTTCTACTTCCCTTGCAGAAGAATGCCCTCAGTGATTGGGAATTTTCTCCAACAGCAGCTGGCACCCATGGAGGTGAGTTCTATGCACAGAAGACTCTCTGAGTAAATTATTTCACCCTTGCTGCTATTCCTCTTGTTTTTTTTTAAACTGTTCTGAACGCACCTGCCAGAAAGCAGAAGTCAGAACACAGCAAAAGTCAGAATTTTAAGAGAGCACTCAGAGAACACTCATTTTAAGAGAACACTCAGGTGCTTCAATTATTATTATTTTTTTAATACTTCCAAGAATTCCTACAGAATTTAAAATAAACCTTTTTTTTAAATATATGTGTATCCTATGGTAGTCACAAAAGTAAAAGCAAAGGCAGAAAATGCTATTATCACTATTAAATTATATGGATATACGGAATGCTTCCTAATGAATTTCTCTTCAGCAAATTCTACAAAAATTTTTCATGCCATTTTGTAACTTTGTATTATTTCCTATGCCTTCTCCTATTCAAACACATGCATATATTTCAAATATGGACGTACTTCGATTTTTTTTTTTTTAAGAACACTTATTTTTAGCATTTAATAGCCATGTTATCTATAATCAATATTATGGCATTGTCTGATTTAAATATTTCTATTGGTACGGCAAGATCTGTTTTAAAACAAACTGAATCATATAGTAATTTTAAAATACATGGCATTCCATTTAGCGCAATGGAAGAGAAACAAATGATGATGTTTTTGTAATAAAATTGATGAATTCAGATGTAAGCCTTATGATTTGATAGGCAACGTATTTTCTTTAAATGGCTTTATAATGGAAAAAAGAAGTTTAAGTCCAAAGAAGGGAAGCACAGTGATACTTGATCCCATCTGATACTGCCCAGACATGAGAAGGGCTGGCCTTTGGCATGATGCATTGGCAAAGCAGTCTGGGCAGAACACAAATGTGTGGGGAAAGAGTACAGAACAGGTTGCGCCTATTTCTACTGCTTTTTATTGTTCTCAAGTAAATGAATATTAATTGAGAAGAAGCATTGTTACATATTTTGTGACATTCTGGATACACGCTCTGAAGTCTCACGAGGCCTGGTTTAAACTCAAATTAATCCTAAACTACATTTAATTAGCATTGCTGAAGTTGGTTTTGCTTTTCCTGTTCTAAGGGAAAATGTGATATCTTACAGTTTTTCTGTTTTCAAATGTTAAAATATATGATGGAGGTGAAGAAGTGATTTGGTAGCTGAATGACTTCCTGGCAGGAGAGAATCTGACAGGATGGCATTTTACTAATTAAGAAGAGTGCTGGACTAACCAGATGGGAAAAATACATACTGAAACTTTTTTTCTTTCTTTCTTTCTTTTTTTTTCCCCCCAAGACAATGTAGAAATAAACAAGTACAACGAAGGGCACGCAAAGAAGAACTGGTAAGCAAGGCAATTTGCTAGCATAAAATAAACTTACGTAACTGAGATAATAACCAAATAATCCTGCTTTAATCAGATCATAAATTAGGCAGGAATCAGAAGCCACTGATGTGAGTAAGGCATTTCTGTGCTTCAAACCCAGCTCTAGCACAAATGTTCATGCAGTGCGACTTCTGGCAGATCAGTCAGAACCAGATCTACGCAGACACTTCTGAGCCTAAATGCAGTATGTAGACACCACTGAGATCTTTGGAACAAATAAATAAATAAATGAAACAAGGAGCTCCAGAGATTTTGCATCTCCTTTAGAAATGGACGAAATAGCACAAATTATTCTACATCACAAAATAAGAAACATGCTTTAAAAAATACCATCAAGCTAAAAAGAACCCAGCAATACATAAGTCCTTTTTAACAACCTTAACAATCAACAGTCAAGGAAGTTTCTAGTTTGTATTTCTTAAGTCAAATTACTGGGGAATGTAAAAGAATAAAACAATGAGGTTTAAAAAAAAACCACCCAAATGTGTTCTGTTAATATCTCTGTACTAAGACAAAGACAAATGAAAGAGTGCCCTGCACTGTTCTCTTTCACTGAAAAGAAAGGAAAAAAAAAACTATTAATGCTATGGAAAAGGCTGATATTTTTCTACTTTCTTCAGCAGAAGGGTCAGCCTCAGTCAGCAGGATAAAGTTCCTGTCAGTGACAACAGCAGAAGAATTCAGGTTAGAATTATGACTTTGATGACTGTTTTCAAACCAAACTGGGCTTGAGAAAATTTCTCTCAGGATGCTCAGAGATAATAGAATAAAGACATTTCAGAGCTATTAGCAGTTGTCTTTAAAAACTTGTGGAGAACTGATGAGCTTCTCAAAGAATGAAAAAAGACAGACATCATGTTTATCTCTAAGTGCGGGGAACAGAAGAAACCAGAGAATTACATAGTGTTCTGCTTTTCTTCCATTCAGAGGAAAATACTGGAGCAAATAACTGAACATGTCTGTGTAAAAGCTTAAGCTTTTGTCCTGATTTAAGGATAAAAAACAGTCAGCATACATTTGTTGAAAACTATGGTGGAAAGTCTCAGCTGGAGCATATTGTCCGGTTTGTTCATTGTACATTGTGGAAAGTGTGGTTCAACTGAAGAATAATTAGAGATTTAGAAAAAAAAAATCTGTAAGGAAGAACAGAAGGTCCCTTGGGAGGCTGTGAAATCTTTATCACCAATATAGATCTTCAAAACAGGCAAACATATGTTAGGAATGGTTTAGGTAAAGCTGATTCTGCCTTTGGCAAGGATGGTGTCTTCAGAGGGCTGGTTCTAGGCACCGGTAAAATAGAAAATCAGTCGGTAAAATTGATTGTCAAAAGCAGCAAAGTGGGAATACCATACTGCCTATCATGCCATAAAACATGCAAACATTGTTAGAATGGAGGCTTGAACCCTTTGGGACTGGAGAATTTTAGTCTCTGTGGTCTGCCTCAACTACTCCATGCAAAATCAGATTTTCATATCCAAGAGACACAACTAGAAAGGACTCAGAGCTACAGAGACAGCAGCTCTACTTAAGGCATTGCTTTTCAGTTAGCCCCATACACTGTGTAGGAAGGAAGTTACATACTGGAGGCTGTAGCAGCTGGTACCAAAACCCTAATTTCCTTTTGTGATTCTTGTCTTTAGCTACTCTACTATGTGCCAAGGAAGAGCTAGATTTATAGAGCCTTGTGAAGATGAATTAATGTCTCTATAAAAGACTATCTCTGTTAGGAAATGATTAGCACTCGGGATTTGGAAGTTGCGCTGCCAGTTTCAAGGCTGGCACAGTAACCAGTGGGTTACTGTGTTTGTCACAGTAAGTGGTAACAGGCAGGAACTGAATAGTGACTGGTGCACTCAGATACATGAGTAGGAAGGGTGGAAAATGGTCCGTGGTCTCTGAAGAACTTGAAGAAGAAAATCAAGATTACTTCTGTAAGTTCCAGGCTCCAGTGCAAATCCTATCTTCTTAAAAGAGGGCTTTAGAGAGAGCTGTCATCTCTGCTGTATGCAAAGTCAAGCCAAGCACAGGGAAGGAGGTCTCTGGCACTTCATTTTCTTATTATAAACTAACCTGAAATCTATCATTATCATCCATCTTTCCTGTTTTATTCCTTATATCAAAGCTGCCTTTCTACAGTGTTCTCTTTTCCTGATCTCCCTTTTGTGATAAAAAAAAATGAGCTATTAGTCACTGTTGCAGGGAATGAACTCCCAGTTCTATGTACAATTCTTTACGTGATTTAATACACAGTAAGCTGATTGCAGTACAATCTAAAAGCACTGGCAGGTATATACTAACACTATAGCAATGGTCAAAACCTAGCCAAATAAGTATATTTCCAAATGGCATAGGCAGAAAATAATGTGAGCAAAAATGCCAATTGCAACATGTAATTCTAAGCCTTCAGTGTAAATGTACTGATGGAAATTGTTAATTAATACAGATAAATTAACATATAATCACTTTTTAAGAGTATGGCAATTTTGAGTCTCTCTGTGATTATTCGGATCTCTAATACAAGCCAAAATTCTTTTACATCTTTTGCTTCCAGGAAGCCAACAATAAATGGAAACAATGTGAGAAGAGCAGGTGTGTTTTCACTCAGAGGAAGCAGCTACGGATATGAAAATGACTTAGCAGCTGGTGAACAAGAAGACTGAAGCCGTGCCAGACAAAGTAAGTGAGCGCGTGTGTGTGTGTGCATTCATTTTACCACTGATTATACAAAAAGGCCCAAACTCATTGATCATGTAGTTCTATCCCTGCTTCACCAGGAATAAATATTTAAGTGGCATAACTATTTCAGAAAGCCACTTATTACTAGTGATACATTTTCTGTGTTGTAACTGGGAATACACATTAATCATTCTTTTTTTCTTCTTTTCATACCTTCTCTCCATTCCTGTTTACAGCACGGTGAGAACAACTATCATTTGCACAAAGCTGGTCTGCATTTTTGTTTGACATTTAGTCTTCTTAGCTTTACAGACGAGGCTGTGTTCAAACAAGCGCAGCGCCAGCACACTGAACCTACACAGGATATAACTTGAAGCTTTCTCTTCTTGAAGCTGGGAAAAGATTAACCGCAGAAATTCAGCAGGATGATTTATCTTTGGTGTATGAAGACATCAACAAGTTTTTGTTAAAACTTGAGAAGAATGACTGTTTGATGGCTGCTCATAACTTTTTGTTTCACCTGGTGATAGGATCTCAGTGCAGTGGTACACAGTAAGATTTACAGAAACCCTCACCTGAGAACCTTATTTTGTCTTGCACACTCTGACTAGTCAAGCTTAGAACCACTAAATTCTCAGAGGATAACAGTGAGCGACAAAAAAGGCATACTGTCAAAGTCGCAAAGCTACCTTTTCATTTATAAAACAATTTAAAATAAAGCAGGATGAGCTGGAACAACTACACCAACAAGAGAAAGACTGAAGAGATGAATCACTCCAAAATATTTTTTCAGTGTGCAGAGAAACAGAAATATTTCTTTTTGAATTCCACAATATCATACAATCAAGCAATATTGAAAGTACACCAACCCAATGCATTAGGGAAGTTAGAGGTACATTTTCAGTTGCTATATCATCCTGCAAAAATAATTAAAGTGGTCTTGTATTTTCATTAAAAATAAAAGACAAAAATAAATAAAAAAGAGAACAAAGCATTTAAGTAGCTTTCCCTACAACTTTTTCTTTAGGAAGAAGCTTGGATTGTTATTATATGGATTTTACGTATAGTTGATTAGATCCATAACTAAAGAAAACCAGGAAAAATTAACTTGTATGCTTAGAGATTCCGTTCAAAGTTCCTGGGTTAAATAAGCGTTAAAATTTTAGATGTCATCACCACTTAAATAACGGGGAAAACCTTTCACCACCACAGGTTTTGAGCTCTTTTTCCTGTGATCTGTTTACAACACACTGAATGAGAAGGTCACCTTGCTGTGTATTCACATTAATCTTCCTTCTGATAACCTTTGTGAGCAGTTACAGTGATAGCTAACAACAAAAGCTATGAAATTATGGAGCTGATCTGTTGGCCACTGCGTAACTGTAAGCATAGTCAAAGACAAACTATGGAAAGCATCTTTCAAAACCTGCTATTATTCACTGATCACCATCTATAGCAGAAATGCTGAGTCATGGCCTGAAGCAGTGATTGAGCTCCTGGTGAGAAGGCAGGGCCAACCCAGAGGAGCTCAGGTGCATGCAAAGCACTGAGTGACCGGAGGGGATGGAGCCGGGATCGATCTCTTCCCAGACCTCATTTAAGGGTTAGCAGAGGAGATGAGGGCATCCCTTGCTGGAGATCCCTGCATATCTGAGGCCTTCCAAAGGTAAGTAACTCTTTTCCTTCATTTCTGCATCTGTGGCTGCTGCACTTGGCCTTGTTCTTGCTTGCTGCAGGCAAAGACTTTGCCACCCCACTATTACGGTGGTACTTTCCATTTCATTATAGCATTACACCATCTACAAAAGTATCAAAATGTTTCATTTTTCAACTGAATATTCTGAACTAATAAAAAATATATATTCTAAATGGATGTTGCAAGATCTCTTGGAACAACTGCAATTGCAATGTTCCCTATCCTTCCACGTTACCCTCTCTTTTACAGAAGATCATTTAATGCAGAGAAATTCCTACACATTTGTATCAGCATGAAGTCATTAACATAAGAACATATGCCACATTGGTTCAGACCCATCTTCTCTTCAGCAGTGGCTAAAAATCAATGCCCTGGGAAGAATAAGAACAGGGCAAGCATATGCAATGTTTCCTCAGAGTTTTCTCCCAGCTGCCAGCTATTTTCAGGTCAGAGAACTTCCTGAGATCGATGCTGCCTGTCTCTTTAGTTTTCCTCAGTGAATCTCTCCAGTATTTACTTGACCAGCCTCCCCTTGAACACATCCAACATTTTCACATCCTGAACAGCTTTGACAAGAAGTTCCACAGGTATACTAACACAAGTCCATTAACTTAATGACTTTGCATTAGCACCTGTCTCTCCCTTTTCCCCAGACTCTACAAAGTTTTGAGACTACAGAAGAAAAAGTAACATCGTGGAAGCACTAATCCTGCTGCACTACACATCTCCACCTTTTTGCAGTAGGGGGAAAGAAGTAAAAAAAAAAAAAAAAAAATATCCCAGAAACTAAATGCTTTATTTCAAATACTTCTCTTTATTCTCTCCTTCCTCCATTCTTACATCACATTGACAGCCTGATAAATGGCTTGGAATCAAACATTCAGCCAAAAGTGCACAGGTTCCTTATATCAGCCATGTTTTCTTAAATTAGATGCTGAATATAATGTAGCTCTGTCTAAAACAGCAACAAGATTTACTGAATATTAACAAGGAACTTAGGGAGAAGGCCTATGTCATGTAGTTGATATCAAAACACCTCAGCTCTTTACACTGGCAGGCCTGAGAAACTAACATTTAGGCATAAAAGCTCCTGAGTATTTGCCTTTACAGAGGGGGGGGGGGGGGGGGGGGGGGAAGAAAAGAAAAAAAAGCCCCCAATGCTAGAGAAAATTGGGTTCTCAAGGTAAACATTTTCCCTCCATTGTTCTACAGTTTTCAGCAATTTCATTAAACATTGTTCCCTTGGGGAAAATAAAGACACAACGGGGATAAAACCTAACCTGACCTTAAGGCTCTGCATAATTAAGTCCCTTTGGATCTTAACTGAGGATCAGTGGATTGGCTTTGTGCTATTCTCCTGGAAGATGTATTTAAGATTCCATCTTGTTGCATTCTTCCAGTACGCGTGGTACTGGATGTACCATAAGTTACATTCTCTATAGATTGATAGCATTGTGTTCACAAAGCAGTTGCTACTTTCCACTGTTGCCGTTATCATTACTGGCTTTAAAATACACTTTAAAAGTATACATTTGCTCCAATAATTACTGCGTATGCCAGCTGTTTCCAAACACGTAGATTTCCGCTGCTCCCTTTAAGTGCAAGGTAATACTTTCTCGGAACAGTGAGCCTCCAGAAACAGCTGGAAGCAGGCATGGAAGCAAATCACTGTCCAAAGGCAGTATGCAGGCTGCAGCACCTCACACCTGTGTCATAGGATGACTGCCTGCTTGCAGCTGCACTCAGGAAATTCTCCAGTTGGGTATTTCTCAGTGGAAGTTCCCAGCTAATATTAGTCATAACCAATGCTGAAACACAGAACTGTATTTCATAATCCTGTTGACACACCTTCCAGATAACAAAAAAAAAATCACCTTTACTCTTAAAAAAAAACAACAACAACAACAAAAAAAACCCTGAGAAAATACTCTTGAAGACATTATAAGAGAATTCAAACCTTTGGTTTCTATATTTTGTAAAGAGAACAGGTAAATTATACTTATCAACTTCAACTTCCTAACACATAGAAAAAGTACGAGATGAGTTGTAAACTTTATAATTGTACTAACACTGCTTTTCAATTGCTTGCATTGCACCTAGTTTGTTTGTTTGAATACCCTTCAGTTTCTGGAAGCCAGGTTTTGTCTTTTGCTACCCATAGGCAACCTTATTTGCATTGCACACTGTTAGGTTTCCACAACCTCACCAGCTAAATAATTTAGCTGTTGGGAAAACAAAAAGTAAAATCCAGCCTCACCTTCCTACTATGAAACTACAACGTTCATTCTAAATTAATCCACAGCTCTTCCCTTCTGACCCAAGGTGCTCCAATAGCAAAACGGGCTTTGTATTAAATTGTATTGTATTTGTATTTAATTGTATTAAACCGAGTACTACCAGAGGGGCGCACATGCCCTGCGGGCACCTCGCCCTGTGCCGCGCAGCTTTACGGAGCCTCAGCGGAGCAGCGCTGGGAAAGGTTTAAAGATCTGCCGTGAGCCCCCTAGCGCCTCCACGAGTGCCTGCATCAAGGGCGCTCAAGAAACACGGCAACCTTTCTGACAGCTGGCAGAAGTCAATTTGTATCTACAGGCTTTAAATTGTACGAAGGAACCCGGTTTAACCCGACACTGAAATATACAGCATTTTGGCAAGTCCACCTTCAGCAGTCCACTCCTCTCCATGCATTAACACAGTTTAAGCACCAAATTAATACATTGCTCATCCCATGTTATCCCAGGGTAAAAACTACGTTACAGTTCATTTCTGGTAATGTCAGACACTAAACTGAATACGGATAATGTGA
Source organism: Alectoris magna (assembly GCA_030625065.1). NCBI lineage: Eukaryota > Metazoa > Chordata > Aves > Galliformes > Phasianidae > Alectoris > Alectoris magna. The sequence goes on from CM060567.1 coordinate 12,129,043, forward strand.
GATATTTATATGGACTACTTGACTCGGTCAATGCAAACTCTTGAATTTTCACTCTGAAAAAGAATCAATTTGCTAATTACCAATTAAAATAATATTAGCGATGTTTTCAAGTATATTTAGGCAAAAGAAGACTCCGAAGACAAAGTGAAATGAAATAGTACAGACACAAACCTCTTTCCTGCCACTCCCAGACTCCGGATTAGTCATCGCAACAGTCTTTGAGATTAGCAGATTATTAAAATCTTCAGCTCTTTTCAACTATACTGAAATAGCCTTCCTCTTCCTACTCATATATTAAAGGTTACGCCTAGAAAAGCAATCCTGCCTTAATAACGACATAAAAATGGCAAATGCCAATGTGAGGACTACAGGAATTCATTATTGGAATAGCTGTTAGGAGAGAAACACAGAGAATGAAGAGGAAGGCGAGAAACAGAAAAAGAAAGCAAGATGAGGAAGAAAAGGACAAAAACAACTGGTTGTAAAGCAGAAGCTACTCTCCTTTTAAAAGGTCAAACTTAGACATGAAGTTAGCTACCAAATGGAGATTTTATGCTATTTCCCCAGATATTCCTTTCTTCTATTTAACAATTTATTCAAAGTGTTGGAAATCTCTAAGAAGGTCAGCTTGTAACATACATTTCCTTGTAATGGCCAGGAGTTGTAATAAATTAAAAAAAAAAAAAAAAACTAAAAATACGAAGCTCAAGGGAAGACAGCTTCTCTTGTGTTTTACTGTGATGGGATATTTCTAACACAGTGCAAAGAGAATAATGCATTCCACTTGGAAAAGCAAAGCTTTGTTTGTAGATGGTTGTCAGCTTTGCTGACAGGTTTGAGACCCTCACAGCAAAATTGCATCAAGTACATTTCTAGAATTTAATTAACAAACTTTGGTTTCCTACTGAACCACCCCCACGTGCAATGGCCACATCTCACAGGTGGCAAATATGTTAAATCTCCACTCAAGATCACATGCCCATAATCTTAGCCTATACTTCTCACCATCAGATAACCTACTTGTATTTTTATACATATTAACCCTTTTAAAATTTAGCATCAGTTAAATTATATTTCCATACATTGATCTAACATGGAGAAATAATATTTTTTTCAGTTCCTAAAAGAGATTATAATTTTAAGTGCAGAACTATTTGGGAAGAGCAAATAAATTAAAAAATGTAGAAATTTAAAAGAAACAAAAACTGCTTTTTTCTTCCTTCCTTTCTTCTTTTTTTTTTAAGCAAAGACCTGGTTAAATGAAACCTGAAGTCAGACATCTCAAACAGCTTGTTAAGCTAAAGGCTTCTGAAGGAGGAAATTAATCCACCTTTCTTGGAAACACGTTAACAAAGCAAACCCACTCTGAATCCCAGTAGTTCATCAGAACCAAACCTCGAGTTCTTGAAAGTTGCTGAGCAGGAAGTGCACGTATTGGCTCGTTAAACTGCCTGCCTACGAGTCTATCTAACCTTAACAAAGGCCAAAACAGCCCAAAAGACTTAGCGGGAAAAGTAAATTATAATGGAAATAATCTTCCAAGAAGCACAGCCGGACCAGTGGCTTTGTTTGGGCTCAGTGCTCACACACAAGGTCTGTGAGGTTGCCCCAACTAGAATGTGAGAGCCACTAGCACAGGTTCTGATCCATCAGCAGGCAAAGAGATGCCCCAGCAGAAAAATCACCACAGCCTGTGTGCACACAGCCCTGGGGCTCAGACACAGCTAAGGCCAATGCAAAATCCAGGATGCTTCCCTACAGCTGGCTTTGTGACCAGTGCCCTGTGTAAGCGTATGTAAAGAACCCTACGTTTCCTCCCATCGACTCTCACAACTTCAAGAAAAAATGATTCCTACGTGTGACCTAAAGAAAAAAGGGCTTGTAACAGCAGCAGAAATAAAATTATTAAATGTATTTTCAATACATTCCTATGCATACAGAATTTTGCCCGCATGAATCAAATGCAGGAAAAATACACCACTTCATTAAGTTTCAAGAGTAAAAAGCAAAAGTACAGTGAAAACGGAAAGTTTAATTATGTCACGAACATAAGCACCTCTCTTTACAAACAACATATTCATAGAAAGACCGAAACAGAAAGAGCTCAGAAGCCTCTCGGGCCCGCTGGCCACGAGCACAGAGCACAGCCCCCCTAGGAGAGGAAGGCCCCAGCGCCACGGCACGGCAGCCAAGGGGAGCCCGGAGCCCGGGCGGAGCGCGAGGCCGGCGGGGAGGCGCCGAGCCCAGGCCCGGGGCTGCCCCCGACTGGCAGCCTCCCGGCCCGCAGAGCCGTCACACAGCGGGCGGGCGCGCGGGCGGGGAGAGGCACAACAGGAAGTGAGTTCTGGTTCCTGGGTTAAGGCGCTCCGGCGGGACCCAGTGCCGTGTGTCGGGAGCGGCCGCGGGCTCCGCGAGGCGCTCGTAAGTCTGAGTCGTTTTTAAAGCCGAGGGAGCGGCGGGCGTTCGGTCTCGGGGCCGGGGTGCGTGCCGCGGCACCCGGCCGCAGGCCTTCTCCACCCGCCCTGCCCTGCCCTGCCCTGCCCTAGCCCCTCCGCGCTTCCGCCGCCCGCTCCTGGGGACGCCGGTTCCTCCCGAAGGCGTTCCGCCTGGCTCAGGAGCGGGACGGGGGCTGCGCCGAGCGGCTCTCGATGCCCTCGAAAGAGCTCAGGCAGCCTCGCTGCTGAGAAGGCCGCGGAAGAAGCGGAGCGGCGAGCGGAGGGACGGACAGAAGCGTGCGGCCGAGTGCTGGGACAGCCCAGCTCTCCGCTAATCGGCGTCGCCCCCTGAGCCCGGGAGAGCTGCCGCCGCTGCTCCAAGCTCTGCGCGTGGTGGCCGCGCTCTGCCCGGCGCTCTGGCTTCTCGCGCTCGTGTGGGTCAGGAATTTTGCCCACATTAGTACACAAAGTCGAAAGTGCCGTGAGCTCTCAGTCTCACGAGTGATTGCCTCGACAGGTTTCCAGTTCCTTAGACGATGGCATTGTAACTTTTATAAACATTTCCGTTGAAAAAACTGTTTTGAAAGCAGAAACACCTAGAGGAGTACTTGTTTCTGGATGGCATCTATGTTCTCACGTGAACCTACGAGAGGTAGGCATGTACATTATGAATGAAAGCATATATGCACATAATTAGCTAAAACCTTATTTTTCAGAATGGAAGGTGTTTTGTGAGGCACTATGGAAACTCAGCATGTGTGCAGTGCTCTGTGCTGCTGGGGTTTCAGATGTGTGCAGCAGAATGTTGCTGATCTTTGTGTCAAGGCTTTTAGGAGTTGGAGCTGTGGAAAGTTTGTATTACTGCAGCTGTCTTTCCCCACCTGTATGAGTGAAATGTGTTTTGTTGGAAGCAAGGATTTGAAGAGCTTCTGCAGGTTTCCCTGAGTTTGTTTACACACAGGTTTGTATTACGCCATGTGCACTACCCAGTTGTTTTCCAGCGTTCAAGACTTTACTCAGAGATGGAATTCATGTTCTCGTTGCCATGGAGCTGGCAGAACAACACTCGGCTACTTGCGTTTACAGGACTCCCTTATCAGACAGACTCTGGTGTTAATCTCCCTAATTCTGTCCTCGTTAGAATAAACAGAGCGTTCTGTATTGCTGCTTCTGTTCTGACTCCATGAGGCTGTTAATAGTGGCCAAAGAATCATGGAATCATAGAATGGCCTGAGTTGAAAAGAGCCACAATGATCATCTAGTTTCAACCCCTCTGCCATGTGCAGGGTCACCAACCGCCAGACCAGGCTGCCCAGAGCCACATCCAGCCTGGGGTCTTCAGAATCTAATGAATCTAGAATGTTAAAGGTCGGGGTTGTCAGCTTTCAGTTGAATGTATTCCAGTTGCTAGATGGATGCAACATAACTAACCTTGGATAAAATAGGATATTTTGGTGGCTTTTTCTTCCTAACTGGATGAAGGGAGCACAGAAAATTACAAGGAACAATTGGCGATTTTCCTGATAAATACTGATGCCTATGAAGGAGAAGCAGAAAAAGCCAGTTTTTCAAATTTTCAGGCTTTCTGGATATTACTGCTTCTCATGTTACCTATTTATTCCAGTAGCAGACAGCTCAGGGTGCGACTACAGAGCAGTTTAATCCAATCTAAATCTAGACTCCAGAGTGCAGCAGTCCTGCCCACAGCTCATCTCATGTTCCCACTGCCTCCTTGTGTTGGTAGTGGTGCTCCAGCAGCCTCATCCTGTTTGCTTATTTATTTATGTAGAGGTAGCAGGGTGCTTGTTCTCTGGCACAACTCAACCACGCAGCATAGAAATGCTGACACGGTACAAATAGATGGCAAAATTGCATGGCCTGATGTGGGGGAAGGCAGAGTATCATTTTCTGTGGTAGTGCAGGCTTTTATCACCATTACATGACCAGGATTTTATGTTACAGCTTTGAAGCCAGTGCTATGAATGAAAATGGGAATTCTGACTGCCTTTTACTGATGTTTCCTGCCTTATGTTGGCATCCTTCTACTGACACAGGTGTTTGTGTTATCGTGAAATTTGAAGTGGTCCACGAAGCTGACCTGCATTCAAATAACACAGCCAAAACACCTTTAGTGTTTAGTTTTAAGCTGGATTGGATTGCTGATACATTTTACAGTAAAGCCACTTGTGCTTGCAGAAAGAGAAGGGAGGAGTGGAAGCAGAAGCTAGTGGCCAGGCTATAGGGGAACGCAGGACCAATTCCTCCGGTAGCAATTCCATTTTTAAATGCCATTAGGAACTATGTCTATTGCTTTTTTCTTACATGGAGCCTGGATTTTAGGTACCTATCTGTAAATTAAGTTTCATGGACTTTTTTCCATAGAGTTGGACTACAAACAACTGGTTTGGGGGTATTTTTTTTTTTTGATCTACCAAACAGAAAATTGAGTGTAGTGCTATTATTCTGTCTCCTGGTACCAGCAGTCTAGATAAGAGTAAGAATGTGTGTTAGCATTCCCAGCCTCCGTCAGTCAGTCAGTCAGTAGACAGCTGGAAGTTACGTATCAGTTTTAAGCATTGTTTTTTCCAAACTGAGATTTGAATTTCCATGAGTGAAACGAATACCTTCATTTTCTATGAACTGTGAGTACTCTGGATTGAAGCCCATTCATTCACTGTTGTAATACTTCTTGTATCAAAAGGCCCTAAATGCTTCCAGGCTGTTAAAGAGTTCACTTTGCTATTAATAAAGTACAGCCATCCTGAGATACAATTGGGATACAGTTGCTTTGCAATATACACACATCTTTGGAGTAAAGCTAACAGGACAAAAAGGTACAACATCTGGACAGTAGACAATTGCACCTTCTAGGAAAGTCTTCCTAGGCACACTTCTCTGCATTAAAGATATGCACTTCTCTGCATTAAAGATACTCAAGAGCAAGAAAAAAGTGAACGAAACTTAAAGCTGACCAAGGTCTAAGATACGTTGTCCTCATGCCCTTCTTGCTGTGTTTTCTTGACAGCTCTACTATCCCTAAGTGTGTCTGTGGTTTTTTTCGTGAACTCAGAAGACAGTGATAGATGATGGTGGCTGTCCATTCTTTGTACTGTGAGGTAACCACGCTAATATTTAACTAGGAGAAGAGCTGAGGAGCTGAAAGAAAGATTGCTTTTCTTTCTTTCTTTTTTTTTTCTCCACACTATTGGCTATTTTTAGCTTTTATTTGAGACTTCACTCAACTATCCTCTACTGTACTTACGTTATCATATATTGTAATCTGAAATCTTAAAATTTATGTCGCCTATTATTATAGAAGCAAAGGATCTGTGTTTCCAAAGTTCATTCTGTGTTGAAATTGAAGTCTGTAACCAGTCAATATTGTTCTGTTATGCCTCAGTGACCATGAGCTTTAGTTTCAGGAGCTGATAATGAAATTGCTCTCGAAGTATAAAAAGTTGATAGTAACATGGATAAATTTCTTGCTAATTCTTACTGGTTGGGAATACTGTTTGGGTTTTTTTCGATAAAATTTGTTTTATTCAACTTTTGGTGTTGAGTGTGTTGCCATTTTCAAGTGTGGCAAAGAGGAGGATAGGTCAATGTGACCTAATGTTATAGAATTCTTATCTTTAAAATGTTTAATGCAAAAAGCTGTGTTCTGTTCTGGCTTGTTTAAATGGTATCTATTGTTTTAAAATTGAGTAAACGTTAAACTGTTTGAAATGTTGTAAAATCAGGTAACTGGTGATTTGCATCAATTTTAAGTCTCTATGTTCAGAATTTAGTTCATTGTTAATCTGCTTTTACTTAGCTTAGGATTAAACATACCCCTGAACATAGAATTAAAATGTTGAGTTGAGCAGAGCCATAGTTCTGTTTTGTGAGTTAATGCTCAAGATTACTGCACATATTACTTGAATCTGGTAATAAAAAGTGATGTTATATGTATTTTTAGTTATACACTACTTTTTCTTGGCTTTCTTTCTTTTTCCTTCTGATTACTTTTCAGATCTCCTAACTTGACCATACTTTCAGTGATGAAACAACATTGGGAGTTATGGACAAAAACATTGGAGAGCAACTTAACAAAGCTTATGAAGCCTATCGACAAGCATGCATGGATAGGGACCATGCTGTGAAAGAACTACAGCAAAAAGTATGTGGTGGGTTCTCAACTGTGTTTGCAAAGCAATTCTTTCAGTCGAGGACTGTGATACATACAGATTTCGGTTTCACTTCAGCTACTCACACTTCAGTGCATTGGAGTTGAGAATTGCAGTTATGAGACCAGGCCACTAAGCTGCAGAGCAGCTCATTAAGGTGTGAATGTAGTAGGTGGGTTTCAACTTTTTGTTTTGCCCTGAAACATTAAAGGTGAGAAAAGAGTTTTCAGTTTTGAAGAAGGATTGGTGTAAACTGCAATGAAGTGTATGCAAGTTGCCCATCTTTAATGAAGTACATTTTGAAGTTTAATTTGCTTTACTCAAAAGTGATTTTTTGAGTTATTATTGTGAATAGCTTAAAGACTCCGATGTATTAAGCACTGTGCAAGCTATTAGGACAATAGAGCTTTCTTTTAACATTTACAGCAAACTTATTTTAAAATTATTAGAGTATGTGTTGGCTTTATTTAAAAAAAAAAAGAAACAACAAAAAAACACCTATACAGTTGTTCTTTAATTATGAAGTAGAAGAAACAGATTCTGGAAGCATTCTAACTTGTAAGGAGCACCTCTGAATTTTTACTGCTTTCGCTGTTTCAAAAAAAAAAAAAAAAGATGGAAAATTGATTACTTTAAGGAAAAACAGTCAAGGTGATACTTCTAGGGCATCTAGAAGTACAGGAGAGAAATTCCTGCCTAGAAGCAAGACACTGAATACAAGGTTAGGAGATAGCCTTTCTCCAGCCTATAGAAGAAAGCTAGGCAAGTGCCTGAGATCATCTGTGTTAAGAGAACTAAATGTTTGCACTATTTCCCTTCATGTTTTCTCTGGTTCTGAAATAAAAACCAAAAGCCTTTCATAAAGAATTACCAACTAGGCCAAATTGTTGCTTTAGTCAAACTTTTCAGTAGTTGGATTCCATAACTTCAGAAGAGAATGGAAGTATCTTTTCAGGAAGAATTGGAGTATTTTTGTTTTGTGTTGATTTTCAGGGTTTTTTTTAAGCCAAACTCGTGGATTTTGAATGATCTTCATACAGTGCCTTGTTCTAGTAAATTCCTCTGTTCATTGTGTGGCCTTCACACATTGTTGGATTGTCCACCATTCTGTTGTTAACAGTTTACTACTTAAGTTACCAATAGGCCACTTGTTTTGCCAGTCTCTAGAGCTGGGAGCCATGTCAAGCACACAGAAGCCAGAGTCATCTCGGCCAGATGGTGTTTGATACAGATGGATGGTTGGTTGTCATGCAGATCTTCTAGTTGGTAACTTGTTGCTGCCATCTGACTCAAGGAATAATTTGTGCACACTGGCTGTCAAAAGCATCTTCTCTTCTGTCTGTTTTAGCTGTCATGTCTGTGCTCTGTACAGAAGTGTTGACAAGACATTGCTGTTGTACATTTTCAATTTGGTTCTCAGTGATTTTTCTGCTTCATGAGGTCTCTTGTAGCTGCTGGAGTGTACTGCTCTTTGATCACTTTTTTTTTTTTTATAAACTCTCATAGTACAACTACTACCCAACCTTTTAAAACAAATTTTGTTTCTAGGTTTATCCCTGCCTGCTTCACAGACAAGCACATTGGGCAGTAGAGGAGTGTGAAATTCAAATGTGACTGAGATCAGAAAATTAGGAATCAGTATGGATTAATTATAAACAGAAATGAAAATGTACCTTTTTTTATGCTAGGTGTTGACCTGTTCATTGATAAGCATATTCTTAATTCTGGAAAAAATCAGTGCAACCCTGTAAGCTTTCTTACTGGGATTTCACAAGTTTTCTGACTTGTTTTAATGCTGCTGTAACTGCAACATTAGGGGTGTGCTAACCAAATAATAGTTTTTTGAGTAGTTGCATCTTCCTGCCACCTGGCCATTTGTTCAATTAACTGGCTGTTTAACAACATTTATACACTTCACTGAAATGTAAGTAGCTTTATTAGGCTCTGTATGGTCTGGTTATTAGGATCTTTATGGCCTGGTGATAGCACAAATAAGGCTGATTGGCCACTTTTTTGCTTGCTTTCCCTCCCATTTTTCAGGTTAGAAAAACAAGTCTACTGCATTCGAAGGATGTATGTAGGTAGGCAGTTTGTTACTTACAAAGTATCCATTGTATGGAATAAGCAATGCTGTTTTAATTTAACCTTTTTGAAAGGCTGTTTTTTTACAGTTTGTTTATTAGAAAAGACAGAGGAAGAAAGTTATATCTTTCTATGGATAAGCTAACTGACCAGCATTTTGAAGAAATAAATAGAATAATTCTAACTTTAAACCTGATGTGTTCTGTGGCTGTAAATGAAGACTCCTAGACTGAAGTTATCTTGTCCTTTATAACTGCTGTAGTTGAAACAGTTACTGAAAATTAGTACTTAATTACTGTTGTATCTTTTCTAGTCAGTGGAGTTTCAAGAGTACAGACTTGCCAAAGGTGGCTGTAGTTGATTTTTCGTGTAGAGGTCCACAACTACAATCATCTTTAAAAACCAGAGCTGTTTTTTATATGCTAAATAGGAGACCCCTAGTCAAAACAGAATAAGATTAATGCTAATTAAATTATATTTGCAGACAGAGAACTACATGCAGCAAATATGTGAACAGCAGGAACAGATAGAGCTTCAAAACAGCATTATTGCAAAACTGAATTCACAGTTAGCTGTTCTGAATGCTAATAGAGGTATGTACTCCAGTCTGCACATTATTTCTTTTTATGCTGTGCTGCAATGATGAATAGTTTTGACTTTATGGCTTCAGCTTTCACAATATACATCTTTCAAAGCACTATCATGCTTTTCTGTGAACGTGAGAGTTAACGCAAATGTGCCGTTTCAAAATCTATTTATAAAATGCAAGGCTTCTGTATCCTCTTCAAGAAATGGTGAGATTTTCTTTAGATGTAGAACCTGCTCACGCTGAACTAAAAAAAAAAAAGTTATGAAAATATGGGTTCAAATCATTCACTAGATTAAAACGTTGTGTATTAATGTTACAGCTGTCTGCTAATGAGTTTAGCCCGTAGGTTGTTCTAGATGTGAATGCTATATACATTTCTTTTACATCAGGAAGTCTTGTAATGCTGATTTTATTGGATAATGAAAGGGTTTGTAAGCAGGTAATTCTCTTTCAAATCTAATAGTCATTGATTGATAATTTTCTACTGTTTTACTGTATTACAAAAATAATAGAAAAGAGCCATTTTAACCATGTGTTAATCTGCCATGCTCATTAAATATTTATTCATACTAGCCTAACACTCGTGGTTTTCATAAATTCTAGCAAAGTGGTTGCCTTTTATTTTTAAGAATACTTGTACATTCCTTATTGCTAGATTAGTCTCACATTGTCTGTAAGCACACAGTTGGGTTTATTTTGCTTGTTTAATATGAAGATTTTCTCAAAGAAAATAGAGAAGGTAAGATAAGCCTAGCAAATTTTAATTTTTGCTTAGAAGCTGTCTGGGGGAAGATACAGTGACAATCAGCGGCTTTTTGTTTTAAGGTAATGTGCATCCCTACATTCTGAGGCATGAAGACATTGAAACCTCCAACTTATCTTTTAGCCAGCTCTCTGAAAAACTGAATGTTGCAAAGCGAAGAGAAAGACTCTTAAAGGTATGGTCATCTGCAGCGTGCTGAGCATAAGATTACATTTGTTCTGTGATTATATTGTGAGAACCTAAGGACAGGCGTCTTTGAATCGTTCTTCCAATATAACATCCTTAACTGAAGTTCCTGAGTGTTTTGCCCTGTAGTCTAGTTAGTTGAACTAAGCATCTGTCTTTGAAACTTCCCAGCGTAGTTGTCATTTGCTCCAGCTCCCTACAATAATTTTGATCAGAAAGAAGGAACTTGCTTAATTTTTTCTTTACCTGCCCAAGCCAGTGGTCAGGAAGGGGTTTCCTCATTCTCTCAGAAGAGTTTTCAGATTGCAGCCAGTCTGTGTGTTTTTGCAAGAAGTGGAGAATCTGCAGTCAAAGAGTGATGGGTGGTAAATGAACTACCCATTGCTCTGGAGACACTGATGATTTGTCTGATTTTAAGCAGATGATTTTAATACAGCGTCTCTTCTTCCCTATTTACTGAAATAACATGGAAGTTTTCAGTACAGCCTGTTTAGAGTAACAGCAATAAGAATAAATCAGTTCTGTAGAATAGACAGTAAATACTGTGGGTGGATTTTGTATGTTCAGTAAAGGCAGTGACAGAGATGCACAAAGTTGCACTGTTCTTATTCTAAGTCATTCTATTGTGTTTTTGAGAGCTGCCATGTAATACAGGAATCTCTTGGTTTAGAGTATGAAGCTCCCTAACAGCGACCCTGTAAGGCAATCTTAAAAAGACCTATAACTATCATGTCCTGGATTTAAAAATAGTTAAATTCAGAATTTGTTTCCTAAGCCATAGCTATGAACGAACATACTATGCTAAATTCACAGAAATGCAGTTTTCAAATCAGAAATGTTAATAAATAATTGTATTAGATTACTGATGCTTATTTAATTATCTTGAAGGAACCGTCTTTAAAACTAAGCCTTTGCAAACATTTTAGCTTTATTATTGTCAGAGATTTATATGTTACTTTTTTAAATAAAAAGGAATCTTTACAGATTTTAACATAGAAAAATATATAATCACAAGCTGCCATTTCTCTCCTAAACTTTACATTTATTTGTAGTACAGTGCAGTTGAAGGGTTAATTCTTTGATGGAATGCCTTTGCATAGTTTTACATTTTTCTATCTTGAATTGGATAATTATTCAGCTTTACAGTTGCATGTGGAGATGTGACCAAGCCTAATATTCCATGTTCTTGTTTCTGAGCACTCCAAGACAGTAGCTTCACTTAGCAACTTAGTTGTATAATGACTGAAAATGAGAGCTGTGTTGTCTACTCTTCTCTTATGGAAAAACACTGAGAAATTATGGCATCTATACAGTACGTTACAGTCAGTGCATGAGAGTCAGGAGTCATTGTTTCAGGTGCTACTTTCTTAATATAATATGTTATTTGTATTTGTCTGCATTTTGGTTTAGTCAGTTATTACGGTTGCCTCTCAGCCAGTTCATCTGGATTTAGGTTCATCTGTGCCACTACTGGTAAGATTTCTGATAAAACTCCATGCAAAATAAACTATACGTAGTCCGTGTGCACTTATGTCAGACACAGTCCCTGTCTTCCTGAACAAATGAAGAACAAATACTAATAATTATTATGGGCCAGGTTTAAAAAAAAAAAAAAAAAAAAAGAGGAGATGATAGAGTTCTTCATGTGATAAGCAGTCAACCAGTAGAGCTTCATGTTTCAAGGGAAAACTAGGCAACTTCTTGGAAGATAAATCTATTAAGTTAATAAAAACATGGGAACTGTGTCTATGAAAATCTGGGAATTTATTAAGGGATGCATCATGAATGCCTCCTCCTTTATTGTGCTTTTCTCTAGACATCACCTTTCGACTTTTGTTAGACAAAAAAAAAGTAATCATCTTGCCACTGATTCAGTGTAGTTATCTTGTATCTAATTCAATAAATTGTTGGCCTTTTTTAAGTATTCAAATTCGTAAGTTTATATATTTAATTTGAAAGCCTATATTTTTCTAACCATATTCTACCCTCATCTTGCTCTAAACGAAATAAACGATGTCCGCAAATCTGTTCTCTATTGTATTATGTCCTTTATTCTACTTTTTCAGTGAAATTTTCAGGCTTGCAGAATGTTCAGTTCTGGATAGTAAATTAGGTTTACCCATACCCATTGAAACTGTCTTCTGCTAAGTCTAATATAGTTTCTTTGGAGAACTATCATCTGTCTTCCAGTACAGTTAATAGAAGTGCTGGATTTATTGTAATAGGTGCATGGCTAGGCCTTAAATTTCAGAAGTTCAGCATGAGGTAGGGATTAGCTTTTCTGTCTTCCAGCTTCAAAAACTTGGCCAGATTTGTTCATTTTATCTGCTGTTGTCAAATGTTGTTGCCAGCGTGTCATAAAACGTTTCCCTTGTTCACATTCATCCTCGCTGAAAGATAGCTGAGTCAGGCTTGGTGGTCAGTACCAGACTACACACAAAATTACCATATTTCTTCAGTCCCTTGCTTGAGGAGGCCAAAGGGACCTGAATTGCTGTTTTTTTCTGAGGCTGTTTTTAGGTACTGCCTAGTTCAACTTTATTAAGTAGGACGAACGTGTCTCTAGATACTGTATCAGAGTCAGAGCTCTCCAGGAGACATGTCAATTAACCAGTGTCAAGTAAAGCTTCTTCTGTACGCTATTTTAGTAGAGTCAGACATCAGAGTCCTTACGGTGTCAATAAATCATGAAGCGAAAGTCAATACCTGTGGTAAAAAGACACGCGCATGTTCATATTTTCCTTGATCAGAACCTTTAATGTTAAATGCTACGTGGAGCTTGATTATCAGAATTTCCTGTGCTACAAAAAGAGGGAAGCAATTGTGTATCAGGAATGACTGATGCACATAATATACGTAATTTTTCATTCTGCAATAAATGTTTGTCTTGCAGGCTGTTAGCATAATAAAAAGAATGGCAGCGTATGGTAATCTTCTTTGTGCTCAAAATTGTGGGAATAAAATGACTTAGATGTCTAAGAGCAGCTACTACATCAATCTCATAGAGTCAGGTTCAGCTTCTCCAGTGTCACTATTTTCTGTCTTTGATGCAAAGAAAGCTGTCCTGTAAGATTTTTGTGGTAGCTAACAAGACTATGCATTTAGCTTAGCGATAGGTTGCATTTTGTAACATTAATTAGACCCTGCTTTTGTGATTTAAGAAATCATGGTATGCAGAATGCATAAACTAGGCTTGTTCAGCTTGGAGAAGAAGTGGCTTTAGAGAAAGCGAATAGCTCTCCATAGAGGTTATCTTCACAGTTGTGCATGGCAAGAGGGCTGGAGACAATAGGCATTTGAAATGTGAAAGGTTCAAACTGAACATTAAGGTGAAACTTTTCACCACAAGGACAGACAGGCATTGGAAAAGGTTGTCAAGAAAGGCTGTTCCATCTCCATCCTTGGAGGAATTCAAGACCTGGTCAGACATCATAAATGACTGCTGCTTTGATTAATATGTAGATTTGGAGAACCTCTTGAGGTCCCTTCCAACTTCAATATTCTGTAGGATAAACCTCCCCGAAAGAAGTGTCATGGTTTGAAGAGTTAATCTTTTTATAATACAAAAATAACCACTTCGCTGTGTGCTAATACAAGCAGTCTTAAAAGACACATTGTACAACCAAGCACTTAACTGAGCAGGGGGTATCACCTACATGACATACCTGTCATGGCATTAACCTAAAACTTAACATGCTTTATAATGTTACCATATTGTTTGCAAAATCCAAACTCTGACAGTGTTAGAAACTGTAAGATGATCGAGCTGTGAAGGCCTGCGTTACTAAAAGATCCTCAAAAGTAATCTCCAGTCTTTTTCCAGGCATGATACCACCAAGTTGCACAAAAATGATGACTTAAATCTGATATATCTTTATTGAAATTCTTCATTCATGTGAGAGGCTCTTCCAACATTGATTCCCACACAGCTTTTCTTCATCTCTTAAATCTTGTCCCTGCTACCTACAGGAGAAAATGGAAGAAGGCTACTGGCTGTTACTGCAATGCTCCTAGCTGTCCAGAAGCTTTTGAAAATCCACATTTTTTTGAGCTCTAATAGTTCCTTATTGGATAAATGCTTGGATAAACACTGTGTGCAGATCAATGCTATATCATAGGCTCAGTGAAAGAGTTAATTTACTGTCATTAAGAGAGTTGTTGAAGGGCAAGACTGAAGGAACTGGGGCTGTTTAGTCTGGGGAAAAGGAGGCTGAGGGGAGACCTTATTGCTCTCTTCCAGTATCTGAAAGGTGCTTATAGCGAGAGCAGGGTTGGTCTCTTCTCACTGGTGACAGGACGAGGGGAAATGGCCTTAAGTTGCACCAGGGTAAGTTTAGGTCGGATATCAGGAAAAACTTCTTTACAGAAAGGGTTGTTGAGCACTGGAATAGGCTCCCCAGGGAGGTGGTTGAGTCACCATCCCTGGATGTGTTTAAAATCCATTTGGATGTGGTACTCAGGGACATGATTTAGCGGAGGGTTGTTTGTTAGGGTAGTACGGTTAGGTTATGGTTGGACTCAATGATTTTTAAGGCCTTTTCCAACCTGAGTGATTCTGTGATTCTATGATTCTAAGTGTTGTGTTTGACGTAAGCTTTTCCCAAGGTGTTTGGGTTTCCAAGCAGCTTACTTTCAAAGGAAAATGCCAAAGAAGCTGTGTGCCGTTGTTGTTTTGTTTTGTTTTGTTTTGTTTTGTTTTGTTTTGTTTTGTTTTGTTTTTAATGGAAATTTAATTTGACCAGGGAATATTTGGGAATATTTGACCAAACAATGGCTCTGTGGTGGCTTGGTGCTTGTGAACTCCCACCGTAGAATGTTATTGCCCTCCTATTACTGGAACAGCAAAACTCAGTTCCTCGTACCATACCTCATGTTTGCTTTGTGTTGTCTTAGATGATCAAAGCACTCCCTAGTACCTCCTGGTAACTATTTCTGATTTAGTCTGTATTACTCAGGTAGAAGAATAACAGTGTAGCCCTGTTCATATTTAACTGTGGCTTGATGTATTCAGTAAACAGGTCATGAGCTGAGCTGCTATATGCTTGCATGTTTCTTTCATACACAAAACAATACGGAAGTCTTCTTTTTAGCTGCTATGATTTTATTTTTATTCTCATGCTGCATAATGTTTTTCAGACTTTTGTGGTCTTTAAATAACATAGAAAAGTATATAGTAAAACAACATCCAGCTTTTGGCTCTGCTTTAACTTTCTTCAAAGTATTTTCAGATCTCTTGAAAATACTCTTATGCATGCCTCCATCTCCTCTTAACAGAAGCTATTTTTTTCCCACGTTGATAAATGATTGTCTTTTCTCATTCATCAGATATTTCCTTTACATGCTCTGAACTTTCTGTGCCTTAATGTTCTCATGCCTCTTGAAAAATTAAACGTAGCTACTGCAGCATCAGTTATAGAAATTTATGTTCTTTAGGATTTGTTGACCTAAAATCTTCAGACACCTTTTCAGAACAAAAATCTTTCTCATTTTTTCCTCTTTTGCTGCTATTTGATTCACATGCTTCCCTGGATTCTTACCTACTATGACGCAGTGTACAGATTCTACATTCTACATTAGAAGACTGTAGAAAGTGTTTGATCAGTCCTGTAAGTTCTATATATTCCTCCAAAAGTGCAAAGAGTGGAAATTCCTTCAGCCTTAGGAATTAGGAAGTTTGCAATACCTAAAGCAGAAATACCTTGTCACCTCGAAGATGTTTGAGTGAATGGATTTGTAATATCTGCAAATTGTGGTGAGAGAGGATTTTTTTCTAGGACAGGAACAGCCTATTTTTAGACAATGTTTTGAAACCCCTGAGAAGTTTAATCTGAATCTCTGAGATTCCAGCAAGTCCGGAATTGCATTGAAACTCCGACCTTTTACTGTATAAAGTTTACTGTATAAAGTCACAACTGATACTGAAGAAAACACTGCCTTCAATACTATTTTTCTGACTTTATTTAGGTAGGTAGGATAGCTACGTGGCACGTAACTGTTGTTTCAGCTGTACATGCATGCACCCATGCTTAATCACCCGATGTGTATGCATAGACGAGCTATGGATCCATCACTATATGGCTCATTGTCTCATTTTGGTTGTCTCACTGATAATATCTCAATATCTTATACTTCAGGTTAACCTTTACCTATCTAATCTCCAAACAGACAACCTCAATCTATTTAGATCCCATTTGTAAATAAAACATTCTTCTCAAAAGAACACTTATTTTCTTCTTTCCTCTTCACCTTGCATGACCTTTTTACAGACCATTGATGACCTACTATAATGTCATCAATGAATGATGATCATCAATTTCAAGATGTTGAAAAAGACCAGACCCATTACCAACCGCTGGGAAACACCATTAGTTACAGGCCTCCAACTAGACTCTGTGCCACTGATCACAACCCTCTGAGCTCTGCCAGCCAGCCAGTTCTTAATTCACTTCACTGTCCAGTCATCTATCCCACGCTTCCAAGGCTTACCTACAAGGATGTAATGGGAGACAGAGTCAAAAGCCTTGCTGAAGTCCAACTGAACAAACATCCACGGCTTTCCTCCCATCTACTCAGCCAGTCATGACATCGTAGAAGACTACCAGATTGGTAAAGCATGATTTCCCCCTGGTGAATTCATATTGACTATTCTTGATAACAGTTTTCTTCCACTTGCTTGGAGATGACATCTAGAATAAGCTATTCCATCACCTTCCCACAGATGGAAGTGAGGTTGACTGGCTTGTAGTTTCCCTGCTCATTCTTCTTGCCCTTTTTGAAGACAGGAGTGACATTGGCTTTCCTCCAGTTCACAGACATATATCCATTTCACCATGACTTCTCAAAGATGATGGAGAGCAGCTTGGCAATCACTTCTGCCAGCTCCATCAGCGCTTGTGGGTGCATCCCATTGGAGCCCATGGATTTTTGTGCATTAAGTTTGCATAGACATTCTTTGACCAGATTCTCCTCGACCGAGGGGAATTCTTCCTTTCCCCAGACTCTTCAGTAGCATATCCTGCATTGGAAGGGACCCTCAAGGATCCTGAGTCCAACTCCTGGCTCCACACAGGACCACACAAAAATCCAACCACATACACTCCGAGAGTGTTGTCCAGATTCTTCTTGAACTCCAGAAAGCTCAGTGCCATGACTGCTTCTCTGGGGAGCCTATTCCAGTGCCCATCTGCCTTCTTAGTGAAGAACCTCTTTCTGAAATTCAAATTCTCTCTTATCTGCAGGGTCTGGGGTTCCTCAGGTGCACACTCAGCAGTAAAATGACTAAAACCATTAATACGACCGTCATAAATTCAGAAAATTCAGTTGTTTTGACTAATCATATATGATCAGATACATCTATGTTTAGCAGTAGAAGGTCCTTACTATCAGTTCCAAGTTAATACTGTAGTAAATAAGACTGTCCCTTACTTAAGTTGGAGAAGCTTAATTTAGCTTTTTCTGGACTGCTGAATAGTGACATTCCACAAACCTCAGTTCTAGTAAATATACTGGAATTTCTAAAATTGTTTTTTAGGAACAGTTAGAAAATGAGAGCATGAAGTTGAAGCAACTTGAGGACAGAAACAGTCAAAAGGAAAGGAAGCTTATGTCTATTATTTCCAACCAAGAAGATAAAATACGAACTCTGAAAAACAAATTGAAAGAATTAAATGACGCCCAAAGGGGTACACAGACGCCAGCGTACAAGATGGAGGTAAGATAAGAAACCAGGTGGAGGTGAAATGAAAAAACAATCTTCTGTACAACACTACTCTTTTCAAGCACATTTATACTAATTATTCTAAGAAAATGATTTTAAATTTCAACATTATGTCATTATTAGGAAATTGTTAAAGTATGTAAAGCACGTAGAAAACTCTGAACTATTCAATACATTGACTGGTTTGTATGTTAGTTATTTTTACATTCTGTCATTATGCTAGCATTTGCAAAAACTGGAGATCAGCATTTCAGTTTTACAATCTTCAGTTGGGAGTTCTCATCAAGATTGAGCTGATTTTTTTTGCTTTTACCCCACTCTATTTTTGTTACAGAATAGCATCTGGAGTGAAATACAGTTTGGGGACAGCTACACTGCTGTTGCTGGTGTAAATGTAATCTTGTAAATGCCTTTTAGCTATCTAATCTAAATTGAATATAGGTAAGAGGATGAGCACAGCAACACATAACTTGTTGCTATCAGACTTTCCAAGCATTTTTGTCTTACAGCAGACATTCGTAACCAATGCTGTTAGGAATAAAGCAGCTCAAATGTGCCAATAGGAGCCGCAGTTGCACTTTAGCACCAGGTAGGCTACGAGTCAGTGGTTATAAGCAATGTATCACTGAAACCAGCTATTTTGACAGACATATGATCATGTTATGAGTCTGATGTGGAGCACATATGAACATATCCAGGCCATCTGGTAATGTAGATCTAGTGGAACTGCAGCTTAATGGCTGTTTATTGTAAAAACTTTTAATACCTGGCATTGACTTAAAGCTATGTAATACTAGAACGAACCACAAGGTGGTAGTCAAAGCTAAGAACAACTGAAAACCCAAGAGCACTCTTGATACATGCACTTTTGATGTCTTCATTGATTGTTTTTGTGAATAAATTGATTATTTTTTTAATAAGAGCTGGAATTTCTGGGTGCCTCAGTAACAAGCTTATACATAATACATAATCTGAATCTTATATATGATCGAAACAGACTTACAGTGAAGCAAGATTCTTAGAACCAGTTTCCTTTTAAGGAAATATAAGCAGAGGAATACCAGACTGAGTTGCTAAAAACTAAATTAAAAATAGGGGTTTCACAAAAACAGTAAAAAGATTCTTTAGTTGTTTTGTGAAATTTTTGAGTGTTTCTAGAAGGACTAAATGAAGGGTACTGCGGCGTTTTAATCATATCAGGGTGAAGAGCAAAATGAATATGCTAACCTGTGATCCATACTTTCATGTTTTACTTCAAGGTGAAAAGTAAGAAAGTTGTTCCAGATAAGCCTGAATTATCTATAGGGATTTCTGGTATTTCACCTTTGCCTGAAAGGTAAATACTTCTGCAATATTTCTGCAATTTACTTACAATTGTCTTTTCTGCTACTAATTGTGACCTCTCATTTTCCATCATTTCTGCACAGTACCTTAAAAAGTACTGGGGAGCAGCAGGGCATGAGAGCAGCAGAGGTCAAAGAGCTGTTGTTGGAAGGAAATAAGGCCATGTAGAATCACAAAAGAGCTTTCCAAGTATGTACAGATAAGCTGAGAAGAGGAAGAATAGCTGCTGGGTTCAGCAGGAGGTTAAACTCTATGGGATATTACAGTGGACCTTAATGCTGGGTTTTGGATAAGCATTAACTCCCTTATGTTAGCTTTCTTCAGAACAGGAACATACAACTGTAATGGATTAACTGACGGCAGCACAGCAGAGTAGCCTGCTGCACTGCCAGGAGGAGGTCTGATAGTCAGCGTGAAGAAATAATTCTTGGCCCAATCCATCCTAAATGAGAGGGCTTGAAACCAGGTGTATCTGTAAACTGAAACCATCCAGCCCTGACAATGACCAGGGGACCAAAAGCAGTATATTTCTTGAGCAAGCATTCCTCCTTCAGCCAATGCTTTGAGAATAATATTGACCATGCTCTTCGGTTTGCACTTTTCACAAGATAGATAATAACACCACTTTTAATAACCTTTGCTGACATCAAGTAGAATATCCATGAAGATGAGGATTGGAGAGAATTAGGGAAAAAAGTGTTGTGAGTTCTTGCTGTCTTATACTCTTGCCTAGGCATCTGATTGTGGCCGTGCTCTAGGTGAACCAGATGGATCTCTAGACTGAATCATTACTGCTACATAATGAGAAAAGGGAAACAAGACTGTGGTAAAGTATACCACAAGTATAAAGGATCTTTACTTATGTATATCTAAAGAATAAGAACTTCTACCCATCTCCTGTCTCCCTCTCAAATAACTCCCTTACTCTGCACTGAGAGTGAGACCTCACTTGGAGCACGTGTCCAGATGTGGAGTCTTCAGTACAGGGGAGATGTAGACCTGCTAAAGTGCATCCAGAGGGCCACAAAAATGATCCAAGGGATGGAACACCTCCCCGATAAGGACAGGCTGAGAGAGCTGGGGCTGTTCAGCCTGGAGAAGAGAAAGGTCCAGGGAGACCTGAGAGTGGCCTTTCTAAGGAGGGGGCTATAAGAAGGAGGGCAACAGACTCTTTATTGTTGTGATAGGACAAAAGGAAATGATTTTAAACTAAAAGAGGGGAGGTTTCAGTTGGATATAAGGAAGAAGTTTTTTTAGGATAAGGGTGGTGAGGCACTGGCACAGGTTGCCCAGAGGGCTGGTGGATGCTCCATCCTTGGAGAGACTCAAGGTTCAGCAGGACCAGGCTCTGAGCACCCGATGGAGCTGTAGGTGTCCCTGCTCATTGCAGGGGAATTGCACTAGATGACTTTTAAAGGTCTCTTCCATCTCAAAAGATTCTGTGATTCTTATTTTACTTTTTTTCTGTAGAAAGACATTTGTTATCACAAATGTCTAGCAAATGAAGATTGGTTCATTGAATCATATGTATATTTTAATGCTCCAGTTAAAAACGTGTTAAGAGAATTTTCCCATTTCTTATTTACTGAAACACCAGAGAAATGGTCAGAACTTTAGCTTCTTCTGTAGGTTTTTTTCCTTTTTTGAATGAGGTTCAGGTAGACATTTGTCTTCAAAAAGAGAAACACGGGGAGTAAGTGCACAGCTCATGACACTCCTGATTGCAGTTTTAATAAGCAATAGAAAGGAAAACGATGTATCGAGGTAAAGAAAAACAACCCCTCTGAGCTTTTTTTGAGACAAAGATAAGAAATCCAGATTGTCACAAACTTAACTTTTTCATCATTAAAGCCAATTTTATATTATCTGTGATATTATGCTTAGAAATATAAAGTATTCAGCAAATTTATCAAAGTTTCTCAATAGAAATTTATGCATAATATAATGTCTGGTGCCTTAGGGCAAAAAAAATGTCAAATCAGCATGAAGAGCAATGTCTACCAGTCTTTGTGTAGATAACTAAATTTTGGATGATCTAGAAAAGATGTAATAAAATAATATTCCTCAAAAAAAAAAAAAAAAAAAAAAAAAAAAGTGGAGTCATGCTTTATAAAGCAGAGGAATGAGTTTGCTAGCACCTCTCCAAGATGTGAGGCAGGCAGAGAAGGAAGGAGCAGTAACAAACACTTGTGTGTTCCTTCTCCTATGAAGTCTGTAGTCCACAAAAAAATATATATATAAAATAAAAAATTAAAAAATTAATGTTCACAGCAGCAGCACCCTATTTTGCCTAGAATGGAATATAAGCAGTATCTTGCACAAGATGATTCCCAAGGAAACTGGAAAAAAAGTGCAAAGACTGGATTGTGTTTGGGTCCTTGCAGAGTCAGGCCCTAAGCTTGAATGTGTGTATATATTATGACTAAACAGCTCCTTGACTATATTGTTTTTCCCTTTTCTGCTTGCTTTTTTTCTGAGAACAAAAATGTATATACATATGTTGAAGAACAAGGTATCCAAGAAAAGTAGCTTACGCTATTGTTTTTCTGGTTTGTGGGTGTGACTACAATAAAGGTCACAACAAGCTGAATTGATTGAGGGTCTAATTTACAATTTCAATCTTGCAGGGAGAATCTGGAGACTATTTTTCAGGAGATGAAAGAAGAGTGTCATCGAATATGTATGCTAGCCAGAGAACAAACAGACCAACTGAGTAAATTTAAAATAAAGCCAGAACCTGAAACTGGTAATATCATACTTAAGCTCTTATTGTGATTCAACTGTTTGAAAGCTTTGCTTTATATTTGAAAATACTGTAAATTACACATACATAGAAGTACTTCCACTGTTTACCATCTGCCTTTTTCAAGTCTGTTCACATGGTGCTCAGTATTTCACCAAGAAAACGCACCGCCAGTTTTGGCATTCTATGACGAATGCTCCAACTCACATGCTATAAAGACAGTCGTCACATCAGTAACTCTTATAATTGTTTTGTCCCTTAGAGTGAGAGGCAGGCACTTACTGCATGTGATATCCCATCGTACTGTGTGAAATACAGAACTTGCTTGCTTTGAATTTAGCTGTCGGTTCAAAAGATGTCTGTTATGAATGTCTGTAGCCTTGTATTTGTTAGAGGAACACTTCTGAACTAAGGAGAGTCAGAGTACTGATTTTCTAGACTTCCTTGTGCAGACTTGTACATGTTGTTTAGTTATATGGGACAAGAGTTTAACCCAGCACTTCCCTGAAAGCAAAAGACAGGCTTGATTTGTGCAGCTGATGGAAGAGATCCTGGATATCCAGTTCTGCTAATGCTTATATTTAACGTATTGAAGGCTATTATGGGTATTCTTACTAGCTTCGCTTGATAGTAAGGTCAGATTCATAAGTGATTTCAAAAAATACTTGCCAAATTTACATCATTGAAGGAAAATGCGTAGATTCCAGCACTTTCTTCTAATTTAAGTTTGCCTTTGAAGCCTGTAGCTTCCAAGGGCCAAGTCAAAACTTTATTGTTACATTCTGAGTGTACACTACAAAATTTTATTGTTTGGGGAGTGGGTGCTTGGCAGTTTATTCCAGAATTCATTTCTTTTATTCAAAAATATGCCTAACTCAACTGTGCAAAAAGTTTTACATCATATAGATTTAATCTGTGTGACTTCTATTACTTCTGTGTCTCACATTTGCTGTATCTGGCTGCTATCAGAAGATCTTGATACGATGAATGTACAAAGTGCCAAAGCTGAACAGGAGTTTCTTAAAGCACGGGGAAATGCGATCCCTGCTCAGTTTAAATATTTGCCTAATTTGGAATTTGCTGGGAGTTTGGTACCTGAATATGTTCTCAAATCTTGTTCATGGGGCCTAGAATGTTCTCAGCACTGCATGAAATATTTTTGGTTCCAACTTTTATTTCTGTCAGAACGTGCATGTATGTGTTAAGCGTATGGGACAACGTAAGTTTCAATTAAATTGAAGTGTTTGTAGCCATAAATCAAAGAGAAATATAATTATTAAAACAGAATTGTTTTATTTCTGTTCTGATATTTTTGGAGTCAGAGCGAATGTTTATGAAAGAGAAATACACCTTGAACTGATTTCAGAGAGACAAAACAAAGGTTGAAAAGCCAAGAAGGAAAATCAAAAATCTTGTAGGGGAAAAACATCACACCTTTAATAATGATATTTTTCTTAATGTTCTCCTCATTCTTTCTTCACAGAAATACAGTTTTCCATGCCAATACAGTGTACTGATAAAACTGATGAACAAGCAGAAGAGCTTTATAAGCCTCGGGTTATACAGGATATAAATAGAGGTGCATCATGCATCACATCTATCACACCAAGAGGAGTGGGCCAAGATGAGGACAACAACTCTGTAGAATCACTTTCTAAATTTAATGTCAAGTTTCCACCTACAGACAATGACTCTGCTTTCTTGCAGAGCACTCAGGAAAAAGTAACAGTTCCTTGCTCTGGTATAGCTGAAAACATGCTTCAAGATCATCATTTTAACCGGGAGCACAGAGACCGTGCTGTTAACCTCAGTAAATTGGAACCTAACTCATTTGAAGCTCATGGAGTTGATCTCGTGACCTCAGCTTTACAAAGCTTAACTACTGTTGACAAAACAAACCCTCCAAATCATGCAAACATGCCCATAGAAAATACCCGTGACAAAACATGCTTGAAAACAGCAGACACTGCTTTCACGTTCATATCTAAGCATGCAAGCCAAGGTGCACCTGAAGCGATTTTTCCTTCTTTAGAAACTGCTGGAACAACCGTCAGAGGTCCTCATCAGGTATCTTTCTCTAAATACTATAGGCTTCGAAAAAAGGTAATGATGCTGTCAGCTGTTTTGCTAAGGTCTTTGAGACTGGATTAACATATTCTCTGAGGTATGTCACCAGTCTTCTGTTTAAGACAATACATTTTGTCAGTACTTCTCACTGATGCTGAAATGTGTACAAGGTGCTTTTCCGGGGAAATAGGACAAGACTTTAAATAGATACGCGCCCAAATTTCAGTTTGTGTAGATATTAACTGTTTCTGTATTTGTTTCAAAGCTTTCATTAATCCTAAGTTGGCACCTAGATCACTTTCTTTCTTTCTGCCCTTTATCTCAGATGAATAGAGTGTGTAATTGTTTTAATTGTTTCAGGTGTGCATCAGAGAATATGACAAATTAATTAAAAAACTAAACATAAATGTACACTGTGGAAAAAAAATTATCTACTTTTTATCTGACGTAAACAGAACCCTACTCCTACTGTCCACAACAACTTAAAATATGTTTGTCATAGTTTAAGCAGTCAAGTAGGAAAGCATAATTATTTCTTTTGACAAATGTATGGAAGTACACTAAAATAATTCACGCTTATGTAGGTATTCTGAGCTTGAATTTAAGTCCTAACTACTGGAAGTTCAGAGAAGTTCCTGAAAGCAAGGCCCAATTGCTGTAAAGCAGAATAACATTTTGGAAGCTTCTCTGAATCGTGTCTCTGAATATTTTGCTTCCTTTGTGTAGCATTCTGTCTCGACTGAAATTGCTCGTGTAATAATTGCAGACCTTTGTAGACTCCAATTGATTGATTTATTTTTTGTATTTATGTGGCTTTTCGCACACCTTGTGAAAGCAGAGCTTCTCAAATCTACACAAATAGTGGTGCTTAGGAATTTCGAGAGGGTGGATTTCGAATATTTTCACTATTTACTTTGATGTGATTTTGTGTTCTGTCCTAATGAACTTCAGCAAAAGAGCTGTACCTCTCAATTTTATCACTGCATGACATGCAAAACTGGAGTTCGGAAAGCACCTGTAGGACATCCTAGCTATGATGATTTCCTCTCCTAAAACTTACCCAGACTAAGTTCAATTTTCCATTGCAAACCAGTTTTGAGTGAAAGTTTAAATTGCAGAAAGTTTACTGTTTCCATTATTTTAAACTAAATGCCTGATTTTTAAAAATGTGTTTTAAATACCTGTCTGTAACATATGAGGTCTCAGTTATACTAACTCACTAATTTTAGTTTTTTATCGTGCTTTATTTTTCATTGGGTCTTCTGTTAAAGTTGTGCCTGAGTTAAACAAATTAATTCACTTATTTTGTTCCTGGTAGAATTCCTGCAGAGCTGTGAAGCATTTGCTCCATTCCTTGTTACTCTTCTCTTTATCTGTACTTTCTCTCCAGCATGTTCTTTTACTAGTTAGTCTGTCTATTCCTTTTTCAATAGATGGCACCCTGCATTGTGTATTACAGCCAGTGAAACAGCTGGTATGTGATTAAAAATTGATAGGGGAGTATGCAGCTTAAAAAAGTGGAGAAAAATTGTGGTTGAATAGTAGTAAGGCTTTGGTTTGATCATTGGTATTTCTGTGATAAAGAAATTAATTTTGGACCAATGCTTAAAATATAAATTATTTACTTTGTGGAGAAAACATAATAATTGTAACTTTTTGGGGGGAAAAGGCAATGAAAAACTATTTCAGTGTTAGTAAGTCATATCTGCATAGCACTATAGAACATAGAGGATATAGATCAGAATGCATCTTATCCAGAAATTTGTTTGAACTAAGCCAATATTGCTTTAGAATTTATTAAATATACATCTCTTTCTGTCTCTTAACATCCATCACCTTTAATTAGCTGCCTACAAAAAAGTTTTAAAGTACTTTTCCTAGTGAATGGGACTTGCTTCCAATTCCTAATGATCTGGATTTACAGATAATATATGTGTAGATTAAAACACTAGGTTTTTATTAATGTTACTTGCAGACATGTCTTTTTATTGTGTTAAATTTAAAAATAAACAAACCACCACCAACTGTGAATAATACTTGTTCCTAGGATTTTTGCAGCGTTTTTAGGGAGTAGTTCCAGTACCTTCATCCCTGCTGCTGGTAAAGCTCCAGCAGGGAGGAATGAGATACCTGACTGGTTTTTTCCTAGTGTGGATAAAACTTTCAAGTATTTACTACATATGTTAACTTATAAAATGGAAAACCCCATAAATGCAGTAGATTTGGCAACAGTAAGTTCTTGGAACTGCTCTCAGTTGCTGTAATAAATTTAGCTCTTTCCTTCTTTGTGGATACTAAATGTGAAAACTCAGTACTGTTTTCTTCGCGTGTAACTTTAAAAAAAAAAAAAAAAGTGACTGAAAAGAGCAGCAGATTAAAATAAGCATGGATATTAGTGGACCTAGGATTTTACAGACTACTGTTAATTGAGACTTGCATAGAGATGCATTATGTTTACCAGTATTCACAATTTGCGGGGGTTGTTTCAGCCAAAAGCATTTCTAAGAATGTTCACGATTTTAAATCAAGTCAGTAATCTACTGATCTTAATCTAGATCTTGTTTTAGAAATGAAACAGCTGCTTAAATAAATCTCTATTCTGAAGAGCATTTTAAGCACATGCTGAACGTTCAGAGAAAGAAATGAAAGTTAAGTGCTTGCTTCAGCATTTTGCTGGATTCTTTCTATGTCGTGGTTCCAAGACTGGAAATCTTACTGTGTCTTTAGTGGGATTTTTTGCAAATATATATATATATATATATATTTTTTTTTTTTTTTAATGACAATTTACATAATTTGGTATTAAAAACAAGTAATTTTAAACACATTCCAGGAGGGATGTTTGAGTGTATCTGTGTCTAGAAAAAATTAATATGCAATTTACACCAGCAATGTACAGTAAGTAGGCTCTTTTAGCTGAAAAGAAATGGTGTGATTGCACTTAATTACTAATTAGCCAATTTAATTATATGGATTGCTGACCATAATGAAAGATGGTAAATCTGCTACCGCTGTCTGATAAGCTAAACACTGTTTAAATATGGAGAGCATGAGGAATTGACTCCAGGAAGTTGCAGC
Source organism: Alectoris magna (assembly GCA_030625065.1). NCBI lineage: Eukaryota > Metazoa > Chordata > Aves > Galliformes > Phasianidae > Alectoris > Alectoris magna. Next base: position 12,156,213 of record CM060567.1, read on the forward strand.
TGGTTTAAATACAGGGATTAACCACTGTGAAAGCCACGTTCATTGTACAGCGAATTACCATGGCGGGGGGGGGGGGGGGGGGGAGACAACAGGTTCTAAGTATTTGACATGATAAATGTGTGAAAATTAAAACTCTTGGATTAGAATGGATAGCTAGAACTTCAGAATTTCAAAAGAAACTACTTTCTAAAGTATTCTTGCTCACCTTTCCACGTGTGATTTAAGCAATAGAGAAGAAAGATGAACCAAAAAACTGGAGGGTGCTCTCCTTTTCTGGGTTCCAGCCCCACATAGATCTGATACCAACTCGCAGCCATTCTGTCTACTTTGCAGTCACAGCAGTATGCATTTGATTTCAGTTTACTCAAAACCTAATTTTCCTGGCCATGTAACATAACTATGTATTTTATCTTGGGTCTGTTGCTAATGTTGAAGTAGCAAAACTTAATTTTTAACTTTGCTTTGAGAACTGACTGAATTTTTGAATCCTGGGTATCGTCAAGCCATAAAACTGGCGTACACTCAGGCTCATGTCCCCATGGTCTGCAAACAGACTTGCTGGCTTTCAACTGGCTCACTCAAGGTAGCAAGAGCAGCAACAGCTGCTGAACCAAACTTTGCAGACTTGCCTGAGTGTATGGATGGATATTCCAATGGCCCTATTGAGTTCACTGCTGTCATGGAAGAAAGAATCCCAAAACTGAGACTACCTGAGACATGCTTACACTAAAAGGCAGTCAGAGCAATTAAGTAACTTAGACCATATGACATTGCTCTAGTTTTTTTGCAATTAAACTGAAAATTTAGTTTAAGAATAGAAATATTTCATATTACCTTTGTGCAATAAATATTTTAAGGTTAAAAAAAATCAGTACTAAAGATTTATGTACTCAGGTTTCTACAGTAAAAAAAAAATAGAAATACGATTTAAAGAAAAGAATTTATGTCATACTGATACTACAGAATTCTGCATCATTTATCATTAACAGATGTCAAAATATCAAGTATTTGCAAAGGTAGTATGTTTAGGAGAGTTAAAAAAATGTATATATTGCCTTTTTAAGCGAGAATTTTCTCTAGTTAATGCCTCTGTCAGGCTTACGTTAAGTAAGCCTAGTTTAAAGAGGGAGGTATATTTTTAATATAAATATAAACCACAGCATAATGTAATTCACATCATAAACCACAGCAGTAATCATTTTCTGTTTCTTTTAGCTCATTTGGCAGCCTCGGGACAATGATTTGCTGGCACAAACTTATACAGACTCTGAACTGAATCAGCGTGGAGTATGTGAATTCTGTCGAGAAGTTTTCCCACCATCTCTAACATCTAAGGAAGATTTTCTTCGGCATCTGAATTCCCACTTTAAAGTACAGTCTTAACATATGAGAATTCAGTGGGTCACTGTTTTTGCATACATTTGGGGTTTTTTATTATTATTGAATAGATTTGCAAAGAATTAATAAGAATTAAGACTTCTTGTAACAAGAACTAACTGAAATTGTGAGATAAGCACATTTTTTCCATTGTCGTTTGATGAGGTGAAATGCAACTGTAAATCAGTACTGTAATTCACATTACTGCTTGTCATGCTTCGATATTGCCATTGGGATTGTAGTTAAAAGCTTTTTTTTTCCCCAGTTAATCTTTGTCTGAATAGGCTCGAAGTCATGATTATATTTATCAGGACAGATTTGCAGGATTAAGTCTTTAATCTGGGAGAGAAATTGGTCTACTGCTGGATTTCTTCTCAATATCCACTGATACGATTCTCTAATTGAAGGAAATGGGGAAGAGGGGTAGGCTCTATTTTTAGTTTCTATTTTAAAATCTGTTATAAAAAATAACAGTTGTATTAATGTACCTTTCCAGCATTAATCATTAGTTAAACTACTTTCATGGAAAATATTAATATGAAGGATGGAGTAAGAAAAGGCTGAAGTGTCCCTTAAAGGTAAGAATACCAAAGATGGAAAGGTTTACCTTTCCTTCTGGTCTGCTATGAAGGATTGTTCAAATCTGTTACAGCTTAGACAGGCAAGGGGAAAACCTAATCACAGAAATGTCAGTGACTTCAGTTCTAACCTGAATATGCAGAATGGTTTTCTCAATGCAATTTAAGTCCATTTAGTCAAAGCATTGCATTTTGATAAAGTTTGCACATTGTATAGATTTATGGGGTTCAAATTTAAAAGTCATGTGTTTTTTACTAAACAATTTATATTAATGATAATGGGTGACTTAGAGCTTTTGGCATTTGAACTGAGTATAGTTTTTAGCCCTGCTTTTTGATAAAATTAGCATTAATGTTTTTATAGCAGCAAAGTATAACACTTTTTAAAAATTTGTTCACAGGCGACCTATTTCTATGGGGAAAAAAAAAAATTCTGCAGTTATTTGCTCTGTTTTAAATATCTCATGTTTGTGAGTGGCTGTCAACAGTGTGTACTGTAATAAACAGCAGGGCACAGTGCACGTCTGCTTTGTGACCTGGAGAAAGACTTTGTTCCTGTTAGCAGCTCTCAGCCCCCATCAGTAGTAGTGCTGAGGGTCCGTTCAGCACTGGACTGCCCGTGCGGCTGTGACATACCTCTCAGTACAACCGGGAGGCTGCTAGGGGGCAGAGCTTCCAGCACTGAGAGGGAAGGTGGGGATTTGCACGTCTCCAGCCTAACCAACACAAAACCAACTTGTCCTCTCTACCGTGAAATCCTAGCTCAGGAGCTCACGTTATTAAGCCTGCATCAACTGTGATTCACCTTTAAAGAAAATAAAGTCATCTGTCCCCTGGCACACACCACTCCGTGTGTGAACACTTTTCCCCATGAGCACCTCTAGCAGCAGAGCTGGGAACCCAGCAGCAGCCTGAGGCCCTGCTGGGCCGAGCTGAGGGACACAGTTGGCTGAAACCTACTCACTCAGCAGTCTGTCCCTCTCCCACACCTGCCAGGGGTGGCATCTGAGAGACTTGTTTCATATTGGGTATTTAAAACTGCCTCCCAATAAGCTCAATCTGATTTTGAGGAATAACAAAACTCACACCAAGCAGTTACAAGGGACTTGAGGTGGGAGGTGAGTGCTGTCCCTGAGTGGGCCCCACTCATACAGCTTTCCCGGAGGAGGCTGCTGTTGGCAGCAGGGACATCTGCTTTATTACACTCACCAGAGGAGGTTCAGCATTCCTCCCCTCCTCTCCCTGTTCCACAAAAGCTCTGCTCAGGCAGAGGAGGTTGAATCCAAATGGGAAATGTGAATTCATTAAAAATATAATAATAAATCTGAAGGAAGAAAGTAGAACTGGGGAGGAAAGAGAGCAGCAAGCCTGCTGGCCAAGGCTGCTCCTGGCTGCCTCGAGGCCTGCAGCACCCCGGGGTTAACGCAGGGCTGCTGGGTGGGCTCACTCTCTGAGCCACCCCGCAATGACTGCGCACGATGTGGGAGCCCCTGTTCCCAGCCAGGAGTCACAGAGCTCTGGCTCTGACTTGAAGGCAGGGAAGCAAAGCGCTTCCTATCGGGGAGGTTTCCGAGGGGCTGCCTCAGACTGGTGCGAGGGCTCCGTGCTGGCGGCTGGGCACAACACATGTAGCTCCTCTGTCTCTCCGGCGAACTCGACAGCTGCTCGTAGCTCCAGTAATTAGACTGTCATTGCTTGTTAGAGGAGAGAAAAACGCTCCTGTGACAGATTCCACGAGTCCTCTGTTTTTTAAGACCTCACAGAATTCACCAGAGCATTAATTGAGATCTCTTATTTCTCTGGAATCAGAAGGGAAGAAGTTCCCTCTGGTGCTTTGCACTCCAATCAGAGCCCTCTCCCGCCTCCCATGGAACGCGGTTAATTCACTCTCAGAGCCTCGGGAGAAGTTGAATGCCTTTCGTACCTACCCGGCAGGAAGAGAGAGCTTCCAGGCCGTGAGAACTTTTAAAATCTCCTTTTCGTTTTGCTAAATTTAACCAAAAGGAGATATACAGCCTTTTCTCCACTAACTGAGAACTCCATTAACTGAGTGGAGACTCAGACTCTTCTTCCCATCCGAGCTAATGTTAATTCGGGAGTTGCTCGGAAGGGGCTGTTCCCCGCCGAACAAAAGCACAGGAAGATCACGCCGAGCTGCTCCTGCCCCCACCCAGCAGATGAGACTCAGAGGAGGCGATTTCTCTTCCTCCCTTCCGTACATTCCCCTTTCCCCCGCAATCATACAAGGTTAACTCAACAGAGGAGTCTCAATCCAAATGGCAACTGGGATTGCATTTAAAAAAAAAAAAAACTGAAGGAAGGGGGAGGGAAAAAAAAAAAAAAAAAAAAACAGAAATAGGGAAAGAAAAGAGAAAAAGCAGCAGGCTGATTACGAGGTGTCAAAACTGCCAGGAGCAAGAAGGTGATAGCAATCAGGGGTGAGAAGAGTGCGCCATTCGTGCGGGGCAGCTAATTATCCGTCTCATTTGAGAAGAGCAGCATTCGAGGCAGCAGCGTTCGCCTGCTGAACGGTGACAGATTGGCGCGGAGGAGAGGGGAGGTGTTAAAACAATGGAGCCGGGCTTGAGAGCGCTGTTGCATGCTAATCAGCCCGGCCTCCTTCCTTCCTTCCCTCCCTCCTTCCCTCCGCCTGCCTGCCGCGATCCCTCCTTCCCGCCGGCCGCAGACAAGCCCAACACTCACAGGCCCCTCCGCAACGTGCAGCCCGCAGCTGGCCGAGGTGGGAATCCAGAGGGACCCTCGGGGAGAGCGCACGGCGCGGCGGGCGGCACCGGGGGGGCCAGCAGGCCCATGGCTACCGGTGGTAGCTTGCGGAGCTCGCCCGTGGTGCGCGAAATTGTCGGGCCCGCCAGCCCCAAAGGTTCCTCGGGCCGGCGCCCCGCTCCCAGTGCCCCCCCAGAGTACAACCGCAGCCGCAGCGCAGAGGCAGCTCCGAGCGAGGCTGCCCGGCCGGAGCCGATCCGCCGCCGCAGTCAGGCGAGGCCCGCAAAAGCGAGGGAAACGCAGAGCTGTGCCAATTACTGCTGGGTTCCGGGGCTCCGTTGTCCTCTCGGCTCTGCACAGTGACTAGAGCCTGGAATGCTAAACAGGTCGTAAGCAAGTTGCACGGCCGCCTTTCGCCTCTCGGATTGCTTGGCCCTGCAAGTCTGAACCACCGCACGCACCTAGTTCGCACCCTATGATGAGGAGGTGCAAAAAGAGCTGCCCTCCTCTCCGAGCGGGCAGGCTCCCGCTCACGGGTGGTTTGACGGGGGCAGCGGAGCGGGGGGGGGGGAGCCGCACGGCATCGCGTCGGTCCCGGCTACCGCAAAGCCCCCTGTGCCCGGGAGCCGCGGGGCGAAGCCCGGAGCCGGAGCACTAACAGCCCGGCGGCAGCCAGCACCGCGCTCCGCTCTGCCAGGAAGAAGCAGAGGAATGAGCGTTGGAATGTTTACTCTCCAATATTTCTCAGTTTCCATTCCATCCTGCCCTGAAAGATTTCTGATTACTATACACTTCAAAATAGTATTTATTACAGATTTACATAATCTGTATGTTTTATGTTAAGGGAATAACACATTGACGCTGTACTACTGAAAGGAGTTAATCTAAACTATGTAGTGTCTGCTTTAAGAGTTCCAACTAAAACAAGTCCTTGTCTCCTGGCAGCGATAGGGAGCACGCAGCCAGAAGGACACTGCCCGGCGCGCTAGCTAAGCTCCAGGTGAAGCCACCGCTCCGCTCCCAAACCTTCCGTGGGCTGCACGACAGCACTCGGCGAAATTAAATCATAAGCGTCTCTGTGTAACCTCCTGTTTCATTTAACAAGTGTTATTCAAAACGGCACGTGCCTATTTTATAGCAGGGTTCGTGCTGGTGGGCAAACACTGGCAGGGGAGGTTTAGGCCTGAGGTAAGCGGCGCGGTATCGCAGGTTAAGTGTATTTAAATGAGGTCTGAGCGTGTGTACGGTTCGGCGGTAGTAAGAACGTTCAAATTTTGTTATTCCAAGTCTGTCGTTGAGCGTTCTTGATGAATTGTCCGTGATCATACAGATGGTGAGATTTTCGTGCTTCCGTGCCATTCTGACATCTCAGCCTGTAAAAATAAACTCCCAGATCGCTGTGATACCTACGGAGTAGAAAAATCCGGTCCACCTTAATACTCAGCACTGAAGTGCTTTACGTTTAAGAGACTTTGTAACGCCTGATACAGGAGTTGGTGGGAACCGAGAATAGTGATTTAACGGATTTACACTACAAAGCAACAATTAAGATAACTTCTGCACCCTTTTCTTAAAGCAGATTTTTTTTCCTGCCCTTCTCAGTTCAGAGCCACGGGAGATGGAGATTAAAAACATTCTTTTGTTTTTTCTTGTGATTTATAAAGACTTTTTTTTTTTTTCATACTTGGTACGTAAGGGTGACAGAAGGACCTTCCAGTAGGTCAGGTTTACTTTTCCTGAAAAGATTCTTGGTTTGTTTATTGATATCACACGATTTTCCAAAGTGGTGACAAACAGTTGTGTCCGTTGCGATTATTTACGTTGCGGATCAAAGGTATTCGCGTCGAAGACTTTCCCAAATAAAACGATGGCTTCTTTCGTGCCTAAGCAGCCCCATTGCGGAGCGCTGCGCTCCGCCCGCTCAGGCTGGAAAGCAGCGCTGGCACTGCTCGCAGAGGGCACCCCGCTGGGTAACGCCGGCCCGCGGGCAGCGTGTCGGGCTTCGTAAGGTTTCTAAGCTGACCGAAATAGAAAACACAAATCGATATATATAGCAGGGTGATATGGTGAAAATGAGCTTAAAGAAAACCATTTTGCAGAGACAAGTATATATTTTCAAAAGGTTTAAAATATTCAATTGGTGAGAAAAATAACTACTTGTAAAAACGTGTGTATTTTCATTATGCTTAATTTGCCATTCAAGACAAGTTTTTCTTAATAAGCTCTATTGTTTCTATCTGTTTGGTGAAATGTAATACGTGTGAGACAGAAAGCAGACTCGGAATGTGAATGAGTCTTGTTTTTCTCTCTTTCTATCGTTTTTTAAATACAACTGTATTCGGATAAAGAGAACCTTAAGTCAATAAGAGGATTAATAGAAGGAAAGTGGCGTGGCATTCCTGAGGCCGTGATCTAAAAAGATGAAACATGAAATCTTACTTACTAGGTCAGGTGGGTTTCTTTTTCCTCCCTACATCTGATTTCCGTGCTATATAGAAGTCTCCATAGGCAAAAGCACTCTGCGGTTAATACTTATGTTTTTGCTCTCAGCAGCGACAACAAGCTTTGTCAGGTGTTCGCCGCTCTCACTGTTCATTGAAATACTTTAATAAATGACTCATTGCTTTAAGAAATCACCACACTATCACCCGAGTGAAAACATCTATATGCTCTCAAGCCGGCAGTGTCAAAAAGTATAGTCTCTCAGGGCAAGGGGTTACGAAGCCTTCATAAAGGATTCCCATCTGTCATTAAGCGCGACATCAAGCCCTTTAGGTACCGTGAAAATGATTTCTACTGAGTACTTCAGCCCAAAGATGCCATCCTCTTAATTACTAGCGCTTGAGATTAGGAACGCCACTGAATTCCCTGGAGATTCGCAGAAGATATGCAAAAATAATCTCTTCTCCTGCTTGCCTGCCAGGGTTTCACTACCTGCCCACCAGCCAGTCGGCTCATTTGCTAGGTAATGATGGATGAAGCACGGCAGCCCGGGCAGCTGCGCTGCCACCCCTCCTGACATTACCGATATGCTCCACGGAAAGCTTCTTCTTCATAATTGATCGTCAAAAAGGAGTGACAAATAATGTTCTATTTATTTTTGTATTGATTAGCTGCCCTTCTCGCCATCGCGGGGCTCCCGTGCAGGGGTTCCTCACGTACACGGGGTAACGGAATGAGAGGAGCCGCTGGGTTCGCGGACCGTGAGGCTGTCACTACATCTGCGTGCAACAGGTGCCCTGCAAAATCCACGCCAGCTCTCCGTAGGGTCAGTGTGCATGCTGGAGAGAGGAGGTACGGACCTTGTGTGGAGCCGAGCCTTTGTGTGATAAGACCGCGCTGAGTCTGAGACAAGAAACTGAGTCTGTTGTCGGGGGAGAACTCTATCTGCAGATGTCCATTAGCGCTCTTTCCAGAGGTGACAACAAAGTTTAAGGCCGCCCGACCCACCAATTCGTCAACAGCCGAGTGTCAGAGGGTTTTCTTGGGTGATAGGGGTTACAGAAGTTGCCGGAGGAGGAACAGAATATGAAGAGGGTAGGGAAAAAAATACCATTGTGGTTGCGTGCAGGTAGTTTCCCGGCACGGAACCGGCCCAATGGAACCGGCTGACTGCAGAGATACTTCTCAGGGCGCACAGATAGACCCGGTGACGGGTACGTCTGCAGAGGCTCTGCTCGTGTTGTCAATCCGAGCAGCATGACTACATTTTTAATATGTGGAAACGTGTACATAACTCTGGACATAAGGGTGGGGGCGTAAAAAAGCCACGTCCAAGCTCAATGGGAGCACTGGAGAGAAACCTCGGGCTCTATGCCATCCGAGATGTGAAAGCCCACGGAGGCTCAGCAGCCAAAATCGCATACACTGATTTTTTAATAGAGTTCTCATCCATGTGTCCATTTAACTGCAGTTGATACAGATCAAATAAGCTTGTTACTTTTAGATTCCCAGTTGCCTCAAGTGATACAAGACAGTAGCAACAGGAAGATCCCTAATTAAAATGGATTCATCTGATTTTCTTATTCGGGGAGTTTAGTGCCCCTAAGTATTCCAAGCATGATAAACCTCTTCCAGCATCAGTCTGCCAGGTCTATCTAGCCTTTCTTCTGCCCGGGGAATAGGAACAGCAGGTTTTCTTCCACCTCTAAAGCTTCCTTCCATTCTTTTGTATCATTTTTGAAATCTCCTTCAGCATACTGCTCCATGCATTTCTCCGAATCTTTATATGTATGTGTAATTTTGTGTATGTAAACGCACATGCATTTCAGGCAACACAAATCTGAGAGGGAAACCAATAAAAAAAAACGACACCGTTTAATCATGAAATAGCATCGTGCCGCTTAACAAACTTTTAGAAGTCATCATTTTAAATCTACTTTTTGTACCTGGGCGCTGTAGCTCATGATGACAACTGCAACTTCTTGAACATACTTGGGTAGTAATCTGTGAATGCCTCTTAAAAGAGGACAAAATGCTTCACAAATTAGTTTGAAGTTACTTCAGTTTACACGCTTGTTCTGTTATTCAAACGCGTGCATGCTGTTCCTTCCTGAGAGGTTCATTGCCCTGCGCAGCAAAGAGGCCACACGAGCGATACCCGCACGGAGGACTGCCCTGCATGCCCTGCGTACCCCAAGTTTTAGGCAATGCTCTGTCGCGGGGTGTGTGCACGTATAGACGGCCGAGGGTGAAAAAAGACCCACATGAATGTTATTAGCAGGGAGTCCGCAGTCACTCATTCAAGTTCACAAGCCTATTAACATCAACGGGCCTTAAATGCAGTAAGTTTTTAAGTGTGTCTTGTTTTTTAGACCCTAGAGAATACCAGGATTGCCAAGAAATGCTAGTCGAGCCCAAACACGCAACAAACATGAAAATAAAAGGTTTCAGCTTTTTTTTTTTTTTTTTCCCGACCCCATCATACGGTAGAAAATGGATGCAAGACCTGGAACGTGATGCGAATCTCAGAAGTGTCAAACCTTTTATGGACTTCAATGGAATTGTATGGCCAACAAATCCAGCTTCATTCTGGTTTTACTCAGGTTATCAAAGAGAAGAGATTACTAGAATGACAGAAAAGCAATTAATTACCTCTCTCTTTGCATGGGGGTAACAAGACTACAAGGATGCTAAGACTCTCACAGCGTTTCAGAAGGTCCATATTTCCCACCGGGTCTAAGTGCCTTTTCCATTATAGGGTGAAGAAAATGGCTATTATAAGAAAATGTCGGTGGAGAAAGTGTTACTATGTAATAAATAGCCCGGTCTCGTCGTTTAATGTAGAGTTTGCAGGAAGTAATCCCGACTGGACTCGCTGTCCTCTAAATCGGATCCCTTCCCCTCTAACCATATATCAAGTTACACGTTTCGCCGAGATGAGGCTAAGAGGGCATTAGCTTTCTTTTAAAGAAAGTTCGTGTCGTGTGTAGGTGTGCGTGTGTGTGTTTGGGGGAGGGCTGTTGGGAGGGGAAGGTTTTGTTGTTGTTGTTGTTGTTGTTGTTTTTAATAAAAGTTGTTCCTTTGACTCTTTTACCAAGGTTAAAGGAACACGTTCCTTTCTTTATCTTCAGAAGGAATAGCAGAAAGTTCGAACCTTTTCGCTTTCTCTTCCCCAAATAAATGCGTTGTTACGATTAGTTGCATGCAGAGAGAGAGGGGAAAAAAGGGAAAGAAAAAAAAAAAAAAAAAAAGAGCAACCACTTCCAGGTCCAAGTCTGCGCAAATAACCATTCAAAACGTTTTTGAAGAAACAGATTAATCTCAACCTTCTTGTTTAGAGCCGCAAACCTGCAGTGAAATACCGTTAAACTGGGTTCTTAAAGTTTTAGTCGGTGGCATTTTCTTAGGTTGACTGTGTTCACTGTGTTGAGATGCTGTGAGCAATAACGTAACTCCCATGGGGACTCGTGCCTCAGAGCGCTGGTGGGGAGCCGATCTGCCATGTCTGGTACATCAGAGGATGGGATGTGCACTGGACTGACTCTACCGCCTTATTTAAATGTGATGATTTTTCTCATTTGTTGCATTGTTTGTATTAATACGAATATCTTGTTATGTTTGTTTTGTCTCTTGGGAGCCAATAAAGCTGTGAAGTTTTTCTTTACACCAAATGCAGCTCTACGGGCGATCAATCAATGGGTAGTTTTTTGGATAATCTGCGAGAGTGAGAAATCTAATAAAGCAAGCAACTAAAAAAGGAAAACAACGTCTATTTTCTGTTAGGTTAGCTACGTCAGGAGTCAGGCTTTCCACCGTGCCTTTTAAATATATTTAAGCAGCTACTCTGAAGTATCGGGGCAGCACCTCGCTAAATTAACTTGCTGACATATAAAGGAAAAAGTTTAGGCACCGTGACCTCGGCAGCAGTGCGGGTGACTCATTCTTCCAATTCAATTTACTTTGACACTTGCATTTCCCCCAACCCTCCTCCGCAGTGGTATATGAAAACATACTTAGGCGAAATATAGCCCGATTGTGAAATGAAAGATCAAGAGATTTTTCTAACGTATTTTGAAATACCCACTGCTTTGGTATACTACGTTTAATGTTAGGAATAGGTAGACAAAGACGATATAGTTAGCTTCTATGTCGCAACAAGGTCCATAGAAAATCGTGCCTCTTAATTTCAAGGCAGCAGTTCTCTTATCACAACAAAATGAGTTATAAACAGATCAAAATAACAATCTGAATTATCTAGCATTAGTGGCTGAACTGAACAGCCCCAGATTACGTGATGAATTGTTAAATTGCAGTAGCATTGTTTTGGAATTGCTAATTAAAAAATAAGTAAACCCCCATGACTCTGGATATGACAACTGAAAATACCCACAAATTATTTATTAAATGAAGCGTCTAACAACTCTAACACTTCCTGCTCGCCTTGTTAATAAATGTAATTTGAGGTAGATTTAAAAAATCTCCCATCTAAACAGTGAATTCATTACGCGACGTTCAGATCTCCAGATGCCTATGGACTCCTCGGAATTAGGTGTTAAATAGACAAAAGTGAACCAAACTGCCTTTAAAAGCACAGCATGACCATGTAATTCTTTTTCCAGTTTGTGGTAAAAAATGATGAAACTTCTTTCCAAGTAGCTATCACCCAGATTTAGTGTGAAAAGTAGTGTAATTGTAATTCACGCCATCAGGGTCTATCACTGATAGACTATCAGCTGTTCTGTAGTTAGGAAGGCTTTCTTTTCAAATAGGAAAGCTGCCAAGTGCTCTGTGATACCTCCAGCAAGCTTATCGGATGGAAGATCGGAGCCAAAACAGCAGCTGCACACATATGCAAATTGGCAATTAATAGTATAACATTCTGGGAAGGATTTTTTTTTTTTTTTAATATGGGAAAGTATAGCGGAGCTACCTTAATATTAACCTTAACAGTGACAGGAAACTTCTTGTCTGAGCGGCCAACGAATAATTACCCTCTGGAGAGACTGTCGCTCTATCACTTTCCTCTTTCACACAAAGATCAAAGCTTATTGTCCTGCCGAGTTTCTCTCCATCAGGAAAGTTAACTTCATGCTGTAAGAAGGGGGATACCTTGTCTTTTCGGCTCTCGGATCTCGGGAATCGTGGCTATGCCTCCCTTTCCCCCCAGTTTATTTGTTTGTTTAGCTTTAAGATGCTTCTCCTACTTCTGGGGAAAAAAAAAAAAAAAAGTTTCTTGCTCAGTGAAACTCTTAGAACTGTGCGTTTGTTACGGATACTCTAATCAATGGCAAAGTCATTGAAAGGATTAGTTTTATACATTTTCCCCAGCCTGCTGCAGCAAAGCAGCCTGCTTTATTTAGCTCAGCATGTATGAATACAAGCCTTCCAATTAATGCAGTTGCTTGCTCTAGTTAGAACATTTCCTTTCAAAGGATCCTCACATGATCCTTTTCTTCTAATAGCTGGCTGGAGCTGGGAAGGCTTTCCAGGGCTACTATGTTTCACACCAGCTTGTCCCTAGCGCTTTCCCCGGTGTCTGTCCGTCTGCCTCTTCTAGGACAGGCGTGGGGTGATTAGCCAGTGTTTGCGATAATCTGCAAATTCTTCCCGGCCTTATTTTCAGCAAGAAAGACGCCGGCGGTTTGGCAGCGGGAGGCGGAAGGCCGGGGAGCGCTGCTCCCGGGGCAGGTGCTTAGCGGAGCGGCTCGGCGCAGCCGTGCTGCGGCTCGCCGGGCGGCGGGACTCGCCGCTTCTGCCGTTCTTCTCCCGTCTCACGTGCGCTCGCTTATTAATTCATTTCCATTTTATTTCTCAGTAACTGTATTTGTACTTGAAACACCTTTGCGTTGCAGTGCTTCAGCCGTATTTCAGCTACAAAGAGCGCCGTTTCGGAGAGGTACCGACGAGCACGCACGACGCCCATGGCGCCCGCGGGCAGAGCGGCGCGGAACGGAGCAGCCCCCTCTGGGCGTGCAGGGGCACCGCGCGGCGCTCCGCCGCTTTCTGCCTCCTCGGCAAGCCGGGGCCTGGAGCCTGCCTGCCCCCTCCCCTCCGGCTTTCGAACAGCCCTTCCTCCCCGAGCCCAACGGCAGCTCTGTAGCCGGTACCCAGCAGCTCAGTCAGACAAAGAAAAGATCTTCTGGCTAAGAACGCAAGTCCTCGCTACTCTGTTCCACAGCCGAATCGATACTGCACACAAGTTGGAGAAACACGCTCTGAGCCGGAGCTGGAAGCCGCCCTTGTCTTAGTTATTATTTGCTGTGCCTTTCACCGGACTGCCAACGCTTCTTCAACATCTTTGTTGAACCACTCTGGTCTTTTACCCAGTGCTTCACAAACATATACAGAATAGAACGGGTCTCTAAAAGTGCTATAGTGCAAGTATGGTGTAAAATTTTGCGTTATTTACTCATATCAGCATCCCAACGTTAATATAATATGTCACGGGACCTGATTATTATTCCCATTAAAGAATCTAATGCATTCACACAACTCCTTTGCTTCTGCTCTACTGATGACAAAATATCCTCAGACAGCTCAGTTTAAGAAATGGGCTTAAGTGACATTGAACATAAAATCTCCAGCAATGTAAGGCACAATTTTATCAAATACGACCCTGTGGTTTACAGTTTTATGTAGATCAATGGTATCTGGGAAATTCAGAACAAAAATATCAAGATTATTTTCGAGATTAAGGAAAACAGCATTTGGGCCTTCACCCTTAGTTCACCTTGTTATAAGAGCACACCACAAAGCATGCGGTGCATTGGAACTGCATTGCTTGGACAGTTCTGGAACACCTGGGGTTTCTGAATATAATGTCTCTCACTGCTTTGGCTATGGTTTCCATCTGACTGCTATCTAGGTACCATTCATCAGAAAGAGCTGTATACATAACTGCAAACAGCAGAAATATTCCTGTGAATATTTCTATGAGCACTGTGCTACTCAGACATTCAGAAGGTATTGTCTTCCCAGATTTAGGGGAAAAAAATGTGCTTGGTGGTTTTTTGATTTCTTTAACACTGTTTCCCAAAGACAGTAAGGAAAAAAAAATGATGTTAGGTTATGGCCTGCGGCCTAACCGTGTGTATGTAGATCTATTGGCAAGTTTCAAGCACATTTCAGAAACTGATATTAAGATATTGCTTTTTATTATTTTTATTCTTTGATGGGTATAAGAATAAGCCTGTTCATACTAACGAACAGAAAAAAATGATTCCAAGCATTATTTGCTATATTTGCCAGAAGGTAGTGGACAAAATAATAATAATAATAATATTAAAACTCACACGTGCTCCTGGGCCAGTCTCACCTTGTAATGTCTCTAATCTGGATGGAACCCAGAAGTACAGGTTAAGGGAAAAGCCAGAAATACTCTGAGGATGTCCCATTAAAGGGACAGAGGATGCCCTTTATATATACCTTTCTGTAAATTATATGGATGTCAACTAAGGATTACTTGAGACACAGAGAGGATGGGAGTAGGAGCAAGTAAAGAATATAGGAGGATATAGGAAACAGAAGTGTAATTAACTGATTTTACCATTAACTGAACAGCTCTATCCTTTGAGTATCTGCTCTTTCATTACTGAACACTTTTCTATGGTCCTGAGATGACAGATGAGAATGACAAATCACTCACAGTGAATTTCAGAACTTTGTCTGCCAATTCATTACTGATTTCTGTGCTGTAGAAAGCAATCCTTCAATTTTTACACCAGTACATTAGGGCAGAAGATAATTGGATGGACTTTTACCAGTACATTTTCCTGACTTGTTACTAAAGAGAAGCCGTGAACAGCAGAGGTTGGAGAGGAAAACAGGTCAGTCAAGTATGATGTTAATAGAAGAGTTGCAGAGCCAACAGGCTGCTGACATTTGACTCATGGGAACAGAAGCAAAAGGTTCGGTTTCCTTGTTTTTGTTTTCCTGATGGTGTTTAAACATTTCAATGATACAGTCTTCCAATGCTAAGAGGTGATGCTATTTTGTTGCATTTGGAAGACAAGAATTGAACACTACAGACCAAAGCGCTTATGAAATTCAAAAATAAAGGAAAAAGTCTGGAGGGAAAAGAGGAAAGAAAAGAAGAGCCACGGAAAGATTCTCTGGAATACAGCCACCTTGGGAGATAGAGCTGCTCCTCAGTGAGAGGGAGTCAGCTTGGAACTGGGGTTTTCTCGAGAAAGAAAAGCCATACAGAAAAGTAACGTAAACTGGGACTGAACCATCTTTTCCACATAGTATTGGCCAAACCGTAATAAGTCTGGCTATTCCATGGCTTATTCCAGCAACTGTAGTTGATCTAATGGAGATATTTTAGAGAACTTCCATGTCTGGGAGCTGGAGAAAGCAGTGTGTCTATAGATAAACACTACTATATGGGGGAAACAATCTTATCCTGACTACTACACAGATTAGATAATAGCAATATGTTTTAAAATTAGGTCACTTGGTTTAGATAAATGATCTAAATATTATTCACCTATTCAGAAGCATTTTTAGCAATAATTCTACAGAAATTTTGTACGTGTAATTCAACACATAAAACCACATCATCTATATGTAACTGACCATGGGTCATCTCTTGAAGGGTAACAAATGGGGAACTAAGTAAAAGCATAATACAGCACACAATATGTAGTAACTGAAAGACAGACAATGTAGCATTAATTTTAGGACTACTATTGTGTGCCTCTGTTACATTAAGAGGGGGAGTTCCCTGGACATCATAGGGGAAAAAAAAAGTTTTAGAAACGTTTTGTCTCAGAGACCTGAACTTAGAAGGGTGGGTTACTATGGGGGGGGGGGGAGGAAGACTTTTGCAAGATCTGCAATACTGGAGCCAGTCAGATGTTCACAATATATTGCTCACCAAGAAACTGAGCCTGAGAATTAGTAAGTTTTTTGGTGAATAACTTTGAATAATTAATTCTTCTGAGAAAACCACAATCTGTTCACCAAGAGTTCATGGGGAAAAAAAGAAAAGAAGAGAAAAGGAAAAAAACAAGGTGAATAATTCATTATGAATTATTTGACCGGTTTTAGCAATGAGATTCTAAATCTGTCCTCCTATGGATATTAACCTCATTAATACTATTTAGATTCAAGACTTAGGGATAATTAAGATGATGCAATACTGTGTATCTAATATGACACTACTAATATTTTTGTAAATACTTTGGAACTAATGCTTTATTTATTGTATTTTTTAAAGTCCTCATGTATAAATTTAGAAGAACTGGTAATCTTAGCATAATTAATGCAATAATAGGACATTCTTACATGAGAAGGCAGCCTTGATGACAGAGAGATCTAAATGTTTAAAATCTGCTGGGGTCTACTGCTATGACACATAGCTGAGCGACCATTTCACCTATCACTTGTGAATTCTAGGCAATTTGAGAGAATGTCTAACCCTGAACCGAGAAACAGAATTTCCAGGGATGGGAAAGAAATCAGGTTCAAATCAGCACTCTTAATATTTAAAAATACAAACCAAAATAAACACACAACAATTACCGTACAATAACTGAACAATGTTAGCAGACTGATTTCAGACTGTTCCACTACACCACCAAAGAATAACACAAGAACTAGTCATTTAACTGCCTAATACACTATTTCTGTTCAAATACAAACATTCTTTTAAATAAAGCTAATATTTTCTAATAATTACTACAAATACCTGACCAACTATCCAATTTCATTAGGTAAAGCTGCAGTTTCATGATACTTTGAACTGCTCCAAATCAGAGCTGCTAGGCTGTTTTCTGCCAAGTGCTTCAGCCTACACCCTTGCATCAGCAGTAGTGTTTGGATGATGCCATTCTCTCCCATCTTCCCACAGAGGTGAGCTGTTTCATGGCAGAATAACTGCAGCCTGACAATACAGATAGGCTGGTCCAAAAAAAAAAGAAAAAAAAAAAAAAAGAAAAAAAAAAAAAAACAAAACCCAAAACAGAACCAAGAGAAAAAAAAGGAAGCCCACATCTATAGAGATAATCTTGCTTCTTCTTTTTTTTTTTTTTTTTGTTCCCCAAACTGGTTGCATGCTTCCCTGCTATTGGTATTAATCTGATCCTGTGGGGAAGCCTGTCTTACAAAATATACTCTTTTGGGTTAGCAGCAGGCCATTGAGTTGCAATAGATTCACTTTAAAGATGAATGAAGGTGCCAGTACAAATGCTGGAGAAGAGCACAGCAAAGAAAGCTCAAGGGAAAGCAGTGGTAACATATGGCCAAAAGTAGGGTTTGCAGCAATCAACATTTAGATTGGCTTCGGCTCCAGTGGAACCACAGCCTTAGATTTACTGTAAATAAGATCTAATTCTGAAGGAACTTCTTCAAAACAAACATAAGGCAAGTCATTCCATACTCCTTCCCCAAAGAAAAATCAATTACAGTAATAGTAATAGTAACTTATTTCACCTAAAGTGTTTTCAGCCACGTGGCACACAAAGTGTGAGTCTACCAGCTTACTATGCTTAGTGCTTAACTAAGTTTTACCAGTGTAAGATTTAATCTGGCCCTAGAAAAAATATTTTAAATACAAACAATTTCAAGTTCAATGCAATGTATTTTAAAAAGCGTCTTCTTGTTTACTATGTGCAAATATACGTCCCTCTGTTTGAAATGTCAGTAAAAGTCATTTGAAAGAATAGCTCTTGTGGATGAAATTTTCTATTTAAATAATTCTGAACGTAATCTTCTTTTGCATTTCTGCTATATGTTAAGCACTGCAGTCTTCAGCTTATGAAACTATTTACCACATAGTATCTGTACACTCTGAACGTTTTTACTACTACTTCTACATTTTAATATAAAATCCGAAATTATGTAAAGACATAGGACTTCAAAGCAGAGTTTTTTTTATGTACTGCATACAAACATATGCAATATATGCCTAGTAAATATGAAAGAGACAGTCCACAGAATTTCACAGTTACACATTATTATAATATTTATTTCTATTAATAAATGAATCAAAATTATCATAGCAGTATGTTGGCAGAAATTAAAAGTTTATGCAGGTGGGATTTGGCCACATCTTTCCTCTTCACTCCAGTCATTCAATTGTGTAACAGATCTGGGAATATTCTTCTTATTATTTGAATTAGTTTATTTTGTTTGTTTGCTTTGTTTTTAATCTTCAGTGAATTTCCTAACTGGAATTAAAGTCTGACTAATCTCTGCCAATTCTATCTGCCATAGCATGCAGATAAATGACGTTTTCCATTTTATTTTGTTCTGCTTTGTATAAAAGAAAGAATTTATATCAAAAACAAGAGAGTGGTTTTATATAACTAATATCTATGCTGCTATGGCTATTATTGTAGCTAAAGTATTTTTTGTAGTTAGTCTAACGCTCATTTGTATGATATTGTAATAACTCCAAGAAAAATTGTGCTGTAAATGAGATTAAGGATTGGATGGATCAGATCTCATAGAAAAGTTATATTTTAAAGCTACCAGTAGAAAACATGGATACAGGAGCAACATTAGCAGGATTTACAGTCATCAGTTCTTGCCAAGTGCTCTTCCTAAGGCCTGGGAAAAGCACTGAGCAGATCTTACACCAACATCCTTTTGTACTACTGAGGAGTTGCTAAATGAATTGCTATTGCTCTGCCCTACCAGAACGGACATTTTCTATCTCTAGTTTAGGCCAGTCTTAAAAAGATAAGCTCCTTGCTGCTGTTCTGTGGTTTCCTTGACCACAAATAGAGAGATCAGAATGATCAGAATGAAAGATTCACAGAAATAAGTAGCAAGTCCAGATGGATAGAATGCTGAAATCACCCCTAAAATAGGTACATCATGTTGACTAATAGAGTGAAAGATCTAAATATAAAAATCAAGCCAAAATAACCAGAAACTTACTAATACAAAGTTATCTACCAACTCCTTCTGTTCTAGTCTAGAAAGATTCCAGTAGTTTGCTAACTCCCAGGATTTCCCACATCATTACCCAATAATGTGTGATGGGTTATACTGAGAATCTCAGCTTCCGTTAAATCAAACCAGAACATGATTTTCACACAAATAACTTAAAGGTTACCTTTAAAAAAATATTAATGACTTTGTGGCAAAAACCTGAGAGTATTAGGAATGAAAACATATCTCTTTTGGTCACTCTCTTTATATCTCTGGTAATAAATGGAGTCCATAAAAGTGTGGATGAAAATATCTTGGGGTTAGACTAATCTAATTATCTTATCTTATACACATATCAAATTTCACAGGTCCTTTAAGAGCATGTAATTAGCATCGTGCACTATATTTAACCAGACATGTACTAGGAACTATGATGCTATGTTATTTCCATGAAGCGTGGAGAGCTTGCATTGGAGAATACAATTTTGTTTATTGAGTCTCGTGTGCCTTTAACTTGAAAAATTTTTAAAGATCACAGAAATGCAGGCACCATGTGCTGATTATGTCACTAATAATATGCATTTACAGTTTTTGAAAAAACAAAAAGGATTGTTAGCATTTTACTACTTTAAGATTATTTATTTTCTAATTAATTTAGTTGTTTTAGCATGTAGTCTGATTTCTTTCAAAAGGCTTTAAAATTTCTACTGTGGTACAAAGAACGGCATATAGCTTATGAAAGAGTAAGCTCAGAAATGCTCATGTGGACACACATTAACATGATAGCAGGACTGAAAATTAAGACATACCGCTGTCATCCTAGGAGAAGCTATTAGAAAAGTTATGTTTTGAAGGGAAACTGTATTTTTCTTATGAAGATAACAGCTTTTCTTTTGTTGCTTGCATCTATATTGTTTCTTAAAGCCAAGGCCTCATCACGTATTTAAGTGTTATGTTCTCTCAAAATGACAACACTCTTTCAGCAATATTTCTCTTTCTTCTCCTTTTTGGAGAAAGCAGGGTAAAATGGCTGCAAATGGCCAATGTGAAAACCTTATCAATTTCAGACAGCAGTAAAAGGATCTTAACTTTTCATGATGACAGTTCCTTAAAGATTCATGACATCTGTTCTGTAAACAGCAAGCACAAGTTTTCTCCAGATAAAAGCTTTGTTCAAGCGCTGTAACTTTAATTCAGTAATAGAGAAGGACTTGGAACTTGCAAATATATTTAAATTAAGTAGTAGGTGACATAGATGAGATCTTAGAGATATCTCAGTCTATGCATCAGGTGTATCCTATTTGAACAGTTTACTTTCAAATATAACTCTAAGATTCTTCCAGTTTAAAGACAGTCATTTTTCTCTCACCACATTAATACTTTTAATGATTTTGTTAGTGTTTACCTAATACTAAACAAGATGATTTATCATAAATGATAAAGACTGTGAGATCATTCTTGCCCACTGTACTCTCACACAAGAACTCCCTGTAAAGTAGTTTGTATTTCATTGCCTAGTTTAAGTATGCCAAGAAGTAGGGCTTTCATTCATCCTTGTTCAAGTCCGAATACACAGCTTAAAATCAACGAGACTGGGTTCTACTGCTCTAAAACTGAACATTTAGGTTTGAATAGCAGTTACTGTACAAGCAGACTCACTTAAAAAGAAAAATACAAGGAAATTCTGGATCCATAATTCACCCTCCACCTTCTGACCCTACCAACCGCCATATTAGTGTGCCCCCACCAAAATACCAGCTTGTGTTTACAGTTTCATTTCTCCTGATGGTGGATGGGCGCGTGTACACGCACTCGCTCTATGCGCACTCAATAGGATCATGATCTGGAGAGCTGAAAATGTAAACACAAGCTGGTATTGTGGTGTGACTAGCGGCTTGTGGTTTCTTTGTTTGAATATTTCAAAAATGGCACACTGGCCAGAACTAAAAAGAAAAGCAGAACTGCTATTTGTTTGAAACTTTGATGGTTCCAGTATTCGTATTTCAGGTAGGTAAAAAAGGGCAATAGAATTTGAAGCTGATTTTCAACACTTATTTTTCAAATCATCAACTACACTTCAGTACAGGAATTTTGTTTTGAGGGACAGGTAATACATACTTTGCCCTCAATTTCACATAATGAAGAATGAAGTAAATGAAAAAGAATGACTTGATGAAAAGAATACGAGTCTAAAACACTGTCCTCTATTTTCTGGGTATATCTGTCACTCTTGATAAAATGAATGACCTCTTCATGCAAACATTGTTTTACTATATTTCTGAAATCTGAGGTTGAGGGGAAGGGAAAAACTGAAATTCTACATATGAGGTACTAAATTATATCTAGTTATATTATCATGTCATACTTAAAACATTTTTAAATTTTAAATAAGCTTATTAAAAGTAGAGTTTTGGAGTAGGAATTTTATTTTATTTGATCGTTTATTTAATCAGAGTTACAGACACTTTCTAGCACCAATTGAACTTACTGTTCATACTCATCCCTGAATATATGATTTAAACAACAGCTTAAAGTACAATTTAATAAAAGACTGGAAGAAGCAGAGCGATCTTCTTGAAATAGTGGAAAAAAGTCCAGAAGACCTCCTGGTACTGGCACAACAACCCTACATTCAAGGAAGAGGGACAGATCTGCTATACTGGTGTTCTACGTAAGAATACCGGTATTATTCTTAAACTAACTCTGAGCTCGTGAAAAGAGCATCTGGTTTATAAATACTTATCAGTCCCATATGCTATAAGCATATCTATAACAGAAAAAGCAGGAAATCCCTTCTTAAATTATGTGATATTACCTTACACACAAAATCACAAAATAATAACACTCATTTTTTCAGCTCAAAAATTCTTCTGTGTGTATGTTAGAAACATTCGATTGCTTTACACAAACTGCACAACTGCAATGCCATCATAAGGTAGAACATCTTGCTTCTTTTTAATACATTACTCTATATACGCACCCTCACAAAGACAGCTTGTGAGCATTTCACAAATTATAATAATGGAACCACCTACATGTATATCAGTGCTGACAGATCTGGATCATCTTATTTTCACCTGCAGTAAGTTCAGACTCAGCTGAAAACTAAATTATACAATGAACAGCTTTGTTGTAGGAATATGCATGGCCTTATTTTCCACCACCATTTGCAGAATAAATGCATGCAGCTTACATAGATACTTAATATATGTGGTAATAAACAAGCAAGTACCTGCAATCTATTTTTTTTTTTTTCATCAGAATCAGCTATAAAGTTAATCACTTTTTTTTACATGGTACACGATGTGTTTCATCTTTCTGATATACAGCTGTTCAGTAGCCATTACTTGCAACAGTTTAATATCCAAAAAGTAAAATAATGTATGCAAAAAGACCTTGTTATCAGTTGATAATAGTATGAGGATACCTATAGAATGCAGTATCACAAATTAGATAAACTAAAGGAGAACTTAGCATCCAGCTATTACATGGAATACTGTCAAATTTTGATGACCGTTTGTAGTCAGGACCTCTGTTATGTGCCCTTCTGACATACAAGTGACAGTTCTGGTTTGAAATAAGAGGACTGTAAGCTGAGCTGATAGTGCTACTCTGGAAGTTCTGAGCTTTAAAGATCAAAAGAGATCAAATATAACAAATAAGACCAAATACCAGTCTCATCCCTTGGACATTTAAGAAGGGTTTATGAACGATTGGCTTGAGTCATATAGAATTTTTGTAACTCTCACAAGAGAATGTCGAACCATACACTGTATTTCCCTGTTTGAAGGCCTATCTTTTTCTAAAGAAATATAAATATATACTCCATGCAAGCATGAAATAAATGTGTGCAACACTACATAATATTACGTGCCTTCACCTCCTACGGATATCAGTCACTGTAAAATTAAATAAAGCCAGCATTCCTTAGTAAGCTTTATGAAATGGCATTTAGCATTCTTTGCTTCTTCTAAAAAAAAAAGAAAAGAATAATGCCCACCCTGCTTATTTAACTGGCAAGATGACAAAGACCTCAAAAGGCAATAGAGACTGTATGCCCAAATTTAGGCAGAGGAGATTGTTCCTCCTTAAAAATACCACTTCATTTAAAATATGTGAGATAACTCCTTTCTCTGTGATAAGAAATACTTGGTATTATTATATTTTTTTCAATTTATATAGTGAAATATAATTCAAGAATCAACAAGAAGCAAAACTTACCTATACTACAACACTGCATTAAAATAAAATAATCTTATCTAAGTCATTTGTTACATGAATATGATCCTCACCATTCAAATCTATCTGAAGCCAATTTTAAATTACAAGGGACATAAGAAGACTAGCTAGAATTTTACTGGTAGGAAATGAATAAAATTTAACATATGTTTGGGAAATAAAAGGAAGAACTGGAAGAGTTCAGGAAGAGCTGACAGCAGTACTATATAAATTAAAAGGCCTAAACCATACTAGTACTGTAAATAGCTCACCAACTATAAATCTAACAGCTGTTTGAAAACTAACTGCATTATTAAGAGTACTTTCAAATAATGAGAAGCGTGATTATTTTCACCCAGCAGGCAGTCTATTCTTATCTTTCAAGACAGTAAGGAAGGTTTGCATTTATAAAATTTTTGATTACTTAAGTGTTTGTGTATATAAAAATATTTTTTACAGAAACGTAAGGAACTGGATCGGACAACTGGCATACTGTCAGCCAGATGCCAATTTATGATAGCTTCAAATAGTTTTCTCAAAAATTGAAACTAGAACACATTTCCTTAAAAATGCATTCCCTGCAGAGGGTCAGAAGATGTGGTTTAGAAGACCAGGGCTGTACATTCAGAATTGATTATTTTAAAAGATTATTTGGTAGATACATGTGATGACTGGAACTGAGAATCATTTTTCTCTTACTTGCTTGAGAAACAAAACCAGAACAATGCATGGAGAAAAGCTGAATGAACTGACTTTGATATTTCTTCGGTGGGATGAAGATCCCTAACGTCACTGCTTACGTAATATAACATTAAGAATACACTGTGCTGCCTTCCATTAAAAAAGAATGGAGCTAGATTAACAACCATTCATTTAAAGAATGTTTGTGTGTTACTACTACTACAAAATCTTAGATCCATTAGTAGGAACAAATAAAGTCAACAGGTAATGTAGGGTACAAAATTTGACCTCTAAAAACATTTCTAAAGTTATCATGTTTTTCACAGAGGTAGCCATATTCCACTGAATTAATGAATTCAGATACTGAGCATTTGACCTGCATTTTTAAAAGTAATTAGCAGCTCCAGTTACCTAAAAGATGAAGCTAAGGATGAGCAGGCGGATTTATATCAGTGCATTTCTAATTAAAAGTGATGTTATTTACAGCCGGTCAATAGAAGTCTTAAGCATCTGTGCTGATAAAGATATATATATGCAACAATGGATTCATGATTATTTAAAGGCGATTCGCAGTTGCTGAAACATTGACTGAAGAGCACTGAACACAAAGGATAATTATTAGCTAGATGAGATCATTGTTCTTGCTTGTGTTTATTTTTCAATAGCCTGGAAATCTATCATTTAATTAATTTCTAAATTCAGGTTTTGTGGAGAAAGGTGTCCTCCCATTACCGAGTATAAAACTGAAACGAAAGGAGCAAATAACTATATTGGTTCCCTGAACAAATGCTGAAAGGGGTACTAAAGAAAAGCTAAAGCATTGGGAATTTTAAGTAGACGAACACTAGATGAAATTCCAAAGGTCCTGAAAGACACTGAAATACTATTATAAGGCTGCCATGAAGCAGTTTTCTGGGAGCATAATTACTGTGAGGAAAAGATTTTTCAGACTAAAAACTGCATTTATTCCACCAAAATTTCAAGTTGCACACACGCTAAATGGATTACCATACTATATCTCAGGTATTTAAGCATTTTAACGTTATGACCTATACTTGAGAATTACTCAAAGACTCTAAAGAACTTTAAAAGCACCGATATTACAGTTGTGATCTGCGAAGTATCTGGACTAATTCTTAGTCCTTGCACAGAACTTCTAAAGGAATCTGTAAGTGGCAATTAAGAACAGCGAGTTCTTAACATCAATATCAATAAGTCAATAAACATGTATGACATACTTAAACAAGTCCATCGGATTTTTTTCAAGACTCCATGAGTTAAAACAGATTAAAAGTACCACCTGAAACTGATATAAAGAGTTTGCTGAACTAAAACAAGAGCCAAAAAGAAATTTAAAGGTTTCACTAAAGGTTTCACTGAGTATCAAAGCAGATTGAATTAAAAAAAAATCAGCAGATACTGAAGTCTCCTCTTGAACTTCAAAAACTAGTCATTAACAGCTAATCTTGACATTCTCTAGGCTATGAAGCCACGTATGGTGGATTAACCAATGGAACAGGACAAGCCTGTAGTCTCAACACAAGATGTTTTCATACCATGTTAATTCAAATATATTACCCTTAAAAAGCTCAAACATATATAACATACAAGTATGTGAACTGTCTTCATTACAGTTCACACCATGTTTTGTATTGAATTCCATTTTTACAACCACGTAAGTCAGATGCCAGCAATACAATAATTTTTAAAAACTTCAAAAATATTCATTTTTAATTATCTAGCTTCCATATCAGTAATTACAACAAAGCTTTTGTATTTACTTTCACCTTGAACATTCCACTTATCTCTGTGATATTTTACCTATCTGGATTTAGCCTCATTTTTACCAGTTAAACAACATCGAGGCAGTACTGTCATGGTTAGTACTTCAATAACAAGGATAAACAAGGAAGTCCTGTTCACTCTTTTTATCAGAACAAATAAATCTGAAATAAAATAAACTAAAATTTAATTTAAATTAACTTTCTTTTAGCATAAACAATTCAAAGAACAGATCAATGCCACCTAAGATGTCTGATACTGAGACTTGTGTCATCAGTCCTTAGGAACCCAAAAGACAAACATGCAAATCTTTTCACAAAAAGTCCTATGCACAAGTGCAATATTTGTATCTATTTTCTTAGCAGGGGATAAAAAGATCTTCAAGTTTGTTTATCTTACCAGTATAAATCAGAGAAGGACGAAAATTTTCACATCCTACCTTTGCAGGAGAAAGACTTAGGTTCAGTTGGTGCCTGGAATGCACTCGGGACCTAAACAAAGATATTAAATTGTTATTTTAGTAATTAAAGATTAAAAAAAAAGGAACACTCAACATTACTCTAAATTCAGGAAACAAAATCTGGAGGCAGATGAATTTAAAAGAAAAAAGGATGAAATTAGAAATCTAGGCATTAGTAAGAGAGTTTCCTTGGTTTATTTCTACAATGGAGAATAAAATTGCCACCACATGGTCTCAAATACGTAGGTCTCCAAATACCAACTGCTACAACTTATAATTAAAGTTAATTTATAGCCTTTAATCAACTGAATCAAGATAGCTAGTAAGATGAGATAAATTGCTTCTGTATTTATTTATGGCAGACAGCCAATGTAACTAAAATAAACATCTTGCCTTACCTGAGTAGCTTATTGTCAGATGTAAATACTCTGTCTATCCAAATTACCTGCCTACATGGCAGAATAAAAGCATAAAAAATATTATTTTTACCAATTTAGATATGATAAGAAAGAATGAGACAAACCCTTTCTGTATACTTCCATTATTGTGGTCACCATGTAGAACAAGACATGATGACAACCTTATAAATTGTGTGTAATTAAATAAAGTCAAGAAGCAGTTCTGCTTTTTACCTTTTCCTTCTACCAGTGACTCATACTACAAAATGCTGAAGTGACTGAGGGGTGATGTGTATGTTTAATCAATAAAGTAACTATTTTCTAAATGAAATGAGAAGGAGAAATATCTATCTTTAGCTAGCTAGCTATTAATAATTCGCATTATCTCAGAAAAAATTTGCAACCACAATGAAGAGGACCCATAAAGTCATAAAAGCATAGCAGAGAATTCTATCAAGGAGGACAAGGAAGAAACAGGCAGGGCAATGATGGGGAAAAATGCCACTGGGTGTATCTGGGTGTACTCCAAGGACTGAAACAACCCTAATGAGAAAAGATCAAAGTAATTTGATCAATACCTTGCACGACTCTGAAGATGAAGACTACTAGAAATTCTCAAATTTAGTTTATATGTTAGATACGTTAATATTATCCTGTTTCTATTAAAATAGAAAGCACAAATTCATTCACTTCCTAACAGTGTAAATAAAAAAGAATGGACAGAACCTTATTCTGTACAGGCACCAAGACTCCAAAGCTACCTTATTCTCTGCCACATCACTGCGATTATTAATGCAGTCTCCACAGATATAATTCATGTGTGGAGCAATGAGTATGTAGCAATTCTTCATTACTTTTGTGTCATCAGAGAATTTCCAAAATCCACAAATTTCATCTCTGCTTGTGATACGGTTTCAACTGAAAAGGTTCTGGCCCAGCAGAGTTTTTTTTTTTATTTATTTTTTACAGTGCCATCCTGATCATCCCTTTAAAAAAATCTTATAATGACTTTCAGTGTTGTCACCACTGTTACGTTTTCCAGTAGTACAAACACAGATCACTTTTCTTTAGCTTATCTTTACAAGTCGAGTTGAGAGCGATCTATTTTCTGCAAAATGGCTGCTTTCATTGTATACAGGACACTGAACCTCTTGTGTGGGACCTTTTCACCATGTTGTGATTGATTTTACATTTATTGAAAACAAGTCTGGTCTCTGCCATTTGTTTACCCTTGTATTTTCTCTTTATGCTTTGGTATGCATTTTTAATTAGATAGACTCCAGTTCCTTCACCACTAGCTAACACTTTTATTTGGGAAGCAGTCTTTACTAGCCCTGCAAATATCCGCCGTTCTTTGCAATGTCAAGTCCTTTTCTCACCTTGCTTTGACTTGGTTATCACTTATATCACAAGTAATTCATCCATCTGTTAACTGCTCCAATTCACATTACTTGGCTTTATTTTAAAGATCTTAACAATGGTCAATGGTCTCATCTGGCAGCTGGTTTCTTGTAAAAAATGTGCCTTTCCCAAGCGACATTCTTGTGAGGATCAAAATATGCACTGAATGGGGCTTATCTAGCAGTTTACAGGTCCCTCAGGCTCTCCATAGAACATATTGTATATACCCAGTGCTTTGGGCATGCCATGTGTAGTAATGTAGAGGACCTCACCTTCTTCAATCTTATTCACTCTTCTCCAGCTTTCTGACATGTTTTCTTTTCATACTGCGGGATACTTTTTGGAAGGAAAAATAAAGGCATATACTGAGCATCTACATGATGCATGTTTAAGTTTGGATCAGGAGCCTTTAAAGCCTCGATTGTCTCTGCTTGGATGTTTTGATTCGCTGTTCTAATCTCTCTTAGGAGCACTGAAACTGGATTCTTTCACAGGAAAAACTGCAGACCAGGAACATGCCTAACATACTTCAGTTGCAAATGCTCATTCAATTCATGGGTTGAATCTAGAGCTATCCAAAGGAAAAAAAAAAAAAAAAAAAGGCTGACAAAAATATTGTGTCGCCTGTGTAGACGTACCAATTTATTCGTACTACTCTGTACTACTTCCTGATTCAGACAGAGCCACTGAAATGACTGAAATAGTCCATTTCTTTGCTCTTGCTTCCTGACACTGACAAAAAGCATTGTACCAGCTATATAGCATTTTGTAAGGCAATGTTTCAGTTCAACTACAAGAACATCTTAAGTGCTAAAGGAAGTGTAAAATTTATTTTTATTGTGTCACAAATAAGGGGAAAAACTCCCACTGAATATAAAGAAAAAAAAATAAGAAAAAAAGTTGAACATTGCTCCATCCCACAGTAATCCAGAAAAAAACCACAGTATGTCCACTTTACATGCCACCTTTCTCTTAATTTGCAGTCTTCAATTTACAGTCTTCTACGCAGTTATTTAAATAATCTGTCTCTCACAGAGTAGCACCTTTGCAATTGCCAGGGACACAAACCCACTCCTCTGTTGTCTCATGAAAATTTTCCATAGACACCCCCAACACAAGCATTTCCAGCAAGACTGATTTTTTCTTGGCCTTATCTTCTCCAGATGGTTTGTAGATAGTTCTCACAACTCAGCCACTTTAAATAGACATAAAAAGACAAAAGTCCAGTTTCCTGTAGAACAGTATGAGATTTGTATTGACTCCTGAATACAGAAACTTTCAATATAAACAGTGTCTTTTGGCTCTGATGTTTTGGGGGAGTTATATTGCATACAGTAGTGAATCCTTTCACTCTTAATATTCTTTACCTTCTAAACTGTGATGGATTATATCCAAATACATTGCTACCATTCTTCTCACTCAAAATTATTCTGGGTTCATACCGGTCATAATTTAATGGGCAAGCCCATATTCTTGAAAAGACAAAAATAGTGGTTTTTTGCAGGTTTCAATTAATCATATGCTTTATGATTAACGAAGCCTTTTTCAAACCTCTATCAGCATTTGGTAGCTGATTGTAGAATGTTGAGATGACTGAAAAAAGCATTCTCACTTTTATTTACTGTCTTTAACCTATATCCTCGTAAAATTTAATTCATTGTCTGTGACAAGACCTCTTATTAGTCTGCATGCATCAAAGAGTTGTTCAGGCATTTCACAAGCTGTTGTGGATGTCACAGAGGTCATCATAAGCACTTCTAACCACTTTGAGTGCTCGCCAAGTATGACAGAAGAAATCATTTCCCCACATACAGATTTGCCAAATCCTCATGTACGGAGCTCCAGTCCAGGGTAAAAGGCTGCAGTTTAAAAACCTCCAATTCCTCTGTTATTATCTATTCAGTGTTTGACTACCAAACGTGGTTTGTAGCTAAACAAACCAACAGAGAAAAACAAGTTTGCTTCTTCTAACTTATTTCCTCACGAGGTCAATGACAGGTCTCTTACTCTGCAGTACATATGCATTCCACGTGCTCCATTTTATATTCTTAAATAGAGGTGTACTAGTTCAAAACTCCAGTGTCTCATCCAGTCCTACAGTACACATTGTATTCTAATCCCAGACTTTCTGTATATATATATATATATATATATATATATTTAATATAAAATTATTCTAACAAAGTCCTGGAGATTTCCCTTGTTCTAGCACAAAAACTGTGGCCAGTCTCTCAGTGTATATTCTTATGTTCTATAGACAACACTTCAATTTTGTCACTCAGCTCTGTAAAATTAAACCCATTAATTACAGAGCAGCAGGATTACTGCTGCTTTAACTAAATCACAAAGCTGGGGGAAAATCACATTCCAGATAAACAGGAAACTGGGAAATAATGGTGAGACCTCTTAGCAAGTCTGATCATTGTTGATCACTCTACTAGGACAGGAAGGACAGTAAGGTACGAGGAAATCTGGATGAATGTAAGGGGCCAACCAAAATAAGCTTTTACCAATTACGACATCCAAGTAATAAAAATGAAAAGAACAAAACCTGAGCATTCTAATTCAGCACTTCATTACAGCAAAATAATAAATAAAAACGTTCTGTAGATTAGCACTGGTTAGACAAAAACAATGAGGGATTTAGTATCATGCAAGAGAGTGCCCTTCAGATTAAATGACAATTTGGAAGTGTTTAACAACATATGGTCTCTTTTCTTTGACATATATGATTAAGAATATATCTTTTTTATATCAAAATATAAAATACCATCTGTTGTAAGCACCAAAGATGATACTGGCTCTATATATCCAATTAATTCACTATACTTTTTAATGTAAATATTTCTTCTATTTTCTCCCTTTTTTCTTCTTCTCTAAGTATATTATTTATAAAATTTCGATAAATGTATGTTTTATGAGAGTCAATACTATGATGTGAAATGTAATTAAGAATAACAATAAAAGTCTGTTCCACTTTGTATTTCAAAGAAGGCCCAAATCTTCAGATGGTTTGAACTGACATAACTCATTCAAATCAGTGGGTACAGGTGAAGTACAAAGATCTGACTACATTGCTTTTCCTTGCTTCGTACATTAAACCAGTGGAATGCTCCCCTTTCTAAAGAATTCTGTAGGTATTTTTTCTTCCAGAACTCCGGTGTTCCATAAAGACACACGTATGCAGAGAAAAAAATAAAATGGGATGAGTATCTCTTACTAAGGTGACAGGATTCCAGTTAACTGGAAGAATAAAATGATGAAAATGCCGTGCAAATTAGGAAAGTAGAGAACGTATTTCAATATTTACCTCATTAATGTAATCTAAAAAAAAGTTTTTGATCTAGTAGTAATAGTTTTGACTTCTGAAGACATTTAAATACTCAAAAGTCTCTAAGTATTAAGGACAAGAATGAAGCAGCTTGAATTTTCCATGTAAAATAATAAAAAATGTAACTACCTGTTAGAAATACGGTTCATATATTCTTTTGTGTGAGACAAACACTCAAACACACATATATTCTCTCTTTTTTTTTTTTTCTTTTTTTCCTGAATAATCTGGCTGTGATTGCAATGACAAAATGCACTAATGGGTTTTGTCTTAATAGTATGTAAGAGAGATGACAGATTCATGGTATAAACTACATTTCAATTCTTTATCTTTCTAAGAATATTTTGGGAATTTTAACTCTAGCAATTCTCTCAGCCTAGCAAAGATTTGAGAAGAGATGGAAGAGACTATTATAAGAATATTGTTCTTCAGAAAGATCACCCTCTTACAGAGCAGAATAGCAGGTATGATGTTAATTGAGTTTTTATCATTCATTTTACACACTACAGTATAAAAAACTAAGATTTCCAAAGAGGCAAATATGCCATGGAAGGGGTAACTGTATCTGGCTGAAGCGTAATTTATAACACAGTACCTTTGCACTTGCTTCCCCGCAACCATCTGTGAGTGTAAAGTGCTGACCATCTTCTAATTTCACATTCTCAATCCTTAAAGGAGCTTCAGAACCAAATCATAATGCTGTTCTTGGTCATTCATTGTGGAAACACAAGAAATTGCCTTTTATGTTCTTCAGTTGTTCAATTATTTCTAAAATGTTCATAATATTTTAGTAACTATATATAAATATGCACTTTAAAAAAAGTATTGTTCTAGCCAGAGTAAGTTCCTGAGACACTTAGATCCAGCACAGTCACATACTATCTGAAGAATTATTTCCTCAGCCTTGTATTTTCCTCTTTGCATTTACCTATCTTTTTGCTGTTTGTTTTTCTCCTGTGTACCAGAAAGGTAATTGAAAAATCCAGTTTGTTTCCTCCACATCATTAATCAGTGTGCATGCTTCTATGTTATCGCAAATTTGTCGTCTTTGTACGGAAAAAGTTGTTACCATTCCACTCTTTTCCATTTCTGCACATGTCATTTTTCATACGTATAACCACTTTACTACTTTGCTGTGAATCCTCTGAATTCTCACGACACCTCTTTTGAAATGGTTGCATGCAATGTTCCTATTAACCATTCTCCTTTTGCTTGATGATGCATTTTTGGAATATATAGCCATCCTATTTGCTGGTTATCTGCGCATGGGTGCCAGCTGGACGCAGCTGGGCTCTGAGCTCGAGACAAGCTTAACGTTCAGTACTTCAGAGCAAAGCCGCCTGGGCGCTTGCTTCACTTCAGCAAGTCAGTGTCACCTTAGGGACCGCGTCCTTCTGAACGTCTCTGCTCCAAGAGCTCCGGGTAACTTTGTGACAGCTGTGGATTTGTAGGTGGACAGAAAAAACAGCCAGCACGAGTGCAACTGTGGCACCTGAGGAGCCTCCCGGACTTCTCTCAGTGCCCTCAGGCCCACAGCTCCCGCTCACGTCTCGCGTAAGCGCCTCACGGCCACAGGAGAGGCTGTTTAACGGCCGCAGCAGCTCCCGCGCACGAGCGCTTAGCGCGTTCCCGCCGGCGGCACGCGCCGTTGCCTGGCAAACTGCGTTGCCATGGCTTCCTGTCCCCCACCCCCTCAACCCGACTCTGGGACCGGAAGTCTCCGCAGCGCGCCCTCTGAACCGGGAAGCACACTGCGGGGCCTGGGCGGACCGGCTTTGAATGAGATCCGGCTGATTCACGGCGGCCCGGGTCGAGGCGGCGTGGTCGGAGTGGGCGCCGTTCGGAGGTGAGGGCCCGGTGTGACGCCCCGCTCGTCCCAGAGAGGCGTCTGGGGCTTCGCCTGGCTGTAGGGCGACCTCTGCGTGGCGGCGGGACGGCGAGGGCCTTCTTTACGCGAGGCTGCGGCCGGGCGGAGCGCCGGGAGGGGAGGCGGCCGGGCCCTGGCGGGAGGCGCCCGAAGGAGCCGCGCTGAAGGGGCCGAGCCGGGCCTCGGTCCGCGTGGGCCCGGGCAGCGCAGCCTCTCCGCCCCTTTCCCTTAGGCAGCGTCCGCTCTGCAGACCCCACCGCTGCCTCGGCGCGGGGCTTTTATGGGCAGAGGCGGGCGTCTGTCAGGGACCTCGTGGGCCGAAGCGCTGCTGCTGGAAGGGCTGAAGGTGTGGAGAAGGAATGTCCGCGCTGGGCTGGGGGGAATGGGATTACGTAGGAACTGAGGCACCATCACGAGTAGCAGTGCTGTTCCTTGTATATAGCAGAGCTCAGTCTTGTTCGTAGAACTGAAGTGACGTAGCTGGGCACTTGTAAACAGCTGACAGAGCTGAGTGTGCGCTGAGGTCATCACTTAAAGAGGTATTTGTTTTCATTATGACAAGTTCTACAGGACACCAAGGATTGAGGTAGTCGTTTTATTTATTTATTTATTTATTTTGAGCTTTATAAAACGTATTTGAAAGCAACAAATAGCCAAAAGGGTAGCAGGCAATCTGAACAGCCCTCCAGGTTTGCATGAAGCTTAAAAGCTTAGTCCTCCCAGCGTACATCCAAGGTGTATCTCACATGCAGGGTGTGCGGTTGGATGAAGCTTCTGCTGAGAAGAGCACTGGCTGAACACTGAAGCTTCTGTTGTGGAAGCAAGGAAAGGATTTAAGCAGGCTCTGTTTATACCCTGTCCTCTGGGATAATTAGGAAGGACAGGTAGTTTGGCTGTTTTGAACAGCAGGAAACTGCATGATGACTGCTTGATAGGGAAGAACCATTCCAGAACAGCTGTATGTTTGCTCTCCCTACTGCACGGTTTAGAGGAGCTTGTTACCTATGTATAGCTTAAAGTTAAAAAGTTCATTTTAGGGTGATGTGATTCATTAATGACTGTTCCCTTAACTGCTAACTTGTACTTGATGTACTTTAAACTTGTAACTTGGTATTCTCAGTAGTACAGAACATTTGGCTTCAGTCTGGGTTACCTCTGTAACTGCAGCTCAGCAACAGTGTAGTAGGATTAGATGTGTTTGCTATGCTGATGGAATCCAAAAGCAAAATCAGGGGACCCAACCTGCCTGCTTTAGTCTGCTTCTTGTCCATTATTCTTCAAAGAGCGAATAACTGAGAATTGTCTGTAATGGATTCCCCCCCCCCCCCCCCCCCCCCCATACAAAACTGTTTCTACCTGCATAGCTGCATTCTTGGAATTGTGTTACAATTTCAGAGAAAACCTTAAACCACTTTTTCAGTTAGTGTTAGTAAAGTAGTTAATTTATCTGCTGTGTAGGACTTTTCGACAGGAGGTCTGACAGTACTTGAGCAAAACTCAGTCTTGTAGTTTTCCAGGGCAGGTGGAGAAACAGTTACCAGAGGGGTAATTGAAGTTACACAGTGTAGCATGAAGTTACTCAGTGTAGCAATTTCAGACGGGATTAGGTTCTTGTTGACTGAGCCTAGCCAGGTGTTCTGGCTGCTGTTAGGGCTCCCTGGTGGCTTGTTGGTTTGTTTTGCCCACTCTAGAGTTTTCAATCCAGTAGAATTCTCTTTCATTGAGGGCTTACACCATGGATTATTAATACCAAATATAAAAGAATTCACTGTGGTATGGAACTCATGCATAGAGATCCAGCAATTTAAGATTCGTCCAAGTTGATTTCAGAATGTTTGCTGAAATATGCTAAGTCATGTTCAGCCTCTTTACTGATAAGGGGATTGAACGCACCCTTAGTAAGTTTGCAGATGACATCAAGTTTGGAGAAAGTATTAATCTATCTGAGGGTAGGAAGGCCCTACAGAAGGATGTGGGCAGGCTGGATAGCTGGGTTGAGACCAATGGGATGAAGCTCAATGAGAACAAGTACCAAGTTCTGCACTTTGGTTGCAACAACCTCAGACAATGCTACAGACTTGGGGCAGAGTGGCTGGAAGACTGTGTAGAGGAAATGGACCTGGGGGTGTTGGTTGACGCTTGACTGAACGTGAGCCAGCAGTGTGCCCAGACAGCCAAGAAAGCCAATGGCATCTTGGCTTGAATAAGAAATATTGCAGCCAGCAGGAGCAGGAAAGAGATCATCCATCTGTACTCAATTCTGGTGAGCCTTCATCTTGAGTCCAGTGTTCAGTTTTGGGCCCCTTGCTACAAGAAGGGCATTGAGGCCCTGAAGCGTATCCAGAGAAGGGCAGCAAAACTGGTGAGGGGTCTGGAGCACAGGCCTTATGAGGAGTGGCTGAAGGAGCTGGGATTGTTCAGTCTGGAAAAGAGGAGGCTCAGTGGAGACCTTTTTGCTCTATATAACTCTTTGAAAGGAGATAGTGGCAAGGTTGGGGGTTGGCCTCTTCTCCTAGGTAACAGTGGTAGGACTAGGGCTAAAGGCCTCAGGTTGTACCAGGTGAGGTTCAGTTTGGATATTAGGAAAAAAATTATTCTCCAAGAGAGGGATCAGGCACTGGAACCGGCTGCCCAGGGAGGTGGTGGGGTCACCGTCACTGGAGGTGTTCAAAAAATGTGTAGATGTGGTACTAGGGAACATGGTTTAGTGGGCAATATTGGTGGTAGGTGGGCAATTGGACTGGATGTTTTTAGAGATCTTTTCCAGCTGTAATGATTCTGTGATTATTGACGTACTTTTTTCTGTGGTTGGAAAGGAAGGAAATGAGAGATGCTGTGAATTGTCTCTTTACTTTACTCTCTGTTTTTATTTATATATTTATTTTATGTGTATAAAATATGAAATAAATGCAGGTAGGTGTGTAATCAACACCAGCCTTTTGCATTTGTCAGCAGATATAGGAAAACATTTTCAGCTGTGTGTTACTGTGCTGTATGCATTCACCAGGGGAGAAGTGAGAGGATGGAGTCAGGACAGGAGCGTAAGCTGCACTCTGGTGCTGCTAAGCTGGTTTTCTCTTAAATTAGATATTATTAGGTTGTGTTTGAAGTGGAAGATCTAGTTAAAATATGCTTTTGAAACTGGTATCTGTACTTCTTGATGTCTGAATTGTCTATATTTTACAGTAGTGTTCTGCGCCCATAAAGCAGCATTAAGGCTGCTCATTAATGACAGACTTTTCGCACTATGAATCCCTGTTCCTTTTTGAAAAGAGGAGAATGTCATTAGTATTTCCTACCCTGTACATTTTCTCAATTTGTTACATGGAGGAGTTTTTGTCTGAATACTGACTTAAAATTGTCCTAGAATGTCTTGGAGTGGAAGTGTCTGTGTTGGAGGGATGACGAATACAAGAATGTAGGTTCTTGTTTGACTTGGGTAGCTGTGTCCAATGGCTGAAGGCTTGCAAAGCTGCTGTTCTGCATCACTCTCTTTCCTGTGCTCACCTTGGTGCAGCCGCATCTTAGTTATCCACTGTGCCTTAGACTGACCCAGGCAGAGACTGATAACAGTTGCTGTATTGCTGCACTTCGTGGTCTAATACTAAATCAAGCACCTAGTGAACTGTTTCTTATATCCCAGGAGGGGATGGAGAAGGGAGTGCTTGACCGCTGGGTGCCCAGCTGGCTGCAAGTGAGGCAGGCTTCTGGACTGGTTGTAGTCTGCAGCCTGTGCTAGTGCAGCTGCACCCTGCTGTGGTTCTGCCTCATCTGATCCCTCCTGGATCACTTGTGCAAAACTGGCAGAAATGTAATGCCTTTTCTTGGGACTTGGTGGTGCAGTTCCACCCCAGCCATGGATGCTGGGAAGCACTGACTTATTCTTTCTTCCCTGACTTCCCAGAAAGGCCTTTCCTTTGTTCTTACTGGTCTTCAGGATGGGGTTCAGAATGGATTCTGTTAAATGACTTCATTCGTTTGCAAAACAAATAAAACATACCTACAAACATAAAAGACAGAGATATTCTTTGGGCAACTTTAGCTTGACATAAATTTCTTCTGGAATTTGGACTAGCTTTAGAGCAGCTGGCTCTTCCAATTCGTCATTTTGTGTTGTTGTAGGACAACTGCTTCTGGGATGCAGCATGATTCCCATCAGAGAAGTGAATGGTGTTAAAACCAACATTGTTCTTAGCCTATCAGTTTGTTGCAGGGCTGCATAAACGGCTGCTCTGGCAGCACTGAGAAAAGCGGCATCAAGTTGTTAAGCAGCAGCAGCTTCCCCAGTGCTCCTTATGGTAACACTGACATTGCAAAAAAATGTCTATCAAATCATGGCCGCAGATCTGTTTTAAAACACTGCACTGTGAGTGATTCAGTGTATGCAATTAGTGGGCAGTGTTCTCTGGGAGAAAGATAACGCAGCTATGAACTCCTACACTGGGTGTAAAGCAGCCTTCCTCAACTGGAGATCAGGTGAACATGGAGGCCTCCCTCACTACTTTGCTCACACCGAAGGCTCTGTATGGCACAGTTCTTCTAAAATAGCAACAAGGGACCGTACTTTATTCTAACTGCTCTAGAAATTATTCATTAGCTTTAAATTGTTGGCACAGACTTGGTAGGATTTGTGAAGCTGTTAAGGTGGTATAAATGTGAAATTGTAAGTCATGTTTCATCAGCTAAAATGCAATGTGGCTTCTCTTCATAGCTCTTAATAATGTTACGCGTATATCCTTTTATTCTTAAACTTCTTCCTGTGTTACTGAAGTTTGGGCTACACTTGGCACATATAACCCTTCAGAAATGTTATTGAAATAAAACAAAAGAGTTATTTGGGATATTCTGAAGTGATCCTTTATCCTTTCAGAGATTGTCAGTGCAACATGTCTTGTTACATTATACTGCTGTTTCTAATTTTACTGTTTTTTCTCTCCTTCCCCTCCTTCCTTTTTTCCTTTGTAGGAAAGACACTGCCATCATCATAGTCAAAAAGTGGGAGTTGCTGCTGAGTTTATTCTGCGACCACCTCTTGTTGAGCACCAGGTTAGAAATGCAGATTTGCTTTGTTTGTAAACCTAAAGTTATCTTAGTTACGGTCTAAAATGTTGCTTAAGTTTTGAAAAGCATCATCACTCACACTGAAGCTATTGCTGAAATAATATTTGGGCACAATGGATTAACAATTTTTTTTTTAAATTTGGATGGTATATATAAATTGTTCAGATGTTTATATTTATGAATGACTAAATATGTTCTAACCTACTAAAGCGTCTTCACTTGCAAATAAAGAAGGAAAATATTAGTTGCCAAAGCTCTAAGCAGAATCAGTCTATGGAACTAGTGAAGTGATTTACGTAGCACCTAGAATTAGTTTTTGGAGATTCCGTGTGTGCTGCTGCTTTGAGAATCTGAACATTTTCAGTTTAGCGGTGGCTATAGTGTGTTATATCCCTACAGTTCCATAAAACAGGATTTTTGATGTTCCAAAACCCAGGAATGTTATGCTGATAAACAAACAGTTTGTATAACTAGTTGTTTAAGAAATTCTATTGGTTTAGAAACTAGAATAAATGCTATACATAAAATATTAATGAGCTGGTTATAGCTATTGTATGTTGCTTGCTAAAGCAAAAGGTAAAGAGGTATAAAATTTGTTATCCAATGTTATTTCTTAAATACAGGAGGGTAAAACGCCTCTACAGCTTACAGGAGAAGCTTCAATTGTATTTTATGATTATCTGTTGTGGAGACAAATTTCTCAAAATAAGCACACAATCATGATTGATTAAAGCTCTACTTTTAATAGCTTAACTACTTTTAATAGCTTAACTACTTTTCTGCCACTCTTCAGCCATTGTCAGTGTCATAAAGATAAATAATTGTCTTTGGGTTTCAGTGGAGGCTTGTCTACCCTAGAAAATGAAACTTATTTGGCTTTAATTGTACTCATGGGTTTTTCATAGAAGCCATTTACGATTTACTCACATAATAGCTTTAAACAGGAACTTTACCTTCCAGTCAAAATTCTTGATTTGCAGTTTGTTGTAGTTTGGGACAAAGGGGTGTCTACACTGTGTTTAGCTTTTGCCTGTAATAAAGAAACTGCTTTCATTGGCTATCTGAAGAGACAGCTATAACCTTTCAGTAAATTCCTTTTTAGTTCATGTAGCGCCAAGGTTTAAGAAAGCACTTACTGGTTGCTGAGGAAGCAGTTGTAAGGTTTGCTTGCCTTAGAAATGTGTCCTACAAAACATTGAACTAGAATGAGATTAGTGAATAGTTTGTGTTGTTGATCTGTGCCTTAGGTATTGTTCTTTGAAATGGATGGATGGACTTGGCTAAAATAGGAGTTAAAGAGCACATCTTGCTATAGGTTCTAATGGTGTTACGAGAAGCTTGAAATATTTGTTTTAAACTGAAATAAAGCCTGCTAGTATTTAATCAGTAAAGATACTCACAAATTTCAGAAGATAAATATCCTAATTCCTTCAGTATGAGGACTTCTGTATTTTTAATGTACATAATCTCAGACTATGTATAGTTCTGGTATATGTGGTGTAACATCTGTTTTGAGGATGAATGTAGTTTGGAAACACCGCTACTGATTTTTCTTGAATTCTCTAATATCGCTTTACAGGCTTTGTTGCATTGGGTTAAAACTTGTGGAGTTAAGAGTACAATTTCTGATACTTCACGACATCCCTTCTATTTTATGACTAAAATAAGCCAGTACAATTTACTAATTTCTGTGAGACTTGAAACTGTAAATGCTGAAACAGCTGAAAGCAGTTGTTTTAAAAATAACATTCAGTAGATCTTGTTTCCTATTACCAAGAAACTGAACGAGTCAAGCAGGTTAAAGTACTGTTACACCTGGAACAGAATCCTTACTTAGATGACGAGGATGGAAGATTAAATTGCTTTTCAACAATATCAAGTGAACAAACTGCAGAGCAATAAGCGTCTGTTTAATTCTTTAGTTGGGCACCTTGGCATTTCTCATTCCTAGAGGTCAATCCTTGAAAATCTGCAGCATAAAAATGACTTTTCTCCAAGACAGTAACAAGTTGGTTGCGTTGATTGGAATAATCTTGCACTGAAGCAATGCCGCATGCAACACTGGAAATGTATTAAATGACTGCACTGTCACTAATGTTCTAACTATATACACACTAAATGTTTACTTTACAGTATTTCTTTAGTATAATGAGTTCATTAAAAAAAAAAAAAGCTTTTGATGCTAATTCGGAGATCCGTAATCTGCTCAGTGTCTTTCACATGTAGTTTTGATGGTAACTGACAAGCTGTAAGTTAATTAGCGCAGAACTTACTAATGAGGATGCTAAAATCCTTACTTTCACATTTGTATTGATGTTTTTTGAACAAATTAGAGTAAGCTTGCATGTATGTCTTAAGTTTCAGGAACTTCCTGGGTGTAGGTGCTGTTCTTAAGCAACAAAACTCCTGCAGTTAATTGAATGATAGAAAAGTTTTGAGAAGTTTGTCAAGAGTCCTCATCTTCAGAAATGGGGATAACCCAAAACCAAAGCAATAAAACGAGGTCTGTTAATTAGCATGGAAGACAGCTTCTTGAATTAATATGTGGTGTTAATTAACAGGAAGTCTGATGTTGCGTTGTAATTACCACCAATATTTTTGACATACTGAGTGACTGAAGGTGAATTATATAGATAGCAATTTAGTAAACACTTCAGAGCCTGGGAACATTTTTTTCCTTTGTTTCCGTTTCTCTAGAAATATGGATAGACTTCTGCGACTTGGAGGAGGTATGCCTGGCCTGGGACAGGTTAGTATATAGTTTGTCAACATCTTCTCTTTTTTATCTTAATCAGTTACTGGAAATGCCTTCAATTATTTTTTAGAACAACGCCCTCCCCCCAATAAACAGAATTCATAGTAATAATATCTGACTTCAGAAATGCTATATGTGTATGCAAATCATTGCTTGCTAGTCTGACTGCTTTTGTTGGTGTGAACACTTGTGTTGGCGCTGTGGGTTTATAGAATGTTTATTAACCTTTAATTTGGTGTCTGAACGATTCTAGTTTGAATTCAAAAGCCATGGAAATAGAAAACAAAATTCAAAATGAATTTCCAATAATAGGGGTTTTCAGAACATTACTATTGCTCTAAGTGACTGGGTGTACCCATTTGCTTCCTTGTAAAATAAGTAATTCAGTTCTTAAATGAAGTTGTGGTAGGCGTTATGACTGAAGTATGTATGTATTTCATCACTTGAAGGTAGCTGTAGCCACCTGCGTGTGTTGTACTCTGTCCTATGTTGCTGGCTATTGTCCTTGCTCCTGTAGCTCTGCTCACAGCAGAAAGGCCCCTCTAGCAGCCATCCTTTTCCAGCATGAAGCCCATGTGTGTGGTCTCTCCTACCTCCTTAGTGTAAGTCGCAAGTGCATTTTTCTCTTGACCAGTTGGTGTCTTCAAAAATAAAGCCAAGCTCATCACATTGGGCTGCCAGGCTTCTTCCTGGCTACTGTTGATACAGGAGAAAAAGAGGAAAAGAACTTCTTTGTCTGAGGCTTCTAGGAGGAATCCTTTCCTCACGTACGGGACAGGGCTCCAAGGTCCCATTGGTTCCAGCTGTACGCAGTAGAAGGCCTTTTCTTTCACTCCTCATCTGCCTCAGGGAGGGATCCCGTTCTAAGCCTGGAATCCAGGCTGTTGTGCTTTGGGAGGAAGCAGTTCTGTTTGTCTTAACCTTTGTGATGTGTGCATTTGCTTCTGGAATGACTGAGATTGTGAAACCTACAGATTCTTTTGGTCGTGCGTGACATCTTTGTGTTTGGTGGTATAATACTGAAGCATTTGGTGCCCATTCTAAAGTGATTACAGCCTCTAGGTGTTTGGCTAAATTAGCTGCAACTTTTTATGAATATTTTTTTTCCCCTCTTTATAGCTAAAATTCTATTCACACTCTCTTAGTGAATCTTCAATCAGTCCTCAGTTATTTTTAGTTTCACTTTCTTAAGCAGCTATTTCTCTTGTTCCCCCGAGCTGCCAGCCTGCTTCATGACTCTTCAGTTTTTTAACATCTGCGCAGTCTAATCACTCAAGCTTTCACTTCTTGGTCCTCTCTGAACTTGACACATATCAAAGCTGTTTTTCAAATTTACAGTTAAATTCTTCGGGTGTTTTCTGAATTTCTCAGCTTTAATTTAAGGCTTGATAGGAAACTGCAGCAGACAATAGAATATAACAGTCAGAGGAAGCTTGATGAACTCCTCTGGCAGCTTTGGCCTGCAAAGCTGCTCTGTTTGTTTAAATATGGAATTGTCTCTTAAATGAATTGATGAGAATGTGTTGGACAGAAAAGAAAGTGGAAAACTGAATTGCTCTTTGTGCAAGTTGCTGCTTGCACTGAATATCTGGGCTACTCTTGTAGTCTTTGGTTTACTGAAGCAGTGGGAAGGATATTTAAACAGAAAAATCTTGTGTCCTTAGAATATGGTGTTTTGATGGACATTCAAAGATCAGTTCTGTTCTGAGTGTTGACTGAGACGTAATTAAGAGTGAATCAGAGGACTTTGAAGTGGAAGAGAGAAATTGGGCATTTATTGTCTTGCTGTAGGGTAAACAGTTACTACCAGTGGGTTGCCCTGCAGAATACCAAACAATTGTATAAAACTTTGTTTTTCTTTGAATATTTTGCTTTTAAGGTTGAACATAGTAAAAAACTACCTTCTGGAATTATGCAAGAATCATCTGTGTGTAAAGACTTATGGAAAAAAAAAAGCACTTTCAAAGGAATACAATCTAACTCAATTTTTCTTTTAGCTAAGGTTTTGATTTTTTTAGCAGGAGGACTGTATCAAATAAGATCAGTCAATAGTTGATTTGGTTTGTTTTTTAACAAATATTTGAGTATCAGCAAATGCCTAGTAAGCACAGTTACTATTTGATCTTTACCACAGAATTCTTCTTCACTGACTTGCCTTAGTTTCTTCAACAGCACCTGTCTCTTTCACCCTCCTAATACCACCTGTATTATATTATTTGCTTTCCCCGTTACTTCTAAACTCCAATATGCTATTCCTGGATTTGTTTTTACATCTTTCTTTTCTGAAGTCTGTAGGTGTCTTGTATTCTACTTGGGAGCTACTTCTAGCAAATCCATTTTTTTTCCTCTATTTACTGCTTGCTTTATCAACATATTATTGAGTTGTTATTTGACGGCAAATTATTTGCTTTCAATGTTGAATTGCCCAGGGGTGGTCAGTGCTAAATGCCAATGACCATATATGTCTTCACATGGCTGCTAAATATCTGAGACAGGCAATATCACTGCAAGAACAACCACATGCATATTTTAACTGTGTTTTCCATCCAGTGACTTACGGTTTAGGAATTTTATGAACAGTTCCTTTATTAGTCATAGATTGACAAGGACTCCCTTCTTAGAAGAAGAGAGGAATGAAGATGCTTTGGCATCGCATAAGCAATCCACAGTATGTTCTGTCTGGTAGTAAACTTAGTCATTAACTTTGTGTTCTTTGTATGAGAAGATACCTGTGTTAGTTTTGACCTTGGCATGATAAGTAAGACCTTCTTTGTGCATAATTTGATTCCAAACTGCCTGGTAGTGTCAGCATTTGAATTTCTGCTTGTGTGATACACACTGAGAAGAGCGAGTGATTGAGGGGTTTTTAAAAAGATGCGGGGGAACAGTTAGAAAGGGATATGATGCTTATTATTCCTTTCATTTCCCTTTTGTTGATAATGGGAGTTCAAATTTTGGAAATACCTTTATTTTCCTTTTCTTGTATGTTCTCTTCCTGCATCTTTGCTTTGCCATGTTTTTTCTCCCCTTTTCTGGTTCATTCCTTTCCATCTCCCTGTTGTTTCCCCTGAAATACTGCCCACCACTGAATTTCACTGGTGATTTAGTACTTGGTTCTGCATTGTACATTTGCTGCAGACAAATCAACAGGCTTTGTGGGGTACGTAAAAGCATTCTTCTTAAGCAACAGGCAGGAATTTGGAGCAACACTCCTCTTCATTTTGTACGCTGAGCTATTGTTTGCTAGTGAAATGAGTTCCACATATGTCTCTATCAGGCAATCCTACTGGATGTTGATTCAGAGTGTGAGTAAATGAAAGGAGCAGAGCTGTTTGCCCAAGACTACCAGAAGAGTAACCCAAGCTATACAAGTTCTTATCCACATGATCACATCTGGTCTATTTCTGTCTAGGTGTGGTAGGAAGCAGAGAAATAAGTAATACTTCTAAAAATTATTTTTCATTTCTTAACGTATCTTTGAAAATAACGGTTTACATTGTTGTATTGGTGCATACAAATGTTCTAGTGCATTAAATGGAAAATAAAATTATTTCCTATTTCTGAATTAGCATGTTTGATGGTGGGGGGAGGGGAGAATATAAGATCTTGTAAGACCTGTGTCTTACAAGAAATGTTTACA
Organism: Alectoris magna; assembly: GCA_030625065.1. Lineage (NCBI taxonomy): Eukaryota > Metazoa > Chordata > Aves > Galliformes > Phasianidae > Alectoris > Alectoris magna. The sequence continues at coordinate 12,200,808 of CM060567.1, forward strand.
CCTTGATTTGGAATATAGAAAATAGAAGTACAGATAGCTATTTTATTTGAATAATGGACTTGCCAATTAGCCATCAAGTGCTTCCATCTGTGAAACAGTTGATCAGATGGGTTAGCTGGGATGTTTCCAGATTAGGGCATTGTAAATGGCACTTAAAAACTGTCACTTTGATTATGAGGTTTAAAGCATTGCAATGTTTGATTCGGTGGAACCTATTCCCTCATATTATCGTGGGTTTTCAGAACATACTGGTCCCATTGAGTAAATCTGTGGCACCGTGGGAACTTGGGAGACCTGCCACTGATACAAAGTTCTGTTTCATCTGCTAATCTAGCCAGGATGGTTATTAGAAAAGATCACTACTGGTTTGGTTTTCTGCAAGGCTTCAGAATAAGAGTTGGTGAGCTGGCAGACAAAGGAGGGTCAGGCTCACGTTAGCTCATTTCCAATTATCAATTAAATGCAGGTTTCCTTGAGTTACTTCATTGGAATAAACTGATGTGTCTTGAAGTAAACGGCATGTTCTAGCTGGCTTATCTGCATGCTAATATCCCCTTGTGTAATAAGACAACTTATTGAACATTATTTTAGTTAATTGCTTTTTGAAACAGCTTGTTCTTAGTTTGGAGGATACAAGTGTGTCTGTTGAATGCTGTTGCCTTTAATGTAAGGAACTGGGTGGTTTTGTTTATCTGTTTTTGTTTTTTTTTTTTTCTTCAAAAGGCATGGAGTGTTTCTTATAGTTTTTGGTATCTATTATACCACAGTGACTTTCTCATTCCTGTGTCCCCTGTGTGTATAAACCTTGTGGCCTGAATTGTGATGGCACACAATTCTCTGCTTCCCATGCATTTCAAACTTCTGATATTCCTTCTGAGAATACTCTGCAAGAGGAATAAGTGTGAATTTACAGCTCTGGAAGTTATGCATCATTACTGTGCCACTGTTTGTGTGACGTTTTCCACCGAAGTTTCCAAGTACTCAGAATGTTTTTATTGCTAAAATAGTCAATATACATCCCAGCTGATTTCGGGGGGGGGTGGGGGGTGGAGAAATGCTAGAATACAGCTTGTGTGACTTTTTCCAATTTTACTTCTTTCCCAAGAGGGTATCAAACCATTTAAAGAGCAGCGAGCTTAAAAATTTTCTCAGTGACAAACAGTAGTCATTCACTGAAAACCATCCAACATCAATTCCTATAAAAATTTTGAAGAACTTAATGGCCTGCAGTATCTCCTACGGAAAGTCTCAGCTTTCATATCTAAAATCACAGCATGGTTAAGATTGGAAGAGATCTCTGGAGTTCAGCTGGTTCCTCCCTGCTCAGGCAGATATGCACGCTTGTTATCTGTTTTAAATAGATGACCATTTTCAGGAAGGGAGAAAAGCACCTATGATAGAGTAAACCATGCTATTTTACTTGCATTGACTGAGCTGAGTATCTGATTACACTGGTTGGTTGAACAGTCCTTTATTAAAGCAGCAAAAGCTGTGTATCATATTTAAGGCACCAATGTGGCCCAGATCTGCTTACGCTCAGAAGATGCCAGCCTCATGGATGGTGTAGGCTTACTTGAAGATTGCTGGGGATTGCTAAAAGCTGATACAGTTTGCCTACATTTGAAATATAGTTGAGTAATTGTAACATTATTTATATCCAACAGTGCTAATGGGGGCAGGGGTACGGGGGCATTCTGGAGTCACTTTAGGAGCTGTCATACAGTTGTCTAAGCGGATGGGTACTTGCCCACAATGTGTACTTTCTCTGTGGGGTAAAAGATGCCTTAAAGTGCCACTCTACAGTCATGCTTTACTAAAAATAACAAAGCTAGTGGGTTGTGCCTGAGCATTATCAGCTTCCTGTGATCTACTATTTTCCTGTAAGCTTTGGAGACCGTTTTTAGCTGTCTACTCTTGGCCTCAGATTTTAAACTTCTTTATTTCTAATAATTAGGCAATTAGCTTCTCTCTTCTCAACTTAATTGCCAGCGTAGTCCAGCTGACTTTCCATAGAAGAGACAAAGGAAACTTGGGAGAGGAAATGAGTGTAGTCATAATGAGAAAATAAGAAAAAAAGACTAAACAAGAGCAGTCATCTTTGTGCCTCTTTGGTTATGCCTGTTCACTTGAAACATTCCGTTCTGTAAGCAGAAAACAGCTCCCATATAGTGATCAAATCTGAATCTGATCTCATCTGAAATACTGTGCTACTGAATAATAAGTTGCAGTGCCACTGTGCAGCCATTTGAGCAATGGCTTGTTTTTTTCCTGTGGCGGTGCAGGCTTCTCTCAGATTTTACTAGGGCCATATGTTAGAGGTGTTCTTTGTGCATTAATATTGGTGGGTTTTGGTGTGCTTTAGGGTGACCTCAGGCAGGGCCTGCAAAGGGCTACCTGGACTGCTTGACACAGTTGTTTAGAATAAGACAGCATCAAACAGAGCTTTGAGCGCAGCTTTCTGGAGGAAGAGAGAAATTCACAAATCCTGATTCCTTCAGTATCTGATTTCTAAACATCAATAGATTATGTATTGATAGGAATAGATAACAAGTTAGTCTTGGTTTTATTCTGGAGTGAAACCAACATACAGTATTTTCTGAATCTTTCTCTTGCTCTTCACAGCTTCACAGTATAGAGGAAAGAAATAGTTCTTCTCAAAAACATAGGTGCGCTAATCCTATTCATATGGATTTCTGCTATCTGTGCTTAGTGCTGTGATGTAGCATACCTTCCCTTGCTTTTTTGCGTGTCTCAACAAATTTTAAATAGTTAAACGTAAGCGGCCACTTCATGTTACAGCTGTATTGGTAATGTAGCAAAAATCAGAATATTGCAATTTGCATCAAATATGTAAATAGCAGTATATTTCTAATATATTTGAATATTGGATAATACATATTTCTTATTAAAACATTAGACTAACCAGAATGACTAATTAGTACAAGTATCTATGTATGAAGTACAGCGTAGCAAAACTAAGCTTACCTTATCTCAAAATAAACTAAACTGGCATCGTATCAGTGCCAAATCCTGCTGAATATATATATTCTCTTACTAAGCTGTAAGCCTTCACCTCAGTTGGTATTTTCTATGGGAACGTCAGAAACAGGAACACTGTTGTTGGTAGAAGACGTTATAAAATAATTTTGATGATTTTAGGCATTGTGACTGCTTGTGGGAAGTCTTGCATTGCCCTTGTAGATGGATTGCTGTACTTCTGTGCAGTTGTTAACTATGCAAGGGATATTGCTGAGGGTTCTTTCTTTTTTTTCTACTCAAGAACTTTTGAATGGACAGGCTAGAAACATAAGCTAAATTTTTTTTTGGATGATTCCTGTGTATACACAAAACTAAAATTTTGGCCAAGTTCTCTGTCAGTTCTGTTTAATTTAAAACAAACAAAGAGGTAGTAAAATTTTGGCTCTGCTGAAGAGGTGTTTGCAAACTGATGATCCCAAGCCATTGAGCCAACTGCTCAGAGCTATACAAAGTTCTGTGTTCTGTAACTTTGGGTTTTGAAGAGGAGGAAGGTGGGAAATGTTGAATGTTTCAAATCCATCTATATTGTTGTTGAGTTCTGCTGTAAATGTGAACCTGTATGATTTTTTTTTTGTAGGAGACAGGATTTTGTTAAACACACTGAGGCAGTTTTTCTTTAATCCAGCCTGTTAAAGTTTTTCACAAAGATATTTTTAATTTAAAGTAACGATTGATGCCATAATATTTCCCTAGCATCCCTACTCCATTTTGGAGTCTACAAGACTGAAACTAAACATATTACTGTAATTTTTATTTCATCTGACATATGGTGTAACAAGACAATGTGATCCTTTCAGGAATCTAGGCTGTTTGTTGAGGCTTATGGTATTTTGTGGTCTGTTATGTATGCTTGATTATAATTGGTATAAAAATGGGCCTAAACATACAAACTGTTTAGACATAATGCATGCTTCAAAATATAATCCTGTTGATGTGGAACTAACTGTAAAATTGTGTGTGTACTAGCTGGAAAACTGCAATAAAATTTTAAATTCCTACTAATTAGTGTGTGATTTACAGCGCAAATCAATGTATTTCCCCCTTCCTATGAACTCTATAGGATTTTATTTTTTTTTAAATAAATAAGATCATTTGCTCTGCCATGACTGATTGTCCTGTGCTACGGGAAATGAAATGTGTTGCTTCTGGTGTTTGTCATGACCGCGTTGTTAAAACATTGAGATTATTCACTTTGTCACTTCCCCTGATTGAACTCCAGTTGTTTGTTTTGAAGTGTATTGTCTCAGAACAGAGCGTCATAATTTAGATAAGATTTTTAGGTTTAGCAATGTGTAAAAAAGAGGTATGGTTTTCTTAGTGTGTATGTCAACATATCATGTTACACCTCTTCAATACAGAGGCTAAGTAGAGAAGAGCAGAAATGCTTAGGTGACTTTTAAGTCTTTTTATTATCACCCCTACCTCACTCCCTCTACTCACTTCTCAGGTTTTTGTGTCCTTTTTGCATGCATTCTATAGTGCTTTTCCTCCCGTTCTGAGCTAAACATTCACTACTGGATTTACCTCTGAAAACGGTAGCACTAAGCTCAATTCGATTGTCTGATCTTTACGTGTATCCTTTAATATGCTAAATTATTATTTTACGATGGCTGTCATTGCATTTATACCCCACTGCCCCTTTTTCCCACCTTCAAAACAAATGTGATCATCTGGAATGGCTACTTTGAGGGAAGTAGAGGAGTAAAGGAAAAGGGTTAGTGAATACTTACATTCCAAAGTAGTGCGAGTTTTACTTTGTCTTTCTCAATTGTCTTCAGTTATAACAGCTGCAAATATGTACTGAAAGGGTTAAGTCGGCATGAAAGAATTCATTTCCACTTTAATGACCTAGCCTTGCTGGGTTAGGACGATGGGGAACATGCTTCTGACTTGTACTCCTATTGCCAATTAACACCTCCTATAACAGGTTGCCTCAGCTAGTCATTGAAGCAGAGGCAGTAGAAATAGTTTACATGCAGCTTGTTTTTCACACTAGTTGTTTAATACTCACAAAATTAAACTATTAAAAGGTTCTTTCTTGCCGTAGTAGGGAAGAAATAAACACTACAGTGGTCAGTGTTCGCCTGTGTGTCCTATGTTCACATTTAAATTGTTCCAATTGGGGGAAAAAAAAAAAAAAAGGAATGACTGTAGTGGTTCTTATATTTTACACAGCAATGTTGCTTGACTCAATAAAGATAAGATTTGCTCTACAGCACTTCACTTTGCTGCCCTTTTTATTACAGCTGCCCCTGTAAAACTGACTTTCTTTGTTGGAACTGCTGTGCTATATTTCAAAATCATCTTTTGTTCTATTAGTGTGACACTGGAACGGTATTTAAGATTTATTTAGACAATAGGAGCTGTCTCCATTTGCAGAATATTTCTCAGTTGCTAGTGTAATTAATTGAGTCCACTTCTTATACCTATCTGGAAAAATGTAAAATAGTACAAATAAGGAGCAGTGCTCTAAAATGACACTTTAGTTCGCATTTAATCAGCAGGTATTTTAATAACATAATAAAATTGGCTAAATAATTGATACCAGTTCACACTAAGAGAAAGGTGGAGTAATATACCTAAAAGTGTTAACAAATTTGTTAAGAGTCCTGAGTAGGTAACACTTGGAGGTGTTCGTTTTTATCCTGTTAGAATGGCAAACGCCTTTAACACTTCGTCAACAAGGGCTGCCCAAGTAAAGGGCTGCTTTTTATGTTGGATCATCCCTTTAACTGTTTGAAATAAAATTGTGCATATCGTGCATAATTTTAATACTTCAGTGTAATCATCTGTTCGTAATTTGAATGTGATTCCTTCGGAATTAGAAGTCATATTAGGAACACCAAAAATAAAAAGCGTTTTAATTATACATAGCGTTACCAGTTGGGGTTCTGCCATTCTAAGAAAAGCCAGAGTTTGGTTGGATCAGTGTGACTGGCCTTTAGGCGGGTATTTCTCTGACTCATAATGTGCATAGGTGGTTCAGAAGAAACATCATTTTTCAATAGGTAGCATAATAATTTTACTCTTTCATTTTTTTGAAACAGTTTTTGAATTCTAAGAATTTGGCTTACTTATTAAGAATGCTGAATATTCTGTGACATTTCTAAATAGCATTCTCCTGCAGTTCCCCAAGTTCCAGTTCTGCAATAAATTACTCAATAAAGTTGTGGGCCTGCAGAAAAAAGCCAGTATGCTGTTTTGCAGCAGGATGGACAGTCTGAAAGTCTGTGTAATGGGAAAACTGTGACCTTTGAATGCCGCAATGAAACAAAAAATATCAACAGATCTTCTGTACTACAGATACGAAGTTTTCTTGTTCCGGTTTCTGACACCAGTTAAATTAATTTGGTACTCTAACAAAGGAGCACCATCCTTGTGAATCAAATTCGGCAGGCAGAGAAGTTTATGAACAGCCATTAGCAGAACAGCTTGTGTTGTGGAGGTCACTGTAAAATACTTTGCCTCCATGTGGAGATCAGCTGATAACGTCATCTTATTTGTTCCCCTTTTTCACGAAAAAAGTGCATAAAATTCTGTGGAAGATCAGCAGGGCCAGCAAAAGAAGTCTCTAAACATGTAGTGCCTGTGTGGCTCCTGTGTGCTGTGTAACTGGCGTCCGGCTGTGACTGCCACCCTGGTGCTGTCCTATTGAGTGTCATCCCTTGGGAAAAGGAAATGGTCAGAGCTAGAAGTCAGCTGGTTCCTGTTTCCAAATGCCTGTTTCTTTCAATTGACATTATTTAAAGCCAGGTAACCTACTTGAAAGATCCAAGATTTATTCAGATGATTTTGTCTGTCAAATCCTTAAAAGCTTTATGCTAAGAATCTTTAATGAAATTTGTGTTTATATTTTTCTGTTGATGGACGATTGTGTGCCTGTACTATTTTTTAATCCATTTTGCCTATGGTAGAAAATAAAAGGGAATTAAATCTGTTACAGGAGTAGTTATGGACAAGATTTAACCCACTTCTTCCTCAAAATTCCTGAATCAGTACTTAGGAATCAATTCAAAACTTTGAGCAATTTATTTTATGCTGATATTCCAGTCTTTGTTTTGATTAGAGATTGAAGGCTCATACATATAATGATTTATACACTACAACAAGTTGTCTCATTTTGTCATATTTCGATTGTAATTGTAATCTATGGGGAAAGCACATAGATCTTCCCAAATAAACGGCTATAACCAAGGAAACATTTAGTTGATATGTGCTATATTATGTAGGAAGATTGGTTATCGATAAAACTACAATATATTTGCATTGAATATTACCACTAGCTAATTTTTAAGAGTTCAAGTAAATTAAATAAACTGTATGAGAAGAGTTGGAGCTGACCTTTGCTTAAAGTGAAACAGTGAATTTATGGTTGCTGTTTGCTAACCCTTAGTGTGGTCCTTTTACATATAGCTAATCTCACATGTAGCTTACAAAGTCATTCTTAGTGAATGCCATGGCATAAAAGACATAAGCAAAAAAACAAGGATGCAGGGCAAAGTTGATTTACACCAGTGGAGTGTTGCCTTTTGCATTAACAATACTTCCTGTGCTGAAGATGAATCATCGGCTATGGGTACAGGCAGGAGAACTTATCAGAAAGTGATTTCTGTTTTTAAAACTTATCTTCCAGAATGCTGAAGGGTTCAGCAGCAAGAATGATGTAAAATACTCCAGGAATATTGCCACCACAAAAACAAACAAAACCCCAAAAAACAAAAAACCCACTGCGATAATTTGAAAGCTCCAAGTAGTACAGAAGTAATGAAAGAGAAAGATTAGCAATGAGCTCAGTAGGTTAATGCCCAGGTTTAGTTCCTACCTTTGCTTAAGCTAACAGTATTTTAGCTGTCTTATTACAGAAACAAAATGTAATAATATTTGTCTTTGTCTCTTTGCTGTCACTGTTGGCTCTACTGACTGATTTTAAATAGATTTTAAAGAGGGAAAAGTTATGAAGAATAATTAAACTCTTACAAGTTGTGAATGCAGGTGTCTGTGTGGGGGACAAAGCTGTGATTAATGCTTCAGCTGCTGGAAGGATGTCAGTGTGATCTGCCTCCCTAACAGGCAATGGAGAGTCCGTGCAGAAGAGCCAATTTAAATGTCATAACCTGCAGAATAAACTTCAGTTCAAGTTCCTGAGTTTTGTCAAACCTGAACATCAGTTTTCCGGAAATCCCAGTTCTTTGGTTAATCATGGTTGTCGAAATGGGATGCTTGCTTGCAGTGAAATGTTAATGGTAAATCTGGGACAAGTGGGCATGTACACGGTGATGTCACAGCAATGGTGTTACAGTTTTTCAGAAGGCACAGCCAAGGTCACTGCATTTGTACTTCTGCTCTCCTTACTCAGGTCTAAAACAGATAGAAAATTGAAAGAGAATAGCTTAATGCTCAATATAGATATGAATACGTAGGAGGGAAATGGTATCAAACTCAAGTTTGGTGGTTGTTTTTTTTTTTCTTCTGTGCTTTCTTCTTAGCTGTGGTTAAACAGAAATCGAAGTCTTTGTGATTTCCAAAGTATTAAGGGAAAAGAAAATTTCTGGGAGGTTTTACATGAAGCAAGAAAGATGCGCTTAGGAATGTAAAATGATGTATTTGGAGGAAAAACATAATTCTGGAAAATGGTGGGGCATTTGAAGCCTCACCTGCCACGTGGTTTGGTCTTAGCTATGGGACAAGCGATTCTGGTGCTCTGGTCCCATGGCATGTTCTGATGAACTGTTTGTAGATTTTTTCACTGTAACTGTTCTATTGCTTATAAGCGTGGAATCAAAGTTCTAAATCTACAAAACGTTTATTTTCCTCTCTTAATGTAATGGGGGGCATCTTTCTTCCCCTTGCTCTGTGGTTGCTTTGTAGCCTTCACAAGTTCGTTCTGCGTCACTTGGTGCAGAGGTAACCTTTTGTCTTTTCAGTGGAAATCTGCTGCATGCATGCGATTTGTTAACAAAGTAATGAATGTACTGCTAATTGGCTGTAATGAGGTAAGCTGATACAGAATTCTGTATGTTAGTGCAATATGTCTTTTGCTCTTCAAGAAAGGGACAGTTAAACTGCTGCCTCCTGTGTTTTTCATTTTCAGCTGTACAGAGAACCTGTTTCAACCAATCATTCGCACCTGGGACAGTTGTGCTAATTTTTGAATAACTACTCATAAGGCAAAGAGCAAAGTATTTTGTTCACAGCTTTCCACCTAGGGATCGGAGGTCCGTTTTTTCTCTCGCTCTACCGGTGTATCTGCAAAGTACTCCCCTAGCCTTTATCTGCAAGTCCTCTTTAGCAGAAAGCTGATGAAGCAAAGGGAAATTGCTGTTTGTGTTGGTGCCAGTTAATCATGCTAGCCCAGCAGCATTTACATTCACACCACTGTAAGAAACACATAGTTAATTGGAGAACTGGCCATATTTTACAGCTGACGAAGGTTAGCATTGCAGCAAGGCTGACTAATGGAAACTTATCTGACTGTTAGCCTGGGTGCTTGTAACAGGTTTGTGCCGGTGCAGTGCTTGCCAGCTTTGTATGTGACGGTCTCTGATAAGATTGCTCTTTGGGCTGGTGTTGATCTGGGGCTGGGGGAGGCAGGATGGGGGCTCAGTGACTTTTATTACAAAGTAATTTAGTGTAGGAAGGTGCCGTAAATATGTGGTGGGGGCTTCGGTGTGCTTTTGTGTTTGTAAGATCTGCATCTTGCACACAAGTTCCCGATCTTACATGTTTTTCTTTAATTTCATAATGCAGAATACAAATGGTTTAGAAATGACAGCATAACAACAGTGGGGAAAATGATTTATTCTTTTCATAGGGGCCACCAACAGATGCTCCTGCGGTCGACACAGCGGAACAGGTTTATATCTCATCCCTGGCACTGCTGAAAGTAAGTGTGTTTGTGCTCCAGCTTCGTGTGGTGCTGCAGGCTGAGCACCTGGCACCTCCCCAGGCTCTGTGCCCTTGGGCTCCTTAATGTTGCTCAGACTGATTTTTACAATATCTTTAACATTGAGAGAAACGTTCAGAATAGGAAACTTACTGTTTCTCTTTTTTATGGCTTAATTTGTACAGCTTTGTATAGTGCCTTATAGTTTCTAAAAGTGCTACCAGTTGTGAATTATCAATAGAGCAAGAAAAGCTACAAGAACTCTCCCAGGTCAAACTTGAGCTTCCTACTGCTTAAACTTCCATAGTTAAACAATGTTATTTCATCTTCATTCCAGATGTTGAAACATGGTCGTGCTGGTGTCCCTATGGAAGTTATGGGGCTGATGCTCGGGGAATTTGTTGATGATTACACTGTGAGAGTGATTGATGTTTTTGCTATGCCACAGTCTGGAACGGTGAGTTCTTTGCAGTTAGACTTTTTTTTCCTTCTCCTGTATAGTAAATAATTTGTAAAAGCTTTTCCTTCCTTACCAATTCATGCAGCCTTATTTGAGCAAACCCTGCCTACCTATTAGGTATAGCGTGAACATGTGTAATTCAAATATTGATGCCATTTTAGACAGTTTATTATACTTCGGTGGTGTTTGACCATTTGTGTATATGGATTTCAGTAAAAAAAAAAAAAAAAAGTGACTTGTTGATATACACATGGGTGAGTGTATCAATATGGAGATCACTCGTGTCTTTGTGTATGTATAAATATGTGGTTATAACATCGCTTACAAGATATCTAAATTGATGACTTCAAAAACTCATAGCAGGAGCCAGGGGAGGGATTAAAGAATGTAAAGATTTGATTAGAAGTTTATCATGCCCTTTATTGTGATGATGCTATGGACATACTTCAAACTTAATCTCTGTTATAGACCTAATAGCGGCACATCTTTTAAATGATGTTACTGTGCTGTGAAAAAGCATGTATTTTAATTTTGAGTAAGAGTATTAATGTAATGGACAGATATTTTAAAGAGTACAAAAAGCATAATTGGAGCTTATGTTGCTTTTCTTGTGTAGCTTAAGATATCGCTCTTAAAATATGCACAGATCTCTTTGTAGCTCAAAGCTGTGAAATGAAGCATTTAAATTATTTTGTCCTGACTGTGTGTAGTAGTATGTAGCCAGTTACATAGAATTATCAAAAAGCTGCTGTTATTTATCTTGAAAAAAATGTCTAGAGCTGAACTTGAGAAACAACAGGCCAGAGTTTGCAGAATGGAAAGAAAGAGGAGGAAAAGATGAATCCTTGTGCCCACTTAATCATGCTTGCTCATAGTAGAAATTACCTAAGTGGCAATTCAGAATCTTTTTTAGCATTTCAAAAATTCCATTAAAACACACTTGTGTTATGAAATTGTATTTTACATTTAAAGGTATTCTTAAGTAATCATGTTTCACTTCTTTAACGTATGCTAGTGAGATTGTGTTAAGTTTTTGTTTGTGAAAAGTAACAAGTTAAAAGATTTGAAGTATGACTTTATCTGCAGTTGCTGTGATTGTTGTTTCTCTTTACATTAGGGTGTCAGTGTGGAGGCAGTTGATCCTGTATTTCAAGCAAAAATGTTGGATATGCTGAAACAGACAGGAAGGTAAGTCACCCTGTGAAGAGCTGGGAATGACAAATACACTCTGCATATTGTTTAGAAGAAACAGTTGGCTGTCTGCAAAATTAGTGAATGCAGGGCTATTTGTAATTTTTGAAAAGAAGTAATTGGCCCAGAAAATGGCTGAGTAGTGTAGCATGTAATTGTCCTCGTGCGTTTCCATTGTCAGGAGGTTGTCACTCACATTAAACTTACATCTTTGATTATTGCACAGAAAGATTAGAATGCTGCTCAATTTAGTAAAAGATTGATTTTCTTTTTCAATTAAGACAAAAAAAAATTGCATTGTTTTAGCTTACTTATGTGCAATTTCAATGAGAAGAAAAATAATTGGGTAAAATACCCTAGTATTTAAATGAATCTTTATTTCACTCCTACCTCTCAACAGTTGTCGTCTGCTTGCTCAAATTCTTTTACTGTGGGAAAAACTTCAAAATTAATGTTAGCAAAAGGCTCAGCAGCTGAACAGAACAGTGCAAATTGCTTTTTGACTGAGTTCCTAGTTCTACTGCTGGTTTAATTGATATTTAATCCTTTCCCACCGTTGGTTTCCGTTGTCCATGTCTGAAATGGACTTTCTGCAGTGAAAATTCAACCCTTGATGCCAAGGAGTTAAAGAGTAGATATTTACTCAAGTGCTGAAAGGGTAAAAACTGGTTCAGGGAAGGTGTGGTAACAGGGTGAAAAACTGAAAGCATGATCTTCCTCTGCTAATGTGCATCCCTTAATGATAACCCTCTTTTGTTGGATTTATTCATATTCATGTTTTCACCATACTATGGTGAGTAATTTAAGTATTTCCAATGGTATTTTTTCACAAGTCACCCTAATTTTTGCCTTGACACGTAAGTCTTTCTTCTTGTGTTACACGTTTTTATTTTTCAAGAATTTCAATGTCCTCTTCATTTCAGACCTGAGATGGTTGTTGGTTGGTATCACAGTCACCCTGGCTTTGGCTGTTGGTTGTCTGGTGTAGATATCAATACTCAGCAGAGCTTTGAAGCATTATCGGAAAGAGCTGTTGCTGTGGTGGTGGATCCCATTCAGAGTGTAAAAGGAAAGGTATAGTAGCCTTTCGTTTTTTAAAGGTACTTCAGTAAGAAATAGTATGGAGGCACTGTGGTACGAGCAATTTCTTGATTTTTGGAGGCTCATTCTCCCTTAAAAATATATAAATAACTATCTCACTGTAAATGAAAACATCCTTTTCTGTTTATTCTATGTCTCACATCAGTAGTCCTCATACAAGCTGGAAGTCTTCGATATTGTTGGTGCACAAAGCCAGTAACAGCCCTTACTTTGTGTTTTGTTTTTCAGTCGTCTCTCTCAGTGTTTTTGCAACTAATAATCCAAGTATACATTGTTTCAGAGATTTCATTTTAGCCACAAAATCTACGATGAATTACTAACAGATTGGAATAGATTTAGCCCCTTAATGTGGGTACTAATAAAGCATTGATTTATAGGCGTTACATATGTTGGCTCTTAGTAGCATTTCTATTCCAAAATGTTTTACGGAATAAAACTTTACAGAAGACTTGGTATCAAGCATTCAAGTTTTTGAGAAAACGTGCAGATAAATGATTAAATATGTTGAATGATTATGAAAGGAGATTAACTTGCAAAGCATATTGGGTTATAGTTGTCCTTTGTTGAAATCTCTTTTGTTCTTGTTTAGTTCTCTTTTTATTTCTTTCTAGCCCCATATGCCATTTTCCTATTTCCTGCCTCATGACAGCAGGGAGCAGCTCTATTATCACCTTCACAGAGCTGTCTGCAAATGTGAGAGGCAATTCGATTTTGCTCAACCACAGGGAGAGTGGATTAGAAAAACTACAGAACGCACAGAAATTGGCTAGGTGGTTTACTGCTTTAAAATACTGCTGAGGTGTTTTGTTTGAGCATGCACTCCCATTGTATTGCGGAATAATTATTGAAATGCATCATGATTTATATCTATGGATTATATTAATGTAATTTTATAAATATTTAAAAAGCGTTCATTTTCTGTAAAGCTGTAGTACCGTATTTCCTGTGAGACGGACTACAGAGAAGCTATCAAATGCTTCTGCTAAGCTTTCCTTTAGTTTCATAATAGAATATTCTGAAGCTACAGTTGCACCGCACTTCAATTGTTTTCTTGGTTTGTTTTATTCAAATTCTGATTTTTATCTTGTAGTTGTTCATGTAAAACAGAAGCGTTTGGAAGATGAATAGCTTTTGGTTGTTTGGACGATATTAGACATCTGAATCAATTCTGCTTCCTTCTAAATTGTGTAGTTGATGTATTCTGATAGTTTTGGGGAAAAGAATTGTTGCATTATGCTATTTAATTTGTGCTGACCTTTTCCTAGAACTTTTTCTTTAGATTTGCTTAGCTCGCTTTGATTTTCTCTTTCTAGTACAAATATTGAAACATTATTTTTATTTTGTCAAAATATAATTTGGGGGTGCATACTAATAATATGGAGCTAACTAGCTGTTAAATTCAGCGAGGGGAAAAGCCTCCCAGTAAGTCACGCTACTGTTGTACCACGTTTGCTCACTGAGTGTATTTTTTTCCTTCCATGTTGCATGTTGTTTTCTGATGGTTTTGTGTTGCTTTTTTTTGCCACTGTTGTTTGACACAGATGCTGTCTTAAATGAAGGTCTTTGTTCTCCTCATGAAAAAAACTTTGGTATTTTTTATTTTGAATTTTTGTCCATCTAAATGTTTCTCAATTACAGCTTTTTGTATGGCATTGCTGCTGGTACTTAAGATCACTGGAAGCCTTGCAATGTTTGTTTTCCATGCAAGTCTAGCTGCTACAGTCCTTAAATTACATTCTCAGGTTTCATATCTTAAGGAAAAAAAAAATCACATCTGTCACGTTTCTGGCAAGTGCATCCCTAAATCTTAGAATTAGAATCCCCCATATTATGTCTACTACTTCTAATTAATCTCTAGGTTTGGGGGTGTGAGATTGGGCTATTGAGCCTGTAGGACTTTTATTTCTTTGTTTGAGAAGTTCACTTAGATTAGAATGTATTTGGTTTTTAGATGAACTGTAAGAAGAACAGATTTATTAGAGTTGAGGAGGTTTCGTAGGTCAGGTTTGACTGCTTCATGTGCATGGCTGCCTTAGAACGCTGTCTGGTGCATCTTGGTATGCTGGGCAATTTGAGCTGTGCCTATCTCAGGTCCTGTGTTTCCCCATTGCCAGCAGAAGAAGAAATGCTGGCAGAGGTCGTTTTCTTGCTGTAATAGCCACTACAGTGGGGGGCTTTTGCGAATGTGTGTAGCTATGTGAGTCCAAGATCATTACTCATTATACCTTTTACCGACATAACTATCTGGCAAAAATTACAGTGAACATGTGGCATAGAAGATTTTAATATGGTATGTTTTGACTGAGATTAGAAGTATTTAAAAACAAAGTCCAAAATAACACAGTAGCTGATTTTAAACCTGCCGGAGAGCAGTCGGTGCCCAGATAAATGGCTGTGGCCTGCAGCCGGCGAGGCAGCTGGTGCTGGGGAGAAAGGAACTGGGGCAGAGGTAATTTTCACGCGTCAGGAAGTTGAAATGAATTCTGGTGAGGAATTGGTCTTGTCTATCCAAAGCATTAAAAAGTGGTTTGCCCTGTCACTGGTGGAAAGCTACAACTTGTTAACTTGTTAGCTGTCCTTATCTGGCCACGCGTCTTCTGATTCCAAAGATCTGCTGGGACTGGCGTTGGTGACTGCAGTTCAAAGACAAGAAGTTGCAAAATTCTCACCAGTTTCAAAACAGATGCATTATGTCTTCTTAATGGCCTTTAACAAAATATGGAATTCACATTAAAAAGAAAAAATCCTCACGTAGGCCCATGAGTTAAACACTGACTGCTGTGACCAGTTTAGGAGTGGGGTCTTTTCACATAAATATAGTTGGACACATGAAAGGCAGAACTCTAAATACTGACCTTTACGTATATTGAGGCTGATAATGTTCCTGCTGACTGTAAAACAAACTCACAGCAGATCAGTGAATTTTGTCTGAGGTCAGCGTTACCAGAAACCAGGGAGAAGAAGCTTTGTTTTGGCATTTTTTTATTTCCACTCTGTGAAAGAAGTCAGACATGGGAAAATACGGACAGGGGGCAATCTGGCTAGCTGTTGCTTGATCTTGTAATTATTACAAAACGTTTCTTTAACCACCTCTCCAGTTTTTCAGTCTGTAAAACGGGAGTTGTGATACATATTTAGAATATTCCACAGAAGTAATTTAATTAAAGTTGTGGAATGAAGTTAAATATTGACATCTTATATGTCTTTGCAACACACATTTTGAAATCTCTGTACAGAGAATAATATACCTTTGCCAAATGTTAAAAAAAAATTTTTTTTTTTGGACCTTAAGTTAGCAGCTGTTCCTCACCTCTTAAGGAAAATACTAAATTAGGGTAAGTTTCATGTAGTTATGTCTTTCACTCCACAAGCATTAACTATACCTTAATACCCAATTATATTAAGAAAAAAGGTGATTGTTTTCTTTTTAAAACTCTTTAAAGCTTTAAGCTTTATTTAGTTTACTTATTTAGCACTGTTGGAAATCTGTATTCAGAAAAAATCGCCGTTTGTAATGGTGTGCTTTCCTGAGAGGTCGTTCATTGATTTCTGTCAATTAATAATTGCTGACAAAATTTTGTGAAATATCAAAATGATCTGAAGTTTTGCCATTTATGGTGTTGAGTATAGTCCCAAACAAAGCTCTTGTTCGTACAGCAAAATTTCATGTCTGTTGCACTCTAATCTTTCCTAGCAAGGCACTGTCAGAAACACTGGTAGGAAAATCTGTTGTTTTCTGAAGAAAACTTGTCTTTGTGATAACTTTTTATAAATTGTACTTTGCATGTTTGTCACCTCCTGGCAGATAAACATGCTGTGCATCTTAATCCCATGCTCAGACCATATCTTGCAACTTTTATAGAAGCGGTTTTTGCTATGGTATTTTATTATTACCCAAACCTCATTCAGAGGGAATGAGGAGGAAAAAAAAAAAACAACAAACCATTAACTTTTGACTAGTTGGGTAGTAGCAGTCCTTCAGGTGGGAAGTGATCTCTGGAGAACTAGTCCAGCTTTGTGCACAACACAGGCTCAGAACTGAGTTCAGACCCAATCACTCTAAGGTTTTGTCCACTTGAATTTTGAGATGCAACAGACTCCTGGGATATCTGTTCTAATGCTTTATTATTATTGCAGTGTCTGTTTTTGAAATGAGCAAAATTTATGCAGGCGTAGGATAAGAGAGTAAAGTACCACCACAATACTTACATACAGTCAAACAGAGTTCATTACTGAATGACGTGTTCCCAGTATTCTTCCTCTTCTTTTCCCCTCTCATTGGTACATGTGTTAATTCTAGACCTAGGTGTCAACCAGTATGTAATTTGTTATATACAAGAGTGATATGGTTTTGGCAATACTTGATTTTAGTTTTTAACTTTCAGTTTCATAGGCTGGGGTTTTTTGTTCAATAATTAACATAAGAAGAGTGATTTTGTTTGATGTAATAACTATTTAGTCGAAAGGAATGAAACCAAACAGAGGCAGAAAACTAACAATGACTCTTCTTGGATGCTGGAATTGTCACCTATCCTCAAGAATTTTCTTTGGCTGAACATAAGTCTTATACTGGTTTTCAAAAATGCACACTTTCAGACCTGCATTCTTTCATTGGGGTACTGTTTTTTTCTCTTCATACCTCTCCCGTTCCTTTGTTTGTTGGGAGGTAATGGCTACTTTTAAAGGAGAAAAAAAGCAAACCATAAAAGGAGATGTGTGGAGAGACTAGTGTAACGCGTGAAATCTGAAATTGAAAATAGCCCACTAAATATTAAATTTATGAGAACTTTGAGAAGTAGATAGGAGCTCACTATCAGGACTTTGTTTTTTTACATGCACATCTTCCCTTCCTCAGTTCATGCATTTATCTTAATAATTGTTTTCTTAATAAATCTTCCTCAGAAACAGGCAAAATCAAGTCACAAGAGTACTTCCAAGTATTAGTAAAAAAAAATTAAACAAAACATTAAATAGACTGTATTGTCCACTACTGATTTGAGATACAGTTGTTGACTTTGAGTTATTACGCACTTCATATTTTAGAATGAAATTTCTTTTAATACATGTAATATGTACAATTTTATATCAGAACATTTTTTACCTGGAACAATTTTTGTTATTAGAATTGGACTTACTAATGTTGTTTTCTGTTGTAAAGGAAAAATTGTAAAATACGGAAGGGAGATTTACAGTGCATAGTTTTGTTTGAAACTGTTCAGAGAGGGAGATTAAATCATTCTGTACGTTTTGTACAGCAATCTTAAGTAGTCTTACAGTGTGTATAAACCTTGAGTACTTGTATAAATGCCTTGAGTATTGGTACGTTTCTGAACAGTGATGGTGGTGAGGCACTGGAACAGGTTGCCCGGTGATGTGGTTGATGCCCCGTCCCTGGAGACTTTCAAGGCGAGGCTGGATAAGGCCCTGGGCAACATGATGTAGCTGTGGTGTCCCTGTTCACCTCAGGGGAGTAAACTAGATGGCCTTTAGAGATCCCTTCCAACTCTAAGGATTCTGTGATTCTATGATTGATTGTTAATAATTTGTAGTTTTTGAAATTAAAGGGGAGAACCACAACAGCTGAGAAATAACATTGGAGGAGATGAAGATTTGATACTTTGTCATTAACAATTTGCATTGTTGAGCTTATTGTCATAAATGATTACAGGAACATAATAATATATTTTCATAGTGTGATTTTAGCCTTTTAGTTGCCAAAGCTTGAAGACTTGTTTTCTTTCTTAGAAAAAGCTTTTTTGGCAATGTTGCATCTTTGTGCCTGTGTAGTTCTCTGTTTGCTTCTGTCACTAAAGTTGGTCAACAGGAGTGTCACTGTCAACAGGAAATGACAGTGTCAGCTGCCATAATAGACTGTGGCGTAAGGAGAGTAATCATATTTGGCAAGAGTGGGATTACCAGTCTCATGTAACAAACAGCTAAGTGACCACCGAATGTTGAACTGATTAGTTGAACTGTGACTTTTCTTACCATTGCCAGGACAGTGCATTTGGTATAGCAGAGACTGCTTATTGGGGCTGAAACAGCTGGCTTGGATCCAGGCAGGAACCAACTTAGATCTAGGTTTTTGATAGCAGTCTGATTTGGAGGATGAGGAAGAAAATAACGTTTGTGTTGGTGTTGATTACTGTTGATTCAATAAAGGCTGATGCATTTTTTGTCCCCGAAGAATCATCTTTGTAGGAGATGAATTGCATCTGTACTACAGAGTAAGCCACTTGGTGTTCATGCATGTGCATTTCAGTTGAGGGTATGATTTTTCTGAACGTAGGCATAAATTACATTTGCATTGAACTGCTTTATCACCGCTACTCTGCCATGCATTTGCTACGGTTCTGTATGAAAGCCAACATTTTTATTATAATTGCGTGTATTCAGAAGAACATGTTTTGCATATTTTAAGTCCCAAATTTTTTTAGTGCGATGCCAAAACTGTTAATATCAATGCTGGTGTTCCAAAATTTTTAAAACAACGTCCTTTGGATTTGCTGTGTTTAAATTAGCAATGTATACTTACCTACAGAACCGTTTACACAGGTTACTTCAGTTCATGCCCTTCCCTAAAACAAAAAAAGTTTCAAGAAGACTTTTTGTTGGAAAGTATTAAATGTTTAATTTCCTTTTGCCATAGTGGATGTAGAATAGTCCATTTATCTTCATTAAGTCATATAGCTTTAAAACCTGTGGTTTGCTGCTTGTGAGTTATGGATGCATGCCCTCACTTGTCAAGATAAATGTATTATACTGTAGTTCTCTCCCCTCCCGGTATGGATGTTGAAGTTGTACAGCAGATTTGACCACAAATAAGCAATTCTCTAAGGATAGAGAAGGAAAATGCACATACTCCTAGGAATATATTTTCCAGAGCTAAAATTGACATTTTATAAATAATTTCCATGTTGCAAACTTCAAACTCACAATCACAGCAATTCAGTGGTATGCATTTGGCATGAGTCAGTTTCAGTTCTTAGTGCTTTTCATTGGAAATGGCATAAAAAGTAAGATTTCTTTTAATTTTTTATGTTGTGGGCTTGCAGGGGACAGAAGATGTTCTTCACTTGTAGTTGTCTAACAGTGCATGGCAGCATAAATAACGAAATGGTCATAAACCATAGCTGCACTTCTCAGGTCACGCGTTCCATTTCATTTTTAAAGAATCTAGAAGCAAACTAAGCAGTCGATAACAGGTCAGTTGCAGGTGATAAAAGATATTTTAGATGGGACATTACTTCTTTTTCCACACCTGGCATAACCACATTATATCTTTCGCAGTTTTCTTTAAGCACTGGCGTATTTGTTCACAAACATATGGCATAAACAATGCATTGCTATTTGAGTTTAAAGGATACAATACATTTTTAAAGATAGTCACCATATGTGATAGAATCTTCAGTGGAAAAAATATTGATGCTAGAAAAAATTGTAATTAACATAAAAAAGACTGGCTTACTTCTTACAGAACTTCAGCATTAAAATACGGTAGACCTTGCCCTAAGTGTTTCTTTAAGTCTTATTTGTAGATGTGATATTGGAGGAATTTAATAGAATCATTTTTGTAAAGTGCTCCCAAATTTCTCATAAATCTTTTTCAAACACAAAGTTTTGAAGACGGCTTTAGAAAAAGCGGTTATGTACCTGCGCACTGTCGGAAGAAGCTAAAACATGTCTGGCTACTGAACATTCTAAATTTTTAATTGTGCCGTTATCTGTAATAACTGTGAACAAATTAGAAAAGGCCAGATTTCCATCTAGATACCAGTTGAGGAATCCAACACTTGTGAGTGGCCATGAATCATATTAATTATAGCTATCCTCAAATTTATAAAGTACACTGAGCGTAATTATAAATTTTGTTTCTGGAAGTCCATTGTGCTGTCTCTGTTGCGGTTAGTGACCCCAGGGAAATGCTTGAAAAATGCTGTATAGTTATTGTTTTCTAGATTATTACGCTTTTTTGAAGCTAAGACAGATGTACAAAAAGATGCAGTTTTTATTTTGTATTGGCAGCTTCCAAATATTTAGTATCTATTTCCAAGAGCTGCAATTAGTAAAGCATCCATGGTACTGAAATCCACACATCCCACAAGCTAATTATATTTGCAAGGTCAGATTGAATACATATTTTCAGAAAAATAAAGGGTTATATAAATGTGTCTTCTACTTGGCTGTTATATCACAGTTTGTTGATCTGGAGTATAATGTGTACAATTCACAAATTTGTCTGATAACAGAAAGTGGTGTGTGATTGTGTTTATTTTACTAACCAGTATATTCACAGCAATCACTTCCAAATATCTCTCCAGTAAAGATGTGTTAATTACAAAACAGACAAGGTCTTCTATTATATTAAAGCTACTAACAAGAAGACAGCAGGAATCACACATGTAAATAGCATCATCAACCCCTATTTTAGTCCTCTGTTTTGATCTGTGAGTTGCGCATAGACCAAAGGTGCTATTAAAGACTCAGTATATGAAATAGGCAGCATTATATGAACAAAATTTATTCAACAAGAAAACAGACCTTTAACATGAATTTAACAAGCCCGAGAAATTATAAACTCTCATATGCTGCAGATTCATGCAGTGATAATAAACAAAAAAGGAAAGTAAGAGGTTTCCTTAAGCTAGCCAAACTGCTAATGGTTTTGTTATAAGCTGTCTGCTGTTGAAATGACCTCTGTAAAGTCTGAAGACACTTGTACTCGGAGAAATTAACTGGTCAGAGTGGTGAAAGAGATGTGCTGTGGAATTGCATTTAAAAAAATCTTACCTTCCTCTTTCTGGAAAATATCCCAATGCCACAGACTTTTCTTTAACTTTTTATGTCTTTACAGAAAGAGAATTTAGCATGAAGCTTGGAAACTGTGGTTTTTACTAACACGTTGCAAGATGCATTGGATAATTGAAGTGCAATGACAGCTTAAAAAATTTGGATGAGACATCCTGATTTCTTTGTGGAATTCTGAGTAGTGAAGTGGGGGTTTGTGCTGCTTTTAATTAAACCTTAGAGGTTCTTTTTTCGATAATGCCTTCTCTGAAGTTTCCATTGTAAAATAGCGAGTGACCACGTTGCTGTCACCTGATTGCATCATGCTATACTTCTGAATACACAAATGTAGTAAGCTGACTTCAGCTCCACTCACCTCCAAGTGCTCACCCACCAGGGTTCTTTTATCTAATCTAATTGTGGCGTAATTAACACCTAGTTCACCCATTGCTCATTAGTACACTGGACATTAATGAGTATTTATTTTTATGTAATCCTTTAACAGAGGAACTGATTTGTTCTCACCACAAAGAAAGCAATTACATTTTGAGGAAGCCAATATATAGCATTTGTTGTTGTTTATACTTTTATTGCGTATTAGGTCTAAATTTAGCCTCCAGGTTGTTGAGCATGTTAGTTTCTTTAAGATGGTTGCTATAGTGATAGCAGCAAATTCCTTTAATCTTAGTGTAGTTAAAGTATTTAATTACCATTGGTCGTCATAGTGCAACTAAGATGAGAAATATCATCTGGGTGCGTTGTTCTGCCCTTCTAGATTATAGGAATTACGGTTTTATCCCTGTGTGGAGTTTGTGATTTCAGTTCTTCGCGCAGCTTTGTTATGCTGCCCAGCTGAAGCGGTGCTGGTTGCGCTGTCTGGAGAGGGCTTGAGGCCTGCCTGGCCTGGCACTGCGCTGTCCTGCTAGCCTTGCTTGCTCCTCAGAGCAAGTTATTATTTGCTTGGTTTTTTTCCCCCCTTAGCCAGCTTGTCTCAGGAGACCTGCAGTGTGGATTTTTTTTCCTCTTCACTTGACTTTTTAATTTATACTGCCTGTTTGTTATGGTTGGGCATTTCCAGGTGTTTGTAAATTGGAGCATCTGTTTAAAATGGAACAGAGAATGTAAATAAAATGGCTTGTCATGAGTATTTTAAGATACTTGAAAAATCTGATAGTAATTAGAGGAAAAATACATTTGTTTTAGGTCAACGAGATGTATATAAGCTATTGAGAATTAAGGGGTTTTTTAAAGAATTTTGTAGTATTAATATAATATGGCTTGAGTTTGCTGCATATTAAACGTAATTTGGCTTTATTATTGTTCAGAAATGAATTGTCACTGTTAACTGACGTTTATTGGGCCACAGCCTAATATTTTTAACATAAAATTGTTTCATACACTTTCTACAGGATATTCTAAGCCATGATATATGCAGACGGGCCTGGCAAGCCTGAGAAGCCACTCAGTAGGCTGTAGTGATAGCGAGTGGTACTTTGTCACTCAACTGAAGCGGCTGAAATAGTGGGGCCTGAAAAGTAAAGGTGATGAGTTAACAGGCTTTTTAAGTTTACAATTTGATAAATATTTTGTGATAAATACTTGCTTACTAATTTCATTTAAACATCAATGACCATAATAATTATAATTCTAACAAATTTTGTATGTATTTAATAATTATTGGAGTTAATCAAAAGAAAAATGTTACGACAATGTGGAAAACCCAACCTTCTCTGCAGACTTTTGGTAGCAGACAGTGGTTGATGTCTTGTTGATTCATGACAAAAGATTTAGTTCAGCTCTAATTCCTCAAAATATCAGAATAGTCCTATGAATATGTCTGTTGTTGACCAGTCTATAGAATGGGAGAGAATAAAAATGATTGCAGTAAAAGCAGCTGAGATTAAAACTATTTAGCTTGAACAACTGGAATAACTGTTCAATGCTATGCAGAAAAGATATCTGCAAAGACTGGCAAGAGCTATTTGTGTGGCTGTGTGATGCTGTATATGTCCTCGGGCCCAGTTAGAAGACCAGAGCCTGAACAGGGATGGCTGGCTTGTAATAGTGAGTGCCTGGTGAGAGTTAACTTTTTGTGTGTATTGCTGGTATGTCCTCAGCTCCATCACATCTGGTGTAGACGTTGGATAGGAGATTGGATTTTATTCTGTGGGCCATGAAATACTGCCTCCAAATATTTCCGTAGTCAAATTCAGCACAGAACAGAAATCAGTGGTAAATGTACTTTATTTGCAAAGAAATGGCACTGAATAATACCTACTGTGTATCTTTAAATCATAAATGACCTTGGTTTTCATATACTCTATTTTTTACTCCTGAGCATGACACTGACAAGGACTTTTTAATCCATCAGACAGTTTATAGACCCTTTCGTAGTCACAAGAAGCAAAAAGCATCTGACTAGAAGGGAATACATGGGGCAAGTTCCTTGCTAGCTATAATTTTCTTGTCATTTCAAGTATTGTGGTAGTATAATTGATGTGACAGGACTGGGCTTTAGACTCGGTCCCTTAGCTTGTGCTCACTTTCAGTTTTAGTCTCTCTCTGTCATTCAGTATGATTGGATAAGATTTAGGTGACAAACATATGCATGCCTTTGAAGATTAAGAGTAAATGTACATAAAAATTTGTTATCTGATTATATAATGTTTATAAAACTTGTGGCTTCATGGAAAAGATAGTAATTGGTGTCACCTTACAATACAAGGTAGTGTAGTGTGCTGATAGCATAACCAGCAGGAGGCTCTTTTTTATTAATGTTATAATTAAATGATTTTCTGGATAAAGGCCAAAAACAGATGAGAGTTGATTGTGCCATGTCCACTGTTGCTTGGCACTATTAGTTGCGTTTTCTAAAAAGAATTGACTTGACATCTTGTTTTTACAGGTTGTTATTGATGCCTTCAGATTGATCAATGCTAATATGATGGTCTTGGGACATGAACCAAGACAAACAACTTCAAATCTGGGTCACTTAAACAAGCCATCTATCCAGGTAAAAACTGGTGTTGATAATCCTGTAAATTGCAGGATCTTTTCAGTGGTTGGGGGGAAGGTGCCTGAAAACAGTACACTACAAGTTGTTTATTCTTCTCTCTATAGCATTCTTCTGCATGCCTTTAAAAATGATGTGAATCATCAGTGGAGTTATGTATATGAAGAATTCAAAACCGAGCCCTAAATTAGCTAGCAAAGTGTGAATTCCTGTGTAATTATTTACTGCAAAGGTTAAAGTATAAATTTTTTTGAAAGCAAACTTCTTAAAGTAATAATTGATACCGTACCACATGACATGAAATAGGTAGATTATTAACTTTTTTCAGTATTGTAATTTTAAATTAAAACTTCATATTAACTTGTCTCAGCCTTCAAAAATTATTCTGGAACAAATTGTGGAAAAAAATATTTTCAAAAATAATATTGCCTTTCTGCTGTATGCATATGCATGTTGTTGTATAACATGCAATCTGGATTTAACCTTGCATTTTGTCTTAAAATTCATCTCTGATTTTGATACAATGCAGTAATTTGCTGCGGGAAAAAAAAGGGTGGAATAGGAGATTCGGTGGATCAATAGGTCGTTTGATTGGTTGTCTTGACTGTAACATTTCCTTTGAGAATGTTGTCTTACATGTCTTCAGAACCATTCGTGAAACATGGTATTCAGAGTTTGAATTCTAAGGTTAACGATTTCACTAGTGAGAAAAAAGGAGTTTGTCTTGAACGTGTTTCAAGATGCAGCTTCTGGTCTGAAGCAAGTATTCCCTAGAGTAATTTAATGCTTTTATCTGTCATTCTTCTGCCTCAATGTCTTTTTGTTTTTTCTCTTCAGAAAACTTTTCCCCTTACAGTGGGAAGCATTCCAAGAGGCATGTGTACTTGCAGCCATGTTTCTAAATTCCTTCTCTTTTGATCCTTTTCTTAATAACACTAATATCTGCTAGATAAGCATCCTAGAAAAATGACAGTGTGCTAGTCATGATAGAACTAATAGGGGGGGCTAAACTGCTGTGAGAAATGACCTCTGGGAGACTAGATGGCCATACTCTTAGCTTTCAAAAGATTTCATTTTTATTACTTATGCATTGAAACCCTTGCTTGCTAAAATAAATAATTAAAACCAGATAATTAAACAAGATCATTGTTTTACACTTTTGATTTTTGAATTTGCAAAAAATTGTGAATAAGTCTGAAATAACCAGTTGATGTCTTGATTGATTATAGGCAAGCACATGCTTGCATCTTTCAGGTTAATATCCTAACTGAGCTTTTCTGGATCATGTGTAATGACCTCCCTTGTAAACCCCTGAAGTATTGTTAAGCTTCATTATTTTAAGATCACTGTCACTACACTGTGGCAAATTTTGGCCATGGGAGTTTTGGGTTTCCGTTGTTAGAGTATTTTTAGTGTAATTTTTTTTGCGAGTTGGCTTTGAGCTGTTGCAATGTCACCACTGAGCTAAAAGCCATAGTTTGTTGTTAATGCACAACCGCTTTTTTTCCAGCAAGGACTCAGTTTAGTCTTGTTTTTATAATAAGTACACTACATGGCTTGGCTTCATCCTTTTTTTGTCTTTGTTGGTTTTTTTCCCCTATTTTCTTTTATGAGATTGTTTTTTTTTTTCACTTGTTCTTTGTCTGTGCATCCAGTTTGTAAGGCATGTAGGAATGGCAGTTCCCATTTGAAACGATGTGCTAAGAGCAGGGTTTGCTTCAGAATGTAAAGCGAGTATTTTATGGGCTTCAGTTTATACCGTTGCATTTGCCAAACCACCACTTCTGCTCAGTATTAAAGTAGAGTGGTTGTTTTATCTTTTATGTTTGCCCATTCTATTAAAAAATGGTTTGGGAGTATGGAAGGAAAGTTGAAGAAAGTAAGGCATTTGTCAAATCTTATGTATTATAGGAGATTTGCAAAACTCCCACTATCTACAAGTGTTTTTAAAACAAAACAAATATTTATGCAGCAATTTGGGTTAAGGAAATGGCGGTGGAAACTACTTATTACTAATAGCTTCTGCCATAAAGTTTTTTATTGATGATAAAATCCGTATTTGATAATTCTAATTACAATCGGTAATATGAGTAGTGGTTATCCTGAGCTATTAGTTCTTGTAAAAGTAATCAGCTGTGGTTTTTTAAGTCTGTGTATTTTTGAAAAGAAATGTGTTAAAAATGCATGTCTGAGAACATTTTCAGCTTTCAACCAGATAATTTTGGAATGCTGAAATATTAAGTTGCGTAAGATGCAAATGCACATTCATTCTGGATTGCTCTAAAGAATATATTTAAACATAGACAGGTGGAACAATTGAAACATAAAAAACATTTGTGACTGCAGTTTAAGTATGATTTATCTGTTTTCTATATATGTGCCTTGTATGTAAAGTTTTAATTGAAAATAGCAAATTATAGTTTTGCTGAAGATTTATCACAGAATTTTTTTAAACCCCGCTGCACCAAATCCTAATCCAAATCACTCTTTAGTCACAAGTAAAAAAAAAAAAAAAAAAAAGTAGTGTCATCCGCATGAATAAAATGGAAGATAAGTGCTTAAAGACGGCGTATCGCCTCATCTCAGTCGCTCAGACTATGAAGTTTAAAGGCAAATTTGGCAAGGGTGCAATTACAATGAGAAAGGATATTTTTGTATTTAAAATTTTAAAATGAGTTTTAGTATCTAGGATGAATGTGATGTGCATAGTCAGCATTCGTCAGTTTCTAACAGAAAGAGATGTGTTTTAGTAGAAATGATACCCAAATTGATTGAGTGAGGTAAGATCTGAAGGAAGTATCTGTGCGTATGTATCGCTCAAGCGTTTGCAGGCAGTTACTGCTTTTTCTTATAATGGATGGGTGTTACTGCATGGAATAAGTCCATGTCCAATAAGTTTTGGAGACAGAAAGTATAGCTGTCAGTTAACAGGCTTGGAAAGAGAGAAATAGGAACAGGTACATTTACTTGAAGTGATGTTTGAAGATGGCTGTGTTTTAATGAACTCTTCTAATATATCTTCATCATTTCAATGGCGGGTAACTTTTATGCAAACTTCTCCCTGAACTTTACAGGCACTAATTCATGGACTGAACAGACATTACTATTCCATCACTATAAACTACAGGAAGAATGAACTAGAACAGAAGGTAATTATTTTAGCTTTTATTCGGAGAACAAAGAACACTGCACAAACTACATAGGATTTCTGAATTCTAATTTTAGTTGTTGATTGTTTCAGGAGTTGTTTTAACAGTTCATGGCTTATCTTCTAGAAAGCGCTTAGATATGTAGTAATGTTGATGAAACCTTCCGAAAATGCATTCTAACATTCATGTAAGGATTTTTATAACATTTGTGTCCATGTTTCACAGAAAGTCCTCATGCTGTTTTCCATGCTTAAAGGGTTTGTGCAAACTTGAGTTAACAGTGATGTAGGCTGAAGGACGTACCAGCTGCTTTAGTTTTTTTAGGCTGGAATTACAGAAGCTGGAAGACTATATTTTCTAAAATAGAAATGTATGACCAAGGAGTCTCAGGTTTTTATTGGCTGTAATCACTTCAACAGAAGGTGCATCCAGTTGGCATGAATAGAGCTCCTGAAGACACCACTGAGTATCAGGAAGGTAGTGATGTCCTTCTTACTTTCACACGTTTACAGAACAAGCATTATTCAGCAACTGAGAAAAAATGTTGTCTTTTGTATCAAAATTCCCCAATCACAAGTAAAATCCTCTAGCTTCATAGTCTAAGCCAGGAGAACAAACAGGAAAGAAATCTTATTTATCAACTACAGGAGTTAATTCTTGAAAACCCAGGACAACTGCATGTTCATGGCTGTGTTGCCATGAATAGTTGGATTTCATGATGCAACAGTCAGAATAGTTTTCTTATTTTCTACTTTTAGAGAGCTAGAAGTAATAAGAAGAGAAACAATTTTGAATAATGGAGGAATATGCTTGCAAGACTGCACTACTATGTAGGAGATTTACTGATTCAAAAGGACTAGTTGTCTTGGGAAATGCCTATAGAGCATCCAGAGGCTGCCATTTGCATTAAAGTACAACTTCTCATCTGAAGTTCTTAGTGTGAATTTGATTTAATGGTCTACGTATGTAAATGATTGCCATTGCAAGTAGGAGGACAGTCGTGACTGAGTTAACGAAACTTCAGTCTGTGAGGCAGCGAGTTATTTCTACCTCGCTCTCCTAAGGCAGGTTTAGATGTCGAAACACCCTCATGGTGCTGGTGATCTGTTAATTCCATCTGTAGAAAGAAAAATACATGGTTCATCTATTAAACGAGGAGCCCATTGCACAAAGCCCTGCTTAAAATCAGATAGCCCAGCTAAGCTGTCCATATGCAGTTTGCCCACAACTCCTTCTGTCAGTCACTAAGATCTTGCTAATAAGAATTATAACGCTTTCAGTTTGGTTCATATGTTCGAAAGCCAGGTTTCTTTGGAAGCAGTACATTGGATGAAATAGCTTCTTTCTTTCATTCAGGTAGTGGGAACTGCAGGGTTTATGGATTCTTAAAATCCTCTGGAAAGAACGCTTGCAAATTAAAGGCAAGCTGAAACTGCTGAAGTAATGCTTCCGATAGTCCTTGAGTGTGCAGAACTGCAAAATAGGCTTTCCTTATGGATGAAAATCAGGAAATTGCCTTTGTAACTATTTCTTCTTTTTTCACAAATGTCAGAATGTTATCAGAGAGCCAGGCACATTTCAGATATTTCTAATAGTCCCTGCTTTTATTGCCATCAAAAATCTGCTTCATTTGGTCATGTTTTTAAGGCCCTTTACTTTTTAGGAGGATGAACAAAAGTCATGTTTTGGTTGCTTTGAATTTCATTTTTTCGCAACTGCAGCAGCTGCTTGTATACAGTACAGGACAATAAGTTAAGCCTAAATACATTTAATCAAAGTATTAAAATATTTTTTCAAATTTAACGCAGGCCAAAATCTTCAACTCTTCTTCATCTGGCTGCTAAAATATTCTCCTACCTGCTACCTCTTCAGCAATACACTTGTGCATACTCAGCCTCCAGCAAAACCACTAAATTACAAAAGAAAAGAGTTCCTGTCAGTGTAGATGTGACCCTGGTTTCTGTGCTTTGTTTTCATATTTAGGCTTCAAAAATTTTTGATCCTTAAAAACTTCCGGGAAATCTATTGTCTGCTTTACTGGAATATTTGATTATTGTATTTCCTTAGGCACTGCAAGATCAATAATTTTTATTACACTCTTAGTACTGTAAATTAGACATTGCCATAGTATTTGAATGTACTTTATGATGCATGCTCTAAACAGGTTTTATTTTGCAGATGTTGCTAAATTTGCATAAGAAGAGTTGGATGGAAGGTTTGACACTTCAGGACTACAGTGAACACTGCAAACTCAATGAAACTGTAGTGAAGGAGATGTTAGAATTAGCTAAGAATTATAACAAGGTATTCATATCCCATAATGATGTTATAATGTAAAACCTCTTGATTTCAGAAGTAAGAAGGTGATTATCATAAGCCCTATTAAAAATTAATTGTAAAAGATTAGCCTGTAAGAACGAAGAAATTGTTGCAGGAGGAACCCTTTGGACCTTGGTGATTATTAAAGTGCTATGATACATCTTCAGGCTTTGTCACAAAGTTTTTGCCCCAGATAAGCAGAATGTTTAATTACGTGTTTCCCTTTGGAATGTGAGTAATTAAATTAATTTTATACTTGGAGAAGAGAATCTCAGATATCTGTAGTTCAAAATGAAATCGTGTTCTTCATTCCTTCAGCTAAGGTCTACTTGTCTAGACTTCAGAATAGCAGAAAGGTTGTTTATTGGCATCATTACGGTAGATAGGCATGCAGTAAATATTCGGAACTGATTCTAGAGCCTAATTTCTTGTTCTTTTTAGAGAAGGAAATTATTATTGGGGTTGTAAGGAAGAAGAATCGGTTATCCATACTGTTATAATACCGGCCTTTAAACATCTTTTCAAAATACTAGATACCGACAACCATTCCAGAGGCAGTAAGCTTGTCAGTCATTATTGATGAGGGCAGTTTTTTTCTTAAATCTTTTAAGAAGCCCTTGAAAGTAAAATTCAGTATTACATTTACTAGGTAAGTTAATGGATTTACATAGTACAGATACTGTGAAGACAATAGAATGTGGTAAAAATGCATTGGTGACTTTAAGCACTTATAAAATATACTTGTGATCAAACCTCTAATGGTTGAAACAATGTAAGCAACATTCTTTTTGCTTTTTGCTGTACAAGTTTAACTTTTATCTCTAACTATCCATACCCCTCACGTAGCTTTTTTGCTTAAAAGAGATTTGTGAATCCATTTTGCTTATCTGACAATAAAACTATTTGCCTTGATCTTTTGCGCTAACACTTGGTAATTAAACCTATGTGTGCTGAAAAGCTGACGTACCTTTCTTTTTGACTTTCTAAAATGTGTTGCCGTTTGATTTTTATGGTTTTTTTTGTTTGGTTGTTTTTTTTTGTGAAAGAGAAATATATTTGAGAATCTCGTGGCTTGGGGAAAAAGTAAATGAAATCTGAAACATTGACCTTTTCTGTGTTTCGTTCACAGGCTGTTGAAGAAGAAGATAAGATGACACCTGAACAGCTGGCAATAAAAAATGTTGGCAAGCAGGTGAGGTGCGATGAATTAGAGGTGGAATGATACGCTTCCTTCATTCTAAATATTAATTTCCTTACATGTGCGTAGGTGATTTTATTTCTGCATGCAAGATATTCTCAACGCTCTGAATAGTGCATTTATTTTTGCTGAAGGTTGTTGTGTAGGGAGCAAGGCTTTTGGCCGCAGGCAATCTTTAGAATATCGGCAAGTCACGTTCTATATGCACTTATATTAGATGCTGAGGAGCACTGTTGAGATTTGGTAGTTTTTCCTTTTATTCTCCTTTCCAAGGAGATTCATAAAGATATCCTAATCTGTTGTACTGTCAGAAAGGTCAAAACCATGAAGGCTTTTAAAGAACAGCAATACTGAAAAAATATTGAAAAAAGATGAGAGTGTAGTTTATACCTCATCGTGGCTAAAGAGCCAGCTCACCCCGTCTTCCTTCATAAGCATACTGTCAGTGC
Source organism: Alectoris magna (assembly GCA_030625065.1). NCBI lineage: Eukaryota > Metazoa > Chordata > Aves > Galliformes > Phasianidae > Alectoris > Alectoris magna. The sequence continues at coordinate 12,232,397 of CM060567.1, forward strand.
TGAGCTCCAATATGCATGTATGCAAGTAAGCTGCATTGCTTCGTATTGTTAGTGTGACTGAAACAGTTTAGAACCATAATTGAACCTGAAAACTTCTATTCAAATCATTCTGTCTCTTTGCAATGTCCGGATGTAGAGGACTTCACAGAAAAATACTTACATTTATGATTTTAACCTAAAAGCTGAGGAAGTGTGCTCTGGAAAAAGAGGATAAATGAGAAAAACAAGTTGGTAAGAGATTGTGTTCAAGATTCAAGAAAGGCAGTGGAAACAAGAAATAGCTTTATAAGTGAACAGTGTATCCTTGAAGAACCAATACTTATTGTATTGCTACTAGCAGAAGAATTTAAAGGATTCTGGATTGCTCTTACGTGTCAGCTTCTAGCTGCCATGTCATAACACATCTACACTATTGTTCAGTCACTCATGTATTTCTGTAGCATTTAGAACAATAGAGTTTATGCTCACCTACAGAAACGTAAGTATATGTAATAAAATGTAACAAGGGTTGTATTTTAAGAGCTTTGATGTCATCTTAAATGTGATTTGAGCTTCTCTCATCTTTTTAATCATTACACATATGACACATATGAGGGGGAAAAATATCTGTTTTGAATAAGTTCTTTTTAAAGAAAGGCCATTTTTCCTGATAAAATTACTAAGTAATTTCCCCGTGTTTTTGTTTCTCTGCAACTTATATAGAAAATGTTGTAAACAGACAGCTGCTCACAATAGGTTTGTTGAGTTCCTTGGAACAGAGAATATTGGAGAACTACGTGATCTTTGAATTATCTAAGAAAGATATCATACATTTTATGACATTCTTCATACTGATTTTCTAGTTCACATTTATGGAAACTGAAATGGGTTCATTAGATTTTGACAATAATTCCTTTTAAGTACTAGTTAAAATTCCCACGTGCGATTGCCTTCCGTATTTTCTTTATGCACAAGAAAATTCGCAGCTGTTGTGGTTGCTCTTCAGAGGCTGTATAGGAATGCAATTCCTAAACCAATCCTCAATTTCTCTGAGTGATGGTATGGGCTAAGCAATTTCTGAATTTCTAGATGACAAGTCTAGTTAGAAAGCAACATTCTGGAGCATCACCAGCCTCTTAACTTGCAATGGTTTTACACAGAAGTGAGGTAATTAAGTGTTCACAGAGACATTTTGCTCATTTCTCTTATGGCATCCTTTGTGTTTCAGGACCCGAAGCGTCATTTAGAAGAGCATGTGGATGTGCTGATGACTTCAAACATTGTCCAGTGTTTAGCTGCTATGTTGGATACAGTTGTATTTAAATAACCCATTTCCCGTTTGTGTTGCTTTCTGTGTATATTTGTTTATTGTTTCTAATCCTCACAAAGAGAGACTGTTGAGGCTATATTTGGTTAAACAGAGACATCCGACTTCATTTGCAGTCTAAGTGCAGCTCTCTAACACCCTCCAGTCTCTAATTGTGCAGTTGCTTCGGTTTCCTTACATCAGGGTCTTTACAGGTTCCAAAGCAGTTTAAGAACACAATGTGGGCAAAAGTGTATTAAATTTTCATTTAATATTTGGGGGAAAAAATGAGTAGTACATATATATTTTGATTGTTGCAACGTAATAAAAATACATTTACAAGCCTGTCTTAAGTTCCGGAGGATCTTCTTTGTGAAAGAGTGAGAGGAATTAATGACGTAGGAAAAGCGCTGGTGAAACACATTTCTGCCCACTGTCACACTACTGAGATAGTAGTTGCTAGGATGGCAAAAGATTCTCTAATGAAACTTGGCTCCCATTGATTGCCAAATATTCTTCTTGAGGTTGGAGGGGAAAAAAAAAAAAAAAAGTTATTAGTACTGAATTCCAAGGCTGCACAAAAACCAAAATGCTGAAAATTATGCTAACCGCTCCCTTTCAATAGTATTCAAACTGTAATATCCACAGAAGACAACTGACCTTAAGAAAATGCATTCAGTTCTGCTGATAACTGATTCTCACAACGCTCACCAGCGGTGTCATAAATAGCAGTATTCTGAGAATAAACGCTGAAGTGGCAGAGGCTGCTCTAAGGTTATAGGAACCTTTCCTCCTGTGAAAGAGGAGGTACGTGAGGTGCCCGTATATAAAAATACAAGGAAGGAGTCCCAGCTGGAATACGACATTTGAAACCCTTTCCACAGACTGGAGAGGGAAGCGCTTCCCGCGGGGTGGGTGGGTTTGGCTGCTTGGCTTAAGGCAGACAGAGCCAAGTACCGGCTTAGGGGGTGCCTTTGAGTTTGGGCAGGGGCCCGGGGGGGGGGGGGGGGGTTGGTTGGATTGTAGGTGTTGGAGGTGATTAGGCTGCTTTGAGCCTTTTGTCAGGTGGAAGTGTTCTTTTTCTGCCTTGCTAATTCACACTGTTTCAACCACTGGAATTTTTTTTAAACTGTAGCAGATGAGTATTTTAAAACTCCTAGATACATCTTTTTGTTTTGTTTTTAAGTATTTCCAAGTGATTTGACTATTTACATGGTAAACAAATAGACCCTAAAATTATGTCTTATTTCCCACATAGTGCCGAAGAATTTTGTATTTATTTGTTCGTTACCATTCAAACATTCTTCTGTTTTCTTATTTAGGCCTTTAACTATTTTCAAGTAGCTCTCTCTCAAAGTATATTTAGCATGCGTTTACTTCAGAGGGAAACATGTAGATTTTTGCAGCTGCCCTCCTTATGGCCTTCCCTCTGCCCCCACAGTAGGCAGCAGAAAATGGAGACAGCAAACCACGTCTGCCTGCGGTTAAGATCAGCGGAAGTGCTTTCTGGCCATCCCTTGGGGAAGGCTTATATTATGGGCCGTGCCCTTGTCCCATGTGTGCCCCCCACTGTACTGGGAGGGACATGGCTACTGGGGGTCGGGGTAATGTGGTGCTGCAGAACAGGGAGAGCTCCTGCAGTGCTCCATGTAACGTGCATGCAAGGCCGGGGCAGGCAGGCAGCTAAACCTGTAATTCGTGCACGTTCTAAATTTATTTTGACAAATGTATATCTTATAGAGGGTGGTGAAGAGAGTCTTGGAGATGCAGATCCCCTGTAGCATGAGCTTGTGCTGCACTACCCTTCTTTCCACCCAGTCCCTGGTTTCCCTTGCAGAGGCACAATTTTCCATTTACTGAGATGTTTCATGAATAATCAAAAAGCTGTTTTTTGGGGCATCTCTCCTCATTTTTGTCCAGTGTTTTAGGAACTACACAGAGGATTTGGAAGAGTGTATGTGTGCGTGCAGTAACCTGAAAGGCAGCCGCCCGTCCCCAGCCCAGAGGAAGAGGCCTGTGAGCAGCTGCCTTCAGAGCCTGCAGCCACAGCCCTTCATTAGCAGCCTGACCCCTCGTCACCTGTATCAGTGAACCTCTCCTCCTGTCTGTGACGGTTCTGGAGCACCACCTGCCATTGCATCTCTCCCCATTATACCAGTTTAGGAGTTGTGCACTGAGGATTTTTGGCATACATTAACACTTCCTTGTGATTGGCAGTACACCACTGAATTCATTGCAGCTCTGCATGCGTATGGGGGTAGCGACACAATTTGAGGCCGCATTTCCCGGGGTTGAGCTGTGTTTCAACATAGTTCCTGCCTATGTATCCAACCCCGTTCCCTTTGCGCTGGGGTTGAGCAGAGAAAAGCAGAGGCAGGCATATAGGTGAGACGGGTCAGGATTAGCAGAATTAGGGCTGAGAACGATAAAGCACCAACTGGGGAGGGCACAGTACAGAAAGTTGCCTACGCCATACCACCAGACTGCAAGCAAACACCTGCTTTTTGCTTCATGCATGATTTTGTTCAAATAATTTCCACTCAGAGCGTGCAAAATAGCTTATCTGACACACCAGCCACTGGGACGAGCTGCTGAGCGATTCCCAAATGGCTGCAAGAGTCTGGGAGTCTGAACCTGCCCTGTAATGGGTCACAGCGCTGCCGGCACACCCCGGGCTGAGCGCGCGAAGTTGCAGCCGGTGTGCATCCGGCAGTGGGGCGGCCCGGGTTGCGTTAGCCGGGAGTGGAATTGGAAGCTGGCGTCAACTGGGAAAAGAGGTGGTGGGAGGCATCCCTGGGGTCCAAAGCGCTAAGGGGAAAATAGTAAGAAAAATCAACCAAGCGTGCTCCCCTCCGGAGCAAAAATAATAGTAATACGGAAGCAAGCGGGGCTTTTAACAGCTTTTCAGTTCGCCCAGGGAGGGCATCGGGCGCACCGCGGGCCCCAGCGACTCCTCCGCGGCCTTCCCCGGGTTCCCCGGCCTCTCCGCCCCGAGGGCCCGGGCGGCTCCGCGCTGCGGCCGCGGCCCGGCGGGAGGAGGCTGTGAGCTGCCGCGAGGCGCCGAGCCGCGCCGGCAACGCGCTACGGAAGCTCTCCCTCCCCTCGCAGCGCCGTGTGCGGGACTGAGTCACACCGAGGGGAAACAGCAGCGAGAGGCACGAGCCCCGGAGCAAGAGCGGATGGCTGGACGCCGCCCGCGTTGTTGCGTTGATAATCCCCGGCGTTACAGCGCCCCGATATTTATTTCCTACGGAACCCGTGAACGCGCGGCGGACGCCTCGGGGCAGCCGGGCTGCGCGGTTCTCGCTATTCCTCAACTTGGGGCCGAGCCCCGGGGCCCGGCGGCCGTCCCCGCAGGCGGGGCGGGGGCACGCGGCGTTGGGGCAGCGCGGGGCCGTGGGGCTGCGTTCCAGCCGCGGTCGAAAAAGAACATAAATGCGGGAAAGGTCACAGAATAACGAGCTCTCGCAGCAAACACGCTCTTCCCTTCCCCCTTCGCCTTCCTTCTATCTCACAATAAAATCATCTCCTTCAATTTGCCATGATCGTCGCGACCGGGAGCCAGGTGATTATCCTAATTAATGTCTATCTAATTAAATTACTGTCAGCGGTTAACCAATGGCAGGAGCCGTTTCATCCTCTCCACAAGCAGCGAGATCAAAAGTGAGTCTTTCCTGATTGCTGCATAGTGTCAATTGGCCAATCTCTTCTCCCAGGGAAGGAAAAAAAAAAAAAAAAAAAAAAAAAAAAAAAAAAAAAAAAGTAAATCAAACGTTTGGGAAGCATTTGGTGGATGAAGTGCTTTCTGCCTACCGAGGGTCCCAGGATGTCTCGCTTCTGGTAGCGAGCAGCCCTCAGCTCCAGGGACGGAAGGGTTATTGCTGCGGTGCAGAGCGATGCAGCTGGAGCATTGTCTTTCTCCCTCTATCATGCTCTCCAAGAAATTTCTCAATGTGAGCAGCAGTTACCCACACGCAGGCGGATCCGAGCTTGCCTTGCATGATCATCCCATTATCTCGACCACTGACAACCTGGAGAGAAGTTCACCTTTGAAAAAAATTACCAGGGGGATGACGAATCAGTCAGATACAGACAATTTTCCCGACTCCAAGGACACACCAGGGGACGTCCAGAGAAATAAACTCTCTCCCGTCTTGGACGGGGTCTCCGAGCTTCGTCACAGTTTCGATGGATCTGCCGCAGATCGCTATCTGCTCTCTCAGTCCAGCCAGCCCCAGTCTGCTGCCTCCGCGCCCAGTGCCATGTTCCCCTACCCCGGCCAGCACGGACCCGCTCACCCGGCCTTCTCCATCGCCAGCCCCAGCCGCTACATGGCTCACCACCCCGTCATCACCAACGGCGCCTATAACAGCCTCCTGTCCAACTCCTCGCCGCAGGGCTACCCGGCGCCGGGCTACCCCTACCCCCAGCAGTACGGCCATTCCTACCAGGGCGCCCCGTTCTACCAGTTCTCCTCCGCCCAGCCGGGGCTGGTGCCGGGCAAGGCGCAGGTCTACCTGTGCAACAGGCCGCTCTGGCTGAAATTCCACCGGCACCAGACGGAGATGATCATCACCAAGCAGGGCAGGTAAGCCGCCGCAGCCGCCGCGCGGAGCCGCCGCGGGAGCCGCCCGCCGCCACCGCCCCGGGGGAGCCGCCGGGACCCGGGCAGCCCCACGCCCGTCCCCAAGCGCGGCGCTGCGCCCCGGGCACGGACCCGCGCCGGGATTTTATTCCCCGCTCGCTGCCGGGAGCTGCGAGGATGGCACAGCGGGACGGCTCCTCCGCGGGCGCGAGTCGCCGCTTGCTTTCCTTTTTCCTTTTTTTTTTTCCTTTTTCTTTCTTCTTTTTTTTTTTTTTTTTTTTTTTTTGCCTTTGTTTTATTTTTATTTTTATTTTTTATAGGCGCATGTTCCCTTTCCTAAGTTTTAATATTTCTGGTCTCGACCCCACGGCTCACTACAATATTTTTGTGGATGTAATTTTGGCGGATCCCAACCACTGGAGGTTTCAGGGAGGCAAATGGGTTCCTTGCGGCAAGGCGGACACCAATGTACAAGGCAAGTTTCTCCAATTAACACTTTTCTCGACACATATGTAGGTGAGAACGATTAATTAAAGCCTTTGTGTGCCGACTCGCGCGAGGAAGGGCCTGCGATGCTCTGAGAAAAGAGAGGGGTGGAGGAGAAAGCGGAAGGCGATGGGGAGCGCGGTGCGAGCGGTGCCGGGGGGACCGGCGCTGCCCTCGCGGGGGCTCCGCGCTGTGCGTGCCCGGTACGAGCCGTGATGCCGCTCTGTCGTTCTGCCCAGGGAACCGCGTGTACATGCACCCCGACTCCCCCAACACGGGAGCGCACTGGATGCGCCAGGAGATCTCCTTCGGGAAGCTCAAACTTACCAACAATAAAGGAGCATCGAACAACAACGGGCAGGTCAGTGGGGGAACGGCTCCGCTTATTTTTGTTGCCTCGGGCGGATACCCGCACTCCCCGATCGGACTAATATAGACGTATTTTAGTCATGATTTTACGTGACCGCGGCCGGCTGCCGGGGCAGAGGAGCTCCGGCCGGGCGGCGGTGGGTCCTTCCCGGCCCCTTCCTCCCCGCTCTGATCCCCGCTTCTCCCCGCTCCCGTCCCTGTGCCCGACAGATGGTGGTCCTGCAGTCCCTGCACAAGTACCAGCCCCGCCTGCACGTGGTGGAGGTGAACGAGGACGGCACGGAGGACACCAACCAGCCGGGCAGGGTGCAGACCTTCACCTTCCCCGAGACGCAGTTCATCGCGGTCACCGCCTACCAGAACACCGATGTAAGGCGCTCCCCGCAGGGCGCGGCAGCTTCTCCCCTTCTCCGCGCCCTCCGCTTTGCCCTCCCCCGGGGCCGAGAGCGGCGTTTCCCAGTGCCCCGCTCGGAGCGGCCCCGCGGGGATCCTTTAGCACGGCCGCGATGAGCGCTCCGCGGCGGCGTCCCCGGTCTCAGTGCCCGCCGCGCCCTGCCCTGACCGCGCGGCCCCGGGGTCCGTGTATTAAACGCGGCGGAATCTCGCGGCTCTGCCCGCGCCTGGTTTTACGGGACGCAGATCGAGTAACGATATTTCTGAAAACACGGGGTTAAATGAGATATTAATCGTGATTTTCAGAATAAAGTAAAGCTTAGCGTTCCCTTCGCGATGTCTGCGGGCACGCCGCCGCGTTATCTCCGCGCCTTAGAGGCGATCCGGCCGCCGGAGCGCGGCTCGGTCCAGTCTGAACGCCTCGGGCGGCAGCGGGGTGGACGTTCCCGCTCTCACGCCGCGCTCTCTGCTCCCCTTCCCCAGATCACGCAGCTGAAAATCGACCACAACCCCTTCGCCAAAGGCTTCCGGGACAACTACGACACGTAAGTGGCCGCGCCGTGCCTCAGAGCGGCCTCGGGGGCAGCGGGCGGGGGCGGGGGGGGCGGCCCGCGGCTCCCGGTGCGCTCAGCGGGGAGGGCGCGGTTGTGGCGGCCGTGCTCCCTTCGTGCAGCTGAGCGCCAGGGGCGTCCGCCCGGTTCGATACTCGGGGCGCTCCGCCGTCCCCGCTGTCCGTGGGAGAGTCCCCTCGCCCCGCGCTGCCCCGGGATCACCGTGCGGGGCCTTCCGAAAGGCCCGGTGGCCTTCGACCGGGAGGGCCTTCCCCTTTTTTGTAGGGAAAAACTTGACGGGGCGTCGCTGCAAAGGAGCAGGGGGGAGGGGGAAGCTCGATGTTGTCTCGCACGTCGGATTTGTTTAAGGGCCAAGTTTATTTTGGATAAGAAATTCCAGGAGGCGTGGAGGGTTAATTAAAGCACAGTTTTAGCCTGAATTAAATACAGATAGTAGTTATTCATCCATTAAAGTTTTTATAATCGCAAATTGCAGCCCAGCATGGGAGAATTATATATAGGCCACGCAGGGATGCGTCTGGTTCCTCGTTTCCTACAGTAGGTGTTTAAAGATTAGCTTAATTTAAACTCCGTAAAATGTTGATGGTTCGTCTGTGACTCTCAATAATAAGTGTTAAGCAGCCGCCACAATCCCTTAGGCTGCTCGCCGCAGTGGCCGGGCCGGGCCGGGCCCGCCTGTTGGGCTCGCGGCGGCTGTGCGGCACAGCAGCTCTCGGGGCTCGGAGACAGAGCCCAGCGCTCGGGGATCCCCTCCCAGAGAGGGACTGAGGGCGTGGGGCCGCGAGGCGGCCGTCCGTGCCCGGGCCGGGGCGGCGGGCACCCAGCTCTTTTCCCTTCGCTCCCGCAGGATCTACACGGGCTGCGACATGGACCGGCTGACGCCTTCCCCCAACGACTCGCCCCGCTCGCAGATCGTGCCCGGGGCCCGCTACGCCATGGCCGGCTCCTTCCTCCAGGACCAGTTCGTGAGTAACTACGCCAAGTCCCGCTTCCACCCCGGGGCAGGAGCCGGCCCGGGACCCGGCGCCGACCGCAGCGTGCCCCACACCAACGGGCTGCTCTCCCCACAGCAAGCCGAGGACCCGGGGGCCCCATCGCCGCAGCGCTGGTTCGTCGCCCCCGCCAACAACCGCCTCGACTTCGCCGCCTCCGCCTACGACACGGCCACCGACTTCGCCGGCAACGCGGCCACGCTGCTCTCCTACGCGGCGGCCGGCGTCAAGGCGCTGCCTCTGCAGGCGGCCGGCTGCGCGGGGCGGCCGCTGGGCTACTACGCCGACCCGTCGGGCTGGGGGGCCCGCAGCCCCCCGCAGTACTGCAGCAAGTCGGGCTCCGTGCTCTCCTGCTGGCCCAACAGCGCTGCGGCGGCGCGTATGGCGGCCGGCAACCCCTACCTGGGGGAGGAGGCGGAGAGCCTGGCTCCCGAGCGCTCCCCTCTGCCGGGCGCCGAGGACTCCAAGCCCAAAGATTTGTCCGACTCTAGCTGGATCGAGACGCCGTCGTCCATTAAGTCCATCGATTCCACCGATTCTGGGATTTACGAGCAGGCCAAAAGGAGGCGGATCTCCCCCTCGGACACCCCGGTGTCCGAGAGCTCCTCGCCCCTCAAGAGCGAGGTTCTCACCCAGCGGGACTGCGATAAGACCTGCGCCAAGGACATCGGCTACTACGGCTTCTATTCGCACAGCTAGGCGCGGCCCGGCCCGGCCCCGCCGCCGTTTTGCACAAGAACCTCTCCGCGGTTAGCGCACTGACCCCCGCCCCCAGCCGCCCCATCCGCCCCGGCCCGGCAGGGAGGGAGGCAGAGCAGCCGCCGCCGCCCCCCTCCCCGCCCGCCCCCGCGAGGCCCCGGGCGGCCCCGCCGCGCCCCACTGTCAGTAGGATGCTCAGAGTCCAACCGTACAGCGCTTCCTTCCTCTCACCACGGATGGATACCAGGGGACGATAGTGCTAGTGGGGAAAAAGAGCCTGTGAAATGCCTGTACATAGTACTTAATTTATTACTTTTCTTTAGTTTTGTTTCCTATTCGTTGGAGTTCTTATTTCGTTCTCACTGTTAAGTCGTAACACTTAGATCCTGTTTAAATCTCCCCCTTCTGCCCCCGCGCCCTTCCCCGGCCCGCCCCCAGGTGACCGCGAGCGGAGCTCTGTCCGCCTTTCACCGCAGCTCCTCGCATGAACGAATCCCGCCCTGCCCCGGGCCGACGCGGCTGGGCACAACCGAGCTTCCCTCCGGCAGAACAGACGTACGTCTAGTAGGAAAGTCGATTAAAGTAGCATGACGCCTTCCCAAAGCAAAATTAACTGCCTCTGTATCTTTCTTTAAAAGGAATAGCTCGACAGCAGCAATATCATTATTTTCGTGATATTCCTCCTCCCCTTGCCCCCGGGTGCCAAATCCATTACCGGTCCCTGCAGGTGCCAACTATGCTGACAAACTCTTCTCAAATTTCTTTGCAGTTTCCCCCTCTTTCTTTATATCGCTGTAAATCTTTGTAATGAATAATCTTGAAAAAAAAAAAGACAAAAAAAAGAAAAAAAAAAAAGCTATAGACGACTGAATTGTTGGTAACCATAGTGTAGTCCAGTGGAGATGAATTGTGAGTTGTATATTTTACTGCATTTAGTTTTGGAATTGACTTTTCCATCAAGTAGCTGACCGAGCTCTGCCTGCCCGCCTTGCGGACGCACCGCGAGGGCCGAACGCTCCGCCGCGCACCTCCGGCTGCGCCATGGCGGAGCGGTGCCGTCCCGCGGCTCCTCCCGGCGAAGCGGAGCAGTGAAGCCTTCGGATTTCGAGTAGCAAATCCACGCAATTAACGCGTTTTTATACGAGAAACAATTACAAACCGAAATATGCATCGGGCTAAGTATTCGGTCTAGGTTACACTCGGCGGGGAAGTTTCCTAATAGAAATTCAGGGTCATAAACGTGTGTATATTTTTGACTCTTCTGTAAATCGAATGTTGTGATTTTTATATTCGTTCTGTTACGTCCGTGGAACTGAATACTTTATACCAGTACATGCTCCATTGAGAAACGTTTCGGTTTTTGCCCGTTTGTATCGTCTGTGTATGACAAGTAAAATAAACCTGGCAAAACGCTCACGTCTGTGGGGCAGCGCTGCGCCGTCCGTCAGAGCGGCCGGCCGGGAGCGAGAGCGGGCGGGAGGAGCGCCGTCGGGTCGTGAGGCTGAGAGGTCTCCCGTGAAAACCCCGACGACGTTTTGTTGCGCGCTGCGGGCGCCTCGCGGATCCGCCGTGCCGTCCGTCGGTCCGCGCGTGCTGCTGACCCCCTCGCGGGCTCCCGGGCGGAGGCCCGAGGGCGCGCGCCTTCTTCCCTCGCGCGTCCGAGGCTCGATGCGCGGCGAAGAAGCGCGGAGCCGGCGCGCGGATCCCGTCTCGTGGCGCTGCCCCTCCGCTGCCTCGCGCCCGTGCAAGCTCCACGCGGGGCTCGCGCCGGGCCGCTCGCGCCGCGCTTCCCGCCCCGGCGCTGCCGGAGAGGTCGCGCGAGGGCAGAGAGGGTCCCGTCGGGGCCGTGGGGCACCGCCCGCGGGGACGTTCGGAGGCCCGGGCCGTGAGGCGGTACCGCCCCGCGCGGGGAAACGCGGCCCCGCGCCGAACCTCGTCCGCCCCGCTCCTGCCGCCCCGTCCGCACCGGCCCTCGGGCGGCCTCTGCGACGTTACCGACACCGACGCCGGCAGCCCGCGCTGTCCCCCGCCCCGCAGGGGGCAAAAGCCAGGCCCTGCCACGCGCGGCGCTTCCACGCGCGGCCCCTCTGAGGTGAGCCAACGGCCGCCGAGTGCGGGCGTTGCTGTGGGGAAGCGGCACCAGCGCCGTCAGGAGGGGCGGTGGGGCTCGGGCAGCGGCTCTGCCTGCTGAGTCCGGGATGGGCGAGCAGGGTGCGATAGATCTGAGCCAAATCCCCTCCCGTGCCTCCGCGCTTAACGGTGTTCCGTAACTATTCCGACAGGAGGTTGGAAATCCGTAACTACTCCTCAGAGAGGCTGGAAGAGAGAAAGGCTGCAGAAGGGCTATTTCCTGTCGGTAGGTCAACTTGCTATTATTACAATTGATTATTGTTATTGCTGTGGGTGCGGGTGTGTATCTGCCGCACCCGTGTTTGCTGACACGTGAAGGTGTCTGCGTGCCCCCGAAGGCAGCACGCGGCTCTGACCCGGCGTGCTCCGTGCAGCTGAAGCAAACCCTGCGTCTGATTTGTCGGAGCAGCAGCTAATTGCGTGCATTTCGTGTGAACTATAATATTACTCTGTCCACACCGACCCGACTTTTAAATTAATTATTCTGGAAAAGAATCTGGTCGACTGCCCCTCCTTTGCTTTTTGAAAATAACACAAGTCGAGCTCCAAACAAGGTGATCCGCAGAAAGTAATCCGAAGTTCTGTTGCTAATACTTTCTGCGATGCTTCACATTAGTACTGTATGGAATGCAATACAGCGATGTATGCTCTGCAGATTTTGCACGAGTACGCTATGCATATTTGATGACACATTGCATATTTTAACAAGGTTTTTAATGACTGATTGAAATGTTTGCTAAGATATTTTTTAAGAGCTGGAGGAGAAATGGTTGTGGAAAATGTGTGTAATAGAATAGTGATAAGGATGGGAGGGCTTTGATTGACAGCATGAGGAAGCAGATGGATGACTAGGTAGGTCAGAGGTAAAGATGCCTTTGACAGCTTTTTAAGTTCCTTTGGCCATTTTGGTCCAATGAATCATGCAAAACATGTGTACATTACTAAACTGATGTCTCCGCATCGTTTACTGTTGGAATCCTCATCTTTTCAAACCCACCCTAACCTTCTTTCATCACTACTTGACGTGCTATGTCTAAACTAGATTGCAAGATCCTAAGAAGGCAAGAATCTGTCTTGTATTACTTGTCAGCAAAAAAGAAAAAAAAAAAAAAAGAAAAAAAAAATCACGTAAACCTATGGAGCTAGAAGAACAACCGCGACAGATTGGCAGAATAGGCGTAAGGTGGGACACGTTCTTCTTAATTTTCGCTGTCTGGTCATCACTTCCCTCCCCTAGGTAGTGCTTGAGGGAACTGTGGTGAACAATGATTTTTTCCCCCCCAGCTGGCATAGATCTGGATCTTTATAAGACTGATAAGAATCCTAATTGCAAAATTTTCCTTTTAACGTTATGCGGCGAGTTCAGTTGCTACAGTTTTCCTTGCTGTCTGTGCTTTCAGGTGCTTTGCATGTCCCCCACAAATTACTTTGTCAACTGGAAATGCTCTGGTTTGTCCCTGTGAAAGGTTACTGACTTTGGAAATCGTATTTGAATTGCATAGGAGAACTTTAAATTCACTGAGAGACAGAAATAGAATGTCTGTGTACTGGGAAAAGCAGAAAAAAAAGGGATTTTGAGTGGAAGTATGTTTTCCAGGTACTGTTTCTGGGCAAAATGGATCCAAGTTTTCATTTTAAGTATTCAAACTTGTCATGGATGTGGTCTCCGTTGGGGAAGGTGTGACTGGCTGGGAGCGGGGGGCAAAGTCAAAGTAAAAAATGGAAATAGCACAGTGATAAGTAGATGGAAGGCAGCAGACTGTTTGCGTTCAGTGCCCCATCTTCTCAGCTAGATAGATGTAATATGTTTGTAGTAGTCCAGAGAGCCTCTCAGCTCAATGATAACATTTTGCGCGCTTATCAGAACGTGTATTAATTTGAGAACGCACAAACAAAAGCACTGCTTGTTTCAGAGCACCATCACCCGAAAGCTTTCCATTTGTTCAGCTTTGTGCATCTGAAATATGTGTGTATGTTTGAAATGCGTACATATATATATATGTACGTCTTGAATTTTTGTGCGGTCCATAATTTCCTTCTTATAGAGGCAGGATAATCATTAATTCTCAAAGATCCAAGGCTGCCATTCCTGATTAGGTACAACTTTTGGAGTGATAAAATATACTGCACAATAAAATTGGTGATGTTTTATTCATGCTATCAGTGCAGTTGCCTAGGGTTGCTGTGTTTCGAACACGAAGGGGCCGATACGAGTATGAATGACCTTCTTGGTCTTAATATGACTTATTTTAGATCAATTATTAGTATTATTTTTTCCCCAAAATTTAAGACAGAATGGGTGAAAACTTCAGGTGCATTTCTTCCGTGTAGAAGTGTCTACACTATCAGATTTTATTAACAAGCATTTATTTCCTAAGCTTTAAATAAGAAACAGCTGGTTATGACTTTGAATCTGTTTTAAGAGACATTTTAGGTAAAATGTTGATAGCTTGTAAATGTGTATTCCTGCCTTAGTCTCTGATCGTGCATGCAAGTTCATATGTGTGAATAATGTAAAGTAAGAGGTCAGTCCTACAAAGACTATTCTCTTGTCTAAAAATTCACAGACATAGATGTTTTCAGGATCAAGGCCTTTTTCGATAATTGTGATATTCGTGTACCTTGAAGTGACTGACTCATTTAGAATACACTTAATAATTTGATTTTTTTTAGTATAGTAGAAACACCGCATTGATGAGTTACCCAAGCACATCAGACAAGCTCCCACTTCAATCATCTGCAATACATTTTCTGGCTTGTTTGGGTCTATATACATATATACATACACAAATATATATATACAAATTTTCACTTTCTAGTCCTGGCACTGACACTGAATTTAAACTTATTTTTAAAAGTCACATCTTAATTTCCATGGTGCATGCTACAGGACTGATTTCTGTAAGCAGGTTTCTTCCTTGCTATGTGTTCGGTTAAGCACTGACCATTTTTGTTTATCCAAAAGCCGATAACATCGGTCTGGGACTGAAGGGGGGAATACAGCACCAATATCTGCAGCTAAGAGAAAAATTCAGGCTGCAGGAAGATGTCCTAGTTTAGATGGAGACACCCACCCACCAAGTATTAAACTGAAATGACAAATGTAATTTAAGAAATGCTTTTGGTGATCGCTTGACACCTTGTTACAGCCTATTTACCTTTGTGGAAATGTTAACTTAAGGGCAGATATAATTCATCCGGGATAGACCACAGATCAACCATGGGTTCTCCATCTGTGGGGCTCTCCCGTTGGAGGTGCCGACACAGTATGGGGCTGGCTGTGCTTGCTATCTGCCTGGGGACCCTCGGGGCTCATGCCCATGTGTGGCCATGTCTTCAGGGAACCCCACCTCAGGGCCTCACAGCAGCACTGCCCTTCTGCCTGTTGCTCTGGTGTCGGTGCCTGCATTTTATTAGATTCGATCTGAGGTGCAGTACCACACAGAAATGACTGCTTGCTGCACTATGTCCCCTGTCATCAAACCTTTAGAATTTCCCCCCTCCTCGCATTGCCACCGCTTTATCACTGTACTTCTAAAGCACCCTGAGCTTGTTGTGTTAGCAGAAGAGAGCACAGGACTTGGATGAGCTGCAAGGTGCTGAATAAAAGGTGGAAGGTTTTGCTTTCTATTGACAGCTCCTGCAACAAGCCATTGAAAACACTGCGTGAGGGGTAGGGGCGTTGTTCAAAAGGCTCTAAATTGTTTAGTAGCCTCTGTTAAGATACGATGAAAATCTTGCTGAGGAACTTGCAGTGCTTTTGAATTCTGCTCTTCCTTTCGACAGCTCTTTTTCTTGGACATATTATTGAGCAATTACTTCAGATACTAATAGAGGATTGGTATTTTTGGTATATATTACTTTTTAAATCATCTCTGATTAGATTATAGGAATAATTGAAGCTTCATTTGTTCTTATTGTCAAAGCTGATTTTGATGCTTTAGTTGTCTTTATAGTTAGATCAAAACCAGTCTGGCTGATCTATGCTGTGCAAGAATTCATCCCCCTTTTAGGGGCAGTATTTAGGCCAACAGGATCCCTTTAAGTATTAAAGAAATGTTCAGAAGTTGAATGGAAGAAATTAATCAGATATTTTCACTCTTACACGCGTCAAAAATTTTGCAATGTCCATTTTTCTTTTCACACATTTTAGAGTCTTATTTAGAGTAGCTCTTTTTCTTCTGTGCTGAATAGGATGAAAAACTGCGGTGTTAACGTTCTGTGTTGTATTTTTAAGCACTTCAGTGTTTCAGTCAATGTATTTCCCTGCATTGTTCACTTAAATTTTTTGCCTGATCATTGATATCAATGGATACTATTTGAATTATTTTAATTTTTAATTGAAATCGTCTGATTCATTTTTGTAAGTAGACATAAGCTAAAGTAACACAAAGTGTAACAGCAGAAATAAAAACTTACCTCAGTGACACATGGATGTAAGATTGCTTCAGGAATTCATTTCACTACATGCCAGTTAGGTGGATGTAGCTTAAAATGTCAAATCCACAGTGGTCCATTGGCAGCATGTGCTCATTTTTGAATGAAAATAAGCTTGTTTTACATTGTACTGGAGAAACAACCCAAATGATAGTCCTGTTACAGTGTAAAGTTCATCAGATACATACACAGATGTCTTTAGGATGAGCACCCATGTCCGTTTTACTTTGGCAGTGTTGTCTGGTGTGGATTCTGGGGTATTTTTACCCCTTGGGAATGAAGCTGCATTTCTGTCACCACGTCCAAATTTCCCACTGATAGATGGTCAAGGGCAATGCTGGTGCTAAATACATGCTCTGCTAAGTGGTGCAAGTATGTTTAGTTTCAATATTATTTTGATACCTACAGATGCACTGGATAAGGATTCAGGAGAGTTTAAGTCTACTCTGTGTAGCTGAGTCTTTCCTTGATGTTGGGTTTACTGTCAGTTCAGTACTCTGAAATGACTTGTGTAGAATGGTGCTGCTGCAGGGGAAAGGCAGCCTGGTGGGTGGGTGCAACTGCGGGGCTGCAGCAACCTGATAGTCCCCCTCAGAGGCAGGTGGGCATGGGATGAGTTTACCTGTAGCAAGAAAGCTCTACCCAGAGAGTTGTTTAGGATAGTGCATGCATTGTTGAATGCCTGGCTGATGCAACAGGAGCTCCCTGAGCTGATGCAAATACACCAGTAGTCCCCAGGCAGGCTCGGGTCTTCTTCCGTGGAAGATCTCCAGAGGTTCCGTGATCTCCAGCCTCTGCCTTGTTCTCCTGAACCTGTTTCCTCACAGGGGATGGCTTCCTCCATGGCTGGTTCTGTTCAGAGCTTGAGCATGTGGGCGAGTGCTCTCTCGTTTTGTGGGGGATGCTTTAACAACGACCTTTTCTTACTCAGGATTAGCGAAGAGGAAGGGATGTGTGGAAGGCTGTTTTATTTTGCATCCAAATACTTTTATTTATATTTACCAAGTTTCTTGTGGTTGTAAAGTATTTAACTCACATAAAAAGAGATATATTTTTATATGAGTTTGTCTGTATATGAGTTTAACCTGAGTTAACAGGGTGTCTCTTTGTTAGTTTTCTCCTCGTATTACAGGGGTTGCATTAAAATTTATAGGACCACCGCTGATCTGATCCTGATTCTTTAGAACTTACTTATTACCTTTGCATTTTTAACACCATTTTCTAAAAGACTATCATCAAGAGGATACCTTAATAATACATTTTAATTGGGTTATTTTGTATAAAAATATTTAACCATTTAAGAAGTTCTAGTCTATTTTGCAGCTGAAAGAGTATATCACATCTATCCGATATGCATTTTACCTATGGGATGAAATATTCACCTTTTGCATTCTCTAGTAATTCAATATTTTTCTTTTGAACGGTAGGAGAATCCTGTAGCAGTAATGTGTTTTTTTTGTTGTTGTCCCTCTCCCCCCCCTCCCCGGGTTACAGAGACATGCTATTTTGCTTGAGAAATATTGGATTTTATACATCTTATCCTATTTTTTTCTTTACTATTTTTCACTGAAAAGCAGTCTGTGTAAGGCAGCTTTAATTTATATTTCACATGTTCCCACATTGTTGTATCCTTCTACTTAGGAGCAATTCAGTTGGAGTTTTATTCCAAGCCATTAATTTTCTTCCTTTTTTTGGTTTTGGTTTTTGTTTTGTGTGTGTGTAAGGCTGAGTATGCATTGTACGGAAAGATCAGCATGGTTAATGGAAATTTTTCTTGAGCATCTCCACCGTCAGACTGTGGGGTGCACATGTATGAAAGCTTGCACAGGTATCAGCTCTCATTGAGTTCTGTCTGGATTTGCATTCTAGCTGTAAATCACGCAGCTATGTGAAGAATAGCCTCTGCAATCTGGGAGATGCATCTCTAGATTCTTTTTCAGCCACTGTTACTAGAGGCTTTGTTTCTGACAGCTTCCAATTTTGGATATATAATACAATCACTTATTGTGCACCTACATGCTGAAGCTAGAGGCTGTTTTTCATCTGTTCATGTTACAATTAGTTATGTAAATAGCAACATATGCTGCAGTGTTCACCCTGCCTTTATAGAAGTGTTGGCTCAGGCTCTGCTTGGAAGTTAGCTGGCAGCAGTGGTTGGTGCTTTGTGGCACAGACTCTGAAGACAGTGCCTTCTCCATCAGTTTCCTCTTGGGTACAGTGTTTTGTCTGTAGCACTTGTTTATACACCGAAGCCAATACTTTTTGGAAGTCAGACTTTTATGATTCCTAACATCTGTGTTGATTCATGTGTAGAAGTACGTGGGTAATTGCAGGTGTGCTATTGGACACCTCGCATCTGCATCTGCTATTCCATTTAGGTTACTTCTTTGAGTTTGAACTTGTGCTTCTCCCTAATGAGTTTTAAACCAGCCCTTTAGTGAGATTTGGGGGATATGGGTGCCTAATTAAATTGCATTATTAGTTATTCCCATGTAAAAATCTTATGATTGTAATCTCTTCAATGTCATCAAATATTCCTGTGTCTTCATGCAAGATGCCTCATTTAGAGAGTCTGATTGAAAAGGTAGGTTGGCAAAGCAGCAAATTGCAAATGATGTTTTAGGAGTGCTCAAGTGTGCTTGATTTTTCATTAGGGCTTCTGAGTGTACGAAGCATAAGTTTCCATTGTTGGAGCTAGAGAAACTGGACAGGCTTGCAGAAACTTCTTATCTAATAGCTTTGTTCTACCTCTTTGTACAGTGGTCATTCTTTAAAAATAATTTTGGTTTGCAGTGTTTTACATTGTGGCACGACAGGATATTTGTTTGATGTAGAAGCTCCTCCAGATCTCACTAACAAAATTAACTAAACGCTTAATGTAACTCTGCGCCATTACTCGTGTCTGTGTGATAACACCATGTTGCCAAGGACATAGGATAGTAAAGCAGCAGTGTAATGGTCAACAGGAGCTTAATATCTGGGACAAGATTGAATTTGGATGCTGTGAAAAGTCTCTGAAAAATAATTCAAACAACGTTCAGGTGGGAATCCAAGACTCCACTGTGGATTGATGAAAAATGTCCTCAGATATCTTAAAGTTTACAGACTAGCTTAACATACATATTTAAGGAGCAGTTTGGAGTCTGTTGGATGCATAGACTGAAAATAAAACATGCTGAATGAATGTATTTCCTCATAGATAAGGAAAGTTCCTAAACCTAAATCAAAATAATGAAGCTATCATAGTCTGAAAGGTAGTAAAGAAAATCCTGTAGTACCATAAAACTCTGTTGGAGGAAAGCACACACCAATCAACGGGCTGTGCAAACAAGGTTTTCATCAGCTTCCTTCATCTGATGTCTTCCATCAGGATCATTAACAAATAGTTACACGAATGAGATCTTTTGTTTTAAGGAAGATCCAGCATTAATCTTTGAGCTGGAAGATTTTAATTCCAGTGTAATTTTACATGGTGTGTGCATTAGGCTCTTTTTTAGGATATGGGGTTTTGTTAGCAAACATCTTCTCTTCTGTCACACATAAACTATTCATGTTACTAAATTTCTGAATGCATACGGTGTCTCATGGAAGGGTAAATTCCAGTTATTAAGTGTCCCATTGGTACAATAGCAGCTACCTTTCACTGAGATGCTGGTAGCTGTGCTAATTGAAATTACTTTTTCTGCCCTCAGCACAACTTGAATGAGTCTTTTAAGACCCTTTTCCATTAAGCACGTGTAACATCTGTGCATAGGCAAACACTTTAAAACAAACTATAATTATGCTAATCAAATTACTGATATGGGTAAATGCTGAATGTTGAATGTAGTAGCAAGGATATTAGTTTGACCTTATCAATGGATTAAAATGCTATTTCTGTTAGTATTTTTTTTCTTTGAAAGTCAACCTATTCTCCAAATGTACTTAAAATGTTAATAAACTATTAAATGAACAAGTAACACTATATTCAGCATTTTTACACCATTTCTACAGTGGGTAAAATTGTAGTATAAAGTTGGTGTATACTCGATAACAATTTACATGTTTATTTTACCATCTGGTAAATGTGTAAACGATATTTTGAGAAGCACATTTCAAATTCACTTTAACAACTTATCCCCGACAATATGTATCCTATCTCATGTACTGACTAGAAGGATTTTGAAAACCTCTCAGAAAGAAATGCAGTAACAAAACATATAATTTTTTTCGTGATGCTTAGGATCAAGCTTAGCGTGAAGCGGAGGTCTCGCTATTTGGAAAATATTGTGGTATTATAGTGGTGTTAAAGAGAGATTTCAGGCTATTTTACACACCATGGTATAAAGATATCATATCATCTTCCCTAAAGAAACCATAGGGTGCATAGGTAGTAATAACAAAACAAATACAGTTTGCTATGTTGTTGTCTAACTGTATTGTATCCTTTCCAGGGGGTTTGAATTTGCTATCTCTTGTGTCTAAATATGGGAAGCTCATTATTAGAAGTGTTACAATGAACCCCAAGTGGATTGCTTTTCTCGTGTACTTTAACAGCACTTTGACACTGCAGCCTTCTGCCTTTTTATTTTAGTCTTCTGTTTATTGGTCTCTTTGGATTAAATTGCAAGTGCTTTCTTAAATATAACAAACTAGAGAAGATTCTGTTGTAGCTTGGCTTTTGTTCACTCTTTCCTAGCTGTTACTAAATTTAGCTGGGGGAAGTGAAAAACCAAAAGGCTTCCTTTTCTCCTTCTCTAACCCCAATAAAATTTTAAAAACCCCGTCCTGAAAGCAACTCTGCCTGGAGAACACCTCCACACTAATTACCATCTGGCCGATCTGCAAATGAGGTTTGGGAGCAGATTTCAAATGTAGGCTCCAGCTAGTCTGTGACTTGTATTAATCCATTAGTATTTATGAAGAGAGTTGGAAACATTTAGGCAGCATTTTAACTTTTGGAAATCCAGTTAGGTACCTGTTTGTTCCTTCCTTGACCTGGAACCTGCTCAGCAATGCTCCCTTAGTGTCTGTAGCAGCCAGTTTTCCTTGGGTACAGACATCAAAGGATTGCGTCTGGGAGAAAAACAAACAGGCAATGCTCTTAAAATACCTGTTAAAATGCATTGGTGAAAAAAGCTACGTATAAAACCATTTGTTTAAATTCTAGTTAACTCCTATATCAAAGTTAATGAATTTAAAACCAATATTTGTTTTCAGTTATGTGCCATTTCAACATGTGGGGAGAAAATAGTGGTAATAATAAACCACAAATTTCATCTTAAAACATGTATTTGTATTCTTCCACAAGCTAATTAAGCACACTGAATTTAACAGTACTGATTTGTTTAATTTAGACATTAAATGCATTTCACTAATGAATTTCAGGTTTAGCAGCTTTTTTCTCTTCCCTTACAGAAAGATTAGACAAGACCTTTTTTGATTGTAAATCGGCACAATCAAAGTGGATATAATTGTTAGCAGGCTGTTAAATTTTGTTTTTCACCTGTCTTCCCTTTGCTGGCTGCTTGTTCCGTCTCAGCTCTGTGAAAAAGTGCTGTCAACCTTATGTAAACAATAATTTATTATTTTGTTTTTAATGAAAAAACAACCCAGAAGCCCTTTCAGTAAAAGAGCAGTAGTGTTTAGGACACCTGCTGTTATAAGAGGTCTTTGTGCAATGTCTAATAACTTCATAGGTAAAATCCTAGCTGAAAATACCTGGAACATGCAGAACCGAATCTGAGTTTCGTGAAGTCAGTAGCAGCTTTTAGTAGGTACTGAAATTACCTTTCTCTTTAGATAAGCTACTGATAGTTGTTAATGTGGAAGTAAACATCCAAGACATTGCTTAAAGGTTTAAAGTGACTTCTGATTGGAATCACCTGGAAGAAATGGGCAACACCTGGAAAATCTGCTTGATAGTGATCTACAGCTGTTTCCTGAAATGGCACGGGTTTGAAGGTATGTAACTTATGGGCTTGGCCTTGAATATTGGGAAGCTTTTCTTTTCCTGTATTGTGTTAGAATTTTAATATGACAATTTTCTATGAAAAACAATTTTGTTCTCTAAGCATTTGCTGTCATATGTGGTGCTGGCCAACGCCAGGCAGGAATTTGCCCGTTACCCTGTCTGTGATCATGCTGACCATGGTGGACTCCAAGAATAGTTCTTTTGGCTTGAAAAACATAAGCTGCGTGCTGGCTTAAACTAATGTTTTCTTTTTAGTGAAATATTATCCAATCTCACTTAAGAAAGATTAATTAAAAAAATGACCTTTCAAAAAAGTGAGTTTAAAATTATATGCTTGGTTCTCATATTGTTAATAAGTGGTGCTCCTAGGCCTCAGAAGCTTCCCCCCTCCCACGCTTTTCAGTTTGTTCGCTTATTTCCAATAACTGTAAATATCATACTATGTATTCAGTATTCAAGTTTTGAAAATAAAATTGTAAAATAATATGTGACTTTTTGTTTTTATGGGTTTTGATATGGACTAAAATGGATCTTTTAAAGTGACATAAATACATAAATGTAGATGAATACATTTATTTCAGACTACCATATGGAAAAGCTTATTACGGGGGCATGTGGAGCACAAAGCCAATTAGAGATATTATTTCTTCTTACTGTGGGCCGTTGCCTTCTTCCCTATGTTCTGTGGAAGCTGAACTGAATAGCTTTTAAGAAAAATATTAAGCTAAGTGTATTGTCATAAATTCTCTTTATGTACTCCTGCTTTTTCCTGACAGTCAGATTTGCATCAAAGAACATGACTTGCTGGCAGCTTAAGTAATTGGGGGAAAAAACAGTTATTCATACAGAAACAAGAGTTGGCTCATTACAGCCAATCACCTGAACAGCAAATGGTATGACTGCCAATAGATGGAGAAAAAGGCAAGTCTAGTGGAAAATAGGAGCATTTAAAGGCCAAGAAAAGACATATGGTCTGTCTATGCTTGCCTTATATGCACAGAAATTATATATTAAGCTACAATTTAGCCACTACCTTAATGTGAAAATTTTCCTTTTTTTTTTTTTTTTTTTTTTTTTTCTCCCATCTTCATCTTGGGAAATTTAACAGATTTGGTTAGTGATAACTGACTTTTGCTTCTGTGTCAGTATTTGAGTTCTATACAAAAGTGGTACCTGCATTGACTGTCGTCTTGTATTGATTCTGTTACGGTCCCTAAGGATGCATTTGTGAAGAAAACTCTTTCATAGCAAATGCAAATGTCTGTTCTGTCCTTTACAGGTGTCTGTATTTTCATGAGAGTAGACAAAAGAAGAAAGCAAATCATTCTTGGTTGCTGTTTTTCATAAGGTAATCCTGTGGTGGTGGCATGAAATGATTTGTATCTTCAGGAACAGTAAATATTTTTATGGTTATCTCACTTGTTTTGTCATAATTTTAATTGGTAATGTTTTCCTTTACTCTTTAAAGTATATAGCAACATTCCTGTCATGAAATAAGAGTCCAGACTGGTCTACGAGTTTCTAATATACTGGACTCATTGAAGTAGTTACCTGATAATCTTTCTGATAAGGAATTAGTAAAAGGTTGAGAATACAGCTTTTTAAAACCCGTGTCTCATGTAGACGCGTCTTGATCTGTGAGAGATCAGATTCTGGGGTGTATAAGAGCAGCCTGAATTTTAAAAACATTTTATGTAGTCTAAGGTCTGTACGGCCTCATAACATTTTAATTTTATTTATTTTTTTCATGAGCTTGTTAGCTTCTCAGTTTTTGTTTTTTTTTTTTTAATTTTAAATAGATTCCTTATTGTGGCCCATTCCAGGGTATGCATTCATATGGAATTCTGCCTTTTTTCATTTTTTTTTTTTTTTTTTTCTCCCTGAGGCTGTGCTCTGAAGTCCAGTGGTTTCCACTTTGCAGACAAATACTCATACATTAACCCACTTGGAACCCCGACATAATCTTTATAGACCTAAATTTTCCATTTTATGTATCTGAAAGAGGTACTAACATTCTTATTTCACATTTGCATTCATAGATTGTAGAAAAACAGAGTATTTTAAATACCACAAAATTTCTGTGAAGTTTACATTTTTGTTTTGGAGGAAATTTCTGAGTTAATGCAGGAGCAGTGGATGGAAAAACTATCGTAACTGGCTTGCATTTAAAATTCGACATGTGATAGATGTTACGAAAATCGTGGAATTTGGAGCTATATAAAGCTATGTATATTCTTATGTGACATAACTACATCTATAGAGTTTCTAATTGGATCCCATGACATGATACACTTGCAGCTCTTCCCCTACCCTTGCCAACGTTAGGTCCTTTCACAAGTACTTCTGTTCTGCTCCCTCTGACCGCTTCTTTGCGGGTGAGTGACCTGCTGGCTTCATTTCCCTGTCTCATTTCTGCACAAGCACAATAAAATTATCTTAGCTGGTGACCCTTCTGACATGGAATGGCAGCAGTGCAGCTACTTCATACAATCTGAATCTGACACATGTCCTCCAAGGTTATTTTGGGATATATGAGGTGTAGGGTAGAGAGAAGTAAATGCTTGCACAATTCCAAAAAAATGCTCTTAAGAGAAGTTCTTATGAAAATACTATTTATTCTGGGATCACCCCACATTTAAAGTAGAACAAAGTTTTATTTCAGGAGGTTACATCTTAATGATCACTTTTTATCCACATCCAAAAATCACTGTGTAAATCTTCAACAAATCCCGAACACGTAAGAACAATCTAGGTAACAGGAGCCTTCCCCCAACAGTGTACATCGGAATCACTCATTTATTGTAGCTCCAATTAATGATATTAGAAGTTACACTTGTAAATTCCCCCATGCATTAATGAGAGCACAGATCCCTTCAATTTAGTTAACCATCTTCCAGTTACCTGGCACTTTCCCCATCCCTTGCAAGATCTCAAATACTTAATTAGACTCTTAAAAATATATATTTTATTATGTTTTTGAATTACTTTTTTTTTTTTTTTTTAAATCCCCCACCCTCCCCCCCATCCTCCTCCTTCATTCAGTTTGTTGAGTTGTAATTCTTGTTGGCCTGATGCCTTGGCAGCATTCAGCAGTTCTAATTGCCTGCATAGTCTGGCCTAGTCATGGAGCCTTTTAACTTTCATTCAGGCTTCTAGCAATATCTGCCTCACTGGTCACAATCTTCCCACTCAGGTTCCATTCGCAGCCCTTTCGCTGATTACTTGTTATGTATTTAAAGAGCTCCATACTGTTTATTTCATTTCCTATTTGAGATAGTCTGTTTGCTTAATTTTATAATGCTAATTTAATTTTAAACATATAGGGCTGTCTTCCTGGTCAAACAAGCCAGAATTTTGCATCCATATGTTACATTAAATAATAGTAATACAACAAATAATAATCATCACTTTCTACTTCTACAATATCTACCATTCAATGATCTGAAAGCATTCTTCTTTTACAAGTGGTAAAATGGTATCGAGAGACATGAACTACTTATTAAACATTATGTATGACATCTGTTACAGAGCCAGACATAGGACTGAGTAGTTTGGTTTTCACTAATAGCAGCTAGTCTTATAATTGCAATATGCTATAGCAATTGTTAGGTTAAAGTATGCTTGGATTGAATGGGCTGTACCCTTGTAGAGATATGCATGGATGCATTATAGAGATGTTTGTTCTTACAATATCACCTTTGATGGTGTGCTGTGTAGGATGCATAACGGAACAGATATTCGCATGGACTCTGTAAAGCTTATTAGCCTCTGTAATCATAAATTACGTTGATTTTAGAGTCATTAATCTGTAATCAACAAGTCTTGTGAATTTTTGTCTCATTTTATGTTCTGTGTGAAGATTTAGTATTGCCACTTCGCTAGATCTCGGCAAGCTTCTGGGTTCCTATGTCTATAATAACTCCTTACATCTCTGTGGAGATAATATGTTGGCATTATAACCTCTGCTTATACAATTTGAATGTGTCCTCTCTCAATGCTAGACAGCACACAGAGACTGATTAAAAGTGGTCTACCACCCACTTTTATTTTTATAAGTTGACAATACTTAGGAGATAATAATGGCTTTAGTCAGTGAGGCCTACCAGGACCTTGTCCATGGCCTCATGCAAGATTGTATTCCCATGTATGTTTGCACGGCAGGAGTCAGTAGCTGATCCTTAATGTCTGTGCTTGGCTTTTAGGATATGAATGCCGATATTCATTGTACTTAGAGGAAAAGATTACATGCTTGTTTCCAATGTCAGATGATGAAATATGAGTGCAAAGAAAAAACAGCGTGATAGTATCAATTGCATATGTGAGCAAAGGTCAACCAATTGAAAGGAAGCAGCTTTCACAACTGGCTGGAGAAAGTTCCCTGATGTGGTGGTAAGCTTCATGATATTATTTCCATAATTTTCAGGAGTGAAATTAGGTTAGTCTCTAATGTGATAAAAAGATTGCTAGAGTCTTTCTTCATAGGAGTAGCAAGGTGAAAAAGAAGGGTAGCAGCAGAGGGTACGTGGAAGTAAATGGTTATATCATATCCTTGAAATAAGAATCTTAAAATGGAATCTGGTTGTTTTCCTAAGGCAAGAACAACTCCAACTGTGATCATTTCTGAAAAGCAACCTGTTTGCTACAGATACAAGATTTCATTTGTAAAATAAACTGATCTGGTATGTCTGATTATTTTACATTTTTTCTTTGTTTGATCAGGATGTATACTGAGCTCAGTGTTATGCATAAGTTGGTGCTTGTGGATGCGTTTGGGCTTCTCTTGGATAAGGACTGTGTGGGCTTTTGAACAATAGTGTGCCAAGCAATTTATCATGAATCCTAATTGAGCAAACAGTTGTTCTTTTTCCCCAGCAAATACTGTTGTATCCACATTATTAACATAGTTATGTATAGTTGCTTTGAAAATCATTCTTGATTTGAAGAATTCTAATGCTTCGTACAGTGATTATGCAAAAGTCTCATGTATAAGCAATACCAATGTTACTGGAAGCGCCTCATATAGAGTCCAAATATAGCAGATCAAATCAAAACTGTGCTACATCTTAAGCAACTGTTGACCCATTTCCATATCAAATTGGTTTCTGTCACAGAAGACTTTGCTTTTTCTTCTAGAGATATTTACTTGTGCTGCGCTGCTCAAGTAAGGCAATGGCACATTTTATTCTAACGTCACTTAATAATGGGTCAATTGATTTCTAACACTGCTTGTTTATTGACACCTTTCTGTTTAAGAGAGTTTCATAACGAGAAGCTTGTTCCTGCTCTGTAATATGCAACCATACCACCAATTCCTGAAAAATCAGCTGCTGTAATTCAGCACATGCAGAAAGTGAGTGCAAGGTGCCTGCCATGTGTGAGATGACTACTGATGACTACTGATTGCCTTGATCAGCTCGGTCCTAAGTCTCTAACTTACATAAACGGTGGGGAAACCGCTTTACAGCTTTCACTTTGACCTTTGCTTATCCCTTTTTTTTTTTTTTTTTTTTTGGTGGGGGATGAGAGGCGGGAGCAGAATGGCTGAATTAATAGGACATAGCATACCAGTAAAATTTCAGAGGCTTCTATAAATACCTAGAGTAGGAAGAAGGTGAGTTGTTAGTGGTATGACTTGTTTGTGTCACTTTGTTAGAGCATTAGCAGTATCTTAATATAGATTTTTTTTTTCTTTTTGCTTCTAATGATACATTCATTTCACCAGGGAGGGGATGGGTAGAATTTGCTACTGCTGTTTTTCTGGCATTAATTGCATCTCCCTTCTGCTGCTCCCTGCAGCTCTCCCTGGCACGGCCCTGGGCCCTCTAGCGGACCTGTGCTGCTTGCAGCAATTTCTCTGCCAAAACGCTGCTTCTGTTGCTATGTTGTTTGTTAGGGCTACACTACTGTATGTGAAAATCGACACAGACAATGTTGCTAAGTAGAAATCTGAGATTCATATATTTTAAAGCAGCATTTATTTCTTGCACAAAGTACGTAACCTTGGCTATAGTCCAGGTTATTCAGCGGTCCTGGCAAAACCCTTACTCTAAATAATAGACTATGCTGGACAGTATCAGGCCACGCCTATAGAATCAGTTAGTTATGAGTTGTATTTGAACATTTCCGCTTCAGAATATCAGTGATTTACTTTTTCCAGTGATCTACTTGTTTTCTTTTTCATGTGTGCTATTTTATAAAACATAAGCCTCTTTCGTATTGTAAGACTTATAGAAAATGATAAAGAATATATTGATTAGGTGGTCAGTATATTTATGTATGTGGGTAACCATCCAGATTTTTCAAGTATACAAGAATATCATTTGTAAATTAATGTATTTGCCTTTCTTTAGTCTTTCCTTTGAAAAGGGAGTGCTAGTCACTATGGAGAACAGTGCTGTTAATATAACAGTTTTCATTAAAAGCCAAACTTCTCTAATGGAATACTTTCACCAATCTCCTCCCAAAAGAAATTTCCTGTCTCTGTCAGCAGAAGTTACTCTTTCCTCCTGAAACTCAAGATCATTAAGTCAAAAATTAAAACAGCAAACCTGCACAGCTTTGTGTCTCACAACAAAGGTGACGACATAAGAAAGTACAGCTGTTTCTGCTACAGTGCCAGGGCATGGTCCAGTACATGCTGACAGGTGTGGGAATTCGGTATGTTATAGATTAGCCTAAATCACAATGTCAGCAGGCAGGATACAGCCCACTCCTGAGGCCTTGGAACTCCTGGTCCTCAGTGGTGCTGAGCACCACATAGAGAACCTCTGGAAGCATGGAGTTGCTAAGGGGCCAGTGTCCCATGAGGTTGATTGCCAGTCCTGACAGGTCTTGACAATAACCTGTAATGGAATGTTTTCACTGTAGAGAATGAAGATTTGTTGAAAAATGTAGTTTTAATGGAGTTAGTTTGATTGAAGGAGCAAGAAAAGCCAAGAAACGTACCCAGTTCCCCCATGGTTTCTTGGTATTCTCTGCTTCCATGTTTCTGATAATCTCTGTATCGGGCTGATCTCACAACCAGAAAGTTTCAGATCTTGAGTTCTTCCCTGTCTCACTGATAGAGCTCTTATGCCTGAAGGACATGAGTTTCATGTTGCTTTGGTCCCTTTCAGAAGCCCTTGCCACCTGAAGGTAACTCAAAAACTGTGAGGCTTTGAAATTACTAGGCAAGCCAGGGTTTATCTCATCAAGTCATGTTTTAACTTTTTTTTACTGAGATCAATCGTTATTCTAACACTAATTTTTGAATGCTACAGAAGCAAATCTTACCTTTGTCATAGTGTTCTATGTTGTCTCTGGTGGCAGACTGTCAGTGTGCTAGGTGAACTTGAGAATTTTACAGCAAATACTGATTAAGAGAAACCTGAGTCCAGGCTGTGTTATTGAGGCTTTCATGTCTGTGTTTCAAATCTGCCTGAAAGAAAAAAAAAGCAAAACAAACCCTTTCTTAAATCAAGGGGTGTTCTCCAATTGAAAGTCTATTACACATCAGCAGATACAAATGTTTTCAGTGAACTCCTCAATTTGACGGCTTCTTTTGAGATATTCCACTACACTTGGCAAAA
Source organism: Alectoris magna (assembly GCA_030625065.1). Lineage (NCBI taxonomy): Eukaryota > Metazoa > Chordata > Aves > Galliformes > Phasianidae > Alectoris > Alectoris magna. Next base: position 12,261,866 of record CM060567.1, read on the forward strand.
TGAGCAAAAAAAAAAAAAAAAAAAAAAGACACTGAAATTTTCTTTGGAATAAATAAAACATAGCTGCTATTAACATTTAGCTTTGTATATGATAAAAAACTATTTGTGTTCAAGTTTGGTGATGATACAACTTTGAGTCATTCTTCAACCAGAGACATGGGTCTGAATCACAGCTAAACAAGTCATATTTATTGTTTTCTTCAACGATCTTCAGACTGGCTTTATTCAATGAAACTGAATATGCCACATTAGAGCACAAGCAGATGATTACCAACAATGTTTATTGATGCTACCACTAAGAAAAAATGGCAGACTGATATAAAATAAAGAGACTTAGCAGATGGGATATTGGCATTTGAATTGGTTAAAATAGATTACTGATTTTACCCCAAACCTGCCTTTTTATGAACATTATGGTATTGTTGCTTGTGGTAGAGCTGTAAATCACTCATCCTTATAAAAATTATTTCCAGTAGAAGACCTAGACTATCTATTGTTACACATGCAAGGAATATTTTATTGTTGGGAAAATCCAAGGCAGTTATTTCTTGTTAGAGCTCCTGTCAGTACTGACTTCAGACATAAGCTGTTAGCACAGAAAGTTAGGTAAAACATTTACTGTTTCTAGGCATCCTCTTTCAGTAGAAAACCAGCAAGAATAGATCTGCAAACATAATTAGATGCATAGCTCTGACTGAAATCGATGGCAATTAGATACAGTGTCACACAGCTGGCATTTCACTGAAACCTGTAACTGAGCAGTGCAATGTATTGCATGAGCCTGAAGAGGGAACTCGGAAAGCCCAGGTAAGGGGCAGAGCAGTGATCTGGTTCAAGTTGCCTGCTAAAATGTGAACATAGGTGAAGAATAGACCTAGGATAAGAGCAAGAACTAAGTGGAATTTATCTGAATTTGGCTCTAGGTTCCTAAAATGCTTGAAGATTTTGGCTGTGTTAACTCTCCCAGACTCCAGACTAGCATGAGATGGCATGCAACCATTAATTAGCTCTCTGGTATTAAGATGTAGCATTTTGTGCTGCTAGTATCCAACAAGTTCCACAGCTGCTATCTTCATTATCGTTACCCTTTACTGGGGGCCAAGGCATGCCCTTTTCGTGTAGGTCATCAAAATGGTGCTGACTCACCAGTATTTGCTCTGGTGGCTTTTGCAATAGATACAGTTCTTAATGTATTTGAATTAAGTGACCCTTAGTATCCAGGATGATTCATCACAATTGCCAATGCATATTTATAGCAGCAAAAATTCATTCAGTGCTAGTCAAGGAAATCATGTGTGAATTTAAGTCCAGTTGGCAAGGTAATACAGTATCTGAAATGTTGGCTGTGCAGCAGCTGTCATTCTATGCCAATCTATTCTATCATACAGTAAGCAGGTGGCTCACACATATTGTTTTTACTACATATCATTTTAATTTTGCAATGTCTCACTGAAATAGGAAATGTGTGCTACTGATTTCAATAAGATTTTCTTTATTGAAGCCAGGAGAGCATGTTAATAGCATGCAGCAAATTACAGTGTAGTTTGAGTAATACAGCAGCTGGTGAACCTGTTTCTTCCCTTTGGCTATAGTTGAGTATCAGTTTTAAGTGCAGTTAATTAACTTCTATTCATTAGCAATTTTACATAAATTCAAGTAGAAAAGAAAATACACGGCCCAAACAATCAGTGTTCCTTCAGCACTTTTTTGTGATGCTGTGCTTCTGTGACCCAGCTTCTGTGTTAGACATGCGTTGTCCTGAGGCCAGCCTAGGGGGGCTGTCAATGCTCTTCTGTATTTCTGAGACTGGTAAATTTCTGAGGTCTTATCTGCTGAAGAATATGTCTTGATTGCAATATTACATGTTAGTTGTTGCATATGATGATGATATCTTGACATATCTTAAAGAACAGTTGTCCTGATACAGCCCTTTGATGTTTCTTGACTTAGCAGAACTGGTGTTTGTCAGGTGAGTCTGGCAGAGCAGGGGAGGGGCAATGTCCAGTCATGGCATCCTGGAAAAAATGTGGTCTCTGGTATTTTATGATTTTGTTGGCCTGCTTGATTCTCACTGATTTCTTATCTTCATCATATTCTGGTTGGGGAAATAACCTTTTATTTCGGAGTAAGCCATCTCTCCTATTCAATTTTTGTTTCCAATTATGTTTTTTGAAATTTTCTGAAAGTTATTGGCCTGGGAGAGAATCTTGTCTGGCCTGATTGTAACTTCTGTTTATATGATGCAAAACTCTTAGAAGATATTTCTCTTTGTGTGAATTACTGTCAATAGAACTAATTATACATTAAGATTAATATTTATTTTTCCTTTGTGAGTACATTATTTTTGATTTATTAAAAAAAACCCAACAAAACAGACAGCAGAACTCTTGGCAAGGTGTTTCAGAAAGTATATTCTATGGCAGAGCTTTTAGGTTAAGAACAGTACCAAGAAATAGAAGGAACAATAACAAAAATTAGTGCGAATTAGGATGGAGAAAAAGAGAATAGAAGAACTTAGTATATGGGATTGCCTCTCTTCTTTTAGGCTAAACTGTCTGACTTCAAGATCTTTAATTTCAGTGAAGATTAATCTTTCCCCACATGAGCCAATAGATAGTTGTAACCTACCCCCTTCTGTAGACTTCCTTACTGCCTACATCTGTGGCAATTTACCAGTTTGTGAGTTATTTTGTGCTCCTTGTCCTCTTCCTCTGAAAACCCCATTTTGAATTCCGTGACTTTCCCAAAACAGAATTACTAGGGCTGAAGATGAGATCACGTGGAGGATCAGTATCTTCTTTCCTAAAATTCACCATTTTACTCGAATTACTAAGATACCATTCCACCGTACATACCTAGTGCCGTGCTGCATCAGCTCCCTGCAGTTGTGCCATTTGAACACTGAGTGGCACTAAAGCCCACGTCACTGACAACAGGGTCTGCAGCTCAGAAGAGCATAAACTACTACATAACACGTGAGAGGGCTTTTCGTGCAGCTGAAAATAGATTTTATATAAGCGAACTTGTAACACTTGTTATGTATCTGAGACATGTTGCTACATCAGTTATTTTTGAGGAAAAATTTATTTGAATGTCTTATGTTATGGTTTTGCTACTGCTGATACTGCTGTTCAGGAATGATTCTGATCATGACATCGATTTTTTTTCCCCCCCCCCAATTAACTGTGTTGAATTCTTAGTTTCAAGAAGATTCAATATACTGAAAGTAATCTGTTATTGAAAAACATGCCCATGCCATGACATACTTTGCATTCACTTGGACAAAGTACCAAGGGCTTGGCTTTAGATAGCTGCACTTTGTGTTTGACCACTTTTTCAGGAGCTCAAGTCTGTGCCAGATTTGGCACATTGCCCTTGTTCCCTGAAATGAGGACAGTACTGCACTCCCTACTCTGACCTGAAATGATGGAGGTGTAGCTGTGGCATGTACTTGAAAGTGAAACTCTGGGGAAAAACACCAGTTTCAGGTATAATGCCGTGGTTCTGTTTCAGAGTATGACTTATATGCAGGAGATCATCAGACAAATGAAGCTAACTCTAAAAATCCCTTCAATTTTTCTCCTTTCTTATTTTCTACCTTTCCCGGTGACACTGCAGCCACTGAAACTTACTTAATTCCTGTGCACTAAATCAGTTTGTTAATTTCCCATGGAAGCTTTCTGGTGAGTGACAGGATATACAGGTATGTGTGGTAGCATACTTACTGTTTTACTTAATCAAATTGGCCTCAGTCATTGAATTGTGTATACAAACGTCATGCCCTATTTGCTTAGTATGAGTGGGCAAAACAGAATGTGTATTTCTAATCAGAGTACTACCTTATTTTTCTTCAGAGCTAGCAGGTGGTGGTGTACAAAGATGATTGTTAGGTACAGAAGGATTTTAAAGTGGGCAGAGGAGAGTTCAGTGGCACATACTACTTTTTGTGACCTTTTAGCTGCACACTGTGGCACTGTCTCACTTCACACTTCTTTGAGACAGACAATTTCTTCCAGTTAAGTGAAACTGAGAGAGCTGTGTGAGGTCTGGCATCACCTGGCAAAGCTACAATTTCCATAATGACTTGCCTGCACTAGAGGAAAACATACCCTCAGGTCCAGCCACAGTTTAAGGTAGAATTGTAGTTACAAAAGGTTACTATGCCTTATAGTGGGATCTTAGCAAGTATCTTAGGCAGAATTAGAAGCCAGTGGGTTTTTTGTAGAGAGCATCCCATAGTATCGCCATGGAAGGACAGCAGTTTAAAACTTGTTGCCTTGCATTCATACACTACAGACTACATGCATTTTGCTGGGATGAAAGAGGTGACCATACAACTAAGATAAAATTCATAGTTCAAGTTTAAACATGGGGTCTCCCTCTGGTCATCCCTCTGAGAGGGATGCCAGGTATGATTCCAATTCTAATGTCATTTTCTGGAAAAAGTTTCTGAATTATATATTATAATCACATATATAAATGTGATAAATATAAATCTGAATTATATATTATAATCACATATATATATATGTGATTCATATATATATATAATCATACATATATGTGATGAAGAAAGTCATGAATACATTCTTGTTGCAAGACAACTGAGATCAGGTTCCTGTTCAAAATATGGAATACTTTGTCATAATTTCTTCTTCTTCAGTAACAGATGAGAGCTACTGCAAGGACCCTTCTTCGCAGTGTTGCAATGGACTCGTCATTACATGATGGGTTACATGACTAAGGTATTCTTAGCTGTAGCTGTATATGCCATGCTTCCGGTCATTCACCAGTGTACTGGACTCCAGATATGCAGAATTGCCTTTCATTAAGACTCTAAGACTCTGTTCTCTTATGAAGGCTTATGGCTTTGCACATTTAGCAGAAATAGTGCAAAATATTTTTTCTGAGTTAGAACAAGCTGTATTTGTGATGTAGATTATGATTTCTTTAAATGACCATAAATGGTAGCAGTATCTACCTCAGAGGTCCTTTGTGCCCTTTCTACATTCAATATTTGGTTACTGTGTTCTTTCCTTCCTGACAGCAGGTTCTGCAAATTCATTAAGAGCTGGAGAATCTTTTTTACCTTCCATTCTCAATATCCCCTCAAAGTTATTTTCTGTTCTGCATTGTGAATGATTTTCTCATATACAAGCCAGCATTGTGATACACTGTCATTCTTTAATAGTTGTGCCTGGAAAATGTGCAATTTATTTCAGACACTTCAAAAGAAAGAGAAAAATACCTTTCATTAAATTGTTTCTTACTACCTCTGGGCATGAAAATACATTCCTTTCTGACTGATGGTAGCCTTGTGATTTGGACTAACAGCTGCAATCAGGCAAGGTGAAAATGTACTCCTCTCACCTGAGGGTTTGTTCATGAGCTAAAAGAAACAGCAGAACTTATGACAATAGTATTCACAAGGGTATCTTGGCCTAGATTTCCCTTTGAAATACAGGCTTCTATTTTCTGTATTAGAATATCTGTTTAAATTTTTTTTCAAAATTTAGTATGAAGTACAACATTAGTAATCATATTGCCATGTTCTGACAATATTTCTTGTGATGAGAAAATGGGATAAATTCCTTGCTGAATCTGCTAAACCCACTTCCAGAAATTTTTGAAGGTTTTGAAGTTGACCTACAGAATTATTAATTGTCATGATGTTCATTTTGTTTGCTCCTTTTGTGTGTTCCTAAAACATAAAACATCCTTAAAGCTCTTCTGATACATCTAGTATATCTTATGTCTGTTAGATTGTCAGAATCATCATTAGGGAAATACTGCAGATTCTTCCTTTCAGTATTCTTGGCACTACTGCAGTTCCACTATCAGCCATATTCATAGTTGAGTTATTTGTGGACAGACCAGGAATGCCTCTATGTGCTGTGACCATGGCAATGTAGTTACATTCTCTGAAACAACACCAAGAAATGTAATAAAATACACGGTATTCTAATGGTAAATATAAAACATAAACATGCAACAAAATGTTCTTTGCTGTCATTTATCCTGACGATCATTGGTTCTTGCGTTAGGGCAGAATGATTTGCCCTCATGAGAAGGCCCTGGACTCTATGCGCTTCCAGTGTGGGTGAGCCTTACTTTCTGGTGCCCACTTGTCTTTCTTGCAGTGCCATACATCTCCCCCATGTCCTTGTTTTATTTTTGTAGGGAACCAGAGCACAGGGGGAAATGAATGGCACAATTGGGTTCCTTTCAATCCAACTACACTGAAGTGAGAACTGTGGGGGCTCAGAAGCAGTCCTGAGTTGTTTAGAGTGTTCAGACATTAGTGTCCCATAGCCTAAATTGTGCAAGATGTTGAGAGCTGTTTGTAGTTTGTCACACAATTTTGGTCAAGGTTTAAATCAGTCCATCAGAGTTACCAAGATATATGATGTGATGCCAAGGTCCAAGTATGCAACAGTGCCCCAGTGCACGTTTCCAGTTGCAATTTGGTCAGTGTGATGGCTATGTTTTGTGCTTCTGGTGATCCTGATAACCTCATGCTTTTACTCAACTGAGTTTTAAGTTTTCATCTGTGCAGGGAGAGTACTAGAAGAATCATGTAACATATTTTGCAAGTGTGAATGTGTTGCTGGTTTTGTTGTTTTTTTTTTGTTTGTTTGTTTTTTTAGGAGCTCACAACAATACCTCAGACTAGAGTACTATGTTCAGCAATGCTGAACGTGGTGCAATGGCTCGAGAGTGGGCTTATGTGTGTCCTTACACTTAGAAATCTGGAAATAATGTAGTATTTGCAGAAATGGTGAACAGATTACATGTACTAAATGGCTTGTCTTTTTTTTTTTTTAAATCTCTTAATGAGCTTAGAGACCCTATAAATAGATAAGATATAGAAACCCCGCACTTGCTGTCTTAGAGATTCCACAGACATGCAGGTAAGATTTTTCAAGAGCTCTTACTAGAGTTCCCCACTGTTCATGCAAGAGCTTGCACAAATACCCATATCTTTACGTGTAATGTTTCAATAATAATTCCTTTCATATTAGTATATTAGTACCACTCAGTTTTCTCCTTGTATCTGGAATTTTATTCTTTGTCTTTTCATCTCTAGGAGGAAAGTACAATTGCAATTGAGCTTAATTTTCAAGTATTTTTCCAGACAAAACTCTGGAGTTCAGTTCTGTGATTGGTGTGTTTACCCTCAGTAGAAATTAAACCAAAAGCAGAGCTCAGATTTGTTACTGATATTTAGAGTGTAAATACTCTCTCTTTTCTTCAGGTGTAAGGCAAGACACCTTGGGAGGTTTCCCCAGTGTTTGTTAGATGAATCAAATGTGACTACTGGCAGTAGAGAAATTTGTGTGAAATCCCTTTGAAGGCATTAGAGAGGAGCAGGTATGCTTAGGTCATGATTCACCTTGAATATTTACCTTTGGATCAGGTGAATTATAGATGAGAAATTCTTCTTCTCTATAAAATACAAAACAAGCCTAGATTACTCATGGAAATTTGGATGGCAAACGATCAAAGTGTATAATTTGAATAGACTTCAGTTTGCTGATTGTTCTCTATATACTAGGGGCCCAAAATTAGAGGTATTATTTCAAATGTGGTCTCATGAACACCAAACAGGGGGTAATAATGAAATCTGCTGGCTCTGATCTTGCTGATTCAGTCCACAGGCTTGATCCATCTCAGGTAAAGGATTTTGCGCTTTGTCAAGCTTCATAAGATTTCTGTCAGCCTGCTCCTACTTTTTGTTGAGGTATTCTTGAATGGCTGGTCTGTCAGCATTTCAGCAAGATCCAATTGAGTGCTTTCCATAGGCTGCAGGAGGACTTTCTCTGTTCTGTCTTGTGGGTTATCAATATTAAACCCTTGAAGTATTAGTATCAGCACCAAATTCAACTGAACACGGGTTTCAGTTAGATTTTTGAACCATTGACTTCTAGTCTTTGGGCCTAGCAGCCTATCCAGTTTCTCATCCATTTTGTGGTTCACCCATCCAGTACTTAAAATGAGTTTATAATCAGGAGAAGGACTGACTTTTAACTGATAGTCTGATAGTGACAAGACAAGAGGGAACAGTTTTAAACTGAAAGAGGGAAGATAAACTGAAAGAGGGGAGATTTAGGTTAGATGTTATGGGGAAATTTTTCATTCATAAGGTGGTGGGGCACTGGAGCAGTTTGCCCAAAGGGGTTGGGGGATATCTCATCCCTGGAGGCATTCAAGGCCAGATTGGATGGGACCCTGGGCAATCTGATCTGGTGTGTGGCAAAGCCTGCTCATGGCAGGGGTTTGGGACTAGATGGTCTTTAAAGTCCTTTTCAACCCAAACCATTCTATGGTCTGGTTTGTATCCTCCCAGTTTCTCTGCAAGGATGCTTTTGGTGACTGTGTTGAAAGCCTTTCTAATGTCAAGGTAGATGATACTGCTTGCTCTCCACTTGCCCACAAATACAGCCTTTCATCATGGAACACAATCAGGTTGGTTAGGCCCAACGTACTTAGTTTAGTTTTGAGCTTTAGAATAAATGTTTTAAAAGTATGGTAGCAGCTTGCAGAAAACATGTCATTAAAATTTGTACTGGGATTCCCAATTACAGTTCTAAATATTATTATCAGTATTATCAAACATAATGAAACAGGGCTCTGCTGTATACTTTACAGCCATCACAAGTGAAATCCTGTGCAGTGAAGTTCTAACAAAATCAAGTGATTATGTCATTTACTGAATTACTACTCTCATTGAAGTAAACATTTCACTTTCTACATCCTAATTACCTCTGTTATTGGGAAACAGGTTAATCTGATCTCTTTACAGAATTTGAAAGCTAAAATGAAAAATATTTCTCTTTAAAGTTTCTTTAAATTGTAGTAACTATTCCAATATGAAGGAAAGCAATTGCAATTCAGTGGAAATTCTTTCCAAGTCACTATTATTGACTGGAGTTGGCTACTTCAGTAAGGAACACGCGTTCATCTGACCTAGCCCATAGCCTTAACTGTATTGGAGCTGTGATAGTTTGTAACAGCTGTTGTTCTTTTGAAATCACAAATCAGTCAGGACCCCGGATTCTGGATCTCAGGTAGGAGACTTTTCTGAAAATGTAGGAGGTAGAAAATTTAAAGGGAACAAGTATTTCTACTTTATTGGTAGGTCAGCTTTATTATATTAAAAGTGAGAAAAGTGGAGTAAAGTGCGTATTTTTCCTGTGTGTAGTGGTTAAAGCAGCAAAACCATCAGAGCTGGTATTTTGAAACAGAGGAAGCACTACTAACGCCAACTCTATCTTTGTCAATAATGTGTTAGATGTGGATATTTTTGTTTTAGGAGGAGGCAATAGAGAGGTAGAAATTACAGAACTAAGAAAATATGTTTACACTGAACACTTTCCATATTATATGACTTTTTAAATTAATTGTCATAGAAATCTTTGGAATAGCAAGAAAGCTGCTTGGGCTGGAAGGAATGTGTTAATGAGAAAATGCAGTGAGAGTGAGCATTCAATAATTTGTACTTGATATCTGAGTATGCTCCCTGATGCGGAAGGAATAATCACGTTTGATAAAAGAACTGCACGATGCTAAGGCCAATTTTCAACCAAAAGTGGTGGGTAGAGAGGGAGCTGGATTGTCAGCTCTATAAATCAACTGTAGCACTGGTTTGATTACTGAGGAACTTTAGTGTTACCTATAATCTATAGTAATCTGTAAAAAGTTGAAAAGATAACAATTTTGAGGGAAGATCTTACTGCCACAGAAGTTCATAGCAAAATTTCCATTTATTCCATAGAGTCAAGAATTTATTTTTGTTATGTTTGTATGGTAAACATGTATCTTACAGAAATATTTTTTCATTGTTTTATTTTTCCGTGCTAAGTCAAAGCAAGCAAATTACCGTAGGGCTATGTGGTAGGAAGGGTGTGAAGAGCACGTACCTGAGAATCAGTAAATGCTATCACCTTAAACAGATTGTATTTTGGTATTCCTTTTGTATGCAACCCTGGCTTTTTATCTGGCTGAGATGAAGCCAAATATCTGAGTAAATTTCCTTTTAAAATTCAGTAGCTGAGACAGGACAGCATGTAAATTCTGTACTTCCTCAAGGACCCATGTGGTTTGGGTGCTGATGAGCCTAGCTCTCATGGCTTAGTGTTTCTGTTTCAGAGATTTACACAGGTAGCTTTAGTGTCTTAGATACACATTCAAAATCTTACAATCTGTGTGGTGAAGCACTTTTCCAGAACAGGGAGGTGGTGGATTCCCTGTCCCTGGAGATATCAATGTCAGGCTGGATGAGGCTCTGAGCAACTTGCTCTAGCAATAGATGTCCCTTTTCATTGCAGGGGAGTTGGGCTAGGTGACCTTTAAAAACACCTTCCAACTCAAACAATTCTACAATAAATTGTACACATCCTTCTTTCCCGGTAATTGTTATCTGACTAGACTCTGATAGAATTTTTCCATGTATTGCAGTGGTTTATGGAACTATCCTTTTCCATGATGTGGAAAACAGGATGATCCACAGGGAAATGGCTTGTAGTTTGGCTTCTGACTGTTGTTTTGTTGAGATGAGTTTTGGAATACTGTTGTCTTCCTGAAATAAATAAGAATGGTGAGTTAGTTCAAATAGGTCAGAGGAGGTAAATGACAGTAGCACACAGCCCCATCTTACAGAAAGGAGTTAGAAGCACTATAAAGGTAGGGAATTATTAATGTAGCACATATACCATTAAGACCTCTTGGATTAGAAATAAAAGATGTAGCAAGATCCAGTGGCTATAGAGGGTCAATCTAATCAAATGTTGTATTACATCTGTAAGGTATGTCTTTAGTTCTAGTTGGCTGTTTGATAAACTGAGCAAAAACTAGCATGTTATCCCTTTGTTGCAAGCTCAAAATTAAGTTAGCTTAATCTTTCAGAAGATTATTTAGGTCAGTGACTAATCAGGGCCTGGTTCAACATATTTTATTTAGAAAGTCGGATTAAATGGATGATATGTCTGAGGAATTTCTTTCACTTGAGAGAGTTCTTGTTGAAAAATAGCACTAAGAAATGGTAACTACTGTAATAATTAGCAATTAATACATTGATTCATTTTACATCCTACTTTATCAGTGAAAAAGTCTTCAGACTTCTTAATTTTATTTAACATTTATAAAAAGCATTTTCTAATATTAGCATACTGAATAGCAAAAATCAAAGACCCATCCTACAATTTGAAAACCTTAAAATTCATCACATTTCATAGACAACACATGTTGGGGAAAATGAAGGAAGTGAAAAATAGTTGGTGTACTTTACCAACACAGATTGTCTCACTGTTTTACAAGAGTTGCGTGATTGGGCTTGTGGACACAGACATGTTTTGTTGGCATTACTTTTTTGGCTCAAGAATGTGAGAAGTTATATTAGTAAGACAATTATTAGAATACTTTTTTTTCTGGTTTTGATGCCAACAGAAGAAAGAAATTGTCACAGTCGAAGAATGTATCCCAATCAACACTGAAACTTTTTGGATCAGATTTTGGATGAATTAACTTAGAGTCAAATTCTTTCAGATAGAGCATATTAGCAGAAGAGAGAGCCATTACTGCTTTCCAATAAAATGAGAAGCATAGCTGAGTACCACCTGTCACAAAGGCAGTACAATGATGCAGATGGTTATTTATTTTCAGATAGAGAGGAATAATAGAGAGAGGGGGAAACTGCTGCCAGGGTTTTTTTTTTTTTTTCCTTCCCTCCCCTTTGTTACCTTCTTGTCAGAATAGTTTCTCAAATCACAGGACAAAAATGTTCTAGGATTAGAATGGGTTGATAGGACGTTCCTTTTGCTACCTGAAGATAGTTCACTTTTTTAAGGACAAAATATAGTTTGAGAGGTCTACCCATCAATTTTTTATCTTGCATGGTCAGATTTCAAAAATAGAAAGAAAGGGATTTTGATTGCTTAGTCATGTTTTTATTTCTGAAGCTTGGAAATTAATTTATTTTACTTGAAATTTAATTACCTGTAAGGAGCTGAAAATGATCTGCAATTTTAAAAAGGTTTCCATTCATTAAATAAATATATTTATGATAAATATGCATATTACAAGAATTCAAAACTAATCTGTCTTGTGTCTGCTATTTACCAGTGTAACTGCAACTAGAGATTAGGTGGGAATCAAGAGAGAGCAAACCAATCTAATACAAGTCCTTTCTGGTGCAGAATATTCCATGAAATTTTTCACTATACTGCTAAAATCTACTGGCAGCCTTGTTAGGCCTGACAGAGTACAAGTTCTTCTTGGACTTAAGAAGATGGTGAGAGTATCAGATAGGTGTAAACGAATGAATTAGGTAGGCTTCACATAAACCTATTGTAGGGACAATTTGAAGTAAGTCATTCCACTGTTCCATTCTGTAACTAAAACCTACATGAAAATAAAGAATTCATTCTTGCTTACTAGTGATTTCCTTCTTCCTCATCCATTCCAGTAAAGTGACATATTTCATGGCTAAACTGGGAGAAAAGCCAATATACCCATGGCATCTTCCTAGAGCAGGAATTGTATCTTGACAATATAAAGCTATATTTGGATGATAAAATTAAAACTGACAGATAGGTATGAGAGCAAAAATATGAGTGGTACTGGGCCAGTAAATGATGCTAGGCTTCTGTAAATGCTTTTATGCATATTAGCAAATTTAAATGCACAAATAACATCACTCACTTATATCTGAATACCTTCTTGGGAAAGCTTGTAGTTCTTGATAATTAGGGAGTATACCTTAGGTTAAAAAAAAAAGCTGAGCTTATATTACAATGACACAATAAGAGAACTGTGAGACCTCTCATGAGCTTAAGTCCTGTGATTTTTAGGTCTTTGTTTTGGGGCTGCATCTTAAAACAAATGTTTGTATGTACAAAGCTGTGTATGACTGTTAAAGATAGTAGGAATTGTTTACATCCCAGACTGTCTTTCTGTTGAACACAGGCAGCTGTACCTATGCTATATGTATCCAAAATCATGCCATATACCTAGGAAGTATTTTAAGAATGGCTTGGGCTCTTTGAACTATTTCTCCATATAGATAATGATTTTAAGGAATAAAACATCTATTCAGTGGGGTTTAAAAACGTAGTGATTCAAGAGAGCGTTTGACTAACTGGCTCACTGCAGCCCCAAGAGGGGAGAGGTAATGTTAGGAAAGAGAATACAAGTGAACTTTTGCCATCTTAATTTTCTTCTGAAACAAGACACCAGGCAGGGCTCGGGTCAGCTTCTGACCTAAATTCACAGCACAAGAAATAATAGTCTCCTGCTTCCCGACTGAAGTTTGCTTTAAACGTAGAAGACAGTATCTCATTTAGGTAATGCACTATAAAAATATATAAAGATGAAGTTAGTCTTACAGAAATGTTACAAAAGTATTTATTTTGTTACTATATACTGTGTATTCTTAAAATTTCAAAGCTCAGCTTATCTACATGCTTTGATTTCCTACTTCCTGTCCTTGCAGTCAAATTTCTCCAATTGTTGATGACTCATGAACCTGAGCTTACTTTTTACCTTAGCTGCCATATACAAAGGCTTGCAAATATGAAAACGACCTGATTGTATTCTAAAAGTTCAGGAACTAGCTCCTTAGATCTGCTTCTATTTTTGGGGAAGATAAGCTATTTTTGAGACTCCTTAGGAAAGGCAAACAAACACAAAAGTGTTTTGGTTATGTTTGATTGAAAATAAAGCTTTCAGCCTAGTCCTTTACATTCTTCAATTTCTCTGCCTGGAAAGCCTTTGGCTTTGCAACTTTTCTTAAGGATCCAATATTTTGCACCTTCATATAGAACATCTTTGATGTAGCTGTTGAAAGAGTAGCTTGCATGTTGACTTTCCCAATTTGTAACTTTATAGCCATGGAGGTCTCTTAAGTTTTCTGTATGCTTTTTTTCTGATTTTTGAGTGAGACATTACAGACTGGCTTGAGGTGGTTTGTTATCTAACAGTTTTTCCATATTTCCATTTTCCATCATTCAATAATGGCAAACTCCTGACACTGTAAAGCACTCTGAGAAAGAACCATTGCAAAATCAACCATGTGACTGATCTGAATGATTCTAATTCTCTTTTGATGCCCCATTCAGTAACTTGTTTGTAGCCACTCTTTATTGTGCTCATGGTCTTAATACTGTTTCTCACTGTGAAAAGCTGTGTTGGATGAATAGCATCATGTATGCTGCAAGCTGATGCCCCTCCTGCTCTCGGTAAAATCTGATTTGTTCTTGCTCTTTGCTTTTAGATGCTTATGTGTGAATGAATGTGTTTTTAGGGAGTCTGATGGGGAGTGAAGGACGTGTGAAGTACCATGGAGCTTGATCGATTGCAGTACTTTATCTTCCGGGACACCTTTGAGGTATTTACATAGAGAAGACTAAGCACGCTTATGCCAACATTCATTTCTAGTCTTCCCAGTACCACAATTGGTATATTCATTTTAATTTATTCTATTTTCGTTTAGAGAAAAAAAATCACTTTTAAACACATTCCTTTTCAAGCTTCACTGTGACGTTTATAGCTTAATTATAAGCTCCTGCAAATAGGGTTTTACTTTGTAAGTGCTGACACAGCCTTACCTCTCGTGACCTGAATGGCCAACTGTGTTAATTGCTGTAAATCAGTAATCGTTATGGAAATGTGTATCTGAGATCTCTTCCCGAACCTGGACCACAGTGCTTGTCCTTCTGTAGTCCTACATGTATATGTTGCTTTGTACAAAGACCGAATTCTTGGCTGCCACTAGGAAAAGCAACCCCCTTCTTTGTGAGAACCACTGTGTTCTTTATATGTACCTGATGTATGAATAAACTGACTCAGAAGAAGAACTTTAGGAAGCTTAAAGAATATGACCCTTGGTGGAGGAAATTTAATCAGATTTAGCAAAACTTGGTCAATCTACTTTTAGGATGCAGAGCATATCCAAAATATAGGGCACAGCCTGCTGCTTTGGCAAGGAAATTAATAGGAAGACAGAAGTTTATTTGTTATCTTATTTTTCCTAGTCAGGTCTCTGTTCATCCTGACTCACACACACAGGTTGTGGTGGGCGTGTTTTCTGGGATAGATGGGCTGTAAAGCGATGAATACAAGAACTTGTCTGGCTCAGCTGTCTTGGTAGGCAATATGGCACCTGTGTCTGTAACAGTTGTCATGGGGGCTCATCTGTCCTTTGGCTTGCTTGGGGAGCCTGATTTAGGCTTTGCAATGTTTTTTTTTTTTATGGTGCGTGCTGGCCAAATGTCACTGTTAAGGTGCGGAGACAGGGATCAGGAGCAGCTAGATGTGTGGCAGGCTTGGATGATAAAATTGGGTGAAGAAGGGTCTTAAGCCTTCCCTTAAATTAACTGTAGGCAGAAGAATATGGCAAATGGGTGCGTTTTAATAACCTTCAGGTAAAAGGAGACAGTGGGGCAATTTTAATGAAGAACGGGACAAAACACTATTTTGAAGGTCCTGTCCATGTGAAGGGTCAAAGCCTAGCAGGACCGAGAACTGTTTTCAGTGCTCTTCGGATGCTTATCACATCCAGATGTGTTTTGGTCCAAAAGCTCCGCCCTGCATTGAAGCAACGGTCCCGGGTGGACTGTGGCCGAAGTCCAGAGTGAAGCAGAGATCTCCCGAGCTGGGTCTGAGTGTTCGCAACGCTACCTGCCGAGGGTCTGCGCTTGGGGTCAGGTCCCACCGCTCCCCTCCTTCCCCTTGGAACCGGTGAGCAGGAGGAGAGATGCCGTGCCCGCGCATCGCTTTGCAGCTGCGGCGCGGTCTGCCCGTGTTCACCACCCAGCCAGGAGCCGGCGGCGAGAGCTGGGGACGGGGGGCGGCGGCAGGATCCGGCCACATCCCGCAGGTGGATCCGGCTCCTGCCTCCCCCCGCACCGGGCCCGGCGGGGCGCGGAGCCATGTGACTGCCGCGCTTCCTGCCTCCGCGCCACCTGATCCGCGGCGGAGCGCGGCGGATCGCGGAGCCCAGCGCAGTCCGGCGGCTCCCACAGCGCTCGGGGAGCGCAGCGCTCGGCTCCGCGCCGGCCGGCGGGCGGGCGGCGGGGAGGGCGCTGCCGCGGCCCCGCCGCCGCCGCATGGAGACCCAGGACCAGGGGGCGCAGATGGAGCCGCTGCTGCCCACGGTACGGCTGCCGCAACGCGGCTCCCGGTCGCCGGGAGATGCGGCGCGCCCCGCGGGAGGCAGCTGGGAAGCGGGGCGCGGCGTGGGGGAACCTCCTGCCCGACTGTGCCACGGCTCGGAGCGGGCTTCTCTGTGCGAGGGGAAGCAGGTTGTCTCGCTCCGGTGCCGAGCGATGCGGCGGTGGCGCGTCGGCGATGGAGAGACCGTGTGCGGTGTCCGTCCCAGCTCCCCCGGGTCCCTTTCTCTCTGATTCCCCTTGCCTCCGACAGTATCTTTGTGAAGATCTCCCTTGTTCTCCCCCGGCACCCGCTGGCTGTGCGGCAGCCCTGGGGAGCGGACACTTTTGCAGTGCGCCTCGGGGACCCTGGCTCTGCAGGTCCCTGGTCCTCCCTCGCTTGCAGACCGCAGAGGAATCTTCCGAGCCCTGGCACTTGCACGTCAGGGTCTGTCTCCCATCGGATCCTGATCTGTTATCCGTGCCGCGATGGTGCGGTTTCTCGTGCTCAGAGCTCGTGGAGCTCCATATCTGTGGGGTTAATGGCTGGGGGTGTGCGATGCACCTTTGCCTCTGAGGACAGCTTGCACAACTATGGTCTGCGTTTCCCAGCAAGTAGGATGTGGATCAGTTGGTGGGGTACCTGTTAAATCAGTGGGGATCCTTTTTACTGCCTGCCTTCCCCCAAACACAAGGTTTGCAGATACACGCAGTGTGTCAGTGTGGATGTCAGTCTTGGTCTCTTACTGAGATTCAGTTTGTGAATGAAGGTTCCTGCCTCATACTGGAAATCAGGCTGTCTGGGGCAGGGAGAAGTCTCTCATGCATACACAAATGTCTGCCTATGTGTACACATTCACATGAGTGTGCTGCATTGGTTTGCGGAGGATTCTCTGGCTCTCAAAATGGTTCTGTGTTAGCATGACAAGCTGCACAGCATTAACAAAGCTTGAAAGAGCCAAGTCTCAGCTGCTGCAGGTTGTCAAGAGGCAGTCATGGCAAGCCTATTTTTGTAGGGTATGTTCCCATCATCTGTTGACGTGGTCCATTTTGTCAGGTGGCAGGTTGCTACACAGTGTGAGCTTATCTCCAGCATCTCCTTTTTCCTTGTGTCAGGGAAAGCTTTTCTTTTTGCTCTCTGGATACATTTAATGAGTAATAGCTTTAATTCTCATCATTTGCTGCTCTTGCAGCTTCTGACACAGGAGTAGGAAAAGGTCTTGTGTTTTTCACTGGCAGGCCAGTTGTCTAGTTCCTTTCCTCTGAGAGGCAATTCAGTGTCAGTCCAGCTTCCACCTATCGTGTTCATGATCACTGACTCTGTGGAAGACGTAGCACTCTGTGTTTCATCCCAGCGTAACAGCCTGCAGTCGGTAGCAGGCTAGCTCTTACTGTGTGCTATTAGGCAGTCAGTCTCTGTGAATGTGCATCACACCTGTTTGTGTGGTACCAGATGCTTGGGGAACAAGAGGAGTTCTTTTGGGAGGGGCAGTATACACGGTTACCTTATGCTGTCTGGCTTTAGATTTGTTCTTCCAGGGCTAAGCACAGGAAGAAAGGCTGCTGCTGTTGTTGGGAAGACCATGGAAGAAAGCATTTATTGTGTACCAATTAGGCGAGAATTGTCCCAGGTTACATCTGCAGTCTTAAGACGCAGAGCCCTTCTCTGTCTGCACAGCTGTTGGTCCCTGGCAACGCTGCTTGTTAGGTTTAGGGCCCAGATCCCACCTCCCGTTTTGCACAGCTGGCTAGTCGGGATCTGTTGTGCAAGTGTCAAGGGGAGAAGGGACTCTTCCATACTTTACATAGTATTTGTTGTTGCGTGTATTCATCTTCAGTCCGTCTCTCTTGCTCTCACTGTTTCCAAGAAGGGCCTCTGCAGTTCAAATGGCAACCTTGCTTTCCTCCCATAGTAATGATAGTAAAGAGAAAACTCTGTCAGTCTTGGTGATCTCTCTGTCCTGCTGGCATATTTTCTGTGCATCAAGCAGTAAAGTGTCAAAATGTGATTTGGCAACCTCTGTCTGGCAGATGTTTCTAGCCCTGTGTATGGTGAAGAAGGAATGGCCTCTGCATGGTGGAAGTCTTGTGTCTGGGGTCAGGACAGAGTTTAAGGAGCAGAAATGTTCAAGAAACATTTAAATGTTGTACTAAGGGACATGGTTTAGTGGGGAAATAGTGGTAGTAGGTGGACAGTTGGACTAGATGTTCCCGGAGGTCTTTTCCAACCTTGGTGATTCTATGAATTGGTACTAGTTTAGTGCTTCTAGCCTGGATGACATAGCAGTATATGGCATAGCAGTACCTTGAGAGTGCTTCTGTTTTAGGAATCAAACCTCATCTTGATTGGAATTAAATGGAAACAGAGACGCAGCTGCAGAACAGGTACAGTTCTGTTCCCAAGATTCATCTGAGTCTGATGGCCACAGAGTATGAAGAAAAAGAGACCCCTAGCTAAAAGACTTCTGTTTCCTTCAAGGTCTGAGTTTAACTGATTTTGTGTGTGTGTGTGAGAGAGAGAAACTGTAAAGTGGGATACATCATAATTGTTATTCACAGTAGAAGACATAGTCCTTGATTAATTTTATCTTCTAATAGTGCCCAGAAATTGTGAAATATCAGTATCGTTTCCCACCCAAAACCCCACAGTCTGCACAAAGTGGAGTCTATTTTTGTTGTAGTGTTAGTCATATGATGTTGCTGATTTCATTATACAAGCTTCTAATTAAAACCCCTGACAAACAGAATTTGCAGAGGGATAAGACACATTGTTCCCTGTTGTTTTGAGGACTAAAGTGGAAATATCTTTTCCTCTGCACTTTCTTAGTAGTCTGCAGTACCTTTGTTAGAAGTAGGGCTTCTTGGTTTGTTGTTTTTTTTTCTCAAACTGTTACTGAATACACAAATGCTGTCTTGTTTCTATCGTTCAGTACGTATACTAATATGGTAAGAAAGTGTAATGTTATATTTATCAACCATCAAGTTTACTTTTTCAGTGTGATTATTCAGACTGCTTTAAAATGGTTGTGAGTAATTGAAAGGTTGCTTTGAAGTCATCATTTGTTTACAGAATGGGAGAAACAATTTGCTCATCTTCTCTTTAAAGGTTTATTGATTTCTTATCAGAGGACTGGATATTGTTGGTTGTCTGCATATATGTACATTTCAACACATGTAAATTGCCTTTCCAATTGTCTCTTAAGACAGTTTATTTATATATAAGAAGTTGACTTTAGCGTGTTTGTTTCTGTTGCTTCCGGATCTCCCTTGTTGTGCAAATAAAAACTGGCTTTTCAGATGGGGTTGTTATCTGACAGAGGTTTGATGCTTCTCATATATAAGCATGTATAGATGAAGTGAGCAGATTTTTGTTAACTGTGTTTATGCACAGCACATTGCTTTTCTGTGTTGTCTGAAGGCAGTGATAATAGTAATACCCATGTATTTAAAACCAAACCTTTTCTTCCTTTCTGAGTTCATATTCTCATCTTCCTCTTTGAGTCTTTTAAAATTAAACTATATTTTATTTTTTAAATTTTAAATCTGGTAGATTAAGACCTTAAAGAATGACATTATTGATATATGTCCACAGATACACATACTACATGTGTGTGTAGTATGCTTGTGGTAGGTAAATGTTTATTTCCACTACTCTTATCACTGCTGCAAATGACACTCAGTTATGACTTCTTAGGTCTCTGTATGTGGGAGAATGGTACAGCAAGATCTTGGGTAGCAGCTATTTTTAATGCAGCAGGTGAGTGTGGGAAGCTACACACATTAAAAGGCCAAATTCTTTTGCTTTTGTTAATGCTGAGTGGGACCTCCTGTGAGAGTTGCGGATGAAATGTATTGCTCATTACAAGAATGGATGTCAGAGTCTGATCCAAGGACTAATTCCCAGTTCTCTTCCCCAGAATTTAGCATTATAGCAACAGTTAAGGCAAGTTCATAGTATGTCGTGGTTCTTTTGGAAAATGACGGAGACAGTGTTACATTTTCATGACGAGAGTACTGAGATGGTGGCACCACTGAAAATAGAACTCCCAAACCCAATTGTAGGTACGAATTTAGGATGGAGTTGCGGCTTTGGGTATTTTTCTTTCTTACTGCCTGGTTCTGAGTTCTGAATGAAAAGGAAGAAAATAAATTTTTCTCCAGGAAAATGCTAGAAGAAAATGAAGTGTCAATCAGAGGTGCATTTTTTTTTTTTTTTTAAAACAAACAACAACAAAATCACGATAAAAAAAAATCAGAATCATATGATGTGCTGTTGTGTTACTGTCTGAGGATGATTTGGAATCTGATATACATATGTGCAAAAGTAAGAAAAGCTCTGTGGAAATAATTCTACTTGATTGTGTTTATACCTGCTTTGAGCTCTTCACACAATTTCTGCTTGTTAAATATGCGTTTCCATTTCCTCTGCTAATAATTACATCTCCCCTTTCTACTTTTTCATTTAGAAGAATACTGGATCAATTCTAAAACAAAATACTTCCACTGGCATCTTCTAGTGCTTCTTAAGTAATGTTTGCAACCTTAGTGGATGAGAAGTTTTAATCAGGTGAAGGAAACGTAATCCATTGTAAACTGTCTTGAACAATTACTTATGTACATGATAAGCGAAAGCTGGATGTTCCTTTCATTTTGGTAACATACTGCAACATACATTTTTTAGGTCTGTATTTAAAAAAAAAAAGAAACAGCAACAAAAATAACAACCAAGAAAGTCACTGTGAACTTCTGAAGAATCATGCCATTAGGACTCCCTTTGTAGTAGTGGTGCCATTTTTATGTCCACCAAATCAATGGAGGACTGAATGTGTTCAACACAATTTTCAGTTTAAAAGTTATTCTCGTGAAACAAAACATAAGTGTAGAATGTTTGAAGATGACTGAAGTATACCCTACATCTACAAAGCTGTTGCTTTGGATAGGCAAGATAAAAGTGAGAATAGCTGCAATTGCTATGAAGGGCGTAAAGGAGTATCTTGGGTGGGAGGAACTGGAGCGTTAAAGAAGGGTAAAAATGAATGTGGAGAAATTTGTGCAAAATTGGAGAGGTGCTGAATGAAAAAAATGAGGGAGCTGATTAAGTTGCATAAGGAGGAAATGATTTTGTTATGGCATAGGAAAGGAAATGGAGGAATGGCAGTGGGAAAATCAGGTCATATCTTCATATAGGTGGTGAGAAAGTGGTCTGTGAATCCTCATTCTTCCCTGTCTGCTAATTTCCCTGACTGTCCACTGGAGACTTTTCACTTTGTACGAGTAGTTATTTATGAGACATTGAGAAGCTGATTACATGTAGATCTTACAATTCAGCTGAGATATGAAAGATATGTTTGGATTTGCAAGTTCTCCTTTTTAATCAACCAGCAAGAACTTGCAGCAAAGAAATAGTCATTTTAGCATATTTAGGGAGAAATGAAGTCTGAAGATGTGTGAGATAGTGCTTGGCACTTCTAAGATTTTAACTGCTTTCTACAGTACTGCATGTAGCGCTTTGGGAAAAGAATAGCAATGGTAGAGCAGTTAGATGAGTACAACAAAAGCCATGATGAGCCTAAAAATACAAAATAAGATTTGAAAGAACTGGCATTCCTTAGTCAGAATTTAAAAAGACACACTTTTTGTATGTAGAATTTGCAGCTACAAGTTGTCTGATGTTATTTGCTGAATCTGTTATTTAGCTGTAAGAACAAGTTAGACAGATATCAGCCAGGGAAGATGCACATGCAGTTATCCCTGCTTAGGGCTGAGTGATGGACAGGAAGACCTTGTGAGATCTTTACCAGTCCTATCATTCTGTAACAATGGCTCACTCTTGTCTTTTTAGAAATACTGTTTTGTATTATTTGCAAATTGAGGAGATAGGAGCAGTTAATCTAGACTATAAATGTTGATAAGGTAAGCCCATCTGAGTCTTCAATTATGTTTTATATAAACATATTGAGAGCATATTAAAAAGGTGGTTGCCTAACTGTCAACGGTTTTGTGATTACAACATGCATATGTTACATTGTTTATTTGTTTCTTTTTGCAAAACAATAAACATAAACATAGATTTTATGCAGTCCTGTTGACTTTCTAAAGAACCTGGCAATCCGTCTGTATTGGTGGGACTGCAAGAGCTTCCAGGACTAGTTTTGCTGGGATCTCCGTAGCTATTATGCTCAAAGATGCTAGAAAGCGTTGTACCTTTTCCTTGCTTTTCGGAGGAAGGGTGGAATTGCTTTTCACCTTTTCTGGGAAACTTGCAAAATGCTATAGATTAAGAAGTGATCTGAAGCCACTGTTCTGAGGAATTGTTCCCGGTATCAGTCACTAGCAATTGTGCTATTTTTTATCGAGATGCATTCACAATCACTTCATGTAAAAATGGGAAAAAACCAAACCCTGCTATCAGATTCTGGCAAAAAAAGGAAAATAGATACCTAAGCTATAATTAGTCAGTCAAACTGTTTAATTAAATTCGATACTAAATGCCATGTCAGTTCCAGAGAGGAAGATGCTATGTACATGTAAACTTCTTTTTCAACAGATGAACATGTTTCAGGGTTTTATTTTAGAAATACAGAATCTATCAGCAGGAATGTGACTTCATGTCTATTCTCTCCCATTGAAACACTGAAAACTCAGCGGTAGTTGTGTGGTGTTAAGGATGTTTAATAATGTTGTAAAAATCAAAAGGAAATAAGGGTAAAAATTGTGTATCGGATTATAACTGCTTTGGATTTTTTATTAGTACCGACTTGCATTTGTCACATTTTTTGTTTTTAGAATCAAGGAACTGAATCCAAAGGGGAATAAAAATACTGCAGAATTGTTCTGCTCACATATTGTAATTTTCAGATTCAGGAAAATGCTACTGATAAATTTGAATAATTGGATTTATGATTGTAGAATACAAATTGGGGGGAGGCAAAGAAAGACTGTATTATATTGATATGCTCAGCGTTTGGAAGAACAAAATTTTCAAATTTTTATACGTGTATATATACGTAACTATACGTGTATGCATATATTTATAACTAGAACTATATATGTATAATATATGTATATAAGTGGACTGAAACATCAGGCTGGCTTCTGACTACTAAAATGTATATCATTTTGAGAAGCTTAGTGTCTACTGTAAAACCAAACAGAAAAAAAGTGGGTAATTTCAGAGTGAGATCCTGCAGTCTATTTCCTACATCTAGTGAGACCAAAGATTCTATCAATATGGGTAGGTGTTGTCCTGGAGCGTATTTTTTTGGGGGGGATTTTGTTTTCAGCATCTGTCTGAATCTTTGCCACTTTTCCAGGAGCCAAATAGAAATCCTATCAATAGTATTGATAAAATTCAACTGATGAATAATGTTTCCTCACAAGCAGGGTTTTATTTATTTATTTAGAAATGTATACTGAAAACACAGAAAACTATGAAAGCTTTCTCTTTGGAATTAATCAGCATAACTGAGGTCTAAACCAACTTGAGGAAATTGCCAAAATTCCCATGTGACAATAAGTAAAATCTAACTTCACCTTTAGAAACGTGTATTTATTTCTCAAGGCTGAACTTGGTAGAGTTGAGGACATCGTTCTTGTTTTATTATTTTATTTGCTTATGTCATAAAACAAAGCCTATCATAACAGTCATAAAATGAAAGTGAATCTTGAACTTTAGCTAACTTCAGAAAAAATCACAGGAGGTTGGTGTTTTTTCATTTGATATGCAATTAAGTAATGAAGGTGGGAATCTGAATGGCTAGTATTAGGTGATCAGTTGCTGTGGAGATTTGTTCTTTACCCTTGGGTTCAAGACTCAACTTACAGATATGTTGTTCCAAGGATTGCTACATAGCCACATGGAAAATGGTTGAACTGTTACTGCTGTTATTAATGCCATTTTTTTTTTTTTTCCACCATCTCTATGCAAATTGGAAGTCAATAAGTTTAGTATCATCTACAGAGAGTGCGGAGCAGTTTTTTGTAAGATTTCAATGACAGTATCTCAAGCATATTGTTGCAATACTACTAAGATTATAAATCTATGTTTTGAAAATTCTTAAGGAGGAGGTATGCTCTCTTGTTGTGCTCTGTAGTCTGAAGACTGCAGCAAAAGTAATAATCTCAATGTGTCTGTGGAAGAGCAGACATTGTTCTTCTCCCTTTTTGATTTCATGAAAATTGGGATAACCTATATCATTGTTTCTGAAAAATCAGTGTGCTTTTAATCATTTTTGTGACCTATTTATGTGAGTACCAGAATAGAATCAGTGTCCTAGAACAGTACATTATTGAGCAAAGAGAAAGAATAACATATAGATTGATGTTTTAACTGAATTTATAGAATAAGAGACGTGTTGATCTAGCCCCTCCAGCCTAGTCTGTGCTTCTTGAGACATCGCTATTAACACAAATACAGTCTCTCCAAATCTGTCGTGTTGTGAGATGTCTTCAGAACTTAATCCACTTCTGTGCAAAAGAGTTCATAACTTTGTTGTAACGTTATGCATCTCTTTTCGGAAGCTTCCTTGTTCTGTTTTTCTTCTTAATGGTTGTGTTATAGTGAAATGCATAGCTGTGTCCCCTTGTTTTTGTCACAACATTATAATTAGTTCTTGAAATTAAATGCAGCAGGCAGTAAAGGCACTCATAAAGCTGAGATTCATACACATCTGAGAATCTTTGCCTGTGAAAATTCTAGTTGCAGGTGAATTTCAGATCTCTTTTTGAGAGAAGAGTTTGGATGAATCCAGAACAGTGTAACATGTTCTCAAAAATAATACTGACTTGTGCAATGATCTTCATGTGTATCCTCACCAGTTTCATATGAGAGGTTTTTTCCTACTATCATCCATCTTGCTTTCTCTGTTAATTCACTGAAACCCCATATAACTCACAGGACTTTGCTCTGAAGAGGCATTGAAAGAAAAGTTTAAAGACTATTAAAATTAACTTTTAAGGAAAAAACAGATTTTGTTTCAGATGAGATGTGATATTTTTCAGTGATCTATTGTTTGCATAGTTTGATTGTATTAGTTTCACTTATACAATTAGTATAATGTATTAGTTTCACTTCACATGAAGTTCGCTTTGAACTTCATATCCACTGTACCTGATTTCTTTTGGCCAAAGAATGCATGATACATTTTTTTATTCACCAAGCCATAAGTAAAAGTAGCAGAGAGGTTTTAAAATGCAATTTAATATTGTTCAGAACAACAAAAACCTACTGTAACCTCTGGGTTGGAGAAGACCTGTTGAAGTGAACCTGAAGAAAGAAATGTGCAAAACCTTGTAATTCTCAATCTCAATTTGAACATTTGAGAGTTATGATTCTTTTTACTTTTCATTCCAGTGCTTCTACATTGGCTAAATTTGGGGTAAAATAATAGAAGCAACAAAAACTTACCTGCCTTGTAAGTTGCACTTGACTGTGCATACATTAACAAGGAATGTGCATTAACAAGAAGTATGTTTGTGGAGGAAAAAGGTTGATTTTGGGTACTGCAAATCTCTACTGTACCAATGATGATACAGGTTTGCCTAGGGAGAGTTTCTCCCCCAGGAACTGCATTCCCATTAGCAGTCACAATGCTCTGATTACCTGTGCTCCTTAAGCGCCTATTCCAGTTTGCTTTCATCTGAAAGAAATGCAGATTGAGACTGCTGCTTGATATATGTCCATATGTGCACTTGATGAATGTGGATGAATGTGGGATTTGCTTCACAAGTGCTCTTTTCCTCACATACGCAAAGTATAGATATGCAAGAGTTTCCAAAAGGAGAGTTTGCAGAGCATTTTCCTTTTAGGTATGTTATCAGAGAATACTGGGCATTTTGAGGTTGGTATTTTATAATGATTGTCTTCACAACAGAGAAACAGACAAATGTCTAACATGGGTAATTCCTGCTTGAACTTAGCAAATTTTTTAGGAAAGCTTACAAAAATACATGGTGAAATCAGATGAATGACCTTAGTAACAGTTGCTGCTCAGCAGGGCTTTGTTGGAAGAAAAAGTAACAGCTGTGCAATGATCTTCATATGATGCTTGTAAGCTAAAAATCATTCTGACTAGAAATGGCTTAAATTATTTCATTCTTATGTTTTGTCCATCATCCAAATGCCTTCCTTGCTCCCTTTGTGCTACATCATTTTGCAAATAAAGTCAGTCTGTCTTCTAAGAAGAAAAAAAGCTAATATTAAACTTAAAAGCCTGAGTTTATGGGCATGCGTCCTGTTCGGACTGACAGACCTTATGGTGAAAAACTTTTCTTTTTTTTTTTTTTTTTTTCAAACTTCAGTTAAGAGCAATGAACCAAGAGAGTTACTGGGTTTAATTTACCTAAGAGCGTAGACACTAGAAGAAAGACTGAGATCAATTAAGTGGTCAAGATGTATATTTGGCAGAGACTTTTTCCTTCATACTGGAAGTGTTTAGAAACAGAAAGGTTAGTTTAGCCACTTGTTCTCACCAGTCCTTTGTTCTGTTTTAGTTGGTTCTCTTTTAGAAGTGGAGGGTGTTTATAATTCTTGATGCTTGTGGTGCTTGGTTTTGGTGATGATAGAGTTCTGAAGGTTTTGTGGCTTACACTTTATATTCTTCATTGTCCAAAGCCCCGAATTGACCCTATGTGCATACATTATGTAGTGCAATCGTTACAAATCTAGCGCACCATATCTTACATCATCAGTAAAGCTGTTTTTCTTGCTAATTTCAGGAATACATCTCACTAGCTCAAGGAGACTAAGTGAGGTGGAATGGATTCTCTAGAGAAGTAAGCTGCAAAGGATGGCAAAAACATTTTAATCACAAACCAAATTGTTACAAGTACTTATTATGAAGAGATTTACCAGCCCACCCTTTTATGACATTAAAAACAATGCTGTGCTTGAAGGCTACCATTGAGATAAAGGTTGGTCTATCCTATGCAAAACTCAGAGGGCTTCTGTGAATGCACAAATCAGAGTATATAGCAGAGCTGATGAAACTGCTTTCTGTATCCAGTCAAAATTCCATGACTTGAAATGTACGTAGTAGCAGGATTGAGTTTATTTCTGCTGGATACATTTTATGTAAGAAAATATTATTGATTTTATTGATTATTTTGAGTGATTCACAGATTTTTTTTTATTTGATCCACGATGTAACTGATTATTTTCCTGCTAACATTTGGTATTTTTTTTCCAGCAGAATTTTCTTGTGCTTTAAGAAATGGTGTTTTTGTTTCCACAAATATTAAAGTATAAAAATATATTTAATTTCAGTGGGAATCTTTAAAAAAAATAACTGCCTTGTGGCAAATATTCACTTGAATGTTTCCAGTGTCCAAGACTAAATACATCTACTTTTGGTTTCCATATTAATGCCTTATCATATTGGTGACAAAATTGATAGAAAGTATCAAAAGTATTTTAATGCTTATGTAGAGGAAACTTCTTCTATTTTGAGTTCATCTTTGTGTAGCAAAATTGATGTTTTGTATGGTGTGCTTCTATGTTAGCATTATAATGAAGCATTAGGGTCTGGCCTTTTTTTTCTTTTCAATTTTCTTCCTTTTGTTGTTTTGTTTTGTTTTCTGTAACGCCTGATGTTTTAATATCATTAATACTTCCTTTGAACTATCTAAAACCAGGCTTTATTTTGAGATAGCATTCCCTAACAACCAGACTTCAAGGAATTAGATATACACTTAGATTTATTACAGTATTTTAAGCTTTAAAATAGCTTCCAACAAGTGCCTGTAAAAGTAGTTGTAGTATTTAAGAAAAAAAAAGTCCCTCACTTACTCGGAGTGGGAAATGATTTGGTCCACAAAGTCTCAGTTTTCAAGTGTTCCATTTTTTACTTATTGATTGGAAATGATAGGAGCACAACTGCTAGGAAGTTTTAATAATTTCTAAGTTCCAGGATTGTAGGTGTAATATGAAGATGAGGGATCCAGCACATGCATGTGAATTGTGAGAGCAAAGAATTCTTGCTTGTGAGAGCAAGAAATTAAAAATAAAAATAAAAAAGACAGAGAAAAGAAAATTCAGTATCAAATCATTATTGTTAAATTCTATGTTTCTGTCATAATCTTGTTATCTTGTAGATTCAACACCAAGAAAACACCTACCTACTAGATTTTTGTTTAAAAGACAAAAATAATGCAGGCAACCTGAGGCTGAGTTTTGCCTGAGCTTTCAATTTCAGGAGTTTACAGTCTGGATCATCCTTTGAAATCATGTCAGCATTTCTTGACTAGTGGGGAAATAGTTTCTGAAATACTTTCTTGAAGCTATGTAGATTAAGAGTTGTTCTGGAAATTAGGCAATTCAGAAGACAGAATATGATACTGTGAAAAATAAAATGAATACCAAATGAATTGTAACCATGTAATTATAGCAGAATCTGGGATGCTCAGTAAAATTATCAGTAAGTCAAAAACGAAAGAGAATCACTTTCGCACAGCGAGCAGAGTTCAAGTGCAAGACTAAGTCATGTAGGATACTGTGGAGGCCATAAGTTCAAATAGGTTAAAAAGGAATTAGATAATTAAACTCAATTATCCTAATTCAACAGATGCAATCATCAGCTTAGGAAAACTTTAAACTGCTACTTACCAGAAACTGGGACTGAATACCAGAAGAAAGACCTGAGATTTCTGCAGTTCTGATTTTGCTTTCCTTCCCTGGGCCCATAAAATAGCATTTGGTATTGTTAGGTTGGCAGTGGCAGCTTATATCTTAGATGTTTTTGTGGAAAGAAAAATAGTTCTGTTTGGCCTCACACTGGAGTGGCAGTTTACTTAGTCATCTGTAGATGAGCTCACTTAAGGTTGTGGCCGATCCAAAATAAGTTGAGGTTGGCTATGTACTGCCTTTTTTTTTTTTTTTTTTGGTGACAAAGAGTTTATTTTCTTTCTGTTAAGTTATAGTTACATATTTTTAATTTAAGTGAGTATTTCTGGAGAAAGGTATTAGCAATCGAGAGATCCCAAACAGATGTGTGGCACTTATCAAATATTTGCCATTTCAGCAGTGGGCAACATCAGCCCAGAGAGCTCTATCTGAACATGCTCTTGCTGAATTCAGTAGCAAAGGAAGTTTAACTTCATTCTGCTCCATACAGTCATGTTTCCTTGCGAGCAAATGAGCCATCTAAATGTCTTCACAGGCTTGTGAACTTATGTCTGTCTTCCCCAAAGCACCTTCCTTTGCTGAATCTCTGGAGCTTTGTTAATATAATTGCTTTGGCTGTGATCATAGATCTTATTTTTTTAATCTAGATTACTTTCAAGTAGTTTCAGCATTCGCTGTAAGTGTGTTGCCAAGCAATTTATAAGATGCAGCTTGGCAGGACATGCAAAGTACTTCGTTTTCACAATGGGCAAGTAGTTGCACATTCTTTTACAGATTCAGTCATAAACTTCAAAGAGGGCACAAGGATGTCACTGAGTGAGGGAGAGTCTCTGAAGGAGCTGATGATGGATGTCCAGCACTTTCATTTTAATTGTATTAATGACAGACTAATACACTGGATTTTACTTCCTTGATTCATTTAGCTACTAGCCATGTGTAACCCAGCTGATGGGCCCTAAATGACATCTAGTCTGTCTCTTTACTGCTGCTCTGCTTACTCTTCACATCTTTGTTGTGTGCTTTGGCAAGCAAAGAAAACTTATTGCCTGAATGATGATAACACATGACTGTTGTAACGTGAAAATAATATTGCAGCACTTCAAGGAGTTACAGAATGGGTTGTTTTCCAAGTTGTGGTGCTTCAGTCTACTGACATTGTGATGGTTTTTTTTTGGTCTTCATTTACTCTGCAGTTTAATATAAGAGAATTCATGTCCCTACAATTAAATGGTACAGTTATACACAACTCTACTTAAATCTATCCTTCAGATGGAGGAAAACTTCATAAATTGGTAAATAACAATTTTTTTTTTTTTTTTACTATTTATTTGAATGTACAACTGTATGCAAAATTGGAATCATAGAATCGATGACTGTTGTTTCACATATATGCTTTGATGAATAAGGAGAGACATGAAAACAGGTTTTGAACTTAGACCACTGCAAACACTTAAAAGTGACATCTATCACTGTGCAGAACAGCTATGATAAAAACTGAATGCAAATACTTGTAGAAAAGAGATACTTAAGAAACATCTTCCTTGCAATACTGGGTAAGACTAGATACTATGTTGAAACATTTCAAAGACATAAATCTAAAAAATATTCTTTGTATCAGGATTGAGGAATTTATTGGTTTTGGATTGTATGGTGCTGAGAAACCAAGCTTGAGTTGTATTTTAAGGGTTAATACTTAGGTTTAGATGTTTATGCTTAAAAAATATCATAAAACTCTTGAAGGATATAAAAAATTCAACCAAAGTTTGAATCTGATCTAGAATAAAGAAATGTTCAGATATAGAAGTTTTTCCACTGAGTTTTTGTATATCTGATTTGTAAGCCAAATTTTATTTGGGAAAGTATAGTGCCTTGTAACTTGATTGGAAGCAATGAAATTTCCCAAG
The DNA here is from genome assembly GCA_030625065.1 of Alectoris magna. Lineage (NCBI taxonomy): Eukaryota > Metazoa > Chordata > Aves > Galliformes > Phasianidae > Alectoris > Alectoris magna. The sequence continues at coordinate 12,292,534 of CM060567.1, forward strand.
ATTAAAAGAAATGGGATCTCTTACCTCTTCCCACATCTGTCAGTATTTCAGTAGTACTTCTGTGGCTTACACAAATGTGTAATAGCATCCTGTTTTCTTATGCTAACATCATCATGATTTTCTTTTTTTTTTTTTGCTGTTTTCATCTTTGGTTCATTCTTTGTCCATTATGACCCACTATCAGGAGTTGATTAGCACTGTGCAATTATGCATGTGGTTTTATACAGTATTGGTTTTCTAACCCTGGCAGCTGACAGCTACAGCAGCAGTAGTCTGAAATTAACTTAGAAACTCATGATCCTAATCACTGGGTTTTGTGCTGCTTCAGCTATGTGTACTTTTAGCTAGCTAAACCAAGACTGTATTACTGCAGATGTGAGATGTGTTAAGTGTGATAGAGCTGACTGATGGGTCAATTCAGGATTAATTCAAAGTTGAGAATCCAGCTACCAGAACACACAACTGACTCACATTCAACTTATCATCAACCAGAACCTCCAGATCCCTTTCTGTGGGGCTGCTCTGCTGCCTCTTGTCCCCTAGTCTGTGCAGGTTGTCAACCCTGTGATCCAGGGTTGCCCTGTATCAGGTGCAGAATCTGGCACTTGCTTCTGTTAAACTCAGTGTGCTTACGGTGTTATACTAACCAATGAGAATAGATCTCTGTTTAGGAAAATGTCTAAAATCTAACTGCAAAACAAGATTAAAATTGACTATTGAACTTACGCACAAACTCATTTAAATAATAGTTGTATTGGTTTTGTTTTAACTATATCTGCTTTGCTTAGGGCATGGTACAAAAGTTCAGAACTTGGAGAGGCAAGATGCTTGTGGCAAAGTCTGCTTTACTTTTGGTTAGTGAAGTGCTTAATGATACTTGCTTCTCTAGGCACCTTTTACCTTTCATCCCCTTCAGCACTGAGTCTGTTCCCAAAGTGTATTTTCTTCATGATCCCTCTAATGGGATGCACTATGCTGACTGGTTTTCATGTTAAAAACAACAACAACAAAAACCATTCTTTTCTCATTTACTACTTTGTAGATGAAGAGGTACACTCTGGAACATCCATTTGTTTGGGAACACCTTCTGGATCGCTGTAACCACAATGAATCAATAGGACAGAGTTAAAATTCTGTGTAATCATAATGAGTATTTCACAGATCTTATTCTTTATGGTAAACAAGGAAACTTGAGGTCATATTGCTTCAGTAATCTTGGAATTGCTGCTATTATTTGTTCTGATGTTTAAAAAATGTATTATTTTGGGGATGTTTTAATAGGAGCAATAAAAATGTTATGTAGAGAACCTGCTTTAGCAGGGGAGTTGGACTCAATGATCTCTTGAGATCCCTTCCAACGCCTGCAGTTCTGTCATTATTGTAACTGCTTTGTACCTCAGTGTACCTTTAAGGTGTCAGTAATCTAGTGGCAGTTTCTCCTCAACAGCTGTGAGAGCACTTGAAGAGGCATCTCCCACTTCCAAGGTGAATAACTGATCCACACCAGAGAAACACATCTGGACTGGCTAGTGGACCTGTATGGTACCATGCAAAAGATGGAGTTACAAGTGCACTGCAGAGGTTTTGTGATATTGCATAATGCATTGAAAAGGTTGCATAATGGATTACGTGAGAGTTGAGATTTGTTGTTAATTTTTCTAATTAATTGTCATGGAACTTCATCCAGTTACTACAGTAATTGAGACTTCACTGAAATCCTAAAGTCTTACAGCATGATATCTGAGTGTACTTGGAACTGTTTCTTTTTTTTTTTTTTTTCTTTTCCCTTTTCCTTTTGAAATGGAAGGAAGATGCAGCATTTCCCATTTGACTAATATGTACATTTTACATGCTTACCATGTTCATAGTTGGATTTTTTCTTTTTTTAGGTGATGATGGTTTGGTCATTTTCATAGCATAAATACTAGAGCTTTTTAAAAGAAGAAAAATTCCACTTGCTGAAGGATTGTGTTCACTTAAGGGGCCAACATTTCCTCCAACTAGTTGTGATTGGAAAAAGGATTTAATAGTCTTTCTCTCTCTGGAAAAAACTTGTTAAGACTGAATAATATAAAATTTCTGAAAATAGGGCAACTGTTATTAGAATAAAATGACAAAAAGTGTAGTGAAAGATACTTATAATCTGAATAATGCATTTTTTGCTTGGAGGCTTACCTATATTTAGACTCAGTGTTATAAATATCACAGTTGTAATTTTTTCGATGGAAGAGTCACAACAGTAATTGCTCTGATGCACTTGTAACAGAGATTTTGACATTTCCCCCAGCACACTGGTATAAAATTTAGATGACAAAATATGAAGATGTAGATTTTTTTAAAGTTAGTTTGATGCTTATTAATTTTTAATGACATTTGAAAATATTCAGAATATGTAACTTTATCCCCTTGTTTTTACGTTTAATTATGACTATTCAAAAATACTTCTTAGTTAAGTTTTCTTGAATTGCTACTGTCTTATGTAAGTCCTTGCAACCTTTTTTTTCCTTTTTTCTATTTTCATGTCTTACCTACAAGATTAAATTGTTTTTCTAAACTACTCCACCCATCAAGGAAGTTTTTTTCTCTCTTTATGTGGTTATATTCTGCTGAGGAGTAAACAAAGAAATGTATGCTTGATTATTGTTTGATTGAGTCTCTCTACTTGATTCCTTTAGGCCAGAAATGTTTTTAAACCTTAAAATTAAAAGCTGATTTATCTGTGAGCCATTATCAGGTAAATTGATAAGATTAGTGAGGATATTTACTTCCTGACAACGAAGACATTTTCTTTATTGTTTTTAGTAATTGTACTCAGCAACAGTAAGCTGTTACCTTGTGTTTTATTCAGTTCAGTGCTTCTGGATGTCTGGAAACTTGACCTTTCTGTTTTTTCATTTGTCAAAAGTTCTTGATTAAATTTAACCTCAATTTTACAATTCATTTTGTTTTGAACTGTGCCTGCTTAAGCCATTCTAAATCATTCTCCTCAATCCTCAGTTTAGACTGTACTTTGTTATTATCTCTCCTTAAACCATGGATGTTCATTATCCTTTCCTCTTTAAAATGAGCACAATTGTTGAACACTCAATGGTTTCATGAAATCAAGGCAGTTATGGAGCATTTGAGTATACTCCTTTACCTGCCCAAGCACTTTGAGCCAAATTCAGAAGGTAATTTTTAAGAAATAAAGCCTGGCCTGTAGGGTAAATTATGAAATACCTTTAGGAAATTTAAAAAACACAGTCATTGGTAAAACCTGGGATTAATCATATACAGCTCTGCTAGTCAGCTGAGGGAAGGGATTGTCCTGCTTCGCTCTGTGTGATGTAGCCTCACCTCAAGCACCGTGCGCAGTTCTGGGTGCCAAAACATAAGGGCATAAAACTATTAGAGCCTGTAGGTTCTCACAGGGAGTGAAGGGGCAGCACTGGGCTCTGCTCTCTGGTGATGTTGACAGGACATGAGGGAGTGGCATGGAGCTGTGTCAGGTAGGGTGTTAGGTAAAGGTTCTTCACCAGAGGGTGGTCAGGCACTGGAACAGGCTGTCCAGGGCTGTGGTCATGGCATCAGGCTGCTGGAGTTCAAGAAATGTTTGGACAGTTCTCTAAGTGTTTAAAGTTTGTGTGTTCCTGTGTGAAACCAGGAGTTGGACTCAATGATCCTCATTATTCTATTCCAATTTAGTGTATTCTGCAATTCTGTGATCAGAAATCTAATGGGGAATTGTCTGTCCTTTCACTGAAAGACTGGGACTGCATTGAGTTCTGCATCTGTTCTACCCGCTGTGCTTCATTACACTGGTGCTCTTGTTTGCAAAATGCTATAGGCGTAATTTGTATCCTCTGTAATAAAACCTTTGCAGGTGACTATTTCAGGAATAAAGGAGTTGACTGAAGTGCATAGACAAAAGGCTGGAAAGGATGCATGTGCCAAGGGAAATACTCATCCAGTAGGCATGTATTGATGATAGAGCATCTGTATATATGTTATGGAAATAGGTTATAGGAAATGTTGCGTGCTGGCAAAAACTCTTCAATTCCAACTCCATGAATTCTTCTGGAGGACAAACCATCAACAAAGTAAACTGTTTCCCTACACTCTTAGTTTTTAGCTAAGAAACTTTATACAGCAGAGGTGAATCTTGTAAATTTAATTCACGTTTGTATGGTCTGCCCTGCACACATAACATGTTATCTTCTTTAATTAGCTGTTTGTTCTGAGTGGTGGTGTATTCTTGAGGGAAGTTTACTTGAGACTAAATTTTCTCAGAAAGGTCATTACTAGCAAGAGGTGAAAGCCCTTGCTACCGAGAGCTCAGAAATTGGTGTTAATAAGCTTACACTTAAGCAGTGAGCATTAGGGATAATACTGTTTGTGAATCTTGCAGTCTGTTGTGAGATTGAGTCGGTTCCAGTAGTTTTCTTCTGGCCCTGCCTGACTGCCACCCTTTTGGTGTGAGAGAAGGTATTAGGGCAAAATCTGCAGGTGTGACTCAAGTGTTTCTGGCTAGGTGTGGCTAGGCTAATGCCAGAAATGGGGGCAGTTTCACCATGATGGTGTGTTACTGTGCCTCTGCTAAGGATCTCCACTCTGAGATTAGTCTGAGTACATTGAACATGTGTGCAGCTGCTGCTTCTGGGCCTGTGTCTGACACAGTGTTCAGGTGTACTGACTCACCCAAAGCCAAGTCTCCAAGTATTAGACAATTGACAGAAACTTCTAAGTTTCTTGGGTGTTTGTGAAGCCAACATATACAGCAGCTGAGCTTTAGCCACAAATGGAAATGTAAAGTAAAACAAAAAAGAGAGTCTTGTAGGTCTAGATGGCTGCCAGTTTGTCTGGATCCAAAATGTATGTTACTGAACTTCACAAAGAAATTGTTTGTTTTGTCCTGAGTAGTTCATGAACACTGACATCTCTCTCCTTTGCTACTATAATTATTCCAGTTGTCTCCTGGTGAAGTATAAACCATTGTTTTATTGGGAATGCTAGCAGGATTTTTTTCCCCTAAGTACAGTACAACAAAATGTTTCGTAAGTTTGATTACGCCCTTTCAAATTCTGTGAAAGACGGAGTTAAGATATGGAATGAAAACAAATAATGTAAGCTCAGAGTTTTAAATGCATGCAGAGTATTTTGTGAGCCTTGTTCTCATTGCTAGGCATATGTGTGTCTATATTTCCCACCAACGTTTGCACTATGTGTCTAGAAGTTTAATTAATAATTTGTTGCTTCTCAGCTTTACTAACCAGAGCGTATGATATGAAGGCTTTGATATCATTTTTCATAAAGTAAAAAAAAAACAAAACAAATCTGGAAAAAATGTTTTTGTAGTACAGGGAGATGAGATACACTGCGCAAATAAAATCAGTTTTGCAATTTTATTGACAGCATTCACAAATAAGTATTCTTTTCTAGAATCCGAAAATGTAAAATTCTCAGTAACAGCACAGTGTTTACGGACTTTGAAATGACACTTTCTTTATTAGAATACCAGTTCCTTTGGTACGTATTTCCTCTGTCACCTGAGGCTGTTTTTCCAACACATAATACATGTAGGGTTTTTTTTTTTCTGATTTTTGAATAATCAGCTTTTCCTTTTGCTCATTAAGCATAAAAATACAGCCAAGGTATTAACACAATACAGGGTATTAACAGTGACCAGTCTCTACCAAATACAAAGTTCTTTTTATCTGTTACCTAATTAACATACTTTAATTAGTTCACTACATTTAACGAACATGTTACGTAAAGCTCAACACTTTATTCCTTCAGGCTAATTATGACATTCAATCTAATGTGCCAGACTGGACTATAAGAATAATTAATCCAGTTTATATTTATTAATTTAGTGTATAGAATAGCCTGAAAGACTGCATAGAAAGGTTGTGCTTAGCATAGCAGTGTCAGGCTGCTGGCAAAAGACAAGGAGGGTCTACCCTGGGAAGGCTCTGACTAGGGAAAATAGAAGGGGACAAAACAAACTGAAATCAAGACCCTGTTGATGCCAGATGTCACAGAGGCCATCTGCAGTCCTACATGGGGAAGCAGCAAAAGAAATCCAGTGGTTCTGCCTTCTCATGCTTTTTGTACCTTTTACCTCTGTTCATTACTTCTGTGGATTCAAAACAAAAGTGCTCAATAATTCATACAAAATACAATACTTGGATTTCTTTTAATAAAACTCTCTTACAATTCTGCTGTTAAAATCAGGAAAATAACTTTTGAATACTATTTTTTAATCTGCTTGAAAAATGAATTTTAAAAAGAACCATCTGTTTTAGTCTGACTTTTGATAACTGTTTGGGCTTTAATGAGTCTTGGGTTATGAAAAACAAAATTGTGTACGAGAAAAACTGCAAAAATGAAAAGAAGTGCCTCTACTGTGAGGAAATACACTGACCTGACAAGAGAAGGGCCTGTTTTCTGTGACCAGAATGGCCTGCTATGCTTGGTAGCTTGTATGAATTTTTGGCTTTCTGAACCTCTGAGAGGCCTTTGGCATTGCCTTGGATACCATCTGGATAGAATGCTGGATGCTCAAAAATGTCTTCTATGGTTCACAGACATGCTGCTGTCTCTATAAAGCTTGAAAGTGTCTAGAGCTTCTTCTTAAGAGACCAAAAGGCTTTGTGTACCCTACTGGTAACAGAAGTGATGGACAGTATAGGTTTCCGAGTGGGCATAATGCCATCTAGCTATAAACAACTGTGGCTGTAAAGCTTTGCACAAAGGTCATGTTGATGACCTGGAAAATAGGCTTAGACTTAGGAATGTCAAGTTAGTAGAGGTGCCTAAGAGCATGAACAAAGAAAAGCAATGCATTTTTCGTGAAATAGATTATGATGGTGCTGGGAAAGGGAGGTGTATATTTTTACTTATAGTACAATTTTTAGGCATTGTATCCTTGGAAGAGATAATGAGGTGAGTACATGGAGCATCTGTTTGAATAGAGAACTCATTTCTTTGAGTCAAACTAATTCTGCTTCTCCTGATGGTGAAAGATGTCTTTGTATTTTCAAAATGAGAAAGCCCAGATTTATCCTATCTTAAATGCAGACTCTGATTTTGTTTCCCTAGTCACCTTTCTTTTTTTTCAAGGGAACCAATGCTTGTGATGAATTAGAGCAGACTATGTATAAAGTCTATTGTCTGTTGACAGCTGGAGGCTAAGTGAAGTAAGAAAGTAATATAAAAAATATGAAACATTTATGAGAATTTTCTTTTATGATATGGTCTGAAATGTTTTTCTTGGGTCAGTGCAAAGTGCTATCATTTAGCATTAATTATTTCTCTTGCATTTATTCTAAATATTTTTCCTGCTAAAATTGAGTGAACTCTTTTTACTAATTAACTGAATGAGTTCTTTCTAGAAATTCAGGCAATAACCGTGATATTTAAAATGATTTATAGTAAATGAGCTTTTGTATGAGTTGCATAACTTTAATAATGTGGATGAATTTATGAAGTAATAGATAAGACTTCTCTCATCATCTTGTTGCCAAATGGGTGTAGGCTGCCATATATTTGTTTTCAAAATAAGTTTATTTTCTTTCAAGGGTAGGAAGGAAACTGCAATTGGAATCGATATTTTCCCTGACTAGCCAGAGTAAATGAAAGTGCCATAGTTGAAATGCTCAAAAATTTTGCTAATACTGTGTGTTAGTTACCATATTTGAATGATTCCTTTCATAATTCTTGTTGTATACCATTCTCTCATGAATTTGCACACAACACTGAGCATGTTAAAATGTAGAATTTTCCTTGGAAACAAGAATTAGGTCGATAATTTCAAGAGTCATTATATGGAGGGATTTGAGAATGATCAGATGAAATGATGCAGATGCTGCTGGATTATATCTGAGGTAGCAGCTGTGTTGTCATAGATTGTTTTGAAAGATAGTAAAAATCTTCTTGAAATAAATTTGTTAGGATCTGTCAAAAATATAATTCCTTACATGTACTTCATGGATTTAGAGTACCAATTATTTTAAACTAAGTCAAATCTTTAGTTTTCTTTTTACTTTCTTTCTTCTGCCTCAGCACTGAAAGCCCTAACTTTTAACAATTTATGTAAAAACTCTTCAGATTAATGAATGTATTATCATTTAATTACTTCTTGTTTTCTGTGCCATAAAAGTAGAAATAAATCCAAAACGTGGAGATCATCTTTAGAATTTAAATAATTCATAGAAAACAAGATTGATAATATTAAATGCTGCTATGACTAAAGTGTCTTCATGATGTTGTTAACTCATTACAAAATCAAAAACAGTAAGCAATTACAATTCACGTTAGTTTTTCTAGAACTTTTTTCCATACTAAAGTGCATTATTATTTTTGTCTAAAACACTTCTTTCAGTAAGCCAATCTAAGAACGAAATTAACTTAGAGACATACCTGGTTTGATGGTGCATTAGTGATGTAGTCACATATTCAAATAAGATACTTAGATTACCTGGTAATTGAGGCTTTAGTATGTGGCATGATACGGCTAAACAAGTCATGAAATGTGACATTTGAGTACGTTTTTTATTGCATTGATAAGAAAAGATTGCTCTGTGCAGGAGATCACAGCATTTTATTTAGATGAGTTTTGAATGTCCCAGGTAGTACAGCTAGCATTACTTCTCATGTGAGATTGTTCCATAGAGAATATAATTCAAAGTCAGTTTCTAATCATTTACTTCCACGAATTTCACACTATTAAGTATCAATTTTCCTTCCAATAAAAACAGAGAAAATAAGGTAACATTTTTGTATCGAATTTTGAAACATTTTTTTAGGTATTCCTCAGTGATGTACATTTTAAGAAGGAATCTAGGGAAAGAAGGAGAGTGGGAATTCTATCACTGAATTTTTATCTGATGGATTGATGCTGCATCTTTCTATCACTGCAAATTTGGTATTACTGTGCACCTGCTTTTAGTTCTGGGGTCTGGTCTGAGAACTCAGTGATTATGTTTAAATGCAAGTTTGGTAAGATAATATCTTTTGAAACATTGGATGTAGCCCCTTGTGAAAGCCATGTACCCAATGAGGAGTACAATGAAGATGCTGAAAAACTGATGAGAATGCCCTTGCTTTGTAGCTACCTTCTCTGAAATTTTTATGGAGCACAGCTCACAGCTGTAAGATAACAGTTTTTAAAAGGATTTAGAGAAGGGATTATTATCAGGGAATGTAGTGAATGCTCCCTTGCAGATGCTGGCTGACATCTCTTATCATGTAGCCTTGGATGTCCTTCAGAACTGTGTGTTTCCTCTCCAACTTAGAAAACAGTAAGCTTTTAAGAGAGCAGGAAGACAGTGTATATATGATGGTCCCACTGATACTGAAGAGAGATAAGAGTAGGAAAGATATTGTTGAATTCAGGAGCCTTGTATCTACCATCATTATTCTCTAGTGAGGAGTTCTGCTGCTGCTTTTTCTCCCTCTGAGAGGTGGAGAAAAAAGAAAAGCAAAATAGACTGCCTCTAGGTTTCTCTTTCAGGAAGAAGGAGAAGTTACATTATCATGGGAAAAACTTAGCCATGGTAGATCTGTTCATTTAGGTTTTACACTGTCATCCAGTATGTGCATTTTGTGTGTAATGCACAAAATCTGTCAGGCAGCCCAAGTTCATGTAGTATTTTAGAATCAGCAGTGGTGCACATTCCTCGTGTGTTTATATGGCGTATTTGTGCCTAAGAAAGAATGACTGTAAAGAATTATGGAAATAAGTCCTTGTACCTTTGGCAAAACAAAAGGGTAACAGTTAATGAAGTGCCCTGGTTAATGTTTTTAATTCAGGTTAAGAAGTCTTTACAATGGCTACTGTTCAAGAAGATCTGCTATTGCTGTTTAATATAACCATTTAATCTAAATTCACTTCTTTTGAATAGTATTCATAAGAATTGGCTAATTTTTCTTGAAATTGCTTATCATTATAAGGCAAGCATATGTGAAATTGCTGCCTCACCTTCAAAGCCTCAAAACTTTCTTTGTCTGGGATGCATCTCAAAGTATTGTATTTCTTCATCTCAATATTCTTTTACCTTTCTTTCTCCTTTGCACTTTGGCTCTTTAGCCAGTATAATGTAGTGAAGTAGTTGGCCGAAAGGCAGTTTAAGTTTAAAAGCGGGCAGTGTCTGACTTTTGAAACTCCTACGGGAGATTCTGTATCTTCCAACAGGAATTTTGTCCCATTTTTATATATTTTAAGCAATCATTGACCGTTTTTTTTTCTTGAAATCTTAATGATTTTTTCCGTGTCCTTACATTATTAGGTGTAAATTGTGTTTTAAACATTAAAACAATATACAGAAAATGACATTTTCAAAGCATTTTGAAGTTTTCTAGGAAATTATGATTTTCTTCCCTGTTATTACTCTTAAATATCTATGAATTTGTCTAGCTTTTATAGCCTGTTTGTATCTGTAATTTCATAATTCAATTCAAAATATCCTAACATCAGCACATTCTGGGGCCTACTCTTTGTTTGGGCTTCAGACAGATGTGGTGCAGTTAATCATAGCCTGCTTGCTCTCCATGTGCACCATTTTGTTATGACAAATACTTTGCAAGAAAGTAGATGTTTGTTTCAGTGCCCACATTTCAGAATTAGTTTTGGAAAAAAAGTAGCCAATCCTTTTATTTATTATTTTATTTTTGTTGTAGAGGTGATAAAGTTAGATAGTAATCTGTCTATTACATATGTGTGTGGTAAATTGCATTTATGAAGTACCTTTTGTTGTCCTTCTTTCTTCCCATCATACACATATAGTTTTTGTGAAGCCTGCTAACCTAGTCCTAAATTAATGCTCTTCTAATAGCTGTTTTCCCCCATTGTCTGCTTTCAAAGCAGGGGCTTTTGCTCCCAAAACTTTGAAATTCTTATCCCGCATTGAATTAGGATTCCAAAGGGTATATTGCATAGATTCAGTGTGAGTTCTGTGCTTTGATATTTAAGCATGGAGAAACACATGAAATGAAATAAGCATTTAAAACAACCTGCAAATTTTAGGGATAGTTGACACACATTTCTACTGTGATGGCTTTTGACTGAGAAATATTGATTTAAATGATGTTTGTGATCACTTTCATGTAGAATAAATATATTCTATAGCAAACAAAATTGTATATGTGAGCAAATGGATTTTTTTTGTATGTTTTCACAACAAGTATATCCTTCTTGTCTGTATTTTATTGATTAAAAGTCAAACTTTTAAAGGGATGTGATGCACAGCCTAAGCTGGTATCTGGGGAACTGTTCAGGTATTTAGTAATTCTGATTCTTTAGAAGTATGGTTAGACTAAGAAGTGCATGGCTGAGTTTGTAGTAAAAATAATTGTATGCCAATATTCTGAAGAAACCTGTATGAACCTTTCTTTTTTTGTCTTTTTTTTCCACTTGTTCAATTGAATCAGTTTTATCTGATATGGGGCTAGTTGTGTATATATTGTAATTAGCTATATTTTTTTAGAAAAAGAGACATATCAGAGTTCTTTGCCCATGAGGTTATCAGTGTCAAGGCTCAGCAATGTGTCAGGGTAGTTCTGCACAGTTCTACACAGATCAAAGAGATTGTTAAAGAATACACACTTCTTTTTTTTGGTGCTAACATTGGAGTGGAAGGGGATAAATCCCCAGGGTGTAGAAGTTATATAATTTGTTGATGCTGTGCTGACTTATGCCTCTTGAAGCTTTGCCTCCAGCAGAAGCTGAAGGGAATGAGAAAGGATTGAATTGAGAGACAAGCTAGAAAACTTCATCAAATCTGTCATTATTGAAAGGACCGTCTTAACATATGGTAAGGCATGTAATTTATCTCAGGCTTAGAAGAAAATTATTTCTTCTAGGAGAATATTAATTTTATTTCTTATAGGATCAGCTGACACGGTAGGCTTTCTTCTGGCTGGTCTTCCCCTTCTGTTTTCTTTAAAAGGAAGGGTGGAAGCTTGGAAATGTCTTACATATAGCAGACAAGCAAATTGGCATTTTGCCATCATTTTCTGCCAGCAGAGAAGCTAATGGTAATTATGTCAAAATGTAACATTTCTCTTCATTAAAGTAAAAATTTTTAGTGCAAAATATTTAGAAAAGTCTGATCTATTCTGACACGGGTGAGAAGCTAGGATTAGTGAAGTGACTATTTTTTCTTAAGAAAAATAAATTTTCCTTCTTCAGGAACAAGTGAGAGAGGAAAAGAGTCAAAGGTATGAGGTGCGCAGTATAATTAGGATCACCTTCAGTATCGCGTAATATTTGGGTGATGCCCAGAGTAGCATCGTCTGTCCTTTGCCTTCTCTGGAAGCTCTAGTAGCATTTGCTTTGTTAATCAGATTCCAGCATTATTCATTGTATTGCTATTTCTTCGTTTATGGGGAGCATAAATTAATATTGCACTGTACAACATTGAGTCCAAACTCCAGCATCTTATTTTTGAGGAGAGGAGGATGGATTCTTACAGTCAACTCTAGCTTCTACAGTGGTTGTCAGCTAGGCTCTTAGTCAAACGTGTCCTTGGCAGTATATAAAAGGAGATAGTTTTTCACATGCCATGGCACAAGTTAGAATATTGCTGAGATGCTTAAAAAGGTAGAGACCTTTGCTGTCTTTAAAGTCTAAAAAGAAGGTCATTTTAAATATAATCATGCAAGCTATCCACCGTCTAGACACACACTTTAAAATTATAATATCAATCTGATTTCAAAAATATTTAATTCATATTTTCTTGACAATTGTAATATTGCTAGGGAAGTATAAAACTGCAAACTTTGGGAAGATTTTGTTTATATATATATATATATAAATATATATATATATATATATTTTCTAAGTACAACTACAAGCAACCATCTATTTTAAACACATTGTAAATGAAATATTGCCAGTAGATGTTTCCATCTTAGACTACATACTCCTCACCAGTCTGAAGAGAAAGGAGATGTTTGCTTTCTCCTGCCTTATCTTTTGGGAAATGGGTTACTAGACATTTTCATATTTTCAATCTGTTTTTGAATGTAAGATACTTGATACAAATCTTTTTACTTTCTTTTCACTGGTTGTTACATATGTATTCTAATTTGTCAGCAGCATGTAGTGCAGTGATCTGTGTCATCAGGAACACCTTAAGATACAAGCTTCATTTCTAGTGTTAATGATGCAGCAACACTGATGACGTGATGTTTGGAAAGGCATGTTTTGATACTGTTACATTAACTGTTAGAAAAGTTGGAGCCAAACAGTTATTTTGTAAGTTCTGGTTATTTCCTATTTTGTTTTGTAAATGCTTTGAGTTTTTTTTAACCACCATCATGGTTGTCCATAAGCTGATTAGATTTATGTAATGCCTGTTGAAATAATCACAAAAGCAGAGTCTTTGAACAGTATTTCATTCAACAGAGCATAGTTCTCCTCCTTAGCCTTTCCTTTGTTAAGCTGAGGATGATGAACACTTTCACTTTGTTGTTCAGATTTCCTTGCCCATTATGGAAGTCAAGTGTCAACCAATAACCCCAGATCTGTTTTCTCTACACAGTCGTCCAGCCACTCTGCTCCAAGCTTGTAGCATTGCTTGGGGCAGTTGTGGCTAAAGCAAAGGACTTGGCACTTGGTCTTCTTGAGCTTCATCCCATTGGCCTCAGCCCAGCTATCCAGCCTTCCTACGCCCAGGCAAATTGACACATCCTCCCAGTTTGGTGTGATCTGCAAACTTAATGAAGGTGCACACAATCCCCTTATCCAGGTCATCATTAAAGATTTGAACAGGACAGGCCCCAGTACCAACCCCTGGGGAACACCATTCATGACTGGTCTCCAGCTGGATTTAACTCAATTCGCCACTGCTCTCTTGGCTGGCTGTCCAGCTAGTTCTTTACCCAGCAAGGGGTTTACTTGTTCAAGCTGTGGGCTGCCAGCTTCTCCAGGAGTATATGGTGGGAGACAGTGCTGAAGGCTTTGCTGAAGTCTTGGTAGACTATGTCAACAGCCTTGCCCTCATCCACCAGGCAGGTCACCAGACCATAGAAAGAGATCAGCCTGGTCAAGCAGGACCTGCCTTTCATGAACCCATGCTGGCTAGGCTGGATCCTCTGATTGTCCTGCACATGATATGTGATCTCCCTCAAGATGATCTGCTCCATAAACTTTTGTGGCACCAAAGTCAGATGGACAGGCTTGTAGTTCTCCAGATCCTCCTTATGACCCTTCTTGTAGATGGGAGTCAAGCTGGCAAGCATCCAGTCCTCTGGGAACTCTCCAATTGACCAGGAACACTGATGGAGGGTGGAATGCAGCTTGGCAATCACCTCTGCCAGCTCCCTCAGCACCCTTGGGTGGATTCTATCCAACCCCATGGACTTGTGGCAGTCCAGGTGCAGTAGTAGGTCTCTAACAGTTTCCACCAGAATCATTAGGAATTTATTCTGTTCCCCATTTGAGACTTCCAGGTCAGGGGGTAGGGTACCCTGAGGATAACTGGTGTGACTTTTAGACAGATGAAAAGAAAGCATTGGGAACCTCAGCCTTTTCCTTATATCCTCAGTGGTTACGTTCCTCATTGCAACCAGCTAAGGATGGAGATTCTCCTAAGCCTTCCTCTTAGTGCTAATATATTTGTAAAGAAGTTTTTTTTTTTTTTTTTTTGTTTGTTTTTTGTTTTTTGTTTTTTGTTTTTTGTTCTCTTTTACCTCGAGGGCCAAGCTAAGTTCAGGCTGGGCTTTTGCCTTTCTAATTTTCTCCCTGCGCATCCTAACAACTTCTTTGTACTCTCCTCAAGTTATCTGTCCCTTCTTCCACAGCAGATAAATTCTCTTGGAGCCTCAGGAAATGTTTCCTGTTCCTCCACACCAGTCTTCCCTGCCTGCTTACCTTGCAGCACAGAGGGACAGCTTGCTCCTTCACCTTTAAGACTTCCTTCTTGAGGAGCATCCAGCTTTCCTGGACTCCATTACCCTTCAGGACTGAATCCCAAGGGACAGTTTACATATATAGTTTCACCTATCAGTTCACCTGATACAGTTTACCTGAACAGTTCAAAGTTTGCCCTTTGGAATTCCAAGGTAGCAGTTTTGCTGCCCCCCCTCCTGTCTTCACCAGTAATTTAGAACTCTACCATTTTGTGGTCATGCTGTCTAAGACAGCTCCCAGCTTCCACATCTCCCACCAGTCCTTCTCTATCTCTGAACAGCATGTCTAGCAGGGCACCTCCACTGGTAGGCTCTCTTATTGGCTGCGTCAGTATAAATGAGTATACATGCTTTTGCATGTATAAAGTGAGACCTCTTGATACTCAAAATGGAATGGATTATCAGCCTTTTGCTCTAACATTTAACTTTATAGAAGTATTTCTATTCATTTATATTCATTGCTAATGAAATTTTCACTTTTACAAGTTGGTAATTATGATGCCATGAAGAAAAACATAGGAATATCTTGCAGGAAAAGATTTCACTGTGGGGATAATAAGCACAAAGGAAAACTGTACTTTTGGGGCGTCTATAATTTGTACTGAGATTTTAACCTAACTCAGGAAGATATTCTTCTATCTTGTCACCCATTACCTCTTGAATTTTCATGTTTCTATCTGTGAGAGAGACTGTCTGCTACCAGAAACACTAAATGGCGTTTAGACATCTGTGACTGTAGCTCTTTGCCTTGTGCATTTTCACTTTTTAAAGTGGAGATTGTGTAATGGAAAATTAGCAAAGTGAGAGGCTGCAGAATATTTATGAAAGGTGAGTGGGCAACATACGTTTCTTATTTGGTCACTTCCTTTGCTTCGTTCCACGTTGCTAGCCTCTGTGTCCTGTCTCGTGGCTTGTGGGGACTTAGAAGAGGTTGTCAGTAACTCACAGGCTGTAATTTCTGTGGTTGTACTCCCTTACATAGTTGCAAGCAGCTAATGATATGAATAGTTTGCAGAACTGAGTGCACAGAAATGAATAACATAACATTTAGTAATGATGTATTGCTATTTCTTTTAAATTACTTTTGGAAGTGAAAATGTTACCTTAGGAGATACTGGGAAAGCTATTTTCCTTGTTTTCTATTGCTGAATCACTCTGGTCTATTTTTTGAAGCATCATTTGTCTCTTTGTGTATGTAGTTATATCCTGTGCACATAATCTAGTAATTTTCTTTTGTTTAAAACTATTCTGGAAGAACTTTAGAAGTGGCATCTTCCAAGAATGTTCACATTGTTTGAAGTGGCACCTGCACTATCACCGACACTTGGTTAGGCCTCTTGGATAACTAACTCCCTTGGAGAATATAAAAAGCAGCATCAAGTCTAGCTTGATTTGGTACTTTGAAGCCTCGTAGGGCTTTTCTTGACTAGCATCTCTTACTGAATTTAGCTTCATTAGCCTGGAACTTTGCACATCTAAGCACAGGTCACCACAAACCTCCTAGAAACGTATGACGAAGAAAGGTGCTGTTCCATGTAGGTGAAGTGTCCTTATATTGAGACAGTGGCAGGTTGTATACAGTGAAACAATTACAAATTATTAGAAGACAGCTCCTCTCTCTATAGGGAAACACATGATATTCATGGATGAGACTAGTTTGTTATGGGCTCCCCAGTATAAAAAGGACAGGGATCTCTTGGAAAGAGTCCAGCGGAGGGCCACAAAGATGGTGAAGGGCCTGGAGCATCTACCCCTATGAAGAAAGGCTAAGTGAACTGGGTCTGTTTAGCCTTGAGAAAAGAAGACTGAGAGGGGACCTGATCCAGGTCTATAAATATCTAAGTTGTGGGGGGCAAAGTGGCAAGGCCAGACTCTTTTCAGCAGTGTGTGGAGACAGGACAAGGGGAAACGGCCAGAAACCGGAGCATAGGAAGTTCCGCATGAATGTGCGCAAGAACTTCTTTACGGTGAGGGTGACGGAGCACTGGAACAGGCTGCCCAGGGGGGTTGTGGAGTCTCCTTCTCTGGAGATATTCAAGACCCTCCTGGACGCCTACCTGTGCGACCTGCTGTAGGGAACCTGCTTTGGCAGGGGGGTTGGACTTGATGATCTCTGGAGGTCCCTTCCAACCCCTACGATTCTGTGATTCTGTTATTCTCAATGTCATAATGTGGATAACTATAAGCCAAACTTGATTAACTGTAAGTTACTCAAAATATCAATTACTACAACTGTATTATAATAATTTTAAACGACTAGAATTGGATCTGGGTGAATTAATTTAGAACTATTTACATCTTGTTTCAGCATCTGCTTATATTTCAAAATAAAATAAGGATGTTCACATTAATTTGAAAAACATGTGAGCTATGTGGGTCAATACAGTTTAACCAGGGGTGATATCCCCACCCTTCCCTCACATTTTATTTGTTGGTAAAATTCAACCAAGCAAAGTATTTTACTATGTGTTGAGATGATATTCTTGTGTTTTTAAGAATGCAGGCTGCGTCACAAAAGGACTTTGTTACTGTGTCAATGCTAGGAACTTTCTGGTGGGTCAAACTTTTCCAGCTTGTAGGTTGCGCTATTTCTTCTTAATTCTGTGATGGGATTTTTTTCTTTGCAAAGAGTTGTTGCTGCAATAATAGCAAAAATAAATATAAATAACAATAAACATAAGTAATAATCTATTTTACTTTACACTTGCATCAAATATGTGTTTTAATAAAAAGTGTAGTTGTTTCTATGTAGTCTTAACTGTTTAAAAATTTCTACGGAGGGTACTGTACATTTGTTTGCTTGAAAGGTCTCTAGTATCAGAAAAAAAAACCATGCATGATTGCTTTGTTTGATAGCAAAACACATTTTTACTGTCATAATACTGGCACATATTCAAAGCATGCTGTTTTCTGGCTGCTAGCAGGGAGCAATGGAAACAATGCAGTGATCATGCAATTTCTTGAAAATAAACACCAAAATAGTTAAGCAAGCAGTGTTTTTAATTTAATAGGGACTCAGATAAGTCTGCATAAAGCAGCTGTTTGAGTACCACAGAGATATTTTAATGCCTTGCTGCCTGTGAATTGTGTGTAATTTATTTCTGGTAATTTTCCTTTGGATCAGACTGAAGCTTCTTCTGAATGGTGATATTGCTTGTTGAGGAGTGGTCATGCGAGCAAAATTTGATAACCTCGATATGTCACTTCATCTGCTGCTTTTCTTCTGTTAATGCAAAGCTGGTTGCATAATATCTAATTTCTCCTTTAGCTGACCACAGATGAAACAAAATCTATAATGGCAGTGCTGGGTTTTATAAAAAACGCAAGCGAGGAGTTGAAGGATGTGGCTTGTTCTGTTTGGATGATGCAGGATTGCTTTAAGCAGTAAGCTTACTGTTTTCAGATGGCATTAGCAGCATCAGTGATATAGCTGTGTCAGCCTCCTTGTCTACTGGATGTCTGTAACTGCACGGAAGAAACTATATTTAAGATCTGATATCTGGAGGGTAATGACTCCAGCACTTACTGATGGACAGAATGGCTGTTAATGCTTTCTTCGCTAGCCCAGAAGATTTTGAGAGGTAGACGGATCTGTGATGCACTTTTGTAAGACAGGAAATGCAATTTTTGGGGGTCTCTGGAAATAGAAAGGTCATGCAGCTTGGAACCGGTGAGACATTACAATCTTTAAGTCATCAGGTATGACCTCATAGTTTATACTAATATTTTTAATGTAGAGGTTTGTTTTACTGTTTTAGGTCATTTATGATCTCTTTGTCTCTGTAATTGCTTCATCTTGGATTTGCTACAGGATTTATAGGGTAGACTGTTTATATAAGCAGAGCAACGTACATCTTGCAAATGTAATGTGTTGTGAATTGCTATTTGAACAGTGTAACATTATTCTATATATATTTTTTCAGCCTGCTTTTATTGTGAAAATGATTTTATTTAACTAAGCCATGGTAGAAGGTTATACCCTTGCTGTAATGTAAAATGGCAAGGTTGTGTAGCATTTTTAGTTTGCTTTGTCTTTACGTGGCAACACAGTTCTATTGTGTGTGTGTGTTTATTTGTCATATGAATCAGAGTATAAGGCAACTCTACCTACAGTGGCAGGTTATTTAAAAGAACGTAGCACATTGTGTAACAGGACACAGCTATTCTGCAGGCACAGATCTTCATTTTGCAGTAGCAGTTGTTTTTTTTTTTTTTTCCTTCCCTGTTCATTTCAAATCAGATTTTAAAATATCTCCCTGGACACAGCAGTGAAAGTTTGGCGAGGTAATGCCCCCCCTTTTAATTATTATGCTCAGTGATGCACACTAATACTAATGGGTTGTAAAATGGAAGATTAATAGCTTACATATTTAGAATGTTTAAAACCAAATTCATTTTACTGAATCGTGTCTCATCCTTTTTTGTTTGTAATTATTGCCAACTTTATTGCAAGGTTGATACTTCGGGACCTGCTAATGTATTGTGGTGGCAAATAGGAAAGTCAGAGTACATTAAAAAAATGCAAGCATGTGGGTATTTTACATAGGAAGATAGTGGCCTGTTACTGCATTAGGTTTTACAAAGGGTAGATAATAGCTGTTGAAGAGTTCCTATTTTGTTTCCCTTAAACAGAGCGTACAGCAATTATATACCACAGAATTAGTAGCGGTAGTTTTATTTTCAAAAACGATGATCAGCTCCATCTTAAGAAATTCTAGATGTATTTGCAGGACATTTCCATGGCAACATATTTGACCATGTGTTTTAAAAGCTGAGCTGAAGCCTGAAAGTAAACGTGCAATTTTTCTGCTGCTTGCTTTATTCATGTGAAACAGCAGTCTTCATGTGTATCTATTTAGACTGCAAATGGGCAGGGGTGAGTGGTATTTCCTGGTCCCAAAGCCCAGGATTTAATTGATCAAGGTTTGAAGATATTTTCATATTTCCGCCTAGAAATGTAAACATGCAAAACATGGTTTTGATTTTGGATTTAGAGCTGTATTTCAGTTCCACCCCAGTTTAATAGCATTTTGTTGGAAATGAATGTGTGGGAGACCACAGAAGACCAAACATGAGAATGTGCAGCAAATTGCTTCAATAAAAATGGCTGTATTTTCAATTTTAATTAAGAACGTATTTCTAAAAAATGTTATATTCCTCTCACTGGCCATAATTTATAGTTTACCAGTCTACTTATCCAGCTTACTTTCTTATTAATAACGGGGAAAGGCTGTCCTACTCTTAAGCTTGATTAGGTCTGGAATGATTTCACTATACCTTTCGCTTAATACAAGATCTTTTTAATCTGTTAGAATTTATTTCAGTATTTTAAAGTATTAGGCACAGTGAGTACATTCTGTTTCTTGGCATTGGAATGAAATTCCTGAAAGTATTGGTTTCGTGGTATTTTGGTGCTTTGTGAGGTATTTACAACCTTTTTAATAGGACCAACCCTCCCCCCACAGATTCTTTGCCTTACTTATTCGAGTATTATTTGAAGTCCTGACTTAGCTGTGTTTTCAAGTTCTTCCTGAAGTCTTCTTTGCGCATTTAAAATAATTGGATCTCTGTGGAATTTTGCAGTATCGGAAACTATAGCAGTATGCCATGTGCTTACCCTGTATTCTGTTTTATCATTTGCATTAGTTCTGCAAATTGTATTCTGTGGATGCTTTTGAAATTGAACATTGACAATAATATCCAAATAATGCAGTAGACATCTGCTATGGTGTGTTTAAGATAGAAACTGTATGTATAGAGATGGACAAATTGGTGAGGAATGTTTACTTCAGGAAGTATATGTTAGGCCATTCCATTTTGAAACAACAATATTGCTGACTATTTTAAATGAGTTTATTTCACTCAAGGGACATATTTCCATTATAGGTGCATCTTCATTTGTGGGACTATACAGTAATCATAGAATCATTAGAGTTGGAAGGAACCTTTAAAGGTACTTCTAGTCCAACTCTCCTGCAGCGAACAGGGGCATCTACAGCTAGATCAGGTTGCTCAGAACCTGGTCTGAATTTGAGTATTTCCAGGGACAGGAAACAACCACCTCCCTAGGCAACCTGTTCTAGTGCTACCCTTATTGTAAAAAAGTTTTTTATTATATCCAATCAAAATCTCCACTCTTTTAGTTTGAATCCATTTCACTTTGTTCTGTCACAACAGACCCTACTGAAGTGTCTGTTCTCTTCTTTCTTGTTGACCCCTTTTTATATTGAAAGGCTGCTTGCAGGTCTCCCTGGAGACTTCCCTTCTTCAGGCCAAACAGCCCCAACAGACTGCTCCTGAGGAATGTATTAATGAGGAGAAGGTAGAGATACATGCATGAGAAGGGAAGTGATCTGAAAACTGAAAAGTATATAAACTGTTAGAAACTAGGACTAGATGATCTTGGAGGGCTTTTCCAACCATGGTGATTCTATGATTCTATTTTAAGTCCTGACAAAAAATTAACAAACAAACCCAACCTCAAAGCAAACAAAGAAAAAAACCACCAAAAAACCCAAACCACTTTAAAAGTGTCAAATCTGCTAGTTTAGTTTTTGTTGCTTTTAAAAAATGTTTTAATTAAAAATTTGTTAAAGAAAGTTTTGTTACTTGGGTACAATAACTATATTATGGATTTTATACGTGGCCCAAGGCAAATTCTTTTCATTCAAGCCTTCCTAGGAATGTCAGAAAGTTGGATACCCATGGTTTAAACCATACTTACTGATATTTGGAAAAACTGTTCAAATCTGTAGTCAGTGAATCCAAACACAGTGTGTTGGTTTCACCTAAGTTTAAAACTATACCTCCCCTCCTCAGACCAAGCTGACTGCACCTTTCGGTGTATGAAGAATACTGTTTTAAGAGGGAAATCACTAATTAAAGAACTAGTTTCCCTTGATCATGAATAAAGAATACACATATTTAGTGTAGTATATGTTTCCCAGTCTTTAAGCATTCGTTTTTTACAGAATTTGGTGAAGATTTTAGGAAGAAACAAGGCTCTCAATGGGTTTAAGGAACTGTATTAACTAGCAGGTTGGGATGAGAAGCCAAATATTTGTGTCTATCAATTCTAAACATGAATGCTCACACTCATGTACATAGCTATATATATGTGCCTGGGCTTGTACCCATTTCTGGTTGCCATTCTAATTCCACACTAATGACTCTTCTCACACCTTACAGTGCAAGTTGTTAAGGAAATGACAGCACCAGGGGAAATGGGAGATAGTGGCCACGCCTTCACAAATTGCAAAAGAACTTTAGAAGCATGAAGTGCTTTCAGGACGAATTGAAGGGATTCTGTTTCTTTTGTCCTAGATCAGTCTCCTTCCCAGAAGATGTTCCTGTTCTCTGGTCAGATTCTTATTTAGTACTTGAATTCATGTATGTGGGCCTAATGACCTGAATTAGGGTGGGCTTATAATAAGCATGCCAGAAAGACCTAGGTAGAGAGTAACTTAAAATAAATGTGCGATAGCAGAATCACAAAATATGTAGCTAAATGACTTTTTATCAGTTTTTGTTCCAAGAATATCACTATTTGATCAATCTGAGTGAAGACTATTTGAAGGAATTTCTAAGTACAGGAAAATGTGAATATATCAAAACAGTAATGCCATAGTAATCTATGTAGTAGTCTCAACCAGTTGCCGTAGATGTGGGGTCTCCTAAAAGCGAGTAGTAAGGAAGGTAACCAGGCTAATGAAGAGAGAATGGTTATGCATTATGTAGGATAGCATTTTGGAGAAGATTCAAGTACAGTCTGTCTGTCTCATTCTCTGTCTCTGCTCTGATATTGATAATAGGAGTTGTTAATACTGTTTCTTTTTTTCTTGCAAGACTGTATTTATTTTGCTTTACTTAGACTATCAATATATGTTATTAATAATAATTAAAAAAAACAGAACACCAAAAACATTAGCATGAATGCTGTGTCACCACTGTGATCAGACTTCATGATCATTAAACTAAACTTAAGTAGATGCTATTCTACAATTCTGGTAAGTTTTTATAGATTGATTAGTAAAAATCAATATAAACTACAGAATAAGCTATGTAAAGCTTTCCATTGTGCCATACTGATTTCACCGTGACCCTAAAAGGGAAGCCATCGTGTTCTTGGATCTATTCTAAAATGTAGATACCATTATTACAAGATTTTGAGTGATTATAAGGTTTTTCCATGTTAGTAAGGGAGCTCTGCCCAAAGGAAATAAAATAGCTACCCCAAAATCAGATAGAGAATAACAACTTAGCCTGGCTTGCTATTTTGTCTTTGATCTAGAGACAAGGCACTCCAGAGACTGAGCTCTTGGTATCAGTGACAATCTTTTACCATTCTAGACTTGGAGACTAGCAGTGTAAGTATATTAAATCAGGAAAAGATTATAATGATTGCAAGACTGAAGAATTGCTGAGGTCGGAAGGGACACCTGGAGGTCATCCAGCCCCCTGGAGCTGAGGAGGTTGGAGTCTACCCTCCTCTGCCTAGAGCAGGAACAGCTAGACCACATTGCCCAGCATTGTCTCATCAGGTTTTAAATATCTCCAAGAATAAAGACTGCAGCAGCTCTGGGTAGCATGTTCCAGTGTTTGACCAATCTCATAGTCTTTTTTTTTTTCTCGTGATCAAGTGGAATTTCTCATATTTTTGTTAGTGACTATTTCCCCTCACCCTATCACTGGGCACCACTGAGAAGAGTCTGGCTAAGCCTGTCCTACTCTCCCGCACAAACAGTTATTTGTACACTCCAGTAACACCTCCTTGGGCTTTTTTTTTCTCCAGGCTATGCAGTCCCAGTTACTTCAACCGCTCCTTACTTGGCAGAAGCTTCAATCACTTCACTGTTTTCCTGGTCCACTCCAATATGTCCATGTCTCTCTTAAAAGAGGGGAGCCCAGAAATAAACAAAGCACTTCAGGTGTGTCTTCACAGAGATGAGTAGAGTGGATGGTTCCTATTATCTGGGAAGGAACTTTAGATGGTGTGTGAAATAGTCCATCAAATACAGGAAGCTTTAGATGGGGATCCTTGAAAAATGAGGAGTGAAAGCACTGAAAATTATAAATATTTTTTTTTGTAATCTTATGGAGAAGAAAAGCTTTGAAAGTGGCTTTATTTCAGTTGTAGCAGTTGCAGTAGTGATGAAACTTATTTTAGAATTTCTGGTACAGAATTTGAGTACCCAAGTGACAACTGAAATAAGCAGAGAATAAATTCTAAAGGGAAACTTTTAAACTTTTGTTTTTTGAAGCTAAGTAAATTTTAAATAACTGATTAATAAGCTATCATTTGGCATGGTAATAGCTAATTAAAAAAAAGTGAACTTTGAGGAATATGAACTACAACTGTGTCTTGTCAACTTGCCCAACATGATTTCTATTGGAACTTTAGAACATTAAGAGTGCTTTCAAATGTGCTCAGCTGATGCAGCAAACATCAGCTGATACAAAATACTCAACTGAATGCCCTGAATGAAAATGCAAAACAGGCATTAAGGAACACAAGGAAGGGTTTTGAGGTATTGTAAAACTTTGCTCGTTTTTGTAATAGCTTTCATTTTGTCTCCCCGGTTGCCTAAATAAAATAGAAGTGCCTATAAGAGCCATCAGTGGTTAAAAATTCTATTCTGATAACATGATGAGTTTTCTTATCTGAATTCTCTTTATGAAAGAGTTTATAAAAGGAGATGCAGTCATTAAAATGCATGCAATAAATCATACCCATATGGTATGTATCTACAGTTAATGCAATTAAAACTATTCTAATGAAAGCAGTATCGGTTTTATGCCCCAATCTTGTGATAAAAATTCTTCAGCAGAAATTGTCACTTTTTTTCACTTGCCTGAATTAAGTGAAACACCAGAGCTGTATCTTGTCCTTGTGTTAGTAAGGGGATCTGAGCAGGCTGACATTAGCAATTGCATTCAGGTATGGAATGTGCTTGTAGATAACAGTTTACATGATTGAGACCTGACTAGGTGAGAGGGTAAGCTATTCTTTAGGGGGATTCTGTCCAGAAGTTGGCCATGCGAGTCAGTTACATCAGCAGCTGTTGCTCTTTCATTCAAAAAAGTTCTGTGCTGCACCATTTTTAAGGTGTTTAAGAATTTATTTTCTATTTGCCAGCAAAGGTAATCCAAAATACTTTAAATTTAGAAGGAAAAAAAAAACCAACAAAAAAACCCCCACACGAAGCACTGAACCTCTATTTCCTGTCTTTTTCCCTCCATGGTTTTCTTCTACCTTTTCTAGTCTTATACCAGGAAAACATTTTGGTGAATGTAAAAATAAAATTTGTATGTGTGTGCTCATCAGATCATTAGAAAATTCTAATACACAAAGAAAGCACAGATCAATAGATTTTTTTTCCAATGCCAGTAATGTAATGATTTTGTATAGCACTATATATTGTACAGAAGATTATTCCTGGATGCTTAGATTCCACATGGCAGACGTAGGCCTAGTGCTATCATTATTGTTACGAAAGAACCTCAATGCCTGGTGATTATGATATATCTTATCTTCAGAATATCCATTGTGGTAGTTGTGCTAATACATGTCAAAGTATGACTTTGACCACTGCGGCACAGGACTTAGTGGAGGTGACTGGATATTGCCAGTAAATAAATGAAATGCGAAGCATATCAGAATGAAAAGCAGTCTTGGCAGTGATGACCACTTTCTCCACTAAGTGATTGCTTTGTTGCATTTGCCAGGCTTGTCCCCTCTGCTAGATCTCAGTGTACTGTCACCAGTCCTTTTGTATGTGATCATAAGTGAATTTCTCATTGCTGTTGGTGAGTGTCTTGCAGTGACTCACTGGGGGTGGTTATTGCCTAGCCTGCCTTCTGCTCCCCTCCTCCTCTTTCCTGAGTAGTTTTCTGTTTTGTAGGTTGCAGATGTGCTGAAATTTCTTAGCCATCTAGCTTCTAATGCAAACACGCATATTTTCTGTGGATGTCAGTGAAAGATATAATCTGTGCTGTCAGAAGTTGTTACAAGCACTTCCTTGTGTCCTGAACATCTATTGTACAGGCATCTTCAGCAAAGATCTGGGACACACACTGTGTCTTGGTCTTGCCTGCTTCAGCGAAGTGAAGATGTGTTAAATTGTTTCTTTTCTAGTATCCTGTGCAATTGTTGAGACAGAGTTTACTATTTTACTAATAAAACTACTATTTTCTAGTAAACAAAAATTTACGTTTTTAGCAATGTCTGTATCATCAGCTATAAGCAAATTTCTCTGGTAATAGCTCAGATTATATTCCCCTTCTGGTCCTCCTTTCATGTCCAAAAAAATGCCATTATCAATTTCTGGTATAATTTCCTTTTAATTTTACTGTCTTTACTTGGCTGTACTGTGCACACCTGCAGATCTCTAATTTAACATAGACATGTACCAGCAAAGCACCTTTAGCTTCTAGTACGGACAGTGTAAAATTTCTTCAGATAAACTGCAATTTATTCAGTTATAGAAAATAAGATTCAGGCTTGTGGGCTTTGGTCACTTTTAGTACATGATTGTATAGAGGGCTTGGGCAGCCGTGAGCCTGTAAAATAAATTGGCCAAGCCCTGCAGCTGTTCTTGTCCCCATAATAGATGCTCCTGCCTTCCCAGCATGGGGCAGATGCACAACAACATTGCCTGGGTACTTTCTGAGAACCTCACAGTTCTCAGTGGCTCCAACAATGTCTTATCTGTTCCTGAAATTGTATATTTGGTGCTTTTGATAGATTTCTGTCCCCTGATCAGCTCTGCACATTTCTTGAACTTAAACCTTTTAGTATCCACCAGAGTTCCATAGCTTACCAATATGCTGTTTGAAGAACTATATATTTCTGTATCCTTTGAATGTGACTCCAACTGTCATCATTTAACACCATCATCCTTCTTTACTCCTTCAAGGAATTACAGCATGATTCCACAGGATCAATTCTTTTCCATTATACCATAATTACTTCTGTGCCTTGCAATTTTATTCTTACAATCTGCCACTAACCAGTAGCAGGATCACTGGGTGATTGTTGACAAACACTGTTTAGAAATCTTTGCAAAGGGTGACATCCTAATATGTGGTCATCCAGCTCAAATGTACAGAGATGCTTTCAAGGGTGCTGCACACTGCATTCATTGTGTCACCCGTGCAACTTGGATTGTTAACTGGGATTTCTTGGTTAAGATATCCTAAGTGCTTCTGTTAGAAGGGTATCCAAATTTAACAGTAGATGACTTCCATGCAGGCTGGATCTCCATAGAAATGTAGTGCAGCAGACAGTAAAAAGAATAACAGAGGAAGCAGAAATGTGTAGTAAGTGTTTAAAGTATCTGAAAGATAAATATAATATCAGAATTGCCTATTTTTTTTTTTTTCATGGGCACCTTCAAAGAAGTCATCACACCTTTGCTAATCTTATTATTCTTTGAAATAAGCATTACTTCTTTGATTCAGGGTGATGAAAACTGAAGAATGAGAATAATCAGAAATTAAGTTTTTAAGTGATTAACAGTTATTACAGGAACTACGCACAGGATTTATTGACTTGGTCTTTATGCTTCTGAAAAGGAGACCTATCTTATCTTAATTAAATATATCACTTGCTACCTTTTCTTTTCCTCCTCTATTTTTTATCTTTTTTTTTTTTTTTTTTTTACATTATTTTCCTTTTTAGCAGATAAATCAGAAACATGCATAGACTGCACAGATAGGGTGCCAGTTGTGCTGGAACCAGCTGCTTTAGTGCTTGTGAAGTTTTGCTGGATGGGTAGGCTTACTGACTGCCCTGTGAAAGTCAGATCCACTGCTAAAAGCAGAAGTAGGGACTTTCCTCCAGGAGTGGTTCTCTCTTTTGCTCCTCTGTCAAAAGTTCTTTGGTTTCAGTATAAGCAGAACTGGATGAAGTAGGTTCAGTCTTTACATGCTTTATGAAAGCTGTTGGCCATTTTGGTTTGAAAAATGGATTAAGAGAGATTTGTTTTGTTCTGCTAACTTCCTATTATTGTTTCCAGTCTCCAGTCGATGCTTCTATGCCCTGCCTGTTTAAAATGTGTCATTCTGTTTCTACGTGGAAGAAAGCTCTTACATATTCAAGTATTCTGTGGCAGTCTTTAGCAATGCTGTGGTTTAAAATAAAAATTTCCAAGAATTTTATATGTCTTCTAGGTTCCCACTGATCAAACAGGAGCTGCACAGGGTGCAAATGAATCTCACCTGTGTTTTTGTGGATTTAATATTTTGCTGTGATCCAGACTGCTGTGAATTCCACTACTTTGGAGCAGGATTTTGTGGCTGAACCCAAATGCAAATAAAAAACCTTATGGATTATGAAGCTGCTCCTTTGGGTTGAATTCTGCTACTTTCAGATCTGGAATCAGTTTGAAACCAGAGGTGTAATCATACTACAATATAAACATTGTAAAGAAAGTAAAATTATTACACATAACTCTTTTCTAAGTGTTTTTTCTCTTTGTTTTTAAAATACGCATAATTAGCATGATTAGCATGTCAGAGTGAGGGGAATAAGTGAATTCCAATGCACTTTTTTTTTTCTTTCTTTTTCTTCTCAGGCAGATCAATTGTGATAACTTTTAATGTGTTAGCCAACATCTGTGGCCCCCATAGAAAGCAGCTCTGATTGCAACCTTATCTGCGGACAAAAGTCTCTGTGTAACTTGCTGGGAAAAGCACGGTTTAAAATATGCGAACCAGCTTGGCATTATTTACAGTTTTTTTCCACTCAGAAATATTTCACTTGAAAATAATCATGGGTGAAAATAAGTATCACGTTTATCAGCTTTAATACTTGGCATGGGAAAGAATGAGTACCCTTTAAATAACAAAACAAGTGGCTTCAAAATAAATAAATGAATAACTAAGCCCCACAATCACTCCCTGTCCAAGAACCCAGACATCTGTATGTCCCAGGATGCAGGAGAGCACTTAACCAGTGATATTTTTTATTCTCTTGTGTACTACATTATAAGAAGAATTAAGCAATCAGTGTGCTATTCTGGCAAATGATTCATAAATATGATTAAAATTCCCAAGAGAATAGGGCTTAGATTAGTTCAGTTCTACACTACAAAAGATTTATTAGTGCATGTTCGCATAAACTAGTGATATAATTACAGAGAGCACCTCTATAAAATGCCTCCACCAATACTGCTTATGTGGATGTGGTATACAAAATAAGGTAGAGGATTTAATCAATGTGAAAGCAAGTCATTCTTCTCAACTAGTATTTTAAATCTGCATTTAATTTATTTAAACAGCTAATGTACAGAGTATGTGGAAAGTATATACAATAGCCTCTGTTATCTAGCAACTTTAGAATATATGGGAGAGTAACAATCGGGATGGCACAGTTTCTTTTCTGTCGTTATTGCTGATTGTTTAATAAAGCAATCAACCAATAGGTGCTTGTTTACCTATGTTCTGTCTCATGCTTCTCATACTTTTATATCCTATGTGCAGATCACAGTTCTGTCTCATCCTCATTGCTTTAAATTTCTCTGCCTCAAGTTCATCCTCCTCTATATGGTGTTTCTGCAATGAACTCTGTTTTATCTTTAAGTGCAAAACGCTCCCATTGTCTTTATTACCTGCTCTTCATTTTATTTTCTTGATTTTTCTTCAATGTTAGTGGTCTTCAAGAACCCGGGGATCATCCTTTTGCCTCCTGTGGTTCCCTGTAGCCCACAGAACTCTGTTCTCTATTTTCCTGTTTACAGTGGCTCATCCACGATTGTGGGTTTTCTTTTTTTTTTCTGATTTGGGTCAAAGAAATTGGCATATCTGTAATCTTGTTCCTGAGCTCTACTTCCTCCTGGTTCTTTTTTTTTCCTTTTCTTTCTTTTTTGAACAATAATTATTTGTTTCGTTCAGCCTAACATTTTTACCATTTGCTGTGCACACAACTCTACCTATTACTATCTGTCTCTCTGAATATGACTTGCAACTTTCTTCTGTTTCATTAATAATTCCTTACATTTTGATTTCCACATGGATGACCATCCAACTCTGTAGCTGCCCTGGTGCTCTTTTTTATTTGAACCTTATTGTATGTACTTAATCAGCTACACACTTGAGTAGGTCATCTGTAAGCACAGTGTTCTCTCAGTTCCTTTTCTGTGATAACTTTTTTTTTTTTTTTTTTAAATTTGCAACATTTTTATTCTCTCACTTCAAGAATGGAATTGTGTAAAACTTTTAAAAAAAGTCATTCTTGGCTTCTTTTCTGCTCTTACTTCCTGTATTTCTCTATAACTTCCTCCATCAGCATAGATTTACTTACAGTTTCTGTTTTCTTTGCTCTTCTCATCTATTTTAATTGTTCTTATCCACTTCCAAACCCTTCTGACAATTCACGGTCCTGGCTGATTCTCAGTATCTACTTTCTCAGTTCTTAATGCCATCTGCCATGCTGCAGAGATGCTGCTAAATATCTCTGGTGGAAACCTTTTGATTCTCCTGACTTTCTGACTTAGAAATTTCTATACTTCTAGGATTTTTGTTATGCGATGAGAATCTTTGCTTGCAGTTTTCCCTGTTTTGTATTTTTTTATGAACTCTATACTCCCCCCATTTAAATCATCTATTTCCTCTTGTTTCCGTGTACATTTATTAAGATTAACCAACCAGCATCAAAATTCAAGCTTTTTCTGCCTTTTTTTTCTGAAACACTGCTCACTTCTGGTTTGTCTCTTGCACTGATATTTATCTTACTAATGTTCAACTTGACTTATACCTGGAAGACTTCCAGGCTAGTTCTCTGTTCTCCTCCACTCCATCTGTCATATCACAAGGCTTGCATGCTGCATTCTTCACAAAATTTTGTTGGTTTTAGGCATCTGTCATTTTGTGCCTGTTGATTCTCTTTCCAGACTTTGTTTCCTTTTAGGTAAATCTTCTTCTCCCCCTCCTCCTTTTTCTGTATGTAGGTGTGTTTTTAAATCACCCAGGAATCCATTCTTAGCCTTTGTATCCTCTTTCACACCTTAATTTTGGATAATGTAGCCATAAACATAATCTTTATGAAGATATTGCTACTGTATTTTTTGTGGTCTACCTCCACTCCAGCTAAATTCAACCTGTCTCAGAAAATCTTTTTGGTCCTCATTGGTCATCTGAACACAGGCATGTCAGACACAATTCCAAAGTTTTCTTTACTGATGCATTCTTCTTCCTCTGTGCAGCTCTGAGGTCTGACGGTTCTTGTTTGTCCTTGTAGCCGTAATTCACATTGAAGGCCTGTTCGTATCAGTGCTATGACTATTATGATCTCATCTTCCTGCCTGATTTTGAAACTTAAAGCTTCGCTTTGTTTGATTAATGGTGTTAATATCATCTTAGCTTATTCTTCTGCCTACATCATTTGCTTTTAAAAGTCTATTTATTCATCTTCTCAAATAAAAACTTCTGGTCTTTCTTTTAAAAGTTATATCTTTCTTGCTTTCCCTTCCAAGAGAGGTATTTCTATCACAAATTTGAATTTTTTGTTTGCTCTTATGGCATTACTCCCATTTCTTTGTGCACTTTCTCTTATAGTACCCCATCTTCCTCAAAACTCTTCTGCAGTCTGTAAAGTTAAGTATGACCTTTTAATGACTGCATAGGTGGGTTAGCTTGTGCGAATCTTGTTACACTTAGCTTGCTGTGTATTCTTGTTTGCATACCTACTGCTTGTCTTTTAAAATACATGACTGTTAGTAGAAACTGTTTACTATCACTTCATATGTACATTTGCAGTATATATCTTAATGGAGCCCACAGATGCTATTTTTCTTTCTCTGCATGTGAACAGATATATATATTTAGTAACAATACTAATGAAAAAAAAAAGATAGTATTTGCAGCTATAAGTGGGCATCCTTATGAGGCAAAATACAGACGGGGATAGTGTTTGCTAAGTACCTGCAATGAGATGGTGCCAAGAAAGGGTCTGTTGTACTGTTCGGTAAAAATTGGTAGTAAATGTGAATGGCCCAAGTACCTAGCAGCATACAGCATACTGTTTTAATAGCAAGTATTCTCTTTTTAGAGTATGAACACACACACACACACATCGTACTTAAAGAAAAGAGGGAAGTGCTGTGTTGGTATGGTATGAAAAGCATCTGTTGATTATTCTTTTTCATCATTGTATTTGTGTTGCCGTACACCTGGCAACCCATGTTCTTTTAGCTCTGTTCCTGTGCTGGATTATCCGGTAAAACCTACCCAGGCCAAAGAACTGCATGTAGACACCAATATGTTGAGCAGTAAAAATGGCGTTTATTGCATCATGCGATTTACCTATACACCTATCCTACTTCGTCTACGCCCCTTAAGCATGCATTAATCTTTCGACACTGAGCAAGGGGAGAGTCCTACCACGTCACATCCCAAATTGTCACTGTCGCCTACTACAACATATTTGTAATTGATTTTACTTTACAGCAATATAATGAAATGCAAATAATGGTGTGTAATTAAAAAAAATCATTACGTGTGCCGAACCAGTAAAACTCAGTAGCAAGTCATTTCTGCTGTTTTCTCTTGAATACTGGGAGTATCTAGATCAAAAAGTTTGAAAGGTTAATTGTAATGTGATACTGGTAATCTAGCAAATACATAAACAAATAGGTAAATTGTTTTGCCTGTTATAAGGTTCAAAAAAACTTTTACTTTGCAAAAGTTTCTGTACCACAGCAGGATTTAGTGGCCATATGAGAAAATTGACAATGAAAATTGTGAGGCTCTTTTCTAACAGTAAAACTCCTTTCACGCGGAAGTTCTGACATTTTCTTTCTACTATATGGTAATACTTATATGGGACAAATTATGTAATTTTAATATAAAGAATACTATTAAAGTCATATTAATGGTTTCTAACTTCTAGCTTGATTTTGTTGTCAAATATCTTGACAAATTTAGAACAGCAAGCTCATGGAAGTTGATGTTTAAAACTGGATTATATCACATACGCAATCTTAACGAGACTAGTTCTTAGATTGCTGAGAGATGAGAGCATCAGCTGAACTACTACTGTTCATAATTTGTACTTACCTTTGGCAGCACATCTCAAATTTCTGAATGTACATCTTGTGCACTTGTGCAGTCCTAGGCTTTTACAAATCCCTTATTATTTAGTCTACTGTCATGGTCATTGTCCTTGTGCATTTTGACTGAGTCTTTCATATGAAAATTCACTTTCCAGTGTTATATTTAATTCCCTTGGTTTTCCAGGGCTAGATTTTGTGTTTTGAAGTGTTGCACAGGTAACTTCAAATTAGCTTCAAACTTGATACCTGAAATCTATTTATTTGTCATGTTCTTTTCAGAGTACATCATCAATTTCATTATCATGCCTCCTTCTTTTCTGCCTTTCCTTTTTTTTTCCCCCCCCTTAATTGCTTCTGCACTGTTTATTGCTTATTTATTTATTTTTATTTCCGCTAAAAATCACTTTGTGAATCAACTTCCTGAACATTCAGATAACATCATATCATCAGTGGCTTGGGGAACATTATTTTAAATCTTCTTTGTGAGTAGAGTTATTACTAACTGTTTTCTCAGGCATGCCCCCCCCGGCCACCATGACTTACTAATGACCTGAGATAGGTAAAGAGTGATCAGGAAAGATAGCTGGAATGCCTGTGTCTAATTATGAGATAACTAGTTTTCCTTATACTGTGCCTATACAGACAGTGTAAAAGTTCTTTACATTTCACTTAGGGAAAGTGTGCATTTGCATGCAGCAGGACATTTCTGGGTGATAAAAATCTGTGATTGTCAATCACATCAATTACAGTTGCCTTGATATAAAAAAATAATAATCACTAATGACAGAAAAATTATGTAAATGAAATCTCTGGAGACAAAAAGCACTAAGTTATCCTTTCTGAAAATTCTTCTGATGTTATTTCCTAAAGAGGTCTAAAGATGTAGTGCTTCTGGAGCAGGCTCAGAGGTGGGCCAGACAGATGTCCAGGGGTCCGAAGCACCTCTCTTATGAAGATGGGCTGAGGGAGCTGAGCTTCTTCATTTTGGAGAGGGGAAGGTTTCAGAGAGACCTTATTTGCAGATAGAAGACCCCTCTTAAGAACCACAAGGATTCCAGTCTTTGTGCCTGCAACAGAAAATTGTACATTACTCTAAGTTCATTTTTTTCCTGATGATGGATGAGAAGAAGGCCATCTTGTTTTTTAGCACTTTTTAATTAGATTTGGTTTAGTCAGATTACCTCCACTACTCATATAGGAATGATATGATTAGCATTGGCAAACTTATTATAAAGGTTAGAAACGAGTTTGTCCAATAAGAATGTAAGAATGGTCACAGTCAATCAATGTAGTAGTCCATTTAGTTTGCTATCCTGTCTCTTCAGATAAATTATATAGTAAGTCTTGGGGGGGTGGGGGGTGGGGGGAGAAGTGCTTCAATCTATATTTAGCATACATTTGTATGTAAATAATATAGATTTCAGACTTACCACATTTCTGTGGCTATAAATGAAAGGAAAAAGTCCTCTCTCCTAGTGTTGCAGTTGCTGTAGAAACAGGTCCCAGTAACTTGGTCATGACCTCCTTTCTTCTTTGCACTTGCTACTTCCGCATGAGTAGCTGCTGCAAGACTGCCTTCTATGATTCTTCTCTATGAGCTATATCTAACGAAAGAAGTCTGGACACATTTCATCTAGAGACACCTCAATTTTCTGAGGCTGAAAGCAGGACCTTTGAATTGAGAAGTGTATCCAACTTAAAACCCAGCATATTTTACTGCTGATTACAAATCTAGAAATTAAAACAATTTACTTTTTACCATTTGCTACCCAGGAGCAAATACCTTTTTGCACAGTGGGCTACACTTAGCATGTTTAACTTGTAACTACACCTAAATAACTCTGTTATCCTGGCTATATCCTCACCTGGCATCAAGCCAAAAGGGAGCCCAGACAAGCTGAAAGTAAATCTGATTTAGGCCTTAGATAAAGTCTTCACATCTGTTCTTATGCTTTTGGAGTTTTCTTTAGTAGTTCATAGCCATTGCTATGAAGTGAAAAAAGATTTCAGCTAATGGGACTGCATTAGGATGACATAAGATATTCAAATATTAACCACAGAGGAAAAAGCCTGAGCTTGAATCCTGTGCTGTTCTTACCTCAGTAACTTACAAGTATTTTGACAGTGCTGTAAAGAATGCAAAGCAAAGGGAATCAAATTTCAGTCACAGAGATGTGAGCCAGCTTCTATCTCCCTTCACTAGCAGCAAGGAGCACTGTCTTTTATTTATTCAGAGGTTTTTCTGAGACTAGTAACTGATTAAATATTAGCTTACAAACTCAGCAGATGTGATGTGAAAGGAAGGAAGGAAGGGGAAAAGGTAAGGGAGTCATAACTAGGTAGAAAATGTTCAAAGGAATGCAATTACTGTAAGGGTCTTGTTCAGGTTTTGTGAGGCTCTCACACTGTTTAGACATTACTGATAGTTTTACTCCAAGGCACACAAAAGATGGCAAATACAATTGCAATTAAATGCAAATGTTCAAAATAAGTACCAGAATCCAGAAAGAACTTAACAGCTCACTACTTCATTACTGTATCCATTGTTACAACTGTCTTTTTCTGTCTCCTACCCACTCCCTACCCTCCTGTTGCTGCAGCCAAAGAATTCTTTTCTGATGGATGAGTGAAGGCAGGAAAAGTGGGGTATCTAGGTATTAATGCAATAAATAAATGTATTATTTTATCTTGAAATCTTGTCTTCGGTTGCATAGTTATATGAAGAATATATGTAGCAAAGTAACATAACTGTCCTGCAAATGCATTAAGTGGATTTCTTGTTTATTCTAAGAAAGAAGATTCTTTATCACATAATAAGTAAATATTTTAGTGTTTATGCATTCATTTATGCACTGGTGCATAGTGCCTTGATATTGCATAATGTGTATAACCAGCACAGGATGCATTAAGGTAGATAAACACAGGAATTATATGTATTAGTGAGCATTTACTTGTCTCAGACTGCTTTGTTTTAATAGCGTGTGTTTTCTGCTTGTGTTTAGTTGCATTCGATTTATAACAATAGTATGTGCTTATATTTAATGTCTGAAATTATTACCTATGTGCATATATTACAGGAATAGCATTATTGTATTAAAAGTGTCAATAGCAGACCAGTTCTTTGGAGCCAGTGCTTCTTAGTGCAGTTTTTAGCAGTGCTGCAGAAGATGGTACTTGAGTCATACTAAGCAGTTCTTGACTTCTATAAAAAGAGAGAAAAGAAGAGGGGAAAAAGACACAACACAAGATGCTTTTATGCATATGACATTCAGCCTTGAGCAAGATACAAATCTGGAATGAAAACTAATTGCTTTCTACTTTTTGCACAGAGTGACCTATGTGGAGAAGAGCTGACCAAAAGAAGTATGTGCTTGGTGTTAACTAGTAGTGATTACTGAAGAAAGCTGCTGCAAAGAGAACCCTACTACAATTAGAGAGAATCATTTAAAAATTAATTATTTAGGCCTTACAGAATAGATGTTATTGTATAAAAAGTGTTTTTTGATGGGTCTTTCTTGATAAATGGTTAGAAGGGAGAAGGATGATATATTAGAGTTGGTAGAATGGAAAAAGCAGTATTTCATCAGAAAAATAAAATTCACTGTCCTTTCCACTTCAACAGATTATTAGATACGATCATATGTAATAGAAGCAATTAAACAGTAATATTCAAAACAAGTTTTTATTTCTTCTCTTGCCTTTGGAAAGAGAAAAGAATTACAGCATTTAAATTTAGTTTGTCGGCATACACTGTGCATTAAATCAATTTTGTGTGACTGTGTCTGCTCAAGGACAATTTGAAGGACAGAGCTGAACATGGCAGTCACCAGTGATTTGCCTTCTACAACAGGGAGGCATGCATCTACGTATAGCAGGTTTTTTTTGTGTTTTTTTTTTTAACCTTACAAGTTAATTGTCTGCAAGATATTCTCTGTGTGTTCTTGGCAGCACTTGAGTTCAAATAACGCACTTTTCTTTATCTGTGTTAATGTCATCTTTATGAAATGACAAGCTGATCTTAACTAAAATGATTGTAAAAATAGATATGTCACACAATGTGTCTGAAATAATTACAACACAAAAAGATTTATAAATAGTATGATGCTGAAATCTTCAGACTGGGAAGGCAATCAAGATGGGTAAGTGAGGTCTGGATAAACGTGTAGTCTCACTACAGATTCAAAGAAAAAGTGAACACAAAAGGTTTATATCACAAGCTTTATGACAAAATACATGAACTAAAATTAATACATTAGAGTTCCATCTCCAAAAGATATAAATACTGATAATATAAAGTAACAAAAAATATTTTATGTTACAGCTTTCTATTGTTTATAGGAATGCAGTATTTAATATAGTATGCAGCGTTTAGTATTCTGACAGGCATTCCATACTCCCATATTGCATTTGAGCATTATGTAGGTTGTCTAATCGTCAGTAAGTGGCTTATTTAGAGGAGTGATTAATACCGTGATTATTTTCCTTATGAGTCAGCACGTTTCATACGCATAATTTCTACTGTGGAAAAAATAAAAATGGCTTCTGCTATGCCATACATTTTACAGAAAGAAGAATGGTGAAAAAGGATTTTTGGTAATTGCAATTTTTACTATGAGTATATTAAGAATTTAGTTAATGGAAAGGATTTTAAATGAAAGTTTGAAAGTCCCAAAGAATTTTCTGGAATACCAATACTCTTTATGAGTGACTTTTTTTTTTCCTATTTCAAAGAAAAGCAATCATCCAGTTTACTGTAAACTGTGACCAAAAATCAGAGAAGGAAAATAAAGGTAGCCACGTGTGAAGAAAATTTAGATAGGGATAAAAATAAATAAATAAGTAAATAATTTCTAGGTTTTGCTTGCCTAAAATATATTAGCAACATATATACCAGTAGAACAGAGTACCAAGGGAAGGACAGCAAGATGTTTCTTGTGACTGTTTAACATTTTTAAAATTGGCATGTATATTAATTGTTAAACCATTATCTTATTTGCTGTAGCACAGATGATATTCAGTAAATGTTTGTGCAATGTTCAGATGGGTTTTATGTTGTATGCAAGGGTCTTTTAAGACCATGCCGTTTCCTTTTTTAGTAAACAAATATAGGACATCTGTGTATTATCACCAAGATTAACCTATTTTCTTGTCATCCAGAATATAAGATACACATCCTAATTCCATCATCTAGAAATATCTTGACGTTCTACAGGTGTATGCATCTACCTTATCACCTAGTATATCTGAAAATATATCTTTGAAAGAAGTTACTTTCCTCTTCTTTTTGCTCAGTCATCTACCTTATAACTGAGATATTGCTGAGTATTGAAGGCTTGTACAGTTTATAACTGCTGCAATTAAAAAACATCCACAGATATCTGCTATAAAATGATATTTCTTTGCTTTTCTAAGTGTGCAGTTTCTCCATTAATTTAAATGATCTTAGGTGTGGAAGGGCACTTCAGGCGTTTGTTACAGATTTCTAAACCATAAAGCTCTTTTTTACTTCTCACCATTGTCCCTACAAGAGTAGCAACCTCACTTTATAATCTGTTGATCTAAGGGTTGAAAATCTGGATTCCTAGCACTCACCACAACCTTCAGTCTCCATGGCCACATACAAAAAACAGAAATCAAATGTCTTTAAGACAGTTCATTTCTTTTTAATTTTTGTTCAAATATAAGCAACTTTACATACATATTTCAATTTAAAAATGTGTGGTTGCAATGTAAATGATGCAGAGTTATCACTCTGTTTCCTGCTTTTCTGTACTCACCAATATGTTGGTATAAAGTATAAAGAAACAAAAATCGTAATGTCTGTATTTAAAAGACTTTTTCATTAGAATAGATTTTTCCTATGAGGTATGTGCAGTGGTGAAAATCATTTCATTGTTCATTTGGAAAATGCAAAAGGTGAAATCCTGAGCTGAGTAGAGTTGCTGAGCCCTGGTCTCTAAGGAGCTTGTGGTTTCCGCATGAATGCCTCAGCTTTTCCTTACCCTTCTCTTCCAGATACGTTATTTGTTCTACTTTGTGTGTTTGCAGATATTTTACTGTTTCAGGGAAGCTGTTTCCTGCCTACATTTTAGTTAAACCATTCTGTGATAACACCGAATATTAACAAATATAATTCAAAAGAGAAAAAGGTTAGGTTGTTTCTAGATATAATTAATTTTATTTAAATATTTATTGTACTCTGATTGCAGCTCCAGAGAAATGCAATTAGACTGGCTTCTTTAGTGTTGCTCTTGGATTAGACCAAAAGAAAGTTAACTGTATATTTGTTTATGATGTAACCTTTTCCCAGTCAGTTGTCATGGCTGTACGCTATATTACCAGATAGTAGTATAATTTGATGTTATGTTTAGAAAAAGTCTAAATGTTGATTTTTACCAATCTGTGGTTTCCTATTATCTCTTTACATTGCATATACTGTACACGTCCCTAAATTGAATGACTTAGCACTTCTGTAGTGCTTTACAGTTTTTTTTTAAATGCTGTATGAATATTAATTATGGCACAGAGCAGATCAGTGAGGAAGGCAGATAAGTAAGTATTATTGTCCCTATTT
Source organism: Alectoris magna (assembly GCA_030625065.1). Lineage (NCBI taxonomy): Eukaryota > Metazoa > Chordata > Aves > Galliformes > Phasianidae > Alectoris > Alectoris magna. Next base: position 12,332,050 of record CM060567.1, read on the forward strand.
TACAGATGAGGAAGCTGAGGCAATGAGATTAAGTGACTTTCCCAACACATCAAGTCAGTGACAGATCGAGGATTAGCACTCTGGTACTTTCTAGATCCCTCTCTCATGCTTTAAACAGTAGACAGTGTTTGCTGGACTCAGCAAGCAACTCATTGCAACAATGGCTGGTCAGTGTGTCCATAAATTTATTTGCAAGCTGCTCTAGTAGTTCAATATGGCTTAAACACCAAACTACTAGCAGTTTTGTGCATCATGTAACATTTCTGACCTTCATCATATTCAAATAGGGGGATTTGAAGAAGCAGCAGAATTCTGACATAAACGTGGGAGGATTATGAAAAAGATTTAGTCTTCATGCCCTGCTCTGATCACATTGAAAGTGGTGGGCAAAACTGCAGTGAAGTCATGGCTTTCATATGCTTTGAAGATATTAGTGTGGAGGCTCGTAGCTGCTTGATACATGAAAAGTCACCCAGAGCATGCATTTAATTTCTCATGACTGTCTTATAGTTCTTTTTGCCTATACTTTCAGTTTCTTATTACAACATTTAATAATATCTTAGTTTTCATGACATCCTAATAGAAAGCAGAGCATTACAAACTGAAGTTACGTTTCTAGTCTCTAATCGTCATCTGAAAGTGGAGAGAATCTGCCACGATTATTACTTGTATTGCTATAGAGCTTCCCTCAAAATGAGATCAGTTGTGATAAACTACTAGTGAGCCCTTCACTTCAAGAACGTTCACTCCAAGAACGCAGCACAGGAATCACAGAAATTACTTCTGGACTAAGTGCAATATGACTCTTGTACTGCTAAATGCAAGATGGCTCCCTGGGTAGTGAGAGTGCTCAGTGCAAGGCTTGTTTAATTGGACTTTGCTCAGAGTTTGACAAGTGAATTGGCAACAACACAAAACTCCCAATTAAGCTGTTTTTCCCTGTAATATTAATGGAACAAACCCACTTCTGAGAATGAGGCAAGGCTGAGACTTGCTGTGACATTACAAGAGGAGGCAGAGAAGGAAGAGATTGCCAGAAGCTGAAAATTGAACACATGGGAAAGGAGAAGTCAAAGTGTATGAGCATATTTTGATAAATATTAATGAATTAGTTTGTATATAGTTTAGTTAGATGATCTGTTAAGCTTTAAACTTCTCTGTAATTTAATATTCTCCCTTTTACAGAAATTCCCCTAAATTTACTTCTATAATGCCTTGTCAGTAACAGAAAATGCTGGTGGCTATGACTTACACTAGAATAGCACTACTTCTGACATGGCTGTAATACCTGGCCTTTGGCATCCTCTCTGTCCATTCACCCACAGGCATGGCATTGTGCCAGCCTGACCCACATGCCTAGTTAAGTCTGACTTTAAGTAATGGATTAATGTTACCTAATATGACGAAATTGTTTGTGTGATCTACTGCTCTGATGCATCTTAATATATTTTTAGTGAATTCTAAATTATAGAAAGACAGAGCGGTTTGAATAGAAAGCCTTTTCTCTATGTCAGACTTCAGTTATGTGCTCTAATAAAGACAACAGTAATGCTCACAGTCTCTTTCTTTAGCAGCCTAGATGCTTGGTGCTGACACGTTCCTAGGATTCTTCTATATAAGATAGCTACAGCATGACAGCTATTTTTAAAAAAGAGAGAAGCCTGAAACAAAAAGCTTAGATCCAGAATTTATGACATCTAGCTCTAGATGTGAATCTTTTTGGCTAGGGCATCTGCTCTTTAAGGATTGGTTCCTTAAATGTGATTTAATTTCTTGTTATGTTCTATTGCACTCTGTATATAGGCGTATATTTAGCATGTGACTCTGGTATTCAAATCCCTTGCTTCAGACTTTCATTAAGATACCAATTTCATATATAGAAATCATGCAGTTCTGGTTCTAATATCATTTATTAAAACCCTTCCACTAATGAGAAATATGTATTCATGGTATATTAACTGATGGTTTTCTATAGTTAGTACTTTTTTTCTTCATCATTATTTACTGGAAACCGCTCTGGATCATGATGTCAATTATGGGCTTTATTTATTTATTTATTTATCTATTTCTTTTTAACAATTGCTGATGTTAGGCTTCTAGCAAAGCCAACTTGTTGTTTTGCACAGCATCCAGTGCCTCGTTGCTGACTTTTTCCCAAAACATTTCTGTACTGAGAGAGCTGTGATACTTTCGTGTGCCTGAGGTGTCTGAAATGACTACTTTCTATAGCTCTTTTTAGTTAGAGCACAATGCATGGCATAGTATATTTAGAGTGCAGTAGAGAATACATTTAAAATGCATATATTAGCACAATGAAAATCAGGCATCAAATGAGTTCCAGAGGAAGAATAAATTTTTTTATTTTATGTTGTTATTGTATGGTATTTTTCTTCATTTTAACTACAGCTTGGTTTTTGTAAAGAAAAGCAAAAACTTTGCACGTTATAAGTCTAGCCACTTGTTTTCATAGTATTAATGTTTTCTTTCTCATCATATTGCCTCTGAATATCATTCTCTAGCTTTGCCAAAGTATAAGGAGTATTACTGTTAATAATTTGGGAATTCTGCTTGTAGCTCAGTATATTTCATATTATGTAAACAAAAATGCATATACAATCTCTTTCTTCGAGAACACAAGAATAAAGCTACCTCAGCCAGACACTTCTATTCTCATTTCTTTCCTTGTCCTACTGACTCAGTTTTTTTGTAGTTCACAGTAACTGCTGTTTACTCATCATCTTGCATGTTTCAGCAGAACTACTTTAAGTCAAAATTAGCTGTAATCATCCCTCAGTAAAAACTGACACAGAAGGAATAGACTTTAATAATAAAAATGAAGTTCAGAAAAACTTTTGGTTCCTGAGTTGAAAGAGTAAATAAACAAACAGTAAACATATCCTAGTTTCATAGCACTCTTCAGTCTTGGTAATAGATTCCTAATGGGAAGCAGCTTACCTGTCCTTTTTTCTGTTTGCAGAGAAATGATGAAGAAGCTGTTGTGGATAGAGGTGGAACTCGTTCCATTCTCAAAACTCATTTTGAAAAGGAAGATCTAGAAGGTGAGAGATTATTTTTATATGTATTACATTGTCTCTGTCTTCTGAGAGTTCTGAAACTCAATTCTAATGTGTAAACTTATTGATTGGAGGATTTAAAAGTGAATGGGAGAGTAGAATGTCATCAGTTATTTTAAAAAGAGAAATAAGAAGAGAATTTTCTCGCGGTAATGGTCAAATACAGACAGTGGTGAAAATTTTTTAGTTTTCACAGTGCTCTATCGTCAAGTCCTACAAACAGATATGCATGGATTTAGTAAGTCTTTTTACTCTGAAGTTTTCAAAAGCACAAACACAAGTAGGACAGATGATTTAGCAGCAAAGGGCTATGGTGGAAGTAATGCCTCCTATTTTATTATTCTGATCCATGACACCAGAGACAGATGTTGGTGATATGACAGTAGAGGTTTAACCTTCCCACCAATATTCCTTTACATGTTGTTGCTGTGTGACAGATGGCAGCAGAGCGGCAGTCTGACAAAATGGTGTCTGACATGGAAGTGCATGTGAAGCAATGGTGTGTAATGGAATTCCTCTATTTGGAAAAAAATTACACCCGCTGACTTTCATTGTTGCTTGCTGAATGTTTACAGAGACCAAACAGTGGATGTGAGCACAGTGGGGTTGGTGAGTGGTGCATTTCTGCAGTGGTGACAGTGGTGTGAAAGGCAAGCCATGTTCCAGATAGCATGAAGGCTCTTGTTCACTGCTGGTGAAAATGCATAGCCAGTAGTGGTGACTATGTTGAGAAATAGTGTTCTTTAGCAGAGAATTTGCTCTATCAAATAATGTTACTGTAAAAAGTAGTTACTTGTAGTTTTCTGTGGAAACAAATAGGAAACATTACTTTTAGGAGCAACCTACATGTATTTATAATGGCTTCTATCCTTACTTTACAATCCTCTTGTAGTTGACTAGCTGCATCTCGTGCTGAACAAAAAAAAAAACCAACATTCTGGAGCATCACAAATCAGACAGGTAGATACTTTGTGATACATACTACAGAAACACCGCAGAAATCACATACTTAATGAACCATCTAAGCATGTAGAAAGAGACAAGTTGGTTTATGATATTGGACGAATAGCTCAGATATCTCTGAATAATTTGCATTATTCTTGTTATGAGTACTCTTCCACTTCAGTACTGAGATGCATGACCCCCAAGTCATAGTTACTGGATGACAATGAATTTCTGTTGCACATAGGATATCCCACTCAAGAGGCTGGAACTTGTTGACTTTAATTGTTACGTTCTGAGGCCCATGAATTAGCTAAAAAGAAATACTAAGATCTGGGGTGTTTTTATATTGTACATCTAAAGAGTGAACTGCCTCAGGTCCAAAGAGAGTTATCTCTGCTAGTACATGGACCTTAGCTTTCTAAATGGGTTTCCTTGATTAATTCAGTTTATCCTCATTATTTGTTTTCTTTTTTTCTCTCTGCCTGTATGAATTTTGCATTTTTTTTGTTGCACAGTGGCCATATTGGTGGTGATATCATATAAACATAAACATGATAGAGGGCAATGCCCTTATTGCTTACTGCTTCCCTTTGCAGAGCCTCAGAATTCAGATATGGCTGCAGTTCAGACTGGTCAGTTCAGGGCAAGTCTGAGCATGTGCAAAAGTAGAGTTTCCTGCCTCTGATCTCAAGTAGGATATTTTTGGGGTGACATGTAGAATTTTGATGTCTCCAGAAACGGCTAACATATCAGACCTGTAAGACCATATTGGACTTTGCCCCACAACTCCCTTTGTGCAGTCTTGCTCTTTATCTTCTGCAGTCTTCAGTCACATGAACACATCCTTGTCCAGCTTACAACTGTTGTATCTGATGTCCTTAGAGAAATACCTGATAGAAGAACTGGAGTGATCTGTCTTCCATTCTCCATGTTAATGAAACACAGGGTTATCTGTGGAGGAGTCTACCCAGAAAAATCACAGAATCACAGAATTATCAAGGTTGGAAAAGACCTAGAAGATCATCCAGTCCAACCATTGCCAATACTTCCCAGCTAAATCATACCCCTCAACGCAACATCCAAACGTTTCTTGAACACTCCCATGGTCGGTGACTCCACCACCTCCCTGGGCAGTGCATTCCAATGCCTGACTACCCTTTCTGAGAAGTAATACTTCCTAATGTCCAGCCTGAACCTCCCCCGGCGCAGCTTGAAACCATTCCCTCTAGTTCTATCACTGATTACACGAGAGAAGAGGCCCACCCCCAGCTCACTACAACCTCCCTTCAGGAAGTTATAGAGAGCTATAAGGTCCCCCCTGAGCCGCCTCTTCTCCAGACTGAACAATCCCAGCTCCCTCAACCGCTCCTCATTTTACTAACGATCTTTTTAAAAACTGACAGCTTGCTGTAGAAGGACATCTTCAAGATTAGTCACATGTGTAGACATAAGTGTTAGGGCAGTCAGAATTATTCTGATGTATATTTTAGGTTCCACATGTGACTGTGGAACACAAAATCCCACCTCAAAATATGCACAAGTATATCAATTTAAAAACTGTATTTAATTACTATTTTCCCCCGCCATCTTGTACGTAGAATTGCTCCTGTGAAATATCACTAAAAATATTCTTTTAAAAATCTGCTTATATGTTGTTATCGGTAGAAACCAAAACATGACAGTAGCTTCCAGTTGCATCCCCCATCCCAGGCTTTCCATCAATTTAAATTGCTTAAAAATTCTGTAATTGGACAATAAGTCTGGTTTTCTTCAAAAACAAAATCACACTTTCCTAATGTTCTAACAACATGACTGCTTGATGTAGAGTCCTTATTAATGTGCTTAGCTTTCTCATAAATTTCATGTCCTCTCTGAGATCAGATCCTTGTATCTTTAAATACATAATCATTGCATCCAGAAATACCAAGTGACATAAAAATGTTTGAAGAGACCATACACTTTAATGATCAGGTTGCTGTTAATAGCATGTCCTCTTGTTTCACAGCACAGCCAGGCACTTTTCCATTTCAAAACAGTGTATGTGACTCACAAATGTCACTGTCTTATTCCTACCCAATGTGCATTGTAATGTACTTTGCTAAAAATTTACCTTTTTCCTAAATACATAAAAGACTTAAGCTATAAAATATGGAATTATATAATCATGTGCTAATTGCATAGCTTAGTAAAATCATATAATTAGATAATTAATATGCATTATACAATTAGCTCTTTGGAAGATATTTAATTTGGTTTGTGTTTTAAAACTGTAAATAGCTAGTTACTGAAAAAAGAAGAGTTTTGACAGTTTATGATTCAACAGCATTGTATCAAACTTTCAAAAAACTGCTATTTGAATGAAGAATCAATGATTACTTAAATATGAAATTCAGTTTTCATTTTTTTCTCCTTAAATTTTAAAATCATAACTGTTCTGCTATTCTTTAAATTATAGACTATCAAGTTTAAATGTCAGATATAAAGATTTAAATAGGAACTAAAATTTCCAATTGAAATTTCTTAGCCTTACAAATACTTGTATTTGCATATTTTGAGGCAGCCATTGTGAGAATATGTTGGAACTGAAAGCATGGAAATACTGTGGTGAGTAATACTGCCTGATAGAACATTCCTGAGAACTAGAATTTTTTTTTTCAGTCTGTCTAGATCAGTGTTTTCTGTCTCTGAGTAGCATGGCAAATAAAAAACAACAACAACAAAAAAAACAAGCAAACAACAAAAACAAAAAAAACCCCAAACCTCCACAACTGGGGACATAGGCAGGAGTTGCAGGACTTCCGAAGTGACGTGCTGTTCATCTTCATGCCAGTAATGATACATGCAGTATGTACTTCAAATTGTATCTTTTACCTTCACCATTGTAGTTCTTCAGAAGTAGATTGTGTGTAGAGCTTCAGCATTCAGATTTTCCACAAGAATTATTTTTCCAAGTAATTCATTTTTATTGAGTTGTCAGCTCAAGATCAGTCACAAATACAGAACAGGTCATTTGTCTGATTGTCGCATTAACAAAGGGTTGAAGGAATAACTCCTAAAGGCAAAACAAGAAAAGAAGCCTGTTTCCCTTGGTTATAAACATGTCTTCTGCAACTTATCTTTCAGTGTGTATACATTCAAAGTTTCTACGGCTATAAATGCACTCTTATTTTTATCAGTAGTGGAATTCTTAAGTGGGAATTAAACACTGACTCTGAATACTAAAGGATTTCCCTGCATTAAGAAGGATAGATTGTACACATAGCTGTACTGGGAGCAGCTAGACATGTTCCCATTAACAGATGGGCACATCAAAACATAGTTGCCAAAAAATAGTTGCTCTCAGCTTATTCTCTCTTATTGTCTATACCTGCTATTGATTCAGTGTTTGTTTAGTAGTAACAGTCTTCTGACAGAATGAGTGTGTGTACTTCATGTTTCTCTCAAAAAGAAGTATTTAGGTTGATCTGTATGTGTCTGGAGATCTCATGCTCTCTGATCATTTGCTTAGACCTTTGGACGATAAAGATATGGAAAACAATTGGCCCTAAATGCACTCAGATTAAGATCTTTGTTTATGCTCCTTACATCAGCTGAGAGAGAAAATGACTTGTCATCCCTAGGTATGGTCAACTGAATCTTTATGTCAGGGTTGCAAAACTGCTGTGAATATAAGTAAGTGTCGTCTGATTTGAGAAGTAGCTGTGACAGGGAGATGGTTGGAGATGAGGTAGTTTGGTGGATGCCAGGAAAGAATCGAGGATGAATTCTGGCTCTGTTGAAGCAAATTGCAAAATGGTACTTGATTCAGAAAATACAGCTTAATCTGTTTATACCTCATGCTTTTTATCTACCTAAGAAGTATGGGAAATATTTGTCTCGTGGGAAATCAAGTTTGCCTTCTTTTGAGTCTCTCAGGACACATAAAACATGTTATCCAGTATATGAATCATGTACATGAGAATATGCATTCTGACACCTTTGATAAAATTTTGATTACATAGACTGCCACTAAAAGTCATTAAAGACTTAAAGCTAAATTAGGAAATAAGCATTACCAGTACAGCATGGAATATCGTGCAGAAGCTGAGGATTTAGACTTAATAAACAGAATTAATTTGAAATTTTAGTTTGCTTAGTATTTAATAACCTTCATGAAGATTGATTTTGATAGTAGGTTTCCTGCCACCAAGAACACTGAAATCCCAGAGTATTTCATTCTTCTCTTCTGAACATTGTTATCTTAGTTATTGTTTCTTTGTTTGTTTGTTTGTTTGTTTGTTTTGTTGTAGTTTGTGGCAGTCAATTAAAAATAATTTTCATGATTTTTTTATGATTTACAGTTAGGATTTATATATGAAAAAAACATTGTGATTGAACTCTAATCTTCATATATTACTGAGTGAAAATCAGAGTGGCTCCAAGGCAGGTAATGAATTCAGTTTCAGAGACATACTGTAGAAATAACATAATAATGGAACTGTCTGCCACTAACATTATTTACCTGAAAATTAATTGGACCTAGCAGCTCACAGAACTGAGAGGACATTAATCATGTTAACCTGCTAGCCTTGCATCAGCCTTGACCTTGCAAGTCAGCTACTGATTGTACTTGGCTGAACAGGAAGAGTGACCAAGGTGCCCCCTTCCTTTGGCTGCCAGGAAGCTACAGCTATTGCAGTGTTATCCCATCAGATCCCTTGCTCCAAGCTTCCTTGGCTCTGCTTCTCTTGGGTGTCCTGTTCATTCTGCTACTCAGTCTGATCTCCCAAGTGCTCCATGTGGTAATGTCCATTAGATTTAGAGGAGCAGAAATAAACTGTGGAGGTAAAAGTTTTGAGAGAGATGTGGGTTGGTACGTGTTTATAATGTCAGCTGTGGTTGTGTAGGTGCAGTACATATTTTATATTCTATAATAAAGTCTCTTAAAAAGAGCCATTTTGGCTTTACAAGCACAGAATTCTTTCATTTTGTTGCCTAGCAGGTACTACATGTGTAGCTCATTCCCTTTGTCATTTCCAAGGAATCTCTTTCTGTAATACCTCCCATCTATTTTGGTCTGCTTTTACCTATGTCTCCAAATATTCCTTGAGATTAAATGTTTTGTTTTTTTTTTTATCTTGAGCTGTGCTTAAACTCTTGCTTTGGCAATTGCCCAGTTTGGTCCCTTTGGATGACTCTCATTTCCCTTTCCAAATTACTCCATGTTCATGGAAAAGTGGTTTCACCTTGCAAATTTGTGAATAATGCCACCAGTCATTTTAGCAAAATTACTCCGAAAGTTCACATGAAGAATAATGAAATATTGAAAGCAAACAAGTCACATAATGTCTGAAAGCCACGGTCTTTTGTTGATCTTAAGTTTTAGCTTTAAGTTTTGAAATTTGACATTACTTTGAACTTCACTGAAAGAAAACCTGTTCGATATTTTGGGGAGTGAATATTTCTAAATATTTCACCCTTTGAAATTTTGGTAAATGAAATTAGCATAAACTAATTTTGTAATTAAAGCTGTGTATGTTTATGGAAGATAACTTATCAGAGAAAGGTTAAATTTATCCTCTTCTACACCTGTTTTTCATAATGTTGTGGGGTCACGTTGGCAGCAAGATGACTCATAAATTATTTCAATGAAAGGTTCCCATCCTGTTGTTAGAATCTTTCATTTTCACTCAGCTTCTCACCATTATTAGTGAAAGCCACATAGCATGCATGAAAAAATTGGAGCATTGCAAGATAAAGTCATTTAAAATATTTAGCTCTTAACATAAAGTTATGCTAGTACTGAGTTTGCTCTTTTTTTTTTTTTTTTTTTTTTCCTTGCTAATAATTTAGAAATATAGGTCAACATCTTCCCTCCAACAAACGTCAGTGGAAAGTGCGTGTGTGTGTGAGGGGAATTATGTTGTTTCTGCTGACATTTTTTTTATTTCTTCTCTTTTTCTTCTTCTTCTTTTTTTTTTTTTTTAAATTGCCCGGCAGGTCTGAGACCTGATCTTGTCATGGGATTGTGTATACAATGTCCCTGGACTCCTGTGGAACAACATGGAGTAATGAGGAATGAACATAAGTGCAGTTAAAAAGATTTTTTTAGTCCAGCTGCAGCCTGGAAAAATGTTCTGTTAAAAGGATAGATTTGTTGGGAAGGCAGTGATCAATCAGTGCTCTTTATAAAGGTCCTGTAATGACTTCAGTGTGATGCTCTTATGTTTTGTATTCAATATATCCTTAATGCTTCCTTGAACCAGAATATGGTTTTAAAGTCTATGTGATTTCTGTTGTATTTTAACCCAGAACATTAGTTTCATGTATGATCTAAAAGAACCTGTAGAGGCTTTTTGTTCATTCTTCCAGATCATAGCATTGCAGAAAGATAAAAAAAAAATTGTCCCTTGAACAAATCTTATCCACAAACAGCTATGTAAACTGTTGGTTTAGGAAGCACAGCTTTTCTCTTTTCTGCTTTTTCCGTAGCTCTGCCTCCTTGCTGCACTATAATAACGAATAATGACTCACTTCTCTCAACTCCTACACAATTCACCATAATCACTTGTTCTTCTGTAAGGAAAAATACTTTTTTTTTTTTTTTTTTTAAACTCTACATGGACCATTGCCTTTCTGTCTCTGCCTCACCGTTCATTTTTGAGTGCATCTGGCTCAGCTCTAACTGGGAATACATATAAGATGTTTCAAGGTAGTATTTTCTGGAGGAGAGAGAAACCCCATTCTCTTGTTGAGGTCAGCAGTCATTTGTGACTTGAGCTGAACCACTGGCAAAATATTCTCTCTCAAGGCATCTTGACATTGCAGTGCATTTTCTTAGTAGGTCACAAAAGTCTGCCTTTGCTCTTTTTCTGGAAATGTGTCAAGAGCCATCTGCCCCTGTCCATTGTGTCCATGAGCCTGTGATCTGGGTCTTGGCAAGAGGCCCAAGTCAGGTTTGAACACCTGATAGTGTGGAGAAGCAGAGGCAGGTGACCCATCTGTACTTGGAGCTCATGGATGTCCCGATCCATGGCAGGGCAACTCCTTTGCATGCAACAGACACCAGCTTGGCTGGTTTACTGAAAAATACACACCTGAGTCCCAAAGGCTTGGTGTAACATGGAGACACATGTAGCCTCTCCTGATAGAGAAGCAGGGAGGTGAATGTTCCTTATATGTGTGTTCTGACTACCAAATTGGTGTGTGTTTTTTCTGGGTAAAATTATTTGGAAGGAGAATGGAGGGCACGTGGGCAAAAATGTTTGCACACTCAGCATTTTGTTAAAAAGATCTTGATTTGTCTAAACTAAGGGAAACAGCTAAATTCCTTTCTCTCCATCTCCATTGTCTCTTGCAAAGTCACATCCATTCAGATAATTGTAATGGTATTTCCCATTCCCACTATTTCACGTCATGCCTTTGAACGCCATTAATTATAATGGGATATATATTTTCAAAGTCTTAGAAATCCCACTAAATTTATTTCCTTTCTATTTACTTCATAAATAAGTTAGGAGCTTAAGCAGCCTTCAGTTTTAAAAGTCGAGAATTTTGAAATCCAGGTTTTGAAAATCATTTTTAGGTCTGTCATTTTAAAAGGCTTTGCAGAGAATGTTTGCTTTCCTGAAGTTGCCTTTTTAAATACTTAATTTGCTACTGGATCTTAAAATAGAGTTTATGTGTAAGGAAAAGTTTCTTCTGTGGAATACAGCAACCCTAAATAACTCATTAACTTAGATTTTATTTTGAGAAATGTCTCTGCAAGACATATTTGTATTAATAATATATGTTTCATTTCTGTCTTTTCTAGGGCAAAGAATTCATATTTTCAAAAAGGGGAGATATTTACAGCAAAATAATACCCTTTTTGTTCAAAAATTTAGAGGAAATCTTGATTTTACATACGTTTGTATGCTCTCTGAACTTAATTATGATTTCAAAATCTTTTATAATATAAGTTGGATTTATTTATATAATCCTGTAAAACTGAAAAGGACACATTATAATAAGGCTTATTATTTCTTTAATGCTTTAGATATTTTGCTTAAGAAGTGTTGTAATGCTTTGAAGGTAAACTTCATGGGGCCAAAGCCTCGTATGCTCTGAATGCATAGATTTAAAATTATATTCTAGATTTTATTCCTTTGGTATGTGCAAATTGATTAAGAACAATTTTTTTTTCCCTTTGAATAAATTTATATGTACAATTTAACAGTGGCATTGCAGAACAGGTCAATTCAGTCTACTGTATTTCTTTAATAAGCTTTCAGATTGTAAATAAACTTTACATATTAAAGTAATTTCTCAGAAGTTCAGTTTTTAAAAATGGTTTGCATCTAAGTCCAAATGCTTAAAATATTTATACTTAGACTTAGTTTTCCTATTAGCACATCAGAAATAAATTAACATTTTAGTTCACCTAATGATTTTGTAGGAAAAAAACCCCATTCTTTCCATGATAAAATCTGGTTGATCTTAATGTAAAGTCACCTGAAAAGGCTTAGGAACACAGATAAATCTTGTGGCTCACTGATGTCTAAATTAATTTTGATTTTTTAATTTGAAATAAAACTATGGAGAGGAATAAATTTGTCCTTGTATAAAATTTATTTTATTTATTTTAAAATAAGTATCAGTAGGATAAATCCTTTTTCATCTATTATAACTGTTTTTCATTCTGGAAAAAACAATAGATTAAACTCTTAACTCTCTCCTGAACCACAAATCCGCATGTGTGTACTTGAGTGCATTTCATCTGTATGTATTTCCCTGGACTGACTACAAGTAGATATCTGTGCACGCATGCACAAAAGTACAGAATACAGAAATGGTTTTCTTTTCTTAGGCTTTTATCATTGCAGGACAGTTCATAAGAAATTGGGAGAGGCAAACTAAACCAATCGTTGTGGTTTAACCTGGGAGACAGCTCAGCACACTTTACTGAGCCCTTTGCTTACTCCACTCTGCCTCCTCAAGTGGGATGGAGGAGAGAACTCAAAAAACAACAACAACAACAACAACAAAAAATCCCCCCAAAACCCAAAAAACCACAACAACCCCAAAAGAAAACAAAACATAACTGGGGGGTTGATATGAAAACTATTTACTAAGACAGAAAAAGAAAGGAAAAATAACAGTAGTATACCCTAATATATGTATATGTGTATATGCATGTATTTGTATATATATGCTTTGTATATGTGTAAATATGTATACATATAGTGTTTATGTGTGCATATATATATAAAGATATATATCAATATGTATATATTTCCATATATATGCACAATGCAATTGCTCACCACCTGCTGACTGATGCCAAGCCAGCTCCCAAGCAGCGGCTGCCTCCCTGGCCAACTCTCCCCACTTCTGTAGTTTCACATGATGTCATATGGTATGGAAGATCTCCCCTAGCCAGTCTTGATTCTGTCCTGTCCCAGCAATTTGTGCACCCTTGCTGTCAGGCTTCTGTGAGAAGCTGAAGCATCCTTGTTCATTGGCGCTCAGCAACAACTAGAGCATCTGTGTATTACCAGCATCGCTTTTCTCCCAAAGCCAAAATATAGCATCATACCAGCCACCATGAAGAAAATCAATTCTGTTCCAGCTGAGATCAGTACACCAAAGCCAACTAACTAAGGATAAATAGGAATAATACAGATGTTGAAGGTGTAACAGTGTCTGTAACAAACCTAACAACTAAAAAGCTTCTTAACCTAACTTTGCACAGAATTCTTCAGGGGGAAGAAAAATTGTATTGAAGAGCTTCACTGGAACAGGTATGGATGCAGATCTCCAGAGTTAAGGCAATGAGAAATCTATCAGAAGAACTGTTCTGCTCTGTGCTGGAGCTTGTGAGATAGCGTTGGCATTCTGGGCTTGGGAAATTTGTAGATCTCACTGGAAACAATTATTTAGTAATATCTTAGTCTACTTGTACAGGAAAAGGTAGCTTACTTTCTGGTTGTAAATTTTATCAGCTATATCATCAAAAAGGTTATTTGATGTAAGATCATCTTATTGATTGCATTTCGTTTCTTTTTCCTTCCCCCCAACTTTTATCGCTTACTGTCATTTTGCCAACAGTTTAGAATTCATTAATTTTTGCTTTGTTCCCAGCTGATCTTTTTCTTCTTTTTTTCCCTCCATATTTGCTCTTATATTAAACCAAACTATTTACTCAGATTTTTCACTTTTGCTCCACCATTTCTCTATAGAAAACAATTTCCTTTGTGAATTTCTTTTTTTTCTTTTTTCTTTTTTCTTTTTTTCCTTCTTATTTGAGTGTACCTCATTACAAGGACATGGATTCCCTAGTATATTGAAATTGGCCTTTACATTCACACAGACGGGATCATTTTTGCTTTTTACTGGTAATTCATATCAGTTTCTGGCTCTTGCTTTCTCTTCAGCATGAACTAATTCAGTATGCATTGAGAAAATACTCTTGCTATTCAGACACTTGGCATTTTAAGATGTATTTCCCTGTTTATTGAAAAGAAAACAGTCTAGATTAAAGTCCTGGTTTCAGCTCTGGAAATTAGGTGAAGTGTGAACCTGAATCTGCACATCTGACATAAGCATACCTGAGCACTGAAGTAGCACAAGCCAGAATAAGAATATCCACTTCTTCAAAAATCATCAGGAAGTTAATAAATTACTAAATTAAAAAAAAGCAATCTATTTGCACCTGTGGAAATGATTAAAATCCTTTCAAAATGTTATTTTGAATTTTTTTTTCTACTGAAGAAAGTGAACAGGAAAGTGTTGAGTACTACATTATTGCTGCTCTTCAATATCTTTCTAATGAATTATTTTTATAGAATACATTTTTCTTTGTTTCATGCATCGCTGATTGCAATACATTTGAAGTACGCTGAAGGCAGTAGTCCTCTTTAAATCATTTCTTAGGTTAGGTGTAATAAGCAAGAGGAGATAGGTAAAATAAATAAATAATTTGTCGGCTAAAGGTCTTAGCTTCAGGAAAATGTCCTGACTCTAGAAGAACGGTTTATCAGAATTGATACTTCTGCTTTCTAGTCTCATCTATGTACGTCAAAGTTAAAGAAATAAACTGAGGTGGTGTCCAGAGCCTGCTCTCCAACTTTTCTAGTTTTGTCTCTGCTGAGAATTGCTGTTAGCCTTGAATTTCTTTGGTGTATTGTAACAAATAGTTTCCTTGCTGTGTTTTCTACCCCCACTGAAAGCTCCATGAGATTAGAGATCACGTGCTACCTTAGCTTAATGTTCTTGGCCTTTGTCAGATGATTGACACTGCTGAATGATTACAGCAAAGCAGCAATTATCCACTAGCTGTGTTATGCTCATTTCAAGGAGAAAATAGATGTTATTTGAGATGAGTAATCTGGACTATGTCTTTCTGCTGAGTAAGTGTAGGAGACCTGCCTGTAGTGAGTCATGACTCCTTTCCCTGTTTTTTTTTTCTGTGGTACTCTCTGCGTGTTTCCCCTGTGCTCTCCTTCTGAGTGCTTAACTGTGCTCAGAATTCGCTAGCCCACATAGCTAAGGGAACTAAATCCCTTGGGTAGATCAGCAACATAAATTCCTCAGGCTCAAAGCACAAAGATGATGGCAGGCATGGCCAGATGCACTTTCTCATTTATTTAAAAAAAAAAAAAAGAGAGAGAAAAAATGAAAACACCCTAAGCTAACAACTATGTATTTATAATATGAGCACATAAACTTGCACAGAGATTTTGCAGTCTAGCTTCTATGTTTTATTGTCTCTCTCTTTTTTTTTTTCCCCAGTCTTTTTTTTCCTTCTCCCTTCAGTAAATTTGCCCCAAGAATTCTGTCAAGGTTTGGCTCATAAATAGAAATGAGTTTTGTAAAGTTCCTTCACACACAAGGCAAGCAAAGACTTTACCAAATGTTGAATGCTAAGAGATCTATATGTCTTGATATTACTGTTTTAGAAGGTATTTTACAAAACACCTGTGTTCCTTTAATCAAAGTTCAATCACAGAGATGCAGTTTTTTTCTTCTAAATCTGGCACTGTACCATGTGGGCTCCCAAACTGGTATTTTGTCCTATATCAGGAAGTTGTATATCTGTGGCTCTACACGATCTTTATTGTAATTAATAATATTACAGCAATTACTATTATAGTGATTTATATGATTGCAATTATAGTAATTATTATAATTATTAATAATTATATTATTAATTACATTATTATCATATTATATTATTATATATTATTATATTATATATTATATATATTATATTATTATTATATTATATTATTATATATACTATTATTATTATAATAGTATAGTTATTGATATTCTTATTTTGCTACAGAGTCTTTTTAAAAGATAACACTTTTTTTATTTATAGGTCATCGAACATTGTTCATTGGCGTTCACGTGCCACTGGGTGGAAGAAAAAGTCACAGGCGCCATAGGCACCGTGGACATAAACACAGAAAAAGAGACAGAGAACGAGATTCAGGATTAGAAGATGGGAGAGAGTCTCCTCCATTTGGTAAGTTAGATTTTACTTCTGCATAGGTCTTTTTGCAGTAAACATCAGTACAACTATACAAGGTCTGTCCCCCTGTTATGGTTGTGACAGGTCTGGAAGCAGGCTTTTTGAAAACCCACCAGAGCCTCTCTGGTCTCTGCTGAAAAGCCAAGGTTTATTCCTCTAATGAATGGCAGTAGCCAGAGGCGGTCAGTTCACAAGAAAACTCACTAATCCCTACAACTGTAGAAGACTTTTCATGAGTGTTTATAGAAAGGTAGAGTGCCATGACCACCAAGAGAGGGTAAGTGCTTTATGGCACAAGTAGGGCTCCATGAAAGCTCTGGAATGTTTGCCCCTGAAACATAACATAGAGGAGGAGTTGTTCTTTACAAATAGTTTTGTAATACTGCTGATGTCAATGAATCTGTAGCGTTTTAAGATAAACTAGATCATCTACATTGTGTTTGCTTTTTTCCTTAGATAGTACTGTAAGGTGCTATGCTGAGACAAGCTTGAAGACAAATTGGAAAAAGTATCTTTCAATGAACAAATCTTACAAGTGATATTGAAATTTTAAAAATTCCAGATTTTAAAATAAAAAAGTACCTAACATAGAACAGGAAAAAAGTGGTAATGAGTAGATGAGGTAAGCTCTGTCTCAAGACAAATCAGAATATTCTTTGCTCTTCACAGATAGAAAGTGCATGTGCTGAAATGTCCAAGGCTATAATAAGAGCAGAAATTTAATGGAAGCATGTATAGGAAACTAGTTGTCAGTGTGCAAAAGAATGTTTTTAAATCATTAGGGAAATGTACCGATGTAATTTCAGGTCACAGAATAGTAATTATAAGACATTATTTAAAGCTTAAGTTTGTATTATGTAATCAACTTGCTTTGAAGCACATAGGTTATAAATGCTGGTAGTTAAGTGTACAGTAAACACCTTGAAATACTTAGATAGTTCACAGTCCTGAAAATGAATCAGAAAGTAAAGACTTTTTCAAATGTAGTAAATATGAAATGGTTTGAAAACTGAAGAAAAATTGGCTGAATTATTTCAATCTGGAATGTATTTCAAATGTACAAAGACTCTACATTGTATTAAAATCAGTTGCTTGGAAAAGAACAAGAGTTCGTAAATTACTAAAATGGTTTTCAGAAGGTATATGCACACACATATATATATATAATGTCAGATTAAAAAGAAACAGTTGAAAGTTACATTAGCCAAGAAGTGAGATGTCTTAAAGTATGAAGCAATGTCTTCGATTGAGTAATCTGATTTTATTTAAGTGCCAATATGTGACACATTTTGGCAGAAAACTTAACTCTGTTTTTTTAACTTCTGGAGTCCTAGGCCTGTGTCCTTCCTAATGTCAAAAGCAAAAATAAACTGAGATGGCTCAGTCGAATAGTCTTTGACAGCATGCAAATAATAATATGCATTCTTGAATACAATTCTTTTTAAACTGAAAATTAGCCTGTATTCTGGGGAGCTCCAAGAGTGGAATGGCAATAATTTATATATACATACATACATATCTATCTACCTATCTATCTATATATGGTTTTGAAGTTCATAAGTAAGTTAGTGAGGTTGTCTGCAGGCGTACTTGTTTGAAATAAGTATAAGACTGCACATTTGTAAGTCAAATTTTCACTTACAGTGTAATTACGACTGCCACGTAGAGGGTGTGTAGGTCATGACACTTTAAATTATTACTTTTGTAATGACCAGGATAGACAAGATGTAGGCCAGAAACATCTTGATCTTCTCCAGAGCCAGAAAGCTGAAGATATTATCTGAAATGCTTAAGTGATTACAATAATCTTTCTAAGAGAGCCAACAGCAGAACTATTAAACACTGGTAAAAATCTGGAAATATCCAGTTTTTGACCTTTAAACAATATCTAAGTAGTAAAATTTGAGGATCCTTCGCCTCAGCTATTGAGGCCCCTGGAACCAACCTTTGACTAAGCTTTGACATCTGTCCATCCAGGCATACACGTGGCACCACATAGACAACATCAAAAGAGATTTGCCTTCATAAGACTTAAAATCATATAACATTTTAGGGGTTAAGTGCAGTCAGAGCAGGCAGACAAAATTATTCAGGGATTAATGGTAGTCTGCATCTACATTCTTGTTTTTGCTGAGGATTTTCCTTACAGGAGTTTTAGCAGCTTGTTGTGCTAAAACCTAGACAGAGAAAAAAGAAATATACATATATTTCTTGTATAATTTATTTTCTGAGAGGGAGTGAAGGATATTTCCCTCACTAAATCTGCATCCACTAAACTTCAGTAATGCTTCTTATCTCTTATTGTCCATGGCCACAAAGTTATAGCAGTACCCAGGGACTCAAGGAAATTGCAAAGAAGACAAATGCACTTCCTTGTCTGAATGCGTAACTTGGCATGAGGGCCAGTGCTACATAAGAGAACAGATCTGAAATAATCCCTTAATTTATTAATCATTCTGACTTAATCGAACATACAGAAATGCTTTGCTCCCTCTCATCATAGTCTGCTTTTAACACACGTCCGTTGAATAGTAGAAAGCTGAATTTTGGGGAATATGGGGGGGGGATGGTAAAGAAAGAGCATTTCAACAAGCAGGTGCAAGAAGAAAGATAGAGAAAAAAAAGCACTGTGAGACTGGCTTATAGAAAACAGTGCTTCAAAGTAAGTCAGAAAAATACAGGATGATTTTTATGATACAAGAGAATAAATTAGCAATGTTTTGAAGTTGTGAAGTATCAAAGGGATGTATAATAAAACCCAAAGATGTGAGAACTGAATAATACAGATGCTGAAGAACTAAAGGCCTGAAATATTCAGACATGAAGTGCTCCAGACTGCAGTTCACCAAGTATGAGATAAAGCATTTTTTCTGTGTGGTGGGTCATAATTTATAGCTGCATAATTTATGACTTCATCTGTGAAGTTTCATTTGGAGTTGCATGCACATGGTGCCACAGGGCTATACAGGCCACCTCTCAGAAGGAACAGGTGCCCACCTGGTTTCTATCTACTGGGAAACAAAGCTTTAAATTCCTTGTATCAACATGGCTCTAAAACACCTGTGTTCAGTGTAATGCCTACAGTTGGAAGATTTTCAGTAATCCCTTTGAATCGTGGCTGAGAAAGCTGTACCAGCTACTTTCTGAGGGATTGTTTCTGCAGATCACAGATTTTAATAGATTTTTTTTTTTAGAACATTTGGATGGCAGCTCATAAGCTTTTCTGGAAAAAAAATATTATTTATCTCCTACTGTCACTTTTCAAAAATAACCCAAATGTTCTCAAAGACCAGTTTCAGAGTTTGTAGAGCAAATAAAATGTAGATTATGTAGCTAGTAGAGTAAAAAGGAGTGAGCCCTGTCACTTGGGGGAGCAGAATACGTATGGAAATTTAATATATATATATATTTTCTCTACATCTGTATCTCACTGCCTGGCTGTTCCCTCCTGATGGGATGAGTTTGTCCAAGTTGTTTCCATTTGCTATAAGGATGTGTCTTTGTATAATTTTCAGGTTACATGGCTTGCTCGTGGGAAGGTTTTTTGGGTGTAAAAATTGTAAGCTAAGCAACTACAAGATCTTGATTTTGTCTATCTCACCTCATAATTTATAGAAAAAATAGAGAAATGAAGTGAAATTATCCACTCTAGTTTAAGTACAGTAATGCTGTTTGCTCTGCTGAAGAGGGCTACTGTTACAGCTGAAACACAGCTGTTGTAATTAAGGTTGCAGTTTCATGCTGGCATTAAGCTCC
Organism: Alectoris magna; assembly: GCA_030625065.1. NCBI lineage: Eukaryota > Metazoa > Chordata > Aves > Galliformes > Phasianidae > Alectoris > Alectoris magna. Next base: position 12,352,321 of record CM060567.1, read on the forward strand.
CCTCCTCCACTGCTTTCCTTGTGGTTCAAGTACAGTGGCTGTTCTGTGAATTAAATTAAGGAATTGATTCAGGTTAGAACTAATTGGGCAAAAAAAGCTGTCTCTAGCCTAGGGCAGCTCGTGGGTGCTGTTTGTTGGGAGGGTAAATGGGGCCACCCCTTCAGCCCACAGGGCCACAACGTAAGTGGGGACAACACTATAAGCCGACACTGCTGTTTGTGGTGGTACTGAAAAGACAGTGCAGGTCACCCCTTGGCTGGCAGGTTTTTGCTTGCTTGCTATGCAGATGAATTTTAATGGCAATTTTCAGTGTTTTCTATTTGAAAATGAGGTAGAAAAAGAAGACATCAGCTTTGTGTAGTATGTCGTTAAGGACAGGTTTAATGAGGGTAAAGAGAATGCAGCAGTGAGGGTCTGGGGTTTGATTTCAGCCTCCTGTGGTGTCCTCTAGAGGAGCAGACACCGGTGGGACTGGTGCAAGTTCTGCTTTGCCATCTTGAAAACTAGCTTTAATAATTCTCTAGTTTTAAAGACACTTAAGCTTGTAACTCACGACAGTAGATATGGCAAGTGAAACTGAGCAGCCCTGGAAGCGAGATGAGCAGAGGACTGTACGCAGGTTTTAGGAAAGGTGCTCTGAAGGTAAGACCAGCAAAAACTTGAATTGCAAAGGGGGATTTCTCTTAGTAGTGGGGCTTGTGGAAAGGTATAATCAAAGAACTCAGCTGACTATATTCTGTAGCTCATCTTAAACCTCAAAGGGGTGTTAATCAGGAAAATTAATTTATTTATAAACAGTACAGCTGTTAGGAGAATTGCCCTCCTCTTAACTGTGCTTTGTCTGCTGAAGGATGAACTTAGAAGTCTGAATCTCTAGACAGCTGTGGAACACGTTGCAGTAAATCTGGATTAAAATAATGTATCATAACTGCAGTTTTAAGAGTTGGGTAAAAGAAGAGAAATAGAAGCTTGGGGTTTGTCCATGTTGTAAGATGCAAAAGATAAGGTTATTTGTTGTAGCTCTGGGGTAATGGAAACAATTGAAGTGAGGAAAATGTAGAGTTTACAGAAAGCGGGAGCAAGGTTATATTTTATCCCATCCTAAAAGATAGTCTCTAAGGTCTTTGAAGAGATTTTCAGAAGTGTACTGTATGTCTGTTTACTAATTTGTGTGTACTTTAGTAATGTAAATTTTGGTGTTTTTTAAAAAATATTTCTAATAAAAAGAAATTAATTACCGCTCCATTTGTTAATTGCTGAGCTGAAGGGCAGAGTTTCATCTGCACAGGATGGAGGTGGGGAGAGAACCCACACCCACCACTTTCTTGGTGAGCACAAGCAGGAGGGCAATGAATGTTTGTGTGAAGTGATCTTTTCTGTGATCTGTTGAATTGCTCACATCGCTTTTATTTCACTTGAAGAAAATTTTTATTGATGTCAGCATGTTAAGCCAGTTCATACCTTGCCTACAGCCTGTCCTTTGCAGTGAGCAATCAGAAACAGTTTATTTAGTATTAATGTACTAGAGCATGAGGTAGGAATTAAATGTTTTCTGTGATGCTTGCTATCTTATGCAAAATCCTTTAATGTAAATTATGTTTTAATGTTTAATATGTTTTCTAATTTAAAAAGTATTAGCCTTCTTATACTGACCTTAAATTCAGGTTCCCATCAGGATTAGAAATGAAGAATCCTGTTCTGACAATTGAGGTTATAGCACAAATATTACCAGAAATACCTTTTTTTTTTTTTTTTTTTTCGGTATCATTCTTTGATTTCATCAGAGAGGAGGACAAAACGTGGAGTATACCCAAGGCTATGATTCTGCTTGTGGCATGGCTTGGGCAAACTATATGCAGTTCTGCCTAATGGCAGGGCACTTTGTCTTGGGAGAAATTGTGACACACACTAAGGAGGGGTTGTATTTCACTCTGAGGGGTGCGGTGGAGTATGTTCTTTTCTGAGCTGAGCTTAAAAGGAGTGGCTAAGAATCATAGAATCAGTGAATGGCTTGGGTTGGAAGGGACCTTAAAGATCATTCAGTTCCAACTGCCTGTGCTGGGCAGAGTTGCTGCACACCAGATCAGGCTGCCCAGGGCCCATCTGACCTGGCCATGATTCTTTCCTACGTGTGTCTCACAAGGCAAGGTTCCTCCTAGCTCACTTTCAAATGTGGTCCCAAATGCAGTTTCCTCTTGTCATCTGGGAATTAAGTGATGTCCCGTTCTGGTTTTTAGCCCTGCTGTTTTTGGCACGTGTGTGTGTACATACCTTTCTTTTGGTTTGGGGACATTAATGACTTTAGACCAAAGGTAATGATAGCACTGAGCAGTATGTCTGGTATCGCAGAATGTCAGAGATTGGAAGGGACCTTGAAAGATCATCTAGTCCAATCCTCCCGCCGGAGCAGGAACACCTAGATTAGGTAACCCAGGAATGTGTCCAGGTGAAGGATATGAATGTCTCCAGAGAAGGAGATCCCACAGCCTCTCTGGGCAGCCTGTTCCAGTGCTCTGTTACCCTCACCATGAAGGTTTTTCTCATATTTATGTGGAATCTTTGTACATCTGTGGGATCACTTCCTTTCTGCAGTTCTGCATCCCAGTTAGACTTTGTGCTTTTTGCAACAGCATATCTGCCAGATCTTAATGTCTATCCTTTTGATGGTGCAATGAAAGTAGGGATTTTTAAAACTGTAATCCTTAAGTTTTCATATGGGCAATGAATTTGAGGCATCAGAGGTAGTGTGAGTGCTGCGTGGATGATGTGAGCATTAGCCCAAGTGTAACGCTGGGTTTGGCAGTAGGCTCCCATGAGCTTCTGTAGCCACAGCAAATAGAAAACTGCCTCAGCTTTTCCTGACTGAGATGGCTCAGCCAAGTGTGGTATTGACAGTAGTCCTGCTCCTGTCATGCAGCAGACTGCTTTCTGCCCAGTCCCAGCTGGTCCTGGAGGATTTTCTGAGCTAGCGAGATGAGCCATTTACTTGGAATAATCATCAGCTGCTTATTGTGCAACTTAAAACTCACATTGCTTCTAATTTCTGTGCTCTATTATAAAACAACTGCAGTAATTGAAATAATAATTAAACAAATCTCATTCATTTATTTTTTTTTAGCTTAGTCTAGATTACTTTCATCACTTTTTAGAAATAGAGTTAATAAAATGAAGAGGTTTTTTTTTGTTTGTTTTTCAAGCTGGCTTTACTACTTGAAGTGGAAATAGATGTGGACGTGTTCAAACCAGTTTCTGTTTTCCTTGACTTGAAAAATTGAGTGTCCTATTTTGCAAATATTGTGCTTTTGCAGTGAGGATGAAGTTATCGCAGTTTGACAGTCAGGAATTGATGTATTCTTTCATAGTGTTTTTGAATCACACATTACTCATTTTCTATATAACACATTAATGACATATTTGATATTTATTTCTCCTATGAATAAAAGCCAAATCTATCTGGCATTGCTTGCGTGTGTAATCCTGTTAACTCATTTTTATAAGCAGAATCATCAGGTCTATATATATATATATATATATATATATATATATATTTAAAAATTGTTGCTATTGCTTAATAGCAATAATTCTGTTAGGGTTTTGTCCTTGAAATAAAATTACTGTATTGCAAATAAGACTGTGTGTGTGTATATATACGTATATAAAGATAGATATATTCAGAAGCAAATACAAGTAGCAAAAATGGTATCCAGAATCTTGCAGCTGGTTTCACTGATGTATTATCAAAGAAAAAGAGAACTTGGTGCATTTTTTTGTCCTTTATGCAGATTCATCACTGATATCAATCAACTAGTTAATCAACAATCAACTAGAGAGGAGGCTTAGAGCAAACTGTGGCTTTTAAGTTTTGTTGTTGTTACTTACCTGACTTCAGAAATCCTGTTTTTCTTCACGTATTGAGAGCATGTATTTGCATGAATGTCAAAGCTGGTACTTGGTGAGTACCAAAGGTGGTACTCACCTTATGACAGGAGGTGTCTCTGCCTGTAGCAGGGGGGTTGGAACTAGGTGATCTTGAAAGGCCCCTTTCAACTCGAACAGTTCTATGGTTCTGTAATCCTATGAAACTGCAGCTCTGCTGTACTACGCTAATTTATTACTTAACAGTAGCTCTTGTTATTAATCACTGAATCAGTTCTTGGTGTTGATTTTACCAAGAGTACGGGATGTTCTTGGCAGTGTTTGTTCTCATATTCTCACTCAGTCCAGCTCTTTCCCAAAGTAGGTTGTTTTCCATGATCTGTTAGAAGTCATATGTGCTTGTCCTTTCTAAGCAGATATCTCATTGAATTTTTTTCTTTCTGGGGAATAGTGTTAACAAATTTTACTGTTCTTGACCAGAATGCACTTCCTATTCTCAGATCACACCCTGCTGTTTGTATTTGCTTTATTGTTCTGTAAGAACATACCAGTGTGTGGATATGAGGGTCATAATTTAACAAATAAGTAAGTAGATAGAGAGAGATTGGAAGAGGGTCTAGAATAAAAGCAAGCTTGAAATGTTGTTAAAGAAAAATGGAGAGAAAAGAGCAGCAAGGAAAAGTGAAAGTTACTTCTTTTTTTGCCAGAAGTAATTTCTGTCCTTCTAGCTGTTCCTCCTGCCACTCTGTTCCCTAAAGCTTTTAGTAGCTCTTGAGCCATCTCTTTGTTTACCTACTCTCCTGTATATTTAATCCTGGCTTTCATTGTGAATTAATAAGTAGGCTTTAAAATTATTCTCGACTTACAATGTTTGAGCTGAATAAACAAGCACATTAAAGTACTCTGTGAGTTCTAGAAATTTTCTGAGTGACACGAAAGAAGAATAGTATGTCCTTGAAATACGTGGAGTGTTCTGAAATGAAGGATTGTGAAGTAATATAAAGGATAACAGAAATGTAAATGAGAGGCAGGAAGAACAAATTGGGGAAGTTGGGGCAGATAAACAACAGGTTCATATGAAATGGCCTAACTATACAGTAGTTTTCAAAGGGTTAAGCGATGGCAGAAGTTCCCAGGTATTAGAGAAGCTGACTTTTATTTCTTTCTCTTGCTAGGTAAAACAAAGAATACAAATATAGTTCACCAGATTTGTGAACAGCTAGATCTATAGATGCAGATTTACAATGTCGCAAAATGTTTTTTTGTGACAATGGAGTAAATCACTTTAATCAGCTCTAAATATGCCGCCTCTTTTACTATGAGATATTGTTCAAACTTCCAGTAGGTTATAGTTCTCTACATCTTGTTCTGTCTTTAGATGATTTTATTTAATTAGCAGACTAGACCCTTACAGTAAATAGAGGTCTCAATCTGAAAATATTTATGTATAAATATTCTTATAATGATGTTTTGTGGTGTCAGAGAAAATGTCTGGATATTGTTGTGAAATTCTAGGTGTTTTCTTTCCCTAGGGAAAAAATAATGTTCTGGATCTGATATTTTTGTGTTTCTTCCAGATACTCCATCACAAAGGGTACAGTTTATTCTTGGAACAGAAGATGATGATGAAGAACACATTCCTCATGATCTCTTTACTGAGCTTGATGAAATTTGTTGGCGTGAAGGAGAGGATGCTGAATGGAGGGAGACAGCAAGGTAAGTTTTTTCTTCTTTTCTTTTTTGCTTTTTTTTTTAAATTATCTACTGCAGTTGGTATACTGAGGAATAACTTCAAAGCTGTGGCAAGCTCAGGAACAGATTTTTGGATGTAGAGCTTAAATAAAACCATAATTTCAATGCTTAGACTGCTAGTATTACTACAGCATTTGTTGGTGGTTTTTTTTTTTTTTTTAGAGCCAAATGTTTTCATCTGGATTTGTGAAATATAGGTCAAAATAAATATCAAGGGAAAAAATCCAAGTAAGCATACTGTATACATGAATTATGGATCCCTAGTTTTATTCGTATTTTAGCTCCTTATTTTAATAGGTAATTGAACAATGCATTATTTTCGAATCCTCAAGAAACTGAGATAAGATTAAAGCAAGGAATAAGGTAAATTTTGGAGCAATAAAACCTTTACATGTTCTAGGTATCACCGAGCAACTACTGTTCGATTACTGACTTAGTGGTAGATTTTTTTCTGCTAAATTAATGCAAAAAACTGTTTAGATTGCATTTCTGCTGAAAAAAATATTATTAGAGAAGAAATTTTGTTTTTGCATGCTTTCTTCTTCAGGCACCTAAATCACAGATGCTTAGTTTCATTTTCCTTCTTAGAAACTTAATTGCATCTTTCTCTGTCAACATTTGGTGACAACGTTCTTCAAAGCTGCCCAAAAATCAGTGGACTGCATCTTTGGTATCCTTAGGACAAAAATAGAATTTAAATTTTCAAGAAGGTTTTGTGGGAATTATGTACCTAAGCTCTTCATTTTCCCTTTAGTTTTCCTGCAAATTCTTACTTTCCAAGAGGGCTGCAGAATTTTCTATGATCTTCTCTTCCTTTATACGTCCATAAGAGGAGCAGGCAGAATCTAAGTATAGAACTTTACATGTAGAAAATCCTCATTTGGGAATCGTACTGCAGAATGAGTGTAGTGGTGCTCTTAAATAATCTCATTAGTATTCAGAGAGAGAAATCAAAGTAGTAATCTGCAGTATTCTCATACTGATTAGAGACACATAGGACCTCTTCTAAGAAGTGTATCAGCTTATATAGTGGAAAAAAAACCAACCAGCATCAGTGGTATATATTATTTTTAACAGGAAAATAACCGCTGTTTTGGTTCAACTTAAAAATTTCCCCTGCAAATCACCAAAGAGATGTTTCTGACAATTTGTAACCACTTTCATAAATAGCTGATAAAGATAGATGAAAAGGAATAAATGAAAAGAAGGGATTTAAATTGATCTATCTGTATAGCCCTATTGCCATTTGGTAAATAATCAAAATTTGGTAAACAGAGATAAGATAGTTGAAGAATACGAGAAAAAAGCAGTCAGGAAAACTTTTATTTTGGAGTTCAGAAGATACAGGCAGTACTAAAAGCTGGAGGGCCTATAGATAGACTATGAACTTTAATAATTAAATAGTAAATATGTCTTTCTTATGAATAAGATAGTGAGGGCTGCCATGCAGAAATAACTGATCCAGGTGAATGGTCTTTTCTAGTTTGGATCCAAAAATCTTGGACAACGTTTGACATAGGGTGACTAGCTGTTAGAAAAGGAGTAAATGACAATGAAATGACAATATCCAATATGGAAATAAGAATCAAGGTGCTTTACCTGTGCAAATAAAAGGGTGCAATATTTTATATTACAGAAAGCTGAAAGAACACAAACTAAATACTTTCTTTCTGTGATTCTGTCAGGTGAGTTGTATTATAACAAACATAGCAACACTCTTCATGAAAGGAGAAAAGTGGTCTAAGTAAACATGGGCCTGTTATTTGGGTTTCAAAGATATGCAAGACTTAGAACAGTATCTGGAGGGAAGAGTAATGGTAGACTTGGAACTAAATGGAAAATTGGTTAAAGTTCGGTGGTGTATCATTAGACTAACTTAATGATGCTATTTAATCAGATAATTGATTTTTTTTTGACAGGAGAAACAGTTGGCCTGATTTATTTATTTAGCAAACCTTTTGATATAGCAATGAATTTATTACTTAAAGTCTATTTTATTGCGAAAATTATATTAATGGATCGGGAGGTAATTGAAGAGGTCATGCTGAAAGATGAAACAGTGTGAAGGAAAGAGAAAAATAAAAAGAATTTTTCCTATTAAATACCTTTGTTTTTGAATGAGACAAAAATAGGGTTATGTTAAAACTCACTAAGAAATTTGGAGGTATTTTCACTCTGGAAATAGATAAGGATATCATACACAACATAATCATAGAATGGTTTGTGTTGGAAGGGACCTTTAAGATCATCTAGTTCCAACCCCCTGCTATAGGTCTAGAGGGAGGTGGTCCTGCCAGGTTGCTCAAAGTCCCATCCAACCTGGCTTTGAATGCTTCTGGAATGTCAGAGTACAGTGATAGAAATGAGATGATGTTTAATATGGAGATGAGAGAAGGGGTGGTGATGTTCAGAATGACAGTGGGGTGCCAAGATTAAAATAATAATAATAAAATAATATTTTACTGTGCATGACAAGCTGCCTTACCAGTACAGGTAAGGAACTATTCAACTCTGTATAGGACATATAATTCTAAATAAGTGTTCAATTCTATATGCTGTTCTAAAGTACTATTTTAATACTGATGCTTGATCTGGGACTTGATTTGATTTGACTGATTTGATTAGAAACATGCTATGAAAATGATAAACACTGGGTTTGTTGCTGTACTAGCCTTATAATAATTTGTCCATCTGTGTGAAAAATTCCATCGGAAGTATTTGTAGATTTTGTTGTGCAGCTTTGTAGCTCCAGATTGATAAATTCAAATGAAAGTGATACAGAAATTCTCTGTCATTATTGTGTTTATTGGGAGTGACATCACTAAGCAGTCCTAAATTCGTTTTACTAAGGGCTGCTGAAACAAGGACTTGGATTGACTGAGGTAATTAATCTGTATCTTCCTCTTTTTTGATTGATCTAAACTGCATGCACAAATCAGACTTTAAAAAAAAAAAAAAGTCGTGAGCAAACTTTTAAAAGTATTGGAGACATTTTGTTCTTGCTTGATCAAAATAGTAACATATCAAAGGGAACTGTGGATAAGATTTGACTAAAGCTTGGTGTTCTTTATGTAAATGTGCTCTATTCCTATATCATTTGTTTGGAAGAGTAAGTCATCTTGTAGACTTTTTTCTCCTCTTACAGCAGATAGGAGACTCCTATCTGTTTGCCATTCTTCATTTTTTTTCAATTCCTGATTAACAATTCTAATCAGCAAAAGTGTTCCTGCAGATTAATTAGTGCACGACAATGTGCTACCATAGCCTGCTCCACTCAAAGATCTAATTTAAGGTGCCCCATCCATGGAATTAGTCACTAAAGAATATGAAATAACTTTGTTCTGCTGGCATAGGGGGGGTAAAATATTTCTTTTCCTGCATTTTTAAGCTAGAAGAAACAGATACCATTTAAAATTAAAAGCCAATATTACTAATATAATAGGTGTAACAATTTTTGAATGTGGCCCGGCTGTACAATTTTGTAGAGAATGAATGATGGTTTATACTCATTTATACATTATACCTTTTTCTGGTTTATACCCTGAAAAAGGACCACGCTGAATCACAAGTCTGGCTTACTGGGGAGGTTTAGACTGGTTATAAGAAAAAGCCTTTTTAAGATAACAGTAGTGAAACACATGAATAAGTTGCCCAGACTAGATTGCCTTTAAAGGTCCCCTTCCACTGTAAATGATTCTATGATTTTGTGATTTTGAGCGTCCAGAATGCAGTTGAAAATTGCAGGTATTAGGAAAGCAATTCATGTTCAAATCTGTCCTATAGCAGCTTGCTGTCATGACTGGAAAATAGTGGCTAGTTTGAAGGAAGTGTTTGTTGAACTGCTGTATCTCAATTACTTGCTCATATGCAGTGAAAATTTCAGGAGAATACCTCATTTCCAGACAAGGAGGAAAACAGATTAACATTCTGGAACCAGGAAGAATATCTTTAGGCTTAAATTTTAATTAAGTTGCTTTGAAAATAAACCTCTATCCATAGTTTAGAAAGTAAATTGTTAATAGTAACTGATTAGAAAATGAATGTACTAGCAAAAAATCAGGATTATGAAGAAGTGGAAATGCGTCTCCAAATGGACCAAAATTCTCAAAGGTGCTAGGTAGAGAAAAGTCCTTACATTTGTCGCTTCTGTTTTGCTTTTGAGGTACTTATTTCTTTTTGGCTTAATCTCTAGATAGCCTAGGCGGGGAAAATCTGGTGTGGAAATTGATACAGATTGTAAGGTTACATTAATGACGTTGAATAGTGAGTGGGTTGTAGGTGAATACATACTCCAGCTCTCTGCTGCAAATATAACAGACTATGAAATTGCGTTGTAACTCACCCAACTTCATACTGTGTACCAGAATGTTGTAACCAAGTCCACAGTGGAGTGTTCACAATTCTTTTTTTGTCTCCTGAAAAAATCAGTGGAGGTGACTTTAGAAGACCTTTTATATGCACAGATATGTTATGTATTTTTTCCAAACTAGGGTGAAGGTCTTGATGGCATGATTTGTCCCAGCAAATGTCCTATCAGAAAAACTAAATCTCATTGTCAGTATACTTGTTCTAGACTTCACCAACACAAGAAAACTGTAGAAATTAAACCGTTCTATATTATCGGACCCCACAAATAAGGTAGTTACTGTCTAGAAGATATGTTTCAAGCACATAGAATATGTGGCATGCGAGTTAAGAATATATGTGGGGCTAACATTATTTTCTGGGAAATCATAAACGGCTTTTATTTCTTAATCATATCACGTTAAGGGGGTCAAACTGTAGAAGTGGATATACATATATGGCTAAGAGCTGAAATGTGGAAAATTGTCAAACTTGGGATCCATGCTTGAGTTTGGATTTCAAAGTCATATCTATCCTTGAATCTTGTACGTGAGTTCAGAGGGTTGTTGAAATGTTTGCTGTAGGCTTAAAACCCACTTGAATATATATGACTGAAGGACTGTAAGATTAGAGATTTACTTGTTTTATGTTTTTTTGTTACTGTTTCTCACTTCGCATGTTAAATAAGGGCAATCTGACATAGTAATTCTGAGGCATAATTCTGAAAAGCTAAAAGGTGATAATCATGATTTTCACTTCATGAGTAAACTTATGTAATGCTTCTTAAAATAGAAATTTAGTCCAAATGAAGAATTCTCTCAGCTGGGTATTATTTATGTTTATGTAGTAGACCGTTAGTTCATTAAGTAAAAATATAGAATGTGTTTGAACATGTAAGTTTTAGTAACAGGAAGAAATTGGATCCAACCTATGAAATTATACTCTTCAAATAGGTTGAAACTCAGGTGGACATGGATATGATCTTTATGGGAAAAAAAATGAGTCGTAGTAGTAATTTTCTATGGATTTTATTGCTGTGCTTGAACTTTCATGTCTGATTGACTACACAAGCCCGGGAGCTTTAGTTAAAACTCTTACGATGATTTCTATGTCCATATAAGATATGAGCTCTAGTTATGATGTTCAAGAGATTGCTTGTTTTTGTTCTGTCACCTGTTTCCATAAAACTTTTAAGAACATTTTTATTTTTTATCTGTAATTTCAAATCTATTTAGAATTGGTCATTATGTTTCTAATTGGGCAGATTGTAGCAGTATAATCAGGTAAGTAGTATTGAAGACAGTTTACAAGAACAGAAGCCAGTGATAGTATGAGATTTCTGATCAGATTCTGTAAGAATCCGTGCTCAGATAATTACTTTTTTGTCTATATATATGCCTGATTTTTTTAGTCTTTTGTTTGAATCAGCATAAAATGAAATCATTGTAAACTAGAAAGAATTAGTAATATCCAAGTACGAATATCTTATGAAACTCCTAAAGGCATAAGAAATATGGACAAAAAATGGGGAGGGATGTGAAGGCAAAGCTATAGATAATTGCCTCCTAAGAGTCTGTAAAATAATTTATTGTGTTTGGGATGTTATGGGCACAATATGTCTAGCAGATTTTTAGGTTAGAAACATGGGTACTGAGTGAATTAGAAGCTGCCTTTCTTTATGGAGTTCGAATGTAGCTGCAAAATGGGGAAAAAAATAATGAAGAAATTATTCTTTTGTTTTTCATTTTTCCTCTCTCTCCTTCTTTGAAACTTTCATGGCTTGCTGTAGCTTATCTCTTCTAAATCATGGCTTTGAATGTGGTAACAGTGGGGGATGAATTAATGTATGTTTAATGTCTTGATGTTGCTTTTGAAAATCCTAGTGGAAAAACCCCATTTGCATATATGTATTAGAAACTTAATTTTAAATTCATTATCCAGCTCTCTGGATAGCGGAGGCAAACTTTTTTTTTTGTGCTGTAACCTTCTTGGTGCTTCTCTGATGGAATGGAAATGAGGAAGGAAATAACCCAACTAGGTTCGGTAGGAGAAGAAAGATATTGCAGTGAATGGAGAGAATAGAAATTTAACAGAGGAAAAGGGTCTAATGGGCAAAGATGAGACGTGAAAGCAGGCAGATACAGAGGAATTGGGGGGGGGGGGGGGGGGGGGTGGAAATGTTCTCAGCACAGGAAATTGCAGATTTTTACAGGAGAAAACTTAGAGGAATAATTGGGGGGAAATGGTGTTTTTAAATAAAGGAGAAGTGATGAGAAGGCAAGGTGGAGTTAGAATCAGTCAAGTGTGTTAGTAAGGTAGCAGATCTGCTGGTGATGAGTGATTCACAGGAGTGGTGTCTACTTGCAGCTTAGCATCAGAAGAGCAAGAATCTTGTATGCACTGAGGGCTGCAAGGAGGAAAGTGCAGAATATCGGTACACAGACATGTTTTGCAGGAGGAGCAGAATTAGTTGAGTGAGACAGGAATGGAAGAGGACGGGTGTGTCTGCTGAGCTTTGAGGGGTTTGGTTACATTGGAAATTGCTTACATCTTGGAAGTCTTAAGGCTCTATATTTCCCTGCAGTCTGGAAATCAGTCTGAAGGTGCTGTCAAGATGCGACGCTCTTTCTGACTTCTCTGTTGCTTGGTCCACATAAAATAAACAAGTGCTGTTGCTGTTGTCAAATGATAGAGGCTTCTGCTCTATCATTTGTGTCCTATGTATTGCGCTATGCAGTTGAAACTGCAGCTGTTCAAGGCTTGCCAGACTGGCATGCTACATGTCTCCATACAGCAGCTTCTATGGAGGCTTGAAGGACTTAATAACTTCAATTTAAAACTCTGCATGAGCGAAAAGACTTTTCGGGGTTTTGTTTGTGTGTTTAGCATTCTTTGAACATTTTTAGTGTAATTTTTATCAGCAAACTATTCAGGAGTCATATGAGTAAGTTCATCCAACTGGCTAGTAACAAAAGACTTGATCTGTCATGTAAGTTTCGTGTCATCTTTAACTTTTTCTAAGTCTCTTGAGAGTTGTGCTCAACCCGAGAAGAGCCAAATGAGACACAAAATAGATATGTTACTGAGCACTAAAGTGTTGTTTCACATCATTCACATGGTGGTTTTATCGGAGTAAGGGCCATATATTTATGCATCTTCCAAGCCCTAAAATGTATACTTTCTGCATGTGCTTGCACATTTATGTGCCTGTGAAGTTTTTCATTTTAATTGACTGAACTTTTAAATGAAGAATGGCCTAAATTTTGCATAATGTTTTACTGCCATTTGAGTGGCTTAGTGCAGCTAAGCAACTAACAAAAGTTCATATCACTGTCTTATGAAAAGCTTTTGATGGTGATAATACATTGATGCATGAACACTTTATGGAATCTCAATATAAGTTACTTTAAATGAATAATATATCTTTGTTCTGTGGTGAACAAATTATAAACTTGTGTTTAGTGCAGTGTATACTATATTACTATGTATACCTTTTATTTATTTATTTTTTTTTAAACAACAAAGTCTTCTCTTGAATTCTTTCTGCAATTGTTCTTGTTCCATCATAGTATTATCATTTTATGGTAGAGAATTGCTCAATATTTTTGGAACATATGGAATTATTTCTTAATACGCTTCTCTTCACCTCTGACATGTTTAACGATGCTCTTGCAGTATCCATGGAAGTAATGTATTTCGTATTTCTTATACACTGTTGTAAAATTGGTTGTTTGGGGCTGTAAAATTGGTTATTTGGAGTTATAAAATTGGTTGCTTGCACAGGTGGTTGAAGTTTGAAGAAGATGTAGAAGATGGTGGGGAGAGGTGGAGCAAACCATATGTTGCCACACTGTCACTTCATAGCTTGTTTGAGCTGAGAAGCTGTATCCTGAATGGCACAGTTTTGTTGGACATGAGAGCTAACTCCATAGAAGAAATTGCAGGTATGTATTGATGCTGCATTTAATAGTTATGAAAATTAATTACAAGAATCAAGACACATGTGCTTACAAGAAAGTCTTGGAAATATTTTGCTCTATGCATTAGAAAATAATCAAAAATCAGCCGGTGTGTTATTTTTTTGCGTTTTCAGTTTTTGCTATTTTCAGAGTCAATTTTTATGCAAGGGAGGGAATTAAAATGGAAAAGGGAGCACTCTGAGGATATATTTCAGTAGAACAGATACATTCTTTACTCCTGCGATGCCACGTCACTTTGTGAATTGTTCCTTTGCTAATTTCCAGAAACTGAAGCTACTGTTACTCAAACTGCAGGAAGTCTAGCTTAAAAACAAACAAAATGCAATGGAAGATACGTTATAGTTATACAACATGAAATCAGAGCAGTTTAAAAAATGTCTGAGTTAAGTTGAGGTCAGAACCAGTATTTTTATGTAAAAGTTTTTCAACAAGCTTTAAGATGTATTTACTTCATCAAAAACATATTCAACTTTAGATAAATTTGGCAGGTCAAACTCTAGAGCTGTTGAGAACAGAAGTAGAAATCAAGCAAATGAGCTTGCATGAGCCTTCTGTCCCAAAAATAAGAGAATAAGACTGAATGCCATTTCCTGTTTTCCTGGTATTTCCTATAAAGATGAATTAGTTACTACTGGAATCAGGCAGTATCTTCGTTACTATAATGGACCAGGTTTTGAGGGGCAGTATAGGACAGACGTGTGATACAGTCTCAGACAATCCTAAAACTTTGAAGGTGATTGCTTGGCTATGCTAGAATTACTGAGTACAGTATGATATGTTTTTCTCCCTTTCCAGATAAAGCAGCTAATTTGAATTAGATGGTTTATAAATAATTCTCTTAGTAGGGAAGATGAAGTGAGTTTCCTTTAATCAGTCAATGCATAGGTAGTAAGTGTATAATAAGTAAGTATAATGCTAATATATTCAAGAGGGTCTTTAAAACCCATTATTAAAGTGACGCTACTCTGTTTGCTCTGATGTGCCCTGGATAGCTTCTAGTGTTCTATTCTTGATCCTGTTTAAGAATTTCTGTCCCTTCCATTGATGAAGACACAGAGCAAAGATCTATACTATTTTATCACCTGAGGTCTCTAATTTCCTATTTCTCTACAGTTATTGAGGGCTGGTCTCATACTCATCATGTTTATTGGACTCTAAATCCTCCATAACAATATGGATGATTATTTTATTTGTATAACTTGCTTTATATATATATATATATATATTTTTTTTTTTTTTACCTTCTACCTTACTGGATTTCACAATGTTTCTGAAAATGATGCTGTATCTGTGAGTCATATATTTGATATTTTACATAATTTATATATTGTATGGCATTTTAGACAAGTATTAGTTTAGGCAATATTAAATACAGCTATATGTTAACAGAAAATGTAGAATAGATACCTTTTGTTGATTTAAAGATACCAAAGGCAGTGCAGGAAAACTTTCCATTGCACAAGATTATGAAGACAACTGTTTTACCGATGATATCAAAGTCTAGGCAGGTGTCAGATATAATTTGGTTTAGTTATTTGAAAGATCAGGTAAGGGAGATATTGTTTAGTGGATTATATTTAACAGTGGAAGCAAAATTTTCTACTGTCTGCATTTACCTTTCCCAAATTTTTTATATCAAACTGATGCAAAATATTATAAATTCAAACCTGCAGAAACTTGTGTGGGTTTCCACTGTATGCTGAGATCTGGTTCTCCCATGAATCATGGTCTGTGAATCAGAGCTTGAAATTTTTCTTTTTAATGATAGCAGCTAAACATGAAGGACAAAAAGCAGCTGATTGCATGAACAAAGGTGTTTATCAGTATGCTGCTTTACGGTTTATTTATTTTTTAAAATTCAAGGAGTGCTCAGATCAGCTGCTAGATGTTCTTTTATTACTGTTTGCTTAAATAGTGCACTAAGATGTTCAAGCTTGAGTTTGAGCATTTTTAATCCAGAAGTCGCTCACCTACTTCCATAGTCACTGAGAGACCCTTTCCAGAATTGTTTTTTTTTTTTTTTTTTTTTTTTCCTTGTGGGGTTTGTTGGAATAAAAATATAACTTCAGCAAAGTTCTCTGTCCCCCAGGTGGAAAATTCCATATAGTGAAACCAAACTAAATATACATTTATAGTCTCTTAACACCTAATTAGTTGTAGTCATGTTGGTTTTGCTTTGTTTTGTTTTTAGTTAATATGTCCAAGAACTCCATGTTCCCACTACTAATTGTGGTTTGAAACTCATCACAAGTGTAAGTTGTCCCTTGGTATAGAATTGGATGAGTTACTGTAATGCTAGAATTGGATGAGTTACTGTAATGCTATTTTGAGTCAGTTTTGCTTTGGGGATATCTAAATTTTTCTTTTTTGGCTAGAATTTTTTTTTTCTATTTCTCTCTGAGAGGAAGCTTTAGATGACTTTCCTGAATTACTGCGTGCTATTTTAAACTCATAAGCACCTCACATTGTGGTAGATGTGTGTGTATATTGTTGGTTATTTTTATTTGATCTGAGTGATAGGTGTGTCTTTATGATAAGGTGATAAAGTTTGCAAGGGTTTTTGTAATTGAAAAAGGAATTTTTCCACTGCCAATTCAATAAGCAATGAGGGATTTTTATTTTTTCTTCTAAGCAAGTTTTCAGCAGACTCTAACTGTGAGTGAATCATTCTATAAATTACCCCTCTTCTGTCTTAAGTTTCTCTGAAGAGTTTTATCTTCCTTATAAATAACAGACAAGAGCAAATAGAATAGGAATTTTATTATTGTTTGTGTTGTATTTTTCTTCCTCAAGCATGTTGCTTTGCGGTTTCTTACTGCAATGCGATGTATGTGGTTCTTCTCTCCAGTATTAATAAAATGTTACAAGGGCACAAATTAGGCAACACTGTTGTAAGGAATCATCTTCATGGTAGTAGTGGCAGGCATGCCATCACAGCGCATGTGCTAGATAAATTAGAAATGTGTTAATTCCAAATAATGTTTTGGTCTGCTCTTTTTTCCTTATAAATTACTTCTGGAGATGAAGATTGGGTAGGATCTCTCAGGAAATCTTTTCCCATCTCTCTAATAAGTTGCTGTTCAATGTCAGTAGTTATTGCGGATGTAATCCTATGTATTGTGCTATGCAGTTGAAACATTGTTTTTACTCTGGAGTTGATATCTATTCAAATCGTGTATGACATTCCTGAATGTTAGAGTTGAAAGAAATGGTTCATATGTAGTTTTTCTTTTTACTTGATTTTAAAGCTTTTTTTTTTTTTTTTTTTTTTAAAAGGGAGAAATGCGTGTTATGTATTTGTATTGCTGGTAACATCTTGCTATCTGGGCTACATTCCAATTTCAAATTATACTGTATATGCAGTACCAGTCTTTGTATCCTTGAAAGAGTTATACTTAATCTACATTGCTAAATTGAGACAAAGAATTCTTGTTTGTTCTGGTCAAGGCTTTTAATCTATAAATGCTTATTCAGTAAAGCATGAAAGTCCAGCACTTAGCCCTTGAAAGTTTCTTCTATTTAAGTCTGTGTTTTAAGATATTAATGGGCTTGTGGCAAAATCTACAGCTGAGAAGATATCTTTTATACTGTTTGTATGGCTCTCAGAACATTTTGTATTTTATCCCTGGAAACTATGATGGTTCTGCATAAAAATATTTTGGCACCGGTGATATGGTGAGAATTTTTAAATCATCCTGTCTTCCAGCTTGTCCATTCTTGATTAGATTCTTTCTCATTCCAACTCTTATTAAAAAATGACTTAATCTACAAGGCTGAAAATTTCTTTGGACAGGCATCCAATTTTCTTTGTTGAAAAAGAGCCTATTCGTACTTATGATGTTGGATTCATAGGCGATGTCTTACTACAGTAGAGACTCCTGAGCTGAATTTCCAACACTGTAATCAAGCAGGGAAAACAGCATGTTAATTCCTGACATTTCTCAAATTGTTCTTAAATTTTATGCAGTGGATTTTTTTCTTTGATAACGGCTCAATTCCTCTGCTGAAATGTATCATGTTGGAAATGTACTTTTAAGCATATTTTACGCTTTTTTTCTTTTCTTAATGTGACTTGTTTTTTTTGAAAATGCCTTTGAAGTGACTCCTTTATGAGTAAGCTAGCGCCGCATACACAAGGAATTCCATTGAACATTTGATGTAGTAATATTTTATCGATCGCTTCTGTATAGAACATATGCTAAAAGGAAGTCTGAAAAATCTATGTAATCAAAACAGTTTATTTTGGAACTTGTCTCTTTAGGAGATATTTGCCAGAATCTGACTGCACCATTAGAGAGCAGCTTCACTGTGTTGTTCAAGTTGGCAGATGAAAATGTTCTCTTTTGATATTTTCATTTAGTTCCTTTGAAACCATGTAGCTTCTCAAATTACCATCTGTTTTTTTTTTTTTTTTTTTAATTGTAATCACTGAATGAACCAAAAAGGTTCTTCCATTTAACATATGATGCCATTTTGTATCATTTGGTTCAAAAACTGTTTGGTCCAGCCTTTAATGGCAATACATTCTCTAAATCATGAATCACAGATCTTGCATTTTGTTATAGTTGTGTGCAGTGTACTGTGAACAAATGTCAAACCTTTTCAAATACGAACTGTGCCCCCTGAGTTAGTTGGTGTTGCTTTGATGGCTTATGCACATTTGAATTATTAGAAAGTTCTATTTTAAAAAATACTTTAATTTTTTTTTTGAAGTATAATTTTAAATATTCCCAAGCTTTTCAATGCAGATATGCTGTTTTATTTTTCCCCAAGCAGTCTTTTGTGTATGTTTCTCACAGTCGAATTTTCCATCTGTGTAACAGCTTAATCTTGTGATTGAGGTCACTGGACTCTGTTCAGCAACTCAGGGCATTACATACCAAGTGTGCAATTTTATTGATTTCAGTAATATCATGCTAAGCTTTAATTTGAACAAGTCTTCTTTTGTCTTTGTTTGCTCAAAGCTATATTTCTCCATTATAATTATCTATTTAAACTGGCTTCAGTTCAGATTTTATTTCACTGATTTCCTTTGTTTCAGCTGCAGTGCTCACATTTTACTATCTTTCTGTCAGTGCTTTTATAGTAAATTTGGCTTTTATTACAAACAGTGCAACAAAGCACTGGATAACCTGTCAGCAACGTTTCTCTCAGTTTGACCCTTCACCTGGCTTTTGTTCAGCTTTCACCTTTTCACACCGATTTTTGTGTTTGTTTGCTTTATTTACAGCTTGCCATGCTGTGACTACCTCCACAGAGAAGTATTTTTCAGGTTTCGTTCCTTTGTGTGTAAGCTATAAATCTCTCACCAGCATTTAAGTTTTATGGTATACTTTTTGTTTTTGTTTTCTCCCATGTGAACTGCAAGTTTGGGAATGTTTTAGACAGCACAAGTCAATCTCAGTTATCATTTTCTTAATATGTAGAACCAGTGTCACTCATAGCTCTTGTTCAACATACCGATGCAAAATACCTTGTCCTGTGATGACTGCAGTGTTCTTTTGGTAGCATCCACTGTGGCATGTTAGAATAGCTCTGTGTTACAACATTCTTGCTGTCTGAGCTTCAAGCTGAAAATATTAGCCTTGGCTACTGTGTGATGTTTTGTGAACATGCTAGTCCTTGCTCTTCATGTTAGAGACTCTTAGTTTGAAAAGCAGACATTTGTCACTGTCCCTCTTTCCTTTTCAAGTAATTCAGCTGAGAAGTTGAACAAAGCAAATTCAGGTAGAGCTGAAAATAGAATCTGGCACTCAGTGCAATGGAGCACTTTACTTCTTTGGATGAACAGGCTAAATCCGCTGGCTTAGATAGCTCATTTATAATCACTGTTGTAAACACCAGGATCAGGACTTGGATCATAAATACAGCCCAAGAATCTTAATTGTTAGTTTTCTATAGCTCTTAGTGCTTGACACACTAGGGAAACGTGTAATGGGGTATGGGTTAATGACAGGTTAGGATAAAAGACAGCATTTCATCTGCGTGTCCTGCATAAAGCATGGCTTTATAATTGCTGGTGTTTCCTCTCCTCATCTTTAAGAGAAAGAAAACAAGCACAAAACAAACAAACCTTAGCTTTTAAAGTAGATTTTGTAGTCACCATCATTGCAATCATGGCACGCAGAAAAGCCCACGTGTTCTTTTTTTTTTGTCATTAATCTCCTGTTTTGTCCTGCAACTGCAGTTATAAAATTTGGAAGATTGAGGGGTGTAAATACCAGCAACCTCACGGTTATACACTGAGTTCAGTTGCTGTAAACTGTCAATAGCAACGCATATCAGAAGAATATAGGCCCAGGAATTCAAAGCTTGGGTTGTTTTTTTTGTTGGTTTTTTTTTTTTTTTTTTTTTTTTTTTTTTTTTTCTGGTATACTGCTCAAAAATGAGAGCTCCAGATCTTGTTTGTTTACTCATTGCTGCAGAAGGGACATCCAGTGTAGCTTTTCTGTTAGGTTTGAATAAAATACCTTTAAAGATATTTTATTGCTAAAGAAATGCACGTTCTTCTATACATTTACTCTGTGTTTTACTTGGGAGTTGCCTGAAGTATTCTTGTGACCTGATGGGCATCCTCCAGACAGAGAGCTGTTACTCTAGTGTTTTCTTGCTCATGTTTGCTTGGAACTAGGATGACACCACGTGGCTCTAGCTGCATGTCCTTGTACAGCACCTACTGCAGGGAAGCTGTGGTGTCTAATAGCCATCTCTGTGGTGAGTGAAAGCAGCCAACATGCTCTTAGATCTTAGCTGACCCTAGGGATGGGATGGATGTGGTTTGCTGTGCTGGGCTAGTACAGATGAGCCATGCTATACTTGAACTAATTTGAAGTTCTGCAATCCTGATGCTTTAATTCACAACCTTTGTAAATTGTTCACAGGTGATGAGGAATTATATTTGAGTTAGTACAGTAACTTGTTTAAGTTTGCCTTGGAAATAAATTTACAGATGGATATGTTTTATGTAAATGAAGTATTGTAACAGAGAAAGTGTTGTGTTTTTGAAACTGCGTGGACCTCCAATTTCTTTTGAATCTTTTTTTAAACAACTAGAGCAGGAAGAATATCTGTCTTTAGAAGCTTAAAAAATGTATTGATTATAAGTCAAGATACCTTATTGAGGAAACAACCAGTCTCACTCATTTTGATGTTAGTAGAAATGATATGTGAGCAATTAATAGAATGAGTAAAACTATGTTGCTGGGTATTCCACACATTGCATCTCGTTGAAGACTGTTGTGAAATAATAATAAAAAGGTAATCCATGTCTCTGATTAAAAGGGCTCCACAAGATATAAAAGAACATCCAAGAGGAAAATTCTTTAAATGTTTTTAAAAAGTCTGCACACGTTTGTTGCTTAGCACAGAAAGCCTGGAGAGTCTGCATAACGATACTTGTATACAGGTGAGATATAGTGCTGTGGGGTTATAGGTCTTTTTTATTTTTATTTTATGGAATTTAGAGAAATGGTTATGTGCTCTACATACAAAAGTGCCTATAAAAAACAACTTTGGAAAGTAGATGCAGCTTCAGCTGGTGGAATCATGTGGTATCATCCTTGTCACAGCGTTAAGAAAGTAGTATCTGTTTTGAAAATTAGATGTTTAAAATGCTTTTTTTTTTTTTTTTTTAACCATTTGGTCTCAGACTTTAAACCATGTTGCTCTTGTTTTCAAGCTTACCTTTGTAATCAGTAGAGCTATTAATAGCATTGCAAACTGGGGCTTCTAAAAGATGTATTGTAAAACTTATGAAGAAACTGAAGTGGAATCCAATAATGGCAGATAGTAATGGAGACAGCTTTTGTTGTTACTATTCAAACCTTTTCTGGTCTAGAGAAAGTGGTCAAAATACAGGAATCTGGAAGTAATTTGAGTGCACTAAAACTATAGCTGTGACTGCAAATAGGTTTGTATTGGAAGAATGGCAATTTGGGGGGAGTATCAGTGTAAGAAAACAAGTCTCCACTCTTCCCAGTTCTGAATGCATCTCCCACTTTCACATGTGGCAGACATGCTGAAGTAAGCAACTGGCAACTCAAGTTAAACCGCTTCTTTCTCAGTTTGGAAGGAAATGCAAATGATTGGTCGCTATACTAGTAGTCACCACTACCCCCCTATAGATGTTGTCTGACTGTTAGTGAATCTGGCAGAGCATACTGGCAAAGAAGAGGATATGATTTTCTCTTTTTCCTGGCATTTTCTGTCCTTCAGTGGAGCATCTTAAATATCAACATCACCATCCAAGTTTAACAGACATTAATATTTAATATGCAAAACACTGGAATTCCAGGAATGACAATATAGAAGTGGAGTTCCACTGATCTGTAAGAAAGGTGATGTTCACAACTCTAAATTTGGCTATTCTAGAGGAGACCTTTTTTCAGCTCTTTTGTTGCCTTAGGGCAACTCAAGATAATACTTGGTTTTACATCTTGTATAATTTGTCTTTTGCCACCAGAATTAAAAAGAATGGAGATTAGGATCTTCTAATTTGTGCCTTCACCCAAATGCCCCAGGTTATATGATTATTATTTATTTTTTCCTCTGAAGTTCATGTCTCACAGGAATTACTGGTCTGGTTTTGGTACTGTACATATTCGTGTACTAAGCCTGTTGAAAAAAGAATAGTCTTAAGTCTTATCTTCAGGGTAAGAGACTGTTCCTCAAAAGGCAGTAAAGTTGAGCAGGAAAATGGATACTTTTCTTGAAGCTGGTGTTTTCATTGCTTTTTTTTCCCCTTGTGTTGCAAATCCGTTCGTATTCTTTTTCCCTTCTGAAGAAAATTTACTGAAGCCTTTCTCTTGAATTTGTGCTACCCTTTCTTTTGACTATCACTTGCTCATTATAATGCCTCTGTCTCTTCCAGGGGAGTATAGAGTAATAGAAAAACTCAGTTCATCTTGGTAGGGATCACAGAGCTACCTGCCCAGGTGAAGAACTCTGCAGGCAGGCTGTATTAGTTTAGGCACACTACCCAGGTGGTATTACTCCAAGATGTGAACTGTTCAGTCAACACATTTGCTAATACTGTGTAGAATATAATTGCTGGAGAGGGTCACAGGTGGTGTCAGAAAGGTCTGTGCCACTCTTCATGGTGAGATGCGAATACATCTCTTATGTTTGCAAGCCATGCCTTTTTGTGTGCATTGATATAAAGAGCTGCTGGGAGGCTCTTCACATTGAGTGAAATGTGTAGTTGTAGTTCAGCTCTTAAGGTAGCTATGTTTAACACACTGAATTGTTATGTGGATGTTGAGAACTTCAAAAAAAGATTATTTTTAATGTAGGTGTGGGTAGTTGACTTAGTAATTAAACTCTGCATATAATTATTTGATGCTTTTTATTCTCTTGTGGTTGGCAATTATCAGAAACCTGACAAATTATGTTTCTACTGATGGTGCATCTGTTTTTTATTTTCTCTGCTCTGCTTGATTTGCTGCTGGGTTTACTGGTAGATATCAATCCAACTCCAGCACAGACTTACGAGCTGTCTGAATTGTCAGTACAAGAAGTTTTTGATTCAACTTATTATATCACTGTTTTTGTTCAGCAGTTTCTTCTAATGGATATGCAAGGACATTGCTTACTTAAATACTGTTTCACTTGCTTTGATACACATTTTTAGGTTTTTTTTTCATCTGTTATGTATTATTACTGCTGCTAATAGAAGTCCCCTAAATAATGACTAAAATAATCCTACAAAATTCTCAACAGCTCTTTCCCATTTGAAATGTATAATTTATCTCTTTATTAGTAGTTTTGAATGTAAATTTGTGGCCAGTGGACTGCAAAAGTGACATATTGTATAGCACAAGGATCAATTTTACTCACATCCATATAATGGTTCTCTTGCATGGACATATGCATTGGGTAATAGAAAGAGATTCTGTTGGTTATTTTCTGTATCTTATCTCATTTTTTAAAAAAAAATACTATACTAAAAATAATGTTGTAAAAAGCAGAGTTAGACTATGATCTTCTTTGGTAAGCATGAAGAGAATCAAGAAGTTATTTCTTCTCACAGCAAGACGTACCTTATTTGCTACAAAGAGCTGATTTTTTGTAGGAGAGAAGAAAACTTATATACATCATAGTTCTGGGTTTAAAGGTGTTATGTATGGGAATGCTTTGGGAATGATTTCCAAGCTACATAGGTGATGTTGGCATGGGAGCTTCCTATGTTTTTGAGGTGCTGACCTTGTTAATATAACAAGGTTATATAATACCTTCTTTTATTTTTTTTTTCTGAGAGTGAAACATATTTAGACAAAACATACCATTGAATTCTGTTGTGCTAAAGAAACAGATACCTTTGATTTATAATCCTGTAGGATACTAACTTGTTATTGCAGCTTCTTTGAAATGAAGCTTTTCATCTTTCCCCTCTTTTGTTATGTTTACATACTTATTTTTTTCAGATATGATTCTGGACCAGCAGGTGGGCTCTGGGCAGCTCAGTGAGGATGTTCGTCATAGAGTGCATGAAGCATTACTGAAACAGCATCACCATCAGAACCAGAAGAAACTGAGCAATAGGATCCCGATTGTGAGATCCTTTGCTGATATTGGAAAGAAGCAATCTGAGCCACATTCCATGGATAAAAATGGTAATGTATTGCTTTATTTTGCATTTTGAACTTTCAGTAACATCTACCTGTACAGTTTTGCTAGTGCTTTGTGCCCACAGTTTGAACTTCAGTGACTATGCTCTGAGAAGTTCCTGTATAAAAATAGAACCTTTTATATGCAAGAGTGGTTCCTCTTATGCATTTAGTAACACGCTTGTTTAACTTTGAAATTCAAATATGTGGAACAGCTCAGTGCTGTGCAGAGATGTCCAGCTGAACTAGCTCAAGTGTTGCAGGCAGGTTAGTTTTGTCACTGTGGCATTCTGTCCTGTGTAATTAGTGTGGGATGTCTCTCCCAGTACGGGACTGCCTGAGTACATGCTTGGCACTGTATGCAGAGTGTTTCAAATTTCATAGTTGACTTTGCAGGGTTAAAATGAGAAAATCATTTTCAGACACCATTGGGGAGAGAACACAAGAGGTGTTCATACTTATTTCGGAAAATCACTAATTGGAAAATTATGTTTATGAAAGTGAATGAGCAAGTCTCCAGAGTGGTTCAGCAGGAAAATATTCACTTTTTCTTACTCACTTTTATAGAAGCCCTTATAAGCTTGTTGTTGTACATAACTATAGTGAAAGATATTTTTTTATTGCCTCTTATTTACATAAAAACAGGTGTGTCTAATGAAACTTGCAGATATTTACATTTAACTCGCTGGCATTATGCACTACAGAATTACTGAGCCTCCATATCCAGTATAATCACAATACCCAGGACATTTTAGTCTGAGCACCACTAGATGGTAATTAGTGACTCTTATTCCAGAAGTTGCCTTGGTTATAGTGAACTCTCAGTCCATCCTGCTGTGTCTCTGTTCAGGACTGTACTGAGCTCACCTGCCACCTGGGGTTGGGTGAAGGATGAGGAAGCAGCCACAGCACAGTGAAGTTGCTGGGTGCAAAAGGAATGTGTATGCTGCGAGATGTAGAATGGGAGGAGACTGAGAGTATCATAGTGAGTTTTGGTCTAGAAACTTGGGGCTGTCTGTACAAAGATAAGATTGCCTTCGGTTTCAAGGACATTTAATTAGTTTCACTTGCTGCTGTGTGAAGTTCTAATAGGTACTTCTAAACCTTGCTGCTTCCCTAAGGAATGCTGTAGGACCTAAAAGGGAATGTACAATTTCATCTGAAGAGGATATTAAATAGAATGATACTAGTCATGCCAAAGTATCATTTCAAGAGTAAGAGGAAAAATAATTTTTAAGATGTGAGCTTTTGTATCTATGTATGCACAAAAGTAGTAAAAATATGTTGTATGATTGCCCATCTTTAATGCGACTTTCAAAATAAAACTTTCTTATTGGTTTTATTCAACTTTTGCTGGTGGCCTTAAACAAATATTCAGTGATAACTCTAAAGAAATGTAATCCCATTCCTCATCCTCCATGGGAGGAAAGACAGAAGCTTGCACTCCTCAAACTTTCTGTAGTAATTTTTGTGTAACAAGTATGCAAAAGATCTCCTTAAGAAGACCCCTCAGGTCAAACTGAAAATATCATAAGCTCAATTTCAGTAACTTTCTCTATATATTAGTGGAACTGATGCAGCAATTCACTCCAGAAACTTCTCAATTTTACCTGCTTTTTTTTCTGCATGAACCTTAGTATCTCTATTTAATTCTCAAAGAAATAGCTTCTGATCAGAATCAGGGCAGCATGTTAAAAACACGCGTTTCATATACTTAACGGTTAAGTGATCCTATTAGTAGGGAGGCATATTATTACAGGTTTTCATATGTTTTTCTTTACTGTGCAAGATGAGAAACTACAATTCCAGTTCATGTCCTTTTGTATAGGTGGCTCAGAACTCCTGGTTCAAAATATCACCTGCTTACATTATGTTATTTACATTAAGATTAAAAAAAACAAACAAATCTAAATAATTGTAGGAACATTTATACAAAGATAATTCAGCCTTTTATCTAAATAACAGCAGAACTTTCCAAAAAGGGTCTTTTTGGACTCAGATGATGTCTTTTATGTCTTGATGTCAGATGTCTTTTAATCAGTTTGAAGCACTGCTCTTCTGCTTGCATTCCATAAGTGCTGCTGTGCATTAGGGACTCTCCTGCATTGTCCTCTTCAAAATAGATTATGGCCCTACAATACGACTATTAAAAATTAGGAATCTTACTTTGTTATCTGAGTTGCGCTAAAACTGGCATAATATTTAGGAAATAAATGTTCCGTCTAAATTTTTAGTTTTCCAAAGAAAAATATATTTTTTTTTTCCTCTTGAAGACAACAGCTGATAAGCATCTCATGGGCTTTAGAGGCAACTATTACCACAATGCTCCAGGAGTGAAGGGATGGGGAAGCATGTGGACTTCTGCCTCTTCTGGCATGTTGCTAATTATTTGTCTGACTTGGGTAACCTACCACAGTAAATGGCATGTAAATTATGCAGATATTATGCTGAGATGCTCATCTTTCAGGAACTTTGCTGTCAGTACAAGCTTGATCAAGAGCAGGAATTGAGTTTTCTGACCATTTTCTTTTGTCATTGCCTCGTGACCCAAATAGTAGAGTTCAGCTACAGTGTTATACTTACTGCAGCAACGTATTTCTTTTCTGATTACTGTGGCACATGTGTACAAGCATCTCTTAATGATACAAAAATGAGTTGTTACAATACAACTGTGGGTCAGGTGAAAGTAAGAAAAATGAGCTAAATATGTAAATTTAGAATAAAAAAGCAAAATTGAGAGTTATAAACATCTAATGCTATTGTTAGGCATATGCTATCAGACACCTCTTTGTTTGCTGAGAACAAACAGATACCATCCAATCAAGGCATAATTTTCACCTATTTACACCCATTTGTATGTTCAACAGAAAATGTTTCATGTATTGTCAACAGCAGTGGTACTGTTCCCTCTCCTTATTATTGAAGGTGTAGAGAGAGAATACTGATGAACATACAGCCTAGAGATGCAGTTACCCTTAAGAAGGACCACTTAATTTTCCACATTCAGATGAGTCAGAGGAAGTTACTGTTTCTGGCTTTAAGGAGATTCTCAGTTTGGTTACGTTTATTTTTAGTGTTGACTGTTAACTGATGTTTAACTAAGTTTAGTGTTAACTGATAACAATCCTCAGTAGCCTGTAGTTTGTGAGATAAATGGTTCAGAGAAGTTGCCATGTAGACTATGTGCTACAGCTGAAGGTGCAAAACCCCTTCTTTGTCCAAGTTCTTTACCCATGGTAGTTTATCAGTTTCTCCATTTCCAGGCGTTCAAGAATGAAGTCTGAAAATGAAGACATGGTCTTAAATTCCATACATGGCTGTGCTGCTGTCAGTCCAGTGTGATATCTTTGCTGGAAGATGGTTGTACAAATCTACTCCCACAGTTTTTTTGCCCTTCTTTAAGTGCGTGTCAGACCATCTAATTAATTTGCTTTGTATTTAGTAGTATTATCTTTTGTTTACAATGGCTTTTTTTCACATCCTCTGCAGGGGTAAGATGTCAGAGTGCTATGGATTTACCATGCATTTTTAATGCCACCATGCTGTGTTTAACTTTCACTTTTTCATTAAGCATCAAAACTGTGAGAATTAAAAGCCTGCTTTTGATGTTCCAGTAAAAAGTGACAGTCAAATTTGGCATAAGAGAGGCAAAAATATATATTTTTTTCTTTTAAAGCCTAATTTGAAACCAAATACCCCAAATAGAGGGTTGCAGTAATTTTAGCATAAATACTCTAAAAGTTAGGTTAAAAGTAGGAATCTGTCATTATTAAACAACATATAGAAAGTTTGACTTGAAAAGTAATTTAACCTATTTTTATGGGGATTAAAAAGGTTTTTACTCTGGTATCTGAAAAATTCCTATGATCTGATCTAAAAAGCCAAAGAAAATTGCAAATATGCAACACCTTTCTACTAGTACTACAGGAATGCTAAAATAATTTTACAAGCCTCTCCACTTCTCTAAAATGTTCTACAATTCAGAGTTTAAGTATATGAAGCATGGGAAAGTAGGAAATTCAATGAAAATTAAGCTAAGAAATTTTCATGATGTACGCATTTCTATTTTTTAAATTAGCTATTTCATTTTTAATATAGGTTCCAGAGTACGTGTGTGTGTACACATATAGAATAGGATCTAGCAGAGCTTTCACTGATTAAAGTTGAAGAAATGTGAATAGTGGAGTATGGCAGGATTAATGATCTGTAAATTGTGTTTCCATGCACATTGTTGAAGTTCTTTACTCATAATAGCATGATCTTTGCATATTTTCTGTTCTCTATATATTCTAACTTTAACTGCTTCTTCCTCTTTGGCATCTGAACAAACTCTTGGTTGGTGTAAAACCTCTGTTATACTACAGATCATGTTGGATTTTGAGAAAGTTTGAAATTCTAAGAAGTTTATTGAACTGCCAAAGAGCTTGAAGAAATCAGTGGCATGTTAAATTAAGGGTCTTCGGAATTAACTGAATGAGTTGCTGGAGCAATTTACTTTGACAGGTTCTTTTTCAAGCATTTTTCAAGTTATTTTGGTTGGCATGTTTGGTTAATTTGGACTTCATTGTTTGTGTGAATATAAGCATGCACAGAGTTGTGTAAGTCTGTGCTTGACGTCTGATTAAGAAGAGTATGTATTAGTATCCAAATAAGTATGTATTAGTATCCAAATAAGGCTAAATTACCTGTTCTCCAATGGTGTTTTTCACTCTACTTGATTTCCTTATCTCTTCTAATCATTAGGTCAAGCATTTATGCCAGTATTATCTTACAGTATGTGTAATTTAGATATGTCCATAGTACTATATGGAGACAGAGAGGCATTACTTGGAGCCCCCTGAAAAGGAAGGAAGGCGTTTTTAGGTATGTGACCAAGTTCCTTCATTTTAGGAGTCGGTCACAGTGAATGCCATACCAATGGTGATCTTGGATCAGATGGGTTGCTCCTGCTTTCCTTGCAGTGCGGACAGGCCCACTGTTAGTTAATTCTAGCTTAAAGTACCTAGTACTGTATTTCTTACTTTAAATCCTTTTCAAATGTGTGTATTTTAATCAAAATATATTATCCACAGATTTTTGTATCACTAAAGTATAACTTGTATTTAAAAACATTTTCGCCTGATGTTTATTCTTTTTCCATATTTCCTTGTACCCATAATGAAATGTATAAATCTGTATGTATAAAGCTGTATCATTCATCTTTGTATTTCTTCATTTTGCTCTGTCTTTGTTGTGTCTGTCCCTAACAGGCTCATCTCATCTCTGTATCTTCTTCATCTCCTATCCTTTGGGTTCTGTAAACTCCCTGAAGGTTTGGAGGTAGTATAAATACCTATTATTGCTTGGGCTTCAGATCATTTTAGGTGTACACCCATGTCTTCATCTGAGTTTCTTGACAGCATGCAACTTCTTGCTGTAGTCATTAAAAAGTACCTCAGACCTTTGTCAGCAGCTATGGCAGTTATGAGAAGCTTATGTGGAATGATGTTATTTTTTGATGGGTGGGGAATTATTCTGGATACCATTTCTTTGTAAATCCATTATCTTACATCTATTTGTAAAATTGCAAATCGTAGCATTTTAGTTTTGACTGCATGACTTCATATGAATTATGTTTGAGATTCAGGTTTAGTGTTAGAATAGCGGGTGAAATTGCTTCTTCTGTATCCTCTTAAATTGTATATTTGTAGCAAGCACCAAATTCTGCTTGCAGTTATGCAGGTACAATGGAAGTGTGATTGGAAGTGTTATTTGTCAAGAGACCTGAAAGTACATATAGAAATCACTGTGCAAAGGTGGTATCACTACTCTGTTATATTAGAATTTTAATATATACTTTGGAAAACTTGCTGCTTTTCAGTCTTTGAATTTTAGTCTAAATGGACAGCAAGTGCATTTAGATTTGGCAAGTTGGTGACAAGTTACAGTGAAAAGCCTGAAGACTGTGATAGTTGGCTTGCAAATCAGATTTTTTTTTTTTTTTTTTTGAATGGGAAGAAATACATATGGTTTAGAAAAATAAACTACTTTTTCTCCAGTTGAATTTCCTTAGAAGTTTCAGATATATCCAGTTTGTTTCCGTTAATGGAATGTGGTTTGTTTATTTGAATAGATTTGTACTAGGTATTTGTCATTTGTATTCTAGAGACCTCTTGTATTTTAACTGAAAATGCAGTATTCATAGTTAAATGTCTGAAGCTTTAAATTGTAGAGACTAAAGGTATATTGTATGTGAAATTAATTTACTAGTTGTTTTTTTTTTTATTTGACAAAACTAATCATCTCAAAATGTGCAGTTCTGAATCTGCGAATGCGGATATGCATTAGTGTAATAAATACAGACGTTATGTTGACTGATTTTTACATGGCTTGGCTTTGCATGAAATAATTGTTTTGTGTGAATTTTGGCTCTAGTGAAGGCTCTGGCAAGTTCACATTGTCTGGAAAAAAAAGTCCAATGTTTCTTAATACCAATTTAAAATATAATTAAAAAATTAAAACTGTTGATATTGATATTTTAATACGTAGATAAACCTTAGCACTCATTTCAGTGTCAATTTGTCTGTTAGACATTAAGTCCTTTTTTGTTTAGGCTGGATATTTCAGTGATAATACATTTGTCTGCTACTTTAAAAATCTGAATAACTTCCTGATGACAACTCAAAGAAGGTGACTTCATTCATGTGGATGGACTGCAGGATAAATCACAGCTTTTAAACTTCAGATTTTATAAGCACTTGAAGTATTAGATTAGACTTTAAAACAGAAGAGTATTTATGCCATACAATGCATGAATAAAGATTTTCCTTGAGACCATTAAAATGGAACTGGCAAGGGCAGAGTAAGGAAGAACAGAACAGGAGGGATGTTGCTACCTTTGTGCCCTTTATTAAGAAATTGGTGGATTATGTCTTCACCATTCTTGCCAGCTTAGTCCACATGCTGCCAATTTGAAGAATCAGTATACCATCTCACTTATGACCTCGCTGAAATTTGGGGTTGGCTTAAAATCAGAAGGTAGGAATGCCTTTGTTAAGTGAAGCTGAGTGTCTTTCGAAGAAGATATTTAAAGCCTGGTTGGAGTTTGGCGATAGTTGTTTTTGTATTTATTTGTTTGTTTTGGACGTAGTGCTTTGGATGTCCATTTGGACATTTAGGTATGTTTGTTATAAAAGTAAAATTTGGAGAAAACTTGAATTTAGTGTACTTGTATTTCAGAGATGATTTGATGCAGTGGTGACTGTTGAGCTTTTAGTAGAAATCAGGAAGGAAATGTGTATTGCGTTCTTTTTTTCTTTTTCAGTCCAGGTGTTGTGTGAAAGCTCCCCCATCATTTGCCTAGCTCTTCAACTGTCTGATGTTACCTGGGGCCATCATAGTGCCAATAATTGTGTCCTTTATTCAGAGAAAACAACCAGCTGCTGAAATTAAATGGCTCTTGAGGATAATGCACATAGATACTTGCCAACTTTGCATTAGCAAACTGAGCAAACTGGTAAACCAGTGTAGCTTGGTGACACGCATGTTCATTAAGTAGCCATCAGTGTAATTCTGGACCTAATCCATCAATATTTTCTTATTCACCACAAAGAAGTCTCCATTAAGTCAATATGAAGTTTTCGTAGGTTTGGAACAGCATTGTTTCTTAACAAATGTGTTTCTGCAGCATATTATCATATGAATAACAAAAAATGAAATTAGTTATCTTCTCTACCTTGTTTCTTTGATTGTTATTCAATCCAGTAAAATAAAAATAAGTAATTAAAAAAACCCCAACAAAAATAAGTAATTAAAAAAAAAAAAAGCCTTCTTTGTTCCAAGATCCAGAAATCTGTCTGAAGTTACAGTTATTTAAGCATCGCTTATTGCCTCAAGGTAAAAGTTGTGTTGTAGTCCAGCATATGGGAAAATCAAAGTCTGAGGTCTTCTATTGGCACAGAAGAAGAACATATGCTATTCTTATAAACTTAACACACTTGTGGTTTGTGACTTTTGTTTCCTACCATGTATGTTTTTACTCCCTAAAAGAAAAGTGGACACAGCATTTTAAAAGTTAGCATTTTAGACTACTAAGGTAATTGCTTAGGGGACTTTTCACAATTCAAATTATAATTTTAAAACTTATGGTGTTAAAACTTCAGTATTTATAACAAATGATCTGTGTTCTGATGGTCAGTTATTTTCTCCCATGTAGATATTCACGTTCTCCTTTTCTTGAAATTTTGGGTCTAGAGAAACTATAAATGTAAATCCATAATTATCATCTGAATAATGATAAATTACTATTTCTTTTGTCTTCCTGTGCACAAAATTTTTATAACATAATGTGGATGTTAGTATGAGTAATTATTACAACTGTTTCCTTTGGTATAGATCCTAGAATAAGGAGGACTCTCTAAAAGGAAGAAAGTAAGAGTTAAGTAAGCTTAAGACTTCCTGGTAGAAGTATTCCCTGTGCATTTTATGGCTTCTATTTTAGGGTTATTTAAAGATTTTTTTTTTCCTGTTACATTATTAAAGCTATCAAAATACTACAGAAACCATATTAATATAGAAATTATTTTAATAGTTAGAGTGCTAGAGGATCTTTCTTATAAAACTACCTAAGCTTAATAGAGAAAAAATAATGGCATTGAGTAGTGTATGGGTATACTTAGTGTTAAGGTGATGGTGGAACAATGATGGAACTCAGTGACACTTTAAGTTCTAATTAAAACAGAGAATTTGAATGGCCATTTATAAGGATCTTGCATATTTAGTAATTTATGGCTTCCATTTTGTGGAAGTTGTCCTGTGTTATATTTAGGAATTAATAGTCTTAACGTTATTTTAATGTACATTCCTTTAAGGTACAGTAATATTATTGTGAAATTAATCCATAATTCTTGCCATGTAAAAATTCTTATATTGACTTATTTTTAACGGCTTGGTTAGGCTAACCTAATAGTCATGTTTGTTTTTCTGTTGTTTTCTGTTTATTTCACTGTAGTCCTGGGCAAGAGCCCTTATTTCTGTTCTTTTTTTTGGTCTTTGTTCTGAATCTGAGGGAAAATTGAAATATTTACACTTAATAAGATTTTTACGAATAATTTTTGAAACATTCTGTGCCTATGCTTTCCAATCAAAGTGAAATCTCTCTTGATAAACTATCAGCATGTTTCACAAGTCTAAAAACTGATTTGTGGCATGAGATTTTTGCCTAGTGGAAAATGAAATGTTGGTTTTGATGAAAACCAGCTTTTTCTCAGCAAGTGTTTGTACTGAAAA
Source organism: Alectoris magna (assembly GCA_030625065.1). Classification (NCBI taxonomy): domain Eukaryota; kingdom Metazoa; phylum Chordata; class Aves; order Galliformes; family Phasianidae; genus Alectoris; species Alectoris magna. Next base: position 12,386,144 of record CM060567.1, read on the forward strand.
TTTAGAGTTAGAGAGGGATACTGAACTGTTCAGCTTTCACAGAAGCTGGGCATTGTAGTTTTCTGACCATGACTGAGATTCTCTTGTAAGTCTCTTGTCTTGTTCAGCTTGGATCCTGCAAAGTGCTCTGTTTGCTAACCGTGGCTGAGGACATGCTTGGACTACAAATGGGTGTAACAAAGATGCTGAGGGTACACGATGGCTTTTTGATTTGCCCAAACAATGTTCCTAGCTTAGGATTGTCTTTGTAGTCATATGTCTTGAACATATGGTCTTTGTTAGTACTCAAGTTTGGATTGATTTTTGCCAGAACCAGTGTTTTTGCATTATAAATTCTTAGTTGTATGAGAGACTTTACTTGCTATGGATACAAGTATATGCTGGGCACAAGATACTGACTGTTGGCCAGTTGGACTCTACAGTTATTCCTGAGTATGTGTTACAGCAGAAAGAGATAGTTGGCTCATACATCTAGTACTTTTTCCTGTGATTTGTTTTGGTGTTCAGAGCTATGGACAGGCACTGCCATGCCAGGGACAGCATTAACAGTAAAGGCGGGAAGGCCCATCAAACTCGCCCGTTTGTGTTGCTGCCCTACTGCCTGCATCACAGTGTGCGTGGTGACCTCTGGCTGTGCATGGGAGTAATGCTGGCATTAAGTAAAATATGTTTTATGTGATCTGTATTCATTACTTAATCTTGTTTCTCTTTTTGGGCTTTTGCTGTCAAAGTTTAGTTGGTCAAAGGACTTACATCTGGCTTACATGAGGCTGAGGTGTGTTTAAACACTTCTTCTCATATTGAGATTTTTTTTTAAAGCTTCTTTAAAGTACTGTACTAAATCCTCACAGGAATTTTTGAAAATGTTTGCTGAAACATTTATTTTATACATGTCAAGTTCACAGTGTTCAATACTGAGATGAAATCATCTTAATTTCTAGAATGTCTATTTCTTACATTAGCCCACTCTTATGCTAGGTTTTGTAATATTTATATAATCAGAACGTTTTTATACTCATGAGTAAATTTATGGATATTAGTACTCCTGTTTTATTCAGCGAGGAGTAATCTTGCAGACTGATATTGCCCCAAATTGGCAGCTCTTCAAATTAGTTAGAAAAACAAAACTATATAAATGCAGGACTTTATTCAAATGTAATACCTCAAAAAACATAAAGCTTTAATTGACACAAAAAGCTTATCTTCAGTATCCTAGATTGCTTTATATTTTCTGAGTTATGTTCTCCCATTCTTAGCTGCATGTGATAAATATTCCCTTTTGAGAATGTTACTTTAAATAAGTATTTAAATAAACACCGTGTTCAGATGTTTCATATACATGTGATATGGAATGGATGTCACTCTTCAATTCTACCGAGTCTTTCATTAAATCTTGCTTTATTTATAGAAGTGAATGTTAGTATTCTGTAATGGTATTTTTTTTAGCAGGTCAGATTGTTTCCCCACAATCTGCTCCAGCCTGTGTTGAGAACAAAAATGATGTGAGCAGAGAAAATAGCACTGTTGACTTTAGCAAGGTAAGTATGTTCCCTGGTGGCAAAGGGAGCTTCATTATTACCAAACAGGTCTTCTAAATACATTGAATGTATGTGAGTTAGGAAAAGCTATGAAATGCTGTTTTTTTTTTCTTGAACATTAAAAATTTTCAAGTAGTGCAATACTGTTTATATGCAATAACAACAAAAAATTTCCTCATTTTCCTGATAAATTACTCGTAATAAGAAATGACAATGTAAGAATGTGGATATCCATTTATTGGATTAAAATGTAGTAGGTATAGCTGGAGGGGAAGTTTTTACAAATGAAAAGAAAATTGCCTAAGTAGAAAGATGATTCAGAATTCTTGTAATTTGAGTTTACCTTTCAGATTTGTACTTTTGTAGAAGTAAAATATGAATGCAAACTATGCTTTTTATAACCTGAACACGTGGATTCCAGATGTCTCAAACAGAATGTGTTTCTGTAAACCTGTAACTTAATACTTCTGGCAAGCCAAGATATTTCAGTTCACTTCACAAAAGTTGTTAGCTGTTCAGTAGTGGAGATTGCAATGACAGTTCGATGTTAGATAGCAAAGAAAAGCAAACAGCTTCTCAGCTTTAACATAAAGGAGAATCCTAATTTAAGAAGTCTGTATGTATCTAAAGCAAACTGTCACATTAGATACAGATGACAGACCTGACAGGAATAGATGGCTTCAACTGACACGTTAATACAACAAAGGTTGAGTAAGTGAATAAAGGTAATTTAAACCAATATTCTGAAGAGCAGCACTTTTGAGTCTGTTGAATCTTAATGTTAGTGCAACTGAGCTAAAAGTAGAGTTATGTGATTGCTCCATCTGGTGCCAGAGATATTTCCTAGCAGCAGTAGCTATTTGCATCAGTTGAATTCTTGACTGAACATGCCAGACTAGAAATGATGTACGGCTGAAATGAAGATGGGAAACAGATCTTATTGTCAAAGATGTTGAGAATAAATGATGAGGGTTGGGGATGTATTGTGGACCGTAGTTCTTCAGAGGTAGCAAGGACTATAAACAGTGATGTTAAAAAATCTCAGACTAATCTTTAAAAATATTTTAAATTAAGAATATAGAAAATCATATGTGATTTTGGTTAGCTGGAATTTACATTAGAATTGTTAACTAAAAATAACTGTTCCGGCAATTGTTCTAACATCAAGGTAATGATGCCAAACATAAATAAAGCTGGCTATTCAAAATTAAGCTGTACTGAATTGAAGCTTGTAACAACCTAGTGGAGATGACATGACTTTCAGTTGTGCTTTTCTTGCTTATTTCCACTGTTTCCTTGATCTTTGTAGGATAAGAATCCCAGTCCATTACCTTGCTGCATTGTTGTTTTTTTTTTGTTTGTTTGTTTGTTTCTCTTTTCCTTTTTTTTTCTTTTTCTTTTTTTTTTTTCTTTGTATTAAGCAAGAATGGAGGCTACAACATCTAATTCTTCAGTCTCTAGTTGTTTAGTGCTGGAGTTCTTCCTAGTTAAATTACAGGAGAAGAAATCATCATGTCATCTTTGGCCAGGCTCAGCAGTCTTAGATACCAACAAGGATGTCAGGAATATGAAAGAAACATCTTCTGTTTGCAAAACTGAATTAAGAGAATGGCTTCTAATCTAAATACCTTTTTTGACTGTCTTGAAATAGATCTGTATATCCCTTTGAAGATGCATATGTAAAGTACAATTTCCACTTGAAAGGTGCTATTGCACATAACTCCCAGTGGTTATAATTGGAATTATGTGCACAGATTGAGAGGAAAGTAGAGCAGTACACTAATTTTCTCTTGAGCATTGTGATTTCTTGCTCTAGTTTTGTTCCACATACTAATGTCACTTATCTTCTGAAAAAAGACACCTTTAACTTCCTTGAGTGTTTTATCTTTGCTTGTCTATTTCCCTTGGGCTGCTTCTAATGATCCAAATTTTGGAGTTGATTCAAAAAGCTGATTTAATCTGAATATGGCACCAAGACTGCTGACTGTATTAGTATCTGCTTATGAATAACACGAGGACGTATCACTAAAAGCTGTCTTGAGTGTTACTTCAGTAGCCTAAAGAGGAGTGTTTGTAGTTGTAAATGTGTCACTCTTTCCCGGGGAATACTTTGTATTCTCAGGACCCTATGAAAGTGGTTTAAATGATATGTCACTCACTACTTCATCCTGAGCCAGTAAGCAGGGTGGAGATGGCAGTGTAACAACTGTATCTAGCTGGGCTCTGATACTGCTGCTTGCCCTGGAGACTGAGGTGATCCTCGAGTGTCCTGAAATATGAAATGCATTAGGAGGCTGCAACCTGTCCCTTCTCTTGGCAACATTTCTGTGTTCCACTTGGAAATGGTATTTCTGAATCAAAACTCTGTCCCTACACTTAATGGAGTGATTTTTCAAATAATACTCAAAATAATTGATTTGTTTTTGAATGCTTTATGACCCCGTTTATAAGTAAATTTGATTAATACAGGTCAAAGCTACAGGAGTGATGTTGGTTATTTTCTGTTTGTCTTCATTTCAAATTATGTTTGGTTCTCTCCCCCTCCTCCTTTAGTCCTTGAGGTTCCCTGCAGGGGAGTAGACTCCACATTAGTCATTTACTTCTGTGCTTAATTGGAGCCTTCTGGGGCTATTAAGCACTAGGTCATAAATATGGATCAATTTAGGGATAAGATTAAGATGTGAAGAGAGCTATCCAGCTAAAGACTTCTTGTAATAGGAAATGCATTGGTAGGTTAGATGAAGTATTTGAACAGTGTAACTTTTGCCATTTCCCCAGATGCACTCCAGGGCTACCTCTGCTTTTGTTAGGTAGCAGAAACAGCAGCTCAGTTTTGCATGTATTTGCCCAGTTTGATGCACCTCTTTACTGTTAAATAGGCCCCTGTTGAATACCATGAAGGTTTTAGAATCTCAAGCTGATCAATCAGTAGGAAACCTGTCTGGAAATACTTGCTGGTAGACAAGAGAGTGTTTCTTTCAGATGTGAATCTTGGTCCTTTGGTCTGTATGTTAGTAGACCTTAAAGTGAGAACTGTAGCACATGGTATGTGAGATGTTAGGTTATTAAATTTATAGAACTCACATTGTTAGGTGTGCCTGAAAGATTATTTTGTTTCTCACAACTATAATTGATTTAAGTTGCCAAAATTAGATGCAGAATGAATTTGTTTATGTGTTGTATTTAACTCTAAAGAGTTATTTTGTGATTTATGTGGGCAACAGAACAATTTATCTCCTGAGTTATTTTAAAAAATACTTGCACTCCAACCTTTCAGGTTGATTTGATGGCAGTCTGACTCTGTGAGGTGTTGGTCACCATACCAGATTAGCTAAGCGGTAGCATTAGACATCTCTTTATGATCTTAGAGAAATTCAATTTAAGATACAGGCAACTGTATTATATCTGAATTCTGATTTAGTGCCAGAGCCATTTGCGAGAAAGCAATTTTCTAAATATTACCAAAACCCGTGCATGCGAGTACTGACAGATGGCTGGAAGATAGACATTAAAATGGTCCACTTTAACAGTTTATGTTGGATTTGGTTGCTGTTGTTGTGTTTAGATTAATAAAAGGAAAGCAAATGACAAAATTCATGTATTTTGAAATGTAGACAATACTGGTGTTATAATGAAATCAAACATACATTATATACTCTATTTCTCCGTGTCAATTTTTTTTACAAACTGTAGGCTGATACTGAGAAAAGTAAATATCAACTCATTCCTAAGCAAATACCTAGAGCTGACATAGCAATGCCGTTATGAAGCTGCTTTTTTGTCTCTTCCTATCTTCCCCCTGGAGAAGTCAACATCAGAGCCTTAAAACTCCAGTTTTTGTTCTGCTTTGCTCTTTCAGCTTACTCCCTTGAGACGATTATGGTCCTAGCTTTCCTGTTTTCAGTAGAAGAAAAGTGTTTTCCATTAAATATGAAAACTACAGAGTAGTGGAAGGGGGGATTTGAGGTAGTGGAGCCTGTTCTTTTTTTCTCTGAGATTGTAATATGGCAACTACAAACCATGAGTTTAACAATTATTAATTACAGAAGAATTAGATGTCTTCATTTTTCCTACTGCAATTAATTATGTTATGAATTGTTGATGCTGCTATGATTTTTATAAAATTATTAAATAGGAGATTAATGTTATATGCCGAAGAAGATTGTGGGTTGTTTTCTTTGTAATGATATCTGGAGTACTTTAGCTATGTTTCTAAGATTATATTAGTAAAATACTGAAAGATGAGCTTCTTTTTTGAGAAACTTTATTTTTGAAAAATTTACTTTTGAAAAGGACAAGAGTAGAAGCTGAAGAATTAAAATGATTGTAAAAATTAAAGTATACAATGCTGTAAGTGACCAAAATAGGGGGGAAATAAAAATCCCTATCTGTAACTCCTAGGTTAATTTGGTATCGTTTTCCCAGGTTGACTTACACTTCATGAAAAAGATACCACCTGGAGCAGAAGCATCCAACATCTTAGTTGGTGAACTGGAATTCCTGGACCGTGCAGTTGTTGCTTTTGTTAGGTTATCGCCTGCAGTGCTGCTTACAGGACTAGCTGAAGTTCCAATTCCAACTAGGTACAGTTAGATTTATTTCTCTTCATGTTTTCCTAAGTACCTCTTGGAGGCAGATGTTGTGACCTTCAGCAAATTTCTTCTCACCGTGAATTAAGGACATCTATCTGCTTGCCCTTTAAATATGTATATTCAGAAACATACATAAATATGTGTATGTGTATTCTGAAACATGCTGTTAGTGTGTGATTAGAATTATTCTTCACAGAAGTAGAAAAGATAGTTTGTCAGTTTACAGCACAGGATTATAATATACAAACTTAATTCTGCAGATGAAATACTAGGAAATAGCAGCAAAGCAAAGTGGTTGAATTTTCATCTGGAACGGAAATGAATCTTGTGACGTTGTAGAATTAAGTCCAGAAGAAAAAAAAAAAATGGTGAAAGGGATGTTTAAAAGGAAAAATTGAAACTGTATAATTTGATTGGCTAAAGATTGTTAATGAATGAAGAACATGCTGTAAATATGCTCCCCTAAGACTCTGTAGATACTTGCATGAAAGGAAATGTAACTTTTGACCATACATTTTTATTAGATTATATTTTTCTTTTTTTTTCACTGGAAGACAACACTGCATAGCAGTTATTTATGGCCTTCATCTTGGAGATGAAATGCTCGGATTCTGATTCTTGCTCCCAGTCACATAAATAGTATCAAATCTGCTTTAATTTTTAATTTCTGTGAATATGACTTTAGGTCTTTTACTTGTACATGTGTATAAGGGTCATTGAGATACTGAGATCAATTTTTAAAATAACGTGAGCCTTTCTTCTGCATAACCTCTCCCACAAAGAAACCAATGACAATGAATACAGTACAGTTGTCTCAATTTTTGGCCTAAAGAAAATTAAGGAATTAAAAATTAGGCTGATTAATATTTTTTGCAAAATATTTGCTTTAGAAATAATTTATTAATTTTCGTTAGTAAAAGTTGTTTCTGCATTTTTACAAACCTGGAAATGCCAATTATATCATCTGAACCCATCCTGTGCATTTTAGAGAACCACAAGCCCAGAGTAGAGGCTAGAGTCTTCTTAATAGGAGGAAAGATGAATTAAAAAATGTAAGGTCTTTTCCATCCTGAGCAATTCTATGATGCTGTGTTTAAATGTGTATCTAAGAATCCTGAAGGAATATTGTATGTTGTACTTGGGATTTTTTAATAGTCCAATTTTCAAATAATTATTCTGGTAGTATGTATAGTAACTAGCATACACCTTCCTTTTACATATTTTCATTTAAATTCTTGCAGATTTTTGTTTATTCTTCTTGGGCCATTGGGTAAAGGGCAGCAATATCATGAAATTGGAAGATCAATTGCAACGCTGATGACAGACGAGGTAATTTTATTCTTGATTTGGCTTTAGTAATTTTGTAATGACTGAAGGGATGTAATAGGGAACCTGTAATGTGGAACTACTCAGTTGAATTGATGCACAGATAGAATGGTGAAACAAACTTGAATTCTATAACTGCTCAGATTATGCTGCTAGGAGATGATAAAATGAGAACTGAGCCTAACATGCAAGGGCATCTTCATTGAGAAGGGACCATTGTGAAATATTTGGAGTGTTTCTCTCCTCCCACGTATGCCTCTTTGCTTTTCACAGGTGTTCCATGACGTTGCTTACAAAGCAAAAGACCGCAATGACTTGGTGTCTGGAATTGATGAATTTCTTGATCAGGTTACAGTTCTCCCTCCTGGAGAATGGGACCCAACAATACGAATAGAACCACCTAAAAATGTTCCCTCTCAGGTTTGTGCTTGTAAAATTCAGGTACTTTTTAAGATTGTGATAAAGTTTTGCTAAGTAGAATTAAGTATAAATAATTTAGTATTCGGCAAAGTCACTGTATGGAAATATTGCATGCTCTTTCTGCTTGCTACTTTGCCTTAAGAAAATAGTTGTCTTGAAAACATAGTATAGTGATGACAGTCAGTGTAGTTTAAAACTGTGTCTTTCCTGAGCAAAGACAGATAGATCTAAAGGTCTTAAATTCAAGATTGATCGGTAATAAGAATGTTTGATTATCACAAACAGCTGTAGTTTGCTTTTGTTCTAAACTTATTGTGTATCTTTGTTTTCTGAAACAAGAAAGACAAAAAAGCTTAAATCCCGAATATTCTATTGTGTATCCTCCTAGAGGTGCTTAGTTTTCCTCTGAAGATGACTCATAGAAGAAGAAAATATTGTGAAAAAAGGAATTCCTTTTTTTCTTGTTGGCATTTTTATAATATTACATGATTACGTCTGCGTACTCACTGCAGGCTGTTACTGAGTGGTGGCTATTCATAAAGCTCTTCAATCATATCTATTCTTTTATTCTTTGATGGTGGTTGTAATCCATTTTGAATTGTGCAATGCACTTTTAGCCATATAACGTACGATTTGTTATTCATAATTCTTTTCAATAGGTGCTGCTTGTTATGCTAAGTTACTAGTGAAGTCAAAATGCAATAGCCTGATAAGAGCAAGAAATGATCAAAGCAGTCTGGCATGCTGCTCTTTAAAAATGCTTTCTGATAACAAGATTTTTCTGAGATGAATTCTTTAAATTTCTTAGACCACAATTCTTTCTACTTTTCCTGGTTACGCAGCTCCTCTACTGCTTATGAAGAGATTATGCTGATGAATCTTATAATAAAATTTCAGTGTTCAGTCTTTCAACTTTTGAAAGACTGAAACTTCAGTCTTTCAGACTTTTGAAGTCTGTTTCTTTTGCTATATTTGTGTTTAGTTGTGAAAATCCAGGAGAAGTATATTTTCTTTCTGCAGGAGAAGCGTAAGATCCCAGGAGTACCAAATGGGACTGCAGCTCATGGGGAACCAGAACATCCTGGTGGACACTCTGGACCAGAATTGCAGCGCACTGGAAAGTTAGTGAAAACATACTCAGAATCATAAGCGTCCCAGATGTTGCCCTTTCAAAAGAACAATAATGGTCTGGTTCTCTTGTAAATGACCAGTTTGGGCACGTCATCTTTTTCAGGCCTTATTCCTGGTTAGCGTACCACATAGCTGAAAAAGATGGTACTTCTGAATTTGTTTAGAAAGAAAGAGGGCAAAAACAATTGAGTATTCATATTATATTTACAGAAAGCTCCTTCCTCTGTTATTTGTAGAGGTCAGATCAGTATTGAACTCAATTAACATTTTCTATTTCTGTATGAAGAAAAAGGTGGAAATAGGCTTGTCACATATTATGAATTCTTACAAATATTTTGTTGTTGAGGTTACTGTGTTGTGAAGCTCTAGCATTTCTTTTTTTGCCTCAGTAAGCCATGATATGCCCTGGTACATGAGGCTTTGGTTACTGTGGGGGTTGCAACCTGCAAGCATCTGAAGGAAGAATTGGTCCCAAATAAAACAATACATACATTCTTAATATATTGTGAAGTAAGCCCATCAGTGGTCAGTGTCAGCCTTAGTGCAGTATCATGCTGGTAGATGTGTGCTAGGCAATTTCATTACTTTGCTGCCTTGTGATAATTAACTATCATTCCTACCTGCAGTGTTGCTGTTTGTAGTGAAGTAGAGGTGGGTAATGGCCAGACAGTCTATAATTTATACTTTTGCTGGTGAACCTGGTGTTGGCTGCTTGAAGGATCATTTCAGTGTTTAGGAGGTGGTAGGACTGTCTCCTCCTCTACCTCTGAGCTGTCTTATATATCAGATGCACGTGAGAAAAAGAGCACAGAGGAACATTTGCTTTAACTTAATTACATATTGTAAAGGAATGGCTGATTCTAAATTTTTGATTATATGTAGCATAATATAAATGAGAAGATATGTGTTCTTGTCCCTGAAAAGTTCTAGCTTAGATTTCATTCATTATCAAATGTATTGAGGAAGAGTTTTGCAAAGAATATGATGTGCTCTATATGTGGGAATGTAGGCAAACATGCAGTATAATAGCTCTCTGATTAAACAAATACAAAGAATTATTTCACAAAAATACTGGGGTTTTATGCAAGGGAGCCAACAGCTGTTCAGAAGTTTTGGGTCTGGGTGATGAAGTTTTTAATTAAGAAACATGCAGATTGTTTTGTTTTAAAATAATTTCCTGATTAAAGTTATCAGGACAGAGTTCCCATAAACTTTCTTCTGATGAAGGATGAATTATGAGGGTATGTTACATCTGATTAAGGAAGAGTAGCTTCTCTGCAGCTGCCCAGGAGTACTATGGAAGAAAGTTAGTAAGCCTTTTTCATAATTTTTCTCTCTTATTTTTAGATTTTTTGGCGGATTGATTTTAGATATAAAAAGAAAGGCTCCATTCTTCTGGAGCGACTTCCGGGATGCTCTCAGTCTACAGTGTCTGGCATCGTTTTTGTTTCTCTACTGTGCTTGCATGTCTCCTGTCATCACGTTTGGTGGTCTACTGGGAGAAGCAACTGAAGGTCGTATAGTATGTGTTAAATCTGAATTTTTTTAAAACAAACTTACATTGCTAGGTTTGTGGTTAGTATTTTTTTTTTTTTTTTTTAATGTTCCATGGTGATAAATATATATTAAAATCTACTTTTATATTTTAAATATTTATTTATATTTTAAATATATATATTTAAAATGTATTTGTTTCATTATTTAGAAGTCTACAAATCTATATGTTGCAAAAAAGAACCAGTTGAAAAATTTATACACACTTCTCTGTCTGTGTCATATTCAGAGTGCAATAGAATCACTGTTTGGAGCATCCATGACTGGTATTGCCTACTCTCTCTTTGGTGGACAGCCTCTCACTATACTTGGCAGCACAGGACCAGTTCTAGTGTTTGAGAAGATTTTATTCAAATTTTGCAAGTAAGTGACATAAAGCTATTTAAGATTTCTAACATATTATAAAATGTAGTAGCTTACCAATAACATTTACAGAATCTTCCTAAGCAAGGTGAAGACTTCATTGATTTATACATGTACCAACTAATGTTTGAGGTGAGTGAAATCATAATATGCATCATTACTAAAGTCTTTTTAGGTAAAATTTGAAACACTGATCAGTGAATTCCAGCATCTGCAGTATAAGATCAGGGGGTTGTTTTCAGGTGAACTGCTTAGGCTTTCAGAGTCTGAAAATTAATGCTTTGACTGAAACAGATGAATTGTTGATCATGCAGAGAACTTGAAGAGTTGGTTCCACTTTTTGCCTCCCTCCCTGCTTCCTGCCCTCTTTCTGAAGAGCCAAACTGTTTCCAAAATTGCACATTCCTATAGAAAGCATATTTTGGAGTCACTTCTTCATCTAGGAAACTGTGGCTGGACAAATGATTAACTGTGTTGTTTACTTATTTGTTCTTTAGAGAGTATGGGTTATCATACCTTTCCCTGAGAGCTAGCATTGGACTGTGGACTGCAATCCTGTGCATCATCCTTGTTGCAACCGATGCAAGCTCCCTAGTCTGTTACATTACCCGGTTTACTGAAGAAGCTTTTGCTTCTCTTATCTGCATAATTTTCATTTATGAGGCCTTAGAGAAGCTATTTCATCTCAGTGAGACATATCCAATCAACATGCATAATGATTTGGATCTGCTGACCAAGTACTCGTAAGTATGATTTCCTCATGCTTTCTTCCCCCCCCTCCATCCCCCCATAGATGGTGAGATCTTTGAAAGGAATGCAAGTAGTGTGAAACAGGAAAAGTTTTCAATTGTTGTGAATCTAATATGTGGGAGCTGTTGAATTAGGCATGATTCTGGCATATAGGAGTAGTAGTTACTGGAGGTATGTGTACTGTAAATTAAGTAAAAAATTATTGGAATTTTGGAAAGCAACTCAAATGAATCTTGGAAATCCTAGAATAATAGTAATTAAAAAATCAACTTTAGTTTTTTATTCGCATTTTTATTTGAACGAGTGCAACCAAATGCTCTCTCACTATAACCTTCCACTGGTGCTTTATAATATTTTATATCATATTTCAGGCTTTTTTTTTTTTTTTTTTTTCTCCCCAAATTGAAATATTGACCTATCTAAAAACTTGATGTGCCTCCTTTATTTTAATCCGAATTGCAGTAATTCTGTAGAACTGGAGTGGATTCTGAATTGTTAGGTGCCTCTCTGCAGTGTTGGAATTTATCATAATCAATTTGTTCTTAATAACAAGATTTTTAACAGGTCTGCATTTATGTACCTTGGCTGTGGAGGTTTTACAAGTGTTTTCGGATAAAGGGTATTATCCTTGGGGAATAGAAAAAATAATTGCTCTAATTGATATTGTTTCATTCTGAAGTAAAAATTCAGGATTGTTTCCATGATATTAGAACGGAAGTGTTAGTAAAGGACAAGATCCTACTTGGGCTTGAGGCTAATTAATTCTGGTCACCTCAGTGACTAAAATGTCATTGAAAAGCATTTTCAGAGAAGATTCACCTTCAGAAATATCTTTATTTCATTGAACGCATTTGAACACTCTGCGTGTGCAGAGTGGAGCCCCCCAAAAACAATGCTTGAACAGTGCCACATCTTTTGTTCACTGGAAAAACAGGAGGGTCTCAACCAAATATCTTATTTGCATTTTAAACTGAGAGAAACAAAACACAACAACAGGAAAAGCATTTGCATTTTGTGCATGCTATCATCACTAGTAAAGTAGATGGTAGAACCTGAATCCAAATGTGCAATAAGTACGTTAATAAATGGAACAGATTGAATTATTGAAACAGTAGCTCTGCTGTGATGTGCTCTGTTGTGCTGAAAAAATAGTACTTCTCTCTAACAGCTTGACTGGTAGACAAAGTAATATTAATTTGAAGAGAAAGAAATAAACATCACAAATAGAGCATGCACAGAGTTGAATTGATATCCTGGTATCAGTTAACTTCACATAACTTCTATGGTGTTGATACTTTTACTCTAAAGAGCCTTATATAGCGCAGTGTTTGTGGTTGTTGTTTTTTTTTCCTTTACCACTTCAAAATAGTCATGTCAAAGGGAAATGGGATATGATGTGCTCGCAATGTTTTGGCAACCTTAAATACTGTAAAGACAGCATTTTATTCAGAAGCCACTTAGCAGGAAGAGCTAAGATATTGAAATATGTAAGGGAAATAGGGTTATGGATCCCCGGTTAGATAGATTTGTATTTAGGTATGAATCTATCTGAGATTACAGCGACAAATTCCAAGTTTTGCTTTGTGGTGCAGTGATAGGTATCTCCATATTTTATGATGAAAGTTTTACTGTTCTCCTTACGTTTACAAATAAATATTTGTTCTTATTTAATATGCCTTTCATTGATCAGAGTCCAAGAAATGTTTCTGTGATTCTCCATCTAACTCCTGCTGTGATTTTTTTTTTTTCACTTTTTAAATAATATGCTGGGTGAAAAAGACCCAAACTTTTCAAGTAAGTAAAAGTCTAATTAACAAAAACAATAAAATTTGCATAAAGTTACATTTTAGCTTTTTCATTTAGGTAGCAAATCGAGTTTTCTCAAATGTTGCAGAGTCAGAAAACCTACTACCAGCACTTCACTTGTTACTAAGTTTGAATATAAAAGCATGTTTAAAAATCAGCAGTTTGAAATATGACTTCAAAATAACATTCAAGGAAAAGAAATATTCAGTCTAGCAATTCAGGGAGTCAGCACCATATTTAAAGTATGTAATAGGGATGCTTTTCCTAGGCTTCAGAGCTGTGTACCTTCAATTTTCATCTTCCTGAAAATTCTTCTTCGCTTGCTTCCAAGTAAATAGAAATACTTCCTTGTTTCTATCTTCCTGCTATATTCCAAGGAAAAACCTCTCCCTTCCTTCCATATTCCAAAGACCAACTGTTTTCTGTTAGTAATCTGGTTCCTTCAGCTTGTTTTTTCATTGTCAGGAAGAGTTTAAGAGATTGATTTTTCTCTTTTCAGTGTCTCTGATGTTTATTTTCATCTGACCCTACTCTCCTCCATCCCACCAGCTTACCAGTAAAAATGATTGTGGGAAGTTACTGTTACTGCTATGGTTCTGTCTGCATAGACAGCCAGGAGCAGCTTTTGCTACCCTGAGGCCCTGATTAAATGTCTGTATGTGTCTTCATCAGTTCTAGAAAGATCGAAAAATGAGTGTGCTCAAAAACCTACTTGAAATAAACATTTCATTTTTGTGTACTTGAAGTGAGGATATTGCTTTCACAAGAAATGAGAAGCTTTTTTTTTTCTTTTTTTTTTTTTTTTTTTTTTTTCCTGCAGTGTATGACTCCAAATCTTCTATTTATTGTTTAAATGGGTTACAAGCTTGGGCTGAAAGTGGTTCTGTCCTTAAAGGACCAGCATACTCTGTTACAGAAGCTAATTAATATCTGCTGTTTCCTAATTAAAACAGCTGTTTGCATTTTTTTAATCATTGGGGATTTTAAATACAAGTTTTTAATTGTTAGTAAAGCCCTAGCAGTTCTTTAATTAGCAATGGGTTAACTTCAAAAGGTTGAGCAATTCATTTCTCTTTGGATGTTTTGCCAAAGCTTACGCAAAACTTCTTCTTGGATCTGCAATTCTGTGCTAAAAAAGACTTAGATTATACTATGAAATTTCTGTTTTCTGTATTCTCCTTGTTGTCTACTTGAATAAAGAAGATAAATAGGTTAGGGCAATCTGTAGCTTTTTTGTGTAAGTTGTGACCTCGCCCTCCTCTCTTATCCCACGGGCCTTCTAAGGATGTTCTGATGTCTATAGGCAGACAGTGAGCAATCCCAGTATTGTTGCCTTTGCTGTGGTGAGGAAATGAATTTGACTCAGGAAATGTCATTGGCATGCTGTTATTATTGTCCTTTGGAGTACTAGAAAGACAAAAATCATTTAAAATGATATTTTGTTTCAAACAGATTGTGTAACCATATTTCAAATGAGAAAGACGTTGGTCTTCTGTTATCACAGAATCACAGAATTGTAGGGTCTGGAAGGGATCTCCAGAGATCTAGTCCAACCCCCCCGCAAAGCATGCCCCTTACAGCAGGCTACACAGGTAGACATTGAGGTGGGACTTGAATATCTCCAGAGAAGGAGAATCCACAACCTCCCTGGACAGCCTATTCTGGTCCTCTGTCACCCTTACTGTGAAGAAGTTCCTTCAAATATTCATGCAGAAAGAACTTTCTATGCTCCAGTTTATGGCCATCTCCTCTTGTCCTGTCCCCACAGGCAACTGAAAAGAGGAAGGCTGTGTCTCTTTGACTCCACACTTAAGTAACTTTTAAACATTAAAGAGCAATCTCTATTGCAGGAGTTTTATATAAGTAGAAATACATGTAGTACAGTTGTTTATATTTAAGAGCATAGGAATTATTACTAGTATCTGCCATAACAAACCTTAGAAGGCTGTAGAAAGAGCATTCAGAACAGGTTTTTTTGTTTGTTTGTTTTTACTTTTATGTGTTTTAAATGGCATGTACACAAATATTTGAAAATCAGCTGAAATTTACTATTTACAATTTTATGTAGAAGATACATTGTACTTTTTTTGTGGGCTGCCAGCACAAGAAAGGTGTGGAGCTGTTATAGCGGGTTCAGAGGGGGGCCACAGAGATGATCAGAGGGCTGGAGCACCTCCCATACGAAGATATGCTGAGGGAATTGGGCTTGTTCAGCCTGAAGAAGAGAAGGCTCCCATGGGGGACCTCATTGCTGCCTTCTAGTACTTAAAAGGAGCTTATAATCAGGAGAGAGACCAAATTTTGCATAGTCTAATAGTGATAGGACAAGGGGGAATGGCTTTAAACTAAAAGAGGAGAGAGATGTAGGTTAGAATTTAGAGGGAAGTGGTGAGGCAATGACACAGGCTGCCCAGAAAAGCTGTGGGTGTCCCATTCCTGGAAGTGCCCAGCCAGGTTGGATGGGGCCCTGGTCAGCTGGTGTTGGTGGGTGACAACCTTGCCCACTGCATGGGGTTAGAACTAGGTCGTCTTTAATGTCTCATTTCACCCAAGCCATTCTATGCTACATGTTTGAGTTTGTTACAGAATTATATCTCAAAACAGTATCTATTGTTTCATGGTCTGATTACTGTAAAACTAGTTCTAATGCACTTATTTTCTTTATTATACTTGTTTGTTACTTTGTGTTAAAATGCTGGCTGTGATATTCAAGCATTCTTTCTGGAAAATCTGATTTTTATTCATTTATTTTTTGAACACAGTCTTTAGGATATAGATAATAAAGCATTTTAGAGGTAAATCAAAAGGAGAAGACGATGTGATTTTAAGTGTGCTGCTGTGGTACATTTTTTCTTTTTAAAACATAGTTTTGAAGGAATTTAAATACATAATATTTCTATATGAAATACACATACTTTTTGATCTGGTTTTTCTCTTCCTTTTTTCTCTTGTTTTCTCTGTGACCTTTTTGTATTTGTCAGGCCATTAGCATTTGTAGGTTGGCATAGCAACTCTTTTATTTCTGTGCTCTCCTCCTCCTGCTTTTTCCTACTTTTGCAGCAAATATATCTCCAGTTAGTGAATTCTGTCTGGAATGCTGATACACATCAGTTTTAATGTGTACGTTAAATGTTAGGATATCATGTTTTGCTAGGAAAGGAGACCCTCACCACAACTGTGTGGTTTGAAGATCTTGGATGAAAGGGAAAGGATTTAGAGATCTAGTGCTCTCTAAAGGGCAAGCATGTTAAGTAGTTGTCTTTGAATACAGAAGATAAATTATTTCTCTGGCTGAAGTTGCTTAGACATTGGGACTTTATCTCGTCCATTTTTTATTAATCTTTTCCCACAGGGATAAATTCATGTTATTTTAATAATTCTTTACCAGAAGTTACTCAATTATTAACAGATTACATTGAATAATTTTAAAGTGATGTTTTGGCATAGTAATATGCATATTACAATCTGTCTTGGTATTGACATGCACTTAAGAATTAGGAGTAGAAAATCCCACTCTTATGTAATTAAGGAGCCAAGATCACGTCAATCTCAGTATCCTTTGTAGGCTACAGAAACCATTGCTTCTAGAAGTCATTGTGAAGATTAGCTTAGTGCATACCACTCTTTGAACAAACAAGTTTTAAATCTTTCATATGTTTGCAACTTAATTTGCATCCTGTAATAATGCATTTACATTATGTTATTTTGTATACTGTCTTCCTTGAGTTGCAGCTGGAATGTATGGTCAGTGATCCTCAGCACAGAATTTCTCATTTAATATCCCGAGCTTATAATGGAATTCCACTTCATATAATGATTTGTTTGAACTCTTTGCCAATTCGTTATAGATGTTTCTTTTCCCATTACAGTTAAATAACTGTGCTATATACCCAGTTTCTTTCCTTGAGAATCATAGAGTAGAATTGTAGAATGGCTTGGATTGTAAGGAACTTCAAAGGCCTAGTTCCAACCCTGCTGTCACAGGCAGAGTTGCCAACCACTGGGTCAGGCACTAGATCAGGTTACCCAGAGCCCCATCAATTTTGCCTTTGAGCACTTCAAAGGATGGGGCATCCTCAGCTTTTTTGGGCAGCCTGTACCAGCACCTCACTTCAATGAAAGATTTTCCCCCTGACATGCTTGCTAAAAGTTTTTAGTTTAAAATGGTTCCCCATTGTCCTATCACTATCTACCCATGTAAAAAAGTTGATTTATCTCCTGTTTGCAACCTTCCAGTACTTAAAGGGAGCTAATAATGAGGTCTCACTAGAGCCTTCTCTTCTCCAGGCTGAAGAAGCCCACCCTGTCATTGTAGGAAAGATGATGCTTCAGCCCTCTGATCACCTTTGTGGCTCTTCTCTGGACCCATTCCAAAAGCTCCACATTCTTTTCTTTTCTTTTCTTTCTTTTTTTTTTTTTTTTTTTTTTTTTCCTCCTGGTGCTGGGTATCCAGACACACACATTGTACTCCAGATGGGACCTATAGAATATCCCTCTTATTCCTAGAACCATTCAACTGCCATCAAGTTTAACTGCTGGTTCTCTTTGCTTCTTGGCAAGCCTTGGAATCCAGACGTACATTTAATTCATTTATTGCATTTATTCTAGGACTTCCCTATCTCTGCTCAATCCAACTAACTCACTTTATTTTGTTACTCTATTTAGCTCAGAAAATGCTTCATTTTTTTTTCCTATTACCCATCCCCTCTGCTTCGGAGTAGGATCTCTTTGTGAAGTAATTCTCCATAACAAATAGCTGCTCTGCACAATGTAGTCTTAATCTAGAAAAGATTACATGCAATCCTTGCGTAGTTTTCTTAGAGCATGTTTATTTATATTGTTACATTATTCTCGAATAATCAAAAATTAAGCTGACCACATAGCATATGCATCTCTTTAGGTATTCATTGATTTTATTATTATTTTTTCCCCACTGTGGAAGTGGGGTGAGATTACAACCTGGAATTATTTCTGAATGAAAACTTCCAAATGAAATATCAAAGCAAGAAACATCCCACGTAATAACACTGATTTTCTTCCTGATAAAGTGTACGTACAGCATTTACATACCATAATATTACTACAAATGCATAGCCTATACTCTGCACCAGGTAGATAATAGAGTAGTCTTTATGAGATGCAAGCATGGCTAACAAAACTACAGTATGATTATAAGTCTGTTTTCTAGACTTTCCACTTGGCGGAACAATCTTCTTCTTACATGCTATTCAAAGAAACCTAATTCTTTGTGATTTCTTCACTGTAACATCAGATGTCTGTTTATGTAGATACATGTTTCTATTTGTGTGTATGAAGTGATGTGGAGTTATCTAGATATAAGCTTCTCTGTTTTCCTCTTCATCCTCCCCAGCTAAATTCTATAGACTTCAAAATTTATAGAACATAGTAGAATGTCTACTCATGTTTGTGATTGTCAGAGACAGGCTACTTAACTTAATGACTCAGTGGTCTAAATCAGGATGGCAGATCTCATTAATAAATGAAGAGAATAATTTCATCTTGTCCTGACAGCTGTGCTTTGAAAGGCTTTCATGATACTGAGAATAGAAATTAACCGACAAGACCATTTCCCATCAGTATTAATTATTTTGCTTCCAGTCTCTCCTCCACTGAGACTTTAGTTTCATCATTATGAATGCTGACACGAGAAGAAATATGGTAAATACAATGCCATGGATATACAGGTGTTGTACATATGGGGCAGCAGAGTATGTGAGTGTGATGCTATTGTTGTCACTTTCACAGATGTTAGACAAACAGAAGGACTCTTCAGTGCTCATAAGACTCACATGAAAATAGTATGTATTTGGAGACAACATAAATATATATGGCATTGTAATACTGATGGGCTTTTCTTCAGTCTTGTAAATGTGGTGTTAACAAGCCTGATGTGCACATTCCAGTAGTTTGCTTTTAAAATGAAATTAGTGATTTATCTTCCGTTTCTTACTGTGTTCTTATTCTCTCTGTTATGTGATTAATGCACAGCGTATTTGTAGAGCGTAGTCTGTTTCTTAGGATAAAATCTTCCTACTCATTACCAAATATGTGTTCTGATATTCAGTGAGACACATTATTTAAACAAGCACAGTTTGTAACTTATTCGTCATACTTGCCTGCTTTTTTTTATAATATAAATATTCATATCAAGCAAATCTCATTATCTTTCTTAAGCAAGCTCAAAAATATTTTCCTCTTCTACGAGGGGGAAATGGTATGTTAGCTAATTGCAAAGAAGGTGCAATTGCACCTTTTATATAGAGCAAAGTCTTATCTAGTATTAATATGTGTAGCTTATAGTATGTACATGCTGGAAAAATAGGATCTCTGTAAATTGAGCCTTGCAACTTGAATAAAATTGTTAGTAGTGCTTCCCAGCCTTGAAAACAAGATACTATAAATTGGCAGTTGCATGGGAATGATTGAGTTTTCCAAAGGAGCTGCGCCAGTTAAGCATTTTTTATTTACTCAGAAAAACACTGCGCAGGACTCTTGTTTGAACATTTGATGTTGTCTGTGATGGCAGCAGAATGGACAAGCACCATGCTGCACTGTGTGGGGAAGGGGGTGCACATGGTGGGCTTTGGAGCTTCATAAACACATGGAGAGGAAAGAGGTTGAAGAACTGGGATGAGAGGTGGAAATGAGAGGGATTCTTGTACCACACCTATGTTAACTTCAATCAAGTAAGCAGGCCTAGGGAGTAAGTTTTTTGTTTTGTGTTAAACAGTCAGAATTAAGTGGTTTTAGTACAGAATCTTTCATCTGACTAGTTTCTGAGTAGCAATGATGTTTACATTTTACTGCTGATCTACAAAAGAGAGAAGAACTTTAAAATAATAGGTTTATAATCTACTAACCTGTATTAGTCATACAGACCGTATTTTTGGTGCTAATAGTGATAGTATTAACTGTTTCTTTTGGGGAACAGTGAAGTATACTGCTAGTTATCTGAGATGGCCTGAAGCCTCTGTTGTCAAATCTTATCTATGCTCTTTGATAACGGACCAAGATTTAGAAAACATCGTGCGCAGTGAAATTACAATGACTGCCTCAAGTTAAAAATAAGTAAATAAATAGGAGACTGAGACTTAAGAAACAAAAGCAAAAATTGCTGGGAAAAATGGGAAATGTAAAGAGGTTGAGGGGACACAGAAGGGAAGAAGTTGAAGGTTTAGCTGAAGTCCTTGTCTTCCCCATGCTGATTTTCTTGAGCACCTCAGAAGATGTAAAGACAGTGAAGACTCCTTGCCCTGCTTATTCTTCTGTGTAGCTGTTTTTTAGGGCTGTTCATTTTAGGCCAGAATCATTCCTTATTTTTTTCACGTAGTAAAGGTGATTACTGACTCCTTATCACTAAACAGCATGGAAACGTTTTGTATGGTTCCTGCTCTATTTGAATCTGAGTATGTTGCTTAGGAAGTGTTTCTATAGCTGTATGTATAGTCTCTTGTTCAGTGCTATAGTTCTCCTGTAGTTGGAAATTGTTCAGCACTTTAAATGATTTTACAAGGATTTAAGCACACTGGAACCTTCAAGAGGCAATACATATTTACTTAAGTCAGCTTTCTGAATAACGAGGTATCAAAAAATAGAAATATGCGTTTGTGATTAACAATTCAGTATATTTTTCTCCTGAGAGCTGACCTCTCCATTAGAGTAAAACAATGACAATAAAAGAGATTAAAACTTTAAAGCCTTACTTTTCTGGTATGAGTTTCTTTTTATAGGTCAGTTGTTAGGGGAAATATTCATCATTATAGAATTACATCTGTTATGAAATGTCACATTTTGGTACTTACTTTTTATATTCTGGCACTGTATGGTGGCACCTTCAGTTGTGTTTTCTGATTTGGACAGGAATTGTTTCCCATTTCTATAATATTAAGCAATGATCTACTCTGATTTTTATTTTAACTCTTTCAGTAGAAAGAAGGATCTTTACAGGTAGGACTTAATTCCTCACCCATTCCTTGGCAATTGCTAGATTCAAGGTAAAGTTTTTGATCATTATGATCAGAGTTTGCAGAGTTACTGTACTTGATGATGAATGAACTGCTGCTGGTAAATGCCCACGAAACTTGGTATAGGCCAGACCTGAAAGCTCTGAAGAAGGAAAGTGGGGCAATAAGCAGGAGGATGATCTTATCTGAAGGTGAATTACTTGAGCTGTTTTGAACTATACCTTCAATTGTGAGACCTATCTAAATGTAAATTTGCAGTTTGCAGCAAATATAGTTATACTATATAGTGTTGGTGACATGCACAGTCTTTCCTTCTAGAAAGAAGTGACTGTGATTGAACAGCCCACGTTACCTTGGCCTACTGTAATCAAACCTCAATGGGCCATCGCCCAGCGTCTGGCCAGTCTGCGAACAGCGATGGACATCAGGGGCAGGGAGCTCCTTTGCTCACGGGAAACGATAGTAACCTGAAATAGCCACATTTGCATTGTTGCATGAACATCAAGTACTCTCTTGTAATAACGTAGATGTACTGTTTATTGACTTATTATGCTGCCTTAGCTCACTGCTAGTGATGCACTTCATTTAACCTATTTTGTAATATTTAAAACTATGCATTGAACACGCATTCATTCTGCACTTGGGGCCTGATCCAAAGCATATTGTCTGTTTGAAAGATCCAGTCTACTGCAGTGGCTTTTGGCTCAGGCCCTCTATTTTTCTGAATGCCATTGCTTCATTTAGTTATTTATTTGCTTTTTGTCCATGGGCTGTAAGGGGGGTTTTCTTTCTTTATAAATAGCTGCATTTAAAATAAAAGCAAGGAGTCCCACACAGAAAACCTGCATCTCTCTATACGTAGCTATTAAATGCAGCTGTTTTGTCACGTGTATAGTATTGTAATGGAAATACAATAGCGCTATTTTTAAATAACAATGTAGATGACAGAATTCTACGTATAGAAAACATTACAAGTTTATATAGGAATCTTCATCCTTGGTTTGTGGAAAGACGTCTGCAGAAAAAAAGAATGATGGCTTAGCTAAGTGAGAAAAGCAGTACTCTGGTGGAAATGGGACACAAATGTGTGCTTAATGGTTCTCTGCTGTTTCATCAGATTTTATCCTTTACCCAGAGACTGAGAATCTTTATCAGGAAAGGAGATGTAGTATTTAATTGCAGCTGCCATAAGTGAGTTAAAATACTAGCAGAGTAGATAGTACTACAGATTTTTGAAGTAGGATTAACTTAAAGAGAACTGCAAAGCACACTTGGCATCTTGGAGCCTGCAGAGTATTCTGCATATTTTGAAGTCTCTGTCAAAGGAAAAGCCTCCCTCAGTTCCTTCAGAGGCTTGAAAGACTTAATTTTTACTTCAAATTGCCTCTTTGCAGTATTGTCCTCCCACTCTGCCTCTTCATGTTTTGTGTGTTAAAATATGCAATTTAAAATGAAAAGCATGCTTTTAACATAGCTGTGGGGAAAGGGAAAACAATAGACACAAGTTCACAAAGCCTTTGGTGCTGGTGATCTTGCAGAGCCTTGGCAGTTGACTGGGCACTTAGTCTGATTTTCACGCTAAGGCACTGCGATAAAGAAAAGGAAACAGATTACAGAGTTTGCTTTTGGGATGTGTATCAGCCTGGGGTTGTGCATAGCCTCTAGTCCCTGCGTAGAGGGGAGTGGAATAGGACTGGCACATTCTCAGTGTTAAAAACTGTCCTCAGAAGCATCAGAATAGGAAGAAAGTAGGTGGAAAGGATGCTCTGGACAGTAGTTTAAATATGCCACATTACGTCTATATATGCATAAGCACCTCACAGCAACTTTTACTTCAGTAATAGCACTAGCTACTGAACTCCAAGCTGCTTCAGAGCATGCATTTTCTGTATTCATTTAAACTAAATTTACATGGCAAAGTAGAGCACCATTCTAATATGTCATAATGTTGATAATTTGGTACATCTTTTGTTAGTAAGGAAAAGATACTATTTTGTCATTTCAGATGCAATTGTGTGGAACCAGAGCATCCTAGCAATAAAACCCTACGATACTGGCGGGACTACAATATAACTGCATCTGATGTGCCATGGGGGAACCTAACTGTATCGGTAAGTGAAATATTGGAACTTAGTGAGTAAGGGCATAAGCATAAATGATTCCATCTGTCCTTAATGCAGTATAGAAATAGGATCAGAAAAAAAAAAGTACTTTTTCTATTTGTTCAAAGTGTATATTATTCTTAAGGAGAAAGGTTAACGTAGACTTTTCAGAATTATCTCTCTTTGTACGCATTTTGCTAGATAATTATGCAGTCTTTGGTACACATTAAAGCATGTAATGTATGTGCATTCTGTGCCCTGCTTTGGAAACTCCTTGACACGCTAGCACAAGAGTTTGACTGAGATTAAGTCTAAACATGTCAAATGATAACGGGTTTGTCCTAAATTCTGCCAGATGGCGAAACCAAAGTTCTCTTGTGTAGAAAGACTTTAGGAGCGTTTATTTTCCCAAAAATATTCTTCCAGCTGTTCGGGCTATGAAGGAGTGGAAGGGGAGCCATTTTGTAATGTTCCTGTTCAGTGGCCAAATTTTTCTCTTGTTGAGGCCTTCAGTGTTACATATATCCTTATGTGAATTATTTCCCTGAGTGGAAAGACAGGAATGAGCTAAAAACAGTTTATTCACACAGATATGTTATTTCTAAATTGTACCCTTTTCTATATTTAAAGGAATACTAGAAAAGATTTTCCTTCGTTAAAGTAACATTCAGAATTTGATTAAAATGTCATATAAGAGGTCTGGCTACCAGTTTTTCTCACAAAGGTAGCATTTCATTGTAAGGGCGAAGAGATGTTAAAACTAAAAACTAAAAGTTATCTCCCTGTCTCTCTCTCTCTCTCTCTCTCTCTCAAAAAAAAAAAAAAAAAAAAAAAAGAAAGAAAGAAAAGGAATTAATTAACCTTGTAAACATAATCAAATGAAGTGCTTAAAAGCCTAAAACCCAATCCAGTCGATCACCTCCAGCACTCTGTTTCTTTCTAAGGCAAAAAATGCAGAAGAACTTGTGTCTTCCTATCATGAGTTAAGCAAGAGCTGCCTTCCATGACTGTTATGCCTTGATAGAAAAGGCTGCTCCTCAACTCTGTTGGTGTGGCAACAGCAGGGAGAAATTTGAGAACTGCTGGCCTGAGGAATTCCAGCAATCCAGAATGAATATTCCCAAAACTGCAGCACACTCAAAGAGCATCTGTGCAGGGGCAGACTCCTCCTCTCACTTTCTCAGATCTCTGACAGTGTTTTTCAGAGTACATTTGCAGCTGAAGAGCTTTAAAATAACAGATTTTGTTTTAACTATAAATGTAAAAGACCAGCTGCATTATATAAAGCCCTTTAAAACTTCTCAAAAGCTTATTACCAAAACTTGAGTTTAAATGGGTAGCAGAGTAACTGGTCTTTTTTTCCCCATGAATCTCTGTAGTTGTCAAAGAAATACCCTTTTTTTTTTTTTTTTTTTTTTATACGTCTGTATGTTTCTGTTGCATCATCAGGAAACTTCATTTTGCCTATTCTGTTGAAATGCAGTAACAGGTTAGACTTAGTTGTCTTAACAAATTTGGTCATCCTGTGTTTTCTGATGCTTAATTCTTCTTATTTATTTTGTCTGATTTATAAGTTCTAAGTTTCTGAAGACATAAATTGGCCAGGAAAGACAAATATCTTCTCTTAAAAGCCATAGGAAGACCAATTTTTTTTTTTTTTTTTTAAATTTATTTTTATTTTTTCTTTTTGCAGCCTAGGACAAACCAAGCATGGACAGAGTTCTTACTCTGATGATGACAAAGTACTTTTCAGTAGATGTGAAGTAGTAGTGATCCCCATACTCTACCAGCACCAAGTGCTAGCTCAGACCAAGACAAGTTCTCTATTTGATTTCCTGATTATTTATATATTTTTTTCCCTGGTTAACACACCTATAATCTATTTCATCAGTCAAAAATGCGTCATGTTTATGTGAGGTGTTCTACTATAGGTATTACACTTTTATTTTTATGTCCCACTATAGGTACTATACTTTTATCTCAATGCCTTCAAAACTTCAAATAGAAAATATGGATTTTTTTTTCAAGCCAGCCTGTTATTCAAAGACTAAGTTTCTCATAACATGGCAAGCCGCTGTACTGTGGTACAAATGTGATGGACCAGTGACCCAGTATGCGTGGAACAAAAAGATCCTGATCTGGCAGGATATTGCTGTCTGGAGTTGCTGGGTGCTGTGTTTCTTTTTGCTTAATATGTGTGGAGGCATTGAGTAAGGAGAAGGAAAGAATTGCAAGTCCAGAGCTTGTAGTTCTTGTTTTTATAGCTTCTCACTGTTCCTTAGATTGTCACCTTGGAAGAAGTGTGACAACTAAGGATGCTATTGGAGAATTACTAGAAATGTTTTCTACTGCACCTGCATGGTTGATCTTAAATTATATTCAGTAAAATTAATATAGATGTTGGATTTTGCTGCATTTTACCAGATCACTTTTTTAAAGCAAAAGGTAATTTGTGGAATGTGCTGCCCTCATGTGGTATTAAACGTATTGGCCTCCTTTTAAGCTAATACGGTACATTCCAAGTAGCTTTTCCATCCACTGCTTGGCCTGTGGAGTGAAAACAAAAAGTCGTTTTTGTGGAAGTGTCAGGAGTGCCTTTCTCTTGTTGATTGTTTTTTTTTTTTTTTTTTTTTTTTGTTAAAAGGTGTGATTCTTTTAAGAGTTTGAGACTTTTCGGAGGTACTTTTGAGATCAGATAGAAATACTTATGGTCTTAATTTTAAAAGAATACCTGAAAAAGATTTTGATGTTTCTAAACACAATCTAGTTTACTCGCAACTTAGGAAAGGAAGGAAAATACCGGAATAAACACGGATATTTTTCAGAACAATGCTACTTTGTTCTCTTTGATAGGAATGTAAGAAGTTTCATGGAGAATTTCTTGGACGAGCCTGTGGTCACCATGGCCCTTATGTTCCAGATGTCCTTTTCTGGTCTGTCATCTTATTCTTTTCTACAGTAACTCTGTCGTCCACGCTGAAGCAGTTCAAAACTAGCCGATACTTCCCAACAAAGGTGTGTCCCACTGTTTAATTCAGAAGGTTGTGATTAGTTATGTGCAAGCATGAATCACATCTGCTTTGCAAATTCAGTTTACTGCTGGTAAAGTGGACACTATTATCTGTCTTCTGTTAAAAAATTTTTACTAAAATATATATATTTTTATCTGTAAGCAAAAAAATGGAACTCTGAAGAGAAATAAGCCCTAATAGATCCTAAATCATATATGTGTTTTGGTTAAAATTGTTGTTTCTCCTGATAGGTCCGATCTGTTGTCAGCGATTTCGCTGTCTTTCTCACTATTTTGTCCATGGTTTTAATTGACTATGCCATTGGGATCCCATCACCAAAACTTCAAGTTCCGAATGCTTTTAAGGTAATTTGATGACAAGTTGCGCTGCCTGATTATTTTGATAAAAATAATAGTGCACTATAGTAATTTTATAGTAATTTTATAATGCTTTTATTGTCAGGAAGTACATGAATTTGTTGTGCTCACTGAGTGCTATGCAGCTGCTCTGAGTAATGACCTGTGTTTCTCAGTGCTCCCTTTTCCAAATACACTCAAGTCTGCAATATCCTAGATGATTTTATTACACATACTTTGTTGTCTTTAAATTATAGGAATTTTTCCATTTTTCTGTTGTTTTATATATAGAGAGATTATTTAATCATTTTAGAGAAAATTGTATCCTAGTAATGTTTTTGTGTGTTGCATACATAAAATTAGGTACATAGAGTTCTGACTGGCCATGCATGACTTTCTTTTTGTAGCCCACCAGAGATGATCGAGGATGGTTTATTACTCCTTTGGGGCCTAATCCTTGGTGGACAGTGATAGCTGCTGTGATTCCAGCCCTGCTTTGCACTATCCTTATTTTTATGGACCAGCAGATTACAGCTGTCATTATAAATAGAAAAGAGCATAAACTAAAGGTATTCCATCAAATACTTTTCATTGCCGTTTTTGATCATGTAACTTCATCTACTCAAGGATGCTAATGTATTTTATATAGCACTCCTTTATATTGTTACGCTTTTTTCCTATTTGTCCATGTGGAACCTGTGCCTGTGTTGATGATCTGCTACCTTAGAAAAGTCTTTACCGGCATGATTTGGAACAGAGGTTCTGAATCAAGAAAGTGTTATCTTCAGTGTTTTATTTCTAGTATGGTATCAATTCATCTCAAGAAAAAAATCAGGAAGTTAATCATTTCCTTAAGCACTGTGATATTGTCTCTTCAGATATTGACAGTGTTGTTCTGCAGAACCAGTTTTTGAAAGACTGGGGCCATTCTGTAATGTGGGATTTTTTTGTTTGCTTTTCCTCTTAAATAAAAGAGAATAAAACTGAACTTTAGAGGCACAATGGGTTCTTAAAACATAGGATAACTTCTTGCTCTGTTCTCTAACACTTTAGTTGCCTACAGATGGAGAGAGAAAAAGGGACATCACCCCTCCGAAAAACTGTTGGGCAAAATCTAGCAGCAGGTTTCTGTACATGTATATGCAGCAAGCTTAGGCTTTTTTTTTTTTTTTTTTTTTTTTTTTTTTTTTTTTGACATAGTTTTAATAAGCAGGAATCCAATCCCAAGTTGCTTTAGCAAATGCATTTGCAACCTTCACTCTGCACTGCCTCTTCTTGGATGATTGTGACATTTGATATGTTCTTTTTTTGCCCTCTTTGTCAGCCTGGCTCTTCATGTCAATCCATAGCATTGCATGTGGTTAACTTGACAGATGCAGGAATTTGCTGCCAAGCTTTGGAATGTGTTTTTTCAGCACTGGCATCTGGGAGTCAGATGGTCCTCCTGGCTGCCCCCTTGTCTTGCTGCGTTTTAGTTTTGCTGGGGTCTGGTGTAGCATCACCTGTTGCTATGCTTCCTTTTCTTCCCATATGTCAGGTTCCTCAGATCATGTATGAATGTGAGGAAATGCTCTCAGATTCTGTATGCATTAGCAGATACATTCCTTATAAATGTGTCAGAAGGTAAAAAAAGGTGTCTCTCTTAGGATTTAGAATTAAACTCTTTAAGTGCATTGAGTGCATGTAACTAATATCTTTGTTTGACACAGCTCCGAGTTTAAGATGTGTCTTATCTCCAAGACTTATGAGTGCTTTGGGGGAATGAGGGAAGGTGGCTAGAGTTACACTTTTAAAATTTTCTTTATTTAATATGAATTCCCCTTTTCAAATAATGTAAGTAAATAAGATGGCATTTTCATGTGGCTTACATTTTCATAAACCCAGACACTTCCCATTTTAGAAAAAAAAGTTGTCTTCAGAAAGAAATGACTTGTTTGCTTCCAGCTCGTTTCCCCCCTCTTTTTATATACTTCCCATAGCAAATTCTGCATAACGCACATTTCAGTTTTTGGCAGTCTCTGTAGCAAACCCTTCCAAGTTTAGTTTAGTTACTTTTTTTTTATGTCAAAAGGCATTTGCATGGGTTTACAGGAAAGTTATGGTTCAACATATTATTGTTTGCATGAACGTCGCTGCTTCATCAGACCATGACATTGGATTTGTTGCCATATTGCAGGATTTTGTGGAGATAAATCATTACCTGACATGTTAAAGGAAAAATAGCTTGCAGCTAAATAGCATTTCTGGGGCTTTATTAAATCAGAAAATAAATATTCCTTCCAGCTATGCTACCAAACATTTATATGACCGAGTTTGATGCAGATCATCAGCAATTTTCAAATTTGCAAGGAAAACTGCCTGTGCAGTGGGATGGTCCACACACTAGCATCCAATGTTATTAAGAGATTTAGTTAAAATGGAAAAATGTCTGTATCTTCCATTATCTTGCTATTATCTCATTTATAAATCAGATAGCTTTTCTGCTTATTATTATTATCTGCTTATTATATATTAATTATATAAATTAAAATTGTTTCGGACTCATGATACGTAGACTTACTGATAACAGAAATATGGCTAATAAAACTGTTACATGTGAACTAGCAGGAACTCAGGAACTCCCCTTAGATAACCAGTTTACCACCACTACTGCCTCAGCCTGAATACCTCTTAGTAGAAAGCAATTCTTTTTGCTGTAAGTTACAGAATTTTAAATTGTCTCCAGCTGTTCATTAGGAATGCCTGCCAGGAGTGTTCTCCTTAATGCAGATGTCATTTTGTATCTTCTTCTTTTTTCCTTCTTAAACAGAAAGGGTGTGGATATCATCTCGACTTACTCATGGTGGCAGTCATGCTTGGAGTGTGTTCCATTATGGGATTGCCATGGTTTGTTGCAGCCACTGTCCTCTCAATTTCTCATGTGAACAGCTTAAAACTGGAATCAGAGTGTTCTGCTCCAGGGGAACAGCCGAAATTTCTTGGAATCCGGGAGCAAAGAGTCACAGGACTCATGATTTTTGTACTAATGGGCTCATCTGTCTTTTTGACAAGTATTCTGAAGGTAATTTGGGAGAAATAAGGAAATGCTAAAAATGCACTGCACAGAACGTTTCATTGTTGTTCCTATATTACTTAATGAATGTCTTTTCCAGGCACATTGCTTTCACGTTTCACAATGACAATCTAAAGAGGAATTCTAATTTTGCGTAATAAAACAGCTTGGGACACGTAACATTTGTGTAACAGAAGCCTTGTAATAAAAATCTGGTCTTACTGAAGTCAAAATGAATTCTACCATTGACCTGTAATATATCAAGATTTATCTTTATTTCTGTACTTTGGGCTCAAGGCAAATATTATCATGAGCCAGCCTGGCTGAGCTATATCATTAAGTAAATGTCTTCTAATAACTTTAAAGCATGTTGTGATTACTAGCTAATTTAAAAATTATTTCCACAGTTGCAGAGGCTTTTTGTGGTTAATTACTTGGCAATGAGCAGAAAAATTATCTCACGCTGTCAGCATGCCCTACGCTGCTCGCCACTGTCCTGAAACTGGATATCTAGTCACATGTTTATATAATAGCTATATATATAATAATATTTTTACGAATTGTCAGGCCACAGAAATCAGTAAGTACTGCCACTGGCTTCAGTAAGATCAGAATTTAGAATGCACATTGTCACAGTGAAGGGAGTAAGCCTTTAGAACTTGTACAGCGCAGTATTTTATTACATACATCATAATAACCATAATAACTTCACTTTAGTGAAAGTAAACCAGACAAGTTTCATGCATTAAGTAGATAAAACATACTTACCTATGGAAATATTTTGTAACCTACACGCTTTATGCAGAGTGTCTGAATGTTTTAAGTGCTTTTATCCATGCTATTCCATGAAAGTCATCCACCATTTTTAAACGCTTACAGTGCAGAAATTTTCCATTGGCTACATGAAATATTTTGTGTGAATCATGAACAGGTTTTTGAGGATTATAATTTTACTATTCAGTCCCTCCTGAGCAGTCCTTTAAGTAAAATATTTAAGTATGTATCTAACACATACGCTTTTCTTGTAGTTCTGTTAATTTTATTAATAGTGAATAAAGTATGTTGGCCTCAGATTTGGCTATGGAAGGAAAATAAAACTGCAGAGCCAGATTCGTCTTTTGCTTTATACTCTGAGTATCCTTATTAATTTGTAATTGAGGGAATCTGAGTTTACAACCTGTCTGATTAATGCAGGCATATGGCACATTGGATTTCAACTGTTTAGCATTTAATATTTTTAAATTCTATTTAACATGCTCTTTCCTTTCTCTGCTTGTTTTGTTTGTGCAGTTTATTCCTATGCCAGTACTTTATGGGGTATTCCTTTACATGGGTGCTTCATCTCTAAAGGGAATTCAGGTAAAATGCATTCAAGAAGAGTATGTTACTGACAGTGCTTTCTATTAAATGTGGAGCTAATTTTATAAAGTTATTTTATTCTTTTGTACATGATCTTAAAGGAATGTTGCCAGTCTTAAATTCTTGAAAGTGACTTACTTAAAAAGGAGAATGGATTCTCTCTAACTAGGTTATTTCCTTTAGGCACTGTGCTCTATATTTTTGTTAGGTGCTTATTTCATTGAGTCTAAAATCTGAGTAACAACCATTGGGATCTCATCCCTCTCTGTGTCTCCCCTTTCATTTGCTTCCCTGCTGCCTTTTCAGCGTCCAGATTAGTGCCTTTGTAGTGGTGTACCTGATCTTGAACTTTGCCTACATGAAGCTTTTGTGTAAGTGTCATAAAACTAAGAGGTGTGATTTGGAAGATCTTTCTTCTCCAAATAAATTCCCTAGCAGGTGGAATTGTTTTACTTAATTGCTACTAAATTTCTGGCTTTAGGGCTATAGGTCAGGCTGAGAAGAAGGGCAGCATTCCTGCAGTGGCCTTAGGTATGAGCTCCTGGTGCAAGCCAGGCACTTCAGCAGTCAGATTGAGTATTGTATGTGCCATTTCTTGTAGACCACTGTAGCGTTAATTGGCACGGCATTAAATTTTAGCCCATCTGACAGAAACAAACCCAAAGTTTCAAGCATCCCTTTCTTGAGATATTGATGTACATTCAGAAAACATTGAGAAAGATCACATGACAAAACCATGAATTACACGGTGCAGAAGGCTGTCAAATGCAAAGAAAATGCCATTTTTTTTCTGTCTTTATTTAGATTTTTGATTGTAAGTTAACAATTGTTTTTTTGACCTATTATCTATAGGCAAAGCTGGCGGCATGTCTTGCTTTTTGATTGGTGTTTTCTACTTATAAACTTTTCTGTTTTTAACTTTGCCTAGCACTTATTTGGGTTGAAATTCTGAACAGTATGTTTGGGCTTTTACTGAGGTTTATAGATAGTTTCAGTGTAATATGTTTCAGCTGTTTCTCAGAAATATGTAAGTATACAATTGAGAAATATTTTTAAGGCATGCTAAAATGTGGCTAGCTTTACTTATTTTCTTCCTCTTCCAAGATGGGACAAAGAATTGATAAGATGGCTTTTGTGGGAAAATGTGCCTTTTGCCGTTTCTGTGAAAAAGGAATCTGCTTAAATCTGGTCAAGTTATAAGCCTTGAAAAAAACAAAACGCTTTCACATGCGTTATAAAAATTCCTGAAACTTGAATTTCCTGAAGTTTGGGTGAATGGAGCATGACTCATACTACAGGGATAGATGGTGCATCACCATCACTGAGCTGTTGTAGCTGACTTTTGAAGGCTTAGGTCAGTATGGAACCAAATAGAACTGAAAAACAAGAACCTCTCTTATGTTCCTAATATCGTTGCAATTGGCTTTTCTAGCTTGTCTTTTTTTCTCTCTCCTTCCTTCTTATTTTGTAAAGAAAGCGTGCAGTAGGGAAATGAGAGCAGCTTGGGATAGAGTGTCTAGTGAACTGAAAAGGATTTTCATCTACAGGAGATGAAATACTGAAGAGATCTCTCAGTGGTCAACTATGTGCTAAAGGAAGCAGAGCTCAGTTCTTGGAAAACGAAATTTGAGTGTATAAGAAACGTAATAGTGCACATACCTGATAGAATCAGTTAGCTTCCACTCAGTTTGATTCACAATAAATTCACATCTACTTTGAATTCTTGCTTTGTCTAGCACTGAGTTCTTCACCTGAAATCTTAGCGGTATTTTTATAAAGTAACTGTTTTCCTTCTGTATCATGTATTATACAGTTATGAGCAGGATTTATCTTGCAGTATGACTGTACTGAGTGTAATTCAATGGATACTGGTACCTCAGCACATCTACAATAGAAAATACACAAGACAAGTGTATAAAAGGAACTTGACAAGTATGACTAACCAAATAATGAAATTTTTCATAAATAATGTGATTCTTATTCTTACTGTGGTGGCTCAACCAGAGAGAGGACTACAAGTCCACTGTTGGACTTGCATAGATTCATAGCTTATGAGTGTAACTGTGGTAGTTTCTTTCTGAGCACTTGAACGTCTGCACAGTTGTTACGTTTAGAATAACAAACCCGATTCGTAGGATATCCATGCTATCCTGTATAGCCTGTGAATATCAGCATGTTTTGATGCTCATTTTGATGCAAGCTTTTAAAAATATCTCTTTCAGCTTTTTGACAGGATAAAATTATTCTGGATGCCTGCAAAGCATCAGCCAGATTTTATTTATCTGAGGCATGTTCCTCTTAGAAAAGTCCATCTCTTCACTGTAATTCAGCTGAGTTGTCTTGTACTCCTGTGGATTATAAAGGTTTCAAGAGCTGCCATTGTCTTTCCCATGATGGTATGGAATATTTTCTATTTCCCCTAAAAACTCATTTTCTTCTCAGTTGTGGGTAATCATTATTGAAGAAAAAAGTTAGTTGCGGATGGGTAATTACAGTATTGCTTTGATTCAGTGTGCAAGGACAATTCATGTTATGTAAATAAAATATGTATATAAACTCAAATTTGAGTCTATGTTGCACTTAGTTTATAGCTGTGGATGACCCTACTGTATTTTCTTAAAGAAAATTCTAAATTTGAAAAATCGGTACAATGCTTTTGTTTAAGGAGTAGTGCTTAATTGTTTCCTGTTTTACAGGAAAAACAGTCACTTAATAAGGAAGACTGTTTATTACATAGAAGAACTTTATTTCCATGCCTTGCTGGAAATAAAAGTTGGTCCTTGTGGTTAACTAATGTTTTCTTGACTATTTCACTGATGTGAAATAAGAGAGCTACTGAACCTTCATCATTGTTAAATGCTTTAATTCACACTAATTCTGAATAAAGGAAGTCCAGGTGTTAGCCTATCCAGTATGAAGGATAACATTCCAGCTGAAAAATGTGGTGACTTTTGAAAGTATAACTGTCAATTTTGTTTGTTTAATTTCTTAATTCTTTGAATAAATATCATTACAGGTCTTAGCTTTGGTATTTGTCCGAAAACTCATGGATTTCTTTTTCACTAAACGGGAGCTCAGTTGGTTAGATGATTTGATGCCTGAGAGCAAGAAAAAGAAACTAGAAGATGCTGAGAAAGAGGTGGGTCCTGGTTTCAGGTGTGTGTTCTTTTTGTTTTGGGATGGTAGTTTCACTGCTTGGATGGCTCTGTTGTTTTCTGTTTGGTTGGTTAGGTTTTATTTTTTTCTCTTGTAACATGTTACCAATATCTCCTTTAGACAATTTCAATTAGAGAAAATTCTGTAATGAAGGCATATATGAAATCTACCTGCTGCATTGAATACCTTGGATGAGCATTTCCCTTCTGCCACTGCAGAAACAATTTACTTCCATTTTCTAGTGAAAAATGTCGGTGACTTTGCTTACCCTGTTAACCGAACCTTCAGACTTCTGACTTTAGTTTTCTAATCAGTTTTGCATCTGATATCATTTTCCCCTCGACAGTGCTTCTTGAGCTGCTTGTTCGAATATCTCGTAAAGCTGGGGGAATATAAAGTAACTTCCTGTGCAGGGGCCTGATAGCTTTCTCCTTTGTTGCCAGTATTCATAGCTACCTGGTTGATGCCAACTGTTAGGGGGCATTAGGATTGTGTCCCTAAGTCGTAGGTCCACATAAATGAAGGACAGGTCTTGATGGAGAAGCACTGCGGGAGCAGTTGTAAGAATATGTCAGTGTCTGGTTCTTTTGAATGTCAGTTGTGTGTCCTGCCCCCAGTATGATGTAAGGTTGTTGTGGTATTAGGAGGCAAAGGTCTAGGCTGTTCCAATGCTGTCTTTGGAAGGCTGTGGTCGTTTCAGGAGGGAGTGCTCTGGGGACATTTTTGCACACAATTTTTAAGTTACCCTGAAGACCTCTGCAAAGGCCTGGGACCCCTGAGGCATAACGTTTTGGTGGTACAAGGGTACTGCAAGAACTAGACAATGTGAATGGATAAATCAGCAATTTATCCTCAGGTATCTGAGACCAGTGAAAATGTATGTGTAAGGATTCCCCTTCGTAAGTCTGTCCACAGAAATAGGACGTGAGCTAATAAGTTGAACATAGCCATGAGGACTGATTTTTCTCTCCCTTTTGTATTCTTTTGTGACCCTTGACAACTCACTGTCTCAGCTGTGATCTGGACAGCGTAACTTTGCTTTCTTTGATGCATGCAATGTACTTTACCAGAATTCATTTTGGGGAAAAGTTCTACCTAGGTAATAAATACCATGGTTACTATTTACTATTTAGTATATGTCTGCAATATTACTTGGATGAAGTTCAAATGCATGGTTTGTTTTGTCCCCTTTGAACTAAATTTAAAAAACAACAACACTGTTATTTCACCACAGTATTTAGCTTTCATAACAATTCAGAGTAACCAAAAGTAATTAAGGCATCTCTTCTTTTGGGTCTGGTTTCTGGAAAAATTTCTTTTACACTCTTATATTTTGGTTATATATCACCTTCCTTCTCATACTTGGTAAGATGGCATCATAAAATAAAACTGGGAAAATCTACTGGTGTTACTTTATTTCATTCACTGTCTGTTTTGAGAATCTATTTTTACATATTTTGGCATTTCTAAATATTTGAAGCTATTATTAAAACTGTTCAACTGTCAAAAACTTATGAAGCTGTGAAGCCTGGAAATGACAAAATTAACTAGTAATAAAACTTCTGACATGTAGCCTAAGGAATTAATTGGAGAGTTGCTATCACACGGCTTTTAAAAATAGAAGTATTCTACCCACAAGAATATTCAGAAATACAGTTGACAGGATCTGAAACTTCACTGGATCCTAACTTCATCACTTAAGTTGTTTTTATATTTTTAGGCCATGTTTTTCCAAGGCTTTCTACATTTATAGTGGATATTTTTTATGCCTCCTCACAAATCTTCCTTTGTCAGCAATTTGATGTAATCAAGTCTTTCTGAGACCAGAATGAACAAAAGTGACTTCTCCCATTTGGAGGAAAAAAAAAAAATCACAACTTTTAAAATAGCTGTTGTAGTAAAACATGGAGGAAACTCTTCTTCCAGCTAATGCCAGCTTACCAGTGTGTGTGAGATACGTCAGATTTTGGGTGGCCTGCCAGGTAATGGCATGCTTCTTTTTTTGGGAAAGCCAATGTCACTTTAAGTCATGCTTTGTGCTAAACACCAGGGTAAACTGTTACCAAGCCATCTAATAAAGAGAAAAAAGGAGGTCTTTGTGTGTCTGCCATGCTCACACACATAGTGTAACAGTATAGGGCAGGATCTGATAGTTGTTACATTTGAAGGCGTGTTAACCTCCTGGCAGCTGTTTTACATGTGCACTGATTTACTTTCATAATTTGCTTAATAACAAGAGCTATGTGGGATCATGGGGAAGCTTACAGAATCACCTGCTTACATGGTTGCCTGTGTTTTAGACCTTAAGCCACTCTTATTTTAGAAGTTTTGCTTTATAGCTAATGTCTTGTGACGACTGCTCTGGTTTTCCTGACCTAACAGTGGTGGGGAGTCTTCAGATTCTTCCTTCAGCTCATACTTTTGGAGCCATGAGCTGTTACAGTCTGAAAGACAGACTGGTTTTCTTTGTTCTTGCACGCAGGAAATAGTACTTGAGGGAGGCTGTTTTGTTCTCCCCTCCCCCTAAGATGAAGATTTCCTAAAGTTGTAATCATTTGATAATAGATTTGTTATAGATACATCTAGTTCTCATAGAATCATAAAAATGTGTTTTCCCCGTTTAAGTGAAAACTAATATTGGCATCTTGTTGCACTACCTTTCATTGCAATAAAACTTTAATCAGTATTTAAACCGTGTGTACAAACTTAAATTTGACTGCCCTAATTTTTATATGTTAATGCGTGTGTCTAGTTATGTGTGATGTTTAAAATTCACCATCTTGTTCCTAAGTTTTCTTTGTCTTTATTGAAAAAGTGTCTCCTCTATTTGGTATTTATAAGTAACATTAACTGGAGATACTGCTTTGAAATAGAGGATTGTCAATCTTGAATATTCAAATTAAGAGTTGAAGAGAATCTTATTTCAGGAATCATTAACAAATGGTTAATATGAATGGGTAAGATGCTTAAAATTAATTTTTTCACAACAATATATCCCATCTCACATCTAAGTTCCTTCTTCCTAGGAAGAACAAAGTATGTTAGCAATGGAAGAGGAAGGGACGGTTCAGTTGCCACTAGAAGGACATTACAGGTAAAATATACATTTCCTCTTTTAGGTGAGTTGCAATTAAATAAACATGCCACCATATTTATTCTTAATACTCACTGAATGTTAGAAGAGAATGTGTGTCTGATAGTAGAGTACAGCCCTGTGCACTGAACCATATGATGCAGCGTTTAACAAGCTGTGCCTCTTTCTAGTATTTCCATAAGATATCACAGTCCTTAGGAAGAGGACTTCACTTGCCCTTGGAAAAGATAGCAGGATTCGGCTACTCAGAAGTAACTTTAGCTTGTGACATACACAGTGTGAAAGGAAGATATAGAAAATACAAATCCTTCACTCTCATGATTGCTGGGAGCTAGGAACAGCCTTGAACATACTCCAAAAAAAAACCCACTGGGTTCTTTACAGTATCATTTTACTGTCTGTGTATCTGAAAAGTCCCAGACTATTTCTTATTCTTGATTCATCACATTTCTAATATATTTTTTTTTCTACACAGTTTTGTTCTATTTTGTATTAGCAATACGTAATTTATCTTGAGGTGTGATCTCTATTAATTTATAGCATGTTTACTTAGGTAAAGTTGCCTGAATAACATGTACATTTCTGTACTGCAAGGGCCTTAGGCCTACAGCTGAAAAGAAGGATCAATACGTTGGTTGATAAAGGGGTTCCCCCAAACAATGTGAAAACAAGCTTACTGAGATCTTACTGGCTGTCAAACCATGCATTAGCCGTAGAGTTGGAAAAAATGTGCAGACAGACTCTTTAAGACTTATTACTCTTAAGTGTGAAAATACATATTCAGAGCAGCTTAGTTAAGCTACGCATTGCTGCTTAAAGCTACTGATTATCTTATTCTATCAGGGCATTTTTTAAATTAATTAAAAATCTATTAAAATCTATTAAAATTGACTTAAATTAGTAGCCAATTGGAATATTCTGAAGTTTTAAATTTCAACATTTTCTATTTGTTGTTAATCATACTAACATCAATAACATATACTGTGTAATATTGCTGTTGGATGAGAAACAAGCTAAAATAGTGCTAAGATTTGTCTTAAATTGTATTGTTTTTTTTATTGTCACCACTCAGTTTCCAAGGGCTTTTGTATAGTTAATAGTTAACAAAGAATGATCGCCCATTGTTTTATTGTATATTTACTTTTATTCTTGCCTAGAGATGATCCATCTGTGATAAATATTTCTGATGAGATGGCAAAAACTGCTGTGTGGAAGACATTGTTGATATCATCGGAGAATGCAAAAGATAAGGAGTCAAGCTTTCCCTCTAAAAGGTTTTGATTTTTTTTTTTCTTACTACATTATGCTTTAGATATTAGATTCAAACCAATATTAGGACATTTTGCTAGGGATTAGAAAGATTTCTAGCATCTTGCAGTTTTTGTTTCTTTTTGCTTCTGTCCAGTCAAATATTCTAAGTTCAAAACACAGATTCACTATATTTATTTATTAAAAAAAAAAACAGAAACCAAAACCTAACCCTCCCCCCCCCCCCCAAAAAAAAAACCCACAAAAAAACCAAACCCAAACCAAACCCACGACACAAATATTTGCATGCAACTTAGTTATGCTACAGTGGAAAATGAAGTTGAGCATGCTTGATGCTTGTGTAATGAACCACCAGCCTACACCTGGATATTGCACAACAGCTGTTGTGTTTGTTCTGCTTGCTTTTGTTCTCCCCTCTTGAAAAAGACGTGGTCATCATTGCCCTGGAAATAGCTATATGAAGAGTCCAGTATTTTGATGCGATCTACTAATATTTGAGTGAAAATAATTTAAAGATTGCATCACTTTTGGTAACTTTTTTTTCATGCCTACTTCAGTTGTACTCAAAATAGTTAAGTATCTTGTAAGTTTAATCCACAAAAAATGTAAAATGAACCAATGATATTTTGTCTGTGCTATAGAAGTATAATGGGAATAAGGACATATAAGCGCAGTGCTGTTGTAAATAAGATTTTCCAATTCTATAAATTTAAAACGTAACAGTATTTTCTACTTAATTGTTTCATATCACATTTCTGTCATAAGCTCCCCTTCCTAATCAATCTAGAAGCTGATTCCCCAAAGGTAAGACCCCTTCCCCCAAAACTTTTCCTTGGTTGTATCCTTCAATTCAAAGTGGTGTTGTCTAGGAACCCAAGTGACTTGACTTTATGTAATTTTTGGGGAGACAGAATGAAAAGAAATTTGAAATAGAAATGTGCAAATGTTTTCTTCAAATCCCTTTACATTATAAGATTTGAACTTTATTATGTTAAAAATAGACACTGTAGATGTAAGATATTTAAATGCTAAATTGATTTTTTTTTTTTTTTTTAATCAGTAGCTTGGATTTTTTTAAAAAACGCAAAGTGATATTCTGCCCATTTCTAAATCTCATGTTCAAAACAAGTTCTGTGTTTGAAATATCTAGTCATCGTTTTATGGTGAAGAGATGCGCTAGGGGAAAACAATTTGTACTGAAATACTGCTTTTTAATTTTGTCACCCCAAAATGGCATGCTGCCTTTCAGTGTTATTCCTTTCCCTAAACAGCATAAACAAGATGAACAGTTGACGACTGCAGAATCTTCGTTTCAAACACCCATGGATCAGCATATTAATTTTAATGCTATTTTACTGACAGACAAAATAGCAATGTAGTTGTGCTTTGTCCTCTGCCCTACGTGTGGGCTAAAAAAATCCTGTCACAGTGGTATCAGTGTGGCGCACAGGAGAAGGATGTACAATATGATTTCCTTACCTTACATGCCTCTGCTGCCCAGGCAGTGTAAGTCTGGAGAAAGAAAAGAAACTGATGCGGGTACATTCACTGCCAGTGGGTATTCTGGAGTTGCAGTTTTTCTGGTAGATGTTACCTTCTTAGATAGTATGATAAATTATGTAGATCTGTAATTCTTTACCTGAGATTTTCAAACATCCTGTGGGCAAAGAGCAATCTACATAGACTGTGGCTCAGACAACGTTGGTAAAAGATGGTTTTGCTTTTACACTGCAAGAAAATAGCTCATTTTCTCAAAAGTCTCTTTGGCTCAACCTAGATTTTTATTTCTTTCCTGTACCTTTGCTCACAAAACCAAGGACTGAAGTGAAGAGGAACTGTTGGGTTTTAGATATGAATGTCCTGTTGCAAATGAATAACCTCGTGAAGAATCTGAAATGCTTTTTCATGTGCTCTAGCTTGTCTCAGATCCCCAGATTGAAGTAGATTTGAAGAACTTTGAATGTGGAAGGCTTGATTGTGATAACAGACAATATTGGTCTTATATTTGAGAGACACCTAAAAAAACTATAAAGTCCTGAATGCACATATAATTACATTTAAAAATAACTTTGTCCTAGGTAAGCACTGAGGAAAAAAATGAAAGTTTAGGATGGCAGCAGTCATAAAGATTATTTTTGTAAATGATCAAGTACCACGCAATTGCCTTTGCTGGGGGGGGGGTGTCTGACCATAGGGTGGTGGGTAGGAAAAGGTTTTATTGTTTTGTAATTAATGGTATTTTTAGATACTGGTATAAGAAAGTATATGTAGCAGTAGGAAAAGGACTACTGTGTACTTCTGTAGTTGAACTTTAAAGGCATCATTAAAATTTAATAGAGATAATTAAACTATGATTTCATGTAATGCCTTGTAAATCGAGGACTGATCAATTAACAGTGTAGAACTATTTTCAAAATATATCAAATGTGAAATTATTTCCCACTAATTAAATACTGAGTTGACTTGAGCAATGACAGACTGGTCAGTAATAAACTACAGTGATCTCAGAGATTTTAGGCAGGAAGGGGTTGCACAAACAACTTAGTCTGATCTGTACCTGTTGTAAGCTCTGCCTTGCCCCTAGCTCTTTGAAGCAATGGGGAGACAAAGGAGTACGTGACAATTCTAACATCACAGATTCACAATGGTATTAAACATCTGAAGAGGTTACTTGCTTGAGATTTACTTAGCAGCCATCTAATTGATACCTTAATTTTTTGTTATTAAAATGCCTAGAGATCTGAAAGTCTGCTTTTGAGTACAGCCTGTCCTGATAGGTGCCTTGGTGCTCAATTCTATCTATCTTCTGTCTTTGCCTATAATATTACATCTGTCAGGCAGCAATTTCGAAACATATGGAGAAGATCTGACCATAGTTTCAGCTGTCCTAACCCACATATGCAGGAGATGAAAATCCTAAGTAGAAGGAAGATTTTCCTGGTATCAGGGACAGCTAAAGCCTGGAAATAATATAGGCCTTAAAGCACACAACATATCCTCAGTGTTTGCTTTTACTAAGCATAGGTAACTGCCAACAGTACTGTTGCATTTTAAATTAATCCCCCAGGAATTTGTTTGCATGTCCTTTGTGTGCAGGAAGTATGTGCATACCCAGTCCTATCATGGTTCTACAGAAGGTGACAAATTTGGCAGTTGAAGTGGCAGAAGTTGGTATTCTTCAGTTATTTCCATTAACACCTCTAGAAGCAGCCATAGGCAGAGAAGTAAGCTTTGGCTGAATAGAATTGTATCCTTAAAGCAATTTTAATGTGAAGAAAAATGTCAGATGATTGTAAAATTGTTCATGATCACCTTAAGAATTTGAGAATTGATCTTGCTTTCTTTTACGCCTTGTTTAACTCAGCCTATTTCTCATTCATTCTAGTTAAGGAATAATTCCCATGAAAACTGGTAGGTTGTGCTTGATTGAGGTTTGTTCTCAGAAACATCTGTTAGATACCATGCCCCTCTTTGTTGAAGGCTTGATTTGCCTGTATTGTGGCATTTCTTGTATTCTTGCATACTTGTAGCGTGACTAAAACTCACTCTCACTGTAACAACTGGACTTTTTTTTTTTTAATTTACATATTTATGCTGTTGTAAATTAGGATCCTCTTCACAAAAAAGAATATCATCTGCTTTGCACATATACTGCTTTCTGTAGGCAAATCAACATTGTTTTAATTGGGGAAAAAAAACAACAACAGAACCCACGTTTGAACTCTGCTTTTATGTGACCTAACTTTTAGGCTGATTAAAAAAAATAATAATAATTAAAAAAAATCAAACCACAAGCAAATACATTACTTCTTACATGTGTATGTGAGCAAGTTTATACTAAACTGAGATCCAAGCAGGGAATATTGTCATCTCCCTTCCCCTCTGCCACTGCCATCTCCTGCTCGCCCTGGGGAAGACTGAAAGCCAAATATTACCGCTACAAATTGGCTTGTGCTGCTTTACTTCTGAAATGTTCCTTCCAAATGTATAAGCAACAGAATAGGTGTTAAAGAAATACTTACTGTAACCTCTTGTTTGTGCCATTTAAGAAAATGCTGGTATTGTCTGGGAACTGTACGTTATCACTATTTAATTAACAGCTGTATTTGCAAAAAAAAAAAAAGTGCCTACCTGCTTGCATGCTGGCTGACTTGTCTTTCTGTACATCTTAAGTTCTCCACTCACCTCTTCACTAAACTGCTGGCTGATGTCTTCTGCACCATTCAACACAGCAGCTTTCACTTGCTTCCCAGTTTGTGTTATGCAGCATGTAAAGTTAATTATAATATCAGTACAGTATTGGTTTTCACATCTGTATATATATATATATATATATGTATGATAGTGTGGCTGCAACATTTTTTTTTTTTCCCCTCTTCTTTTTCTAGTGCTGAAATCAGACAAGAGAAGAAAGCTGACTCAGGGAAAGGTGTCGACCGAGAGACTTGTCTGTGACTTGTTCTAAAATTATTATTTTTTTTTTTACAAATGAATGAAAGGAGTGCCACAGCCACTAGATATAACTGATTTGATCTTGTAACTCTTGTCTTTCATCTCAAACTAGCACAGGTAATGTAGCGCAATGTTTGTCTCATTATCCTTTGTCTAAATGTCTACATTGTATGCTATCTGTGCAAAAGTCATTAGTAGCCAATGCCAAAAATCTTCATTTCCTTCGCTAGTGTTGGCCATTTATCGGTATTCATATCATAAATTTAACAAAGTTTCTTTCAAATTCAACATACCTGTTAATAGGTTTGTACTGTATTTTGCTACGTTTGCTGTGTGAGAAAACTTAATCTTCACTCAAGTTGAACTTGAAACAGTTGTTCCAATTTTTTTTTTTTTAAATCATTTTACTGGAGGAAGATGATTTTAGGAGACCCAACTTGACTAGATGAGACTAAAGAAGTTTTTAAAGTGAGAACTGATCTGACCCTGTGAACAAACTCACAAGTGTAATCCTTTTCTCCTCAAATTGTCATTCTGAAGTCATGGATTACTCTTGCAACGGAGACTGCAGAGTCAGATTCTGTATTTGTGCAGTTTTTCTTGATTTAATACAGTGTATTTAATATTCAAATTTGTATGTAACTGGAACATAGTCATATATATTATATATATAAAACATATCTATTATAAACATTCCATCACCTTAGCTGAAAAATACCACCACATCCTTTGATGTGAAACATTGGTACAGTATTTGTAAAAATGCAATCCGTGATTACAGTATAT
Source organism: Alectoris magna (assembly GCA_030625065.1). Classification (NCBI taxonomy): domain Eukaryota; kingdom Metazoa; phylum Chordata; class Aves; order Galliformes; family Phasianidae; genus Alectoris; species Alectoris magna. Next base: position 12,430,246 of record CM060567.1, read on the forward strand.
TGTATTGTACAAATGTCACCGTGGTAGGCCAAATTACTGCATTACATCATTACTGAAATCATTATTTCATAATAGGGAAAATTTTGTAGATGTAAACTATAACCCCCATGCAGCTGTATCACCTGCCCAATAATTTTCCTCTTCTTTCCTAAAATGCATTCACTTAAGTCAATATTTCTATTGTTTTGTCTCTACTAACAAATGTAGAACTCCTTAATTCCAGATACTGTGTGTACTTAAATAGGTATCCTGCTATTGGTTTTGTTACAGCTATTTTAATATTCCATAAAGTACATATTGATAAAAAGATTAAAAACAGCATTGCAAAGTAAAATATGGCTTTAAAGCCCTTTGCAAACACATTTTTCATAACCAATTTTCTTATTATCTGATCCTTTGGGCTGTTCTTTTGTGTGAAACAAGGACTGTGAGATTAGGTACTGAATTAGTAAACATTTATGGATTATTTGCAACTTACTAATTTTTAATTTTTTTAGATAAATTTTTAAATGATCAAATGAAGACTAACTGTCACAACTGCTTTGAATCCTGAGAATGAGAATCCACACCATTGTGATCATTATAGCAACTCAGCGACAGGGCTTTAACATTCCCTAGCTTTCCAAAACATGCTAACCTTCCCACAGTCCTAATGTGAATAACTTTTCATATCCAGTACATTTAAAGTATTCCTTCTACTGTTTTTGTGCGTGAGTGTGTATTTACTTTTTACTACTTCAGCCATAAACAATAACTGCATTTTGCTGCAAACCATTAAGTTTTTCCTAGCATTATCAAAGCCCACTTAAAGGCCATTTTTATGGGGTGAAAAACATCTAATGGACGTAAAGAAGGATTTGCATTTAATTAAATGTTTGTATTTATGAATTTAGGGGAAAAAAAACGCCGATACATTAAAGTTAAATGCTTTGTTTTGTGTACTCGATGATAAACTGTAAGATTTCAATTGTTTTAAGGTTAGTATAGAAGTTCAATACTGGTTTGTCCTGAAAGCAGCCTGGTGGTGTTTTAATATGTTGCTGACTTTGTTTCAGATAATATATACAATTAAAATGTATTAGTTTCACTTGACCAACTCTTAGAATATTAAGAAATCAGTGTATTCAATGGCATTCTGTATTTTGTTCAGTATTCCAAAGTGTTTTATTTTTTTTAAACAAACAGTCACTTTATTCTTGTGTGAATTTAAATGCTATTCCGATGTTAATCTCAACATTCCGAATCACACACAATATAAAGAAAATGTAGTGCTATATTTACTTCTAATTTCATATTCTTGCTCAAAATTACTTAAATTCTTGGATGTAATTTATTACAAGAGTTTATGTGTACATGTGAATAGACTATTGTGTTTTTTCACAATTAAGAAATGTTATGTGAAAATAAATATTTATCCTAACTAATTTTCAATTCTTACTTTCACACTGCAAAACTCAGAATAAATATGCAATGTGGTATTTTAAATGGATGCCTAACACTTGAATATGGAGCAGGACTGGGCTATGCAACGCAGATGTTTGGGAAGCATATTCAAGTGTAATCTCGTTGAAACGTGGAATACAATCAGTATTGGTTAGCTACATGCAGCTGTTGGTGATCTACATGGTCTGACTCTAACAAACAGTACGTGCACCATCAGGGATGGCACATTACTCACCTGTTCCAGGAAGAGTGGGAATTAGATTCTGATTTATTGATCATGAGTTGGTTCCTCTTGCTTTTGGGAGAAACACTATGGAGCAGGCAGCAGTAGTTCAGACCTCCAGCAGCTCAAGAGGTGAGTAAGTTCATACAATTTTAAATACTGTAGCTTTGAGGAATTTAAAGTGTCTAATAGTTGATCACTGGCTTGGCTACTCCCTCTTGTGGGAGTGCCTGCTATTCTTACCGAATGAGAATTCTGCTTCTGAAAAAATCTGTAGTCCTTGAAGTCCAGTACTACTGCCAAAACCCAAATGTTTAAAGTATTACCTCCATTAAAATCCTTTGAGCTTCAATCAAGTTTTGAATGTGGTGTGGAAGCCTCCCAGCCAGGGGAACTCTAACTTGCACTTCAGGCTTCTGCTGTCTCTGAATAATAAACTTAGTGTAAAGAGCTAATAAAGAACATAAATTCATCCTTTTCGTGGTGGGGGGAGGGGGGGGGAATGAAAGGTTTAACTGGCAAATAAGTACCTAACTTTAGCAACATGGCAGAACTTCAGCTACAAATGACTGGTTCATAGTGCTAGCTTTGTACATTAAGAAAAGAAGCTTGCTTACCTCCGTGGCATCAGTTTTAGGTGTTTTTCTGTGGTTGTGCATTTTTAAGTTAAGATGAAACCCTATTTATTTGTTGGTTCCCTGAGGCAGTTTTATGATCTTGTTAATTGACTGCCTGCATCCTTCATTGTTCTTGGGACTGGGGAAGATCTACTAGCTATAGAAGAAGCTGATTTGATGCTCATTAGAACATGTCTACTGAAAAAAATTACATATGTGCATATAAACTTCTTAAAGTTATGTGGTTCTCCAGTAGCAGTATATATCCTAGAAATCGGTTTCCAAACCAAGAATTCTAATTGACGGTAATTAGCATTGTACTTTCTTTTGCCTCACAGATAAAGTTAGAACAGAACTACATGTTCAGATTCCAGAACAATTTCCCAGTGAGACTCTAGCATCAGCAAGGTAGGTCAGATTCAAAGAACAGTATCATAATGACTTATGCAGACTATATAACTTTTAGTTTCACTTAAAAAAAATAAAAATAAAAATAAATAAAAAAATTCTCTGATCTGAAAGGGATTACTTGCAGCTCTTTAGCTGTGAGTTATTACTTGTAGTTAACTTCCCACTCTTCATCTACCTATTTAAGTACTTTAAATTCACACCTGGTAGCACATGTAACACAACAGAAACATACTGTCGCTTACGGACACTGAATGTCAAGAAATTAAGTGCTAGCTAATCACCTCCCACTCCAGTACATGATACCATTAAACAAAAACAGAAATTTCACTGTAGATCTCTCATGGAATTCACATATTTTTGTAACATTCTAGGAGCAGATTTCTTAAGCAGAACTTTCAGTGATACAGCATACACAACTTTTCATAACTTAATAAATGTTTATTAATTTAAGCAGCACTTTTTTTTTTTTTTTTAAATGCAACCCACTTGTACTATTTATGTAAAATGAAGAAAAAGTCATTCTTATCTTTAGCTGGAGAAGCCTACCTGGAGTGCTGAAGGTAAAGCAGAAGTTTATAGGTAGGCTATAAGGAAAAAGGCAGGTTTGCTAAATACCATGATCATGTGAGAGCTACAGTCCAGTCCTTGCCTCAAGGGACAGCTAAGTTGCATTGTAGATTTTTTTTGTTGTTAGGTGTCAAGGAATATCATTTACGCATTGGTAAACAGGATTTTTTTTTTTTTAAATAAAGATTTCTGTCCCATAGAGAAACAACTGTGATCTGCTAGAGTACCGGTGCAGGTTTCCACAGTAGCAGACTCTTTGCTTACGAAGTAAGTAAATATCACAGTACAGTGATAGGAAACAAATTCAGTGCAACTGGTTTAAGTATCATTCAAAAATCTCTGGTAAAAGCTGGTTGCATGCTTTCTATGCAAGATTCTGGGACCGTAATCCAAGAGTTGGCAGTTAAATAATAACTCAAGGATCTGAGGTAAACAACTCTTTTATTCTGCGTAGAAATTATTAATGTTGCAGTATTACTGATGTATTTCTAAAATAATCACTGATCAAGCATTAGGTAATTTCAGCAAAATCTGTTCAAAGTTTTATCACTATTTTCATAGAAATAATCAATTTTGGGGGGAAACATTATGATTATTATGTGAATTCCTCTTTGATGTTATTTTCAGTATTCATTACACCAGTAGAAAATCTGGAGGTTTGCTTTTGATTTTTTTTAAAGATTGAAATATCAAAGCATAAGTTCCTGATTCAAGTAAGTACTGTGCTATCTAGAAGTCTGCAACCTACATACATACATTCTGGTGATGTTAATGACTTAATTAAAACAATCAAAAATGCAATGGTTGCTTGGCAACAGAAATCATTATTAACATTAATGCTTCATTGTATACTCAGGTATCCCAAGAGCTGACTCCCCTCTGCCATCTGAATTCTTAAAAGTTTATACTGGCTCAGTATATGTGAAAGGAGTTTTATGGAGAAATACCATCACTAACAAGCAAAAGGGCGGTGCCATTGCTGTCCTAGGGCAGTGAGAAACACTGCTTTATGAAATGGCTCATGTGGGTATAAATGTGTTTATGTGCTCGACCGCTGATGCCATGGTCTTTGTCAGTATACCACTGCAGGAAAGAAAATACAAGTCATATAAATCAAACAATAGACATAAAAGCAGATAAAAAAAATTCAGCCATCCACTATGAGGCTAATTCAGCAGTCAAAGACAATCATAGCAGGAAGCTGCAGTGATTTCTGTTCCTGCTTACTGTGCGGGATACACCAGCTATTCATGCTAGAAGTACAAAATAAGTACATTACTTGTCCACTTGTAAGCTAGGTGCATGCACATAGATGTTTGCCAGATGTCCCTTCTCACCACATTGTTATCCCTGCTGAAGGAGAGACCATACAGTGGTGCACTTGGCTTCATTTTGTATTTATCCACTGTTGCTCAAGGGCTGGGAGCAAGCAGAAAAGGAAGCACAACTACCCTTTTTTTCTGGGAATTTCCATGCACAGTGTAAGACTGGGCAAATAACTGCTCTGTCTTCACAAGTCCAATAGGGATGCCAAAAGTTTATCTTGGGTAAAGAAATGGACTTAACTGAAATTTACTTTTACTTATATAGAAAGTATACTATCGACTGAGCTATTTCTAAGACTGGTACTGGCTTGGCTGTTTTGAGAATACAGAAAAATAAAATAGAAGATCAAATACCAGAAGAAACTGCATTAGTTTTTTTGTTCTTATATAATAGATATATGGAGAGTTATGTTACGATTGAATTACTGAACATGAAATACAAATATGTAAACTTTGGTTTGAGATGGCAGTTGTTTTCTGCCTAACTAGAGGGAGCTATTGCTATCATTCTCATAATACAAGTCCATTAATATGATAATAAAAAAAGCCCACAACCATACCATTGCCTGAAAATCCACTTCAGCATTAACAAGAGCTTTGGAAATCTGAGCTGCTTGCTGAAAGTGAACATTATCTGAAAAATGGAAGAAAAAAATGGAAAAGATAAACAAAAATTGTTTCTGTAATACTAAGGGGAAAAAAGCAAAACAATGAACAGATTCCCCAGCGCTGCTGACTGAGACACAGATTAGTAGCATAAAGCTGTATTATTTTATTGACGTAAATGTAACAGCCTTGCCCCTTCATGCTTTTGTTTTGTCAGTAGTAGAATTGCAAACCTGTCTGTAATACTAAAATGTCTAATTAACTGCAACTCACCATCTGCTGTTCCATGGATAAGGAGATACTCAACTTCTTTGAATTTTTCAGCTCTGGCCATTACTGTTGAACTCTGAAATTAAACAAAAGGAAAAAAGAAAAAAAAAAAGGTGCTATTTGTTAGATGATTATTTGCTACCAACTGACTTTGATTCCTGTTGACGCAGTCTGGGGTTCTTCAGACAAAAAAAAAGTAACAACCCTTGCCCTCCTCCCCCAGAGTAGCATATTCACATATCAAACTGCACTGCGCACACACTTGAACCATTCTGCACTGGTCTGCAATTATTACCAAAGGTTATGTCTACAAAGTGACAAGCAAGTCCAGAGGGGAAGAGTTTTGTGAGAGAGATACAAATTTAATGCTTTGCTAGCATGTTATTAGCCTGCAGCACACCACTTACCATTGGTTTTCTGTGCTACTGCAGGCAAGTTAAAAATGTTGCCATGGCAACAGTGCACCCTATGATAGAAAGGAGAAGATATTACAGACTACACGCATTATTTTCCTCACCAACATGTATGCTACAGTCTACCTGTAGCTAAGCCAGCAGAGCTTGTATACATGTATGTATGTCATCATTCTCAAGTAAATACATCTCAGCAGTTTAAAACAATGACCTCCTCCAAGTATAATACAGACATGCCTGACAGAAAAATCTCACAAGACAAAAAAAAATCTGTAAGTAAAAGTCAATCTGCATTTTGGGAATTACAAGATAATATGGCAATGAAAAATAAATCAGCAATTGAAATTAATCAACAAATTGAAAACAGTGACACCAATGTTCACCAGAACATAACTGGGTTATTATTGTAACCAGGTACCAAGGAATGGGGAAAGTAAAAAACAGCAGAAACTGCATTTGGGCAAGGAAAGGGAATAGGATAGCACTTTGCCATGAGGATGGGAAGAAGCAGATGGACAATATAAAATATCAGAGGCTTAATAAGACAGACACCTAACATTATGGGGCCAAACATGTTAAATGAAATTTCCTTCTACTAGCAACGTTACAGAGGTTCTCTTCTAAAAATGCCTGAGTCCCTGTAAAAGTAAGTAGGCTTTTTTTCATATTAGAGCAACTTAAGAGCTACTGTGGCTAAGAAAATAAGTAAAAGTGAATTAGGTACAAAAAATAAAATGTATTTTTCCCCCCTACTTGCACAAAGGCTGCATCCTCACACAGGAAATAATAGAAACTTTTCCATTTCTTGGTAATATAATGCATTTGACTTTTTTGGTGTACTAAATATAAAGTATCTTTAAAGAAAGCATTAATATTAAATTCCTTTTGTCATAGCAAGATACCATACCACAACCTCTCATTTGTAGTAATTCAATCGTATTTAAAGACAAGTCCAGTAGGAGTAAACAAACCAAACCAACAACAAAACACCTCGAGCACATGACACTGCATTTGCCATCTTTTGATAATGAAATGCTGCAGTTCAACAGGAGCCCCATCAAATGCATAGAAGGCTGTGCACAGTGGAAGCATGGCACCACCCATTGAAATACACCAGAACCAGAGTATGGATAGCTAAGTAAGAGTGCCAGGATCTGAGGGGACATTAAGCAAACAGCACCACTACTGCAGCCAACCAGTGTATGAAGAAGAAAATGACACAGGCAGTATCCTTTGAATGAAACACTTTCTATAGGCATGGAAGAGAACTTGATAGATTATAAGCTTTCTTCCAGCAAATAAATAAATAATAGTTTAGTTTAAGGGACAGCAAACCTATGTGTGAAAGCCTTATTTGATCTACAGTTTTCAGAATTTAACCTTCCAAAAGCAGTTTTAAGAAAAGTACGTCATTTTCTCTCCAGTCATTAAACAAAATAAAGCTGTAAAATACTTCAGAAAGAAGGCACACGCAAAAGGCACAATTTCTTTTCTAAGTCAGTCATTTATCACTTGCTGTACCCATATGTAACACAGAGTGCCTTCCCTTTCCCTAAATTGTGCAGTCAATGCAAAGCATTTCTGCCACCCCATCCCTTCCTAAAAAATCATAAAAGAAGAGATGTCACGATACCAAGCAGTCCAAAGTTAGACACAGTCACAACTTGAACCACAGCTGAAATATCTGAACAAACCCCAAGTGGACTGTATGTAAATGCAATGTAGTTTATCCTTTTCATAGTTATGCTGTCATGGCAAAGGGTCTGAAAATGAGCTGTGTGCAAGTACTGAGAATTAGGCCCTGCTGAGTGTAACTGGCTTTTCTAAAGATCACACAGCAGTCAACATTTTATCAGCACTCAACAAACAAGTTAAGGTTTGGCTGAAACTGAAGGTCTCTCTCCCTTTAAGCATATTCTCAGATAATAGAACAAATGTCAAACCAGTACAAGATGGCATATTTACAAAATTGTACCCTGTTTTGCATAACCTAATGATGCAGCAGTTCTTAAGGACTGAACATTTCAAATCTGCTAGAAAAAGATTGCCAAATCTATGACTGTTTCAAACACTTGCCAAAAGCATATCAAATTCAGAGTGAACTGCAAAATAATCTCACAAGTTGAACAGTCTCTTTGGTATGCTTTATGTGGCTACTACATCTGACCGGCAAAGCTCCAGCCTACTTTAGCCTCCAGTCCTTTACCTCAGGGACATTTCTGACATCAGATGAAGTTCCTGCCATTCAGCCTAGGACCTGTACTCGTGTTTTCATGCTTATAGTGGGAGCCCTACCCATGCTCATGACTGTCTTTTACAAAGTGACAACTTCTAATACCTCACAACACTTACTTAAGTGGCACTGATCACACCTAAGTACCCTACAGAGAGGACTGTGAACCATCCTTCAGCCTGTTAACCGAACATCAGATTTCATCCACCAATAACTAAGAGATCTCATGTCATAGTAATACATAGGTAGGGTGTACCTCTCAGCACCATTGGATGCAGTTTCTTGAGATGATACATTCACAGTCATTAATATCACTCTGCTTTAGGAGGACACTTAGCAACATACACGTATTCTCAACAGGTGTGCACATAGCCCCATTTCTTTTAAATTATGTCACACAGTACAGGGTTTATGCAACCTTTCACTTTCAAACCAGCTTCCTGGTGGATGCAGAAGAATGCGGAGGAATATATCATGCAGCATGCAAACCTGAGAGTATGAAGTTAACATGCTTTAACAGCTTTAGCTAGGAGATCTTCTCATTGTTTTGCCGAACAACACTGTGCAGGAGTTGGCCTTCAGCTTCAGTAAGGGGCCAGGAGCAGATTTATTGGGCCTGAGACACTGAAGGAAGGGGCTGTAAGCCAGAGAAACATGGTGGGTGGAGGTCAGGAAAGGTATTCAGCAGTAACAACATCCCAAGACTCATTCATTGTAGCTATATGAAATGCAACAAACCCACCTCTGAAGCTACTCACCCTGAGGTTTATGTGGAAAAGCAAATTCCAAGTAATGTGTTATTTGGAGCTTTCAGCAATAGATGAAGACTTAAGTCAAATTTTCCTGTTTCTAGAAGGAGCAATGAAGTGCGACAATCTGATCTGTGCAAATGCCCCTCCTCCATCTAGCCACCATTCTCCCCAATTAGTCCTCAGAGTAACACATTTGAAACCTTTAGCTCTTTGGTACTGGCAGTTTCAACGTGGCCATTGCCAGCAATGAATACCATGCCAAGAAAATCCGACTCCTGGCTTGAAAGGATTAAACAGTCCTCTGTTGCCATCTGTGCCGTGAAGCTGGTGAATGACTTTGTGCACCCAGAGCGTTAACGTTCGTTCTGCACAACGACAGTAACTTCTATTTACTCTGCTACCTCACAGACCTCCTACTGTTCCCATTGCCATAAAGAATTGCATTTGGAAAAAAGCAAGCAGGCTGCTGGTCAGCCCTGCTGGGTCCAAGTGGCTCGCCTATTAGAGATGGACACAGATAATCACCCTGCAATCACTGCCGATTTCCTCAGCTAATACAGCAGTTGACAAACCGGATCACTTTAGTAGTACGTCAAAACAGGCACTTCAGTCTGTATTTCAGCGTATATAATCATATGTTTTACACACATTCAAGTTACTCTTTCTTCCCCACCTCATAATATTGAAATAGCGTAGGATTCATTGCACCTTGGGGAGTAAAAAGAATCAAACTGATTTACGAAGCTAAACAGAGAGAATGCCCCATCTCTTTTTCTCTAAAATTTATGTTTGGTTCCAATATCACTACGGCTAAACATCTCCACAAAATACCGTAATAACAAAGTACTCCTCAGATCACTCACTGTTCTCCAATAGTCAGTGTATTTCCACCTCAAACTGAAACTTAACAAAACCTTACAGAAGGTTTGGGCAGCTCTGACATACTCTCAGCTACCTGCAGTTTCAAAAAGCCCTTTAAGCAACAAAAAGCTGCTGGCACACTGAGGGTAAACATTACTCCTCCATCAGAAACTTCTCTGTACAATGAGACAAAAATCCACAGGTATTTTGTTCTCGTTCTATAGCCTGGAAATTCCCTAACTTCTGGACAAGCATCAGTTACTTTTGATCAGTGTTCAGAAACCCTATATTCATAGGGATGAGGTCATAGTTCCAGCCCCAAGCTGGCTCTCGGTTGGTCTGCAGTGTATTTGTATGCTCGGAGTAATGACAGGCTTGCCTACCTGTAAATGTTTCCAAATACCTGAATGATTTTGCTTTCCCTGAATAAAGCTTACAGCTTCTAAAGTTGGAAAGTTCACATGATATCCACGCTTTCTAATTAAATTTCAGAGAGAACTGGAGTAAATTTGTTTTGGTGGAAATGTTTGAGGGTTTTTTTAACTGTTTTTTATTTTTTTTTTGAGATATGTAGTTTGCCCATAAGCATATTAAAACAAATTTGTTTCTTAGCGACTAAACTAAAACAGTTTTACAGCCTATTTTACAGTCTGCACAGTAGCCAAATGGAACTGAATGTAAAAGAAAGGAAACAACAAAAATGAATAAACCAAACAACAGAGAGCCCACGCTATACAGCAAGGAGTAACTGCCTCATTCAAATCTGAAAGCATGAGACTACAACCTCTAAAAGTGGAATGCAATAATTAACATTGGAATGAAGAAACAAACTTAATTCTTCACATGGGGATGCAATAAAACCGTACAAAGAACGGCTTAAGAAAGAAAGACCATACTTAAAAATGAAATTCAGTGATTTCTTACATTATAGTTTCTCAGGTTATCACTTTCTGTAGGAAGGCCCATGTATCGCTCTGTGTATATTGAATCTGTAATTAAAAAAAACAACAAATAGAATGTACTACTTAATTTCCAATATTTCTGTCCACCAGACATTTCACACACGGATAGACACAACAAGAATGAACACTGGAAATTAAAAAGAGGTGGAAGATAAAAACCAAGTTTTCCACAGTGAGCCACGTAGGTAACCATTATTATTCAGAGTATTTAATCTTGTGGTTGCCATGGACACTTGAATGTTGAATATTAATAAAGTACTTTATGTCAATGTTACCTTATTGTTATTCTTCCAGTAAGCCTAAGAAAACTGCTGAAATAGCTGCTAGAACTGTTCAGTAAATGACAAGATTTTTAAAAATATATTACATTTTTTTTTTACCTAAACATTTTCTGCTTAAAAACTATTATATGAAATGTTGCAGTAGCTTAGGACTCAGATGGGCTCTATCTTACATATAGTCAATATTTAATATCTAATTTTCCACAGATTTTTCAGTATGATATCCTATTGCTTTTGCAGATTTACTGCTTTATCTTAACCATACAAACCAACGTTTGTTAAGTCAACACATTTTAATGTTCATTTGATTTCTCATCAGTGTTGTCAATTTCTTGATGCCAAACAAGAGAAATGTTAAAACATTGCCACACTGTACGAACACATACTGTACTGTTAACTGTACATTATTATCTGGGAGGAAGTTCCCTATAAAACCATATTTATAGCCTCATGTGTCTCACAACCTTATAAACTATAACCCATAAGCTTGCAGAGACTTGTCCACTTGCTCAGCTCCTCTGCACATCAAGCCAAGTATAAAATTAAATTTGTCATTCCCAAATTTTACATTCTTAAAAGGAAGAAAAAAACCACAAAAACAAAGGGAATGCAAATTTGATTGTCATTTTGAGAGAGCAGTTTGCAATGGAAGTTTGACTTTAGGTCTCATAGTTCTCTCTTTTTTTTTTTTTTTTTAAAGGTAGTATCTTAAATAACACAAAGTATATTCAATACCCATCTCAGTACCTTGGAACATGTGGCAGCTCAGGAATACATGCGCATACATGTTACAGTATTACTACAAATATAATAATCATGCATCATTAAAGGTCATAGAGATTATCTGAAATTGTGGACGTGACTTTTTTAAAAGGGAAATAAGGCTTAGGGAGCTGGCTTTATTCTGAAATGCAATACCCACGAGTTCACAAAAACAGACCAAATGGCATTTATATGGCATCTAGTAGATAATCAAAGTTCTGCACTATGAGTCAACACTTTGCAGCATGTGCACTGCAAGACATATGGGAATCCTTGTAACAAGGAAGCCATCACATACCATAATATTGCCAACGTGACACAGGGGCAACCGCTATTCCACACTTGAACACGCCGCTTCCAGAGCCAAGCACCATGGAGGTCACATATCCCCCATAAGACTGAGAAGAAAACATTGCTGTTATTTTAGTCGGAAAGAAAAGGATGGGGCCCATCTGCTAAGTGGTTCAGACATTTATAGGATCAGCATTTTTCATATTAATGAATTCCATTCTGAATTTGGGTCAGATCTCACTCAGCCTGCACAGTGCGGGAAACAGACATCAAACAGTGCATGGCAGCTGTGGCTCTGATGAATGAGAGCTTGCTGTGCAAAAGGGGTGCAAACGCCGTTGATCTGTGACTCAGCTTAGAATGACAGTGTATGGTAGCACTGTAGGCAGCAGTGAAAGACAGGAAACAAGACACTGCTGAACCACTGTGTCCCTCTCCGTGCTGGGGAAGTAGGTGGAAGCAGAGCTGAGGCCCATAACATGCTTGATGAGTAGTTGCACCAGGGCACCCAAAAATTTACAGCTCCCTCAGAGCAGGCCTACGGCAGCTCGCTCATTTCCTCTCCTACAAAGCGTCAAGAGCAAGACTGTGACTGGGGAGTGAAGGATCTTCTGCTGAGTCTGTGGGAGGAACTGTGCAGCAAGACACTTCTTGCTAGGCACAGAACATTCAGTCACAGTCTAGCCCGATACACAGATGAGTAAATATCCGACACACTTGAGCATTCAGGCAACAAGATACCTAAACAATGTCACCGACCTCCCAAATGACTGCCCTCGCTATAGTTTGAAGAGGTTATTTAGGAAAGTGTGCCCACCCACATTCAAAAAGAAGAGAGATTTTTGGATCTCATTTTTGCCTTGAGAACAGATTACAGGCAGATGGAACTGTGGCTTAGTTCAGAGCTCTCAAATATTTGCTCCAGCTTCAATACTTAAGTCTTCTCAACTAGATCAGCAAAGTAATGCATGTACTTACTAATTAAACCCATGTATGAATACTTTGCATAACCTGGCAAAATGAATGCACTTAGTGAGAGGCTGACAACATAAAAACCCAAGAGAAAGAAATTCCCATGAGTTTGGTATCCAGGATACATGACCCCCAGCATGCGAAAAACACTCATCTGAACACCAGAAAAACAATGAAACGGCAGCCTAGAATGGAGAAGTGTTTGAAGAGCTTGAATCAAATAGCTACCACTAATGCTACATACGTATATGATTTACCTTGAAGCTGAGAAGCTATATATATATGCTGTTAAATGCTCCCCATCTCTGTAACAGATTCTCAAAACATATCCAAATCAGAGAAATCTAGTCTGAAATAAAATATTCACAACCAAACACTACATTTAGGTATTTTCAGACTGCTAGTGAAAACACTACAAGCATACCATGCAGCCTTACATTATTATTATTTTTTAATCTGGAGTCATCCAATTAACATCAAGAGATATTATTGAATATATTTGGACTGGTCTAGTGGTTGACAACCCTGCCCATGGCAAGGGGGTTGAAACTAGATGATCTCAGAGGTCCTTTTCAACTGAGGCCATTCTGTGATTTGGTATGCAGTAACTTGGTTGTATCTCTTTAAATAGTTTTTAATCCCTCCAGTAGTCTGAACATCTGTTTCAAAAGAACCTGAATGCAAATGGAGAATGCCTCATGCATACAGGCAACTGCCACTTCATCAGTTCAAAATATTGGATTGTGCTGCTACGCCAGAGATGCTTCACACTTGATATTCAAGTACGTCACACCCACAGGAGACAGTACAACTAGGTGTTGCAATTAAGTAAGCCAGCCAAGCAAATTTGAGTACTTACCCAACCCCAAATAGCTATTCTGTCCTTATCAACAAAGCTCATTTCAGAAAACGTTCTAAAAGCAAACAGAATAATTGGACACTTAATGGATTACAGGTATCTGCCATAGTACAGTTGTGCCTAGATTTCATTTTGTTGGCCTCTTTCTCTTCTGTGAATAAGCATGTCCCACTGCACAGCAGTGACTGCATATGACAGCAGACCCTGAAAGGTCTGCAAAAACTCTTAAATCACATCCACTGACATCTGCATCATTTGCTGAAACTGGGTCTGATCCCCAAGTTGTCCCCTTCCCACCTCTCTGCTACTTTTTCAATTCCGTATGTAATTCTGAGAGAGTTATTAACTTCAGTGAGATTCTTCAGTACAAACTAAGTGACAAAGATGAGCTGTAACATAAGCAAAGTGCATACAAGTAAATCTCAGATGCAACATAAAGTTGCAAAAAAGCTTGGAGAAAAACTTTAAACTACAACTTCATTGTTAGCGTGCTTTCCTTAACCAAAGTGACAGCTACCATCCCTATAAAACCAGTAAATTTACCATATTTCTATAGCATTAACTCTCCTCTCTTTTTGAGCATAAAATGATGGTTGGCATATAAGTGACAGTAAAAAATGAACGCAGAATTTAGCCATGTTATAGCCATAATTTTGAGATAAGCAGAGAAAAGAAGGCACAGTTATTGACCATTTCACTGTGGCTTACCTGGCTGCTGAAATCTGATCTTCCACTTCATAGGTTCCCAGTCTTCGGTTTATTGCATGCATGATCTCATCCCCCTGGTATCCACTTCCTCTGCCATCAAAGCTGGCCACAATGATCTGCTCTGTACTGGCAAGGTACGTAGCCCAGTTAATCTGGAAGGCATGATCTACTTTCTGACTACAGGGTCCTGCATACCTGGGTGAAAAGACCCATAGCATTCAAGCACTTACTCTCCACAATCTCTCATACAGCATTTGAAACACAATTTGCGCAAGAAGGGCAAACTTTTAAACTAAACAGAATGAATAAGAAAAGCATCGCTCACTGACCCCAAACTGCAAGCTTATCTGGACATTAAGAGCAATATGCTTTTTGAAATTTGAATTTTGCTTTTTGCTGTAATAGGAAGCTTTGATCATTTAAGGGGCTTATCAGAAATCTGAATCAAAGTCTTCCTTGTTTGTGTTAACCTATGCAGTCATCTGAGTTTCAGTGATGATTTACCAATTTCTGTTCCATTTACTTACAATTTTTCTCGTTAAAGTCTGAAATCAACGAATAGCCTACATCTACGACATGAAAAAGATCTCTTTCCTGCATTTTTAGTGTTTCATCAGTGAATTAACTGTTTCTGTCTAAGCAAGCTATTTTTTTTAAGCATGCTGTGAAAAAGGAATAAAAGATTGAAATTGTGACTTTTTATTTGAAAGTATTTGGAAGCAGTTGAATACTACAAAATCAGATTAAGAACCAGCAAGGTGCAATTATGTTTGCATTCGCCTAACCACTGTCCAATAGAAGGCCCACAAAAGTAAGAAGTGGTTCTTATGGCTGTACAACCTACTTTTCTCTGTTTTGAAAGCAAAGAAAGGCTATTAGGAATAGCTGATGTCCAACTTTGTTTCTGTACACCCTTAATCCTGCGACTGCTGAAGAGACTTCTAATACAAAGATCACTATGGAGCAGAGATGACCCTGACAGTGGCTCAGCTGTCAGTAAAAAAATAAAAAAGAATCAAAATGAAAAGGAATCCATACAACCAACGAGCGCTGATGGCTCAGTAAAGTGTTCAGTAAGCAAAAACTGTTACAATGGTCCCAAATTACATTATATAAAGATGGATCTAATAATTAATGATTACCAGGAAATTACTCCCCAAAGAGAGTATACAAAGGAAAAGTTAACGTTTCAGTAATTTCTAGTTAGAAGAAAACGTACCGCCACAAACAGAAGTGCTTGAGGAAAAGTGGATTAAATGGCACACATTCATTAGTTGTTCTGTGTCTTTTACACCTTAAATTTGTTTCTCAGAATAGGAAGAACTCCTTACCAACAAGGGTGTATTTCTCTAGTAAAGATTAATTCAAGTGGAAAAAAGGCGGTTTTTTCTTCTGCTTGATTTCAATAAGAAGAGAAAAAACCCATTCAAAATAACTACCCATCCAGAGAAGCTCTAAGATAATGGTCATCCCAATTTTAAACAACCTTTACGTTGATTACAGCAGTTTCTAAGTAGAACAACAGAATCTTGTTATTTGTTCATCTGAAGACTGTACAAAGAATTCTCACATCTTAAATCCAGAATGTTAGCTCTGATCAGCCTTTTCTGAGGAGATTAAGGTCTCAAAATAAATAAATAAATAAATAAATACAACCCTTCATGAAAAATATTTCTTTCAATTTTTTTTTTTTTGTTAGATGAAGGATAAGCAAACTGAGCTAAACTAAACATTGTATCGGCTGTTTACCAGCCTGATTTTCTTGACCAGACATGGTTTATCTCACTTTCTTCTCCCATCCCCTAAAATAGGTAAGCGGTAAGACTGGCATACAAGCAAAATGCAGAAGGCAGGTACAGTGGATATTTTTGCAAAACGAGACAATGCTCCAAACAGTCAAATATCACAGATACATGGCTTATTCGAGGTTTTATTTTGAAATGTAGTTCCATTGAAAATATTCCTAAAGAACTAAGAGCAGAGAATATAGCAAGTTAACACTAACATCCTGTCTTTTAAATAAGATACAGAATACATCTGCTTCACTGCCACTCACAAAATATGCTCTTATTAAGCACAACATCATCTTATAGTGCAGAAATTCACCACAAATTGGAATACATCCCTTATTTTCATTCTCTATTGAAGCTCCTTCAAGAAGTAATTAGAAAACACATCGGTTCCATGCTTCCCAATCTTATTAAGAGGATTTGAAGTACACAAAGGTGATTATTAACACAACATTCCCACGTAAGTTGAAGACTTACACTTCAAGGAGCAGAGGGTACTTCTTTGATGTATCCAAATGGGGAGGCAATATCATTTGATACCACAGGTCTGCAAGGGAAGAGAGTGACTTTGGTCAGTGCTCCAGTAAAATAACTTGACGTACACTGCAATTCATATAAAGGCGCATTTCAATCACTTCCTTAAAAAGTAGCTTCAGCTGAACTGTACTAGCATACACAGGTAAAGGTTTCCAGCTAAGCAAACAAATATATAGAGCAAAGTTAGAAGAAAGTTTGAAACTGGAATGCCTAAAATAATATAATCTGAGGCATCAACATGCTTTCCTTTAACATTATCCTACATTATAAAGCTTACCTGTAAAACTAGGCAAGTGTCTGCAGGGGGAATTCTACAAGAAACTCAAAAATATTTCAGTACTCAAGTTTCTCTCCCAACACTAAAAAAGAAATTCTAAATACTATCAACCTACCACGTAGGCTTCACAGAGCAATTCGTAAAGCATCACAGAAACATATCCAAGTATCTATTATTTCCTCAGGCAATATGGTTCCATCCACGTTGCCCTTTCTACCTAAGTTGTCAGAGAGCTAGGAGAATATTTGAAATGCACACAACGTAAGTTTTGCAAACCAACTGGCTTTACCATTCACTCATTAATTTTAAAAGAATGGATACTGTAAAGGAAGAATGAAGCAATTATGATTGATTGCACTTCAGTAATGGTGAGAGTGTATTACAGCATCTCAGCGATCTGTCCAGACAGGAAAATGCAATGCATTAAAACACTGAAAAGTTCTAAGCCCTAACTGAACATTTCAAAATATATTTTTTTCTTTATTTTGCATCATCTATGTATTCTTGCAGTCATAGGAGTCAATTTCTTTGATAAGTACATACATTGATTTGCAAGCAGACTTGGAACTTGAATTAGGACTACAGAAATGAATTTATTTATCCTATTTGTGACATTAAAAATAGAATCCCCTTACCCAGAAGTTTTTACCCTGATGAGATGAAGTAGTAAGAACAGAGAAGAATAAAAAGATGAATACACAACTGATAGCATGAAGAACATCTTTAAACCTCCATCTTTCCTGGAAGATTTCATCTTTAGCCCTAGTAAAAATGTGACTAAAATAAAAGACAGAAAACACAAAGATAAAGACTGTTATTAAACAAGGTAACAGTGGAAAGTGAGAGACATCTAAAAGAACAGGTTTCAGGGACTGAGAAAAATCAATACAGTGTGTAAAATAAAACTAAAGAATATTCATTTTATCAAGAGGGAGACTGTCATGAATAGAAAAGCTAGTAGCAAAGGCTTGAGCAAGAACGGTTCAGACAGAATGGCAGTGGTAGGCCTGGTACCTATCTGATGTTCCTCAGCCTAGGAACATTCCAAGGAATTGTCTGTACCTGGATGTGCAAATTCAAAGAAGCACTATGAGCAAAGCTTTACCAGTTTGTTTTCTAACATTTTGTTATTCGGTTTATATAATCTTGAGCGTGAACATGCTTTTAACAACGTGACTATTCAACTGAAATATCCCCTGCAAAAAGTGAAAGGTAATCTTGAAGTGCTTTTCAATTTGCAAGCTTTCCCACTTCGGCTAGCAAATTTTTCAATAATAATTGCATGTCACCTTGCACCTGCTCTCTCCAACCAAAGAAATGTGTGTCTGTAAATTAAGACCCACTTGAATTTAGAATTTAAGGTAACATACTTATGAATGTTGTGCCTGCTCCACCTCCCTCTTTTACTTTTTTTTTTTTTTCCTCCAAGTTGGTGGTGGAGCCTTCTGCTATTTTTCAGGTAAATATCAAGGAAAAATGGAGCAAAGTCATATCATTATGAGAGCTTCAAGACATCACACTATGGAAAAAGAGTATTTTAGATCAGAATGCTTGTGCACTTCAGCAAATATATAGATATATATATACACACATATACGTACACGTAACAGATACATCTTGTTTCTAAGCACCAAATAACTGCAAACATCTCTTTTACACTCATCTTTTCTGTCATGCTCTTTTAACAGAAGACCTTGAAGGACTTGGTGAAGTGGGGAAGAAAAGTAAAATGTTTTTGAACTTACTGTATCCTCCTACAGTAATAGAGCCAAGTTTTTTTGAAGGCATTTGAATGTCTTTCAATGAGTTTTCCAGTTCAGTATTATTTTCCAAGTACCTGAGGACTAAATAACAGTTCAAAAGTGTCAAAGCTCAAACACCCTTTTCAAATCCATTACTCTCTGAATACGAATCACTTTGAAAAGTCAATCTAAGAAGATGGCCGCCTACTTGGCAGACTCAGTTTACTGCAGTTTTTGTTTTTCCTCTCATAGTCAATGCTTCTGGCATAGTTTTTCCTCAGTAATTTAGAAACCAGAATGCTAGTTTCCACGTTTTCCATCTAAATGCATTTTCACAAAACCCAAGCAATCGTCCAGTAAATAAGACATAGATTACTTACTATTTTCTAGCACAGAGTAAGATAATATTAAATAAAGTATTCAGCTACAAGCTGAACTACTTTATCCTTGTGGTTAACTATAGAGGAGAAATAAAGGATAAATTTAATTTCAGATAAAACTGACTTTTTAATTATTACACTAGGCAATGAGAATCAAAATAAATTTACAATGCACATTCCTGGTTTAACAGAAACTATATTTTTAGACAGTTTCATACCTTGATCATCTCTGCTTCTGTGCAAAGTAGACAAGGGCAGGCCAGGACCTGTTGACAGAGCACAAAACCTTTATGTTTGCATGCTGACTTAAAAAACAACTCTGAAACAGTAATTGGATTTGGGTGAATTCAAATCCAAAGGCTCAGAATTCATTTTCATCCATTTTGCGTATACTGTTTTCAGTTAATGGGGCCCAAACTGAAGCTGAAGTATCACATAAATATTCAAATTGTCTTCCAGGCAAACTTTGTGACTGTGAGGTACATGCTTGTCAAGTTAAGTGGAAATCTTAGAAAGATTTTTGTTCTTCCCCACCCTATGATTCATTTATCCCTTATATCTAGTGCTTATAGGTCAGTCTGCAGTCCCAGCGCTTGACATATGACTATGTAATTATATACACTGGATGCTTTGAACAGTGTTGCCTATCTTAATTTTATTCCCACATAGGGCACTTCTCTTTACCTAGCCGATGGCCTGTCATTCCCAGAGCCTACAGATCCCTTCTACTGATAGAGCTCCCCATGCACAGTACATTCCCCTTAGACAGCACAACTGTATGCGGTGCTCTACAGGAACAGCCTGGAAAAAAGAAGCAAGTCCTCCTACAGGGCCTTAGCAATGATTTCCTATCTTCAAATACCTCATCGGCAGAGAAATTTCTCTTTACTATCTGGCCCCAAAGTAAGGTACTACCTCCTCTTTGTCACAACTGTGATGAAGGAATTTTAATCCATAAGATACAGTGCTATTGCTCTTTCAATTTGCTCTAAAGAAACTGCAGTTCACTCCAACTTCCAGCATGTTACAAATGCCATCTAATTATGCAGGCAGCTCCTGAGGATAATCAGGTTTGCATACTGAACAGGAATATTTGCTGCCTCTTTCAGGTCCATTAGTGGATAGGACTATAATTTATAACCTTGCAATTCTATCAAGGTGCTTTTAAGCCTTGAAGGGAGTATGTTTTTCTGCTGCCAGTGCCAACACACAAGGCCGTTACACAGTGCCTATCAAGATCTTGAAAGAGTGAACTTCCCCACCTAACTAAACAGTGAGTCATACTTATGTCAGTTAATTCCGGATGTACTCACCAAGACAATTTAGCTGATAATACTGTGCATCTTTACTGAAGGAAGCAGAATAATACTGGCATCTTTCTTGATTCAAATCACAGCTAACACACTGAGTAGATTTTGGACTGCTTTCCAAGAGCATTCTGCAAAGTAGATGAGCTTCATTTCAGAGATGAAAGATTATTATTTTTTTAAAAAGCAGCGTGGAACAGAAGTTTATTTTTTAAATAAGATGACCAAATGAAATTTCATAAAATTCAAGAGTAAAACTACTGACTTAAATAGCAAGGCAAGCAGATTTAAAATTTTTAATTTCAGTTAATACTGGAATTATCATCGCAGCAAAAGTAAAAGCATGAGGGGTTTTCTTCAGGGGCAACTTGCTTGTTTGTTTCTTTATAACTAAGATTACAGAAAAATCCTATAGGTTTTTTTTTTAAGCTCATATTACTAAATTGATTTTAATTAAATATCCTATTACTGAAGGTACTTTAGACTATGAACAGCTTACTCTTTGACACAGAAATTTTGAGAGAAAGTACTACATTTTCATTAGCACATATTTTACTACTAGTGCAGAACAAATTTCTTACTTGTAAAGATTTCTTCCGCCTGGCATCTCACCGTTTTGATTACTAACATAGTACCTAGAAAAGCAAAGCATACGGTTTTGATAAAGTACTTCCAATACAATACAATATTTAAAGGATTATCTTTCATGTTTAGATCAGATTTTTGATGAATTAAATGGCACCTTCTTGTTCTCTCCCCCGGTCTGTTTAGACACTGCTAGGAGGCAACAGCTTGATTATGATACTTACAGAAAATTTTTGGTTACAGCTGCTATGCTGATTACTTCCCATTTTCCTTCAGTAATAGGTACTGGAGCCTAGAGGGGAGAAAAAGGCAAGACAAAAAAAAACAGAACGTGAGGCTTCTTGACCACCAGCAGAAAAAAGTCAGCAGTAATTGTCCTATAACCTACCTCAGTGCCATTTATGTAATGGATGTGCTTGTAACCTTCTGTGTTGCTGAAGACTTTGTAGTAGGTAGCATTGTCTGGGGCAAAGTAAGGGACAGATGGCTGAAACTTGAACACGAGAAAGATGTCTATTAAAGCAAACAACAAAGCTCCAAAATAAAAATGATAAATTTTGTTTTTGATATCTCTAAACAGAAGCTTCTATACTTTAAGCAATATTTCACTGAGATATTTTGCCTACTGACTTAGTAGGCAGAGCTTGCAGCCACTACTTTAAAAGTGAACCCACTCAAAATATCTCACTGTTCCTAAAGGGGGCAGGACTTGTTAAGCGCTAGCCCTCTGGTAATGATAGAGGCCCATCCTTATATTGTTTGAATTCCTGTAAGCGTTCCTAGTTTCCTATAATTTTAGGAAACAATATATGTATCTACCTTTAATGTAACTGCTTTGTTCTACCACAGGTTACATCTTTGGTCTGGACAATGTAAACACTGAAACCATTCTCTTTGAATTCCCTATATTAAAACACACAATTGTGAACAAATCTTTGAACTTTGAAAGAAAACAAGCTGCTTTTCTAGAGGAAAATTTACTAGTAACTAGGTCATTAAGAAATGTCTAACAAAACCTAACTGGAATGCTACATTAATGAAGGATTATCCATTCAGTTATCAAATGGGAGTGATAGAAACAAATGGGTCCCTTCTACAGCACATATTTAGGATCTGCTCCACATGGTAGGGAGAAAAACACAGAGGAATGAGAAAACGAAGCAGAATTTATTCCTGTTCTATGTATCAAAAGCATCTGAATATTAATGACCCAATAGACACAGCATGATCTGAGATATTATACCCTTTTTGTAAACGAAAAGTGAAACTGAAACTACTTTGCCTCCAGTCATTAAATAAGCAATGGCAGAACTTAACCTCCCTCACTCACATGCTCCAGGTAATTGTACCTTCTTTGTTAGTAATATTTTTGCACAAAACATCCAGACACAGTTTTCTAACTTTTCCCTTATCAGTCTTGCTTTTTCAAAGTGTGACTTTTCATCAACTCAGCTGGCAGGCTCTAACTGAGCTCATGACCTGGAGTCTTATTGCAGCAACACAGGCTGTGAAGTTCTGAGCATTCTTAGATTAAGAACAATCTCATCTCTACATTTGGAAAAAATAAAAAAAGGAAAAAACCCCTATGAATACACACAAAAAAGTATATATTTTGTGCACATATATATAATTTTATGTAAGTTTCTACATAGACCATATGAAATATATGTGTATATACATACACATATAGAAGCATAGAATCATATACATATCTTTCTTTTATATATTTAGAAATATGCCTTATCAGTCAGGCGTCATTTTATCATCCTTAAGTAGAAGACTAAGAGGGTATAAAGATAGCTTTCTTACCCCCTCTTCAATCATCCCTACTTTCCGCTCCTTTCTCTAATCCAAGAACCATACAGTGAAATCATATTTTCCTTCCAACAGCTTCTAAGATGTGGGTTGTCTCTTTAAAAGAAACAAAAAAACCAACAACCTAGTTTAATGGCACAGACTCGCATTTTGCCCTCTCATTTTGCACAACTGTTTACAAAGTCTGCAGCTTGATCATCACATTGTCTAATTGTGAAGCCTTTGCTGCAGAGAAGCAAAATGTGTCAGCGCTAAGGCCTTCCTTTCCATATCAAATTTGACAGCAGGTGGGTTGATCTCTCATCTTCATACTGCGGATGATTTCATCCCTGCTGTTGCCTCCCTCTTTGCATTTCTTTAAACTTTCATTTTTGACTTCAAAAGTGAATTAGTGACTAAAGCATAATCAGTGTGTGGAAAATGCGGGAGTGGAAAGTGTACTCTGTGTTCTCATAAAAACTCTGAAACTCATTTCTCCCTCCAAGTCTGAACTTTTGCATCTCTGCTTCACTTCCCCCAGATCTTCTGTGTAGTTCATTAGGTGCCTACTCTCTACCATGAACAAAAGTATTGAGAGGCAGCTTGGAAAACATCATCCAAACAGTAGCAACCGGTCTGGCAGAAGCGTATGAAAATTTTTATCCGGTCAGTTACAAGCATCTTGTCCCCAGTTCTCTCCAGTAGATATTTGGGGTGGGGGAAAAATATAAATAAATTAAAAAACAAAACTAAGGAGTACCTGAAATGGTTTATTCCTGAAATAAACCAACAACAACAACAAAAAAAAACAAACAGGGAGAATTTGAAAGACTGTAATTGACTCCTGTCCTCTACATCTCTCCTTCATTTCAGTTTGAAGGGTATAGGACATGCTTCTTAATGTTTTATTCCCTAGATCACTCTGGAGGTGGCAAGAAGACTGGAGAGCAGCCAAACCAGCATAGCTGACAGTTCTTCCAGTACAAAGGGAATTCTGAATCCTGACTCCTGCGCTCCCCTACCTAAGCAATAGGTCAGAATTAAAAAGAAGACTGGAATAAGCGCTCTTTTTGGCAAGTTGAAAGTGATGCACATGCCACGGAGGATGTGGGCTCCAGCCCAGACTGTCAGTTCAGACTGGGGAGTTCAGAAAGCAATATCCACATAGTTTAAAACGGGGAGTGAGGATGTTGTGCAACTCCACTTGAGATATTTTTCCTTCATATACAAAATGCAGTGAGTGAACGGATCAGCCTCGCACACAAGAACATTGTAACTGGTTAAGAAGCTCGTAAGAAAATTTCTTAATTATCAGTGTCATTTAACATGCTGCAGTTTTAGAAATCACTCACTCTGCCAATCCAGCCAGTTGTGCTTTCTTCCGTAAGTTGTTTTCCCTAAGAAAGATAAAACAAAATCCCACAACAATTATGTTTATTTTATATCAGCCTATGGTTCTACAAAGGTAAATAATACAGAGATACTCTACTACTATCCAGTCTCATTTATCAAACATTGCAACTCTTCCACTTCAGTTTTCTTACCTGTGGACATGTCCAATTTCCAGTTGCACTTTCAAAGTCACAGATGGTGAGGACTGAAAAATTCTGAATTCTTCTGAGCCACTGCAGACAGATCCTTTCATCTGTTACCCACGTTACAACGCTCAAATAATGATCACTGAAACCAGCAGTAGCATTAGGTATTTAAAACCCCTTTCTGTAATAATATACTATACAACAGCATTCAGCAAATTCAGTGAATGAGACTAATTTGACTGTTTTCATTTCAACGCATTCTTTTAAGGATAACCACTGATGCAAATCTAATTGTGGCTTTTTGTTGTTGATTATTTTTGCTACCTGTAGATCCACTGGTTGTTTCATTCATGCAATAAAGAATTACATAGTTTTACATACCCACTTCTGGGAAGACTGCAATTAAACCCTAGTAGCCAGATCACCATCCTCTAGTGCATGAAATACTAGCTACTGTCCCTACATGGTCTTACATGCACTGCATGCAACTAGAGGAAATTCTTAAGTTTTATGATTCTTATATTTTGGAATTGTTTCCTTTGTTACATGAAGTGGATTGCTGCTAAGCCATTTGAGTGATACACTTCTTCATTCAATTCAGTACTTCTAGTAGATAGAATGGAGGGAGAGATCATACCAACAACAGATATTACTATTTGAGTATTTTACTTTCATATCTAGAATACCAACTAGTTGACACGAAGAACTGGAATTTCCAAAAAATAAAGAAATATTAGTTTTCTAGAATATTCTCGCGTTTTGTGTTTTGTTTTGTTTTTTTTAAACAAAGCACCACAAAAATTAATTTTGTTTTTTTTTTTTTTACCATTTTAATTTGTTGCATTCCTTTTTTTCTTATTTTAGATCTCTCCTATCTCCTAGAAGCCTTGTGAACTAAAATAAAATAAACCTCCCCTCCGAGGCAAGTACACATTTTTAACTAAAATTTGCACATTTGACTTAGTTCCAAGTTCATGTTCCCTTTTTCCCTAAGTTAGTTAACAAAAATGTGTGGGAGTTTTGTCAGAGTGAATATATTCATAATCATAAAACAGGGGAAAAGAGACAAGAGAAAAAGATAGATAGATAGAAAGAAATAAGACTACACTTACTGCAGATGGATTAAAAATATATGCCAACTGGTTACTGGCCCCTTTCGGGTTTATTTCCAGATTGCAGTTCAGAAATCACATTGTAAAAAGGTAGATTCTTGCATTTGTATTTGACTTTGGAATTTGGTAGGATGTTGAAAACCTCTGCTGTCACTGGCTTCAATGAGAGCAGACCATTAATGTTATGAAACCTCTCTGCAAGAGCATGTTGCGTGTTTGGAAAAAATAAACAGTGGTTTTTCTTGTTTCTGTAAGAGGGGAATTAGCCCCACAGTTTTTTTTCCTTCCAAGTAAGATAACAATTTCAAGTGGTACAGATCATCCAGTCAGACAGGATGAACAGCACAGGGTAAAAAAAAACACAAACCAAAACAAAAACAAACAAACCAAACCAACCAACCAAAAGAGAACATTTATAGCCTAGCAAATACATTTATGAAATCTTATGATGGAGATAGAGAATATACCTTCAGTTCTCAACAACCTGTGAAAAGCAAATTAATTTGCAATTAGCTCCAAACACACATTACAGCAGTTCTGCATTGCCCTTCCTCATTTGTTGCTTAGAAAGGGTATTACGGCAATTACTATCCAGAATCCTCTACTCTAAGAACTCCTTATTTTGGGGGTAAATCATTTCAGACAAGAAGCATCCAATGCCTTCATCCTCCTGTTAAACAGCAAGTCCCCATTGCCCATAAAGATAAGAACGGCATCTGAATGTTGCATAGGTTTCATGCTGGTCATTCTCATGCAAAATAAGTGACAAGTTTCGTCTACCATATTAAAGCAGCAGATGAGGGCCATTCTAGATTTGGGGAGATTTCCTTGAAAAATAAAATTAGAAGTGGCAAAGATCAAAATCCATAAAAACTTCTATATCTCAGTTAACACAGAGACGTTATGCTGCTGCGAGGACAGATACGGAACACCATCAAATTTCCAATTATATCTTTTAGGTCTTCCCTTACAAAATGCAGTTGCATGCACAAGCTGACAGACCTGTGTTCTTTTTTTTTCCTGAAGTTTATCAGTATAACCTGTGCGTTCATACCCAACATCTTCCTAAGTGCAAAACTCTAAATAAATAAATAAAATTGCTACAATATTGTTAAAATGGAAAAAATAAACAACAAGATCTAGGATACCAAATACTGTATGCACGCATTTTAAATCCATTTAGTTGCTCTTTATGGAATACATTTATATCATGTTGTGCATTTCCAGTGGCATTTTGAGAAATACAATTTTTCAATTACTTTGAGAGGTGCTGGTTTTCACTGTATTTCCAAAGAAAACAAACATTTTAAGTATAAATCAGAAGACAACCACGATACCTTGCCTTAGCAAGGAGTCTGCTTCCAATGAAATTAAATCTTCACTTTCCATTAAGGTTTTTTTTTCTTCTTCTTCCCAGTGAATTGGAATACATACATTTTAATTTGATTATACCAAAACTTGCTCATATTAAAGTTGTACTGTGAAATGACTTCACCATAGTTAGACTCCACTGAGAGTGATGAGCCAAGAACTTGTCACATTCTGAATATAACATACATGGAATATGCTATCTATATATAATCACTAGGAGGATAATCTCTGAGCAGATTTTCTCTGGTAAATCTTGTTGCTACCAGAGCTGCTTGACTTGGTAAAAGGACAATATACACAGAAGGTAGGGTGGTTGCACACAAAAGCTCCTCACTCTCACCAAAAGAAAGATACAAACAATTAATCAAAATTTCTTACCCTGATTTTATTTCTGCAGGTGGAGAAATTTCAGTAGTGTTAAAATCAGGAAGCATGTGGATATCCACAATGAAGAATTGCACTGTTGGATTTTTAGCTCCTGCCTAAAATAAAATGTTTCATTGTAATTTCAAAGAGAGAATATTCCTGGGGAAAAAAAAAAAAGATTGAAATTATAGATGAAGAAATCACTACAGACTGTCAGGTAGAACCAGCTACCTTCAGACACATGAGAAGACAAGTTCCTAAATGCAATTCTTAAGACTGATACATAAATTACCTTTAAAAAAGTATTAACTATGCATTCCTAGATACGAAAGGCTGCATTTACAAACATCCATAGGTCTTGCTCTACCCACAGCAGTATTTGACCGTACCTTGCCTCAGAGGCCACGCAGTATCTAGGACTGAATCAAGTGCAACGCTAACAGGAAGAAAAGTGCTTCTTCATGGAAAATAACACCTTGCCTTAACTGATTGTATAACAGCTGCCTATAATGTAGTCAAAGTTGTGGCTGCAGCATGGACACCGTTGTTTTTAATGTAGTACCTTAGTACCTATCAGTGCTAACAGCAACATTACTGTGTAACAAAGGACTTCAACAGAAATTCAATCTAGCTAGCTAAATCCTCATAGTAACAGCTACGTAGCTGTAGCTCACCCATCTCCAGAAATAAGCAATACTCCAAACAGGAAGGGTTTGTAATAAAAGGTGCTGTAAAAATTGGCAGTTCACTCCACACCTGCTACACCTATGCTGCTTCACAGGTAGCACACTCAGGGCACAGTCCCTGAGCGAGCCCAGCTGCTCACTGTGACCACCAGTGAGACCCTGTGCCGGAGCCTCCAAAGAGACAGGCAAAGGCAATGTGATCATGGAGATCAGGGGAGGGTAGGGAGTGACCTTGCACAGCTGCTGCAAAGAAAGCTGAATTCAGCACGGAGGGGACAGGAGGTTGGCTTTTACTCCAGGTAAGCAGCTTTGGCAGCTGCAGTCAGCTGGCTCTACCAGTTGTTCTGCCCCCGCAAATCAAGAATACATGCATCTTCCTGAGCTGGCCAGACCAGCACAGGGGGCAGATGGTCATTTGGAGGGAAGAAGATCTGCATGCACTGAAGTTTTTCAATGGCAGCAAAAACTGAAAGAGCTTCGGGGTGGACAAAGAAATTATGTCAGTGGTTTCTTCCCCTTCCCAACATAGGAAGCATCCAACAACTAAGAATTACTCCATTGTTTGAAGATTCTATTTACACAAGCACAGTACAGTGCACAAGCCTAACACAATGTATGTATGCCAAATGGTTTTACTAAAGAGCTCTTTTTATTTCCACATTGTCACCTCTCAAACTTCTGTGATGAAAAAGAAAAACTTTTTTATTTTTTTTGCTTTCCCCTAGAGATAATAAATACTTTAACATTGCCAGATGCTGTTGATTTCAGAAAGAGTAATCACAGCAAGCTGTTGAGGAGAGACAGACAATATTTTCATTAGCAGAAACTGATGAAAGGAGACTACTCCTTAATGAAACTGCAGAACAAACATGTTAAATAACACAGACCTTGGGATATGGGATTCTAATGGTCTTAGGATACTGCAAGGTGTCTTCAGAATAAAAGGAATACTCTATAACAGGAACTTCTGTATCATTAAATGCCGCATATGCCACAAAATCGCCATTTGGAGACCACCAGAGAGCAGAATGGCTGCCAAACATTTCCTCTGAAAGAGATGCAAAAGCATTTAAGTTATAACTGATAAATTGGCTCTTATATCTGAATAAATGTTCTTATTAAATTTTTAATAAGATTTCTTTTTTAAATTGAAGTTAATATACCGAAGCACAGACTGCTTACTGGAGTTCTGAAATGAAAGATTGGTGCTCACAATCTATCGTACGAAGCTAAAGCTAATTTCTGTTCATAGATACCTACACTGACCATGTATAAAGCCCAGATAAGGATATAAACGCTTCTGCTAAAAATGCAGACCTGCATTAATTTTGTATTTTTCAGTATGAGAAATTAGATAAAACAATTTTAATAAAATTGATATAAAAATCCCCAGGTTTTTACATTAATATCCAAAGAAAAGTGTGCTTGTACTTACCTTCATAAACCCAATCTGGTATTCCATTGAAAATTTTATTTTCTTCTCCATTGCTAGTGATTTGCACGGGTGCTGCTGTTGGTGAAGCTTTTATATAAATATTATTATTCCAAACATATGCCTGTAAAATATTATTATGATTGTGATTACTCTTAGAGTAAATCCTCTCTACGCCACATTTAGTGACCTACTCACATTTACTCCCGATGACAAAAATTGTCCTTTAAATTTGCATTTGTCCAAACTTCATTGATACTTAAACATGAATTACTAATACAAATCAAGAGTAACAAACTGAATTTAAGCCTAGATGTCAAAAAAAAAGAAAAAAGAAAAGAAAAAAAAAAAACCACCAACAAAAAATCCAACCCTCAGGACAGTTGTTTTAAATGACATTGTTATTGCATCAAGAAAACCTTGCCATTAATTTTCCTTTGAGATATAAGTTTATTTTTAGGAGTTTTTTTTTTTTTTTTTTTCCACTCATTTGTCCCTCAAAGACAACTGAGAAAATTTTGGTAAAACATTGATAAGAGTCTCGGTGTTGCTAACAGATCTCCAAAGATAATGCATTTCTGAGTAAAATGTCTTTGTTTTTTCCCTTCGCGACTGAGTAACACTGTTTTATTCCAGAGCTTCTCTCTGAGATGCAGCAATTTCTTTTCAACATCCTTTGCCTCTGTGGCTGGCTCCATAATCCACAACAAGGAATAAGAATACTTAAACAACACATACTATTGTGGCTGTTCTTCAGGTCAGATCCAACACAGCCTTGCAAACACAGTGGCTATCAAAACTGCCATGGATTATGGAGGAGAAAAGGAAAATAAGGACAATGTGAAAGAGTACACAAGATGATTTTGATCCCCTAATCCCTGTTAAATTCATCCTTAAATAAAACTTCATTGTTCTTATTAAGAGATAAAAACCACGGTGGAGAACGTGTAGACAGCTGTAGTGAAAGAGCCTTTGAAAAAGATGAGCTACTGTTTGCTACAGTAAAAATACTAAGATCTTGTGCAAGATACTGAGACCATATTGCTTTCATGAATGTCTTTTCGAAAAAGAACAGAACATGACACACAGAGGAATGTCTGAGAATTTCCAGCAGCAGTGGTCAGCCATTTTGGAAAGCGTTCAGGTATTTTAACTGGAAGTAAGAAAGTCCCAAAACCCCTAAGACATAGTTAATGCAAGCTGCTCTGTCATGAGTACAGAAGTGGCTGTATAAGTTAGATTATCTTTACTAACCAGTTTGTGACCGACAGGAGACCAGGATATATATTGTGTGTCATTAGGTAGTAGTGCATCATCTAAGATGGAGCTGGAAAAGAAGAAACAAGATAAAATTAAGACAAATCAGCAAAATACCACTTCATTGCAAAATGCTATCAAAATTACACCTTGCACAAAATTTACTAACCTTGTATTGAAATCATAGATGTGATATGAAGCTGTGTAGGAATGCCTCCACAACTGAAAGAGAATTAGTTTAATATTAAGAAAAAAAAGTGTCAGTAGGACCCAAATCTCTTACAGTTTCAATTACCACTGAAATTTCTGAAATCCTCCCCACACTTTTGCTTGAGATAGATGTAACACAATGAACCTACAAGGGCAGTAATTCTTTGTGTGGTTTAAAGGAAAACTGAAGAAACACTGCCCTTCTGGAGCCATCACTTAGTTACTGTGCCAGAAGACAATGACTGACCAAGGACAGAGATACAGAGGCCAGAGATTCTGCAGATTTTCAGAAATTCTTGAAACTTTATGGCAAGACTATCACAGCTATGTACAGTTAATCCTCCTCCTTCTGCCTTACTGGCACAACTGTTTTCTGCCTCCTTTTCCATGGTGTATTATTTAACTTGGCATCCTATTTTTTAGTAGTGCTCTCAAGTTCCAGCACTGTTTCTGTAGCAGCTCCTCTAGTTCCAGGATTCATACTCTCATCCATATCGTCACAGAAATAAAGCTTATTTCTCAGAAACCTTCCTCTTGAAGCCTGTATCACTGTGGGCACTTACTGAGAGAAAGATGATAATAATACAGTCATTTAGATGTGCTCACCATGAGGAGCTGAAGAAGTTTGTTTTAACCCATGGTGTTGATATGCTACAATAATGTTGCCTTCTATGGTAGTTCTTGAAGATTTGTATGAAGATATGAGGATATAAAACAATATCTTAGTACTACACAACCAGATGGCTATTATATAAGAAGTGTCCACATCTTCGTGATTCATTTTGTTACTCTGTTTTCTTGTGATTAAGATTAATAGCAACATAACTTTCAATCATACTACTATATAAAGGTTAAAAGACTGTTTCAGCATTAAAGTTAAATCTTATGACTACGGCAAATAAAATAGTATAGAACAATAAATCACAAGTGGAGAGGATGACTAGGGCAACTGGAAAAGATTTTTTATTACCGCTAATAACGTAGCAAAAATAATCAATTCTGAACAATTTAGAAAGACAGAAAGTAAATGGCCTAGCTGCACCCAACAAAGAAGTTGAAACTGTGGAAAAGTGACTGACTTGTGACTGGACTGCAGCTGGAACACTGTGACAGGCATTCTTAGATTGCATTGCCAGAACGTGTAGAGGGAGCTCAGTAACACAACCTTTGAGTATTTGTACACTGAACCTTTTACAAACAAAACATGCAGATCTCTCCAGGAATAAAAACAAAAAGGAACAAACAGTGAAATTACTAGCTTCTCAGTGCACACACTGCAGGACAAGTTATCACCTCCATTAGGTTTCTGTTCTCTCCTCTGGAGGCACACAGGGCCAAGGGTTCTTGCTAACTGACATACATGTGGGTTGACCTTTGTTGCTTTATTCAGCACCAAGCCAATGATACAGGTACGCTGGGGTTTTTCCACATACTTGCTGAGAGCAGCAAACAAGGACACCTAAGCCCACTCCATGTGCAAGAGGACAGCCTATAACCACACAGGGCTTTTCATTCACCTCAGTTTGGACCTCCTGTGTCCAAACAGCTCAGGCCTGCTGCTACATTGCTGTCAATGTAGCATGCTCATACACACATACAGAATACGTATATACAAGCGTATGCATACATCTGTTCTCACTCACACAACTGCTTGGATGTCATGTCCATCTACTCTTCTATGTTATCTCTCCAGGTTACCCTCCAGCTTCACTCCCCTTGCAGTATCTTTCCATCTACTAAGTTTTTATTTGGCTTCTTTGGTCAGTCATAGAATTATAAAATGGCTTAGGTTGGAGATGACCTTAAAATTCACCTAGTTCCCATGTCCCTGCCATGGGTAGTCATCTCTCTTCTGTGAAGATCACGGATCC
This sequence comes from Alectoris magna, assembly GCA_030625065.1. Classification (NCBI taxonomy): domain Eukaryota; kingdom Metazoa; phylum Chordata; class Aves; order Galliformes; family Phasianidae; genus Alectoris; species Alectoris magna. The sequence continues at coordinate 12,463,057 of CM060567.1, forward strand.
TTGATACCCTTCTCTTGTAGTTTCCAAGCCTGATGCCTCTACCCCATCCACTGCAATCTCTCTGCTTCTCCTCCTCCTCCTGCCTGTTCAGACTTCAGTGTTACTATACATATATCTATCCTACTCTTCTAAACATTTTTCTCACACTCTTTCAGCCTCTGCAACCTCTACTTGCAACAGCATCTTCTTGCTCAGTTATTTCCAAACCTTTACGTCCCAGTTTCATTCTCAAAACATTAAGTGCATTTGTACCTTTTTATACTTGTACTGCAGAAGAGCAAACCTCTGGTCAGGGGACAATATGGCTGTTGTTGCCTTATACATGCTCTGTCAATAAAAGGCAAAGAGAACATGTTTAGCACTGATTCCAGAGAAATGTTCAGGAAAAAAAAAAGTATTAAGTATAAAATCTTACTCTAAGACTGCACATATTATATATAAGTCAACATACTATTGTTGTATTTAACAAGACTACTGAGGATGTTCCAGTTTCAGCATCAAAACGTAGAATGTTCCCATTAGGTGCTTCATGAAGATATTGATTTCCTAAAAGAGCAAGAGAGATGCCAATAAACAGTAAGTACAATGCACATCACTCACTTCTTCCTCCCCTATTTCCCAAAGCAGGAAACAAAATTAAAAATTCTGGTCAATATTCTGTTTCCAGCTTTTCTAATTAAAGGATGCTTACAGCACTGTTAACAAAATTAGGCCCACAGCTTCAACCTTCTGGCACCTTTTTCTCTTGGGGTACTTCTAGCAATAGGAGAAGATAATTTGCCACAAGCACTAGCACACATCTACAGAAAAGAAATCACAACTCTTTGAGCTATGCACCATTTTGTAATATCACGATTTAATTATCTAACATTTTCAGGATATATAAATCATCTCTGAGTATTGTGTATTTATAGTAGCACATTTTCTTTATATGCATGACATGTGTAAAAATAAATTACCTGAAATCCATTGCAAATTATGTGTTTTGTACACATAGTCATCGTTCAAGTAATTCTCTAGGGTATATGTTCTTCGTGAATCAGACTCGGGGGTACTTTCTGGAAGAAAGAAACAGAAGAGAGATTTTGATGCTGTTACACTTTCCACCACAGCCTCTTAACCTGACTACTAAGATAAGTGTCTTTTGCTACTGGCAACTGATGTGCTTTAGCTAACCAACTATGAACCAACTATGAACCAACCTGCCAGCAGGGAGAAAGCACAAAAAAAATCCAGCAGTCATAAAGAAAAAGGATCACAGTGCTACCTGGTTTTTCACCAAGTTATCAAAGTATCGTAATGCCTGCTATGACATTAGCATTTTGACTGCAAAATTAAAACCAAGCACCTGATCTACTATGAAAAGACTAAGCGAAACTGAACACAGCTAAACTTAAGAGATTGGTCATCAGCTCCAATGTGACACAGCAAACATCTACGAAAATATTTCTTATTTTACTGGTTGCAGTGCTTTATCAACTTCTTCCAAGGTATAAAAGGTTTCAACAGTGTATTATACACGTATACATACATAAACATATAGATTGAAATCAAGGTGGGCAATTCTCTTCCTGATTTCCCTCTGCCTTTCCAAAATGAACAAGCCAACACCAAAAACCACCCTCATATAATCTACATAGTCAAGAAGGAAAGCAGTTTTTATTTCAACTTGCATTATTTTTTTTCCCCCAGTTGCTAGCAGAACAAATCAAAAGATCCAGGATATCAACAATTGATCAAAACAATCCAACACAGGTGTTTTCACTGATCAGCTGGGATGATAACCTGCCACCATCAATTCTGAGCTTTCCAGTTTTTTCAGATCCCTTTAAACAGACAGCCTCTTTTAATATGCTGAAGAAGAAAAAAAGAGTACAAGTCAGTGAGAACAAAAAAAAAAAAGCCCACCTCACAAGATTGCTGCGGGGAATCTTTCTGCAAGTTGAAAAAGTGTGACATATGGAACATGACAGGAAGACATTTATGTTAGCTACTATAGCTTTACTCTTATTTCCAAACAATAAGTACGTTACTTATTTACAGTACAGACTGGAGAGCCATTGCTGTAGTGAAAATCAAGAGCCTTAACAAACAAAGCTTTTAGTCTAACAAAGATTAAGACAATTACTTGCTCAGTTCCATCTGAGTTTTGACTATTCTGAAAAGTGTCACAAGTCTAGATAATTTGCTTATGGAGTTTCCACAAGAATATTAACTTCTCAGGTTAATTATTCTATATTAACTGAATTTTTAATTTGATGGATTATGAACAAGTGTGTATTTGATATTCATGCACAGTTGTCTAGTTGGGAATATCACTTCTCTCCTTCCTAATTGAGTAAGTGTCACTTTCAATTAGAGGGGCTTCAGAAAGCAATAAAATTCTCTCTTGGAAAAGGAGGAGCAATTTAAGACAGGTGGCTGATGAACAGGTTTAGGGATTTTTCCAAACTGCTGAATGTTTTTAGCCCCTGGTGACATACATATTTTGCTGAGGTCTCATTACTAAAAATCAGGCCACCATTAAGATTTTTTGGCTGTGTGTAAAATTAAAATTTCATTTTCTGTCAACACCTTCCACATAGTAACTGAATATGAAAACATACGCCAAGCTGTACGGTTATAGTCATCAAAGTTTTAGCTGGAATATTTTCTTAGTTTGTGAGATATAGCACCACCACTACATTTTTACTGCATGTTTCTCATTCTGCATTTTGCTTCTTTCAGTTTAAAAAACAACCCCCCCCCCCCAACCCCTCCCCAAAAAAAAGCATCAAGTGGGCTTATATTTTTACAAAATGAATTACATGTTGACATTGAAAAACATTTTGGTGGCTTTGAAGACTGTAGGCTAGTATACGTTCACATTTTAGCAAAATGGCTTTTCCTCAAATTCCTCAGAAAAATTGTGAAAAGCTGAATTCTCTTTTGTTTCTATTTTTCTCTATTTTTCTTTCTTTCCAGACAGGGACTGTTTTTCTAAGTTCCAAATGACTCTCTCTTTCTATCTACCCTTTTCTCCCCCTGAGCAGCACATGCATATTTACCACTGTCATAGTGATATACTGGAAATACGTACATCATAATACCTCTGCTACAACAACAAAAATTTAAGTAAAACATTCTAGGGAGAAGACTATTAATCATTAATGTAAGGAATGTTCATACAAAGTTGATAAATAGTATTCTTTCATTTCAGTGGTTTTCTTGGTTTTCTTTCTTTTTTCTTTTTTTTTGGTAAACATATATCTTCTTCTCAAAAGAAAGACTGAGTTTGTTTCTATAGGTGTAAGGAGTAAAGGAAATAAAAATTTAACTGTTTTCTGAAGTTTCTGCTATGACAAATCATCATACCCCAAGTTAAAACTGTTAAAACTACTTTTGGTAAATGCATTGTTTAAATTTCTATATGCAATGCAAAAGAGCAAGAAAGGATCCAATCAGCATAAAAGCAAAGGAAACCTGCAAAGCTACTAATAACGGACACTTTACTACATGTTCAGAAGAGAAGCCTGATGCATGACATCCAAGAGAAAGCCAGCAGGTAAAAACAGTGACATCACCCCAGGGCACTTCACCCAGCTGTCACCAGGCTGCAGGGACTTCCCCAGAGAGAGGCAATCATTAACTTCGTAGTTAAAAGCTATGGTAGCCCTCTCCAAGTTGCCACATCTCATGCAAACTAAGGAAATAAAAGTGTTCTAGACGTAGCAACCAACTGTTGGTAAATTTGTTTCTACGCATTACTCAACATTCGAATTAAGGTAGATAATTCAGTAAAATGACAGCTAGAGAAAGGCGAAGACACATAGCAGGAAAACATTTCCATTCTTTTTGTCTTCGCTAAATAGAATAGCCATATGCATCACTGAGACTATGGATCCTGCAATGCAGCGTAAGATGCATGAAAAAGCGGAGGACAACAAACAGTTACAGCAGCCATATTCAAACTAAAAGACTGTTCAGATAAGTGTACAGTATACTTGCAATGGCCTGATTAACCTACTGTATCTCCCTTACAACTTTGTAGAGAATTTCACTCATTATTTTGAGTAAAGACATTTTAAGTGAAGTTAGTAGAATTAACTACCATTCACAGTTTATATATTGGCCCTTTAAAAACACACAAAATAAGATTCTCATCTAAACTTAAATTTTTTAACCAAGACTCAAAGAGATTCTACTTCAAAGATACAATTCTAATCCACAGATTAAAATTCACTTACATATTTTCTCGCTTCCTCCCTAAGCAACCTTAAGCCTAAAGCCTTCCAAAAATTGTGATAATAAAAGATTTCCTATTCCCAACAAAACTGGGACAGATTACAGCTGCCAGATTCATTCATCTTGTGGCATAGGTCTTCAAATATGAGAGCTGCATATCAGCCAGACACCTTCATATTTTTAAGCATCCTTTTCAGTTGCAAGCAAGGTGTTGACACAGGCAATAGATACTCCTCCACACCATCCAGTCACAAATCTGCTTAGCACAGGACAGATCACAGATAGGATAAACAGGGTAAGTGCTGATATATAACCATTCCCAAAAGAACAATGAATGCTATTTGGAGGCTTTCATTTCATCTTCTTTTCAGTTATACATTAACAAAACTGTCAGGAAGATATGCAGCCTCATCTCTTTTGAGTCCTTGAACCAAGAAGCTGTCTCAGCAAACCCAATGATCTTCATTATGAAATCCAGGATGACAAGAAGTCATTGGACTTTTGCAGCCAATAATCCTTATCTCTATTTGTGTTAGCTTTTTCCCAGCCACTAGTAATACCTAACTCATCAGTCAGGTGTCAAACTCACCAAGTCCTCTCAGGCGCCTCAAGGTTATTAACCTTCCCAGAACCTGCTATGCTTTTCCAACCAAAGGAATGGGCACAATACTTTTAACAGAGCACAGGAGACAAGAACATTATCACCTAACAATTACATTACGTCTCACTTTGTCAATATTTTACCCTTGGGGAGTTAAATCTCCAGTACAGGAACCTGTTTTTTGACCAGACTGTTGTACAGCTCTCCACAACATAAGATTGTTTGTGGCTTGTTCCTTAGGGCAGCAGTCTGCTAAATACGACACTGTCTCCTTTCTACTCTCAGCACTGGCTACTCTTCCTTCCACTCCTGGCCTTCCAGAGCCATAATGACAACCACTACTAGAGAAGAGGAAATGTTGCACAGCCAATGGATGTTTTGAACTGACTTTTGTACAGAAATTTACAGGGAAAAAAAAAAAAAAATGGAAGAAGCAAAAGTAAATGGAGAAATGATTTGCGCGTAGACAAACCATGCTTTTAAATAAATACTCATGCCTTACAAGGTAACCAGTTGGGATTACATTCACCTCTTAAAGAACTCCTCAAGGCATAATGATGCCTTCGTCATCTGACTTCAAATTGGAATTCTGGGCCCGTTTTGGGATTAAACTCTTTGAGGTAAGTTTGTTAAAATATAGGGGCTACTTCAAAAGTAACTCTTCCTTTTTTATTATATAGGTCCGTGGTGTCAGAGGGAGACGACAGTAGAGGTTGAACCTTCTCACCAACATTCCATTACATTTTGTTGCCATGTGACAGATGGCAGCAGAAGGGCGGCCTGAAAAAATGGCATCTGACATGGAAGTGTGTATGAAGCAAAGGTGTTTACGAAGATAAAACAGTGGATGAGAGTGCAGTGAGGTGGTGGGTGGTGTGTTTCAGCAGTAGCAACACCGACATGAAAGACAAGTCATGTTCCAGGTGGCCATGCACAGCTATCTCACTATAAAACGAAGAGCTCTTGTTCACTGTTGGCAAAAATGCATAACTAATGGTGGTAACTGTGATGAAAAACGGTGTTTTGTAGCTGAGAATTCTCTCTATCAATAAGTGTTATTGTGCTCTTTGTATCTGTTGTGGTTTCCATGGAAATAAATAAGAGGCACTACTTTTGGAATGTCCTATGAACACAAAGCACGGAATTTTGTACTATCACTGTTCTGGCTGAAGAGCCACTGAAGGGATGCAAATTTATTATGATGTGTTTGCCATTGCTAAACTGGTGCAGGAGAAGAAACAGAAATAACCTTTCCCTTTTGAGGCCTATCATCTAGACAATGAGCCTGAATTCCTCTGTAGTGGCAAAACTTCAAGTCCTTTTATTGCACTGAAGCCCTTTTACCTAACTAATTTTGCGTTGCATGACTACTAAACTTATGAAATTGAAGTACATTGAGGAGCACGGCAGAGAGAAGGCCAACAGTAAGAAATTCAATGTATCTATGTATGTCAATAATAATTTTCACCCTCTGCAAAATGCTTGAACCACTCTTAGCGGAAATTACAATTGCTTTTATCAGAGCTGACTTTGATTTCACACAGTCAGTTACATAACTTGCTGGACCCCCTCCCTTTTTTTTTTGCCTTTTGCCTCCTTTCATTCTGAACTCAGTCCGGCCCCTGTACGGACCCAGAAGACATCCTCAGCTGACTTGAACGACCTTAGCTTGTGCATTAGGGTAATGCAATCAAATTGCCAGTGACTAAGTGTTCTCACCTGTAAAGAGCTAACTATAAGTACACCACCTGTATACTCTCAGCTAACAGAAAACATTGGTTTAGCACCCTTCAGTCAAAAATTCAAAGTTCTTGAACTTGCTTTAGTTATAGTTGTTATTCAGATATTATAACTAGCCTGATTTGGGAAGTCAGAACTTCAAGTTTGCAAAACAGGACCTCTCCCTTTCTGTACCTGATTTATCCTAGCTGTTCTAGATCATTCTGATTAACCTAGCTGTTCTAGATCATTACTCATCCATTAATTTAAGCCACGTGTATGAAGACATGCATTCACACTGGTCTTCTACAACAGACAAAGCAACACAAGATAGGGTAGGTGATATTTTGTAATTCACACAGCAGAGATGATTTTTCAGTTTTGTTTTTGATTTCTTTTACTATAAAACTCAATGACCAATTCTAAATTGCTGCCACTTCTCTTGCAAAGGGATCCTATGCTACAGTCTATGAAAGAAGACAACCCATCTGATTTTCAGTAAGATATAGAATCATAGAATCACTCAGGTTGGAAGGGACCTCAAAGATCATCAAGTCCAACCGCAGCTTAACCATAGTACCCTAACTCTAACGACCCTCTGCTAAATCATATCTCCAAGCACCACATCCAAATGACTCTTAAACACATCCAGGGACGGTGACTCAACCACCTCCCTGGGGAGCCTATTCCAATGTTTAACCACCCTTTCTGTAAAGTATATATAGTAAATATAGTATAGCATTACCTATAGAGAAGCAATGAAGGTAGAACAGCAGTACTACGACAGCAGAGTAGCAGTACTACGATGGTAGAGTAGCAGTATTAAGTCCCATGTACTGAATTCTTTGACTAGGCATTGCATTATGATATGCACACCTGATAATTCATCAAGACTCTTTCTCTTGCAATTCCCAACTTCTTAAATTTGAAGTCACCTCAGAAATCTGTTTTTTTTTTTTTAGATAAGTGGCTAAAAGCAGACAAAATCTAGCAGAATGCAGTCAGTAGATATTGATGCAAGCTTTAGCCCAGGTAATAAGAAACTTAGATACCTAGACTTCAGATACCTGGACTATGAAAAACTATTTTCTATTTTGTGATAACTACAGAGATGAATTGTAAAATATTTTAATGCAAATTATACCATGCAAACAGTTCAATGATGCAAATTTTGCCTCTTTAATTGACTTAAGCGCTAGAACTTCCCATGCACATAAACATTTAATATGTTTAGAAAAATAAATCAACAAATGTATCTTCTTGCCTTTGGGCAACCATTCTACAAACATAAGACATAAGTTCCACTCTACAAAATGCTTTGTTTTCTTAGAGTTCATAGTGTTGAACTGTGCAGCTCCTGACTGCACAGCTGTTAATCATAAAAACATAATGAGAAGGATTAACCTGCAGCTCTGCCCTACCAGCTGGGAGCAATGCAGTGCTGGATGAGGATTTAATGCTGTTTTAGATTAACAATTCCAAGTTGCAGTATCAACCTGGAAGGTACAAGCTGATCAGAGTCCAAAAATACATTCCAAATCTTTTCCTACTTTTCTGACCTCTGTAACAGCACAGTGTATATAATCTCACTCAACAAACATTAATAAACCAGAAGTTGTGCAAACAAAGCGAATTAGAATACAATCTTATTTCTTCAATACACCCTAGAAGTCCCGCAATTGAAAAAAAGTGTTGAATTTGATGGCACTTACAACAGTAGTTCCTAAATTTACACAGAAATTAAGTGACTTTTTAATTTCTCCCCTCACAGCCCCCATCCTCCCAGATGAGGCAGCTCCTCGACGAAGTACTTCCCAGTTTCAGAGGACTCGGGAGCACCAGCTCCAAAGTACGCTCAAGCACAAACTTTCAGCAAAACTTTTCCCCACATAGGGGTGGGCTTCACGGCTGCTAACCCCTCAACACCGACCGAGCCCCGGCGGCTGCAGCAGTACTACCCCCACCTTCCCGGCCCCGCCGAGGACTTACCGCCGGTGAGCAGCGCTAGAGGAACGGCGATCACCGTGATGACAACGGCGACCCCCACGAGTCCCAGCAGCCACTTCAGGAGGGTCTGTAAGGAGAAATCCCGTCAGGACCGCCGCCCACCACCCGAACCGGGCAGCCCGGACCCCTGACACTCCGTCACCCACCTTCATGCTGCAGCAGCGCGCAGAACCCGGTGGGGCTGCGGGCGGGGCGGGGCGGGGCGGCTGCTCTGAGCTCTGGGAGCGAGGCTCGCCAACGGCCCGTCTCGAGGCGCTGCCGCCCGCGGACACGCGGCTGGGGGGTGACGGGGCGCTTTGCAGCGGGGCCCGGGACGGCTAGCGCCCGCAGCAAGCCAGCATCGGCAGAGCTCCGCGCGGCAGTTGTGCAAGATCTCGTTGTTCCAGCTGGCGCTGCAGCTTCGCGTGCTTTTTTTTTTTTTTTTTTTTTTTTTTTTTTTTTTTAAGGGCTGTAATTTCTCCTTCAGTACAAACGTTTGGAGCGTGGGGACAAAGCTGTGCATTAGATGGGAAGGACCGTAGGACCCTTGACACAGAAAGTAGTTTTGTAGGAAATCAGATAACGCCCACACAGAGGTCCCTGAAGTGAAATGCCTTAAACGCTAATGGCAAAGCTCCTAATGGTTTAATAACTGCAGCATTTTGAGTTTCTGCTCTTTAAACTTCTTTCTATGACATTCAAGTCCCGGAAATGCTGATAAAATTGCAGTAAGAAACAGTTTGTTTGTATTACCTTCTTTGGTACCGTTGTTGGCATTAAAGGGAGATGGTAGAGTAAGGCTGCAAAATGAAAGTTGAAATCAAGAACAGGATACAAAAGTACGGGGTAGGATGATAGTTTGAAGTTTAGCTCTGAAGAAAACCCTGGTTTATCACATCAGTCAAGTTTGCATAGATTGCTCCGAAAGTAATGCCTCTTATTTAATTCCTTGAAAACCACAATGGATACAAAAAGCGTAACAACACTATTTGATACAGCAGATTCTCAGCTACAAAAAGCTATATTTTTTTTTTCAACACAGTCACCACCATTAGTTCTGCATTTTTACCAGCAATGAACAAAAGTCTGCTTACCATGTTCGTAAATATCTGCACCAGCAGAGGTACCCCACTGTCTTTGCTGACTTCACTGCTAAAACACACCACCCCACTGTGCTCACAGTGACCTCTGTTTAGTGACCACAAACATTCAGCAAGCATCAATGAATATCAATGGGGGCAATTTTTTCCACATGGAAGAATACAGTTCCACACCTTTGCTTCATATGTACTTCCATGTCAGACCCCTTTTTGTCAGACTGCCCCTCTGCTGCCATCTGCACATGGCAACAACATGGAATATCATTGGGAAGGTTCAGTCCCTTCTGCCGTACTGCCAACATCCACCTCTGTTTTTGTAGTACAATGTAATAAAATAGGAGGCATTACTTTTGGAACAGACCTCATATTTCTAAGGGGAATTTTGGCTCTGTGTTGGAGTAGTACAACTCACTGCAGGAAAGTACTGGAAATGGCCTGGGGATAATAAAAGCGTAAAGCACCTGTTTGTTAAAAAAAATAAATAAATCCACTAAAGCGAGAGGAAGAGACATGAAACCAAAGAAGATAACAAATATTCTTAGTCTTGCCTGCAAAATACTTGTCAGTGTAAAGCTGTACACTGAGCACAGCATTCAGTATTTTGCTCTGTTTCATTATCTGTATCTGGAACTGAGCTAACTTGTTATGTTAGACGCTTACAGACATTAATGGCTGGCATGCATGGAAAGTAATAGACATTAGCTGGATGCAAGTTTGCACGATGCTCATTTTTATATACTGCTCTCCTTGAAGGCTGTGGTTACCACTAGGTATGAGATAAGCTGGTGCTAGCTGTATCAGTTTGCCTTAGGAATACTATTAATGTGATATATCAGTGGTTCCATGCTGCTCAGCATAAGTTTACAATGCTGTATCTAACATGCTGCAAATTCACAGCTTGCTTAACACTATTTTCTGTGTATAAACGAGTCCACAGTGGACTGTTACAAAGTACAGTTACAGTTTTTCACTTTAAATTTCAACCTAGTACCACATGTGTGTTGTGAGATGTATGATCAGAGTTTGAGAAGGCTTGTATCTGTTAAAAAAAAATAATAATCTGTATATTCAATACCTGCCTGGTGTGCTGTGCTATTAAGTACCTGACTCATCTTACAATAAAGAAAAATACCCCACAAAAATAAACCAAAACTGTGAGGCAAATTTTCATTTTCACGGTGAACAGGAGTCAGAACATATATAATTCAGCCAAAGTGTTCTTGGTTTTCTATATTCAAAACGTATAAATACTGTAGTGTCGTGCAGTCAAAGTATAATCTCAGTCTTGTGATAGAATGCATCTGAATGCTACTAAGCTTTTTGTTGGCAAGTTGCAGTTTAACAATGTACTGGGAGGTTATCTGCAAGCTTTTAGTGTTTCTCAGTGGTTATTTTAAGAAAGACCTACACTGACGAACATATGCCTAGCTTCTGCTATTTTCAGTGGGCACACAAGTTTAAAGAACTAGAAATCTGGCTATATGTGTCTAGACCAAGATGTCTAATAATCTACACTGTTTCTGGCTCTGTCATGCCAGGGAAGTTTATGGGATCAGATTCTGTACTAAGAACCACATGAATTATCACTTAAGATTAAACATAGAAGAATATGCTTTCCATTTAGTTACAATAAGCAGTGATTCTTGACATCTTTTAAGAATCTCAAGGTCCTCTTGTTTGATTGAAGTACCAGAGGTCACTGGTATGTAATGTTAGTAATGGTGCTTCTGGGTGCCCTGTCAGGCAGTCTTTTGTGGACACCTGAGATCCAAAAAGTGTCTCCAGCCAGGTGATTAAAATTCCTTTATATCATGGTGTTCTTCTGAAATCAGAGATGTGTTAATATGATGCCAAGAAAATGAATATCCAGGAGTGGCTGCTATGCAATGAAATCTGTGAAACCATAGCTGTTCAACATGCTACATTTATAAGGAATGCAGTTAAGCAAGTTGTATAATTAAGAAGAGCTACTTACTAGAAGGAAGCAAAATACAGCTTTTATCCTGAAGGACAGCTTTCCTAAACACTTGGTTGATACACCAGATGGGATGTCTCCTTCAGATTTCCAGCCTTTGTAAACCTCAAGGCTTTGTTCTAACTCTGTTTGTTTATTCCAGTCTTCCCTCTAAAAATCTGGAGAAATCCAGTGGGAAAACTGGAAAAGATACATTCTGTTCTGCAGAACAAAACAAACATTGTTTGGTACTAAAATGCATAAAGACTCTTTTACAGATACGATAATGTATTCCAGGTGTCTCAGTGTGTGGCTACAGTACACAAATGAAGTGCTGAAAAAAGTTTTACACTAATTTCAAAGCTCCCTTCAAATGTGCTGCGATGAAGAGAAGGTATGAGTGCTGCTTACACTAAAGAGTGTTCAAACTCTACTTGAGTAAAGTGTGCCTTTTGATAGCAAACGTGTGATTTTTTTGCAGGAATTTATTTTTGTTTTTTACATTTTGAGTCTGAAATGGCACAGGGAAAATTTTGTAATTCATTGTTATAATGGTTCCGATTGAGAGGGTTTTGAAGAGAGAATAACTATAAATCAGAAAAGGAAATAAGAAAAAAAAAAATCCAAAAAGCATCTTTTCTGTGGTTATATCAGTAGGACAAGCATTTCACTGTGGCTAGTAGCACCTGTCATTCAGTTCTTTCAAATTTATGTATGTATATATAAATAATATCAAATGAATTTCCTAGCAACTGAAGATTCTTGCCACATGTCCACAGAGCACAGCTAAATGGCTATTGTATCTCAATTTTATTTTTATTTTATTCAGAGGAAAAAAGATCTAAGAAATAAAATTGATATATGATATTTAATTTCAATTAGTTCTCTCGTTGTTCTTGAATGTGCTTATATTTCGAGATACTTAGCAAATGGAATGGAATAGGAAGGATGCTGTACATTTCAGTATCTAAAATGCAGTTAATGACGAAGGTAAAACCGGGAACAGTTTTTAATATAAGTAAGTCCACTTGGAAGTTCTGGGTAGTGCATGTGTAGAGACGTAGAGGACTCCAAATACATGCACAAATGAGTAAAATATGCAACTTCTGAATCCACACTTACACAAGAGAGTGAAAACAATAGAATACCAAAACATCATTGGTACTATTTTCATACAACTTAAAGAAGGTAGAAGGTTCAGTTTTCTAGTAGAGTTAAGAAGTCAATATGAAGCGTATAAGCGAGTAAAAACAAGTAATTTTTTTTTGCACTGTAATCTACATTTATGATACATTTACAATTTATTTCACATAAAATGGAACCCATAGCCTAACTTTTTTAGTATACTTTGAGCTCATATAAAGTGTAGGGAGGCATCACAACAGCATCATCTTTTATAGCTTACCAATGAAGACCCCTTGTGCACACCAGAACATTTGATTCTAGTAAGATATATGCAGTTTTGGTCCTTGAATGAAGAGGATGAAAAGGAAGATTAATGTTTCTGAGAGTAGGTGAGGGTATAGCCCTGTAGGTAATTCTGAAACATCCTCCTGAGCGAGATCCCCTTTGGCAGCCATACTTGCCTTCCTTTATTTGCAGACAGCAAATTGAAGCCCCCTCATACAAGCAGTAGCACCACATGGAACGCAACCAGAATAATAACAGACAGCTGTTAGTTACTTCATTGCCTGAAGACTTCAAAGAACATCTATTATTTGCAAGGAATTTCAGGGCCACTTTAAAATTGCTATATTTCTCTACAAATGCAACATGTATAGCATGTAATACCTAGAACCTCTCTCCCTTAGTATAAAGCACAAAATCAAGACAAAAATATAAATAGCAATTCTCTGTAGACTTGACTGCTGCAACTATTCTGCCCCCTCTGAGCCTGAAGACATGGATACGTGTTGTTTGGTAAAGACTCTTTGAGGAAGTGACTGCTACATGTTTAGGTTTATACCTTTCACTTGATTACATCTAGCATGTACAAGAAATATTCAGCACATACCTCATTTGTCCCCTCAAATGGACTTGTTCTGTGATTTCAGGATAAGTGTAAGTGCTAGTCCTGTTACTAAGCTCATATTTGAAACTGCTGGAACATGCTCAACTTCATCTGACTTCTGATTCATGCTCTAGAATGAGACTCAGAAAATTAGAATGTAAATATTTTTGCTGTGTTCCGAACAAGCTGCTTAACTTTGAGAAAATTATTTATACCCTTCTGTCCCTAAAAACATCTAAAAATTTTACAAACATATGGGAAAACAGTATTTACATAGTTGACAAAGCCATCATCAGGAGGTGCTCAAATACACTGGTGACAGACACCACAAGTAAGTGGGCTTGTAACTCTGGAACCTTGTCCTTCAGAGCAATGAATGTCTTCAGCAGAACAGAATAAAACATATTAAAGACATTTGCTCAGTTTATAGAAATAGATTATTTAAATTTTTGTACCATTTCAGCCCAGACCATATGGATCCAACTGTATATGACTGAATCTTTAATACAGCAAAGTTCTACTGGGTTTTAACTGTTTCAGGTTGGATTAATGTTGCTGTCAAAAATCTTTTTAAGTACCAATTTGGGTGTGATCAGTTCTGACCTGAAACTGCGCAATATTTCTTCATGTAGCATACTCAGAGGACCATCTATCCAGAAATTCCAGACCACTAGTGAATGTTGTAGATGTCTTTAAAAAACAAAGGAGACATAAAACTAGTTATTCCTCACAAAATTTTAGGTTCCAGTTCTGATTCAATGCCTGTTCTGTATCACATCAAGTTCTGCTAGGCACTTGCTAAAACCTGTGGTTTACTCTTAAAACATTACCCCTGTTAGGATATTTTTGTATGTATACCTGGCATACCGCTATTATGGCAAAGGAAGAAAAGGGGACTGAGGACTCACAAGAAGGGAGATATATATAGCTTCAGCACCTGAAGCTATTTGACTTATTTGAGAGTTGCAGTTACAGCCATACATACAGAAATACATCCTGGCCAACTGAAAGGAAATGCTAGAAGCACTGAGATCTGCAGGCAAAGTGTTCTGTGAACATAATGGAGAAGGCATAAGTTACTGAAATCACAGTTGTTCTCACAAGTTACAGTATAATGCTGTTAACTGCAAGAGGTGATGGATACAGTGCTTTTCAGAGGAAGAAGGAAGAAAAGAATATAACATAGATTATTAGAATCTCAGGGCCATTTGAGTTGGCTTTACTCAGCAGTCTTATAAACCTTGGTAGTATTAGGTGGTAGAGTTTCCATTATTAATTAAGTAAATTTCAGTTAATATTTTACAAATCTGTCCTCCTGCTTCTCTGAGAAACAGCCATTTATGCTAATGAATACTGTTCGGTCTTGCTTCCATCTCTAGTTTCATCTTAGATTATTTTTTATCAGCTAAGTATAATCAAACTTTATACAGCTCTTGTCATAAAATCGTAATAGAGAAAAACTTACAAAATGCTGATTTTGTTTTATCATTCTGAACAAGCCAGTTCCAAGATCTCAGTGGCAATAACATTAGAATAAAATAAAATGGAGTGGAAATAGACAAAAGGGATATACAGACAAAAAGTCAACAGAAAAGAAGCTTGAAAAAAATTTATTTAAGGCTATTATTTGATATCCTTAAAGCTTAGCCTTTTTATAACAAAGGTTTCAACAGGGATATTCACTTTTCAGACATTTGCAGCTGCCAGTCCCTAGATAATAACTGGTAATTGAATCATTTGCATGCATAAGTCAATTTTTAGAAAAATAATTTCATGAGTAAATATAAATGGAGTTATTTCAGTCCAAATAAGTGGAAAATATAAAGAATTGGAACTTTCATAATCTTAAAACTATTTTGATAACCATCCCTTAGACAATAGGTATTCCATATATAATCCTTTGGCAACATCAAATGACACTACAATTATCTCCTGGCATGCAAAGTGACATAGCTTTGTTACAACCTATGGAAATGACAATATAGATTTCAGAATCTCTTCATAGCTGGCAATTGAGGCAGTGAAGATCTTCATTTATCCTGTTTTTATTCTGCATTCTTACAGGTGTTCTCCCAGAAGGTCTCTGGGGAGGGAGGGAAAAAAAGCAGCAGCAATGAGGACATAATATAAATCTCATAAGGTCTGTCACATATGCATGAAATACATTTTTTTCTTATTAAGAATTAACAGATATTAGTTCAACAAATCCCTTAATGCTTGTCTCTAATAAAAGACTGAAAACTATTCCTAAAGGAAAAGATTCTTAATAGCTTCAAATAGATGACTTCCTTAATTATTTCACCGCTTAACCACAAACAAACATAAAAATACGAAATGGTTATTCAAATCCATGTTTTAACAATTAATTCAATTATTTTTTTTTTTAATTTTTGCTTTTTCATATTTCTAAGATTAACTAGAGATTTGAGGTCCTTTAGGAGTCGAAAGGCAAAGTTGACAAACTTTTGCAGTGGGCACCCAACATTTTAGAAAATCTGGCCTTCACATGTGCCTTAAGGGGACATTGTATTAGTTTTGAAATGCTTTGTCAATGTCAACAAATAATCCTCAAATATTAACCTGTTTGTAGAGCTCGGATAGAAAATGCTCTTTTCCCAACAGCGTTTGTCTGTATACAAAGAAATTAAGCATGGTTTTTAAGTAGCTGTTTGGAATGACTTTTTTTTAGAATGTCATACCCTTGTTCCGCTCTGTCTGTAGTATAAAGCTTGTAACACTGTTACATGTATTTCTATATTTAAGAGAAAAGTGAGCTGCATTTTCCCTGTGTGTGACAAATACATTTAAAAAAACGATATGTTAAGATAAATATGATCAAAATTCAGGCACCTTTGGGTAACTTTTGTGTTAATCAGCCATTTTAGGAACTCTTTGGCAGCCATATCATCCAGGATTTTGTTGATATCACTTGTGAAAGTGCCATCTGCATGTCTTCGGCCCATTTCTTCAGCCATTAAAGCTTTTTCTGGGAATCTTCAAAGTAAATAAATTATGAAACAATTTGTAAGTCCAAAGAAATAAACCGATAAAAGGGCTTTATTACAAGTTCTTAATTACTGAAAATTTCCTTTGATTTTAAAGGGTTAAAGGTTGAGCCAGATGTTATGAATCTGCATAGCATGAAGCATATCAGAACATCTTATGAAGCACTATTTTAATAACAGAGGAAATCATCAAAGTCTCCCTTCACCAGAAGGGACTCTTTGGTCTTCCTCTGGTCTAGATTCCTCTTTAGTGTTTCTTCATGGATTTTTTTGAAAGCTATAGATGCAAAAATATAACTAAGTCAACAACATTTATGCCAAGTAAGCTAGGCATCAATAAAACTCACAGTAGTTGTACTAAGAATCATTTTTTAAAGAACTATCACTACTAAAACATTGCAGTCAAATTTTCATACAGATTTTTCCATTTGACTCTTAAAGTCCTAGTTTTATATTTACAATTATATTGCATAGATATTTAAAAGCAGAAGCTTTTGGGGGGGATAAAATAACTGAATTAAAATATCTGTATTAAATTTATGTGCTTTTTGTTGCACAATAGAATTTTGTATTTGGAATCCCTTCACAAATCTTGATGCATCCATTTCTGACCACTGGAATGCCATTTTACCAAGGGGTTTATTTAGAAAGCTTGTTTCAAACCATTAAATAAAGGAAATTTTTTCTACATTCCAATGAGGTTCACTGATTGAGGCACACCATGTTCTGGGATCAGTGACAGGCAGACTGTTTTTTTTTATGTTTTAATTTTAGGAAAAGCTACATTCAAGTCTGACTGCAAATAGTACTAAATATTAGGAAGTAGGAGGCTGCTCTGTGTGTAATTGTTTGTCTAGGTTTTTAAGGTCAGGTCATCAGAGCTCAGTTGTAATCTCTCTTTCTTATAAATGATAAAATAACCTATCTCTGCTCATGAAAATAAAAGATGACAGAAAAAACTGCTGCAGATCTGAACATCACTTGGAAGTGGCACCAGCCTTTCCCTTATCTGTACAGCTTGACCTCATTTGCTTAGAACTATTTTTTCATCATTATTTTCAAGTTTACTTTTACCTAGTTAGTCTTCCTTGACTACAACACACAATCTTGTCTTACAGATTATATTTTATTGTTAATATTATTTATTATTTTTAGATAATATGAGAGATTTACATAGTACTTTACAGCTAGCAAAACATATAATAATAGGATGAACTGAAATCCCTGCCCCGAAGAGCTTACAGTCTAAAGGCATAAAAAGTACAGAATATTAAAAAGGTAGTGAGTGGCATGTGCATGATGTAGCTCCTAACCACACAGACTTGGAATGGTGATAAGATAGAATGTGCCTGAAATTAAGGCTGTTCCAAGAGTAAGTCTATCGTGGAAAAGATACAAGGTCATGAGTGAGCAGATGAAGTGAATAGGTTTGAGAAATCTACACTGAATATACGGAGAGCAAGATAATGAAAAAGTCCGAGATCAAACCTGAATCAAAACTATGGAGCTAAGTCTTGGAAACTGTGAACTATAGCAAAAGTAGAAGTGCCTTAAAAAGGAAAATAAGGGATAGTTATAGGAAATTATGGTTATTTTTGATGCTACAGTATGTGGAGACTTTGCGGATAATAGGAAGAGCAAAAGAAGACATCAGTAACTGCTGGGAATGATCACCAGAGCACAGAAAATGGCTGTGGTGACAGTGACATTGGTACAAATTTCATCTTGGAAATATTGCAGAGGGAATGATTGACTACAAAGGCAGAGAAAAAGAGAAAGAAATTTAAGACAACACTAGCATGACTTGACTGTGAGAGTTAAAGAGACTGTAAGCAATGTTATGGGATGAGGAAAAGGTAATAATTAGAGGAAACTCTGGTTTAGTTTTAGATATATTGACCTTACATATAATTTGACCTTTCAGAGTGTAACAGTATACTGAACATGTTTGGTTCAGTCTATGTTTGAACTTAATAACTTAAGATGGTAGTCTATCAGCCACATAGTATCTTCTGTTACAAAAGGAAAATGTGAAGTACAGTAGGAGTGATCAAAAATACATCAAGATTTCATCAGATTTGATTTCTAACCTTGAAAGCAAAGCAAAATTTAATAATAGGAATGGATGGATTCTTACTCTCTTCTTCCTCGTCCATTCACTAACCAAGCAATGAATTCTTTGGCAGCTTGACCTTCCAAATAAGAGGTGATATCACTGGTGTAGGTGCCTTCAGCATGTCTCTCAAATTCAGAATGACGCTTGGAAACTGCATTGCTGAAAGAGGAGCAGTAATCTAGGATCAGATTGCATTATTTATCATATTTTTTTTAGCATTTAATAATTTAAATTTCCCACTAAAAAATCTGTATCAGAGAGAGAGTTTCTCTGTGCTTCTCAAATTACTCTTGATATTTTCATTTTTCAGTTCTGAAAGCAACATATATGCTATGCAGCACAGTTTTGTGTTAACTGAACTAGCTCTAAACAAATAAGGTACTGAAAGCATGTATAACTGCACTGGAATGGTCTTCTGCTAGGTGAATTAGCTCTGCACAGCAAACTACCATATTCTACAGACATACTATTTGTTACCTCTAACTGCAGTAACTAAAAATTCCATTAAGCTACTCCTTCTGTGCTCATCTTCATTATTTCTCAGCCAAACTCCTCAGGCTTATCTTTTTTATATCACTCTGCTTCATTTTGAATTTTATGAATATCTATTGTTTTCAACAAAGATCTTGGAACAATTTTAAACTTGATAAACTCCAGCTTAATAGAAAAGAAACTGCTTCCCAATCCTACCCCTGCTTCTTTCTCTAATTTATAGTAAAATTATGTCACACTGACCCTTAGGAAGACAAGCTGTATTAAGAAGTAGACATGTTTTGGAATATTTTCCATGAAAAGTTCCCTTGAATTTCTATTTCAGAGTTTGCTGATTTCTGCCAAATTTTCAGGGCCGTTAGCGTTTTGTATTATTTTTTTGTCTTCTTGGGATTTCATCATTCCTCCCAATTTAGTACCATCTGCACTTTCCATCAGCATGTTGACTAGAGTTTGAAACATTCTTGATAAAATGTTAATTTTGTTAAGATATGCTGTTTCACTGAAGCTGAAAGATTTAGTATTGTACTGACAGCGTTTAGAATGGAAGGATTTTTGTAATCCAAGATGCCCTCTCTGGATTTTCTGACAAATGAAAGAATAAACCTAAGTATTTCAATCCTGGCAAACAGAGATTTGTTGTTGTGGCTGTTGTTTTTTCCAAATATCCAACCCCTCAGCCTCTCTCCTAGAATCAAAGGAAACAAAATTTAAGCCTTCAGCCCAAATGCTTTTTTTTTTTTGTTCCCCCCTGTAATGATAGATTTGTATAAAATGGAACTGAATGCTGAGGGCTGAATATTGTAATGTGTTTTATCAGTCCTCCACAACTTCGTGCCTGGCCATTTTCCTTTTGTTAGTGTTCTAATTGGTTTTCTTTCTCTTAACGCAATGATTTCTCTGTAGCTTTTTTTTTTTTTTTTTTTTTTTTTTTTTAAATCTCATTCTCTACTCTCCTGTATAATTTGGGATTTCCTTTACTGGTACGTACTATTCTCATGCTATTGCATTTCTTGAAGTCATTGCGCATAGCAAAAGCACACATGTACAAGCACGAAAAACAGATGTTTTCTCTTTCCTCATAAAAAGAACAGGTACAGCATAATTTCTTTTGATAAGTGTTTCTCTAATTATGTTAACATTTTAAAGAATAACATTTTTTTCATTTTTTTTTTTAACAGAAAACTAACTCAACTTGCTTTTGAGTAACAAGTTTGTTGGAAATAGAATACCTTGAGAGCTGTTCCGGGAATTTGTCGTTCTCTTTGTCCTCCTGTCCTTGTTGGCTGCAGTGGAATTCCACAACCGTTAGATCACTACTAGCAGTACATTGCAAAGCATGAATAAGCTGATAAAATTCTATTGGTTATTATCGATATATTATCATAAACAACCATGAATGATGGATGAACATTATAAATATCTTCAGGCTTATGTATTTAAATTAATAATATATCTATAAATGATTACTTTAAACATTTCCACAGTGATGTAAAAGATTAATATAACAGATTTTTTGATACTGTGGGTGGATGTTCTCCAGAACACAGGGCATAGAATTACTTGCTCTTTCACTGTTAATGCTCTTAGCTTGTTAGCCTTTATTTAAGCAAACTGTACCTTCAAAAAACCATGCCAACTCATGCCTTAACAGAACACTAGTAAACCATTGGTCAATTAAGCTTACATCTCAGCTCTGTACTCACAAATGAAACTTCAGAATTAGGGCAACCACAGATATAAAGTTCTATGAAGGCCCAGTGGCTACATTTTTACCCTATATTTGTGTACCTTGTACATATTGAAATTTCTTTCAGTGAATGAGCTATCTGTCCCAAAGAGGCTGAGATACAGTTTCATTTTAGATTGCCTTTTAGATAATATAATGACACTACACCTAATTTATCCAATGAATTTTGACTAATTTTGTACATATTCCCAATTTCTAATAATGTATTAAAGTTCTATATAAACTTTCGCTAAATACATTAGTAATTTGAGGATTACATATGGTCTGTGATGGGAAGCTGAAATAAAGAAATTGAATTCATTCAGATTATTGGCTGTTTTATCAGCATGGATAGAGCAATGAGACCAAAAATGCTTACCCATTTCTTTTAGTGCTCATTAACCATTGCACAAAATCCTGAGCTCGTCTGCTGTCCAAGTACTTGCTGTAGTCACTGGTGAATGTGCCTTGTGAATGACGCTTTACTTCATTCAGCTGCCTAGATTCATCTAATGGTTCAGACTGGGAAGCTTTGAATGATCTAAGAAAAGTTTAGAAGTTGTTAACTGGTAATGGCTACAGTACATTCTACAGGTGTACTGATATTTCTTTTAACGATATCATTTATAAAGTGAAAAAAAAGTGGCATTTTTTTTGGCTGCAGGCTAGTAAAATGAATCAATATTGTAGCTTGGATACTGCACGTTTACAAGGTTTATTGGATAACTAAAGCACTTAGTGTTTGAAATACCAAAAGCTATTGTGCTACACTTTGCAACATTAAAAGCTTTTACCAGTTCCAAATACTTTCTATATATCATTAAATATTAAATACTTTCTATAAATCATGGTATGCTTTACTTTGAAGAATAATAAAGCAAAGTTCAGGCTATGGGTTTCTAGGTTGATCTAAAGAATTTACCTTGATTTCTCCTCTGTATCCTGAAGAGGATTTTGCCAGCTGCCTTGAACTATCATTAAAAGGAGTCCGGCAATAAAATAAAGACTTTTCATTTTCATTGCCTGTCAAAACAGAAATACAGCAACAAAGAAAAATGTAATCATCTTTACATAACACTGAATCAATTACATCAGAAAGAAGCATAATCAGTGCTGATCTAAACTTGAAGAAATTGAAATCCTGTGTAATGAAAGGAGTCTACAGTGCCTCGGGCAGACCTTCAAAAAATGTAATTTCTGCTCTAGTCTTTAGACTTTATTATTCAGGATTGTAAGGTGAGCTGAGAGTAGCTGATCTTCAATTTCCTTTGTAAAAGGTCCTTATGTCCTTTGCTCCAAGCTCTACTGATGGCAAGCAAAGAAAAGCAAATTTCTGTCACAAAGGCTATCACATCAGCAGCTCCTTGTTCTTTCTTTCTGACCTGTAACGCTCCTTTAATTTTGTTACTTTTTGGAAATAACACATACTGCAGCAGTAGGTTTCTTGAGTAAATGGCATATTATTAGGTGACTACTTAGAAAAAACATTAAGCCCCACAGCAGCTTAACAATTTATGGCAGGATATTCCAAGCTCTGCTTCTTGCACTTTTAACACAGTATCTGTATTGCTTAAGCACTTCCACTATGGAGTTTCATGGGATATACAAGGTATAGCGTATAAACTTTGCCATAATATTAACAAACCAAAGAAGAAAATACTGTCTTCCAGGTATAATTCTTACTGGTTTAGGTCATTCTATTGAGTTTAGTTACACAAAAGAAATGGGTACATTATTATCACAAGCACTCTAATAATTTCAAGACCACTGACTTTACTGTGAGATTATACAATATAATTTATAGTATTTATTTATGTACAAATGTACTGGTGATTTAACGCCAAGCTGTGAGTGTCTTATTTAAGTGACTGGTTTACTCATGAAAGTAGTTCAGTTGCAACTTTTATTGAATTGTCACCAGTGCAAAAAAAGCTTAATCCAGTCTTCTAATTAAGTGCCATGATTTTCATTATTCAATGTATTAATAGTTCTGTTGACACATAATCCTGTGTAGAGCAAACTGTTGATAAAATGAATGCTTTTCATTTGGGTCTTACAAAACCCTTTGCAAAACAGACTATGATAGCTAATAGCCTGAAAAGCACTGAGGTCTTCTGGGTAAGCAGGAAATGAAAGGAAATCTGCTTACAAAATCCATCAGTATTGTTTATTGTTCATTTAAGTTTTGATCACTTAAAATTGTGGAATGACTGTATAGACAAGGAAATTGATTTAAAATGTTGCTCGGTGCTTTTGAACTTGACGAAGAAATCAGATAAACAATTCATTCAATGAGTAAATGCTAAATCATTGAATAATGAATAGTAAATTTTCATGAGTTCACATGTTCAAAATGTCACTGGAAATAATTTCATCATTATGATGAACTTGGACTGCTACTTGACTATTTGATGGAGCCCTTCTGCCATCCATGAAATTTTCCTATAGAATTTTATGTTACAGTCTGAAAAGCAAAGTGAAATAGGAAGGATGAATGCACTGAAGTAAAATCATAGGTGGTATAATAGGATACAACTATAAACACCATTCCCACTAAATGTAATCTGCACTAAACTTCTCCAGCTCCAATAATTTGATATGTAAATTCAATTATTTATATAATAAAGTAATTTGAAAGAAAACATATATATTCTCTATGCCTTGTCATAATAGGCTGGATTTAAATATACAACGGCCTGGAGGAATCTGTATGAATGCTATTTTGCTTCAATACCTCAATGCCAGTATCAAAATATTTAGTCATTCAAAATCTTAATTAAATCTTAATAAAAAATTGGAAAATAAATTGATGAATATAAGGCTTCCTGGTGGATTTTCTTATATTAAACAATGGAGTTAATTTCCTTGTCTCTTCCGGGAGCTACTGACAGTATTGTTCTTTGTTTTTGTGGGGGTTTTTTCCACAGTACGTATAATGTGTTTTCTGCCTTTTGAAGTGCTCTCATATATGAGATTTGATTCCTACATCTCCAAGAAACATACCTGTAGTAACAACAAATAATGCAGTGGCCATGTAATCATTCCATCCTGTTATAATCTTAACTATAATATCCAACTCTCTTTTTACTATTTCACTTGGAACTATAATTTGGTGGTGCAACACTGACATCCAATGTTAGTCCCAAAGAATGCATAATTTCACATTTCATAGGCTTTCAATGATACAACAAAAGCTCTGCCTTATTCTTAGGGAGATTACTCTGCTATGATCACAAAAATGGCTTGATTTCTGTGTAGTGACCCTCATGCTAGCTGACATAGCTATAAATGAGCTAGCCCAGACACCAAATAGAGCCTGGGTATTGCACTATACATAAGTAAATTTCCCATGTGTGATGGTATACGAACAAACTAGTATACTTTTACTTAACTTGAAAAACTAGAACAGGATATATACTTTACTACTGCCTGTACCACTCTTAAATCATTATACAGTTTAGACATAAACCTAAGTCACTGAAAAGGAGTGAAAGAAATAGCCTCATCATTAATCCAGTCTGTTTATAATAATATCAGACAGAAAGGCTATTCTGATGTATAAAACTTGAAAATAAATATTTAAAGCCTATAGTAACTGACATATAGATTTTCAGTGATTTAGTCATATCTTGGGCTAACTCCTGGGTCTCAGTCCTATAGAGCTTTCAGATATGAACAGTCCCACTAGCTACTTTATGCATTAAAAGTATGTTTAAATTTAAATGCATATTGAACTTCTTTCTAAATTTTTAAGAATCAAATTCTGAGGAGATTAATAAAAAGAAAGATGTATAAATGCAGTTTTAGAAATATTTTCAAGTAAGAGAAACCCAGCCATCAATAGAATAAACATTTTAAAATGTACTGAGTAACTGCTAAACCTCTGTCAAACATATTTTCCTAAAAATTTAGAATCTGTTTACTTTGTTCAGAGTTTAGCACTTGTCATTTCTAACCCAAACCAGCAACAGCAGTTTTCTACAAGATAAAGAAAACATAGTATTTGAAGAACAAATTTCTATTATAAAAAGAAAAAAGCAGGGATTCTACTGTTACGGTACAGGAAAACTAAAACTAATTTCACATAGGAAGTGCTTATGAAAAACATTTCTAATGAAAAAGATCTCACTTTGAGCTGTCAGAAAGTATGAAATGAGTATTATTTTCTTGATCAATCTGATTTTTCTAGTTTTCCCATTTGTTTTGCTGTAGTTATCCTTTGCACACTCTGTGCAAGTTAAACTAACTTCATGTTATTGAGTTACAATAAAATCCTTTCAAAAGTCAGATTTGTATCCATTTCGAGTTTAAAAATAAAAAGTATGGAACGACAACAGTAGAAAAAAGGAATATTATGTATGAAAATATACGAGTGAATAAAGTAGATTTCTATTGAAGCAACAATTGCAGATAGCAATTATTCCTAATTATTAGTGTATTACTGTTTTGGATAGATGTGCTTTTCGTCTATTTATCTGCAGCAGCGTGGAGAGTTCTGTAAAAAAAACAATCAATCATTCTAGCCTAAGGAAGTCCAGACCAGAAAACTAAGTTAAATTTTATACAATAAGCACAATAACAATTGAAAGGTTTTAATTTTTTTTTAAGTGCTATAAAATTTCCCATTGAGATCCTACAGTGATACGAAAATAACAGTTTTTTGAGATGGGCTAATCTGAAAGTAGGGCAGTGGAGTGGTAATCTGTCGGGTGATGGGGTGACAAGCTGTTTTGGACAGATTTCAGTTAATATCATGTAGACCCATTTATTTTGTTTGCATTTTCCCAAGTTAATCTATACTGATTCATATTTAGGAAGGACCTGTAAGGAATGAATATTTTTAAAATAATGTTCATTAAATATCCGTGAAGTAGATAAAAACATAAATATCAATAGTTTTGTATTTCACATTTAAATTCTCAATATGGTGCCTGTTTTTCATCTTTACATGCTTAACTTTCCTTCTTTCAATTGCTTCTGCAATCCTGGTAGTTGATGTTTCATTTTGGGATTATTCTGTTAAAATAACTCAATAGATTAAAAAACTTTAAATGATGATGTCATTAAATTCAAAGCATTTGGGAGCATAACCACAGAAGAAAACAACAATTTGTTGAAACATCCTGCATCTCTGTTGCAATCTTTGGACAATACGATTCAGAAAATGCATTCGGCTTTCTCAGATGAATTGTACTAGTACTTCACATAAATCTTACCTTTTATATTTTGAAGTGATATGTAGCAGTTGGAGAAAGATCTCCTACTCTTTCTTCTGGAACTATGGAAAGCCTTGAGGATCCTGAGATCTGCCTAGCTGCCTCTTTTGTGCAGACTTATATATATACTGTTCAGCTCTAGTAAGCATTACCAGAGTGCATCATTGCTGACAGTTTCCTAATCCAACTCAAAAAAAAAAAAAAGTCATCATATTTGCTATTCATTTCATTTGATAATTTTACAAGCAATTTCACACATTCATTCTGCTTACTTTATGACATCAATGCTAACATGGATTTGCAAAAAGAGTAAGGTAGCAATGTTCAAAGAAGTAAATATCAAACAGAAGGGCATTAGGATGATAAACAGTTGGCTAGAGGTGCTTAGGATTCAGGCAGCAGTTTATCCAAATTCTGAATTGTCACATTAGCATTAAGCAAAGCACTTAGTATTAAGCAAAAGGCTGGACCTGTTGACATTAGTAGCATCAACAAATCCTATCAATTTCAGATCTAAATTTATAAATTTAATGCAGTATTAACAAAAACCAGCACTACTCCCCCAAAGTGCTTGGTTAATTTTTCAGGTAGCCTTATGCCAATATCATGAATGTAAACAAGCACTTTTACTTTGAAGCACTACAGCAATGGCTTCCCACTATGCAAAGCCTAGCCTAGGTCAAATTTAACAACAAAAAATACTTGATTCTCTCTAGATGCATTATGTCAACTCTACTGAATGATACTTCATACTCACTGGAGGTCTGTATGCCAGACTTCCATTGTAAGCTGAGTTTCACACCAGGGTCTACAGGCTTATGCAAGATAAGCCTTTTGCTCACATCTCTGTTCCCTTCAAGGAAATAATTCTAATTAAAAATATAGGTGTGAGTTTCATACCTGTGTATGTTCTGTACAACTTACTAAGGACTTCACTTTCAGTTTCAGTTCTGCTCAGAAGGAAGAAGGGTCTGGATTTGCAGATGACATCTCATTCAACATAAATGACAGCCTATATTCCAGTGTAGAATGACCATTGCTTAATTTCGGCACAAATCATGCGTACTATAAAACACTCTTTTATTTCCCCTACCACTGCTCCTTGAAGCCAGCAAAGGTAATTTTCTGCTAGTTGACCACAGTCATTGGCAAGCCAATATTACACAACCAAGACAGTGTGTAAACTTAATAAACTTAGAGTGGCAAACAAAACTAAAAAGATGCTTCCTAGGGTTCTGCCCTGAATATCACACTGTGGTACCATAGTAAATGCGTAGGGAAAAAATAAGTCTCACTACATACTCCACAAAATACATGTTGATTTTTTTGGGGTGTTTATGTATATTTTTTTCTCTGCTCCTGGATCCATGTACTGAGATTCATGGTCCCTTTTTAAAATTTCTGTCTAGAATGCAAGTGACTAATAATGACACTACTGAAAAGTTAAGACCACGGTTTCTGGCACTCTCACAATTACCTTCAGTCAGTTCCTTCAGCCATTTCTGAAAGCCTTACTTTCCCTTGTTGTCAGTGTTCTTTTTAAAATACTACTCCCTTTTCTCTATTTTCCACATTCTCTTCCCCATGTCCTCTTTCTTCCTGCTTGTTACTGTATTCTTCCTGTCTCCAAGCCATTCAAAGTCTCGGAACTGCAGTCATTGACTAGCAAAGCATATACAAACTTTCAAATATATCTACTAAATTTGGATTTTCAGACTTATTAGTTTGAAATGACTTAGTCTGGTTTGAAATGAAAAGGCAGTCCCAGAATTACCATCTCCAACCTTCCCTACACAAACAGCAGTGTAATATTAAAGACATAATGCCAACGGAGTCAAAATAAACCTGGAAACTATCTTAAGCTCAAAAAATCTAACTGTCTTCCTGAGATGCCAATTTCACTGCGATACTTTGTCTTCATATCTCAACATTATTTTTACTTGCAATTAAACACTGCAAAATTGTGCTGTAATTCCAGAACTAAATAGAAGGCACTCTGTCCATGAAGTTGGTTAACTTTACATCTCCTGCAAGCAGGCATGCTCCCCGGCTCTGCAGTATGCTGATACAACAGCAGATGGTGATAAAAGGGTCGTTTCAACCTTTATTTTGCACCAGGATGATACACTTGTTGAAATGGATTGTCACAGACAATATAATTGCATGTTGAGTTAAAGCTGCAAAGGTTTCTAAACAAAGAATACAGAATGCAAGACAATACCTCCTTCTTCAGGATTCAGTCTCTTTTTGTTTGAGTTTGTCTATTTTCTTGTGTCAGATAAAGTTTCTTGTTTACAGTAGGATGATTTCAGGAAGAAACATATGAGACAGCAGTCCAGTACACCTCATTGAGCAGGTTGTTACACGGGCTACATCATCCAGCAGGTCATCTAGCATCTAAAAGATGACTGCCTGATTATGTTTTTCAAGTGATACACATACAGTAAAAAAGTACAGGAAAGAAATGAACTACCATCAAGAACCATGCACCTGTCTGTTGCCATAACTGAATCTAGAGTAATTCATATATATATAGAGCTCAGCAAACAAGTTCACTACACTAAACAGAAATAGAAAGCTGTCATGTATGTGTAAAGGGTGCATTCGTGCACATCCTGAACAAAGATTTTCCTTTTACATCATAGATGTAAAAGTTAGATGGCACCTCTTGGCTCAAGTCAAGGGCTCACTCTCCTCTGTATTATGGTTCACACATGCAACAGTACTTCAGATTAATCAGACTGAAAGACAGAACCTGAAAAGGACCTGCCTTCAAGAAAGTTACATCTTAATGCTTTTAAAGTATCATTTGGAAATATTAAAAACTCTTTATTTTTGGGTTCACTAAATTTGGGGATGATCAAAGTTTCCTACAACATCACCTCAGCACCAGGTAATGGCTGCTGTTAGAGACTGAATATTGTACTCACTGGACCAGAAATCCAGGGTGAAATTACGAATGTAAAATAAGAAAAAAATTCTAATCAGATGCATACTGACCTATAGATCTGTCAGTGAAAAATCCAGGTGACATGACCTTTCATTGAATAGGACCGCACACGTCGAATATCATACATTTTCAAAGACGTTTTGTAAAAAAAGATATTCAAGATTTAATTATTTTACTCAATGAGAAAGTTGCTGACTTTTTAAAGTAAAAATATACTGCTTTTTCCATGTGTTTTGCTATTAGGACCTTTATACACCTAAAGTATAGGAGAGAGGAGGCTCAATCTTGGGGTCTGACTACACACCTGACACCTTTTCTTTCTTACATTGCACAGGAAGCATCCTCTCCCTAATTTTCTCAATCATGACTAAAGAGGCTGAAATGTGTAGCTCTTTCTTATCCTTGCTACATGATAATGAGGCAAAAAGGGGCCTGCATTCTCCTTCTGGGAACTGGTACAACGTACACATGTAGAAACTGACAAGTGTAAAACAATTGGAGCATAAATGTTGCTCACGTGCATGTACATGAACAAAATGTGTGCATATATTTGTGTGTAGATCTATGGCTACACTTTGGAGAGTAGAAGCTGCTTTCTGAAAGGGAAGATTAGTTTAGGGTCTCCATGTCGACAGGAAAGAGTTATTGTAACTATGCAAATATCTCACACTACTGACAATAGATTGGAATTGCTCCATTTGAAATCAATGGAGCTTCATCAGCTTGCGCAAGCAGAAGAGCCACTCAAGTATGTACTAGTTACTTTACATTCTGAGAAGACTATATTCATAATTGAAAGCAATACCAAATGCTCTCTTAGCAAATACTAGGAATTATTCAGATTAAATATAGACCATTCATATCACTCTATAAAATAAACTAAACAGCTGTGCCTTGTAATCAGAACTGACTGGCAAACTAGAAAAAATTGAATGTATTCTGATTTTTACTTGTTAGCTAAGTAAGAAGAGTATAACACTAACCACGTTTTGGAGACTGGCTGAAGTTACACTTGGTCTTCTACTAATGCTGTTTTATTTTCAGACTTCTTTGCAGATGTAGTAATCTCATGTGAAGGAAAGAATGTAGTCCCATATTTAAGTATGAAGGAACGTATGTCCATTGATAGATACTGCATAATATTGCTCATTGATTCATCCATGGAGTGGCAGTAAGGAGGTAGATGATGAAAATGGAGGTCAGGAAAAGAATAATTTGTAGTGAAACCAGTGGATTTGCTATAATTTATGTACAGACCATCTCCTAGAACAAAGCAGTTTTTGCTTTTCAGCTGCGTATTTTGTAAAAGTTAAACAGGATTTTTAAGGGAAACAGACTTGCAAATAACTCTATCTGTGGTGATTTCTTCATTCAGAGCAAATAGCAGTGCCTCAACTTTGGTGTTTAGTATATGTAATTTATATGACAGACTTGAAGACTAAGTTTCATTGCTGGAAGTGATATTTTTGAATATTTCAAGTGTGAGATTCTTATTCAAAAGGGAAAAGAAAATGCAGAATTACTCAACATTTTCTGAAAATTGGATCCTCTAAAATGGTCCAAGGTGAGAAGTAAAACTTTAAGGACTCTCATTCACCAGTTTAGAAAATTTTGTCATGAAAGCTACCATTTCTTAATTTTAAAGTAAGTTGTTTGTGTTTCAGAGTTGGCTTTTATGTACCACAGTCTATATTTGCAATGTAGACACATAATTATTTTTCATATGTAAGACCAACTCTCAAACATGTTTTCATTAGCTTCAGCTTGATTCTGCAGGACAAGCCCTTTCACCTTGAACTATATTGAAGTTCTGTTATAGAACTGTAGTTAAATATTGTAGACTCAACTAAGAAGGAATGGGGCAAATAATTGGCCTAGAAAGTGTCTTTGGTGATGGTTTTACATGGATTGTGATTGTAGAAAGCAATGCAGAAAGAAAAAGGATTTTTCCTCAAGAAAAGAAGACTTGGGGTATGGATCTTGTCAATATATATAAACATCTGAAAGGGAGGTGTAAAGAAGATCAAGCCAAGCTCTTTTCAGTTGTGATCAGTGAGAGGATGAGAGGCAATGAGCACAAACTAAAAACAGGTGTTCTGCCTGGAACAATAACTTTACTGTGCAGGTAACTGAGCACTGGCAAAGTTGCTCTAAGAGATTGTGGAGTCTCCGTCCTTAGAGATGTTCAAAAGGTATCCGGAGGTGGTCCTGGACAACATGTTCTAGGTGGCTGTGCTTGAGCCACTGAAACAGTCTTGGTGGGACAAGAAGTCTCTTCTAACTTCAATCATTGTTTGATTCTGCAATGGCTGGTTTGAAGTGCTCTGGATCGTTTCTAATGAAAGATTGCATGCATTGTTACCTGCTATTAGTATAGGCAAGTTACTTTAATATGTTATTTATGCTTGGATTTTTTTTGACACTCACAGCATTCTAGGACATTTTCCCTAGGTCATCAAAAGACATGGTTGCTCAGCCTAAAAGCTTTCAGGTTATAGATTACTCCAGCCACTCAGTGTAAATGTTATACTCGGATGAGGACATATTTCCATTCTTTGGCAAAAGCACTGTATAAAGTAAACAAAATAACAATATGAAAAACAATAAAGCAAAGGTGACAGCAGCATGGTGCACTTTGAAAAAAAAAAAAAAGTGGTTTATGGTTCATCCCCACAAATGCTTCCCATAAACCCAGGTAAATAGTGGACAGTTTAGAAGATGTGTTCTCTGTTCCCTTCACGAAATAAAACAGACATACGGGCAAATAAAGGATGAAACAGCTAATACATCCCTTGGGGAAAAAAAAAGGTACCTCCTGTTATTTTATTTGACACAGTTTCCGCAAACGTCCCTTATCTCAAATTACTCCAGAAGCTTTTGACTACAGATCTATGGTCAAGGTGTAAACAGTGCATTGTATTATTGTTACTTGTATCCACAAGGGGTTGGTTTATCTGGTCAAATTTCTAAGGCCTGTAGGATTTTCAAAAATACAAATAAAGTGGCAGAATCAGAAAACTTAATGATTAATATGAACTTGATACCATGCATTTTGAAAACTGATCTGGGTTCCTACAGACTTATTCAGGTATCTAAAACCTTTATACATCTGTTGCAAGACTCTGATTTTATTCTCTTCCACAAAAAATTTGCAGTAGTTTTTGTGGGGTTGTATCAATACAGAAAAATGATAGTTAAATCTCAGTAATTTCAACAGAATCGTATTCCTTATTTGTAGAACAATCACATCACTGACAGTATTGCTGTTTACAGCAAATGCACATAGGACCATATAATCAACATTTAATTAGCCCTAGTTTATGTTATATTTGCTTAACATTAACTTTAGTAGAGCCGTAATTTTTTTTCCTTTAACCATTATAGCAGTTGCATTTTAATTACATTACTAACAAAAAGCTCATTAACATCATGTAATTGGCAGTGTTTCCAACAAAACCTGAACTAATTGAGTATTTTCTCAAGAGTTCCTATCAAAGTATGATTTAACTATTACAAACAGCTTGGCAACTACATTTACATAAAGATGTCTGAGAAATGTTCTCATGTGCAGAAAATCAGATTTGATATTGCCATTAACAAAATGAAGGAAGCCATTACATAGCAAATCACTCCCACATTTTAATGATTTTGGCTAAACCCCATGTTTTGCCAAGGGTCAAATTAAATGCCACAGCTCTATCTGTGCTTGTTCTACAAGCAACAACAAGTCTCTAGGAGTTGGGAAGAGCTTTTTTTTTTTTTTCTTTTTCTTTTCTTTGTTGTTGTTGTTGTTGTGGGAATTCTACTCCACAGTTTTTTCAGGTTATTTTGAACTTACTTGCTAATAGCAGAGCTGAGATACTGTGATAGACAGACAACAGTTCTTAGGCAGTGGGCTAATTCAGATTTTTTTTCAACACGTGGCCATCTAAAATGGATCTCCTGCCAATTTTCTTGCTCATACACTTATATTATGACTGGACTACTTTAATTACCAATTAAAAGAATATATGTGATCCAATTATTATTTATCTCCAGAGTTTTTACAGGATGCTCTAAAATAGTTTAAATGGAAACTAAACAAAGAAAGCCTGCATATCCCTTTGATTCTTTCCCCACCAGTCTGGGATGAATGACATTAAAATCAATGTGAACACTGAGGTGATGAGTAAGAACAGGTTGAAATGTCTAACATATTCTCAAATCAGACAGAAAAAACACACTGAGATAAAATAGATATTGTAAATGTCCTGCTTCCATATTTAAACCCGAATACAGGGTTTTGAAGAACAAGGGCTTTAAAAAAAGAGCTGAATATCATTTGAATAGAACATTCAATGATTATCTGTTCTATGGCTTCAAATATTATGTTCCTGTCTCTGCTTGGATTCTTTCCAAGAAACTGGAAATACACATAAATTTTGAGAAACTAGTTCTTGTTAGTTACTTGATGTTAATTAGTTACTTGCACTGCTTTCCTTGTCCCTGCCCATTTTACAGTTATAGTTAACAAATGTAATTACATTCATTTGGCAGCATGCCTTTGCAGTGGACCACCTACCTTTGGAATGCAGAACGTGGTTTAAGCAAGATGGCAATAAATGCACATGCCGTGTTACATTCCGATTTTATTTTTTGCTATCAAACAGGTGTTAAATGTGCCAAAACATGTATTAGCATAACATCTGCTAATATACAATCTCAAAAATGGATGTAAATATCAAATTATAAACTTCAAAGATCCTGATATCAATTTACCTGAATATGATACAACCTGGGCGCTACTATCATGGCACTCTCTCAGAGATACATCAGATGACTTAGCATTCTCTGAGTAGCCTACCTATTCTGACAAATAAAAACATTGTTTGAGGAAGTGAGTCATATGTGTGTAGAGATGTTTGCTGGAAAGTCCGGGAATTCCATGATTCTGGTCAGTGTACCACTGAAAAGAAAGAAAAAGAAAGTCAAAACACACTTGCTTTCTTCAATTCTGTATTAATTAAAAAATACCAGAACTTTATGGTATTACCATATAGAAGAAAATGCATGCCTTAAATAAATAACTTCTTACATGCTCTGTTAGGATAGGATAGAAGGGGATGCTTTTTGAACTGAAATAAGGGTGATTTAGGAAGCTTAGATGTTAGGAAGAAATTCTTTACTTGGAGGTGAGGCATTGGAACTGTTTGCCTAGAGAAGCAGTAGTTGCCCTGAATGTGTTCAAGGCCAGGTTGGATGGGGCCCTAGGCAGCCTGGTCAAGTGGGTGGCAATCCTGCCCATGGCAGGGGTTGGAACTAGGTAGGCTTTAAGATCCCTTCCAACCCAACTCACTCAATGATTCTATGAAGAGCAGAATAGTTCTATCTTCTCATTTAAGGAGTAAGAGGCAACTTTGGAATGTAAAATCTGATCCCTTTATACTGATTGTACTAGCCAGAATTTTAAAAGCAGACTGGTTTGGTTGTTTGGTGTTTTTTTTGTGTTGTTTTTTTTTTTTTTTTTTTGCCATGCTCCCCTGAATTCTGCCTGTTCCAAAGCCTAACTGTTTTAAAAGTTTTTTTTTCTAATTTTCAACCACAGTGTGTTTGTGAGTATTTTACTTCCATTTGATCTCGTGCCCACTGTCTTTTTTCTTCAATGGCTTTTTCTCTCCTCTGTATTTGTCCTCCACTGTATTCATAGGCAGCAATCATACTGCTTTCTAGATTTTATTTTACTAGGCTAAAAATTTTCTGCTTTCATAAAGTAAGTCAAAGATGTTCCCCAGATTATCTTAACACTACTGAAACTCCACTACAGCTGAACAATAATGACTGAAACTGCACACAGTATTCCATGTACTTTTCTAGATACTTGAGAAATAGCCCAGGTTTCCTAAACATCAGTGAAGTCGGGAAATGGGGAATTCACTTGTAGAAATACCAGGTACAGGGGGACCATGACCATCTGATCCATGTTCAAGGTGTTCATAAACCTGGGAAAGTGGTTTGAAGCAGAAGGCCAATGTTTGATAGCACACAGATACTTTTGTCACTAGTATGGAGAAAGCACATGAAGAAGCATAGATTAACACCTAATTCAGTGCTACTTTTCCTCTGTTCATTCCTCATTTATATCCTCTAACCTCTCGCCTATGTGTTTCTCTGTTTGCCTGCATCATCTTCCCCAGGCAAATTTTGTAGACAACTAATTTGTTTTTTCACGTCCTTGATATACTACTTGGATACCCCATTCCTTTTTTTCCTTGTTTCACCTTCTGCCTGTCACAGGCATGTCAGGTCAAGATAGAATCCATCATCATCAAATTTTATAAAGAGGTTGGACTCTCATTCTTCTCCCTGGCTCATTTTAAAAGCTTCTACGTTACACTAAGAGAGAAGTTCTGTTAAAATCCAGAGAGAGATTTGAGGGGAAGAGCAAGCAAATCCTTTGAAGAATCAATGATTTGTAAACAGTAAAAAGTGCAGTAAAATTGCCAGATCTTGAACTGGGTTCTTAAAAACATCAACAAATATCAGATAAGCTTATTGATAAAGCTATAAACCACCGTTTAAAAGGAAAAATAGTCTGCTATTTACCATTGCCTGGAAATCCACCTGTGCATTAACCAGAGCTTTTGCAATTTGTGCTGAGTTCTGAAAATGTACGTTATCTGAAAAAAAAAAAAAAAAAAGATTGGCTGTTTAAATGTGTAAACACCACAAAGCATGAAATTCTAGTGCATTAAGTTGTGTCCACCGATTATCAAGCAATACAGTTGACATAACTAAGAATGAGAAAGCATCTAATAATATGTTGCATGGAAATCTATCAAAGATCTAAGTACTGATCCTAATCAAAGGCACAGAAAGATGCTTAATGTTTTTCAAACAAAGTGATTCTGGTTCTGTATTTGTACTACCATTTGCAAACCTCACCATCTGCTGTTCCATGAATGAGAAGATACTCAACGTTTTGGAAATTCTTTGCTCTTGCCATCACAGTTGAATTCTGTTGAGACGAAAAGCGAACAGTTCAGCAGCTTCAATTTAAAGTACTAAGTCACAGAGCTGAAAGGCTTAAATTACCCAGTGTAACAGCAATCAAACAGTTGGACTGGCATAATAAAGACAGCAGTGACTTCATCTCAATCTGAGATTAATAGAAACTAAATACATTTATAGCCACTTCACAAAAAGCACAGTACCCACCATGTGTCATTTTCTGAACACTATAATTCCTGGCTACACTGGGCAACTCTGTGAAGGCAGTTTGGCATTGAGCATTGCTGTTATTTGGATTAGGATGGAGAATAGACACTGAGAATATAGAAACATAGAATGGTTTAGGTTGGAAAGGACCTTAAAAATCATCTAGTTCCAAATCCTCTGCAGTGGGCAAAATTGCCACTCACTAGATCAGGCTGCCCAGGGCCCCATCCAACCTGGCCTTGGGCATTTCCATGGATGGGCTTTTCACAGCTTCCCTGATCAACCTGTGGCAGGGCCTCACCTCCCTCTGAGTAATGAATTTCTTCCTAACATCTAACCTAAATACCCCCCTTTTAGTTTAAAACTATTCTCTCTTGTCCTATCACTATCAGACCACGTAAAAAGTCAGTTTCCCCTTCCTGCTTGTAAGCTCCCTTTAAAGTCCTAGAAGGTCACAATGAAGTCACCTCAGAAGCCCTTTCTTCTCCAGCTGGAGCAAGCCCAGCTCCCTCAGCCCTTCTTTGTAAGAGAGGTGATCCAGCCCTCTGATCATGGTACAAAATCCTTAATAGAATGCTTTTTCTAACTTCTCTGAGTTTCAAGCTTGTCTGTATTGAGAGCTGGTATGTGTGCTGCTAGAGGAAGCTATAGATTTCCTATCAATGTGAAAAAAAGCAAAAAGGCAATCTGTTCCTGCAGGGGGATGTGTTCTGACTTTTTAGTCTGAGGACATTATTATGTAGTAGCTTGCATACCATAGCAAATATTACCAACCAAAACCAAGTAAACATCAGCATTTTAACCTCTATCATGAGTTTTTTCCTAAGTTAATGATTTGCAGAGTCGAAACTGACAGATTTGTCCAATGGGAAAATAAGAATCCTACAATGTATCATACCTAGGGTTGATAAATATAAAACCATGAGTAACTACAGAGACATGAATTTCAGAGCAGCAGCTTTATCTGCTACAGGGGTGCCATTATGCGAGCTGACAGGTCTTTAATTTCATTATATTTTCACTATTCTACTTGTCTATGGAAATGTGCATCAGGTTTAAGGCAAATGAAAAAGAAAGTATTCTCACCTTATAGTGCTCAAGATTATCAGACTCTACAGGAAGACCCATAAATCGTTCTGTGTAGATAGATGCTGTGGTATTAAAGAAGAAAAAAGCTATAAATAAAGAATGCAGATTGCGCCTCCAGTGACGCATAGACAATTGAAAGTTTATGTTAACTATATCTGTTCTGCTTGATTTCCTCATAACACAACAAATCTAAACATATTAAAAAACATGAAGGATAGTTAATACATCTCCTCCTAACAGTCCTTGCAGAAATAGTGGTTTGATACTCGTCTGCAGAAACAAGATTTTGTGAATAAATATAATTAACTGATGCTACTTTATGCTGCTGGTTTGAACTCCTGAAGTCAGTTGAAGAGTCATGTTGTTGAATAATTTCAGTGTGGTGGAAAGATGACAGGGACTACTGTCAGGAAAAAAAAAAACAAAAAATGCAGAGCAGAATTCAAGCCTGGGATGCCTATGAGTATTTGGGAAGAAATGTTCTTTTCCTTTTCCTACTGATCAGAAATGAGAAATACTTATGGGGGAACAGGAAAAGATAAAGACATGCACTGAAAAAATACTACGATTGCTTTTCAGTCTCTGTCCAATTCCTTCATCTAACTACAGCGAAGGTTGTTAACGGATTTGAAAATAAAAACAAGCACAAATAACTGAACAGTATGTAACATCAAGAAACCATTAGGAACAGCTTCCTCTGAGCTGCCTGTATGCTTGTAATTTAACTGAAAGCAGTTATGAAAATCTGTGTAAAACTGATGTAACAGCTGTCACTACAAGAACATTATTTATGACTATCATTGAAAGAGTAACTGGCAAATATTGAGTTGTCAAGCTGCAGTATTATGGGAATTTTACTTATGCGGTCAGGGCTTTCTGATGATGAAAAGCTGGCATCTTTCTTTCACATAATAATTACAGTGGTCAGCACTTCTATTAAGAAATTGAGGTTAGAAAGGACCTCTGGAGATCATTTGGTTCTATCCTCCTGTACATACAGGGATATCCAGATGGCTTCTGATTATCTTCAAGGTGGGAGACTCCACAAACACCCTGGGCAACCTGTGTCAGTGTTTTACCCACACAGTAAATATGTGTTTCCAGATGAACCTCCTGCGTTTGACTTTGTGCCCATTGTCTCTTGTCTGGACGCCGCGGGAAAGAGTCTGTCTCTATCCTCTTTGCACCCTCCCTTCACATATTTATAGACATTGATAACATTCCAAGTCCCCTTGGGCCTTCCTAAACAGAGAAGTAAGTCTTCCACAGATATTTTCTAATAAACTAAGTGCAGAAAAACCTAAGTAGCTTATCTTTTTATCAAAATCCTTTATCATTCAATGAAAACAGAAAATGTGCAATATCTGTTGTCAACACAGTGTCAAACAACCATATTGGGCTTGAGTTTTCAATAAAATAAACTCTTTTTGAATAGCTGGCATTTCTACAGCATTTTGAGCCAAATTCTCCACTCTCTTCTACCAGTGTAGCTACAACAAGTCCGCTGAGGTCAGCAAGAATAGTGTTACAATGACTAAGTGGAAGATTCAGCTTGTCAATTACCGAAGAAAAAAAGAGAGATTGAGAATTTTAATAAAGCAGTCACATATTTAATGCTTTTAACTATACATTGTCCAGGAATGCAATTTGCCTTATAATTGTTCAGCTGCTATATTAACTGACAGAAAATGGGGGTGAGTGGAAAGGTTTTAGAAAAAAAAATTATGCCCCAAACTCTAACCTATGCATCTAAAAGAAAGCAGGACTAAATTTAGAAGCTCTAGGAGCCAGTACATCTTCTGACATGACTCTGCATGGAGTCTCAGATATGTAACATCCCATAGTTTTGCCCCTAACATAGTTCACTACAATATTAACATGTCCTTTTTGCCAAAACTCATGACTAATGACTTTATTCTGCTTCCTTCCTTCCTTTGGGAGTACCTTTGCCAGCCTAGATTTTCCAATGTGCTTTTAGAAAGATTCTTTAATACACCCTTGAAAACTCAACTAAAGAGACTTCTGCAAAAATAGTGCTTAATGCCTACATTCTAGAAATAATTTTGTGATCATGAGCAAAGATGCCTTCAAAAAATGTTCATGCCAGTGAAAACATGAAGACTATGCTTCCTGTGTCATACAAATGTTTTCCCCTTTGTTTGCAAAACACCATAAATACAAGGAATGTCTGTTCTAGCAGTCAGGGAAGCAATCCTTTCCATTTAACCAAAATTTTTTCTCGTAACCAAGACTTCTTAGCAAACGACCATATGCTAAGTAAATGTGTTCAAAGTGCTACATTTTGCTCACTGAAAACATGCATGGCATGATTCTTTTTTACACTAAGGTTCCTTTATGCCATGCCAAAAGCTAGCAGGTCTGCAAGTATGAGTATGCATCTGCTTTATTCGCACAGTACGGCCCTGAGATTATACTCCCAGAGATCCTTCAAAACAGTTTGGAGTCTTAGTCAATAAACATTAAGAAAAATATGGCTTATAACACAACAACAGTGGGGGTGTGGTTGAGAAAAGTCTAAAGGGTAGATACTTAAAAATAAAAAAAATAGGAATTCAGACATACATGCGTCCCTCTCTTTTTCTCTGCGTTTTGGAAATAGCTTTGCAATCATCAGTGGTAGTCATTCCTGACAGAGTTCCTTTGCAGATGAAGTTGGAGTGTACTGTGACTACATCACAGGTAGAAAAACAGTTCAGCTGTTTCTGAACTCAGTGATACAGTTTTAACAGGATTTTTTTCAGGGAGATCACTCCAGAGTATGGTGCTTCATTGAGAGGGCTTTACACCCTTACACTTACAGATGTGCATTTGGAATTGTGACAAAATCTGTTCCAAACTGTCAATTGCAGTCTGTTATTTTCAGTAAGGAAAATGTTAAACTTAAGGTCTTAAGAGTTTTATGTTTAGGTAATTGCACTGCCTTTGGGTTTCATAATGTAATTCTCTTGCAATGAATTCATTTAGAAAGTCATTAAAAGCCGCATCTCTTTCCAAGTCAGCTTTTATGACAAGTTTCCATACCGTAATATTCCCAGCTGGAAACAGGAGCCACAGCTATTCCACATTTAAATACTCCACTGCCAGAACCAAGTGCCAGAGAAGTTACATATCCACCATAGGACTAGGAAGAAATCAGAGACAGTTTAAAACTATTGTGAAGTACCATTTTGTTCTCCAGATCAAAGTCATATAAATTAATTTCAAACTAAGTATTTTGCTTTAAATGCACAGAGGACAAAGCTTTTTTTTTTAATATATTTTTTGATTTTGAATGGATCAGACGTAATTCTCCTGGAAAAGACAAACTAAAAAAAATAAAATACAAGGTCTTTCTAAGTGATAATCAGAGAAAAATGAACATGTATAAAGAGAAAAGTATTGGAAAGTGTTAATGAGTGGCTGTCATAACAGTTTATTTTGTAAACTTGCCTGTTACTGCTGGTTAATCAATACTGATTTACCTGGACAGTGAGAAGAGTTGGCTAACATGTCTGGCCTCCAATCCCTTTTGGCATTCCTTACAGTGCTGTCCCTAATCCACAAGACCCTTAGGCATTGCTTATCAGCTTGCCCTCCTGCAATTCTCTGTTATGCTAAAGATACTAAGCAGTCTAGGAAGCGGGGTTCCAGTAATGTTTGTGCATTCTTTAACTAGACATTAATAGTTATCTTAAGCGAACTCTTTTCTAGAGAGGAATAAGGAAAAACCACTTACCCAGCCCCATATTGCTATTCGTTTCTCATCAATAAAACCCATTTCTATAAATTTCCTGTGGGAAAAAAAAAAAAAAGATAGAAATAAATGTATTATTGCAAAAAAAGAATGTTAATACTCTACCCAATTAGCAAAAAATATTTTTCTCACTTATTTCAAACATCATGCCAATTTAAACAAATTGACAATCAGCATAGCATATCTGATTCCTACAGAGCATTCAACTAACAGACATTTCAGAGAAAAGGAAGATTTTTTTCTTCAATGAATAAAAATAGCCAAAACAAATAATTTATTTGCAAAATATTTTTTGCTCCAGAGGTTAAAATGAGGACTCTACACAAGTACCATCTTGTAAAACAAAGTTATTTTTTTAATACCTAATATCTACCTAGATATATTGTCGTGACTCTCCAAATTAAGCTTCATACATTAAGGAAAAGGTTGGGTCATGACAGAGAAAGATACAACTAGGTTCAGATACATCCCAGGAGATTTATCAGCAGCTGTTAGCCTTATTTTACCAGGGCAAGCACAAATGACAGTCAATACCTAAAATATCCAATACAGTCTGGGTGGAGCAAAGTTAGATGAGCCAAAAAGTGATTCAGATTTGTTATATTGCTGTCTTAAGCCACAGGGTTCCTCCTGTAGTAAAAGCCTCTCCAAGATCTTCCCACTAGAGTATATGATTGATTTTCTCTAAAAATCTTGCATCTTAAACCATGTGTTAGATCAGGAAGATGGAATGCAATGTATTTAAC
Organism: Alectoris magna; assembly: GCA_030625065.1. NCBI lineage: Eukaryota > Metazoa > Chordata > Aves > Galliformes > Phasianidae > Alectoris > Alectoris magna. The sequence goes on from CM060567.1 coordinate 12,504,943, forward strand.
TGAACAGAAATTTAGCCTAGGTGCTGACAGAAAATTGGGAAGTGTGAAGTCTGAGGTCATTTTTTCACAGTTTGTCTCAGCAAATTCAGCAACTGCAGAATCAGATTCCCTCTGTCTCTGGCATTTTATGTCCAAGTGACAATTTGGACTAATTTCTCTCTTTAAATATGTTGCTGCTGCTAAAAGATTCAAGAAATACAATAAAATTATGTATTGCATTGAAAAACTTAGCATGATAAACAGATATTCTGTTTCATTTATCACTGAAAACGATAATGATATGTTCATATCATTGAGGTGGAAAATGAATTATCACAAAGCAGGAATAGACATCCTCCTCCCGTACACTTATGAATGCCGGCAGTGTTCTTAAGCAAGTAGAAAAGGCAGTGGGATCCTGGATTTCTACATCCAGTTTCTAACTACTAGTTACTACTAGGCCCATTAACCAGGGAAATGTTATTAAATACTTGGAATTTTATGCATGCTGTGATAGGGCAAATTCAAGATCAAAACAAAGAATAAATTTCTTCTTCCCAAACTAAAATTTTTACTCTCCTATTCTTGTGTGGTTCAAACTAAACAATTCTTTAAATGCTCACTGCTACTGTGTCTGTGAAGTTAACAGACAGACTCGCTTTACAAAACCTCAGCTTTCTCTCCCCTCCAAAATCTCTGCTTAAGGACTTGAGCCTCTTAAGTGTTTCTATGCAAGTGTGTAGATTGTGGGGAACAATTATCAGAGATATTTTCTGATTTTTGTAAGTACTTTAAGATGGCATGAAAAAGAATTTTATGGAAAAGCCAGTGTCAAGATTCAGTTTTTTTATGTCTGACTTTTAGCTAATAGATATGGTCCATCACTGGCTAAGATCATGGGATCTTTAGCTAATTTCTATGGTGGTCGAGGTAGGTTTCCCCTACTGGGAAGACTTCAGAATAGCGGAAAATACATTAGCTTACCTCTCACCACTGATGTTTATACTTCCTTAGGCCTCTGATAATGCCCTTACAAAATGAAAGTGCTGAGATCCAAATATGCATTTAGTAGTTCATGGATGCAGTACACCACACAAATCCAAATTGACACCAAATACCTCATTAATATTTTATTTCTACAAGTTTTACACCTTATTTCCTGGAGACTTCAGCTTCCCAGAAGAAAGGTTCAGGAGTACATTTAATCTGTCTTTTTTTCCACACTTTTCATAGTTGGTATGATAATTTTATTGGGAGATATTGTACTTACTTCACTGCCGAGATTTGGTCCTCAACTTCATAGACTCCTAGTCTTCGATAAACTGCATGCAAAATCTTGTCACCTTGATAAGCTGTTCCTCTGCCATCTACTAGAGCAACAATAATTCCCTCTTTGCTTGCTAGATAGGTTATCCAGCTAATGCTAAATGTGTGTTTTACATTCTGACTGCATGGTCCTCCATACCTAAAAGTAGAAGTTAACACATCTTCAATTCAGATGTATTAATAAATACCAGATACTGGACTATAGATAAGTATAATGTATATTTTCTCTACAAGTATCTTGCTAAATGACTGTGGTTCAGAGAGTTAAGTAGACAGAAAAAGTACTACTACCATTTTCTTATATTCATGAAATTTTAGTTTCTAAAATTCATTTAAATCCTTAATGTCTTATGTCTAAGGCAATTCCCATTTGTTTTAGCTGAGACTAAGGGGCACGACATCAGGTATCCATCCTAAAGGGGAATCTTTTGAAGAGCTATGTTTCAATTTGTAATTACTTCCAGATTCATAGGGTATTGAAATTAGGTGTGGCAGCACATTTTGATCCTTCCCGCCCCCTCCCCCCCTATAATTTCATAGAATCACTAAAGTTGGAAAACACCTACAAAATCATCCAGTCCAACTGTTCACCTATCACCCGTTTGATTTTCATGCATACTACGCATTAAGAGAGAAAACAACAGAAGTCTTTAAACTTTTTGGTCATTACTAGACCTCTGTTTCAGTACAGAATACCATGTACTGTGGGAGCTATTGGCTGAGCACACCCCACATAGCTGAGCAATATGGAGACGCTATTTACAACAATGGTCTAATACGAATTATCATTTGACCTCCAGGACATAATTGATTTCATCTTCTACTCTAAATTTCAGCCAAACATATTTAGCTTTGTTGGACCTTTGGATCAAACATCAAAGGATTAGGGTTTTTTTTCCACACTTGTAAGAAAACGAAGCAATCTCTTATATTTTCCATATAAACAAATCTGAAATAAATACATTCAAATTGCTTCGGGATAAATAGAAGCGGCAGCAGAACTAGGAAAACCGAGCAATAAACGATATGCCTTTATTCTTTTCCTTTCTCTAAGGAACTAACCCTTGCAACGATAAGATAAATATTAAAAACCTCATTGATTTCCATTAGATTGAATTTCTACTCCAGAAATATATTAAACAAACAAACAAAATAGAAACAAAATAGTTTTTGTTTCTGAATGATAAAATACTGCAAACATCTTAGGTTTCCTTAAATTATCATGAATAATAAACATGACAAAACAGCACAATTGAAAGAAAAAAATTGTTACATACACTTGAATAAGCAGTGGGTACTTCTTGGATCTGTCAAACTGTGGCGGTACAAGCATTTTGTACCACAAAGCTAGAAGAAACATATCGAAGTTGTATCATTAAAGGTTACAATGATTTCTCCAAGCACAATCTAGTTTGATGCAATAGTAACAAAATAGTAATAGAAAACGAATCAGCAGAAACTACGGAGTGCATAAACAGTAAAACACAAAAGTCATACAAGTAATTGCTTGTGCTGAACTGTTTAGAAATAATTTTGAAAAAAAGTGCCCATTTTTATTATTTAAATTATGTTAAGTATAAATTTATGACTTCACCTAGCAGTAGAATTCTAGTTTCCCTGGTGTCTAAAAATACACAATTAGGAGTACAACTGTTATTAAGATTTTGAGAAATGAATTTTGGAAACATTGCACTGATTCACTACTATGGAATATTTGTAAAGTTACTAAGAAAAGCAACGGTGTATGCAAGTCAATGTAACACATAAAGGGCAGTTTATGTTTCACTTTTTATTACCACCATACTATGATGTTTTTATGTGATATTTAAACACCACAGAGATACTGTTATTTATTTATTTATTATTATTATTTTTATTGCATCATGAAGAAGAAACGTGTTTTAACTTTTATTTTATTTATGGGTACACTGAGGCACAGGTACAGTGTTCACTGTCAGAAAAGGCAGAATGAGGGTCTGATTTCCAATCTAACATGCTAACAAGTTTGATGTACAAAAAGATTATACTTACTATAACAAAATGAAGGCAAAATAAAAAATTAGGAATAAAAAATATAACAAAAAGGTATGATTCTTACTTATGCCATCCACTTCAAGTTTATTAATTTCTTCTTTTGGCAGTATGATCTCTTGCAAAGCAGACTGCAATTCCTGATTGTCTTCTAATATTCTGAGCTCTAAGGAAAATAAATGTCCAAATTATTAATTAGTTTATTTGTTAATTTCTCTTCTTTAAATGAGATACGTTTTGTATTATTTGAACAGTAAGAAAATCTGTGAAAGTTTACAAGCAGAATAATGAAATCAGCTTAGTTCAATTTGGGTTTAATCAAATAGCTAAATAAAAGCAAGGCACTGGGGTTACAGTGCACAAATATTCCTTAGTTTTTTATAGGATACATATTTTGCAACGCAATTAATTTCACACACTAGCTGTGAATATTAGAGTTCTGGATGTTAGGAGAAAACTTTTCTCCTGCAGCAACTCCTTTCCTGCTTATCACAGCATCATCAGTTTAGAGTCTGAGACTCTTGGGCAGTATGGTTAAGCCCATGTGTATTTGTGAACATTGTGTTTCTGGGCTAACACAGAATATTTGGTTTCTTATGGGGCTGAAGCAAACCTTTACTTAACTACCTTAGTGTATATCCCCACAAAGACACTAGACAGACCTCATAGTTGTCCTTATCAATGGATTGCTACACAATTAGCAAGCTTAACTTGTTGTGGTTTTTTTTTCTCCCCGGTATTTTATTTTTTACTTTGAGGGACAATTTACTGTTTTGTCATTTTAAAATCACTATTTATAATTTAGTTAGTTTCTAGTACAGAGCTATATTTTATGAATTCACTGGGTGTTGTTAGTTTCCTTATGCTTTATTCCAAGAGTACTGGTGAATTAATATTGCACGTAATAAAAATCTGTAACTTTCATCTTTACTTTCAAAATGAAAGAGAATATTCTTTTAGACTTAAGGAGATCTTTTCTTTGTGAGTTTGTTTTTTTAGCTTTTGCTTTTTTTTTTTTTTTAAGTGGAAAGCACTTTCGGTTTCTGGAAATGCTGAAAAAACAGAAGTACTACTACTCTCAGCATGTTTTGAGCTAGATTATGCTCAGAAAATAGCAGAAATATAACACTTGAATATTTTCTTTCAAAGCACTCTGACAATTTTGCAGACTCAAGTGAATTTTTATGACTGAAATATCATCCTAGTTTTGAATACGCATGCAAACTCAGCCAATCCCCATTCCATCCTTCCTTTCAAATCTGAAACTTGCCCTTTATCACAAATTAATTGTAGTTATTCTGAAGGGAGCTTCCAGATTGGTCCACGTCAATTTAACAATATGGTTTCTGCTAAAATTCGTGAGTGATATATTTTCAAAATGCTGCCAACCACAATCAAAGTGATCCACAACGACTCTTTCACAGCTTGCAATCCAACCCACAACAATTAGTTTTGCACCACAGAAGAGACTATGAAAGCAGAGGACTTAAGTAAGATTAATACAGAAAAGGTCACAAAAAAGGTCAAAGAAGAACCTAAGAGTGAGGCATCATGGAACCAGTCGTAAACATCCTTTAAATGAAACTGTACTCTCCTGCAGAGAGAACATGCATATCTATGTTTAGGCACTTTGCTGCATTTCATGCAATTCCTATTTTGGTAAGGAAAACAGATATTACGGGCTCTTGATACACCAGGTTGGGGAGGGGAGGAGAGTGGAGTGGAAGACATATCATCTCTTCATCACTTAGCAGCTATCATCTCACCTCTATCACTTTCATTCTCAAAAAGAGTAGAAATAGGAATCCCAGGACCTGTCATAATAATGAAAGGAAGGTCATTTATAGTTTGAAGCCAGAATTTAGTGATAAAGTATAGATTAATGTTAGCAACTGTCAGGAATTAAAGAGCTGAAAAGAATCTTGTACCATTCTAAATCTTATCTATTGAATTGCATTCTAGTATTTACTGCACAGAATACATAAGGCACTGTGTGTGTGAAGACTTACATAATATACCTGTATTGCTTCGCAAACATAAGTAACTTCAAACATATTGGCAAACTCTTCCTCCATAGAGATGAAATGACATCTAGTTAATACCTGAGATGTGATTACATAAGATGACTGTGGAATTAACACTGTGAAACTTTCTTCTGAGAACATGTCACATTATATTTGTGAAGGTGACTGGCTTTCATATGGTGATGACCTTACAGACTATTTTGTGCAAGAATGATTGAAAGGTATTGTTATTAGCCACATTTGGTCTTCTGCTTAACACAGGTCCTAAAAACTGTTCAACTAATCACTCAGTGCAGAAGAACAGTAAACATTACATGATAAACGCAAAAGGAAAATCTTGGATAGTTTCTCCCCTGCTTTTTTTAGATTGCGACTTCACTGTACTTTGATTAAGATGGATGAACTCACTACTCATGTTTCTGTATTATAAGTGGTTTAAATATTCACACATTTTGATGAATTGAATTTTTATAATTTCTGTTATTAAAAAATATTTTCAAGTAGCAAATATCCAGCATTTTTTGTGGCTGACAGATTTTGATCATGTCAACTGGGTAACACACTGTAATGGTTTCTCAGAGCTACCTTTGATATCAGTCTTATTCAAAATCCTGCTCTTGCTACTGCAAGGACAACTTCGATGAGTCAACTTCAAATCTGTTTCATGCCATAGAAAACTTTCAAATATTTGTTTTTAATTCTAAAAATCCCAAGCTTTTGAGGAAAAATTTATAAAAGTGAAAATATTTGTATTTTCTGAAAAAAGAAAAATCCCAAGGTTTTTGAATATGGAAAAATTTGTAGAAAAATTTTTGGTTACAGTAAAATTTCTATGATTCCTCGGGTCATTGTTTGTATTAACAGTTACTAACTATGGTTTTGATACATCTGACAGAATAATTGGTTATATGTTTGTTCTCGTGCTATACATACCATAACAGATCAAGGCATAATACTTAGAGCGTTCACTGAACCTTGCTGTATAATACTGACATCTCTCTTTCCGTAAATTGCAAGTAATGCATAGTTTTCTGATAGGCTTACTTCCAATACTAATTCTAGGAGAAAAATAAAATACAACAATTATTAATTTTGTTACAACTGATTTCGTATGTGTCTGCCTCATGTGCTGGAAGATAGCATACTTGGAAAACAGTTCCTTTTAAAAATGTTTTCCATTTTCACTATTTTTTTTCCTAACAGCATGTTTAAACTTCAGATGATATTTCTTGATTCTCAGATATAATGAGGTCACAATTTAATTAAGATAGCTTGAGAAATTGTACTTTAAGCATTTTGAAACAAAATTCTGTTTTTGAAAAATCCACACCCATCACCTAGTACCATTAATTCAACATTGATAGCACTTACTTGTAAATATTTCTTCTTCCTGGATAGCCTTCAAATTCATTACTTGAGTAGAAACTGTGAATTAATTTAAATAAATAATCCATAAACTGACGACCTGTGAACCAGCATCAAGACAAGAAGATGTCTTGGAAGTTAACTTACACTTTCTCAGATTGCTGCTCATGATGGAAGATTAAACTAAGTTTACATGCCCATCATCTTAGTAAATCTTTGCTCAAACTCTCATTAGGCAATAAATACACCATAACATAAGAGTTCTGTCTTAATTCTCAAAAGTTAATCACCTCAACTATGTATGATACATCTAACTGTATAGTAAAATGAATGAGAGACGACAGTTCAAATTCAATGAAATAAAACTGAAATAATTTCTATTTGTAGGAAGGTTAACCAAATACTTAATTTTAAGTATTTCTAGATAAGACTCTCTAAAACGGGTGAAAGATTGAGGGCAATTTGCAAAGAATCTACCAAAAATAAACCAAGTTTGCAAACCTGTATAATGCCTTTGCCTATGGATTTGTTGTGAATGCATTTAGTTGGATGCAATACATTTATAAGTAGTTATAACTTGATGAGTTGACAAGTGGCTGATATGTGTCAAATGATTAAGTATTGCTTCTATTGACAAAATACTCACAACCTATACTATTCTGAGTGGTACTTACATAGCATCATTTGTTACTCTAAAAATATATATTGCCTCCCATTCTCCACTTGTAATTTGGATTGCATTCTCCTGTGAGGCAAAATATATAAGTTACTGAATACAGTAAAATTATTTCATAAATTCACAGTACATTAAGGTAGAAAACTTTGATTGACTTACCACAGAACCATTGACGTAATGTATATGCTTATAACCATTTTTGTCACTAAAAATTTTGTAGTATGAACTGCTGTCTGAAGTAAAATATGGTGCAGAAACAAAGAACTGAAACAAAAGAACATGGTAGATGAGATGAAAGAAAGAATGTCCAAGCTGTTTAACAGGTTATAGTCTAAAAACTAAAAATAACAGGACTTTATTTCAAAAGTTCAGATGGAACAATTAACTTCAGAGAAATGTTCACCCATGATATGCACTCTCATTCGGTGTGAATTAAAATTTATAATCTGTCATGTCAGCTTTTTTAAAGTGGTAATATAAATATCTAAAGTTGCCCACAAATACAGGATCTTTACTTGCAGAATGGAATAATTTGCAAACTCCAAATGATTTGCAGTTATTTCAAAATATTCAGAGGGGATTTTAAAAAAAAGTTTCTGAATGAAACTAATATTTGTGAACAGTGCCAGACCAGAATCCTGCGAATCTGAGTTTAGCTGAGTCACTGAACAAAAACGACACCGAGTGAAATCAGTATCCAATCTTTCCCATATTATTATACTAATGTTTACTAATGTTTAAGAACAGATTATCACAGACAAAAACATTCAGATTTTACTTCCTTTCAACCCATCAGCTCCTTACTAAGACTGTCAGCCAGTTACTGCAACTGCTTCATTTTCAAAATTATGAGAATAGGATAATGACTTGTAAATACTTCAAACTGCACCAAATGCACCTGAGTGGGTATGAATAATACTAACACAAATTCAATTAGAAACTGTGACCAAAAGTTAAATTATTCCCAAGTCAGCTTCCAGGATCTCTAATCTTGGAAATCTCATGAAGGCTAAAGCAGGAATTTAGACTTGCATACAGTTTCACTAATTGTATTAAAAACCTGTCATTACAACCTCTAGGGAAGAGGTGAAAGAAGGAAAGGGACCGAGGGGCTACTCCATTTAAATGTGTAATTTTTACTTAAAAAAAAAAAAAAAAAAAATCTCTCAAAGGATGGCATGCTGAAAATTGTGGCTCTTAATTAAGTCCACTGCAGGACCTTTAGGCAGAGCATGCAGTTCCCCATACTGAATTCTGTTAACTTCATCTGCCAAAGAGCAGTATAAGAATTAACATGGTTTTAGTCTTAGAAAGCTCGCAGCCAACTACTGTGCCCTGCGAAACATAAAACATCATAAACCATCTCAACCCTGCTGTGTAATAGGTTTGAGGCAGTAGGATTGTGTGGCTCCGAATAGTGCTTTGTCATTCAAAACATCACCATGAGGATGCAGAAAGCTAAGTTCCCATTAAATGAAAACAGAGTACAAGAAAACCTACTCCGCCTGCCCATCCTGTTTGACTCTCCTCTATGTGCTGTTGATTCTGAAAAACAAAATCAAACGTACACTCTCACAGAAGTCTGTACATTAAAAAACAATCAGATTATGATTAGATTAAATTAAATTAGATTTAAAAGCTTCATCTAAAAATTCTACTGCCTCCTCTAAAAGAGACAAACAAAAGAAACTGACAAAAATAACAGTTAGCAAAAACTGTCCAGATTATAACATTCTGAGATGATGAATATAAATTAAGCTGGTTTTAACTCCCTGTAACATTCTTGAATTTGATTTTATAGTGTTATGCTGAGCATAAATGGATCAGTCCCTCCTTCTTAGAGGTGCTTTTAAATATATATATTTTAGTAACAAAGTTACAAAAAACATAAATTTTTCATTGAAGAGTCCTTGTTGGATGGAGCAAGTGACTTAACGCTTGCATTCTATAAATGCATTTCTTCCGTTTCCTTGCAAGTTCCGTTTTATATTTTTTTTCATTTAATAAAATATTTCTTCATAGACAAAATTAAGTTCAGCAATTTTACTTTCTAAAGAATATGTTTTATATGTGTAATTCTCAATGAAACCTTATTAACATTCAGAATTGTGCTTTTTCCCTTCCAACTCAACAACCTGCAAACTGGCTTATTCAAGCTAAAGTTGCAGGTGCTTGCTCCTTAGAATTCTGTTTCATACTTTGCAAGGGCTCCAATGAGCCATTAGTTTAGTAGATGGACTTTTTTCTTACTAAGATAAGAAAAAAGAGAAGCATTGTTTTATACCTGAACAATAGATTTATCTTACTTCAAATTAAGGTTCACATCCTGATTACATAATATATTAAGAATATATTTAACTTCCCTCGTATGAGTAGTTTCGCGACCTCTGTGGGATTTTTCTGTTATTAAAGCACTTGCAGAATTTAGAGACTTGGCGTATTTATAGTAAACACTCGTTTTACAAACACATATTTACATGCCTAGCTTTAAATCACAGAAATAATTCCACCAATGTCATAGTGGCTTCTCTGGTTTATTCACAAGAGAAGGACTTGAACACGTGAATATTTTTGATGAATCAACACTTTAGGAACATATTGTGGATTATATTTTGTTATTAATTTCAAGTACATAAAGCCTAGTACATTTATTGTACATTAGTCTCAATTTAATCTGAAATCAACAAGAAAACTACTTTTGCTGACATAAACGCACAGAGATACACTTCCTAACAGCAAATAGAGCTAATGCAGCACTCCCATCTGTTCACACTCCTCCAAGTGGCCATTTGTGCAAACTTTAATGTGATAAAAGCATTGTATCACTGTATAAATATAGAATTATAGAAACGTTGGTAGTGATTCCATAAATAAGGTTTCATGGAGAAATGCAATTAAACAAGGATCATGAACACAGTCCTGCAAGATATTAATTGTGCTGGTCTGGTTCCAGCAAAGCAATTAAGCACAAGCTAAATTTTAAACACATAGAAAATCCTACTGACATAAACTGCTTACTTGCTTTAAGTTGTTAGTTGAATTGCGGTAGAACTCTAGATTCCTTTATTTATTTATTTATTTATTTAGTATATGTTTTAACAATTATTGAAATGCACATGATTTTGAGGTGAGACACGGATTCAGAGTTAATGTACTTGTATACAGGAGCAAAGACTTAGGAAAAACATCAAATACTGCCATAAATATATGTTTTGTCCTAATAAACTCTAGTTATTTCTCTGTGGAATCGACAAAAGTTTTGAAAGAACAGGAGCTCAGCTTCCTTTCAAATTTTCAACTATTTTCTTACTATAGAGGAATAAGTATTTTCAACTTGGAAAGACTATTTCAATAAACCTTACGTTTATAACATACAAGTTATACAGAAGATTATAAGTGTGCTATATAATTCCACTTTTGAAAATGAAGAGGCAAGAAGGAACTAAGCAACAATTTCGAAAGCTAGTCAATAGCACTCATTATTTTTATTGCTTTGATTGTTACTTGAACCTCAGTAAAAATATATTTTGATGATTTTTGTGCTGTTGCCATTAGAATTTTTTCATCCTTTCTTCAAACAGCATTTAAAATATTGAAGTTATCATTATTAGCTGAAGGATGAATGTGATCAAACACTCAAAAACAAAATTACTTTCCGAAAATCAAGGAAACATTAAATATACTTTTTGAGTAAATCAGAGCAACTTGTGCACAATGAGTAGGTGTTAAAAAACAGAACAATTCAGCAGAAAGTAGCACATGCTAATTCCAGCAATGTATATTTCCAACTTTATTACCTCTGGACAGTCCCAAGTATTTGAATTTTCCTTGAAGTCACAAATAGCTAAGACTGAAAAATTCTGAATTCTCTTTAGCCATTGCACACCAACTCGATTATCTGTTACCCAAGTAAGCCAAGTAAAATAATGATCACTAAAAAAAAAATAAATGAAAGAGAAAGAATGGTTATTAAAGAGCAGGAATACAAAAAATTGCTACAGATTATAACCTCATTTTGCTCTGTGGAACAAAACAGCACATCTTCTGTTCTATTAGGAATATTTTTTGTCCTTTGTAACAATATATCATATGGACACACATAATCGATGTATATTTCTATTTTATCTTCTGATGCATCTGTGAGATTAATATGGCACCACACTGTTAACGATACAATTCAGAGTTTCAAGCATTTAAAACAAGCAAAAAGTTTTTTAATGAACTCTGATAACATATTTTGAGGGCATAATACCTTGATGCGATCACTGCAGGAACAGGCACCTCTTTAGGACCGAATGCTTCAATGTTAGTAGTGTCTACAATAAACACTTTAACGGTAGGATTTTTAGCACCTGCCTTCAAAAAAAAAAAGGTGTATGAGGTTATTCAAATGTAGATAAAATTCAGATCTAGGAAAATGACAACAGTTTATGTGGGAAAGGAAATAGGATACAAAATATTTATTCAGTTGAATACAACATCGCAAATACGATCTTATAAGATCATAAGACCCTACAGAAGTAGTTTTTTAACTTTGCTCCATTTTACAAATAAAGAAGAAAACCTTTTGATCAGTCCAATCCTTTGCCTTTCTATACTGAAAACATAATGCTTGATGTAAACCAGAGTTGTATTTGCAGTGTGGATCTCTGCAGTACACCCTACACTTTGCAACAAAACTTGGCTGACAAACGATACCTTATTAAGACACATTAGCATGATCACTTGTATTCATACAAAGACGATGAGTCACAGAGTTTGTACAAGCTGAAAAAGGCAAAACCAAGAGGTTCTTGCCTTAAGTTTGGCATAAGAAAACTGGTGGAATCCAAAACTCCTTGAGAACAAAGGACACTATGAAGCATGCAAATAAACTGAAGCTGTCATAGCTTTTATTTCACAACAATTTAAAAAGGTCTCATAATTGACATACTGTATTGGAAAATAACAACTCCACAGTTGATACATTACAGAAAGTAAACTGAATTGATAAAAAAAAGTAATGTTTGACCATGCAAACATGCTCTTCTCTACACACTTTTTACTCACACGAGGAATTCCATTTATTTCACTAGTGCTATTCAATATCTACAGTTTTGAGTGGGTCTATATCTTTTTATAGCTTGGTCTACATTTGCTTTAATTATTAATTTAGGCTACAATGGATTTAAGCACTGTAATACAAACATTTTTTAAGCGCAACTAATTTTATAGTTCTCATGTTTCTCAACAGAAAGTAAGAAAAAAAAAAAGATAAACATACCTTGGGGTATGGGATAATTATTTTTCTTGGGTACTGGTCCTCACCAAAATATGAATATTCAATTACTGGTATGTCAGAATCATTAAATTGTACATACGCTAAGTATTTTCCACTTGGAGACCACCACAATGCATATTTTGTTGCTAGCATTTCCTCTGAGAAAAAAGAAATCATTCATAATACTTTCTCAGTGTAATTAATCTACCTTCTAATCTGTTTTATCATTTTACTCTTACCAACCTAGACATGTAAAAAGAGTTATATTAGATAAACAAGATGTGCATCAAACAGACTGCTATACATTTCAAATGCAAAAGGCCTTGAGAACTCCCAGAACATGCACAAACTGCATTTAACTCACTTGGATTATTCAAGTGTACATGAGTTTATTATTATATGCATCGAAGTGCCAAATAATCAACCAACCTTTAAATTTCCCCAAAAGCTTAATCATTAACCACTACCTACACAGTAGAACAAGGACCAATTTGTAAAGTTCTGACATAGTTTCAGTATCTAAATACTCAGGATTTTGCTTACACAGAATAAATGCAAAATGCAGACATTGGCAGGTAACGTATTTCTAGCCATGTATATTCTTAATGGTGGTAACAGCTCACTTAAAAAAAAAAAAAAAAAAAAAAAAAAAGCTGCAGCACACACTTCAAGTTCTGTTGTTTTGGCAAATTCCAGAGGTATACATTTTCTTAAATCCTTTGGAGAATCCATCCTACCCTTTCTCCAGCTTTTTTCCCCTACAAATAACTCTCTGTTCCTATTGCCAATGAGTAAATCTCATCAGAAAAACATACATCTGCGAAGTCCCACTGTATATAAGTTTCTGCCTCTCTCTCTCCTTCTCTCTAACTCTGATTCTTCTCCTGTCCAAATCAAGATCTAATCCTATTTCTCTGCCAATGTCTCACACTCCCCTCTAGATGTAAACAATACCTGTGACTCTGTTACTCTGGTGAGCCTCACTAATTCCCCCCTTTTTAAAGCATTAAGCAAATCATGCTTCTCTTGCCTATAAAGCCCTTCACAGCTTGCTTGTACCCTAGCACTCCTCATTCACTGATTATGCAAAGGTTAACCATGCGTTCTAATCCATTTTTTTATTCTAATTTCCATCTCTTACTTTCTATCCATCCTTGGCGTCTGGATGAGGAGCTACGGGATATGGTTTAGTTGCTTGTGGTAACAATGGTAATGGGAGAACGGTTGGACTAGATAATCTTGTAGGTCCTTTCCAACCTTGTGATTCTAGGATTCTATGATTCTCTGACTAGATGTGATGGGCAGTGTGACCACCGAGCATAAGGAAAAGGCTGAGGTTCTCAATGCCTTATTTATGTCTGTCTTTAAAACTCAGACGAGTTATCCTCAGGGTACCCTACCCCCTGACCTGGAAGTCTTGGATTGGGAGAAGAATAAACGCCCTGTGATTCAGATAGAAACTGTTAGAGACCTACTACTCCATCTGGACTGCCACAACTCCATGGGGCTGGATAGCATTCGCCCAAGGGTGCTGAGGGAGCTGGCAGAGGTGATTGCCAAGCCAGTTTCCATCAACTATCAGTATTCCTAGCCAACCAGTTAGGTCCAGGGGACTGGAGGCTTGCCAGTGTGACTCCCCTCTACATGATGAATTGCAAAGAGGATCAGGAGAACTACAAGCCTGTCAGCCTGACCTCGGTGCCAGGAAAGGTTATGGAGCAGATCATCTTGAGGGAGAACCAACGGTATGTGTGGGACAACTAGTGGATCAGGCCTCGCCAGCACAGGTTCATGAAAGGCAGGTCCTGCTTGACCAGCTTGATCTCCTCCTATGATCTGGTGACCTGTCTGGTGTATGGGGGAAAGGCTGTTGACGTAGTCTACTTAAAAGCTGGCAGCCCATGGCTTGGACAGGAACACTCCTTGCTGGGTAAAGAGCTGGCTGGATGGCTGGGCCCAGAGAGTGATGGGAAATGAAGTCACATCCAGCTGGCAACTGGTCATGAGTAGTTCCCCAGGGGCCAGTATCAGGACCTGTCCTGTTTGATATCGTTATTAATGATCATATGGATGAGAAAACATCATATGGATGAGTGCACCTTCAGTAAGTTTACAGATTACACCAAACTGGGAGGAAGTGTCAATCTGTGTGGGGGTAGGAAGGCTATACAGAGGGATCTGGACAGGCTGGATAACTGGGCTGAGGCCAGTGGATGAAGTTCAACAATTTCAAGTGCCAGGTCCTGCAATTTGCAACTCTACAGACTTGGGGGCAGTATGGCTGGAAGACTGTAGAAGAAATGGACCAAGGGATACTGATTGACTCTTGGATGAACATGAACAGGGGAGGTTTAGGTTAGATGTTAGGAGGAAGTTTTTCACACAGAGGGAGGTGATGCACTGGAGCAGGTTGCCCAAGGAGGTTGTGGATGCCCTATCAAGGCCAGGCTGGATGTGGTTCTGGGCATCCTGGTCCAGTGGTTGGCAACCCTGCACAGAGCAGGGGGTTTGAAACTAGATGATCATTGTGGTCCTTTTCAACCCAGGCCATTCTATAATTCTATGAGCCAGAAGGGTGCCCAGGTGGCCAAGAAGGCCAATGGCATCCTGGCTTGTAACAGAAAGTGTTGCCAGCAGGAGCAGGGAAGTGATTATTCCTCTGTACTCAGCCCTGGTGAGGCCGCACCCCAAGTACTGCGTTCAGTTTCGGCCCCAGAATGGGCTGCCCAGGGAGGTGGTGGAGTCACTTTCCCTGGAAGTGTCCAAGAAATGTTTGGATGTTGTACTGCGAGACATGGCGTAGTGCAAAATATTGGTGACAGGTGAACAGTTGGACTGAATGATCTTAGAGGTCTTTTCCAACCTTGCTGATGCTATGATCCTATGATTCCACACTTTCAGTAACATTCTTCACTATTTTATCCTATGCTGCCTCCAAGTTTGGGAAGATTTGCCTTGGGAGCCCATGAGCAGTGCTCAGATGTACAAAGAGAGCACGGTAAACAACAAAACATGATACAGAAAGGGGCTAGCTATATTATGTTAAAGAAAATATTCCAGTTTGAATTTGTTATCTTCACATTTGAATGCCCCTGGCTCCTTTCTAAGAGACATTAAAAAGTACATAGTAATTAGTACACATCTACTTAAAACAGTTTTGATAAACGTGCCTCCTTTCTCATCCTTTCTCTCCCCAAAACAAGAATTACTTACTGGTTCCAAAAGATCTTAATATGGCAGAAAACAAAGTAAATAATGTCATTCTTAGGGCTCTAAAACCATTTCATCATCACAGATGGTTTAGAATGGATTGTGAGAACTTAGTAATGTAGATTTCACATGTTGTTGCCTTTCAAGATTTACTTACCTTCATAAACCCAATCTGGTATCCCATTAAATATTTCATTTTCTTTTCCATCACTAGTTAGTTTAATTGGTGCCTCTCTTGGACTTTGTTTGAAATAGATATTATTTTGGTAAACATACACCTAAAGATAAGAAAACATTTTTTTATAAGTACATGCATCAAAAAGAGGGGTTGTCAGTTCATTTGCAGTCAATGAATACAAAACAAGATTTTATTTTTTTTTTTAATAACTGTGTATTAAAACCTTAGCAAATTCTGGAAGAACAAGCACTTCTGTAAATAAATTTTATCTTATAGGACAAATTCTACATTCAACTACGCCTCTCCAATAAAATAGAGGACTCTCCAATATAAAAATATATATATTTTTTCTCTTTAATGTTTTTTTTCTTGTGAGTTTTCTAAAATTAGTACAATGCTTATAGTGTATTTTCTTGCATGAATATTCCAAGAACTAACATTTATAAACTTCTTTCTATAGTCAATAGGCCAAAAGAATTAGTGAAAAATAAAATAACTTGAAATATTAAGTAATTAAAAAAAAAAAAAAAAGATTTTTTGTAAAATTTGAGACATTTTAAATATGGGATCTTTAAATTTCCATATTTAACTCACATGTTTTATGGTGTCAAAGAGAAACTTACTGTTTTTTAGGCCCTGAAAACTGTATTTAGTCCTGCATACAGTTACTTGGTCAATGCTTGATACAGGACTGACTAGCTAAGATACATACTACAGTTAAGAATGCAGATTCTTACACTGAAAAACAGCGAAGGCAAAACTTGACAAATTAAAAGGTGTTCATTTTTTTAAACGTTCTTGTTCATAAGCAAGGCTGATACAAGCAGGCTTGTCAAAAATATGGCCTAATGAAACCATAACCAAAGGCAAATAAACGTCTTCTAGCCTTATTTTCTTTACTGACCAATTTGTGTCCAACGGGTGACCAGGATATATACTGAATTTTATGTGGAAGCTGATTTTCTGTTACAAAACCACTAAAAAAAGGAAAGAGGTTGAAATGGCTTTATGTTGACAGTACAAATGTATCATTATACTGTACATTCATATAAAACTCTTGAAGGGCTATATTTTTGTTTCATAAACAAAGCAAAAATCAATGCAGGCAGTGAGGCATGCAACAATGTAATCGTGTGCGCCAGTGCTGGTAAAGGCTTGCAGCTCAAGTCTTTGAAAATATACTCAGCGTTCTAAGAAGGCAGTCTTATCTCTTTCTAAAATCCGCATGAGCATCTGCAGGCATTTCCTCAATCTGCTATTTGCATTGTAGTCTCAGCAAGCCTCAACAATCAAGGAGACAAGAACTCAGTGATCACATTGTATTTCCCAGATTATAACATGCGGAAGCAAGTTTAACAGCAGCAGTTAGAACATCTGTTAAGCATCCACACAGCCACATGCAGTACCTCTCTACTCACTTAAGCTAGTAGTAATTCTGTCACCTTGAGCCAAGAGTTTCCCAAGAATGTAGCTTAGTGCAGTCCCTGCTCAGAACTAAGAAGCTTTTAGTCATTCTGTGACTTCTGACATGAAAATGTGACTGGGAAGGCAGATGGCCTTCAGACTTCAGTGGAAAGCAAAAGAAGAATGGTCTTGGGGAAAGAGACCAAATGCCATGGGAGGAGCTGTAAGTTTTTGGGAAACCCAAGATGGACTGTTACAAGATCACTGAAGGATATGTGAGATTTTTAGGAAAGCTGAAGATTAAATTAATCAGAAAATCGATGAATTAGAAAAAAGAAAGGGAAGGAGACATCTGGTGTGAGACTGAAGTGGACTAAAGCAGCCAAAAAGGGTGGGAGAAAAATATGCAATGAAGAGAAAAGAAGGCAAGAATCTTGAGCAGTCAAAGTTTTGGGGCATGAAGTATAAAGCTATCCACATATTTGGATAAGTAGATGAAAAGACTGTAGAATTTTCTCAGAGGCAAGAAATCTTTTGATTTTTCAGAAATAACGAATAACACTTATCACGTAAACAAGTGACAGTTTCAAGTAAAAGCCAAGAAACAGATAGTCACATTGCTATAGAATTTTTCAGTGAAATTCTTGCAAGAACATTTTTACAGAGTATCACCATTGCTCTTTGTAAAAAATAACAGGCCTTACCCATATATGAGATCATAAATGTGGTATGATGCGGTATAAGAATATCTCCACAGCTGCAAAAATTAAGCAAGAAAAAATATTAAGTTGGAAAAAAAAAAGATGATTTAAGTAAAAATCATCAGATGGCTTTCACAGCGTTTCACTTTACCCAAGAAAAGACTGAAAAAAATTTATGCATAGTAACCACAAATACTGAATGAAATCAAACATTTCATTAAGCAATATATAAAATAATTACCTTTGAATAATTGCTCTCCAGAGCTATGAAGTATTTGTCTGATGACATTACGTAATTCGAAGCATTAACTTGTTTCTGAAAGGTTAAGATGTATATCAGATTCTAGTAAACACTATAAGGAATTGATTAGTCAAATTTTAGTCTGGTTACTTCTAAAGAGATACTTGAAGCACAACTGCATTTTGCTGCTTCTTTATTAGTTGAAAAGATACATACCATTGTGCTGTTGGTCATGATGGTAGTTAGGTAGTTCATGTCAACATTGAAAAGAATAATATCATCTTCTGGATTCTGGTGAAGATATTCACTATCTTAAAAAAAAAACAAACAAACACAAGATAAATGGGCTGTTACCTTGCGAAAAAGATAACATAGAACAGATCTGTTTACCAAAGTGTTCACTACCCTTGTCAGTAAATAGATTTTGAGCAAGTCTCTTTAAGCATCTACAAACACACACACACACAAGAAGTTTTCTTCTAATGATGCCAAGTTGTAACAGACAGAAGGTTTCTTAATTATGTTCTCAAGATCATATAGTGCATGCAGAATCAGCTAGTTACCTTCATTATTAAATGCCAGATTTTATTCTCAATAGTACATGATCAAGAATAAGAGGGACAGATCCATTATATGCGAGTACCACAGTATAAAAGCTATTACGAAAACATTCAACACCCTTGACTATAATTTTACCAGAATATTATCATTTTTACAGATTGTAGATGTAACAGCAGTACCATGTAACTGTCAGCATGTAAATGACTACAATGATCCTACATAACGAAGGTGAGTGGAGAACTGAATTTAATCCTACCTGTGTTCAAGACATGAGACACAGTTTGGTAGCATATGAAGTTGAGAATTTTAGTTTCATGTCATAATTTTCATTGCTATAAATAGAGATAAGGAACTGCATGCTTGATATAGCTTAAGAGAGAGAGACTAACAACTTAAAAGCAACCTGAAACATTGTATAAAGTTTTCATTAGGGAGGAAACTAGATCACTCCAGGACATTTAGAAAACAGTTACGTGATTTGTGTAAAAGCATTTGTGCTGATCGCAGGCCCACTTATAAAAAGTTATTCAATCTCAACTCCCTGCTTCAGAAGAAAAGTAGGCATATGGAATGCTGTAGGCATGACTATCTATGGAATCTATGGCATGACTTTTGCGTGAGTTCTGTGACTGTTAAGACGAAAGATAAGTCTAAGTGAGGAAGTTATAAAGAGAGAATGCGAATATCAGGTTTAGGTGATATGCTGCCTACATACTTCAGACATTCATACAGAATTCTAACAAATGGTGACCTAATTTTTAAATCACATAAGTCATGTCTACATACTCCAAATTGCTAACTGTGAAACTAAAACTGCTGCTAGCAACGTCCTGGAGGGCTTCAGTTCAGTTCTAAAATTGTGGGTTTAAACTAACTTGATAAGACTCCATGTAAATGGGAATTTTGTTTCTTGCCTCTACTGGTAAAATAATAACTGCTTGAGGCAGTGCACAGATACGAGTGGTAGTGCTGCAAGTACTAGAATGTAATCCAATCTAGTTTAAACCTTCTGGTGCTGCTGCAGTTCAGTGATAACAAGAATAGTATTTTGGAAACACATTGACACATACATCAGCTGCAATTAACTTTGTGTCTTTAGCAAGTTCCTTAACACAGGAGATAAGAAACTCATCCATACTTCCTATGCATTGCCTTGGAACTCAAAATTTTATCAGTGTTTGTATTTCCATATATAAGAGATAAGAACAGGTTGGCTTACTGCAGCACTAAGTACTACTGAAAACAAAAACAGGGCCTGTAATACAGGCTACCTCAATTATAATTAATAGCAAGTGAAGAAATGCCATGATAAACACAAAACAAGGGATATTCCTTAAAACATAACTGACACATTGACAAATTTCTTTACCATGCTGTATTAAGTATGACAGTAAAAGAAATACAGCAACAAAAGCCTCTGTAAAATGATAGTTAATGCTTCACTCAAACATTTCTGTTGCAACATTAAATACTAGGAATTTCTAGAATCCCCGACAGAAGTGTAAATTTAATCTTGAGTTTTGACTAGCAACTTGTTTAATTTTATAGTTAGCATTTATTCTGAGAAAAGCTGGAAGAAAAGTATATTTCTTAGTATGCATCAGAAAAAGCATATTAAAAATGCTTATGTACCTCAGAGGAAAAAAAAAAAATTACCTACCTGACACCCAGTATGGAAAATATGTTTTATATTGAAAATTTCCATTCAAGTAATCGTCCAGTGTAAGAGCTCTAGGACCATCAGCTGTGGTGACAACTTAGAATAAGACAAAAAACTCTGTTAAAGCAATGCTGTTAAGTGAAATTTAAAAAAACAATCATCATTACTTAGTTAAATATTTCTTCTTATCCACACGATCTGCTCTGAAAGCAATTCCTCCTATTTTATTATGTTGGTGTCAGAGGGGAATGTTGATGGGATGGCAGAAGGGATTGAACCTTCACACCAATATTCAATTACATGTTTTTGCAGTGCAACAGATGGTTATAGGGGCAATTTGACACAATGGTGCCTGACATGGAAGTGTGGACGAAGCAAAGGGGTGGAACTGAATTCCTTCATGCAGAAAAAATGGCACCCACTGACATTCATTGACACTTACTGAACACTTATGGAGACCCCACAGTGGACATGAGCACAGTGAGTGGTGGGTGATGCATTTCAGCAGTGGTGACGGTGACAGTGACAGTGGTTCATTTCTGCTGGTGCATATTTTTTACAAGTGCATAATACATGCCCTGGTTCATCACTTATGAAAATGCATAGCTAATGGTGGTGACTATATTGGAAAATAGTGTTTTGTAGCTGAGAATTTGCTTTGTCAGGTTGTGTTATTGTGCTCTTTTTTATCTGTTGTAGTTTCCACGGAAATAAATAGGAGGCATTACTTTCTGACCAACTTACTGTTGTGGTTTAACCCAGTAGGTGGCTCAGCACCATGGAGTCATTTGCTCACTGCCCCCTCTTCTCAGTGAGATGAGGGAGAGAATGAAAAAAAACAAACACAAAAAACAACAAAGCAGAACTCATATGTTTAGAGAAAACTATTTACCAAGATGGATAAAAGGAAAATTGTCATGAAAATACGTACATATATATATATATATATATATATATATAAAACGTATATAACATACATATATAACATTGGATGCACAAGGAATTGCTCTTCAGCCCCCAGCCATTGTCCAGCTAGCCCATTAAGCAGCAGAAGAGAGTGAGATGCACTCCCACCTCCTTCAGAACTCTTTCCACATGATGTCATATAGTATGGAATATCCCTTTGGCCTGTTAAAGTCAGCTGTTCTCATTCTGATCCCTCCCAGCTCCTTGGGACCTTTGCTGAGAATGGCCTTGGCTCTACACAACACTGCTTTGCAGGCTACTACAAACATCGGTGTGTTACCAACATTATTTTTCTCCCAGACCCAAAACATAACATCATAGCAGATGCTCTGAAGAAAACAATTCCATCCCAGCTGAAAATAAGACACCTGTGTATATTTAAGTACCAAAGAAGAGTGAGGATAGCATAGTCCTGGAACCATGCAGACAGCACAGAAGAGAGACAAATTCTGTTACTGATCTAGTAAGTAATCTGAAGGATTCACCTTTAGAGATATAAAATTAGGAACTAGTTGGACTAATTAATTTCACCCAGAAATTTCTTTGCTGAGAGATATATATTTACTTGTATACCTTGGGACTACAAGGAAAGTCTCTTACATACAAAGGGCAAATCAAAGTTTTCTTAAAACATAGGTTTCTTGGACTTGTTTGAACTTGTTGGAACTTGTGAACAGAGAAAACTATTTTAATAAAATCTATGTCTATTCAGCAGAAATTCAAACAGCGTGTGCATACAAATCTTTACTGCCAAACTCCCAAGAAAGCCTCATCAATTTGTGTTAGAAGATGGATATGAGATTTGTAAAAGGATCCACATATATTTCTTAGTAGATGTATGAGGTAAACAGACAAGGCTACAAAGGTACAAACAATGTTGAAAAGTAATGAATGACTGAGCCCAAGCTTCATCTTTTTATTCAGTGCTTTAAAGGAAAATTGGCAATGATTCCCTAGAGAAAACAGGTGCTCTGATATTTGATTTCCAGCTAGATCAGACAGCTACATAAAAATGCACAGAAATGTAGCTGGTTTTGTGGCCTTTCTTTGACTGTTTCTTTTAAAAATGAAAGCACCTTAAACTAGAGCAAGGGTTCCAAAAAAAAAAAAAAAAAAAAAAAAAAAAGGGCAATCACCCCTGAAAAGAAGAGGGTAATGCTGAATTGCTAGCTTGCTAAACGCACAGAAACAGGGAAGAAAAAAAAAGCATTATAAAAATGTAATAAAATTAAAATAACAACAACAAAAAGAAATAGCACACAGTTCTCAAGTCAAGATTATTCAAGATGTTGAATCTCCAAAAGACACAGCAAAAGAAAGGCATTTTTAAAATTTGGCAGCTTTCAAGGCTTGATAATTTATCTCCTTTGAAGTTAAAGCAAATTTTGCCATGGTTATCAGAGGTAGAGGAGATGTCACAAGTTGCCTCCTAGATTTCAGCCGCTTCCCCTGTTTGTTCCTTCAGAGCTCTCAGAACACAGCCAGATAATCAAAATGACTCACTGCCCTCAGGTTTCATATGCTCCATCACTTCCTCATTACAGCCTCCCTCTCAGCTAAGATCACACACTTCCTGGGAAATGTTTCTTCATATTCTCTCCTTTGGTACTTTCTAATGATAATTCCTTCTTTTTTTTTCAGATATGTGACTATTACTTACCGTAGAATACACATGTCAAGTTGACTTCTAACACTAGCCTTGTCTGCACTAATGCAGAAGAAAACTGTCATGAGAAATAAAACCAAATGCCAATCCATGTGTAAAAACCTATCAGTACAAACTCTGAGGTAGCAATGTGTCCAGAAAATATCCCCAAAAGTTCAATAAGAAGTTAATCCGTCCTGTTAGTTCCATGATAGTATGTTACAGATACATTAATGACAAGCACACAAGATGGCAAAACCTTTAAAAGTGCACAGCATATTTAAGAGGATATAAATGTACTTACATTTATACCAAGTGATAACTACTTATTATCAGCTTCCAGTTTAAATTCTTTAAATAAATGTCTATCAGCTAAAGAAATCCTTGATAAAAATCTATTTCTGTAGCTGTGTGTAAAGGAGGCTTAAATTTACAATCCTGCTTGATAGCTTCATCTGGTAAAATTTCCTTGTTCCTTCTCTCGGCTTAATAGGAATTTTTAGAAAAGAAATATCACAAATATCTCATCTGTGCTCTGATTTTTACAGCTCTAATTTAAACCTTTACTCTGCTCACCATCTCACCCTTGCCTACTTAATATTCTGTGATAATTTATTATGACTGTTAATGGTTTTCAAAATATGTCCACTCCTATCTGAATATATCATACCCATGGACTGCAAAAAACCAAAACAAAACAAAAAAAAGCCCACTAAAAACAAACACAACTTTCATTTGCTTAACTTTAGTTCTGAATGCTTGTTTCTAAGCAACTGAAGATATATTTCACTGCTTTAATTGGGAGCAGCAGCTTTAATTGTTTGCTGTAATTGTTACCAATTCTCTCTGTAACTAAAGACTAGTTCAATAATAGTACTTGAAATCTCTGTTCACAGAATAGATCCCTACAAGAAAAGTACTTTACACATTTGCAGCACTATATAAGCAGCCATTTGGATCATTGTCAGTAGGCTCGGCAAATTTTTGTTGTGCTTCTTTTCTCTGTGAAATGGCAAAGATGAAAAAAGATAACCAGAGACAAAAAGGAAGCCAACCACAGAAATGGTAGGTTTTGAAAATGACCAAATTTTAACTTTACTTTCTTCCCTTTATTGCCTCACCATCTTATTTTAATGCTTGGTGTTCCAAGAGTATAACGGGAACAGGAACATTGATGAGTCAGAGTTCTGGATGTTCATTTAAAATAACAACACAAGAAAAGAATAATGCTTCTTGTGGTTTTGTTACTGCTTTTCAGGCACACAGAAGTATTTTATTCCTTGCTAATGCTGCTAAAGAACAGAACCAGTTACACCCATCTATAATTGAAAAGAACCTTTCTGAACAGATGTGAGTTGGGTTATCATATCAAGGTAAGTCACAAAGCACATTCCTAACTTGGAGAAACGTCAAAAAAAAAAAATGTCACCACTTTTGCAGTCATCTGCAATTTATGGTATTGACATTGCCCATATTGCTCTTCTCAGACTCACAGCAATTGTGTAATCACTTCAGCTAAGTACTTCCCCCGTACTATCCTCTACAAGACAAAACAATAATAATTAATAATAATAATATAAAAAAATCCAGCATAATTTTTGAGAGGCTTTCACATTTTGATATACCTCCATGTGTAAACCAAAACCAGACACCATATTTTTAAAAGTTTCATGAACATGAAATTACTAGAAACCTAGCAAAGTCAGAAATAAATTATATCTTCCAGTTTCCTCAGTATTATAGACGACATTTTCCTTTGCTGAATTCTTATGCAGAGATTTAGTCTGTCTGTGTCTATATAATTAATAATTAATCTTTTCAGATCACCACATCCTTTCAGTTAAGCAGTAGTCAAGGTGGAATGTACAAACAAAATTCCATCTCTGTAGTTACTTCCTGTTTCTCTTTCACTTGCAGAATTTATAACCACAAAATAAATTTATAGTTTCTCCAGACTATTAGGAATCCAGAAACATTTAGGTATTTAAACAGATGGCTGCAGTATTTGCAGTTCCACCAGAGAATCGGAAGCACAGTCAGACACGTTTGACATAACTGTGTATCCCACAGTTGTCTGAAATTCTCCTTCAGGAGTATTCTGTAAAGAAGACAAATTCTACTTCATCCCCCTGGATCTAAAAGTGATGTTTGACATGATTAGTTATTAAGTCACTGTTAAAAGAGACTACAGATGACATTAATTCTTTGTAATGGCTGAAGAAGCTCAGACTGAGACCAGTCAGCTGGTATGTGGTAACTTCAGAAGGGAAAAATACATTCATTTCCTCCTGCAGTACCTTCCAGGATATTTAGCAACTTCTTCATGCTGCTAATTCAATCCTCATGCTCCACTTTCTTTGTCTCCTCACTGCTTTTTAAATTGAAATTTCATCAAAATATTCTGTTCTTTCTTAGCGTACAAACTTGGTAAATCTGGCTCAATATTACCTTTATCTAACAATGAAAGCTCAGATTTGATCATACTTAATCTAGCTAAAAAGTCTGGCACCCTATCATGGACTGTGAAAGTCACCACTAAACCTATGACCCCGAGGTTTGTAAGAGAATTAATAGTTACATCCAATTTTAATTTTTACCTTTTTTTTTCCTTTTTTTCTTTTTCTGCTTTTTAAATTTTTGTTTTTATATTCTCTAGAACTCCAAAGGGGAGTAGGAGCTAAGAAAGTGGAAAATCTAGTTGTGTATCTAATTGTATTTGAATTCTTTCACTGAATACACAAGCAAATTTTCACTATAAAATATAGTTCACATAAGGAGATAAATTCAAGGTGCACTTCTTTCCCTTTTATTTGTTTCCCTTTAAATTTGGTATCAGTTTAAGGCAGTTGCAGAGCTCTCTTTCACAACCCAACAACAGTGTTTACTGCAAGACCTTTCTGTAGAGATTCTGGTAACCAGAAGCCTGATGTAAACAAAGCCCAAATGGGGAAGAGCTTAGTGAAGGACTCCATTTTGAGGCACGATTGGATCCTGAGACACAATGAAAGGCTGTTGGAAAAGTTTAGGGTATTCCAGAAAAACAGCTAAGGTTTATTATATTTTATTTTTCTTTTTTTTAATAACAGAAGGAATTCCGCTGTCTTGTACCTTACTCCAACTCAAGAAAACAATTATATTCTAGTTACATGTTTAGGGTAAAATTTTCTAACTTATTTTAGACTACAAATTTGGTTTCTATGACCCTTTAAGAGATACGTCCCAATATCCCCTGAGTACTTTCGAAAATCTTGTGGTTAATTTAGTAAGAGGCCACGCACTGAGGCCCTGGGGTGTGTCCAGAGAAAAAAAGGACAATGAAGCTGTGGCGGGTCTGGAGCACAAGTCTTATGAGGAATGGCTAATGGAACTGTGATTATTTAGCCTAGAGGAGGCTGAAGGGAGACCTTATCTATATCTACAACTCCCTAAAAAGAGGTTATTATGAGGCGGGTGCCAGCTTCTTCTCGTAGGTAACTGTGATATGACAAGAGGGAATGGCCTCAAGTTGCACCAGGGGAAGTTCAGGTTGGATATTAGGAAAGAGTTCTTCAAAGAGTGGTCAGATACTGGAACAGTCTGCCCAGTGAGGTGGTGGAGTCAACGTCCCCGGAGGTGTTCAAGAAACATGTAGATGTAGTACTCTGGGACATGGTTTAGAGGGCAATATTGGTGGTAGGTAGACTGTTGGACAAGATGATCTCAGAGGCCTTTTCCAACCTTAATGGTTCTACGTTTCTATTCTGTAAGGCTGGTATCTCTTTGCAGCACTACCTCCAGCCACGATGTAATATATCCTCATATTCACACGATTCAGAACAGAATTAGCCCTACCTCATAAACCTCCAACTCCTCCCCAACAGAGGTACTTATGCTAAATATATTACAGAGAAATATCAGGTGAAAGAGGGAGATTTGACCTTTCACTAAAGTTGCATATTCACTACAAGACAAGAATAAAGGTAAAGCTAAAGCTGATTCACCAACATATGGGAAAAAATAATTACAGGGGGAAAAAAAGTTATTGATGCTACTGGAGTATACATAATTATTACTGTTTTAAATATTTCAGAAGCATTCAATTTATCCACTGTAGTGAAAGAGATATGTAAATACTTATATCTCTCTTACTGGATTTCTCATAGAAAAAAATGCCCATTAAAGCCAGTGCCACTCAGACTCTAAACATCAAACCATACATACTTCAAGCTTTACCAGTGGACTCAGCAGATCATTCTGTGCATCAGTTGTTACTCACAGCTAGCATAAAACTAGAGGAAACTGTGCACTCCTATTTTATCCAATGCTGGCTTTAATTTCCAAATGAAATCTTAAACATGTTCACAAGCAATTCACCATGTCCTTCCATCAGAGAAATATTTAACTTTGCAATTGTCTGGAGATCTTTAATAATTATTAAAATACAGGTTCACCAAGCTGAAAGAAACTATTAACAGATTGTGAGACTGTTATAGCTCCTAACTAACATATAAGATGAGATCTGAGAACTACTATTTTTTCAGACTTGTCTAAGAATGTTATACGTCATGAATAAAGTTAACTGAGGTGCTTTTCACTTCAAAGAGTTCATTGTTTCAACATCTGCTGGCATTTCGATCATACCTCCAGGACATTTCAGCTGTCAGTACATTTCTGTGAAGTGATAAAGCCATAACAGTACAGGCACGACAATCCCAGAGATGATTCAACAAACTTTTATGAACTTTAGAAGCCATAGAAGCTAAAAACATTGTGTTTTCTGCTACATTAGATAAAAATGCCTTACCTTTGGATGGAAGCAGTACAATACACATAAGTAATAAGGAAAGTAAAACACAGACAACCACGCCAAATAGTACTTTTAGTCGGGTCTGCAGGACAGAAACAAACAATAATTACATTTCTAATATTTTCTGAGGTAAACTGTTATGGCTGGTATCTAATTAAATCCTCTCATTCCCTTTAATTGCTGAAATCCATCCAGAAAAATAAAAAAAGAAAAAAAAATAATCCCCGGAGTACATTTGAAAAGACTTCCCTTTTTCTTTAAAGCGAATACTTTCACAACAGAGCCCAGCCTCGTACAACAACAGACAGTTTAAAACAACAGATGCAAATATTATTGAAAGCTGAATTCAGCAGCATACAGACCTTCATTTTTCTGCAGTCTTCCTAAAGAACACAAACTCTTTTTCTCTGGGAGCTGGTCAGCGGATCTAGGAGAGGAGCTGGAAAAGGCAGTGTCTGTTTTCACAGTTAGAGGCCAAACCTCTGGCAGACTTTTTTTTCCTACATACTTTTGTAAACTGTGCCAAATTTCAAAGGGTTTCCACAAAATTAGAAACAGGCTTTCGGGGAAGTTCTTGAAGCAGAAATGGGCATTGGGCAGCTATAGTGGTGGTGATTATATACTTCTCACCAACGTGAGCTGTAACCAACATCTGGGTTTTATGACTCAACAGTTATTTGATATCTACTGTTTTTCTCTGAAAAGCTTCTACAGTGTATTTTGGCAACCCTCACATTCTCAGGACATATTCATGACCCTATTTCTACTTCCTACTGAGAAATTAAATGAAAATTCAGGCACGTCGTTATTGTTTATCTATAACTCATTCTTGTTTACTTTCTAAAATAATAAATGATAGCATAAACATTCAAACCAGGAAACAGATACACAATTTGCTTAACGCCTTCCACATATGACGATAACTACTTTTTGTTTTCCTCAGAAAAACAGTAAACTTCCACAGGCCACATAACTGAACTCAGACATAACTCCGCTGGCCCACTGCACTTCGGAACAGTGCTCAAGCCACCGACTGTACTTGTTTCATTCAGCTCACTGAAATGAGGACGCATGCAAAGAGAGAAAACTCCTGGGACCGCAGCGTCAAGTTACACAAGAGAATCCTCAGAAGACTGAAGAAATGCTTGAAAAGAGAAGTACGCTTTGCTCATAAGACTGGTTTTGCTCAGATAGTCTCGCCCATCATTGCTGCTGCTAGGAGAAAAACCTCGCGGCACCGCCTCACAGCGGCTGCCTGCGGGCGGGCGGGGGGGCGGAAATAGCTACGGTCGGGCGGCGGCTGCGGCTGAGGGGGAGTAACGGTCGCCGGGAAGGCGCGCTGCCCCCTGGTGGCCGCGCGCGCCAGCAGCTGCACATTGGGCTAAGCAGAGGCACGGCCGCTCGAGGCAGCCTGCAGCCACGCGGCACGGCGCTCCCAGCTACCCTCTCCTTTCTGCTCTGCTCGGTGCTCCTTCCCAGCACCCTCATGTGACTGGAGGCTCTTAGGCGCGTCTCACAGCCCTAGCAGTCAGCCAGATCCAGCTCAGCTTGCATCTTGTGGCCACAGCAGCAGCAACGGATGTCACCTGCCCCAAAAAGACTACAGACTTTAAATCATTCCCTCTGGCTTCTCTGAAAACCGAAAATACAGGAGATGAAATAATAGGTTTCCTGTTATGCTGAGGTGTCTAGCAAAGCATGAAATGTTTTCCTCTGCATGTTTGCAGAGGAAACAAAGCCCACTGTACTGTCAACCAAAGGTGGTCAACACCTCAGCCTAACAG
The DNA here is from genome assembly GCA_030625065.1 of Alectoris magna. Lineage (NCBI taxonomy): Eukaryota > Metazoa > Chordata > Aves > Galliformes > Phasianidae > Alectoris > Alectoris magna. The sequence continues at coordinate 12,534,740 of CM060567.1, forward strand.
AGTGGGCTGGAATTTGAACCATGACTATTACGCTGCCCTGGTGGGGCAGGGGCTGATCTGAACCCATCTGGCATTCATGATCTGAACCCATTTTGGCAGCAGTCATTGCATTAGTCCTGGTTGGCAGTCTGAAAGAAATTCAATTTAGCTGTTTCGAGTATGCCCTATTTTCACATAAACTTGTGTTTTCTCAGTTCCCTCCTCTTGTCAGTTCTTGTCACAATGGTGAAGTTACGCAAGAAAATGATTCTGAATAAGATCCACTCTTGTCATTGAAATCCAGGAATAAATTTATAACCAGGTATCACCTTGTTGACATTAGCCAGGCAGGAAAAAAAGGCTGAGAAGACCAAAATACATAGTTCTTGATACACTGCATACAAAGGCCAGAACTGAGCCCAGCAAGGATAGTTTCCTGTCAAGATAATAATAGCTGCTCAAAATTTCAAAAAAAAAAAAAAAAAAAAAAAAAAAAAAAAAAAAAGGATTGTGACAAAACAATTCTTTTCCCCATGTAACTCATGCTCATAATTCTTATTTCCAAACTATCCTCTCACTCTGTGGTTAATACAGTTTGCATAACACAATTCATAGAAATCCATTTTACCTACCAGCATCGGTTATTTCCGACAACCAGAACATCGCAAAACTGCAGACACAGGTTTTGCTCAGGACAGTTTCTATTTCCCAACATGAAGCTTCCTCTAAGGAACAAACATTCAGAGAATGCCTCAAAGGAAATGACTCAAACTCACAAGATCCAAATGACTTTGCTACATGACTATATGCTGCATATTATGGGTTTTTCTAATTTGGAAGTCTAAGTGCACGTGCTTCACCAAGATTCACAAACACTGGAGCACCAGAAACAAACCAAAATTTACCCGGCAAAGAATGAATCTTAGAAGTTCTATACAGCTACTGCTCCTGAGACCCTTCTCTGGAGTGTTTATACTAGTATACACAAATAAGTAAACGTTAATTCTTTCAATACTACTCTAAAATACTTATATTTTCCAGATGAGGAAATGGAGATTTACAGATGTAGACTGTGCATGACATCAGACTAAAAGTGGATAAAATAATGTAAAAAACAACTAAAGCTGAAGCAGTTAAGCAGCCAAACACACAGCTAAACAAATCCCCAGTGACTAAGTTTTTCTTCTTTTCACATTTATGAACAAATAAAAGCTTTAAGTAGAAATGCAATCAGGATTTGTCACACTCCCTGGAGGACTTTGAGTCCATAAAGGCAATAAATGCAGAAGCAACTAGCAGATAAAACATGGCAATTTAGCTTGCTTTTTACAACTTCACACTTCCTGGATGAGCAATACAGGCACGTTTTATAATCCCACTCAGAGACAGTAACTTGAAGTGGAAATCCTTCTTCTACAAGCCAGCAGGATTCATTTGAGGTTCGTTACCCATTATGCTGAAATGAGATTGTATCTTTCAGCTTTGGTGACAATCTGGTTGAGTCATGCTTAGGAACTGGAAGCGTGACAGCAGCACACAAGTGGACTACAAGAAGACCAGACATGTTGAATTCAACTATAAAAGAATGAAGAAACCAAGTTGCATATGCTCTTCTTGCTTCATTGAAGTATTTAGACTTCAGAAGATCTACTCAGTACAGAACCAACAGATCCAGTGATATAGTTTTACCAGGTATTTACATCTCCTCAAAATACTGAATAAACTACCTCAGATACCTGGAAATTATATGTAAATGTTACATTTACACTCTACACATCTCTCCAGCCTTTTCTGATTTAAAAGTTTTCTTCAAAGAACTGTAACAACTCATAAAAAGAAATGCAAAGATTATCTGGATGATAATTATTTGCCAAGATAAACTATTCTGATAATAAATCCTTAGTATATTTCATAGCATCTTATTTGCCAGATCAGATGACCACATTAACAAAGTACATCTTAAGTCACAGTGCCCTATGATCTATCAGTCTCCAATATCTTTAAATACTTTCCTGCTTCAGTTGTATCATTATAATTGTAGAAGTGCAGTGTCTTGAAAGATCTTTATGTGTATAGTCTCTTAACTCTCAATATATCTGACTTCTTTTTCTTTTCTAAGAAGAATCCCAACCTATGACACAATTTCTGTAGGTTAAGCACACTGAATCTACAAAACCTCTACAGTAAAAACTCATCAGGATGCATATTTATTTTATAACACTATAATCTGTTTATAAGTAAGTACTTATCCACAAATTAGCCTGTGTCAGTTTGATGACATGCCACATTTCTGTTAAAAATGAGACGTTTTTCCCTCCTCAAAACAAGATCAGACATGGAAAAAAAAAAGAAAATCTGGTCCTGATGCAAACCTGAAATAAAAACTGATATCAAATAATCTACAAAGTATTTATATTCCTATGAAGAATGTAGAACAATACAAATCTAGGTGTAAGAAGATTCCATTTTCTGAGTTTACTCTTTAGCTTAATTGCAACTTAGAAATTTTACCTTGGGCTACTGAAGTGTTTACTAGTCCATTCCAGTAAGCATACCACTGAGTTTACAAAACTGACTGTTATAACAACAAACAGATCTCTCACTCCAATATCTTATGTGAAAGAGAGAAGAAAAATCTGTCAATAAGATAATTACAGAGATGTATTTTGCTATTTTTACACTCAGAATACCACTATTCCTTACTTTTCTACGGTGAAACTGTAGTCTTATTACTGTCAAAATGATTACAATGAAACAGACTAAATAGCATCAAAGTTGACAAATGTTATTCATTACAGTCATTTATTGGAAAAATATATATATACCTCATTGCTTAGGCAGTTTAACAAACCTGTGAAACTAACACACAAAGTTACTTGGCATTGTGCTTCACAGACATTAAAATAATCAATTTCAAGTAAATGTAAGGGCTTGATTTTTTGAAATGTCTTCTAATGAAAACTTAATTTTACTCCATTAAAATCTATAAGCTTACAGCTAAAGATAAGGTGAAAGACTAAATCACGAAAACACTGAAGAAGCAACAACTCAAAAATAATAATTAATTTGTTCTCTTTACATGGATTCTTTTTAAGACATTTTATTTTCATGAAGGTTGTAGAAGTAGAACTGAAAACAATCACCAAGGCAAGTCTCAAGAAGTCTGTCTCGTGTTCTGTGCTTGATGACAGGTCACCAAGCATATATTCAAGTGTCCACACTGGACAGTACTGAGAAGGGAATTTGTTCCACAGATGCACACCACTACAATGCACTTATTCTTTGTTCCGGAGAATCAGAACAAATTGAAGCACAGACAACTACCATGTGACTTTGTCCTTCTCCTTCCTTGGGCCTTTTCTCTTCAAGGCAAGTTTTTAAGGAATTCAGGAGCCTCCACAGTGTTTATGATGCAGTGCCTAGGGTACAGAACTCTACAGGACACAGGAGCTTCTAACCAGCAACCAGAGAGGATTTGAAAGTCTTTTATTTTCATTCTGAGTCTTTAATCTTCATCACTTGAAGGACAATGAGCTGCATAATCAAACTTAGGAAACCTGATGGGCAGTTCTCCCCATTTCTTGAAAATTTCCTTCGTTGTTTTCTTGTCTTCAAAAGCAACCACAAAATTTCTAATCTTTAGACAAGGCAGGTCAAGACCTCGATAAACCATCATATTTCCCCAAGCCTGCAAGCATAAGGAAACCACGTTTCAGACACACTATCATTAGACACGCAAAGATAGACACAAACAACATGAAAGTATGAAAAGAATTTGTTTCTCACTTGTCCACAATCTTTACATATAATTTCCACATTCGTCTGGTAATCAGCATGCTTGTCTTGCAGTGTCCTGTTTTCTCTTGTATGGTAAAGACGTCTGAAAAGCAGTCAGAAAACATAAGTCAGAGTATACTGGTCATTCAAAGCTGCGCATGACCTTAAACACACAGTGACAGCTATTACTGAAGTCAGACATGGAAACTAGAAGCTGTAAACTGTCTGACTGTTGTGCACAGTCAGAACCAAAGAAAACAGAAAGTCCCACTGCATGCTTTTAATTAGTGGTGAAATATAAATGTACTCCATGCCACCTTTAGTAGCATTTTATAGAACTACAAAATTATAGAATCACAAAGCTTGGAAAAGACCTCTAAGATCATCCAGTCCAACTGTCTGCATATCACCAGTATTTCCCACCAAACCATGTTCCTCAGTAGAACATCTAAATGTTTCTTGAATACCTCCAGGGATGGTGACTCCACCACCTCACTGGGCAGGCTGCTCCAGCACCTGACCACTCCCTTCAGAGAAGAAGTATTTCCTAATTTCCAACCTGAATCTCCCCTGCCACATTTTTTTTTGTGCCAGGGGAGACTCAATGCACATACATACAATTCACTGTTTTTCAACATATGAGCACTAATTTCTCATTAACTCTTCAAAGTCTATACAAATTGTACCATTGATGAAAGAACAAATTTGGAAGGCAGTGACTTTATAGGATAGTATCTGCTACATAATTAGAAAAGTGTAATTTATTTGTAATGTATAATACCCATTATAAGATTACTAAGATGAACTGAAGTTGAATTAAAACATTTTCTCAGCTTCTTAATTTACATTACAAGTGAGAAAAGAAAGTCACCTCTTGCCATCCTGGCACTGTTTAACATAAGTAAATGTTTAACAAACTAGATGGCGTGGAATCTCTTGCAATGGAGATATAAAAGGGCAAGAACACTAGAAGACATATAGCAGGTGTGTCACCAGCATGAATATTCTCTACATGTACAGTTGTCAATGCACAGCTCATGATCAACATGTTTATGAGTCACTGGTCATGGCTCAGACTTCTATCTGGGGTCTGTCAGTGGTATTACTGAGATTAAGATTTGGCAATATTGGAAAAATCTGGGTTTTTTCCCCCCCTCCCAGGACCTAAAGGATTACAGGCCCTGCACAACCCTGCTGAAAACAAAATCTGTCTCTGTCTGAAAGAGACAAACAAGTTTCATAAACACTTACTGGAAATCTTTTTTCACACTGACATGATGCATATTTTCAATAACTTGTATATCTTCTCCAGAACATATCAGCTTGTGGCAATTCTTGCATAGGAATGTTATTAGTGAAGAGTTTTTCTTATATGTCTTACGCTGATCTCTCTTTGCCTTCATTTGTTTTTCCACTATACTTTGCAACTGGAAGTCCTGAATCTAGAAACATACCAGTAAGACAACATTCTAGTGGAATGATTGTAGCAGCCTTTTAAATCTAAACATTTATTTCCATAAATCCCAGACCCTTACAAGTAAAACGTATTCTGAAAATTTAATTTAAAATAATACATTCAGCAAAAAATAATTTGTCTAATAATAAGATAATAAGATATGTCTTCAAAAGGGAAAAAAACGACACCATGAAATAGTGATTCATTTTCTTTTTCAGTTATTTCACTGAATTCACTGACTTTTAGTCAATTTTCCCAGTTTACTCCTTTTACCGACAGAAAAGCAGACTTTTCTAAAGACCCAGAAACAAATATTGGCAAAATTATTCAAAGTCATACATAGCAGCCAATGTAATTTAAATGCTTCTTCCCTTAATAGTAGAAAGTATTCCTTACAAAGGAGTTTCTTAGAAAACCATCAGCCTTCTTCAGTGGGAATGTGCAGAGCTACAGGGGATACCTTATTTAAATACTCTTCTGGCGGCATCTCCTGGACACGCTGAATGGCCTTATACATCATATTTTCACGGAAAATATTGACATCTTCACGTTCAACAGCTCCTGAGCCACTTGAAGCCACAAGTGCATAAGTGCTCTCATCAGCTCGAGCTCGACCACGGGCCTACAGTTTGCAAAGAATACAGTATAAAAAACACAACATTCCCTGCAACACCATACAACACTTGTTCCTATTTTGGAACAACTGACAGGTACAACAGTCTTATTGTAGTCCTTTATGCAATGACTCCACAGAGGTGTTGTTTTTTTTTCCCCCACTTAGTCAGATAAAGAATCAGTCAATACCACATACTGTTTCTCTATTATCATTGAAGATACCTGTGAAATAGTATTCAGGAGATTTGTCATTAGCACAACATTTTGCAAAGCTGAAACTGTATTCTGTCACCACAAAAATAAGCATGCATATAAATATCTTAAATGCATTTACAAATTAAATAAGAACATAGACATCCAATATTATGATATGCAATTATCCCTTTTTAGCTGTTGGTAGTACAAATGCCTTTATATTTATACATTTCATTTATTATATGAATTGAAGAGTTGTAGCCATGTGGATGTATTGTCCAGTGGTCATTAAAGCAATGAATGCATTATTGATCATAGGCTGGAAACGTGCATAAACTTAGAAGTCCATCTTGTCCACATTACACAAAGACAGAAAGTTTCAGCCAGGCCTCCTGTCACATCCTCTTATCTTTTCTACACCAGACATAAGACAAAAATGCACTTTTAAAAATAAGCTAGGTATGCAGTAAACTCCTACCTGCACCATAGCAATTTCGTTGGTGACCAGACCATAGCGAATAACAATGTTGCACTCTTTGATGTCCAGGCCTTCCTCAGCTACAGTAGTAGCAATAAGTAAATTTACACTTCCAAATCGGAATTTATCAATGACTTCCCTTTGCTCATTCTGTAAATGATAACAATAAATACATCAATATATTAACTTTCAGTATTAGTTTCTGACATTAGTTTCTTGGAATGAAGAGGATTAAAGAATTTTAGCTCAATCATTTCAGAGTGCAAACATCAGTGACTTCAAAAACTGTGTTTAAACATCTTTCAAGATCACAAATAAGGAGGTTTTTTTAAATACTACATAAGTTCAGTGCCATTTGTGAGAGAGGAGGAAGAAGAAGCCAATCTTTTAAAGGTAACTGAGCTGGAACATTGTAGTTGATTATTCCAATTCAGAGAAGCTATGAGTTTTGATAATATAGCTGTTTCTTCTATATTTACAAATTTTCTTATATAGGTACTAAGTCGTTCTGGATATTTACCACTATAGTAATTTCATCTTAAAGTACAGTCTTCAGTACTTTCAAGTCAAGTTCCAAAATACTTAAAATTCCCCATAACTGCATTCTGTTGCTATCCACAGCAAGAAAAAAGCACAGTGATGATGCTCATAAAAGATAAAGCATCCAAAACACAAACTTCCAAATTAGCTGAACATTTCAAATAGCTTGAGCAGAGGAACAGAAAACTCCTATTCATAATATAGTCAGTTTCAAAATGTAGAGACTATTGGATTTATGTAATGTGGTCTAGTGATTAAAGAACAAATTTTTGCAGATAACAAGTTTACTTTTGAGTTAACAATTCATGGTGTTTTTTTTTTATTCTGAAAGGAGGTGACGTGAATGGACTCAACTCTACAATACCATTATTTTTGCTTAAATGCTGAAGTAGCAATTTCATGGGGTGTAAAGCACAGAAAAAGTCTTAGCACACTGAGGCACTTAATTTTCAAAATGTTAAATTATCAGAAAATGTGTGAAGTTAACACAATGGTATGAGATGGACCAACTGTTGAATTTTCATTGTGAATTTTGGCAAACTTTCTTTCTGTGATTGCCAGAGTGAAGAGCAGATATTAATTTGTACACATTGATTAAATGATGATATCAGAAAAAGACACTCATCATTAACATTGTAGTCCACTTCATTTTTCAATTCAGCCACTAAACTGTAAGTCAAATTACTTAGCTATCATACTTTTTCTACTGATATTTTGTTCACTTTTTTTTTTTCTTCATTTGACTCACCACAACTTGTGACCCTACTGACCACATACTCCTCTAGGAAACGATTGCCTTTTACTCCTACTGTAACAGAATCCAAGCACCAAAAAAAACCCTTATTTCTAGAGGAAATAAAATTAAACTATTGTAATTCATCTAATCTACAGCCTCTAACTGTAAGATGCCGGCAGATAAGAAAGCAGAACTCTGGTCTCCAAACTGCAGATCTTTGTACTAGTACCAAAACAGAATGTTTTCTCAAAATATGCGCAAGATTTTAACACCACAGTGCATATTTCTATACCTGAGTCATAGGTTTAGTTTCACTATTGTGTCCAGCACCAATAAGATAATGAGCTTTGATTCCCACTTCTTCAAATTTTGGGTTATCCATAATCCAGTGGTATAGAGCTAAGGCACTTTGGCGAGTCTTCGTGAAAATAATCCCTCTAGATTCTTCAGTCTTTGTGAACTCTTCCATTAAAGTGTTTCGGAGCTTCATTAGCTTCTCATTGTCATATTCTGGCTTTCTAGCCAACTCTTTCAGTTGTTTCTTTTTTGCTTTAAAAACAGTAGATGTGAATTAAGGAAACGTAACCAAGTAAAATAAAAGCTCTAGAAAAATTCACTAAGATTGGCTTTCTATATAGTTCTCCCAGCATGACAAATTCACATCCAGTTCAAAGAATTGCAGCATGTTCATTTTCCATGTACATTAAAAAAAACACAACTATCAATCAAAATAAATTACCATTAACTTTTAACATACACTTTGACTACACCTCACGTTGAGAATAAGCAAAAGAAAAACTGTCTACATACCAAGACTAGCGCGAGTTAAATGCACTCTACTAAAGAGTTAAATCACAGCTTACCGTATTTGCTGAAGTTTAAAAATAACTGAAAAAGTCTTACTTGGAAAAACAGACTAATATGCACAGTCATCAGTGCTGATAACTCCCACATACATTTAGACATAATTTGTCCCTGGGAAACTCACAAAAGCAGTAAATCACACTGGAAACCTGCAATGTTATATGCACCGGAACTGCTGCACTCTTTTCTGTACTGAAGCTTTTATAGACATTCCAGTATGTTCAGTGAAAGGCTTGGTGAATGACTCTCTTACACAGGTACTATTGCCCACGATCAGGGAGGATTCATCACACGTTCTTTTTTAAATTTAAAAATTTTAATATTTAAAAACTTGTGTCATGGTCAGATGACCATTTAAACACAACAATAGCACTTTAAGACAGAGAAAGGAGGCTTTGTGTTGACACTACAACCACTTTGAATTCATCATCCTTTACAGGTTACTGTGTGACTAATCCACCTTGTCCAGTGAAATGGTACTTATGCCGCAGTAAAATCCACTTTCTTTTTCACCATCCAGAAGCCAACCTATCTCCTTATCATTGTAAAGCCAGTAAGAGAAAAAAAGAGGGTGGAAAGATTACTGCACAAAGGACGGCATAAATCCTCGTTCCAAGGTGAATGATTGAAAAAATGGCAACTACTTTTGGCCTCTGCAATTCAGCCTTCTGTTTGTCTCAGTAACAGCTCTACTTGGAACTTCCTCATGATCAATACTCCAATCTCCTAGTATGCAGTGAAAAGTTGGTAGAGAGGGCTGTTTAAAAAAAATTTTAAAAAGCCATTGAACTTACTTTTGTTCCATTTGCTCAAATTTTTGTCCCTCAAGAGTATATAATGGAATATACATTCTATCTACCTGTCAGAACATCTTCAGGGACATTTCATTGGAAAAAAGACGACAGAAATTTTTACTTGAGCATAAAGGAAGTGCAAATCGATTTCTAATATTTAAAATTACCATGGATTTCTAGCTTACCATGAAATAAACCCATTAAAAATTCATCTGTTTCATCCTGTTTTGATGCTAGTGGTTCATCATCATCATCACTCTCTGCTGTCTTCTTCCTTTTTAGCTCCTTATAAAAATTATTTAGGTGATTGTATGCATCAATCATTCGAATGGTATCATTAATTTGCAGCGCATCATTGTATTTCTTCAAGTGCTCTGCACAGACACGTTCCTTGCGTTTTTCTTCTTTTGCAGCTAAAAGTTAACAAAACATAAAAAAACATTTAAAAATTCCAAAAACAACCGATAAACTCAAAGCCAAGGTGATTTCCCTTTGCACTTACCTTTTCTCTCTTCCCTAATCACCCACTGTTCATATGGCTGAGATCCAAACTCAGATTTTGGATAGAGCTGGCAATATTTTTGAATATCCTGCATGATCTCAATAATTCTTTCTCTAAATGGATCCTACAAAGAAATGGATTACTAAAGTAATTATTTTCTGGCAAGAAGAAACATTGGACCTAGCTATTCTGGATGATACCAAATTAAAAAAAAAAAAATTAAAACCTAATATATTAAATTCGAAGCCAAGTAAAGTTGCTAAGTACATTTAAAATCATCAAAAACAACAGTTCAAAACATCATAAAAGTTTCACTGTGAACATTATATTTTAGTACGCATACTTAGGAAACACTTCCTTACAGAAAGGGTGGCTAAACTTTGGAATAGGCTCCCCAGGGAGGTGGTTGAGTCACTGTCCCTGGATGCGTTTAAGAGCCGTTTGGATGTGGTGCTTGGAGATATGATTTAGCAGAGGGTTGTTACAGTTAGGGCACTATGGTTAGGCTGCGGTTGGACTTGATCTTTGAGGTCCCTTCCAACCTGAGTGATTCTATGATGTCACGGTCTTTTGATCTTCTGAACTATAGAATCAAATATGTAAAACTTTACTTTCTGTTTCATTTTACTAATACTTTTCCATTCAAATGAAGGAAACACATTAAAAAAAACAAACATATATTCAAACAGCACTATTGACCACAGCAGATTTACAGCAAAACATTATTAGCAAGAATCACAGAATCACCAAGATTGGAAAAGACCCACAAGATCACCCTGTGCAACCATCCACCCATCACCAATAGTTCTCACTAAAAAAGAAGATTTTGATTCCATCCTTTGAAAGGGAAATGTAATTTCAGCACTGATTTCTTTGATAAAACATACCCTTCTTTTGTCATCTGCAATCACAGTCTTCTTAAATGGTTCCTTCACCTGATCCCTCAGTTGGGAGGCATGCTCTCTAACAGTCATGATTCTGCATGCATCAAGATTGGCACAGATCTGTAAGAAAATAATGCATATTTTTGTTTGACTTATTTAACATGAAAAAGAGTTAATGCAACATACCTTCTCAATTATATTTTTTTTTCCAGAATTTTCTGCATTTTCTTCTTATACAAAAGGCAAATTCTTTGAATTTGAGAATGCAAAGCAAGTTGCTTTTACTTTTTAGGCCAGAAGCGATTCTTTCACATACGAAAATATTTGCAGATGAGGCTGCAAAGCAGGTAATTTGAAAAGGAAAATATACCATCGATACTTCAGAAGAAAATATGTTACACTACAAAACAAATAAATAAAAAGAATAATGAAATAGAATAAAAGAAATGTCATGTTGTTATTCTAACAATCTTGATGTATATGTAGAAAATAATTTGAAATGATCTTTCTTGGAACTCGGAGAAAATTGCTACACTAACTGCACAACTGAAATGGACTTCTCAGTATTTGTTCTCTCCTGAGAAGACATACACACATTTAAGGAAATGCTCTTTTTTTTTTCCCCAATGAGGAACTGTCAGGCAGGCAAATATTACAGTGTCTGGAGCCGTAAGTACCTATTTGAACTTGCAAATTCAGATTATATTTCTTTGCACAGAAAAGCCAACATCTTATCATTAAGATTTCACAGATAATATTTCTTTTCCCCTTTTCTCCAGGTCTGAAAGTTTTTGTCTCAATATACCTCATAATTACATACATTTCAATAGAGCCTAACAGTTCCTTGCAGGTCTCACCTATTCGGTTTCACATTTTGTTCCTCTGCAATTTACTAGTCAGGAATCTTCACTGAAGTACTGTGCTAAATTCTACTTTTATATCACTAATTTAAATTAATTGATTTTCAAGTAAAATAGTTTCTTTCAGAATCATAGCTGTTCTAGACACAGAATCAAACCAGTTATCTCTAGTCATGTGTTTCTCCAACTACACACTTCTCCCCTCTCAAACAGAAACTCTTAACTGTTGAAAATAAACAAATTTGCTTCCTATCTTCATCTCACAGGTACCTTGTTTTAGCTTGTTTTTAGCAGCCAATTTCGTTTTTCACTTTCTTGGATCCACATACAAGCAGAGCTTAGTTGCTCTGGAAATACAGATGTAAAATACTGTGACCGCCCTAGGACTTAAAATATGCAGTAAATTTTAATCTAGCAATAGAAATTTTAATTAATTAAAAAAAAATCTGTTTTGTGTATTTCTTGCCTTGAATCTCGAGATTTTTTTTTTTTTTTTAAGGGTGCCAATCTTTTTACTTCTCAATTTACGTAAGTAGCCTTTATTTGTGTAGAGATTTCCATTAACTTGTAGTGGAACAACTTGCTGAATGACTCTAAGCTGAAATCCCATGTACACATAGACGAAAAAATTGCAGATGACATATTTGCAGATGATATACTTGGAGCCCAATACTATAAAGTTTTACTTCAACAAAACAGCTCTTTGGTGATTTGAAAATGAAAGGGCAGTTTACTTTCAGAATATGCTCTTCAGCTTTCGGGTTGGTTCTTGCGCCTCCGACTCCAGGTGAGGCTGTAAGTCCCAGAATCTGAGGCTGCGGAATCAAAGGTTTATTTTCTTTTGCCTGCTTTCTGTTCTTCATCTTTTCTTTTAAGTAGCGTCGCATGATATTGTTGTAAACACCTTCCTTTTGAGTGTGATGGCACTCATCAATAATGATGAGTGAAAAATCTGGGAAGAAAAACAAAAGCAAAACCCAATTTTCTTTCAAATGTAGAATTGTTTGAATAAATCTTCTTACGTTGAAAAGATTGTTTATTTGTTTGAGTACTAATTGCATTAGAATATTTGAAATCTTTGAGTAAGGAGTGGATGGAAGCTGTATATATTTAATGAACTTTGGAATCTTTTCTGCACTCTTGATGTGACAAGTAGTTTCACATTTTATGTGATGTAGAAAGCTTTTCTATTTTCGCAAAACCAATCCAATGGCATAAGAATTTCAAACAGATATTTTTAATAATCACCATAACAAGTAATAATCAGTGATAAGAAGATACTTTAGTTGTACTCTGTCCTATCTTTCACAGGCATAACCATAAATACATGTGACAAAACATATCATTTGTTTGCGTAAATGAGCAAAACATGTAAGAAGTCTTTCAGATATTTTAGAAAGTCCTGTGCTGGTCAAAACACGGTTTCATTTTATAGACACACAGAGATTGTCTCACTACTCCTGTCCAAACAACAGACATTACTCTATGGATGTGTTACTGGAAATAATACAGATGGCAAGGGCCCTACCTATCACCTCTCTTTTGTAGCTGAGGAAACTGATGAAGATTCAGACAAGGATTCAGTACTTTTTAGTCAAATCATATTTACATGCAACATGCTGTATGATTAAAAAAAAATTAAGAATATTTTTTGTTATAAATATCTCAAAAATATAGAAAACATCTCATTTGTCTATTTATATATACAGATACTGAAATATATTTCAAAGTTCTGATTAGAAAGACTTGTGAGCGCTGTTTCTCTAGCAGCAAAACTGGTTTATTATGGAGCTCCTACCCTTCACGATTACACATCAGTGTGCTCACAGTGCTGCATCACTATAATTTTTCAGCAACTAGCAGCAGAAATTGGAAACTAATAGAGAGCCAGAACACTCTGAATGGACCGTTCTGCTGGAGGAAAGAAATTGAATAACTTTGTCTTAGAAGAACATGAAGAAAGGCGGAAAGTGAACAAGGGAAATGTTATTTAGATGTTAAATCAGGGAGTACACCAAGAAAGCACTGTCTAGGAAGCCAGTATGGATGAGAGCGGCATGGTTTCAAATCCAAATTTCTATTTATTTCTAACATTTACAGGTACTGCAGGACTTCAGAAGCAATAGAGTCCGTTTTTCAGTTATTTTGTCAACAAGGAATTACTTCTGCTGATTTTGACCATTACATCTGCAATATACATTCCTTCTATTATCACAGAAACACAGAATCACAGAACGTCAGGGATTGGAAGGGTCCTCAGAAGATAGTCTATTCCAATCCCCCTGCTGGAGCAGCAACACTTAGATTAGGTCACCCAGGAATGTGTCCTGGCATGTGTTGAATGTCTTTAGAGAAGGAGACCCCACAACCTCCCTGGGCAGCCTGTTCCAGTGCTCTGTTACCCTCACTGTGAAGAATTTTTTTCTCATATTTATGTGGAACCTCCTATGTTCCAGCTTGCAACCTATTACTCAGGAAAGACCTGTGTCATGGTTTTGTGTTTTGTAATTTTTGCTATTGGTATTCCACATCACAACATCATGTGGAGCACAGAGAAGAAGTACTACACGTCCCAGGGGACCTCGCGGCCAGAGAGGGAAATACGTCACGGAAGCGACGTTCGCTCTCTTTCTCTCTCTCACTGCATGGCAGCGGGTGTGGGTGTGCTTCCAAGCCGCGGCGCCTTCAACTTCAAAGTAGGCCTCTCGGTGTTCAGAAACCTCTCTCTCTCATTATATTTGATTTATTAGTTTCAATTCTAATTATATTGTATTATAGTGTGTTATCTTGCATTCCAATATCATAGTTAGTAAATAAGTTTTACTCCTCAGATCGTTGCCGCTGTTCCGTTTGTTCCCTTCAACTCCCATCTCCCTACCCCTTTTCCCTTTTTTCCTTTTTTCCGAGGGGGCCGGGGGGCTACGGGCCTACTGCCCCCTCCCCTGTCACGGACACAGATTGATCTCGATAACCCCGTGACAGTTCTTGGTGGAGAATGCGGGCAAAGATAGAGATAAGATATTAAGATAAGATATTGGGGCTTGTTTTCTGGTTTTTGAAATAATCCCTCTTTGCTCTTAAAAAGTTGCTTTGTAGCTTGTTAGAACGAATCTCTGCTCTCGGAGAGTTTCGTTAGCTGTGTTGGGAAAGTTTATCTCTTTTGCAGGTGCTCACTGAGAGCTTGGCCTTGAAAGTCCAGGCGGACTGCCAATATTCTGGTGATATTTGTAAACTTTGAGCACTGATATTTTGCTTCTGTAAGGAAAAAAAAAAATGCTTTCTCTTGTAAAACTGCTTTTCAAGGGACTGCATGCCATTGGTGTTTCCTTTTTGATGCTCAAAACATACTGGGCCCTGATTAAGTTTGCCACTTTTCTCTATGGAGCTACAAGTATATATAGTCAATTGAAAACACTCTTAGAAATACCTACCTGGTACCTGCATACAATGTGGGATACAATTGCAGAAGGAGCTGCTAATTTTACAGAACTTGTGATTTTTAAGCAGGCTCCCAGTCTCCCCTTTGAATCCTTTATGCAGTTTTTGAATGCCCATTTGATCACACTGTTAATACTGTTAATCTCCCTGAATGCACTACTCATCATTTCACTCAGTATTTGTATTTATCATATTTTGAAGAAGTCTCCCCCAGAACCAGAGAGTACCGAGTGGCAGGGAGTGTGGAAAGGCTTGGGAGAGACTTTAAAGAGATGGCCATCCTCGGTGTCATGGAGCTTTACTCCTGAACACCTGGAAGACCCTGAGTGCTTAAACAATTATTTAAGACAGGAATGTTGTGGCTCAGGCAGATCTGAGGAGGCACAAATGGCACAAATGATCTGGGGCCTGGCTAATGCTTATCGGGCCTTATTCAATACTATCCCAGAAAGCGATAGAGTTTCTGAAATTGAGAGAGAGAGTCTCCAAGCTGAGAGAGAGTGTCTCAGAGCTGATAGGGAGAGTCTCCAGTTCCAGAAAGAGAGTCTCCAAGCTGAAAGGGAGAGTCTCCAGAAGACAATACAAGCTGAAAGAGAGTGTCTCAGAGCTGACAGGGAGAATCTCCAGTTCCAGCGAGAGAGTCTCCAAGCTGAAAGGGAGAGTCTCCAGAAGACAATACAAAATGAGCGAGACAGTCTCCAAGCCGAAAAGGAGAGTTTCCAGGAGAGAGTCCAAGCCGAGAGGGACAATCTCCAGGTCCAGAAGGAGAGTCTCCTAGTCGAGAAACAGAGTCTCCAAATCCAAAGAGAGAGTCTCCAAACCGAGGCGGAGAATCTCCAGGTCCAGAAAGAAAGTCTTCTAGTCGAGAGAAAAGACCTCCAATCCGAGCGAGACACACTCCAGTCTGAGAGAGATGCCCTCCAAAATGAGAAAGACTCCCTGCAATCCAAACTTGACAACCTCCAACTTCAACAAGACATCCTCCAGTCTGAGCAAGATACCCTCAAGTCCGAGAGGGATGTACTCCGAACTGAGCAAGACACCCTCCAAAATGAACTAAGCAGAATTCAGTCTTGTCAAGCCATGCTTGAATCTGAGCTAAAAATTCTCACAGTTGAAAGAGATGGACTTCGAGCCAAATTGGAGAGGGAGAGCATCAGAACTGACCAACCTGCCATCGTTCTTCAACCACAGGAGGTACTGGAATCGATGTCAGTTGCTCCTGTAAGAGGACGGAAAACGAAACGAGTCTCAACTCAGCTAGAGAAGAAGGAAGAGGAGGAAGGAAAAGTAGAGGAGGAAAGGAGAGTAGAGGAAGAGGAGGAGGAGAAAGTAGAGGAAGCAGACGCTGTAAGAGAAGAGGAGGAAAGAGGTCCAGAGTGGCTCGATCCATGGAAAGCGGCCCTGAGTCTAGGGGAGGGGCCTTCAGTAAGATCACGGTCACCTACTCCCAGAAGGGTAACAAGAAGTCCTGAAAGAGCAGGAGGTGGAGGTGAGCAAGACATTGTTACTATTGTTGATCGATCTCTAAAAATGAGTGAAATTAGAGGTCTGAGAAAAGACTTTTCACGACACCCAAAAGAGCCTATCGTCACCTGGTTACTCCGCTGTTGGGACAGTGGGGCCAACAGTGTGTGGCTAGATGGTAGAGAAGCTCGCCAACTGGGTAGCATTAGTAGAGACTCAGCCATTGACAGGGGTATTGGTACATGCCAGGATGGATCCTTCACCCTCTGGAAGCGAATGCTGTTAGCCGTAAGAGAAAGATACCCCTTCAAAGATGATCTGATGCCTGAGAAAAAGAAATGGACTGATATGGAAAGAGGTATCAGTTATTTGAGAGAGCATGCCGTAGTGGAAATGTTATACAGTTCCGACTTCATCCCTGACGAGCCAGACCAAAAGCATGACCCTGAGAAAGTCAGGTGTACACCAAATATGTGGCGTACATTCACGAAGACTGCACCGGAAAGGTATGCCAGTACACTCGCAGCAATGTATGGCAAAGGGGTAAGAAGACCCCTTGTAAATGAACTGGTTAATAGACTTCAAGACTTTGAGTTACATTTAGCCCCTCTACGGGCTTGTGTTTCGGCCATCACAAAGGTAGTTGAAAAGCTAGACAGAGTGGAGAGCAAACAAGAAGATATGAGGGACGAACTGTCTACCATGCTTAATGCAGATGGATCCATGGTGGTACCAGATACATCTGACGGGAACCAGAATTCCCAAAACTGTCTACCGGAAGAGCTGATCAACTTGGTTTCCTCCCAACCTGCATCATCCAATATCTCAGCCATCAGAAGGAGACGTCCTCGTGCTCAGGCAAATGACAACAGTAAGGCTACATCGCGTCTTGCCTTGTGGCGCTACCTGCGCGACCATGGGGAGAATATGAAGAAGTGGGATAGGCAGCCCACTCCTGTACTTCAAGCACGAGTGAAAGAATTACAAGACAGATCGACCACCAAGGTGAACTTCTCCAAAAGGGTGACTGCTCCAGTTGCTGTGAACAACCGAGGTAACAAATAGGGGGGCCCTGCCCCCAGCCAGGGGGGGGAAAGGGACAATAGAGTATACTGGACTGTGTGGATTAGGTGGCCTGGCACATCACGACCACAGAAATATAAGGCCCTGGTGGACACTGGTGCACAGTGCACCCTAATGCCCTCGAGTCACCAAGGGACGAAATCGATTTATATTCATGGAGTGACTGGGGGTTCTCAAGAGCTGACTATGTTGGAGGCTGAGATAAGTCTCACTGGTAAAGACTGGCAGAAACACCCTATTGTGACTGGCCCAGGGGCTCCCTGCATACTTGGTATCGATTACCTCAGAATGGGATATTTCAAGGATCCTAAGGGGTATCGATGGGCCTTTGGAATAGCTGCTGTAGACACAGAAGGTGTTAAGCAGTTGTCTGTTTTGCCTGGCCTGTCGGAAGACCCATCTGTTGTGGGGCTGCTACGAGTGAAAGAGCAGCAGGTACCGATTGCCACAAAAACGGTGCACAGACGTCAGTATCGCACCAATAGGGATTCCTTGCTCCCCATTCATGAGTTAATTCGTCAACTGGAGAGTCAGGGAGTGATTAGTAAAACTCACTCACCTTTTAACAGCCCTATATGGCCAGTGCGTAAAGCCAGTGGAGAATGGCGGCTGACGGTAGACTACCGTGGCCTGAATGAAGTAACACCCCCACTGAGTGCTGCTGTGCCAGACATGTTAGAACTCCAATACGAGCTGAAGTCAAAATCAGCCAAATGGTATGCCACCATCGACATTGCGAATGCCTTCTTTTCCATTCCTTTGGCCGCAGAATGTAGGCCACAGTTTGCTTTCACCTGGAGGGGCATTCAGTATACCTGGAACCGTTTGCCCCAGGGGTGGAAACATAGTCCTACCATTTGCCATGGGTTGATCCAGACTGCACTGGAACAGGGTGGTGCTCCTGAGCACTTACAGTACATTGATGACATCATTGTGTGGGGCAATACCACAAGGGAATTTGATGTTGGGGGAGTGCAGTCAGTAATTCTATGTATATATATGTATATAGACCTGTGTGTGTAATGCATTTTCAAGTATTGTTTATTCGTATATGTATTTTTAAGCATGATGTAGTGATGTAGAATAAGGGGTGGAATGTCATGGTTTTGTGTTTTGTAATTTTTGCTATTGGTATTCCACATCACAACATCATGTGGAGCACAGAGAAGAAGTACTACACGTCCCAGGGGACCTCGCGGCCAGAGAGGGAAATACGTCACGGAAGCGACGTTCGCTCTCTTTCTCTCTCTCACTGCATGGCAGCGGGTGTGGGTGTGCTTCCAAGCCGCAGCGCCTTCAACTTCAAAGTAGGCCTCTCGGTGTTCAGAAACCTCTCTCTCTCATTATATTTGATTTATTAGTTTCAATTCTAATTATATTGTATTATAGTGTGTTATCTTGCATTCCAATATCATAGTTAGTAAATAAGTTTTACTCCTCAGATTGTTGCCGCTGTTCCGTTTGTTCCCTTCAACTCCCATCTCCCTACCCCTTTTCCCTTTTTTCCTTTTTTCTGAGGGGGCCGGGGGGCTACGGGCCTACTGCCCCCTCCCCTGTCACGGACACAGATTGATCTCGATAACCCCGTGACAACCTGACACACCATACTAAGGAACTGGTACACAGAATTTAGAAAGTCCACAGTGAACAACGAATTCAGACCTTGGTAAAGAGTGTAAACACTGGATAAAAAGAAATGAAGACTGTCCCTTTCATTTCACCTGTGCTATATGCAAGGCAGACCTCACTGGAAAAGATGAGCATAAGTATGAATGGAAACCATGAGTAAAATACTAAGTAATTAGCATGGTTTATGCAGACTGTGAGTTAACAAAATCGTAGCCATAAAAATGGAACTGGCTCTGTTCAGACTAGCATGGTTTGGTCCAGCTGAACTTACTAGCACAGGTGTAATAACACGGGAACATAGGGGTATTGTTTGTGGGGCCACCTCAGTTCTGAAAGAAATATAATTCCCTATGAAGGAGGCTCTGCAAAGTGTGAAACCTATTAAAAAAAGCACAACACACATGATGATACATGCTGCTTGGTGCCCAACTCAATTCTATCAGGTAAGTAGTTACTGTAGAAATGTTCTGGCACCTCACAGCATTCCCAAATGACTCAGATTTGTGAAGGTGTATTCAGGGATAGTGTAAAAGAACTAAATAAAAAAGTCTGCAATACTCTACCTAAGTTAATAAAAAGACATTCTGAAGAAGGGGAGGCAATTCTGGGATACCTAAGGGACTCTGTAAAAGCAGGCATGGATAAAGGAGTACTCCAAACAGCACTAGGCACTGAGACACTAGCTGAAACCTCACGTTTCCCAGCTTTGTAACAATCATTCTGTTGTACCAATTCTCTTTGGAGAAGGTCTTTTCCAACCTGAGCAATTCTATGATTCTCTTATTTGGAACACCACAGTTCTCCCCTCAGCTACACCATTCTCCATCTAGAAAAAAGTCACCACATGCAGATAGAGCGAGATCTTAACTTTTCACAGAGAAGGGCCACTGCAGCCCAAATCCTGAAGCAATGTTTTGTTCAGTCATTAGCAGATAACATATCTGTTCTGATCTCTCAGTCATACCTGCCACTTTAATCCTTTGAGCAAATAATTTCACTCAACTCATCTTATATCTTTTGCTTTCAACTTCCTTCAACAGTTGTAGAAGGCATTATAGCTGCCTGAACGTAGTTAGAATTAATCCTACCTTTGCACGTTAGCAAAATGGTAAGATTTTAAAGAATACAACTTTTAAAACAGATTGTCTTCCTTCTCGTGTGTCACTGTATTTCTCAAACTACTTACTACATATGTGTTTCTAGTAATTTTTTCTAAATCCATTTATGGCCCCTGTGTGATATAATTCAATATTCTACTAAGCTCAGAAACGGCAATCAGTAGAGCTTATTTGCATGATGTTGTACTTGAGCTATGTAACAAGGGAAGTACAAGTAACTGCAGAAGTCTAATTTGGCTTGAGAAACCCGTGTGCTCATTATCTAAGGTCTGGTTTTGACTCTCAGAATACAGCTTGCATTTGAACAGTCAACTGAAAAAAACATTAATTACTGAATCTGGCACACTTTTAATCTGCAGTTTTCCAGAACAGTCATAATTTCAGCCCTTCTGTAAAAATGTCAGAATAAAAAACTTGCCTGACAAGTGGACACCTTCACCTTCTTCACTTGCATTTAGCAGTGAATTCTCCAGGATCTGTGCTGTACAGATGATGACATCATTTCTTTTGACAACTTCAGGAAATGAGATTTTCAGCTCAGAATCACCACTCAAACCAATAACTTGATACCAGCGTTTCAGGAATGGATTAAACTCCTTTCGTAAATGCTGTTCCACTAATGGTACCTGAGAAAAACAGTTTCCAAAGAATTTAAATCAGGATATATGTAGAACTAAAAATACATGCTTATTTGCCACAGATGTTAGGTGAGTATACTCTGTGTGAAATAGCCTTTCTTTTTTTAAAAAAAAAAAAAAGTAAACACCCCCCTTATTCACTACAGAGTAGGATATTAAAAAAAAAAAAAAAAAGAGGAAAAGTAAACCCTAGAAATCCACAAACCAAGCCCTGCAACTGTTCCTATGAAAAATCGTTGACCCAAGAGCTTTAGTTTAGCTGTGTCTTAGAAAGAACAAACTATGCATGCTCCAGCTCTTCAGCTAAGTTTATAACATACCGTCAATTATATCTATATCCTCCTGAGAGAATAGCTTTTAATCTTTCAAAGAACTTCTTAAATGTGTTTATATACTTCAATATTATAATAAGAGAAGCTTACTGCAGATTATACACTCTGAATTTAGCTGTAAACATTACAGTAATTATCAGAAAATCTGACAGTACTTAACTAGTGCATCTCCTTAGATGGCCTTCATTACTAAATCCAAACACAGAATGTGAAAAATACACTTTTAAATGTTATTTTAATTAATCCTAACAACGTATAATACTTTTTATCAATACTGTAGTTATTAGAACACAGATGAATTCCCACCTGCACAGCAGTAAATTAAAGTAATTCATGTTTGCAGCCATACAATGGAGATGACAGTCTAGGGCTGTATGACTTCAAACATAACTACACCTGCAGAAGTTGGGAAACGTATATACGTTCTCTTCAGAAGTTTCTTACTAACAGCGCACAAGGTTTGAAAATTACTAATCTATTTTTAAAGAAACCAACATACCTTATTAACAAGTACTATAACTTTTCCTCGCTCTGATGCTTTTTTCTTCTTATCCAAGTGATCTTTGGTAATGTAAACAGCCACTCTGGTTTTGCCACTGCCGGTAGGGAGACATACTATAATATTCTCTCCATTCAGAGCTGGTTTTGCAACTTCCATCTGGTAATCTCTCAGGGTGAGATCTGGCTCAGGTGAAGCTCTGCCCTCTCCTTCATCTTCACCTAAGGGTACAAAAGAATTTAAATATCAAACAGGAGGCATTTATCAGAACAACAAACAGGTGACAAATGTAAAAAATGTTAATTTACTATGAGATGCATCTTATGAATAAAGAGAAACATGGCATATTAGCATAAGAAATGCCATTCCGTGGACCTGTGAAACTCCAGATCAGAACTGCTTGCATCCACCCATCTATCATGGTAGGTGGAATAAGCCACTGTACATCTTCACTCACATATGTTAATGTTTTCTATCATGTATGAATTCAAATGATACAATTCAGTACACTGAAAAAAAGAGAAAGTTGTGTTCAGAGCTGCAGTATTTGCAATATAGGCAACCTTATGTGATGGTTTTATTTAGTTGGTTGCAAGTCAACTAGCTTTTCAAATATTTCCCAGAGGAGGAAAAAAAAGATGGAGCCTTAGAAAGAAGAAGATGCAGGGACTACTTAAAAATCGATGAAGTGAGTCATGAAGTATAAAGATCAAATAGATAAGAAAATTCAATTGCCCATACAAGATAGAGCTAACTGCAGAACATGACCACCTATTCATTGCAGATAGCCCTGCCTCCAGACTCACTCATACAAAATGCAGTCTGAGTTGATCAATAAAAGGCCACACACGTTTACCACCCACAGGCAAAACCTTCCATCAAAACACAAAATGTAGTGGCAAAGAGTCCAGATTCATCGTTTGCAGATAAAACAAACAACATCCAAAGGTTGAAAGGGCTGCCACATAATTTCAGGCAGTGAGAGAACTGTGTCAGGTCTGAGTTTATATAGTTTTAGGAAGTCAGAAATCATATATATGAATATAAGAAGCATTTATTTCAATGTTGTTCTGGGCATATTTTCTTTCTACAGATATGTTTAAATTAGCCTGAACACGTACCGCCCTCAGTGAAGAAGAGGCACAAATTCTACTAGACAATAATGAGCAAAAAGCCCTGCAGCTTTATTTCCTGATGACACTAAATGCAGAATCATGGGGCTTTTATTACCACTGATACATCACACACAAAAGAAGTGTTTTTCTAGTACCTCTTATTCCATTCAATAAAATTAAACTAACAAGAAGTAATGAAGCGTGATAAAATATTGCTGATGGAAACACCTGAATACCATTCCTAAGTGTTTTTTGCTTGTTTTGCCTTTTAGCGTGAGTGCAGTACTACCTGGAACACAGGGAAATTTACACCAGAGATTATGGCTGTCACTTATCTGACTTCTACTACTCTCTTTTGAGGAAGAACGTTGTTTGCTTTCTGGTTGACTAAATCCAATAGTTCAATCATATTGAAACTACCACTTTATCACCCATCTGTTTAGTTAAATTTCAGTATCCTAACATCCTCAACTAACTGTCAATGTCTAAAAAATATTTAACTTATCTGCCTCCTACTTTCCTCAGCCCCTGTTAAGATAAAGGTTAATACAAAAATCTTTTCAGAGGATATGACTCCATTAAAGAATTTTAATCATGCACAGTATAACTTTAGGGAAGCTGTCTGCCTTCATACAAGGCTCATATAAACTGCTGCTCTAGCCTGAAAGACACACAATAATTTTTCTTCTATTGTCCTAATTCCAACATTTTTCTTGAATGTAAAATGATACTTGCACTGCAACTAAAACCACGTGATTATTTGCATTAAAATCTAAGTCCCATCAGTGCATTAAGATGCTATATAAACACCTCCATTAATACAAAGCCTCGTGGCAAAATTTCAAATGATAAAATCCATAAATATCACAAATTCCATCTTTATCTCCTTAGCTATTTTTCTCACACTTGTTCTAAATGAGTTTACTAGGCTACAATAAAAAGTATATATGTTGGTTGGTTTTTTTTTGTTTGTTTGTTTTTTTTAATATTTTTTAAAACCCAAGAGTAAGCAGCACAAACACAAAGCAGTGAGTGCAAAGAAAGTCTTCTGCATTCTTCATGTAACTGTAGGGATTTATTTTTTTCTACTGGACTACTGGATGTAGCCAATGCCAAATTCATTTAACAGATTTTTCAGAAGTCTTAAAGGATCGTGACATACATATATGTGTGGACACATACAGTAGTCTTTTTAAGCTTGATCAACTGATATTGTATGTTTGACCACAAAACAGAGGTTTCTGTGTCCTGACATCTCATGTGACACAGTTCGGAAGAAGTCCAACACGAGCGATGACTCACCTCAGCTGACACAAAAATGCAGATTATATTCCTTAGAGCTAACAACATATGGACTAAAACCCTATCTCTAGGGCAGAAATTCAGATTTGACATATCTTGAATTTTCTGTGTACTTGTAAAATACATGATTTTCAATATTTAAAAAAAAGGTTGAAACTATTTTAAAGCATTTCCAGTAAACACTTCACAGACATGTGATATATAACAATTACATTGACCTTATTGGCCTAATACTAGTTTTTTTAGTCAGAGTTTGCTTGTCAGGCACAAAGATTTTTCTTAATCCTTGTACAAGACACCGACTCAGAACAAACTTTGTAAATGCTAGACTCCAAAAGACAACTGATTCTTGAATTCTGTGTAGGCGAAAACTGACTGTTCACTGTGGTGGCCAGCTGTAAGTGCATGCTGCCTGAGATGCACTGATTAGGTTGCTTTTACAAATAGTTCTACTAAATTGTTTAGGTCCAAAGGCTCATTGTGGTTCTTGCAGGTACCTAGGAAATGCTTCTCCTCACCTTTAGATGCCTCTAAAACCTGTCCTATTTATTCTCTTTTACTGTCCCATGCAGGAGCCAGGCACAATTTAGCTTCCCTGTTAGAACAAAAGAAGCATATATATGCAGCAGTATCTGAACAGACAACCACACTAGATTACTTCTGGAAGTTCCTTCTAGCCTATGTATTTCCATTCTGCATCACTGACCATTTGTATGATGACAACGTTTCAAGACCTACTCAGAGGATCTCAGTAAATTAAGCCTTAGGGGGCCAGGAGTTAAGTTCAGACCCATTAAACTGGTACCTGTTTTCCAACAAAACAAGAAGTTTGGCACCCTAAGTTTGTTGCTGGACTTATTCATACTAAAAGTTTTCCATCAATTTTTGTTTTAGCTTGTTCACAGAGCACCGGTGCTGCAGAGCTTATTCTGCAATCACTGAACAACAGAAAAGAAACATACCTGAATCGCTGGTCGCGCTGCTCTGTCCCAGGTTTTCATTTGAGTTACTGACACTTGCACCTCCTACAGCGACAAATGATTCTAAGTGAAAAACAGAAACAAATGTGGTGTGGTATATTTGCCATACAAATATAAATAGTCAATGGGTATTACTTGCTCTCTCCCTTACTTGTCAAAATAGGCTAGACAAATGTTTGGAAGGGATGGCTGAGGTCCAATTTCCTTTCTTACTGAAGAAAAGATGGAGTGAAAGATAAAAATCAAAAACACAGCAGAAGAAAGGCTCATGATTAAGTGTATTCAGCATTTACTTTTTCCTTGTGTGAAAGTACATGACCATCTGCACGATCACCTATAAGTCCCGTGTTCCTTTTCAGAAGAGGGTGAAGAGTCAAAAAAAAGAAAGAATAATGTGTTGGACAGTAGGACATGCCGTGCTGCTGGCAAACTGAAGACAAACATTCCCTTACTCTATTTACACTGCACATGTTGGATCTGTAGTAGAAGAAAACCAAAAGCAGGACTGTGATCTTTTTTTTTAAAAAAAAAAAAAAAATTTGTTGTTTATTTAGAAACAGGTTTTTCTTCATATAACACAAAAGTATGAACCATAGCTCTCAAGTAAAGAAAAGAAGAGGGATTATTGTTATATCCTCCAAAAGCAGAGACAAAAATCCTGTAAAACTTCACAGAAAACTTGGACACTGCCAGAGAAATACAGCAAGTTTTCTGTTGATATTCTAATGTTAAGCTCTCCCTCTGCTGGGCATTCGATATATTGCACGGATAATTTTTTTAAGCCACAAAGGCAACCCACAGATTTTTGAAAACTCAGTCATTTTAACATCTAAAGAGATACACAGCTCTACTAGAAAAATCTTCTGCAGACAGACTCATCCTGCACTGTTTGTCAACTTATCTGCAGCACTCTGAAGCTCAGCTCATAATGTGCATAAGAAACAAAGCAGTAATACCAGCAAACTACGCTTGGCCATGGTTGGCATTCTAGGCTGCAAGCACACACATTGCTGGCTCATGTTGAATCTTTCATCAACCAACACTCCCAAATACTTCTCCTCACAGCTGTTCTCAAGCCATTCTCCACCCAACCTGTATCTGTGCTTGAGATCACCCTGACCCAGATGCAGGACATTGCACTTGGCCTTGTTGAATTTCATGATGTTGGCACGGGCCACCTCTGAAGCCTGTCCAGGTCCCTCTGGATAGCATCCCTTCCCTCTAATGTGTCAACTGCATCACTCTGCTTGGTGTTGTCCGCAAACTTTCTGAGGGTACGCTTGATCCCACTGCCCATGTTGCCTAAAAAGTTGTTAAATAACACCAGTCCCAACACTGATCCCTCAGAAACACCACTCTTTACTGGCCTCCACTTGAACATTAAGCTATTGACAGCAACCCTCTGAGTGTGATCACTCAGCCAATTCCTTAAACAGCAAGTGGTCCACTCATCAAATCCATTTTTCTCCAATTTGGTGACCAGGATGTCATGTGAGACAGAGTCACTCTGCACAAGTCCAGGTAGATGAGGTCAGTTGCTCTTCCCTTATCCACTGATGCTTTAATTCCATCATAAAAGGCCACCAAGTTTGTCAGGCATGACTTGTTCTTGGTGAAGCCATGTTGGTTACCACCAATCACCTTGTCTTTATTTTCCCAGTGCCTTAGTAGAGCCTTCAGGAGGTTCTACTCCATGATCTTGCCAAGCACAGATGTGAGACTCGACTGGTCTTCAGTTCCTTGGATCTTCCTTTTTTTTTTTTCCTGAAAATGGGGGTTATGCTTCCCCTTTTCCAATAAGCGGGAACTTCACCAGACTGTCATGACCTTTCAAATATGATGGATAGTGGCTTGGCAACTTCATCTGACAGTTCTCTCAGAACCCGTCAATGAATCTCATTGGGACCCATGGACTTATGTACCTTCAGGATCTTTAGATGGTCTCAAACCTGACCTTCACTTACAGCAAGCAGATCTACCTTCACTATCTTCTTACCATTGCTTTCTGCAACTTGGGCAGTGTGGCTAGAGCCCTTGCCAGTGAAGACTGTGGCAAAGCACCTCAGCAGAGCACCTCAGCTTTCTCCGTATCCCTTGTGACCAGGTCTCCAGTTTCCTTCCAGAGTGGGTCCACATCCTCTCTGACCCTTTATCACCGATATTCAAATTTATTTACTTATTTACATACAAATAGATAGGTATATAAAATAGCTATGAACCACCATCATCCATAGGATGGGCAGAAGTATTAAAGACCCTAAGCGCCTAAACAAAAAAAGCTAGCCTCTCAGAAATCACTGCAATTGAAGGAAAGACACTTAAAAATATAATCATAGCAGGAGCATGATTTAAATAAATATTCCCTATTATTATGTAACAGTATACATTTAATGTCATCTTAAGAGAACACACTGTCCTGAAAATAGAAGAAAAACATCAATCTCAATGCATGTTCCAAGACCTGACAAGCTATTGAGGAGCACTGACTGGAATTCCAGCACAGAAAATGACACTGTTGTGTCTCGACTTTCCAGGAATCCATGCAGTTAGGAAAGAGAAGACAGAACTAAAATTATATTTATCTAATCCATGTGGTCTGCCCTCTAACAAGACCTACTGAAAGATGTACATGCAACAGAGAATATATATTCAAAAAATATTCAGTGCACAGTTATGATCTGCAGGATGCAGCACAAAATCATCTCTCAACATAAAGTATTGGTGGTAAAGAGAAATGTGGAATACTTATCTTCCAAAGAAAAGGTGAGAGAACATTATGCAATAGCAGTAGCATAGCGTTCTCCTTTTTCAGTTGTGACAATTCTCTTGAATTATTCTAAAAGGAAACAGTAGTCCATTTGAAAACCACGAAAATAAAAGGGTGATATTCTAACCACTGCATTCAGCGTTTTCACTACTTATCCTTTACAATGCTGCTTATACACAATAACACAGTGTAATCCACAGAAAGATTTTCAGTCACTTTGTATTAACAAATAACAAAGTATAGAGACAACTGAATGCAATGAAGAACACAGATCTACGCAACATTAGCTTTTTTTTTTTTTTAGAAAGTCTTTCTTACCTGTCCTGTGCTACCTTATGTCAATGAAGAACACAGATCTACGCAACATTAGCTTTTTTTTTTTTTTAGAAAGTCTTTCTTACCTGTCCTGTGCTACCTTATGTCTTAGAATAAGTTTCAAAGACTGAAAAACAGCAGTGAAGTACCAAGATATAAACAGCTTAGTAAAATCGGTCATACTTCAAATTAATGAGCAGTTTTTCTGTTCTGAAGCATTAAGAGGAACACTTTGTAAGACAATATTGAAACTGCTGCTTAAAGATCAATCAAGTGGTACCTCTTTACAGTAACTCCAAGGTTACTACAAATCAGATTTTCATCGAATTTTCTTGATTTTCATAGAAATTACTTGTTCCAGTCAACTTCATTTTATGAAACAGGTTTTGAAAAATAGAGCTGTTAATTCTTTAGAGTTCCTTATACTGGTAACAGAAACCTTAATCTATATGTTTCACCTTCAGACCTTGCAAATTTAACTGCTTTTGCATTGTATTTTGTGCAAGAAATTTCTTATTTGTGTTTTTGTACACGCAGTTATCTTTCTAAGGCTAAATTACCAATTTCTACATTTTCTTTATAATCTCAATACTCTCATACCTCTGCTTGACTCCCTCTGCCTAATCTACTACCATAAAAGGGTCAGGGGAAGCTTTATTTTATTACAATTTGCACTACATCTAAAGCGATTTGAAAAAGGTTCTTCCTGTAGAAATTTGTCCCACCTCAATACAGGGAAGACTGGTGGGATCATAATGCAAAACACCTGACAACATCAAACTGTAAAGTAGGTGAGCTCCTAGTGGAAAAAGGATCAGGGTTCCAGCTGTATTTTCATCTAGAAATAGTCTTATGAGATTATGAGAAAGGTCGTAAATGAAAAATAAAAAGACTTGATTATGCTTCTGTTTGTGTGTACAGGTGCATAGAGATTGAAGCATACTGCACTTCAAGATAGCTGAACATCAGCACAAGTTCCTCTACAGACATCTTCACACAACGCTGTCTCCTGACAGCCCTTCCCACCTTGCATCTACATGACTGTTTCAGATCAGATCAAGGAAGCGTAAATTAATAATGAATCTGTCAATTGTCCATACTTATACAAATTTGGTTCATATTAGCTGGTTTGGATTGCTAGAAAAACTCCCCTCTGCTGGAACCGAAGATATATTCTAGCCACTTGCAGACATGCAGCCCACACCAGACTGAAATCAAACTGCCAAAATTAACACTGTACATACATCTTTTGC
The DNA here is from genome assembly GCA_030625065.1 of Alectoris magna. Classification (NCBI taxonomy): domain Eukaryota; kingdom Metazoa; phylum Chordata; class Aves; order Galliformes; family Phasianidae; genus Alectoris; species Alectoris magna. Next base: position 12,564,356 of record CM060567.1, read on the forward strand.
ACCCACTATTTCAGTGAAGAGATCTGTTCAACTTCACAAATTGCTAGCAAAGATGTACTCTGCCTGTTTAACTTTACTACAATTCACTGAAGAAACCATAGTTTTCAGACTAGAATTGTGTGGTAGGCTACTTAACAGTTAATTGTTCTAGCTAGCTGACAAGAGTCATGCATGGGATCCTGGGTAACTGGATCTAAAGGTGGGTGGAAACCATGCCCACAGCAGGGGTGTTGCAACTATGATCTTTAAGGTCCCTTTCAACCCAAGCCATTCTATAATTTTATGAAAATCTATCTTCAGCAAAGCCACAACTAAAATCCTAGGCCTTGCCCTGAAAGCACCTCACTCAGTAAGATTAAGATCTGATACTCAGTTGGATCCATTCTAAATCATTAATAAACATTTGACACTTCTACTTTAGAATGCCGGTGTATGTTCTAATACAGTAAAAACAAGCTGATATTTCTGCTGCAGTTAATAATCCACTACTTGTTAGAAATCATAGTGATATGCTGTTAAGAGCACACTAAACAAAAAATAAACTACTACTGTTACTCACTGAAAGACTGCAGTTTTCAGAGCCAAATTTTTCTTGATGTTTTCATGTTTGATGGGAAAAAAAAAAAAAAAAAAAAAGAAGGGAAGAAAAAAGAGCAGCCTTAGCTGTCTTACTCCTTTGGCTGAGTAAGCCCACTAAAATCATTTCAGGCAGGATTTATCTCAGTTTTAACTATTGTCTGAGCTGCATCTGAACTTGTAACAGATATGAATGGTTCCTTAATCACGCAACATATGTTTGAATCATCAGCTCCCAGTTATATCTGGGAATTGCTGCTGGTTGTTGCTACTGCTTATAAAAATGTGCCTAGGGAGTTGATTATAAGTGGATCCATATGAACAACAGGCCACGACAATTTCTTGGCACGCCCTCCTAGGCCAGTCAGTACTGTGCTAGCAAACTGATTTCTGAACTAGCTCAGTCTAGTTACAGTAGGTAAAGATTTTTTCATATGTTTCAGATTAATTAGTTCGAGTACGGCCACATTTTAGTTCTAGAGGAGCTCCATTGAACTTAAGTGAGCAAATTTAAAGATCAGTCCTCCAAAATTAGTACTGATGATAATTGATAGGAAGAAATGGAAGTTGCCACTTCCAAGGAATCAAGATTTGATTTTTCCATTAATTCCCTTTGACAGTAGCATATGTTCCTGGTTTTTTGAGCAAGATGAGAGCAAATGAACTAGGAACATTCGTTAAGTTACTTCCAGTAAAATTTAACTACTACCACCAGAACAAAATATAAATTGGTGGACATACCTGAAACTACAGAGTTCTTTCCAACAGATGTCCCCAATACACTGCTCTCTCTGACAAAACTGTCGTCCAAATTTTCTTGCTGTTTCAAATCCTCCATTACAGCATGTCCTGGTTGGCATGCAGCTTCTGTTTCTTTGCTGGTATTGTTCTTCAACGCATTTTCTTTATTCTCTGTTCCTAGAAAGTAAAAACGAAATTCCATGGCTCTATTAAAAAAAAATATATCTTTTAGTGCAGAGCAGAGAAAATGCACAATGGCGTGACGTATGGTCTTGGCAAAGATACCAGTTCGGAATTTTTGTGTTTTTATAAATGTTTATGAATAAAGTTGTTGGTCATAAATTTATTATATTTGTGGTCACTATGAAGATTGGAAAATTGAGTTGTGGACTAGCCCTTTTCAATTCCATCAGTTCTATAAGCTCATAAATGGATGTACCGTGGAGCAGGACTTCAGAACTTCCCCATAAAACAGAAAACCCGAGAGGTTTCCCAAAATGTCTTCCCATCTTCCATTTCTGTGTCTTATTCCAAATACAGAAAGCATTTTTCTTTGTCTTCTCTGTTCTTTTACTATTATTAAAGATATTTAAGAGCAGGCACACCCCAAAAGCAAAAAAAAGCAATTCAATATACTGTAAATGCTTTTTGTAAAAACTGCAGAAGGTCTGCTTTCCAGACGTAAACTTAATTACGTTGTAATTAGAAATTAAAGAAATTATTAGATTGATTTTAAAAAAAAAATTTTTTAAATAAAGTTCTCAATTTCTGTGTGCAGGTATCTCTTAACAGTAACCTATTTGACTATAACCAATCATTGGTGTTCAACCAGAAATGCTGAACTGTATGAATGCGGTTCTCCTTCCAAAACAGCAAATGAGCCTATCTTTATCTCCTTTGACCTTGTATCAGTAGATGCTTCAACAATCATCCACTTTACACATCTACAAACATACAGGACTGTTTACATAGAACATTACTTATTGACTGGTAAGGACAACACAATTTATAAGTTATGTATTAATCTGTCAATTTCTTTTAAAAACTGTATTGCCCAAGATTACTGAGAAATTCTGGAATACACGCATTCATTCAGTATTGCATCAAGCAACTGAATTAAACTTAACTATTATACTATAAAATCTGCACTACACTGAAAATTCAGAAATGTAAAGTTTGAAAATAATTGAAAACAAAAGTATAAGGATAATTTTTGTAATTTTTGCATTTGACTTTCATCCAGAAGCACCTTCTGAGTCTCTTAGTTTGGTTGACTTTGTTCTGTTCGCTAGAATTTTCAAACACCTTCAAACCACATGACTGAATACAGCAGCTGCCTATCTGTGTCTGGCAGAGGCTGATTCCTGTCCTCTGCTAGAAGAAACATCTTAAAACATAGTCCCACACGTGGCAATTACAACCACAGAAGTTCTGGTGAGCTCCTGAAGCAAGAAGGCTAAAGCCGTCAAATGTGAAACCTGTTAAAAACTTTAGTCTCAGAGATCTTAAGCATATGCTGAGTGAAGTTTAAAAAGGAAAATTTGGGGACTGCTTTTTTTTTTCTTTTTTTTTTTTTTCTCCATATTTTAGCATCTAGAAGATAATTTTTCAACATAGTACTTACTGTACAGAAGTAACCAAAAACTTTGTAAACCATGTTACAAAGGAAAAACTAATTCATATGTTGAAGGAGAAATCAAGAAAAGGGTTATTCTGAATATTTATTATTATTACAAAAATACACGTGCAGAACCAACAGACTATAAAAGGTAAGGATTCAGTTCAACTTTGGTCATATTGTTATAATCATAATATTCTTAATAAGAATTTAAGAATCTCTTGAGTTAGCCATTCAAAAATTTGGGAATCCCCCAATAACAGTGACAGCCTTGCACTGTTTCCTAATAATAATTTAAAAAAAAAAAAGATGTTAAAAAAAAAATTTGTGGAATGCAATGATTACCTCCCATATTTCCACTTAAATCATCTGCAAGGCTTTCATGTTGCGTTTCTCGCAGAGCAACCAAGAACTGAGAGAACCAGTCCTTCTTCTGCACTATTCTGCTCAACAGCTCCCTTGCACCGTCTCTGTTCCCACGACTATCAGTAACAGTCTCAATCTGGTGAAAATAAACAAACAAACAAACCCTAAGACAGAGTTCTGTAATAGCTCAGAGACGTTAATGCTAACGTCTAGTCAGTACGTGTACACAGGTTGATCTCAAAGTACTGCCTCCTATTTATTTCCACAAAAAATATCATAGATACAATGAGCACAATAACACTACTTGATACAGCAAATTCTTGGCTACAAAGTACTGTGTTTCAGCAGAATCATTTCCATTAGCTCTGCAATTTCACCAGTGCTGAACAAGAACCTGCATGCTGCACTCACCAAAATCTGCATCAGCAGAGGTGACAGCTGTGCATGGCCAACCAAAAAACGGCTTGACTTTCATGTCACTGTCACCACTGCGGAACTGCACCACCTCACTGTGCTCACATCCACTGTTTGCTCTCCATAAACTTTCAGCAAGCATCTATAAATGTCAATGGGTGCCATTTTATTTCTGCACAGAATTTAATGGAACACCTTTGCTTCATTCACACTTCCAGATCAGATGCCATTCTGTCAGATTGCTCCTCTACACCCATCTGTCACACAGCAGCATGTAATGGAATACTGGTGGGAAGGTTCACCTTCTACTGCTGTACCACCAACATACACACCTCCAACATTGAGGGCAGCAATAATAAAACAGGAGGCATTACTTTTGGAACAGACCTAGTAAAACATGTGATCTTAAATTTAATTTGAGAGACCGGTAATGCTTGATTGTTATAATAACAACTGTTATATATTAATATATTTTTTATTTTGATATGGTAATTGATGTTTGCACTGGTTTAGAGATTAGCCATCTTGGATTAAGGAGAAGTGATGCAATACAGTCTACCAGAAGCCAGACCTCACCTCTAACCTGACTTCATAAATAAAATGGAAAGCGCCCCTTCTCAAATACTGTACTGTAAAGACAGAATGTAATAATACAATATAATAAAATAATAGAGTAGCCTGTTAAAAGTGACTATTACTCTACAATAAACCATAGAAAAGCATTCCAAGGTTGTGACACACAGAATCAGACAAATTATCACAGGGGAAAGAAAAGCACTGCTCTAAAAGCAGAGCTGCCTGGGACACGTGTTCAGACTTCCAGAAGAATGTCCTTAAGGTTCAACAGTCATCCATCCTGATATGCAAGAAAATGGGCAAGTTTAACAGCTGACTTAAATTTGGCTGAACAGTGTGAAAACCTCCTGAATTAGACTGAAGGGTTTGGGAACTGGGAGCAGGGAAAAGTATACAGAAAGCAGAAGCACCGCTGTGGGATGTCATTAAGAAATCCTCTGCCCCACCAGTATCGAAACCGGCAGGGTTGTGAAGGGTAATGAAGGAGAAACAAAAGCAGCATAAAGATGATCATGGAACACACGCATTCATTAAGGAACGGATCCAGTAGCCTCCTAGAAGACTTCTGTCCCTGCCTGCTCTGTTAGCATGCTTCGCTCCCCACGCCTTGTGGTACAGCTGGCCCTTGCTGCATCCTGATGGTTACCAACCGGATGAAATTGAACACGTGACCTTCATTTAGAGATCGAGCACTAAACTACTTTAAAAGTTTATACAAAGCTCATAGTGCAAATACCACATAGTTCAACCATTAGTTTACCAAATTCTGCCTTACAGCTATAGCAAATACTACATATTTTCAGTTCAGACACTGTTTGGTAGAATCCATTCTTTTTGGTTCCAAGGAGGTTTCACAGTAGTTCAGGAAAGCCATTCCCAGCCAAATGGAGCCAAGACTGGCATATGCTTTCATCAATGTTAACACTTGCTCTTTCTTGTCAAACTGGTATTTCTGCCCAGCGTCACAGTCTACTACTGGGTATGACATTCCTTAGTGAACCTAGGGCAGAAAATAAAGGTGAGGGCAGGTCTTGTTTTAATTCAAGTGTTCTCTAGGACTTTGCAGGACAAATCTGGGAGTCAGAACACACTGATGTTCCAAGCCAAAGGTCTGTATCAAAACGACAACAGTAAAGCTGACCAGATTCCTTTCACTTACACACTGGTCTTTTCTAACCCATGGCACTGTCATATCCTTTGCTAGCTGACATCCTGACTGCTGGCCCACTGCAAACAGCCTTCTCTGGCTTACTTGGAGCTTTTTCACCAAGGTGGGTTATGCCCGTTCATTCCTGCACTTCGCAAGCCCGTTTCTTGCTGCAGCTTCCTCTCCGCCCAACAGCCCCTGGGAGTGGCCGAGCTCCGTGGAGCTGACAGTACGGCTCACCTACCCCAACCAGGTCCTCCTCCTGGAAGATGCCCAGCTCCAGGCACTTCACGGCCACCTGCCTGGTCTGCATGTTATCCACCAGCGTGCCGTGCAGCAGCTGCACCAGGTGCACGCAGAGGTCGTGGTCGTCCTCCTCCCGGGGCGAAGGCAGCTGGCTGGGGTTCACGTAGCAAGCGGCCAGGTCACAGCCGCCTTTCTTCAACGCCAGCAGGAACTCAGTGAACCAGCCGGGGCCGCGGGGTTCGCGTTCCACGGCGCGCAGCAGCTCCTCGGCCCCCTCCACCTCGCCGCGCTGCAGCGCCGCCGCCCGCACCTTCTCCTTCTCCTCTGCTTTCAGCGAGGGCAGCCAGTCCAGCACCGGCTGCACTCGGATACAGCGCTTCAGCCGCGGCCTGAAGCAGGAGATCATGTAGAGGAAGCGCTCGTCTCGGCACTCCTCCGACATCGCTGCGCTGACGGCGCCCGAGCCGGCTCTGTTGCTGCCTGGAACGGGGGCTGCTGGGGCGGCCGAAGGAGCCGGAGTCGCCGGCTTGGCGTCAGCGGTTCTCTGGCTTCCGCCGTTCCCGGGCACTTAACATGAACCCCACTGTGGCTTTCGGTTTCGCTTGCTGCTCGCTGCGTAACGGCAGCCACGCCCAACCCTGGGAGGGCAGGGCAGGGCACGGGGAAGTGCTGATTCCAAATAATGAGAAAGTTACAACGGGGACCCTGAGTTTGAAAACAAAACTGACGTGTACCATTCACTTTCCAGAAAGCGCATTCCTTGCACTGCTCGCAGCGCATCCACGATCTCTATACGAGCGGTTCCCATGGGCACATCGAGGGGAGGAGGAGGAGGAGAGGAGGCGACGGCTCTACGCGGAGGGAAAGGTCAGCGTCTGGCTGCAGGACACGCCCTTCACAGAATACAGCCCCTGTTGTACCTCCGTATGCCTTTATGTCACGCTTCACTTTACAAAACCCACGTACCGATCCTGTCTTGTCTCTCAGTCCTTCAGGTGCAGCCTAAAATGCTGGGGCCAGAACCTGATGGGTTTCCACGGGCACAGTGAGCACCGCACAGCAGAACACGTCAGGCTGCCACAGAGGCAGCTGTACCAGCAGTAACGTACTGCCCATGAACCGCTACCCGACTTGAACTTAAGCTGCGATTCAAGCTCTGCTACTGGCTCTAACTGGGCAAAACTGTAGGCTTTGGATATCTTTGTGCAGATGACATCTTTCTTCATAATTTATTTTTCTTCTCCCATAACAAATGGTAGTATTCCAGACTTCGGTGATCTTTTCTATATAGATATGATTCAAATTTAAAAATAAATAAATAAATCTGAACATAACTGCCAGCTCCTTACACAGCAGTGGGACACTGAGGTCACTGGTTTCATCCTACAGAGATCCCAAAGTGTAGCTTGGGATCCTATCCTGGATCCTATCCAGCTGCTATCCTCGTGTAAAACAAAATTAATTCACATCAATCTTGCTGCTCTCTGGGTTTCACTCAGCAATACTGCAGAATGAGTTCAGCTCAGAGATGTTGCAGAAATTCAGTTTTCTCTCTTGCTTGTATCACTGTACAGTCATCTTTCATCAGTTTTCATTTCCCACTTCAGCTGTTTTACTTTCATTTCACTACTGCTGATCTCATTCACTCATTGCTGTTCTGTATAATTACTGCACTATGGAGTTTCACTTAACGACTTCCTCTTCCCGCTACTTTTTCCTGCCTTCATTACTAACTCACCCACAGGCCTGTGTTTCTGGTAAGGCTTCAGGACCTGCAGCCGTCACTCAGGCATGCTTTGTGTAAACAGATGTTGTGCACTTAGCAGTGATACCTGAGGCACAGTGTGCTGATATCAGAGCAGTCCTTTATAGGGTCAAAGAGTTTGCAGACATTACAAGGACTTCTGTACCTTACTTGCGTCAATGCAAAGTGATGTACAAGCTACTGCTAGGCTGACCAGTGGCTGATCTCCTGCCCTGCCCTACTCTCCTGTAGCTCTCTAGCAGGATACCTGCCCCTCTCGCCCTGCAGTAAATTCCAAGACTCAGGTCAGGTTGAAGTCAGTCTCTGACAGCAACGCAAGCATCTCCCGGGCCTACGTGGAACACCACAGTAAGCTCAAAACGCATGCATGCAGCCGAGGAGACGGCTCAGAGGCAGAGATGAAAACGCACCGCGCCGGTTACTTCAGCCAAGAGGCCGCGCGACCCTGCTCAGCGCCCCCCTGGGCAACACCGCGCCCGCGCACAACGGCAGTTCTGGTCGATGGCAGCGGCGCGGGAGGCGCCGCGTTGCTATGGTAACGGCACAGCCTCCATTTTGCCTCTCTTGCGGCGGCTGCGTGTGCTCTGTAGGGAGGGCAGAGTGGGGCGTGCGGCTGAGCTTCGCTCCCAGGTCCTTACACGGCACTGCGAAGCTGAGGTCGTGGGTTGCATCCCGCACAGAGCACGAAGTACACTTTGGCGGTGGCTGTTGCCTTTGTGTAAAACAAGTTACACCGTTTTTGTAGTTTGTTACGTTCAGCAGGAGCCTGCAGTGGTCGTGAACAACGAATTTGTGTGAAAAGAGCGTTCTAGGAAGGGCAAGATGTACAGGGCTGCTCCGGAAGTAATGCCTCCTGTTTTATTATTGCAGCCCTCAGTGCCAGAGGTGTGTATGTTGGTGAAAATGCAGAGCTAATGGAAATGACTGTGCTGAAACAGTGTTTAGTGGCAGAGGGTTTGCTCTATCAAATAGTATTATTGTGCTCTTTGTTGTAGTTTTTGTGGAACTAAGTAGAAGGCATTACTTTCAGAGCAGCCTATGCACCATGCATCTGAAAAGTTGTACTGGCCATTATAAAGTAGGAGAGTACTTACAGCAATTATACCACAAACACAGTTGTATAGGATTTAATGATGTTTCTATTACATGTCCTTGAGCAGAAGGGAAGATCATGGTGTGGCTGCAGCACAAGAGATGAAAAGAAATATTCTTTGTTTAGCGACTCGGTCTAAATGCAGTCACTATGGTGCTTGTTGCTTAGTTTTCGTAACGCTGGTGTTTAGTACCTTCCAGATTGCTTAAACAAACCAGACCTTTGTGCTTGTCTCCATTGTAAAAGTTGTTTAATATTACCTCTTTAAACAGCTGTCTTGTGTATTTAGATATCTTAAAAGTGTTTATGATACTTTGAAGTTACCTTGCTGGAATTGCAGTTATTTAGTTACTTGTCGTTATTGTGAGGCAAGGTCAGATAATAATATTTGTACACAGCTGGAATTGACTCCAACTGATTGTATCTTTAATCCCACCTAAGGCTTTTCCATAAGGAAATCCGGATTTCTTTAATTTTTTCTTTTTAAGAGTTCAGCTTACATCAAAAGCTTTCAGTGACTATCCGGATCGCTAAAATCACAGTCTGAATAGGCCTTACATGGTATATCCACTCCATGATTTATTGTAAATTCTCCAAAAGAAAATGACAGAATGAACAGAATTGTCTGGCTTAAGGATAGACATTTCACCAGGATCAATCATTTCAATCAAAATCATTTGTAAAAATGTGGCCTCAAATGGATAGCAATTGTCAGCTTCATCATCCATATTTTATAAGTAGAAGTTAGATTTTGAATTTTGACGTTAGAGGGACTAGACATGAACATGCCTTCCAGTTTTCCTTGAAGACGGTGCCTAATATGCTGTGTGGAAGTTACTGTGCATAGGAATTTCTGAAACGATCTAATCTCGTGTCTGTGTTTTGTGTGCTTCAGGCCAGTGAGTGATGTCCTGCGCCATCTCCTGCTTTTCTGTTTATTCCCATAGTGTTATGTTAAATATAATTCTAAAATTTCTGCTTGGTATTTTCAACGCTGAGATTTGTCTGGCCTTTTTGGATCCCTGTTAGCGGTGCTTGTATTGTGGTGACTGAATTCAATGCCGTCACAAATGAAATACTCGCATCCTGTTACTCATGACTGAAATAAATGTAATACGTTTATTTGTGCAGATTTAGACTTGTTGCAAATAAATTTTTATGGTGCTATGAAATACCGAATATATATGCAGTTAACGGTTTTCCAGGAGATCTTTTCTGAAATCAAGATAAAACTTATAGTAACTATATCATACAAAATCCTGTTATACAAACAGGATTTGCCTCAGCTCATAATGGTGAAGTATTTATATAGATAAAATTTTCAAATTTTTTTCTATCTTTACAATATCATGAAGTTTCAATATAGAAAATGTAAATAATGCATGAACGGGGCAAATCCTTCCTGTGAGAGGCTTTAATTTGGCCCATCTAATTTCCATTCCGAAGAGAAGAGCTATGTTCCATATTCATCAATAATCAAAGAACTTCCCAAGTGGGCATTAAAAAAACACAAGTAGCTAGATAAAGAAAAATGTTTCTTCATTAATAATGCAGTTCTGTCTACTATTCATACATAGATATACACTGAGAAAATGTAAGCTTGCCATAGGGATGCCTTCATGCAGTTACAAGATCGAGGACATGCTCCTTTACTATCACTGACAAAACTGAGCATTGCAATGATTTGCATATGTGATCTATGCTTGGATCTTGTTTATTTTTCTCCTGTTAAACTATTTGCTGGTTAACTTCTATTACAGTCATTTTTTTTTCCAGCCTAGAAAAGAAATTGATGCGTAGACTAAGTGTAATATATGTGTGTATTGATTGCTGCATGACGTAAGTTATCATTTCTAGTTAGGCTTAAGGGAATGCTAGGTTCAGGGTAGTCACATGTAAAGGACCTTCTGCATGCTTTTTTTATTCCAAGTATGTAAGACGCTACTTTAAAATTGTTTATACTAGTGTCTGCATACCAAGTTGTTTTCAGATTTGAAGCAACTTTACAATTTACAAAAACTATTTTCATTAAACATTTGATATTAATTTAGAAAGTGAGACCAGATTCCTTGTTATTTGAGCAGGGCTGCTAGATACTACAGTTCAAACAAGAGCATCTGCCTATATTTTAGTGGGTTCTTCATTAGTGATAATGATGTTAGAGGTAAATAAACAAATAGGGAACATGGAGTTTATGTTTTCTTTTGTTGTGTGCAAAAAAAAAAAAGGGGGAAAAACAACTCAAGAAGCTTTATTGAACACGTGATTGCAACCATTTGGAGCAGCTGCATGTAGTGATGCAAGTTTGTATGAAGTGTCACAAAATAAAAAAAATAAAAAATAAAAATGCAAACCAGTACTCAGCATGCTTGGCATTTGGCATACAGGTCTTCCTTATCAGGCGTATTTTAATTCACTTAGGATGGTGAGACAGTGACACTGGCACAGGCTGCCCCGAGGAATAGTTGTGGATGCCCCATCCCTGGAGGCATTCAAGGCCAGGTTGGATGGGTATGTATAGCCTGAATGGTAACTCTCATAGCTGGAGTGATTGTCCTGATTTCCGTGATATTTCAGTTACATTATCTGTTCTTGAATTTCCTGGATACTTCTCTGTATGTACAGGTTATAATTTATGAGTATTTTTACTCACGAGTTTTGAATGTAAACAGACAAGATGAGACTTCTTGGGCTCAAGCAAGACCAAATCCACATCTCCTAAAGTTCTGAAAGCATCCATGGATACGTTACAGCTGTGTATTGATGTACGAGTATGCAACTCCTGTGTTATTTCCAGCTTTATATGGGTAACTCAGAACTGTTTCTACTGAGTCAGAAATGAATGCGCTCCAAGAAAAAAAACACAAAAACAAAACAAAACAACCAACAAAATAAGTTTTGCTGTTCACATTTCCAAAAACGATGGTTTGTATCTGTTTGTAGAAGGAAAGAAGCTCAAAGCAATGGGTCTTTGTGTGTTTCACTGTACTTAATCAAGAAAAGAAGGTATCTGATAAGGCAAATCTTCGGTAGGGAAGGGACAGCCAATGGAGTTGGCATCTTTCATGTTTTGTTTCTTTATCCAGTAGCAGGTATGTTAGGGAGTTTAGAATTTCTGTTACTATGCAAAGTCTCCCTCAGTTGATCCCAATTCAGATTGTTGTTTTTGATAAGTACAAAGAGAAGTGAAGGAACAAGGCTTTGGGGGCCATTGCAAGGAGTAAAGGATGGAGCTTTTCCTTCACTTGAAACAATTGTGACAGTTGCTTTTTCTCTTCCCCAACTCTCTTACTCTACTCCATTGTTGGTCTCTTGGCATAAATATAAAATTCCAAGTCATGAAACTAAGCAAAACGTGTTTTGTAAAGCAGTGCTCATATATTATACTTCTTTTCATTAATTTTATTTTTAATTTTTACCAGACTCTTTTAAATGTAGTATAACCACAAATAATTTTTTAGAAAATGCTAATTTCTTCTTTGTAACAGATACTACTAATATTTACTGAACTTAGAGCAGAATTTGTTAATGATTGCCACTGAGGAATAAAAACAGCAAAAGCCAGAAGCTATTTCACTTTCTTATTCAGCACTGCTGTTTCAGTGGAGTATACGGAGGCAAACATTCCAACTGACTCAATGATGCTGTCGCCTGGGATCCAATCCTACAAGGCACTATGCAGTAAGAACTCTAGTTGTTGCGGTAGAAGTAAAAGCAGAGTGTTGTATGATTTGAACCTTTCAACAATCAGCAGTAACACGAGGCAGAAGAAACCTGATCGTATATGAGAGAGGCTGGATTTTTTTAGTTTAAAAAGGTATTGAGTTAATTCATTTTTGTATCTTTACATACAGGAATGAAGCAGAGCCTTGCTCCGTAATTCAACAGCTCCACAAATTGTAAATGAGAGAAGATTCAGCCTCTGTGTGTTTATCTACTTGCTGCGTATGACTAAAAGTATTATGTATTATTCTGAGCTGATGCATAATGTATGTATCTATTAATTTGAAGGTTAATCATTACTGCATTACTCTGCACACTGGTTTAGAGCAAAGGGATTTTTACTTAAAGTTGCAGTGCTCACCCACTAACTGGGTTACACACGTTTCTGTAATCAGCTCTCTTCCTAGAGGAATTTCACATTAAAGCTTTCAGATTAGAAAATCATGTGAACAATTTTAAATATTTTAAAACAGTAATAAAAAGGTCATTTCCTTCTAAAATAAACACAACATTTGAAGCAGAATAATATTTTAATAAAATTAAATCTAAGTATTCACAAAGCATTATGCACATACAGTACATACTGTATTTAAAGCCTACGGACCTTAAATCATTTTATTCTAATGTAGTCAGCTTTGGACACAAGCTAAGCTTACTTCTTTTGTAATAAGAAAGTTTACAATTGTTCCTCAAAGTGATCTTACATATATACATATGTATATATATATATATATATATATATATAACTCTATACTCCTACATGTAAGTGTAGGTATATACACACACTAGTGTGTATGTGCGTATATAAACATACACACACATACATACACACATATGTACATATATCATTTACACACATGCACACCTACGGGAACGTGTGTGTGGTATGTGTGTCCACATACGTATGTACTCTATCTGGGAACACTGTAGATGGGCCAGTCAGTAAAAAGAGAGAACTGCAAACAACCACCCTAATAATTATAAAACAAAAGATTTTAACGTATTTTTAATTATACAGGTTGTTCATAACTTGCATTGAACAAAAGGAACACAGTCTTCTATATTATATAGAAATTAGATTTATTGCATTTGATTATGTTTGTGTGACAGATGAAGAGTACCTGCCTGCTCATGACATTTAACTTCTATGCTGTGAATAAAATAAAATGAAGTAGTACTGGAAACAAACTATTCCTTTAATGTGGTTTTGTGGATGCAGTCTGTGGTGATACTTTCCAGCATGTGGCAGTTCTCCTCACTGTTAAAGTCCTGCCCTGTTGCAGCTGTTTTGGGAGGAGACTGCTTTCTAAGTCCTGATTGTTTTGAACCCAGAAGACTTGGTTACCTTATCCTTTTCCTAGGTGCAGAATCATAACCAGTTATTGTAAAAAGCTTACTACAAAAGAGTCAACCCAAATTTTCAAAAGTGAGCTAGAAGTTTTTACTTGGAGTTTAGCTTGGTCAGGTAGGAGTTTTTTCCTATGTAAATTATTGGTTTCCTATTTGCTCTGAAGACATATCCACAATAAAATACTGTTTCTGTGACAGCAGTAAATGGTTGTCTCCATGCAACGTAAACTGTAATCTCAGAACATGCATGTTATTTAATAAAAAATAAAAATATAAGGTGCCTTGAGAATGCTGGCAGTTTTACATTTGGAACATACAGTTAGTGTGTGTGTGTGTATGTATATATATATTTACATCAGAACTGCTCAACTTTACCTTACAAGCTTCAGATTTAGGAAAATATACAGTACTTTTGCATATATATTCCTTGTAGCCCCTGAGTCAAGTATAGAGGATTTAAATACAAAAAAGGAAAAACAGCCATTAAAAGCACTTACATTTTTATGTGAAATTATACTATAAAAGTAAAGTATTATTTCCCAGGAAGACCAGGATCAGAAACATGCCTATGAAGACTCAAGATTCCTACAGTGCTTACTGAACATTCTGGCAAGGAAGGGTGCCTAATTGACGGGAGGTAAGGTTTAGGATGCTGTGGGGGACACTCTGCAGACTGGTCACGTTCCCGATCTAAAAAGGAAGCCAGGTTGTCTTCTGAGGCTGTGTTAAGATGCACTCCACTTGAGAGAGATTCTTTGGATTTAAGTTTCGATTTTTCAAGGTCTAGAAATTCGGGACACTGGAAAGGAGAAGAAACAAGATGGCAATAAATTTATCAGTCTCTTCTAGGTTCTTGTTTCTCTCCTCAAAATTAGAACGTTCAGACTGTTGCTGGAAAACCACATTTGACAGTTAAGCAGCGAGCTGAAGTATTTTTACATGCTACTACATTTGATTTAATGTGACTGAATGCAGTTCTGTTGGTTAACTGTAGAAGTGTAGGAATCTTGTCCCCCCCACAGACCTGTTCATGTGACATCAAGATATATTGTTTCACATATTGTTGTTTCTCAAGTTCTGAATATTCTTGAGACCCAATCTAAGAGGATGGATTTCAATATTCTTGAATTTGTGGTTTTAGAACATACTTCTGGAATTGCTTCAGTCCAAACATTAAAACCATTTTGATTCCAGTCTCAGCGTTCAGTTCTTCACTGTTATACTCTGAATCTATGCAAAGTGTGCAGCGTGCCTGCTGATGTTTTGTTGCAGAGTTGCTGCATTTCTGTTCTGACAGACGTATGTATGTTTTGAGCAGAGGTTTGCACGGTGGGCAAACACTTCTGAAAACTGCTGCATGTTTGTTGTCCTGATAGTCTTGATGCGTGCAAACTGATGCCTTCCGGATGTGTTGAGCTTATTGTACCTGTATGTGTTTCGGCATATGTGTGAGGAGTTTGATACATCCAAGAACACTGTATTTACTGATTATTTGCTGCAGCCTGTCAGGAAATAACGTGCCACATCTCTGTCCAAATTCTTAAGTTCCAGAAATTCCAAACAAATTTGGAAAATGAAAGACTGCCTGAACAGAACTGGAGTAGAAAACATGTGTTGGAAAATGTAGGTATACTGCAGCTCTGAATGTGGAAATTTCCACTGGTGGCAAGGGACTAGACATGGTTTTTTCCCCTCTCTCCTCCATATATTTATGACCACCCTGCTCAGTTATGATGTTTCTAAGGTCTTCAAGAATGGGACCTATGGCAGATGCACCCAAGCATCTTTTGATGGCTTGCACTTGTGTCCAATACTTATTGTTTCTGCTAATTTTGTTGACGTGCGTGATCATTAAATAAATTGATCTGATTATAAGATCATTGTATAAATCTGTAAAACCCTCACAGAAAATGTGGTTTCTGAAATTACAGCATCAAAAGTCCAGTGCAGAGATGCTAGATCAAAATAATTATTTCATATTCCTTACACTAATAAACAAGCACCTAGACTGTTGTGATTTTTTTTCCCCCCCATAATAAACTAACAAGATTAGCAAGGCTCTTTTAATCTTACTGGACATACACAAACCTGAGATGAAGGACTGAAACTTCTGTCTGTTTTAATTGATGCTACAGGATGAAGCTTTTGTGTAAACCGGATTGCTGGCTGTTGATACTCTGCACCTGCAGTCACCATGCTGTAGGCAGGTGGAATGAGTGTTGATTGCCTCTGCAGAAGCTGCAGTATAGTTTGGATATCAGCAGTCATCTGGGATTCAAGCCTAGAGAAGTAACAAAATCAGTGAACGTGTAGTCAGGACTGGATGTATTTTAACATACTGATTAGAGATGTATTCAGGAGGAACTTGTAGCTTATTAATAAAGCAAGCTCTTGTTGTGACATAAGCATGCCTTTAGTAGGAAAGAACAGAAGAGGGAGTGCTGAGCCTTTCCAAAGCATGCTAGCTCTCCCTTTCCTTTCTGGATCATACTTGCCAGCTTGCTTCTGATCTTTTTGCAACATTAAGAATGAGCTCATTGTTGTCTCTTACACATGGAACGAAAAGTAATAGAGAGGATCAGATCTTCCGTTGAAGTTAACAGGAATAACTCCACTCTTCATCAAAACTAAATAGATTTGTACTGGCTGAGGATGGGACACTACTTTTGATGTATCTGGCAATTATTTCTGACATTCCCAGTGCTAATAGAATGTGCTGAAATAAGCAGAAAACCATGCTAGTGTTTTTCCACTGTTAGAAGTGAAAGATTCTTTCAAGATCGTTAGTTTAAAAACAAGAAATAAATCTGACCAGGTTTCTTTACTGTGGAAGTTTATTCAGAACTAATTTCAGCATTTCCCATGTTCAAACTCAGTAGTTCTTTTCTGTTTATTTTCCTTTTCATAAGTTTTATATGACTTCTGGAATATTTGATCTGCTTATGTCATTCATGCAGTTTCGCAGCACTGAAATGATTTTCAAATGGTCTTATCAATATGATCGACAAGCTCAGCAATAGGTAATGCCCATAATGCCTCCTCAGCCCTGCTGGAAGGATACAAGCATACTACGACAGACAGACTGTGGTTCAGATATATAGCCTGCTGTACTGCACTCATCTTCTGACAAGAGCAAACAGATCTTTGTCAGCAGCCTTTAATGTTGTGAATGTTACTACCTGGACTCCCTACAGAAGCAGAAATGATCCTGTGAAGACAGATTTTTGCTTTCACCAGGACCTTTGCTGTTTGTATGGTACTTTTTTTTTTTTTTTTTTCTTTCCATTTTTCATTTTGGAGTTGTCCATCACCTGTGTCTCTTATTTATAAAAGCATACATGAAATTAATCTGAAAGGTATGCCCAAAGGGTTTTTAGGATGCTGTTTCTTCATTTACTGTAAGAAGCTAGTTCTGTGGCGTCAGCTCTTGTAATGAAAGGCACAAAACCAGAGGTTAGTCAGTTGTGCTCTACTTGCCCTCTTGTTCATCTCCCTTGGGTTGTTTGCTACTTGAAAATATGCTGATCTCACACAAGCATGATGCTTGTGCCTCAGGGGAAAATACTGCAGCAGCAGCAGCAGCAGCATGCCACCATCCAGAGAACTTCTGGCTGCTAAACTTGAGGTTCAATATCTCAGTGAATATAAGGGATTTAGCATTGGTGGACATGCATCAGCACTTGTCTCTTGCTTTGAACTAAAAAATGTGTTCCTTATTACTTTGTCAGCACTTTGTAAGGTTTCCTCTGTACTTCAAATCAAAGAGTTGATTGTGTTTATTCATCATTATTGTTTATATAAATTCTCCCTCCTTTCTCCACAATTTAAACTGGTCCACGTCATGCCAAACAAGCAAAAACAAACAGGGGAATCTTAAGTGCTTGGCCCAGAACCTCCACAAACAGGAGCTTAAAGAGGAGAAACAGAGATAACACTAGGCACAGAGTCCTGGTACAGTGGCTTTCCAGCCTTCTATTTCGTTTTAACAATTTGGTTAGCATGCCAAGCCTCTGACGTTGCATGGAAAACGACAGGAAAAAGTGATCCTGCTTTTTAGTCCAGCAAGCCAGTTCTGACATAAGTAAGATAGAATACTGCCTAATACATAGCACTCATAGAAGATCCAGAAAAGATCAAAATCTTGAAATTATGAAAGCGTTTATGAAGGTGAAAAGAGTTAAAGAATAAAATGGTTTAATAAAATGTGGAACAATTTAAATCTTAGTTTATTGGTAACAATGTTATTTTCTCATTCAAAAAATAATGAGAAAGGCTCTTCTACAAGGCAATTCAGAGTCATTAACATGGGTACCTAGAGGTAAGTGATGTAATTACTCTGACAGTGATTTAACAGTTTTGTACTCAGCATTCCAGAATTGCTTGTTTTCCAAGAATCTGGAAGGCTGAATTTAGGTGATACTTAGGCTGCTATGAATTCATATGTGCAACACAGGTTTTTTGTAGCTTCTGAAGATACAAATACCTTTGGAGATCTCCTGTGCAAGTTCATTCCTACTGTAGAATCACCGATATCAATTGAATTGTAGACCCTTTCACAAATATATATTTTTATAATATCTCTGTTTTTACCTGTTAAGTTGTTCTTGAAGTAAATCTAAGCGATTCTCCACTTCTCCATATACATAGTCACTTTCAGTATCACAGATACCCCATGTAACATGGGGTAATGCTGAGTGACTTGGGGAGTCTTGGTCTTCCCTCATGTTCTGTTCCTCCCAGTTTCTTTTATCAGTGATATCTGAGGAAAAATAAACAAAATATAGAAAAAGTATAGATTTACATACATACTGTTAAAGAGGGTTGGCACCACTCAAACATCCCATTTTTCAGTGTTTCTCCAAGCCTTAGGAGACAGCTTGATATGGTGGAAATTTGCCTGAACTGTCTTTATTCCTTACCAACGTTGAAGGAAAAATAACAGAGGACACATCCAAAAATTATAAGATTTTAACATAAAGATAGCAACATGCTAATATTTTAAGCTGTACATATACAAAGTAGCTTTATATAGTCAATATCATCAGAGTTTTGCTGAGTAATGACTTCTATTTCTTTAGTTTTCTTATTTTTTAAAAGTGAACCCCTAGTTTTCTCAAGCTGAAATTAGACATATTTGCTCCAGATTAAGTGTATGAAATGATGTACTTGGCTGTCCTTGTGTCTGGCTAAAACCTCTTCTCTTGCCCAAGAGTGTTGTATTGAAGTGTATTTAATGTTCAGCTTTTTGGTGTAAAAAAAGAGTACTTGCTACATTGCATTTACAGCATTTGACGTGCATTACAGTGTGTTGGAATGTCTCCAAACCAAACCAAATAATCAAAGCTAAATTGGTTATTAATTTCAAAAGGAAAAAGATTTGCACTGATGTAGTTTTAGCATCACGAGCCTCCAACCCAACCCTCTGTTGGTACGTAAATCATGTCTCAGAGACTGGTGCCGTACTGTGGTGTAAAGGGTGCCAGTTTATTTTGTTTAATATTCTATGACTTGTAACAAAGTGAAATATTTTTCATCGCTAAGTGAGTCAGAGATCACTTAAATACTAAATTAACTTTCATCGTAAATATATACATATATATATTTCTGTTTGAGCTACAGATAACATTTTGGATTAAGGTACAAACAGTAAATTTACCTCAAGCTAAAACTCCTCAAATGCGTTATTAGGATTTACTATAGAGTTTCAGCTAGATTGCTCATTTTAGTTTCCCTTCTAATCTTGTATATTTTATACACAAGTAAATAAAAACCTAGTCTTTGTATGGGTCCTTTGTATTTATACTCAGTCCGGTGTAGAAAATGGTCATGACTATTCCAGGCCCTAGCCTGTACCTGCTTGCCTGAATCCCGTCCATTTTGTCCCTAACATTTCTTAGTCAAATGCTGCAACTGACTTCAAAAATAACTGAAGTGCACTCCTTTCCTTTTTGCTGTTTGAGCTATTTTTTCATCCTCTTTCCATTTGTTTAATTTACACCTCTATGCATTTTTTAATTAGTTTACATTCCTTGTTTCAGGCTGTTTTTCCTTTTCACCAAACTGGTGAAATGTTACAAATTATTTATCATGGAATATAGTAGTTGCACATACCCTTATCTGATATAAAGATCTTGCTATGAGCTTTGCAGAGCCTACAAGTGACATATTTATGATGAGCAGTGCTTTTTCTACATATTTACACATCAGCCTCATTAGGGCTGGAGCACCTCTTCTATGAAGAAAGGTTGAGGGAACTGGGTTTGTTTAGCTTGGAGGAGAGAAGGCTCCAGGGAGACCTCACTGTGGCCTTCCAGTACTTGAAGGGAGTGAATAAACAGGAGGGGGAACGGCTGCTTACGTGGGTGGATAGTGACAGGACAAGGGGGAATGGTTTTACACTGAGACAGGGGAGGTTTAGGTTAGATGTTAGGAGGAAGTTTTTCACTCAGAGGTGGTGACGCACTGGAACAGGATGCCCAAGGAGGTTGTGGATGCCCCATCCCTGGAGGCGTTCAAGGCCAGCCTGGATGTGGCTCTAGGCAGCCTGGTCTGGTGGTTGGTGACCCTGCACATAACAGGGGGGTAGAGACTAGATAACCTTTAAGGTCCTTTTCAACCCAGGCCATTCTATGATTCTGTGATCCTCGGCCTTTGTTATTTTGAATCAATCTTTTGTCATATGCAGTCAAAAATTGCTTCATAGTGCTCTGATTCTCCCCTGTCCTGGGGAAAAAAAAAAAAAAAAGCTATTGCAACTTTAACACCTGTTGAGTACATCTCCCATTAGAATCATATTTGTAATTATCTAACTATTTAAAGTCACAGAATACATTAAATGTCTACTGTGCTCAGACTGCTGCTTCATTGTACAGCTGGAGCAAATCCTTGACCACTTATCAGGTGTCAGCCTCAGTCATAGGAACTGTTGGATGTTAATCCCACACCCTTCAGTAGTTCCTGAATGTTATTTCCAGGCTTCTCCTAACACTTCTTTTGGCTCTGCATGCTGATAACTCAACTTAGGTTACGCTCATTTTACACTTGGGAAATTTTTCTAAGCAAACAACATCAACCAAATCCATGTTTCAAAGAAAAGAGGAAAAAAAAAATGAGTGTGAGTGATGTATGAGAAGCTTGTCCAAATGCTATTAACTAATCCTTTTCAATCACATCTTTAAGTGGCGTTGGTCTATGAAGAAAATAACTACAAACAGAAATAAAGAAACAGAAAAAAAGAAAAGAAAGAAAGAAATCTGCATTTTAGATCTACTACTTCAAATAGACTTAGCCAGGAAGGGGAGCTGTCACTACGTGCCTCCGAGCAGAGGAAGAGACTTTCTCCTCTTTTTAATCAGAAGTAGCTGCTTACTGTATTATGTGCTGTTTGGTTAGCAGGTGGTAGAAAGTATCCTGGAGCTGTAGAGTATTTGGATTTCATGTGACATGACCTATAACTGATTTTATGCACTGAACAGAAGGAAGGGAAAATAGATCTTGTCTTGGCTACACAGATACATACTCAGGTTCCCAGTCCACTTAAGCCAACAGAAGGAGAGGAAAACAATGTCAGAGAAGCATGTAATTTGGATTTAGTGGGCATGTGTCACAACTTGCCGTGTCCAAGGAATCTGGAAAGCTCCCAGCAAAGCTAAGGGAGCAATCTTATGACAAATCCAGAGGTAAAATTTTCATGTATGGCTGCAGCTATAATTGATGTTGTAAATCCAGTGGAATAGAAACTAAAAATACTGGTCTTATATTTCATTGCTTTTTAATGGCCTGTAAAACCAAGCTGCTGGCTATTTTACTCAATAAATCATTCAGTAAAATCTCAGAGTTTCCAATGCTGTGTGTTATTCTGGGGAAATTACAAATGGTTTTTGTCCCAGAATATGTATTTGTAGACTATTAAAATGAACATTTAATTTATGACAAAGGAAATGAATTGGCACTGAAATTATAAAATAAGGTCATACACTGTAAGCGAAACTCTTGACTTATCTCTTGTGGGATATGGTATTATACTGTTCTAAGCATACTTTCAAGAACTTCCATAGACATGAGTTTTTTCAGAAAGACTCAACAGCAGTTATAACTTTATAACCAGCAATGGTTTCCATTGGTTTTCCATGGCTTGAAGAATCTTTGGCTGAGAGGTAAATCAATAAGTGTGTAACGTGGTTCACCTCATGAATCAATCTTATAGCCCAAACTTAGTGAGAATAGAAAACATATGAAAAGAGACATATTTTAATGTTAAGATTCACATTTCAGGATTATGAAGAGGCTTTTATAATGTTTCTGGCAATGGTATTCAATATATTGTTATTGTCTTTCCATTCATCAACAGTAAGGATTAAGGGTTAAAACAAGATTAAAGATAGCTAAATATGTATCAGTTACATATTTACATACATACATACAATTAGAGTTGATTTCAAAATTTTGTTATGTTTATAACTACCTTTCAGGTAAGTTATAAACAAACAACCTCTAATTAATAGCAGGAATAACAGTTTAAAGCATAAAGCTGATCATATTTTATTGAATTTGAGCTTTCACACAAATTATCAGAAGTGCTAGTTAACAGATTGAATAAAAGAATGTAGTCTTAATCAAAATATGTAACCTTTATACATGCTAAATTTAACTCAAATAAAATCTGCAGTAGGTTGCCTTGGAAAATGTTGCTATAGCTTCCAGGACATGATTTTGGCTACCAGTAGTGGAAAGGTAAACTTACAGATTGTACTAAGCATGCCAGAAGTTTATGTGTTCATACTGCTATGATCCTATCCTGAAGAGACCAAACATGACACAATCATAACTTTAAAATGAAAAAAAATATATTGTTTGGCCTGACTAATAATCAGGATAGTTTAAAATTATAGCCTAAAATTCTAAGTTTATTAAACAATGATTAAATGGTCAAACTGACTCAAAACAAACTGCTGGGGAAGACAGTATTAAACTGTAAGTATGCAATTCTTCCCTTCAGACTGAAACAATTACAAACAAACATTCAGCAAGACTGAATATATTAATCTATGGCTTTTCATTATTTCCCCTTCACATCAATGAGAAAATGAAATTTTTAGCGTATTCAATGTAATTTTAAATGTGATTGTGATTAAACCCTATATAAAATTAACTGACATTTCTTAGTTTTTGATCATTTCTTAGATACAAAATACCAAATCATTGTTCTTGCATTTTCCTTATAGATGTGAGGATTTTCATTGACATATACAACAAAATGAGATAGCATTTCTTCAAGCTATTATGAGCTACTTTCATTAAATTTTGGTTGTACATCATCAGTGCAGAGAATGGAACTAATTATCTGAACAACTCCTAGATTTATTTAACTCTTTTTATGTAGGATTTTGTACTGTCACCCAACCTTGGCATATATACTCTCTTGATTTGATTGTACTTTTCATCCTTGGACACTCAATGAAATCAAATACTGGTTGACAATTTTGAAGATTTTGTTTACATGACTGCTCTAGGGCAGTTCAGTTAGGAGATTATTTGTTAACAAAACCAGAATAGCCTTTGTGAGGTTCTGTAATCTGGTTCCACAGTCGTTGTATCAAACTATAGAGGTCCTCTTTGGAAATATTATTTTTTGATCTAAAATAGATGTTCTTTTTTATTCTTCAGAAAACACAAAAGTAACAATTATGTAAAGAATAGAATCATTAAGAAAATGACTTTTGAGAATCAAACCAAAAAAAGATGTCTAATCAAACTTTAAAAAATAGTACCAGTTATATTACCTTTGCAGGAGTCACTTCTTTTGTCAGTAAGAATTTCTTCTGTTGCTTGAATCATTTCTTCGAAGTCCAGCTCTGTAGTTTTCTCTGTTACAGATGGGTAATCAGCTATCCCAGAGAACAGGGGTTTTTGCTCATCTTCAATGGAGGACACAAATGATGACGAGCCACTTTTTTTCTCCTCAAAGTGTTTCTTAATAGATTGATAAAATCTGGAGTTGTCCCCTGTGGGTTCAGGGTCACTCTGCTCATTCTCTTTGAAATAATCTGTTAGATAGAAACAATCTTGTGGAATAATATGCAGTTTATAGACTTGTGCTCTAGTTTATTTTGGTTGGAGGATGGAGATATGTATTTCTTTTAATGACACAAAAGACATTTGCGCTTATGTGATAAGGATTTCTAGTCTCTGAATCGCAATTAATTTTCAAAAAGCTGCTTATATCAAACCAACTTTGCTGTTTTATTTCAGCTAAGGATAACATTTGAGAAAGCCTTTCATTCCAAAAATAAATGCATTATAAATCCAGACTCATGCAGAAAAAAAATTGAACTTATTCCCTCTTCTAATTTCTCACATTCTGGGATATTTCTCACAGTCTTGACAGTAAAACAATGATAGGTCTCAGACTCAGTTTCAAAACTACATTTTTAAGTTATACGTACATAAAAGCATCTTTGCTATTTATTCTTTTCCCAGCAAAGGTCACAGCTCAACCTCAGAATGCTGGCCTAGATGAATATGGGCGTATTTCTCCATGTACATTACTGGCATACTTATATTTAGGATTGATATGTGAGATAGAACCCTCTTGGCAAAAAAAAAGGGGGAAGTTGCTAATCTATTTTTGTAGGATCATCTCAAAATGACATCAGTAGCCCAAATTCCTTAGCCTTTTGAATTAACTGCTATTCATTTTGCTCTGATCATCCAATCTTTTGAATAAGTACATGAAAAGCTGCGATATATAGGGTAGGAAAGTACCAGCCACTTTCAGAATGAGGCTTTAATTAATTGCATTCAGGATCTGGAGTGAGGAACAGCAAGTTCAGTAGTTTTAAAAGGTGGCAAATGAAAATACAGATTTAAAGCACGTGCCTTTAAAAAACACACTGGAAGAAGGAAATAGAATTTAAACACAAGAATGATCATTTGTGGATATAGAGAACTCCTGATCTCTTTTCAGCATAAACTTGAATCTAATTTCAAATTCAATATTTGGTCTTACCTATTTTTAACTGAAATGTCAAGATAATTCCAGTTCTGCTATTTATTTAAAACACTTTTTAGCAGGGTAGTCTCAACAGTGTATAAATACTGTAACTAGTTTGCATTAACTTCCTGGGGAGACAGCATGATTTCCCATCTGCTTTGTGCTAATTACTAATCAACATATTTCTGGAATGTCTGTAGTCTTCACAGACTATGGAAGTGGTTAATACAACATTATATTTCATAGGTTTCTTTGATTTCTGGTTACTATACTGAAATGAAAGTGTAGCCTTATCTAATTCTCTTTATTGCACATGAAGAGAATGCAGTATCTGTATGGAGCACTCTGCAGGAGTCCAGACATCTACGAGCAGTGAGGGCAGGTAATGGTCTACAAAATAAAACCAGTACCAAGGCAGGTCTCCTGTAACTGTACACTCTGGAGTATCTAGGGACAATTTACACAGCCCTGCACTGAACTAACTTTATTTGGCCCCTGTAAAGCAGAGTTACTAGCTGTAAGTGATAATGGCAACATTCTGATGCTTCTAAGGCATCAACGCAAATGCTGATGGGCTGACAGTGTAAGGCTTTTGGGCGATGTACAGACTGGATAGATGTCCCACACACCTCCCTAGTACAAAAAAAAAAAAAAAAAAAAAAAAAGAAATAAAAAAATAAAAATTACAAGAAAGCTTCGTAAGAAAATTCTAATGTATATGTCTCACATGGTGAAATGCGTGCAGTCATGGTACGGTAAATTTTCTTAATTACTTGCTTCTTGACTAACTTCAACCACAGTCACACTGCTGACTGTGAAAAAGACCTTATAGTAAAAGCTCAAAATTGCCATTTTTAGGGTAATTTTTTATATTCGTGGGATTTTGTGCACTAACAGTAATGAGCACCCTATGGAATACAAATCAACCAGTGAACTAATTTTAAGAGAGGTCATTGAGAGTCTAATGAAAAAAATAGTATAGCAGCTCAAGTATAGCAGATCATCTTATTTGTCATATTCAAGGAATATTAAAATATCTAGAAACAAGATGGTAGCAATTATCCTTCTGTAAAACAGAGTGGTTCAACTGATGTGTCTGCATTTAGTCTGCATCTATAACAAATCAACAGAGCATATTCTTTTCCAAATGTTGTTCAGGTATAACAAACTCCCTGGCATTAGAAAAATGGTGAATATCTGTTAAAAGCCTATTGAAATCAATGAATATTTTTGAACATGACGATCTATTTCAAAATATGCATCTTTAGCGCAATTGCTGTATCTGATAGCCATCTGGTTGTGTTCAGAAAGTCATAAGCTGTTTTTCTTTTAAAAGACTGATGCTAGAGATTCTTATGTCTGGAGAATAATCCCATTCTACTCTGCAAATGGAACAGAGCTGCATTTGGCTCTGCAGGTGCAAGCTCAGCACCTCAGCTCAACCATTCAGCAGTTCCTCTGCAGCTCAATGAAAAGATATTACAAATCATATCTAGGCAGTGCTTTGTTCACAGAGTAAATTTCTCCATTTTGTTTTTACTTTTCAGATGAAATCCAGTCCTTGGTTTGGCATTAATTTTCCAGATGAGAATTTTGTATCTTTGTGTATCTATGGATAAGTTCACTTTCTGGCAGACAGACTCAAGGTTTCAAAAGTACTTTTTTTCTCCTTTCTCTTCTGTTTTAGGAAAAAAGAGAGTAACCATTAAGAAAATCCCCTCATCTTAGTGCTTCCCCTTTCGTTTTCTAGTAATGCAATTTTCACTCTCTAGTTCTAAGAACTAGAAAAACTGTTTTACAGAAGTTGATTTGTGTAACTTCCTGCTTTTCCAAACATGTACAAACATCATTTACACTCTTTATGGGACATGCGTTAGCCTGCTGTATGTTTTGGATGCCTGACAATCTTACACGCAACATCATCTGATAATTTGCTGTCTGGAAATCCCAGAATCTTCACAGTAGTTTTTAGTGCTTTTTGCACTTGCATTGACAATGGAAGAAAAGAAACAGGGTTGTCACGAGGGCAATGGAAAGCAGCTATGACATAGACTCACAGAAATGCTGGGATAAAATCTTGCTTGGTGCAACAATTAATAAGACAATTATCAGAGGTTCTTTTGAGTGTCGTGGTTATCCTGCAGTGTTGAAGTTTTGCATTATTCAAACAGTGGCAGTCTGCGTGAGCCATACATACTTTCTCCTAACATATCACTCTGCTAGCAATAATATTGGTGAAAGTGCCAGTAATATATTACATGTGGAACAGCATTGTTTAATATTACTGTAATTTCACTAACTTGAACTTGTCATACTTAATTAGTTTAGCTATGTAGCATAGTGTATCAGAAGAAGGCAAATTTTTACTCTTTTTCAGCTATCCAATAAAAAGCCCCATAATATGCCTTGACAAAATCAGTTTTGTAGAGGAAATGACAGGAATGACTTCCTCACCCCCATAGAAAGCAATTTGTATCCCAAATGATAAGACACATGATCCTTATCATTAAAATTATCAGTATAACTGTAAATCTGTTCAGCAGACATGATATTGTCCCATTCCTTTGAAAAATCCTACTATATCATTCTATGTTACACCAAGTAAGTCCCTTGGTAAGGAGAAATGCACATTGTGACTTTGAAGGAGAGATGGTTGACTGCTCAAAAAGTCAGCAGGTCTTCAGATTCCCAGCAAGTATTTTCGTTCAACTGTTACTAGGTTTTTCTTATGTGATATTCACAAATATTCCTGTGATGGTCGATCTGTTTTTCCTACATAATTTCCTACAAAATATTTGCTTGTGAGCAATTCTGTTTGTTGTCTGTTCTTTAATTTAAAAATATCAGTAATCTTGCCAGGGAGCAGAAAAATGCCTCATGTGCTCACTCATGCACCAAAGACAGCAAATATTTAAAGTCAGTGACCACACATTTCATAGAGCACATTAAATACAACTTCACAAACAGGTTGAAAAGGTGCAAAATCTCAAAGAAGTCCAAAAATCAAAAGTGGTTAGTTCATAATTTGAACACTGATGTTCCAACCATGTCTGTGTTTTCCACAACACTGTCAGGAAATGAAGATATCTCCTTTATGTAATTAAGTACTTTTTGGATAGGTTTAAATGCACGAAATCTGAATGGCAAAATCACAAATTTTCTGTGCCTGAGAAAAGTAGATTGGGAGCTGTACAAAATATGTATTGAAAATCCTTAGGATTTCAGTTCTAAATATTGTCCAAATGCTCTTTTATGAAAAAATAGAAATTGGTTATCATCAGGATGTTTATATATTGTGTATAATATAGTTACGCTTAGTACAGTGAGAGAATTAATATAAAGACTACCCGTTACATACCCTTTCTTTGATTTTCTTAATTTAATAATTGCGTAGTATTCTATAAAGCTTGTCTGGATGAGAAAGTACCATTTGGAACTGATAAAGAGTTCAGCACGTAGAGGAAACCTGAACTTGTTACGCAGGGTTTTCTTCTTGCTGAAGAGTCTTGCTCATGGGCATGGCAGGAGGGTTGTAACCAAATAATTTTTAAGGTCTCTTCCACCCAAACCGTTCTATGACTCTGTGATTCTAATACAATGCTTACTTGCACTATAGTTCATTTTTTAAAACTGGAAAGTCACGTTTACAGCTTTTTAGTTATAAGGAGAGCAATAAAGCACTGTGTGCCAATTCTGTGATAAAAGTATTGCTTCACATTTGAAGATCATAGGATTCAAAATTTTAGAAATAAAAGAGCATTGTAATGAATCCTGAAGTCATCATGTATTCATTAATAATTTGATTTAGCAACAGTGCCAAATTCTTGTGATAAAATGAGGGCTGCCTCATTTATTTTCATTTTTCCGTCTCTGAACATCAAATACAGTTATGCTCTTGCACAGCATAATTTCCAGTAAATCTTGGGTGAAACAAAGAATAAGTGAAATTAGATTATTTCCATCAGAGGTTTTTGTTTTGTTTGTTTAAAAATAATCTTTCAAGACAAATAGAGTTATATCAAAGCTTGGACATTTTCAGAAGATGGCAGAGACAGGTTTCATAGTTAAAGTGAATATGCAATCCTTCATTTACTCTTTTGTGTCATTTATAATACAATTGATAAGTTAGAGATGGAATTACAGTCTTATCTTTGAATTTCCATCCTCTGTCTGGCTTTGTATCAACTTTAATGATAATTAGATAATAGTGGAAGGACATTTCTTGATTTATTTTTCAGGAAGTAATGCTATACTTTAAAAACCAGAAATAAAGAAGTATGAATATACGCCTGAAAAGGGATTCAGGTCAAAAGCTGAAGTTTAGAATTCTCTTCTAAAAGGAATACGGTTTTCACTATAGGGCTATTAGTACTTTTTTTTTTTTTTTCCCAGAGTATGTGTGCCTGCACACAACATTTGGAAACAGCCTCTCTGGGAGCAGCTTGTAGAAACAAGACTCTTACGGAAGCTCCCTGAGGTAGCTCCAAGGCACTGTGGTAGTAGCAAAAACAAAAATAATCTGAGCGGATGGAAAACTGCAGTGATGGGTTCTCTGACAACCATACACTTTTCACTGAAGGTGAGATTTCAGGAACATGAAATCTTGTTCTAGGCCATATCATTCTTGCCTAGATAATAGTTGCTTCCTGATCATTTAACCACCTGACACTCCACGTGAATGTTAGAAACTCTTTTCTAATTAAGCCCAAGTGGACTTCATTAGCATTATGCTATTAGCTTAACACAGTTAAGTAAGAGCTTCAAATATTTTACAGATTCCTACCCTACTTTCTTGCTGGGGACACAGAAGATATTGCTTGCCTGAATCATCTATTTGTAAACCAACCCTTTAAATGTATAAGCTGAGGGGAGAGTACAAGAATGGGAGTTAATGTGCTTAAAATGAAACATTGCAGAATGCATTTTATATCTCACTTGATTGCTACAGACTGTGTTAACATGAGCAAGTGCAGGCAGTATTTGTGCAAAAAGATTTCATAAGAACTTTCTTTTGTGGGTTATTATAATCACATCCATGGAAATAAAAATTCCTTTTTATGAGTTCCTAGAGCCAGCTGGCAAGATTAAGTATTGCTAGCTACCTGAATCTCTCATTACTAATATAACTTCATTGCAGTCCTTATCATCCTCTCAGCTAGAGTCTGTGGGATGATGTTGCCTTTGGATTATAGCTAAAAATCCAGAGCAGTGATTTATTTTAGTGAGGTCTTCATTACATTCCTAGGTAGTATGTCCATGCTGTCTTATTTAGACAATATTTATATTACCCTGCAGGCATTTTATATGGCCTGTTCAAAGAACAAAGAGCAGATGGGATTTGAGTATAGCACTAGTGTAGTTCTAGCCCCAAACCCAAGCTTTATCTTGGGAAAGGATTTTGTATCTGATTGCTTCCATGGCTTCACAAGAATTTTGTGAGTGCCTAGACCAGGTCCAGGGTTTTGATAGTTTTCAGCTAGGGGTTATGTGAATTTAAGATGAATGCAAATGATAGCATTTCTTGAGAATAATTGGATGCTTAAATAGTGTCACAAAAGCGTACATTAACAAAAAGTTACACAAGACACTAGCAAAAATACTGCTTGAACTCGAGGAAAATTTTTACAAAATCTCAAGATTTCAAGCTCTCAGTGAGCTTACTTTTCTAGGGTGATAGTCTGTTATTTGCATTTTTTTCAGCTGTATGCTTGGATTCTGTATTGATGGAACCAACTCCAGTGATGCCCTGTTCAGCATGGAATCAGATCCGCAGTCAGAACCATCAGAGCTAAAGAAACTTCTTGCCCATATGCATTGCCCTTGAAAACAGCTGACTCCCACTGAACTGGAGTTACTGGAGGAAACCAAAAAATGAACAAGACAAGACTGTGTTCTGCACTGCTAAAAAAAAAAAAACAGCTGCATTTAGATAGAACGATTCATTGTCCACCAGTTTTCAGCAGGAGACTAACTTGCCAACCCTTCTGAAAACTTTGTTGGGAAATGCCAGGCAGGAATACTGCTTATTTTGAGCAGTCATGGTGAGAATTTCTTGGCTGACTGTCAAGCACCTATGGCAACTGGCTGAGGCTATACCTGCACCTGTGCAAGGAATCTCATCCATTATACTGAAAGTCCTGCAGTGAATTTCTTATAGATGAGATCAAGAATAAACTGCTGTGTTTTAGTTTTTGCAGGGGATGTCTTATGGTTTCCAGTGCTTTCTGGAAATCAGAGAACAAGCTAGACCCTTTAAAATTATATTATGATTAAACATATTTAGCAACTAAGATCAATTTCTGTTGACACAGGTAAGAAATGATGGGAATGTGTATAGGTAGACTAAGGAGGTCTTGGAATTGGAAAAGTAGTGGCACTAACTGCAGATGTGTGAGCTGTGTGGATTTACTTTAACCCCTGATAAAACTCCTGCAGGAAGAGTTACTATGGCAACATAGTCCAAATCACGCTAGCATGAACTAAAGGCTGAGATAATGCAATCCCATTTTAGCACTCCAAAAGAGAGAAAATCACTGATGATCACACTAAAGATGAAAATAATGCTTTCCCAAACTATGTAATATAGGTCAATAACTGAAAGTAAAGAATGGGTAATCCTTTCTCCCGTAATAATTACAAATAAAAAATTTGGTGAGATGTAAAATATCAAAATCTTAAAGTGAGAATGTTGTTTGTCTATTCAAGTTGTAGTCTGTTCAGTTACAAAATATGATTATTAAAAGTCATTACATGAGACAGTTTTTTTTCTATAAGAATATGTTGACCAGAAATGCTTTTGCCAGCTCTGTTTTCAGGAACTTGATTGTGCTGAAATATTTATTGGTTAGTTATAATATAAGTATGCTGGATCAAAGTATGATGCAGCTCTCTTCCATGAGAAGTAAATGTTGATATAAATAGAACTTTACAATCCAGAAGTAACATCTAGTACTCTATGACCTCATACAGGATGTAGGATGGACCACAGAAAAGTTATACAAAGGGTCTATGACTACTGGGTGCTTCCTCTGGCAGTGGGAACATATGAAGAATCTGAACAGGGACCAGAGGGGGGCAGTAAACCAGTGGGTCAAAAGCATGTTCAGTGCTTAGGAGGACTTTAAATGTGCTGCTCTTCTCTCTAACTCAAAAGTTACCAGGTACTGCACAACTGAGGTGCCTGTTGCAAGCCTTGTCTCCTCTTTCCCAAAGAAGGTTTTTTTTTTTTTTTTTTTTTTTTTTTCCAAAGACAAAACTGTGAGAAATTATATTCTTTCTAAAGTAATGTAAATAGATGTCTCAAAGAGAGACTATTCAATATAATCTAGAGAGAAAGAACCATAAAATCTTGAGGCCTTTGCACTGCATTGACACCTGAGGAGCCTATTTGTAATTCTGCTGCAGACATGACATGGAAGATCACTTCCATCATATCTAGATGGCAGCATATGTTATCTCATAAGAAATTTGAAGGTTATTCAGGCAGAGCACCTCTGTCAACAGATTCTTAGTGATGAGCAGATTGAATATTTCATGGGGACGTTATCTTGACAGACTTGGTGTCAGTCTTGGCTTCTTGCCCTAAAGATGTTTATTTGATCAAATGGCAATGTCATTGTTCTGAGTAGCCACACTCTAGATTGAAGTCTTTCTTCATCAAGCTTTATACTTGCCATGTACCTTTAAAGTGTTCCCATTTATTATTAACTACTATGCAATTCTAAAATTGGTTTTGTGCTGCATTTAGGATTGGGATTTAACTGAGGAGTATGAAAAACTGGCGTACTAGAAACATTAATTTGTTGGACAAATCATTGGACCATGTAAGTATAAAATTATTCAAGGAATTGTATTTTACATGAAAATGAAAATCTTGTATAAATTTAGGTTTCTTCATGATTATTGCAGTAAGACCACAGCTACGGGCATTTTGGAGTACTGAATATTGTGGCTGGGTTTAGTATTTCACTGAATTTTCCTTCATAAGGATTACTCACAAAAGTCTCTAAGGTGAATGCAAACACAGAAAACCTGAACTCTTTCCAGGACAATCATTTACACATTGCCAAATGAATCTACTGTGTCATGAAAACAGACATGTTAATGCCAGGTAGAAGCACCGCTTAACATAAAGTTCAGCAAAGTACTTTCCTGAGGAAATAAAATCAGTACTGCTGGTAAATAATGTAGTAGACTAGTTTCTCCAAACATATTGAAACATGGTGTCTCAGAAAATGGATAATGGCCTGGAAGTAATATACAGATATATGTAAACATACATACATACATACATACATATATATATACATATTTATCTGAAGGATAGTGGAGTAGGTTAATGTTTGAATAGCTCTGCATTGATGGATGTGAGGTCATGGAAAGGTGACCCTGATATCCTGTAGACATATAAAACCATGCACAGAATGTTTCTACTGCTCAGATGGATTCTCAAGCCCTGGTATAGTAACAACTAGCTGATGATGGGACCCTGATGTCCCCAGAATTACAAAGTGAAATACTAATGAATAATGAAGCAGTGCTGTCTAACGTAAAAAAAGGAAGTTAATTACCTTTTTCTATTTCACTTTGGAAGGACAATTTTCGTCTTCGTAGTTTGCAGTTATCTCCATTTGTATCATCAGTAGTTTGTGATCTTATTACGATGTCAGACTTGATTAATGAAATATGAAACATAATAACAGATTAGTCCCATATAAAGAGAGCAGGTTTTCAATAGTTGATTGATTCAATCATGTTGAAGCTTTAAGAAAGGTAATATTACTCAAGTCAGTCTACATCATCCCCTTCTAATAGCACTGGTCAATGCTAATGTTACAAAGTTCATACATATTGAGCAAAACTGGCAATGTCGCTACCTGATGGTGAAAAAGTATCCTGAAAAATAAATTCTCCTGTATTATCAGCTTTCTAAACTAGCACAGGTGTGTTTTAAATAAGTTTAACGAAAATAAATTCAAAAAACCAACCCCAAAACCACACCCAATAAACCACTTTAACAGAGAATCATAGAATCATAGAACCACCAAGGTTGGAAAAGACCTACAAGATCATCCAGTCCAACCATTCACCTATCACCAATAGCTCCCACTAAACCGTGTCCCTCAACACAACATCCAATCGTTCCCTGAACATCCCCAGGGTCGGTGACTCCACCACCGCCCTGGGCAGGCCATTCCAGTGCCTGACCACCTTTCTGAGAAGTAATATTTCCTAATGTCCAGCCTGAATCTCCCCTGCCGTAGCTTGAAACCACTGCCTCTAGTCCTATCACTAATGACACTATGTATACTATTGCAAGGAGTAAGGCGGTAGCTGATTGTAGTTAGATTTATATTTAATTTTACGGTACTAATTATAAAGGTTGCATTTTAAAACAGTAAATATGAGATTGAAAAGCACCAGGCAGTATATTCCTCATTATTTTTAACTTTCTAGACATTCTTTTCCTCCCTATTCAGTTCATGAAGATACTTATTTCCATAGCTTAATATAATGCTGTCTTTCTCTGTACACATTAATATATGTGCTTTTTGTAGCCTTTATGAATACAAGATGCATTTAACTCTTCATTCTACTTATGACTGAGAAATTTATGGATAAGCCAATAAAACATAAGTTACGTTCTTTGTGTACTTCCCTTCCCTGTGCCAGTGAGGGTTCCTGTACCCCTCAAGAAAACGTACTGTGTGAGAAGGGCAGAGGGAAACATGGTAAATGCTTCTCTAAGCATTTAAATCTTTCTCTACACACTGTAAACCTGATCAGCAAGGGGTCTAGGTGGTGGGTCACTAGTAGGGTAACTGCAGGAGGAAAAAGGCACTGTACAAAAATGAGAGGACAGGAGCAGAAGTTAGAGCAGAAGCATCTATTATTCAGATAACAAATCTGCATCTGAGTGATGTTTTGTATATCAGATTGTGTTCATCACTTTTTTTGGAAATGATTTTCTGGATTGTGACAGTCAGTGGAATGCAAGTAGAACTGCTAGAGAAAACTGTGATTCTGCAGGCTCAGAGGCATGGGCGAGCTTGTCCTTTCCTGTCTGTGAAGTCTATTGATTTTTTTCTTAGTAGCTGGCACAGCAGTAAGAAATATCAGCTGAAAAATTTCTAAGGGATCTGAGCAGCAAGAACTTCCTTTGTGTCTTCTACATCACAACACAATGTGATTTGTTTCAATTTTCTCAGATCTAGAAAAATAATGATAAAACATTGATGGTATTATAATTGCAAGAAAAAAAAAATTGCTAAGAAGACCACAATCATTAATCTAAATTTATATTCAAGGAGTATTTCAAATATGTGAACTTTCAGTTTTGAGTTGAATTTATCACTGGAATATAAATTCATTGTGTTGTATTTCCCATATAATTAATAATGATGACCTTTTCAATAAACCTAACAGAATACATTTTAAAATAAAGAATAGAAGTGGTCTTTTTTTTCAGATTTTCAGAACAATCTTTTATGGAAGAAAAGCTCAAGAAGAAAATGGCATTTCTAATCAGAAGCTATTTTTGTTTAATCTTTTTAAGGTAATAATCAACATGTGATTAGCAAAGCCATTCCTGTTATTTACCATCCAAAACTTAAGAGTTCTTTCTGTTTCTTGGAAGGTCTTTGAGGTCAAATTCTGTTACCCTCTACTCACTCTTTCTCTCTTTTTCCTTGAAAGTATGGTAAAAAACCACAAACGGATAGAAGCTCAGATAGAATGAAATGTAAACTTGCCATCTGTTGGGCAATGTAACTCATGTTTGATGGTCAGTGCTTAGTGTACCCTACAAATTTCTAGCAAACACTTTCTAGAGCCCAAGAAGCCCTTCCCCTCTTCCCTTCTGGTCTAACTTTCCTTTGTTTTTCCCAGTTCAGACTGACTTCTTCAGCCTGTGATAATGAAGCTCTAAGGATTTTTCTACTTTTCCTGCATGCTGGAAGATGCATTCTGGGCAAAGGAGACCACAGAGAAGAGTCACTGTAGGAAAAAAGAGAAATTAATCCCTGCACAACTGAAGAATTGATGACATCTGAAAAGTCTCTTCTATGCTTATAGTCTCCTAGAAGTAGGGTGCACTCCAAGACAAAAGAATTAACAATTCACGTTTGAAAGGCAGTTAAACATTCTGCACTGCTAGACAAAAAATGACTTTGGAAAATCTGGTTTATTTTTATTTCATGGTCATACAATTATATTTAGTGCCTAAAGTTCCCCTTGTAGTGACCCAGGCTATAGTTACGCTTGGTGAAAACATATTTTGCACGGTTTAACAAAACATCCCAAACCCTCCCAGCTAAACCTTTAATACTATTTAAATATGGAACCAAATCCTGTTAGATTAACATTATCTGGATAATTTCATTCACTTCTGCTGAGTTTAATTGACTCCAGGAGAAGCAATCAGGTGAATGTGTTTTTTTTCAAAATAGGATTTGGCCTCAGGCTTTTAGCTTTTAATTTTGCTAACCTTGACTTTTTAATTTTGCTAACCTTGGCATTTTGGCTGCCATCTTCAAGTTTTGTTACTGTGGATTAGATTTTGCCCAATGCTAAGGAAAAAAACATCACTTTTTATATGTACCTTTGCAGTTTCATCTCTCAGATTAAATGTCAGTTCTAGATTTGTGAGGAAAAGATCAGAAAATTCAGGATACATATCCAAAACTTCTAGTAGATCTTCTCGCTGGATCTTATGCAAGTCACAGTATGTTAAAGCTCTCACGTCTGCATTTGACTTTCCTGGTTTTGCATAAAGATGTACCATCTCCCCAAAAATATCATTTTTTCCTGCAGAAAGAAAATTAGATGGAGATTATTATTCCAAATGTGAATAAGCCATTAAATTCAATTGTGTATTTATGTATGATATTCATGTAGTATACTTGATTTCACACAAAGTGTTACAGTCTGATTACCATTGCACGTATGTTGGTGTAATTCAAAAGCACTGTTATTAAACAGTAAATTAAAATAAATAAAATTACATAGTCACATAGTTGGAAACATGAAAGAAAAATCTAGTTTCATCGGAGCTTTTCTTCACTTCTGTCAAAACAGGGTTACTAAAAGCAGTTTCCTTTTCCTTTCTCAGAAAAACATTATTTATGGATTTAAATTACATTCTTACGGTGACAAAGATGTGATTTTTGACTTTCAGTAGAGTCCAGGACCTTCCTAGCCTAGAAACTCATTTTGTTGAAAACGCACAAAGAAACAAACCTTACTTGAAATATATTTTGGTAGGAAATTACTAAGTTTTATAGTTTTTGAAGAGAATGTTAAACTTCCAAGATGTAGAAGCTGTTTTGAAGAAACTCTTTAAACATAGTTGCTTCTATTTTGATATTATTCCAACTCTTTTCATCAGTGTTGACACATTCATTCTATTTGCTAAAATTGTCATGTCTATTTAATTGCTTATTTTCCCTGTATCTGCAGCTAATCATCACAAATGCAGAGCAGCCACAGAGCAGTACAAAATACTCTTTAAACAAAGGAATGCATGGCATACCTGTAAAATAGAGCTGGGAAGAACATCTGGGAAAACACTTGTTGCAAAGAGTAGTGATCATAGCAACTGAAAACAGTTGACATGGGTGATTTTGCCTCCATTAAGCATTTGTGGTTCTTATTTTAGGTTACTGCAAATAGTTCTGGTTTCTCCTTTTTTTTTTTTTTTTTTTTTTTTTTTTTAAGAAGCTGATAAACGGGTGAGCAAGTAGCTAAGAAATGCAAAAAATATTTCATGGGCTGAGTTGTGGTGAGCATGGTCTGTTTAGCTTATCAATAGGAAGATTAAGGACATAACTTGATAATATTGCACACATGCTTAAGGAGAGGAAAATTACTTTCAGTATGAAATGCCTCTAGAATATAATGAAGAATGCAAATCAAGAACCAATGCAAAAAAAAAAAAAAAAAAAAAAGCTGAAGCAAGAAAATTTCATAAATTTAATGCATTTTTAACAATAAAAATGATTCACTGGAAAGAAACTGTGATGAACAGTCATCAAATTTTTATCTTATTATGCTTTTAGATCAAAATTCCTCACTTTTCTCAACATTATGCTTTCATCAAACACAACTCATTAGACACAACAGATAGTTAAAATTATGAAATGTATTACAAGTCTGTGATATAGCAGAGATTAGCTGACATAATTGAATAGTCCTGCTGGTGTTAATATCTATGAACGTAGAGGTCCCTCTACAAGGTATATAATACCTTCTTTGTAATATGACAACATTGATATGATGGCAGTTCTTTAGTATCTTTTTTTTCAGTGCTAAAAGAGGCAGTAGATTCTGTGAAGTCCACAGCCATCATCTTTCCTAAGAATTTGGCACAGAAGTACTGCTCTCAGACCAGTATTGATCAGGCCATACTTAGATAGTGATAGACCCAGCTTTAGATAGTGATATCAGCTGAGGAAAACAGGTGGACACACCCATCTTTTTTTTTTTTTTTCTGTAATGAAGTTGGAAAATTTGTTCAGAGTAGAAACATCACCTGTGAAGTTTTTCGATGCTAGAGAGCAAAGAACAGAGAGGTTGTTGTTTTTTTTTCTCCTTACAGTTTTTTTCTGGAAGACGAAAATATTTAGTTATGAACAGATAATCTTTGTTAGGTTTCTGTTAAATTTTGTTGTTCACTTGTATCATTTTCTTTCTTTCTTCCTTCCTTCCTTCCTTTCTTTCTTTTTTTAAATGCCAGACTCTTCAGGATACCAAGATCTAATTGTCTGGAGTCAGCTATAAGGCAGGCTCCTGTCTCATGGGCCATGTAACACATATGGGTCCATAATACAGCTCCTTTTGGCTGCTGTTGTTCACGGCCCTCACCCTTCCTGGACTCCCACTCCCTGGGGAAGCAAGGATCCATCCTGCAGAACCTGGGTGAGAAGATACAGGCTGGAAGATATGCAGTGGCATTGCTCATTGGTTACCTGGGGTTCTGCTGCAGTGTGAGAAGTGCACACGTATCTGATGTGTATAACATACAAAACACAACCAGTTCACATCTTTCATCCAGGAAGAAATTAATGAGTTCATAAACTAGTTTTTCTTGGTCATTGACTGCTATAGAAATTTACATGTATTTGATGTAAGAGATGAAATCCTCACTGAACCATACTGTTCATTATCAGAGGAAGACATTCATACAGGTAAGTAAATGACTCACAGTGTTGTACTTGCATGCGCCCTTGCACGTTCATGCCTTAATCTGTCCCATCTGATGGGATGCAACAGCATGAGATAACAAATAATCTTGATAACTTTATCTAAATATAGAGAAGGATTGCTGTAGGCATACTTTTGTATTTCTGTTCATGCATTCTCTCTGCAAAGTACTAGAAGAACAATCAGTCACAAGTGAATTAATAACACATTGCTACCAATCCACATTGTGCTTCAGCTACTTTTTTGGCTGTAAACTCCCACAGTGGATGATAAATGGAAAAAAGAGCAAAACAACACCTGAATGATATAACAGCTCGTATAGCTTTCAGTATAACAAAATCCTTACTTATCTGTTCAATTGTTGTTTGCACTAACTAGCTGATACTAAATGGAAGAAGAATCTGTAGTTTTATTTAGATTATTTTTAGTTATTGTATATATTTAGTTATCTTTTTTTTTTTAATTGCTACAACTAATAAAATTTATTAATTCCATTTAGAATCACCAGCTGTAGGCAGCCTTCCAGCTGGATTGAACGTTGCTCTGAGCCATACTTCACTGGTAAAAAAACAAATAACTCCCCATACTATATAAACAAGAATATGCTCTTAAGAAGTATGAGGGAAATAATGATCTTATTAAAGTTAGGTATCAATCTAAATCAGATTAATCTGTTATACTTTTCTACGTGCTACCCACACTTTTCTATTAGTATCCATGCTGCTCAAGAAAAGGACATTAAATGGCTTTGATTGATGCAGCATTGTCAATAGTGGAGTAATCTGACGTGCTTACCTCAACTTGCATCTCACTGTTTACCCAGGGTTAGATGTGACCCACACCTGCTTTTATAGTGGACCAGGGCTCTTTGGTGCGCAGGAATTATTGGAATAATGCAGAATTTGCTCCTTAAATTATTTCTCTGTTTGACTTTATATGACAGCAACTAAACATTCAGATTTCCCACCCCTGGAACAACAAATATTTCTTTTCTGATCCTTAACATGCATTGTAGTAATTTACTTACCAAGAATGGCTACAACAATGTCACTCTTAAGAATTTCAATGGAGCCTCTTGACACGAAGTAAAGAGCAGTGAGAACATCTCCACAGTGCACTAAAGTGTCTCCAGGAGGAGCATGTGTTGTCTTAAATTTCATAGCCAAAGCTCGAAGACAGCCTTTACTGGCCCCCCGGAAAGCTTTGCAGTTCTGAAGCAAATTTTGGTTGAGGTGCAGGCAAATGTCAGCTTGTAAGCATTCTGGAAAACCCTTCAGGACCTGGAAAGACAAGCATAAGGATTTCATATCAATGCTATGAAAATAAGAGTATATTACATTTCTTATTTTCTTCCTGGACAAGAAGGAAAGAAGTGACATACAAATAGAGGTGGCTCTGAAGGGCTGTCAGAGTACTACAATTCAGTAAATGTGTAGTTTAATTTGTATTTCAAAAAGTATACAGTATGAGTATTAATAGCGTTCAAAACGCAGTGGCTACAAGATGAATTACTAAGATTTGTTTCATTACAGAAATGGAATAAAGGTGTATGAATGAATATACTGCAGTAAAATAACAAATAAGACAGGTAAAAGAAGAATCTTGACTGTATTTCACCTGTTCAGACTATATATATATATAGTTCCTCTTTTATAATTTATAAAATCCTGCACATTTTATATAAGAGGAATCTTCTGCTGAAATAACTGACATTTGCAAAATGAGAGCTAAATGAGTGAGATATGGGATAATTTTCAGATGGGGAATTCTGATGGGATTTTCATGTTAAATATATTGTTTGTAAGTATGTGATATAGATTTTTTATCAGAAAAAATACATCACTGAGACAATATTGTGCAGATTTACATAGGCAGATTATTACTTCTACAGGTGACAGGGCTAATTGCTATGGTCCTTGTTCATCTTTTACTCATAACAATGGGAATTTGCCTGATGTAGATCCACACGCTTCCTCTTGGGAACCATGGTAACACGATGATTTTGTTTACAGGAAGAAAGGCAAGCTATTTACAATGTGGTCATTATGTCAGAGCTTTTCTAAATTGTTTAGAATTATCTCACCTATCCTTCTTTTAGATTCAATGAACATTTCTGCAGTAATTTCTATGGAAGCGCTGTCCCC
Source organism: Alectoris magna (assembly GCA_030625065.1). Lineage (NCBI taxonomy): Eukaryota > Metazoa > Chordata > Aves > Galliformes > Phasianidae > Alectoris > Alectoris magna. Next base: position 12,605,307 of record CM060567.1, read on the forward strand.
CTCATGCCTCTGTGTTCTGTGTTCAGAAATGGGGCTGACACATTATTACATACCACCCTTTCTGTGATTTAAATCCTGTTGTCTGCTATCCATGATGAAAATTACTTTCCCTGTAAGTACATCAGTACAGGCAATATCTGTTGCATACTGCTAAGGACAAAACAGGAACTGAGGCTACCAGTCTTTTGAATAATGAGAATAGCACGTGTCTTTTTGTTATTAGCACAGTCTATTAATTCATTCCTGTTTATCCTGTATGCTATTTTTCTACAAACAAGTAAATATTCCTGCAGAAAGAATATATACACAAAATGCATTTGTTTACTGCTACATTTATTCTTACTTCAGCACAATAAAGGTCTGTGCACTCATTCTTCTTTCATAAATATATTCACAACTCATATTTCTTGCTAATGGAGAAGACAAACACATTTCTGATATGAGGCTTTTATCCACACAAGCCAAGCTATGATTTATAAAAGAAATATTAGTACCTTTAACTGAATTTGAAATTATTCTATGATTGCTAATGGAAATAAATGCTATGAAATAATATACAGAATGTTATAAGACACATATATACAAAACTTTTATGACTCACAGGGCATTATCACATGAAATTCTCACATCCTCAAAAAAAGCCAGCATTCAACAGCAATAAGCAAAAGAAAACATAATACATGAAAAGCTTTTATGTTACCACTCTGCTTTCTATGTCTCTTACACAACTAGAAATATAATTAGTTTGCAATTACTATGTTGATTTTAATGCATTGTTATTGAAATAAAAATATTGTGGATTCTAGCAATTTATTTACTGAATAATTCTGAGAAACTGGTAACCGAATTTGTCTGGCCAGCAAGACAATGGGGAAAAAGTTGCAGGTGTACATTTTGAAATTGTTCTCAAGTCATGTGGGTAAAAAAAGACCCATTTTGACATATTGAATTCTTTTGTTATAATAACCCTTTCTTAATATAATGCAGAAAAGCTCTATTCATAAAGAATGCAAAATAAGAAACGTATTTTTGATTCAGAGATACATACAGGAAAAATTATTTCAATTGTTAGAAACTCAGGAGTACAGCATAGGGTAATCTGTATTCATTTTTTCACATCAGCTTCTATTTATTTCATTTATCAAGGGACTGTACTTTACCATTAAGCAAAACCTGTGCAGACCATGTGTGCTGATTTATATTTCTGAAGATACTTTGGGGATATCTTTAAAGAAACAATTATTTTGATAATTAATTTATACTTAGTATGAAACTGTTCTAAAATCATTGCATATTAATTAATAGTGCCTTATATACCAGTAACACTGAAAAATAATAACCTCTGTTCAATTAAATATGATGAAAAAGTTCCTGCCCCATGGAGCTTACACTCTAAAACATTTGTTTACATCAGAGAAGAATCACATTTACTTTTTAATATCACAACCTTCAAATGCCTGGAAGGTAGAGAGGTGCACAAATAACACTGATTTTCAATGGAGTTTTGGAGATTACTAACACAACATCGGAAAAGCAAGAAAGAAGCCGATTTGAAGATAAATTTCTAAAACATTTCTATATCCTGCGTTACAAAAGGAGCATACCATATTGCTCACATTGTATGCAGTGAGGTATTTAATCCAAGTCCAGTAGCTGCTACAATACAGAATAAGATGTTTCCAAACTAAATCTTACGTTGTGCACTATATGCAACATCTTACTGTACAGGCTCCATGTACTTTTCCAATATTCAGAGTTTAATTATTTTGACAAAATATTTCTTATTCACCAATTTTGGCTGGTGTTAAGAGGGAGTTATATGATTCTCACCAATATCTTTGTGTAGAGGAGCAACTCCATTGAAAATCATGTTCTTACATCTTGGGAATCAACATCAATATATTACATGTATACATACTGACAATTCTAAATATTAGAGAATACATTCTTCAAAATTGTGAGATTATCTTAAAAATGATAAAAATCTAAATACAGTATTTCCAGTATTTTATTTGTTGTGAGTTTTCTGAGTTTTGTAAGCACTCTTGTCATAATCCAATACCTCAAGAAAATGTTAAAAAAAAACACTTTTCTAAAAAATAAAAGCCAGAAAAGTCTTGAAATCATATAAATGCAGGATTAGATGATACAAAAATATGAATTTGAAAATTTGAAAGCTGTAAAGCTAGGAATTGCTCCTTAAGTAGCATTATTCTCAGTGATAAATCCAAAGTTCATAAATTGTTTGAATAGAAAATTATGCAAGATTATGTTTCCATTGCTCCATTCTTTCCTGCCAGGTTTCTACTGTTACATTCACTATATTCTTAATTCCATCGTGCCCTGGTGAGGAAAATATTATATTCTCATGGTTAGAATTAATGCATAACTGAATATATTCAGATCTTCTAAAGAAGAAACTTAACAAAGTAGCAAACCATCTTCAACCCTACCTCCAAAAGAAGGGAGAAAAGGAGAGGAGAAAGAAAAAGAGGAAAAAAGCGATTATGATTCTATGACCCCAGGCTCCAGTTGTTTCTTCTTGATAGTTATCAAGTCCAGTTCTTCCTGTATGGACTGAAGCTTATTCCATGTCAAATAACATTGGTTTATCTATTTGGCATGCTTGCGAAGGAGGAAAGTATCACTGAGAGAGAAATAAAACATTTTATATGGAATTTGGGGTTAAATTTTAGTGTGTATAATAGGGATGTCATTCATATTGCCTTGAGGAATGTTGTCTTTTAAAAGTGGGGAGGGAATCTAGCTGCATCAGCTACAATTTTTCAAGATGACAGTTAAATGTTACTCATACCTGTATCAGACATATTTGTGACAACAGAATTGGCGACACCTATATGTTCTAGCCTCAGACAACTAGCAAATGTTGGTGGCAATTATACCTTTGTTATATTTGGGTAAAAGATAAAATTATTGACAAAAAGTCAATAATTCTCTACTCAGTTCTGAAACAGGTGTTGACATCTGTCCCACAATAAATATTCAGACAGCATCAAAGCAGAAGTAAATCAGAGCGTTAGTAATGATACTCATCATTAAGCACCAAAATATCAGCAATATATTATGTGTATACATACTGACAACTCTAAGTAGTAGAAAATTATTTAAACATTCTTCAAAATTGTGAGATTATATTAAAAATGGTAAAAATCTAAATACAGTATTTCAAGTATTTTTATTTGCTGTGTTTTCTGAGTCTTTAAATATGCTTAAGTCGTACTTCAAGGTGATAAGAAAAAAGAAAAGGTAGAAAAATCTTGAAATCATATGAATGCAGGACTAGGTGAGAAAAAAATAATAATTTAAAATTTTGAATTGATAAAGATAGGAATTGCTCCTTAAGTAGCATTATTCTAAAATCCAAATAAATCCAAAATTTCTAAATTATTTGAATAAAAATTTATAAGGTATGTAAGTACATAACAACAGAATTATAGAATGTTTGATTTTGGAGTAAACCTTTGGAGACCAGGTAGTCCAACCTCCCTGCTGAGGCAGGGTTATCTGCTTCAGCAGATTCGGGTTACCCAGAATTGCATCCAGACAGCTTCTGCATATAGCCAAGGAGGGAGACTCCAAAACATCTTTTGGAGCACCTGCCAGTGCTCTGTCACCCTCACAATAAAAAAAATTGCTTTCTGATGCTCAGACTAAAACTCGTGTCCTAGTTTGTGCCCAGTGCCTCTTGTCCTTGGACCACTGAAAGGAACCTGGCTTCATTTTCTTTTCATCCTCCCATTAGGTATTTACGCAAACAAGTCTCCCCTGAGCCTTCTCTTCTCTAGGCTGAACAGTGCCAGCTGTGTCAGCCTTTCCTAATATAGGAGATGGTCCACTCCTGCAGTCCAGTAGTCATAGATATTTCTTGAATTCTGCATATTGTCTTCTGATGTCATCCTTTTTCTCTGCTGAGAACTAGGTGGGATCAAACATTAAATGCCAGGCAGCAGGTGAAGGGAGCAAGAAAGAAAAAGAGTTGTGGGTCTGTTTAATGCCTGTTGAAATTCATTTTAGCTAAGTTTTTCTTGTCCTAGAATCAAAGCCAGATTTGTTTATGAGTGGGCAAGTATCCAGCAGATAGAGGGAGAGATAAAGGTAGGATCTCAAGTTCAGTTGACAATTTAAACTGGAATAAACTGAATTATGAGTAGTGAAGAATTTAATTCTCTCACAAAGGCTGGACTTTAAGATTTTTAATAACATACTTCTACGTTAAACTTTTCTGTAATTCAGCCTAGCTATATTTTTAGAACGAATTTAGAATTTACTAATTATGTGATAGCTAATTAACAAAATTAACTATTTCTGTATGCAGAGGGCTGAAATATTTCCAAGGGCTTTCACCATTTAGAAGAGAATAAATAAGGTCTCCCACATGGAGTAAGAACCATTTCTGATGGTTCTTATTCTTCGAACCAGAAAATGTTGCAGTTAGATTTTTTTTTTTAATAGGATATGGAGAAGGTCCTTACAACAACTGAGAGAGAAGAGAAACAATTGTAATGATGAATTAATTCACCTTTCAATGAGGTTTGATGTTTGACAACCTTACCAAGAACTAGGATCTTCTGCTTTCAGTCATTAGTTACTGGAAGTTACTGGAGTTGCAGTGGATCATTCTTCACCTATAATCTTATCAAAATTTCAGAATAGGTCTGAAAGGTGATCTCTAAGATGTTACATGGCTGCGTGAAGAGGGCAGAAAATGATTTCAATTTCTTCAATAGCTGACTCTTTCATCAACTGAAAAATATAAGGTCTGTAGAAGATGGAAGTTGATCAGATCTATTTCCAAAGATATAATTATAGTTGGAAAATTGTTAACTCTTCTTGCTTGAGACCTTAGACCATAAAATACTATCCAGTGAGAATCTGATAGAAGATTGACATTTTTGAAACTTATTTTCTATATGAAGCATTCTTCCCAAAGCTTCATTAATTGTGGGCATTTATGTTTATGTTTGGTTTTTTTTTTTTTAAAGTAGTCTTGCAATAGAAAATGAAAGAACAGTTTTACAGCTGCAACTGAGGTACTTTCTTTTGATAGGCTTATATGTCTTACGATTTCCATTGTGACACATAGGCAAATAACAGTACCACTTTTCACCATGATTACATATTCTCTCTTGTAACCAATTACAACTGTTTGGGTTTTTTTTTTCCCTAAAAAATTCTAATTGAAAGGAACTTCTTACTATTCTAAAAATTTTAATTTACTCTCCTATCTTTCTGTTTGAAACATACTGCTGGCAGTAGACTTGTTTTGGTTACAAAAAGTGATCACAGGAGGAAAAGCAGGAGTAACAAGTGTAGTAATGTCATCCAGTGCCCAATATCCAATTTCTTACAAAAGAAGCTTTGCCAACAGAATTACAAACCTGCCTTTATTTGATACTAGCACTGCTGGTTGTGAATTTTCAAAGTAGGTTTGTACTCTACTGTACTTGTGTGTTTGCTGAAGCCAAGGCTAATTGCAAGTATAAAACAAACTGTTTGCGTCAATGCTTTCCAGAGAAGGTTCCATATATTTAGATGTAAAAAATGCTGACTTGCCCTCTCCTTTCATAGTACCAAGGCCCAAAATAAAGATGTAGTTGTTTGGCATTCAAAATTTTAATTAACTTACATTTGGCTAAACACCTTCTGTACTTGTCCCAATTATTTGCTTATTTGAACTCTTTTTGTAGAGGTAAAATAAACCAATAAAGCTATTCTGATGCACAGAAGATCCATGGAAAGAAAGGGGGAATTTATAAAAATTGCATGCAGAACTTAAAAAAGGATCTCAAACACTAAATATGTTATCTTTCTACAGTAAGCATCGCAGGCATGCTATTATCAGTGCTGGACTGATAACACTGGAATGAAGTGGGCAATAGAAGGCAAAGAGAATTTAGGAAAAACAGAACAGGATAGTCTAAAGAAATGAAAGCAATATCTTTAAATCTTTGGGACTGATGAGATCTTTCGTGAAAGAATACATACACTGTATATAATTTTCTTGGAATTTAACTTTGTCAGTGTATACTACAGAGATATGATTTAAATTATGCTTATTCCATAGACTCAAGATTTTTATCCAGATTAAAGTAAATCCCAAATCCTGTTTATCCAGTCCATGCATAATTATGTGGAACTGTTTTTGTAAAAATACATTATGCAATGAAACATAATAAAAGAGATGTATAAATGAAGTGGAGTAAAACAAATGTACAAATAAAGAATGTTCTCAGGATATTTCAACAGCAAATTTTTAAAGCTAGTTTTCAGTTCAGTCATTTCATATGAGCAAAAATATAATCTTCTCATGTTATGTGTAAAGTGTAAGACTTTGTTTAAGAAAGCAAGTTTATTTGGTCTTAACACAGTATTATTGCTGAGTTTAAAAGTTTGTTTTTTTTCTCCCTACATTTCCCGACTTCTTAATTATATCTCTGATGATAATTAAAAGCATCTTTTGAAATATATTTTCTCATCTTATTTATATATATGTATGTGTATATACATTGCCTGTACATATATATATAATGTAAATTATTCATGCATTTCATATTTCAAAGGAGAAAGATGATCGAGTTTCCTAATTTTATTCAGTTTTCAGTAATGAAATGAAAAAGAAAGATTGGATCAAATTCTGCCTTCAGATATTTGCAAAAAACTCCCAGTAAGTATCAACAGGAGTCAAACACATTTGTCTGAGGACAGTATTGGCCTTTTGGTGTGTAAATGCAAATATTTCATGCAAAATTAATTTCTCAATACCACATGCAAGTCCATTCATATGCACATGGCTCATAGCCGAAAAAACTTCATTGATGCTTGCACTAACATGCATATATGGTTGGAACTAACAGCATTCACACAAAGAAAAATGCAGAATGATCAGCATGGCAACTGTCAGAGTGACATTCCTACAGAGCAACTATCTAATGCAAACCAATATGCACATGACCTTTTTTGGGCAGAAAAGCATAATTTGAGTTGTGGGGTAAAACAGTGATTAGTAGATGTGGTTGGATTAGTATTTCTTAATGTCTAATTTTTAGTAGCCATTTTGCCCCACATCTGATTCTACTTGGATTATTTTCCTTCGCTATCTACTCCTTCATCATGCAAAATAAATAAATGAATAAATAAATAAATAAATAAAAATTACAATTAAAATTAGAAAGCACTGAACAAGCTCTAAATCCAACAGATAACATGGATATTCTCCACACTTTATACTGGAATTAAATTTGACATAAATACCTCCTGCTCTTACCAGTGGGTGGTGTTATTCCATGTATTTAGGTATGAAGCAGACAGGAAAGAGATAAATCTTTCATAAGTACAACATAAATCAGACAGTTCTCACATTATCCTTGCACCAAGTGTAGCATATTGAAACTCACATTTTAAGAAAATTAAGTGATTACAATAAAACTTGATGGATAGAATCGTGAACTGAAAAAGAGATATAACAAAACAAGATACTAATCTTGATTTTTTCTTCATGTTTTATTTGAGACAAAGCCTCCATATTGCCTCACAATCACACTGCAGAATACGAGCTGTTAAATCCATTTAGTTACTATTTTGTTTTAATGACAAATCCAAGATCCAATACACCAGTTCCTGAATTATGAAAAGAAACTATTTCATGTAAAACAGGTGTTCTTCATACAACCATTAGTGGTAATAAATTAGTTAAGGCATACATGATTTTGTAATATCTTCAGAAATAATTCAGTGAATTACTTTAGGCTTTGGCTGCTCCCACCCACAGATTAAGGGCCTTATCCTGCAGAGTGCTGAGTATCCCACACTCCCATTGCCATCAGAGGGAATTTGGGCCATTCAGTGCCGTGTAGGATGAAGCTACTGATGCTGCCTTCCACTGCAGTAATCCCCAGCTAAGGTTTATACAAATATCCTTGTACTGTACTGGGTATAATGTGGAAGTGGTAGGTGAAGCCTAATACATTTAAGCTCTTGTCTTTTACGATCTGCTTTACTTAATGGTAACCATAACATCAGGCTGTTGTTGATTCAATTTTATAAAAGCTTTTAATTGAGACTGCTGTTCCTGCTATCGGAGTACAAGTGTATTATTGACAGTCCTACTCACAAACGTACCTATGGGTGCCACATGGAAGCTGTTTGATTTTATGCACAAATTTTGGTAGCTGAATTCTACTTAATTTGTTATCAGAATTTATAGAGTTTTCTCGTTCTTGCCAACTTTTTTGATAGCTCTGCAAAGTGTTTAATCTATAACTTAGAATTGCTCTGGAAAGTATCCCTCTGGAGACGCAGATTCATTGATCATTAAGATGCTCAGTCCTTTCAGTGTCTTCAAACCTAAGCCAACTTTTTGAAAAAAAACAAACCCCAAAAACAAACCAAAAAAACCCAGCCCAGCCCAACCCAAACCAACCAACCAAACAAACAAACAAAAAAAACCCAACAAAAACCAGCAGCTGTCTTCAGAAAAGAAGCTAGAAATATAGATGCTTACTTTGCTCACCAGAAAAATGTTATTGTTTTTTAGCTGGTCACATAATATCTTTCTATACAAAGGCTGTTTACAGTTTTGTTTTATTTAGAAACAAAATCTAAAATCAAACCTCAAGAACAGTTAACTTGCCAGCACCTAGAACTGACACTCTGGACTGATGAATATTCAGCAGTATTGTGTGGTGTTTTTGTACAGAATTAGGTGGTTGTGAATGCAAGCAAGCTACTATTTGGACTATCATATGATTAGAGTATTTCTCTTTGTAAAGAGCACTTGCTCTATCTGCCTGCTCCTCTCTTCCATCCACCAACAATCTACCTAATCTAAACTACATGATAAGTAGTGTTTTGAAAATGAGTTGGTGGCTGCAGGCTTTATACAAGAGCCATTCTGTAGATATCAATAGAAGTATTCTTCAATACAGGAAGTGGAAAATCACCAAAGAACGAATTTCTGGAACAGTAATGTCTGAAACAAGCCCAGCCATGGTATTTCTTGTCTTAAGCTTCTAACAGTCATCTGCAATTTTCAAGCTTCTCTATGCACAATGAGAGTTCAGATTTCTGCTATAGCTTGTAATGGTCTAGGCACTTAATGTTTTGATGCCAAATTTGACATGATTTGATTTTCAATAATTGCTATATATTCACTGTCTTAAACTTATAGTGATAAAGCTTGTGAATACTGAAGACTCTCAATCATTTTTTTAAATTCACATTCATTTATCTATTCCACAGAATCCATGCCTGAAAAACAGTAGAACATACCATGTTCATGTCAATGCCATTGGTGTATGTCCATGCATGCTGGAAGTATTCCTCAAGTCGCTGCCGCAGAGGATTAGGGATTTGATGAAAGCGTATAAACTCCTTTACTCGCAACATCTGCATGTGATATCGTGCAGTTCCTGAATAGAGTCTTTGGATTATTGCAGATACGTTTCCAAAAATACTTGCATACATTAATGCTAGATTAAAAAGAAACAAAATGTGCTTAAGTCCTATCATTCAGTTTTGCAGGTGATGCAACAGTTCTTATAGTGCATTTTGTATACAGAACAGCTCAGGTGAGACTAGATGTGGATTTGAACCTTGAACCTTTTTATTTTTTTTTTATATCAGTACCAACTCTGCAGAAGAATGTCAAATATAGAATGGTAAATATTTATCTTTAGAGATCTGTAGCCATGAACTTGCAAGTTAGGTTCATCAAATTTTACACACTCCGGAAGAACTTAGAATTAGGAACTAAAATTGAGTACAAAGAACAAAAGGCAGAGGTAAGAAGCTACACATAAATTTATAGTTCAGGTTTTAAATCAACAAATAAGATAAAACTATGGCTATCTGAATAATGATAAGCTATAGTTTCCTACATCTACTGGAAATTCAGTTCTTTTCCTTGTACAGGATTTGCTTACAGACACTGATACACTGATATATAACACTTGGATAACAGTTTGGATTACAGATTTTGAGTAGTAGCAACTTTTACCTGAGAGCAACTGTTTAGACTAAAGGACTTAGTTTCAGATGACTGAGGGGTTCTCAATTTGAAATAACTAAGGCTGGAATGTACTATTGCACCCAATCTCAGTGATGCATTTAAAAATATATCTGAATACAAGAAAACTGTACCAAGACATTTAGAGTTTTTCTGGATGTGTAAAATAACGATTTCAATTTTATTAATTAATCAAAGCTTTGCTTCTAATTCTTCAAGCAACTGATGCATCTGAATACCAGACCTGACATAAGTAAGACTCTCTTGTATCACAGGAGGCATTAGGATGTTTTCATGCATTTCACTTACCTTCCCTAAACTTTTTTTCCCACTTATTCAAGTACATTTCATAAAAATGCCAAAAGAGAGGATATATTATATCATCAATAGGATATTCGTATTCTTTTTTTTTTTTCTTAGAAGAGCCTACTACTCAAAACTCTAAAAGAGTTTTGACACTCTTTTTTTTAGAGCATTCTAAAAAGTATGCTTATTTCTTTAAAAATATGACTATATTAGTCCTGAGTATCTGCCATCCAAAATCCGGAAAGAATATCCTTTGGCTGACCTACAGCTGTTTTTCCCCAATTTGGCAAATTCATATTGCTTGTTATGCCATAATGAGCAACTTTCTATCACAGTACACTATAACTGAAAAACGATCAATCTGAAACCCAACAAAAAGTCCTTGCACCTGGTGGATGCAAAGATAAGAGTAGACTATTGTGACTTCAGGGCTTCTGTGAAGCAGGATTGCTCAAAAAAAGAAAGCTGTTTGCATACCAAGCAAAGCTGAAGTGGAAAGTTTTAGAACTAGCACACGTTAATTTATTTTCTTAAACTAATACAATGGTCCATAAGCTAATGATCCCTATTACTAAACCAGCCTATATCAGTGGTTATTTTTAGAAAGCCTTATAATTATACACATTACCTACAAGTAATATGATGTAAAGAAGTATGAAATTGTTGAACAGATTAACTAGCACAGAGTCAAAAAGAAGACTAGTGGAATATAGGAATTGCCATATATTTTAGATCAATCTGCGGATTCTTTATCAACAGACAATGCTTTTTCTGAAGTACCGCATGAAAAAAGACTAACTTATACAATTTGGCTAGTGTCATTCATAGACCTTCAATCCAATCCACAAAATAGACTAACTGACCATTTGGTTACCTGGACGTCAGAAACACAGAATGCTCAGTGTAGATAGCTTGTACTGCTTACATTGCTTATTACACTGATTTAGCTAATGATATAAGCAAGAGCAGTTATATGGGCATATAAATTTTCACTGGATGTACTATGTATTCTTGGAAATCTCATGCCAGTATACTAAAATGTTCAAATGAGTTTTGCATGTTTCTAGTAGAAAGAATATTTAAAAATACTTAGGTACTCGTAGACCTTAAAAAACTGTCTAACATCCATTTTAATTTGGTCCAATATCACCTAAGGAGCATACATACCTCAGAATTCCTTAAACTTTGTTATCAAAACACATTTTCACATAAAACCATTGATTTCTTTATGAATTTGCCCTTCTAGCTACATTATTATAATCTTATTAGCTTAGATGTTGAGTCATTTATTCAAATACCAAGGGGAAAAAATATCCAAAAAGAAAAAGAGAAAACTACTTACAGCCAATCAGCATGACACAGATGGAAAAGATTTTCTCTGAGTTGGTGTTTGGAGAAACATTTCCAAATCCTACACTTGTCAGACTGCTGAATGTAAAATAAAGTGCTGTAACATATTTGTCCTTGATGGATGGTCCAGAACTTGCATCACTCTTATTGTAGTGTTTTCCTAATTGCTCTCCTAAAGAATCCAGCCAGCCAATCTTATGAGCCAAGTAAGGTCTTTCGACATTTCCAATGGCATACCAAATACAAGCAAGCCAGTGTGCAATTAGTGCAAAAATGCACATAAGGAGCATCAGAACTGCAGCACCATATTCTGAATATCTGTCCAATTTCCGTGCTACCCTCACCAAACGCAGCAGTCTAGCTGTCTTCAGAAGGCCTATTAGTGTTGTTGTCTGTAAAAATAAGAGATATAAACAGAAAACGATATATATATATATATATATATATATATATATTTGTTAGCAAATCAGTTAGATGGCATGAATAAACCAGAAGAAATTCCATTATTTTTGGGAAGTAAGCAGTAGAGTAACCCTTTCAAATGGAGTCCTGATTTTCTTTTGTTGAAACTACCAGATTTATTACAAAATCAGTGAAGAAAACAATAAGAAGTGCATATTTTAAATGAAGATACATTGACCACTGTCATTGTCTGCTGAATACTCTTTCATTTTGAATACTATTTTTGATCTGCTATGTGTGATAATGAGAGATGCCAAAAATGAAGAAACTGGCAGCTGAATTAAAATCCATTGATTGTTTAAAAAAGAAGTAGAAATCATCTCTTGACACCATAACCTTTCTTCTAGACATTTTCTTATCAAGTATGCACCTGGAAAACTTTTTTGGCTGCTGGGACATATTAAAAAGTAAAATCACCTTTTAACTGTCTATGTTTCTGAGTAAATAAGCAAGAGGTTAATGTACAGTAAAGCTGGGTAACAAATCAGGAAGAATTTCTGTTAAAAAGGCTGTTTCATTAATTGTGGCCTCAGTAGTCTGAGAAACTGTATCCTTCCAAAAAGCTATTCCTAAGTTAAGCTTCAGTGTGCAAATACTGCCATTAGGGAATTTTTTTTTGGAAGCTTTACTAATTATAATTCCTTAATGATGAGAGTAAACTTTAGAAAAGCTAGCATTTGTTCTAGAGGCGTAGTTGAAACCATTTTATTACTGAAGTAGTCATATCTTGACAACTATGTAAGATGCAACATTTTCTTACACTGCATTGTAAAAATATATGTAAGAAGACTGTGAATCCCAAATTTGTCAACAATTTTCCACACTATCCTTAAGATAAGACTTGCGAATATTATGCATCCTCAGTGTCAAACTCATTCTTAAATACTGCATCCATGTGAGCTCTGGAGTATACCTGAGATGTATAATGCAAGTATACTCCGGCTATTCAGGGTGAAATCAGCAGAGTGGAGCTAGATATGTTTTAAACAATCAAGAAACTCACTGTAAGTTTCTATTTTCTTTAACACAATGGAGAGGCACTGACTTTAGAAGTAGAGCTGGCAGTAGAGGTAGAGAGCATAATTTTTTTCCTTAGTCTCCTCTTCTCTAGGTTAAACAAACCAAGTGACCTCAGCAACTCCTTATGTTTTCCCCTTTAGACCTTTCAACATTTCTGTAGCTCTCCTTAGGACATTCTCTAATAAGTTTATTAGTTTTATGCCCTTCTTATGTTGTGGTAACTTGTGGTAACCTAACCTGTTCACAGTACTTGATGTGAGGCCACACCAGTGCAGAGCAGAGTGGGACAATTCCTTCTCTTGCCTGGCTGCAGAGCTGGGCCAGATGCAGCACAGGGTACAGCTGGCCCTTTTGGCTGCCAGGGCACCCTTCTGACTAAATTCCACTTGCCACCAACCAGAACCCCAGATCCTTTTCTGTGGAGCTGCTCTCTAGGATCTCATCCTGGATATGTCCTCCTGTCTGTAGATAAATGGTCCGTTTGACTTAAGTAATATTTTATTCATGTATATATTACATATATGTACATTGTACAAATTACCCCACCCCAGGTGCCAAAGGTATCTTTAATTATTTTGGAATAATTATTCAGTTCTTCCTTGAGAAAGTTTAAAGTTTGCCAATCATTTGCCTCCTGAACAAATATTTTTTGGGTATAGGATGCTGAACTTGTCTTACAAAATCTTCACATATTATAATAGGGTACTCTTAAGTCTGATTAGTCTTCCTTTTTAACAGTGAGATTTGTTTACACTAACAATGTCTTGGGTCCTGATGATGAGGGGATCATGGCAGCAAGTTACTTTGAGGGACAGCAATTGATGACAGCACAATTGGAAAGAAGAAGGCATTAATCTCTGCAGAGGGTAGTATTCAGTAGTTATTATTACATCAGTCTGGAAGAGAGAGCTGGTATTTATGACCTAATCTACTATCTGCATAAATAGTATTCTATCTGTGCAAAAAGCCATTTATGACTCATGACCTTCTCACTGACGGCCAGATCCTTGGTTTTACTCTACATTTGGGTGTGGGGTTTTTTTTCTTCATTTTTTTATAACATCCATTATCATTAATGTATAAATCTATAATGTCATGTCTTATTTGTCTCTTTTATAAATTAAAAAACCCACTGATATGTTTGAGAAGCTCAAAATGTCTCTTCCAATGTGCATTAAGGTGCATTTGCTTACACAGTGTTTTGTCTGCCAGGGTTCTTTCCAGCTTTCTGGTATTGTAAGGTCCTGAGTTTCTCAATAATTTCTTGTTATCTAATTTTCTTTTGTAAAATAATCAACATCCTTCTCCCTTTCTTGAAGCCTGCAGTTAAACCTATGAGGCACAAGTACTATAGCATTAAGCACAGCTATATTTCTTCTCTCTGGGACAAATCTTTATTACATGCCAGAATTTAGCCTTTCGAAGGTGATGTCAAAACCAGTGATCAATGGTGCTGCAGTCAGGACTATCAGGTTCAATCTCTTATTCTAGAACTATGGGATTCTTCTTTTTAGTTTCCTTTAACAGATACGCTATGTAGTGAAGTGAAGTGTAGTGATATGTCTCAAAACTATATCAAAAAAGAAGAAGAGTGCTTTGAATGTATGTATCCATTTTACCCAAAAACCACCTGTTTTTTTTAATTATTTATTGCTACCAATAGAATGTACTTTCACTCTTACATTTTGTGTGTATGCTGTATATAGCGTATATCATGATTTTTTTTTCTTTCCTAATGCAGCATTTTTTTTCTGTTGGTTTTTTTTTTTTGTTTATGTTTTGTAAATTAGTTTTTATAAAATCATGTTTTGTAAAATAGCTTTGATCATCATTGTCTGTAGAAACAGAAAAAGGCGCTTTTCTGCATATTTCAGCTAAGTATTCTGTCTGGCCTCAAATAAAACTAAAAATATGAAAATTATCTTGCTAAAACCATTACCACCACTTGTCGATATGTTTTACTGAAGTAGGTTCTAGATGAAAGGGAAGAAATTCTGTTTTGCTCTACACCCATCTGATTTTTCACTACAACGTGTCTCTGAAGAATAAAGATGGTGAGTACATGAAAAATTGCATTATTTTAAATGTATATATCTCAAAATGTATAGAAATCTTCAGTAGCATTTACTTATACATGGACTTTATCTCTGTGTACGTTTTAAGGACCTGTGCCACTGCAACTGTTATTTAAAATCTGAACCAAACCTCTTTGATGAGCACCATGATTAAAAATAGTTTCAAAAGAATAGAAACCAAGAAGTCTATTTACTCATTTTTTTTTTCTTCCCTAGTATTGGAGATATCACTTAGTGTTTAAAGCACATACACACACAAAGGCAAACATTTACTGCCAGGCATAATCATTTCAAGAGTTTTTTAAACAGAAAAAGAATCATTTTAAATTATATTGGTTCCTAAATTCAGAAATTGGAAAGTAAACTGTCTTACTCTGTTGCTTTCTTATGGCTGACAAAGTATAGCTCAAATGGAAGCATTCAGATACTGCTGCATGTGCTGTTTGGATTATTGTCTCCTGCCCTTTCTAGACTCAGTTTGATATCAAGGTGTTTCAAAGCTGGGTGAGCACACACAGAGCTCTCTTAGGAGCTTATGTTGTTTAATAAGGAGAGAGTTCAATACAATTGTTCATAGGGGATCTTTTCTGAAGAATCTCCAGGTAACAAAAAAGAGCTTTTTCATAAAAGAGATAACCCTCATGACTGAAAAAAAAAAATCTATTAAATGGAAAAGGCTTCATTCTAACAGTTTTACATTTTCTTCTTCTCGCTAAACTATCCAAAGGGATTACTGTGGAAACATTACAGTTAGCAATATAGGAAACAAAACTGCAGCATCAGCTTAGGGAAAGTGATTGACATGTTCAATACCATGAATGAAAGAGAAAAGTCATTATGGCATGATTAACTGTTCAAAATGTCTATATTACTGGTTAGGTAAACAAACTTTTTCCTGATAACTGTTCTATTACTTATTACTTACAACTGTAATATGAAAAAACTCATTACGCAGTCCAGTTATTTATGCTCCAGATTCCATGTTTTGATGTTTGTGTACCGATTAGCAGGAATGCACTTGTTTGCTATTAATCTTTGATTTATCTTATGTTAAAAGCTGTCCCTTTAAACTTCAGCACTTATCACTTTGTTGTTAAAGAGGTGTGGAGAATGATGCTCAGGGTAAAATCCAATGAGCACTCCTTCACTGAGTTTTGGAATTTGTCCCCATTGTAATTCATGTTGTTCCAAACTTCACTAACATAATTCTTGGCAGCAATTCAATGATCAGAAAGAGAAGACTGTTCTTGCAAGGGAATGATATGGTCCAAGTAATGCCCTTGCAAAACATTTGTCTTTCATGTGCCTGTGTCATCAAAACTGCAGAAAGAAAATCCTGAAAGGCTGAGATCTACCACACCTACTAAAAGAAAAAGGTGAGCAAAATTTCTCTTGAATCTCTGAGCTTTTTAGTCACATTCTGTACAGAAAAGTTCTCTATTGGTAAGAGAACTATTAATGCATTCTCTCTGTTCTTTTTCTTACTTTTCTTACTGCATTCGTTTAACAAAATTTACATCCAGTGCATGCTATTACACTACATGTGTCTCCAGATTACTCATATACCTTGAATATCTATGCTCATGTTTAAATCAGTAGGAATATCACTATTGATTGGGCTGTTATTGATTTCTGTGTCTGCTGAATTAGATCATTTTATTCAGAAGTACAAGGAAACTTTTTCATTTTATAAATTTTGAGAAAATGAAGAGAAGCACAACTAATATTCATCCTACTTCTGGTTTTTTTTAAGACTTAAAGATCTCACAAGACTCTCAAGATGCTTCTCGGTATGCGTCAGTTCTTTTGCATTGACTCTTAAATACATAGGTTCAAATGTCACTTGTGAGGATAGATAGCGTATGTCCAGAATTCAGTTCAGACTTTTGAGGCAGATATAAAAATATTTATTGTTTAAGAAATGGCTTTAATAAAAATGAATTAATTTTAAAATGAAACAGTTTTTGACTTATCTGTATCACGACATAGAGGAATGCAATCAAATTTCATGCTATTATTTTGCTGATTCAGTGTTTTTCCTTTCCTCTCCTCAGTTAATGAAATGTATACATGCTTGATAAACCTTTTTCTCCCTTATATCAGTATGTGCAAAACTGTATCTTTAAGAAATGGATGTCCTCTCTTTGAAAAGAGACAGAGTCATATTTTGCTCGGTTTGCTGGTTTGTTTGTTTTTTTTTTTTTTCCTGTATTCCATACATCACAAAAAGAAATAAACACAACTCTCTACCTGTCAGTTCAGTTTTCATCAAAATATATGTTACAACTTTAGACCTTCTTAAATAAAAATTCTTTGGAAGAAGGCAGAATTGGGTCAGGCTACCAGAATACAACGTATGTCTTATATGCAACTTTGGGCAATTTTCAGATGCATGTATTGAGCATTTTGTTAACCCATTCTACAGATAGAATGAAGTCAGCAACATGAACTGTCAGTCTGGAAAGGTTCACCCCAAATGTTCTTTTGGTAGTCCATGTTCTTGATAAAATAGAAAACAGCCAGATCTTTTTGTTAATTGTTATCAAATAACATAGTTTACATTTCAACTAATCTGTTTTCCATGGACTAGACATCTGATCTAAAGATTTGGATAGAGATAATTTATTTTACTGTGTTAATACCAACACGACATTTAGACTCTTTATGGACAGTTTTTACAAAGCAAGCACCAAATCAAAAGAGCAGAAATTCTAAAATAAAAGCATTAGAACAAACACTTCATACATTATATTTATTTCATTATTTGTAGTGGTAATACCAAATATGGTTTAATAGAAAAACATTGGTTGAATTATTCAACTTTTTCTCCTGTGAATGAAATACATTCACAGGACAACATTCCTTGACACTGACAATATTTTGTATTGCTGGACTAAGAAGCATCTAATTTTATCTTTAATTTAAAAGATGGAACTACTAAAAAGCTTATTAATTAATTAGTAAGAAAAAAACTATATGTGGATATACAGATTATTGTAGTAATGTCAAAACTTCAGATTTAAGATTTCTCATTTATTTCAGCTTACCTCTTCAGAGCCAGAGCCAAAAATCAGCAGGTCAAAAGGTATTGCAGCAACCATGTCAATTAGGAACCAGCCTTTGAAGTAGTGAATTGCTATTTTTGCAGGGTCACTTACCACTTCTTCATTCTGGTTTACATATGTTGTTCTGAAGTTGATTAGAATGTCAATGATAAACATAATATCCACAATTAAGTCTACAACATTCAGTGGGCTACAAGAATATCCACACTCTCTTCTCTTCCGTTCCTCGCTATCATTCAGAAGGAAGGCAGCAGAATAAGGGGTGAATATGGCGGTGTATATTACCAGCAACAAAATAAGCCAGTCCCAGACAGCTTTAAAAGGACTATAGTGCAATATAGTAAACTTGTTGATGCGAGGTGTTTGGAGTTTATATTCTGGTAGAACATCAGCCCCTAAGGATAGAACCTGGAATAGGAAATATACCATGTCAATAATTCATGACATCTACCACACCCAATAAATTCATTGACAATTTTACACAGTAGGTTGATTCTTGTTCCCCACGTCACCCACTAAGTGCCATACCTGGGCCATAAAATCTAAAATCTGCATAATTAAATATGCCATCAAATTCCTTTATCCACCATGTCACCCTGTTCATGGCCAGTAACACGCTTTTCTTGCTGTGGTGTAGTGTTTTTCTCCCAAAGCAAGCCTATTATCGTTGGCTTAAATTCACTCCAAAAGAGTCTACACTCATTACAAAATTATTAGGCAAACAGAAATTGAGCAGTTAGATAAAGATCTGTGAGTGTCCTTGACAGATATCTCCACTTTCATGCATGGATGATTCTTACTCAGGCTGTAGTCATAGCACATCTAAAAGTGTGACAAAGGGGTTCCACAAAAGTATTGCCTTTTGCTTCACTTCAACTTTCATTATCAATGTCTAAAGCTTTTTATCATGCCTTTGCAAGTGTGGATTTGTTATCTGTTGGTGTTTTCTAAGTTGGATTGCAATTTTATTTGGAAGAGATTATGTTTGTATGGATTGCTTGATTTACTGGCTCTTGAAGTTGAAATGTTTGCTTTGCTGGAGAGAACAAGCTCAGAGTGGGCTCAAGATAAAACAAATTTCCTTTGCCTGCTACTCCAGTCTGACTGAACTCTGATATAAAGGAATAAAACCTTTAAGGATAAGAAGGTAAGCCATCTTGTTTTTTTTTTTTTCCCTCTACTCAATGCTTGGCCTACTTATACAGACTGTCAGCAATGATGCTGATTATTGCCTTCTGTGCTGAAAGTACTATCCAAATCCTATGGGACTCAAATCACCACTTAATTTTACACAGACCAACTTGAGACAGTGACAACCTTCAGTTACTATGCATACGAGTAAGTGATAATTCAAGGCATATTCAGGAAAGTATATGCTCATTTTTCACCAGTTCCTTCTACTTATTTCTTCTCCCACAGCTAATTAAAACAGTGTTGTTTAGAAAATCAGACCTTTCAAAAATAACTAAAATGAATAAACATGCTGAAATGAAATTATGACCGGAAGGAGAAATACAGTGTCAGCAATGTTTTCTGCTTTTGTTTAGCTGTAAGTAGTTTGGGATTAGAGACTTCAGTTTGCATAAGATTGAGGAATTTCATGCTCCTTTGAACATAATCTTGTAAAATTATAAGGGTCAGCACACTTCTTTCTATTTAGCTTTCCAATAGCAGGTGTTTTATAAACCTTAGATCCCATCCTTAGCAATTCAAGTGGCACTTATTCAATGAAGTTCTATCCCGAAAATGTTGTGAGAACACCGGGGTTAATAACCACTCTTCCCCTTTTAGCTGTAAAGAAAGAAACGATTAAGCCATTCAAAAGATTATATGGTACCTTCAAGCAGCCATTAAGTACCATGTTGAGCTGATGGTAGAGATAACTCATCTATTTTTTGTCTTGTAACTAGGACTTGCACTTAAGTAGCAGTGTTAACTTTTTTGTTTGTTTGTTTTCTTTTCTACACACTAAACACGCTGCCAAACAGCTACCTGAAGCGGAGGTATTGCTTAATCTCATAAGGAGACTTAATACCTTCATACCACCACCTTATGAGTATATGTGGCAAGTTAGTTATAAAATTGATACCAATGTCCTCCTGCTGGGTTTTCAAATCATGAAGGAAACAGACTAGACAAGAACAATAACGTTTACTTCTCTTGTAGTTTGAAAATTCCAGCTAGTGTGCTTCATTTCAGAGCAACATAACATACACTGAACTTACTCTCCAGAAACCTGGCTCTTATTCTCATTCAAGTTACGTTTATTTCTAGACTGGTTTAGATTGAGGTTGATGAAATAGAACACTGTAAAAACAACAACAACAACAAACAGGCAAAAAGAGGAAACAGAAGTATAATAGTGATCATAGCAGAAAATGATCCAACTTTTCCATTATGTTTCTTAGACACAGCAGAAGAGGCTAACTAATGGTTGTGAATTTCATGTTCACATTGCAGTATAGAACTTTATGTTTCTACGTTGCTTACTTGCATGCAATGGAAAGTAAAGACAAACACTCATTATGTAATGACTTTTATTTACTGGATTGAGAGAAAGAAGATGGGACATTCTCAAATAAAAACCTCATAGTTACACATATAAAAAAGGGAAAGCATATTATTGGATTTCTTGTCATTTTCTGACTGAACATGAGATGAATTTGTCTTTTTGTTTTTGTGTGACATCCTTGCAAGAACTGGATACTAATGTTGGCCAATCTATATTGATCTTGGTTAGATGGAAGACTTTACTGTACTTAGAAATTCACTCAATAATCTCTCATGATTTCCATTTACTTAAAATATTTGTTGAAAAAATTACTGTTATTGAAAAGAAATTTTATTAACTTTTTTCTTTGGACACTGAAATTCTTTGCATAGTTTGGATTATAGAACAGGTGGCTTAGGAAATGAAATATTTTTAAGAATAATGAGCAGAATTGGGACACTCAGCATAAAATCAAGCTCCAACTATTATAGTGTTAACAGATCTCTGAACATTGAGACACCACTAAGATTTTTCTCATTTCAGTTTCCTTAATAAAAGAGAATATGCAGGTAAAACATTAGGCAAAATATTAGATGATGTGAGAATTATAGCCTAGTCTCTGCCGCTGACTTTCTGAGTGATGTTAGGCAAGCTGACATTTAGCGTTTCTGGTTTCTGACAGTGAAGAGAATATTTACCTACTAAACTGAAAACATCTTACAAGAGATAATCAGCATAAATCATTTACAG
Organism: Alectoris magna; assembly: GCA_030625065.1. NCBI lineage: Eukaryota > Metazoa > Chordata > Aves > Galliformes > Phasianidae > Alectoris > Alectoris magna. The sequence continues at coordinate 12,626,850 of CM060567.1, forward strand.
AAGCTATTATGTAGTGGCAATTATTTATTATCCTTCTAATTATTCTAGATGTAGTTTATTCTTTTTATTTTTAAGATTAATTCACACAAATATTTGTTCTTTCCTCTTTTTAATTTTGATATTACAACTTAATGGGGATATTGCTCAGTTTATTTTATTTCCTGTATGAAACACTTTGTTTTTATTATCTATTATGCAAACAGTGCAGTTTCAAGAGGCTCTGAGAGGCCAATATTGCTCTGTACCACACATAAGAGAATTGTCTTCTGAGACGTTTTCAGTCTGAATTTATTAAAGAATGCAAATGATGACAGTAAAAACAAAAGAACTAGGAAATAAATAAAGGCACATAATACAGATTTAATAAATCATAACAGAAGTAATAAATAATAAGCCATCTGTTACGAATTGTTAAAGAAATGCTTCTGTCAAGCCACACTGCAGAACTGCAATGTGGCTTCCTAGGTATCAAAGCACCACCTGTGAGGAAGTGTAATGAAGTGTTATTATATGACTTTCCAAGCAACTGTAGAACTATATGAAACCCATGAATGTGGAAACCCGGAAGGATGCCTGATGCTTTCAAGAAGAACTGAACTAACTCTGTGGGCATGACATGACTGCGTAGGCCAGAAACTATATGAGTTTCATTCAGAAAGCACGGGACCTTTACCACTTTTGTTAAGAAACCACAGTATTTTTGTGCTGTGCATTTCCAAATTGACAGCAGACGCATGATTGCAGCACACATGCACAAACAGTACAGAGCACATCTGCAGTCTAGGTAAAACTTCACATAACAGACAGAACTAATACACATCTTGAAAATATGATCAGAGGAAGCAATGTTTCCAGGTAACAAAATAAAAGATACACAGGGAACAAAAAACCAAGAAATTGGCAGTTGTAAAATAGAGGTATACAGAGGTATATGTGGAAGGTTGATGAGCACAAAGCTTAATATAGTAGCATTTCAGAAAGATACTTTCCTATGCTTAATGACAAATTATGTCTCATACGAACTGTTAAATATACATATTTAACATTATGTAGATCTATTCAGTACTAGATACTGTTATGCCACTATTACTTTTGCCACAGATAAAGTGAAACTTGTACTAACAAGATTATCTTTTATATAGCACCTCTCATTTTAACAAAGTTCATTGTCCTACATTACTTGAAGATTTTAATATAATGTTTAATATTTATCCCACTGATAAAATACCATGCATGAAACTATGGAAGATGCTACCAGTCCATGCACTGAAATAAAATGTTAAAATATTTTATCTCTAGAAAACACTATATAGAATGAAAATATTCATGTATTTTGCCAATATCTCACCGAACTCAGTCCAGTGTGAAGCATACAGGTCTGACCAAAGAATGGACAATGTTCCTGCATCCTTAAATAAGGGAAGCTGTAGCAAATCTATCAACCTGTTCAGCTCTTGTATGCTGAGAGACTTGAATATCATTATTCTACATTAAAATTGAAGACACTTTAAAATTCCCCATGGTAGAAATAATAAATATCTTATATCTTGGTATAGCCAACATATAAAATTTACACAAAAATGTAAAAAACCTGATAATAGAATCAAAATAATTCTCTTAAATGCACTATCTTCACTAGTTAAAAAGAAGGGAAAGAACTAAGAAAAATTTGTGACTTTTCAGATCTTTTAATTCAAACACAGCAATTCAAGGTTGAAAAACAGAGCCAAAATAACACACACTCAACTATCTGAGTGTAACAAGGTAACTGCACTAATGGAAGATAAAACATATCCTTTTTTCTTAAAGAACAAAAGAAAGAGGTGTCATAAAAGAATTAATACCTTTCTTATTTTTATAGAAGGCTCCTATAGGTTATTTGATCAAGTGAATCTCAATGTCCTCCAAGTAATTTCACAAAATCTGGAAATCTATTTGGATTAAACAATATTTTTAGCAGTTGGTGACCATAAAATTAAGTAGCATCTCCTAAATTCAAGTAAAGTGAAGTTACTCTTCCTGTTTGCTCTCTGATGCAGCTCATAGTGCAGAATGAACATTACCACTGTAATCCAAAAACTCTAACCTCAAGTGCAATCTCTTCCTTTAACATATAGCTTTGAGCTCATGTTTAGATGAGCTTATTTTACGTGTACTCATTTTCCAGAAAACTGGGAAAACAGAGAAAAAGGAAAAACTATTGCGCATATACAAACAATAAAGCCATATACCCCAGTAAAAACTGCTTTTATCACAACCGTAGAACTTAAATTTGAATTTTACAGTTCAAAAAATGAAGCAATATTATTTCAGCTTTAAAAGAGGGTATGATTATGCACTGGATATTTTATCAGATTTGTGGAACTCTCTTCTTTTAATGTAACCTCTGCTGCCTCTCATTTCTCTTGTGTAACAGTTTTACTGAAGCTACTAAGCTAAAACTAGCAAGGACATCTTTTCTCTATTCATAATATTATCATGAGATTTCTACAAATTGGACCTTCTAAAGAGATCTTTGAATCTAAAAAGACCTAAAAATAAATGTTATACAACCATTATTGAGTAAATGGAAATTAAATCAACATGTGCTTGCTGATCACAGGCATAATCTAATTCCCCACAAGACTGTTACAATCTTACATATTTCAGTTTTCTGAATGATTGTTTTCCTTGGTGCTGACATGAACAACTAATAAAATTATGCCATTACTGAAAGAAATTTGAAGTGCTTTTCATTTAGATCCGTATTAAAAGACATTTTAATATATTTTTCAAGGATTAAAGGACATCTTAATCAAGAAACACTGACCATGGGAAACGTTAATAATTTTCTTCCTGTTTTAAGGGAACTTAAATTTAAGTGAACATGTCTCTTTTAAATGCTTTAAAATCTTATAGCATTAGGATATAATGCTGATATTTACCATTCTCTACGAGACAGCTTGAAGTATACCCATGAATTATTATCATATAATGTTTAATGGCCTCATATTTTCAAAGTTAAGCTTTTATTAAGGAATATCTGGTGCACTGTGAAAATATGGGTTGTCCTTGCTTGTCCTATGATTCCCATTTGGGAACTTCAGTTACAAGAGGTAATAAATCTTTCTAATTTAAACAATAGACTCAATTTTTTTTTTTTTTTTTTGTTAGTAGGGTCAGGAACAGCACAATAGATTTTTTTGTTTTGTTTTTAGACTATCCCACATATTCAGCAAGAGTAAGTGTAATTGTAGGTAGGCATTGAAACACATTTTTTGTTATTACTGTCCAAACCTGAAAAAACCTCAAAGCTTATTTGAGTTTTGAGACATTATGTTCCAGAAGTCAGACTGTTTTTAAATGCCACTCAATGAAGCTTTTTTTTTTTTTTTTCATTTAATGAAAGACAGAGTTTTTCTGAAAAGTTTTTTGGATATTCAGTAAATGAATATGCTGCTGGAGTTGCAGTTTCAGAGACAATGAGTTAATAGGAAAGAAGTAAAAATGGGTAAGTTTTGATTGGTCCTTGGAATCTATCTGATCTGGTGTTAGGCAATTTTCATTATAAATGTTCAAGCAATTTGAGTGAAGTTGATATTTAATACTGTTTAGTTAAAATTTAAGGAAAAAATTTAACTGAATTATAATTCTAATTGCCATAAAATTGCTATTTTGATTTTGGAAAATTCAAAAAGAATAGCAGCTGATGTTGTCTTAGAAAGCTCTTGAGCACCTGTGAGCATGGTACTGTTGCTTTCACCATTCAAATTGCTCCAGCTAAATTGTTCTCTGTCTGCCTTAGGTAGTTTAGGTACAGTTACATATTTATGAGGTTTCCAATTACAAGTGTAGGTGAATATTTTCTGCCTGCATAGGAATTTGCTGCCTGCACCTGCCTTCTGGTGCTCTAATTCCTCTAATTCTTCCTGCACTGTTATGTCTACAACGTACGCAGCTGAAGCTGCAAGGCTTATCAAATGGAAGCCTACTTCAAAACACATGTTTCAAGTAGATGATTTCCTCAAAGCGGGAAGTGCTTTTTCAGTCCTTGCTGAGAATGCTTTTGGGAAACAGCACTGAACAAATAATAGGATGCCAAAAGGGTTTCACATGGTTCTTTGCTGTCTCTTTTGGCTAAAGTTTCACATTTTAAATCTGTAGCTTCACTGTCAATGGCATTGCAATAGCAAACTGCATTTAAGCTATAATTGGAAGGTATTTAAGAAAGTGTGAAGTGAGAAAGAAGGAATTTGAGAAAGAATGAAACAAACATACAGATTAGAATGCATAGTTGTAAAGGGGGGGGGGGGGGCGGTGTTAATACATAATGGTGTGCTGGAACTACAGAAAAGCTTTCACACCATCTTTCTGTGTATCCAAAATTTGTATTTTACTGTTTTTTAGAAATATAAAATGATCTCTCTGTACAGCTTTCTCCTCTGCTTTTCACGTTTTCTATTAAGACTGTCATTAAAATATATTTCATTATACATAAGAGCATGGTGTTTAGATTCATAAATAATAATAATTTATGGCATGTCATCTAAAATACGTTATAAAACAGAGATCAAATTTAAGATCTGATCCCATGCCTGAAGACAGTATCCATGCAGTGTATGTATCCATTACTGACATGACTCAGCTGTGTACAGCAACTAAGTTGATGCCTTGCAATTACAGCACCTGTACTGGACTATTGCCAGGTCCTCGCTAGTGCTTATTTTATAGAGATGTACTGGTATCCACAAACAATGACATCCCCAGAAATGTAACTGCAGGTCTGAAATCTCAGCCAATATAGCAATGCAAAGCAAAGAGAGAGGCCATGTTATTATCAAGTAAGTTGACTATTATGTGAAGAGAATCGCGATACTGTTCTGACTCTTAAAGATTCACAAAGATTCCTCAAAAAATGTGTTCCAATCAGTCTCTATTTGACAAGGTAGCATTCTTCCTGATGATAAGTACTTTCAAATCCTACTGGAAATTTGAGAGAACTGGGACATCCTGGGAGTACTGAGTGCCTTACAAGGCTGAGCTCATACAGTGTAGCATTTTCACGTGGCTACCAAATAATTCAATAAATATATTCAATTAATGATATTTAAATATGCAGCAACACAGAATCACCAAATTAGCAAGTAAAGTGATGTGTACCCTGACAATAGAACAGTATAAGAGGATTGTCTTCATATTTGTTCAGTAAATTGCACAAGTTTGATGGAATTAATATACATGTAGATGCTGACAAAGAAAATTGCTTCACTGAACTCGAACATATATAATAATTTAGAAAACTCACTACCTTTAACTTATCATTCATTTTCTCATAAATATAGATGTTAAAAGAGAGGAAGTATTTTTATATTTCATTTTCTATCCATTATTTCCCATGAAAAAATTAAGGAATGGCTTACAGATTTTAAGCCTCAGAGGCTCTTCCGGCCACTTGGTGTCCAGTTACTTACATGGTAGTGGGTAATGCATCATCAGAGCAACACAGAAGCACATAGATTTTTTGAGTATGCTTTAGTGATCTTTAAATGTTAGTGATTTGCAGATTATGAAAGAATGAGTTATTAGCAACTATTTTTTTACAAATATTGATGCCTGATTATGTATTAAAAGTTATGTAAGGCTCTTTATGAATTCTCTAGGAAGTGAAGAGGTATTATTACAGATGAAAAAAAATATAACACTTCAAAATGCTGAAGAGTTTCTGACCTATTCATTGCTCTTCTGGCAACATAACCAGTAAGTTGTTAACAAGCATTTATACATGTGATCAAGAAAATATTAAGGACCATATTTTTAATAAAGGCTTAAATTATTGCTGTGATTTTTGCCACCTAAAATATATTTTCTCTTGTTAGCTCATGTTACGACACTGAAACAAAGCAGATTTTGTGCCTGTATTTTATTGTCTCCCTTAATATATTTCAGAAAAAAATGTATCTTTATACAATTGCCAAACATTTTGGTTCAGTTACAAAAGAGCACAAATGCTGTAAGAGAATATCTGAAGTGCATGCAATAAAGATGAAGCACGTACAAGCTCTACTTTTGTTCAATGATCCCAGTATTAGTTGACATAGCAGTTGGGATCAGCAGACAAAGGGAGAAAAGATCTCTATCCTTACATACATATTTAAATTTAATCTTCAGTTTCATGCTAAATTATTGGTCCATAATCAAAAAATAAGCAAACTTTAGTTTCTAGAAAATTTGCATCTCTGCTGCTCTAACAAAACTATTGTGTTAGCATGACACCAGAGATTCAAAAATAACTAGAACTACCTCATTTATGTAATGCTAAATTAAGCTCATGTTTGCGAGAGTGTAAGATTTAACCAAGGGCATACTGGAATCTTTTTGATACTGTAGGTTATCACATGCATGGTTGCAGGTATGAAAAATGTAAACCTGGATTTAAAAAGTCTTGAAGTCTGTCTGTAAGATTGACTGTTACCAGTATTTTTTGTTTTCCAGGTGTGTTGTCAAATTTATCACAGTTTTTAACCTGCAGAATGGATCACTCACTTTTTCAGTTACTCAGTACCATACACGTAAAAAAGAGAGAAAAAAGCATTGCAAATCTGGAAATAATCATCCTATATGTAACTTACATTTTAAACTATGCTTGAAAATCTGGAAGGAAGCTGCAGTCAGCATGTTATTCTAACAAAATTTGTCAAAATAAGTTAGCTGGCCTCTAACGAGTTCTACAGGATGACCATGAGCCCCAGGCACTGATTTCTTGCTCAATTCCAAGCCCAGCAGCTAACATCATTAGAGACTAAGCTGCAGCAAAAGGTATTTCCTTCAGTTATAATCTTTCATTGTTATCCCACCTACAAACCCAATAAAACCAAACTTTTCTGAACAGAACAAAGTGGTACGAAAGTGAGACTATGACATGCAGTAGCTCTTTTGTTAAAAAGGAAAGCAGGTTTCCTCATACTAAAATTCATTTAGAAAAGGGAATATATTCAAAGAAGATGGATACTTAGATTAGAAGAAAATGCAAAGTGGTGACAAGCTGTTTTTTTTCATTTACTAGTAGTAGTATTCCAAACAGGATATGCCTGGAGCTGAATATACCTGTCCATAGAATCATAGAATTACTCAGGTTGGAAAAGATCTCAAAGATCATCAAGTCCAACTGCAGCCTAACCATAGTACCCTAACTCTAACAACCCTCTGCTAAATCATATCTCTGAGCACCACATTCAAACTAAACTTACCTTGGCACAACTTGAGGCCATTTCCCCTCGTCCTGTCACCCGTCACCAGTGAGAAGAGACTTGCCCCGCTCTCACTGTGAGCCCCTTTCAGATACTGGAAGAGAGCAATAAGGTCTCCCCTCAGCCTCCTTTTCCCCAGACTAAACAGCCCCAGCTCCCTCAGCCTCTCCTCATAGGGCTGATTTTCCAAGCCCTTCACAAGCCTCGTTACCCTTCTCTGGACCTGCTCCAGTAGCTCCATATCCTTTTTGTACTGAGGTGCCCAAAACTGAACACAGTACCTGAGGTGAGGCCTCACCAATGCCGAGTATGCCAGTTTCCAAGTTATTACATAAAAAGTTATTACTTTTATTCTGATATTTGTAAAGACACTGCCTTAGTGTAAAGTATACACTTTTTTGAATAAAAGTTTATACTTGAAAATACATGCAAAGCACCTTAAAGAGAATTTTACCATGTGAAGAATTTATTTAGCTTTTCAGAAAAGAGACTTATCTAAGACAACTCTAATACAAGTCTATGCTGGTATTGTGAAGAAAAAACTCTGCATGTTTTCTAAACACTGTGAATATTAACTAGACATTCATAGAATCTACTTTATTTAGATTTGTATTTTTTAGTATAATTCCACACAAAGAAGTGTAGATGGCCTGAATAAGACGCTTTTAGTAAATATCATCTAGAGACTTATATTGTAAAATCCTCACTGATTTCATTTCTCAGCATCACTTGTATCATTCATAAAGCTCAATAAATGCAACTGCATATGATCACACTGATTAGCACACTATTTAATCAGCGCACTGTTTCATAAGTAAAATATTTGGAATCCTATGACCTTCGTTTTTTGATTCATACACATGGTTGCAGATTTTTCCTTTGCTCTGACTTTATTAATATTTAAAGATAATTTAAAGAGTGTTCCTCCCTTTTTTTTTTTTTTTTTTTTAAAGCACTATTTCTGAACTGTTCTAGGTATCCACTTTCTTTATTGATTCTGTTACCAGTGACAAGCTGAAAGCATTACCCAAGTTCTAGCATATGACAAATTACAGATGAGAAGCATGACCTTATTTATTTTGAGGTCATTGAGAATTTGTCAAACAACACATTGTGCTGATAGGGCTGAATGGTCTTTATTTTTTCTTACTTTTTCTAATCTGAAGATAAAAATTGCAAGCACTAACAAACCCTAAACAGAACCTGTTTTCCTCAGATTTCAACACGTGCACCAACCAATCCATACTCTTCTCTCCTACTGGAGCCAAAAGAAAAACACCCTTTCTACTTATACGCTTAAGATCACATGGTTTCTAATCAGTAGTAGAAGATAACTGCCTTATAATTATCACCAGTTATACCATCACCTCACTATCTGCAAATTGCCAGAATGTTCAGTTTATTCATCAGTTTCTTCTGTCAGTCGTGTGTGGGAATATAACTATTTCCTTGAATGTAATCTTTCAAACTATCTACCAATTTTTCAGTTTGTGTTTGAACTAATATTACACTAGAAGGGAAATATGTTACTTGCAAAACATGGTATTAAATTGTTAGCAGCATTTGTGAGGTGTCTGGCACCAGAAGAAAGTTGAGAACCCAAGGCTGTTAAAGGGTCAGAGCACTCAGAGTGAGTGAGTCCTGAGTCTGAGGCCCCGGTGCTCAGGGTTATTTCTGAGAATTTTTAACAGATGGTCTAAGATAACTAACAGGCAAAATTATCTGGAAATACAACTCAGGACTGCCTCTAAGTGAATATCCTAAATGTCAGCTACACAAGCAATGTTCCTTGTAAAATGCCAGCTTTTTCTGGCCCACGAAATCCAGTTTTCTGCCTTCTTTCCTCCTTCTTTCCACACATCAGTTGCTATTGCTGTCTATCACTGGGTGATTTTCTCTGGGAAAATAAATGCTTATTCAGCCTAAACATAGAAAGTGTTTCCTGAGTTAGCATAGTAACCACTTGACTCTGGCCTCATTGAAGTTATTTCTGTTTTGCGTAGGAGGTTGGGTTGGACGGCCTCTAGAGGTCTCTTCCACACTACAGTTTCGTATGGTTCTAAGGTTATGTAAAAGACTGACTTGTTTCATAGCTGTTTTATAGCAGCTCTAACTGCATACTTGAAAGGTATTATTTCAGGCAGTGCATGCCAGGTGGATCAGAGGACTGTGCCACTTTGCTGGATCTCAGTGGGGCTTGACAGAGGATAAGCAGAGACCTGACTTCTTGCAGTTCATGATGGAATAGTTCTGATGGGTGCCAAAACTCTTCGTTTTCACAGTCTAAGTTACCTAGTTTAAAAGTTTGCAAGGTCAATATACCATGGAATGTTTCTCTGTTCTGAAGAACTGAGGTTTGCCAAAATGCTGCCTACAACTTGTTTTTCATCAGTCTTATTTATTTAGTTCTTATGTCCTCGACACATTCATCACATTCATTGTTTTCAGAATCAACTACAGCACAGTCCGAAAACCTGTACCTGTGTATTTTCCCTCATATACAAGCATCAAAAGAAGAATGTTGCTTTTGAAAAAAAAAATCAGTATTCATAATAACAAAAATTGAATAACCCATTCCATGTTAGCATCACAGAACAGATCTTGAAGTATTTGGTACAAGGTAGTAACAACAAAGAGCTCATACAAAACACTGACTACTTGAAATTGTTAATTCATAAAGATACTGAATACTTTTTCTTAACAGCAAAATCAGGCATTCCCTTTCTCAGAAGAGTAGATCTTGGGGGGATGACTTGGACTAATTAAGGATGATTCCAGGTTACCTACTTCAAAGCAGCTGGACTTTCTGACTGCTCCATTTCCACCAGATATTGTGAAATCTTCTCAAAACAACGTCAGTTTTGATGTCTTAGACTATTCAGCTATCACACAGGGCTTTACTGGAAACAATCACCCTCAAGAAATGTATTATCATTCACAATTGCTGTAAATCTGTAATTACCTTGGCCATTTGCTTACTTAATTCAATATCAAGTTGCTCTAACAAAAATGTTACATTTTTCTAAAATTGATCAAAACCAGGGCTTTAGTTTCTATTTCTATGCACTATGTATAGCTTCTTGTTCCAATACAAAAGTCTATTCTTGAAGTTTGGTGGCATCTTTGCATAGATTATAAATTACTACACCAGACTGGGGTATGTTGATTTTGTCATCACAGTAATGTTCTCTGCTTTTTTTTTTCTTTTCGGGTGTGCCTTCTAAATGATAATTTATTCTAATTCTTTAACAACATCTATGGTAATAATGAAGCCCAGATATATAATGACAATAAAATATGAAATTTTATTGTAGGAGGTTGATAAGTATGATCGTAAATAAACGGAATAATTCCTGAATAATTTATATCAATTGATCATTGAGAACAAGGATAGCAAATAATTGAATAAAAAAAGATATTTCAGGAGAATCAAATAATTTACACTTTCCATGAAGCAATAAGAGAATGCTGGCTCTGCTTACCTCCCAATTTTTCTTTATTTGTATGCCTTGCTGCATAATTGAAGGACGTATCAAAACTGTTTCCCCTTAATTCAGAAATTCTGCTTTTTGTCAACCTTTTTTTCCAAAGAGAATAGTTTTGAAAAGCTATTTGTGTGCAAGTCACTGCATGACATTGTAAACGGTGCAACATGTCAGCTGAATCAAACTACTGAAAATATATAGCTCAATAATTTGGTTTGTTTTTAGGTTTTAGGCTGCCCCTCTTTGTCCTAGCTGCCTTCTTTTAGCCTGAGAACCTGAAGGTTTGTTTGAAATCATGATCATATAATTGATCTTTTCATATCAACAGCTGAGGTCAGCCTTGGGGGATATTGCAACTTATTTCTTAATCTTTTAGAACTGACAGAGAGGAGTCTGGCCAGATTACAAAAACATACAAGTGAAACTACAAGGTCCATCTCTTCTTGTGTGATCCACCATACACTGAGAGCTCCACTTTAAGAAAAGCTGTGAGTGTCTAGCATGTCTGCAAATCATAACACAATCTTCCAGTCAATTGTGTATCTAGTTAAGGTAAAAATCATTTGATCAACCATGTAAAAAGTTTGGGTGCATATATTTCAGGAGGGAAGATGGTTTTGAAGAATATTATCTACAAAAATTTGAAGATTATGATTCTACTTTCCTATAACTCAGTTATTGTGTCAAATCATACACATAGACTGCTGAATTTCTGGGTACCAATAACCTCTCTTAGCATTAATGATGAAGGCCCACAGAAGAGTCTTGCTTAAATAAAACAATAAAGGGATCTGCAATTTAATGTTTTTCAACTGTAAATTGCTTGTTGCCACTGTTAGAGTGTGGATATTCAGAAATTCTTTCTTCTCTGAGATTAATTATGGATACACACTAATGTAATCTTCATGCCATTCTGAGTCCATTCACAACAGATTTCTCAGCTTTGGAGCCATATATCAGCATGAACTGGAAGTGTAATAGGACTTAAAACAAAAAAAAAGCATAACAAATAAGACAAATTTGCTTACTGTTGGTTCTCTACATGTTATAATTTTGAGGCCAGAAGTCCCTTTTACAAACTCATCAAAAATGTTAAGAGATAGATGTCTTCCCCCCCCCCATCTTCCCCCCCCACTGCTTTCTTTAATAAAAAGTCTATTTTTTGTGCCTCTGGGAAGACTTGTCTCTTTCTAGCGATGAATGTCAGGACCCCCATCTAAACCTGTCAGTACAAAAAAGTGCAGAAATCGGATTGCCTCTCTGAGCAGACTATCAAAAAGCGAGTCATGAGAAAAAGTAAGTTCTAGAAGACAGCCTAGCTTAGCGTCTCTGGAAATCACAATGTGAAACATTAAAAAAAAAGTTTCAGTAAGTGGAAGGGAAATGTAACTAATTTTAGTGACAGATATCTACATTGGGATATAACAAAGCCAATTATTCAATAAGGGCTATCTGGAAGCAATTGCTTGGCTATTCATATGAGTAAAAGTCAATGTTATGCAGAAGTGATGGTTCTCTGCATTACACAAGGAGTTTTAGTCAGCTAAACCAAAGGACATTCCGGGCATTATGAAGAGATTATAATTGCAGTTACTATATAGCTTGCAGTGAAGTATGTGACAGAAGTGTTACTGCTAGCTATATGTCTACATTATGTCTACATAATGTCCTGAATACTCCTCTTAAATAGTAAAACAAAATTTGAAGGGTCCTGAAAAGAGAACTTATAACCTAGCTGTTTTCAGTTAGATTTACTTACCATGTTACTTAAAATGTATGACGTTGAGAATTTTATTTATTTATTAAGCTATTCTACAGAGAAATCTCATTTTCTCCATCTACATTTTAAAGCTTTTATTTTTAACTCAAGATCAACCAGCTTTTGTTCCTTCTGAAAGTCTTTTCTAAGCTTTTTTTTTTTTTCGGTCCTAATTTATTCCAATAAAATCTCATTTGCTAAAGCATTTGTCTGCTCCTTAAATTCTTTGTCAAAATGTATGCGTCTCTCTAAACAGAATGACCATGATTACGGTTTCTATTGTTCATTACTATTCATCTACCTTGTGCAAGCAGCTGCGTGATAACTGCTCCTTCTTAACTATCTTTTCTACTTAAATTCCTTCTCTAAATTGTGAATATGACAGAAGTAATACAACTGTTATCTCTGGAAGGGGAACTCATTCTTGAATCATAAGATGCTGACACTTGGATTGCTAATACTGAGACATTACAGAGAATCCAGAGTGCAGTGATACAACCATGAGGCTCAGTGATATATCAATGTGGTACCAGAGCGCATATATTTGTATTTTAGTTGCAGACAGTGAAAGAAGCGACAGTAGTAAAAATGTCAGGTTATAGCAGCAAGAATAAATTTCCCTGCAAAGCTGAGGAAAGGAGAGGGCGACAGACAGCATGGAGTGGTGGCAAGTGTGACTAGAAGTGGAATTCCATGTCACTGAGTTCTGCAATCACAGAAAAGCACATCAATTATCTATTCCTTTACTACATTTCTCAGGCTCTGTCAAAAACATTTGGAATTCCTGCTGTAACTTCTATTGGAAGACTATTTCAAAATCTCCCTACTCTGATTAAAATTGACCTTTTAATTTACCATTGCCAATTTATAGTCATTCGCTTTTTTCTTTTTCTTTTTCCTTCCCCCCTCTCTCCCCTAATATTGACCTATAGATTCAATTGGTCATAATGTCCTCTGTAGATTTTTGATGCTGTTTCACAGATTTATGTATCAGATGATTGTGCTGTGCCAACATGAGTACCTAGCACCTAGCACAAATAAATATAATTTTAAATGTACTTGTCATCAATGTTCCTGGAAGTTTTAGCTGAATTGGAATTTTCAAAATATAAACTTCATAATATGACGTTGTTTTGACAATAAACATAGATATTTTTCCCCATAATAGTTTCATTATTAGATATAAACGTGGCAGTATGGCACTAATTATCCAGTCAGAATTTTGAAATAACCAATAAAGCTTGACTCATGCTAACACCACTTTTAAAAATTAGTCTTTTTAATGTATTTTGACTTTTTGCCATATTATCTTTGAAGAGATTTCTATGTATAACTGCAATGAATAATTAAAAATATATCAAAATGGATCTGGAAGAGATTAAATCTTTCACAACTGACCAAGGAAGAAAGTACAATGGTTGAAGATTCAAGTTGGCTATCACAGACAAAATATATGAAAGATAAAAATCCAATTACATTTTAGGCACTAACTGATCTCAAGATAGAACAGATAGAATTTCTATCTCTGTTTCTTTAGGAGGGTGTACAATACATTCATTTTTGTATCTGTCACAGGGAGTAGAAGTACAGAAACTATCTGGCACAGTGGCAATGTAGAGAATATGCTGTCTGGTCTGGGGAAGACAGGTTAGTAGTAAGTTGAAAGACATCTCAGGCAAGATTTTTCTGATGGAATTTCTACCTGTATTCTAATACCAAGCACTTCTAAACTTCTTAAGTCTGTCAGTGGGTGGACACTCGAGGGATGACCCTGTGCTTACAGAGACTAGAGGAATTCTTTTGGATAAAGAGAGTTGTATCTCATTATTTTTTAAAGGACCTTGCATACTGGTAGTCTGTCACAGACTCATTAAGGTTGGAAAAGACCTTTAAGATCATCTAGACCAGCCACCATCCCATTACCATCAAGGCCACTGTCCTTGCTAATCTTCATACATTAATACATTACAAATGTAAAATTGAATCTCAATTTAGCTGAAGACTGTTGCCTTCAGAGGGCGCTGTATTTCTTTTAGGCTGAAGAAATAAGCTCATTCTCATTTTATTTTCTTCTCTAGCTCTTTGCTACCTGCTGTGCTGGAGTTTACTACTTACTTCATTCTTCTAGCAAAGTGATTGTAAAAACTGTAGAAGTGTTCCTTTAAATGTGTCAGGAAAAACTGTCTTTCATAGATGTAGCAACAAGAAATTTTGGAAGATAATATTTTAACCATGTAGTGAATCTAGAGCAGAAAGTCTCTCTGTGATCTTCAGCAATTTGCTTAAAACCACTTACGATCAAGCCTCTAAGGATTTGGTTGAAATTTAGGCATTCAATCAAATATCCAACCCTTATATCTTTTGCCTATGTCCTAACAGCTAAATAACAGGTGATGAAACTTGGAGCTTAGCTCACACATAAAACTGATTCGGATCTTTTGTTATATCCCCAGCCTGTTCTACCCATTAGGTATATCAGAGGACATCAGTAACTGTGTTATTCGTGCAATATAAACCTCTGGAATTTGACTCCATAAAATTCCATAAGTTGAATTAGGTTTTCCAAGAAGTCTGTACCTAATAGACACTAAATATAATTGTGATATTTTAATCAAATCAATAAACAAGTAAAAATACTGAAATAACTATTGTCTCCTTTGTTTGCCTAAAGGATAAAA
The DNA here is from genome assembly GCA_030625065.1 of Alectoris magna. Lineage (NCBI taxonomy): Eukaryota > Metazoa > Chordata > Aves > Galliformes > Phasianidae > Alectoris > Alectoris magna. The sequence goes on from CM060567.1 coordinate 12,641,998, forward strand.
ACTTATTCCTGTAAACCACTATCTAGAAATGAACCGCAGTATGTCTACATTGTTCTCTGCACCTCAGAATGCTAACAAATTGAAAAGTTAATACTGTAAAAATTCAGAAAATGGTGAATAGTATACTGCTTTACTGTGAAGATCTTTGCACAATCAAACTAACAACTGGACAATGGATTCTACAGAGTCTGTTTCTGTAGGTCCAGAACAGCCATAATGTATTTATGTGAATATTATACTTTAATAATATCATTTGAGAGTGTGGTTTTGTATTGCAGTTCCTTAATAAACATACCTGTAAAATGCATAGCGCACATGTATGTGTAAACAGTATTCATGTTTTTTGCACACAGAAAAAAACTGTATACACTCGCCCTTATCCTCACTAACTGACAAGGACAAAAGAGCAGAAAAGAACTCCTCATCCCTCTCATGTTTCCTATCAGGATCATATGCAATCCCTTTCTCTGCATGGGTGAGTTAGCATGCTGAGATGAGAAATCTCTGCTCAAGAAACACTGACTTAGAAAGGTAAAATCTTTCCATTTGTGTATTGTGATCATGAATTCAAACCTTCTGCACAAGAAGCAGAGGTAGAAATGGCGCATTTCAGCTAGCAGTATGCTAGACGTTAAACTTATCTATAGATAAGCACCAGCACAAGCCTATCCTGCTAAACTAGATGTCCATCAAAATAACATTATCTTGAATTGTTTTCAGATTTGATTGTGAGTCTCATTTCCAAGAATGACAGAAGATATCATACATCCTGTTCAAAGGTATCTGCTCTTCGTTTTGACAACCTTTTTGATGTACTCATATGGGAAAGCTAACCACAGGAAGAAGCATTATGAAAAGACAAAGACCTGGGGCAGAAATTACAAGACAAAACTACGGTACCTACATCAGTAGCACAGACACTTATGATCTGTTATCATATTGTGTCTTGCACTAATCAGTGATACACAAAATTAAGAAAGAAGAATGAAACCAATACTTTTTGCTGGCATGAATCGCAGAAATTTATAGACTTCCTTTGGACACCTGATACATAGCACGTCTTTTCCCTATTGAAAAATAGATAACTGAAAACTGGAAATTGTTTACTCTATTTAAAATGTGATAGCTTTTTAGCTGATTTTAAGCAGAATCATCGAATACTGTAAACTACCTTGTGAAACTAAACTGGAGGTGAAGTAAGTCAAGCCTTCCAAGGAAATCCAAGGAAAAAGGTACCAAGACCTAATACATTGGTAATCAGCTTTGTAAAACTGAAAATTAACTCAAATAATGAGTATTACCTTACCTGGGTAACCTTCTCTGTTACATTGTGCGTTCGATCTTTCACCTTAGGTGCAATAATTGCTTTCTCCGAAGAAGGAGGAGATGAAGATTTTTTTTCATTTTTGATATCTGAAAAGTTCAGGGTGAGTTGAGGAATTTTGTTGATTGTGCTGTACTTGTTGAGATTTGAATCCGATGTAGATCCCAACAGACTTGATTTGATATGATTAAAAGGCCCTGAAAAATCAGATCACATATTCAGTATTTGACAAATGCACAGAAGTAAGATTTCATCAATGTTTGAGTGGGATATATTAGAAGTAACTACTTGCTATTAGTAAAATTATCCACATTTTAACAATAATTCTACCACTAATCAGAATCAATTTCATTATTGGATGTAAATATACCATTTCCTTTACTTAAAGCCTCTGATATTCTTTATAAAGTCTGTGTAATACAAAAGACATACTAAGTCCATACTTAGCTGTTTTAATTTTAACAGGTATGCTCTATGATAATTCTGGCTGAGTATAAATACTATATTCTCATGCTGTTTATAAAAGCAGAAATAGGGCATGCAGTTTTATAAGAGTCTGAACTGAGCAAAGGCCCTGTTATAGCACCTGTACTGTTGCTCATGCTTACTGTTTAGTTATTTCTGAAATGCCTTTTGGCAAACTGTAAAATGGACTGGACTCCGTATTTAATCAATGTAAATATTCACCTACGTCTACTGTTGTCCTTAAAGACTAGTTTTGAAGAGTCACAAACTCACAAAATGTGTTGGTGTAACTGTAATGTACAAAAAAAATATTGAAAATAATAGGCACAACCATATGTAGAATGTTAATGGCGTATTTAATACATACTTAATCATCTTGCATTACTTTAATGAGTCATGTTAAATAAAAAGTACAAAGTACCACACTTCATGAGGTAAGTATCCATCATAATTATTCTTTTAAATATTGGACTTAGTTATTTGTACAAGTGAACAATATGACTGATCAGTAAAATTATTTTGCGCTGTCATGATAGATTTGGTCTAGAAACCAAAAGCATTCATAGAAGGAAAGTTTGGTTTTGAGAATAATACTGGAAAAAAGAACTCTACAAATGTATGGACAACAAGAAGAAGTTGTGGATTTAACAAGAAGTCCTGGCCTTGCTGTCAGGAAAATAAAATGTGGCATTTAAGGGTTTTTTTTAAATCTGCATGAGAACCTTACTGTATCCTAATGGCATAACAGATAATGAGCAAGAATATGGTGGGTTTTCTTTTACTTTTTTTTTTTTTTTCTTCTTCTTTTTAATTCCTTGGAGGAAAACATGAACTTGTGCTACAATTCATAACCAGACTGTAAGACAGAATTAGGCTATGGGTTAAGCCTGAGTAAACAGGGGATAGGCTGCATTGTATTTGCAATGTGTGAATGAGTAAATTCAAAGCAACCAGCTGCCTGGAGCATGCTGTGGGTAAGTTCAGGCACTGCTAAATTCTATAACTTGATCTCCTGAGATTTTGTTTGGGACTCAGAGCCCAAAGCTGTTTTTTGAAGGTCAATACTTTCATATTTTATACTTATACCTTTATGCTTTATCTTTTCAACTATAAAGTAGGCCTCTTTTTTGGTTTTGTTGTCATTAGTCATCTGTCAAATTCTTTAGGTGAAGATTGTGTCTCTCCTGTACTTGATTTAGTTGAGTGTGGAGGAAGCAAACTTTTTATTTTCTTTGTTAGCTTACAAAAATTCATATGTGTGCCTTCTGCTTCCCAAATTCATACAAACTATAGGTTAACATAAGCCAGAGGAAAAAACCCTCCCTAAGTCCATTTCAAATTGTGCCACAAATACAAGTTGCAGCTTGATAAGATCCCGAATGAAAAACCTTGCAGTTTGTTTAGATAATGGAGAGGGTCTGTGTCATTGCATTGAATAGACAAGGGAGGATCCACCAGACTTTGCACTGAATAGATAAGGGAAGTCCCTGAGACTTCGTGTAAATAAGGAAAGTTCCACAGGTCTTTGTATGGAATACGTATTTACCTCCAGGAAGATCTCTGAATGCATATAAACTGAAGACCTCTTTGTGGAAGGTATGAGTGATAGGAAGAGAGTATCCCTCATGCATCCAGGGCTGATATTAAAGAATGCCAGCTTTCTAACACTCCAAATTGAGTCTTGGAGACTTTCTCGATCAACCATTTTACGGTAGCACCACTGTGCAGAAAGATACTTGAGCTCACAAGGGTGAGGGCCTGGTAGTTAAGGTGCTCCCCTTCAACCCAGTGTTTCTGCTCCTTTCAGAATTTTGTCCAGTGATTTGATGTAAGAGAAACACAACTTGTGGGTGAATATCCTAACCACTAAACTACAAAAATCAGTTTTTCTTTCTGTCTTTATGCTAGAAAGACTGGTACTGAAGACACTATCAAGGAAATAGGATATTGTGCTTGAACATCTTTTAGTCCAGGTAGGACCTGAATACATCTTTTCCACCATCTACTTTTTTTCTATTAAAAGTGTTCTTAAAAATAAAGCAGGGTGCACTGTGACCTTAGAAATTAGCAAAGGGACTGATCTGGCTGGTGTGTGCTTTGCAGGGTTTTTTCTTTTTTTTTTCAGCTCTACTTCTGTACATAACTGTAGCAATTAGTTTTTGAATATTGAGTAGGTTTATAAGTGGAACATCTAGTTGGGACCATCTGTCAGATGAATGATGTTCTTGATATCCAAGGAACTCTAAGGTAAAAGAAAGCTAAGAGAGCTTAACCAAATCCACAGTTAGATAGATAAGATTTTTTTTTTTTTTTTTTTGTATGGTAATCTCATATTGTTTCTGTTCCAAGGGGAATTACTCTCTCCTCTACATAACATTCACGCCTTAGCATATGATATCAGATTTAAATTAACTGCACATGAGAATAAAACCTTTTTTAACCACCATCTTTTGCATTAAAAATTGGTGAAAGATATTTTTATATATATCATTGATAATGATAATTAATTAAAACCCCTTACTAGACCTTAGGTACAACATGGGCTGGCAGCAACAGAGCTGCTACTTTAGAGCTAGTGGACTTTTCCTATATTCTCATAGCAGGAAAGAGAAAAAGGGGGCCATAACAAATCACGATAGACACTAATTGGCATCCTGATTGACACTTTCAGCAGAACAGGAAAGAATTAAATAAGCTTCTGCCTAATGTGCAAAGGGGAGTCTTTAAGGTTAAATGTGAACTCCTCATTTTTATGGTAGGGTTCCATTGCCCCTGCGTACAAAATGCATTAACAAAGGATTTCACTTTCTGAGCTGTCAAGACAACATCTTTCACAAGCAGTAAATACATTTATGAAAGCTGTTTTAGACTACATTTTTTCCCCCGCCCCGAGATTTTACCAACATAGCATGAAGCAAATGCAACGATTTCATAGTCCATGACTCACTCTACAGAATCTAGCTCATGCAGTACATGCAGTTTAAAGAGAATACTTTACCAAGTACGCACACTTTTTGCATCATGCATGAAATCACAAACTGGTTTTCAGACATAGCTAAAATAACTGAACACTTAATCGTTTTTTAGAGATGGATGATTTTAAAAATGCTTATAAAAGACATAGTTCAGTGCTGGTGAATAGAAACAACTTTGTAACTGCACGAGGTATTGTTTAAACATGTAACTGGCAATGAAGTGCATGCAAGCACACTTTAACGCTACAGGAAGCTTGAAACCATACCCCCTGCCATCCAGGAACGTGAAACTAGTTTTAAGGAGACAAAATAGGAATAAGTGAAGATATTTCCATAGGACTCCTAATTAACAATTCTTTTACTTTTGAAATAGTTAACTGACAAGTAGCCACCTTAGTACAATAGATCGTTAATTAGTGGCTCAGCCTGATTTTGTATCCTTTCACAGGTAAAACTCCTGGTTGCTTCAACAGAAGTTTTGCCTGCTTAGACAGCAGTAATGAGTTAAACGACCTTAACTACGACCCTTCCTTTATGTTTGAATTAGCAGATACTTAAGTTCAATAACCGTTTAATTATGCCTTCACTTTTTCCAGGGATTGGTAGTTAGTGCTTTGAGACAAGAGTTAAGAGAATAACTACATGTTTAACATGTATAATTTCAGTAATGGCCCTGGCTCCAGAGGGGCCAGCATGAGAATGTTGCTTTTGAACATTTCATACAGCAGACTAAGTAACATGCCAAAAAGTGTGGCTGCTGAGACACTGGAAGGTATAGTCTAGACGGATACTTTACCTTTGACATTGCGACCATTGTCTGTTTTTCAGCATAATAAAAGCAAAGAAAAAGAGAGAGAAAAAAAAAAAAGACAACTAAAATCTACATCAGAAAAAGCAGAAAACATTGCTTCAAAACATGCGTCTGGAATTAAACTGATTATATTATGTAAAGTTTTAGGCAAGATAAAGTCACTTTGGCAGTCAAAGTACAGCTTGTAAAACAGTTTGGAATTGATCAGCGGGAGCTGCAAAAAGGAGTACGATTGGCTCTAACTTGCTTTAACAGCAAAACAACAACATAGTTTCTCCACAAGTCCTGTGCTCGGTTGGCAATCCAAAGATCAAACCCGCAAGACAATGATTAGTCAAATGCAATTAAGCCGGACTGAGGCACCCACAGCTGAGGGCGGCCCAGGCCAGCAGCAGGGGCTGACGTGGGCGGCCTTCACACACACACCGCACCTTCCCAGTCCTCACAAGAGAGGTTATGTCTCCCAGAACTACTTTTCTTCCCAGTCCTCACAAGAGGAGTTATGTCTCCCAGAACTACTTTTAACATAGCAGCAAGCTGAGTAGCTCCCTTTCTCATTAAGTACTGAGAAACCACTGAGGAGAAAGATGAGCCTTAAACCTTTATTTTCCAGAGCACGGGTACCTCTGATAAATAACAGCAGAGAAGCTATCTTCATGAGGTACACCTGCTCCTCACAGGTGCCTTCATCCCTGAACCTTCACCTGAGATCAAACTGTATAATTATTATTTAAAGAAGTCACACAATTGGACAGTTACCACCCTACCTTCTCAGGGATGTCTGCGACCCCCCAGGCTGCCCTCCCCTTGTGCAGCCCACCCTGCCTGGCTCCGGAGTCTCTGTGAGCATGTGGGGGCCCCGAGGTTGGCGGGAATGCAGACCCAGGACACAGCTGTGTCCCTGTGTGCCACCAGCTATTGTCACCTGCTTTGGAGATCAAATTCTCAAAGAAGTTTGAAGACTGCAGGAATGGCTGAGGACCCTTTCTGGAAACAGTAAAATTCCTGAATTTTCCAGCCTGCAAAATCTGATTTGCTGATGCTTCAGATGAGAAGGATTTGGCTGGAGTTTGGTAGAATACATTTCCCGCCCTGATGCTTTTGCTGTCAAACAGGTAACTTTAGGATGGAATTCAACTGCGTATGCTCAAATGAACTTAAAATCCTAAACTGTCATTTTTAATGTAAGGCCTTTTAGTGTATGATTGCCACTACACCACATTAGGACTGGAGTTTACTTTTACATACTATAAATAATCAAGGTTTTACATTCTTCAGTATCTACAGCTTCTGCTCAGAATCTATAGTCCAAAGATGAGGATTTAGGCTGAATCTTGGTTGCCTGATGTAGCAGAAATGCTAAGTCAGGGCTTGAAACAGTGATTGAGCACCTGGTGGGAAGGCAGGGCCAACCCAGGGGAGTTCAGGTGCACACAGAGTATTGAATGACCAGAAGGGGTGGAGCCAGGATCCATCCCTTCCCAGACCTCATTTAAGGATTGGCAGTGGCGGCAAGTGTATGTCTTGAGGTCCCTGTGTACTTGAGGATTTCTGAAGGTAAGCAGCTTCTTCCCTTTATGTCTGTGCCCATGGCTGTTGTATTTGAGCAAATTCTCACTTGCTGTGATCTAGGACCTTGCTGTTCTGCTGTTGATGCCGTGCTTTCTATTGTGTTACACCGGACTTGTATAGATCACTTTAAAATATCAGTGGTGGTTCATGGCTTGCTATTGGTTAAGGTGTGTGGGACTTTCTAGCAGAATTTAAATATATTTTCAGCATAAGGTGCTAAATTCAAACACAATTAGGAGAAGATGGCATCAAGAATGGTTGATAATTCTAATAGAGTACTGAGAACTATCCTCTTCTGCTGTACTTATTTTAGAATTTGTATGTATGTCCCATAGAGAATCTGTGGAGGGATGGATTCTCGACGGTTTTGTAGTGTATGCAAAGTAAAATCGGATGACATTGTTTTATCTTTTTACACTGTAAGGATGTAAAATATCAGAGGAATTTAAATATGTTATCTGCTTAACATAAATCACTTGTTCTTAGTATCTAAAACTTGAAAAATACCACTCAGTGAAGTGGAGGTAGAAATCTTTTGCTCTTCCATGCAGCCAATATTAAATTGTTTGACTATTTTTGCATGAACTTTATATTGTTATGACCAATAGAACTTAATAATAAAACTTAATTTTTACACTTTAAGACCCATCTGTGAAGTGCTTTAATCAGAGTAAGTTCTGAAAATAGAAACTGACAAAATATATATCTTTAAATGTGTTTTATTTGAAATGTTGGTTTAGATTTGGGGAAGTTAAAACCAAAATGAAGCATCTATAACATTCTAGAACATATGCCTGAACATTGGTGTCTTTGGCTTCAGGTTCTGATCTTGAAATCTTAGCTTGAATGTGAAAATAAAATACGTCAAAATAGCACAGTTTGGAATAGATGTAACTGAATTTTCAGGTTCACTTGTGCTGAAAAAATTGTAGTGTAAAGCACTAAAGCAAAAGATGATTCAGGAGGAAAAAAAAGCATTTCTCACTTAATACAGGAGTACTATAAGGAATAATCACTTCTAAAGCATAACGAAAGCAGAAACCTTGCTGCATATGTTCCAAAAGGCAGGAAAACTTAAGTGAGTTTTACTCTTGGAGTCAATGAATTGGAGAAAAATGAGCAATCATGGAAAATGGAAACTCATTTTCTTATGTCATGAAAGGCTGAGTACAGATTCACATGTTTTTGAGTTCTTAAAATATTCCACATATGTTACTTGCTATCAAACTTGAATAAAAATTACACAAGTCACTAGTATCTACAAAAGCATTGTGTATTTGGCAGTTTTCTGTGGAAGTCTGTTACAAAGTACTTCTTCATTCACAGGGTTTGAAACCTCTATTTCCTAAATTTCTCATCATTCCCTTCTTCAACATGAAGAAACCATGGGCTGTACTCCATGACTTAGCATGGGGTGGTTTGCACTTAGAGAGCTGCTTAATATAAATTTTATGTATTTCACTAGACATTTCATCAAGCATTTCACTGGAGTTGCTGAGGAGATTATTCTCCAATGTGTAAGAAAAAGCATTAGTTTTGGGTTAGTGAATATACAATATGCATGAGAGATTTAAGAAAATAAATGTTCCATCTCTGAAGTAGGATTCCATATGATTAGAGATATTATATGTGAGCATGGGGACAGAACTGTGCATGCAGTTCTGGCTTAATTGTTTGAATCTTCCCCCCGACCCCCATGTACAAATACTAATTTTACAGATGTTGGGCTTAATTTTGCTTTTTTCTTGTACAGAAGGCAGATTGTGGTCTAAGAGCAACTCCATGATTTCATTGGTCTGCTTAGACATGAAAAGCAGTATTTAGAGTTTTTTTTAAAAAAAGCTTATTTTCTCCTTTAATACTTTTATTGTGATTTTTGAGTGTCTATAGATCAATATATGTAGCTTTGATTACAAACTGGTAATTACTGTGAAAAATCGTGAAAATCTTTCTTAATGAAGGACAGAATACTGACTGATTTTTCTACCATACCTTCACTTGCATGACGGTCCCTAAAAATGTTCTTCGGGTGGACGTTAAAGCCTTCTATGTCATGTACTGAAGATGCTCTCCGTATGCTACAAATGCTTTCTTTTGATCTGGAATGGGTTAGTGGATTGCTTGTCTGTATCATGTCTGGGTAAAGTCTGTCCCATTGCTGTTTAGGTGATGAATGGTCGAGAGGTCCTGATATATTAACCAAAGGCGAACATGTACTTGGTTGAATCAGTGCTTTTGTGTCATCCACTTCTGAAGGACTACAACTTTCTTTTGTAGGTGATTTAAAGTGCTTCATAGCCACTGAGTCATCGCTGTGCTTAGATGAGTCGATTATCACTGCATCGGGATCCTCTTGTGGTAGGGACTGTTTTCTGTATGTTAAAAGTCTCAATCCAGGTAACCGGAACCCAAAAAGTTTGCCTGCATGTTAATATAGATTTAAAAAAAAACAACAAACCAAAACAAACAAAGAAAAGATTACATATTAGTTTCTTGTCATGAAAATCTGCTTATTTTTTCCACACAATTTGAGATTGTGTAATAACAGCTATAAATAATTGACCTATTCTTAATAATGTTATACATCAGGATGTATAAATAATATGGAGGTTTGTTAAATTCCGAGTTAAAGTCCTGTTAGAGGACTTCATATTTCAGTCAAATCAAAGCTAATGAGCTTGGAAAATGAATAAGCATTGATTCTATGGTCTGTTTTATAACCATCTATTCTGATGGCTCTTTCTGGCTTGAATCAGTGTATCTGTATAAGGCTGCTGGAACACACTGAACTACTTTGCTTTGTACCTGTATCCTGAAACTGGTGGAATTTCTTGTGTTTAAAACTGTGATGCTGATTTATTGATTCATTGGCTACAAATGTAACATGAGGTTACCAGGGCTAATCCTTCTGAAAATAAGTTGTGCATTAGTTTTGCTATTATGCTATTATTGCTGAAATGTTTTGAGATAACTTATGTACAGGCATTAGTGAATGATTAATACGACACAGTTGATTACAACTCAGTCATTTAACATTTTAGAGTGTGCTATATGTGTTATTGAATTTAACTTGAATTATGAGTGAATGGAAGTGAGTGCCTGGTCCTTAAAGGAGATGTATAAAGCCTTTAAGTTGATTGAAGGCCACTGAAAAGGTAGGATTTGTGGTGTAGGACCTCTGATAGTTTCTAAATGTTGATGAGTGGAGAAGGAATTTAAGAACAACTCACTTGAAATATTTCTTCTAGTTTATTCAGTTTTTGGTTCTTGGCAGTTTAGAAGTTTCTTTTGATCTGCAGATTGTTTTGAGCCCAGATCAATGTTTGATGCGACTTTCTTCCATGAATTTGTCTCAGTGCTTTTGAAATGGATTTGTACTTTGCTCTGGAAAGTATGCTATATCAAACATTGTCATATTTTATGTATAACTGTGAAAAAACACTTCTTGCAATAGATTTACAGCAAGCAGGTTGTCTAAGGTGCTAGTTTCTCTTTATGTATTTCTTTTGATGAATGCAAGTGTAACTAAGCTGTATTAAAATTTCTGTGCATCTCTGATTGCTCTTCTTACTCTTAGTTCCTTTTCTAATATAGTAACTTTTGGCAGTAGCACAAGCTACTCTCATTCTCAGAGATTAGCAGAGTGACTTACAGTCTATTTTTATGTCTGTAAGAAACGTCATTTGCTGTTTTATCTCTTGGCCTTTCAGTACTGTTGGTTATGTCTGCAAATCTCATGTCGTATTCTGATTAATTTTATGACATCAGCAAACTCTCACCTTGCCATTCTCACCTTCTTTCTCCAAAGAATTGAAAATATATTTAACAATCAAACTGTGAAACTTTACATCTCAAGAAACCTGTTTATTCTTTTTGATCTTTCTTTCCCTGTGTTAAAATGTGATTCCAAGTAACAATCTCCCTTTTACTTGCTTCATGATTCCAGTGAGGCATCTTTTGGGGGGGAAAAAATAACAACAAAACACCTTTATTCCAGATGTTTTAGTATTGAATCTGTTACTCTAATGAATATACTGAGAGTTTGTTGACAGTACCTAGAGATGCTAATTTTCAATCTATGTGTTGATATTTGGTAGAATGGACCTCAGAAGCATGCATGTTTCTTCTTATTTACTAAGTGTACTTAAATTGTTAACAGTTGAAATCATAGAAGTATGTTAAAAGTATTTTATTTTGAATGTGCGTGTAAATGAGTTGGAAAGTATCTTATAAATCAATTTTGGAAGCTTATTGCATAAAAGGTAAAACAGCTACTATAACTTTAATCAATTACATTAATATGAAAAATACCATTCATAAGATTTTTGTCTGTAGCTGCTGTTGGAGCGTTTTTTTTTTTTTTGCTGGCACTCTGATCAAGTTACATTCATGGTGGTGCAGATGGTCTTTTCTGCTTCACCAAGTTAATATGACCATGTTATACTGCATTACTGATTCAGCTGTCTAACTGCAGTTGAGCTGGAAAGAATATGCTGTGAGAATGCTGCTTCTTGCTGAGATTCTTGGGCATGAAATTAAAAACTTAAATGAGTAACTTTTTCCTATTCTTCTATAAACTGTAATAGATGATCTCAAAATTAAATTCCCTTTCTTCTTTTTAACATGAATATCCTTTGGGGATACTACTCAGTTTAGAGATAATGAGCTATATGTGTTGAATATTCAGTGCTCTCCTGCAGTACTGTGGCTAAACTATCAGGAAGCCCTTTCAGAATTTATCTAATTTACATCGCACTTCATTGCTTAGCTCAGTAGTAATACAAGTTGGCATGAAACAAAATTCATGGCCCCAGGCCTAATGTCCCAGCACAGACCAGAACTCTGGAGGCTTCCTGGCACAGTGTGCATAGGGTGAATTTTTTTTGTTCAAAAGTGGAGAACACCAGCACTGTAGATATGAAGTCTGAGTAGATTTATTGTGGTTTGTAGTACTGAAAGATTTCTGAGATGTAGTGAGATGTCTACTATGAATATATAGATGATGTTACATGAAAATCCTTATGTTCTATTGAAGGTGAAAACTAGATTGCCAAATTCTTCTTAACACTGAGTCAGATTTGTATAACTGTGGATTGTTAAAAACAGTTGAAGAAAGCAGTTAAGTCTAGGTCACAGTTCCAGACTTAAGAGAAAAGATGAGGAAACTTGGTCTAAAAACTTTTACAAACTTCAGTCATGAATTGTGAATTCCCTGCCCCATGAGCACAAATTTAGACTTTCCCAAAACAAAGCAGAGGAGCTCAATGCACTAAAGGTAAATTAAGTGAAATGTGTAAGCTCAGAACTGTTTCCTGGTATGATGTAGTTTGTCTTAGGCTAAAGGCCCAAACTAAACTGAGCTGCCCCGTTGAGGAACAAAATCTAACTATGGTACAGCATTGACAATCAGGTTTGGGATCAATTTATCACATTACATGACTGCTCTGGCTATAGTGTAGAACAAATTACATTTCCAGTGCATAAGACTAAAGAATACAACGTACATATTTACAAAGATCAGCCTGTTCTTAACAGATTTCCTTGACAAGAGTGGTAAGTTGGCTATGATAGACTGCCCTCCGGAGTAGGAGTTACTTCTACAATACCTTTGTTCAGAATCTACTCTAAACAATGAATAAAATTAGTTTCACAAAGAGATCAGTAGTCAGCTCTTTCTTGAAAGATTTTTTGATAGCTGAGTGACTAGTATCAAGGAATCTTCAGGATACAGGTTGTCAGCAATACATATGTGGGCAATTACTGAATTGCAGCTCAAAGGTTTGGAAATGTAATTAAATAACTAATGCAACAGGCTGAAGGAATCAACTGCTCTTGAGAAATGGAGTTCCTAAACACTGGCAATCTAAAATAGCAGCACATACTTGAGTATACTCTGTGGGGTATGCTGAGGCACGTGATGCTGCCTTCAGACTGGGCTCAGCAAGCCTAAGGACAGAGAAATACAGTGAAGGCCAATTATAGTGGGGTTTTTTTTCAGTTCCTTTCCTCCAGATCTAGAGAAGCGTACATAAGTGGATCATTTTTCACTCTGCTCATTAAATAATCTTCATGCTCTGGGTCTCATTTTTTCTTAGTCAGGAAAAGGAAGGCATATCCAATTATTAACCTTAGAAGTTTAAATTTATAATTCTCAGCTACTGCAGACACTTTTAATCCTCTGGTGTGGTCTACTTTAATTTTGGCATTTCAGTTATTCTTTTAGTGTTCTCTAAAATTTAAGCTTGCATTTGAACTCTTATCAGTATCAGCAGTCATTTTTATGCTCCTTAGTGAGTGGAAGTTATCTTTTGATGGTGATAGCATATTTGCTTGCTTCAGGTGGTATTTCTCCTAAAATGTAGTGTTGAGAATAATATGATAAATCTTCCTGTTTACGAATACACCTATGAGGTGTCCTAACAAAATACATCTTTTCAAGCTGTAAGATGTGCAGGGAATAAGATTTCTGGCTACATATAGGGCTATGCTGTGTGTGGCTAGCTAGTGAATGTAAGTGTTCTCAGGGTCTCTCTGAAAAGAAAGAATGGTTATATGCTATGAAGTTCATGTTCAAAGATCTTAACTGTCTATCTGTCTTATCATTTGTTGATATTTGTTACCTTTTATTCATTATGGTGTGCTTGTAATTGCTTGGTTTTTTTTTTTTTGTTTTGATTAGGATGTGAAAATATAGTTTTGATCCTCTAATTTTATTTCTTGTGGCTTTATTTATTAGATAAAAGTGAAAAAGAAAAACATAATTGCAATGAAATAAAATAGCAAGTATCAGTAAATATTATATGCAAATAATTATTCAACTAGTGTAGTATTACACTATCTTGCTGAGACTATGTTGGTTCTGATATCTAGGAGAAATAACTCATTTCATGCATTAAATCAAGTTTTTAAGAAACTCTCAACCCTTCCTCATCTCAAGTACTAGAGTTCATAGAGTAGCTTAATGTTGTTGTTGTCTGAGGCAGGAAGCCTGAAGTACTCTTTGTTTTAATAGCAAATTTATATATCACTGCTAAATACCACAATGTGTTTCCTTTCATGCGTTTAAGTTTTATGTTCTTCATATAGGAACTTTTAGCAATAATAACCTGAGAAGCATTACTACATTTGAATTTTATATCTCATATAATTATACTAAATTTAATAGTTCAGTTGTTATATCCATAGTTTTGCAGAAGAAAGTATTCAGAAAGTGGGGGCAAAAACCATATTTTGACTTACGCTCTTCTGGAATTATGTAAAATGTAACGAGATTGAAATAGTAGAAACAGAACAAAGCAATAAAATAGTAGATAGAATTTTAGAAGATAGATTTACCTGAAGAAGAGCCACTTGAAAGGTTGTTACCATCTGAAATACAACGAAACTAGATTTACAAAAAGCTTTAGCTTAAAAAGAAAAGTTTTCAGAATATAAACAGACTATTAAGAAAAGAGGGTTGAATATCAAATTTCACACATTTTTACAAGCAAACTCAGTAGACTGAATTAACATTCAATATAGATAATCTGCAGAAGAATTGATCTAGAGGTATGCTGTCTTTTTTACTTGGAAAATTTGGGAAGTATTCCATTAAGAAGTACTTGGATAACTACTCAGTATTGTAACATAGATTGGTATATTTTCAATTATGAAGTTTTATGGTTTGCTAATGCAGACAGGGAACTGAGGTGGCTGTATCTGGACTAACGTGCTACTTATAGTGAAACAGAACATTTAATTTCTTAGTGAGCATTGGTGTGCTAGGAAATGCCAATTTTTGATTGGAAGAAAGTTGTTGAGAAGTTGACTAATTCACACTCTCTTCAGGGAGAATAGGTTTTTGTTTTTTTTACTGACTCTTGTTCAAGATATGACCTCTTTCATGTCCTTTGTAGGGCTCACATATTTCACCTCTCCATAGGAAGAACTGCTCTGACTACATGTCTCACGTCTCTGCCAATTGCTTTTACATCTTTGACATGCCCAGCTTGCTCAAGTGTTTTGCTCCTTAAAATAGTCCAGCAACCATGACAAGACTGTACACATGAGAAATGAGGCACTTTGGTGAAGTTCCATGTTTTTATTTATATTTTGTTCACTTAAAATAAAATCTCCATGTTGAATCTGTCAAACTGTTGACAGAATCATATAACATATGACCAGTGTACATCTGAGAGCTTGTCAAATCCATTTAAATATTTTCTATCTAGTAGAGTCATCTCAAGTCTGAGATACCCTGATTTTAATTTCTTGCTCTTTGGGATTAATGTCTAATTTAATTTAACTTAGTGTACAAATGTGTTAAGTTCTCTGTGCTAATTCTTAATATGAATAATACAGAAATGTCTTAATTATTTTATTAGAGAATGGTGCAAAACTGACTGCCTTTATACTTTCTTGAGGGTATGTATAACCTGAGATGACTTTGCAAAATCATTATTCTGGCCTTCCAGTTTCCTCACAGTATCCGCCTCTTGTAAATGCCCTGAAAAGAACAAATAGATCTGAAAAATAGAAAAAAGTGGAAATATAGGACTGGAAGAGACCTCGTAGGTCTAAATCAAGAATCTTGTCTGTGCTAACTTATCATATGTATTACTTATCTATTTAAATAGCAAAAGGAGATTTTGCGGGACTCCACACAGCCTGTTGTCAGTTTCTGTTCTTTTTTTTTCCCCTATCATTCTGTTCGCTCAGGTTGTTGCTACTGAAAGCTGTGTCATTCTCTGTTTGGTTTGCAACCTCTTTAAGCAGAGATTGCCTGTTTATACAAGATACAGCACAATAGGGCTGTGATCCTAGCTTGGAACTGTAATGCAAACAGTTAATTACAGAGGCCAGAATCTAGCAAGGATTCCCTTCTAGTCTGAGTCCCAGAGATAACCACCTTGAGTAAAGGGAATTTAGCCACCACAGTAGTATTTCTCTGCCTGCAAAAGAAGACTAAAATTATTCATTCATCTTAAAGTGTGTTCTGTTGATTAGCTGTTTGTGGAAAGTACCAAAAGTGCCTCTGTCAACTTTACATTGTTGTCTGGATTTATTCCTTTGCCAAGAGTTCCACACTGTCTCAGTTCACCTAACATTCACTGTAACTTACTTTGGGGACAAAAAAAAGGAGTGACATTGGGGTTGCCAGAGCTATGCTACTGATTGGCTAGGTAGAAATTTTTGTTCTCCCAGTCACAATTTTTCTTGATTAGCCCTCACCTAGGATGAATTTGCTTCTGGTGTTGCAGCTAAAAATAAGACCCTGGACAAACTCCTCAAGTACATTTTGGGCAAGGTCAGGAGTTTAGTATTGCTTTTACATGTGATGTTTGATGTGACAAGTGCCTATGCATCAAGGAGCATACAGTATTTCATGACAAATTTGTTGTCCAAAAACGTTTAGAAAAATGTATGCTTAACTCTCACTGTACTGTTATGCTTACTCATACAGCAAAGTGCTCTGCATGACAGGAAAAAAAAGGTCTGTCTTTTGAGTTAATTCTTTGACTTAAAGATGTGATTTGAATTTCAGTTGTGCTTGGTTTATTTAACGCCAGTGAATGAAGTGAGCATTCTTCCTGAGTTGTAATTCATTGTTAGGACCAGTATAGAGCCGAACTTTGTCAAGTGTAAACACCTTTAAGGGTTGTCTTGTTTGGAAAGTTTAATTAGTACTAATAATGGTTTTTGTTTCAACCTTGTACAAGAAAATATGTTGCAGATCCTCACGTTTGTATAAGAGAAAGAAACAAAATTATTCTGGGATATATTTAATAGGCTTATAGATAATGAAGTGATAAAATAATCCCCAAATATAGATAATGAAGTGATAAAATAATCCCCAAATAACTGTCTTTGACCAAGTGCAATTGTGTGCTTAATCAAAGAACCTTCTGAGCTTTCTCCCAGGAGATAATGAATGATGTGTTGGGGAACCAATATTAATTTATAGTTTAGTTCTTCAAGCTAAAAGCCAAAATATTTGGAACTTAAATAAATAGAGCTTGTGATAGTTATCTCATCTGACTAGCTACTTTATTAGTCTACATATTACTGGGAGTTTTGCTTTAGTATGGACTGGAGTAAAAATTTTAGGAAAAGCATTGACAGGTCATTTAAGAAAGCCGTCAAAACAGTGTTCTGTAGGTGGGGCAGAAAATGAAAACAGTTTGGAACCAGAGTCTTGAAAGCTTTTTGTATTGTGCTTATCTGTACTTTGTACATTATAATCCCAACAGAGTCTATTCTGAGTAGAAAAACTGTAACTACATCCTTCATATAGAAGTCAGTCCTTAGAGCTCTGAATTTATCTCTAAACCATGTCATGATGGATTTTAATCTTTTGTAGTTATTAGACTAGCATTACAGGCACAAAATATTTCACAGCTGGGGAGAGTAGTCAAATGTTGGGAGCTATGCCACTGGTTCCTTAAACTTATTTGAAAACTCCTCATCCAATTCATGGAGTAGATGAACATGACAGTCGGGAATGCTTGACAGGTTTGGGAATAAAATCAGACACTTCATGGGATGATTTAAAAGCAATATCTAAACTCAAAAATTATTATCGTTTCAATACTTAATTGAAAAAAGTTTATTGAAGTCTGTATAACATAACTTACAGGAATTCTTATCTCATTTTAGAACTTTCAGTTAACCACTATTACTAGTAGACTGGTGGACTAGTAAGAAGGCTTTTTTGCTATACTAGAATAAAAACATTTCTTGAATTTTTTCATTGTAGAATATCTACAGGAAGGGTTTTTGTTTAAACAATGGGTCTAAAAGGAGTAAGTTCTCTTTCTAGGGATGTTTTGCTAAATGTCCTACTTCATTATTTCAGTGGGAGTTGAAAATTTTGTGTAACTTAGATAAATGTTTTGGTTCATGCAAATTTATGGCCAACACTTCTGGGGTTCAGTTTTTAGGATCATAGTGAATTTCAGACAAATGTTAACTTATCAGTTGTGGCAGAGAATATCCCGTAAGAGCTAGCTTTTTTTTTTTTTTTTTTTTTAATGAATAAACAGCTCTTTAGGGCTTATATAGCTCAAAAATCTTGACCTAAACACTTCAAAATGCTAAATATTTACCATACTGTTTAAAAAGTAGCTATTTATATCTTCAAACACTTCACAAATATAGCGAAGTGGGGTAAAGTAATAAACTTTTGCTTACAGAATTTAATTTCTGGAATTATAAAACCATTTATGTGACCTAAGAAAAGGCAATGTAAAAAGAAAATGAGGTTATTAAAAACCGTGAATAAGAATGAATAGAATTCCTATATCTGTAAATGAGACGGAACTTAGAGCAATTGGATGATGAACAATCATTTATAGCAGAAATTGGCTTCTGTCTCACTTTAACTGCATGTTGTACAAAAACATCCTTATTGGGAAGGTATGTTTCCAATTATGTCTACAGAAGAAGTTTCTTCACTTCTCTGAATATACATCTTGGATTAAATTAAATTTTTGGATTAAATTTAATTAAGTTTTTAGAACTTCAGAGTCTGAGATCTGACTGTTTTTTATTTCCCCCCCCCAGAGGAGACTTTATATTAAGTCTTTTTTTGTTTACTAGTAGAATGGCTTACCTTGGAAAAAATAGAATTGTAATAAAGTACAGAAACAATATAATGTAGAAGGGAGAAAAGCAGTTAGCTGTGATTTAGTATTTCTTTACAGGTTTGGTGCATGCTGGATTATTCAAAATTTAGCTATTTCATTACAGAACATTAGTCAGACTACCACCGAAAAATGATGATATGTTCTTGCAAGGAAGAATAAAGGGAACAAAAGGATCAGCTGAAAGGTTTTTTTTCCATGGCCTTTGTGAAGCCAGTATCTTTACTTTTCACATTACTGCCTATTCAAGCTTTGTCTGCATATGAGACGGGAGCTCTTGAGTACCAGACTAGAAATAAAATTATTTATACTCAGATGTGGTCATCAGACTCCTGGAAGTGTAGTGCACTTTTTCTTGAATCTATTATTGTAATCTGCTAGGCACAATGGTGAATCAGAACCTGGCTGTATTAGCCAGAGGAGTGCCGTAAAAGAAAAGATTCAGGTTCTAAAGAACTTGCAAATGCTGTTTAAAATGTCAGTATTCAACTGGTGCATCTTTATTGTTCTCACTCTCCATCCTCTGAGCTCAGTCTAGCAAATGCCAGTTGTGTTCCATTGGTCTTTAATTTGTTCGCGGGATGCTTTAACAGGTTGCAGTTTTTCTTTTCCATGTACAAGCCTTCAAAAACAGACTGCACTGTATGTATGACATGAAAAGCTCTTTTTTTTTTTTCTTTGAATGCATTTGCCTTCAGTCTTGGGGAGCCTCATTATAAGTGGTCTCATTCAAAACAGTTGGCTGCATCTGGCAGGATAGATGCTTTTAGAAAAAGACAGGTTTTCTGCTTATATTTGTTGTCAACTTGTAATAAATCAACTAGAGAAAAACTGATAACTCCTCCACACGATCTTATTTTTTTAATTAATAAATAACTTTTTTGTTTCCTGTTCATGTTTTAGTACTTCTCTCTTGCAACCTGACTCAGTCATTTTTCTTTTCTCTTATGTTGAAAAGACATTGTATGAGAGAACTCAATCTAAGGAATTCTGGAAAGAAATCTCTCATGATCTGTTTCCTTCTGGGTAGTAGATGCTAATGCAATCTGAAATCTTTTGTCTTTTATTATTAGCTATTGCTTATCCTTGTTGTTTGTCAGAGATGCATTGCACTTGTTATGTGACTGTTGTCCCCTTTCTATTCCTATCCTCCAAATTGGTTACTGAATTTTAAGAACCTTTTTCTTGCTTTTTTTTCCCTCTCTCTGAACCTGTACCCATTACTGTCCATTTTGTATGTAATCCAGTGAAAACAGGTCTCCTGCTTTACCTGATGTTTCATGTTCTAATCAGAATATGATGAAAAAATGAGCTTCATCCTAGAATCTGCTTTTTGCATTTTCTTCATGTTGAGAATGACTGAATTAAAATATATAGTTTTTGATGACTTTTACTGCCTAAATGGACTCTCTTTTCTGAATTTCAAGGTTTTGTCTTTTGTTTTTGTTCATATTAGCCTGTTCACAACATTGTCAAGGTTTTGTGGAAACTGTACAAGTTGGCCCCTTTCTTGAAAGTCCTATCTACAGAGAGGAATTTTTGGCTGTGTAGCATAATGTATCACCACCCTGCCCACATAACAGTCTGCTCTGACAACACAAGTGACTGGGTGAAAGTAAGAGCAGCCACGTGCCTGCTGTAGTTCACGCCAGTTCTGGCATCTGGCTGAACTTGGTAGCAGAAAATAGCTTAGGCCACCTTCCCTTCATTTACACCTTGAACTTTCTCAGTTTTTGAATGGGCTATGGAGCTCTATGTATTTTTAAAGCATACTCAGCATGGAGATTCCTTGTGCATGTCAGGCATAACTACTGTAAAACAAGAAAGGGATGTTTTGACTAAGTGCTTTTTTTGTGTGGATGTCCTCTTTAGCGGCTTTTACTTTAGAATACGGCAAGTGACAACACTTTAAAGTATATACTGATGTATCAGAGATGACAGAGAAAGCAGCTCTTTTTCAGGACATGAAGCTTTTTTTTATTCTTTCCCAGTCAGGTTTTTTACCTTTTAGTTTGTCAGCACAAACCAACTGAGCAGTTTTACTATGTTATAAGACCAGGAAGTGTTGTTTTTAAACCAGGAAGTAAAATATTCAAAATGCACAAAATTGTGGCATCCTGAAATAGAAACAAAATACAAGTAGGGTTTACCTCATGTAATTTTTTCATTTCTTTTCTGATGCGGTCTTTTTTCTTGATATTCCTTAACTGGCTTTCTACCATAATGTTATCAGAAAACACTTTCTGTTTTTCTGAGTTATTAAGAAATGTAGCTGTTTTTTAAAAGAACAGAATAAGGAAAAGTATAAAAATAAGAACAACCAAGGTTTTGGATTTTTAAGAGTTTCAAATTGCAAGGAAAATTAATAAAAGCATGCGATATTTAACAGTAATTATCAATCTGCCAGTTTCCATCAATAGTAACTTTTCACTATTTTATATCTACTGCCCTTGTGGCGTTATACGGCTGTAACTGACTTTTGCCCATTTGAACTGATCCAGTCAGCTCTTTCCTTGGGTTTGATGAAAATTCTGCTTTGTAGGCAATCCTCATTAATTATGGAGGTAAACTACAAACTCTTAAAAGTGTGAATGTTTCCACAACACTGTGGGGCCAGTTTATGTAATTTTTGGTGTCACAGAGCTTTGAATGACACCTTACTCATTTTGTGTTGGAGACACAGTGCAGGAAGTCTAGATTATAAAGAATGGAAAGAACTTGGTAATGCTGTTATGCAGTGCTACAGGCTTGCTTCTCACAGTCTTCTCAATATAACTGAACTTATAACAGCATATAATCACTCAAGGTAGCGCACAGTGTTAACACTGTGGAAGTTCTCCCCTTGCTTCTTGCAACTGTCTTTGCTTTCTATCTACAGAAAGCTGAAGTGTTGATTTGAAAACTTAGGTTCCAGGTCCCTTTTATCATACTAATGTTAAAGATTAGAGTGTGAAAAGGCATTTCCAGCTGTTGTTGGAACAATTGTTGCAACCAGACTTTAGGGAGAGTGTTAGCATGCTCTAACAGTGAATGTTGTGCTTTACTAAAAGCTTGTACAAATGAGAATGTGTTTTGGGGATCTTGAAGTGATAGCAGGGTATGTGTGTGGAGATGCAAAGCAGAAGGAACATGTGCTGTTGCTGTGCATAGTGAATGAAGGTCAGCAAGAGAGCACCTGCTCTGCATATAGTGAGGCAGAAAGCTACACTGTTCACCATGTAAGAAGTGGACTACTGTGGTGTTTTCTAAATTTGACAATTCTTTCATTCAAGAATGAATGCAAACAAAAGTTATCCCAGAAAACGTCCAGTTTAATTAAGATCAAGATGTGTAATTCTGCTGATAATCAAATCTTCTTTCAACTATTTTTTTTATTTGGGAAGAAAAATAGAAATATTCAGTTTTGAGTATGCTAAAGTGAAATATTTTTCTATGTTATAATGCATTTTTCCACTTTTCAGTTTGTGATCAAGTTTTCGCGAGGGTATTGCACTTTCGTGCAATGTTTCCATTTTATGAATTTTTATTTCCTATCTCAGTGAAGTTAGTACTACTAATGATCTGAGAGATTATCTTGCCAACTCTGTAACAGGTCTGCTAAATTTTACTTCCTTTTGTCTTTAGTTCTATCTTAAACGAATCAGGCAATAGGATTGAGCTATTTCTCTGTTATTAGTATTGCTCAAGTTAATTACTCTCTCAGCTAAGAATAGAGGTAAGCAGAGAATGTTCATTGAGTTACTTACGATTTACAAGTTTGGATGGTAATATTGGGTTGCACTTCTCAGGAGATGCAACATTCTCCTCATCTGTTACATACTCAAAGTTAATAATAAACATCATTGCTACGCCCTCTTGATTTTTCACTGGAATTATGTGGGTATTGCAGATGAAGGTAGACCCTGCACAAGGAAGATAAAAAAAAAAATACATATATATATTAATCAAAGGAAACTTCATTTTTTAAATTCCAGTTACACCAACAGATATTGAAGAATATTTCCTTGAATTTAACAATTGAACATCAAATTCATTATAATCATGTGCATTCTCACTGCAGGAGATATATCTTTCAATGATTTATTAGATTATTACCTCTTCTGAAAGATATCTTCTTTAAAATGTCAATTTCGCTTTTAGTTTTATATTCACTGGAAGTAACTATACAGACAAACTTGTAATGCATTTTGCACCGAAAGTAGCAATGCAAACACCATTCCAACAAGAACACTTGAAGAAAGCAGAACCCTATTCTTTTAAATGTCAAGCGTTCTTTGAGCTTTTGGTTCTATTACAACAGGATGAATCAGTCATTAAATATTTATGGATGTAAATATATCACTATTCTTATTTTAGCTCTCATTCCTGTGAGGGTTGTATAATGTTGCTTAGGTTTGTGTTTAAAAACTATATTTGTTATCGGTCTGGTCTTACAGAGTTCTGTATTCCATCACAAGAAAAACTTCTGAATGTAATAATTTTCAGTAATTTGCTGGAGTATTTAGTTGAAGTATTATATTCAAGTTGAAGCATGAAGAGGAAGTACTCTGGTTTGTATAAATATGGTGCATACCCTACTTACATTGAAATGAAAAGGTGTGATTTCATAACACCTCTATTTCTCAGTGTTCTTTCTCAAATGCCTAATAAAAGTTTTAAAAAACACTTTGTGTTAATTCTTCTGATCTTTCATTTGAAAGAATATTCGTTTGATGAGGTCATTAGATTTAATTCCCTTTTAAACTAACAGAATATAGCATTTCCAAAAACAATGTGATTACTATAAGCAATACAATGATGAGCTAAATGCTTTGTGCAAACACAACTGTGAGATAATGTCTTGTCCTGATAACTGGGGACTGACTTAATGTACATCATTTGTAATTTATCCATTCAAATGTAGTAATCACTGAAACTTGACAGGCAGTGCAGTTTGACGAAAACAGATTCCTGATCTAGGTTACACTTTATTGATGAGAGATATTGAAGATTTAATTCATAGCAAAGATTAGATTCTGGTTCGTCATATTTAGTATGGAACGTATGGCAGTTCAAGCTATGTATAATACTGATGTGCTGGCCTTTCAAGTTTTGCAGCTGCGCCTTCAATCCATTTAATAAAACAGTTAAGCTGTGGCACTTGCCACAGTTTCCATGGTAACAAGCTCAATGACTTTAGTAAACAGAAAATAGGCAATTTAAGACTGTTCCATTAGAGCTAAAAATAGAAGTGCTTCAGGCCAAGCATTGCAACATAGACTGGTTAAACAGAGGGTCTGGAGAGAATTTAGAAGTAATCCTTGTGTTTTCAGCCAATTAATAAAAATACATATTGAGATTAAGCAGTCAAAATTGTATTTATTAGTAACTTGGAAAGATAAGCTAAGTTGTGTTTTTTTTTTTTTTTTAAATATATATAAAAAGTTCATGGTGCAGCTTGTGTTTTGACATGTGATTTTTATAAATCGAGCAGATATCCCCCAGCCTGACACCTCTGCCTCAAACAAAGAAAGGATTGGAGGTAGTACCAGGCTGGGGAGTATTTGGATTTGAAGAGCAGTGAACTGCAGTGGGTGGAATGTTGATTAGTTTTTACAAATGAGCTGCACACCTCTTTGAAAGCTTCCCTGCCTTTTAAAGACAGTAATATTTTCACATTTGAAGTGCTTCCCGTAGTACTGAGTAAGGACAGTATCTCTCTTTTATGTAGGAAATTCTGCTCTTACAAGCACTTACAAGCTTCTCTTGTACTGGACCTAGGGATTTGCATCTGTGAACAGACACAAAAGCTGTTTAACAGTCCATGATGTAAGAACATGCTCCAGTGATCCCAGAGTTAAAATTGAAGCTGCTGCGCATAGGAATATTTGCAGCCCATAGAGTGGGAACAATCCATTTAGCACTGTTCCTTTGAAGACCAGTTGCACCAGAAGGCTAGTGAGCCTGCTGTAGCTCTTTAGGTTAAGTTTATTCCAAGGCACCTGCACTTTTTAAGTGGTAGAGAATATTCGTGTTGTGCAAGTGATTGAAATTACAATTCCACAACTTGAGTAAACTGCAATGCCTGTTATAGTGGCAGTTTTTTTGTCTTTAGTACGGAAGTGATTATCTTCTATACGCTTATCAGTGATCTCTTTTGAAATTACAAGAAGAAATGCAGAATAACAAGTAAAACCTTAGTGTGATTGAAATATAACAGTTGAGTATAGAGAAACTACTAGCAAAATCAAAAGATAGGCCTTGAGTAATTGAAGTTGATGGCAATACATTAAATGTTAAGTAGTAGCTTGTTTATAAACAATCTTTTCATGTGTTTGCACTGTTTATACTGAAATATTTCAAGAGTAAGAAATCAGATAAGCAATAAATATTATAATGAAGCTTCTAAAATTTACATTTATCTTTTGATGGCACAGAAATGATACAATCAGAACAATATTGGAAATTATACCATTGCAATTAATAGGTTCAATATGTAGTAATGTTTCTGGGCTTTCTGAAGAAATATTCCTGTTGGGCTCTTGATAGAATCATTGGAGGGGATAAAGTGGAAAAGCTTGAAATGTTTGTCAGCATGAATTCCTGGGTTATAAGGTCTTGTTTTATTTTGCCTACAACACTTTAAAGTCCTCTCTTTCATCTAGTTAAATCAGTGGCAAAATATCAATATCTGAAGAAAAGATTGTGCTCCCAAAATGTTCTGTGGACATGATTCTGTAGTTACATGTTCACAAAATGAACAAATGACTGTCAAGGCTCGTGTGTTGGTGACAAATATTTAAGAAATAAAAATATATTTGGTTTAAATAAGGATATCTTGCGTTGTTTGAGCAATTCTGGTGAATTATGAATACCTGGTGGCTTAGTGCTTCAAGTTTGTTTGCTTCACGGAAGAAACACAAAGCAGGCACATTGGATCAATTTATCTGCTTCATAAAATATATTTACCTTTCCAGTGATTTGCTATAGAGGATTTTAGGACAGATTTTTTTTTTTATTAGGTTGTATCTTCTAGACACAACTGAAAAATTTAAATTTATAATAGCTCATTTTATGAGTATTTAGGAGAGTACGATACAGTAATGCAAGAGTGAAGGCATTCTAAATTACAAGGATCTGCATTCTCATGCACAAAACTGTGATAGACAAACTTACAACCAATCATTATGATTCTACCTCTCTGTTGCACTGAATGAGTCTGACAGTTGTTAAGCACAATTCACCACCAAAAAATTTGGCCTCCCCCACTTCAGTGTGAATTTAAGGACTGACTTAATTGTGTCTGAGAGCAATTCCAATGTATTTTGGAACCAACCTTGGCTCTCTGTGCCAAAGCATTTATGAAATCTTAGTCATTTTTTTTTTTGTTCCTAGAGCTGCTCTGGACAACTGATTCAGTCTATGGAAAGAAAGTTTTTGAGTATGTTCTCTGTGTGAGTATGTATATTTTTGGATGAGCTGACCTCATGTAAGCATTTGCTAGGCTTATGATATTCTTGTGCTGCTGCAGTGTACATGTAATGCAGTGTACATGTAATCCAGTGTAGGTAGTAGCCGTACGATCCATAGTGACTTCTGTTTTTTTAAAATTGAAGGTGAGAAGGAATAAATCAAAGCAGAAAAAAGAGAGAGCCAGCAACAACTTGTCTACTAGGAGCAGCAAAAAATACAGAAGTTAAAGGCAGAGATGCTGTGTGTGTTTCCAGAGTTAGATGGTCTTGTTGTCTGTTTCAATACAGATCTGAAAGAAACACATAGGTGAATCTTTCATAAATCTTGTAAGAATTCTGCAGTGTGACAATTTTATGATAGGGACAGGTGAAGGAAGCTGGATATGCTTTAAATTGTTATCAAATAATAATCTTGATTATTTTGGAAATAAGTACTCTCCACTTTCCAACAGTATGATCTAACATTTTTAAATCAAAATAAATGCTCATATCATCTTCTCTCAGAGGTGGAAGCTTTAAACGTATCGATTATAAATATAGACTCTATTCCTTACAGAATAATTTAAAATATTTAACTATCCACTACAGTAGAAATGCAACTAAATATACCCAGCTTTAAATTGTTTACTAACCTTAGTCTTAATTTTAGTGGCATTTTAATGAAGAGGAACACAGGAAAGTCTGTGTAGCTCCATTTTATTAGTAATTAAGTTGAATATTTTTTCATAGGTTCATTTTTGACTGCTCTGCTATTATTAGAGTTTGATCACTGTAACTGTAAGTAGAAACTCAACATTAACCTTAAGAAAGAGTGAACTTCCATTAAAACAAGGAAGACCATGTACTAAACCATAACCAGTTGCACTTTGTTCTCACATGTTCGTGTTCACATACTTAGTCTTGAGTCCTTTTCTCATAGCATTGATAATTGGGATTGCTATGCTTCTTTGGGGAAAGAAAAGGGAGGTAATCCCTGGGGAGAATTAGTGGGAAAGATCAGACTACCTCTTGGTTTTGCCTGTCTTTCATGTAGTTCTTGTCTTTGGGGCAAGAAGCCAAGGTATGGCTCTGTGTTAACTCCTTAATTTCCCCAATTCAATGTGCTCTTCCCCTTAACAAACTTGGCCTATACTCACAAGAGAACATATCTCTCTACTTTCAGATAGAGCCAGGGCCTGTAAGTTAATTACCCTGTTTATTGAGGTCCTGGACAATACTTGTTCAGACTTTTTAAATCCAGAAAATTTAAGTGAAAGCCAATTTGTCAAATATTGAGATGGCGTGCATTGTAATGTGTGGGCTCACCATGACCAATCGGGGCTGAAAATTTAGCTCTTTCCATTTTTGTTTGAGACAAGCAAGAAAAAATACAACATATCACAGCCAGTCTTCAGTGTAGATTTTCTGAAAAAAATTTACTTCCTTTCTGAAATGAGACTTTCTTCTTGCAGTGTTAAGTTGAAACTAGTCTTGGGCAGATCTTGTGAAGTTTCACAAGATTTTATGTTAAAGGTAATGCCATCCAAATGGCATTGCAAATCCATTTCTCTATCTGTTATAACTGTTTGCTGACAGATTTATGCCACTTAGTCTGCCTGTTTGCATAATAAAAATGAGCGGAAGCATGACTGAAGCTGCCCTGAGAAAACTGCTCAGCGCTTAGTGGCATAGAATCAGATCACTGGAGATGGATGGCACATAGGTACTTACGTGGTTCAGTAACAAGTCCATGAAAGAAAGATCAGACAACTTTTTTGTTTTTACCAGCTCTTTGCATTTTTGCAAATGATGTTGTTTATTTAGATTTTTGGAGGCATCTGAGCTCTGCTTAAGTTTTACTAAAATTTCTGCTGTTAAAGAAAGAACTCCCCTTTGACGTCCAACTCATCACCACCTCTCCCTCCCTCCATTCTCCCCCATTTATTATGTAGCTTCACAGGAGAAATGAAATTTCATGCTAAGGCTAAAAGTGATGATATATGTAGCCATACAGAGTATCTGTTCCAGGAATACCAGACTGCATTGCAAATGTCTGTTCCTGCCCTGCATAGTGTACAGGTGGTATTTTACTTTTAATTTAAACTGGTAGGACTGAAGTGTAAAAATGAGTGTTGTATCCAAAACTGCACCAAAAATGAATGAAGAAACTAAGTGTAATGTAGAGGATCTCTAGATTCCGTTTTCACAATTGAATTTGTTGGTATCAGCCCTGTGCTATTAAAATGTGTGGCGTATTTCCATGCAGAACTCTGGGTTAATGGGCTGTACAATCCTATTCATCTTTTACCTATATCTTAATGATCTGTGTCCTTGTGTCACCATTTTCCAGTTCCATCTGATGGAAAATGAACTACTTGTGTGGCAAGAATGGGGAATTCACAAGCTTCCCATTAAACATACTGCAGATGTATCTGTATGAATGACTCTTTAAGAAGATTTATAGCAGAAGAACAACTGAAAATAGATGGCAGGTTGAAATATATTACACTTCAATTGAATAGCTATTTTTAAGAGGGATAGGCAGAGACGAGGAAGAGTATATTTGGCTGATATTTGAGTGAGATTTCAGCAATTAAACAGGAACTATTCCCTTTGATATTTCACTCCCCTCTCCATATTGAATAGGTACCTGTTCTATCCCTGAAATTGTTGCTGATGCTAGGATTTGATTAAAGTTCTGATATAGCTTTTGTAATATATAAAATTACAGTGTTTAAAGACGAGAGAATAATTTTTAAACTCACAAACCAAGAAAAAGTTACCCTCTGGAGACTGGACAAGCTCATTGTTGGAGAGTGCTAAGTAAATATCTAATCTTCTCTCTCTGTAATTGCATTTGTACTATAATTCCATAGCTAGATAAATACAGTTCCACTCGTTGCTCCAGCATTTTTTACACTCCAACATTGGTACAGTTATTGCTAACCTTCTATGCTTACCCTAGTAGAGCTGTGGTCATTAACTGTAATACTAAACACATTTTCTATGGAAATACTATTTCCTAGTACTTTGTTATTTAAGCATATATTAACATGTACAGAAGATGCAGAGTAATCAAATATTTGGCATGGAAATAAAAACAAAAGAAAAAAGTAAACTAACATAGATGCTTTATGCTCACAAAGCAGGCACCCCCCCAAAAAAAGAGCCTAGAGTGAGAAATTCTGCAAACTATTTTTAGAAGGAGCAAAGACTTATGTAAGTTCCACAGCTGATGTAGAAAATGCAGTATAGGCTGTTTTCTTTCTACCTAGTTCACCTCAAAACTACATTTGAGTTTTGACAGGGGGGATATCTGTGGAGTACAGGCTGAATGAAGACAGTCTCAGACACTCTAAAACTGGTATTTCTTGGAGATAAAACCTGGTATACACATGATGGGGTGAAAGCTGGGTCTGAAAATGCTTTTTGAATGAGTTCTTATTAATAGTTTTTAGTTGGTATGTTAGTTGGAATAATTTAGCCCCTAAATTTTGCCTAGAACATTTATTACATAGGCTTTTTCTTCCAGAAGAACATAGCAAATAGTACTGCTTTTGAAAAGCAACGTCTCTGATTTGTAAATGGGAATGTTGTTGTATATACAATTATTTTGCCTGATTCCTTGCAACGGACTGTACCACTCACAATACACGATCAGATGCTTAGCAGTTAGGCATGGAAGGTCTGGGCATATTGCACTGAGGGCTACATCTCTGGATATCTTAATCATTAAGTCTACAAGTGCTTTGCAAGCTGCCCTTTGAATAACC
This sequence comes from Alectoris magna, assembly GCA_030625065.1. Taxonomy (NCBI): domain Eukaryota; kingdom Metazoa; phylum Chordata; class Aves; order Galliformes; family Phasianidae; genus Alectoris; species Alectoris magna. The sequence goes on from CM060567.1 coordinate 12,671,969, forward strand.
AGGGAGGATTTTAATATTGTTTGTTATATATATTACAGATTGTGTGAACCATAAAAGGTTGGAAAAGAACTTCAAGATCAACAAATCCAACCATCAAGCTTACCTACTGAGTCCCATCACTAAATCACTTCCCTTGGAGTCGTGTACATGCATCAATTAAATATCTCCAGGGATAAGTACTCCACCACTTCCCTGAGTAGCCTGTCCCAATGGGTAGCTGCTCTATCTGTGAAGAAATATTTCCTAATGTCCAATCTAAACCTCCCCTGGTGCAAATTGAGACATTTCCTTGCATCCTATCTCTTGTTACCTGAGAAAAGAGATCAATGCACTCCTTGCTGCAACCTCTTTTATGGTTTTCTTTTTGTTTTCTTTAGACAAATGATTGATTTTTTTTTTTTGTACACCTGCAGTGCAGTTGTGGTGATTGCAGGATATAGTACATTTGATGAATTTCATCACTGATCTTTTTTATGGGGAAAATTACAAGTGATAGCGTGCTGTTTCAGAAAGTGAAAACCTGAAATATATCACTTAGACTTTTCAAAATGAAATTATTGTTTTTAAAAGACAATATTTAATAGTAATGTTTGTTTCTACATTGCAAAAAAAATATTCCCTTGAGAGAAAATTATTGTTTTTAATTGTTCATTTAACTGAAAATATAAAAGTTAATAGTTCAGGGTTAATGGTGTACAGAAAATCCATTTTTTCTAAGCTGTATGATACTTGTGAGATGAGGACATATTAAAATAAAATCTTTCTTGTCTAGAGTTTAATGACTATCAACAAGAGAATGCTGAATGTAATGCTGTTAAACAAAGATCATCCCAATATGTGACAACAGATTATAAAGGATGACGAATATCCAGTGTCATTGGACATTGATCAGTACCTCTTGAAAGTGCTCAGTGATGAAATGACAGATTAATTTCTGATGTTGAAGGAGTATATGAAAATTCTGTAATAATAACTCAGGTAATAATAATGGAGCATAATTTATCTACACTACGAAAATGAATTTGTTATACTATGTTTTCAGTTGTCAATATTCATTTATATATCACTTTAACTCACAGTTTAAGTTATTTTCATTCATTCTTCAAGATGAGTCTGTACAGACAATTCTTAATTAGGAAAGGTCATAGTGGTTGGGATTACGTTAATTAGAATTACATGTAATTAAAGTACTTTTGGAAACAACTGTTTCATTGCGAAAATAGGCTACTTTGACTTTCTTCATTCACATTTTCAGTAAGCTTATTTAAAGCATAGCACTCAACAAATAGACAGATGTTTAGCTCAAGGTGAAAAACAATGGTAGGATGCATTTTCTTTCATGCTTTTGTGACAGAAAATAAAGAACAAGAGCTTTAGCATATGTTTACAAGCATCATGCAGTGATTTTAGGGTACTTATATTTTAAATATAAGTCATTTTAAAAAAAACCAGCTAGGTGACATAATGATTCTAGTTTCTTATTTTGTAGCTAGTTTGCTAAGAGTTAGCATTTATTCAATTGTATGTGCTAAAATTGAAAACATATCTTTTCTTTCTTTTATTTCTCTCTATTTTTCTTTCTCTCTATTTTTTTCTTTTCCTTTTCTCTAGCTATTCTTTTCTAAACCCTCATTAAAAGCATGATCCTCTGGGCATTCAACTGAGAAATGTCTTATTATGTTCATGAGAAAAGGGAGCTCAGGATTGTTGAATATTGTCCATCTTGCAGAAAAAGTGCAGATTAAGACATTTTTTGTGAAAGTAACCTCATTTATTTCCCCAAATTAAACCATATAAACTATTTTAAGAACTAATTGAAAAACCTTACAAAGCAGAATATGGGGGGGGGGGGGGGGAAGCTAGAGCTCAGTTTGAGCTCATTTCATTCGTCTCAGGCATTTGACCAGAATATGCCATGAAGTAGTGATCCAAACTCTGTTTTGCTTAGTTTTGCTTACACTGAGTCATTCCAAGGATATTATTTTTTTTCTTGTTTTGTTTGTGTGATGTAATTGTTAATAGATGTACCTTGGCCATTTAATGTCTTTTTTATAAGTGGTACAAAGGGTGACATAGCAAAACAGAAATCAACATCAGGTCTCCTGAGGCAAAAGAGAAATCCTCTTATGACTGCAGGCTTTCACAAATGCAACGTGCATCCGGCTTCATTGGCCGAGTGTAAGGAGTAGCATTCTATAAGTACAGGTGTGTTTCTCACAGAATAAGAGATTCTTGTGGTCATTATGTCTTAGTAACAAAGTTGTTGATCTAGAAATCCTCAGAGTGGGAAAGCCAGTCATGAGAAGCGATGGCAGTAGTCAAGCTACTGGAATTGTAAAACAGTGGGATGTAACCTCAGGGTACAGGGGGCAGCGAAAAGTGATATGCTAGTCAAAGGTGTGATCTGGTGTTCTGGAGTTCTTGATAACGCAAAATCATGGAATTTTGAATTCATATTAATAAATATAGTGGGAGCTCTGTGTACTGAAGGTTTTACGCTACTGGAATGTTTAAAATAAAAAGACAAAAATTGTTTTCTAATGGAAAGATGCCATACTGAACATGATGTACTTTTAACGTAGGATCTCATTAGAATTGATAAATATGAATAACTTACTGGACCAGAAGTTCATGACTGCCTTAAGGGTTTTCATGACCTGACTGCGATCAATGCAGACTAACAAAGAACTCACAGTAAAATGGTGGTTCTTCTAAATGGGCAGTTTTCTATGGTTGAGAAAACTGTAGATGGAAATAATTGGGAGGAGAAATTGGATAAAATGTGAATGAATGTCTGGAATTCTTAATGAAGATGTTATTTAACAAAACAAGTGATGCAGAGATGCAGAAAGTCTTAGCTACAACTCCATTTGGTTTCAGTGCAAAAGTGAAGGTAACAAATAGAAAATAACAAGCTATGTAATGAACATATAGCAGAGAAAGTAAGTACACATCTGAGAAGACTGAGATATTTTATACAAAATGCTGACGGAGGAATGTGATGACATAAGAGCAAGCCTAAGGAAAGTAAGCAGGTATCTAAGTAGGCTAAGCAAAAGATAAATCCAATAGTAGTGAAAGCCCATTGCAATCCCAGTAGCAACAGTTGCTGTAAAATTATTAATGATTATGCATAGATAATTTTGCAACAAGGAGACAAATCCATTAACAAAGTATTTATTTATTTATTCATTTTCAGAAGAATCAGAATAATTCTCTATAATGAAGTTCTCTTTTTCCATTTTTGCTATGAATTGCATCAATTCTTTGCTAGATCCAAAACATTAGCAAAGACTGATAGGTTCTAGGTGTCAGTTGAGCATTCTACAACTGTAACCTCCTAAGATAACTTGCTGGGCAAAGTTCCAGGAGTTTAGAATAATACTGATACTGTGCCAGTGTTCAAAAGAGGGATATAGTGATTGGAATGATGTATGGCAGTGAGCCTGACATCAGTTCCAAGAAAAATAATGAAATGTGATGTTAGATTAATACAATAAAAAATACCTGATAGGAATATAAAGTCACTTAGTATGGTAATATAGACATTATTAATGGACAAGAAATCCAATTTTATGATTATATTCTTTTTACAAAATAAGCAACCAAATACCCATCACAGGCACGTGCTTTTTGTAATGTATTTTACTGATTGCTATATAATATTATAATTAAATAATAGCATTATACTTGTAAACCGTGTAATGAGGCTTTTTATAAATTGACAGGTAGATTCCAAAAAGTCATTAGTGGAAGATCAGTACTGGAGTTTCTTGTAAAAGTCCACACAAATGACCATAGTGGTATTCATGTGCTTTGAAAATATTTGGAGAAAGAATAAGATCACTTGTCTGAAATGTATGAATGCGAAGTGGCTAACGGCATGGTAGTGAAGTAAAACAGAAGAATTGTATTATTCTGTAAGTGTAATATTAAATGCAAACAAATTCTGAAATGATAAATTTAATCATGTGGTTACAGAACCAGGCTTCCATTCCTGGAATGGAATTTCACAGTAGAAATTATAGGATAATATGAAAGAATGACTCACGTAAACAGATGTAAGGAAAATTTGACTTATTACTCTGTATGTTGCACTGGGGAGAACAAAACTGGAATATTGAACACATTTTCAGGCATCTGAATTCTTAAAGAACATTGAAAAATTGAAGAGGGCATAACCAAAGCATAGGAACTATATGCTTCAGAAAATTCTTTTGGTGTGAATTTTAAAGATGTAAGGCTTTGTTACTTAATAAAAAGTAGTTTGAGGAGTGACTTATTACTATCAGTTACTTCACAGAAAGTGTACAAAATACCAGGGAGGTGTCCAGTCTAGCAGAAAGAACCTAAACGTTGGGAAGCTGAAAGCAGATAATGCAAGCTGTAGCCTTTAGAATGAGCCATCAGAACTATCTCTCTGTGTTTTAGATCAAGCTGAAAGAAACAGACAAGTTGTTTTTGGCACAACCTATATGTTATTTATCTTCAGAAATTTTTCATGTTTTTTTTTTCTTCCAAATATCTGAGTTCAACAGGAATTCAGTGCTTCCTGGCCCAGCTTTGCTGTGGATACATATTGCTCTGTTAACAAAGATGCTGGCTCTCCCCTATCCTTGGGAAAATTTCATGTACTCTCTCTAGTCAGCTGATAGATCCATGATCCGGTCAGATTCTATGGTCTTTCTTTAATAATGGGTAGGATCACATTTCAGCAGCAGACTTTGGCCCATTCTTGCGTTATGGCACTATAACAGTGAATTAAATTCACAAGGCATGACTGCTAACCTCCTTCTCTCTCTGCTGATGGACACAGCAGTAGAAGGCTGTAGGATGTGCATCAGCAGTACTCTCCGGGGCAAGTTGTGTGGAGAGGTTGCTCTTCCATTCTCATTCTCATCAGGAAAGGGCAGTGGTTCCAAACTCTGACCCTTCCAGTAACAGATGCTGGAGGATGCATTTGGCTATCTGGGCTGCAATCACTGCTCAAATAGCTGTTTCCTGTCTCCTGTTGGGAAGAGTCAAGGACCAGATGGTGATGCAGGGTCAAAGCACTGCCGGTGCAAAATCAGTATCAGTAACTAGATCTTCCCCCCAAATAATACTTGTTTATTGGTTGGAATAACATATGCCTTGTGAAATGTTAAAACTTTACCTCGTAATCATTCTGTTAGGAAAAAAACCCACTCTTTATGTACTAACAACTCTACCTGATTAACTAAGAGCATAACTGTTACCCAACATTGGATTGGAATTTATTCTTTATTTTTGAATGTAAAGCCAGCTTAACATCCCCTTAACCTTCACGGAAAGCTCATGTTCTTAGGTTGGAATCATGCCCTTAGTATCCATACTTGATGGCTTCACATGATGTACTGACTACCCATATGTGTGTCCATCTGTTATGTTGGCATGATGCCCTCCCACAAGTCACTGGACAATTGCCCTAGGACATAGCTGAGGACTGAATGCTTACTTAATACTTCATGTGGCTTCCTATCTCTGTGTGTGTATGTGTACTGTAACCCTGCTGTTTACAATGGACAGGAGAGAAAATGTTTGCCCAATTCACTTCAGGCAAAAAAAATTAAAGACAATGAAGAATATCTTTGGGTAGTTTTTTTTGTTTGTTTGTTTGCTTGTTTGTTTTTTCTTTTTTTGGTGCTAGAAAAATGGTAAGCAATTCCATGGAGTGAGTGAGTCAGATTTCTAGCATCTAAATCTAAACAATTTTAATAGCAAAACATGGCTATTTGTTGCGAAGAAGAGCAAATAGTAAAAAAAAAAAAAAAAAAAGTAAATACTGAATAATATTAATGAGGCAGACCATTTACAAACACCAGAATAAAATTTTTATGTGCTAAAGACTAAATGGAGGAGGACAGGGAAGATATCACGCCTTGTAAAAGGCTGGATTTGGAAGGTCTTCACGTAGTGTTTTATTTTATTTTGTCAGCTTTGTTTTCCAAGTGATTGCAGTTGTTGCCTAAATAGCTAAATAAAATTGTGCTTCTGTTATCAAGTCCTTTTGGGTGGCATCTAACTCAGGAGTCTAGAGATAAATCCACTTCAGCAAAATGAGTGATTCCAAAGTCCTGTCTGTCACTGCAGACCCTCCAGCTAGTGACTCAGGCTCTGTCCCATCCTGAGGTGCTTTATCATGATTTCATCCTTCATCAGAGATCCTATTAGGCTCCCTTAGTATCTCTTGGCAAATCTTGCTATACAATATGTACTCACAGTCTTTGTTTCTGATTTACTACTTGGGGATAACATAGGGAAGGAAGAAATGAGTAGAGGAATTTCTAAAACAAAATCACTTAAAGAACAATTAAAACTTCTTGCAAATTGGCATCCTGAAAGATATTTCCTAATGTTTCCTAGAAGACTAAATTCTGGTTGTTGCTCAGAGAGAGATTGTGCTCTGGCTCATGTGCTCTTCTTGGAGGCTCTAGCATATTCATCCCACCCGTGAACTTTTTGCAGAAAATCTTAATACTTCAGTGAACTAGGCTCTAATTTTAAGGCCTTATTTGACATCTTGGATTTCAATTTCCTGTAAAAGTCCATATGTCTTTCTTGAGTGTCTGTTTAAAATGCATTACAATAACCCGTTTGAGACATTACCTGCTTCAGGCATAGTACAGAATGGAATTCGTAATACAAAATAATGCAGTGTTCAGAGCCACAGCCCACTCTGTCATACTGCATGTTCACTAAGCTGGTTAAGACAGCTTTCATTATTTAGGTATCTATATGGGAAATGAACTCTGCTTATAATCTGCTTGTAATGGCCTAAGCTGCAATGAAACTCTGGCTAATAATCAAGAATAAAAAGGGTTGATGCTAAGTCATCACATATCCAGTCTTAAAAATATCCTCTAGCAGAACCCTGTCAAATATGTCAAAGTGTGTTTCTCTCATAATAGTCTATTTGCTGCAGTCAGTCCTTTTGATTTTGAAGCTTAATAACTCTAGGCATTGATTATCATTCAGCTTTCTAAATTGATGACCCTCAGCAACTGAGCAACGTGTATCTTATTAGTGTTACCCAAGTGTCTCCTTTTAGATTTGTTGCTTCTGTGGAGTTTTATGAGCAAAATGGATGTGTGATTTATACGTAGCTAGTTGATTTGTGTAAATCAGTGCTTGGCAGTTTGAAGTGCAGTGATGTCTTAGCTGTGCAGTTTCTTGAATTTATACATTCAGAAAATACATATAGCACACATGCATGTCGGTAGAAGCATGTGTGTTCTGTACACCAAATACTGTCATCAGTGTTGTTTAACAATTAATCAGAATTGTTTAAGCTTGAATTACTTAGCTTTAATTTTTATATTGTACATTTTATACCAAATTTTTAATTTTATGGGAGTACTTGGTAGAATCTGACAGCTGTTTATGAAAACAAGACAAATGGGCATTTCTGGTAACAGAGTGGAGATGAAACCTGACTTGTGCAGAGTTATGTATTTCTCTGCAGACTGTAGAAGCTTTTAAGGAAAACTGGTCCTTTTAGGCAGTAGTTGGATACCCTATATGGTTTCTCCAATAATTAATTCATGATATGCTGGACTGATATAGAAGATTAAAAACTAACAGTAAAATGACAAGAAGAACTGTTAGTGCAAAGTGTGACACTCAAAACTTTGTTGCTTCATTACAACAGTAAATATGGTAGATGGGAAAATGAACGATCACACCTAAAACTCCACTTTATGTACGTAAATGTCTGAGATATTATTTTTTGTGGCAGACTTAATGGGACTGACAGATTTTACATGATGATTGAGCTAACTTTATTTCAGGAAATTAAAATGTGAAAATTGTATTTTATTCAAGTTATTTCGGATGTTCATGCCACAAATTTAAAAAATACTCCATTTATTTAACTTTTTTTTTTTTTTTAATTTATAGACTGTGCATTTTACTGTGGAGTGCAACTGCTACAGTCCATTGCAAGCTCATTCTTTTCTAATTGCTGTAGTTAAATCTGTGGTAATCTCCTTTGCAAGTATGGCATAGAACATGTTATAAATACACCAAGAAGGGCAAAATATATTGTGCAGTAAAGGTCAAAATGAAAAAGCCCACAAAGAGTATAATAAAACCCATTGGCTGAGATTCAGCTACACACTTATGCAGATGACAATTTTTTCAGTCTGTGTGAAGTCCCATTGACTTAGGTGTCCTGCCGAACATTATCAGAACTGTGAACTTTGCTTGTTACTTTATTTATCTTTATATTGTTTGGATACTGTAGTTATAATAGTATGCTTTATGTAGATATCTGAAATGACGGTAGAACTGAAATATTTACTAATCCCCTACTGTGTAAAGAAATTATGTAAGTCTTGGGATAAATGTTTTGGAAAACAAATCCATGCACACAAGCGTGTGATTTGACATCAGGTCTTAACTCCTGCCCTAATGTTTGTTTTACTTTAATAAAAAAAACTTAGCGGCTCTCTCCCCTTACTTCCCTTCTACTTGTATTAGGGATTGACTTCGGGAGAGGCAGGGAAAGGTAGCTGAAAGGTATTCTTTTGTTGCAGCAATGCAATCCTGTGAGGCACAGAGCTAGGTCTACCTCAAATTTCATTGTCATGTTAAGCAGCTTAGTACCTGAACTGCAGCATACTGCTCTGTATTCTAGCTCAGACTATTTTCATATCTTTACAGGAGATTTCATATATCCCCGTAAATCTGGGCAGAAGGAAACTGTAGTGCTCTGTTACCTTAGAAGCAGATCCATCTCGGTGCCCCTGGGCAAGGAGATATCAAAACAAGTTTGCTACCCTCTATGCTGCAGAAAATTGAATTCATTTCAAGGTCTTTTGAAATGAATCTCAATGTCCATAAGATAAAACTGATATTCTTTTAACTAACACTGATCTTGGATGAGTTGCTCTTAATGCACGCAAACATGAGAGATGGTTTTGGATCCACGCAGTGCATTTTCAAAACCAATTTTAGTTTGCTTAGCATCTCACTTTTGTGATTCTTAGTTAAGCTAAGGTCTGGTTGAAAAAGTGTTATGGAAGTGCTCTCCTGGGACAGTCTGAACTAATGTCAGATTTCCATAGTTACTTGGGGAGAAATTCTGACCTTTTCATGGAAAGACAATGAAATGGAAGAAGTGGATATGATTGTATTGTTATTATTTTTTGTGCATGACAACTTAATCTTTCAAATGGGAAATATTAAAATGTCTCAATCTTAGGTGTGAGTTGTAGCTCATTCATAGTATACTCTCCTTGTATTTGCTGGATTCTCTGGGCATACTGCATCTCCCGTGACAGCTTGTAAGCGAGTAAATCTTAGGATTGACAAAGTACTGTAAAAATGTTTCAAAACAAAACTTCCAATGGCTGAGGAAATGAAAATAATCCCATCTACATTGATTTTATATGAAACTAAATGTTTATTTTCATTTCTTCTTGATGGGAAAACATTGGTTTGGAATTTCTTTGTCAGCAGTCAAAATTGTCCATTAAACATCTCACATGCAAAACGCTTTAAATTGGATTGTATTTGCTCCTGTTTCAGTGATACACTGTGCTTTTGTGCCTCTGTCAGGTTTATAGCTGAAACTAGCTGCAAAATGCTAGTTGTAATAGATTGTATCTGTACTGTATCGTCCTAAATAATATATCCAAATTCATTTACCTCACTTAGGGAAACAGTTTTTGTAAGAGTGAAAATATTCTGATTGTAAAAGTCTCAGGTTGTCCTCTGTTATTAGGCAACTGAAGACAGAAGGACTTCGCTCCAATGCTGTGTGACTCTAGAATGAGTGTATATCCTTTGGAAGGAACAAATGGTTTTCACTTCTATGAGTACATTTTGTCTATTTACTTTTCAAGTTGTGCCATATTATTGTTCCTGTATTCAGGCTCGTTGTGACTTCTGTGCCAATCTTGTGCTATTACTGCAGTAGATTTCTGAAGTTCTCTCAACCCCATGTTGCCTTTTGGCATCCAAGGAAAGCAGAGGCTAACCTCACTGAACTATAACTGGCAAGGGTACTGAAGGGGTGGATGGAAGCAGAAAATAATCTGACATGAGAAAATAAGTAGGAACAGTATGTGTTCTGCAAGCCAGCAGTTTTCAGTCTCAAAGTAAAATCTAGCAATCATTCCAGATTGAGATGTCTCTCAAAGTCAGTGGGGAAGAAAGGAAATTCACCTCTACTCTGCCAAAATCTATTGCCTAAAACTGTGTAAACATTAACCAGGATTAAAGTGTGTCTGAAAAATAAGAATGAAAGTCAGTTCACATCCAACTAGGAGTCCATCCAGGATTCACATTAGCATACTCTCAATTTTTATTCTTTGCTTTGCTGGAATTTGCTGTTGCAAATTAATATTACTTTAATGAAGCATTTTGTTTCATTTTTTTCCTTGTTTAAAAAAAAAAACAAAACAATAGCAAATAACCCCACTAGGGAAGTATGTGAGGGCCAGTACAGTAGATCATAGCAATATCTTCATGGCTATTCCTTTCTAAAGAATCTAAAAAGGATATTATTTACCCTTGAGGCTTTCTTAAAGCTGTTAGAAAGCATGTAGTAAAATCCTCAAACAGTTGCTGATGTTCACTTGTTGTTAAATACTATTTTAAAATAGTAATTTTCCTGTTAAATGGCAAATTTTTAATTGTCAGAACATTAGGCTGTGTATAAATATTCTGTTCTGATTGTTTATCTTAAGCCTTTAATTGCCTCATGCCAGTTTTTCCTTTTTCCTTTCTCTACTCAGGACCCAAATGTGATTATTAGTGGGATATTCTCTCAGTTATAACAATAGAAATTGTAAGTGAAATTCACATGTCTACAGGGCTTTGGCATGAGTCTGCTATGTGTTTTGAATCACTTTAATACCTGTATAAAGTAGTATGAAGGTAAAGTTCATTCAAACAATAGAGATTGTATGGATGGATCCTCTTGCAAAAGTCTAGCGAAGTGCTGGCTGGCTTAAGGGGTCTACTTTTGCCTCTGCAGAGTTATCACTCACCTGGTAATGACACACTTCAGAGAATGTGAAAGTCGTTTTTGCAGTTGAGTTAGTTCTTATAACAGAAGACACATATAACAATGTCTTACAAAATCTGCTTAGATTTTTGAGGTGAAATCAAAATTTTACTCCAGTCATCAACTAATGATCTAGCATCCCTACCCATGGCAGAAGGGGTTGTAACTACATGATCTTTAAGGTCCGTTCCATGCCAAGCCATTCTGTGATTCCACGATTTTTCTGTGAAGCATTTAAATAACTGTCATGGTTTTCTGATTTTTGGTTACTGGTATTCCACATCATAACATCATGTAGTGCACTGGGAGTTAAAGTGTTAATGCTCCAGTTCCAGGTACCTGTCCAGAAGAGAAGAGGAACTACATTCCCCAGGGGACTTTGTGGTCAGGGAGGAGATGTAACCCCTGGGAAGGTCACCTGATCGCTCTCTTTGCTCTTCTCCTTCGTTTCTCCTTGCTGCTGTCAGTCCCTAATGTGCGCATCACTTCAGCATTACTGTAAGGCCTACAGCTTTCAGATACTCTCTCATTATATTTGATTTATTAGCATAGTGTGTTATCTTGCATTCTGATACCATACTTAGTGAATTAGTTTGTTTCTCCTCAGATTGTTGCTTCTGTTTTTAATTATTTTGGGGTCCCCTGTTTCCCTTTCCTGGAGGCGCAGATTTTGTGAAATCCCTCCGTCCTGCTAGTCACGGAACAGGGCCGAACCAGCCCGCAAACCGTTGACAATAACTCTTGTAAAAACTCGAGAATTATTATGTAAAATAATATAATTCTGTTTGGGAAGAATTATCTAGAACTAAATCCTGTCCTAAGGTTTAGGAAAATGTCTTACCTCTTATGGTAGCATGTACTTCTGCTTCAGGAAATGCGTTGTGGTAGGTGTTGAGCAATTAGCTGTTGCAAAGAATGCCTGTGGGGAAGTGGCATGGAAACAGCTACTTAACCCCTGGCACAAAGAGGATGCTTTCCTTGTATTTGATGGTAGTGAGCTGTCTAAGTTTATTCTACGCACTAAGCTTTGTGATAGTGATGGGAAGCATAATGAGTTAGCTTTGTTTAGAGGATTTCAAGCTGTGGTTGATTGGCAGGGTCTTCAGTGACTCAACTTCTCAATAAAGCTAAATTCCCATCTGTTGCCCTCAGATGAAGATTCTAGTTTTAACAAGCTATGTCATTTGTTGACTTTAATGATGGATAGGTGGAAAGCTCAGTTCATGTCACTGTCTCAGTGCTGTTACAATATAGAGTATGTGCTTTCTTGTCCACCATAAGTGCTATATGAAGTGCTAGCCTATGCCAAGTTTTGCCTAAGACTGGAGTCCTACTCATGTCAGTGACACTATAGATGCAGAAATTAAAGCTGCAATTGAATTCTTTCTGTAGTGCCTTTCTAAGAAAGGAGGCCTTGAGCTGTGCAAGCCCATGAGTACCATAGGCTCACAAATAGATATTGATATGCAAGGTAACCTATTTTTATTTTCACCTGCCTGACTAACTTGCTGGGAGTGTGTATTTATGCCTTGTAAATACAATGTAAATGAAATCTGAAACCAAACTCTGAGGACAAAGATCAATATTTGATGCCCACAATGTAAACTAAAGCCACACCGATCTTGGGAAAAAAATAGACTTTGTTTCCAGTTTTTCTATCTGAACAATACTTGTGAATGCACTTGCTGTTGAAAAGTTACCATAAAGTGTTGAGATTAGTAAACAAGTGACATAAACCAAAATCTAGTATTAGAAATATATAAACTAGAGAATCAGAACCTGTGTTTCTTGCACTGTCTAAACTAACAGCTCACTGATTTCTGTGGGATCCAGAACAGTCACTTTGTATCTTTTGAATCATTTCTAAATATAAAGAAATAAAAAAAGTATTATGCGAAGTAATGTGTATGCATATAAGTAGACAGGATTTTTTTTAAACTATTAAACATTTAAATGAAGTTTTTTTTTTAAATTATAGTTAATATAATTTAAGCATTTATTAATAAAAAACAAAGTTCTTTTTTAAAAATTATTATTTTATTTTATTTTAACCTGTTTTGTTGTTGCCTATGTCTTCCACCCCCATGAAGAGCCAGTATTTCTGCTTTCCAGTTATAAACAAAGTATTACTCTCGGAGGTCCAGTCCACTGTGCAGCCAGACTCTGTCCCAGTTTGCAGCTAGAATGCTTTGGACTCACATCATCTCATGTGTATTTCTTTTCACAAGGCAGAGCTCATTCTGGTTCCTTAGAATTCTGTAGGTGTGAAGCTAAAATGTACCCTTGGAGTGGTTTAGGCATGTACCTAATTTTGTGAGAGCTGGCATGGTGGTTAATGCAGGGAAGGACAAATTTACATTTTCATAGTAAACATTCAATTATATATAACTCCTTCTGTTACTGAACTACTCAGGTTTCTGTGCCTGTATTAGAGCAGAATACTGTGTGTCTGTGATTGTCATGGTGTAAAATAGAGTAACTACTTGCATTTATTTTCTGAATCATACAGGGATGTTTTATATCATTCAGCACTGTTTAATATACCATTATTTATTATTTTTCCTCCACAGCTCTCATCTGCCAGAAATGTTCAGCTTTATTCAGCACTTTTATACCCTCAGGAAACACAAGAACGCTGTTCTATGCAGTCAAGATACATTGAAAATTTCCCTCTTATATGGACAGATTGTCTCCTAAGGGTCAGTGTAGCATCTGTGCTTTCTGCCAATGTGAGAAAACTGGTTATGCTACTAAAGACCAACAATAGTGGTGCAATCTATCTTATCTTCCAACCTCTTCCATGCTACAGAACAAAGACATTAAAAATATTTTGCAAGTCAGTTAAACTAGTACAGGTTCTCATCTGTTAGATGAAATGGAGTTACATAGTTCTCCATGGTTCTAGCAGACTAAGTGTTAAATCTTGACTGGAGAGAGAATTTTAGAATAAAAATATATACTGGTCCTTCTCTCAGAAAAGTTAGAGACATGTCAGTAAATAAAATATTGAGAAAACTAGTAAAAGTTCCTAGCCTATCAAAATTCTACATATGCTGATAAAGATTGTAGCAAGAGCTTTATAACTACATTCGTACTGATAGTATAGGTAATTTTGAAAGTTAAAATATAACATCTCAGTGGAAAGAGCTCACAATATACTGTCATGCCATTGGCAGATTTGCCACATACTACTGGCTCATGTCCAGCTTTTCATCCACTCCCAAGTCCTCCTCCACAGGGCTGCTCCTAATGAGTTCTCCCAATCTGTACATGTATCTGAGATTGCCCTGACCCAAGAACAGCACCTTGAACTTGGCCTTGTTAACTTTTTAGGTTCACCTGGGCCCACTTCTCAAGTGATTTTTTTTTTTTTAGGGTCTTTGTTGTTGAGCCTTTCCATGTCACCTGATCCAAATGCCAAGCAGAAATCCTCAGGTGAACAAGAAGCACATTCCATGTAATATGCTTCTTTTTCCATGCACTAAGGTACTCCTAATGTTTTGTTGTTGTTCTTCCTTTGGCTTTTATCAAAATATAGTAAACCTAATTTTGGCTACTCTGTACCACTCTTTAAATAGATATTCCCATTTAGATTACCTTTTATGAGCTTCTCTTCTCTTTGCAATTGAAATTGAATTGTTATCCAAAAAGAACTCTCTCTCTTTAGTCTCCAAAGAGTCCATAGCTGTTGTCAGAGCAATCCTTGGTGTCTGAAAAGTGCTTTCTTTCACATTTTCCCCTCTTTTCCTACTCCATGTCCAGTGTTTTTGCCCTTTCTTAATTGTATTTTCCCTGGGGCACTGGGGAAAAGTACAGTTAGCTACCTAGAGTTTGCCTGAGCATATTATCTCAGTATCTATATATAAGTAATGACCATTCAGTGACTGGTAGTTCACTGGCAGAGTCATCTGATATCTCTCTGTTGTCTTAAATTCTTAAATATGCTGTGGATTAGTTTTTCCTTATTTGTTATACTGCTTGACCTTCTTCTAACATGTTGATCTTAAACAGTTGATATCCTGCCTGCATGAATTTCAGCTATGACGCAATATCATTTTTAGCAGCTTCCACATACGAACAGCAGATGGTTTGAGCTGAATATATATAAGCATATGTGTCTGAATATTGCCATCCTTTAGTTCTGTTTAACCCCTCATCAGCTCTTTGCCATTTAACAGTCTTTTTTGGAAATGGGAAGGAATTCAGACTCTGAAAATACCAGTATTTCATCTTGCTTACGCTAATGTTATCATTTAGATTTTTTTTTTCTATAATATTATCTTAATAGCTAAAGATTATCTGCTGGACTGGTCAACAGAAGTAAAAGTCTGTTTTCTTTCTAGCTGCTTACAGCTCCTCCATATTTAACAGCAGACAGAGATGGGAAACACAGCATTTGTGAATCAGTGTTTCTGCTACCAGCCACAATTTTATTAATTTGTAGGATTCTGTCCAACTTCACTCCAGTGTTACAGGTTCTTCTGTTTTATGAAATAACAAGTCTACCATTTCTGTTGTTGATAAAGTAGTGATTATGTAGGTTTTTTTTTTTGTGTACGTGTGTGTACACCATAATTTATGGTAGATATGTCTCTTTAACTGCAGTAGAAACTCAAACATACACTTCAGATTCTTCTCCTTGAACCCTAGGCCATATAAGATCTTTGCTTGAAAATACGTATAAAATGGGCTTGAATTTGCTCTTCAATTTCTATGCAGATCCTGTAATTTGGGATGAGACCCGGGCATGCAGTAGCTGCCTCCCTTCCAGTGCCCTTGCTTTTGTGTATCAGGAAAGGACCTATGTAGGTTTCTCCAAAAGTAATGCCTCCCATTTATTTCAGAGAAAATTGCAACAGCTACAAAGAGCACAGTAATGCTGTTTGGTAGAACATATTTTCAGCTGCAAAACACTATTTTAAAGCAGTCTCCACCATTAGCTATGTATTTTTTACCAGTGAATAACAAGAGCTTGCACACTGCACTTGTAAAAATCTGCACTAGCAGAGATGCCCCATTTTTGATGATGCCACCGCTGAAATGCACTGCTCACTGTGCACACATGCACTGTTGAGTTCAGCAGTGTTCAGTAAGCATTGATTAATGTCAGTAACTGCAATTTTTTTCCGGGCAGAGCAATTCAATTCCACCCCTTTGCTTCATTCACACTTCCATGTCAGACACCGTTATGTCAGACTGCCCCTATGCTGCCATCTGTCACACAACAACAACATGTAACAGAATATTGAAGGGAAAGTTCAACCTCTACTGCCATACCCCCAACATTTGTCTCTGACGTTGTGGCCCAACATAATAAAACAGGAGACATTACTTTTGGAGCCACCCTCATGTATTGCTTTCTGCTCATCGCATCACTTTGTCTGGCTAAAGACTGAGTGTCCTGACAAGGGCCCAAATTTAAATACTGTAGCAAGGCTAAAGGTAAAATGTAGCTTTATCTGGAAAAAGATTCACTGCTAGAGTTAGTTGATTTGTCTATAAATAAAATGTTTCAGGCTTGCAGTAAGTTACGGAAAGACTTGCATGACAGAGTGATTCTGTGTAGCAGCCATAAAGATTTTCTGTTTTATATGTACAGGAATTACTTTCCAAGGCAGTTTTATCTGTAACTATATATTTTTGTTAGCTGTATTTGTTTACAAGGTGAGCAAGTGATTAAAAGATTTGATAAAATTTTAGTTATATCCTGTGGTTTAAATATACAAATAACTGACAAAACCAATCACCTTTAGTCCCTAAAGTATTGATTACAGGTAAAGTGTAGCCAGACAGCCAGATAGTTTCATATTTTTTCAACAAGGAAGATTTTAATACATGCTTGATTGCACAGATCTAATAGCCTCTGCTTTTAAAAAAGGCTTTATACACTTTATGAAATATATCTGATTCATTTTACTCATTCATTTACTGTAAAATCCTATACAAAAACAGAGCAATACTAGAAGAATTTAAAAAGCAGGTAATGTTAGTGAATTTAATGGAATTTGTAATCCGCTGAGTGGCAGAGAAGGAAATTCCCCTTAAAATTTGTGCCTCTATCTGCCTTCACACCTAACCTGGAATCAAAATACTACACTAAAGGCGCATTAAAGAAAGTTTTTGAAATGACAGAAATGGCTACTAGAAATCTTATTGCCAATTGTTTTACTACAGAAATTGAAGAAAATTAAACACCAAACTTTTACTATGTATTTAGAGCTAGTATTCCTACTTGTAACTGTAGTGTTTCATTGAAAACACATTCTTGTTGGGCTAACAAAACAAATGCCACATTTTAGACTTCCTGTAATGTACTCTAGTGTTACATGGACTGCTGTAATGAGCTGTTATTAACTACAAGAATTTAATATACAGAATGTTGGGTATGACTCTTCAATAAAAGTAGAAATACTTTAAACAGTAAGCAGATACAGAAGTGCTTGGTAGAAGATGGCTGAGAAATTGCAGTATAATTTGAAGAAATTAAATATAAATAAAATGATGAATCTGTAATATATTGTCTTATTTCGAAAGAAATCAAGTGGATGTTGTGCAAGAAGGAATGTCACAGTGTAACTTTGTTCTGCTTAACCTTAGTTCTGGTGCTGGAGTAGCTCTCGCTCAGCGAGATGCTACTGAAGAGCAGCAGCCTGCATCTTATCACTATGATTTGTCTTAGTGCTCAGAACTACTCTGTACAGCAAAATGAGAAACCCCGTGGCTACAATTGCTATGTCAGCCAAAGAAAAGGAGGTGCTAGGTTGGTGGGAAATTTTAACTGAAAAAATGATGATTGAAGGGGCCATTCCTGATTGTGATGCAGAGAAAGAGATGTCAGTTTGAAAGACTGACATATACACAAACTGAGACAGTGAGGATTTTGTTTTTGAGGACTTTTATACCATCGTGTTCCCACCACACTATAGCCTAGATTTGGACTTTTTTCCATCCAGTGCCCTTTTTGCTTTCTTTAAAATACGTCTTAATCAGTTTTGCACTGTGAAACTCTGAGACCTCTTTTAGATATACTCTTTGTCTCCATTGTAAAATGTAAAAGTGAAGATTCTAGATACAGACTGATGAAAAAAGGAAAGGGAGTCCAGTGCCAGTAGAAACTGCAGCCATTCCGGAACAGGCAGACAGGTGACAGTGAAAGGAGGAGGGAAACTTGCCTGTATACATGAGCCATTCCTGCATACTGACAAAGCAGATAAAATCACTCATAAATGCATGTGACTTTATGTGAAACAGAGGCATCCTGGGCTTTATGTAGAAGCTGTACAGAAGTGTTAGTTGAGAGATAGCAGCAAATATTTTCCCATGAGCATTTTCACCTTGTAAAGGTGCTAAAACTTGAAAGCAGGTTTAATTGTGTAGGATAAAGGGATGAAAGAAAAATTCAGTGAAACAAGTCACACCCGTTGTGACTGTTCTCAGATAAAGCTCAGATTTATAGAGATATTTAAGGAACTAGACACTTAACGCTCATTGTAATTCTTTAGAGTTATATAGCTAGAAAACCCTTGCCTAGCCAATATCACTGTGGGAAATTTCATTTCCATATTCTTTCAAATCAGATTGTAAAGCTGATTTTCTTTGGTGGTAGGTGGGTGCTTTGGGTCTGTGATGGAAAATTTTCTGCTTAGAAGGAAGATGAGCATGCACAAAATACAATAAAATGTACTGTTAATAATAAAATGCAAGAATAGAGCTTTGAATAGATACAACTTTTGAGGGATACTTTTCTTTATAGAAAAAGCAAGTTTTCCAGCTTGATTTTTTTCTTTTTTCTTTTCCAAATAAGATTACATTTCAAACTTTTGGAGTCCTGAATGGGATTTCTGTCCCTGAAAATGAGAAAAAGGTTGCATGCTTTTTCCAGGGAGATGCAGCACGAAAGTGGCCGACTGTGATTCCTTTTGGCTAGGGCAGTATGTACTGAGTTGCTCAGGCTGGTCCTTCTCAGAATGTACATTACTCTTGCAGCAAATAAATAAGTACCACATGGTCTTTCTAGTGGATAGTATAATTGTTTATGTCTAATTTAATGTAATTTAATAGGACAATTACCATCATTATATACGAGCACTTCCTTAGAAATTGATAGTAGTTAATACAGATTCTCATCTTTAGATTATTAACAGATTTTTCATAAGTCAGATTTTTCTCTGCTTTACAGCATTGGCAATTTCAAAGTGCTGTCATTATCCCTTTGAACAGCGGTCAGAGGCCGTGCAACTGAAGGCTAAAGTTTTGCAGAAGCTTTATATCAGCTTATGCTTATATTTCTGCAAAGAGAAGTAGTTGTACCCTAACTTGAACTGCTAGTTCTCACTCTGTGCAACTCCTACTTTTGTATGTGTGCACATATATGATTTTATGGTTATATGAAACAATAATAAGCTAAAATTAAACTGTTTTTTGACTGTCTCATTAATTCAGATCACCTTCCCTTTTTTAGATCACTGCAAAGATACACATTAATTTGTTTAAGGGGTTAACACAGGGTCAAGAATGATCATTCAAAGCAGACCGACTCATTCTTTCAGCATCACTGTTAAGCTGTTTATCTTAAAGATTTGTTTTCAGAAATAATCCTAAATGCCTTATTAAATAGATTATGCAGGATCAGTTCTCTTGCCAGCACTGAACATTTCTTTGGCAATACCAAACAATAGGAAGATCCAGTTCAAAATTTGCCTTCAATATTACTACCTTTGTTTTGGTCATGACAGTACTATTTTTTTGCTTACGCAGTATTTACAGGTGTCAGAAATGTTCAGTTAAAAACCTGAACACAACTGGTGATTATGAAATTTTCATTTTCTAACAAAGCTATTTGCATTATTCATATTCCACTAACAGGAGAAAGTTACATATTTTGAATTAATCTTTGTTTTCCCTTTAGGATCTGAAACACACAAGGGCAAACAAGTTATTCAGTGAAGTTTTGTAGGGTTTATGCAGGCCTGGTTGTAAAACAATGCTGCTTATGTAATACAATAAAGTTTTGAAACAGAACGGTTACTATAGACTTAAAACCAGCTCCTATTCTGATGCTTTTCCAAGGTGATTGACCGTGATAGGTACAGATTGGTTGAAATACATTACAGGACATGCATTATATATCAAGACTTTATAAATGATGAGAAACTGTGCTGTCAGGCAAGAAATTATGGTAGCTCATCATGCTATGCTAATTACAAAATGTCTGGAAAATACCTTATCTACATTTATGAAGCTGCCTGCTTTGATCAATAATGTAGATCTGACAGTGTAAAGAAGAGTGCTACTTACTAAAACTCAATTAAATGGGGGTCTAAATGGAACTGGAGAGCTATTCCCAAAGACAGTGTACTGGTAGTATACTACCTTGTGGAGTGAGTGATGTTTAGTAGTGGATTTTGTGACCTTGGAATAACTTTTAGGCAAATAAGTTTTGCTTACATCCTCTGGAATAAAAAAACAAACAAACACATTTTCCATCATAATGTGATGATAGTGATACTCAATTCTAGCAGCCAACCTAAATTTTGGGTAAATTTTGAATAAGAGAAAGATAAGAAAAAGCGTTTTGTAATGTACATATAAATGCTACTATACAGACCACTGTTGTCATTTTATCTAAAATGCTATGTACCTCTCTGGGTGCTCAAGTTCAAGAAAGTTATATTGACGTTAGCAGAGGTGCAGAAAAGGGTAGCCAAGAGAATGAGAAACATATTTGGCAAAGAAAGACTGATATGTAGCCTTGCAAAGTGAGGGTTAAAGGGGTAGATGTCCTGTACTGAAATACAAAAAGGTGAGATAAGAAATACTTGAGTCACCCACAATGGAAAAAATGGTTATTAATGTTTCAGCTAGAAATTAGGTAAAGGTTTATAATCATTAAAATAATAAAGTTCTGAAACAGCCTTTCAAGCAGTTGGTCCAAAAAGCCTAATCGATTTTAAGGTGGATTTTGGTAAACTTAGTAAATGTCATTTGATTTGCTGCAGGCAAGCGGGACTTGATGGCATAGAAAGATTATTTCAAGATTCATATTACTCTTGCAACTGATTTCCCTCCTAAAATCTGTCTTTCAGTCAGCTTTTCCATCTCATCCAACTCTTTTTTATCAAGTGCAGGAATTATTTTTAACTTTCCCTGTAGTATTAATAGTAAGTCAATGGTTATTTCCATCTACCTCCTCATCAGTGTGTCAGTGATGATTAAATGTATCTGCACTGCGTTAGGCAACGTCACTGCTGTTCAGGCTGAAGTATTCTTTTCTGCTGAAACAATTTTTTTTCATTTTTTCATCATAATTTTTCATCATAATTTTTTGATTAAAATAATTGAAAAGAATTAAAAACTTGAAAAGAAATTTCTTTTCATCTCTAAAGTCTGTTAGGGGTGCTGTTGAAAATTTACTAGAACATACGATTAGAAGGGCAGCCTCTGTAGGGCCACAGCCTCTCCTATAAATAGAAGGATAAGAGTAGCTAAGGGCACAACACCACTTAGAATTGACATAAAATAAGTAGAAGTGAGCTACTGTTAACAGACTAGTTATAGATTAACTCCCCTGAAGCACATCAGGCACATTTCCTTACTGAAGATTACAGTGAACTCTTAATCTGCAAAATTTTAAGAAGCTCCAGATTTGTGGGGTCTCTAAAGGAGATAGGGCTAGAAATTTTGGATCACACAAAATATATTATCTAAGAATTGATACCTTTTAAATTACTTACATATCTGTCACAAAAAAAATGTTAAATAATAATAAAAAAATTTACTTTGCATTTTATGTTAGATGTTAAAAATATTTATTAGCACCCGTTGCTGCTAGGCAGGGGTAGATAGTCAAGAAGTGTTGGCTGCTGGGAATTTTTCAAGAAGTGTAAAATTTCTTATGTGCCTTTTAAGTCATAGTGCCATACTCCAAATTACCTGTAATGCTAAACACAGCTAGTAAGGTCCTACCACACAGAAAATAGACTCATGCTCTTGTATATTTATACTTTTTTCTGGTGGTTTGAATATATTTGATTGACACTTTTATTTAAGCACTTAAATGCATCTGTATTTCAGTAAATAACGCATATCTTGTTCTCTACTTTAGGATACTAAATACAGTTTTAATGGCTTGAAGAAAATACCACAGGTTTGTAGTAGATAAATGAATATCGCTATTGAAAATCTTTTTGGTCAGTTGGGATAGGTTATATTTTTAGTTTTGGGAGAAAAGCCAGAAGGTAGTTCAAAGCCTGACCTTTTACTCTTCAATAATCAGACCTATTTGTAGTGCTTTAACAGACAGATCTTCATAAAAGAACTCCAGTTTCTTGGTCTCTCTTATGCTGTTTGAAGTAAAAGGTTTCAGTCATTGGAACGGGATGTGGTAAATGTTATTTTGAAGCAATCGTTCCTCTTTTCGTGCTCCAGAAATTTTTTGGATTTAGGAAAAAATGTGTCTTTAGATAAATAAACCTATTTTGTTTGTTCTCTTAAAATGCTATATTCCTGCTTGGGTGTATACTTTTCTGCGCACTCCTACAACTGAAGCATTTGCAACTTGTATCTGGTTTATTTTCTGCTGTTCCTCTTTTGAAAAATGAAATTCTTAATGGAAGGACCTGAGGGGAAAAAAAAAAAAAAAAGGTCTCCTTCAGCTACATGCTGTAATTAAGAAATACAAGAATTGTTCATCATCAAAAAGGTTCAAAACATGTTCACTTTCTTAGTTTTAGTACACCTTAAAAGGAATGTGTACTTGCCTTTAGGGCTGACTTGACCAATGCACTAAGTTTGCTTGCTGTAAATGTGTTGTAACTGAATAACTGTTTAAAACTTTAGATAAACTACAAACAAAGCTCCGTGATAGAGTAAGAATACAAATTTTCAGTACTCATTGTCTAGCAGTAGTTTCATTACTGTTATAATTTCCTGTCCACCTTTAAAATTTCTGATAGTGAGCCAGTACAGAATATACTTGGTTTAAAAGTATTGCAAAATTTTCTGAGTAAAATAACCTGTTATTTTTTTTTTTTTTTACTCTTTCTACTATGGCTATGTAGAAAGCAGAATTTTGACTGGAGTTAGTGAAAAGTGGAAGCACGAGGTAGTCCTGAGCCACAATGGACAAATACTGATTTTGTATGTTTTGATCTGGCTCTGTGTCTGTATTTTATAATTCTTAAAAATAAACACTTGTAAATAAGATGGGATGATGCTACATTTTCCTAACCTAGAGAATTTTGCATTTTCATTAAAAACATATCACTCATGGGATTCAGGCTATCTTCAAAGAATTAGGATTTGCCTCTGTGGCCAAGCTGCTGTGTATGTTCTTTGGCAGCTCCATTAATAATTTACATTTGTTCTCAAATGGTTTCAGACAACTTCAGTACAGTTCCAATTATACCTTAAAGGAGAATCATATAACAGCTACGGCCGAAGTCTAGTGCAGATTGGAATGAAAAAGGTTACTGTTGATTGAACATTTTCATGAACTTACTAATACAGACTTGTTTTCAAAGTAATCCCTGTCTGATAACCTCAGAAATTTTATTACAGATTAACACTAATAAATACGAAAGTGTTCTGTAAATAGTGGGCTAACATAGAAACACTTTGCAAGGCTAGATCCTTTGCATCTTTTAATGAGAAATATTTATGTTTCCTCAAGATATCTGCCAATACAGGTGTGTGGCTACTCTAGTGTTTGTATCTGGGATTTTCAGTAATGCCCTGTATCTAAAGAGTCTTAGTTTTAAAATGAAATTTACATTAAAACCTTTTCAGTGCTCCTAGAGATCATACCAAGGACGTAGTAGGGAGACTTCCTCATTTCAATTACAGGTTCCCAGTAATTCTGTTGACAAGCTTGAGCAAATAATTCTGCCTGAGTTATTCACAGCTCTGATTCACTTTATTCAAAATCGGCCTGAATGTCTGATGAAATATTTGTCTTAGAAGGGTACAGCAAGGCTTATTCATTAAGAAAAATAGTGGCTAGCTTGTCTGGAGTTAAAAATCTGTTTTTATTATGTGCCACATTCCCATTCGTATCTTGGTAAGACATCAATAGAGAACTACATATGCTTTCTAAATGTTTAGTCAACAAGATTCAAAAATGAGCATGCAAAATAAAAAATATGAAATGCTGGCTTCATTCAGGTAACTAGATTTTTTTTTTAGTGGGATCTGATTTCTCTTCACAATTCTCTCTTGCACCCCCCCCCCCCCCCCCCCCCCCCCCCATTCTTGGATTGCATTTTGGCCTCTGATGTTCAGGTTTTTTTTTGTTTGGTCCCCCCCCCCCCCCCAAAGCAGCAGAATTAAAAAAGACTCTTTAACAAATGCTGTCTGTACTGGCAGTCTTTGAAAAATGGATGTAGTAGATATGAACTGAAAACTCAGGGATGTCGTAGATGACTTTTGGTTTTCACTGATGATCTGAAATGAAATGAAGTGTGAATTAAATGAAATGAAATGTAGAATATTTTAATTAAGAAGAAAGTCTTGTGTCTGTTTTCAACAAAATCCTGCTTCAACGAAGTGATTCAAAATGAACTACAGGTCACTGTTGACACAAAAAATGCAGTGGAGTAAATGTGCATCAGTAATATCCCAGAATGGTCAGGATTTCACTGTAGACTTGAAAGCATAGTTTGTCTGGATTTAGTTGCTCATATCTATAAAAGAGAATACATACCTGATTACTATATGGAGATCCTAATATGTACAGTTGCATGGAAAAATAACTTTATCAAAAATCAAATATACGCCTCTCTTGGTGAATTCTGTCTGTTCCGTTTGCCCTTGTAATGGTCTATTTGTGTGTTTTGCTTTAAACTTATATGGGATGGGTATTTGCTTCCCTTTTATGCTACCCAACACTATCTTCTACTAGGTGAAGTTTTAAAGAGTACTGTTGCTTCCATGCTAGCATGGTTTAACTGCTACATAGGATAGCACAAGAAAGATGCTACATGGCTGAGGATAGAATCATAGAATCCTTGGAGTTAGAAGGGACCTTTAAAGGTCATGTAGCCCAGCTCCCCTGCAGTCAGGGACAGGCACAGATGAATCAGGTTGCTCAGTGCTTCATCCAACCTCTTCTTGAAATTCTCCAGGGGCAGGGCATCAACCACTGCAACCTGTTGCAGTGCCTCACCACCAGATCTAACCCTAAGAATTCATGATGCAATATTATGCCAGGATATGTACCAAGAGAGATGCAGAAATAGAGAACATTAAGAAAATAGTATTTAAGAGTAGTCCAGTGTCAGATCTCAGTTCAGTCTAGCCCAGTATATCCATAGCAAGAGTAGCTATCTTCAGGAAAAACTGTAAGACCAAGGCAAATTGGTGGAGATAATTACCTTAGAGGAGGCCAGGCATGTAAAATTATAGAACATCCAGCTGTTTCCTACCTTGATGGTTGAAAAAAAGGCACCATTACATAGTTGTGACATCTCTACCAGAAAGGAAGACTACAAAAATTAGTCAAACGTGCCAAGCGCCCACTTTCAAAATAGATTTAGAACAGCATGTGTAATTATGTTCAAAGAGTAAATGTAAATGACAAGGCATTCTGATACTGTTACTGTTTCTTGTCACTCTAAAAGGACAAGACTATGAGTAGGGTAATGATAAATAAATGACAGAGATGATGCTATTAGTTTCAAAATTAACTCCATAAAATACAATTTTTGTTCATTTTAAACTTCTTAAATAGGAAATCTTTGTGACTGAAAATAAAATGGAATATACTTTCAAATCCCAGCATTGCCTTTTCTATTAACAAGTCTTGGCTGTTAGTTATTTTTAAAATTTGTTTTCATAACTGCTCTTTACATTATATTTGATTGTCACAATCATGCAGATAATCGGCTTAATAGAGATACACATTTGGATGTCTATTCAACATAATAGCATGTCAAACAGCCTATGTTCTTTAACATTATTTGTCATAGTTTGATATCTCTTTGACATGCATCAAAGACATCATCACACATTTCAAAATGTTTTGACAAATCCTGTTTCCATATGCACTTTGTGAAAACTTGAATGCAAACCCATTTTGGTCTTATTGCTCCAATGGAAAATGGTGCAAATTATTTAAATTTTTATTCTAGAATATGAAAGATCTACTAAATCAGAAGCAATTACAGTAATGAATGCCATGTTTTATTAGTTCATTTTTATTCAGCACTATTTCCCTGAATCAGGTTTTGTCCTTCAGGAAAACAAACCTATTATCCCTTTTTCCTGCCTCTGTGATTTATTAGCTGTTACTAAATAGGTACTCAAAATTAATGCTCACAGTGGACTTGTCTGTATTCTTGTGTTGATAGTCAGAAGTGAATGTATTTTTCAATCATAGTGGCTCATCTGTGTTAGCTTAATGTGATTGAGTAAGAATAATCAATATTCAGGCTTCAAATCTGATGTTCTCCGGCTGTATTTTAATCTAGGACGGTCTTTTGCATTTGTGTTGTTCTCTATTGTAGTTCTCTGCAATATTTTCTCTCTTTTTCTTACAATACTTGAATGAACAGTGATTTAGACTTTTAAATAAACATCACTGGCTTCTGGGTCAGAATCTGCTGAAGTGATGAGAGTAGCCTACTTTCTTGGCTATGGCTTTATAATTTATCACATCCCATGATTCTTTTTTTGTAAAGGAGTGATCTATTCACATTATATTAAGTATATTGTGAACACAAATGCAGTTTTGTGTGGAAGATTAAGCATTGGCAACTGTCATAGGTACACACATGCATGCATTGGCTTTGGAAACAGAGGTTTTCTCCCTTTGGTTGCTTTTTACCTAAGTGATAAGGATAATCCATTGTACCTAACCTGTCTATAGTCTAACATCTGGAGATAAAAATGTTAGAATAGATGTCGTTCATAGATATAATACGACACTGAAATTTGACATCATAATGTTCTATTCGATAGGCTAATATAACTTAATACCTAGTCAAGAGCTCTTTTTTAATGCTACTGTTGGCACCAGCTGAATTTAAACTGAAGTCTGAGTATATTACGTTCAAAGATAATTAAAGAAGCTTCCATTTTTTTCAAAGTGAAAATTAAAGCAATAATATAAAGTGTCTTTGTTTTATATGAACAACAAAAAAATACACAGTCATGTAGGTAATTAACAATTGTTTCATATTTCTAATTAAATAATTGTCTTAATTACTTAAAAGTACCTTTAAGTATGAATACATTTAAAACAGATTTGGAAGGACCTCCTGCATCATCATGGCTATTTTTTTCCTATGCAGGCAGTCACACCCAATAATTTGTCCCATTGCTTATGTTAAGTTTTGCAAATGGGGCCCAAGATTTTCCATAATGTGTTTTGCAGTTTTTTTTCCTATTAAAAAATATAATTGTGCCCACTCCTCCTTAAATTAGTCTGAAAAGGATCAAAAAAAGGCTCAAATTAACTAATACAAGTAATTGTATTCTCAGCCAAAGTTTTCCTAGATAAAATGTGCTTTCAATGCATTCTGTTTGAATGATTTAATGTGACATTTATTGCAGGAATGGGCTGTACGTTTCATGTATTCCATCAAAGTAGAAATTTGGATGACCATGGAAAAACCAGGCCAATCATTTCATTCAATGATATTTCATTGCTTTCACTTCTGAAGAACTGAGTCCCAAGATGTTAAATATTGTTATTGACAGTGTCCTCTCTGGGAATTAGAGTGCTAATCACCAGTTAGCAAATAACTGTAATGAGGGGGAAAAATGCATTTATATTTACTTGGACAAACTTTTCAAGATTTAGTATGTTTTCGTAACAGAACTGTGTTTTGGGGAAATTCAACTTAAGATTCCCTTTCACCTTCATATTATATCATCAAATCCTCTAGGTAAAGACAAAGCTTGTTTAGCTGGATGATCAGCACTTTATGTCTGAATCACTCAAGATATACATCTGTTATAATTATTGGCTTAAACCAAACAATTTAATTTCAAGCTAAAGTGTTTATTTTTTAATAAATCACCTGTTCAGCCTTGCTGTAGCAGTCCGGGTGACATCTGCTATGCTCACATTGTTAGAAAGTTATTAGATATGAAGAATTTTCTTAAGGCGTACAAAGGGTTTATAGATAAGTGAATCACAAGGCCACAACTCCTGTTCCACTCCTAGGAAAGACAGTTTCATCCTCTGAAAGACTTTCTGCACTGAAGCTGTATTATCTTTTTGTTAGTATTATTATTTTTTTTTTCCCCAGCTACATCAGCTGATCTAACGGTATTTACTTTCCATGCAAACTATGATTTGCTTGTTTCTTTAGATTCATCTGTGACAATAATTGTATTAATCATTCCCTATATATATAGATAGAGAGAATGATTATATATATAATATATATATGTTATATACAATATATATATAATATATATAATAATATAATATAATATTATATATGTGTGTGTGTGTGTGTATATATATATATATATATATATATATATATATATATATATACACATTTTTGCCAACCTCTTTTCAAAAACACTTAAGCAGGACTCTTCAGTATATTTATCCTTGGAGACAAATAGCTTAACTTCCTGTGACTGCAGCACTCCCCTGAAACATTTTTTTCTCCAGCCTTATATTTAGGTTTGGTATTGAAATGTTGTTGTCATGGGAACGAGTAGGAAGAAATTTCATTGTCCAGTCATTCCTTAAATAATGGAAAATAATTTTAATAATGTTTTTGTAATAGTGCAGGGAGACCCTTGCTGCAGTGGGGAAGTACAAACAAAAGAGAAGATGTTCAAGATATAAAAATTTCTCCAGTCATGCTGAAATGCTGAAGGAAAGCTATTTTTGACTAAGGGTCTAAAGATGATTGAAAAGAAATGACATAAGTTCAACCAATGTGAGATTGCTTCTACAGCAGCTTAAGAGCATATTAATACAGTGTCTGGGCATGTGTCCTGCAGAGGTGTTTCATACCGCTGTGGTCTTCCAATTTGTTTCTCAAAGTTGCGGCACTTACGCTGGTGGAAACTGCTTTTTTGCTTTCAGCAAAATGAACAGATCTGAACAGATGGAGCATCACAATGCCAAACTGATGCCTAATTTATCTTTACTTATGGAGCTATTATGTCTCCAAATGGGGATGTCTTCTGTTGTTAATTCATAAGCAAAACATCCATAGAAACCTGTCAGCACTGTGCATATGAATACCAGGTTATCTAAGAGAGAAATTATTAGGAATGGGCTAGTTTGGGTTGGAAAACTTTTATGTTGATATTATGGGATTTGAGGTTTTTCTCTTCACAATTTATTGCTAACATTCTGATTTGCTGAAAAGGACTCATTCCTGCCCCAAATGATGTTCTTGGTGCTTCATTTTTATATTTGTTTTACCTAGATTTTTAGACTGAAACTGCAGGATCACAGAATCATAGAGGTTGTAAGGGACCTTTGGAGATCATAGAGTCCAACACCAATGCTAATGCTGGTTCCCCAGAGAAGGTTACACAGAGTCCTTACCATCTCTCTGGGCAGTTTATTCCAATGCTGTCACCCTCAAAGTAAAGGAGTTTTTCCTCATGTGTATAGAACTTCCTCTGTTGCAGTTTGTGTCAATTGCCCCTTGTTCCATTGTAAAGAGCCTGGCCCCATACTCTTGATACCTACCCTATAGATATTTATACACTTCGATAAGATCTCCCTTTAGTCTTTACTCTTCTGGGCTGAACAGCCTCAGGTCTCTCCGCCTTTCCTGATAGGGGAGATGCTCCAGGCCTCTCATCATCTTTGTGGCCCTCCAGTGGACTCTCTCTAGAAGATCCCTGCCCTAGAACTGAGGAGCCCAGAACTGGACATAATGCTCTAGATGTAGCCCCACCAGGATAGAGCAGAGGGAGAGGATCACTTTCTTCAACCTGCTGGACATGCTCTTTTAAGTGCATCCTGGGATACCACTGGCCTTCTTGGCCACAAGGGCACACTTCTGGCTTATGGTCAACCTGTTGTCCAACAGGATGCCCAAGTCCTTTTCTGCAGAGCTCCTTTCCAGCAGCTCAGCTTCCTAGCTTTTACTGATGCATTCAGTTATTCCTGCCCATATGTAGGACTCTGCACTTGCCCTTGTTGAACCTTGGAAGGCTTCTCCCTGTCCTACTCTCCAGCCTGTCCAGGTCTTGCTGAATGGCAGCACAGTCTCGTGACGTTTGTCAGCCTCTCGTTCCAGCTTCATATAATGAGCCAACATGCTTGCGGGTGTATTCTATCCCTTTATTCAACTTGTTGATGAAGTTGTTAAACAAGACAGGACCCAGTACTGGGAAGCACCACTAGCTACAGGCCTCCAACTAGACTCTGCACCGCTGATCGCAACCCTCTGAACTCTGCTAGTCAGCCAGTTCTCAGTCCACCTCACTTTCCTAAGAAATCTACTTCTCTGCTTGACTTCTCAGTTGTTGTCTCTTGAGATCTGGTAAAAAAAAAAATAAAAATCAACGGTTCTGTTCTTTGCTTCAATAAACAAGTTTCTGATTTTATTTCAATTTTATTCTTTGGAATATGGATATATAATGCTTTGGTATTGACCAATATCTATAAATTAATAGATGATTAACGGCTTGTTTCACTTAATGAGTAATCATAATTTCTCAGGAGTGAATGACATTCTTATGGCATTAGTTCTTTCCCTTTCCTGTTCGGATGAAGAAAGCCATTAGCTTTAGAAACTAATGAATCGTAAACACTAAATCTTTATTTAATGAACAGTGAGTGAACACTCTGAGAGAGTGGTCAGGTGCTGGAATGGGCTGCCCAGGGAGGTGGTGGAGTCAATGACACTGGAGGTGTTCAAGAAGTGTGTATATGTTGTACTGAGGGAGATGGTCTAGAAGGAAATACTGGTGGTATGAGGATGGTTGGACTGGATGATCTTGAAGGTGTTTTCCAAACTTTGTGATTCTATGATTCTCTAACTCTATAAAATGTTCCTATTTGAAACTGAATATCCATGCTGGCTTATATGAATGCAATTATTTGTAGAATATCAGTTTCCAGAATACTGCTTGTGAATAAAGATATTTTTTTTCATTTTAGGAAATAAAAAGTATGCTCATATAATTTCATTTACATTTGAAAGTTACTTCTGCTTAACCACACTCCTTGAAGCTTAAATATAAAATCTAAATCTTATGATGCCTCTTTGAGGTCCAGAATGAATAAATAATAAAGACAGAAGTATTTAACATGCTTAACTACGTAACCAGATATATGTCGTTCTGTGCAAATAACAATTGCTGATTCACGTAATATGATAGATGCACTAACATTCTGTCAAAATGAGTGAGGTAAATAAACTGACAAATTATTTAGAAATAATTTTCAAGATTTTTCAAAGGCAAACCATCAATTTTGATTTGATTCTTTCATGATTTCCATTATGTGTACTTTCAATATACTTTTATAATACCTTTACATACCAGACCACAGTTTTTATTTTTTAATTATAAAAAAGAATTTCTTAATTTACATGTAAAAGATACTGTTTTGAAATGCCACAGATTCTGGCTAGGACGGTAATTAAAAAAAGATATTACAGTTTTTTGCACTTAGGAATTTATAGATACCTCTATCAGATGCAGATACTGAGAGAATAATTTAACTTTTTCCGTGATGTTTATTATCCTTCAAATCTGGGCCCTGTTTCAACTTACTACAAATAATTTTCCTCCTTCTGATGAAATGCTGAGTGACTTAGTCAAGCTTCATGAATGACAGAAGTGAGCCTCCATTTTGCCATTAAATGTAGACAGATAATTCTAATAAAATGTATTTTGGTTTACTCATAAAACTGGAAACATAAAATAGGTAACCATTGTCCAATTGCTGGAAAATGTACAATTTCAAATTCCTTAGTATTGATACAAGACCTAAATTGCCAATGCAATTGAAGTGATAGCGTATAGTAATAAAGTAATAATTACTTTGTGTATAAAGCCTGTATTCATGCTCATGTTGATAATAAACCAGATGTTAAAAAACAGTGTTTACAAAATGCTACCCATATTTTTTCTAATATGTCTTGCTATGAGAAATGCTAGGAAGTGCTTGTATTCAATCATGAGCCTAATGTTTGTAAAACAAAGACCTAGATCAGGAAATTATCCTTGCTCAGGACACAAGCAGAGGATTAACTCCAGGAATGTATGCTTGATTGGAATGTCATTTACTAAAAATATATGCATGTACTTTAAATCATTTGCAGTTTTTATCCATTTAATTCTTTTATTATTATTTATCTAAAATAATCATTGTAAAAGTGATTTTATCCATTTGATTTTAACTGTTTAATAGTAAAATTGTATCTGTAAATAACCTTCTGTTCATAGGAGTAACATAAAACAGTTTTTTCATTCTTTTTTTCAAGTTGCTTTGCAAGCATTAACTGTTAATGTGGTTTCTAAATGCACTCCTAGCTGAAAATCAAATATGAAATTAACTATGTTGGAAATTTATAGCAGGATAATAAACCAAATTAGAACCTTGACGACTGGATTTGATCTATCATACCATGCTAACCAATGGGTCATGTTTTTTTTCCTAATGAAATTCTCCCTAAAAGGCTCCGATTTTCTACAGTTTAGATTCGGAAGTATTGAAGTGGTTCTGCTTTGTTTAGAATCTATCATCCTAGAACCAGGATATGATCTCTAGTTTTTCCCAGCTTTGCAGATAGACGTGTTAACTTTTTTGCTTGTTTCCATAGTAACGTAGCAGATGAACCAAGATTATTCTGATTTTTTTTTTTTTAAGATTATGAGAATATTTTCACAAAATTGTTGTATTCAATTGCAAATTGTAATTATCATGTAATTGTAATAAAAATCTGGTTTTGTTATCCAACTGTTTTGTACAAAGTAAAATCCTATGTTAATTTTGAATACTATTCTTACTTCAACTTATTCTGGCCAGGTACATGTCAGATCTGCTTATTTACAAGTAAATACTAGACTATGCTTTGTTGTTGTTGTTGTTTTTTTTTTTTTTTTTCCCCACTTAAGGAAGTAATCAACAATGGACATTAAAAACAGTCTGTTAGATCAAAGATAATTTAATTTCTTTCCATGTGCTGCCTTTCTTTGCAGCCACCTGGAACTTTAAATTTTGTACAGTCTTCCTTTGAAATGTGTTTTACAAGGTTTTGTCTTTTTCACTCCAGTTCTGTTATGATATTCCAAAGGGACACGGTACAGAAGCCTCTTTGTGTGTGTGTGTGTGTGTGTGTGTGTATGTGTGTATCAGTTCTTAGTAACAGTTATAGTGATTAAAATACTGTCATTATAGCTGTTTTGCATAGCCCCTTCAAGGGCTGACTCTTTCAACTTTTCCGTGGTGTGAATGTTATCATTTATAGCTTATATTGTGGTGTATGCATATTTGTTCTAATAACTTTTTGCATAAGAACAATTTTTCTGAACAGTAATGATCCAAACATAAACCCTTGTTCATTATTTGATTGGACATTGTATTAAAAAGCATATAGAATAAGCTCTAACAAAGGGAGGTGTGGGTGGAATATTCTCGTAATTTGTTGTTATTTATTGTCATCACCACCAGCCGTTGTTACCCCAAGTAATTAAATCTCTGAAATTTTGTAGGGTTATCTGATACCTGAAAGTGCTAATGGAAATAATTCTCTTTTCTATTTTACATCTCAAATCTTTATATCAGCTTATTTTCTACACTAAAATTAGTTCATTTTTAAAGACAATATTGCAATATTTTGCTAAATAATGGCTAGAAATATGTCAGAATATCTGTAGCCCTAATAACCTTCAGCATGGTGTCAGATTGGTTATCAGATTATATAATGGAAATAATGCCACAATCGCTTGCTATTTAAAGACAAATAAAAATCCTATGAGCACAGAAAATGTTCATAGCAACGATTACAAAAATAAGTTTTGCAGTTATTGTTTTTCTTATCTGTTTCCAGAGTAAAAATGCCAAATGTTAGTAGTCTTTCCTGTTCTTCTACTATGTTCTTCAAAATAACTATGCAAAAAAAACCCAAACAAACCCAAAACCAAATAGAAACAAAAATTCGGTGTGAATATTAACTGAAAACCATTTATGCTTGAATAATTCCCAACTTTTAATTAGGCTGTTCCAGCATATGTTTAAAGGCGCTAGACTGTAAAATTGTATTGAAATCAGGTGAAAACCAGTCCCCTAAATTCCCAGAATCTCTTTCATATTTTAAGCCTGAGAAGTTTCCAAAATCTCACTGGATGTGTTCTAGTGGTAGCATTTGGCTCATTGCTACAAAGAGAACTATACTTTTTCTCCTGGATAAACCTAAATTTCTGTAGATTCAACTATCAGTATTTTCAGTCTTTCCTGAATACTCAGTTCTGAGCTTGCTAACTCTAGCTTCTATTAGCCCACTGAAGTAGTTGAACGAGTCACACCTTTTGGGATAACATTGAGATACACATGTATAGATCTGATATTTTATTAATAGCAGTGTCTTTCCTGACCTAATGAAATGCAACCAAATAGCTCCCAGACTGGTTCCCTGCACAGCAATTTTCTTTATCGTGATAAAGTCAGTGTGGACTGTGAGTTATCACCAGACCTCTTCTAAATGTTTCTCTTAAAAGTGTATATATATACACTTATATAGATAGTAAGGAAAGCATATCTACTTCTATTTTCCTTTTTTATTTTTGTGGGGGATGTCTTCCCATTCATCCTTTCTGGCCTTTTAACTGCCAGATATATTGACAAACATATCTCACATAGCTATACCTTTGGCTAAAAGGGAGAATATGTCTGTTTTTATTAATTATTGAATATCTGCCCATTCCATTTCCATGATTTGTTCCTAGCACTGAAAAGCCCTTCCGATGCTGAAATATTTCAGAAGTCTACAAACTTCTGTCTTTGTCAACAAAATAAAGAGTGTCTTCAGCAGTGCCCTTGCAGAGTAACTGTTTCTTTTAAAATTACTTTCCATTTGTGCTCATAAAGCTCATATTTCTGATTTGCTTGCTTTTCTTCTGACCACATAGAAGCTTGCTTCCAGCCTGATAGGAATGGGTTGCATTTCTGTACTGCAGTAGATACAAGTGCTGTAGGGAGTATTTTGTATATGGAATGCTCCAGCAGGGTTTCTAATTCTAAATTGAGAAATATTCATATTTTCTAGTGCCTTTTAAAGTTAGGAGCTCTTAGATGTGCTTCTAATACTGCGATACAAGATTTTTGGCATATGAATTACTTAAATGGATTGAATGACTGGAAGTTTAAAAAGTATTATATTTATGATATTTATACAGGCACACCTACATGTTGTTGACACACAGGTAATATAAAGACTGTAGTAATTAACTAAGATGTTTGACTTAGAGTAGATTATTAATTACTGAGGGTAACAGGTGAAGAATTATTTTGAAACAACCTTGTGTAGTCAGCCATGGAAGAGCTTCACTGTCGTGGAAAATTAAACTGAGCTCTTAGATCACTCTGACTAAGAAGGTGTTAAAAGCTTGGATTGAACACCTGCTCATAGAGAGTAAAATATTCACCATAAATTGGGTATCTGTAGTCAGAGCTGCACTATTGTAAATCATATAAAATTACTTTTGTACTTTTTTGACAAAGTCAATAAAAAAGTTATCATTAGACTAACTCTTCTGATGGGGCTGCTGTAAAAGATCTGTTTCTGGAGGCACCTATAGAGGCATACTACTCATATTACTGAAATAGATGAGAAAATCTGTATATGTAAGAAGATGGTGGCATGCTTGAAGTCTGAAATTAGACTGCAAATATTTCATTAGGAAACAACAGATTTGCTTTTCTCATTTGTACTTATCAATTAACTTATTTCTAGAAATATGATGTGGGAATGTAATTTTGAGATAGGAAATGTCTCATTGAGAAGAAAAATTATAATGGTAGTAAGGATTTATTTTATTTTAAGTACTGTTTCTTGTCATTAAGTCTAGCTATCTTCTTTTACACCCACAGAAGTGGGAATATCCCGATTTTGTATGTAGTCAATGAAGAGATTCAAGATTAGTGATTCTCATAAAGCGTATTTCATTTAGGCACCCCAGCACCCAGCTGTTATATCCAAACATTTGATTGTTTACAGTTAGAAGAATATCTTTTTCATCTTAACTCATGGCGTGTATGCAATATATATAGATTGAGATAATCTGATTCTTTTTCCATAGCAGGGCTCATCTCTAATGGTGCTTCCCTTCCGCCTACTTCTGTGTTCTGCTGTGGAGGTACACAGCCTCTGTAAAAACTCCCTTGGCTTATCTGGTTCCCTTGGGATTTTTGGAGTTTTATCACAGAAAGAGTGGATTGGCTGCTTGAATCAAAGTAGAGAATTCAAGGAACCTGCCAAGTCAGATATTAGCAGACAAATGAACGACAGTACGTATAGAGTTCATGTTTCTGGATGATGGAAATTTCATTAGAGTCTATTTCCACTATCAATTATTAAATAAATTCACTGGAGTCTATTCCTTTCTTGCCTTACTGAAGATGAATATACTCTGAGGAAGTGTGTACAAACCCTCGTTATGCATGAGCAGATTTGGAAATAAGAGGTATTATATCCCTCTTGTGCTCTGGGAATTTCCTGAAGTGCCTCACTAAAATTCTATGTTAGATGTTTGCTTGTGCTTTTCAGGAACGACGTTGAAGGAGAAGAAAACTGTATTAAACATTTAAAGAAGGGTTAGCAAAGTGGTTAGTAGGGAGTAGTAAATTCTTAAACCCTCAGGCAAACCTCTGAGAGAAATGCAACTGAATAAAGTGTATGAAACTGGGGATTTAAAAATAGGCAGTCTCTGATATTGGGAGTTCCAGTAATTTTATTACCTAATTGGAAGGAAAATACTAACACTAAAATTAAGCCTTCAGATTTTCTCTGTGTATTCTTCCATCTCTGTGTGTTTTTTCTTTTTTTCTGGCTGTCTTCCTGTAGTTGGGTTTGTACATAAGAGCTTCAGCACTGAAGTTTGTATGGTTCGGTTATGGACAAAAATAATCCTCAGCTGGAATATACATACCTAGAAATTTTTACTTGGAGTCAGTCATTCTTTGAAAGAGAGCTTCTGTTCTGTGTTATTTTCTCATGGAGGCTAGTCATTCTGTTTCTTAATTTTATTTTCTTCAGTACTGTTTCTTGAATATTATGCTGAACCATAACCTGTAATGCATCAGTTAACACAGCTGAGTAGTTAATAACTGTAAACAGATAGGGATACTCCAGAACTGAACCCCGCTGCCTTCAGTGATTGTAATATAAGGGAGTAATCTCAAGGCTGTGATTTGCCCATGACTCCTGCTATTCTTTACAGCACTGCAAGGATAAACAGCTAGGAATCTTTCTCACCCTACAAAACAGCCTTGATTTCTTTAAACACAATAATAAGAGAACTTTCGGGTAGTACTTAGGGAAGAGTATTCTTCTGGAGGTATCATTGTGGGGGCATTCTGAAGTCAGTGGAGCCATTCAGATTTAGATCAGTTTAATTTGTAATTACTGAAGAACAGAGATCAGTAGGGTTAAAATCAGACAGTCTGAGACATCAGGCTAGATGGCTGCAGTCTCCTCCATAGGATGCTATGCGAGCAATTCATTACAAGCCTTTAGCAAGCTTGGTATGTTACACAGTTTTAAATGAGAATGTGGAGAATTTCACTCTAATGAATATTAGAGTGAATAGTGAATATTCACAAGGATTCCAAACATTCACTGCTTTAAAATTATTGTAGTCCAGGGGGAAAAGAAATATGGATTAATATTCATTCATTCAAACAAAACAAAACAACAAAACAAACAAACAAAGCAACAACAACAAATAGTCCCTGTATCGAAGGGATCCATAGGAGTTACCTGAAATGTTTCAGCAATTAGAAAACATGCTGTAGTGAGAGGATTCCTGGACATTCTGTGATCTTCATGTTTTACTATGTTAATACACTCTACAAACACCTAAGCATTTACTCATTTGGATTTTTGCAAAGAAAAGAGCCTTGGAAGCACTCACATGAAGACAAGCAAATCAAGCATTTTTACCAGCTAACAAATGAATCTCAGCGCAAATCAACTACCAGACAGAGTTGTCAGTCCTCTAGAAGTGAGTAACAAAGAGAGTAGTAGGGATGATTTTTGCTGCAGACTATACCTGCACATGTTCTAGTTGGTTGTCCTAAAAATATCTTTCAAAGTCCCCTGCTGCTAGTGATACTGCCCACTTTGTGGCTCTAGGTCAGTAAGATGCCAAATCACTACACGGAAGCCAGAGAAAATCAATATAGCCCCCCAAAATAGAAAGGCTGTTACTGGAGGTCACTAATACCACTGAGACTGTTGCTATTTGGGAATGAAGTTCTGAGGCAATCTAGAGAAATAGCCTTAGAAGGGAAAAGAAATGTCCAGTTTGCTGTTCTTTTTCTGACATATGGTACATATGCTTATGATAATATGTATTTTTCATTGGTGATCATTCTTTCCTCTCTCAAAACAGCAGTGAGCTAAAACTAGTAGAAGCCAGTGGCACTGGACACACTGATTAGGGCTAGGCATAGCTTGATTTGGGGTGAGGAGGTAACACAGTTCTGCTTCTACAGTCACTCTCATCTTTTAGGACTATCTATTTTGTTCTTTCTTGCTGGGCTGAAAGGTTGAAAGATCTTATGATAGATATTTGGAAATCCTATGACTGCAGAACTTTTTGAGCTGTCTATGCTGTTGTAAAGAAAATGTTTATGGAGGTAGATGGAGATAATCACCATGAAACTATGTTTGCAAAGGTTTAACAAATGCACTGGGGGTCTTTTCAGATGGAAGCAACATGGGTAGGACTTCCATTTTAGGACTGCCTTCTGTTGTAACATTAATCAAATATTTCTGTCTGAACTGTCTAGACTGGTAGGTATGCACTATAGTTCCTATGTCATTTTGCAGAATTCCAATGTAATCTTCAGTTGGTTTTCAATTTTAACATGAAATGAGCTGGGAAACACATTGTGAAATTTCAGATATATGGGCAATGTAATGAATTGCTCCAGGTTATCCTCCAGTTAATTCATGTAGCAGAGATCTGAGTTTTTACATTTTCAGTACTAAAATTCAAATCCCTGTTTTCCCGGTGAGTAAAGCCTTATATTTATTTATAGCATACCTACTAGTTTTCATCAGTTTACAGATTTATAATATATCCACTGTTCAATTTCCATATAACAAGACCTTTGCAACACCATTATTTGAGGATGCTGCTTAATACTGGGGAAGAATAATGGCTGAGTGGACCTCAGAATCATCTGAAGTTTGTCTTTATCTGATCTGTCTTCTACAGGATGGGATACAGTATATATCACACATTTCATGATCTGTCACAGTCACCTCTGAAGTCATTGGGAACATTTTGGTTGATTTAATTTGATGCAGATTATACTCCTGATTCTCCTACGTCATTGTTTTGTAAATTCCCTGTATGTCAGTGGCACTTAGCAGTGTCATCAGTCATATCTGCTCTCCTCTCCTGGCTTTATGCTATATCCAAGCTTCTTTGAGTAAAGTGTTTTGGAAAGAATCTCTATTGGTTCTTTTGTGTATATTCACTGAGTACCGTGAGAAAAACTGTATTGTAGCCACTGTAGAAGAAAGATAACAGCACTGGCAGGTAGACAGAACTTTAAAGTAAAGTAATACAGAGTAACTGCAGTGGCTCTTACCACTGAGGCAAGCTGTACACTTTTAACATCTTCTGAAGCTTTCACAGAATCATCATCATCATAGAATGGTTTGGGTTGGAAGGGATCTCAAGGATCAAGTTCCACTGCCACAGTCAGGGTTGCCTGACACTAGACCAAGTACTAGATCAGACTGCGTTGGGGACCTATCCAAACTGACATTATTTCATTAGTGTCCTGTGGAACTCAATTCACTATATTTTGTTACAAAATAACCTTTGTTATCTGCAGTCCCTTGGTTAACTTAATTTATTATGAAGAAGAACTGAATTCTAAACTTCTTGTTCCAACTAGCTATGTTACATTACCTGTTGGAGAAAATAAGGTAGTAAAGATCAAAAGGAGATGGTCTTTACTGTACTTTTAATGCAGCTGGTTTCACTTGGTACTGAAGTTGACTGCAGATGCAGTCCACTCCTTTACATCCTTTTTTTTTGTATTTGCCACGTGAAAACAGGAGAGTGGCCGTTGAACAAAGCTTAGTGATTGCTATAGCCAAGCAATGCACTTAGTTCCTACTTTCATTTTTACTTCTCCTAGCATTTATGAAACAGTGAATGACTTATTTTCTCTCTTTAAAAAGAGTCATTTTCAAAAGAGCTAGAAAAGGAGATGTTAGGATTTGTGTCTTATTTTAAACAATGCCAGAGAAAATGCCTCTTAAAGTTTGTTTTGACAGTGAAAATTGCTGATTTTTTCGGAAAGGTCTATTGTTTCCAAATGATTAATGAAGCTGGAATTTAACTCACGTTTTATTCTAGAGTTCTTTATCATCATCTGTCCGTGTGCAAATCACAACTTTAGTTTCTCATAAATGAAAGACAGTTTTGATAAGGAAAAGTGATTCCTTTAGTCTTTAGGAAAATGAGAAACAATCAGATTCTACAGTTCTACTGTGAAGTGGCAAATTATTTGCAAAACTTTGAAAATCTTCAAGACTACTAAGAGACCAATTGGTAGAATAAAAAATTGAAGGAGCAAATTAAAATAATATTTTATGCATATCTTACAGAGAGTCCACTGAGCAAAGCAAATCATACAGCATCAGAATTGTTATCTGTGTTAAAGAAAATGAAAGTAGGTTATGAGAGCAAGAAAATAATGTCAAATGAATGTTCTAGGAAATTAAAAAGCAAACAAAATATGCATAATTTTATGTATTGCAGTTAAACCTCTGAAGTATAAAAAGACCAGAGAAAATGAAAGCCCTAAAAAAACATTCTAGAGAATTTTGCCGTTTCTGAAGTCAAGCAGATGTGAAAAAAAAAGTCCACTCATCCCATGGTTTTCCTATGTCATCTGAAGTTTTAGAATTCTTGATTCTTTAGATTATTGATTTATTTCAGTGTCATGGTTTTGTAATTTTTGCTATTGGTATTCCACATCATAACATCATGTGGAGCACAGAGAAGAAGTACTACACATCCCAGGGGACCTCGCGGTCAGAGAGGAAAATACGTCACGGAAGCGACGCTGGCACTCTCTCTCTCACTGCCTGGCAGCGAGTGTGGGTGTGCTTCCAAGCCGCGGCGCCTTCAATTTCAAAGTAGGCTTCTCGGTCTTCGGAAACCTCTCTTTCTCTCTCTCTTATTTCACTTGATTTATTAGCCTAAATTTCAATTAGATTGTATTATAGTAAAATAAGTTTTACTCCTTAGATCGTTGCCGCTGCTCTGTTTGTTTCCTTGAGCCCAGCTCCCATCTCCCTACCCCTTTCCCTTTTTCCCTTCCCCTTTGCCAGGGGCCGGGGGCCCACGGGCCTACTGCCCCCCCTGTCACGGACACAGATTGATCTAGATAACCCCGTGACATTCAGTCATCAATGGATGGTGATTTCTGTATGCCTGCCTTACAATGACTATGATGTGGGAAGAAAAATAATAAGCAGTTGTATCTAAGGCACCTAATCTTTACTGAGAAATGTCCAGTCCAGATAAATTAATGGAGTAATTAATATAAACACATCAAATTTTGAGTATCTCAGTGAATGATTTTTGTGACAAATACTTATTACTTTGTGGGATTTAGTGAGCCTTTAAGTTTCTAAAATTGAACATTGAAAATATGAAAGATTCCCAAACTGCTATTTCCTTTAGAAAACATGTTCCTAGTTGGCAAGTTTTTGTCCTAGAGTTTGTAAATATGTGAAGGAGAAGGCTCTCCCTTCAACACTTCCTACATATGCCCATAGAGCTCGACTATTTTTTGCACTCTTTAAATGGAGAGTTCTTTTAAAAAAATACCGATTACCTATGAAAGCTACTTCTTACCTAGAGGGAAAGTGGAATTGTTTAAATCTCAACTCTGTTTAAAATCTTACTCAGTAAAGCCAATGGTTAGATTAAGAAAACATATATATATTAATTTGCTGGTTTGGCTCGGTCTTTCTTTGGATTGGCACCAAAAGGGACACCGTTACTAAATCTGATTCATGAGAAAGGTACATATATGCTCCCTGTCACTTACACCAACTATGTCAGTGCATATGGAATACATCAAGCGGGCTATCTGCAGTACCTTGAGACTTACATTCTTCTGTCACCTAACAGTGGGAGAAAAAAAGGTCTGTGGGAGAAAAATGAATGGATAGAGCTGCTTAGTGAAGAGCAGCATGAACATAATATACTGTGAGAAATAAAGAAGTAGCTGGCTGTTGCACTCAATGACACAGTAGGATTTCCACAACATGAGCAAAAAAATCTTCAAATAACAACCATGGACATTAAATATGTGAACATGAGCTCTCAGTCTGCATATTAATTTCACCTGGAGTAGCAGTACAAGGCAATGACTTTTCATGCTAGGCAGATTAGAAGCATCACAAATCTAGTTCATTTACGTTTTTTTCAACGTAGATAAAGATCAGCTAAAAATGCACAATTAATCTGTATTTTGGACAGCTCAAAAGAGTACCTTTGTTCATCTTCCAGGCTCCGCCTTGAAAATTAGTGGGCAGAGAAGCTGAAAAGTCTTGTTTGGTTTTGTTTATTTTTAAACTTTCAAGATTAATCTCTAAGGTCAAAATCAGAAGAGCGTAGTATGCATGTTGAGTCTGGAATACTAGCTATAATGCTTTGAAATTTTAGACTCCAGTTTAAAAGCAATTAATAATTTAGGAAAATTATGTTGTATGAGGTATGGAAGAAACAGCAGCCTGAATGTCGGGAATAAAGAAGAATAAAGAAGTAGTGATACAGTATGTCACTTACAGCTCCTTTTGAATTTCATCTCAATTGAAAGAGGAGGAAATCTTGCTACTATCAACATCCAGAAGACTCTTAGTTTGTCATTTCCTTCTTCTAATACAATTTCCAATAATAATGCCTTGGTGATTTAA
Organism: Alectoris magna; assembly: GCA_030625065.1. Lineage (NCBI taxonomy): Eukaryota > Metazoa > Chordata > Aves > Galliformes > Phasianidae > Alectoris > Alectoris magna. The sequence goes on from CM060567.1 coordinate 12,715,115, forward strand.
GCAGTTGTTTCCCTGAATTAACTTTAATTTTGGCTTGGTTTTTTTTTTTTTTTTTTTTTTTTTTTTTTTTTTTTTTTTTTTTTTTGTAAATGTATTTTTTATTTTTTAGTCTGAATGGAAATAAGACCATGAAAGTAAAAGTGTTCACAACACAAAACAGTGCTGTTTTCTCTTCTAATTTCTCTTAATGTTGACTACTTTGTGAAGAAGAGTTTCTTCTTAAATTCTTACAAGTTTTGGCTTCATGGACAGTTATATTCTAATTCTCCTATGTAACATTTTGCTTTTTGAACTTTATTTTAACAGCATGAGTGGACTAATGTAGAAAAGAAAAAAACATGGGGTGACTATCAAGTATATTGTTGAGCTTGTCTTGTGGACAAATAGTTTCTAATAATCTATCTTCTTACTTATGATATGCCACAGATACTGTTCATGGTATGTCATCTGCATCCACGGCAGTAGATAAAAGTGTATAAAAGAACATTATGGCATTTATCTCAGATAAATTTTTATGAGAATGGAATGCAGCTTCTTGTTCATTGTTGGCGAAAATAAGTACAACTGTGACTATGTTGAAAAACAGAGTTTTGTAGCTAATAATCTGCTCTATCAAATAGTGTTATTGTGCTCTTGTACATGTTGTAGTTCCCGTAGACATAAAATGAGGCACTACTTTTGGAGCAACCTGTGTAATTGGTCTTTAAATTAGTCATAATATCTACACTGGGAAAGGGAACAGGTTGTCCCTTTTTCTCAGCTTCTACTTCAAGTGGATTCAAGGCACTAAGGGTAATATAATGTAGTTCTTTCTGATTATTTCTCATGGTTTGAGAAATTTGATGTTTCACTTTGCTGGAAAAGGGCATTCTTGCACAACAAAGAACTTGATACAATAATGACAGTGAAAGAGGAAACTGCTGTGCTTGCTCTTTTCTTTGCTTGCTAATCTGTATTTTCAGAAAAAGTTATAATTGTGCTTTTTTACCTACACACTCCTGTGGGAATAATTCTGATGCATGATTTCATAATTTATCTTTAAAGTGCTTGAAAACATTTTCCTTAGGTCTGTGTTAATAGCATTATATAGCATAAAAAATTACAGTATTGAAGCAATGTGCTGCATCTGAAACTGATCTTGATATAGTGGCCAAGGGAACTGAAATATTATTTCAATTCTGCCTGAGAATTTTGTTTGCATCGCTGGCAAATAACTATTTCATCAGAAATCAAATGCCTGGGTACTTGTATCATTTCACTTGCTTCTGAATTTGCTGCCCAAGTTGTCTGTGGAAACAAATATAGAGCTGGAGGAGAAAAAAGTAAGCTGCATACGTGATTTGAGGACAACAGATGGTCCAGAATGGGGAATTCAGTACAAAGTTTTTTTTAGATCTTAAACTATTGGTATGTTAACACATATCACACAGGATAGCACCAGAAAGCTATAGAAAACTCACTAGAGATCTGCAATCTTGGAGTTATATGAAGACCTGGATTCCTTACAGAAATAGCTCAATTAAATTAATCCCCCATAACCAAGGTTGTCAATTACAAACTGAAACAGATCAAATAACAATATTGGACGTCCTCTATACAGAAATGTTGCAATATAAAGAATATTTATATGGCTTAAGAAACACCATGTGTTAAATTTAAACTATATGTATATACTTGATCTGCACTTTTTATATTATTCTCAGATAAATATAAACTCATAGAGTCCTAGAATCACCAAGATTGGTGATTCTAATTTGAAAGACCTCCATGATCATGCAGTCTAACCATTTTCCTTCCACCAATATTTTCCCTCTAAACCATGTCCCTCAGTACAACATCTTAATGTTTCTTGAATATTTCCAGGGCTGCTGACTCCACCACCTCCCATAGCAGCCCATTCCTGCACCTGACCACTCTCTCAAAGAAGTATTTCCTGAAATCTCTGAAGCAACCTGAGACCATTCCCTCTAGTCTGATTTCTAGTTATGAGGGAGAAGAGGGTGATGCCCACCTCACCACAACCTCCTTTCAGGGAGTTATACAGGGCACAGAAACCTCCCCTGGGCTTCCTATTCACCAGACTAAACAATCCCAGTTCCCTCAGCCACTCCTCATGAAGTCTGTGCTCCAGACCCCTCACCAGCTTCATTGCCCTTCTCTGGACATGTTCCAGGGCCTAGATGCCTTTCTTATAGTGAGGGGCCCAAAACTGAACACATTACTTGAGGCGGGGCATCACCAGCCCTGAGTACAGAGGGATGATCACTTCCCTGGTCCTGCTGACAACACTATTTCTGATAGAAGCCAGGATGCCATTGGCCTTCTTGGCCATTGGTCAACACCCCCAGGTCAATTTCTTCAGCACAGCCCTCCAGCCACTCTTGCCTCAAGCCTGTAGTGTTGCCTGGGTTTATTGTGGCCCAAGTGCAGTACGTTGCACTTCGAGTTGTTGAACTTCATCACATTATCTCATCAATGCAGCCCACCCACATCCCTCTGTAGGGCCCTTCGTAGCCCCTGGGAGGTTGACACTTCCTCCTCATCTGCAAACTTACTGAGGGTACAATCAATCCCCTCGTCCAGGTCATCAATCAAGATATTGAATACCAATACCAACCACTGGGGAATACAACTCATGACCAATCACCAGCTGAATTTAACTCCACTCACCACCACACTCTGGGTTTGGCCCTCCAGCCAATTCTTTACCCAGCAAAGAGTGTTCCTGCCCAAGCCATGGGCTGCCAACTTCTCTAGGAGAATACTGTGGGAGACAGTGTCAAAGGTGTTGCTAAAATCTAAGTAGACTACATCAGCAACCTTTTTTTCATCAACCAGGGGGGTGACTTGATTACAGGAGATCATGTTTGTCAAGCATGAACTGCCTTTCATGAAGCCATGCTGGCTGGGCTTAATCCTGGTGTGGTGTTCTAAAAATACTGGAATGAGGAGTCACATTCTTCACAAAAGAGGCTTGTTTGTTTTCCTGCAAGGGAATCTTCAATTGTGCAGTAAACACATCTTCCATCAAATCTATCTTTACTTGACTTTCAGATGGACATATTTTACTTTGATGCAGTTCCGTGGTTTGTTTGAAACCACTTATATACAATGTAGGGTTTTTGAACAAAATCGTATTCTGTCTGTGTAATTTAACTTGCATCATTGGTAAAATGATTCAAGCTCATATCTAATCTTATCTACCACAATATAAGGTCAAAGGAGCAAAGAGAAGCAAATATGTTCTAGATTAAAAATATTAGGTTGTGATCTGCAGTCAAGCTCATTTCAATAACCTGCAATTGAAATATTCTGGTTTTCAGAATATTCTGAGCTTCTGTCTGCTGACAATCTCTTGTAACACACACAGCATACATACGCCTACTCTTCTCTGTTATCTTTCTTGGTTTGATTCATTCAGTTTATTGTCATCTGAAATGTGTAAAGCATGGAGACATGGACTTGTTTGTTTGTTGGGGAAATATGAAGTCTAGTTTCTCTTCTGTTAAGATCCACAGATCTGACTTTTCTAGGAGGAATTTTAGATTTGTGAATTTGAATAAAAATGTGGAAGCACTTTTACAGCTGCTGTGAATGTAAAACAAAAAGTAGGTTCCACATCTATGAAAACCATTCTTTCTTCTTATTATGAAATATTTGGAGGATTTCTACATTTTCCCACTGTGGTCCCAGATTTTTTTTAAAGATGAAGTTAAAAACCCTCTTTTTGTGACAGTGTTTTAAGGACTCAGTGCAATCCTGTATGTTGTTTGGATTCTCTGGGTTTGATAATGTTCACAGTTCACCAAAGCCCTCTTTTTCAAGTTTTATGCATGTTATGGTGATACAGATTATGATCAGAATGTTTCCACCTCAGAATCAGCTTTTAAAGAACACTACAGCTTTAATACTGATCATTCTGAAATGAACTGTCTTTGCCAAAACGTTTTATCTTATAACTGCATGCTTTAAATATATTTAAAATGATGATCTTTTCTGTTTTATCCCAGACACAATGCAAATTTCTTCTTTGGTCTTGTGTTATCTGCAGTATGGATTCTCAAAACTCTCCCTGATGCTATTGGATACGTGCTTATTTTAGTTTTAAAAAAGGTTGTACAGGGTGAAACTGCATTCTTTAAGAGAAGATTCAAGTCATCCCTTTTCTTATTACTTCCAATAATTCTAGGTTCATATATTTTGGGTCAATCTGTTAATTTCAGCATGCCTATGTAATTAGCCACTTTTTGCTTAATTTCAATATGTTCTAGTGGAAGGACACATTGCTTTGGACACTTCTTTGGACACTTCAGACATTTAGACTATGAGGAACTTCTAGTGCTTTGGGCATCATTTTTCCACTCTAATTTTTCTTTTTCTGGTTCAGTCCTTAATGAACAGGTTATAAAATATCAGTAAATATCATTTCAGCTTACTTTTAGCACTAAATTAAATTATGTAATTCTAAGACAGAACAGCGTTTTTGAAAATCTGAACTTACGTGCCTGAGTATTAATACTTGAAACTGACTGAGTTTCCTGCAGTGAATTGTTCCCTTTGTCTCTGTGTTGTGTCATGAAATATTTTGAAACATAGGATGATTGCAGATAGCAAAGGGACATTGAGTACAAATAGTCAAGGTTTGCCGGATCATTTCTTTGATGTTATTAAACACATATAGTGAACATAACATCTCCCATTGCTGAACTTTCAAGAATCTCAAGCAGTATTATATTCTCTGTTTATTCTCACAGTACATTCAGTGTAATTTAGGATTACTGCAGTATCCATTTAATCTGTTTAGAACAATTTAAGTACCATATATCTTCTGAGCAGAGAATTCCGTGCTAGATGTGTGCTTCTGGCTTTTATGATTACTTCCATCCGAATTTTTTATAAGATCCGTTTAACGGGGCCTGTGTAGCCTCTCCCTTGATCCTCATCCAGAGGACAAGAGCTGAAAATAGGTACTCATACTTTTGGTCCTAGCTTCTAAAATGTATATAAAGAAGAATCTAATATGATTTATAAAAAACAAAAACAAACAAACAAATAACAACAACAAAAAACTACCCAGAACTTCTAAATCTGAAGTCGAGTATTTCATAGGCATCCTTGTTATGTCTGAGCTCTAATTATCAGTTTCACAGCAGATAGACTTTATTTTATTAAGGATTAAAAATTTCCAAGTTACAAACATGCCCAGACAAAATATTTTTCTTACCCAGAAACCGTCCATCTTTTACAGCTATTTTGGGCTTTGGGGAGTTCACAAATGGAATTGAATGTGATCTATTATGAAACATGCTGTTAAAAATAAATTGTTAGAAATAGCACGTTTCTATCTAGGAGGGAATGACTGATTACTGCAGTGTATAAAAATCCGGATGTTAGCACTATAATAGTGAAGAAGTGCATTACAGTTACTGCACATAAAAACAGAATCTTCTATTGTTTACAGCGGATTTAGAATTTCCAAAACACTGACATGGCTGACTAGAAAATGTTTTAAGATAAGTATACACATGATAACATTTCCTTTATCAGATTAATTTGCTGTTTAGTAGACGTTTACAGCAGTCAATTTTTCAATTATGCTGAATATCTACTCTGTTATTTATTGTCTGCTGTTGTGAGACCTCTTGTCATCTTACAAGTGTCTGATGGCAAATTTTTCAGAAAATGATTTTTGAAAACCAGCTTTCTCACCTTTCTCACCTTACCTTTCTTACCCTGATATAATGCTATCTCTCTCTTCATTTTCTCAGCATGAAAGAAAAATAGTACTTAAAAACAGATAGCACGTTTGTCTTTATCTGGTTTAGCTAAAACCTGCCTTTAAATTGTAAGGCTAATTATGCTTTTGATTCCAATTTGTTCTAACTCTATTCTTGACATCATAACCATATTCTGGAGGCAAAATCAATTTAATATTGGAGCATGCACCTATTAAATTCTAGGTTGACTGAAACATGAGTTTAGGTATCCTTCTCAACTGGACTCATAGTGATGTTACTATCTAGATGTGAAACATGGAAAAGGTTCATTATGGAAGTGAAAAAAACACCACCAGGCCTAACAAGTTTTTACACTTTCTGTCACTAGGGCATCCTGTCCTGACAATGAATTTTCATTTTTAATATAACTTTCTATTTAACTGTTGTTAAATTACCTTTCCCAATTGTTGAAAAGTAAGTGTATGCAACTATATGGTTTCTTTTTTTTGTCCAAAGATTTATGAAACAATTTGGTTCCAAAATATGGAGTATTCTGCTGTGTCTATTTCTAAAATTGAATATACTCAACATTGGGACCATAACATCTCATGGTTGATTTTTGTAAACATGAATATTAATCATAAAGGGAAAAAAAAAAAATCTGAAAGCAATTTGAATGAGAATTTGCTTATAGTGATTCTAAGAATAGAATTTCAGAATATTCCTTACAGAATATGTCAGAAAACAATGCTCCATCAGCAAAGGAGGACTAGAAGAGCTCATTCTATTCATTAATCCAGTATATTTTAATTGCCTTATGAATCTTTTTTCCCAACTTGATTGCTTCAATGTAGATAGTGGTAGGAAAAGTTTAAAACTTGTTTTTTACTCAGAAGGTGGTGATGCACTGGAACAGGTTGCCCAAGGAGGTTGTGGATGCCCCATCCCTGGAGGCATTCAAGGCTGGGCTGGATGTGGCTCTGGGCAGCCTGGTCTGGTGGTTGGTGACCCTGCACATAGCAGGAGGGTTGAAATGGGATGATCATTGTGGTCCTTTTCAACCCAGGCCATTCTATGATTCTGTGATTTTATGAAACTTTCATCAATGTGGATAAAAATTTTTTTCTAAACTATCCATTAAAAAGTTTCTTGTTTACATGTTTTCTACATTGAGAGTTACATCTGTTATAGTATAATGACTTTTCATATCAAAATTTTAATAAATTATAGTAAATATATATATATGTATATAAAATTAGAAGCAGATTGAAAGTAGCTAAAATGTTTCTAGTGATTTACTCTTATTTGAGATTTGTCCCAATTTATTGTGACAAATGTTTTTGTTTTTTTTAATTTCCAAAGTGTTCTCAAATTGGGAAAATTATTTCCCACCTGGCTCTAATAATAGCATGTATGAGTGGGCTGTGCAATCAGACCTACTGTGTCTGAATGCTTTGCCAACATTTAAATCAGTCTAACCTACCTTAAGTTCTTGAAATGCATGGCTTTTTTCTAAGTCCACCAGAAAACTATGAATAACAATATACATCACCACCCTCAGTGGCCAGATAGGACTGAAGTTTACTTTGCTCCTTGAAGTTTACTTTGTGATTTGAGTTTTCTAAAAGTCATTGCTATAGATTACAGCCCCCTTTGCTTAGCCCTCTTTGAAGTTTTTGGAGTTCTCTGTGCACAGTTAGGAGTACAGAACATTTTATGAGACAGATCCAGGTATAGAGTAAATTGACCTCTAACTTGAAGGTATAGCTGGTTGCTGAGCATCTTTACTCAAGGGTGTGTGGAGGAGACCCAATGGGGCTCTTAAATCAAAGTGACTATTCTTGGTTTTGTGGCAGTAATTGTGGGAATTGGGTGGCTGAAAAAGAGGATGCATAGAGAATGCTCTTGAGCCTTCAGATGTAGAAGATGTCAGTCCAGTGTAGGTCCAGTGTCACTTTCTACTTCAGAAGGTCAGAGATAATTTTACTGTGGTGGCAGAATTAAGAAATAAAAAAAATTGGTTAGGGAACTTAAAAAATAAACTCACGAACTCTGGCTCTTTTGGTTGTTGGTGTCTATTTGTGTATATGTGTGTGAGAGAAAACAAACCTTTCCAGCTTCTCTTTTTAAGCTAACAAAATCTGTTTTCTGGTGATGGTATCTGAAGTATTTAAGTATAAAAAAGAAAACTGTTTCTGTCAATTCTTTTCCTCAGCATTTGGAAGTCTGTTTCTTTTTTGACTCTGTCAAAGACTTTGAGAAAAAAAAAAGAAATTAAATTCTTGCTCATTTAAGGAGGTTTTATTCTTTTGCGGTTGTATATATTCAAACAAATCTGTTCCTCTATTTCAGGATGGTGGATTTTCTTGTCAAAATGCTCAAAGATCTGCTGCACTCTTTAAGCTCACTGAGAAAACTGCTTAAGAGATTTAAAACTCTTTGTGTGATCATGTATGAGCATAAAAATTTTTCCTAAGCTAAATGGATTTTATAGTTTGGGATCAAAGGCATTAGAGCTTCATTCATCACACAAAATCACTATAAATCTTTGATCATCCATCACATATGTACATGGTACGTGTGCATTTGAACAAAACAAATTTTTAATGTTCTTAATAATGTATATTTTCTAAATACAATGAAGCATCTATAAAAAGAGTATTGGCTAGTGTACACAACAATTTGTCAGGCTTAGATATCCTATCTTTGCAATGAATAAATTGTGCAAGGTTACCAGCTAAAATTATCCAAAAATCTTGTACTACAAGAAGATAGTTGGAAATTGAAACAGAAACAAATATATACATATGAAACCCATGTGAGAGGATGGTTTCCTAATGCATACATTTAAAGTGAGAGGTATTTCTTTTTCCTTTATTTGTTTCTTATTTCTGTATTAAAATGTGCTGAATTAGGTACTTAAGTTTCTTACGTTTGTGTGATGAAACAGGGAAAATTAATGATAATTAATAAGTGTTCATCTGGAATATATTTTGTAAGGATTATCTTATTTAGCTAAAGAAGCCCACTAGTTTTTCAAGTCTAAGAGTAATTTATTGTCCAAGAATCTTTGACTCCTGGACAGAAAATTGAATGAGCATTTCCCAGTATCACAGAGTGGTTGAAATTGGAAGGGACCTCTGGATGTCATCAGGTCCCACCCCCAGCTCAAGCAGAGACACTGCAGCAGGTTACCCAGGACCATGTCCAGAAATCTTAAGATCTTTAAGGAGATGAAAAAGGTTAATGCTAGTCATGCTAAAGTACTGGGGTAGTTTTCAAAGCACTCTAGTCGTGGACTGCTGCCTCATTGCTCTGGACATTTATTTGAAGCTAAATTTTGTTCTTAAATTGCAGCGTCCAGTTGTCAGACATTTTTTTCAGACATTCTAGTAAAGAGACTTGGTTATTCTTTCAGTCTTATTTGGAAATTTGTTCTGTAAATGAGCAAGTAATTATTACAAAAGCTGAGGATAGAGGAACTTCAAAAATACATAATCCAGATAAGCACTTTTAGACTGGTCAAAGAGAATCTATCTTTAGTCAGTAAGGGGAAGAATCAGCCACCCTCCTCAAGGATGATGTCACTTTGTTACACTTCTTTGAAGTTCTTTGTTTTTCTTGCGGCTTTCATGTTTCTCTTCTTGAAGATTAACCACTGTAATTTGCCCAAGGCCATGTAGCCTAATATGATCCTAGAGAACTCTGAAAAATCTTGAAACACCAAGCTTACTCACCTCTAGGCTTAAGTTCTTGGTCCTGTCCTGCTCCACTGAAAGATTTTCTGCTTGGCATATACTTTCACTATGACAATCATGCTTTGCTGCATGCAGATATCACACACCAGAAACACAGCCGATATCATCAGAGCTGCTGAAATGTAAAGTCTGACTTTTAAAACTAGAACATTTGTGTTGAGTGTGTTTTCTTAGCATTCTAATTTTATCACATCATGAATGCTCCAGCTGGAAGCAATGTCTGACAGTTGATTTGAGGAAATGTATTTTATTTTTAAACTCAGAGTGGAGTAAATGTAGGCCTGCTCAGTCAGGGTTCTCATAAAATTTTAAAGATAATATTTATGGAGCATTTTAAAGCTTAAATAGTTCCAAAATTTGAGATTGTATTGTGGTGTTTCCTAGGAATGCTATGTTTCCTGTGACTATTATAAATATTTGCTGCAGTGTCCACCTGTGTTTATTTATGTGCCCTACAATTTAAACATGAATAAATGAGTTGTGTTAAAATCCTTTCAAAATATGATTCCTTCTTCTTCTTCTTTGTTTTCATCTTTTTTAAACCAGAAGGGCAGACTCAGGCATATCTAAGTGTGAGTCTGGCTTTCTGAGTACAGTCTGTGGTCATAATGCAGGCATTCTGGCCTGCATTAGCAATAGTGTGGCCAGCAGGAGCAGAGAGGTAATCACCGAAGAAATGGCCATGAGTTGTACCAGAGGAGGTTTAGATCAGACATAAGCAAAAACTTTTTCTCTCAGAGAGTGGCCAGGCACTGGAATAGCTGCCGAGGGAGGTGGTGGAGTCGCTGTCCCTGGCAGTGTTCAAGAGGCATCTGGGTGAGGAGCTACAAAAGATGGTTTAGTGGCTTGTGGTAGCAATGGTGATGGGAGAACGGTTGTACTAGATGATCTTGTAGGTCCTTTCCAACCTTGTGATTCTATGATTCTGTGGTCACCTGCAAAAAATCTTCACAGCAGAAGATTTTGAAGTTTGTTTTAAAATGTGATTACAGGATGGCTTAAGGCATCAGAAACTGGTCTTGGAATAAGATTACTGGAATAATGAATTATCTATATAGTATTTGTTCACTTTGTCCAGCTTTAGGAAGAACACTTTGGTCTTGGATTATGCATCATCAGCAGGGAAATTGAGCTTATTACAATTCAGGACATATGGATTAAGAAAAAAATGAATTATAACTTTATTCCCCAATTAAATTATTTAACCATTTATAGTAATCTTCTGCATATTACGCAAAGTAGAACTCTAGTGCAATACGATATTGATATTACCTGAAACAGTTTTTTTTTAATGGTTACACTGAGTCACTCAGCTGTATGAAGAAAGAAGCTGCAGGCTTGTACCTGAGGTTATTCCTTTAACAAAAGGAAGAGAATCATATTCTGAAGGACCAAAGATGGTTTTAGGGAAAAACTGTAAGAATAATAGAAACTGGGAACAAAATTCATGAGGATAATTTACAATTTTGCACATTCAGTTTACTACTTACAGAAGGTGAACAAATCTGTGAATGTATAAGGATTTGCTGTGATTAGGTGCTGTATACATATGAACAACATTTCCTTCAATCAGAATAATGATGTAATGATGGGCTTCAGGTAAAAAATAATAATTTTGGCACTCATAGATATTAAAGATAGGCCAGAAATTAAACACTTACTGGATATAACAGAACTATTGAGAAGTTAATTATTGTACATGAATAAAGGTAATCCAACTATTAGCAGTCACACATAAAACAGATATGAGAAAAACATGTAAAAACAATTACAATTAGATAATCTGCTAAGAAAGGTTTCTTAGTCAACAATGCTGAGGTACTCAAAAACATATTAAAGAAAACACTTAAAGAAAACATTTCTAAAGACTTTATTTCTATTCTGAAATTGAGTTTTTACCACTCTTATTTTCTGTACTAGTCTTGAAAGTCTAAAGACTGCCTTTAATTGCATTTTTATATATTTCCAAATGCATATTTATATGCTTGAATATCAGCATAATTTCTTCAAATCACTGTTAGAAAATTGGATTGGAATGACTACAGGAAAACGTTTAACTGGAATATACAGAAGAAAAATAAACAATTTTCATATTCTAGTAAAACTCGTCAGAGTTTGAAGTATTTTTTTTTTGTTGTTCTCCGCCACAGCTTTTGTATAGTTTTTAAGACTTCAAATTTGTAAGAAGAGAATAAAATCCTACTGTCAGTGGAACCTAATAAAGCAACTATTTCTAGTTTGACAGATGGACTCACACGTCAGATAACAGTATTATACATTAAGACCTGACTGAAGAATGGAATGCTTGCTTTAGCCATAGATTACTATCATGTCTCCCAGGTGCAGTTCACTATCAGCTATGGATATTAGCCTTCTTAACATTTTGGTCATGTGACTGGAGGCAAGCAAAACAGTGAGTATACAAAAGATGCTTCATGAGAGCTCCCCAAAACTTCCACTTCCTTCTGAATTCTGGTATAGGTGAAAGTCTCTAGTGACAGGTGCCCTTTAAGAGAGTCTTGTGCTTTGTACTGTTGTGGTTTTACTTACAAAATTATTTTGTTTGAGCCTGCTGTTCAGGTAGGGTCAACTAAGGGTTGCAAAGGACTCTGTCCAGTCAGGCTTTTAATATCGGCATGAATGAAAATTCCTCAATCTCTCCTGACAACCCATTCCCCAGTCCCTTAATTATCTTTTTGTGATGCTTAGTGGACTCTCTCCTGTAAGTCATTGTATCATCATTGTATTGGGGAGCCCAGAACTGAATGCAGTACTCTTCCTCTGGGCAGAGCCTTTCCTACAGCTGCCCATGATGCTGTTGGCCTTTTTTGCTGTGAGTGTGCAATTGCTGGCTCTTGTTGTCCACCTGAACCCCAGATCCTGCCCAGGTTCTTCATGGCATGCTTACAGGTATGTGTAGAAGAGCAGGATGGGTTGCATATTGCTGGCAGGACTGGAAAGAGGCTTTGACAAGAACTTTTCTAACATTTATGGAACGTTGAGAGGAAAAATATTTTTTAATACAATCTCAAGCTTGATCAATCTGGTAGCCTCTTATGATGAAGTGACAGAATCGATGCACAAAGGAAAGGTAACTGAGATCTACTTGGATTTGTGCAAGACGCTTGGCATGATCCCAGAATTCATCCTTGTCTCTAAATTGGAGAAATATGGATTTGAAGGTTGGACTTTTGGTGGATAAGAAGTTGTGTGGATAGTTGCAAATGGGGTTGCGGTCAGTTGATCTATGTCCAAGTGGAGTCATGAGTAGTGTCCCCCAGGAATAAGTCTTTGTACCTGTGCTCTTCAGTATCTTAATCAATAACATGGTGGAACTGAGTAGCACTCAGTAAGTTTGCTGATGACACCAAGCTGAGTGGTGGTGCAGTTGATACAGTAAAAGAAAGGGATGCCATCCAGAGGGACCTGGTCAGGCTTGAAAAATGAGCCCGTGAGAACCTGATGAGAATTAATAAGACCAAGTGCAAGGTGTATCACTTGCACTGGGGCAATCCCAGATTTGTGTACAGACTGAGAGAATTCACTGAGTTTGTACTTGCAGCCCAGAAGACCAACTGTATGCTGGGCTGCATGAAAAGAGGGATGGCCAGCAGGGTGAGGGTAGTGATCTCACAGGTTGCCCAGTGAGATTGTGGATGCCCTTGGAAGCATTCAAAGCCAGACTGGATGGGGTCCTGGGTAGTCTAATCTAGTGGCTGGCAACCTTATCCACCCTATCCATGGCAGGGGTGATGGAATTAAATGATATTTAAGGTCCCTTCCAACCTGTGCCATTCTGCGATTCTATGATCTTGCATTGGACCAAATGAAGCATTTTCTAAACACTGTGGCATTTTTGTTGATGCTGGCATGTGGTCAAACTTTTGAAAAAGTAGATATAAGGAAATGAGGATTATTCTTTTGCCACTCTATCCTCCCTTTACAAATTTCCCTAATGCACACTGACCCTAAATGTATCCTGAATGGTGACTGATGTTGACTTGCCCCACAGCTCCTTTTAGAAATGGGGAGACAACAGTTTTCGAGAACAAAATAATACTACCAATTATGACAGTCCTTGTTGGTATAAAGAGGATTATCCTACTTGCTTCTCTGAAAAATATTGCTTAGACGGACCACGTATATCTTGAAATGTTCCACCTCAATTTTTGTGGCTGGGACTTTTGAAAACTTTGACAGCTGCCAGATGTGTATAGCTCTGTCAGAAAAAGAGAGGAGGTTCAGGCATAGGGACAAGGTCCTAACCAGAAGTTTATACTGCCTATATACCTTAGAATTAGTTGAAGGGCTGTTCTCTTTGGCATTTTATGAAACAAAGTGAATATACAGAGATTAATGGATTAGTGGTGAGACTGACATCAATGAGGCTACATGGATTCAGCGTGTGCTGTGAGAGAAGAAACTACAAACAAAGGCAAATAATTATTGACTTAGCGTTTATATTTGAGAACAAGAAGAACATACTGCACTAGTCTGAGTCCGTGATGCCCTATTTGTTAGCTGATGATGGGTAGACAGGCTGGGTGTGTGATTCACTTCGTACTCTGAGCAAGACAGTGTTAAAATTCAAAAAGAATTCTTAATGATGTGTCCTTTCTTACAATTTTGCAACCTTGAAGAAATGACATCTGCTTAGCTTAGTTTCTCAAATCTTATATTGAGCCTGGGATTTGCTCATTATTTGTATTTTTCTAATTAACATTGCAAATCCACAAAGTAGCTAATATCACACTCTTTAGGGTATGATTCTCTGTGGGAAACATAGCAGGATGTTTTTGAGCTTTCATTATTATTTAAAAGTATCAGTTTGTTGTGTAAGTCGATTTTTGCTGACTTAGTCAGTGGTTTTGCTTTATACTACAGATGAGAATTTACCCTTCTAACTTAAAGTACACTGACAAAGGAAAAATATACCATGTACCCCGTGAAACTAGTCACAGTTTGAGTCTCGTTCAAGTCCTGGATTGCAGCTTCCTAAGTTTAGCCTTTCAGTAATCCTGGCAATGATGAAGTAGATAGTGTAGGAATTCAGTAAGGGAAATATATTTACAGATCATGTTGAGAAGGATTCCGTACATGGGATACTTTTTATGAACCTGTAGATGACTTAACTTCTAGATAGACTCAGAAAAGAGGACACTACAGAAACCAAAGGAAGTTGACACAATTAGAGACTCCAGGCAATACTAAAGGCGTAAGGCAGAGTGGCTGGAAGACTCTGCTGAAGAAATGGACCTGGGGGTGTTGGTCAACACTCAGCTGAACATGAGGAAGCAGTGTGCACAGGTGGCCAAGAAGGCCAATGGCATCCTGGCTTCTATCAGAAAGTGTTGTCAGCAGGACCAGGGAAGTGATCATCCCTCTGTACTCAGGGCTGGTGATGCCCCGCCTCAAGTAATGTGTTCAGTTTTGGGCCCCTCACTATAAGAAAGGCATCTAGGCCCTGGAACATGTCCAGAGAAGGGCAATGAAGCTGGTGAGGGGTCTGGAGCACAGACTTCATGAGGAGTGGCTGAGGGAACTGGGATTGTTTAGTCTGGTGAATAGGAAGCCCAGGGGAGGTTTCTGTGCCCTGTATAACTCCCTGAAAGGAGGTTGTGGTGAGGTGGGCATCACCCTCTTCTCCCTCATAACTAGAAATAGGACTAGAGGGAATGGTCTTGAGTTGTGCCAGGGAAGATTCAGGTTGGACATTAGGTAAAATTTCCTCTCAGAAAGAGTGTTCAAGTGCTGGAATGGACTGCCCAGGGAGGTGGTGGAGTCGTCAAATGTTCAAGAAACATTTGGATGTGGTACTGAGGGACGTCGTTTACTGGGAAAATGTTGGTGATAGGTGAACAGTTAGACTGGATAGTCTTGGACGTCTTTTCCAACCTTGGTGATTCTATGATTCTTTCATGTTCTTTTTTGCAATCTGACTGAATATACACATAGTACCCAGAATAAAACTAGGATGAAGAAAATAACCAGAGAGAAAAAATGGAATGTCCCAAAGCTCCAAGAAATGCTGTATATTGGAGATTAAATTTAAATGATAGACGTGGGAGACCTCTAGAAAAAGATACGGACGGTCCTCTCATTCTTTTAAGTATGGACCATGCTTGCCAGAAGAACAGAAGATAGTCTTAATTTGGTAATAGAATATAATGAGTTTCATGTTTTTCAGATAGATTCAGCAGGGCAGATGACAGAACTTATGTTATTACAAAAACACTGTCTGTGTAAAATGAAAATACACAAGAGAATTATACCTCATTATCCTAATCTTCCTGAGTGTACAAAGTAAAAACAAGTTTGTAGAACTACTTTAAAGAGAAGAATAACCTAGTCTCTGGTAAGATTCAGATTTGGGTCTGGAAGTTGAGTCAGAAAATGTCAGATTTCTGGGAGATTCTGTCTTGATTTTTTATAATAGAGCAGCAATTTTGTATTTTTAGTCTGAAATTAATTATAACAATGCTATTAATGGGAAAAAAATACTAAAGATAGTGGTTTCATCAGAAGCATGCTTCAGTTTAGTCTTTCAGCAAGATAAATAAGTATGGGCAGAGGACCATCCCAATACAGTGATCCTGCCCATAAATATAGAATTGCTTCATTCAGTGATAATAAGTAATAAGCACTATAATGATATAAATGTTGAGTGAACAAAAGGATAAAAAGATGATCACTGCAGAAAAAGATAAGAGATCCTTTAGGCCTTGGTCCAATATAATGGAGTAAGTATGTTATAAAAAGTACTATTTTCTGCTGTTTCAAAACATAAATTTTGAAGTCTAGGTGGTAATGTATATTTTAAATACTGCTCTTTCCTTTACAGTTTATTCCAACAGCAATGCTGACAGCTTGCTCAACAAGCAAACATTTTGGTTATGATCTTGACTGTACAAAGCAGTGGTTTTGCCAGTATAAAGAGAAAACTATATTTCATTTCTCCAGCTCTAAAATGGGGATAACGTAGAATGTATCTGCACCGAATATGAAAAGTGTGAGGAGGAGATGATTTAACCTTGAAATATTTCCTTATTCTGGTGATAAAGGACTATATAAAAACCTGTGTGAAAAATAAATTACAAACAATAAATAAAAATATTTATATATTCATATAATTTTCCAAATATTCCCTTATTCTTGTTTTTCTTTATTTTAAATCTACAGTCTTTTCTGGGAGGCTATGGCAAAACGTGTTTTTTACTGAGTCTTGTCCCTGTGTTCTCATATATTTGTAACAACACCGGGGATGTATCTTACGATGTTTAATCTTGATTGAATTGTGTACTGCAATATTACTATTCTAGCCTTCCCACGCAATACAGTTCCAGAAATATAAATTAGACATGTATCTTTCCTACCCTAATTGCAAGCCCTTGGGATCTCCCTGTGAATGAGACATTTTAATTCAAGACTGGTTTCAGAAAACAAAATGTTAACTGATGTATGAAACTCATCATGGCTACTGTGGACCTTATTTCCTTGTGAAATCCTCATCCTCAAATGAGGTGAATATGATTTCCTCATGATTTGTCGCAAAGAATAAAGTATCTCTAATTTAAGGAATATAAAGGCCTAAAGGTTTCTAGAATAAATCTTTCATGACAATTGTAGCTAAGAACACCCTTAGAAGATACGACAAAATTGCCCAGGGGACAGCTGTTAAGCAAATGTTTTCAGGGTTTATTTTTAAATAGGAATCTCTGGGTTAGTAATTTAATAACAAAACATTAAGGCAACCTACTCCTCATTACTTGCTTATTGATAACTGTGCTTGTATATGTATCCTACCTGAATTTGCTTTCAATGCTTCCCTCTCTATACCTGTTGGTGATAGTATCTGCATGTGTGTTTTCTTAATAGGCCATTTATATCATTCTCTGAACTGGTGGATATTTTTAGTTGTGTTTAGTATACTAAGAGCTGTTGGCTACTGCCAAGATAAGTCAGCAGAGAATACTTATCTGTCACTGTAGGGTTTACTTAGTCTGTTGCTGCTTAGAAAACACTCACAAGTCATGCGCTGATTGACAGGACCTTGGTGCTAATCTTGACAATAATTGGGAAGGTTGTCTTGTAGTGTAGATTACTTGCAGAAAAAAAGGACCAAATAACTGGGATTCATTTTTCAAAGCCTTTTTACTAATTGTGTCCTTTGAGCTTTTCAGAAAAACTCATAATTAAAGCTGTGAAATCCTTTCTGTATTTATCCAAACTTAATAACACACTACAGAGCATTTTACTTATAACTATTCCAAAAAAGATTTACTAATATTAGGAAAAAAATTGGTAACGGTAGTAATAACAACATGATCATAGGCCCTGGTCCAGAAAAATAGAAAAGATTCTCCTACCCAGTTATCTGCATATCCCAACTTCCAGCTTAAAATCATATTTCACCTACAGCAATTAAAGCTTCTGCTTACTCAAGAGTCATGCCTCTATAGAGTAACTCCCTTTGTCTTGTTGGGGAGACGCTCTTTAGCATTCAAAATAAAAGCTAACACTTAACAGCTTTCTTGGCCACAAGACCCATCAACTCCCACAAGCTTGCCAAAGGCATATGCTGCTTGATTTTGGAGTGAAAGAACAGCTTAACCTATTCTGTCTTCAGTGTTTCCCTGGGGAGCCCATTTCTAACTAGCAGAGTTCTTGCAGAAGACAAAAACTTCTCTTGTCTCTGTTGCAAAATGTGATCTAAAATGTGGCGTGCAGGTTAATTCACTAATTTGAAGGCTGTTAATACAGTGTATTGTGAAGGAGGCAGGTTGTACACCAGCAAATATGACATACTGAAATGAACCCATAACTTAAATTTCAAGCTTATAGATTGGAAACTGTAAGAATTTTTCATATTCTAAATGAAACAGGAATTTAAGTACTACACAAAAATGGAAGGCAGTCCTATCAGGGGGGGGGAAAAAAAATAGAAAAGAAGAATTTGTGGTTTATTTTTTTGAGTGAAATCAGATAAGGATAAGGGTTTTCTAAGAATACCCTCTTATGAGATTCTAAGTCCAACCTCGAGTACTTAATAGGTTTTGATGGTTATAATAAGTTCTCGGTAAACATCAAGCATTTTTACATTAGAGAACCAGTAATAGTTACCCCCCTTATGCGTTTTATGTCTTTTCCAGTTATTTAACAACTCTTTCCAATTATTCAACCCCAAGGTATTATGAGATCAGTAAGTTAAGGCATTCAGATTTCTCAAGAACTAACATCAACTTTTGGGTCAGCAGAAGCTATTACAGCATTCTTTTTAATGGTTATATTTTATATCAGGTTTTTTGTGCCTCACATTTAATTTTACATAATTCTACCAATGTACTTGGGAATATTTTTATTAGTTTCCTAATTATGTCTTATATGTTACAGAGAGACATTTCAAATAGAAGGAGTGTAAGAATTACAAAGGCTGCTTTGCAGAGTGTGAAGAATTTCTCATTCTTATTGGAGGATATACTTAATATTTTCTCTCACTATGTAAATTATTCATTTCAACAACTTGATGGAGTCAAATCAAAAGACTGTGTACTTCAGGGCAGTGATTATTTCATTCCAGTAAGAACAGGGAAATATTTGTACCAAATTAGATTACTAAAATGCCTTTGAATCCCTAGGACAGCAAATACTTTTTTTTCTTGAAGCAATAATTGAGTTGAATGTGTGATATTTTATATTTATTGAGAGTCAATAGTAACATCTGAATAGTAGTTTAAGCAGCAAGGTGATTAAATCTCACTTGTAAAGAGAGAGGGCAAGGAACCAAAAGGCTTACTAAGTGCTCATAAATGCATCTGGGTCTGCGCTGGGAAATTTGGCTACCAGAATCACAAGTGGAAGAGTCAAGCACTTATTTTAAAGACCACAGAAGGATTCTGCTAGGTGTACTGGTGCTCTGTGAGTATGAGAAGTGACTGAGTTGAGGATCAAAGTGTAGATCTAGAGGAGTTTAGAATTCTGTGAGTTTAAGGCCATTTTTGGGGATAACAGCAGGCGATCTGTTACTAATTTCAAGGGAGGGACGAACCTGACTGAAGAATTTCATGCAGAAATGGAATCTTGAAGAGGGAAAAAATGTATTTAATGTTAAGAGTGTCAAAGTATTTACATTTTTTTCCACCTTTGCTCTGAATAAAGCCCTATGTGTTGTTGCTTGAGTTAACAACTGTGCATCTTACAGAACGATTAAGCCTAAAAAAAAAAGGAAAGTCAATTGAAAAGCTATCATACATTTTGAATGAGGGTATCATTACAGTTAGTTACACCTTGCTGTATCATAAGGAACTGTTGCATTTGTTATGTTACATTTACACATTACAATAGCTGTCTATTGCTAAACAAATTTTTAGAGCAGTAGTCCGTTTTATTGTCTAGAGTTCAAGTGAAATGTGTATTTCATTTCAGTTTCATGTTGATAGTCCAGTAATTAAATCTTAGGGTGGCAATTTTTCATATGCTTTTGTAAATCTCCAGGAGATGTCTTTTCTTAGTGCTCTGGGCTCATACTTGTCTATTCCAATTGAGATTGAAAGATTATATCTTGAAAAAGAAGGGAGAACTCAAATCATAAGTACTGTGAGGGCATTTGTTTGTTCCCTGACTCATCAATTGCCTTGCTAGGAAGCTTGAGATATGAAGTGAGTTTCTATTATGTGTTGTCCTTGAAGGATTAAGGAACTTACAAAAAAACCCCACCAAAACAAAGAAGTCTCCCAAAAGTGACCTCCCTGTTCTCAGTCAAAGAAAAACAGAAGACCTCAGTATTACTAAAATCTTGTTTTCCCTCTGACTTCTTCATCCCAACTATAAATATTATGTAACAAGAAAGTTTATTAGGTTTAATGTATGAAATGTGCCTGTGCCATGCTGTTTCAAGAGAATCTTGATTATTGGAATGGTGACATTTCCAGGGAAATGAGGTCCAATTAGCCAGGCAAATAGAAATAAGAATAATGGTACTTGCTGTAGCACTGTGGATGATATTGGATGAATTCTTAGTAATCAAACAATGCTTGATTAACTGACCCTGTGAACACCTGGCTGCACAAAGGTCTTCTACATAATAAATGTGTAATCAAACATCGTCATGCAATGAATTAAATAGGCCTGCAGCTGGTCAGCCATCTAGAGAAGAATCATTCTCATGGAGCTGCCTGCTCAGTTGAATATTTGCTTCTCTTTAACTCTACGTATTTAACTCTACGTCTTTAACTCTACGTATCACCTACGTGATAGGTCTTCTATGTCTGCTTCTTAGTGCAAGCATGTCCAACTTGCAGGCCACATGTTGCCCGGCATGATTTGTGATGCAGCTGCCCACTGCCCCATGGAGTGGGCATTCTTCAAACTTAGTATGTGATAACCTGCATTCTTTTATTCATTTTGTGGCAGATCTACATTTTACATTGGGGGGGGGGGGGGAGGGGGGAGGCGGGGAAGGAAGGGGGAAGGAAGGGGGAAGGGGCAGGGAGAAATCTGGTTTAGATGAGCTTTTGAAATCCTGCATTTAGGACAACACATGGATATTAATCTAGTTAACTCAGAATAAATTGGAGACGTATGGATGTTAATCTTATGTCAGTGATGTAGACTCTTCAAAATGTCATTCATAAACTAGCATAGAAAGTGTTAAAGCAGACTAGGAGATCCAGAAGCAGAGTCAAATCTCTGCTTGGGTAAAGGTTGACTAGGTAAAAGTTTCCAGTCTTGTGTTTGAGCCCTCGTGGAAGGACTAAATTTCCTTACTAACTGAATCCCCCGTAACAGCTAGAAATGTCATCTACCTATTTCCCCTCTGCATGTGAAATACCATGAACTGGCAAAACCAGCGGTAGAGGCAGTGAATGGCAGCCTAGTCACATTTGCTATATCCATGGTGACCGCTGCTATTTGGTCCAAGTTTATGCTAATCAATCTCTTTATCTTGTGCATACTTGGGAACGTATACTTTAATGTACCCTTTTAATAACTGGGTGCTACATGTATGTAAGATTTTGACAAAGAATATTTTTTCCTTAACAGGGCTTTGTGCACCAGTTCTTTTGGCAGAGATTCTGGGTCTCCCTTTATTGGAATCTGATTTTTTTTTTTTTTTTTTTTTTTTTTTTTTTTCCAGAATCCTTGAAGTACAGAGAATTCTGTTCTTGAGAACAGGAACTTGACACTTTTCTCAGGTCAAAAATGTTTTAAAGTTTTGCCAGGAGACTTCTAGGTTTGAATTTTGATTACATAATCATGTAGAGGCAGAAGGCATAGAATAGCTTCACCTATAGGAGCTGAAAAGGGCTTTACAGTGAAAACTTCTATTGCTTGTGGCAATGGTCAAAACTGCTTTGAGGAGAAGCTTTACCAGGAGAAAGGGAAACTTCATTTGAGGATATCAAGCTATACTTGTAGACACTCTGCAAAGCAAAGCAGGATTCTCTAGTATGGTACCCTGGAGGTCTGTAAAAGAGGGTGTTGGAGTATATTAAAGATAAATTCATATCTGTATATCCACAGGTACTGTTTAAAAGTTGCAGCCTGAGATAATTCACTTATAAATGGTAAATGAACATAATAACACAAAGGACAAAGATTTGACATGTTTTAAAATTGTAAGCAGATTTTAAAACAAAATACTTAGAAAATTTTATTTTCTTTCAAATTCTTATTTTAACAATATTTGAGTCTGTCATATTGTGTATTTTAGCATTGAGAACCTATGGTTCAGTATGACCTATAACTTACAATAAAGCCCCCAAAAGGCCTTGAAAGTAAGGAATCTGTTGAAAAGCAGTGTGGTTCATTAGGAATATGCTCGTGTCTATTAATGCTGAAAGCTTGAGCTGACAAAAATATAGGCCCAGGAAAGTTGTTACAGTGTAAGAAGACATTGTGAGGAAGAAAATAAAAATTCAACCTAAGTATTATTGGGGAAAATGTTGCTTGTGTTAGTTAGTGAAGCAAACAATGTAGCTGTGCTGCAGTGTTCTTACTTCAGAAAGCGCCCTGGGGAGGATCTTCTCTACAGAGAAGGAGCTGGAATGTTCTTGAAGTCTGGAAGAAGAATTCTAGTAAGAACTAAAATGAAGCAAGTGACCCATTGCAGAACAACTAACAGTAGCTAAGATATTCACTATGACAAACTTTCTTTTAGGTTAGGCATGGCAGAAATTAGGACCTTTTGTTTTCTCCTTATCAGGTGACTATCGGGAAACTTGAATATAATCCGTTTGATCCAGGGCAAAAATAGAGCTTGTCAGATGGTTATCAAATGTATTGACAGAGACCTGGATTCTTCTGATTCTTTGTTTTACTCCTATAAATTAGGAATAATTCTGGAAGAATTGATGGGCTAACACAAATCAAGAAGAAAACATGCTTCAAAACGTGTTGTATGTTTCTGGAGATTGTAGGGACACCAAATAGTTAAGATGTTATAAATGATCATGGAAGTTGTTTCCTTTGTAGTAACTCTATCAGTAGAAGATTTAAGATTTCCATAAACTTTTCTGTCTCATAAGTAGGTTTTTTGTTCTTAAATTTAATATTCACTGACTAAAATTAACTTACTTTTTTATCATTTCACCCAAATAACTTTCTGTTCAGTAAATAAAAAGTAAACGTTTCCTGGAATGTAAGAGTTGCAAATTTGACTTAATTCTTTGCATCTGTAGCAGTCACCCTTAAGAGTTATAGCACACTGTTTCATTTCTGCCATGGAACACCATGGGAAGTGTTTTGAGCTACGCGCCGCAGCTAGGAGGACTGGGGTGTATCATACGACAGCATCAAAGTCAAAATGGTGCTATACATTGGACTTCCTGCAAGGTTGTCAATGTGCTCCTTTTGATGATGGAAAAAACAAACAAACAGAAAAACCAAACAAACATGCTACAGGTGTAATAGGATGAAAAATCACTCCATTCTTTAAGCACACAAGAATACAAGCTTTCATGGGAACAGCATCACCTCCTTATATAAGGAAATAAATTGTGCTGAAGTGCAAAGAGTACGTGATTAGAACTGGGATATGAACCCTGTTACTTACAAAAGTGCATGAGAAATTCTAGGGCAATAACATTAATCAGAAAAATACATAAGAAACTGGCTGTGCATCTTTCTCAGTTCTTCGAACACAGTGTCTTGTCCTTGCATTTGCAGAAATACTAATGATCTAGTAAGTTATTTGTGTCAAATACATCAAACCTAGCTGAAACAAATGACAAATTGTGGATTGTATAAATGACATCTGACCTTTTGTAGATTGTCTGTGTGTTCTTTAAGCAAGCATCTGAACAGCACTTTATTGCTTCAAGATGTCTTACAGATAAAAAGCATGTTTATATTCCTATTCAGTTTTAATTTGAAAAAAAACAAAACAAAACAAAAAAACAAACAACCAAAACTCTCACTGGATAAGTAATATCGTATACTTCAAATACAAGATACAGTGCCTTTACTGTTTCAGATGAGAACAGCACAGCCGTTTACAGTGCTGAAGTTCTTTTTGAGAATCAGTTGAACATGTGCTATAAACTTACACATCCAAGTAACTACACTACATCACACAGTAGTAACTATGTTTCCAGTGCCTTCTGTGTCTCACTAACTTAATAATTTGCACCTCCCAATATCAGTGCAAACTGAGGATGTAATACATTACTGTAGCTTATTCTGCAACATTTGGTTTATGATGCATTCCAATTGTAGACAAACAGGAGCTTCGGTAAATGCCACAAATTAAATTCATGCGAAGCACAGATAATGAAGACCACTAACCTGAACTGGCTGTACTTGAGCCTACAAACTAATCTAAATTACACCAACGTATACAAATGATACCAATGTATGTTCCCACTTCTTACGAGGAAGAATTTAAAGTGAAAATAGTCTGTCAATTTAAAATATAGGCAGAAGTCCACTTTCTAAAAATATGGATGGAACTTTTACATGTATTAATTGCTAAAGAAAAGGGAAAGGAACATAAAGAAAAAGTGAAGAAGAGTATTGTGCATATATGAAAAAGGTCAGTTTTATTTTGTAGTCTTTCAAATCTCTTTTTTATTTTCTTATTTTTTTTTCTTTTTAAATATTAATTTTAAAATGCATTGGTTTACAGATTTCTCTTGTTGCGTTTGACTGTGGTGATGGGTTGCTCTGAAAGTAATGCCTCCTATTTATTTTCATGGAAACTATAACAGGTGCAAGGTGCACAAATTCTGAGCTACAAAATACTATTTTTTTCCAACACAGTCACCATCATTAGCTGTGCATTTTTGCCAATAATGAACAAGAGTCTGTATGCCACACTCAGAAAAATCTGCACCAGTGGACGTGACCCACTGTTACCACTGCCAGAATGCACCACCCACTGCCTCACTGCGCTCACATCCAGTATTTGGTCTCCTTAAAAGTTCAGCAAGTGATGAATGTCAGTAGGTGCCATTTTTTTCTATATGGAGGAATTCAATTGCACACCTTTGCTTCATATACACTTCCACATCAGATGCTGTTTTGTCAGGCTGCCCCTCTAGTGCTGTTTACACTTTTTTCTAAGCTGCCTCTTAAGCTGTATTTTTAGATCTGTTTTCAATGGAGCAGATGATAGGATGAAAATAACTTGCAGTCATACAGTTGTATTCTTGCTGTATTTGATGGAATGTATTGATAAAGTTTGTTTTGTTTTTAAAACATATGATTTCACGCATTTTTAGAAAAATTGCCAGTTTGTATTGAACATCAAGAAGTACCCAACCATGGAGACAACTTCTTTATCCAGCAAAACTTTTAAACACTCCTCAGATGATCAGACTCATAATGACAAAAACCAAAGTATTATTTGTTAGAAAACAGAAATTACTTCCTACTTTGAACTGAGTCACCCCTTCATCACCTGTAAAGGAATGGAGTTACATTAAGTGGACCACCCTTAATTTATGTGAAGCAGAGAATTCAGAGATGTGATTTTAAAAATTTTTTTCCCGCAAGAGCCGATGGTCTGGAAATTGTTATTATAAGATTTTCTAAATAGGGAGCATTACAAAAGACGATATGCTTTGGAATTAATTTTACATGTAACAAAGAAATTCTTTATCAGACAACAGCTTTTATTTTTTCCCCACATGTAGGGTCTTCGTGAACTATTGAATTTAACAGTTTACACATAATGTTTCACTAATCCTCGTTCTTCTTTGTGCATGTTTCCATTTGCAACGTCCAATATGGTTTATCGCTTTTCTTCCCTCCAAACTGCTTTTCTCAACTTTCAGACTCAATGTTATTCTTTTCGCAATAAATTTATTTCAACAGCAGCCATAAAGTGTTCTTTAGTATCTGTTAGACCACAGAATAACAGTTTTAGGCAAGCTGGAATTCCCACTACTTCAGAAATGTAAAACAAAATGAAGCAAACCACCAGCATATATATCTAGAGAACCCTGCATCAGAAAGATCTAGACTGGAGAACTTGGAAAATCCTTTTGAACTGTGACTTTTTTTTTTTTTTTAATTGATTTTTGTATGACTAACTTAACCAATGAAGCAGAGTTGCAGAAAACATAAGTAGCTGTGAGGTTTTTCTTTCTGTACCTCTGTCCTTAGTTGTCACTTAGTGTTTATCTGCCATACATTGTTTGACTCACATGTAGCGTCCAGGTCATGGAACAAACAAAAAATAAACCAATTTAATCCCCAGCCAAAAGTATTTAGTATATCATGCTTGTGAGTACTATGAGGTGTTATTTATTTATTTATTTATTTGTTATTTTTCTCTATTTGCTCAAATTGACAGAAAAAAAATAAAGTGGATCTGCATTTGTACCTGCAAAAATTATCAGGAGTTTTGTCACTCTTTGAAGTGAGTAGATGCAAGCTGAGTTATAAATGAAAAGAGATGTTGAACTTCTTTGGGATGCAAGCACTTCAGCTCCTGTGAGTGACAGGAAGAGTTTACTTAGAATTTAGTTCTTTTCACTGGATACATTAGCTCTTTGGTGTTTTTGTTTGTTTGTTTGTTTGTTTACTTGCTTGCTTGCTTTTTAAATACTGTTTGTTCCTAACAAGGTAGAAAAAACCTACATTAAACTGTGAATTGTTCAGCCTTAAAGAAGCAGATTCTGTGATAGCTATAATGCTATTTAACTTCTATCATAAA
Organism: Alectoris magna; assembly: GCA_030625065.1. Lineage (NCBI taxonomy): Eukaryota > Metazoa > Chordata > Aves > Galliformes > Phasianidae > Alectoris > Alectoris magna. Next base: position 12,741,745 of record CM060567.1, read on the forward strand.
CTCAAAGTTGGAAGTACTATGCTTCAGAATAATGACACTTTGATGGATTTTTGAAAAAGATGATGTCTTTTAAAGTTATCATAGTTTTTAAATGAACAGCTTATTTACTAAAGCAGATGCAATACTCTTAAACTTTTTAACATTAATAGTGCAAGTGATATGTTTTAGAGCTAAGAGAAGATAGTTTAAAGTTACAACTTATGAATATGAACTCGAAATCCAAATAGCTGGATGGAAAAGCCATTATACTTTATCTCCAGGTTTGGATATTTACTCCAAAACAGATTTGTCTGTAGAAATGCTGGCCTTTAGGAATTCCTGTATCAGTCTTATATAGTGGTCACTGGGAGTTTGGTTATCCTAGAAAACACATACATTGTCTCAAAGAGGTATGTATATGGCTTGGAGATTCTGACTTGAATATGTGTATCTCTAAGAACAATGATAAAAAAAAAAAAAAAAAAAGACCAAATCTCACCAACTTTGATTAATGTCCGATTATGTGGAAACTGAATTTGGCTGCCTTTTGGTCTTAAATTTAGTTATACTGGCATCAAGGTACTGAAGAAGTTGAAAATGTTCTGATTATAGTAGATACTGTCCACTTGTAGCTAATTTTACAATGAACTACAGAAAACTTTTGGTTATATGCATAAGTTAAAATGTCTTACATTTAATATGTGATTAATCTAACCACATTCATTAATGGTTTGAAAAGTTCAATTCAATTTGCAGATGATACCAGGGTTTGGAGGCTGCAGGAGGTTAGAATTAGGATTTAAAATAATCCTGAGCAAGTAGGATGTAATTCACTAGGGATGAGTATGGAGGTTTTCATCTTGGTAGAGTTCCGCAACTGAGGAAAGAGTGACTACTGAGCAGTGCATTGCATCACTGTAAAGCCCATGAAGATAGCCTACTATTTAAAAGATTCTTAAAGTCCTGTAAGACTGGATTCTTACGGTTCTGTAATACGGTGGGTCTACTGTGGGAAGCAATGTCCAAAACTGCATATCTAACTTCAAGAAAGATATGGATCAGTTGAATGCAGTCTGGATGAGGCAGGCTAGAGATCATTAGGGACCGAGAAACATGGCTTGTAAGAAATGTTGAGTTTTGTTAATCTAGAGATCTAACAGGAAATCCAGTTGTTCACATATATAAACTATGACTGAACGAAGGAAAGGAATGAAGTGTTATCTGTGTCCAAAATACAAGAACTGATGGATTGAATCTGCTTGGAAGATTTAACTAAGCTGTTTTGGAAAAAAAAAAAAAAGACTTTCAAAGCTGAAGATGACTATATCTGGCTAAAGACTGCAAGAAAAATATGAACTCATAAAACCACTCCTTCTCTTCATTATAATCATTCACATTCATGTTTTAAAGGCAAGTAGAGATGATAATGAAAATAAAAGAGGAAAAACTAATTTGAATTATTTAAATGATTCAAAGAAAGATGAAAGATATGGAGAAAGGTCAGACAGCCACATACGGGGGCTGCTACAAAAGTGATGCCTCATATTTTATTATGTTGGCCCATGATCTCAGCATTGTAGGACAGGGTGTGGATGATCCTCCTGGATCTCCTGGAACCTGAACATCAGGTTTAACCACTGCATTGTGATGCTTAAATAAGCTGAAGGCTCAATCTTCCAGAGTCATCCAGATAAGAATACAGTGTTTCTCTTGCAACATGATAAAGCCAGGCCCATACCTGTTTGAAGGCCATGGAGCCCACTTCCAGTTGTGGATGGACTGCCCTACCACACCACCACATAGGCTGGATTTCATGCCTTTTGATTTCCATCTGTTTGGGCTGATAGAAGGTGGACCGCGTGGACAACACTTTCCTAGCAACAATGTCATCATAGCAGCTGTAGAACAGTGGGTCATCTTCAGTTGTGCAAATTTTTATGAACACAGCATGAAGGTTCTTTTTCATTGCTGATGAAAATGCATAGCTAATAGTGGTGGTGACTAGGTTGAAAAATAGTGTTTTGTATTTGCGAATTTGCTCTATCAAACAGTATTATTGTGCTCTTTGTATCGGCTGTAGTTTCCATGGAAATAAATAAAGAAGATGGAAAGGGAAATTAATAATGGAAAAAAATACGGAAATGGAAGTAAATAGGAGACATTACTTTCAGAGCAACCTACATAGCTGGAGAATGGCCTGGGTCCACTTTTGGGTTTTGTTCTTTGTGGTAAGGATTGTCTGTGCTCTGTACAGGACTGAATTCTAGAATAAAGACTTTGTTGACTGTAAAAAAATTGGTAGGGATTTCTGATGACATCTTCCATAATCAGTAAGACTTCAACTTATTGGTAGATAAAAGTTTCTGGGGAGACTAAACATACAGGCATACATACCTGTAAGAAGATTATTTATCTAAGGGGCATCTACTACCTCAAGAAAAGTTGAACTCATAACTTCCTTTGTAATACTTATTCCATAGAAATCTATAGTTTAGATTTAAGATTTAGACCACTGTCCATTTTTGAACAAGTATGTTTCTGAGTGTGCTCTTCTGTACATTTTGTTCCAAATCTGATCTGCAATCATGTTGCTTCAGGAACAATTCAAGGATCAGTGGCCAAAGTCTACCCTCCTCTGCTCCTGTTAAGGCTAGCAGAACTCAAGGGTCATGTAGAAAAGTGCATATATTGCTGAAAATTGAATGAAAAACATTAATTCTTTCCAATACAGCCAAATATTTTCCCTATGGAGTAATGGGCTTTCACACTTCGTCTATATATAAACTGTGTTAAAAGCACTGTCCAATTTGAAGTTAGGGAATACAGCTCCCTCATCTGTCCAACTCAGTGCATTAAAATATGTCAAAGGCCAAAAATCTTTGTTCAGTGGCGTATCTTCCCTTCCTTCAAAATATTTCCTGCTTTTTCTCTGCTTGAAGATCTGTTTCTGGCACACACAGGTAGAGTACTTCAACTGTTTTCCTACTGAGAATCCTGATGTTTTCTGCATGAGATACTTAAAGGTGGGGTTAAAGATGATCATTACAGGAAGGAAAAGAGACTGAGGTCTGAGGTTCCTTCCTGATACAGCCTTAGTGTTTCGCAGTTTTAAAAGGTAACAAACATGGATTACTTGCTCTGTTTTGTACAGTTCCTTTTGATTGCATCTGTTTTTTTTTATTTGTTTGCTTCTGGGTGCTTCCTACTGAACTTGTGAAGCCTAGAAGCCCTGGCTTTCTATAGAGGAGTTCTGATAAAAGCAGATCCAGTAATGATGTCGTATCTCTTGGTCCTTTTCACTCAACACTTATCTTAAATGGTCCACAATCATGCTAATGGGTGCCTATAATGATAATGTTCTGATGTTTGCATTTCTGACTTGACAACACAGTGTCGAAATTGTCTCATGGACCAGTAAAAGTCATTTTGCTGTCATCTATGTTGTAACTCCAATATTTACAATTGTAGGTTGGAAATTGAAATGACTTTATCATGACCTTTTTACTTGAATATAAATACCAGGAATGTCTGTTTCCAGTGATTTTTTTTAATATATATTTTTTAATATATTTGTAAGAAATTCATCACTATCTTCTATTTTCAAAGGTTCTTTTCTGTCATTGAGATCCTTGGCTAAAATTAATGCTACCATTTCAGTTTTTGTCTGTGTTGCTTACCCATTTCATACATTGAGAGTGGATATGTGTCAGTTTCATTTCCTGAACAAATACTTCTCTGAAAATTTTTAGCTATATCCCACCCAAGAAAACCAAACCAGTAGGGAATCTGTAGTTAGCATTATGCTAAAGCGTATTAATTTTCTTCCTAAGCATTACAATTTTTCTTATGTTGTATGCAGTGTCATAACTGTATCATGAGTAAGTTCTGGCCTAAAAAGTCAATGAGACATTCTGAGAGAAGAGTTCATACTTTCTTAAATAATGAATACTGTACCAATGATCTTAACTACTTGCATTGCTTATATATTAAATCTATGAAATTTTGAGCTGTCATCATTTCTAGATGAAATAGTACATGAGAGATAATGAGATGTATGTCATAATGACATTTGGGTGACCTAGAGTTCCCAAAACTGTTTACTCAGTTAACGTCAGTGCTGTGATTTTTGAGTGCTGGCAGTTACTGTAATCATTGCCCCAGTAAACACTTGCAACTTAACTATGACTTAAATGTTGAGTGTCAGTTTGGCCCCTTTGTATTTCACCTGTGGGCAAATAAAAAAGAGAAGCACCAGGCTTTTTCTTTGCTTGTATTACTGAAGAAACAAAACATCAACTGTTCATGCAGCTATAGCTTGACAAATAATGACAGATAATAAAAGCAATCTCCTTATTCTCAGACTCACTAACAAAAAGATGCCTTTTTCAGAAGGCCTGGAATGAGGATACAAAGTTAACAGCGGGTATATTTCTGACCCAAATATGAAGCTACATAGCTGTATATAATTTACTGTGGTCAATATATTATGCTTGTTGGAATTAATGTTTAATAAAATTCTTACACTTTGTACACAAGAAACTCATCCTGAACTCTGTGGTTCTGCGGGCATTATTGTCTCATATCCTATAAATTCAGAGAACTCCATGCTTTATTTTTACTTTTCCTTTCTCTGAAATGAAAAATAGGTGGGGATATAACTGTTTTCAAAATGTTGTCTATGGGGAAAGCTTTGTGGTAAATGTTTCTTCTCACCTTGCTCTGTCTTCAAACTCCCCTCCACCCCAAATCAGTATCAAGATACCAGAAGATTTCAGAACTTGAGTCTATATATTCCGTGACAATTTGTTTGGATAATCCAGAGCACAATTTTAGGAAAGCTATTTGCTTCTTAGCCATTAAAAACAGATGTCTGCAACGCAGCTGGAAAATGGTAGATAACATTCAGGAAGTTACTGTGGGTGTCCCATCTTTTTAAACTTTAACAATGAATTCAGTTTTTTTCAGCACTTAGAAATTTGGAGTCATTACTCTTTCCAAGAGTGAAGGTTAAAAAGTCTCTCACACAACGTGAGTTTTATCATTCGGTTATTTGGAAAACACATTACTGACATGCTAATATTTTGTGTTTTATCCGTGCAGAATAAGTCCTAACAGCAAAAGCTCCATTTTCCTGCGGACCATGCTAGCTTGAATGTGATTGATTGTTTTAGTTATATAGGACAAGGTATGGTTTCATGACATCTAACTTAGGTGAAATGTTGGTGTGTGTCATTAAATAAGCTTGAATAGAGTTTGAAGAATCAAGTTTAATTGACCAACATGAATAAAAGTTATTGGGAAATAGTCAATTGATCCATTCTCCGTGCTTTCATAAAGGTGTCTGAATATTGTTTCAGTTCTTTCATTCTGTTCCTTTAAATCCTAGTTACATGATAAATGTTCACGCTCTAGTTTGCATAAAACAAAGCTCAGTTTCAATCTTTTAGCCAATTGCAACATCTGCCCTACAAGGTTTTTTCCCATTTATATACAGGCTTCCCTGAAGATATAAATATGGTCGTCCTAATAAACACATTTAAAATCTCTCCAGACAGAAGCTTCAATAAAGGCATTAGCATGTGGCATTACAACACTTGCTAAAAATGTTTGATTTACGTTAACAAGAGAAACAAATCTTACAGTAACTTTAATATCAGCCTAGCATCAAAATGAGTTGCAGAGCATAAAGAAGAGCAAAATGTTGGATCCTAATCTCTTCATACTGATCCTATTCAAAAGTAAAAATGTATGAGATTCTGCCTAATGCATACTTATTTCATGTTTGCATGAGCACATAGGAGGGAAAACATAGTCCAGTCATTCTGTCTGACAGTATATTGAGAAGACATCCTATATTTTCAGCTGAGGTGATCTTTTGAGATACTTATTTGAATGTAAACAGTTAAAAGTTCAGGATCTTTTGATTTTAAAAACAAGCGTTTGCTTCATACTCTGATCTGTTACACTATGACAGGACAAATGTTAAACACTTCTGAAGATCTGTCTTTCAAATTAGAAGTTTGATACTTCTCACTACTTTCCATTTTGCAAAAATGTCAATTTCTCTTATTGGTTTGAGTGGACACGTATTACTGTTTTATATCTGATTTTAAGATCCTTGGACATAGCTAAAATTCCTGATGCAGTCAAAGCACCATTAAAACATTTATGACCTGTTCAGTTGGCCTGTTGTAGGGCATGACTAGGAGACTGTGGTCACCCAACTACTGTAAGTTTCACTGTAGAAAGGCGATGTATTTTTCATATGTTTGGAAAGAATCTATTGGTAAGAATCTATCAGAATAATAAGAATAAATGAGATAATGGTCTGTTTCTGAAGAAGTACATGTCCTAAATTGCATCCAAGGCAGTGACACAAAGTTTCAGTCTTTTTCCTTTATGCTTATCCTACTTCCCCATGCACTTTGTATTTCTGTATTCACTCTTGAGTACATTTGATAGACTCTAAAAATAGAAATGCTTCTCACCAAAAAGCAAGCTTTGATATCCAACTAGAGATGCCATCACTGATGTTATGCTCTGAAGCGGTGACCGATTGTGTGTTCACAGATTACAAAGCCGAATGAAGCCACACATGAAATTCAAAACTATTTTGAGATCTAGGGCTCAAGAGGATCCATAATTTTTTAATGCCCCCATAAACTTAATGCTTTCTAAAATTAAATTCCTGTGGCACAGGTCTGTTCTAAATTCAAGATGGCACTAGAGAAGCTAATACTCTAATGAATAGGTTATTAAAATCATGATCTCTCTGATTTTTGTACGTAGGTATGCTATTTTTGTGTGATGCGTATCTAAGCATAAAGTCAAACACTTTATTTCTAAGTGAAGTTCCAGGGTGAATCTTTGTATCATAGGGATGATAAGATAATACAAAATTTTACGAGTGGTTGTTGAAAGTTGGATGCTGGATGTAACTTTTCTTTAGAAGAGTTTTTCAGCATACAAAGATTTACAGGAAAGGACCAATTTGAAAGCATGAAAATGAGATTATTTTCTTGCAATCCACAATAGTTTTACGTATTAACAGAGTGGTCAAGAGTGAGGTAGCTCAAGAAAATAATGAAAAATTGCAGTATTCACTTCTAGTTCATTGATTTACTTTTTATAAGGATGGTAGTAACACATTTTTATGACAATCTGGTGATAAATTGATGGTCTGTGTAAAATAAGCTAAAGGTTTGTCTGCTTTTGTGGATCCATTTCACCCCAGTCTGAAGATATACTGGAAAGATTTGAACTCACTGTCATTTTCCATAAGCACTGTAATTTATTTCTAAAAGAAATAGGTCAGTGACCCTTTAGATTTAATGTAGTGATACATAATAAAATGAAGTGTTGATGGTGTCTCCCAGTTTAACTGCGCAGCTAGACTGTGTGTTATATATCTTGATTTTAAAAAGAAACTCTTCTTGTCTATAACTTAGTGCATCAGTAGGGCTGAATGCTTTCTAGTGATGCAGGAAGAAAAGCTAGGATATTGTTTGTTACACAACAGAACATTTTGGTTACAGCAGCTCAAATTGCTGAAACTGATCCTGATGGTAAGGATATTTGATTATCTCGTTTTTTTTCTTACCGTGTGTTAAAAAGGAGTGTCAAGGGGTTGAAGGAAATTTGGATAGGTAAGTCGTGCTAAAAATCTAACAGCGGAAGCTGTTATGTGCTATTGAACTTCAGTGTTTAATCAAATTTGAACTAAATAGATTCGAGGATTTATTTTAAACTTGATAGCAGAGAATGGTACTTAAAGTAAGAAATCCATCTACTATTATCTTTCAGTGGATGTTAGGCATCTAATTTCCAGCTCAACATAAGAGTCACAATTAATGTTTATAAAAATGTCATGACTGAATACACTAGAACTTCCTGAAAAGTATTGGTACAGACAAAAATTTACTAGTATTGAATTGATATTACCCACGAATGTTTTTTTTTCCTGGTAAGGAGAGCCAATCAGAGGTCAGTCCAAAGTTGCATTACCAAAATACACAAAACAGCCCAGAGTACCAGTTTTCCTATATGACAAGTTTTGATATGCTCTTATCACTCTTGCTACCAATAGGTCTTTTATGATGGGCTGAAATACCTTTTAAATATCAGCCAGAGTCAAAAGTTTTTCTTTTTCAGCCAGGACAATTTCTGTTTGATATGTTGCAAGGAAGTTGTTCAGGAAAAGTTATTAATCCTCCTATGAACTAACTTTAATGAGATGAAGTCACATACAGCAATACGTTGCATGTCCATCACTGATATGAACTATCAACTGAACTGAGAAGATATCTTAAAATATAATCTTTTCATGTCTCTAACATGGAATTTGTTTACAACAAAGTAAGAATACAATGTGGAATACTCTTTTATCCATGAGAATTCAAGGAAACAAAGGAATATGTTTCAGTTACCATGCTCAAAGCACTATCTTGAAATTTCAGCAAAAGAAAGCACATTATTCTGTATTTTAATGACTCATATATAAAATGTTTGCTTACATGAATTACCTAATGCTAATTATAATAACAATCTCAATGTGATTCTAACGAAAAAAAAAAAAAAACAACAAAACATTTTTAGGAAATTGCTTTATGGGGATCATGGGCCAATTTTATTTATTTATTTATTTCATTTATTTAATTATAATTTTTTATATAATTATATAAAAAAAATAATTTTCTTTCTGGTTTCTTGCCTGTAAAGAAATGCAAGGGTAAAGCAGTTGTCACAAATGTAAGCTATTGTTGATCAAGGAATGCAGCAACGGTAGAATATCTCCACTTGATGAGAAAAGAAACAAGCTTGCAAGCAAAAACTCATCGGCAGACACTGGATTAAAAGGAAGTATTAAAACTCACAGCACATTGTCTACAATCCATCCCCCATTTCAACTGATGGTTTTCTGTATTTCAGTAATTTTGTATCACTAAATAAATTACTGTTTATCTCACTTGGATGCATGCCAAATACACACATCTAAGCACACTCTGGTATTAGGGATTTTTTCATGTCTTCTAAGTGTAGGCAAGGAGCTCTTGTGCAGTTTGGCCGGTTACAAGCCTACAAACCCCTATACATTTATCAGCTCACAGAATTAAAATGTACCTTCCTGTGTTCACCTTAGCTGGCTGTATTGATATAGTTTTTTAAGAACAGTGTCCAAAAAGGGATGAAGCTGCAAGAGCCCCTGCGGGCAGAGTGGGGCTGCATTGGCTGCTGTGGAGCTTTCACAGGGCTGCAGGTTGCTAAGGGAACTGGATCTGTTTGTACATATGGAAAGCAGCTGCCTCTGCAGGCTCTGCATGCTCTGGCAGTACAGGGAAACACTGACCTCACCCAAGATGGTTTGGTTTGTGTGGCTTCTGCGGCAGACACTGCTTCTTTTTGCTGTGAGTGTTCTTTGGCATGTGGTTTTTGGGGCAGGAGAATGGTAGTATATCACAGATGGACACAGAAAGATAGTGTGCTGCTCTACTGCAGTGCTGCTGATCAAGCTATTAAAATGTTTCAGACTTTACAAATATGAAGGTGACAGTGCAATGGAAGATAATCTAGCAAAAATTTTAGGCAAAAACCTAAAATTTCTGAGAAACCAAGTGATTCAGTCTCTTCACACATTTTTGAGCCTTAAATTCTAGCCAGCAAAAATAGTGATAATGATGCATAAAACGTTTAGTCATCAAAAGAAGCACAGCCAGCAGGGCAAGGGGGGTGATTCCATCTCTCTAGTCTGTGTTGGTGAGACCTCACCTGGAGTTGTGTGTCCTCAGTACAGGAGAGACATGAACCTGTTGAAGAGCATCCAGAGGAGGGCCACAGAAATGATCCAAGGGGTGGAAAACCTGCCCTACCAGTACAGGCTGAAAGAATTGGGGCTGTTCAGCCCGGAGGAGCGAAGGCTCTGGGGAGACTTGAGAGCAGTTTTTCTGTATCTAAAGGGGGGCTGTAAGAAAGAAGGGGACAGACTCCTTAGCAGGGTCTGTTGTGACAGGACAAGGGGAAATGGTTCCAAACTAAAAGAGGGGAATTTTAGATTGGGCATAACGAAGAAGTTCTTTACAATGAGTGTGGTGAGGCACTGGCACAGGTTGCCCAGAGACGCTCAGGATCAGGCTGGACCAGGCTCTGAGGATTCCGATCTATCTGTGCATGTTCCTGTTCATTGCAGGGGAGCTGGACTAGATGACTTTTAAGGACCTCTTTCATCTCAAATGATTCTGTGATTCTATACTCATTCTTCTTGAATGACTGATGAGTTCTTACCATGTTTGTAATATGCCTTCCACAGTGCCTTTCTGAAGGTAAAAGGTGACTGAGCAGCTGATGTCATCACAGCTGAAGTAATTTTTGTCAAAAAAATTATTTCTTTTAAGTCTTCAAATATCAAAGACAGCTTAGTAGTTTTTTTTTTTTTTTTTTTTTTACAATAGTTGTGCTTCATCTGTGAGACTGGAAACAACCAGCCACTCAAGGCAGAAGTGGATAGACTCAACAGACTTGTAATTTAATTAAAACAATGATTTGCCTCATTATCAGGATAGGAGACTATCATAAAACAATGATAGTCTCCTAAGAGACTATCTTTTCCTATTAATAGATTGAAATATTAATGCTATTTTTAGCAATAAAAGGCATTTCCATAACTAAAGAAAGAAACAGTGAACAGTCAATCAGAAGAAACTGAGCTTTCAGATGAAAAAATGCTATTTTACTATTGTTAATCCCCTTTTAAAATTTTTTCTTAGTTGTACTTTTTATTATTACTGTAATTTACTCTGATTTTTAGAAATCCTTCATTTAAAATTTGTTGACTGTGACACTGATATTAAAACTCAAGTTTAAATTTAGTAATGATAACGATAATGATAGTAATAATACATTTTAAACCAGAAAAATTACAGGATGGTAGAAGTTCCCTAATGCCTTTGTAGCATGCTTCAATATTTTGCAGAGAACAGAGAACTCTCACAGAGAATCTAGTGGGCACATTCTAACAAAGAGAATAGCACACATACATGTTACAATGATATTTCACTTTAATGATACCTCACTCTGTGACACCTTTGGTAAAAAATAAATAAACAAATAAAATAATATAATATTATATAATAAAATATTAATAATAAAACCACTGCTGTGATCTGCAACATTTTAAATTATTAAAACTTGACAAGTACCACAGTAAATAAAGTCCAAATCATCAACCATTATCTTTGTTTTTAATCACAGGTGAAATTCATTATCCTGTAAAAAAAAAACACACACACACAAAGTTTGCTTCAGTGGCATAGAGCTGAGACGGAACTTAATCTCTGTATTACTGCTGGTTTCTTTGGGCCATCACTTTCCAGCAATATGAATTCGGAATAATTTGCTAATTCACAGTAGTCAGTAATTCCCGGAGTGTGGATTATCCCAGTGAGTTCTAGCACAAAAAGCTAAATTCTTGCCATAAAAGCTGTAGATAGTGTGATTTAGACTGAGAAACCCCTATAATTAAACATGGATTTGTTTTCCTCCTGTTTTTAAACCCCATTCTCTGTATTAATTATTAATTAGCACTTAAAAGTAGAGACAGCAGTACTAAGTAGATGCAGTTATATTTAGATCACAGCTGCCAGTAACCAAATTTAAAGTGGGTGTCTGGTTTCATATTTTTTGTGGGATAAAATGCTGCACTCAAAGGAGAGGGAGGAAAAAGGCTTAAAAAAAAAAAAAAAAAGTTTCCTTACTGAAATATTAAAGCATAAAACTTGTACAGTGAGTGTCTGCAGGAAATAGCCTGCAAAGGAATCTCTCCTCCTCTAAAAGAGATGATAGAAAGGGAATCCTCAATCCTCTCATGAGAAAAGGGGGAAACAAGGGAAAAAAAGAACACCCTAGTGCTTTCGGAAAGAGAAAAGAAACGTAATTATGAGTAAGAATAGCAAAGGGATTCCCTCCCTGTGCAGAGGGAAGACAGAAGGGGAAGGGAATTCCCTTTCTCCACTGGGAAAGAACAGAAGGGAAGGGAAGTCCCTTTGTTGCATTCATAGTTTGAGCTCTAATTAATCTTGAAGGTTTTGCACTTCTGTTAACATCAAAGCAATTGTGTATATCAGACAAAACCTGCTTTCCTTGAGCTGTGGGAAGCAGCCTTGACATTCTGATAGAATTCAGGGATGTACATCATTATTGTCATGTGGCCAGATGTGATCTATAACTTGTAAATAAATCTACAAGGGGTCTTGGTTGCTTTAGCCTCAGGCTTCTATTACAGCTTGAGATTTGTTGTTCTGTGATTTAATTGTCACTTCAGTTAAAGGGCAAGCAGCAGAGGTGCCAGTAGAGCAGCAAAAAAGCGCTGGGAGCAACATATGGGACTGAAATTCCTTATAAAGTAAGGATCACATGAATCCAGTTGCCTGCAGGGGGAAGGTTGCATAAACAAATATTTAACAAAAAAAAACACTGAAGTCGCTGCAATAATCATACAAAGATCCAAAAATAGATAATGAAGACATACAAGCATACAGTTTCCCTGGCGTGCTACAGCCCATGCGCACATACTTCAAATGGCAGGGAGTGTTATGTCTCTGCTGTGAAGATGTTTTGAGTTATGCAGTTTTAGGATGAAAAGAGGGCAGTGCTGGGTACTGCAATCCTTCTGGAGATCCACTTGGCTTCTCCAGTGCTGAACAAGGTTAGATCTGACTAATTTTCGAATGATTTATCTACTGGAAAGAGTGGCAACGGATCTGATGCAGTAGTGATCATGTCACAAGGGAAAGGTTACAGTGTTTGAAGACTTGTTTTATACATATTTCATTGGCTAAAAGGTTGGATTTCTTATCCTGAAGGAACATCAGGACTGTTATTTCTGTTGCCTTTATCTCCTTACTTTATGTGCTAAGGTAATACCAATTAATTCCTGGGTGGAAACATCAGCTAGTATATCACCATAAGATAGCAAAGAAAACTTGTACCGGCAATTCTTCAATTTTGTGCCCAATTTTGTCTTTACTGACTGTGGCATCCACATACTTAATTGTGTTGGGACTTGATATATTTAGCTGAGGATCCAACTGATTTCATGTGCATATAATGTGCTGTACAGTTCCCAGAAGATACAGCTTTTATTCCACCTGCAGTGAACTATATCTTAAATAACAGTTAGCATAGGCAGAACACAGTTTGCTTTAGTCAGCTGCCTGTAACTAGGTTGTGGCCCTAGAAGTACTTGAAAAAGAACAGTGCTGGATGGAGACTAATTTTGTTGAAAAGCAAACTTCTAGTGTATATTGATGTGAGTACTGTGTGCATTTTGACCTATTAGTTTATAGAGGCAGTGTTTGAAGCAGTGTAGGGAAACTCCCTGCTCATGCTGCTGTTCTTCAAACTACATTCTTTAGTTAAGAATGCCAAATATATCACCTTTTGATAATCGGTCAAAATGCAGCCTTTTTTTTCTGATTTTGCCTGCAGAGCAATCTCTGTCTGAGAAGCTGTTTCCAGGGTATATAAGGAAATGCATGAAAAAAATTTGGAAGAGGCACCCAGACTGATCTTATCTTTTGTGTCACATGTTTTAAGGCACTGAAGTTTTAGAGAGAAGAATACTTCATAACAAAATTGTAAAATTGTTTTTCTACCCCTAATATATCCCAGAAACCATCTTTTTCTCTCACTTGGACATTTGCTGTGTTTTCGTACCTGATCCTTGGTCCAGAGTGTGACAGGCATTTGATAACAAAAAAGATTACTAAAATGCTCTTGTTTTGCACTTAATTAAACATAAATTGGAACACATAAAAGAATAAAGGACTCACTGGGGTTGCTGCAATAATTATCTGAATTAAATTTATTTTTGTGTCAAATTACACTTCAGTAGTTGTAAGAGGAACTACAGTGGCTCATTGAACATATCATGTGTTACGTATTTTAAATAAAATAATACTCCTCCTGCTCTCCTATTTTCCACTTGTCTTAAAAAGCAAACATACTGAAAATGATGATCTAAGATAAGGAAATTGCTGATGCTGTTAAAGCAAGTTCAGGAAGAATAGACGGGAAAGGGAAAGAGAAAATACTCTGTGACCAAAAACAACATCCACTGATGCTGAACTTGGGAATAAATATTCACAGAACTTCTAAATGTCTCCCAGATGACCTTGCAAGGTAGTTTAATCAGAAATATGATCAGTCAAGAATTCAAATTTTATGATTGAGGGGAGATAATATTGAAAGTGCTAGAGAAATGCCCATGATCCTGCTAAGGGAAAATGGGTGATACAAAAAGGAACAGTAATGAGGGATCAGGAAACAGGAAAAGTCCTAGGAAGAGAGCAGCACAGTTTCAAAATAAAATGTATGCATCACAGAAAGGAACGTGATGGCAACCATAGGAACAGCTCTTCTGCCACTTCCTTTACAAATAGTCACTTGCTGTGAAACCATTGGGATATGAAAGGTGAAGCTTGCTACTCATAGATGCTGAAAAGTTGTTTGGAAGGAAACTATGGCATGACGGCCTGGAACCAATCTTTTCACACCCATCATAAAATGCTATTTACAAGCAATTTGCCTACTGCAGTACGGTTATTTGAACGTAACAGAGAACAAGAGAAAAGTGACACTGTTAGGTTGTATTACATATCTGTAATGGAAATTAAAGGTTAGCTCCTCAGTTTGTGTAGGTTAGCACAACCAATGAATTGAGCAAACAGTCTAGTTAAACTCTGTGAAGGATCCTGTTTGCTCAACCTGTATTGGTCTAATAAATCAGTAGTAACCATCAGCGTTGGCAGAGCTCAGAGTTGTCATCAACACTTTGGCATCTCAGTTTACTGTCTCACATCCCAAAATTCTGGGAAGTTAAATTACAATGCAAGAGGGGTAAATGAGCTTAGTTCTGAAGTGTTAACTTATATATTATGACAGAGGTAAAATAACTCATGCAACAATACACAGATGGGTGGGAAGGCACTGTATGCGATAATCAAAATTTATCAGTTGCTACTCAGAAAATGCATTTGGTTAACTAACTGTCTAGTAAGTAAAATCTTCTGGAAATTAAGTTACATTTTGTGTTTGTTTCATTGTACTTAGATTGCCACAAGCTTGTGGCCTGCTTCCCAAGGCCTCTGGCTTGGGCTTATTATCATTGTCAATAATATTGAAAGAGAAGATTGTCATGCCTGTTTATTATAAATGCTCCCAGTACCTCTAGCGAAGATCACAAGCTCTTTACCCATTATTAATCATTTATTAAAGGACTGTAGTCAAGTATAGGAGAGAGTAGAAAATCAATCAAGGAAAGCACACAAACAAAACAAAACAAAATAAAACAAACAAACAAAAAAAAAAAAAAAGGAAAAATCTTCACTTGCTAGAAAGAAAATTTTGCATGTATGCAAAGCTGTTTCTGGATAACCAGGGAATATTGACAGTACTTGGGGAAGGGAGGAGACTTTGGACTTTGGGACAGTGAAAATGCATCTGCCAATGTTTTCTTCTAGCTGATTAAGAGGAGTCAGATAAGTCTGGGCAATGTACAAAAATTTGCACCAAGTGGTTCTTGAGATATCAATCAAATTTTAGTAAGGATATGCTACAATTACACCTGCTTACAAATAATCTGTTCTGAAGCCCTTTCCACATGAGTTCAAATGTGCTGAAACCTGGCAGACTTCTCCCTCCGGTTTTGTATAAGTAGCTTACCCGTAAATGGCTGATGAGCCTAATAATGTACAGGCATAACAGTCTGGAAAATCTTCCTTAGGTTTTAGATCTTGACACAGCCAACCATACTATCGGGAAAGTACAAATATACTTCATTTCTAGTTTATTTTCAACCGACCCTTGTGCTTAGCTTAGCTATGCTCAACCACACGCTAAAGCAAAAAAAAATGGAAAAATTTTCCTGTAGTATGGAAGTGTTCCTTCACACTGATTTGTAATAGCTGGATGCCTCTTAAATACCCAAGCACAAAAAAACTGTCATATATCTGCCACATTATGAAACATACAACTAGGTAGTAATTTACTTGCTTTATACATATGTGTGTGTGTGTATTAATATATTTATGTATTTGTGACTTTTTGGAAAAAGGGATCTTCTGACTGTCTTATAAAGTTTGATGACTGTTGTGCTTGATGTTGCATAGTGTGAAAAATAAAGGAAAAATATAAAATTGACAGATAAAGTCAAGGTTTAAGGTATGTGAGAATAATGTTTCATTGCATAGACCTCAAAAAAAAAAAAAAAAAAAAAAGAATGAAAATGGCAAGTGAAGAAAGTTAAAGCAAGGTCATGTTTATACAAAGTTGGTTAAATAAACACATTCTCTGGTTTGACCCAGAAAATAAAGCATGAGAATTAGAGGAATAAGGTTTTTATTTTCTTTTTAAAGAATATTTCCCTTCTCTCCCCAGCTCGAATATTCTCAGTCCTTTTTAAATGGATTTAGTGAAGGACGCAAGAGAGAAACAGGAGTTGACATTGAAGTTTAATAGGAAAGATTCACCACATTTATAATGTGCAATTCATGTGGGTCGTGATGGATTAAAATACAACAACAACAATAATAAAAAAAAACCTAGAGAGACTGGTTTTGATAGACAATTCGATAATGCAGTGTATGGCAAGCTTTTACCTATTGGTTTATTTCCTAATTACAGAAAGCTTCCTTCAAATATACCTGGGAATCCTTTTTAAAAATTGGAAGCAGTGAATCTAAACAAAATTGTATCCAACAACTAATTATACTTCAGAAAGTCTCAACAGGGTTTTTAGCCAAAGACTTTTGAAAAACATTGATTATATTCTTATATTAGTGCTCTTGCTGAAGATGGTGGTGTAGACGATAAGTTGTGTGGCAATATCTTTGACATGAGAGGCAATCCTCCAAATATAAGTGCTATGATAAATCACTAATTTGCTAACATTGAGTAGCCCCTATGCCAGGCATTATTATTTTTTTTTTTCTTCAGGCTTGTCTGTCTGCTTCTTTTTTGTTTTTATTTGTAGTTGTTGTTTGTTTTTCAAATGTCTTCCATTTGGACTAACATGTAGGAAAAAAAAGACTGAATGTCGTAAGTAGCATCTGAATGGGGATGATCTGGCACTCCAATCAGTAGGAAGAAGCAAAAAGCGACTGGGAAATAACTGCTCTTTTTAACTTGTGTTTGTACTCCCTTCATGCGCGAGTGCTTCCATCCCATTCCACCACATCATTACAATTCACTATCAACCATCTTTAACTCATCTTATCCCACGCATCAATAATGGCAACTGATATGAAGTCCCTCTGGGACTTCAGTTGTGTTCATTTGCTTTGCTGTATTTTGTTTTAATAATTGGTTATTTCATGCTAAATTTGTCAGCAGCTCTAAATGTGGAAAATGAACAGATACTGTGTATCCAAAAGGCCTTTACTGTAGTACATTCCTACCAGTAACCCATGCATTCACTGTAACAGACTCTCCCTAATAAAATCTGAGAAATAGATAAAATACCTTCCCATTTGTTTTCTTCAGATAATCTAATTCATAGCTGAGTTTCTATTTATTTTCAGGTTTTGGTACTTTGAGCAATCTAAAGTTGACTGTAACACAAATTAAGGAAAAAATAATTAAATCTCAAGTAAAACATAATTGAGAACTCTGTTCTGCCTGTGCATTCTCATTGAAGTCAAAGAGTGTACAAGTAGAAGACAGTCTGGAATAGGATTTTACCCACAACTACTGGTATTATGCAAGGGGGACTTACAACTTTTTTATCTGCTTGGTATAAGGGCACATGGTGCTTTAGTGAGAGATATCTGGTTCATTAAACTGAACAATTAGCCTCAAGAAAATCCATACACTGGATTAGTTAAATCATTTTTTTGTAGATACAGAAGTGCTCATTAATTAGTAGCAGGAATAATTTGTGCTTTACTGCAATATCAATCAGGATTAAATGTGTTATATAATTTAATCATTAGGCAGTAAAATTGCACGGCAGTTAAAAAGAAAATGTAATTTTTCTGTTACTGAGCAACATAAATTAAGGAAAAGATAGTTACGTTTATTATAATACCACAAGGACTTGTTGTAGATGATGCAACTAGGAGTCTACATCATTGAAAGAGAAGGTGTCCTAAGAATTACTTGACAAATTCCCTTGAATTGAAGATTTATGGAACACTCAATTGTTCCATCAACAATTTTATTTTTTTAATATTTCAGATGCTTAAAAATAATTATATTGATTACCTCAAAAATCTTCACTGAAAAGTAAACCAATTTTTTTTAAAAAAATCAGAATACAGTGAAAACATTTTAGCAGTG
Organism: Alectoris magna; assembly: GCA_030625065.1. Classification (NCBI taxonomy): domain Eukaryota; kingdom Metazoa; phylum Chordata; class Aves; order Galliformes; family Phasianidae; genus Alectoris; species Alectoris magna. Next base: position 12,760,051 of record CM060567.1, read on the forward strand.
CACTGTTACATGAACTTACACAAAAATAGAAGTAAAAACAATCTAGTTTGAGATTAATTTGCAACATCAGCAATTTAAAGAAATTTAAATAATGTAACAATTCAGTTTTATTTCCATCTGTGCCACTTCCCTAATCAGCAAAATTTCAAGCCAAATAATCTAATAAAATTTTTCTAATCCTAAAGTTACAGGTGAAGAAGAAATGCATCAATGTCAGTCATGGCAACCACTCTCACAACCCATTATTCTTACTTTTAAATACCTATCTGAGTTAATTTGAAATGTATTTTTATGCTGGTTTTAACCCAAGTTCTAATTCCATTTGATCTGATGCGCACATTTGAAACAATTGTAATGAAGTGGGGTTAATGTAGCTGTATGTTCAAATCAGAGAGATACTGACTGAAGCAGGCCTACACTTGGGTATCATTAGTTCTGGGTTTATATCCCACAAGATTTTTTAAAATACTTTCTGTCATTTGTAATAAGATGATAAGAGGTTTGGATTAGAAGTGATTGAAAGTGTTTTAAGCCCTTTTTCTTAAAAGTTTACAAGGCCTGAAAAGCTTGATTCTGACTTCATTTTACTATAGTGAAAGGGCTCTTTTCTAAATAACTTCAGACTTTACTGGATGAGTCTAATCTCATCAGTCTAATAGTAAGTCTCCAGTTGTGTGTATTTCTTCACCTAACAAAGTCTGTTATGAAACAGTTGAAATGTGAGGAGATTTGTTGAAGACAGTAATTTCAATCACAAATGCACTTAGTGAATAAAGAACCAAGCTCCTATGTGGAAGCAGTTTTACTGTTATTCCTTTGATCTCTCTGACTGCCTGCTGATATAACAGCTCCAACACTTTGCATTTACGGTCCTCATATCTGAAGACCTAGTTAGTATGTATCAGGAATGATTAGCAAGAAAACAAAGACAGTTAAGTTGGGAGTTTAACTATGTGAATTTGTGTATGTCTACAAATGTCTTACAAATTTCTCCAGTCATGCCTTGATCTTATGTTAGGCACTGATCTGACTCTCAGAGCTGCCAGAAACGTATCCATCTGTACAAACTCCTTCCACCTCCTCCTTTTGGCCAACATTTTCTGTATGTATAATAAAAGTTGGGCGTACAGAATTTGGCCAACTGTCCTGTGGATTGAATTAGAGCAGCTTCTTTTTCTTCAATTTTCAGCCAAAGAACTACCATATAATAGTTCACACCACTCTTCAGTTTCATTCATAATAAAAGCCAGGAGCCAAGTAAGTGCTTGATTCCCTCAGAGCTCACTAAATGCTTTCCATTCCTCTATGCATGAGTCTGAAAAACAGGTAAGGCATGCAAATGTAAGCAAGCTACACCATTTCCTTGTACATAAGAAAGCTTAAGAAGAGCAGAGAAGGTTTCAAGATAAAAGCTCTCCAAGCTCTCTTTTTAACTATTTAGCAATTGATTATCTGTCCATTCCTGCTGCTGCTACTGTGAGGTTTCTAGCCAGTGACCTTTAATCCATTTGTTTCCAAGTAGAACCCATTAAGTGGTTTGCACTTAATCTGAGTCTAGTAGAAGTGGGATGTTTCTGTGATTTTTCCTTAGCTGGGAATACTAACCACTTACTAATGCCTTTCATACCCTTGAGTTTTTGGTTGTGGTTTCTTTATCTGAGGCAGCATTCAAAAAGGAGTAATGCAGATGATAATGATCGCAGCTGTGGAGAAGCTACTCTCCATGGATTACTTGCTGATTATTAGAAAAAAAATGCAGAATGAAGAATCACGGATTTCAAATTTCATTCTGATACTTGGCAGTGTGCTTACTTTTGAGAAATGTTACAGTAATGTGGCAATGTTTTGTACTGCTCCTTCATCAGCTATTCCAGGCTCTTTATGTTCCAAGTCTGTGGTCAAGTAAACAACTGTGATACCCATAGCCTTTGTAAAATTGCATTCCTCTAATTTATCTCATATTTTCATTTGGATGCTGAGATGCCGAGCCAAATTATACCTCTGTATTTGAATAGCTGCTAGCAGTCATAGGAATCTCTCTAGAATTCATAATAGTCATCCTCTACTACAAATAGAGCATAATTAGCCATGCACTACAATTGAAGTCCTAGAGTAACACATTAGTTATGCCATCTGTATAATCATTTAGCTTTTGAAGGAGGGATAATACATTATAAAAGAAGCATCGAGTATTAGTAATACAATTGCAAGAACATAATTAGTAACTCTTAAGCTTAATGCATCTGGTCCTCTGTGTGCACTAGGTTGAAAGAAATTGCATGTGTATTTTGTTGATATAAAAGCAGGATAAATGAAAACCTGGTCTACTGTACTTTAGTATCTGTTTATATTGTTGCAGCAACACCACAAATATTTTAAAGAGAGATAAAAACATTTAGTGTAGTATATCCTGGTTTTTAAATTGGCTTTCTGTATTGTTATATATGTTATAACTATACATATTTTACTGCATAATTCAAAACACAATGAATGTCTTTATGGTTGAGTTCACAGTAAGTTTCTAAGCTGGCCAGGAGGCTGTGATTTTAAGTCTCATACTAAGACTTGGACAGAAACCCAGAAGTGGTACCGCAGTGCAGTATTAGAGATGATACTGCATTTGGTGTTCATTCTTTTGGATAAAATGTAAAGCTTATGTTTGCTTCATTCATCTTCAGTATTGGTTACGTGGAAGGGTTTCAAAATGATGCTTTTAAAAATGAACATATTATAACCCTATTTCCTGGTCAGCTGTCATTTCTCCTCCTACTCAGTATTTAAAAACTCTTACAAGCTGTTACTGAGCACACAGTAGTTGTTCTTTTATGCATCTGATAGGTATGTCACTATTTTGGGAAGTACTTAGAGATGAGCACAAATGTATCAGGTCACATCCTTGTTTTGCACTTCTAACGCTCTTTTTGGGCTGTACGGTTTTTTAAGAAACACTGTGCTCTGAAGCAACTGTTAAAAGAGTTCTGATGATCTGGGGCACTGCAGTAAAGGCACTACCATCTTTTAAATGGGCATAACACTTAACATGCTGCTGAGAAATAGGCAAGCTTGTATTACCACCCAAGAACTCTTTGCATAAAGCTGCAAAGGATAAAGATTCTTGAATTTTCCATCTACTCATTTTACAAGAGTAGAAGACTGGAAAAGTAATTAACATGCATATAGGTGCTTAGCTGGATCTGGCCTTCATCCCTGCGCTATTGTAATGCTACATACAGACTTTGTTTCTTTATCTGCCGTCCTCTCAACTTTTACTACCTGTCTGTTTTCCTAATTACTACATAAACTATTTTTACCCAGTGAAAAAAAAAAAAAGTGCATGTTGGGTATTTTGGTTACTAAAGAACTGTATGTTCAGAACTAAAGTTTTTCTCTTTACAGTTAGTTTATAATTGTGCTTGAAAATTTTCATGGAGATTTTTTCTAGGCAGTATCTCCTCTAAGTTCTAATGAATAGGTTCTCCATAGGAATCCATGCTGTCTTTTATTTCTGTATATATCCTTGGACTAAATATCACATACGAGTGTGACTCAACTGTTGGCCTTGAGGTAACTCATAGATAAAAATTGCACGAGAACACATTGATGTCTTCAGTATTAATTAAGAAGCTAGATTTGTCCTATGCTTCTGCCTACCTGACTAATTTATACTCCACCTGGGAGCATGCAGCTCAGGGGCAGTGGGAGAAATAGTGCTTGGAGCAGTAAAAACTACTTTTAAAATGGGAACAAACATCCATTTTTCCATGAAGCTGTCAAATGTCTGAAACTTGCAGTGTGTTAGACTGTATAGCTGTACAGTTAGGAAACTCCTGATCTTTCCAGCCTAGATTAGAACAGAAGTACCACAAAAGAAATTAGAAAAATGAAAGAATGAGTGGAGGGAACTGGAAATGTTAGTCTGAAAATGGTTTCCTGTTTGTGCTGCTAACAATGCCTTTAGAACTAGTAGTAGAATGTAGAATGCAAGTCAGTGCTTTCTTTTTGCTAAACAGAAATTTAACAATACAGAATAAACATTCTGGAATTGTGAAAAAAAAAAAAAAAAAGAAAGGAAAGGAAGACGTTTAAATTTTCTAATATTTTTGAAAATTAATTATAAATTATTTATCATTAAGTCATAAAATAATTATGGATAATTCTTAAATTCTTTAATTTTATAAATGAAAACACCATAGATTTTTTTTTCCCCTGTATTTTTAAGCAATACAAAGGATACTATGGGATCCTGTAATATGTAGATCACAAGTCTGTCTGAGTACTTTTAATATTCCTTATGAGGCGTGTTACAATAATATGAAAATACTATATTATGTATAAGAAAATACAGGACAAAAATAAACTTAATAGCCTTATTTCTCTCAGGTATTAGATGTTTGGGATCAATTTTTGATTTAGGTATTGTTTATTCTCCTCTTTGCATATTTCATCTATTAATTATTGATTGTGTTGATATTAATTAGAATTATGCAATAGGGTTAGTCACATTTTCCAATTGAGAATTTTCTTTAAAGAAATTAAATTAACATTTTGAACATATTACTTTGCTGTTGTTTAATTTTTTTCCCCTAGAGGATAAAAGTTTATAACGTGAAAATCATGCTTATGGGTCACTGTCACACAGAGGTGTCGTGATGCACTTGAACAGGTTGCCCAAGGAGGTTGTGGATGCCCCATCCCTGGAGGCATTGAAGGCCAGGCTGGATGTGGCTCTGGGCAGCCTGGTCTGGTGGTTTGCAACCCTGACCATAGTAGAGGGGTTGAAACTAGATGATCATTGTGGTCCTTTTCAAACCATGTAATTCTGTGATTAAAATTGTAAGAATTTATTCACAATCTTTTCCTGTTTTGTGCAGTTTGAAGCCAAACATTTTGGTTCGGTAGATGGTGCAGCCTTCTCCATCTGCTGAAATAATGTTTTCTTTTTTCCAGGATTGCATTTTGGCTCCTTTGTTTTCTTCTGGCCTGTGTTTTCTTCACAGATGTCTTCACAGAGGGCCACACTTTGCTTTCAGTACTTTTGTAGCAGTTCAGTGGGAGCTGATCTTTGCTTTATAAAGAGGTGGTTGAACTCTTGTTGTTTGTTGCAGAGCATATCACTTCCTGTACCTCTCTTTTCAATATAGACTTAGTCTCAAGTCGTGCTGATAGAAGCACAGGTGTGAGTTTCTCTTTCAGTCGCCACACACCAGAACCCTAAATTTCTACATATTGGGAAATTAAGTTTATTTCCAGATCTGTTAACTCAGAGATAGTTCTTCACTTTCAGCCTCTTACTACTTCACATTCACATTTATATCTATGAATTTACGGTGGGCATCTAGGTCATCCAAGCACCTGTGTACGGTGGATGCAGCTGCACAGCCAGGGGCTGAACTCAAAGTGATTCAGGCTGGTCTATAGAAACCAGCTGTGAAATTTACAGCTGATTCCCAAACCAGCTGCTAGCATGCTCCGTAGCACACCTAGCATTATCCTCTCTGGGAAATCCCTGTCGTGTAACAAAGATGATGAACAGTTTCCTGTCCATGATGAAGTAGGAGCAGCAGTAGGGAGAATTATCCACTGAATTGAACCGAATGTTCAGATTTTACTCACTACTTGCCCTTTCATTCTTGACCTTAGAAAACCTTTGAGTTTGAACATGGTTACTTAGATTGTGCATGTCCACAGTGACACTTCTGCACTGCTCCTTGGCTTTCTGTAGACGTGTCTGTTGTTGTTTTGTGATCCTTTCATGAAGGAAAAGATGCCTGGATATTCAAAACAAATTGTACAAGACTAGCAATCTAGTGCAGTATAATTTAAAACAGGAGTAAATAATAGTGCTGGCTCAAATTATAGTAATTCTCGATGTACATGCCATAAACCAGACCTCTAGAAACATCTGACTAGGTAGCGTCAAAAAGTCCCCAGCAATTTCTCTCCAGTTATTTTAACCACATTCTTCTAATTGATTAGTTTGGAAAAAAAAATAAAATCTAAATGTAGTGAAACAAAAGCACATAGGAAAATCTAGCACTGAAATATTCTATGTACAGTATCTTCTCACCATGCCACTTCACATCTTGTATTCTTACTCTGCTTCAGAAAAAAAAAAAAAAATCATTAATCTGCAATTCTGCTATTCAAGAAATAAATATGCTTTTAACAAGATTGAATAGAAACCAAATCAATTTTAAAAACAAGAGGGAGCCTTCACTTTCATTGCTTTACTCTGCTGAATCCACGCTTGTTTTGGCTAAGGTTGATGGTTGAAAGAAATGTTAGCTCACCTTCCTACTCTACTTATAAACCTAGATAAAAGACAAAAATGGCCCCAACCTGATTTCTGGCATTTTCAACAATTCCAATGAATGTGTTCATTTTAATGTAGTATCTGTATTCCCTGTACACATGCTCGTTCCACTTTGTGGATAACTTGCCATTCAAGATTTGCTTGTGTGGCGCTTTTGCATGTTTTCTGCCTGCTTTGTGCTATTTTGTAAGAAGGTGATAAGCCTTGTATGTGTGGAATAATCATTGTAATGAAAATGCTGTTTACTGACACAGGCCCAAACCAACCCCAATAGTTTAATTTTGAAGATGTTAGATATTTGAATTTCCAACACCCTACAGATCAAGATTTATCATAGAAGAGCAACAGTGTCCAACCCAGTCTTCTTGATTTCAAATTCAACTATTTATAATCTGGGTACAGAGAAATTCAGCATTTGCAGATATGATTCATTTGAAACATGAAATGAAAAGTTAGTGGGGGGGAACATGAAAAGAAATATCTCTGTTGTTGCTGTCTCACAGGTTTGCCAAACACTTATGATATTTCATGCAGGCTTATACAGTCATTACCACTCAGTGCTTCTTACTGTGCTTATATATTTATTACAATGCTTATATTTGCTTTCTCTCCACTTGGAACGGTATGTAATATGCAGCTTCTTCAGAATGCCCTCACTCTCAAAGTCTGAACAGGTGTCAGATTCAAATGCTACATCAAACTTTGTGTCTGACTTTTGGATTTTTATTAAATGCAGAGCGAAGCCAAATTATTGTAGTAATGTTGATGGTATTATTGTTTGATAGCTAGTGCTCGGCATTTCATTTGATTATAATTCTATAATTATGAATAATTACAACCACAATAGTAGTGCAAATACATCTGTAAGCTGTTTACTGTATTTCATATAAACTGTACTAAAGCTGAAAATAACATTGGTACCAAAACAAGTACAGTATAGACACTGCTGAATTTTGGCAGTTGCTCTGAAAATATCAATTGTAGAACAGTACGTAATATGTAGTTAATCCCTGTCACCATACCAAAGATTTTTGTTGTAGAGGTTACATGAAAAAGGTGGATAAATAAGCCTAAGTGGTAACAATGAAAAAGGCAACATTAATATGGTATTTTTTTCATTATTATCCACTGTAGATATTACTGAATGCAATGTCTGAGATTTAAAATTGCCGTAGATCCTCTATGGCATAATGAAGTGTAAAACTGCAATGAACTATTCAGAAAGTCAAGTTTTTAATTTCCCTAAATTTGAAGTTCAGAACAGGTTTTCAGAAAAGATCACTAGCCATCTAGGCACAGAACGCAGTTCATTATTTTCATACCCCGTACATGACCAAAATAAAAATTCTCATAGTTAAAGAGCTGAGTATCATAACCCAGTAACTTTTATTGAAAACCTGATCATGCACCCTTGTTCTTGGCCTGAAGGGAAGGCGATATCTCACAATTAAATCATTTCTGGAGTTAAAGTTGAATGCATACAACCATACTAAATGCTTTGTTTATGTTGAGCTAGGGAAAGTCTCAACAGGAGAAATAAATGTAATTCTGTTTATGTTTGAGAATCCGCATTTCCCTTCATATCTTTTGTTCTTCCTCTTCCCTTCAAAGCTGTAATAGTATTAAAGGTAAAACGAGCTTTATGCATGGAGCTAACTAGGAATGTCTCCAGCAGTTTTTTGCATGTTCTTCTTCCACTTGCTTAAAGACACAACCTCCTCACGACTCTTGTCTATGGCCCTAAGATCCTAAAAAATACTCAAAATAAATTGATTCAGTCACGACTTATTGAAGGCTGATATGCTTTGCACAAAATCAAAACAAAACATAAACAGATGTAAAGTTGATACAATTGTAATTTTTTCTTCTGCATGTGTCTACTACGTAAGGATAAATAATTTTTAACCCAGCAGGAGAGGACAGACTCAGAACTGTGCTCTTTATTTTTCTTTAGTTATTTTTTCTTTTACAGAATATAGATAATGGCCTATGCTAGATAATAATGAACTTCCTAATTATTCTTTAATCCCTCTGAGAATTTTCCTTTGCAGATAATGACCAAGAGATTGCATAACTTTCATCCCTGCTCTTGCTTCAGTATCCCAGTTCCGGTATTTTATTTCCACAAAATGTATGACACTTTCAACCTATAACACAGGTATCCATGAAGGCACCTATATTGCCTAAAGTATTGAAGGGAAAGTTTCTGTCAGACACGTCCAGGGCAGTAGGAATTTGAGGTGACACGTAGTAGCTTTTAGCTAGACACCTAGCCTTTTTGCTGTATTTCAGAAAGGCTGATTAGGTAGACTTAACGCAATTTTCAATTCTGGACTCAAAAACGTCTTAAATTTAGCATTACCAATTGAAAATAAAACACTTATTTCTCCCAGCCAATAAACTTGATACCTTCTATGGTATCAATAGAATGAAATTCACTGCCTTCATCCCCCAAATTTCCTATTGTATTCTTTTTGATTGGTTCAAGAAACGGGGAGAAAGTGGTTGTTTCAATGAATAATAAAAATGCCATAACACTAAAGATTTCTAGTCAACACTAGCACCTTTAGCAACACTAAAGGTTTCTAGTCAAGATAAAATTACCTCAGTTCTAAAATATCCTTTAAGTTACTTCCCTCTCATTGCAAATTGTACTCTATAATACTGAATATCTAAAGAATTCACTGATTGCCTGTATAACAAGTTCTCAAAATGGCATGTTTGTAAATCCTTTATCAAACTGCTAAGTTTTAAATATTAAATATTTAAATATCAAATATTTAACTATCAAATATTTTCAAACATTACAAATCCAAATGAAAGGATTCCTTCAAAAGGTCATTTGAAAGGATTCTCAGAAATGAGACTTTTTAGTTTGCAGGGGATTGGGTTTGCATTTCATTTGATGTAAAGACAATTTCTGCAATAATGTTCATCATAAAGGTTGTTTCATAATACCTATTCATAAAGATAACTTTCTTCTTCAAAACACAGGATCAGACACAAGGTTTAGAAGCACCACAATTTTCACTCTTGGTCACATTCTGACTTTACACAAGTCTTGTAGGGTCAAGTAACTTTTAATTGTTTTTCTTTACATAAACCAGGCAACTTTTGTAGTCACCTGGTTATTTGACAATAAACACTTGGTCCGGTCTGAGAAAAAAAAAAAAAAAAAATTGTATTTGCTCATTCCTTTAAATTATATTTTAAAATTAAATAATATAAAAATATATCACACAGTGCTATGCACACTAATCCCGTGTAGAAAATGAACTACATAAAAGTAATTACCCTGCATTTGGCAATACATCTATTGCATTCAGTAATAATTGCAATTATACTGCCAGTATGTAAATCTCTCATTGACTTCAGTAGAAGTAGGAATGTCTTTGCACCTAAGTTAAAATAAAAACCGCAAATAGTAAATAAATAAATAAATAAAAATAAAGAGGCCAAATCAGAAATTCTTACATGGTATCATGCTGTAATGCCTGTGTTCATCATGAACTCTTTTGCATCGTCAAAGTAATTGATTGTAAGGGCATTCAGCCTTGGAAATGTAACCACGGGAACTGCTGTTTTACACTCACAAGATGCTTTTATTTGTCACATGGGAAGAGAGTAAAAGACAGCTTCTTTTAGTCAGTGAAGCAGGTTGTATAGAAGAACTTTTTTAGCACCACATCGATGATTAAAAATAAAATCTATCATGAAACAAACAGATCTGAAAGTGTCAAATATGCAAGCAGTAGGGGGAAAAATGATTTTAATAAAATTAAGAATATCATCAGTGCTGTTTTAGTCAGTGGAAGTATATTTAATGAAGCTTATCAACACCTTCAAACAGCAGTTGAACTCATCATTAGTAATACTCATTAAATATGCTTTAATTGTCACATTGTGTATGTTTAGCAGTCCTTTTCTCTATATAAAGAACTGAAAGAAAACAAGGAATGAGTTACACATCTGAATAGGCTGCCAGGACCACCAAGCTGTGGTGACTTAACCAATGAGATCATGTCTCAATTTTCTTTTTTAATATCTTCAGATGGAATCAAATCCCTATATGATGGGTATTTGAGGGGGAGCATGGCCTGAAACTATGTATTTGTAAACACCAGAGTATCACAAAAGCTGCAGGGTACTCTATGATCTGCTGCTTACGCATTGCGTTCCACTTGTTAGGGCCCTATTCCAGCAGGGTGCTGAATGCCATCAACGTTGGCCAACATAGGTAATGAAAACCTGCCAGGAGGAAGGTAACGCACAGTGATATTGGTTATGTTGGTGTTTGCCAGCATCAGACCAAATTAAAAAACAGTGATAACCCTTAAAAATAGCAGGTTTATATCCTCCCTACTCACTAATTTGGACGAAAGAGGCTAAGGTATATCAGTTAGGAAGTATATGCATAATTGCTTGAAGAAAATGTGAAATAAAATGTGGTAGAAGAGAAATAGAGAAGAAAATGCTGGAGGTGTTGTTTTTTTTTCTTTTTCTCCCCCCCCCCCCCCCCCCCCCCCCCCCCCCCAATAATCTCTTTAAAGAGATGTTAGCAACAAACTTTTTCTTCCAAAATGAGAAATTGTTTCAATGGGCTTTCCTCGCTACTAAAACCACAACAAGAATTCTACACGATGTGAAAATTATTTCTCTTTTAAGATCTGTTTTTGGCACATCTCTAAAGATGGGAATGAAGTGCTTAATAATGTATGCAGGGATGCCTTAATTGTTTGCCAATGGCAAGTTCCATTAATCTCCCAGTATAAGATAATGGATGAACTGCTTCCAAAACTTACAAGAAGACTTCCACTGCAATTATCTTTATCATCAAGCTGTCCAAATGATTATAGTCCATGGTAAAGTAAGCATTAGTAGATCTGTTTTCTGAACTTAAACACATTTATATAAAAACCAGGCAGACTAGACAAACTGCTCACTAGTGCAAGAAAACACTAAGTACAGCATACAGTTAGTCACAATATAAGGGGTATCAGCATGGGATTTATACTGTATAACATATAACCGTATACCGTGTAACCACAATGACATTTGGAAAAAAAACCTTTTGGTAAATAACATCTAGGCTGAAATTTCAGCTACACTCAATGTACCACATAAACAGGATTTCCTAATGCATGCAAGTGTACCTAAGTTATATCAAATCTCATGTATAAAGCTAGACATAATATTGAACAAGAGAAGTCTATAAAAGTAGTACTGAGTGTCAATTAGTATAAGAAAAGATGAGGGAAATGCCTACATTTATTGGGGGGGAAAAAAGAAAGAAAGGAAAAGAAAAAACAACTAACTCATTAGTTATTCAAACTTTCAAGAGGGTACAGCTCAAAAACCCTCAACAGCAGTCCATCTGAATACTCAGAAAATGACTAGATATATATGAGGTTACCAGCTGGCTCAGCAGGAGCTCACGACTGCACTCCAGTGCAAAAAGAACATATAAAAGAGGAGAAATCAAGGGCAGGCTACAAAGGGGAATATAGAAACACTGCCCAAGCAAGTGGGGCTGGTCTTAGAAAACTAAAAGCTGAGCTAGACTTGAAACTCCAGGGGTATCAAGGGCATCAAAAAGAGATTCTGCTGTTAGCTATGTTAGCAGCAAAAGACCAACAAAGTACAGTGTAAGCCTGCAGCTGAGTGGGGTGATTTACTGACAGTGGATGCAGATAGGGCTTATGTACTTAATACATTCACTGCCTACATTCAGTTTGGGAAACATTGGTGTCTTGAGACATACTTCAATAAGGGCAGGAACTACTGTGGGAAAAGAATTAGGGATCTCTTGAAACATCTGATGTCTAGCTCACTTGTACCAGCAGGAGCATAGCCAGGCCCCTTCTTCAGATTTGTTAGCTCTCACTAGGAACAGTGTGGACCCTTGATACAAAGAGTGTTATAGAATGCTTTCTGAAAGCAAACAAGTAGGTGATTGCTTTTTAAAGATAACCATGTGAAACTAAGTCTTACATGTTTTACAGATGGGGCCAGTTTTTAAAAATGAGATAGAAGCAAAGGAAGAAAGTGTTAGAATCCAGACTACATTATGAAAATATCTATGTTTAATACATCTGAACCTGATGGTGAAGATATAAGTTAGCTGAAACTGAACAAATGTGCTCTGTCCTGTAGAAATGTCCATTTTCCCACTGGTAAATAACATAATGTAACAATTATAAAGAACTGCGGAGGAGTGTCTCCATTATACTCACGTGTAAAAAGTGTACCAAGCTACATTCTGATGAAATTTCAGTTATTTTTTGGGTTTTTTAGAGAGGAACTTGTTTGTTTTGGGGGGAAATAAACATTTGTTAATTGTATGATGCAAGAAACACAAGTTAAAAGACAAGCAATGCTCAGATATGATAAAGTTTTGCTTTCTTTTAAAATATTGATGTAGTTTAAGAGTGATTCATAAGCTCTGCCTGACTGATTCATGATTCTCCCAAATAACTGCTACAACTATCACAACAAAATCCAATGTGAGAGTTGCGAATGATAAGCTTTTCTGGTTGGAAAAAAAATAGTAATCTTAGCAGCCACTAAACTTTCTTAACCATAACTCCTACTTTTTTTTAATTCCTCTTTTGTTGTTGTTGTTGTTATTTATCTGGCAGTTCTGTTTTCTGAATCAAATTTGAAAACTCTGGTTCTGAGCTTGATATCGGGTTTACAGGGGAAACGACAAACAGCATTTAATGTCACCTTTGCTTTCTTTAACTCTGTGGCAAAAGTGGGAAATAGTTCGGCCTCTTTACCATTTGAGAATAACCCTGGCTGTCTCTATCCCTGTAACAGCATTTGAAGATCATTACAGTGTGTATTCTCTCCAGCATAAGATGTCTCTAGAAATTTCTCTAGAAATTCTCTTTTATTGCAAACAGGACAGAACCACGTAAAAATATGCATCATGCTAAGATGTCTTTCTCAGACCTGGCCTGTGGTCTGAGACACTGGTTTAAGAATAATCCCTACTCAGTGCATTTCCTATTAAAGATTGTTTTTCAGAACTACCCCTTGCTGAATATCTTCTCATATTCTGACTGTTATGCATTTCTTGGACTCAGTCACAGAATCATAGAATCACCAAGGGTGGAAAAGACCTCCAAGATCACCTAGTCCAACCTTCCACCTACCACCAATATTTCCCCACTAAATCATGTCACTTAGTACAACATCTAAATGTTTCTTGAACTTAAGTGTGGAGATTGGGACTGTTGAGTTTTCGGTTGAAGGATTTGTTGGCTGTTTTTTTTTTTTTTTTTGTAATTTAGTAGTGGGGTTTTTTTCTTTCTTTCTTTCTTTCTTTTTTTTTTTTTTTTTTTTTTTTTTTTCTTTTTATTCTCATTGCTTTATATATACACAATGCTCTTATTTATACTGGGAAATACAATCAGTACAATACAATCTTTGTACTATCTTAGAAAAGGCAGGAAGACAGTGCAAGAATTGAGCAGATTAAGACATTTTGGAAGCACAGTCTTTTCAGAATAATAACAGACACTTCATTAGTCAACCAGCACATTTGGAGTCACTTTAATTTACTGTTCAGTTAAGGTTTTCCATGATTGAATGCATTTAATAAGAATGATGCTTTAATTCTAAAACTGTTGTGATCTATAAAATACCGGCTTGTGATGGAACAGGGAGTAATTCTAGCAGTTCTTAAAAGTTGTTAAACATCTACAAAGGCAGACGTTGCATTTTACGTTATATATATGATACATATAATTGAAAATCTAGTCTTAAATTTACGTTTATGTGCAGAAGTTCATGTGAGTCATTTCTTTTGGAATCTCAGTTTGACCTGACTATCTATGATACTTTAGCATTGGCTGATATTTTAGTGCCTGTGCTCTGTAGGGGCAAAACAAAAATCTGGACAATCTACTTCCCAGGCAACAAGGTGAATAAAACACATTTTTTTCTCTGTCATTTCAACCCAGTTGATGTTTTCTTAAATTCATCAGCAAGTGGATATAAAGTACTTTATTCACAAGTTTTTATTGACGGTAAAATAATCATAAGGAAAAAGATTAATACCAAAAATACTATTTAGAAAGGAAACATTTTACTTAGTTCCCATGGTACAGGGACTTTCTGTAAGAGAAACTGTGTTTGAAGGACAAGCAGCCACCCGGAATGCATTTATCTGGCTAATGATTATGTTCTGCATATGTCAGGTTCTTCAGAGACAGTAACACTATTGGCAATTTTGCTTCCATGGGATCTGATTCTTCATAAATGAGGTCAAAAAATAACTATAAATGAATGTTAATAGATGAGCACAGTACACAAAAAAGCTTCCTCAGCTGTAACATTCTTGGTTTGTTTTACCAGGAAAAAAGTTATCTGTGGATGATACATTCCTTCCCCTTTTCTAATCTTTAAATAAACACTAACCAGAGAAGGGGGAGGCCACCTGCGTGTAGTACCTGAGCTAAAAACATCACACTTAACAGACACTAATTTTATTTGTAGCTGGAGCAACAGTTTCTAGTTTTTAATTAACTTTTTAGGCATTTGAGAGCAGTTCCTTAGATCCCAGCTCTGCTCATACCATGAGAGAACTGATTTCACAGTCTAGGGATACAGAGAACACACATCTCAGTACAGTTTTTTTGGTCACCCAGAAGCAATGCTAACATTCTGCTATCCCTCTCCAGAACTTTTCTTTAAAACTGCAAGTAAAAGTACTAAAGTACTTTTTTAAAGTACTTCTTCTGTGCCACTTCATACGCCGGTTGCCATAGGAAATCAACATAACTTACAGAAGCACTAATGATGCTCTAAACCATGAAATAACACAGACTGGCTCAGGATTGGTATTATACATAGGGTATCTTTTCACACCAGCTCATGGGCTGCTCCACTAAGCCACTGAGAAGGCTTAGATACTGATTTATAGATATCTGGTTTTGTACTTCTAGACCTCAGGCTTATTCTCTCTCAGAATGTGAGACATTGTCAGAGGGATACAAATTGTCTGCAGAAATAATCCTGCGGGGAAGTGCTGAAGAGTGGGGTTTGTTTTGTTTTGTTTTTGTTTGTTTTTACAGGCTTGGATGTTGATTCTTTGTGTGTTTTATTATGCACAAATGTTGGACACTTGCAATGGAAAAAAATATCAAATTGTCCTTTCATTTGTTACCATTATTAAAAGTGACCTGGATTTAAGATTTCCCTCATTTCTCACTTGTGAATTGAAAACGATCTTTTCAAGCAAGTAGACAGACTGGCAGCAGTGTTTTACCTTAAAAACCACGACAATAGGATTTATCGACTACTGAGATTTATATTCTTTTGAAACAACAAAAAGAAATGCTTTCCTGTACAACAGTCATAAACATGCAAAGTACTAATGATATTATCCAGCATTTTTTTTCCAGAGAGGAAGGAGTAAAGCAGATTGGCACAAATGAGTTTTGAAAGGAGGAAATTTGCAAGCTATTTTCAGAGACACACTTGCATTGATTTGAATGAAAAGTAGCAGAAAATGCTCTAAGTATTAAGTAGTCTTAAAAGGGCACCGGCTCTAAAGACTGAGAACATCTGGGAATAAGTGCTTTAGAACATGTCTGCTAGTGATGTAGATATATTTACGTGATGATTAACTGCGTTTCAAGCAACCTATGCTAAAGAGAAAGAAAGAAAAAAAATAACACATGTCTATGTCTATTGTGAAGACATCTCTGCCTTTCTATTCTATGGATCAAAATCCAGGCATGTTTTGTCTGTCTTGTGAATGAAAGTGATATAAGGCCCTGCCAGCAGTGGCTAATACTGAAAGGCCAGGATTTTTAGTGTTGCAAGATTTAAAATTCGCAGTTTAATTCTATGAAAGCTGGAGGCACACAAGCCAAGCCCTTTGTCTGTAAGAATTGTTTTCTAGCTCTCAAGTCATTAAGAATGTGTCTGAGTGCAGAACAGTTAGTTACAGTCTACTTCCATGTGTTTGCTTTAAAGAGGCCAATATTTCAAAAGCTGATAGTGCCAAAGGTTACTATATTTGGGTATTGTGATAAATCCTAATTTCACAGCGCTTGATGTAAACTATTGTGTTTCTGTGAACTGAACACGTAAGGAAAGACTTTCTGGTTTCCACTGCATTCATGGCAGAACAGAAATTTAAACAAGGTCATGGCAGAATGGAAAAGAAAATATTTTTATTCACTATTTGATACAAAAGGAGAACAAGGATGGGAAAGCAAAAACTTTCAGTAAGGAGGGAAGTACTGAAGGCAGATCTGATTTCTGGCCTAAGCTTTCTTCTTGTCAGTTCCACTCAACTATCAGTGATGATACAGTTAATAAAGTTGACATTTAAATACCATCTTTAGGTTTTCATGATATGATGGTCCTTCTTTGATAACAGTGAAGCTGGAATATATTATTTTTCTAAATAACACTTCAGCATTATCATAGAAAGTATTATCAAAAGTAGGCATAATTAAATCTATAACTAGAGTCTGGTTAATGGAACAGAAAATGGCAACAGAATCTCCCCTATATAATGTTTATTTTGACATTTTTTATTGCATTTCTGTATCCTTTTTGGTGATGTTTACTGATAAGATTTCATTGTGATTACAGAATGAAAGAAATTAAGAAAATGAGAAATAAAACACTGCGATATATCAGGGGGTTATTTCTAGGGAGCTTAAATTAGGGTATCTATGTAAATAGCAGAGGTCAAAAAGCACTTAGTGACTAACTATGGCTAGAATTCTGCTTTCCAAACGACATTTTAATTAAATTTCCAAAAGATTATTCAAATACGTGTACTATTTTCTTTTTAAAAATACCACAATGCACAAGAGTTAAAAATTCAAGATATACAAAATTATGGCACCAATAGTTCTCACCTCAGAGTTGTGGACTTTCAGCTACGCAGACTACAAAAGCATCTGTAACTGTAGATCCCCACTGCCACTGTCATACATTTGGTTCACTTAGATCTACATTCACAGCTACACTTCTAATCACTTTTGAGATACAAGTTAGCAATTTCCACAGCTTATTCTTGTTAATATGAATCCTGCGGTGCTTGATTGAACTTTTTCCTGCTGAGCTGGGAAGCTGGGAAGAGGGTGCACTACCTAGCATGTAAACTGAGACAAATATGTAGGGAACGCTTTAAAACAGGACTTGAAACCAGTAAGATAAGATCTAATCCACACCACAGTTGTCTTTCCACTGCATGAAACTAGAGAGAACAGCAACAGTGTCAACATCGGTACTATTCAAAGTGCAGTGTTCTTAAGTTTGTGTAATACAAAGTATGCATAAGGGTGCTATTAGAGAAACAGTTGTTCTGGTGATATGTGAGCCAGTTTGGTGGAGAAGATGAATCAATCAGTAACACAAATCAGGATTATGGAAAAACTCTCTTATCAGAACGTAACATTAGAGAGGACACAAATAGCAGATGGAAAGAGAGCACAATCCAGAAACTGCACCCCCCTACCCCCCCCCCCCCCCCCCCCAAAAAAAAAAAAAAAAACAAAAAAAAAACCAACAAAACAAACAAACAAAAAAACACCAAACCAAAACAACAACAAAAAACAACAACCCACCAGACACTGTTTTTTTGATGAAGAGGTAAAGCTTTCTTTATCAAAATTCAGTCAGGTACTATTTCTCAAAGCAGCAATTCCTGTAGTAATAGAATATTACAGAGTGGCTTCATTAATTCACCTTTATAATCAGCTGTGGTGAAGATATCCACAGTCGTAACTGCACTGTCTGACCCTTGTGTCAGAGCTAATCTAAGGGGTCTTGATATACATGCAGGGCTCTTTCTTTTCAGTTGTAGTTTTAATTGACTGATAGATTCACAGCATTTATGAAGCACAAAGAGGTGAAGGAGTGCCTTGCTGAAGTTCATCTGGATGATGAACTTCTAAATGAAGTCCTGATCTTTCTATTTAAGAACACCTAACATGATTTTCACTTTGTCAGAATGTTTATACTTTTTAGAATAAATTTTAGCTTCTTATCCTCAAAACAAAAAGCCAAACAAAAAAACAACCCCCCCCCCCCCCCCCAAAAAAAAAAAAAAAAAAAAAAGCAGAAAAACAAAAAAACTTAAAAGGCCATAAAAATGTTAGTTTGGAATCTTAGAGGGTTTTTAGAATAAAAATATGTTTAATTTGCAATTAGTTGTGGCAGATTACATTTCTCAAACTAGGTAAGTGGCAAGTTTGCAAGCAGTCAGCAAATAACAGCTTAATCTTATCTTTGCTCAAAACTGTATCCTTCTGCAGTGCTCCTTATCCCTAGAATATCTGATATTTATAGGAGAAGCTTAAATGATCCCCTTATTTTCCTCTAACAGCTATTCTTTATAATCTCAATGCTTAGATACAGCCCATTGTTGACTACAAAGCATAGAGAAATAAGTGAAAAAATGTCGAGTGGGAAACAATCCTTTGATTATCGCATATCCATTCTCAATCCCAAAATAATGACACTTTTTATGTCAAAAGCTTTACAGATTTACCACCTCAAGCAATATTTTACAGCTGTCAAAAATGATTTATGCAATAATGACTTAAAGTCCAAAATGGAGTCCTCAAAGGAAGAGCTGTCAAACATTTTCACCACAAATAACATTATTAAAATAAGAATTGATATTCTGTATAAACAATATTTGCGTTCAACTATAAAAAAGATCTTATAGTTATGTAACTTGTGGAAATGAAGTTGCAAAATAGAGAGGAACATAGTGTACAGCTGCTTTGTTATCAGTTTAATTTTTGAATTAAACAGATGTTAGTGCCTTATGGGCAAGATTTAAAAAAAATAAATAAATCTGTTTCAGAATAATAGTTCTTGTGCTTTTATCTTTTATGTTTTATTAAAGGGATATTTACATTAAAAAATAAATAAATTATCGAGTCTTTAAACCATGAGTAGTTCCAGTGAGAGCTTATTGTGTAATGACAAACTATGAATTTAGACCCTTAGTTTTGGCATCCATCTGTTCCTATTAACCATTTTTCTCAGTAGTCATTAATATTTTTAATAGCTAAGTAATTGTCTACAGTGGCAGTTCTCCAATATGACAGGATTAGAATAACCTGAACAGTCTGGATTGCACAAGTAGCCTGCTGAAAGAAAAAATGTGTGAGAGAAATTCAAGCAAAATGTAGGCTATATTAACAATATTATTCTGATAAAAATACTGCAGTGGGAACTAGTAAAGCTGTTACCTGAAAATGTTAAAAACTTCTGAGCATGAGGCATCAGTACAGTTGGGACAGGGTTTGCTGGTTATGTCAGCAGTTCTGCCATTCCACATTCATGCAACCTCCACAATTCTATGAAGCCACCACAAATATTCTCCCCCTCTTCTCTACAATTTCCCCATTCTGCACAGAGCAAATGGAAACATGCCTCATACAGGTAACATATTTATAAAACTGTATTCTTTTTTAACTGTTGTATCTTGTCTGCTGTGTTTAGAGCAGTGTAGATTCAAACAGCCGCCATTTTCTGGAGATCAGCCTACTGCCAAAATTCTCCCATTCTTCTGCCCCCTTCACTTAAAATGTGTGACCTGGCCAAAAAATTAAAGCAATGAACAGCAGCATTCAATATTGCATCACCAAGATTTTTAAAACTCAAAATCTTGTATTTTTTTTCATCTCTGTTGACAGTAGAGAATGTTAGAATCCTAACTCCCCATATCTATGAAATAATATTTTTCTGGTAAAGGAGGATCCTTTTAAGTTGAAGTTTAAAGCTGAATCATTTTAAAACAATATAAGGTGGTATTTAGAATTTAAAAGAAAAATAATTAGTTATCTAATGATTCTCTTTTTGATCTCTGCTTGCTGGACTTCTAATGACAGTAGTTTTGAAAGGGAGAGGATATATGATCCCACTCATATTTGAAATACTAAAAAATTTCTTGGAAACACTAAAATTCAAATATAATGAGTTGCTATATAAAGCAAATGATGGCGTGGTAGGGAATAAGCTTTTATTTGCATTTCACTGTGAGTTTATTGAGGACTTTGTAATAAAGCCTTCAGACACATCAGTAGTTACCACCTTAAGCCACTTGACACCTTCTTGAGCTGTCTTCCTCATCTGTATGCTTAAGTATTATGTGAAGTATTACACAATAGATGGCTATGTAATATATCTGCATGTAATGCCAAATCAAACTTTCAAGTGTCGGGCAGTTCATTGAAAGAACTTGGGTTACTTATGTGGAAAAAGTTACATGTCTAACTGTGCTGGTATTGAGCTCTTAAAATATTTTCATATTCGCTCAAACCACGCAATGGAAAATAAGCAACTAACCAGGCACTAAGCTCTCAAATGTTTAGCAGTTTTGTTAAATTCATTCTGCTTCAGAACCTGGAGAAAGTCTTTAATAGCTGTCACTACTCTGTATATTTTTCTGTATAAAACACATTTCTAAATTTTAGATTAAAAGCAAAGTACATATTTTTTGTAATTTATAATAGCTATAGAATATGGTTACCAAAATTTATTATATCCATCATACAAGCAATTTAAATTTCATAATAGCACATAAGCTTCAGAACTTTTTCTCACATTTTCTGCAGAAATTGAACATTATGTGTACCAAACAGAAAAATCTATATATACAAATGATCAAGCTGTCAGGAAGTTATGCTTTTGAGTGCCAGACCTATCTTGTATCATGTCAATTTTTACCTATAATCGGTGACTTAATATTTTAAATGAAATTTAATTGTTCAAAAATCATCTGTGTTCATTCAGCACAGCATATAGTACACAAGAAATAAATTTCACATTTTGACCAGTAAATTTTTCAAGAATGTGTCTAGAAATATTATCCATAGCTTTTTGAAATTACCTAGCCTTTGAACATACAGTTCTTTACATCCTTCAGTTTAAAGAAACTTTTCACAGAAGTGAAGTTATTGAAAACTCTTATGCATGAAATTGTTTACAGTGAATAATCCATTTATAATGTATTTCAAAACTCAAAAATATTTTCAAAGAGTATGGCAATTTTTGTGGACAGTTTTGCTTTGATTTGCCTCAAATAGATTCTAGTGTGTTGTATGATGCCAAGACTCATCATATTTAGAAAAACACATGCTAAGGTTAACCATTGGATAAACAGTACTTTAGTTAAGCACCTTCCCTATCCCTCAGTATTTTGGAAGTTTGAAGCACTATTAAACAACCAGATCTCAAATCAATGCTCCAGGCTTGTGGCTGTTAGCAATGACATTCTCCTTTTGCAATATTATTTTTAACACACGCCAAGTTAACACAAATACTAGCTAGATGTGTACACACAGTGTCAGATCTCTTGATACATCTATGTTCAAGGCACAGCTACAACAATCAATCTTGAGCAAAATCTACTACAGATCACCTAACCAGATTTAAGAATAAAGGTCTCTAATGAGAATATGTTAAGAACAATATTAAATATTGGTAGTGTGGGCAGAGAGAGTGGCCTGAGTCCTATCTGAATTACACCTGCCCATGCTCAGAATAATATTACGACTCTCCAAGGTAACAACAGAATTACTAAGAACATGGTTTACCTCTGTGACTTTAAAATATAAGAGCATCCTTTGCATGTGATTCTAAAATTGATGCAAACAAAACACTGGCACTTCTCCAGAACTAATTTAAGCTCAGTATTTGAATATGAATTTCCTTTTCCTTCTCTCAAGCGCATATACAGAGCAAGAGACAGAGTAAGGTACACCACACATTCATTATTTGGATTTGTTTGAAGGATGGATGTTTCTACAAATAACACCGAATGATGAGAAATAGAAAAAAAAAAGCCTACACATAAATATTAGGTGTCATAGTTTTCATGGGTGTGTATTTGCTGATCAGCAAATACGGTCATTTATTCATTTCATGCTCTCTTACTAGGAAGAAAGCATCAGCTAAGGCATATTTAGCCACTCTTCCTTATATCAGCAATATTGTTAACAGATACTGCATCTTCACCAAAAACCAGGAACACTTTACCATTCCAATTTTTTTTACTATACCAACATAATTCTAGGACAACTCCTGGATTCAAATGTAGATACTCCAAATTCACAGTATTTCATCTCTGAAAAAGACTTGTCTTTTTCTTTATAAGTTGATACTTTCTTAATAATAATATATATATATATATATATATATATATAATATATATAATAATATATATTATATATATATAATATATAATATAATATATAATATATATAATATAATAATAATATATATATATATAATAATAATAATAATTATTATTATTATTTGCTACTTTCAAACCCATTGTGTTTTTCCAAGTAAAATACTGCATTTAAATCATGCACTTGCATTGTGTGAGGCAGGCAGAATTAAGACCTGAAACTCATATATCATTTTTACTTTCTGTGAGCTCAAATAGTTCATAAAAATTAACAGTCACAGGATTCCTGCTTCCTGTTATCTTTGCACTGTTTTAGGGTTGTTTACTATAGGAAATCTATGCCAAATTTAAACCTAGAAAACTTTTGTTCAACAGTTGCAGATGCAGCGCTAACCTCATTCAGCTATTACCATCAGCATACACTGATATACTCTGTGCACCCACTACTATCAAGGAAAATTCCCTTATAACTATGCTGAAGTGTACTTCACTGGACTTCAAAGGAATTATACCAGCAGACCAGACATGTTTTTACCAGATAATGAAATACGCAGAAAGTTTTGACAATAAAAACAGACTTTACCATCTTTGTGATAGTAGGTGACTTCCACTTTCCTCTCCTCTGACCCCAGCAATGCTTGAGCAATTTGAGCAATATGATGTCTTTTGGTCTCTGGTCCATGAAGAAAATCACAGGTGCAAGGTTTCTGCATGACATCTGGCCTGGAGAACCCAGTCATCTCACAGAACCCATCATTGCAGTAGATGATAGCACAATTCTGCACCCTAGCATTAGCAATGATGAATTTTTTATCTGCAATAAAAGAAAGTGATGCATTTTTTAGTACTCTCTCAACTTTTCATAAAGTGTTGATTGCACGGATGGATGCTAAACAACCACTCTTTTCACTGGAATGCCTGAAATGCAGTGATTTTCAGTCATTTTATGTATTTAATTTGATCCACGGGTTTTAAAGCAACTTCAATAGATTTAGAGTGCATTAAAAGCGAAGATAGTTGTCTTCTAAGGAAATAAAACCAGACTGTGCAATTTTTCACAAAAGTTCTCAACTTTAATTTTCTTTTCCTTTTAGCTACAGTGAAACCCAGATGATGAGGAGGAAGGTGATGAGCACTGTCCTGTCAGCCATGACTCCCGAGAAAGTCTTAAAAAGTTAGTTGATGTTGTTGTTTTTTTATCCCAGCGGGTGGGGGGGATGGCTGCAAATAAGAAGGAAGGGGGTTCTACACAATTGAGGAGCTTCCTGTGAAAAAGAGTAACCAGCTGAGTCTACTAAGTAGGGATTTTCATTGAGTTTATACTCATTGTTTTAGCAAAGCTATCTGGAAAAGAACATGATAAATTTTTCTTTTCTGTGCTTGTTTTAGACTTATGAAAGAAAATATTCCTTAGAAAGAACATGAAATTGAAGGCATATCAAAATCAAAGGTTGTGGCATTTGAAACATTGTTTCACAGTCCACTGAAGCTCCATGCCTTAGTCCAGCACACTTTCTTATACACTCACCTAGGAGGAAGTTCAAAAGTTGTCATTAGACTGTTATTTCATCTGTCACTGTTCACCACTATAACACATCATTCCTATTTTAATTATAAATGTACTGCTTTGATACTTTTATTGTCAATAATGTCGATTTCTGCTTACTCTAATCACATTAGTAGTTCCCTCTCTTTAGAGGGGGTGAGATACCAAGGTAGTGGTACAAGTCTTCATAATTTTAAAAATATTTTGTCTTTCAACACTGAAATATTTGGAGAGATCTCATTTTTGATTTTTACCCTGTCTTTCAATCATGCTGAATTTCCACTATCATTTCTCTATTTGGTTGGCAGTGGTTTATATTCAACATACGTACACTACAACATAAAAACTTGTCTCAAGTAGCAACGTTAACTTAGCATTTGGTTAAATTAGGACTGCAAAGACTGTCTTTATTTTATTCTCAAATAAAATAAATATTAAATTGCTAATTGTGTCTAAGTATAAGGAAGTACAAAAGCTGGAGTTAGCAGTAAGGGTTTGCACTAGACTGATACTAAAAATATGCTAAATATTTAAATAAATGTACATATATAAAACTACTGTTTCTAAATGAAATTCATTTTAAGCATCAAGTGTTCCTTCTTCCTGTTAACAGTAAACCAGAGTTCCGACCAGGAAAGCCACTTCTGCTTCAGTCTCCTTGACAGGTAGCAAACCGCTGCATTGGAAAAGATCTCAGAGACTCCCTGAGGATGCATTTGCACTGGTCTAATAGATATTTCAGGCTTCCATAAACAAAGCAAATATTTGACATCTATATTAAAATGCAGTCATGATGATAAGGTAAGAATTTTTTTTTCCCATTTAATAGCTCCTTTACATATTATTTGTTTCCTCCAAATCCAAGTCTGCTTGTTCTGCTGTGTTTTGAAAAGACAATTATAATTATTATTAATAATAAAATCAATAAATCAAACTGATTTTCTCAAACATTGTATAGACAAGCAAGATTGTAAACTTTGCATTACAGCCATCTCTCTAGTTCAGAAAAAGGTAAGATACAACTTCTGTGGTTACGCAGTACAGATGCAATTGAAAATAAAAACTGTTAATAGAGGTGGGAGGAAAAAAAACAACAACCCAATATTTCAAGTCAGTAATCTGCATTCAAGATCAAAAACAGCGTTACTTCTACGAGTGATCCCCTCCTCACCTCTGAGGTTTTCTTTTCAAGCGACAAACTTAAAATAGTCCGGAGCTGCTGTCCATTTAGTCACAAGCAGAATCAAACTACTGTAGCAAAATAGATAGAAAGAGAGAACTTACTTTGCCCTTCAAATTTTCGTATGATTGTACCCAAAAATGTATTTTGTGGTGCCACATGGCCTCTGCGAACAGGCATGTTTGTACAGATCTTCGGCTTTCTGTGCACAAGGACTTCTCCAAGGATCTCCTACACGGTTCCAGTCCCGAGCACCGAGCCAGCTACCTTTTGTGAGAAACCATCGTCCTCTGGAGCTCGGAAATCTCTTCCCATTAGCACCACTTCTAGACACACGCTTTTCCTATCGGAGTCAGATCCATCCCCCAGTTCTTTCTTTTTCTTTCTTTCTTTCCTTGCTTTGTTTTCTATTTTTTTTTTCCCGGCGGACCGCGGACGCTATTGTCTGGGGCGGGTAGGGGTGGGGTAAAGCAGGAGGAGGTGGGGGAAAGATTACGAGGGTAATCGATCTCTAGCACCAAACATCGCCAATTTTCCAAAGCAAATGGCTGTGACCCGGCAGTTTCCGACGCTGTAGCGATGGTTAGAGGGCTGGAAGACTAATGTTGCTCCGCTGCCAGAGGGAGTGACGTTCCCCCCCTCCGGGTTTCACCACGGCGCACAGCAGCTCGGATTACTCAAGCGTGGCTTAGAAAGAGGCAGCCAATAAATCTCTTCCAAACTCCGCGACAAACAGCGGCATCGGGAAAGAGCTACACCCGGCTCCGCCGCGACGTGCCGCCTCCCCCGCCGCAGCTGCAGGGGGAGCGAGGACCCAGGGCGGGGGGGCCCCGCTGCCTCCTCCGGCCCCAGCGGCTCCGCCCGGACCCACCGCCCCTCTCTGGGCTCCCGAACGTGTGCACGCCCCGTCTGCGGGTGGGGGGCGCTACTGGGTATCAACATGCAAAAAAGGGACCACCAAGGCCCTCGAGATCCGTTCCCGTCCTAATGAAAAGGCTCGTCCCTTCCTCCCGCGGAGTGACTCGGCGGAGGCTTTTCCCCACGCCCTCATCCTGGCGAGGAAGGGGGAACTCTCGGTGCCGGGGGCCGGGCCCGTGCGGGTTGCCTCGATGCCGCGCCCCTCCCGCCGGCCTTGGGCGCGACTGTTAGAGGCCGAGGCCGGGGGTCGGGGCCGTACCGGGCGCTGTCCGTGGTTCTGAAGCAGCTCACGGAGGCGCCGCTGCCCGCAACTCCCCCCCTCGACTCCCCCTCCTCGCCCTCTCGGGTTCTGCCACCCCACGCAGGAAGCTCCCCGGGGAAGCGACTGTTATTTTAAGCTGTCATTAGGGCTCCCTGCACTACCCAGCAGGCAGAACGGTGTGTGTTCAGCACGGTGAGGTGATACGAGGAGAGAGCTGAGAGCAGCCATGCGGTGCTGGAAAGGCATTTTCAGGGCAGCAACGGATTCTTATTAAACTCACACGGAAAAAATAGAGGGGCACCTGCTCCCTGTTCTTTGTAATAGGGAGCACAGGATATCGAGCCGGCAAACCACCGCCTCCCACCTGTTCTCCTACAGCACGAGCAGGTGTTTCCTTATTCCCGTGGGTTTTTCTCAGGTGTTGCCTTTGTTTCACTGTTTGTGCGTGTCTTCCTCTGTATCTGTCAGGGGAGGGATGCAGTCTATTGAGTATGTGGGCATATTTCTTAACTAATTTCATTTAATCTCAGTGGGATCATTCTGGATTTACACAACTGTAAATAATTTCTGAAAATAGTGCCTGTACATGCATAAATTGTCTTTAGAAGGATGCATAGTAATTCACTGTATACTAATTATAAAGCCTCAGCTCCATTAAGTGGTGTGTAATCAAGTACATAATCAATCTTAGGAAGTGGGTGTTGCTCATTTACAGAAGCAAATATTTTAATCCATATATTCAGATGTATGGATCAAAGGAATAACAACTATATGTATTTTTTGTAATCATAAAATTTAAAGAGGTGTGACATTTTTCAACTTTCTGATCAACACTGGAGAATGAAATTCTGAAGGAATTTTTACTCACTTTTAACCTAGTGAAACATTTATGAGGCTGCAGGTTGATTTTTTGTCTCTTTCTGCTGTTCACCTTGACACCCACATATTGCCCTGAAAATGTATTGAAGTTCCCAACAACAGCAGCAGAACTAGTGGACCTAAAGTTAGAGGATCATACTTATTTTCATACTTGACATAATAACTAACATCTGGTCAAATCTTAATTGACATCATTCTGATTTTTACATGAAAAGATGGTACCATAGTGTTTCTAAAACAGCAATAGAAAATAAATACAATAAAATTGTGACCTGTACAAAACAACCAATATTTACTTGCAGTATTTAACAGTTTGTAGCAAACTAGGTCAGCTGAGGAACCCTGTAGGTTACCAGAGTCCAGAGTCCTTCATGTGCTTGGCTGACAAAAAATAAATAAATAAATTCAGTAATTCACATCTCATGGAGGCCCCATCTTTTCATGTTGTTTGACCTTTGTTTCCATGAAATAGCAGAGGCATGACTCCAAAAGTCCTTTTTCATTCTGTCTCCTGACATGATAATATACATTGGGGTCCAAATTTTATTTTTTGCTAACGTAGTTGGTTTAGGAACTGATTAAGATAACTCCAGTCAAACAAGATAACTGCTACTCAGAGACAAGATTAGAAATGTGCTTTTTGGCAGGGAATGAATTCAGAAGAACGATGGGATATAATACCTATATGAGCAATAGGTGGCATCAGAAAATCTGTCATCGGCATGATTTATACCCCTGCAGTCCTGTAGATGCTCTGTTACTCGTGGAGTGATTAATACTTATTTTGCATAAAGCTTTACAATTTTCTGTAGCAAGCCAACAGTGAGAGAAGTGTGAGATGAAAATATCTTAAACTGGGCAATTTAGTAACCGAGAGTAAAGTGATCATTTGAGAGAATTTACATTTGATTGGGAAATGTATGCATGTAAGTGAAAAAGTTTGAATTCATCATAAATATGCCTCTCAACTGTGATAAAAGAAGAGCAGAATGCCACAGAGATCTTTGTTTTATCTCTAAAGTTGTGCAGCTGCCAGCTCTGCAAGAGAGGAAAATACCAAGGGAGGGTCTCTTCTGAGCTAAGCTGTATCCAACATGAGTATTCCTTTGTCCTCTGCCCCTCATGGCACTGCCCTAGCCATAGCCCAGCCATGGTTCCCCAGTGAATACCGTTGTTCCACAGCAAAACAGTATATGGTATTTCCTGGTCTCTATTGAAACAGATATGTCAATGGTTTTGCTGACATTTTAACTACTCTCCTTTCAAGTTCCTTTGGAGAATTTACAGAGGTGTATGTCTGTAGATGTGTTATTGACCTATTTTGACATTTTAGCATTTAGCAATTAAACCTTTTATCTTGAGGAGAGAATAACTCTGGGGAAATATCTCTGATCATATTCCCGTCATTTTGGTGAAAAAAAAAAAAAATGAGTCATTCAGTTTTAGTTCAGTATTCTTATCATCCTTATCTATGCTTTTAACTCTTTGCTGCTCCAAGAGGCTCTCTAAGAGAGATGTTCTTTTCTAGCTTAAACAATATTTCACTGTGTTCTGTTCTTTCTTTTTCATTGTTGTCCTGATTCTATAGCTTGCCCTCCCATAGACAAAAGTTTATTGGTGCAATCCCATTTGAATAAATACGTCATGTACTGGAGTACTATACTACTAAGTCATAATAGTTCTTTTGTTTTGCGTTTTTTGTTGTTGCTTTTGCTTGTGGATATTTTTCCACTGATTCAGCTAGCATGAGATATCTATGTTGCTTTGACACAGTGTATCGTGTGTGAACTGTCATTTATTCATCCGTCTGTGCCTCCAATTTTAGATATGGCTGGGAATGTCTTCAGGGCTGTTGAATGAAATATTGAAACTTTATCTCAGTTCCATTTTGTACTAAGATGGCCTTTGTGATTTCTTGATTGATTTATGTCTCTTAATCAATACCTTGTGTTTTTTCTTTTTCTCTCTTGCTTCCTTGTCTTTTTTTTTTTTCTATTTAATGCTATTTTTTCTAAAAGTTCAAGTTATTGCACTAGATTTTGTTTTAATCCCTCACAACAATAGTTATAATCAATGATGTTATGACTGGCTAGGATTTAGGCACAGGCAAAGTATGCAGTTTCCTGGGACAAGGGGCTGCCGGATTTCCTCTTTTGGAGAAGATAGAAATCAGCTGTTTGAACATAATGAGAAGCCAAACAGCAAATCTCTGCTGATGCTACTGAGATTATAGGATGCATGTGGTGGCAGTTGCTGCTGTCAGAATTGGCTCCTTCTAAAAGCAACTTGTCTTTACTTACACTGTGGTGATACCCCTGGACGAGTAAATATTACACCCATGTAGCCTACACAGCTGTCTAAATTGCAAAGTGGAAATACTTCATTATTAATATTGTTGCAAAATTCACCTTGAAGTAGGTCTGATTATGGATATTTTGTATTTTGGGGTTTTTTTTTTGTTTGTTTTGGTTTTTTTTTGGTTTTGGGTTTTTTTTTCATTTTGTTGCTCTTTGAAAAAAAAAGTTTCTATTTCTGACAAGGCTGTGGATGTCAAAGATATTGCAGAAATGTAATTTATTATTCTATTTGGCCTTAAGGTTTACTTCTTCACTGTGTCTGCATATGGGTCCCATTAGTATTCAGATCTTCTGCTGTCTCAATGAGAGGAAGGATATCAAATTTTTAGTATCACAAAAGGACAAAAAAAGTGGCCACAGCGTATTATACTCTAAAAAGTGATTACAAATTTCTTATTAATTTTGCAGCTAGCTGAATACTTCAGTAACCATAGAAAATGCATCTTACAGTTATTTTGGATTTTGTATAATAGATTTTATATGTAATTCTGTCTTACGAGCTGCAACTTGATGACAACAATGTGAATAACAAGTGCAAAACAGAACTGTAGAACCTCTGTGAGCTGAACCTTCTAGGCTGATAAAGGTAACATAACATCACGTGACAAGAAAGTAAAATAACAGGTATCAGCTTTTTCTGGAAGGATCACAAAAGTTAAGTTTGTTATTCTAAAGTATAGATTGGTCTTATTACATACTATGTTGGAATGTCTAGGGATTCATAACCTCATGCCTTAGGATTGCTCTGGAACTAGTATGTATAGGTCATGAAAACAGAATTACAAAAAGCATCAATATATCCATCTACACTATATCCTGGCAGTGGATTTTTCCCTTCAGTATATTTGTGTTTGTATTATTCATTTAGGATTTAAATTATTCAAGCAATGAGGCTTCCACTTCTTCCTCTGAGAGACTCTTTCAATATCTCTCTGTCTCACCACAGGGTTTCATTCCCTCATATTAGGCCACAGTTTTGGTGTGTGCTCTTGCTTTGGGAGTTTACATTATTTAGATGCTCCTCTAGTTTTCTGGATTCTTGGCCAATAATGGGTGCCTCAGATTACTCCTTGCTGACCCCCTCTGGCCAATTAAGAGTGACAGAAATGACCCCAGCATGTCCTGTGCCTCATGAAGACTTTCTGGCTAGATTATAGTTCTATGCTCATGATTCTGGGAGCTGTCATTCCTGAAAGAACACTGTTAATAACTAGGCAAGATATCAAGCGTACTTTTTTTTTTATTAATTTATTCTTTTCCTCATGGAATATATAAATATTAACAGAACCCTGTTTCATATATTTGTAAATAATAACTCCTTACCATGGGAAATGTAATTGAAGATAAAACATACATTTCCTGTAATCTATCTTCCATCATAATATGGGCATAATATTTTGGAATAATGGTTTATATAAGAACTATCATAACTAGATCATGTATCTTAAGTTTGGTCTCTTCAGCAGTGTATACCTAATAAAAATGGAGTGAAGTGGAAAAAGAAACAGATTCTGATCTGTGTGTATTCATTGCTAGAGCATGAAAAAGGTAAATTCTTGCCTTTAAGTTATTCATTTAACTCAATCCATCTGTTTCTAAAATGGCTTATTTGTATGAAAATTCCCACTGCCTTCTCCATAGTGCATTCACAAATTGAGTGGTAGGACCATCATCTGTCACATGAATTTGCTTCCTCTTCTTAGCTTCTCAGTTGGGTAAGCTGTGCAGTTTGGATATCTTTTATGTCTGCACATTCTGTGTTTCTATTTAGTTATTTATTTAATGAAGGGTAATGAAGTAGTGCACCTTATACTCAAAGCAGGTTTAAAGTGATTCCTGGATGCTCACCTAATGCCTGTGAAAAGCACAACAGTGGTGTAGATCTTCCCGAGGTTTTCAGTTTTATGGTTTTGCTGAAGTTTTTCCTACTTTAGTTGCAGCAGGCATCCAACTTTTGTATCCTTGGAGAAAACCAATAGATGAGCTCACCTGAGCTACGATCTTTAGGGTGTGTAGGTCCAGTACATCCTGTGCAAGCAGTATTTCCTTTCACAGAGAATTTCAAACTGTTTCATTTCTAAGCAATCATAAGTAAAAACATACATTATCAAAATTGTTCTCAGAATTCTCACTCTTCCCAACCAGATCTGTAAAAATGGTAGCTCTCTACCAGTGGGGTTAACTTCAAAGAGCTCACAAAGATGAAAAATCTCACTTCTATTCCTCAGCCTTTTTCATAGTATTGGACCATAGCAGCTGAATTTCTGATGGAAATGGTAGAATTTCCATGTACTGCTAGCTTAGCAAACAGCAGGGTAGCTTTTTTTTTTTTTTTTCCCCCTCTGCCCTGCAGCAACTGACAGTGAAGCATTGCTGAACAGCTGCGGGGGAGAAGGGACAACAGCTGCTCTGAAAGAGTTTGGTTCACATTAGAGATTTTTCTTGAGAGTGACCAAGAGGCAGTGAGACTCCTTTGGACAATATCAGACTGGATGTGTTTTCAATCAGTAACCACACATAAATTTCTTCCTATCAAGGGTTCATTTTAAAATCAATAAAATGCAGTTTTGAAGCATATAAAGCAGTCCCATTTGGGCACCACTGTCTTGGCAGTACAAATTATTCTAGCAGAATTTTATTCTAATAGATAAATATGGATTTTGTTTTGCTTCCCTTCCTTGTGCTGATCTGTTATAATTTAGGATAGATTTCATACCCTTCACCCTAGAACTCCTTGTCCCACATTTCCCATCAGTTTCAACTTTCTGTCTTCCCTACTGAACTCTTATCTGCTGGTTATAATCATTTACTTCTGTATTTCAGCCTCATAGAAACAATGAGAGAAATAACAAGTAGAAGGAAATATAAATGGGCCAAAAAAAAAAAAAAAAAAAAAAAAAAAAAAAAGCAACAGAAATTGAGTTTGCTAAGAAAAGAGGGGCAGAGAGACAGCTTCATAATCCAGCATCAAAGAGTACAAGAGAAGACACTGAGACAGGCCAAAAATTGTAACATGGTAACTTTGGTAGCCAAAAGTAAATATTAATTCAAACAATTTCAGGCAAGTATAAAAATTGACTTTCATCAACTCAAACAATAATTTCAAATGCTTAGTCCAGCTTAAGTGTTTCTCAAGTGTTTTTATCCTATGAATGATTGTCTGACCCAAAGGCCTTAAGGGCTTTAAACAGAGAGCTGTGATCGTGACTATTTTGGATATGGTATCCCAGAACTCAGCATAAGAAAAATATTCTTATTTCTCTCAGAAGTAAAAGAAATAAAAAGTTGTCCAAGACTTCAGTGCTAATATCTCTATACTGGCTTGATGATGATAATTTATTTCATCCTAAATATCTTAGTAGTCGTAGTAGTACTCTGTATTTCTATGTTAATCGGAAAGCCCTGACAATCAAACTATGCTTTTTCATTTTTAGTGCTCTAAACCTTCCTTGCTCTTTCTGCATTTTGTTAACATACTTTACACAGTCACTTCATCTAAATAAGGTAACTACAGATTCTACACTGAACTCACTTAGTCATTAACAATCTTATTATTAGCATGTTCTAACACTCAATTCTATAGGTGAAGCTTTCTCCACCTGGCATATACACGTATATTTTCTACATACTATTGTATTTTCCCACATTTGATTTTCAATATTCTCCAAGTAACACTATTTCTTCTTAATTAAGCAGAGTACAGAATCATGTGGAATAATAATTTCTTTTACTGCAGTAATCAGTAGTGTTCAAATAGCTATCCAGAATACTTTGCATACATCCAGTTCATATATTTCTCTTTCAGTATTTCTACTTTTATTTCATAATGTCATAGCTTGAGATCACAGACAATTTTATTACAAACAGTGGTGTTTGTCTGATTCATTTGAAGAGACATCCATATCCTGAAACAGCAATTTCTGTCACAATTGTAGTGTACAAGCTGATCTGCTGTCTCTGCAGATAAAATACATGTAATGTAGGCCACATTTTCAAACCCAGGTGCCTGTCTGAAGCCAGCAATTCCAGGATCGTGTTGATGCAGCTGCAAATAAATGGCTAGATTTTTCATTAGAAAAATGCATAAGAACTGCAGTCAATAATCCTGCTGAAGTGAACAAGAAGTGCACCTACTTGGCAAGTGAGAATTTTGCTCATAATCTATGACGACAGTGAGAGATGACACATATTGGTGTTTTTTTTGAAAGGGTCGTTTGCTGTCCAAGATGGATTTTATTACAATAATCTCTCCCAGATTTCTTCTCTCTGTCATTATGTGTATTTCACTGTAATAAGACATACATTGTCTTCTAGAGTTCTAGAGTTTCTAGAGTTTCCATCTACTAGAGTTTCCAGTCTACCATACAGTGTAAGGTTTTGCAAGGGTGGATAATGAAAGTCGACTTTTCTGCTTGTAAGAGTAGTAAAAGCACTGCTATACCCCAAAAATACATTCAGAAATAACAAATTTTGCTCATGAACTTATCATACACATTTATGTTATCCTTCTCAGAGGTGGAGGATCGTAACATCATTGTTTGGTTACCAGATTTTCTTCTTCCTTTTTTATTCAGTCTCTCTGTCCTCAGCACTGACATGTTTTCCTTTCCAGTAGTCGTGTGAGCAGGCTAATTTGAATAACCTCTGTAGAGATAATGCACAAAGAGTTTGATTTAATTTTGCTTAAACTTTATTATATGAAATGTAATTTGATCGTGCGTAGTACAATCACAGTGCAGATGGCAAGTGTTAGGTGTATCTTATTACCTGGAACATTTGAGCACTCTACTTTTAATTGGCCTTCCTCTGTCTTACAATAAAAAGAAATTACAACATTGCTGATAGAGAAAAAGGGCAATAAACCAACTTAATTCTAGTTCAGTTTCTATGATAAGAAGTAGAGGTGAATGCACTAGGCAGAGCCCAAAAGAAGTGGAAGCATGGACAAACAAACAATAGCCAAAATGTGCACTTCCAAATAAGATGAATAGATTACATAATTATAAGGGAGCAACTGATTCATATAAGTTCTTCCTATGAATCAAGATTCTGGTTCTGTCATCCAGCACTTTCTGGGATGAATGTCTCTTTTTTCACTTGCTTTAGACCTACTTAACTTTAAGGGTGTGTTTTGTGGTTGTTTATTTGTTTGTTTGTTTGTTTTGTTTGTTTTTGGGTTTTTTTTGTGTGAACATTTCACACCAAGAAAGAATCCCTGGAAGTGAAAATGGAAAAGGAGGACAGAAATTATCAATATTCTGTTTTGAATTAATATTTATAGGCTTATAATTGCCAGTGGTTGAATACACACACTTTCTTGGGTGAATTTCAGACAAGTCAATTAATATCAGTTAGTAGAACATACCTAGTAAGCTAAAAAAAATTGCATGTATTTTGTTTTTACCTAAAAAGAAAGTGGACATCTGTGATTATTAGGAAACTTCATTAATTGTGAATCCAAGCACGTATGCAGCATTAAAATCCTCCTGAAATAGTTCACACTTGAGACAGATCATGGGATATGTTAATCTGGTAGTGGAGCCCTGGCTTTAATACCATCTGCTTTTCCTATGTAAAAAGGCCTAAGGAAGGACAATAGTGTTATAGTAATGTATGACAATCACTGCCAAACAGCATGTCTAGTTCAAGTCAAAATACTTTATCTGAGAAAATGTGAGGAAAAGAAAAAATTAGGTTAGGGTAATATGCCCTTTTAGGCAAAAATAATTATTGCTTCAAATTGAAAGAAATGTATAGCATTGTATGTAATTGATTTTGTCAATGATTACATTTTACTTTTTTTTTTTTTTTTTTTGCCTTGGGATCTTTTAAATCTCCAGATAAATAAGAACAAATTGGCAATCAGTTCTTTGTTTAGTAATTAAAAGACGTTTTTAACATCTGCTATCTTTAGCACTTAATAGGCAGAGAATTTAGTTTTACCTTCTTTTTTTACTTTATTGTACTCAATGCCTTTCTGTTATCTGTATGTTTTCTATATAAATAACAGTTGATGAGTTAGATAGGATTCTGATGTGTACTTTTATTATATTCTTCAGTGGTGGAAAAGTTTTGAAAGATCAAAGGATTTGGTCTTTTTCTGTTCATCAGTTTGTTACTTCCATTAGCTAAACTCCTGTGAGACTAGCTCAGGAAGAGAAAGGAATATAATAGGTCTGTTTGGTTTTTTTTTCTTCATAAAGGAGGAAAGACGTGGGTTTTTTTAGGGAATCTTAAGCTATAAAAATCTCTCAGAAACTGTCAAATTCCCATGGGTAAATATCCCTCTCACACACTTTCCCTCCTCTTGATATATCAGTCAGATTTTAAAAAGAACCATTCAACTTTTTCACTAGCATGTACTCATGTAGCCTCTTGCAGGCTGTGTTTTAGATTTTATTTAAATCTTTTTTTTTTTTTTCTGATTCTTTTTTTCTTAAACAGGGTATAAACAGAACAGTGTTTATATATATGCATGTATATATATATTATTGTAGACATCTCTACTAACAAAGTTCTCAGCAAGCATGTTTTAGACAGAATAATGCATAAAACATATTAAACACACAATAGTCTTTCCTGTAACCCACTGCTGCTTAAACATTTCAGTACTGCAAAGCAACAACTTTAAAGCTCAGATTACTCTCCCCTTCCTAGTGATTTCTAACTGACCCACTTATATTCTTTCCTTCTAGATAACTCTGTGAATTAAGACTAATTCTACTGAAGTCAATTTTGTCATATAGTACAGAAGAATTAGGACCATAAAGGCTAAAAATTTTTGCTCAATCCTCTGGTGAAATGAATAATGTCTTGTTAAATGGGATTAAAGATTAACTGGTTTATACATACTCAACTAATAGAAAGAGACCAAAAATGGTTTTTAGCTTACAGCAGTAACAAGACATCTACCACATATTTCTGACATCTAGCCCAGTTTTTAAAAACTTGCTAGCCAGTTTTACCAGGAGTCTTGGTAGCAATTATGTAGATACCTATTTGTTAAGTTCAGAGTAAATATAATAATCATTCTCTGTTCCTAGGGAGTTCTGTCTTTAAAATGACATGAATAGCAAGAAGTGACTTGTTTTTCTCTGATGGAAGAACCTATCTAAGATGGCAGTGAGAGAGTGAAGACAATGCCTAATAAGACCCTAAAGTTTTGTTTCATTTAGGTTTTATATTTTATCTACATTTTCAGCTTACTTGTGATATGTGTTTTTCTATTGCTTGAAACAAATCAGCAGTTTACTGAGAACAATTACAATCCTTTTCTTCTGTAGCCCAAACACAGAACATTAGAATTAGATACAGATGTCTACCTCAAGGACAGCATTTACTATGTAAATTCAGCCTACTTTTGGACATACAATCAGATATTTTTTTCAGCATCCCTGTGATCACCATGTCGCTATTATTATTTGTATTTGCTTTCAAGTTAACCATACTATATAAGCAAAAACCTACAAGTTACACAGTAATTAATCCTTGAATGACGGAGTAACTATAATTATGATCACAGGAACAAGTAATCTACAAGAACGTAATTACTCTGGGCTGTGTTCATCAGAAATCATCCATGAAAGCCTGTGGCAGCTACTGAAGGTCACGGATCATGGCTCAGTCAGGCTATTCATTTAAGCTTGGCCAGCTTTGTATGTTCTCTCCTCACCTTTTGAACACAGTTGTATGCTAAGCATCGTACACTTGGCAACAGTAAAGATTACTGTCCCCCTTCTAAACCTTTGCCTAAGTCAACAGGCCCTAATGTGTCCTACTGACAAAATATTTCATCTTCAAGTACAGTTTATGAACTCCAATTTATATAGTGTGTGTATATAGTGTGTGTACTCCTATAAGTTGTATCCTGCCCAGATTTAGCTTTAGGTAACCTTGACTGAAATAATAGAATAATAGAATGGTTCTATTCTATGGTTCTAGAACCATAGTTTGAAGTGGAATTTCTTGTGGACAGTTTGCAATAAAAATTTTACAGAAAGCATGCATCTAATAAATGTTCTTTGCTTTATTTCTAGATTTAGTTACACAAAAGTCTTCATCTTTGGAGAGAGCCTCATTAGTGTTTATGTTGGTGCCTATGCTGTAATGCACCCAGCCTACCTAGAAAATGGGAAAAGCCTTACCCTGACATCCATAATTCTTTAGCTAAATCTAAGTCTGCCTTCAGATCTCATCTGGGCTTGAAAATGGCAATAGCAAACCTTAAGAAGAGGGCCAGGCAGTAATTTCTGTTTGAAGTTGATTTTTCAGTATTGCCCCCAGAGGTGCATGGATGCAAACAGTCTGTTCACATGGCTGGTAGGTTTTCCATCAAAGCACAGTAATGTACTGTGAATATCTCAGATTCTGTCCTCTTTCCCTGTCTACCAGTTGGACCCACAATACTGGCACCAAAAGCATTCCTGTACACAAATAACGTGGTCAGACAGTGGAGCTGGCTTTAAGCCCGGCTTTGGAACCACACCTGCATAGCGGTAGAGATCTGGTTTAAAAGATTTAGTGCCAGGATTTCTTTGAATTATAAACTTAGTCTTATTACAGTGATGTAACTTGTTATGTCCAGGTGCGCTTACTCCCCTGACACGAGGGAACATGCTCCTTCAACACTGATTTTGAATCCTCATCTTTAAATAGAAATCCTATTGATGGAGGGAAAAGCTGCTATCAGATTGCTATGCTCTTTGTATAATCTATTTACTGTAAAATGGAAAATGACCCAGGGAAATGAATGTGCTATGCAAGTCTTGGTAAGAAAGCTCCAATAGGAAATGTTTATTTAAGGACAAATGTATTTCCTGCATACGTGTCACAGATTTTAAAAAATCTAAAGCACAATTGTGCTTTGGAGCTGCCAGTTGTCTGTGCTGTCCTTACTAATGTGAAGGCAGTCCCAAAGAGCATGTTGACTAAAATCCTTTCGTGTTTATATCACGTCTGCTGGATGTTTACACAGTTAAATGGCATGTACCCAGAAACCTAAAGAAATCAAGCAGTGATAATTTAACATTTTGGAATGGAGTTCATAGGATCTATTCTTAAAAGCAAAACAGTCAGTCACTGACTAAAAGCATGAGAAATAAATGGGTAGGAATAAATAGACAATATGAAGAATGTCATTTTTATATTAATCTTGCTTGTGAATAGACTCAGTTCACTAAACAAATCACAGCAAAAATAATTGTACTGCTGTGGAGGGTGTGAATATTTTAGTTTTTATGACATTATTCTTATTACTTAAGATTTCAAGAAAAAGAATCAAGCTGATGGGTCTAGCAAGGTTATTTCTATGACTTACCTGGACCAGAATAATTTAAATCTTTCAGGTACTTGCTAATAAGTGTTCGTGCGTGACTCAGATTTCTTTTCTTCTTAGTGCCAGTACAGCATTGGTTGTTGGTTCATATCAGCACAGACTACTAGACTACTACAGGAAAATAACCTCTCCTCCATTCCCCCCCCCCACCCCCCCATTTCTAAGTAGACAAATCATTCGTTAGTTAACCAAGCAAGAATTTGAAAATTATTTGTGAGATACTGTTAACACATTACCATGCAAAGAGTACCATCATTTGGACCACTGAAAATATTCTATGACTTTGCTCATATTTTGTAATTTGAACATTCGTAAAGAAAATGATCAAATACTTTATTTTCTATTAGAACACTAAGAATACAAAAGGAGTTTTCTGGTAAATCGTGCTAACTGCTATAAAAATACAGTAAATAGCATAGTGGAATAAGGGAATCTTATTCCTTATAAATGCATGTACTCCTGGTTATTACTTTATTTTTCATGGTTATGAAGCATCGAAGAAGAAAGTTTCACCTATCTCTAGAGTTAAAGATTAGTGAGCTCTAAATTGAAAACATAGAGAATGTTTACATTTCAATTTTGATCACAAGATGTCTGTGTAGCAATTGAATAAGTGAAAGCTAAGCTGTGCAGTTAGAATATTTCACAAAAAAGGAAGTGTAGAAGCACTGGATAAAAATAGACAAATGGGAATTCCCTAGGTACATGAAAAGAATATGAGGGGGAAAAAAAAGTAAAAATTGCCAGAAGGAACATCATGCACATAGGCAGGTAAAAAATTAAATTACTTTTACAGACTGACATAAGCTGTAAGGAATTCAGTTTTATTCTGTGGTGTCAGATACTGCTAAAATGTCCAAGACCATAGCAATCAATTGCAAACTGTGACTGATTAAGGATTTAAAGGGATTATAAGCATTATTCATGCTCTTCTTTCTTTTGTGGCCACCCAATTTAGCATAAAATCAATTTCTTACTGCTTGAAACTCTAGAATTTAAAAAGATATTTAAAGAATAGTTTTTTTAAAGGGCATCCTTCCTAGAATAAAAGATCACAGAGAT
The DNA here is from genome assembly GCA_030625065.1 of Alectoris magna. Lineage (NCBI taxonomy): Eukaryota > Metazoa > Chordata > Aves > Galliformes > Phasianidae > Alectoris > Alectoris magna. Next base: position 12,800,082 of record CM060567.1, read on the forward strand.
GTTGATTTCAACAAGGCTGTGTCAGTTTACATTATTCAGATACATAACTCAGTCCTTTAATCTTTATTGAAAAATAAAACTTTGGAAATGTGGCCACATGAAAGCTGATGTAGTGTTAACTCTCACAAGGCACTGAAACAAATATGTGACCTAAGATGCATAAGCATACTCCCCACATATGAATCATTAGAAGAAAGAAATTCAAGGATTTCGGGACTATAACTCTGTGTTACCATTTACACTAAAACGTGATTCCAGCCAGATCTTTACCACAGTGTCTTTGATATCTAGTTTTTGGATTAAAGCTAAGCAATTTTCATTTTTTTTGACAGGTTACCAGATATGGGAACTATATATGGGAACTATATGGGAACTCTACTAAAGTTCTTCATTAAATCGGTATAAATATTTCTTTCTTCTGATAGCAGGAAAAGCTGAAATGTTGTCTTTGAAAAAAAGCAAAACCCAACTTAATGTACTAGCTCTAAGAGGGAAGATTCCAGGGCACCACTGCTTTGGGGGTGTTAACTTTGACATCATGGTTTCAGAGGCTGGCACTAATAGCTTCCAAAAAACCTGGCCTTTCCCACCTCTGTCACCTTGTTTTGCTTCTATGCCACCCACTCCCTTATGTCAGCAGAAATGCTCACGTAATCAGTCCAGGTTGAAATCAACCTAGAAAAAATAGGTGCTGGAGAACAAAACTTTCTATTTTAGAAGGAATGCCAGGTTACGTATGCTCAAAATAACCGCGTTACTTAAAAAATACATGTAATACACTGGGACGCTCTCACTAACCCAGCAGAAGATACTCTCGTCTCTACTGTGTAAAGCTTCCTCACCTGTCTTGTTTCCCTGACCTGCTGAGCTGCTGTAGCTGCTTGGGGTAAGCATTAGAACTAGAAAGGCTTGTTTCTTCCTCCAGTTCCTTGAAAGAAATAATCTTTTATATGCATTTATGCATAATATGAAGTCCTTCTGCCTTTGCCACATCATTAGGACCAAGAACCCCTATTTGGGTTGAATTGAAAACACAGCACAGAGCACCCTAAACTAGTTCCACCTAGCCCTGAGTGTGCAAACAGATTTTATGACATATTCTTTAAATATCTGCAAATAAGATAATTATACTGTTGGTTGGAAAACACCCATTAAACAATTTTGAGCAGAAAAAAGTGAATAATACATAAGAGAGAAAGTAGTTAAACATAACAGATTTCTGTGTTTTTTTTTTTTTGTCTGGCAATGTATGCTTCCAAGCAGTATGTTTTGTGGGATTGAAGCTAGAAGAGAATTTTAAAAAGAATGATTGTAGAATATTTATTCAGATAAAAATAATTGCCTGACCTCAGATAAGAAAGTCTGATTAACATCATGTAACTGTGGCACACAGAAAAATTGTGTAACTGGATATTAATTTACTTTGGAAAAGAGCGGGGGGAATACTTAATGTCTGCTCAGTAAACATGACAGGTAGTTGAGTTGGTTAATTAAACAAATATTTGTAGATAATTTTTCAGAGATTGTCAGAAAAAGGACATACTGACTCTTTTATTTGATGACTATTCTATACACCAAATTTCTGGGACTGTGAAAATTATTAATAATTTGCTCAGTGATTGATGGCGGAGTAATTACTGATTATATCAATGGACACTATTATTTGACTAACTCTGACAAAATAAAAAGTCTTTCAACAATCTTGGTTATCACTAACAAAGAATAAACTATTTGTAGCCACAAAGATGCAAAAAAAATCATATGTATAGTTATAAAACACAAGATGGTTTCAAATCTAAAACAGTCTGCATAATCTTTTTCCTTTTCTCTTTCTTTATTGGGCACTAGTTCAGATAACGTGCTTTTTCCATGAAGGGTTTTGTCTGTCACGGCGTGTGACAGCAAACACTTAAAGGTCTAAGAATTGCCAGAATTCATGTGAACTTATATTTGAAACTTGTTAAGAAATATATTTATCTAGCAATAAAGAAATATGGATGTGTCATGTGCTTATGACCCTGAAGATGTAGTTGTCCTCCAGATGAAAATTCGTGTTCCCATTGTCTTGAGATTTCTCCAACTCAAAGTACACCAGGTCTCGTGGTATAGGATCATCTGAGATAAGATCCTGCAACCATAGCTGCCCTGGTTCCTCATATCCAGCTTGGTTTTCTTTTTTTTTTATATTGTGTTTTAAAAATGAAGGAGGGATAATGAAAATTCAGCTATGCCAGTTATTTACCAATCTAGACTTTTGTAGTGGCATTTTTATTCCTCAGTGGCACGGAAGACTAGAAAACAACATTTGTAGGCCCAGACCTCAGTTGTCCTTCAATTAAGAGTGAAATAGAAATGTGACTGTGTCAAGAAACAGCCTATGTGCACTCCTTTATATATAACTTATCTCCAGTGATGAGTTATTATGACTTACTCTGTGGTCTGCCAGTTCACCTCTCTGTCAAATGCTCTCCTGCCTATAAGGAAAAAGGAAACTGCTTAGTATAACCACTGCCTTTAGAAGAAAACAGATAGCATAGAGTGGGTGAAGAAAATTCACATCCCAGCTTTTTTGATATAGCGCATGCAATAATAACGTGGGGAAAGTGGCTGTGCTGATGTGCACAGTCCCACTTATATTCCTGATGTGTCTGAACCTCTTAAGACATTGGTTTTGGATCTGACACATCTGCACTCAGCTGTCTGCAGCTAGTGAAACCAAAGGCCAGTTATGTTTCTGTGCATTTGTATTTAATATTACGAAAATGAGTGTATCTAAAAATGAGGAGGGATTCAGATATCCCAATTAGTAGTTTATGGTAGTCTTGAGAGGTTTTTTTGATTGTTTTATTTTGTTTTACTAAATGCTTGTAATTACCTGGAAAATTAATGCAGTATCGTCGAAGTTCAATGCTCCCTGCCTAAAAGTGAATGTCCGTGACCTTCACAGAATCGCAGAATCACAGAATCACAGAATTGTAGGGGTTGGAAGGGACCTCTAGAGATCATCGAGTCCACCCCCCTGCTAAAGCAGGGTCCCTACAGCAGGTCGCACAGGTAGGTGTCCAGGAGGGTCTTAAAAATATCTCCAGAGAAGATATTCAAAAATAACCTTCAAAATGTCTGTGACCTTCAGACCTTCAGAAAGTGATTCTGATGTCTTTTAATGGTCTCTACAAAGGGGGGATACCATCTTTTATACTTCATAATAAATCATTACTAAAATATATTTACAAGGATAGAGAATCAACATTTTTGACTAGTATTAGTTTATGGTTTTTAAAGCCTTTACTGTGATGAGAATAAACTCTAAGTGCTCCTGTGTAGGCTTGTATTCACTGGTTTCCTAAGCTCTTGGAAAAAGTAGTAAGTTTTATTTAAATGATTTAGTATTAAGGTTACTGTGAATCCTATATCTGAAATGCAAAGTGCCTATCTGCCTATCTCTGAGCATTTGAATGGATGAATTAGAATCCAAAAAGGTAAGACTGATGTCTATATTATTTTATTACCTTTCTGGTGTTCTATATATAGAATTGATATGCTTAACTACATTTAGCTGTCATAATGTATCCAGTGCTCTGATATTTTAAAGTTCTTTCCATATAATGGAGTTCAAGATTGACCCACTTCACCTTTTTTTTTTCTTATTTCTTTGTTTTTTTTCTGTTTGCTATTTTATCAGTACAGATCTTGCGTTTTTGTTTTCCATTCAATAAAAAACTGCATAGTCTTCTAGTGCATGAGGATTTTTAAAAATAAGTAGAACGTGATGAAGAAATTGTAGGAAAAAAATGAAAAAAAATCTTAGTAACAGGAATAATCCTTTTGTTTTTGTAAAACTGTTACTTGTTAAAGGTGCCATTATAACTGAATTGGTCAATGTAGGTTTTGCCTGCTGATTCCTTCCTTACATTCCTGAAGGTCTTTGCATTTAAATGTATAAATGTGTTCTAAAATTTGTTTGCTTTGCTGTTTCCATATGTAGTTCTACATTCATTATTGTATTACTTCTGAGAAAAATAACGAACTCCAGCATACAACAGGCAGGGATTTATTATCCTGAATCAAATGAGGAAAAACGCTGATAAATTCAGAAATATTGGCAAACATCATCCCTATGCCACACCATTTTCTCACATGCTTCTCTGATAATCATTGATTGATCCAAAATCAAATATTCAAAATAGAAAAAAGATCTGATTCCATAGAGTTGCATCACTTAGAGGAAGAGATGACACTACATCACCCTAACCTGGTTGCTTCCATTTCCCAGTGCCATGTTAGTTCTTGTTTTGAATAATTAAAGTGCTGGAGCTTCTGATGTTTTAGAGAGGAGATTGCTCCTCATGTGAATACAGCTCTCTCCTCTGATAAATTTTCTTCTGATTTTCACACTCCTTTGTACTAGAGTAGATGATCACATTTTCTTCCTTGTTAATGTCTTTTGGTATTTAAGCATTTATAATGTGTCCAATTAGTTGTATAATGGCAAGCTATACAAATGCTGGGGGAGGATCTTTTAAATGTAAAATGGGAACTAGGCATTGATTTTCTGTAAAAGCACAGCACTTAACTGCACAATGCTCTTCTCTCTCCTGGGTCAGATCCAGTGAGGATTTAGGCACCTAAGACAACACTTGGGTAAATGCAAATTATCTAAATCCATTCAGCCACTATTTAACCTTTGGAGAGCCTGTATTCGATAAGGAACTCCGTGTTCCATCCTAAAATCCTCAAGCACTGAGACTTGTGCTTCTGTGGTTGCTCAGACCAACTGAAGTCTATCTAGTTATCTTATGCAAGTCAGCTTTTTTTTTCCTTCCTTCCTCCCTTCCTTCCTCCATTCATTCCCTTCCTTCCCTTCCTTCCCTTTCCTTTTACAGTTCTGCTCTGAATTTATATATATATATTTTTTTCCTGAACATTTCATTTAGCATTATCCAGTGGTTATTACTTGGCACTTTTGTTCTTATTTGGATATCTTTTTCTGGGGCATTTCATGCTTTTGTAGTGTATCTACGTGATACTGACTTATAACAGAAATCGAACAGTTGTTTATGTACTTGTTTGTTTTATACTTGTATTACACTAAAAAATTATGTTTGAATTCTTATTCAGTCTTGTTGCAAATGTCTGTCTCCACAGATTTTTCTTTCTTCTGACAGATATGTCTTTGAAATGGCTTTTATTTTAGACTTTTAACTTGTAACTTAAAGTTTAATCATAATTGTTTTATTAATAGATGTCTTCTCTCTCTAGGTCAATATATATATATATATAAGAAATACAATTTCTTTTCCTAGAATGATTTTTTTTTTTCTTACTCAATAGAAGTAAAATGCAAATGCTTATGTTTCTCCAGATAATCTTACACAATTATGCTGCATTTAGACATATCAATAATCTTTACTCATGATTTTAGTCTATCTCCTTCATGAAAGCTACTTCAAGTGTTACTTGATGAGGAGCTTTTTAAAGGGCCTTTTAAAAATCAAATATACTATATCAACTGTCTCACTTTCCTCCATTCACACTGCAATTCAATCAGGAAAATAATCAACTCTGATAAAAGCTCTTGTTTGCAAGCATATGTGGAATATAGCTTATAACATAATAACCTTGTTAAGCCAATTGTGTTTTCAAAGACACTGTTGAAAACTGGATGAAAAAACACTGAACTTCGGCAGTGGGAATGTTGTGTGCAACAGAAGACTAACTAGTTTACAATGCTTAATTCAAAATACAGCTGTTACCCCAATAAACTGCATTATTACTTTGTCAGGGGTCATCAAACAAATATTTTGCATAGAATTGAGTGTCTGGGCTGTTTCCAGAAAGTTCAGTTTGCCTGACTGGTGTTGCTCATTGATATATAATTATTTTCATTTTACCAGCAAATATAAACAAATGTCTCATTCCGTTTCTATTCTATTCTATTCTATTCTATTCTATTCTATTCTATTCTATTCTATTCTATTCTATTCTATTCTATTCTATTCTATTCTACCTTTCTACAGACTGGGAAGGAGTTTGTCTTTCATAATTCTTCCAAAACAGCTGAGGATCAGCAATGTACTTGCACACAGTGGGCAGTGTGTTATGGATTAAGAACTGCTATTATTATGGGAATTAGTTGTTGGTTGTTTTGTTCTTTAAGACAAAAACCTCTGTGGTGACTTCTTGTTAAATAATTAGTTTTCAATAGATAACACTGAATTGAAACATCCATAACAACGTAGCGTGGAATCCTGTCTGTAATGGGGAAAGAATTAGAGTTGTTTATTGGGTCATTTTTTTTTTTAATTTTTTTATACAGAGTCCTTTCACTGTCTGCTGTAGTATTTGTCCTTCAGCCATTTCTGTTTCCTTCTTAAGAAGATGATCCTCCTCCAGTAGGGGTCAATTAAATCTCACTATTAACCATGAAGTAAATGAAAAACAATCCCTTCAGAAATCATAAAGTCTATTCCTTTTTTATTCTCCTGCTGCTTCAGTCCATGGTTTTGGCCCTTTATAACTCTTCTGTTTATTGTTTCAGTTTGCAACTGTTCCCTTATGCTGCAGGTCATTGATTTTGCTTCCTTCTCACAGCAGCTTTGCTACTCAAACACTCTGTTTTCCTTTCCAAAAAGGAAATAGGTATTTTGCTATGCAAACGGCTTGGCTGTTGAATTTGATACAATAGTAATCATCAGCCTTTCACTCAGTGAGGTTAATATCCTGCGAGCTGCAGCTTTAGCCTACCATCATCCACTCTCATGTCTGCGGCTTATGAGGGGATCACATTTTATTTGCTGGACTTATCAGAGTTTTCTTCTTCTGGTAATTGCTTGACCTGCTATGGTTGCTGTTTGCAGTGTTTACTGCCTTGCAGATCTTTTTTTGCCTACTTTGTCTTTACTCATTGTTGTCAGTAGGGGCTCATTGACATTTTCTTTGGCCAGTGCCCACACACAGACCTTTCAGTAAATCTTCCCATATCCTAATGAAAGGCACTTAGATCTCTGTAAGGCATGTGGTTTGTATAGCATTTGGAGGAAATATCTTAAGATTAATGACATGTTTCATGTGGTAGTGTACTGGTTTTACTACATATTTAAACCAGAAAACATTTACTTTCTTTTATATCCCATGACAGTAATAAGTTTTTGATGCAAAAACAAAACCGAGCTAATTTTACAGCTTGTGAAAAGAACAAAATTTGCTTGGAATACCCCTCCCTCCTCAAGATTAATTTTGTTTCAGGATATGCTTATGCTTATTCTTGTACAGCAAAATGCAAAGTAAATGCCATTAGTGCCTTTACACACTGTGCTCTATGCAATTTATGCTTAGCAGCAACAGACTTCAGCAATAAGTGGCCACATAGTGAGATGAACAGTTATACAACCAAATACAGTAATTGGATGCTATTAATGAGATTTTGGGATAGCACCATTTTTTAGCCCCAGACATAGATAGCTTTTTATAATCTCAGTTAAAGCTGTATACACTCTTTTAACGATGTATAATTATTTTCCTAATTTCTGGTAACACTTCCAGTAACACTCTACAGAGTCACTGAAACAAGGACCTTTATGATTTACCCTGATTGGCACAAGTACCTGACATTACGTAGCACAAATATGGATTTTTAGCCTGTGCCTCTGCATACGGATAGGTTAAAACTTGTGTTACCTTGTAGGCAGCTCTCAGAAAAACGGTACTTTTTCAGAGTCCTAATTCTTCCCCCCCCCCCCCCCCCCCCCCCCCCCCCCCCCCCCTTTTTTTTTTCCCCTTTGTTCATCCTGTTCCTGTGAATAAGTGCCTGTATCCCAAAAAAGGGTTGGCTTCTTTTATCACACTGCTCCGATAGTCTGACTGGACAGGAGCCAGAGCAGAGCAGAAACAAGCATCTGTTCATAGTTCACTTTTCCTTGCTATCAGCTTACAGAAGTGAAGAACCAAGAGCTGGGGTTAGGCCTCGCTCCAGACCCTGATCCTTAGGGCATTATCCAGCATGACAGACCTCGTTTGTCTCTCACTGATGAGCTCAGGAACTGATCTGGGATGCTGGCAGGTTAAAAAGACAGCTCCAGCATCCACCATGGACAAATAGCAGAATGTGCAGCAACATAGAAAAACAAGTCTTCCACCGAAAGTCATGGCCTGGCTGTGTGAGTGAGAGCACAATCTGACCTAATTTCCTGGGTAACTGCAGTGCTCCAAATGCAGTCAGCAGGAGCTGCAGGTGCTCAGCACTTTGGAAAGCCAGGTATGAAGGAAAGAAGCTGAACTTGCAAAGAATATTTATAAAAAGAATGCCAGTTGACTTGTGCTCAGATAAACACCTCAAATTGTGCTCTGTTTAGTGGTATTTTAGGGAATTCGTACCAATAGCAACCTAACACGGCAGTGCAGTTGAAATAAATGATTCCAAGAAATTCAAGGGTTTTGTTTTGTTTTGTTTTGTTTTGTTTTTAATTATTTCCTATTTTCTGCTTAAATCATTTCAGTCTATCTGATTGGCTGACCTTTTCTTTCTAACCAAAGTCTGTGTCTACAGAATTTAGTGTTCACAGCAAACAAATTGCTAGCTGAAAATCCTGGAATTTTGTGTAAAAAAAACACTTTGTATTAAGACCTTGCAAAATTGGCGAAGCTATCTTCTTGTTTATCACAGGAAGACTGAAAGAGCCTTGTTTTACCTGCCTTACTAAGACTGGTGCTTTCTAGCCCAGGAAGACACTTTCTCTAAATAAGCCATCCAGTTCACAAGCACTCCATCTCCTTGAGCACTTTTAATGAAGGGGGAATTTGAACAAAACAATTTAAAATAGGTATATGGCTACAAGCCTGCTTCTTTGTGGTTGATGTCATGCAGTCTGCATCCATGGGGGCTGTCAAGACTAGACTGGATAAAGCCCAGAGCAACCTGGTCTGATCTCAAGACTGACCCTGCTTTGAGCAAGAAGCTGTACCTCCTGAGGTCCCCCTTGACCTGAATTACTGTGTGATTCTGTAGTTCAGGATTCTTGCTTTTAAAAATTCTTGTGCATCTGGAATGACAGCAGGGTTTTGTAAAAACTGCTTCTCTTGCTACATTCTTCCGCATGTGCCAGGGAGGGCTGGCTTCAGGAGCTCCTGTTTTTCAAGAAGCAAGATTCTTTTGGTTTTCAGCTTGTTACAAGCAAGATGCAAGACATAGACTGTAAGAAGTTGTATAAAACTTCAGCATTGTTAATATACCAAAGCCAAACTTTTCTTGTATTTCAAACATAAAATATACCAGTGATCCATGTTAACAATGTAGTTATATTTCAAGCTAACTGTCTCTTCTTATGACGTCCGAATCAGTGTATTATTGGTACCTTTTATGTTGTATTAGAACTATCTGCAAAATCTGAAATGCAGTTTATGGAAGAAATGGATTTCAGAAGAAAGTAGTGGAATGTTACATTATGTCTTTTAAAAGACTGAACAGTTTCTTAACCTAAGACTATCAGAAGCAAAATGTCTCAATGCTTCTCCAAATAAGAAGTTACCTCAAAGTAAAAATTTCAGGAGGTGAATTTAATGTGCATGAGCTCCTCTGTGCTAACTCCTGTTGTGGATTTTCTTAGCAAGCAATAAGTGTGAATAATTTATTCCACTTTTGAAAAGCTTGTTAACTTCACAGCTTTGCTTTTGAAATGGATGAAGTTATCTCACATTCACTGTGAGCACCTCCAGGAGTAACTGGTGTGTTGCAAATTCGCAAACTCCAGTCAATGTTGCTGTATAAAAAAAATCTCCTGCCTGTATTTTGCAGTATTAAGATATGTTTTGGAAAGAAAACCTACATAACCAAGATCAAGACAAAGGAATGACCAATGTCACCTTAAACATATTGCAATGGCTGCTCCTGAGGCATGCAGCAAGTCTTCTTGAGATTCAGGATTGCTCCTGCTCCAAGTCTGCAGTACATCTGAAACACCTCAGGCTGAGAAACAACAGAAAAGTGAGAAATGTTAGCTGGATTCGAGTATCCAGTCCTAGTCCTCTCCTGCTTCTGTATACAGTCCTGCCTCACCAATAGCCACAGCAAGAGTCTCAGTTCATTTTATAAAACTTCCCCAAATCTTCAGTGTTTAATCAGTCTTTCTGAGCTAGAAGTTCTTTCTGAGCGAAGCTGGAATACTCACTATACCATTTTTCCTTACAAAGATTTCTGAATTTTCTGTCTCTCACAGCCAAAAATGCTGTGAAAACAGTCTTTTTTTGTTTGTTTGTTTGTTTTGTTTGTTTGTTTGTTTGTTTTGTTTAATGCTGTTTTGGCACTTGTAGTCCAGACTGGAACCGTGATGGGCAGAAAGCTTACAAACTCTGGGGAAAATCTAGCTATACTTGATTAATCTCTAAAACAGAATTATTTCAGATGAAATGATGATTTTCTTCATAAAACACTTTGTCTGTCCTAATTTCAAAATCATATGATGGTTGTGCTTAGATAAAACAGGTAAGCTATAACAGTTCAAAATGAATTATCAAAATGCTCGTATCTCAAGCATTTAAAATATGGAAGACTTTTTTGTAGTGTGTGTCTATGCTTACAATTTTTTTCTTGATGGGATTCTTGCATGAATAAAAAACAGTACTTTTAATGAATTTACAAGCTAGTAGAATTTACAAGTTTAGTCTGCTTCACAGCAACAGGGCACTTTAGTGGAGCTAGCTTCAACTGTAAAACATCAAGAATGAAGTATCCAAAAATCAATACTGTGAATGAAAAATCAGGAAATAATGGAAAGAAAAAAACAGTTGTCTCTATACAAATTCATATTTTTTCAACATTATTCTCTAAAAGCTAAATAATTTCACTTCAGATGCAATCTGAAACTCACATAATCACATCACTTCAAGATTGAGAGCTCTGAAAAGCATGGCCATTGCCCAGAGCAAAATTAGAAGAGCTAAGATATTGCATGTTCCTGATGGTCAGGTAAATACATAGCAGAGATTTTACAGGGTGGAGCTCTGCAGAAGATGAACAATGCCTGTGTCTGTACTGCACCAGTGAGGGGATGGACATCTCAAATTATTTACAACAGTTGTAGGTCTGGAACTGGAAACTGTCTGCCCAAGCTCATGTGAAGCTGACATTTATCATCTCAGGTGTAGCAGACTGAGACCCAAGCTGCAACAGCACTGTGCTATGTGTGTATTCTGATCTTGTTATCATGATAACTCTGTGTTTTACATATGTTATGTCATGTATAGGTATTGTATATAACACAAATTCAAATACTCAAGTATCAAGTGCCTGAAACATTCGAGGGGTTGTTTCTTTTTGAAACTTTTTATCACTGAATATAATGTTGCTGCTCTCTTGATTCTTGCAAAACAAAATCATGAGAGGGACAGAGGAGTTCTGAATCTAAGGATCCCCATAAATGAAGACATAAAAATGAGGCTGGAAGGATGATGCTTCAGGAAATTTTCAGGAAAATAAATGAGGAAGGTATTGGAAAAAAATAAATGAATATAAACATACTGAAAACTGGATGCTAGTGAAAGTTTTAAAGTCCAGAAACCAGAAAGGGGTAAATTTGAAAAAGTATCTGTTTGATTAAGACAACAATAATGGGGAAAAAAAAAAAGATTATATACTAAAAGTTATGACTCATCTGAAATGCCAAGCTAACTGTAATAGGAATAAAACTGGCAATCCAGAAGTTTCCTATTTTACGCTTTGATTAACGGTGCTGGGGTTTTTTGGGGTTGTTTTTTTGTTGTTGTTTCATTTTGTTTTGTTTTGGTTTTGGTATTTACTTACATTACACATACCAAACAATTCAATATCTATGTATGAAGAAAAGAGACACTCAGTCAACATGTAAGAAGTAATGCTGGAAAGTATGACAGGCAGCAGTCTTGAGACACAAGCTACTTAACCTCTGTCAGCATTTTGTAGGTGTCACTGAGAACAATTTTGAAGGCAGTCTATGACTTTTGCAGATATCTATGGGTAGGTTACACTGCAGGTGGGAACGGAACATTTGGGAGTGCTAGGTCATGAGTTGAGGGATTCAGGGAGGGGGTGATTGCATGTGCAGGAAAGGAAGACTCGTATACTGTGCAACTTGAGAGGAGAGTGACAGACAGGTTTTCACTGTCACTTCTAAAGACTTACAACCCCTGGCCAATGCATCTCAAATGTACAGTGGCACTAGGCATACTTCTCAGGTTAGCCCATGTGATGGGTACTCAGTCTGAACACCTACATTAACCCCATTTACAGCATCTCACTGTTAAGCATTATTTGCGTCACGACTTCATCACTAGTTTCACAGCAATCCAGGGTTATTTCTGGAAATATCTCTTTATTTTTATATGCTGTAACACTGTGTTGTTGTTTTTGTTGTTGTTTGTTTTTTTTTTATTTTGAATTTTGTTTTTTCTCCTTTGAACTGCATTGCAAGGGAACACATTCCCTCTTGGGAATGTATGAAGCCTCAGTTTTTCATATGGATCACTATAGCAAGATGAGCTAATTTCTGCCTGGATTCATGTGGATATTCATTCCTAGTGTTCCCCAGCTAGTTTGTAGCCCTAATACATACATACTTCCTCTCTTCTTTCAGGTCAAATCTTTTCCTTCCTGATTGCTGTTCCTCAGTTTTTCTTTCCTGGGCAGCCACAAGACCTTCCCACTCAGCAGCCTTAAGCAGGGAACCAGCCTCAAGCTCTTTGCTGCTGCTCTGCTGACAGTATCCCCTCCCTGTCCCCTACTGCCATCTATTCCAGGAGGTGCCCAGAATTTAACCTCTTAACATAACCTACATTCCCATGGGTTCTCACCCTGCAGGGGAGCTTGGGAACCTGTGAGCACCAGCTAGTGATGTTTGGACAGTCTGGGAAGATGTCAAGTGCAAAGAATGTTAAGTACAGTGCAAAGCTCTGCATGCACAGTACGGACATACATACCTCAAAAAAGAGGGTAAGGGTTCCCAACTGAGTTTTGTAAATTTACCCTCAACATTAAAAAAAAAAAAAAAAAAAAGTCAAAGGAGTTTACAATGAAGGCAACTTAATTGCCTTTATTATTTTAAGTTTAATCCTACTAATGAAGCAGACACAAAATAGAAAATACTTTAAACTGCAAGCTCTTTTTATCTGTGATGCTAATAGGGACACATTGTACACTTCAGTTTTTTTCAAGTCGTTTGCTCCTAGATAAGCAGTGTGCTATTAGTCTCTGGTGGTGCTGTCTTCAGGGACTATTTCTGTCCGGCACTTGGGAGAGTGCATTATGAGATGTCAGCATGTGTGAGCAGAGATAGTATGGCTTGTCATGTACAGATAGGCCATATTCTGCTATAAAATGATGGCTTTGTCTTTTATCACTGCCACAGTCTTACTTAACAAGCTGTGACTCTGTGGTTCGTCACAAAGAAAACTGTCATCCCAAGATACGTGCCTTGAATGTCCTTTCATCTTCTGCGCAGGTAGGATCCGCCGTGTGACATCAAGCAGAACAGTAACTCCAGATGGACTCCGCCAGTGCAGCAGTATATTAACAAAGGACTCCGCTGGCACAGAGCCAGGCTTTGCACCTTAGATTAGATTACAGGGATGAGGAAAACATATGTAAGCTTTTAAACAAAGCAAGACCAAGTAACATGTCATAAATATAATTAGAAAAGGAAATGTTAGTAATCCATTGTGTTTAAGTGATAATTTATTTATCATAGTGTTATTCTGAGCAACAGATAAATCAATTAGAGTTGCTTTGGAAAGCAAATAAATAGTGTTGGTCCAACAGGGTGATGACAGACAAAGTGTTCTGAGAAACCCAAAAGTTCTGTAGCTGTATTTCTCCACATAGTTATGTTTAGGTTGAAATCTCCATGACTGCTGGCATTCAATAACAATTCTCCTAGATCTTAGTACTTATATTCCTAAGGTCACTGAACAAAGAAACATTGTCCATTGCTAGGATCAGAGACAAACACATCAAGAGAGAAGCCCTCAGCATTTCCAGAGGGCACATACATTAAATAGTTATACAGGGTGTTCAGTGAGCGCTTTGCACCAGAGCCTGCAGGTCAGAATTTTTCTGGCGGAGGAAAAAGGACCTATTCTGCTCACTTCAGCATTTTGTATGGCCATGGGACATATTATACTGCCAGAGTTGTGATTCTGCAGATCAGATTAAGCTACTTTGTGGACATTAAAGTATGAATATTTCATGTGAGCTTTTACAGAGCTGAATTTAAACTAAGGTGCTGAAGTACTTCTTCACATTTCTCTTTCCTTGGGTTTTTGTATTTTTGAACTTGCCTTCCCTTGCATAAAGTTAGTCTTCCATTGGGCTGTTTTTAAATTGTGTAAATGGGAAAATCAGAAACATTAATCCTCATGAGGTGTGGGCTTCCAACCCCAGTGCAGTAAAAGAAAGGGGAAGGGGAAGGAGGCATTTGTCAGTTCACGAGCACATCTTCTGAGAGTGTAATATTACAAGGAATAGTAGTTTAGGGAGTAGTTTGTCCATTGATGGAAAAGTGCAGCATTCACATATAACAGCGCTGCCAGGAATTGAGGAATGCCAAGGAAACCTGTGTGGACGTGTTACCAGGAAATGTGCCTGCTTGGCTGTTGCTTAAAAATGGAAAAGAGGGTGTTGAGTACATAGAAACTGATGTTGAGGAATTTCTGACCTCTTTGTTTTGAAGAAGTGTCATCTCCTTCTGCCTCATTCTGAGCTTTCTCACCCCCACCAGTGCTTGACATTTGAAACAAAATATAACTCCTTGGAATGACGGTTACAGACAGTCTTTTATCAGATGGTGTTTCTCCATTCAGGTTTCAGACATGCTTCCCACCAGCTACCACTTTTAGATATACTGACCATTGGTACAACTAAGCACAAATATGGACTGTACAGGTCATTTTGGCTCCTTATCTGTCATGGAAGGAGGGAAATGAGACAACTGTTTACTTTTTTTTCAGTCTAAAGTCTGTGCTCAGGTGAATGCGGGTGGGCAGTGAATCCAATTTTTCTACCTCAGGTGTGCTCCCAGAGGGATACCCGGCTCTGAGGGTCCCATTCAATTTGCTCTTGTGCTTGAGTTAAGCCCCAGTGTAAATTCTGGATCACTTCTTTGCCTCTCCCTGATCAAAAATGCTTGTATTGTGTATGTGCATTAAGAGACAGACTCCAAGACCAAGACCATTATTTGCCTCTAGGAAAAACACATCATCTAATATTAGGTGGCATAGATGAAGAAATAACTGAGGTGTTGTTTTTTTTTTTTACTTGCTACATGGTGAGATTCATTTGCGGCTCTATCCTCTTGGACCTTTCTACTTATTAAGGGCCCTAGCTCTTGGGTTTACTGCTTATCAAAAATAGATATTGTTTTCATCCTACACACAATCTTTCTCCCATGGAGACTATATGATCAAAGTACATGGTGGTGAAAACCCATTGCAATGACAAAAGGATGAGAACTCCTGCATCATCCTGAAGACAGTCTCAAGTAAGCCAATAAAAGAGTGTGTTTTTGCCTTTTATGGTGGGACTACTTTGGAATTTACACAGTTTATGATGTGGTTGAGTTCTGTAGCTGGCATTTTCTGATGTGAAAGTCTACTGCCCCATAAAGGGAAGCCACTAGTGAATTTTGCAAATTAGTTATTGACTTTCCCTTTACAATGCAAAGAAAAAATGGCTAATCCACAGATAATGGACTTACTGACCCATCTTAGCCCAAGGTGTTCTCCTGGAAGGAGACATTCAGCTGTTATTCCAAACACCAAGAAAACCAGCTGGTGGTATTGCAGCCTGTTTCTGTAATAACTCAGGTGAAAGCCTAATGACTGGGTCACTTATTATGCATGCTGATTGTTTTGCTTCCACGTTCTATCTCAGATGAGAATGTGTGCACAAATTTGCAATAGGCAAAATGTTACTGCTGCAATTCATGAGTTTCAGAGTTCAGAACTATAATGTCTGTATGTGTGCATTCACATTCATTCAATCTATCTGATTCAATATTATACACATTTTGAAGAATTCAGTGAATCCCTTGGGCTCGAAAAATGGTATACAATGTTATTTATCATTTTTCTACCCTTCTTTTCAAATATTGCAGTAATTTAGTGCGCATAAAGACTTGTGGCTATGATAATCCAGGCAGAAAAAGATGTTGATTTAGATATACCATTAATAATCACACTACTGTGATGCAGAAGTCTTCACAGTATAATGCTTTTATAAAGTGATGGTGCTACTACCTCATTTACCATACCCCCCCTTTGTTTTTCAGTTTGAGGAAAAAGAATCTGTTTTATTCTATCTCTATGAAACCAAATGATAGACAACTTTTTCTTAGAATAAGCAGAAAAACTTCTGTTTGCCAATTCTTCTTTAGACAAATTATGTAATAGTTCAAATAAGAGCACAAAACAACATAAAAACAGCTGGTGGGAAACTTTACTTAACGTTAGGCACTTTCAAGCCTGAACTGTGTAATGTGCATGGCTTAATGCATCATATGTCTTTACTAATTTAAGCCTGATTGTGCAAAAAGGGCTGTGTAGGGAAACAAGTGGACAGCTTCTGTTAAGGAGTCATGGAGTTAAAGGTCTGCCTGCATTCACTGCATAATGCAGGCAGAGTTATTTTCACTTCCCTTTATGTGTTTTTTAAAAAGTAATGCTAAAAACATAGAGGTGGAAAATGGTTTATGCTCACAAAATGGTTGTGCAAATAGAAGCATTGGGAAATATATTATTGTCTTGGGTAGCATTCTGAATTTTTATTCTAGCATCAGATTTTTGAGATTTTTTGTGACTTTCAGAGTTTGAAAGTGGTGGGAGATTTTGGGTTTCGGTTAGGTTTTTCTTCTTTATTGTGCCCTTTTTGAGCTCATTTCTTCCTCTGATATTGCTGCCCTTGAAATGCATTTACAGTTTCAAGGTTGCTGAATAGGAAGTTAAGAAAATTTATTGTACAACTACTTCAAATATTTTTAAAAGGTCAAGAAAAACCCTTGATGTTGGTTTTCAATTATGTTCATTTCATGTAGTATTTAATAGATTGTCAGCAGAGAAAAAATGTAGACATCAATGTGTAAACTATGACTTAGAAAGGAGAAACAGTATTTTATTCAGACAGTAGTGCCTTGAATGTAATCTGATGCAAGCAATATGATTAAAAATATGGGTTGATTATACTTTTATAAAATGGTATATATTTATTTGGCATGAAAAAGTTAATTTCTGGAAAATAAAAAGTAATCTGAATTACTTCTACAAGATAGTTATTGACTTATTTCAAAAGGTGTCAGTGGACACTTCAAGTGATGTCTGTAATTCCAAGAAATTCCGCCTGTGTTTAACCTTTACATCGTCATCCAAACTTTCATCTGGCCATGGAGCCAGCTGAAATCCCACTCTCATCTGCTGAAGTAAATACAGACCTATCATGTACAAATATTCATACAGATTTTGAGGGCCAAATAATGATGGTCTCGAGGTACAGATCCATGTATTGAGTGAATATTAATGATTAAATCTCATTTATAATTTATCTGTATGCTGCCATTTTATTTATCTATTACATAATTAACTATTACAAATATATTTATTTTTAAATATAAGGCAGTTTGGGGCCAGTACAAACAAAATTAATCTTTGTTACACGGTCATTATAGCCAATAAGTAGAAGTAGGGAAAAAAAATCTGGCTTCCCAAAATAACTTCTTTAATAGCAGAGCAGTGAAAATTCATTTCAGGTAAAGGCAAGGAAAAAAAAATTCTGGTTTCTAAAAATAACTTTCGGTTACAGCACAGCCCAGCAAATCCATCTCATCATCCTGATGGACCATTCCTCTTTTCTGTTTAGGATACCTATTGTTAGTTTAATGCCAAATTAGGCAGCTGCCTCCAGACACCACTCCCAGAAAGTTGCTCTCAAGCATCTGAGAAGGCTTAGCAAAATGTATGACTTTATACAATATCTGGGAGAGATTAACCACCTGCTTTGTACGTGAGAACAAAGTAATTCTGAAGCATGAATTTGGTGTGCTTCATTCTCCATTTTTATTAATCCACTGAGAAACATTGATTTTTTTACAGGATCTCAACTTTCTGTTATTGTAAAGAGTATCTTCTACTAAAGCAAACTACTTTCTTCAGAGTCCTGAATCTCTGTAACAAGTCTACATAAATAAATTTTAGTGTTTTCTGTGCCTGAAAATGAAACTCCTCTTTCTAAAGACCACATGCACTGCATTTGAGCTCCTGTTCTTCACATGATTTTGAAGCCAGCTTAGCTGCTCTAGGCAATTGGTCCAGGCTGTACTGAATGCCCTGTTGCTGCTCAGGTGTCAGACCTTGCAGGGAGATGAAAAGGTGATCTATAGGGCCAACCTGGGTTAAACTGGAAGTGAAGGACATGAGCCTTATTAGCTGCAGCTGCCATGGCAAAATATTTCTGTGTGCATCTCAGGCAGAAAGCCTTAGGGAGAAAACAACCTCCAAAGAAAGCATGGGCCAGGGTTTCTATTTTGTCATTCATGTAATCGATAGATAGGTCAGTCATCCTACACCCTCCTAGTTTACTTAAAATCTCCTTCTAAGAGCCTTTAAGGTAGTAATTCAGGGAAGAAACTAATCCTTCATCTCTGCAAAGAGCTTCTGGAGCCAGATGGGGCTGTTCGTGGGGCAGTGGAAGACAGGTGCCGGTAAGCTGCTGATTGCTTAATAGATGCGGGACCTGATTTTAGTTTAAGTTTGTTGGCCTTGTTTACAGAGGTCCTTAAAGAGGAAGTAAAGACAGATCCCTTACAACATTTGTGGTCAATTTATGGTCCTCTTATACGCCTACAAAAATTGCATTGGAGTAAGTGTGGTTCTTAAACTTGTATGTCTGTAAATGGAAAGTATGTTTTTTGCTTTACAAGCTGCTGAAATTTCAAAATCTTATTTTTTTTGTGAATGTTTTACAGGTGAAAGTCTGTGCCTGGGTGGTGTTTTTTCCCTACTGTGTTCTTACTGCCTTGTACAACAGCATGAGGTAGGAGCTCAAGTTTAAATCTATTCTTGAGACAAACTACTGTGTTTCCTATTTCATATTGTTATGACTTTGTAGCTTGAGCAAAAGGGATCTGTATGTGCTTCTTTAATCATTTAATTAGTAGCAAAAAAATATATGTGAACTGGAGGAATTTCTGTCATGTTTTTTGAGGCTTTAATAACTGTAGTGTGTACAAGAAGTTCTTTTAAGGCTAAGTGTAAACTTGATGGTGCTTCTCCAGCTTCAAATTGTTGTTTAAGGAGAGTTCTCTAAGTTCACATAACAAAAAGAAAATTGACTTGCCAAAGAAAATAGAAAAAGGAAGAATAATAAAAAAAAATCACAGACGGGTGATGCCATAAATAGATAACACTGTAAATAATGAAGAACACTACTGCCAGCTCTTCGGAGACTTAGATCAGCTAACAATCAATGGAGACAATGACAGTTCAATACAGACAAATATAGAACAAAAAGGGCTTCTTACAGAGGCGAGCTCTTGGCAGAAATTTCATAAACTAATATGCAGAGTCTGATACAGAGCTGGTGACGGTGGGCTGATCCTGGCTGATCCTGGCTGATCAGCTTCCTTACTAAGTATATGCGCTGTAAAAGTAAATAAATAAGTCAGACTCACAATTATGTGCTGCAAGCCAATGAGTGTCTTTAAAGAAAGAATTAAGAAAAAAAAAATGATGTGAGGAGACATTGGTTGAAGTTAAGTGAGCTAAACTTTTATTTCTACTTGGATCTTCTGAAGGAGAAAGCTCTACATTGTGAGCTGTTAACAGGTATCTAAATCTGGCCTTGTCTCAGCCCTAGATCCTAAGTCTTTGGCTGCTGGTAAAAGAAAGAGCTGAATTCTGCTTTACTGGGTTTGGTATGGATTTTGGCAAGGGGAGATACTCTGATAGTGCAGGCTGTTAACAACTCATGACAGAGGGAAGAAACCTGGGGCATCTCACGCCTGACTAACCCAATGCCATACCCTCCTGTAGAAAGTCACGATGTGATGGCAGTGATGAGAGTTGGTCTGTGTTTCAGTTTTGTATCTTACTGTCCTTGTGATTTTAAAAAAAAAAAGGAAAAAAACTCCAAACCAACGACACCTAAAACTTTAATGTGGCACTCCTTTATTCCAGTACATAGAAATAAGGGCTGCCTTTTTCACAGAATAACACTTCTCACTCACTTTACAGAAGTGAGAAAGATCATACAGGAACACAGGTACAGTGAAGGCTGACATCCAAAAGAATAGTGAAAGAGCAACAGAGTAATGCATTTAGTGGGGAAGAAATTGAGCGCACCCTATTTAGAGCAGCATTCCAGTGCTGCTATGGCTGAGCTTAGCAGGAGTGCAGCTCCCTGTGTTTCAACTTTCAGACCTACAGAACAGGAAATACCTTCCCTTTCCTCCCCATCAACACACCAGAAATTCCCTACATTTTTGCTGGGCTGTGTTTCACGAAACTGGGTGTTTTCTTACGTCCTTGGTTTAAAGGTATCTTTTACACTGTATTGGAGGCTTTATTGTCATTACTACTATTATTATTGTCATGGCTCTCAGAAGACTTCAGACATGAGAGATGTGCTGCTGTTAATATACCAAGATTATTTTTAAAGTCTTTGTCATGGAGTCAGACTGTTTGTTACTGTCATCTGAATAGCACTGTTGGGTCAAGTTCCTCAAGCACTGCCTCTGAAATTATTTCCTACAGAAGGGTGAAATGCCTTCTGTCACAGCCTTGCTAAACTGTGTCCCAAGTATAGGAAATATTAATTGTGAATTACCATTATGTCTCAAACTTTCTTCTTACAGGACATCAATGAATTGGATTACATGAGTAGTTATTGTCTTTGTATGATCCAGATTAAAGAACTGAGTGTTATATATATATATATGCCCTTGGCATATTCTTGATTATACTGGGATGTTAAGTCACATCATGTGGTGTGTGGAGGTGGGTAAACTGAAACCCATGTTTGTACAAGTACAATCATTTAGGTACAATGGCCTAGAGAATCTAGAACTCAAGTAACAAGAGCCAGTCAGGTCACAGAAATTCTCTTGAGCCTGAAGGGCTATAGAAGGGATTTGGATTCAGTGATTTGTCCTTGCAGTTTCCCTGGTGATTTTCCCCTAAAGCTCTAGCTTCATGTGCCTCCTATGCCAGAAATAATACATCAGGATGTAAGAGGCCTTGTCTCCTGACAGTCCTCGGGTAAAGCTCTCTGAGAGAGCGAGGGGACAGAGCAATCAAACACTAATGGATGACTTGGAAGAAACAAACAAGTGACACCAGTCCCAAAGGCTGTCTAGATCAGCAGCTAGGAGGTAACTAAAAATGCATAACAGAATTAAGTGTGAGTAATCTGCTATCAACAAAGAGTAAAATGAAATCCTGCTTCAGCTGACTGCAACTTCTGCCAGCCTTGTCTAGTAGCAATAACTAGAGCACGGAGTGACAGGAGGCATCACAAATGTATATTGGGAATTCCTGAAAATAGTTATAATGTTTATTGATTTAATCCTTTAGGATAGTACTAAGAAATAATGTTTGGGTTTTGTAATGTATGTCCTATGGATCTCTATAGAGAATTTTGAAACAAAGTTACTGCTATGAAGCTAGAAGCATTATTTGTACATGTCTCTCTTTGAGGTTGAGGTTTATGCATGTAGTTTGAATAGTTTGTATTTTACTTCTAGTGGACTAAACCTCCTGTTCAGTTTTATTTAATACATGCCAACTGCCTTTAAAGAAATCATGGAGACTAATAGTCAAAATTTAAGATTATCATTTTAGTATGATCTGTAATTGGTGGCTTTTGTTGCTTTTTTAGCAACGTCAGTTATTGCAGTGATTTAATGATAATAATTGTAAATCAGGGAAAATACAGGGCACTACACATTGTACAAAAAGTCACTTTTGAATGGGAGAAGTATCTCCAAGTGCTGACTGTGTCTATGTTACCTGGGGGATGCCATGATCTGTCCTCACCAGAACATCATTCTTCAACATCAAATTCTTCTGTGTTCTTCTGTTCTATCAGTGTTGTAGAGTACCATGAATACATCTAAACTATGGACTTGTAGCAGTGTAATAAATTTCTGTAGATTTTTTTTTTTCCCTCATGTATATATTTTCCTTAATTTATGTAGTCCTTGTACCTGTGCTGTAGCCCTGAGCAGGGATTTGGCTGCCTCTCCCATCCTCACTTAAAAGAGTAAATGGCAACAGGGGTTGGCTCTGAAGAAGGGCATGTAGGAGGAAGATAAATGTACCAAGGCAGTGGCTGCCTTTCCTGTTTTCATTAGTTTGACAGCTGCATACTCTGACTGGGTGAGAGTAATGCTAGTATGGATTAAAAACTGTTGAGGCAAAAATAGCGAGACTTTTACTACTTCTAGATCCCAGGGAATCTGCTTCTTGCCTTCTTTGTGACCCTCAGAAACTTGGTAATCTTTATTGTAACTTTTCTGAGAGCAGCCATCCTTTCAAACAGAATTCTGGCTGTATTCCAGCTTATACACAGTACAGTACTTGCTGCTATACTGGAGCTAGTTAATGTTTAAGTGATAAAGTAGTTTGGCTTCCTGAGTTTATATGAGTCATATTCATATAGAGATTAACCAGTATGGTAACTTGTTACCTTTTAATGTTGCAATGATTGAAAAGATTGCTTACAATATTAAGATATTGGATCTTAATTGCCAGTAACTAATTGAAGTTTCTGTGATTATAAAACAATTGAATAACTGAACATAAGACACCTTTAGCCTTACCAAG
This sequence comes from Alectoris magna, assembly GCA_030625065.1. NCBI lineage: Eukaryota > Metazoa > Chordata > Aves > Galliformes > Phasianidae > Alectoris > Alectoris magna. The sequence goes on from CM060567.1 coordinate 12,822,912, forward strand.
AGGTTGCCATCTGGGATAAGAATAGCGATATGCTGGAAAAACCAGATGGTCTTCACATGCAAAAAGAACCTGCTTCTCATCAATATCATGATTGTACTACTAATTAGACAAGAATGAACAAGGCATAAGTCAAGGAGGAATTTCCAAATCTAGGTTAGCATTAAGAGATTCATTAAAATAACTTCAGGGGCAGAGTAAAAGGTCACATTTATTAATGCTGACAACATGTGTGTACTCTGATATGATAGCCTATACGAGATACAGACCCTTAAAACACAGTGCAGGTGGGCTTTATGTGCCTAAAAAGTTGACAAAACTCATAACTCTTACTTGCTGTCTTGATCTAGAAGCTCCCTGAATTCCTTATGTTCTCACCCCCATCACTCCACCTGATTTCTGCCATAACTCCATAGCTACAAAAGCTAAAAGTGGTGCCAAATAAAGCTGGTGAATGCCTCTGCATGGCAAATGCTAATAATCCAAATACACCATAAAGTGATTGCTTGCAGGGATGAGAGTATTGATTTTAAAATAAACAAAAATAAGCCCAACCCACAACCAACTCAGCTCCATCACTTACTGCCTCAAAATAAATATACAAAACCTTGGTGAGTAGGTGTTAATGCCTAATTCTAGGTCTTGCTTATTGAGTGGAAGGGCCAAGATAAATCTAGTTTGTCTTCTTGGGTCTTGCTCCTACTAGAAGTTTTGGCCAGGCACCTCCTAAAATCTGAATGACAAGGGCAAATATCTACTTCTAAAATTGGTCTCTGTGATTGAGCTGTTCTTCTGCATTGCCTGGATTTATTGTCTATGCATAGGTAGTGTAACTCTGCACAGTACGCTAATGCAGGTTGTTCTATCTGGAAGATGAACAGATATTCAACTCCTTTTGCTAACTTTTGATTTCAAGTTAATCTCTACAAGGCAAGAAGTTAGTACTTCATGAGAGCATCTCTTGCTACTCTTCTTTTTTTTCCTTTTTCTTAAATTAATTTTGTTAGTTAGATCTCTTGACTTAAATAATGAAAAAACAGATATTTTCCTAGGTGGGTTTTTTTTTTTTGTAATGTTCTAAAATGCGGATGTATTGTCCTTAATCTTGAACAATCCAACAGTCTAGGTCATGTAACTTCTGGATGAAATTAATCTCTTTTTTTATATTGAATTTTAAATTCCTACACTTGGCTTTGGTGTTGTAGGAGATGTTTTCCCTGAGCAACTTCTACTAAAATCTATGCAGCAGTTAGTAGCACAACTGGTCAAGACCTTTTCTTTTGGAATTTCAAGTCTTCAGTCAAAAAACTAGGAATGCTAAAGCATTTCAAAGACAAGTGTACTAACATGAAGGAGGGCAGGGTTGTGGTTTCATTATTATTATTGTTGGGGGGAAAAAAACAAAAAAACAGGAACAAAAGAGCCTACCTCACTTCTTTGGAGCCTGTCAAATTGTTGTGATAACCCTGCGAAAATAGCTAGGATGGAAAATTCCAGTCTGAACTCCAAAAAAAAAAAAGTTCTGAAAGTTATAAGCAACTAAAAAATTGAAAACAGAACCTTAAAATAGGAACTGTTAAGCAATCTTACTAATAGCTGGTATTACCTGCCCCACCTATGTAAAATATAAGCATTACTGTTCTAATAGCCTAAATGCACTAAATACCACTAATGTAATCTTGGTAATAGCTACCAGAAAGATGTGGCTGATGTTTTCTCGACTTTATTGATCTGCCAAAATTATAAAGTGGCAGTACTTTATGTAAGCTTTATTTAAAAGCATAACTGCAGAGTGATGACAGAACAGTTTATATACCAATGTGGTAAATATAGCTAGAGCTCTGTTCAATACAGCAAGTAAGGAAAAAGCCACTAAAAATACTATTTGCTCATTACAGTTAAGGAAAGGTTAAGGATTTGGAGGTGTATTTCTGTTTTATTTTCATTTTTAAACTGTGTCACTAAAAGAAGAAAGGTAGATATTAGGGCCCAGAAGTGTAAACAATGGACTTTATTAAGTGATCCGCAGTAACTTTTCAGACGCATTCAGTTTAACATACTAGTGCAGCGAGAGTGGGCCAAGGACTAAAATGCCTTTCAATTCAAGAGGGCATGCACTTTAGCATCATCAAACTTTAAATTACTTTTGGTGTCGTAATGATTTATCTAAGCTTTGGTTAACACACAGACTGCTGCATTAAAGCATTCAGACCGAAGACTGCATAAGGGTGTATATAGTCCAATCACTAGCTCAGCCAATGCTATTCTACTAGTGAATTGCTTTGCAATAGGATTAGTAACCGTGACAATGTAAGTTTCCATACTGCACCTTTAGTATCATCTTTATATGATAAATTCCTATTCCTCACTCTTGTTTAGGATAGAAGTCTTCTATCTGCTCTTATGATAAAAATAAAAAAATAAGTCTATTTCTCTTTTGAAGTTCACTGCTTTGTGCCATTTATGGTTTTGGTCAGTATATGAGGATGTTCATGGCAGAGCTGCTATTTCATTGTAGATCCACTGTCTGCATCTTGCCATTCTTGTTTGCTTTAAATAATGTGTATTCTCTAAGCTATGCAGAAAGGTCTTCTGAGTAAAGTACAGCTATAAGACCTAAACCTGTAAGATATATGTGCTTACTTGTTTATTCTTTCACAGTGAAGAATGTGGCTCAGATTTTGAAGTTAAAAAGAAAGCTGCATCAATTATTGCCATGAAAACTTTATTTATAGAGCAAAGCTCTATTTCTGTCGGTACTGTTCATAGACCCCAGTGCTTGGGCTAACAGCTGCAGAGTTAAGCACACCTCATTCCAACTTACTAATGAGATGTTTTCTAGGTATTGCCTGGGATCACTAAACTTGTAGCCTATAATAATGGACCTACACAGAGTGCTGATACAACAAATCAAAGTACAATATCCTTACTTTCTCTTTCTACTTACCCAGTGGCTCCCATAAGCCTGCCTTAGTTCTCTTCTAGCACAACATTAATGAAGAATTTGCATTCCATAATAAAACTGGTAAAATTGTTATACTTAAAGGATTTCAATTTTTACTGTAACATCAGCTCCTCTTAATGTTCTAATTGTTTCTTTGTGGGTCATCTGGTCAAAATGACATGCTCAGATTTGGGAGGAGGATGTGGCGATAGTGGGGGATGGGCTGTTCAGGCAATCAGACAGTTACAAAAGAAGAAGAAACATCCTTTTGTGGGTTAACACCCAGTTAAAACCTGAAGGGGCATAAATGATTTGGTTCTTCTCTAGCAGAAAGATTACATATTTGATGGCATCAGGATATGTTCTGCTCAATATTTTCGTAAGTTCCCTTTTCAATACAAAAATGGTAGGCGGAGTTGTTGAGTTTAACATTGACCATAAAGAATTACTGGAAGTTCTCATAATTGGATGATAAGCTGGTGGGTAGAAATCAATTTTGATAAAATGTGAAACAACGGACTTGAAAAGCAACATTTATAAATGCATATAAGTGTTGGGCTCTAACCTAGTGCTACAGAAAAGATTTTAGTGTCATTGTGGATATTTCCCTGTAAGAATTGGATCATTGCACACAGCAAGGATATGAAAAAAAAAAAAAAAAGGACAAATTGAGTGCTAATAATTATTACAAAACACGTTGATAAGAAAATAGAAAAGTACTCTTATGAAACAGAATAAATCTATGGTGCTCCCATATCTTGATAAGTACAAACAGTTCTGACCATCTTATCTGAGCAGGCTGTAATAGAGCTGGATAAAAGAAAATGACAAGGTTAATGGAAGATATGAAATGGAACAGGTAAGGAGAGCCTAAGGAGAGCATTTCGGCTTTGATAAGGGGTGATTGAGGAGGACATCACAATTGTGCATAAAACAGTGAATGTCATACAGAAGATGAAGAGGGAGAAATGTTCACTTTTTCTTACCAGACAAGCTGCTTAAGAATGTCCAGCAACAAGGTTTAAAAAATAAAAAATTATCGTGTGACATAATTAAATTGGAATATCCTTTAGCAGGAGGCTTTGGTAGCCAAAAGTGTAAATGGGTTCAAACAGAGTTAGGATTAATGAAATATATCTGTCAGTGGCTGTTAATACTCAGGCACAGTACTCAATTTCAGTGTATGGAAACAATACTTGACAGGAAAAAAACGAAACTATGTAAGGGAAACAGAACTAGTTCCGTGCTTATTGCTCCTTGGACGTCAGCTACTGGCCACTACAAGCAATTAAATTGTTAGCTAGATGGGACCCTAGGTCTGACAGTGTTTGATTACTGTCTCAAAGCCTGCAGCCTTGCATCAGGGATGCCAAATCTTGGGGGACTCCATCCTTTGAATGTTTTTTATTTTTTTTATTTTTTTTATTTTAAAAAGTCTTTCCATTCCTTTACTTTCACTACCCTTTGATAAGGAGGTAAAACAACATGCAAGTCAATCAGTAAACAATTACTGAACATGGTAACATAGGACAGGGTAAGAATAAAACTGATTTTGAGACGTCTCCACTTACACAGATTGTGGATCTTTAATCAGTGCATTTTTTTTCATTCCAACAAGGACAGACACAACGTGTGTTCCCCTTTCAGTATTTTTCTTTCTGCTGAGTACTGTATCCTCATGACGGAATAGAAACCTCTTCATTTAGGCACAACTGTAGTATTTTGCTTTTGACTGGCATACCAGTCAAGAACCCTTAGGAAACCATTTTACAGTAATACTCTTCTGACACTGATTTTTTTTTTTTTTCTATCTGTAGTGAAGAGATATAAATGCTTACTTTCTCGTGTTCCCATACTGTAAAGATCTATTTCCCCTAGAGAGCACCCACTCAGTGACAGGTACTTGAAAGCTTTCCTAGCTGCTAAGCAGGTGCCAGAGAGACTTCAGCGATAGTAAATTTTGGGGGGAAACATTTGCACTAATGAGTCCCTTGTGCTTTTTAGGAATAAAAATATTCTCAGGCTTTATATTTCTATAATCTGTGATGTCTGCAACAGCATTCAGCTGATGCAGAGTCAGTGCTATTGCAAACTTAAAGCGGATGGCCCAGAAAACATTGGGCTTCTTGGCCACCTGAGCGCAGTGCGATAGTTGGAGTTCAGATGTTTAATGTATGCTCTTCTCCCCCTTTTCCTCTGTGCTTTTTACTCAGTTAGATAAAGTCATCCATGACTAATTTGAAACTTATTTTCTACTTAGTAATTTATTTAAGTAGCTTTGTAATTCATTGGTGTGAGTATTCCCAGGATAAAACGTTAAACAGGAAATATTTATGGAAAAAGCTTTTAGGTTTATAGGAGGAAATGTTATGAAGTATTTGAATGTGGAAGATGTATACTCCAGCAGACCTCAGTATTGCAGGGAGAGCAGGGATGCAATCGTGCAGTCTGGCCCAGACAGCGTTCTCCTGCTATGCTTGATTTAGGAGGAAGCACTACCCTGTGTCTACATTATTGCCATATTGTTGCTGACAGATTATATTATCTCAAGCATAGTCCACATCTGCCTTTCATCCAATTAGCAAGGACAGGGAATTTCAGATAACCTTCTGGCTGTACTTTGTCTATGAACAGCCTACACTTAGAAATGAAGCCTGAAAATCCTTGTTGCAAGAGGCAAGGAGTAATGTACTACCCTGTATTAACCTTTGGATACGTGTAGAAGTTGGAGATCCAGTTGTACTCTCCACCTGAGGCATAACACTCTCAGGACCGAAGGGGGAGATCCTATGGACTCAGCCTTTACCTATGTACTTGGAAGGAACCATTTTAACTTCTCACTCAGGATACAAGGCAGGGCTTTGGCAGCAACAGCTCCTATCTGTTGTCACAGACCCAAAACGAGGCGTGAGGACTCCTAGACCAGACAGGAACCTATGGCTGAGCTCAGCAAAGCATTAATGCTCATCAGCTACTCTTGTAATACCAAGGAGTAGGTCAAACTTGCTCAGGGTGTTTGAGGTTAACTGTATCTTAACAGCTCAATTGAAAAGCTTAGATGCAGCAAATCTGATGTGTCTGAATGCAGTCTCAATGTCGTGTATGAACATGCTCTATGTAGCAGTTTGTAAGAAGTGCACTGAAGTTCCCATAGATTCAGGAAACCATGTTTGGACCTTTCTTTTATGTCACTTTTCAGACTAAGTGCCCATAGTCTCAACTATGAAACCTGGAGATCTGAATTCCTAGGCAGGTAAAAGGTGAGTACCTTATCAACGAAGCTCTAAATGCACAGTTAACTTAGAAGGTAAGCTTTAGGATACCTGTACTAAACACATTAACCCTGTTAATGAAGAGCTCTGTCTAAACCATGAACTTCAAGAGCCTTTCTGTCTGGGAAGAGCTGACCTCTATCAGTTAATATCAAAAGAATGCTCCTTATGTTTACATAGCTTTTTTTAATTGCAGGGTCTTAATGTGCTTTTACAAGCTGTGCATCTGCCCTAGGAAGTAAATAATTTGCTGCATGTAAATGCAGAGAATAGTATAGTCGCTATTTTGAGTTAAACATATAGATATGGATGGCAATTGCTTCAGAGAATGTTAAATCAAGCTATTCCAGCTTTTTTGGCTAAGGTATTACCATAGGGTCCATTCAGCACAAGCCACTGCTGTTGCATCAGCTGAACTTGTAATTCTAGAGCTCAGACTCCCTTGACCTCTAGGAAACAAGAATGAGAAATCTGCACATGGCAAAAGTGATCTGAGTGTATCAGAGTGTAAGTGAGATAAAGGGTTGCACACGCATGACCTTATAGCTAATTATTTAAGGCCTTCATTCTTAATTCACAGGTAGGAAAGGGATCTATAGACTTCAAGAAAAGTTAGTAAAAGACTTCCTGGCTAGCTGTAATCGATGCTGGATGCATATATTGTACCTTTAAAGGATTTAGGCAAAACTGGGAAAAACGGACATGCATTAATTAGGCTTATAATCCATACTTTACATGATTTGGGATGTTTAGAAATGATTTGAAGCAGACAGGTACAGCCCACAGTATATGCTATTGCTAGTTTCACCTAGGCTGGAAAGGTAACTGTCATTATTATAGTTAATAACTTGCACCAGGTAGTCTTCCAGAATTGCTGAAATGCAGCAAGGTGACCTCCTAGTTGAGCTGTGGCAGATATGTTTTGACTAGTTACGTTTCTAGGTAGACATCAATTTGTAAGGCATAGGCATATTTCATTTAGATACATTTTGTTTGTTCATTTCTAGAAAGGTATATGTCAGTGGCTTTTCTGAGCACTCAAACTGTACTTGTATCCTTGCTTTTACGGAAATACTCTCAGCCCGAAGGACTGCCTGGGTCAGCTTGCCAGAGCACTCTACTTGACCATAAATTTATACACTTTTTTCATGTGCATAATGAATTTTTGTAAAGCTGTTTCTGTGTAGGCTGTGGCAAAAGTATGTGTGCTAGAGTGCTGAAGAATTCTTCCCTAAAGGTCTTCTTTCTCCTATACCAGTATGTAAGCTGTTATTATATCACTGTGATCTGAATAGTATTAAAGAATGGTTTAAAGTATTCAAGCCAAAAATTCTGACTTGCAGTTGCTAAAACAAGAGAAATTTATTTACAGCTAAGAATATTGCTATACATAAAAATGTGGTCTGCATCCTCAAATAGATACCCATAACTTCTTTAGAATATTCAGCTGTCGACTTCTTGATGATCCAGTGTTTGTTACAGAAACAAAAGCTACAGTAGTTAATTGGGGATTACTGCTCCCATTTGTAGCTTGCTGATAAATCAAAAGAAACTGAACTGCATTTCTCATAACACATGAAAACCATGACGGAGAATTTTGCGTTTTATTTTTAGGAAGTATGATCTGCATTCAAGCAAGTCTACTTCCAGCTTCTCGCAGTCTCTTCTGGGGATGAACTGGAAGTCTAGATGTACAAAGCAGAGCACATTTGTCATGGATGGAAGCAACTACACTATATGCTTCTCTTGTAAGAGAGAAGCAGGAATATATTTATTGATTGTAATATAGATATCATGTAGTGATTTAACAGTGACTTAGTAAGATTTGAGATGGCTGGATGCACTTGATTATTTGTTGCATAGAGAGTAGGGTTAAACACACAAATATGGGAGACTCTTCTGCTGAGTCATGAGGTTCAGAGTGGACCCGCTTGCTTTCTTACCTCTGTGGTTCTAGGAATTTAGAAGCCTTGGTGCATTTGAACCCAATCCTACCCCCAGACTTGGTCAGTGCTTTATGTTGAAGGGATTGTGTGTGCACAATTAACGATCCAATCTTAGCGAAGCTAACAAAGCTTAAAGCTGTCAGTCACTTCCTGAGTACCTGTATCAGCAAAATGTCTTGATGTCAAAGTGTAAGGGATCTCTGTGCAGGTGTAACCTTGAGAGGTGTCCCTACTCAAGGGGAGATTCTGTTGTGCAGCCAGCTGCCACACAGAAGAGCTCCAGGGGCTCTTGGGCTGCTCACTATTTATGAGGTAAGATAACTGACTCATAGTCATACTTTGTTTTTAGGCGTGTGCTCAATTGGCTCTCAGCTGTTGAACCGGCTGTCTGCTATCAGTTCTTTCAACCCCCCAGTTTGAAACAGATTTGTGGTCATTAATCTGCCTTAGAGTTTTATCAGTACTGTGGGGTGGGGAGCACACTGTCACGACTCCCCTGTGATGCCATTTTTTTTGTCTGCAACTTTTATGTGTACTAGTTCACTGGTTTTCCAAATATTGCCTCCAATGCAGTTCATTTTCTAAGGCGAAAAAGTAAAAGCTAGTCCTAGAGCTCTTGTCTGAGGCAGATTTGTCTCTAACAACACCTGCCCAGGACATCTCTGCCAACAAGCAGCAATACACTGGGCACAATGCAGAAGGGGTGTCCTGCCTGAGGCTGTCCTGAATTCTGCACTGTGCAAAACCATGACCGGTGGCACTTGAGCCTGAGCACACAGAGGGAAGCAGCCTCAGGAGACCACTGTAGAAATGAGATAATGATCTGCCAAGTCTAAATCTGCTTGTTTCCCATGCTCATCTTGAAGGGCTGAAATATCCTTGCTCAAAATAGCTTATATTGTAGAAGACATGCTATTGGACTCAGTTTGAAAGGTGCATATAACTATCTACCTGTAGATATTTACCTATGGATAGATGTTGTATAGATACATATGTTTTTTAATTGCTTTTTGTAAAGTGAATCAGTAGCGTAAACAGTTCCTTGAAGAGGCAGTAGGACAATGAGGTAGAGCAGAGGTAAAACCCAAGGGCTGCAGGAAAGGTCCATCAGAGAAAAATACAAAAGGAAAGGTAACAAGAAATGAGAGCAGATACCTGGAGAGAAGCACTCAATCACACCATGGAGTTCAGTGTCAACCCAATGCTGGGCTAAAATTACTAAGTGTACAGGAGTGCGAACAGCCAGCTATCAATTTGTTTTGGTAATTCTGCTGCAATAGAAAAAGCATCTAACTTCAGAGAACAGAGTAGGGAAGCCTTGGATTACTGTTTGCCTGCTCAGGAGAATTTGCAGACTATGAACTGCTGCCTGGAGTGAAGTAAAGCTTGATTGAATGCACGGGCCTGCCTGCTGCCTTTTGAGATGAAGCTCTGCCGTCTGTCTCTCCCTGCCTATCAGACTTTATGTGAAGAAACAATCCTTCTCTGTTAAAACTAGGAATAACTCAGGTCTAAAGTGTGAGATGTCTGACCTCTTCTTTTACAAACCATGGATAACATTCACTATATGTAATATTTACTGATTATTACAAATCACTGTAGCTAACATCTGCAGATCTCATTACAAATGAAGTTTTGGAAAGAGCAGACTGTTGTACAGTGTGTATTAAATTTATAGCATGGCTGCTCAGTTCAATAAGGAGCAGATTATGAATTAAAAGTCAATAATGGCATTATAAGCATTCATTTTGGGGGTTCTTTTTCTAATTATCTGCTATCTGTCATCCAGACAGTCTATGATAACTCATCTTAGAACAAAAGCAACATATCTGCTGCTCAGCATAGGAAGCAAGCTGACCCTCCCTCTTCATTTTAATGCGCTGTGATTTATGTACTCCTGCTTCTTTTCCGCTAAAGTGAGGGGAGGGGGGAATCTCATGAGATCTGCAGACCTGGTTTTACCTTGGGTATGAAAATAGCTCTTTCAGAGACGCTGTACCTGAAAATAGGCTGAAATAGAATGTCCCTAATGCTTAGTTCAGCTGTTTGCCAAGGAGAAGGGAAATGAACTCTGCATTGTTTCCAGTTTTTCTACTGATTCTTTTTCTGTCTCTTTTCTGTTTATATGCGCCCACCAAATGAGTGTGCTACTACCTGCAAGGAACTGAGCAATTTAATTATGGATTTGAGGAACACCAATGTTCAGTACTTCTGCTCAGTTCATCATGCGGAGTGACCATCTCTGGGGATTAAAGAATTAAAAAAAGCAAGGGCTGGAGTTTTTATTTTGATTATTTTCTTTAAAAGGTGGCCCTCTTACCACCAGGGACATAGTTTGGAGATATCAGGGTGCTCTGAAGAGTGAAGGGAAACAGCAGATAAAAATCATTTTTTCAAAATAAACTTGCAGATAAAGCAAGAATGCCAGAGAGAGGATGAGAAGGGAGAGAGTGTCAAGAATAATTTGTCATTGCACGTTGTGCCCTTGGATGTTAGACCCAGGCCAATCACTAACCTCTTGGTTGGTAATGGAAGAAACCAACTATTTTCCCAAGCTTTTTCTTGGGGAACAGACTGAGTGATGGTGACTGGGTTCAAAAGGTGGGATTCTTTTCTGGGAAGGGTGAGAATCAGGGTTCTGGGAAGGTTTCATATTGTGATCATTGGATTAGCTGGAATTTTGCCTGTAATTTTAAATGATCTGTATATTTTCCTTAGATCTTCAGAGAGACACATTTTAAAATCTGAAGAGATAAATAATAGAACTTGAGTTCTTCAACTTGAGGGTTTTTGAAAAGCTACCTAACTTTGTTTTGTTTTGTTTGGAAATAGTGATTTAAAGGTTTAGATCTTGTAATCCTACTCCACGGTTTGGTCAGACATTTTTTAAGAGACTTATTCCCATAGCGTCTATGTTATGTCCTTCTCATTGTGCTAATGTGGCTTGTGGATGAAGTTTTTGGTTGACAGTTAATTTCTTATTGGTGTTCCTATTTGTTCTGCCACTATTAGCTATTTACTAACAGCTATTTGTCTACTTTGAAACATGTTGTTTTGATCCCATTGATCCACTCCTTTGTGTTTCAGTTTGTCCTCTGTGTCACCTCTGACATGGGTGCATCCATCAGTTTTGTGTCACGTGGACCTCATGACGTTGCTTTCACATAGATAAGATTTTCCATGTTACACTCCTGAGTATGATATCTGGGTACTCAGATACCAAGGTTGTGTTCACAGCATCGGAACTTAAACAGAACAAAGCAAACCAGTTTTTGGTGACAGTTACAAATACTTACGATTTTTTAAAAAATTTTTTCCACTGCTTCTCAGGCTCTTTCAGGTGCTGTCACTGATATATTTATAGCAGTTAAACATGCAGGATATCTGGTATGTGTTGTACTGAATTAGTATATGACAGCATCTTTGCAGTGCTTTAGATTTTTAGATCTAAACAGCATCTTTGCAGTGCTTTAGATCTTGCTGCAAATGCAAACGAGTATTGTGCTGAGCTGCCCGAAAGTTTTTAACTAAGAGAATTGTTTCCTGTCTGTCTGCCCCAAGTTTGGGCGAACATTTCTAAGGGATGCGATGAGGACTGGGACAGATCTGGACTGTGTGACTGAGGCACATGGATGTTTAAGGTGCTGCTCACTGTTGCCTGTACTGTGTGCTATGTAAGCCTGCTACTGGTAAATGGGAGTCACAAACCCTCAAAGCTTTTCTGGAGTGATTTACTTTTTTATTTTTTATTCCTCCAAACTCTAATGCATGTTTTCCCTTGACTAAGTCTGTCACATTGCAAAATATCAAGGGCAAACTAGTGTATGCATTTTTCTTACATTTCCGTATTTTCTTTTGGCAAACCAGAATATTATGTCATTTCAGTATCATATTTTTTTCATTTCTTTAAAGCTTACCCTGTTTTCGAAAGACACAGTGAAGACTAGCATGGCAATGTTTGAAAGATTAAAGGTGGAAACTAACCAAACTCTCATAATGTCATCTGTCAGCTACATCCACTACAAAATCACAAATAGACCTGTTAGGAAACTTAGCTTGGAAAAAGGCCATATTTTTTTAAAGCAGTTGTTTGGGTTTGTTTTTTTTTTTTTTTTTAATGCACCTGTAACTTACTGGCACAGCTGATGACACTTAGGCTTGCATTCAGCAAAGCACTTAACCATGCTACTTAGTCCCGTTGACTTTAATGGGAAGTAATTACATGTTCCAACAAAGCACATACAGAAGTGCTTGGCTGAATCAAGGCTTTAGAACGAGAACCTGGTTCAGAGGGAGGGGGGAACTGAATTAATGCTGTGCTCAAAATCAAGGCTATGCTCTCTGAAAATATACAGTAAGGACTCATTTGTGGCAGTGCTCTCTCTATGCTGTGGTACATATCGAGCTCTTTGCTATACAAAAATCAAGAAAACAAAATTCTAATTCCTGTATCAATGCTGTTGCATGCAGAGTTCACATACATATTATCGAACACTGGAGTTAAATCACTATGCAATGATTACAAATGGTACCAGTTTTTCCTTCAGCATTTTTCATCCTCAATATTCAGTCTCTGTTGGTATGAGCTGTATTAAAATAACAACTTGAAATAATCCTAGAACCTGACAGTCACCACTCGTTAACATAATCTCTAGTAAAATATTACAGCAGAGCTGTAAGGCTAGCTGCTCTATAGTTCTTAAATTATAGTATCATAGAGACTGTGCATGGTTTCCAGCCACTCCTGTTACATTACACTGAGTCTAATTTCATCTCTTTGAGAAGGTTTTATTACTGAGCACAGAGCAAATCCTGCTCGCTTTATATTCCTGATGACATTAATTGTTGTACTCACATAACAGATTTGGCTCAAGGGATGTATGGCTAAGAATATTGCTTTTCTGTAAATTCTGATGGAAAGATGCTGCTCAAGATGTAGTGACTGAAATAATAATGAAAAAAACCCACTGTAAATTGAGTATCTGTAGCTGATGAACCAACAAGTTGACTTATTTTGTATGTGTTGGGAGCACACTGAGCTAATGCTCAAGCTAATTCTTTCAGTGATTTACCCAAGCTATTGGGATTAATGGGATTAGCAGGGTCTTGATTTCTGAGAAACACTGCCAAAATTCCATGGGAGAGGTCAGTTCGGCACCTATCCAGCTGTTGGGCTAGATAAGGAGAGGCAGTGGCTGTACTTCTATGGCTTTGGAGCTACAACGCACCATCAAAGGGAGATTTGTCAGCAATCTTTTTCGTTATGCTTCATTCTGCTGCGATAACCATTGCCTTCCCACACACCCTGCAAAAAAATGTTGCGCAGCCTAAGGAGAAAACCAGGTCACAGTCAGACCTCTTCCTTCCTAGCTCTTCAGCATATGCTGAATTTGCACTGTCCTCCTGGGCAGCACTGAGACTAGAGCTGCCCATAGCTAGTGGTTCTGGCCTTGCCATCTTAGCAGGAACTGCACAGAGCTGCTCCTTGCCCTGCTGCCATCACACAGCAGACAGTGTGGCCTGGCAGTGGGAGGTGGCTGCAGCTTCCTGCAAGGTGCAGTGGAACGTGTGGGTCCTGACCCAATGAGAGGGAAAACCTGAGAACAAAATCCAAAACAAAACCCTTTGGATAAAAGAATGGCACCATCATCTTGGAATTAGTCAACAGTCCTCCATTATTTTCCGTGAAATCTGAGGTTGCCTGTCTTTCTTGCTCAGTCTCCAGGGACCAGGCTGTGTCCTGCTCTGCTCAGACAGGCTGCTGTTTGCCGGAAGCAGTGGACTACTTCCTGATAATGGGAAATGGAAGGAAATCTCAGGAGAGGGAAAGCAGTGCGGATATGAGAGGAAAGTAAATCTCAGTGACATTGAACAAATGACTCCATCAGCATATTCAGACAATCATGCAAGGCCATCTGTGCAGGGCTATACATCCCTAGGCAATGCGTGCATGATGGGGAAGCACAGGCAATGGACAGTGTCTGTGCCCTTGTGCAATTATGATCTGTTTGTTTTAATTCTCTCTCCACCCTAAAGTTACTGGGCTTTTCCTACAATTGCCAAGAAATGAACTAACAGCTATTTATGTCTTTGATTTCATTCCACCAGAAAATATTTTTCTTTAACGAAGGATCCTGTGTGTGACTCCTGCATGATGCTTAAGATGATGCAGACACTGATGGTTTGCTAAGTGGGCAACAGCATGTGTTTCTGTTACTTTCCCAGCAGCTATGGCTCTGTGTACACTAACAGCACTAAGGACTTGCTACAGACATAAGCTTTTAAAAACACATTAGCCAAGGACAGTGACTCTTAATCATATTTTTAAAGCTGTTAAATTCGGTATACTCAGCTAAATTCAGTATATACTAGATATTAAGTGACATGTTAAAATGAATGAGGTGACATGTTAGCAAGCATATGTAAAATATCATTCTTTCTCTGATCTTGTCATCTTTGTGACATTACTGTTGCTTTTTTACAGTGGGTGCAAAGCATGAATCCAAATTCGGGTGGGATTTTCTGCTGTGTTACACTTGCTGTGAGAGGAATGAGCTTCAGATACGATTCTACTTAACTTTAATTTTGAATTGTAGAGTATCATCATCGAAGGGAGCACAATATAGTCATGCAGGAGAGCTCTGAGTGTTCCCTTTCCATCTGATCCTATTGCCTTTCTGCTGCAATAGATCACACTGAAAGGACAGGCAGCTGCTGCCCTTCCCTGGCTGCTCTGGCTGACATTCCTGAAAGTTGAATTAGGGACAGTGTTATTTACTCTATCTTCTGCTGCACCAAGAGCATAAATTCCAGCGTCCTTACCATGTGTGTTGTCTTCGCACACTGGAAAAAGAGACTGTATTCTTGAGGCAGATTCTTTACCATTGATGGGAAATTAATAATAGCAAGTTAAATATTGCATATTAGAATTAAGTAAAATGGTCAAAGCCTACATGCTGTTTACTCCTGTATTTGTAGTCTGCTGTGAGCCCTGAGGTGGTCACCAGAAAGTTGCTCCCTCTTACATCAGGAGACCATTTTCACAAGGGGAAAATTATGTGGTATTCATTTGTAAAGTAATCCAGTATTAATAAAAATTACTATTTCAGAAACATCTTTTTATTATGGTAGATTCAACAAAGCTCCATGACTTGAGTAGAAAGTGAAGAGAAAGATTTATACTTTTGTGAGATTATACTGGCAGTAATTTAGAGCCAAAACCACTTAATGCCAAATGGCAAAATCCAGGCCTTCCTGTATTGGAGCCAGGTCTTCCCAGTGCTGCTACATAATGTTCCCAGTTAGTTAAATGAATTTTTGAGTAGGGGCTGAGAACGGGAGCGCTAGGTCTGATGGTTTTTAAAACACTCCTGTAAGAACTGAGCCTTCTCCACTGCCAATCAGTGAGAGCAGGGACACATCTACTAACAAGGCAAAAATAAACCATGGCTTAATGAGCTGCAAAAAGGCCTGGTCTCTATGCTTTCCTAAGTAGTCTATTTTGGAATGGCTGTTGGCATTGTCAGGAGGGTACAACGCTGGAGACTTATATGGTTAAATTTTATAGTAGTCTAATAATGAAAAAAGCATGTGTAAGGCCCCTTGGCAAACAGCCCATAATCGTGGCAGTATTCCTACAAGTAAAGCTTCAAAGAGGGGGGAGTGAAAGAGAGAGAGAGAGAGAGAGATAATTAATGGGGACCTGCTTTATTTGCCAGGAGAGATTTTCTAATGCTGGGAGCAAAGGGTATGTGCCTGAAAAAATGTTAAGAAAATAGAGAGGTTTTTTGGTGCCCTAAAATACAGTTTAATGAAAATGAGAAAATAATGGGAAGAAAGTCACTTCCCCAGTCCCTGGCCAGCTGCCCAGCTGTGAGTAGAAATGCACTGTTCCCGGGCTGCGCTTCTAGCACAACTCACAGAAAGCTAATTGTTCCTATACACATTTGCTTTATTTTCAGGCTCAGGCCATTTGAAACCATGTTTTCCCTTTTGCTCTTTGCTCCCTCCTAGCTCTCAGCTGGTGGAGAGTTTCTTCCTCGGTGTTATTTCTTGAAATGATTTGCCTCGCAGAGCACTGTCTGTTGTTTTCCACTCTTACTGGGGTGTCTGTAGGAGTCTGATGAAGCTTGAAGGTACCTGGAGTTATCTCTGATTTCTTAATCCTCAGGCAAACCTGTTTGGCAGGGTGTGCCTAAACTGCAGAGATCAAGCTCTCAGCTGTGACTCAAGCGACAAAATCATGCCAAGCCTCATTTTATTTCTTCATTGCTTGAAAATGCTTTGTTTCTCTGTCCAGTGTGTTAAACTTGGGAAAACCTGGTGTGAATGCTTCTTCTGTCTTCTCAGTCTTTCCTTTCTCCCTTCTGGAGAAAGGAGAGACTGAAGCATTCACACCAGGTTTCTCCCTTCTGCCAACCACTACAATTCTGTGATTCTGTTATTCTGGAGAAAGGAGGCAGAAGAACAGAACCTAACACGAGGTAAATCAGTTGTATTACTATTATTATATTTTGCAAGTGAATGATGAAATAAATTAGTATATTTTGGGTATCTGAAATAATAAAGCAGTCTTCCGCCTCAAGTAACTGGGAAACAACAGACTGACTTCTGATCCAGAAATTTGTTTGCATTCCCTCAGACTTACACAGGTGCCTTGACAGAGAAACCAAATCCCCTGAATTTTGCATGAACGTATGTCTTCGAGTTGGCTTCAGATTATATCTGTCAGTTGTAATCTTACTCTGCTTTCTTTGGGCAGATATGTGATGTCAATGCTGTTTCGAATGATGGGTCAATACTAAACCTACAGGAAATCATTTAAATAATTCCCGTTGACATGCAAACACTCTGGAAATCAAGGCACCAGGGTCTGAGACAAAACCACCGCTGCCCCCGACTGGCAGTGTAGATGAGTCACTTTTCTGGAAGAGAGTAATGATAGATGTTACTCACATTAGATTCCTCCCGTGCTTCCCTCTCCTTGTGAATAGTCATTTATCAAGAATTTGTTCAGTGAAAGTCAGATTTCCCATTTTTCTGTGGACGTCAGTTTCTGGAAGGCTGTTTCAGATCATTGCTGGATTTTCCTCGTTTAGGATTTGATCCACCTCTGTCTTTTCTGATGAATGTAGGCTGGAATGAGAATTATGCAATTACTGAGCACATTATAAAAACTGGAGATTACACTGAACCCTCAAGTTTTCTCTGCTAGGTGGTTAACTGCATTCTAATCCCTAGGTTTTAAAGAGATGTATTAATGAGACTTTGAATTCACCTGCTTTATTGATTCTTGGCATGCATGGTTCAGGACACAAATTATTCATCCTAATTCTTCCTAATGTTATGCCTGAATGGTACTGGGTTAAATGCTGTTGATTCCAGGAGAAAGAGCTTGAAAACAACATTGGAATACCATTGATAAAAGAATAAGCAAAATCTTAGTTGGCATTTTTGTTTCTGGAGCTCTACTAAAATCTGTCCTTTTTTTTTTTTTTTTTTTTTTTTTTTTTACAACTTTTATAAAGAATAAAGATCATTTTTGGTACAAATGCAAAAATGATGGTAAAAGCTGACAAAAAGTATAGCAACGAATTGTGTCAAAAATAGCCAGTTAGTTATCTTTTGTTTGGTATGCGGGGATCTGTTTGGTACGTTTTTAAAGGGAGCTCTTCCAATAACAGAGCTACACATGACAGCTCAATATGACTTCTTGTGACTTCCTCGTGTGGAATTTCCACAATGGACAAAATATTAAATATGATATAAAGAAGTTTTAAATATACATATGTAACTCTTTTTTTATTTCTTTTTTCAATCACAAAAATGCATTGGACCTGTGCAGTCATCTAACCAATCCAAACTGCCATCACAGGATTGAGTTGGTCTTGATTCTCCTGTACATTCTTTGGTACAATTTCCTCTGGGTTGCAGTGCCAGTGCAAATGATTGAGACAGCAAACTACTCTTAATAACAGTAGTAAATATCTGATTTTGCAGAGTATGTGCTTATGCATGTAGGATCATTCAAACTTTCATTTATCCTGGCTGCGATATATATGTTCCCATGTTTTAGATGTTTTTAGATCACTTCTCAGATAAAGTTTTCCTGTTTTCATGCACACGTATTTGTAAGAGGTTTGTGTTAATTCTCTAGAGGATCCAATGGACAGAACACCAGGTCAAGTTTAAGTCTTATCTTGAAAAAGATATTTGTTGAGATCAATTTAAATATGTATTTTAATATATATCATTCTAATGGTATAAATTTTGAACACAACTTGACCTAAAAGGAGCTGTATCAGGATACCTGGGACTTTAACAGCAGGCTTCAGCTTAGATGTGGAGCCATTCTCACCTTATTCTATTTCTGTACATGTTAACAGAGATGTGGAGAGGTTGTTTGGTATTGCCACCGTTTTATTTAAGCTTTTTTCATGGTTTTGTGTGTGTGTGTGTGTGTGTGTGTGTGTGTGCGCGCGCGTGCCATATAGACCTGCTGTTCAAAGTTGTCAGCTGAAGTTTTGATCTGATGTAGTTTTGCCAAAGTGCAATCTGTACAAAACCAAATTTTCTTTTTATATCCCCTAGCTGGGTCATTATGCTTGCTTGTTCTAGTTGTTCCTCTGAGGGCTTGTAGTTTAACAAACCCTGTTTTGTTTTGTTTTGTTTTGTTTTTGTATTAGCATTTAGTGGAAAGAATAGAGAGGCCTTGGTTAGATTAGTGTGTGAAGATATTTAGTCTCTCTGAATATTACTCTCAAGTATAAAATCAAATTATAATAGTTCTCTAACCTAGAAGTAAAGCAAAGTTCACAGGTATTTGCAGTCTGTACCAGCACTGAGATAATGAAGGGCATAAATGCTTCAACAGATAGATTCAAATTGAAAGAGAACATTTATTTCTGACTTGTTTTATATTTGTTTAATTGAAAGTCCAAAGGAACTTTGAAATCTGTGCAGCAGTAAGTGTCCCTCTTGCTGATTCTGTTGTCCGAGCCGCTAAGATCCTTTCAGTCTGCCTGTGCTGAATAAACAGATACAAAAATTAAAATACTTTTCAGTGAGAGGTTTTTTTTTTTTTTTTTTTTTTTTTTTTTTTTTTTTTTTTTTTCCCTGAAGGTTCTGCCTCTTTCCTGGATTCTGGTAGCGGTTCTCTAATATGTCACGGCAGTGAAGTATTACTGAACTGAGGACTGTACTTCATGTTATCCTCTGTACAGATTCTCTAAGCAATAGGACTTAAATGAGTTGCCATAATTACAGTACACTGCTTTCTGTTTATGCATGCAATAGGAGCCTATTTTCTCTTTGATATTTGATAGACAGTGTACTGGACACACTGTAGAGCTGATTTAATAAAGCATGTTAAGCAGTCATATCATAGCATGTGAGTCATCCAAATTCCTACTGTATGTCGTTTTGCTATCTTAGGTAAATTATAGCAGCATGTTTGTCAAATATCATTGATTTTTTTTGGAGATATTTGAATGAAAAAGCAAATAGTGAACCGCCTCTGAATTAGCTACTCACTTCTTTTTTTTTAGAATGTTGTCGCAGTTTGGCTCACACATTTTGAATCATTTCTGTGCTTGGACACATTAGCCTTGTCAGAGCTGCTACTATTATTAAGCGAACCAGAGGCCATAGGTGAGATCAGCATGTGCTTGGCATTGTACTCGCGTCAGTAAATGTCAATGAATCTTTAGTTCATTGAAGGTAGAACTTAAGCTGGAAAAGTTGAACTAATGCATGCTTTTCCGATAGAGCTGAAATGGAAGGAGGCCATGGTTGCAAAGAGCATGAAACAGAGAAGCCTGTATTTTCTAAGTCAGGCAGTAGGGGCATTACATACTTACGTCCTTGTATGTTACTGGATTTCCAAACAAGATGTTTCACAGAACATGGAGGAGCAGTGTAAACCAAACTAACACACAAAAATTTCTCCAGCTGGAATGCAAACTTTTGTGGCTCATTCTGTTCCTTTTGCCTTGCTCAAAGCAATAAAATGGAGAGTAAGTTCAAAAAGTAAAAGGATGAAAACAAATCAAAGCATCATCTAAATTTGCGGTTTGGTTATCAGTTTTGCCTTTTTCAGGAGGAAACTAAAATCCAGCTGGAGCTCTGGAGTGTTTTCTTTATTTGGTGCCCTGGAGTTATGAGATTCTGTTTTGAAAGGAAGTCTAATTATACCATAACTACTCTGCTGATTTCTGTTTTTAAGGTGCAGTTCTGTGAATTGTGGTACGTTTTTCCTCTGACATTTTCTTTTCTTTGGCTTACTGTGTTGTGTTTGCTTGGTGTGGCTTTCAAAAGTGCTGTGGAAATAAAGTCATTTGTAATTGTGAAAGAGTAAAGGATGCAATAGGGCTAACTCAGAATGTCTAAGGCAGGTAACAATAACTTCTGTCTTCCAAAGAAAAAAAAAAAACTGTTTAGGAAGAGCATGTCAAATGCAAATAAGGTAAAAAAAAAAAAAAAAGCAAAGAAAAAAAAAAAAGCTGAAAGCGAGACTGTGAAACGGTAATGAAGGAAACAGCAAAAGTAAATAAGTAAAGCCAGGCAGGAAATATAAATTCTGGAAACTGAGCAGAATACCAGGGGGCAAGCGAGCTGAACCAAAAATATGGTTGAATTGGTAAATGTCAGGAGAGGGAGGACGCTTTTTTTTCCCAAGTAACAAGTACTTGAAAGTTAAGATTTTAAGGGTGAAAGTGTTTCCAGGCTATGTAGTCATCATATACCTTGGATCAAATGAGACAATAAAAAAAAAGGTGTTTGTACATCTATATATAACAACATTTACTTGACAGCCTTTTTCTTCTTCTTCTTCTTCTTTTTTTTTTTTCTTTCTTTTTTTTTTTTTTCTGGACAATAAGAGAATGAAGTTTGCCAGCAAGTATTTTAAAGCTGAATCAATGATTAATTCTGTATTCTGAAAAACCTTTTCTTCCCTGTTGACTGATACTGCAAAGGTATTATGTTGTATGTAGTACTGTGCCTGAAGAATACTGGTACATAATGTTAAATGTATATTGCTGGATAACGAATTCCACTGGGTTGTTAGATTTTATCTTTAATTTTGAATGAAATGCTGCCTTTCAGGGAGTAGAAATATCAATTTGATACCCTGCTGTATAAAGCCAAGGGAACAGGAAAACGGGAGGTTACTGAATGTTTTCCAAGATACAGCACTAAACTGTAATAATTAAAATGAAGATGATTTATGAACTGACTTACAGTCGATGTTTCCTTCAATAGTGGAATGGCAATAACAGGTAGAACAAGAACAATTGTTACTTAGACATACTTCATTATTAGGAACCCTCATCAGGAAAATATATACCTATTAATTTCCTAATCAAGACAGATGTTCTAGTTCTGGACATTTGTAAACTTCAGGTAATAGATAAGAATGCAGAATTCAGGATTTCAAGGCGGAAAAAAGTAACCAGTAAACTATATATAATAAAAATGCATTACATACATTCAAATATGATAATGTAATTCCAAATAGTGGTGGATGCCAATGTAAAAATAAAAATACAGACTTCACTGAAAACTCTAGATATAGTTCATGTATGTGCTTCAGGAGAAATGAACTCAAGCTGGAAGAAATGCAGAAATAGAATCATGGAATGACTTGGGGCAATAAAGGAACCTGCTGAAAGGAGAGTTAAGGTCTAACCTCCTTCCCTAACTGTGCTGATTTAAAATGGAGGGAAAATGTTTCTGTTTTTCATGGTAGTAGGGTATAGATAACATAGCAAAACTATCCAATCACCTGCATCTAGGATTTCCATGGTATTTTCTGAATAAAATATTTTCGATAGGATAATCAAGGAAGGTGTATGACTATCAAATCTGTTTTTCTCTTAGACATTTTCCTGGCTCAAATATTCACAGCCTTTTAACATTAAGAGATGGTCCTTAAAATCATATCGGCTTTCAAACCATAGACACTCTGAAAGATGTCCTGCAGATGAACATTTAGTAGTCCAATTAGATTCAATGAGCTTCAACTAAATTGACTTCTGTGGCTTAATCATCAAGTCTCCAGACAAGTCTCAAACTTAGTAAAATAACCAAGCTATTTCTTTTCTGACAAAAGAAGAAAGAGAATATATTTGCCATTAAAAGTTTAAAATTTATTCTGGGAGGCACTTAATTACTTGTTATAGCAGGCGCCACAGCTATCCAGATTAAAGAGATGGGAAGGAACATCTTATCAAAGCAATAAGAGGAAGAACTTGTGTTCAGACTTAGTCAGCTTTGCAAGAACTGTAGGTAAAATCTCAAGGTTAGAGAACGAGAGATGTATTAACTTACCAAAGTGCAGAAGTTCCTTCACAGTGGCTATACATTTCCACTCTGGTCATCTTCAACCATACATCAGCAGTTCAACTCTTCTCCAGGCCAACATGGGAATATTCATATATGGTTGTCTTTTGAACTCTGAACCCTTTTGGAGCCCAAGTACCACTGGAGGTCTCCAGTAAGCTCTGCAACAGTTCTCTTTGGCGTGGAATATATGGCATTTGTTCTAACATCTTCATTTACGGGTGTAGCTAACTCCATTGGTTATATGAACAGTTAATTGCACCAGTTTTTCTAGAGGCTTTTGGGACTGACTCTTGCAGTTAATGTGTTCAACCTATATGGGAAAATAAAATTAAACAACTTTAAACCATCACTGTAGGGAAACAAACAGTATAACCATGCAGAAAGTGTGGAGCGTTTATGCAACATGAAAGGATATCTAATGCCATCTTGTGGCAGTTGCAAAAAGGAGATGCCAACTTAAATTTCTGGAATCTCTCCTTTATAACTGCAAGAATATACTGTGTCTTCAGTCCTTCAGTACAACACTGGTACAGATGTTGGAAATCTAAATAGAACAGTATTATTTAGGAAATTTTGTGAGTAAGTTTCCTGTAAGCTCTTTTTCTTTTAGTACCTATATCCTCTTGATCACATCACTGCAGGTGTGCAGCAAACAGTAATACTTCCAAGTTCATAAACAACTGCCTAAACTGGGAATCTTGGCAGGTTTCTAGGCTGATGACAGGATATTTTATATAGAAGCCTTAAAAAGGTAAAGGTGTTGAGGCAGGGAATTAGTTCTCTAAACCTAACCTCACTTGCTGAAAGATTAAATCTATTACATTTAAACAAATTAAACTCATTAAGTATTAAACATATATTATTAGCCTATTTGGGATAAAATATTAATTAGAATAGTTGTAGAAGATTGCATTTCCAATAATATCTATATATAAGTCATAAGCCTATTGACAATTTATGCTCATAAATCATGTATGTTCCTTTAGGGGATAAAAAGTTAACATCCCATTTTATAGTTTCTTGTGCAAATTAAGCAGTAGGTTGTCCTGCAGCCAAATATGAAGGCACCATATGCAAACCACTGAATGCTGCCGCCTGAGAAACTACGCATATTTGATTTGGGAGAGGGGGAGAAGGAAGTGTATAGAAGAAAGACTGAATTGGAATAAGTATTATTGCAGTTTGTTATGTGGTATTTTAGGGTCTCTTGCATGGAAATGTCTCTCTGAGGTGGCCAAGCCAAGTTTCAAACAAACTCCAGCTACTGCACTGTTAGTGATAGTGCTTATTCAAGCAACTAATTTCAAACAGGAAAACTTGGTTGGGAAGTGAAAGATCTGAATTTTCTTCTCTGCCAAGAACAGACTATTTGTTCATTAGGTGACAGAGATGTTTCTGGTTTGTTTGGCCTCTGAATGTCTTTGTGTCTTGAAATATCACTGCCCTGAGAAATTCATAAGTCATAGAGGCAAAGTAGATAACCAGCTGTTGCTTATTCAGAAGGTGAAGAGCTGAGCTAAACAAAGATGAATGACTGGTGCAAGACAGCATAGGAAATCGCTTGTAAAACTGAGAACTGACTCTGGAATTTGATAGTATGGGATGAAAGCCTCTACTGCTTTACTGTGTTTCATCCAGTCATAGATACTTCTAGCACATTTATGAACATTTCATCTGATGTCTGTCTGCAGCAATTTACTGCTACTTCTACTGAACCCATAGTACTTAGTGCTAGGATTTTAGTCATTGGTGAAGATTAATTCCACTTCACAGATTGGGTAAATTCTTTATCTTTGTGCTCTGATGAGGATATATAGACATCAAGCATGTATGTAACCTGGAAATTAGAAAACGATTCTCCATGGAAGAGAAATAAAGTGAAAATGTTGCATGTAGATATGCAATAGCAGTGGGGACGAAACAAAAAATGGTTTTCAGATGAAGATCTGTAAGCTTTAGAGGATCAGTACATGATATGAAGGCCCCCACTAGCAAGGATTTGATTTCAGTGACCAGTATATTCCTTCTCCGATATCCCAAATTACTGCAGGTGGGGTGGAGACAAATGGCAATGTGTTACAGTGTCAAGATTTCATTACACATCTGAAATGGTCCATTACTTTTGTCTATCGATTCTGACTGTCATCTCAAATCTTCATAAAGCTCTACACTGCTATTTATATTTGCTGCCTCATGTATTGTTAGGAAAAAAACAATTTCATATCTGTTTTTGAGATAACAAATCCATAGTCTCATTACACTAGAAATCAAGTTGGTTTGGATTCCTGGATCCTCCTTTGTTAGAAGGGAACTATAGTCTTGACAACCTGTCCTTAGTATTGAGGCAGGTCATGGAGCAGATCAGTTTGTGCACATGAGCATGATGTGGCATGAGCTGGACAACAAGGGGTTCAGGCTGAGCTAGCATGAGTTCATGAAAGGCAGGTCCTGCTTTGGCCAATCTCATCTCCTTCTGTGACTGGGTGGTCAGCCTGGTGGATGAGGGAAAGGCTCTGGATGTAGTCTACCTAAACTTAAGAAAAGCCTTTTACACTGTCTCCCATGGTAGTCTTCTGGAGAAGCTGACAGCCTGTGGCCTTGACAGGTACACTCTGCTGAGCATAGAACTGTCTGGAGGGCTGGACCCAGAGAGTGGTGGTGAATGCAGTTAAATCCAGCTGGCAACCAGTCATGAGCGGTGTCCCTCAGGGGTCACTATTGGGATGAGTCCTATTTAATATCTGTATTGATGATCTGGATGAGGGGATTGAGTGCACCCTCGGTAGATTTGCAGATGATGTCAAGCTGGGGGAAATGTTCATTTAGGGCTGCAGAAAAGCCCTAAAGAGGGATCTGGACAGGCTGGATTTCTAGGCTGAGTCCAGTTGTATGAGCTTCAACAAAACCAAGTGCCAGCTTGAGCACTTTGATCACAACAACCCCAAGGAAATGCTACAGATTTGAGGCAGAGCAGCTGGCAAGCTGCACACAGGAAAAAAATCTGGGAGGTTAGTCAACGTCTGGCTGGATGTGAGCCAGCAGTGTATCCAGGTGAGCCAAAAGAAGGACAATGAGAGCCTGGCTTGTATCAGAAATAGTGTTGCCAACAGGAGCGTGGAGGTGATTGTCCCCCTGGACTCAGCTCTGGTGGGCTGCACCTGAAGTATTTTATTCAGTTTTGGGCCCCTCACTACGAGAAAGACATTAAAACACTGGAGCATGTTCAGAGAAAGGCGGCAAAGCTGTAAAGTGCCTGGAGAACAAGTCTTATGGGGAGATCTGAGGGAACTGGGATTGTTCAGTCTGGAGAAGATGAGGCGTGAGAGATGTCTTACTGTTCTCTAGAACTCCCTGAAAGTAGGTTGGGGCCAGGTGAGGTCAGCCTCTTTTTCTGGGTAACAGTGATAGGATGAGAGGGAATGGCCTCAAGCTGTGCCACGGAGACAGTCAGGGTGGATACTGAGAAAAAATTTTTCTCTGAAGGAATAGTCAGGCACTGGAATGGGTTGCCTGGGGAAGTGGTCAAGTCATCATTCCTGGAGGTGTTAAATATATGTGAAGATGTGGGAGTTAAGGGCAGGGTTTAGTGGTGATGGGTTGACAGACTAGATGGTCTCGGAAGTCTTTTCCAACCTTAATGATTCTGTGATTCTAAAATGCAGTTGAAACTACAAGGTTTTAAATCATGCAAACAGCTCACTTTCTCTAGAAGCATCTTGTATAATAATATTGTACTGCTCATTCTTTTAATGTTTTCAGTGATAGGTTGTGTTGTTTTTTTTTTTTCGTGTTTTTTTTTTTTTTTTTCCCCCTGTGGTACTAGAAATTCCCCAAGGTGCTGTTTTCTATTAATTGAAAGAGAAACTAAAGACAGCTACATTTCATTCCACTTGCCTATGATATGTCAGGTGATTTATTTGTTTTTCAGGCAGACAACCCTCTTCCCCTTGATACATATCAGGGGAAACAAAACCTTTATTCCATACTAGAGATTGCAGGTCAGATCTGTAGTGACATCAAGTCAGAATAGTGGAAAAAAAGTTTGAACAGCAGCAGAATTGGATACATTAGTCCAAAGGTAACTACTGCTGATGAACATGAACTGTTACCTGAGGGTAACTTATATTGACTCTGAGGGCAGCTAACTTGCTACGTTTCCCTTGTATCTGAATCTAAGTCACTAGCCAGAACTTACCAATGTACTACTATTTGGATGTGATTTCAGATGTTTTGTTGAATTACTCAGACTTAGTGACCCATGACTTGCTCACATAACGTTTTATTTTTCTGGTACAGATTTTTCCTTCTGATTTCTGAAAACGTATTTCCTTCCTCTTCTACCTACCAGGCAGAAACCTGTTCTTATTCCTCATTTTTACTCCTGCAGCTGTGTACTAACTCACAGGAATTTACTATTTCTGACAGCTTCTGGATACATCTTAACATTTGGTTTTTTTTGTTTGTTTGTTTGTTTTTCTTTTTCTCCTGTACAACTGTACTTTTATTGAAGGAAAATTGGAGTGGATTTAACTGAGCATATATGTTACATCTATTTTATCTGACTGAGATGGAATCCCTGGTAAACCATTCTACTTAGCCACCCAGAGTCTCTGATTGTGATGCCTGTAGATGTGAGAGACTGAAAAGATCTGAGTGCCCACAATGCAAATTGCTTATTTCTAAAATAGGAAACTGGAAAACTTCCCAGTTTCCACATCTGCCTCTAATTTACACCTCTGAGTACTAGAGTGAACAGGGAAATGGAAGGATTAATGAGCAACTGTTCTCTGTGCACCTACTGCAGGAGATTACACCCCCAGCTGCAGAAATCAAATGGTAACTATTTAGTTGCTAGAGCTAGAGATTCCTTACATCCACCCCTCATCTGACTGCAGGAGACGCTATTTGTCTAGAAAAAAAAGTGTCAGGCAGATGCTTGATACCTGCTAAGCACAACTGGAAACAAAAATCGAAGGATCCCATGCTAAGACTTCAACAGGGAAGTAAAAGCTTACTTGTCTCAGCATAATTCTCTTTCTCTCCAATCCAGTTCTCAATAAATTGAGCACACATATAACTCTAAGCAGGCTAGCACATCACTGAGGCCAGTGTAAATGTTGGACAGAGTGACAGCATCAGGCTTTGCAACAAGATTTGGGACACAATTAAGCTCAGGTCTAGTAGGAAACCAGCCTGACAGGAATCCTGTAACTACTGTGACTTAGAGATGCCTTTTCAGTGTAGTGCATAGCTACAAACTACAGTGTGAGGTGTTACAAGATGAAATGTTGTAAGATGGGAACTATTCCCTGCTGTGCTAGTCACTGGAGTAAGCATTTGTTCCCAGATTTGGACCTCCACAGGACCAGCACAGATTGCGCTGCCATACCCTTGAAGCAGTAGGGGATGGTGCAGAAATCAAGCTGGCTGCATCCCAGTTCATCAGGGCAAGGAGTTCCTAACCTTTCTCCCTTGTGGTGTGGAAGGCATTTGCTGCAAACCCCTGGTACTGTACACTGAACAAGGATGCAACAACAGGTCTGCACAGGGCT
Source organism: Alectoris magna (assembly GCA_030625065.1). Taxonomy (NCBI): domain Eukaryota; kingdom Metazoa; phylum Chordata; class Aves; order Galliformes; family Phasianidae; genus Alectoris; species Alectoris magna. The sequence goes on from CM060567.1 coordinate 12,850,966, forward strand.
GTGTAGATATAGAGTTGCAATTTTGGTTTGTACTCACAAACAAGAGGCATAGTAGTAGAAATCAGTATGAACAAGCTGAGGTTTCTTGCTGAAAAGGGTGTTGGAGTGTGCATTGTCAGACTCAGGTGCAGGGATGGAAATGCAGCAGATGTAGCAATCCAGCAGATTAGTTCACATCAAAACAGATGCTTTAAACAAATAAATAAATCTTTATGTCTTTTCACGGATAATGTACAAGACCAACTGAGTGAACTGTTTCATGTGGTTCTTAATCAGCTATTTTAAATCCCATATACAGGACAGAGCTTAGTTGTTCATTTAAAAATAATTTAACTGTGTTCAGGAAGAAGGATGTTGGGACTAACTTTAACAGAATGTGTTTGAAACTAGGGTGCACGTTGCCATTCATTTTATGTGGCTTTAAAGATTTGTTTCAGTTAAAGAGATTTTTCTTTGTTATGTTTCTGTGGAATAACAATGACATCCAGTGGCTAGCCACTTTAATAATACATAGATATCTGCTGCCAGTTTGTTAGGCAACGGTAAGATTCCTCTGGTGTCTTTTCTTTATGATAGCTGGGAGTTCTTTCTCTCAAACTTACCTGCAGGGATTTTGGGGTGGGGGCACTTGAGGGATGGAGGTTGGGCATGAAAGGTCCCCATGCCTTAATGAGGCCCTACAGTAAGGAAGTCAATTCCACTTTACTGGTATCTAAATGCCAGTTTAGCTTCAGGGAAGAACAAGATATTGTAGTTTGTTCATACTCTACTCTTCTAAAGAGTCTTAAACCCAGATTTCTTTCCTAACAACTGAAACCCACAGTGGCCTAAGCAGTGACTGTATCCTGTAACCCTTCCTCTTATTTGAAAAGTGCTTACCTAAAATATACGTGTTTTGATTCTTAATATCATCACATTTCAACTGTTTTCAGGTTTTTTTAATACTTTTTTTTTTTTTTTTGCTACCCCATCGACATTCTTTAGGCTGCCCTGAGGCATCCTTAACTTAGATATCAACAAAGTGTATATTTAAGATTTTTTTTTTATTCTTCTTAATAAGTTACCATAGCAACTATCACTCAAAAGGTACTTATTGCTGTGGGAATTAGTTCTATTTCCTTTTAATAACAAGTACTTTAGAACAGTAGCACATTGTGCAATTTTTTTTGCATTTTGCTTTGTAGCTGAAAACTATGTACCTTAATATTTTTCTTCTAGTAGCTGGCTCACATCTTAAAACTTACTTCCTCTTCTTTGCTTTAAATAATTTTTTCCAAGAGATCTCAACAGAGTATAGATGTGGGATGCAATATAATTACTCTGAGAAAAAGGCTTGTGTAGGTAATGGACAAAAGAAAATCGGATGCCTGAGGCACGCAAATGCATTTGAATAACAATCCTGTGGTACTTGAGCACTGATACCTCCTCTGCTCTCTGCTTGCTTTCTTGGTGGCAATTCCATCGCGTGCTTTCTGCAATGCATTGTTTTGCTTAATAATTAGACAATTTATAATATTAAAAAAAAAAAAAAAGGTTTACTTTAAGAATTTTGATACAACCACATATGACGATGCATACTTCAGAACAAAAATGTTTTTGTGTATTACTAGCTCAGCTCAGCCCTTGTTTCAAGGAATTGCTTGAGTATGGATAGTGAGAGGAAAAACGGTATTAACTTCTGACTTACTTTAAATGTTAGTCTCTCTGCAGGCAGGAACGTTATAGACAGCAGCTAGTCCTCTTCAAACGAGTAACTCTAAGTGAAGTTGTATTTTCTGTTTTAATACAATGACTGCATTTCATTGCATGTAATATTCATGCAATACCAGCGAAATGCAACTAGCTGAAAATATTCACAGAAAATGAAGACAGCTGGCTTAAAGTAAACAATAGTAAAAAATAGATATTAGCTGATGTTGTGCTTGAGAAAAGGTTATGCATTTGTGGTGCAGTGCTCACAGGTGCTTTTCTAACTTTCTTAAAAACCTCCTATATCTAGGATGCTAAAATCTATTTGCTCATTTCTGCATATGTATAACTAAATATTTGTTTTCTGGTAACTAACAGAACTGCAGATTAAGTCACTGTCCTCATCTTCATAGTGCTTTGTTTATCTGATGTTGAATGTTACATCTTGAGTAAACAAAGCTAATCTCTTTCAACATCTCTCTAAACAACTTATTTGTATTGATTTCTTTTAGGTTTCCACTACTACTGTCCTTGAGTGTAGTGTCCAAAACTGGATGTGGGATTCCAGCTGAGACCTCCTAATGCTGAATAGACTTGAATAATCACCTTCTCTGTCTTGCTTCTGGCAGTCTAGCTAATACTTCCCCAAATGACATTTTCTCTCTTGGCTTCTATTCAGTTTGTGGTCGGCTGTAGCCATCCCATTTATTTTTTTTTTCATTGCACCATTTTGCAATGTTCTTGACTGAATTATCTCGCGGATTTCAAATAATGTCTTCAATTTCTCGAGATGATTTTTAATTCTAATCACATCTTCTGTAGTCCTCATAACCTTGTCTACTGGTATACCTTTTGGTGGTTGCAGTTGTTTTGTGGAGCAGACAGTGTAGGAGTAGCATTGGAGGTGGAAAGCAGGATGACAGATGACATTTTCAGACCAAACCAATTTTCAGCTTGGTAATTTTAACAAAAATAAATGGAACTCTAGCCATGTCTAATTATGCTAGTGTATGGGAACTGTTGAGTCATGGCCTGAACCACTGATCGATCACCTGAGGCAAGCACTGAGTGAGCCATGGGAGGACAGGTGAAGGCAATTTGAGCTGTGTGACTGCACCTCTCCTGGACCCCATTTAAGGGCTGACTGCCACTGGGGAAGGATCTCTTTCTGGTGATGCCTCTTTTGGAGTTTTTTGGCTAGCTTAGGGCACGGGTGAGCATTTCGTTTATTTCTGATTATCTTTCTCCACTGTGATAATCTTTGTAATTATACAGTCTGTAAAGTACCATCCTAGCCATGCTGCTCTGCTAACTGTACATTTGTTGATTGCATAGCTATGTTTTAGGTATATTTTGTTTCATTGTTGTTCATCCCAACAGCTCCCATAAAAAAAATTTCTAAAAAGGTGAAAAATGTTTAATTTCCTTGAAGCATTTTTAGACAAAACTTCAAAAACATTGTCAATGGTTTCCATTTTAAATCAAGATTAATTTGCACAGTTGAAATAACTAAAACATTTCTGCAACTATTTAAAAACATTCCGTATAAATTTGTAGGAAGTTAACAAAATGCGTAGGTCTGATCAGAAATGAATTCTCAGTGAAAACCATAATGTTCTGCTTAAATCAGAAGAACAGAACATTATTTTTTTTTAATATCCAAAAATGAAAAAGAAGCTAGAGATTGTTTCTATATTCAGATACATGACTAAAAATACAGGGGGGGAAAAAAAATTAGGTGAACACTGCACAATATTTCTTGAGGCAATCTCCAAGTGCAGGAGCCCTGTTAGCTCCAGGAAACCCTGAAAGCCTTTCAGCATTACTGTGGCTAATGAGCCAGGATCTCCCAGTTCATCTCCTCATCTGTGGGGTTTGAAGGCCTCGCCACCTTCCCAAAAATAGCTTGTAGGAAATATGGGAGAGGAGCCGCTGGAACATACTCTCCTTTGGCTTCTGTTGTGCAAGGAGTGGCTTTGCTACCATGAGAAGTTACATGGCCTTGTGCAGAGATGACAAAGAATAAAACAATGTAGCATCTCTTCGACAGACTGTCAGACGCTTCTCTGTGTTTTGTTTTCTGCTTGTGGCTTTCTTGTTTACTGCATTACAAATATCTTATACAGGAGTTCCACTGATGATGACAACATTCATTTGCTATTACAGATTTGGTACTGTATTCTTGTTCTCTCTCTCTTCCCACTTTCCATGATTTTTTTTTTTTAATCCCATTACATGGTTACCATAGCAATTGTTCCTTTTCCCTTCAGCTTTCTCAGCTGCATTTGAGAGCATTTATCTTACAGAATGCATTCTAGTCCTCTTTCTCTCTCCAGAGGGATGTAAACTAAGTTAAAATGTTGATGATTAATTTACCTTCTGATATTTCATACAAATTATATCAGAAAAATCTCTGAGGTGTATGCATGATAGCATGAAATACTGACTTCACTGTAGAGATGTAGAATCTCCTATAGATGTCACTATACTCCATGCATTTAATTGAGAGCAAACACTACTAAAGTGTGAAATTAGTTTTCAACTGTCAAACTGTTACACAAAGGCCATGAGATCTTGATTCTCTTACTCATGAGGATGGCTAGCATCTCCCAGAGCAAGCAGTATTACTGAATCCAGGATTTCACCCTTGAGCAAAGTGGTCCTCATCACAAATGAGAGGACCAGAACGAGGCATCTAGTAAAGCAAAAGCCCAACAGCCCTAAATGCAGATGATTAGCAATCCTAAGGCTCATCTGGGGAGTCTTCAGCTATGCTTTTACAAACAAAAGCTCCTGATGTCTTCAATGGGTTTTTTGCTTGACTTAAACACAGTACCGAATGCTTATTAATAATTTGCATTTCTCCTTTGACATCCAATCTAAAACCCTGTGAAAAAAGTCTGTTCACTAGAGAAGGAAATAACTTTGATAAATAGCATCTTCTGATCTTCAAAAGCAAACAATAAAACCCAGACAGTTTACAGAAGTAAAAGTTTGTTCATAAATTCTACTAAAGTTCTGCAAATATATTTTAATCTTAAGCAGGAGGACTTCATGCTGACATTATCAGAATGCTTCATTTATCTTTTATTGTACAGATAGTTGCGGGTTGTGGGTTTTTTTTTTTGTTTGTTTTTTGTTTTAATTTCCCCCAAAATGTACTTATCCAGAACTTTAGGAAGTGTTAAAAAGCAACAGTTTAAAATTGGGTTTTGCACATTGAGTTCACATAAACATTTTATGTCAAACTGAGTTGCAGTTCAGAGGGGTTTGTTTTGCTATTAGAAATAATATTCAGCTTCATTCAACTCATTTTAGACTTTTTTTAGCTGCTTAACCTGTGTGCCAGCTTTTAGATGCTGCTGGTTCCACACACCTGCAGCAGCAATAACTTGTCTCTGAATCATCTATTTTGGCAGAAGCAGTTTTTTTTTGTTTGTTTGTTTTGGTTTGGTTTGGTTTGGTTTTTTTTTGTTTTTTTTTTTTAAGTATTGTTTTCTACAGTGAAGCATTGTAACTTGAATTATATGGAATCAGCTAATGAGCATTCTAAGTAGTTAGGAGGAGAGGAGAAGGAGGAGTTAGTAGTAGCATGGAAATTGTCTGGAAGGTGTTCTTACCTCTTTTTCAGGTTCCTCATAGAAAACACCACAGACATAGCTGACAAAAAGTTTTTGCTTTGGCTATAGATGACACTTGAATCCATTTTTAGAATGAAATAAACTATATTACCGTACTTTCTTAGGGAGCCCAAGACAGAGTAGCCTTCCCATCTTTGCAGTCAGCATGCAAGCTTCTGTTTGCAAAGCTTATACCTAACTGTGTATTAATTCATAGTTCTGATGAATTAATTTATATAAATTAGGTAAATTGTAAGGAAAAACAGCACTGAGGCTTATGAACAGAGTTTTCTGTGATTTGCATCATGCTAAATCTCCTACCAGCTGTGATCAGCATCAAATGAAGTTGCTTGCTTTACACTTGCTAGTCCAAACCATGTGTATTAATTATTTTCTTATGATCATGCTTTCTCACTTGACCGTTCAAAATTCAGCTTTAATTTTTGTGACCTTAGAGAAGTAAAAAAGGGCTATATAGATATCAGGGTGGAGCAGAGAATACTGTAAATATAAGTATTTATAAACATATTTCCATGTTTTGATGGTGGTGGTCAGAATTAAAGATTCAGAGCACTTTCCTTATACAACACCTGAAAATGGCTGCAATCTGTGTTTGCATCTTGAACAAAGCTGCTGTACTGATCTTTTTTTTTTTTTTTTTTTAAATCCTCATTGTGAAGAGAGCCATTTTGTTCATGAGCCTGTCATGCACTGCAGTTGCATATGCCCATAACCTTTCCCTGAACCCAAGCCCTCTGCAGCAGGTTGCAGAGGCCCAGAGCGGCCAGGTGACATACAGTGCCATCTGCACTTCTATACTGGTCATCTGGCCAGAGCTCTGACCTTTCTGAACATGATACAGCGAAATCTAACTCCTGAAAGCTGCTCGGAGGCAAAATCTGTTCTTCACCGTCAGTTGCAGTACTCAGTCACTTAATTGTCCACTGCAACTGATAAAGTAACCATTAGACCCAGGTCATGAACTACAGTTTATCATTCACACACAATAATACACCCTTGAACTGCACTGATTTCTGAATTATAGCAACATAGACTTATTCTATAAAGGAGATTTGAAGTACCTAGGACTTTGCTTAGTCCTATAGTGCAAAACAGCAGCTGCAAATAGACTGTTTTGGGCAGGGAGAAGAAGGTGCTTTGATCAGTGCAGTTCACAATTGGCCCTGTGTGGCAGGTAAAGACTGATACCAAGGAACAAAACACACACAAACAACGTTTGACAGTAAGGCCTGGTTTTGCCCCCAGTCTCAGTGCAGTCAATCAGAGTAACTCTGTGGGGGCCACTGAACTGCCTGGCAGAGGAGTGAGGGTGGCAGCAGGATGGGAACTTGTCTGTGTGCTTCTGCCAAAGTACATATTCCTGGTTAGTTATGAATAAAGTGGTTATTCTAGATCCGATTTCTGACCTCTAAGCATTAGAGAAATAAAAGCTTACCTCACCGTGGGCCATACAAATCTCTTGTCATTTGGAAAAGGCTTTCGTCCAAAAATCGTGGTTAACTTCATAAGCATTAATTCATTAAGACTTGAGTGAGGTTGATGTTACTATTGTTATAAGTGTTCCATCTGAGCTATAGTTAAGTGCTGTTCACAAGCTTTGTCCCTCTTCTCTTTTTTCACTCTTTCCTTTGTCTTTATCCCACTCAGGAGCAACCCATGGTGTTCACCGTAGCCAGAAGACTAGAAATTGAAGTGGCTGTCCAGCTGATGGGCTGTTAATGGGGTTTAGTAGTAGCTACTTAGCCAGAGTGGGGAGAATCCAGTCGCCATTACAAGTGTAAACAAAGCTTTCTACTGGTTTATATGAAGGCAAGGTTCCACCTACAGCTACTGGGAGCCCATGGTAGGGGGGTTGAAACTAGATTATCTTTGAGGGACTTTTCATCCCAGGCCCTTACATGATTCTGTGGTGTGGGGAGTGGAAGGTTTCCCTATTGCACTGACGTAAGGTTAGGGATTAAACAAAGGAAGTGTGCACCTTATTACTCTGATCAGTGTCATGCAGTCTACATAGAACCACGACTATGCTTGTTTGATCTGAAGATGGAGTTCCTCCATCTTAAGACATTCAGAAAAAAACAAATAAAAGAATGTTATTTGTAGGAACTGTTGGTGCTGCCTTTATAAATTGTTCCCTGTGTAAGAAGCTTACCACAACAAATGAAACTACAGTTAAAATAAATAGCAACATTAAAAAATAAAGGCAAAGAATTATAAAATAATAAAAATAATTGCACTAGTAGGGAAAACTCTGTTGGAATAAAGAGTTCTCATGAAACAAGAGTGACTAAACTCTAAAGAATTCTGAAACAGAAGAAAATCAGACAAAAAATGTCTGAGTGTAGTTTATCTTGCTATCCAGTAATAAAAAGTTAGTAAGTTTCAGTAGTAGCTACTTGGCTGTGGCAGGGACAGTGAGGTAGTAGAGTTCCTATCTTATGATGGAGAGTGACAGAAGTATGTAGAAATGTCTCATATTCAAGGAAATTCCCTTGAAGATATTAATCAAGTTCTTATTTATTATGCCTGTGGTAACTTCTTCTATCTTCTATATATTAAAAATACATGTATATTTGTGGTTGCCCAGAGAATGTAAAGCAGAATAAGCTTTCAAAGAAAAGAGTAATACGAGTGAAGACAATTACAGTTAATTTGAGTTTCCTGTGACTAGTTATTCGAAATCACTCAGATTGTTTCTATACTCATCTGAACTTGTATCACTTGCCTGATATCAGGTCAACATGAAGAAGTTGTCCAGGAGGTGTCCTGTTGTGATACCCTTTTGTAATCTGTTCTGCATTCTAGAAGGACAATGCTATGCAAACCCACAAGCCTGCATTTTACTTCACAAACTGTGTTGCTTTGTGACATTGGGCGCTGACCAGAAATCTGTTCTAATAGCAGCAGAATAAGAGATTTTTAAGGGCATCTTCAGATATGCTTTTTGTAACAATATTCAGATGTATATATGGCCACTTCAGATACATAAATCAGACACATAAATCAGCTTTAGGTTTTTTTTCTGAACGTTTGAAGTGTTTCCTAATTTTTATTTTTTAAAGCTTTTTCTTAAAATGTTGTTGTGAGAGTTCAATCTATATATGGCCGCAGTATTAAGACAATAGAGAAGATAGAGGTGATGGAAAGGTGACAGAGAAACTAAAATAGATTTAGCAGAGAAACACAACAGAACACCAGGTGGCCTGAAATTTAAATTTGTATTAGTCTTTGCATCAAAACAGTAATGAAGTTTAAAATGCTTTGTTTTGGTATGGAATCAGGTAAGTGGATTGATTTCTTTCCATGTGTCTTTTGACAGTGCTTGAGGAACAGCGTGCGATTGATTCTATTTCATCTGTGTGCTCTAAAAGGCATTCCCTTACTTCTATGTATTCATCAATAGAGTACAAATAATGTGGGAACCTCATCTTCTGCATGTGAGATGCAGTTAGAAAACAAGACAACATGCTAGAACAAATAGCCAATTCTGTGCTACCAGGTTCATGCAAAAGTGATTTATTTGGAGTCTTTCTAAAAATAATTCTTTAAAATATTTATTACTTAAACTTTTGACCTTAAGCATTTTATTCACTACATAGGAGTCTGCATCAGTCCAGAATATTATTTTTTGTCCAACAGACTGGCTGGAAGTTGCTCAGTTTTGTTTGTGTCGTGCATCTCTGAGTAAAATCATTACACTTCATTGTGCAAATTAAACTGTGACTCTCCTAGAGCTTTCGGCATGATAGGTCTGTGCCCAGGCCTAGTGATTCATAGAGAGGGTTAAAAAAACAGAATCAAATGCTGGCTGCGAGCTAAAGAGAACAGGGGATAAGAGCTTAGGCTTAACCTATAGGGGGACCTAAGGAATAAAGCGAACCAGAGTCCAGTGTGGGGAAGAAAGAAGAAAAAGCGAAAAGGCTAAAAGAGATTGGGCCTAATGAGCCTTTCGATGAACGTGGGAGACTGGAGCCTCAGAAAGAAAGAGTGGCCCAGCAAAGCAAGGATAAAATGGATCAGCCACAATGTCATCAAATTGATCCAAAGTTCAAAAACCATTAAATCACTGTATACAATAAAATAAATTAAAAAAAAAAAAAAAAGTTCAAACACTGTCAGGCTCCTTAAAGCTCGCTTGCTGACATCAAACATAAGAAGAAGACCTGTTTGTAACATAATGTGACTCTTTTCTAAACAGTGCCTTTGAAATATGTGCAGTGGTCTGTCATTTTCTGTTGCACAGTTCCCCCTTCATATACCTATGGGTCCAGCAGAATTTTTACACTATATGAAGAAGTGAGGAAGAATTGTGAATGAATTAGAGAGAGAGGTTTGGACCAGAGTGTTTTTCACTGCTGCACCGAGGAGCCATCGTCCTGTGTGGAGTGAGGGTTTGAGAAAAGAGCCAGGTAGGGGAGAAGAGAATAACTCCGAGTGCAAATCAAACCAAACAAATACTATGTATAAAAACACGGTGAATAGCCGTAACAAATGCACACTAAGAGAGCAGAAGGTATTAATTCCTATCAAGAGCATTTCTAATGTACCTATTACTATAATGTGTAAGTGACAAACAGGACAAAATACCTTGTGTGTCCCATATGTCTGTTCATGACGTAAAGAGGTGGTGCTACCCATATTTAGCAGGCTTTATTTAGCCACCTACGCACCTCTGACTTGGTAGACTTATTTTTGATAAGTGGTGCTTAAAAGTGTTGGTATGAAGCATAAGTAGCTAATGCAAATATGTTACCGACCCCTACCAGAGCTAGCAATTATGTAAATTTTCAAAGCCTTCATCTTTTATAATTAGATGTGTCTGGCTTAGAGTGAAGGACTTCCATTGCTGGACGGCTCAGTCCTTATTCCAGTATTTCACTAGAAATTATATATTTGAAATCAGATGAATGTTATATTCTTTAAAGTAATTTAAGGTATAGTTTGGAATATGTGAAAGACCTTTAGTAATTAATTTCTTGTTTGCCATGCATGAAAGATGAATAAAAGCACAGAAACACTTGGTGAGTTACATCTTATAGCTGATTATAATTAAGTGTTCTTTCCATTCGTCCTAAGTGTATGAAATGCTCATTATTATTCACAAGATCCAAACTCCAAGTTTCCTTAGCTTGGATAAAGCAAAAGAGCATGTATTTATGTACAAAGAGAGAGAGCTGCCTATATGTAAACCCTGTTGTTCTTCCCTATTGTATAGAAGATTCACCTGAAGGTTAATTATTGCTTGACAATCTCGGGGACCGATTACAATGATTTCAGTTTGTTTAGAATCAGTCTCTAAAAGGCTCCTCAGAAACAGGAGCACTGTATAGCTGTAACGCACATTTCACTATGATGGTTGAGCTTTCCCAAAAGTTTGTGGAGCTGACTGTGTCAGGGTCTGTGTGTGTCCTTGTGTGCACGACTGCATGGTTGCTTGGGGCTGTGCATGGATGTATTTCAGAAGACCACAGCAATTCCTCTGAATTGTGCACTTGAGTGACAGGAACAGAAGGGAAGAAAAAAACCCCACTCTGATATTTCCACCTCTTTGCCCTTTTATCTCGTCATTATTGCCTCTACAGAGTGTGAAATTCCGCCATTCAGGCTCAGTAGTGATTTACACCCATCTTTGAGTGGTTTAAATAACTCCTGCAGGTGCAAGGCAGTGAAGAATCGGGGCACTGGAATGCACTAGCCACAAGGGTGTACTTAGTGCCTTACACTGCAGTGGGATTGTGAAGAACACCATAATGACTCTTTACATTCAATCCAAGCTGCACTTAAGTGTGTATGTGTACAAAACAGCTTCAGAAGAAGTGTAGCAAAGAACCTGGAAAGCTGAGGTGTAATTCAGGAAACTTCCCTAGGTTAATATGCCAAAGCTTCCTACATGCATACTCACAAAAAAACACTGGAAAAACAAAGTATAATGTAGGGCAGGCGCGGTATAAAGGCATTCTCTTCAGCCACTAGAACTGAGTGAGCAAGCTTGTGCTGCAGCAAAGGCAAGGCATGGGGCTGGAGGCCTTCTGTCTGAGTGCTGACGTTGGAAATAGAGAGTGCAAAAAGCAATGCCAAAACACCTGCCTTTCCTCCCAGCTTTAGAGGAAGATGCACATGCAGTTAGGATCTGAATAGTTTTTTCCTGCATTCTGAGTAAATAGCTAGTTTTTGGTGTATTATTTAACTCTGATTTTTATACTAAAAGCACCTATGTCTGATCAGGTACTTTCTCTGGCTCACACTAACCTGACTACAGGTGAGGTAGCCTAAGGACTCATTTATTCCATTGATGCATATATCCTTTGGATAAAGGGAGGACTCTGGTTTCCTACACTATCAATCTAACACCTTACACGAACGTCAAATGTGATTAAAAATGAAGGAATGTAACAAAATTAGAGGTGAGCCTCGGTTACGTGCTCAAAAAGAGGAAAAATAGGATTAATAACTGATGCCGGGAGAGAGGTGAAGCATGCTTGCAGGGAGTAGAAGTAGCAAATGTTATAGATGGTACTATATACTAGGAATGAACATCAAAAGCCTTGGAGGCTGGGTTCAGAAGCTTATCAGAAGTTACCTCGGCCTATTTGATTGAGAATTCATGCTGGTAATTTCCAAAGATTGGATTTCCTTGTGAGATCTTTAGTAGTTTCTCGTCTGGGTCAGATTAAAGGACAAGAAGAACAGCTCTGCTGGCACTACGGTATTGCTGCTTGCTAGCCTAGATAGAGCTCGAAAGTACACAGATTTCAAAATATATATAGAAATAAAGCAATCATATAAAGCCACATTTCTTTTCATGCTTTAGAACAGTGCTGTGTATGGTATAGTCACTCTACGTACACAAAGAAAACCCAGACACATTCTTTTATCTTTTCGTTGTTCCCTATGTGGGTCAGGCATAGGCTTCTTTTCAGGAAAGCTCCATGCCTAAAAAAGCATGTGGCCAAAATTAGGTACCTAAATTCACAATATCCAAACAGGGTCCTTGGTATTTATTTTTTCAACACTGAGGCTCTTAGAACGCTTGTGCTGAACGCTCAGCACCTCTGAACAGCAAGCAAATTAGGTGGCTGGCTTAAATACATCAAATTTCCAGTGATTGACAGGCGTATGCCCTGGATCTTTTTTCTGCCTTGCATTTTTGTTACAGAAGGGATACGTGTTTCTCAGTTGTCATCTGCGCTAAATAGTGGCGAGCTCTCACATCTTGCCATCTAGACAGCCTCAAAAGGCAATGAAAGGAATTCAGCTGACCGGTGCCGCATTGAAAGGTATTCAGGGTAATTTGGTCAAAACAAATACATCATTAGTCAGTCCGCACAAGGTAGCAATAAATGAATGCTTCTTTTTGGAAGCCCTGAATGGAACGCGGGGGTGGAGCAGAGCTGCCCCGCAGCAGCCGGTGCGTGCCGGGCGGGGACGATGGAGCCCCGCGTCCCCCCGAGGCGCTGCGGGCCGCGAGGAGCGCGCTCTGGACACCAGGTGGCACTAGGGACCGGCCGGGGAGCCAGCCGCCTCCCAGCCTGCAGCCCCGCTGCAAGCGCAGGTGCTACAAAGCTGCTGTTTTCCACGAGTTACCCAAAATAGCGAGTGAGAGGTATTTCCGGAGAAATAAAATTCCTGTATCTGGCACTGACTGAGCTTGCAGCATGCTGCTGGAAAGAGTGCCTTGGGTCACAGCCCGGCGTTATCCCTCCTCTTACAGAAATGCTTGTGGAGGAGGTTCTGCATATTGCAGCCTCTCAGAGGTCCAATATGAGCACCTTCACCTCTGAAATGATAGTAGTTAAGCATTTATTCCCTTTTACGGATGTTCATGGAATTTTCCCTCTCCAAAGAACCATGTCTTTCTTTTTGTGCCTTCAGACAAAGTTCGGAGGGTTCACTCTCAGCACAGGGTTTGCAGCTGAATGTCTGGGCTGGGTGGAAGTGTATTCTGCTTCAACGTCTGTTACTATGGAATGATTGCAACACCAACACATTTGACAAAACAGAGCAGTATATAATAATGCAAAAATAATTACCCTAACTTTGTGTCCCCGCTGGCAAATCCTTTCTGAAAACCCCTTTCTCTTACCGGTCTTTCAGAAATGAACTTAAAATGAAAATGTGGATATTTATTACAAAATGTACACTTATTTTTTTAAGATCTCTGTTTGTCATCCCCCTCTGTGAATCCTCCACTGTTGTCTGGATGTGGCTCAGCTCTGTTTCCAGAGAATCTGAATTGTGTGAGAGCCAAAGCCACAGAGGTGCCTGCGCAGCAGAAGATTCAAAGTTTTGATGGAAACGTTCTTCACATTTCCCAGATCAGCTATTTCCAAACAGTGTCATTCAAATCTCTCCCATTAAAATTCGTTTCAGAAATTGTACTAAAGATCCATAAAGTTTGTGTAATATGTTTCTTTTGTGAATAACTGCTTTGAGTTGCTATACCAACAAACATGTAAATAAGAAGGAAAATAGTTTTCAAATGATGCTTCATTTGTGCTTGGCCAGCATTACGGAGGTGTGGGGTACCCTGTGTCACTGGCTGGCAGTGTAACCTCTTTAGTGCAGGTTGCATGCCTGGAGGTGAACGTGCTGCTGGGCTGTGCATTCTCCAGTGATCACACAATTATATAGCAATGACTGGCAACACTATTGCTCAATTAGTCTATATATTATGACAAGCTAGAAGATATTTTGCAAGTAGCTCTTCCAGAGTCAGTTGCCTCAGTGAATTTGCTTTAGAACGAGGCAGCATATAGACTTATTTTAACTGAAACACATTTTCCCACATCATCAATATTTCTTATGGCTGAAAGCAACTGGTCAGATTCTGAGAGTTAGACCAATAAAGACCAGTGGAGTCAGTATATTCAGATATATATTGATCATCAGTAAAAGATATATATATTCAGATATATACTGACTGATATAATAAGTCAGATAAGATAATAAGATAATATAGATATATATTATATAATAATAGGATAAGACTGAGAGAAGCATTGAGCCTTGTCTCACAGTCAGTGTTTATAATAATCTGCAGACGTGGACCATGCAAGGAGGACTATCACCCTACTAGCAGCTTGTCATGAATTGTCATTTGAAATGATAACATAATTGTGCTCATGTACCGTCATGAGGTGGCCTGAAGCCAGAGCCTGAAGCAGCCAGATGAGCTGCTAAAGAGAGGTGATGTCTTCCAAGTCTGAGCAGGTGGAAACAAGATATACATCTCACTCTAGCCCATAAACACGCTACTGCTTTTCTTTGTGCCCTTTATGGGTCAACACTTGGGATGAAAAAGTCTTGGCTGCTCTGTCCTGAGTTTTAGACTGCTAGGGTATTACAGGGTGGCACAGTTTGAGCATCCACAAAACAAACAAGTAAGCAGAAGGCACTCATGTAGTTCTGCTGTTATTCCAAAGATGTCCTGTGGCAGCAACGGAGCTCAGTTGGTGCAGTGACCCTGCACTGGGAACAAGCTCCTCTGTTGCAGTCCATGGGCATACAGGGCATACAGTTGTTGCCAACTGAAAGATGGACTTGTAGGTTCTTGTCATAGCTTACTTCAGGTGTTTGCTCTGATGCTTGTTTGATATCTTTTCATACATGCTCTAAATTTGGAGAGGTTGTTGTAGCAGATCAGGAAACCAGCACAACTTTTCATCAAAAAAGGGTGTGAGAGCCAAACCTCCCTGTTTTCTGAGGAGGTATGGGATGTGCTTTGAGGATATTTTTCTAGGAACCAGTTCTCAGCCCTTTTACCTTCTTGCCAGGGAGTTACAATTTTGCTGTGATCAGTACTGTGAGAGTGGCAGAGCATTGGAACAAGCTGCCCATACAGGTTGTGGATTCTATTCATATAGAATATGGAGATATTCAAGACCTGCCTTAATGTCAACCTGTGTGACCTGTTGTAGGGAATGTGCTTTAGCAGGAGGGTTGGACTAAATGATCTCTAGAGGTCCCTTCCAACCCCTAAAATTCTGTGAGTGTGTGATGTACTGCTCTTGGCATGATCTGCAGTGGTAGGCTCAAAGGTGTGCCTTGCTGCCTGCTGACTATTGCCTTTCTGCCCCTCTGTCCTCTCACCCATACCAATTGCATTTGCTTCATTTTTTAGGGCTGAAAGGTGATTCTTCTCTGTGAATGTCTCATCCTATCTGTGTGACTGTTGGAAACAATCTGTGCTCTGTGCCATGATCTGTGGCCTGAAGTCTAGCTGGGCAGGTTTTGTGCCAAGCCTGCCTGTGGCTGTATGCTTGGCTGTGTCTGTGTGCATGCAGCTGTTTGCTGGATTTGGCACTTCTCAGTTCAAGGAAGCACTGGTCAGGACTGGTTGATCCTTCTTGAGAAAAAAATGGGACTTTACCAAGTCATGATTAGCACACAGAGATGACTAATGGTAAGGTTGTAGGGAAGAATATGCCAGAACATCTTGAAATTAAGAGAGAGAAGATTTATCATAGAAATAAAGATGAAAATAGGGTAGAAATTAGTAGTTGAGAATATAAAACCTAGAAGAAAGAATACAGTGTTTATTAATTACAGACAGTGAAAGAGTAAATTTAATCAGGACGGAGTACTTGATGATTGAACTTCAGACAAACATGGCATTTGGGAAAATTAATGAGATATTAAAATAAGAGATTGTGAAACAGCAAGGGACAAACTTTCCTATTACCAGGATTTCTGTTGGGTAGTTTCCTAAGAGAGATTTCAAATCCTCCTTTAGCTTATGTCTTTTAACTTGTCATTTCTACAGTATACAGACAAATGGCATCTATCTCTGTAACCTCTGTAAATTATACCTTCATACATTTGAAGAACCTTCTGTAATGTAACCGAACTGAGTTTATTTCCAACAGGAGTCTGAAGTCCAATTTGCTAATTTTGATGAGACCAACATTTCAGCTGTAATATGTTGTTAACCTGCTTACATGCATATAATATAAAAAAAGCCCAAACATTTTATATTCAGGAAAAGAGAGACAGTATAACTTGTTCATTGAAACCAGCTAAAACTGTCTTCATTCCTCACCCATTTTGCATGCTCTGTGCTCGATATATTAACAGGACAAACAAAAAAATCTGTACATATGTAAAAGAGAATGCCTAACTAGAACCATTTAAAGCAAGGAGTCAATTCAAGTAGGGAGCCTGCTCTCTTTAAAATGCATTAACATTGATCTTGAGTATTCACCAAATGATAACAAAGTGTGGTCCAAAGTGCCTCATTTACCCATTTTCCTACTTTTACCACTACGGCCTATTGCTGTTTTTCAAAACAAAGCCATTGAATTTGGTCTCTGGCAAGTAAAACCTCCTGCACTCATGGAATAGTTGTAGATTAACTATTTGTCCATTTGCTTGATATTCTCCAACAATGTTCTCTTATGCCTTTGTGTAGAGTAAGTACCTCTCTTTAGGTATGAGAGACCTGTGCCATATTAAAAATACTATACATTCTAATATTACACTTCAGATCCACAATAAATTAAATTTATTTAATTCTGTACCACTGTACCAGGGCCAGTGAAGCAATGGAAATGTGCCACGACACTGGAAAACAAAAACATTCCCTTGTGTTTTTATCCTAATCAGGGCTTTCATTGGCCAAAAGCAGACAGTCTGACTCAGTCAAGCAAAGGAATACAAGCCAAACCAGAGGATGGTGAGTTTGTGTCACGTGTGTTTTTACATGATCAATTGACCTCTGAGGTCTTGATTTATCACTTTGACTTATAAAGTGGACCCAAGAGAAAGCCACGAGTTGGAGATAAACATCACTTCTCTCCAAAGACACTGTGCAGTAGCCCTGTCTACATGAGAAACTGTCCCAAAGGAGATCCTAAAGGATACCTTTTAGGAATATCTAAAAATACAATGCCTAAGAATTCTCCTTTTTTGCACACAAAAGGAGAATGACTCCTAGGTACAAACACTCTACCAGAAACTTGCAACCCCATTGCTGTGGTAGATACATTTCCTTGATTATGGCCATGAGGAGATACAACTGATCATAGTAGGACTAGTTTATATTTTATCTCTCTAAGGCTATTTTCCACATTCGGCTTTGTTTTCCAGCTTTCCTGACCACACTGTTTGATCAACGATTTATGGATAAATTAATACTGGTCACAGCCATTCCACTGCTAGCCTTACTGTTGTTAAGTGTTGTTTACTTACCAAGAGTTCAGGGACAACAGCATGGTGGGACAGAGGGAAAAATAAAGCCAATTCAGTGTTACAACACTAAGACTCATCATCTGAGGTTCTAGTGTGAAGGGCAGTAGGATGAGGGGAGTGTAAAGAATTGTATGGCTTAGGTCTTTGTTCGAGAGATCTTCATGCAAAACATTTGAAGGATTTGCCCAAAGAGGTTCATAAAATTTGTGTGAGCTTCCTTTTTGCCTTGCCTGTCCTTGATGGTGGGAAGAATCCCAAGTGGAAGGTAGAGGTGGAACAGATCCATGCAAGACAGTGCAAGCTGAATCCTACTGCAATATGGATGTTCCTTAAAATGTCTTCTCAACACTGTATCCTGATTTAGAAGTCAATTATCTCAAAATTATCTTTAGCCACACAAGTCACCTGTCTTTTGGTGTTTACTCGATTTGTCTAATGGCAGTTTGTTACCCGAATCAGGCAGCCTGCTTTGCAAGCACCAGATATGCTCTTTAGCCCTTTTTAGGGTCAAACGTGAATACCTAAAATGTTTTTAACTTCATTTAATTCAGAAAAAAACTTGAGCACAGTGCCTAACATCTCCTCCTTTTACCACACCAGAACAATGCCTGAAAAGTTTGAGTTATTTCATGTAACTTAGAAATGTGAATGTGTTACGAGTCAGCTTTGAATATGGCCTCGATTCCAAAAGGTGTTATCATCAAATCAAAATTATTCACACATGTCAAGTTAACATTTTATTTTTATTCCTTACTCAATTTTTGGCAAGCTTACAGGAGCTGTCAGTGTTTCAGTATTTTGAGAAGAATATTTTAATAAAACAGTGATGTGCTGAAAGGGGTTCACAAGAACTCACTAGAGGCCCTTGTTAAAATTCTGCCACCCTTCAAAAAATTATTCTCTTGCCTCTCAAGGAGTTCACCCCCTCTCTGGATACTGCTAAATCATTTCTGCCAGGGATGAGTTTCATCCCTTGGGGCTCATAAAGATACTTCTGAAGAGCAAATTGTTTGCCTTTGAAATAGACCAGATTGCATGAAATAGCAGACACTTTAAAAATAAATTCCTGGGGTAGCAACACTTCCCTGCTCCCCCCCGTGCCAGCATCCCATCCGAGCTCCACCACCCGTACCTCTTATTGTGTTATACTATCAAGTACTCAATCTATTTCTCAGGAACAAAGTATAAACTGTTCCAGTAAGTGCACTTAATGTAACTTTTTTTTTTTTTTTTTTTTTTTTTTTTTTTTGCCAAGTGGCATTGCCTCTCTGCTAGGCTGCGGTTATAGGAAACCTTTCATATATAAAGGTAAAAGAACAATGGAGCCAGGTTCTCCCTGCTAGTACACAGGGCTTGAGTTTAATTCAGTTTAAAGGAGGAAATTTTTGTAGGACTCTTGCGTTAAAGTATTGTAACATATGACTGTAATAAAATAAAAAACATATTAGGTGCAATGAAAAAATGCAGCACTTGAAATAAAAATGAGAATTCTGGTAACGTAGCCCAAAGTGGTTAATTCTTTATTACTTATTTTGGTGTGATTGAAGTTCTAACTTAAGGCTGTGTGTACTTATATGAGGTTTTCCTGAAGACCTGATGTCTCAGTTCCTACATATGCCAGACCTCCTTTTTTAAAAATGCTTATTCAAAAGAAAATATCTGGGTTGAAATCCCCTGTCTCCTACATGTGATCTTCCCAGTCACTCAAAAGTGGGATCTAGTCTGTTCCTTTGTGCTGTGTAGTATATCCATGGACCATATTCTGTTATAACAAGATTTGTTCTAAGATATTTTTCTTTGTTTAAAAACAGAAGTAAAACCTTGCACATATGATCCAAGTGTAAATGAATAAATACTGTTGCTTTTCATTGGCCAAAAGAAAACATGAATGGTCCTTATTCTTCATTGGTTTGTTAATCTCAGAACATGAAGAGGACTGCTTAAATGGAAATACGTTTAACTCCTTTCACAGCTAAATTCAAATGGCCCATCTGAGACGTAGTATAGCTTTACTTTGATTGCTTCTGCCAATTCGAAGTCTGTGGAAACTGAAAGGAAAATATAAAACACCATTTAAAATAAATAGATCTTAACATAACAGCTAACAAGTATAGCAACTATCCTACTGTTGCACTGTGTGTTTTCAAATACTTTTTAAAAGTGCTGTGAACTCTGAGGTCTTGCTGTTGTGACCTAGAGAGCTAAAATCCTCTTTAATGGTATCCTCCTTCTAGGCAAGATTTAGGTTCTCTACTTGTGTTCACTTGTTCACTGACATTAGTTCCATTTCTGGGGCCAGTGCTGGGTAATAGCACTGATGTGCACTGATGTGCCTCGTGTGATCTGTTGTATGGTCATCTTAATAAGAATTAACACACCAAGCAACACTTGCAACTATCACTTAAAACCTACTCCAAGAACAAGTTGGTTGACTCTGAAAATGCAGTATCATTATATTGTGAGTGATTTCTTTGCAGGGTGTAAGACATGACTAAGAACAGGTAGCACTATTTGGAAAGAGCATCAAGAAGCTGAGGCTGTAATCCCACTACTGACCCCCTGAAAAAGTCTGGGGAAGCTACTCAGCCTCCCTATGTTTTGGCTTCTCTCTGTTATATGGTATAAGATATTTACCTCCTCTGGAAAGGGTTCTCAAGTGAATTTTGATGAAATATGTTATAGGAAATACAGATACTAGTAATATTTTGATAGACTCACACGATCAAAAGTGGCTGAATATCCAGGAGAATTATCGTTCTCCTTAGTAGTTTGCAGCTGCAGTAACTTTTGCTGACTGGCAAATGGCTAAAGCCTGGAATTTTTGCTTTATTTTAAAGACATGAAATGTGTAATTACTCACTCAGAAGAGTTAGAGTTGAAGGGAAATGAATAATGTATAAACACGTATCAGAAGATACTGCTTCCTATGTAGTTTAGAGTTAAAGGAAACAAACTTGTCTAAGAAAAGTGACTGTACTGATACCCATAAATCCTTAGGTTATGTAAAGCTGCGGACCAAAAAATTAGAAGAGAATCTTTCTTAGTTTTTTTCTTTGTTGTTGTTGTTTAAGGATATTTTCATTGTCAAGGTTATCTTCACAGCTGTAGCAGTAAGCTTTTATCTGGCAATTCTTGTATGTCCAAGTCCATAGCTGTAGCCAAAGCAGGATTCAGAGGGATGTTCACTGATGTAGTGTTAAACAATATCTGTATATGTATCTATTTATTTATTTATTTATTTCCTTAGTCACATTAGAAAAACCTTTATTGGGCAAGAGTACTCACAAACTTACTTTTCATTTTAACATTTGCTCTTTTATGTTAGCCACTTCTCTGAAAAAGTGGTCAGGCACTGGAATGGGCTGCCCAGGTAGGTGGTGGAGTCACTGACCCTGGAGGTGTTCAAGGAACGTTTGGATGTTGTGTTGAGGGATGTGGTTTAGTGAGAACTAGTGCTGATGGGTGAATTGTTGGACTGGGTGATCCTGTGGGTCTTTTACAACCTTGGTGATTCTGTGATTCTATGATTCTATGGCATATTCAGTGTGTGATTTTTGCAAACACTTTTTTCAAGTACTACCTCGGGTCTTATTAATTAATCAAGACTTGCACTGACTTTGCCATCATAGCTGGAAAAGTGTGAAGTGTGAAAATTCTTAATTCAACACCCAAGCAGACAACAAAAATCTTAGAGAAGCCCTGAAGTGCCATGTTCTTTGAACTGAAGTGGAAATATTTGCAATGGTGTATTAGCCTGACACAGCATATCACTGAAAATTAGTGTGGCATGTCATCCTGGTGAGCAAACCATTCTTTCTAGGAGAAAGAGTAAAAGTAGGAGTTGGGAAGGTGAGAATGCTCAGATGTTGACAACAGTCCTAGAATGAGAATCAACGCAAGTCTTGATGGAGTGTCTAAACAGCAATTCAAAGAGAATGCTTGATTATTCAAGCTAGAAGAAACTGCTGAGAAAAAGAATTGACTGTGCTGAAGATCTCTATGGACCATTCAGCTGGGTGGCAGCTACAGATAAAGAGATCCTTTTGTTTTGTTTTGTTTTGACACTACTTGTATTGAATTACCGTTATCCTGACTTTGCATGCTTTCTGTGACATATTAAGCAGAACCAGTAACTGTTAGATCTGTCCTCTGAGTCAGCAGAGTTTTTAAGGAAAACTGAAAGGTATCATTAGTTTAGATTGCTTTGGAATCTGTTGTGCAAAATCCTTAAAGCACAAAAGAGGATATAAGAAATGTGAACATAGAAATCCATCATTAGACTTTTCTAGTGAGAATTTCATGGACTGACTGTCCAGGGTACAACATTTATTTTGAAAGGGCAGTTCATTGTCAATCCTAACTCATTCAAAATATGTATTTCTTCACAATATAGTTATGTGCACATTGAATTCTGCATATATATATCTTTATTTACTTACTCTTTTTCATTTGTGATCTGCCTTTACAATATGTTACAGAAATATTGGGACGGGCTACAGTTGTTTAGAATTACGTATGCTGTTTAGTGCAGTGGCAATGATTTATGTTGTTATGTAGTATAAGTGCTATGGAGACATGCATTACAAGGTTGGATGGAGATTGTTACAATGATAGTGCAGAGTATACATTTGCCAACTTTTCAGGTGATGGAAAGAGAGAACATATTACCAGGACTCTAATGATGAATTTAGAAACAGTTTTGCTTCTTTGATTTTGCATAACATACAGCAGCCTATGCACAGTTCCACTCTGAAGACAGATATGAGAGTTGTTACATATATTTCATTTATGTTTAGATGATGAGTTGATGAAACATCATTTTACAGTAGCAAACTGAAGGAATACATTATATTAAAAAAATATAGGCATACTAGAATAGATTCCTCTTGCTATTTTAATTGTTGCAGTCCTGCATAATATTCTGATCTTAGGATCAATTAGCACAGTGCTGCTACACATCTACAAGGTGTTTATTGACTTGTTGGACTCCATAGTGGCTTAGGCCTGAATTCAGTTTGTAATACAATTTGGATCACCAAAAAAAAAAAATAAGTCACTCCAGTAGCCTTCAGCAGAAGCTGGTACAATAGTTCCTTCTCTAAGGAAAATATCAAATCATAATTACATGAGTCGCTTTGAAAGTAAATCCTCCTATTTATTTCCATGGAAATGACAGCAGATACAAAGAGCACAATAACAATATTTGATAGAGAAAATTCTCAGCCACAAAATGCTATTTTTTTTTCAGCATAGACACCACCATCAGCAGTTTTGCCAGCAATGAAAGGAGCTTGAATGTCGTGCTGATAAAAACAGAGGTGCCCCACTCTTGTTACTGCTGAAACATAGCACCCACCACCTCACTATCCTCACACCACTGTTGGGTCTCCACAAATGTTCAGCAAGCATTGATGAAAATCAATGGGTGCCATTTTTACCACATGGAGGAATTCAATGACTCACCTTTGCTTCATCCACACTTCCATGTCAGGTGTCATTTTGTCAGAATGCCTCTCTACCGCTATCTGTCACACGGCAACAAAATGTAAAGGAATATTGGTGAGAAGAAGGTTCAGTCTCTACTGCCATTGCACCATCAGTCTCTGATGTCACAGGCCAACATAATAAAACAGGAGGCATCAGTTTTAGAGCAGCCCTCATAGTTACTGTTTGTACAGTATGGCGATCAAAAATTTCAGAATGGAGAAACATCTTTAAACAGAAGCAGTGACTTTATAATTAGAAGAGGACATAGGAATTTCTGACTAAAAAGTCTGTAATAGTAGAGTACAGTACTTCTCACAGTGCATAGATTGTGATGCCTTGTTATACTGAGCCACGTTTACAATACCTGACTTACTCTGCTGCATGGGGAAGGTCCTTAGGCAATGATCATGTTTTCTTATCTGAGCTGTGTGATGCTTTACTCTCTTCTGCTTTCTTTTTATGCCTTGAAACGCTTTCCTTTACAGGTTTAAAGTAATTGATTTCTTGTAACTCCATACTTTCTTCTAAAACCCCAGCTTTTGTGAAACAGGCTGTTAATTCTCAAAAAAAAAAAAAAAAAAAAAAATACACTGCTGTGGATTATGTTACTCTCTATAGCCCATTATGTTACTATCTTACTATCTACGGCCCAGCATTTTCAGTCACGCTTTATTCCAAGCAGAAATAAGGAGGTTTGCATTTCTGTCTTTGTGCTTTTTCTATGCTAACTGAAATGGGACTAGGCATGGGCTCAAGTGTGGGGCTGCAGGTTGAATGGTCAGAAATAGTTCCCAGTGTTTAATATAGGTTCAGCATCAGATCTGGCTCCCTGCACTAGAAATGGTCCTCCCTCTGGCTCTGCTCTGGGTTAAATAAATAAATAAATAAATAATCAACAATCCACAACTGAGAGGCAAAGAGGCATCACGTGGGCACCAGGTGCCTCGTAGAGCAGACAGCCCATTTTGCTTAGTAGCTGAGCTAAAGTCTGTGCTTGCCACACCAAGCCAGACATGCTAGAGAGGGAGAGAGAGAGAGAGAGACAGACAGAGAGAGAGAGAGACAGAAAGAGAGAGAGACAGAGAGAGAGAAGGAGGTCTCCAGCTGTGAAGTTACCCTTTCTTTGCAGCAGTGTGGTCAAGGAAAGTTCTTTTAAACTCTGATGATACACACCCCTGTACCACCATAATTAGACATGACTAATAGGCAGCAGATGAACAGACATTGCAAATGTGGCTGCAACTGACTGAGAGGCTATGATGTCGATGGGAGTACTTAGGAACCAGAAACTAGAATCAGCATTATTCAATATATTCATTGGTGTCCTTGAGAATAAAATTATTTCCATACTAATTAAAATTTTTAGACAACAGAACTGAGAAGTAGAGTAAATAGAGAAGACGGTAAGTTAAAAATCCAAAGAGGTCTGAATATTTTGAGATATTGGGTGGATCAAAAATAGATTAAGTTTCTGTAAAGAAAATCAGTGTGATGTATCAGAAAAATATGAAGGTCTTGCCAAACGTGTGAGTTTGGATAGACTTTTTGCACCATCAGTTCTGCTATTTTTTTTTGTCACAAGACTTTTTTGTTCTTGTGTTCTCTCTAATCACACATATGGGCCAACAGCACAGTACAGTAAAATTGCATCATTTAAAGGTCTGAATACTCCAGATACCTTCATTATATATGGACTTTTAGTCCCAAATCCATCTCACCTAAGTGCAAGCACTAGATTAGATGCTCAATTATGAAAGTTATATAGGATGAATCCAAACCTCACAGGTGATAATTAGAAGAACAGTGGACCAGTTAGTGAGTCCATCCTCATCTGCTCTCTGAGCAGCATCCTTACCTCACCAGTTGTCTTGGCAGAACATATTTTATTAGTAGCGAAAAAGATAAAGGAAAAAGTCACAAGTCCACAAAGAAAACCACAGAGATGGAGCATTATTCCAATTTCAAAGTAAGGAAAGGAGGCAGTAGCACCAATTTCCCTTGTGATCCAAGTGTCCAAATGTGTTGAATCATCAGAGGTTATATTGAATAACTGTTAAGCAGAGTATGGTTTGAAAGAAATTAGTGTCTTGTAATAACTGTAAGGATGAAAGAGTCTAAAATATCCAACTATATATAATACCTCTGAAATTAAGTTGTGTAATGTAATGACATGTTATGCTACCATTAACACATTATAACTATGTAATTTGGAAGGCTAATTTTTTTTTGTAAAACCACTTAGCTACATAAAATTGAAAATAATGATTATTGCAACTACTTCCATTTTTTGTCTTTAGAAGTTCAAAATTAAATATGCCATATACAGTTATTTTATGGTGATGTGTAATTTTATGAAATGGTCGTATAACATGTACAGTAATTATTGACATAAAATTCCTAAATACATAAATCATAGTGTATAAAATCTGTTATAACACATTAACTTTACCAGCAGCCAAGGTAAGTCACTCAGCATCTCATTGACATAACACCCAGAGCTGACCAAGGAATCCAGATAAGATGACAGGAAATTGCGAATCTCAGCTAAGGAATAAAAATAATCATATAAAATCATTTTGGATCTAAAAGTTCTCCTTTATAATTATGTTTGACTTTTTAATACCTATTTATTTCAAATCTTTGAAGAGCAACATGGAAAACTGTAAAATCTGACAGGTCATCCATATGGCTTTCTTAATCTAGTTGTAAATGTTTCTTGCAGTTGAGTTCCCATCAGTCCCTTGGAGACTATTCAACTGCCTAATTCAGCTCATTTTCAGGATTTTTTTTTTTTTTTCTGATATTCAGTCTAATTTTTTCACTATTGCTCTTGCTAATATGCTTTAAAAATTTAGACTGTTATCATTCTCCCCATATGTCTTACTTATGACTGTGTGAAATTATATGTATACATGTCTTCCAGCCTCATAACCATTTCTATTAGTCTTCTCGGAACTCTCTGTAAATTGTTGCTATCAATTAGAGAGGTCTTCTGCACTGAGTCATAAATCCATATATATTTCGGCTACTTTGGGGAAACCAACCTTTCCTGCTAATGAATCAAAGTTATTAAAAGGAATATTTATTTCATGTCAGCAGTACTGGAGAGGGAAAACTCAGCTGTCAAATCAACAGCAAAAATGTAAGCTCACAATGAATTAGAGCTGATCAAAAAATGTCAATTCTCATATTTTAAAATTAGCCTTCACTCCAAAGAAGTAAGATTTCTTTTGTAATCTCACATGAAGTTTAAAAGAAATAAAGAGACAAGAAATATGTTTTGAAGTATAATTTGCAGTAATAATAATAAGTCAGGTACACAAATCACTTCACTCTCCATACATTCAGTTAATTACCACTACTGGCTACCTGCAGGTGGCCAAAAATCATTTTATCACCTTCTACTCAACCATGGAATATGTCTATTCTGACTTCGGAATTTTACTGTTTTTTTTTTTTTTTTTAATATGTATTTAGATAAATCGAAGCATTAAAAATAGTAGCAGTGATATTATAATGAATGTTTTACCTTATCAACAGACTTTGAAGTCTTCCATTTGAAATTTCAACAAGTGTACATTCACAGGGAAAAATGTTTCACAGGCATTTTTCGATCAACTTCTGTCAAGGAGATAGACCTAGAAAAGCTACGTTCTCTAGCATATCTTCTTCATTTCACAGACTAAAAGAGACGATTGACAGTTTCAAAGCACTTCTAATTCTATTATACTGTATCCTTAGAGAATAAGGCTGATGTACTAATGGGCACAGAGGGTTTTATAGAAAAACACAGAAAGAGTTTATGTGAGTTATCTCATGTGCAAGACAGGCTTTGCAATCTCACAAGAGAGAGAGATTTTATATGTTCTTTGTAATGTAATGGTCCCAGGAAATTTAGTGAGCTATCATAGATATGGGCAACTTTGGTCATCCTGGGCATTTGGAAGAACATAGCAGGACAGAAGAATAACAAAATCTGAATGTCCTTCCCTTCTCTAGTGTTACTCCATAATTTGTCTTCTACTGCTGCCTTGCAATGCCAGACATCTTCCAAGAGTAGGTATCTCACAGAATGGGAAAGAGGTAAACAGAGTAGCCTATGCTCTATGGTTGAGCAGGTGATAAAATGATTATTGGCCTCTCACAGATATCCTGTGGCAGTAATTGACTAAGAGGATGGAGAGTTAAGGGATTTGTGTACCTGCTTTCTTTGTGCACCTGATTTATTTCCATTGACCCTTATTCTGGTCTGTAAGCTGTGTCCAACTGGAAAACAGATCTGTCTCAACCTTGTGATTCTGTACAATACTAAAATGTTAGTTTCCAAATAAGTATGACTGATGGTACAAAGCAAACATAACCAGCTCAACATAATGATGTCTCCGCTTCCCACTGATACTTAGGAGTTTGTGGTATGATGGAAACATGAAAGGCAGGAGTGCCATCCTGCAAAATCCAGAGAATGTTTGCAGCAGCACTGGGTGAGCCCAGCATTTTCTCCTAGCAGCCAACTATTTGCTTCTCAGAAGCCTCCTTCGGCAGACTTTCATAAATCTGTTTGCTGTCTCCAACACATTGTAGAGGATACTTAGATTGCTTTACCAGGTACTGTTTAGGTATTTACTGAGGCCAAGTATCAAGAGAGCAGCAAAGTATTAATACAAGATCTTTCATAAAACTCATTGTAGATAATCGGACAGATCTAGCTGAAGCAGTTTTACTAGCATTCCCAAACTTTTATGCACTTGAATAATTTATTCCATCATGCATAAACTATGCTCCCAAAATTTATTTTCTCAAGATTGTATATCCAACACGCCTCTGTAAATTCAGCTGAAATGCTGGAAATTTTTAGAAAATGTTAAGTACCTATTTCAACAAAGAAGAAAAAAATATTTAAAAAGTATTTAAGAACCTTCTAAGAAATGGAAAGCCATGGTGTTAACTAAAAAAGAATAAACATTGTTGAAAAATGTCGACAGAAACGGAAGCTATTGAATTTAAAATTTATGCTGCCACTCAGAAAGTCTAGCCTACGTGTGAGGAGGTGACAGTGTGCTAATAATATTCAATGGTATTTTAATGCTAGATTTCATATGAATCCCAGATATCACTGGTTTGTTTTCTTTTGCCATTAATGTCAGTGAGAATTAGTATCAAGGGGAGGCTATAGATCCCCAAGATATTTTTTCATAACATTGAAGACCAAACTATGGAAGATCAATAATGTACTGAGGACACATCTTCTTCCTAGCTGTGACATACAACATGTTTTTTAATGTCAAACCTCAGGTAGAAAACAGGCAACATGAATGGGAAATAGCAAATCATTTGGCTGGCTCATTTGGACTGAACAGCATTTTCCAACGAGAATGTGGAGCAAAATACAAGTAATTATTACTGATTCTTGTTATACATTTTTCTGGATTTTTTTTCAGAGTAAATGTGATATCCTACTGCTAACTGGCAATGTACTATAGTGTCTGTTCTGCATGCCTGTCACTTTGGCTAACAAAATATTAGCTGGCAGGGTAACCTCAAGAAAAGCCCAAGGGGAGCTAGGTATCGTCATGATGCGTTATGTGAACAGCTTGGAGTTGAAAGGTATCCTGCAGTAACTATTCCATTTATACAGAATTTCTGCAAACAGAGTTAAGAAAATGTTTTATACCAGTATCCTGCTGGCTTTTGACTGTGGATAAAGATGTTGAATGTGGCGCCTTTGAAATGTGGGCTCTAATTTATGCAATTTGCACTATTTTTAGCGTCAAACAGCTGTTATAGCTGATTTTTTTCCCAATCAAATAAAGGACATTTGGCATTTTTTATAAGTTATTAATATTACTTGATAATTTTTGTGTAATATCAAGCTCAGGAAGCATGACTATATTTAATGAGGAATAAATTCAAAATTCTGGAAAGATATAATGTGCTATAATGACATTATTTCCCTTAAATTATGTTACATGATAATTATAAGGGAAAACCTGTTTTAAAACTTCCTACACTCTTCCAAAGACAGTGATAGTTGCTATTGAGAGTAAGGTCAATGAAAAAAAAAAAAAAACAACACTAAAAATGTGAAGAAAATCAATAAATACCTAAATTATTTAAGGATAAAATACAACGGGGTGTCTTACTGTCATGCACCATACCCTGCATCGGAGAGCAGACAGGTGGATTGTCTATAGCCAGTGCTGGTTTGGACACTCTCTCCAGCATGCTCATTAGTAGCTCTGCGCCTGGGCTCCCTGTTAGTAGAAAGGCAGGGATCACAGCAGGGAAGTTAGATCTCAGGCTTCTCACATTCCTGCTCTATCTTAGCAAAGCTTTGCAAAGCCTTTTCTGGCAGCTCATTAGTAGGTGCACTGATGCATAAGAGAAAGTCATTAGAAGTGTTTTTCAACATTGGCTTTTGATCAGGTGACTAGTAGCTTCGTAGAGACATTTACTTGCATTGTTTTCTATAAGAGATTCTGTTGCTATATTGAGAATGACATACATATAAAATGTGGAAAACTAGCTTGACCTTTCTATGACAAAAGAAAAAAAAAGCTCCATTAGTTCCCCGAATCTTGTCTTTATATTGTCAACTGTGACGTAACAGAAGCACAAAGTACTCACTCTTTTAACTTTAATAATCTATGCCAAGTTCAACTATATCATTTGATATGAGGTTATGACAAGAAGGACACCAGTGCAGAGGAATACAGTTGGCATGCCTTAAGCTTTATGAGTTACCTTTAACGATAAGTATTAGCTACTTTCTTTCTCCATACAGACTGGCATTTTTAGCATTTTAAGACTAAATCTATCTATAGGGCAAAGTGAAACACAGTAAAATTTTATTGGATCAGATAGGGTGGAATGCTTAAGTGCCCTAAGTAGTACCTTCACTGGGAGGATTTCTTATTTCATGGGAATATTTTTCTAAATGGTAAGAAAACTGTGAAAGTTTAAATGGAAATGGTTTTGACACAAACTGTACCTAATATCTGATTTTTCAAAATCAGTAGAAAATGATACTCTACACATAAACCAAAGAAGTAGAAGGTGTAAAAGTAAGACTTCAATAATGGATGTGTTTCTTTTGTTATAAGCTTTTTCCAGACACTTGATTTTTATATTACATTTCCCCTTCCGATGTGGTGATACTTGTCCAACCCCAAATGCTTGCAATAGTTCTCTAATGCCTTTGCTCCCCAGAAAAAAAGTCATATTAAGTACATGCAGTGACGTGCAACCAAAACAAGAGGAGGTAAACCTGCTTTTGTAAAAGTTTACTGAAACAAAATACATCAGCTTAATCAGGCCTGCTTCTGGCTATGTACGAACATGACATGCCAATTACATAAAGTTCCAGCTCAGCTAAGACTCCTGCTGACTAATTCAGTGTTGATTGTTTTCCGCTACATGGCTTTCAGTGCTTGTTAAGGCTAAAGAAAAAAAAATATATAAAGGGAGAAGGAGAGGGGCCACAATTGTAGGAATTCTTTGCTTCCATCAAACTGTCTTATGATTGCCAGCAATTAGTTAAGCTCCTTGGCAGTAAAATGACAAGATGGGACTTGACCAAATACAATGTGTGGAGCACATAGGCATCTGCCCCAGCTGAAAGACATTACAATGTTTGTTAACCTTAAGGGTCATTCCTGATTCACTTCTGCAGACAGAAAACAAGATTTATATAACACAGATCAATACAGCCCTAAGACTTTCGCCATTGAGGATGCTAGATTGAGGCACTTCTCTTTATCAGTTTACCATGACACTAATGTATTTTGCCTGTTTTGCCTGGGCAGTGATGAATCTGTTGGCAAGAGAAAACAAATAAGTTCTGTTGTTGAGAGACATGTTGTCTATGATTTGTCTCAGCAGACATGCCAACTTGCTGGCCAATTCATTTCCTATTTAATTTAAGTGGCATATCTGTCTTCCCCTTTCTGGTATGTCTTTTGTCTGCTGCGCACCCATACTGGCATAGTGAAGAAGAGCCTACAGTAGATCTTTACAGGTAAGACTGATACAACCAGGACTGAAGCAAAGTATAGAATCAGAACCCCTAATTTTTAATAAGGAATTATTATTACTATTTTGTGAATAGTTCTTTTTGCTCTATTTGCAGTCTTGGGAAATCAGTTTAATCATCTGTTTCAGACAGATTTTAGTGATTTGCTTTACATACTCATAACCCATGCCCTTTGAAAAGATGTCCTGTAATGTGATGTACTGATGTGTTCTTTGAGATGCAGCAGAAGTTATTCTATTTGTGAGAACAAATTTTAAAAAATATCAATTTGCTTGGAAAATAAAATGTATGTTAGGGGCTAATCCAGCCTTTGCTGGGCAGGGGTAAACTGGGTGCTTAAGCAGATTGCAGAATGAGTGTGTTAGTAGTTAGAACAAATGTTATTTGCACCACATAAGTCTTTTCTCTCGCTTCAGAATGAAATGCACAATTCTGATGCTTTATTTTCTGTCTGTCCCAGGTTTGTCATTCTTTCGTTAAAGATAAAAGCAATTAGTTATAGTGGTTGCTCATATTTTCTGAAAGTCAGATAGTATATGAACTCCATATAAAAAAGAATGTGTCTTGTAAAACCTACTGAAGAGAATGCATATTAAATAAGCATTATCCCAAAGAGAACCTATTTCTGGAGGGGTGGGAGCCTGTATCAGAGTCTTCTCAGCTGAATCCCCTTCAGCCCTGGAATTTTCTTACTCAGTTTGTTAACCTCTAGGGCAGGGTGCAGAGCCCATGTGCTCATTTGGGGCCAGATCCTGCCACTCTTATTTATTTTGAGCGGTAGCATGCTCCAAAAACAGTTAGATCAACTCCAGTGGGACCATATGGTTCTACTCAATGCACGAAATGGTGGCAGAATCAGGGCCTTGGGCTTTTTCCAGAAATGCATTAGATGTAACAGATAGGTGTTTTGTTTTGAGAACAATAATCTTCTTATAACTCTGTCCTTCTTATTGCTGTGATAATAGATTTTAGTATTCTGCATTCCACTGGCAACATGACCTTTTTTTTTGATTTGGGGGACTATGGCTGTGGGCACAAGCTGTCATAAATTGAATTATAAAATAATTAGAATATTTGAAGTGCTAAAAGAGAGAGGGAAAGAAAAGGTAGCATTCAAATGGCTCAATTCTGAAAACAGTTGCTGTCAAGTTTAATGCTCACTATCAAGTTCAGCCTTATCACCATCAGTTTGTCCATCTACCACTGCACTACTGCAAGTTTCTAGATTCAAAAGGACCATATCCTAATTTAGGAAGAAACTTACTGAAGGCTGGAGAGCAGTGTAGGTTAAAGCCATCAAACAGCACTACTGTTCAGCAAGGACAGAATTCAAGCAGTGGAATGGTTAACATAAACCACACTACTCAAATATGCCAACTAAATCTCTGTGGCAGAACACATTAATTATAGCAGTCAGTTTACCTTTATCCTTCACAACATTTCTGATTAAAATTTCACACATTACAATGATATGTGTCTTTTCTACAAGCTATGAAGTTTACTCAACGTCAATAAGTTCTTATTTTGTTATTGAAAAAGCTGATGCATGTATAAAAAAAAATTGACTTTTGATCTCTGACAGTGAAATAAAAAACTTAACTTCTGTTTTGGATACAGTCGTACTACCTGCGTGCATCACATGTCTGAGCAAAGCAGTCATTAGCAGTGCTGGATAAAAAGGAATAAAAAAATCCCTAACTTTGCTGCCAATAGAGTGTGTGTGGTTTCAAATTTTATATTTGCTAAGCTTAATTAAGCCATAGATTATGTTTTGAAAGGTATGTTCAATTAACTGAATCCCTCATGAGGAATTATGTACAGGAAGAGATAATCACAACATTTATCTGGTTTACAAATGTATATGCTTAGGTTAAAAATGTTTTAGATTTTTATTCCACAGAGATATAAAGATTGATAGAAAAATAATGTAAACCAATAATTGCAAATACTTGCAATGTTACTGCGTATAAAAGTTTCCAGTTATTTTTTTTATTAAAAATATAAAACTATCTTTATTGGTAGATAATTACTGATGAAGGTCTCTTATATATAATTTTATTTGCATCTTATTCAGGAATTCATATTTTAAATACAGTTGCACACTCACAACCAGGAGATCCAGTAGGGCATGTTAAGTACCTAAATCACCCTGCAGAAATTCACCTCTGTGGAAAGGGAATGTGCAGAGAGTAGGCCCAGTATAAACCCTTATAGTTAAAGCATAAGAGTGCTCGAATTCTGTCCATACTTTTTCACCAAGCCAAGTGTATAAACCTGAAAATACATTAAGCCAATCTAATAGCAAGTATGTGTTCAATATTTTAGAAATTTCCTGCATCGTCATGTACAAGATAAAAATGAGTATGTAATTCCATGTACAATAATGGAAGCAAAAATAGAAAGTTTGACAAGGGAGCAAAGTTGTGTACTGTCAAAACAACTGTCTGGACTTTGCCTACACATATTTTTTGCTAATATCTTTTCTTCCAAAGTGACATTTATTCGGTGGGGCAGCACTTTTCCCAGATAATGCGCTGACTGTTCTGATTTCACCAAGAATAGTTCAGACTGTGAACATTTTGCTTTGCTTAGAATGTTGCTCGTTGATTTAAATAGGAGCTGATAGCCAGGCAGACTTTCGGCTTGGCAGGAGGCAATTGGTTTGTTGGGAGGATGCAGCAAAATGTTACAGAAGTAGTCTAGAGGAGAAATGCTCCTCCTTTTTAAATGGCACCCTTCGGGAAACAAATTGGAGGCAAGTCCTCCCCTGTCTGTAGGAGTGAAATGCAGCTCAGGTTGAGCACCTGCCTGGAGGATGCATCTGCAGAAGTGAAAGCTCTGCTCACACAGTGCTTAGGGCACGGGCAGCGCTGAAGGGAAAGGTGGTTCCTCTAGGCTGACGTTTGTCTGAAAATGCAATGATTGAAGAACCCTCCCGGTACATGGAAGTTTTAGGGTTTAGGTCTTCATCAGGATGAATGTCTAAGACTTCATATGAATATATTTCAGTAAGAATCCCCAAATAACTGTATTACAGACAAAGCTGAAACGGGACAACTACCTAGACTAGTGCTGAAACTATGCCAATGTATAATACAAAATTTAAGAACACAGAATGAGCTCGAGTTCATAAAATTGTGTAAAGACAGCTTGAGGATAGGAAAGGATCATGCTCTGCTCAGGAACTGACTATTACATTTTCCATTGAGTTTCATGGTCTGCAAAGTGAGGAAATAAAAGCTGACCCTTGCCAGAACAGCTGGAAGATGCGCTTATCTAGTAATTACCAATATAGAAAGTCCATTTCAGTCTCATGGACAGCAGAAGTGTTACTCCAGCTGATAAATAAGCAAGGTAACTCTTATTTTGGCTGAAAGGTAAATGTTATTGTTCTCTGTTCTACAGTTGTCTGCACTCACTGATTGCTTCCAAGCAAAATGCAGTTTTTTGAAAGCACTTCAAGACTTTTTCATTTATAATGAGCTAAAGAAGGCCAATGGGATGAACTTTCTTGTTCAGAATACTTGCATAAAAGAAATCTTGCATAAAAATAGTTTAGATAGAATTCTTCATTCAGATGTTCTGGGAATAATGCCTCCAAAGTAAAGACCCAAAAGGCCTCTCTTCTACTACATTAGCGATCTGTGTTATCCTGTCTCTGTAAAGCATTGATTTTATAAATGCTTATGAGTTCAGATTAGAAATTTAATACTGAAAATTAATAAAGTATTTAATTATAGGGCAATCTCTGTCTTCTTATCTAATCAAACTCAAACAGCTGAATGAGTTGCTGTTAGGTCTATCAGATTAACCAATACATGTTAGCACCTCTCCTTAGGTGAATTTTGTAAATAACAGTAATATAGGTAGCCTTAATGCCACTTGGCCATATCGGCCTACAAAAACAAGATGAACATGGATTCCTTGTCTTTTCACAATGATAAATGATTTTCTGACAGGAAAATGATGTCATGGCATCACAATTCAGCCCAGTGAATGTTGTCATAGTACGTAAGAATGTATGCCAAGATGACATCCAAATTCCAAATTTCCTACAAAAACTTTTTATTTTCCTGAAACCCACCCTTTGAGTCTACATAAGTATGCAGAAGTACCCATTTCCCAACAAGTGTTCCCCTTACAAAATTACTCATGTGCATTATACAACCCAGTGCAAGAATATTAAGTGCTGTTCTACACAGCATGACATCATTTAAAATTCCATGACCTTTTTACATTCAAAAGCAAACAGATTGGTTGGGTTTTGCTTTTGTTTCTTTTTTTTTAAGTATTCTCAGTTTCTGTTAACTTAGAAAGCTCTGAGGGGACATTTGTCCCTGGAGATGTCTGAGAAATATGTAGATGTGGTACTTAGGGACATGGTTTAGTGGTCACTATTGATAGAAGGTGGATGGTTGGAGTAGATTATCTTAGAGATCTTTTCCAACATTAATGATTCAATGATTCTATGTAGAGCTCCACAAAAAGGGCTGTTTGGGGCAGCCTCATCTTGCCTCTTGTGGGAAGACTCCCCTCCTGAGACCCTGTAGTGGATATGCCAAGTAATGGCCTGAAACAGTGGCTGAGCACCTGGTGGGAAGGCAGGACCAACCCAGAGGAGTTCAGGTGCATGAAGTGTCCCTGAGTGACCAGAAGGGGCGGAGCCAGGATCCGCCCCTTCCCAGACCTCATCTAAGGGTTGGCAGTGGAGGTGAAGTCATCTTGCTGAAAAGCCCTGCCTACCTGAAGTCTTCCAAAGGTAAGTGGCTCCTTTACTTCATTTTTGTGTCCTTGTTTGCTGCAGCCAAAGGCTTTGCTACTCTGTTGTTATTGCTGTATTTTCCATCACATTATGGCATTACAGCCCCTGACATTACCCTGCTGGTAACTGTGCAATATGTAGTGGAGCCAGAGCAGAGCACAGAAGTGGATCTAGTGTGCTCAGATTTCACATATTGTTTATATTTACCTCATTTCAGACAGAATGTATTTGTTTTTGCAAGAAGATGATCATGAAATAGAGGTGTGAAAATTTAGATAGCAGCTAATTAGTTTTAGTAAGACTATTACACTGTATAATGGATTTTCAGTTTTCTCTATTCTTTATCCTCTGACTTAAGGCAATTATTTGACAGAGCTGGTGGAGTAAGTTATTGTTCATAATTTCACAACATAGACTGCATACTTAAGCCCATATCAATTAATTGAATTTATATGAAAATGTTTATTCAATTTCAATTGGATTGAGCTATATTGCAGCTGGTATTGAATTAAGTAGTGGCTTTTCAGTTTCATTGCTTTATTACAAACAGGGTATATGTTACTGAGCATTTCTTCCAATCCTGAAATCCCCTGAAATCTCTATGCTTCTGAAGAATGGCTCCAGTTCAGTGACTACAGCTGTACAATGCCCTTTTCTCATGTGTGCTGACCGGTGGACATATATAAAGCTTTTTTCCTATGTGAAGGGTTCTTCTTTCACTCCCATGTTCTGCCCCTCTGGCACATGGTTGCTCCTGCAATTGCTACCAAAAGCATACTTAGAGCTACTTTTTAACTGCAAGAAGGAGAGTTGTGTTCTGATGTGGGAAAGCCTTGTGTGGAAAGTATGGATGTTAGGAAGAATTTCTTCTCAGAAAGAGTGATTAGACACTGGAACAGACTGCCCAGGGAAGTGGTAGAGTGACTGACCCTGGAGGAGTGTAAGGAAAGGGAGGGTGCACGTGATACTGAGGGACATGATTTAGTGGGCAGTATTTGTGGTAGGTGCATGGTTGGACTAGATGATCTTAGAGGTCTTTTCCAACTTTAATGATTTTATGATGCTTCTTCAGGTATGACATGCGGCAGCTCTGGTATGAGGTGTCAGGACGGACCACGGCATAGAGGAAAATAGGGGTCCACTTTGAAAGTGTTTTTTTTTTGTTGTTGTTTGTTTTGTTTTCTCAAAGCATAAAAAACTCCTTAGAAGGACAGTTGTGTTTTACTCTCTTGGAGTGTTGCAGTATGCACTGTCATTGTTCTTCAGCTAGTAAAAAAAAAAACCAAGACCCACCTTTCCTAACTCTTACTTGAAGCTCTCACTTCTGTTGGAAAGAGATCTACTGCAATCTGTTATGCTGATTAGACCTACTGGCAAGGCTACTGAAAGGCACAATTGTTTATTTGTTTGTTCACTTAGTGTAAACATCGACTGGGTTGTTAGCTCTGTTTCTTATTAAGTTTTCCCAGCAAGTCCCTTTCTAAAACTCTGTTTCCCAAGTGTCTGCCAAATTTGAACCATCTGAGGTGAATTTTGCTATGACAACTTCTTGTAAGATTCAGATGTTCCAAGAATATGGCTAATTTAAAATTTAAAAAAAAAAAAAAAAAGTAAATAAAAAACAGTGGTGAGATTTGGCAGTTACCTTTCCTAGCAGATCCAGTATCCTTGGATTTTAGAGAAGCAACTTTGTAGAGTCACAGTTGTATGTGATAAGGTACTTCTTCCACTTGAGCAGCTAAGAGTCCCACAGGTGGATGTGCAGAAAGTGTGTGCTCAGATCCCATGTGCGCTGTCCCAGGGTGAGAGGAGAGGCACTGAATCCCCCTACCCCCCAGGTAGGGGGAGCAGGGCTGGGGGTGTGGGAGCTGGGAGCACCGCAGCTGTCAATGCTGCGTTCGCACATGGTGACGTGCAGCACTGGGCGGCGTGGAGGAGGAAGCTGGTTCATTAACATTCAGCGATAGCAAAGCCCAACCGGAGGGGGAATAAAGCACGAGACTGGGATGAGGGAGCTGGTGAAACTGGGAGTGACTGGGCAAGGAAATTATGTTCACTGTTGGTGATTTAGATTTAATTAGCAGATTTTTTTTTTTCCCCCCCTCCAATTCCAATTCCCAGCACCTCCTGTCAGTTATAAAAACAAGTCCATTTGGTTCATTAAAAATGTGTGTTTCTGTACATTTGAGCCATTTGGGAGTTCTTAGAATAAAAGAGCATGGAGAATATTTTGAATTTTTAATAATGGGATCCCTTTTAACATGTACAGTGATGGACTGAAATTGTTCTGCAGTTGAAATTAAATGAGAAGGCAGGGGGGCTTTTATTTATATCTTAGCATTGCACTTCTAGTTAGACATTACTTCACTTGAGAGACATCTTTCAATGACTTGAGTGCTTGGGGATTTTTTTTATTTTTCTGACCAATTTAGTGCAAGGCGTGTTTTGTTTTTATCTGTAAGAGGAGTTTCTGCTTCCCTTATCAACACAGAGTTTCCTGCCTTTGACTAATGTGAAAAACAGCTTTTGATTTTTCTATGGTAGTTCTGCAAAACTCCTGTGTTTTGTTCCTCAAACAGAAAGAAAGAAAGCACCTTAAAATGGCACATATTCTCGTCAGTTTAAATGCTGCATGCTACTGCATGTCATTCAGATTCACTAACTTCAGTCTGATTTAACAGTGCTTGAATAACATGAATTTCACTTCGACTTAATTAAACAGAAGCATAAGCATTTCAGGAATGATTTTGATGCAGTCTGGACACTTCAAGCCTCGTTGTAATCTTACACACAAATGAGCATGCAAAATGTCATTTGAAAGACAGTTTTAGGTACCAAAGTTGTAGAGGCAAATTATGCATTTGTGTACATCAGTGTAATATTTAAGAATACAACATATTTACGTGTATCCACTGAAGACTCATTGGGAGAAAAGGACTCTTCAAATTGATTTTCAAACCTTTATTTAAAACACAGAGCAATGAATTTAAAACCAAGTATGATTCCTTGATAGCAGAAGATCAACGCTTTCTCTTTTCATTAGTTTAATAGGAGAACAGAAATCTGAAAAATCGGGGGCAGCCTTGTGTGTGCGTGCACACACATGATTTTTAAACTTTATTCAGACTGAAATTAAAAGAGAAAGTGGCATCAGATAATAGATAACAATCATAAAATGGGTTGTCATTGTTAAGAAGTATTCTTTCTCAGCTCCTGATAGCTCTTTGGATTCATTTGACCCTTGCTGTTACCATGGCTAACAGAGGTAAACAGGGGAGCGCTTCCACCAAAAAGCGTTCAACTGAGCTATTTTTGAAGCATGGTCCCCCAAAGCCACGCTTTCAGCTGCACCTGGGGAAGACTCAACATGATAGGGCTGGGACAGTGACAAACTCAGTCATGCTAAAGACATTAGAAAATCACACTGGCTTTTCCCACATATTACCATGCAGCACTGCCTCTGTTACCTGGACCAGAAAAATTTCAAGTCTCTAGATCGCAATCTTGTAGGACAGCCCTGTCATTTTGATTTGTCACTCTCTGGGTACTGTAGTGCATCACAGCCTAGTCTCCTCAGCCAAGTGCCATCGGCTACTCTTCAGAAGAGAAACCTGTCACAGGGAATAGCAAAGGTAAACACTACCCAACAGAAAGTTTATGGCTGAAGTCACCACTCAGGGCTCTGTCCCCGTGGGCCTGGCAGGTGGTATCGTTGCCCCAAGCCCAACCAGAGAGATCAATGATTCCAGCTGCAGTGAGTACGCGTGCATTGCCGCAACTGTACCCTGCCACTGCCTCTGAAGCACTGTCACCCTACAATCCCAGATCAACAGTGCCAGTAGCTCAAGCTTTTTTCTAAAGCAAGCAGTGGTTGCACAAAACAAATGCTGCCACAGGTCTGTCAGGTCTGTCTGCACCACCAGTATAACAAAGCTTCCTCACCTTGTGAAGGGAGTGAAGGCAGCAAAGCCTCATTGTTTGTTTACATGTGCCAAGACGGCATGGTACAGTTCTGTCTTCCCTGAGTTGGATTTTGGGCTTCCCCTTTGGTCCACCCCCACTGAAGCAATTAATCAAAATAAATGAGGCAGCAAACATCTGATAGTAGCTGACTTCAGATCGCAGTACATTAACTGTCTGCTGGAATTTCATTTGCCATACTGTGCAGAACACGCTCTAGGCTTTACTCCAATGTTTTGAAGTATGAGTTATTGGTAGAATACTGACTAGCATAAGGGATTAGCTGATCTTTGGTTTTATTGTTTATGATTTTTGGAATGTCTGTATATTTAGCACTAAAGAAACCATGGGTGTTGTTGTCAATTATCCCAAGGCTTCCTTTACATTTTTCTGATAGGGAAGGAGGCACTGAAGTAAGATAATAGCTAATGTGAGTCAAATAATCAGATAGAAAATGTTTCAAACCTAAGGAATAATAAGTCCTTTTCATTTGGGGGGGGGAAAAAAAAAAAAAAAAGATGAGAATTTCCTATGAAATACAACAAATCAAACATCTTTCATCAGGGATGTAAAAGTAGATATATTCCAACATCTAAAACAAAGATACTTGCCAAAGGCAGTAGGTAATGCCATTTTGGAGACACAAAACTTAAAGGAAAAGACTTTATTTAGTAGTGGTATCAGGAGTTATCCTTGTTAGAAATTCTGTGCTTACTGGTTTTGATTTGACTAAAAATCTTGATAGAGTTCATAGGTAGAGGCTTTTATCCATCACCTTTTTGTTAATTCAGGGTGACATGAGAAGGGGATAGCTATGAAGTGTCCGCATCTACTATGGCTTCAGTAGTCAGAGAGCAGATCTTGGCTTCTGAGAATGCCTTCATAATAAGTACAGACTCTTTTCTCTTGCCCATTCCCAGGTGATTTAACTTTATTGTTAATTATGGAGGGAGGGGAGGGGAAAAAAAAAGACATCAAATAAACCATAGCCTTTATTTCTTCTCCAGAACAGATCCCTGGATTTTTTGCTATAAGCTTTGTCATGTAGAAGAGCCTTCAAATCCCTAGTGTGGCTAATAAGACCTACCTGCTAATATTATTTAAAAGTAATTAAAGAGCACTTCTGTGCAAGGTTTAAGTTCCTGATAAAAAGAATGACTCGATGGTGCACTTATGCAGATTCCTAGGATCACTGTCCTGTAATAGCAATTTATAATTGAAAAGTTTCTGAAACTATTTAGCAGTTTTCAGTGTCAATTTAAAGAGGTAAGTTGCCAGATTTTGCTAAGAGATCTTACTAAGCATAAGGAAAGGCATGAAAATTAAGCCAAGAAGAGGTAAGAGAGTTTGGAAGGGGCATAAGTAGAACTGTGGCTCTTGTTTTACAAGTGGAGGAATGGAAACAAATAGTTTCAGTGATTTCATCAAGGTGAGAAAAGGAGTCACTAGTGGAATGAGGATTTGTAGCAGGGGTATTATGAGCTGGAATGATCCACATGGCCGGGGGGAATTTGGTATGAAGTGCCATTTCATTTCAGTAAGATGTACCTAATTAATCACCCCTTAAGGCCTTTCAAAATGTCCTTCCTCTGATTTAGTTTACATTTTCATTTTGAGAGCAAGATTTAAAATAAATAAATAAATAAATCTCAAAACTTATTTCTGAATCCCAGCTCCCTTTCCAGCATAGCCAGGAAGATGTATCCTTCTCCATGCTGGGTTGTGCTGCACAACCAGGGTAGTGCCTGGGGCATGGTCAGGGGAAAAATATCCCCCAGAAGCAGAATTATTCCTGTACTGGAAAGAAAGACAAAGAAATGCTCCATGTTCAGTTTCCCCTACCCAGCACCCATTTGAAAAGAGATCAAGAGACTGTCCTGAGCACCAAAGGGTTATAAGATCTAAGTGCATTGGGGGTTTCCATCCTTCTTTGCCTCTCTTACACTGTATTACTCTGCACTTATTCTGACAGGGATGCAGGGTTTTTTTTTTGCAACTGAGAACTATATTGTATAAATACAATATGCATATTAAAATATTAAATGCTGAACTGTTTGTTTGTATACCTATGAAACACTCTGTAGAAGGATTACGCTGAGTCCCTAAGGAGTCATTAACTTGCATTATACAGAAGTATTTATTATTGTGGCATATGTAATGGATAATATTTGTTTACATTTTTAATTACTCACATTTTCAGCCAAGAAAATCTCCAAGGATCGTGTCTTATTTATAGGTGTCCTGGCAAAAGACAACATAATGTAATCACACATTACTAACAATTCTGTGACAACCTTGCAGTAGATTAAATAGGTATTTTAAGTGAAGACATAATTATGGTAAAATATAAGAAATATATTTAAAAGGCACTGTTGCACTGCAACACTGAAATGAAGGAGAATTTTCACTAGCTGCTCTGGATTTTTGAGCTTGTTCCACAGCCCTGCAAAGCCAAGGGAAGAAATCCAGTTTCTATCAACTGTCTCTCACCACGAGTAATGGAGCAAGCAACTGGAACTTGGTATAGTCAGGATTTCCCAGTATATCAAGCACTGTAACTAGGACTGGAAAACATTATTTATTTGTGCACTTTCTAGGGAAAAAAAAAAAAAGTTTAACATCTTTTTAATTTAATTGATAATAGTTTTATTTTAAGATTTAAGGAGAAGTCTTCTCTTTGGCAGTTTTGTGCAATAGGGAGGTTGCAGTAGGCTGTGCTTGAGTGATAACCTCTCCCTATCAGAATCAGCCAATGAATAGCTCTGGTAGCCTACAGACTTGGCTCAACCATGAAATGTCTTTGGCCAGTTTCTCAGAACCATCCTTTACAGAGCTTAATGTAAGCTATAGATCCTGCAAGAATCAATAGTCCATTGTCTCGATGTCAATTTCAATAGACCATAAAACAGATTTTAGGGAATAATATGTACAAAAATATTCACTTTGAAGTATTATATAGAAAATAATTATTTGTGGCTTTCATGGAGAGTCACCAGATCTGTGACAGAGTTTCATCCTAAAAATAAAGTAAGAAAACAGGTATTTTGGTAGAAGCGTTATGAGGAACAGAGTTTTGGAAAATATCCTGAAAGTGAGCTGAGCTGAGCAACATAGAGTTTTTTGTGAACTGTATCAGATTTCTCATTTTTACTTGAAAAAGGTATTTTCCTTGTGCTTGCTAGGGATTTCTCTCCCTTACCCTTGGCTTACCATCCATTTACTCCTTCTTGGTTGTACTTCCAAGACTTTGTGGGAGGTTTTACCATATTGATATTGTTCTTCCTGAGGGATGTTACTGGAAAAAATGAGCATATGCCCCGCAGTGCCCTGTGAGCAGACATCATGACTTGGTGCAAAGTCCGCTGTCATCTAGCAAGGAGATGAGACTGGTGGGCAGCAAAGCTTGAGGGTCCTCTTCAGTGATGCTGCTTCAGTGATGGGGCATGACAGGCAAAAAAAGAGACTATGCACAATTTCTTTTTTTTTTTTTTTTTAAACTACTCCTAGGAAATGTATTTAAATTAATTCTCTTTGATGTATGTTTTCATTCTATTGCTTATGTTAACATAAGATGAAAATACAAATCTTTACCTGGCACGTCCAGAGTGCCAGGTAAAGTAGCCATTCTTCTAGTTAGATAACGTTTTTTCTTTCTGTGGCATAATGTACCTTGGTATTAATCTGGAGTACCAAAACCTGTTTCTTAGCTTTTGTGTATAGCATATTTTTGAGTGTAATTTAGAGAAGTGGACCTGTACAACCAAAATATCTTTGCAGTAAAACCTCAGTTTTGCTGCCTGTAGTTACTGAAAGAAAGCAGACCAGCAGAACAAAGTGCAAGGCATTCCATTCCAAATTTCAATAAAAAGATCCATGTGCTTTGTTGCTGCAGTGGAAGGAGTGTATTCCATGCTGCTTACTTAATATCTTTGAAATGAAAATCCTCTCTTAAAAAGATTGTTAGAGTTAATTAATGAGAGAATTACTCAGAATTTAGTTTGCCCAGTGAGAAGTATAAACCTTTAAAATGTTATATTGAAGTCTCTGAGTCCCCCAGCCAACAGCACTATGAGATGCATATTGCATCAAGTATCTTTCTTCAAAATGAGTTTGATTAGAAATACATAAATTTAATGAATTGTTGAAAAGCAGTGTTCTTTAGAAGGTATATTTTTTTGAGAATGTCTGTTTTAATCTTTGTAGTACAACCGTCTCTGGTATTTCTGTCATTTGATAATGCTTCCAGACACATTCATGGTGGTCATCTTTGATTGTATAAATTCAAGAGATTCCAAGGCTTTTTCTATTTGCATAAAAAACAAAGAAAGCATTGTCAGAAATCCCCAAATATGCATTTTGAATCAAGTTTCACCTAAATGCTATACAAAGACTCAGTGTCTTGATGCTAATTTATTGAAAATGCCTTGGCCTTTAGGAATTTCCCATTGGCACTTAGTAGAGCTGAACTAAAAGTGGCAATGGCAAAAAGCAGCCATTGAAACTGCGTTCATGCTGACATCTAAGCCCTAGTGCTCAAATTATGAGTGCCCTGAAACAAAATACTGTGGAAGGAAAAGCAAAACATTAAAAAAAAAAAAAAAAAAAAAAAAAAAGAAAAGAAAAGAAAAAGCTTTACATGCCA
The DNA here is from genome assembly GCA_030625065.1 of Alectoris magna. NCBI lineage: Eukaryota > Metazoa > Chordata > Aves > Galliformes > Phasianidae > Alectoris > Alectoris magna. The sequence goes on from CM060567.1 coordinate 12,895,362, forward strand.
AGATTTCACTTGCAAGGGTTGGAGGGGAAAATGAGTTTGTGTGTTATTTTTTTTTTAAGTGAAATCTAATGTGCTAAAGACTTAGCACAAAGAAAGGATTTAATTAAAGTTATGTAAAGGGTTTGATGTTTAATGCACAGCTCTGCAGTGAGTGTTTTACATCTATAATTTGTGCATATCCATAACCGTATTTAGATTCTGACATATGGTCTGTAAATAACATATGTAAGCAGGATTGTTGAGTGAGATGATTTTTTTTCCTGCTGAATGTACGTGTTTATTTTATGAGCAGAGACGTGAAAAGTTCATTCATGTCAAAACGTGTTGCTAAGTATAAACATGCTGCTTCACTTTAGGCAGGATCAGGAAAGACCCTGGGTGTGTAATCTGTGAATTGACTCTATGCTGATGTTGCCCAGGTTTTGTATTACTAAACTATGGCTCACAACAACAACAAAAATTTAACCTTTAAATAGAGGCACCAAAATAATTTAAAACAGATTGGAGGGTTTAAAGGGCTCCAAGAGTAAGCAGCTCATATTTCAGTTCCTCCCCTCTAGGGCCTACCTATTTGGTGTTCAGAGTTCATCTCATATTGCAGCTGCTTATGTTCACATTTTCTGTGGTGTGCAGATGAAATGTCCAAGAAAAGGAAAAAAGTAAAACCCTCACAAAATAATAATAATAATAATGTAAAATATACTGCATTAAAAATATCCTCCGTAAAACAATGGTTTGGCTGTTATTGGGCAGGGAATAAAACGATTTCCCTGGAGGCTTTTAAGTAAGAGCAATGAAGAAAAAAAAAAAAAGAGAGAGAGAGAGAAAGTGTGGAGATTTTAAAGGGACTCAGTTTCAGGGGACATTTTTTATTCAAAGTTCTTTCAGGTTATAGAGCCCATTATTTCTTTTTGTCCTTTTATTAAAAATTTCTTTGTAATTCATTTGGACTTCTTTGCCATCAGGCACAGACAGATAGCAACAACAAACAATTATACTTCATATTTATCACTTTATTCTATTTTACAGTGTATCTTTTATTATGGAAGCAATACATTTTTTGTACCTTACTTTGGTTACTATTTGTCAAGAGCAGCCTTTATAAACAATATATTTTCCCATTTTAATAAAAGGCTAGAGCTGCACTAAGTGCGTAGTATGTGATTTCAAGCAAGAACCTATCAAGCTTCTAGACTAAGGTTACAAGTGCTTCATTTACACCACCCCATCTTATAATATGAGTTAGGAAGCCCTCTATCTATTACATTTTCTATCCTTTCTATTCAGATGTAGTAGGAGTCTCTCTAATTAATGAATGTAACTCATTGCACCAGAATATCATGCAGTGTGGACCTGCAACTGGTGCAGTTGTGATTGCAAACAATCCATGTGCACCCAACATTGTGTACAAAATATCCAGGCTTTGAGGAAATACTCTTCCTAATGTATAATCTGTTCCATTTTCTTTAGCCTGTACTTGTGCATATGTAAAGATACTATGAAGGACACAACATCCTTTGACTGAGTGAAAATCTGTCCCCTTTGAAGTCTATCTGAATTCTGTGAAGAGAATTTCCCTCTGTCTTCCTGAGTCTCCGTAAATAATTCATATGACTTGGGTTCAGATATAATGGAATAGTGTGTATGACAGTGACTGGCAACCCTAGTGGTTACTGGAGTTAAGTCCAGTAGTTAAATCCAGACAGTGATAGAAGATGTGGTAGATGTTGTCTTGTGATCTGTTACTCCAGCCTCTCTATGTCCCACTCCATTTCCCTTCTGTCGCAACACCCCAGTCTTCATCTCAAAATTGAGGAGAATACCTATCATTTGGAGGTGTAATCCTTGTGACTTCTTTCAGTGTTAGCCTAGCCATCTGTGGGGGTCACTCCTGTCATGCACAGAACCAGTCCCATAGATTTGGCAGAGACAATACTGAGGACCTACTGCTTTCCCTTGCAGCTCTCCCACTCATCTCTTCAGAAATTTCTTCCTTTTGACTTGCATTAATAGAGTGGAACATATAGGCCAGGGCAACTAATCTTCTGTAGTAATATTTTAATTAATAACTAGATAGAGCTTGTTCTATCAAGATGAAAATATTTCTATTACGACTAAATCTTTATTCTGGAAAAAGGCTTAAATACCATGAATAATGTTATGAGCCATCACTCAAAGGAATAACAAAAAATCAGGTGTTTAAAAGAGTAGATTTTCCAACAAAGCGAAAGTATACTTACACATATCAGTGGGAGGCAAGTACAAATTCCCATGAACCAAAATAAAGCCAATACTCCACCTCACTTATTCCACCTCCTGCTCTAGACAAAAACAGCCTGTGTCTATGTTACCCTGAAACATACATGGAGGATGATCCTTTTCTGGTTAAGGAAGTCTAGTTGCTACCATACAAAACCTGGATTTAAATTCAGTACTTGCTTGGGATGAGTGTGATATGAGAGTCAGGAGTCAGCTAATCTCATTTCAATTTCATGGTGTTTCTAGATGTCTGCCTGAATATTAAACAGTCATGAAACCAGCTACCAAACGTAGTAATCAAGATATTGCTAAACAAGTTTAATCCTGATCTGGAATATCCCCCAAGTTTTCGAATGATTAAAGTACATTACATATGGTCTGTATTTATCTGTATTTGCTACATATTTATCTGAAAGGTTAATGAAAATGCAGATGCGGTGGTTCCCTTCTATGGGTTTACCTTCCACGAGTGCCAGTTTTCAGGCTAATTGATTATGTCAGAAGCTCTATAAATATCAATAGCATATGGAAAGGTTAAGCCGAGGTCCCTACATAACTGGATTCATACTCTTTATTGATGGTACAACCATTATCCAACCATAATGGAAGTGCTTTGAGTGTGAAATAGAGTAGAACGTTAGCTAATTTTCACCAACAACTGACTGGAGGACTTGGATTGAATGACTGACTTATGCAAACTAATGAACAAATGGATGATGTATAATGTGTAAACTAAAATTAGAATTTAAAAAGTCAAGGATAATGTAGGATATAACGTAGGTCATCATCATTTTGCCAGTCTTAGTTTAGTATTATTTATGATGCCCTTTGGTTTCCTCTGAAATAAAAAGTAGCAGGCTGTGTTAGAATAACATCTTAAAAATAGGAGGAAGTATTCAAGATCCTGCTACTCAGCTTTCTCAAACAGATATGAAGATACTTTTTCCTTTTTTTCCTTAGAAGAATTTTAGGTGTTGGTTTTTTCAAAATGTAACTTTGCTACTACTGTGCTGTCTTTTTAGAGAATGTTTGCAGCAGTTTTCAGAATGATGTTACTATTCTCTTTCTGTTTTTTGTTGTTGTTGTTTTTTCCCCCTATGTAAATTACTTACTTTTTGGTAGGACACAGAGGTATCAATCAACCCTTAAGTGTTGTTTCTCTGGTAGCTCTCTATAACAGTGGTGTGGCTGTTCTGTTACTGCTCCCCAGACTGTTTGGTGGCTGGGCCAAAGGGAGACTTGCCAGTTGCTTTGTCAATTGCTATAACTGTATCTGACAAAGAAACCTGGGGCAATTTATGACAAGCTTAAGTAGTTTTCAGTTTGTGTTCCACATGCTGTGGGACGGCAGCAGAGGTACACTCAGTAGGCCACATGGAACCATAACCCCACTTTCACACTCTTGGCTGGACTGTATGTGCTACAGTTCACTTGCAACTCTGCTCAGTCCAAAATGTTTTGCATGTTGGACAGTTTTGGCAGGAAGAGCAAGCCCTGAGCTTCACTGCAGTTGCAAGTTTAAAACTAGGGAACAGTGCTTTGAAAATAAAACCACTGTATTTACTGAAGGTTTCTAACCAGCTAGCAACTGCAGCTAAAATCCAGCTAAAAGTTCCATGCAATTTCGAATCAGCAGTCAATATAGCAATTGTTTCAGTAAGTGGTGTGGGACAGTGGTTTTGCTCGTTACATTAGGGATGAAAAGTGATGCCCCTATCACAATAGTTAGTATATTCTTCCTGCACAGTGAAAACAGGAAGTAAGTGCTCTGATAATGAGTATGCATAGGCCTCGGTGTATCTGTGGTTTGCCATATAAGTTTCCCTTAAATGCAGTGTAAAACAGTAATTAGAAATGCTGCCTTCTTTTGGTTTAGAAAAATTACTTGAGAGAATTTAGGGGAAAAACAGATATAATCGATTCCATCTTTAACATCTGTTTCTAACTGTGTTCTTGCATGAAGCTTCATGTGGGAGTAAAATTCCCGTACCAGTGAAATCAACAGCAAAATTCCTATTGACTTTATCCCAATTGATTAGGCCATTCCTTCAGGGCCAGACTTTTCCACCCTAATTCACATACTCCATATAATCTCCTCCAAATAGTGTGCATGAAGATGTACTTCACCGTGACCCCTGATTCTCAAAAACGTACTGTGTCATCCAATTGATAGAGTATGTATCTAAGATTGGTTTCTCCTGCAGTCGAGAAGTCATAAGTGACTTTATGCCAAATTTACTTTTCTCTTCGCTAAGCATTGTCCGCAGCAGCCTTTGAACTCCAGCATCTAGCTGCCAGTAGAGTGACCCTTGCTGGACTATTTGCATGGGAAGGGTAGACTGCCGCAAGGTGTGATGTGTGCAGCATAGACTGGAGGTGACCCACAGCCGTTCTACTTGTGAACAGCTTTGGTAACTCTGTTGAGTGCAGATGGCAGCTGATAGGCTAGGTCCAGTAGTGGAAATATTGATTGAATATATGACTACAAATGCTCTCACATTTCTCCCTCCCAGACTTCATTGATCCTTTACAACTGAAAAATGGAGAATTTGCTGTGGACACACAGGGCAAAAAAAGAAGAAAAGCTGGCTTTTCTTCTACTAAGAACGGAGAAAAAATCTTTTAGCTTTTGATATGAGTATAATATGATATGCTCGATGATTGTCATCCAAACCAGCTGAAAATGAAAGGTTATTTAAGTCATGTGAGGAACCCTACAAAGTCAGTTTGACTAATGTTCTTCAGGGAGAGAAATTTAGCTTTCAGCATTGTCTGGAGAGAAGAAAAGTTTAAAGCCATTCCTTTCTCAGAATTGCTATTAAAGACACTAAAATAAATAAATAAATAAAACTTTCAAATGACTTTGAATTCCTTCAGTTAAAAAAAAAAAAACACAAAAGTATTAGATTGACTGAAGGAGCTGAAGAGTTCATTAATTTTCCTTGGGTCTTGGTGGAAAGACCACATACTCTCAAGGAAAATGGTGTAGTGCTGTGTAGATTGGGGCTTTGCGTGTCCCCTAAATGGAAAAAAGTTACTGAGAAGTACATTTAAGAAACCAGATTACACAAATTATCTCTAAAAATAGCAGCATTAATAAAACACTGGTTTATTAACTGCTGCTGTTTTCCACTGGGAAATGTGAAGGTTGTGAGAAAAGTCATTGCTTTTTCAAATTTTTTAAAATAACATGAAGATTGCTATGACATGAATCCCATAATTTCTAAAACGTTCCCCAAATCCTTGTAAATAGACAATACAATGCCTGTGCTATTGTGAGAATGCCCCTGCTTACGAACTATGCTTAAATAACCTTGTACTATCGTAATTAGATTCACAGCATACCTATATTGTGAAGGGCCATCTTCTCTCTCAATTAGTTGGGAAGGATTAGACACACTGATAGATAGTACTAAATGCTAATGGAGCAGATCCTAAAGCCGTTCCACTGTTTTCATCCTGTCATCGTGCAGGCATTGATTTCAGTAGAGTGCTGAGGAAAACTCAAATATGAACATCAGTATGTAGCTCAATATTTTGTAGGTTGGTGGGTTTTTTTTTTTGGTTTTTTTTTTTTTTTTGGTTTTTTTTTGTTTTGTCTTTTAAAAATATTCTTCTCTAGCTATTATTTAGCCAGAAGAGCAAAAAGAGCTAGATCAGCACTTGGGGGGGGGGGGGGGGGAAAAAAAAAAAAAGGCTGAGTGACAGTACAGAGGCTTGAGGAAGCACAAGTTTGTACATGGGCTTTTTTATCATCTCTAATAGCAAAATTAAAATTAGTTCCCAATTAAAAGAGAAAAGCACGAGTACAATCTGAGAACAGCAGATAAAGGGTGGCATGAAGAGAAGGTTATTAAGCAGCATAGTATAACAGGACCCCAGGTGCAGAAGGGCCTCATTATACTCACATTTTTGTGCTGCAACATACGGACGTACAGTAAACCAAAAAAAAAAATTTCCAAAGGACAGTTTTACACAGTGGCTACACTTGAGATGAGTACATGTTTTTTGAAGACAGACCGTAACAACTTGGTTTTTACTTCCAAAATACAGTGGCACATTAATTGCTTGATCAGCCAAATGAAACTAAATGTAATTAAGACTAGTGTGGGGTTAATTTGGTCCATAATTATGTTATATAAAGTAAATGAAAATTGTTTCTTTCCCAAATTGCAATTCATTAAAATTACAGATATTAAAATAAGATACTATAAAATTACATGAAGCATGTACACATTAATAGCCATTAGTAATAGCTTGATATTTCTATCTAAGCAACAGTTTATTAGAATGCCAAAAGGTTATATTTGACAGCTCAGATGACTGATTTTTTTTTTTTTCCTCATCTTTTCTGCTCCTCTAAGGAATTTAGTATTGCTACACACATAGCATGTGCCATGTCATATTTAAGCATGTTAGGCATACTAGTTTTACATTTAGATTTGTTTTAATAATAATTACTGTTCCTTAAAATATTCAGAGTTGACAGTTGTATCTCTGGAATGGACCACACCAACCTCAGCTTCAAGACGAAGTCAGTGCTGCTTCTTCTAGCACAATACAGAACTCTGTTTTAGGTCAATAATCTTCTTGGTTCAGGCAAATGTACACTAAGATCCTCTTGCTTTCAATTTAAGTGTAAATTTGAAGCTAGGGCCATACTTAGTATTTTTGCTGCGCTTTAGCAGCGTTTCAGAAGGAATTGAGTTTTTCATAGAGCTAGAGACATTGGTTCTGCACATTGGAATCAATGGCGATGGTCATGGAGTGCAGGTCCTGACCTATACCAGTTATGAGATGCAGTATCCCTAGGTATTTCTACAAAGACTTGAAAACTTCACATTTTGGCTACTCTTATGAATTGATTTCCTACTGTTTCTTTTTCTGAAGTTTTTCCTTTGGGGGACAGAAAATGTTCGCCAACATCTTAATATCAGACTCAAAGAGTGGCTCAATCAGTGCTTTAGAAGTTGTAGCTTCCATGTGATTTTTGAGTTGGTAATGAATGGTGAGCAGTAGAAATATATGTTGTTTGCACTTGTGTACAGAAGATACCAAGCTATGGATGCAATACTCATTTTTCATGCACCCAGGATTCTCAATGAAATTAACTGATGAATAGGAAAGGGAGGACGAGACGTTATCTGGGTTCTGCTTCTTCAGCTCCAGTATGACCAAATGTAGTGTAAAAGACATGAAACCTCTAGATACATTGCACAGCTGGGTATCATATTTAGGCGTGAGGATTAGGGTGAAATCTTGTGATTTCTGAGAAGTCTGTATTTCTGAAGTATTCAGTCCTTGCAGTCTTAGATATTGTTATGCTCCTTGCAAAGCTGTTAGCAAGTGAGTTTTATTTATTTGTTTTCTTATTTACATGAAATACTAAGGCATCTTTTGTTGAAGGAACTGCTACTATCACTGGGTCTTGGTGTGTGCTTTTATAATATTTTTGTCTGTGCTGCTGCTAGATTTGCAAACAAAGTCATATTTATTTTTAAAATCAAGTATCTCTCATGTTTGTAGTAACTCTGAGTCAGGATGTTTAGTTTCTAGAATCACGTTATGGTCTGCAACAGTAAATACATCTGCGTATCAGTCTTAATCATTAATTCCAGTAATTGAACGTTTCATAAAAGTGGTTTATAAACTGATGATAAAAGATCAGCACCCTACAACGTTGGTTATACCTGTACAAAACATTCATACACTCTCATTTAATAAGCTGACCAGTAATAACATTAGGTGGAATATCTTAATGATGATATCTTACTTTCAACAAACCAAGTGATATGTTTTGCAGTATTTAATTGAGCAAATCTCCCAGTGGCTTCAGTGAAAGCTGTGCTTGATTAAGGACTACAGAATTTGGCCTTAATAATATTTTATCATTTATGCATGGAAATGTAGGGTGATAACGGTTATTAGCATTCCAGGTATTCCATTTTGCTCATGCAAATTATTCTGCTATTACATAGCGAGTCAGGTTGTATTTAATACCAAATAGTTATGTATATTTAACAGGGAAATGACAATAGAAAAAAATGGATTTAGTTCAGTTGTTGAGCTGCTATGTAAACCAATTATCTATCCTGAGGGAAACAGCTCTGTCTACAACTACTTAGGCTCTAGGGCCTATTACAAATCCTGGAGTGGGCTGTTGTTTCAGTTCTCAAGGGAATCTGCCACGTCACACTGGAAATAGTTGACAATAATTAGAAAGCCTGCTTCTGCCAGTATTGCACACATTTTTAATACCTTTCTAAGTGTTATGGGAGATAATATACAAGGTTTTTAGAATTCCAGTCAGGCTAAGGTGAACCATGGAAAGGACAACTACACAATAGCCCCAAACTGGACTGTGACAGGCTAATTATCATGGCTTCATTATAAACCCTCTTTTTGCATAGGTCACCTGGGAAGTGTAATTAAAAATGCATTATTGGTGTGTATTTTTATTGAAGCAATTAAATTAAAAAGGCAAAAAAAAATAATTATTTGACGAGCAAATAATAATGTTGGTCAACAGTGTTTATCTAAGAAAGAGAGAACATGTTAGTTGTTCATTAGCAGTAAATGTGTTAACTGGAATGCCGTTTGAAAAATGAGCCATAGAACAGCTTTTAAATACTCAGATTAAAGGATTTATAATGTCAAGTTTAACACAGAAATTATAGATAGTATTACATTGCCGTGAGTAATAGCACCTTTAATCTGACTTAGTAAAATGATTTACTACACATGGTCTGCTTTTCACAATTAGGCAGCTGTATATCTATCTAATATCTAACCTCTGTCAGCCACGTATGGGATGTCAGCATGCATGTATCCACATGTAGGTGGACATGTACAGGTATGTGTGGATTCTTTAAAACTGTTTGGCATCTGCTGCAGAAAAGCCTTTTTCTGAAACCTACCTCAGCAACACAGCTGTCATGGAACCCTCATTAGCTACTTTTTAGACCTTCCCGCCATGAAGCCTTATGGATACCATGGAAGCACAGGGAGATGCAAGGGGATGCTCCAGTATTGTTGTAGACTCTGTAGCATGGGTTTCCTGGACAATAGTGGGCAGAACACTGCTCTGTACAACATATGCGCTGTAGGGCTGACTCCTTCCAGAAATGCTGGATTGAATGAGTGCATACTTGACCTGTTACTTCCCATGTGACAAGGAGTTCTGGTTTATTCTGAGGGTATCACACTGGCTGTGCTGCTCGGGCTCTCTATGAGGCATCTGTGGTAGGATGGAAGCTTTTGTGGTGAGCAAAACAGCCTAACTTAACTTTACAGAGTGCTCAGAATATAGATATACCCCAGACTTACACAACAGCATAATATTTTTTATCTTCTGTTCTTACGATAACTCCAAACTTTCACTTTGCCTTTTGGCTGACAATGTGCTGGACTTTCCAGAAGACTCACAAGCCTCTAAGGCCTCTCTCCAAAGATGAATAACTTAGAACCTCTCCTTTTGCAGATGCTCTTAAGGCTGCTTTCTTCCAGGTATTTACCTTTCATTTCATCTGCTGCTTTATTAAGACATTTGTAAGACCTTTCTGCCACAATTTAAGCATCAATTTACTCCTGAAGCATTCTCCTCACTTATAAACTTTGCCATTTCACTGCCAACATTTTTCCAGATAATTTATTAATATGTTGAACAGCACAATCCCAGCATAAATCTCCAGAGGATTCTGCTAGTAATCATCCTTCTCTGTGAAACTGACCACTTACTGTTGCCCTTTGTTTCCTTCCTTTTCACCAGCTGCTAATCCCAAGGAATATCTTCTCTTTAGCCCATGACTAATCTTCAAGTTTTTGTTTCTCTAAGAGCCTTTAGTGAGGGATTTTGTTGAAAGTCTGTTGAAAATCCAGTCACACTGTATCAACTGACTGCGTTATACACAAATACATTGATGTGATCTAACAACTATTAAAGATTTTGGAGCATGACTGCTGTACAAAAGTTAATCTTGACCCTCTTCTTAAACTACTTTTTTTTTTTTTTTTTCTTTCTTTCTTTCTTTTTCCCTATGATCTCAATGTCTTTAACCTGATGGAAAAATGAACTTGCAGGACTAGAGTTACTAGGATCATTTGCAAGGACTTTTTGAAGATTAATGTCACAGTAGTCAGATTTTGTTTCTTTTCTTCTGTGCCTGCTTTGACCCAGAGCACCATTACTGTTTGATTTTGTGCACAGCCTCTTAAGATGGCTTGGGTGAATAGCATCCCACCTTAGCAATTTCTTCCTGTCCTAGTGTGCTAATGTTCTGCACTTTTCCCGTTGTACTGGCAACACAGTTTTCCAAAATTCCCCATTCCCTGCCCCTGCATAGTGGTGCTGGTGTAAGAGCCTTCTAATTTTTAGGGAGTTTTAAACCCAAATACGTTGGACAGTGTGGAGAGGTGTTTTCTTCTTGGTGGGTTTTCTTTTTGGTTTTCTTTGTTTTTAGTTTTATTTTTGATTATTTTCAGTTCTTTTATGACCGAACTAATCTACTAATCTTTTTTCATCCCGCCTTAAATATTACTGTCACATTTCACAACCAAAAAAAATTAAAGGCAGTTAAATATCTACAAAATTGGCCATTCTGTGTTCAGCTCTGCAAATGTACTGTGCAGTGATATCCAAAACAGCAAGCTCTGCTCCCACTCTCAGTGAAACTGAGAGTTTGCTGTTGGCCTTCCTCATTACAATAGAACATTGTTGTGGCTGAGCACTGTAGTATTCTCATCAATAAACAAGAAGTTACTGCATTTGATTTGAAGATTTTTTTCAACAACAACAATCTATGTCTAATGTTATCTTGTCTAAAAATTAACTCTTCCAGACTTTCTTCCTTCTTTATCTTCCCATGGTACATAGCATGTATACGTAGAAGTATGATTGTACTGAAACATAAGATAATTTTCTACCCTTTTATAATTTTCATTCTTAACACGGGAGAAGAACTTAATGTCCCAATTTTAAAAAAAATGCCTAAATCTAAAAACAAATTAAACACAAGAAGTTCTGTTACCGGTTAGACCAAAACCCTAAGGGTTGCATTCTGCATTCAATTACACAAGTGTTACTCCCATTGGACTCAGGACTGGAGGGCAAAATTCAGCCTGAAATTGTAAACAAGCAAAAACTGAACTGAGCCTGTGCTTTCCTTAATTTGTTTTAGTGTGTAGCAGAATTCTGTCCAATACCGGGCCTCTTATTTGGGGGAAAAAGTGAGAGAACCAAAAATCAAGAAGCAAAAATCAGTGAGCAACTGTGGAAAGATTTTTCCAGGATGGAATTTGCTGTCTTGATGTTTTGATACAATAGGTATCATTAACATGAGAAAAACTATGTTTTAAAACTCTCAAATTGAGTTTACTTTGTGTTACTCCTCTCCACGTTGTGTCTATTTTATGGTTGCTCATCCTGTTGTAGTTCACAGTTCCCTCACCTTTTTCTGCCACCAAAACCATGCCCGCTCCTTTCGTGATACCTTCAAGGGTATCAACATTGCTCTTGTTGCTCTTGTTTTGAAGTTTAAGGGTTATCTGTGTTTTACTCATGGAAGTCGTGGCCTTGTCTTCTGGAAGTGCTTTTCTTTCCCACACATCTTCCCTGTGCTGTTTAAAGCTTCTAATTGCAAAGGATACTTTTCTTTTTTATAAAGGACTTAGTGTATTTTTAACTAATGCGAAGAACAGAGCAGAGTGTGCACACAAAATGCAGATTTGACTGGAAGGTGCGCATTTTCACAGTATACTAATTGTCCTTCTGCTCTCTGAACATCTCCATGTCTTGGGAAACTTCTGTGGTTAAACAGACATGTGAGATAGACAAATTTATGTGTCATCAACTGTTCATCTCTCCTGACCACTTTAAGGTGTAAGTCATGGCTTGGTGTTCAGCTGAAGCTGGGGGCAGAAGAATGTTACATTTCAAAGTCATGTGTATGGCTAAGGTGACAATAAAAGCAGATATTATATGAAAGCCAGAGCATAAGACAAGGCTGATATTCATGTACTTGCCACAGAGGATGCTGTACAGACAGTTACCATTTTGGTGTATGAGTGGTTTTCCTGTTGCACAGAATGGGGCTATTGTTGGCAGCAGCACTGCTCATGGCTGGCCAAAGGGCTGCGTGGGGCTGCAGCCCCCAGGGAGGCAGTGCTGAGAGGAGGGGGGCTGATGTGGGAGCACCTACTTCACATACTTCAGCTGCTGCTGAAGGATTGCTGCTTCAGAAGACATTTTTCAGGAATTGTGATGTAATGTAGTTTTCCATCCTTTGTCATATCACATGGAACATGATTGATATGGGATTTTGAAAAGGAATATTTTTTTAGTATACTGTCTGAAACTTAGTAGGGACTTTAACAATATTTGAGTGTGTTCATGAAAATTATTCTTTCAGTTTGTCTGCATCTGTCCTTCAGGTGCACAGAACCATGGAATATGCTATGTTTTAAAAGCCAGATCAGGTGGAACTGGGATGGCCACAGCTGTCTTCTGTATAAGAAGCTTGGGAGACTTGGCAGTATGGTGTACTGTCCAGTTTACTTGGATTTAGGATCCCTCACAGATCCCTCCCCTCATGCCATCCTTTTTCATGGTGAAATTGTGACCTACTGGCCCAAATACCTCATCTGATCTCAGGTGCTGTGATATCTTTAGACATAAGTAGGACTCATGCTAGCCATGCAGTGATCCTAATCTTTGAAATCTTTACACACTCTACTTCATTCTGACATTAGAGAAGGTCTAGTAACCATGCAAAAAATGTTAGCTCTCTCTAATACGTGGTATAACCGTAATAAATGTAGAAATTGATGAAATGAGCAAATGATTATGGGCATTGTTAGGAAATGCGCAGGTTCAGGGAAGATGAACTTTTCCTTTTCAAAAAAAGTTCTAAAACTATCTGTAAAAGTTGAAGTGGCAACAAGCGTGCACAGACTCAAGTTCTGAACATTTCTTCTTGGAAGTAACTGAAAGGAAAGTGCTTTAAATGTGAGGTAATTATTAACCTCTATGTCAAGGGTTAAATTTTATTTTCTTATGGAAGCAGTAAAGGCTGACTTCTTCCATTCTGCATGATACGTGGCAGCTGCAACCTATATCTAATCCTAAATTCTGATAGTTTATTGCCATTGTGGAAGAACAAAGATTTGGCTCTTGCTCTGGAATTTCAGGTGTCTGAGGGATTTGAAAAATCTGGGAAAAAAGGAAAAGTGTTGTAAAGAATATGACATTTCTGGAAATATCATTTTGAGTTTGGTCATGAAGGAAGAGGAATGGATGGTTAAGGTCATCTGCTGAATTGGCATTTCAGTGCTTGGGCAAGCAGAGAATTGAGCAGATAGACATGTCAGAGTCATGGGTTAAAATATTGCTTTGAAGTGTAGCACCACCATATAACTTACAGGTCTGAGTACATTCCTAGTTCTCTCCAGTCTAAGCTCGTGATTTTTTTCATTCTTGATTATTTTCTGTCATACTGATGACCTGAATACAACAGATGACTTTATCCTGTTTTAAACCTTATGCAATTGCTTAAGGAAGAAGGTCTGAGCTGGCAATACAATCTTCCATCTCTTGAACAAGTCAGCTGTTCACGACTATGGCAGAGTTTGGCTTGCATACAGCAGATAAAGTCCCAGCTAGCTGAAAGCCAGAGGGAAAAGTGTACACACAAAATAGAATTTCTTATTATCCACAAATATTTCACATTTCTGCCCTTCACAAGTATGTAAATTATAAGGCAGAAAATGGATACTAGAGTTATTTTCCAGTCTCCCTATTTTCCACATAAACCACAGAACTTCCCTGCATTTTCCTTCTTCTGATCTTACACCAATGGTTGAACTGACCGTATCTTTCAGAGAAATATGTGATCTTAACCATTTAGTGGACATGAAAAATCCAGTACAGTCCTGGCTTTCTAATTCACAATGCCTGATTACCCACATTGTTAAAGATACAAGCCTTATGTCGAGTCTGAATTTTTCTTAGTTCTGTTTTCAGCTGTTGGGTCTTATCGTATCTTTCTACGAGACTGAAGAACACTACATTTTCCAAAGTACTTTTCTCCATGTAGATAACTATAGATTTGAGAAAACGTGCTCTTTCAACCTTCTCTCTGATAAGTTCAGAATCTTACCTCTACTGCATTGGTAACAATGCCCAGACTAAAACTTGAGCAAATATCTCAAGGCAAGTTGGTGATTCTGTACTATGGGCCTTCCCTTGCCTCTGACTCATATCATTTAACTCCATACATACTTACTCTTTTTCTACATTTGTCCTAGGAGTATCTAGAGGGTCCTTATAAGTTGTAATTATACAGTCAGTAGTGGTGAAACTCAAGAACATCAGGTTCTCAAAAAATGCTCCCTCTAAGAGTATATTCTTTCCAAAAGAAGTAGAAGTAGATTGTCCCAACTAGACACAGAGATTGAGTCAACTGAAATTCAGCATGGTTGATGAGGACTCTGGACTCAACTGTGAACAAAATGAGTTAACAACATAGCTTTAGCACCAGCATTTTTAATCCTCACATTAATGTTTTTGAAACTTTTCAGTCTTTCTCCCATATCTTTTCTGAAGCATCTGATTTTATTTTATTTTCTTAAACAAATGCAGACAGCAGTGTTGGATTCCAATAGTGTGAGCTCCAATGTCAAGGCAATATAAACTTCAGCTATATTTTATTCCATTGAATCTTATTCCTTCTTATAATAGCCACGATGTCTACTCATAAACAATTCATGTTCAGCTGAGTATCTGCTATGATTGCTTCTTTTTTAGAAATGCTGCCTTAAAATCTTAGGTCATATTCAGACGTATGAAATTCTTGGCCATATATTTTCTTCTATATAGATGAACAGACTTTCATCAGTGGCACTGAAGCACATATTTGACTGTGCTGACTCTATATAAGGCAGTTTATTTTATATCAATGATCTGCTTTTATCTTTATTTATCACTTCTCAGTCTTTCCTTTATTTGAAAAACTTTATAAGAAATTAGGTGAATAGATGTTTTCTACAGATTAATAAAAATAGGACAATGTGGGGGGGAAAAGAATCCCAGTAACATGCTACCACAGACAACTGTTTAGTGGTGATTTCCTACTTACAACTAGTATCAAATGATTTTTAAGTTACATAGTATGTACAACAGTTATTTTACATAGTTCCAGATCGCCAATTCAGACCTTCAAAAAAGCACATCAAATAATTCATAGATCCTATTACAGCAACAATATTGTCATTATCAGGCAAATTTGCATTTTCATCAGATAGTTTGATAACATCTGTCTGCCATAAACTGAAGTTGATCAACATTCATTAAATTCTCTTGTTTAATACTTCAAAACAAGAGGTCACCCCATTACTGCTTGACATGAGTAGGACTGTACCTCATAGTATTCTAGTACATGGCTGTTTTCCTCGTAGTAATGGTAAGCTTTATTAGCACTTACTGAAACCTAAGCAAGGAGTTATTGAAGTTTTCTGTAATCAGGCTGAGAAAAAGCTTCTGCATATTCTGATTTCTTGTTAAATAATTTTTAGTAATCTGACATGAAGAGGACTTCAGGTTTGTATGGCTCCCGCCAATACAGCAGAAGTAGCATATTCTTTAAATAAAAGTGCTTCATTCCTTATTCTTTGCTGAGGATTTCTTAGTGGCTTGAAGGCTGAACTCTTAATGTTGAAGTCCTGCAGTATTTGTTTATAATCCATGGATAATAATCAGGATTTCTTTATATTTACTTGCACATCTCTGTGCTAAGCAAATCAGACTGTGGCCTTTGTTTCCTTTGAGCAATAGCATGGTAATAAGTTAATGAAAAGCAGAATGAAGAAGGGTATGAAGGAATATTAATGATAGCTATATATTTGCATGTACAGTTTATTTATGCAGTGCAATAATACTCCAAGTAAAGCATATTTCTGGAATGTGTGTGACAACCCATGAATCCATAATGTAAGTACATACGTATAGGGAGAGTGTACGTGTTGAGATACCAAGCAGGAGAAGTCCGCATGTAAACCAAAGTAGAAGGCAGAGGAGTGTGAAGTCTTGTGCCAGGAAAAGGAAGCTGGGATGCTTTTCAGCAGTGAGTTTGGGGAGTGCTGGCCTCTGGTGTAGAGGATTAGGGGACTTGTTATCTTGACTTCAGACAGATGGAACTTAGAAAGCTTTATGGTCTTCCAGTAGAGGGCTACCATTAGCAGCATGTGCAATGAGTCCTTTTTTGCTAGCAAGCTGGCAAGCTTATGTCTTCTGCTTGAGAGTCTCAGTCCAAGTGGGGAAAAAAGGTGGCTAATGAGGAGGCACTGTTGACCGTCCATCCTCATCTTCCATGTTCTTTGCTGTCTGTGAACAAAGTGAGCAGCTAAGAAACACTGATATAATGGCATGGGGTTGCCACGATTTGTCTATTCCCTCCTTCATTCTTATTGCTAGTTCTTTCTGTGTGTATTTTAATGCTACTTTTAGACAGTAACCTCAGTCTGTTGCTGACTGGTTTTCACAGTCCTGGATTTCATCAGTCACCCTTGGTGGTTTGGTTGGTGACATTGTGGAATAGAAGCTGTACCACACTTGGTAGAACAAACTCCACCTGTGCAGTTTGGTTCAGTTAAACTACCAGATTTCAAGGAGTAACTATGCTTGCAGTTATTTTTCTTGTTGCATAAATCTTTCACTTCTCATTCCTGAGGCAAACTTGATAAGAAAGCCAGCGTCCATTTCTGATGTATCTCCATGTGCAAATAACTGACTCATGGAGCTGTAGCTAGAGAGGTCTACTGCATATCATTAGCTCTGACCTTCTGCCATAAATTGTTATAACCCAGTATACTACAGGTATGCCAGAAGTCACTTAAGTCCACACAGTTACTCTCATAGTAAACTCAGTGAGTTCTGCTCGACTGGAACATAACTTCCTTGAAAGTATCAAGTTCTGATCATAGAATCATAGAATCACCAAGGTTGGAAAAGACCTACAAGATCATCCAGTCCAAACGTTCACCTATCACCAATAGCTCCCACTAAACCATGTCCCTCAACACAACATCCAATCGTTCCTTGAACACCTCCAGGGTCAGTGACTCCACCACCTCCCTGGGCAGTCCATTCCAGTGCCTGACCACCCTTTCTGAGAAGTAATATTTCCTAATGTCCAGCCTGAATCTCCCCTGCCACAGCTTGAAACCATTCCCTCTAGTCCTATTGCTAATGACACAAGAGAAGAGGCCAACCCCCAGCTCACTACAACCTCCCTTCAGGAAGCTATAGAGAGCAATAAGGTCTCCCCTGAGCCTCCTCTTCTCCAGTCTGAACATTCCCAGCTCCTTCAGCCTCTCCTCATATGGCCTGTGCTCCAGACCCCTCACCAGCTTAGTTGCCCTTCTTTGAACACGTTCCAGGGCCTCGATGCCTTTCTTGCAGAGAGGGGCCCAAAACTGGACACAGTACTCGAGGTGCGGCCTCACCAGTGCTCAGTACAGGGGGACAATCACCTCTCTGCTCCTGCTGGCAGCACTGTTTCTGATGCAAGCCAGGATGCCGTTGGCCTTCCTGGCCACCTGGGCACACTGTCGGCTCATGTTCAGCCGAGCATCAATCAATACCCCCAGGTCCATCTCCTCTACACAGTTTTCCAGCCACTCCACCCCAAGCCTGTAGCATTGCCTGGGGTTGTTGTAGCTGAAGTGCAGGACATGGCGTTTGGTCTTGTTGAACTTCATCCCATTGGCTTCAGCCCAGCTCTCCAGCCTGTCCAGATCCCTCTGTAGGGCCTCGCTACCCCCAGGCAGATCCACACTCCTGGCCAAGTATCAGAAGATACTATGAACTGGCACTGCTTGTAGAGTGGCTATGTATTTATTTTGTATGTAGTTTCTTGCTTATTTGAATTTTTCTGGTTTCCACTTGCAGTTAGAGCTTGTCATTCAGTTTGTCTACACTAAAGAGCTCTTTAGAGTCTGTTTTTTCTGCATGTAATCAAATTTGTCACCTCAAACTACTGCATCCAGAAGAAAATCCATTGATAGATGTAGGAAAAAAATCAACAGCTTTGTTACCACTGTTATCAAAGAATATGAGGAGGAAAAAAAAATAACATAGAGATTCAAATAATAAAAGCTGGCGTCCTACTCTTGGAAAGCTTACAGCAGCGTTATCATGCTGAAAATCACTAGAGCCAAAACAAAGCACTTCACTTTCAAGAGCAAGTAGCTTCATAGCTTTACGTGTGCAAAAGCACCCTATGTATATACAGTGTGAAATAATTCTGCTTCATCTCATATGGCTGATATAATCTTAATTGCATGGGAAAACGTGACTGTATTCCTAGAAGCAAAAGATATTTGGGAGCATCTGTTCCTGATGTTCTGTGTATAAATTTGTTCAAGATGAACTGTTTATTGAGAAATCATAGCTAACCAGTCCAAGAACTGACTTGACAATCTAATGTACCTGTATTGTTAATTCACTTTTTTATTTTTTCAGAATTCTGCTAATCTCTACCAAAATCATTAATAATGTGATGTCATACTATTGGGAAGGAAATTAGTTTCAAAACCTTTCCCTAAAGTAGCAAATCTGTCTCTGTAGTTTGCCTTATTTTCTGTGTCCAGCGTGGTTGGACTTTAGAATACGTATATGAAAAATAATCCTGTATGTTCATGAGGAAGACCAAAGAATATAGCTGAGCTCTTGCTTTTATAGTTTTTCAATATCCCCCGAGGTCGCAGAGGTCTATAGAATGTTTTTCATATTGTGAATCAGAAGGAAAAAAAAAAAAAAAGTAATTTCTCAGATACTTTTTTTTAAGCCAAACACTGGCCGTCATCCGTAAATGTGCAGTGCTGGATGCTCCTGACAGCTCCCACAGTCCTGGGGATGGGGCTGGACCCGCTCGGCAGCGGTCGCCTCGGTAACCAGCAGGGCCTCTGTGCCAGCAAAAAGCAGCTGCAATTTCCCCCTTTCCAGGATTTCTGCATCACTCAGAGTTGGCAGCCGCACCCTGCCTCAAACTGACCTGAGTGGGGGCTGGAAGCATGTCAGGGAATAAGTCTGTGTCAGAGGACTAAGATGTGCTGGATGATGAAGGGTTAATGTGATCAGGGGGTTCAGGTTCTGTGGCTTCGTTGGTTCACAGCTTGGCTTGTAATACCCACCACCACTAATGCACAATTACTTCATGCATATATATATACGTGTGCATGTGTATACAATAGTATATGTGCAGCGTGTTCTTGTGATACACATAGTACAAAACATTAAATGTACTAAAACTATCTTGAATATATATATAATGCATGTTGATCCTTTTATTTAGTAACTGTGACTATTGAGATGACGAGCAGTTGTATTTTCCTGCCCATTTCAGAACTTTTCCCAATCAAATCACGGCTCCCCATCCAGCAGCCCTGGGTTCTCTCAATGTGACTGCTGCATATGGGGAAAAAAAAAAAGTCAGAAACTCTTAAATTGCTTGTAGTCATTATGGAACGATGTGAGCTCATTAAAAATGAAAATTGTCCTGCAAAGAAGTGCAGAGTAAGAGGCACTCTAGGAAGGTGCGCATCTGTGAGGCTGCTTGGAAGCTGGGGTGTGCTCCTCCCCATCAGAGCAGAACACAACGAAGAAACCCAGAGATTACTGCCATACCAGTGAACACACCATTGAGTACACCTCCCCATCCTCTGCAGCCATTGCACCCTGCCAGCCCACTGTGAGTGTCCAGCTTCTGCCCATCTTTACAGAGCTAGTGTAAAACTTGCCTGCATATTGGGCAGGGTCAGAACCTTCTCATGAGCAGAAATGAATGTTACAGATATGTAGAGAAGCCTAGAGAGGATGGCAAGCCACAGAAGGAAAAAAGAAACACATTGCTAGCAGAAATAAGGGATTGCTTATTTCCATTCACCAACTGGATTTGCTTTTCTTCTTATTATTTAAAAAAATAATAATAATAAATCCTATTGTCAGTAGCTTTCCAGTCCAGCCACATGAATCCTGAAAAGCAATACCAGCACTCTTCCTTTCTACCAGTCCCTGGGTGGTTTTCTACTTTCTGTTTGCAAAGTGCTCTATGTAGTACAGCTCCTTTGGCAGTAGAGGGCACTTAAAATATGGACAAAACAAAGAAATTCCTTCTAAAACTTCGCTCAGAAAGCTTTTGTTCAGCTATGTGAAAACCTTAGTGCTGTTAAATATTCTCCTGTTTAAAATAAGGAGATTTTAATTATTTTTGACTTTGTAGATTATTTAACAGATTACTGCAGATTATTTAATATCTCTGTTTTAAATAAAAATGGTTAGAGTCAGCTTTTAGCATTGCAAATAGTCTGTTTAGGTTTATGTATTTTGCCCAGTGTGCTATCAGCAAAGCAACATTAATTTATTATTTTTGCTGACACTAGGAGTAAAGGAAATCATTTTTTCCTTAGAAAATGGTGAAAAAAAATTTAGTAATATTTTTGGTTATTCTGGGGTCAAGTGAACCCATTCCAAAATAGGGAAACTCAATTATACAAGCAGTACAGAAGAAAGATACTGCAATGAAAACCTAAGAAGTGGAAAAATGTGCCCCATTACTACATTTTGATTCTTCTAGGACAAGCATGACACTTCCATAGTGGCTCATAGAGGAACTGGTTCTTCAGGCTGCTAAAAACACTTATTAACCCTGAAGAACCTAGAAAGATTTGAATCTCTGATGGAAATTTGAGCATGGATGTTACAGTTCTATTCAGAGTCAAATGATACATTTCAATTACTGCCATTTATAAATGTTAGTGATGTGAAGTAGACTGTACTTCACACCTGTATAAACTTCAGTGATAATTCTATTAACTTAACCTCACATGAACTGTCCTTTAAAGTCAGTGGCATTTATTCATACGAGGTTTACGTGGAGTATTTTTTGCTACTTACGGAATCTGGTATTTTTAATGATAATTTGCTAAGTATGAGAAAACATAGGGAGCAGATGCTGTTCAACAGGACAAAATAGACAGAGTTGTTCTCTTCCTGTATCTATTTGTAGGTGTTGGATCAGGTCCATAAGTGGAATAAACCGGTGTAGCTCCAGTGACTGAAATGAAACTCTGCTGATTTAGAGCAACTGAGGATCTGGTGAATTGTCTGTCAAAACACAGGAGTCAAACTGTGTGGGTGGGTTCTGGTTAGATTAAATTACTGTCAGCGTTTGCAGAGCTTTGAGAAGAGGAAAAGGAGAAGACCTTCTTTTCTAAACCTTCTTTTGTATATAGTAACAACATTTTAGTAGCTCATTCTTTTTGTTTGGCCTAATTTGTGGTATCACTTGTGGTACTTCCCAACTTCTACAAAAGCAAAAGATTAATTATTTGTGCATGCATAAACTGTGAAACATTCTCTGAGTCACACCAAGCAGTTGCGGCAACAGAAGACTTCATTTAGCGAGGCCAGTCATAGAGCCACCAGGTAACCTTTCCTGTTCATTATAATAAATTCTTTCAGTGAAGCATCTTCAGCAAGTTTCAGCAGCAATGATGTCCCTGCCTACCAAAATCCCATCTTGCTCATCCTTGGGTCTCCGTACCAATAGAATCATAATTGTTTTAGTTGGACTAAATAACCTTTAAATGTCTCTTCCAACTCCTTGCATTGAGTAGGGACACCTACAACTCAAGCAGGTTGCTTGAGTTGGCTCTGTGGAGATAATGGTAAACAGAGCTTCATCACTTCAGCCATAACGTGGCTAATAATTAACTTATCCATCCCATAAGTGGATATTACAGATACCACATACCTGGATGCAGGATTTGTGCTCTCCTACTGATGTAGCTATCAACAGGAGAAACATTCTCATCAGCAGGAGAAGGGTCTGTCAGAAAGATGAAAGTCCTGGTTGCCCCCTGACCTGTTTTGGTGCAATGGGCATAATCTGGTGCAAAGTCTGCTATGTATGCTGTTGTGAAAGCTGCTGCTGTTGCACGTTTACACAGGTGTCTGCAGTTCCTGCCCACGGAGCTCTTAGTTTCTGGTGTAATGGCTGCCCCTTCCTTCTAGCATGTTTCTATGAGAGGTATCAGCAGCTTTCTTCTCTTTTTTGTACACTGTGAATGAAAGGCACTGTATGAAGCAGGAGTAATTACCACAAATGCAGCAGAAACCAAGCGCTTATTTTCAGCTCCACTTTCAAAAGCTGAGGGAAAATGTTAATTATGTAAAGACCTTTCATTTGAGCACTAGAACAGGAGTAAACAACCAGTGGAAAGGAAGAGCTCGACTTTTCTCCAATTTGTACAGTGGTTCACAAACATTTCCCCCCATTGCTTATTTCTTCGTGCCTTTTGCTCAGTCTGAATGCTGCTTATCACATGGTTAAGATTCAACTCATAAAAACATGTCTCAGCAATTGGAATTTACCCTTTGACCTTTGTGTCGTCGTCCACCCCCTCCGCCCCGACCCCTGCTGTGATGCACAAGCTTTGTCTTCACCAACATCACAGTTCCACTGGTGGAAACTGCTTTTTTGCACAAGTTCAAAAACTCTCCAGATAGGAAGGATGAAAGTATATATGGATAGAAATACATATGTGTGGCTTGTGTGTTTTCTCCTTGCACCCACAGAAACATCAGAATTTTCTGGCTTTTGCCAATTTAAATGCAGTTAGATCTCTCCAATGCCATACCCAGCCAAAACAGCACTAGGAATGGTGAATTACTCAGCATGTCAAAATATTTCTTCTCTTTTAAGCACTTTCTGTACTGTGCTTAGGCATGTGCATGCCTGTGTGGGGCTAGGAATAGGCATAATGCCCTGCTCCTGTTCTCTAAACTTCTGTATGGGGTCAATGAGAAGGAGCAGCACATCTGCTTATGCTGGTTATTTGATGACATATGGTAATAGCTGCAGTGCTATAGCTGAACGTTACACACCACAGCAAGTTAAGCAAAATAAACCTGCTAGCCTTTTTCCCCGCCCCTAGATTAAAAAAAGTGTTTTTCTTTTGTACAGTGAAGAGCCATTACTAGCTGTGGGGAAAAAAAAGATACAAGCAAATGTTTCAAGCACTTGGTTTCCATATGTGTGTATGTATGAAAACAAACAAAAAAGGTGGTTCTGCATTGGCAAGTAATACATTTTATACACACAAAACCATGTACGTGTACACACATACATTCAGAAATATTCGACCAGCTTTTAAGTAAAAATAATACCCTCAGAGTGGAATCTGAGCCCAGTGTTAATCTTTCAGGCACACAAGTACAGTCTGTGGTGCAATCTGAGGACAGCTCTACTGCACAATTATGAGATTATATCCTCTTTAGAGGGTATAATTATGCCTCTTCTATGTATCTTATTTAGAAGACATAATACTTCTCCCCTCAAAGTGAAAAAACTACTGTGTAGAGTTGCAGTGATGCTTTGCTTTCAGCACACAGAAAATTGTAGACATCCGGAAAACTTTGTATGCAGGATCTCTGGGCTGCAAGGAACAAGGCTGGACTCCTAATATGTACTTGTGGGAAAAAAAAAAACCAACAACCAAAAAACAGAAAAGCCCTACAAAGTCGGTGACTTTTGGTGATAGGAAGTTAGGTCTCCTTGTAAGAATTTCTCCAAATTCATTTTCACTGATGTCTTAGTAATGATTATTTGACAGCTGAAATTAAACATGCCAGTCAGTAGCATCAGGACCTTTCCTAGCCAGAATAAAATTGAAGACATTTTTAAGCAAACTGTACTTTGCATTTAGCACTGCCAGCTATCAATATAAACGGATCTGAGGGTTACAGACTCAAGGAGGTGCCGGAGAGGTGGTAATAAGGCTGTGGCAAATTTTTGCCAGAAGGTGATCTATAATTTAGGTCTTTGTTTCTCATTTTGTTGCTCTGTTTAATCTTCCAAGCTCAGATCAAACGATTGCTCATTTTGGGTGATAAAGCTTATTGCTACTGTCCAGTATATGTGAGGATCACTTAATAATATGCGCCATCATAGGGCATAGCTGTTTTTAGCTTGTTTTAAAAGATGGTAAGAAGTCTCACTGCTATACTCTTTTTCATAGAGCTGAGGTTGCTACAAACCTAAAGATAAATCTGCAAATCTATGTGGCTATTCTTTATCATTGTCACTAGCTTAGTGGTGGTCTGCCATTTTTCTTGAAAGCCGGGCACCAACTGCTGGCCAGAAGTATTTTTCACTGAATTCTTTGTACTTTAAATAAACTACTGCTTCAAGAACTGCCAAGTGTTCCTCATTCATCTTCAGGACACAGAGCTTCATGTATATCTTTGCAAGCCTTGACTCTGTGAAATGTTTGTCTCATCTCGCTGCCATCTAAAGCAGTCTTTGAACTCACTTCAGGTTTATTGATGGCCTTGACTAAATTAATGCAGATGTATTTTTTTAAAAAGAAAAAAAAAAAAGGTTTACGCTATGACTAATTGTATGCAAAATAAATCCTCATTTACAGAAACTCATAGTATATTCTTCTCCTCTTGTTCTGAAAGGTCTTTATGGATCCATACAATAAATGTCGCTGAAAGTGTAGGGAGGGGAAAATGTTGTTTCCTTTGGCATTTCTCATCTGAAAGTGGTAGAAGAATATGCATTTGCTTTTCCCGCTGGAGGGGGAGATAATATGATAAACTTCTGATTATATACATAAGCGGGAACAGATCGGCTTCTCTTGTGGTTCGTTTTTAAGGGCAAGTTCCAGTTGGATTGTGCTAATGCACATATTCATGAATCTCTCCAAACAGGATTCACTGCTCTCCAGGGAACTGTTGAAGTATGCATCATTGTTTCAATGAAGTATCTTCATTATAAAACATAGGGACTATAAAAGGTGAATACCATTTGCCTCGGCCTAATATAATCTCTAGTTTGACTTTCTCCCACTGTAGTGATTTTTTTTTTTTTTTTTAACAGAATCAGAGAGAATAAAATGAGACAATTTGAAATGAAATATTACATTGAATTAGGTACATGTGCCTTGATGAAGAGAGTATTTTATTTTCCACTGTTTTATTGAAATAGAGTGAAATTAGCAGCTGCAGAATAAAACAGGATCTTTAAGATCAGGTATCTGATTCAAAGCAGCTCAGTAGGGATTTTTGGTCTCTAGTGGTACGTAGTTTCATTCTTAAGTGCTTTGAAACAAATGTGTATGATAGCCTGCAATGCTGAATAAACGCTAAGATTTAAGAAAGGAGGCAGATGATGAGATCTATGCTGAAATTGATCATAAAAAGCCTTTTACTCATCGCAAAGAATAGTGTGATGTAAATGTCTCCCTAGACTTTTAATTATTAGTCAAGCATCATGTTGCTTGGTCTGTAATTATTTCTAAAGAGTTCAACAGTTTTATCTGCTATATAATATGCACCTTATAAGCAGCAGTTAACATTGCATTTAAATATGGTGGGGGAAAAAAGGATGCAGTATGATCTGTAGAGGCTTCTTAAGTCAGAGCTTTGTGGTGAAGAAACACAATTGCTTTCTGCAATCAAAAATACGTGTAATGGCTTATACTTTTGCATATATAAATAAATGATTGGTTGTTTTTTTGTTGGTTTTTTTTCAGATTACAGTGAATCACAACAGAAAAGTTCTTGAGTTGTTTACATTACTCCAAATAATGTATAAATGAGGGGATAGGCATGATCTTTGTTAGCAGAGCTTGTGATCTGAGCAGGATATAGACAACTCTGTTTAGATAGATATAATATACTATCTAGTCTAAAGGTCCAATGTTAAAAGTATTAAAATAATATTGGACTGTTTTATTGTTTTGTTTTGCATTCTGGAAAAAATAACATGGTATTCAAGGTAATATACTGGCAAAGATATCTAGCCCTGGATGTCCTTGTAACTACACATAGTTCTGCATTACATTAGAAAAATGCTTTATATTTCAGTTTGTTTTTACAGTGTAAAATTCATGCTTGTGTATAGGAACCAAACGTGGCCTATGGCCCACTTAAATTCCACTCAAGCTGTATTTGGAAAGCTTAAGTGGGGCTTACATAGTGAATAGGACTTTCCCTGGCACTTTGATCCATGATGGATTTCTCTTGTTGTAGCAGTGGTGACACAATTCATGTGTTTTATAATGACACCAGATTTATGAAAACCTGTCATGGTCAAAAGCAGTCACATGCACCAGGAAAAAAAAAAACAACACAAAAACCTGGTGCTACATCAGTAGCAATGTTAGAAGAATTACACACATTTCACAGTTTGGTTCAACGTCACTAGATCTCTAACAACAGATAACTGACAGTCATATGTCAGTCATATATGACAGTCATATATGACTGGGAGTTGCCAGCCATCCCCCTCCTCCTTCACCAAATTCTGTTTAATTGCATACATTGGCAACTAGACCTTGAAATGGCTGAGCATGACCATGGCTGAGCACCAACTTATCCCGTACTTGGAGCATCTTGTCAGTATAAAAACCAAAGATGAGGCCATTTGTGGCACAAGCCGCTCCTTTTGGAAAGCTGTGCTAAGAGCTTTGTCTTTTATAAGTTTAATTGTATGGAATATTAGTCTGTGGCTTTCCTTCCTTATACCTTCAGGTACTCCGTCTTATGTCACCTTCAATTTCTGGAGTATAGATGTAGTTGTTCTATTTAGGGTGGTTTTTTGTTTGTTTGTTCTGTTTTTTAAATTGTCTCCTACGTAAATAAAATTTCATAAACATCAGAAAAAACATCAGCATGAGCAAAAAACATTTTTAGCGCTGGCTGGGCACTAATCATCTTCTATATATAAGACTTATAATGTGGCAGATGCATATCTGTGCTTCACCTCCATCAGTACAATGCAGAAAGAATCAGACCTATTTGGATCAATCGATAGGTAGAAAACCATCCTTAAAGACAAAAAGGGAGCAGATGTAAAAGCAGCTGATTCATCTCCCCTATAAAATAACTGTTTTTGTTATGGAAATACCCTGTGAAAGAACTGTGAGGAATGAACCTAAATGAAGAAAGTTACTCAGTAGTGGTTATGGAAATCTGAGGATAAGCTTCAGTGAATAACATCAATGCCTATATTATTTGCATCTGTGACAGTAACATAAATACCTAATGTTGTTTTTAGTATTTTATTTTTCCAATATGTTGTGTTCCTAATGTTCAGTAAAAAATAACTTACTTCCAAATAAGTAAAGGCTTTCATTACCAGTGGAATGACAGAACAATATAATTATCATGTCAGACGACACAGCATTTTGCAGTAACTCAATAAATAATTTATGTCATCATTGTACATTTTTTAATAAAAACTACTATTTTTAAGTGCACATTAGTGTCATGAAGACATCAGACTACCTTGCAAGGTATGTTTTTCATAGTGATATGGTGGGGCCCACAAAAGTATTCACGTATCTTCAG
This sequence comes from Alectoris magna, assembly GCA_030625065.1. Taxonomy (NCBI): domain Eukaryota; kingdom Metazoa; phylum Chordata; class Aves; order Galliformes; family Phasianidae; genus Alectoris; species Alectoris magna. The sequence goes on from CM060567.1 coordinate 12,923,032, forward strand.
ACATAGGTGGGACCCAAATACTGTTATTGGGGTTTGCTTGGTGAAATTCTTGTTCCACTGAAGGCAGTCTTTCCTTTGATTTCAGTAAGGTGTAACTTTCACTTGCTGTTTTCACGTTGGGCTATGGGACATTGCTAACATAAGGCATCAAAAAAATGACTTCTGGTCAATCAGGGTTTTAGTACAGATCTTACAGTCTGAGAGATAAAGTAAATCAGTGTGGATCAAACCTCTTCTGAAGGGATCTTAAAGGTCAAGTTGATGGTCAAGTCATTGTGATTGCTTAACTCTTCAACTCCGTGTAGAGACTTGCTGATTATCGTGCTGGTTTTGGAGAGTTGAGTAGGACAGGTCTGAGCCCACTAGATTAATCCACAGAGGTGACTCCACTGTGCTCAGACATTAACCCTCTCACACAGAATCTGAACTGAATGGAGGACTTCTCATATTATAGCCTTAAACAGTCTTTCATCTGTTAGTGAGATTTGTTATAAAATTGTAGAATTATGTTAATGTCATAAATAAAATTAAGTATGAAAAGCTACCGTTAAAATGGATTCTGCTTGTTGCCGTGCAATTCTAGGAACAGTCTACATTGTAAGACAGAAGTCAGAACTTGTTGAAAAGTTGCTATTATTAAATCAAAATACATAAATTAAGATCAAATGGAAAAGGCCTAGTTTCTGTGTCCCAGCTTCTTCATATTCTGAAGGGCAAAGGAAGCTGGCCCCAGCCTGCAGGCTCATGCACTTGCTTCAGAAGGTCACCAGTATTAGAGCTGTACAAATGCTGGGAAGGAAGGTGTAGCATTGTTTGTTATAAGAGTAAGAATATTTGGCATACAGAATTTTCGTCTGTCTCAATAACAAAACATACATCCTAGACCATAAGCATGTTTTTTTTTTCTTATTTCAGGAGAAATAAGAAGAAAAGGGAAGAGGAAATTACACAGGAGGCTAAACAGCTTTCACAGTTTTTTGCGTTTTTTTGTTGTCTTTTTTTTTTTTTTTTGTACAGTGATCCTAATACATTTATATGCTAAACGTGGTTATTTATTACATTCCCATTTAATTTTTTTTTCTTTCTCCCCAGAGGAAGGATATCATACAGTGTATTCGAACACGAAAGTAAAACAGTTTGTCTAAGAAAGACCAATGCTTCTCTACATATTCTTCTAAAGTGAGAAGAGAAAGATTCTAGTAATGTCAAGAATGTAATAAAGCATAATTAATTAAATAAGTAATATGTGCACAGATAAAAAGAAAATGCTCTGAAATTTTTCACAGTACACAGGAGTGAACTAGCCATTCAGTACCTCTCCCTCTTGAGCTCTGGTATGAAGCATCAAGCAGCTCTCAACTGGAGACAGGTCTTGTACTTACTCTTCGCAAGTCATCTATTTGTGCTGTTTGGTCAAATAATAACACAAGCTCCTTATAGGTCTCTTTTTTTATTCTCTCAGAACAAATCTTTTTTCTTACCTTGTCCAATTACAAATAAGTTTCATGGAATGACACATAAGTCATTGACATCAAAAACCAATACAAATTGTTGGTTGAAAGTTCCATCTGGCTTATCTGGCATGAGCTCAATTTGATGATTATGACACAAGCTTTACTGACATCAAAGTCATGTGAATTCTTTAAACTTCAGAAAGAAGAAAGCAGTAGCCATGTACTAGATGTGTGGCCATACAGTGGCTGTTATTTTTCCATGCAAAGTATGTCCATTTTAATAACTAATCATACTATGTTAACTACAGATTTATAAAAAAAAACACATTAAGTTCATTGAGCACAGTTTGCCAGTATTGATGCATGGACAGAGCTCTGAAGCTTTGGGTTGACTTCAGGTTTGAAAAGACATCACGTGTTTTGCAGAGATGACTGAGAATCAGTGTAGAAAACTGTTGTGAATTTTTAATTGTGGAGACTTGTCTAGACTGTGCAAGTCCAATAAAATAATAAACTAAATGTTTTGAAATCACAAGCAAGGTTAAATTCAGGTTTTGTTTTCATTATGCAAAATCTACATGTGAAGAAGAAAGCCTCTTTTTTTTTTTTTTGTTTACCCCAACTGCTGTCTTTATACTGTATTAAAGAGATTTCATCAAGCAGCAGGTTAGTTTCATTTACTTGTGAAATAGATAGTACACAGGAGTAAAGGATTCTTCAATAGACCTTTTACCTAATTCCACTGCTACATATTCACAGAATCACAGAATTATCGAGGTTGGAAAAGACCTAGAAGATCACCCAGTCCAACCATTACCAATACTTCCCAGCTAAATCATACCCCTCAACGCAACATCCAAACGTTTCTTGAACACTCCCATGGTCAGTGACTCCACCACCTCCCTGGGCAGTGCGTTCCAATGTCTGACTACCCTTTCCGAGAAGTAATACTTCCTAATGTCCAGCCTGAACCTCCCCTGGCGCAGCTTGAAACCATTCCCTCTAGTTCTATCACTGATTACATGAGAAGAAAGAAAAAAGATGACAAAAAAAAAAAACCAAACCAAAAAAACTGTCTATCAGAATAAATTAGCAGGCAACTACTTATCTTGATGCAGAGAACGAGCTTCTCACCCTCACTCTTCAAGTCCTGTACAGAGTCCCTGTAGCCTCAGCTGGAGGAACTGCTCTGCTCCTCATTGCCACAGTTCAAAGAGATGCAGCTGTCAGGTCTGTAAAGCACACTGAGAATGGAAACGGTCAAGAAAAATGTTTCCCATACTGATACAGGTCATTATTTTAGTGACTCAAGAGCTGCCACTTCAAAACACACCGGTATCCTGTATAGTTATTTGTGATGTGGGGCAGAAATAAGAGCTGAGCAGTGACATTATTAACACAAAAGGAGGATAGGAACCCTACAATGCTGACTGCACTTTCGAGAAATAGTCTGTATATGGATTTTGTTACACTACCAAATCAAAACTATTACCTCAATGAGCATGGCAAGTGTTTCAAAACAGGGAGTCCAAGGTAAACTACATCTTGTCTCTACTTGCCCTTGCTCTCTGGCTTTACTTTCTCCAAGAATCCTTGTGAGAAGGAGGAATTTTGTCTGCATTAGACAGAAACTGCACAAAATAGGAAGAACTTAGCCCTCACTGCAGGGAGCATGACACACCACAGAACAAGCATGGCCACTGCAGAAATTCAGCGTTCCTGGAATTGCTTGTAGTCTGAATCTGAATGCAAAGCTACTTCCCACAGGATAAAGCTGAAGAGAAACGACTTGCAGATGGATTGTCTGCTATATTCAGTACAGTTTCCACTGCAAGTCATCATACGCAGACTCCTCCCTCATGGGTATCCTTTGACCAAAGCTTGGCATCTCAATAGAAGGCTTCATAATTAAAAAAAAAAAAAAAATCTCAGCTAAAATTTGAGAGCTTTGCAGACTTAGTTTCATTCTGCTATTAGGATGGTTATCAGAGGGGATATGAAGCTCTTTGTTATGGATGGAAGGCTAGAAACAGTGTAAAACTGTTCTTGTCAAAGATTTTCCAGACTGTGATTTTAAACCGTATGTATGTCCTTAACATTTTTCTAGATTCTAGCTTTCCATTCCGAGCTGAATCTTAGTACATTAGGGCTAGGAAACCAAAACCTGTCATGCTAGATTTGTCTTAACCTTACCTTAGGCTCAGCTTGGGTTTGCTCAGAGAACTAGATGAAGGTTCAGACCAGCTGATCTCATTCATGAGAGTTGGCCCATCCCTAATCATAATGCTACAAACTACCTTGACAGCTCCCACAACCAAGCTATCAACATGACCTTGTCATTTCAATTTTTCACACATTTTCTTCGCTGCCCCCCCCCCCCTTCCACTGCCTGTGTACCATATCGCACTAAAATCTCATCTCTCCAGCCTACTGCCATGGGCTACTAATCTGTAATACAGCTCCGTTTCAGAAATGTCAAATAGGATGAAAAAGGTAAAACTCACAAAAGAGAAACTTCAGTTGGCCATCACTTATCCTGTGAAACTTTCTTTTACTCTTCACACCATGCTCCTGTCCTGCCCAGGGTCTGTGGGGTCACAGATGCCTTGGTCATCTGAGTGACGAGTGGACAATGAGGGACTGTTAATGCAGGTTCTAAAAATGAGAGAAATAAAGGTACTGCAATAAAAAAATATTCCTTCATATATATATAATATATATCTATATATATATATATATTTTCAGCCATAAAAAAAAAAAAAAGAAGAGCAGTTCATAGGATTATTCTTCTAAAATTCACTAATCCTCATTCACTGTCCCTTGTTCCTAAATTCTTCCCAGTGCCTGATAGTATCAAAAACCCATAGATTTCCCTACCTCTTCTTGCCTTCACTATGACAGCACTACTCATACCATCAGGAATAAAGATCAGCAGATTATTTCTAATTTTTCCATCCTGAGGTAATACAAAAATAATTTAAAAAATTAAGTAAGCTAGAGCAATCAGTGAATTAATAGAACAAATGGCTTTCTTTCTGCAGGTACTTTATAGGCAGGAAATAAAAAACTAAATTCATTTGAAAAACAATTTTGAATTACTGGTTCAGTTTTAGCTGTGTATACTCCAAGTCAGTGGTCAGAGCAATCTATTGGGCTTCCAGCTCTATCTGATCCAGCTTTTCCAAACAAAATCTGCTAGGAAAGTGATGACATGTAATAAATATTTTTTTCTAAAGCTCACACTGTGATCCATGTAGAGAACTGAGGGTCTGACTTATGCCTGGAGCCTCCAATTTTCTGACCATTTCATTTCAGAAGAAAGTAGGTACTTAAGGATGATAACTCTGCATCCATAGCATGTTTTACACACAGAATAAACTTTATCAGTGAATTTCTACATGACAGAAGGGAATTCTCTTTTACCTTTGTCCATTAGTCTGAAAGGCCAGAACTCTTCATCTCCTGTGGGTGTAAGAAAACACAGCTTGCCAAAGCATCAGATCAGATGTGGGTTTTCATCTCTGTCCATTTTCTCTCACATGAAAGACTTCTGGAGCAAGCAAAGCATGCTTTTGTTGACCAGCAAAGATCAAAAAGGCAGATTATTTTTGTCCTTCAGCCACTAGACTGATACTCTCAGTTCTGTTAACATTCTGCCCCCATTTGAACTGGACACTTTGGAAGTATCAGTAATGCAAGTTGGAGGGCTGCACTATTACTCATCTTGTGTTTGCCTCTTCTACAAAATTAAATCAAGTCAAAATCAAAGGAGACACAATCTCAGTCATATAGGCAGAAAATCTCCTGTAGCTTTGCAGCAATTCTCAGTGAAATATTTGAAAATATTTATGTTGGCAGAAGTGACTGATCCACATTGCAAGCGCAGAGTTAACAAAATACTTCCACCCTGCAGAGACATAAACAAAGTGTTGGAAGGCACTCATCATGCCATCCACCCTTTCCTGCTTCCTTGACAGGCACATCTCCTGAAACAGAATGTTGTTTTACAGGAACATCAGAAAGTGCAAAAGTAACTAATAAAACAGTGACAGTCCCACTGTAACCACAAGGACTACAACCAGTAAACTGTGCCCCCCTATTATTTATGAGTGAACAGAATATATGTAGCTATCAGAGCCCTTTCTTAACATCGCCAGTTGGGTCAAGAATAGATTCTGCAAGAGAGCTCAGTTTATTTCTCTGTCTCAGACTATTTCCATGATGAATGTTCTTACAGGATTCAGATGATTCACTGGATCAAGAACAGAAATGTCAGCTGTGACCAGCTATGTCAAATATTGTTGTTCTCTACCTTAGCTCACTGCTCTATGCTCACAGTCAACAGCAGCACTCCTATGTTTGTAATTGGCAGAACTATGCTCAATGCATCTGTTATTGCATGTTTCCTTCCTTAAAAATATGCGTTTAGGAAAATTGACAAGAGAGATACACTTACATATAAAAGGATTGTGTTGAAAACACTGTAGAAATATTTACCCACAGCTGAGAAGTTCCTGACCATTTTCTCTAAAACAAAGAAGAGTAATAACATCTTCCCATGGTGAGATATTTGGTCATAAGATTCCTAATCTGTTAAGCAATTACGCTGTGCAACAGGTACCACATGGATTCCTAACTGCTGCCCTACTTTGACATCCCAAGCAGCAGTCGGTAATGAAGGAAGCCTTCATCTACCGCAAACCTAGCCCGGTCTGCAAGTAAGTTCAGTTGATTGGTGGCTCAGCCTCACCCTGGGTATCTGCTCCCCTGTGCAACAGAGATAACACCACAGTCCCTGGGCTCCCCTAAGACCAACTGCAAGATTTTCGAATGCAAAACACAGGAGAAGGTCTCTTGTACTCCATTAGCCTCTCCTGCAAAGGCTGGTAATAGTCTGATTTTCAAAAGCCTCCTCTGCCCAGTAACACAGGTAGAATTACTGGTCACTGTGGAGAAAAGATACAAGGGATTTTCAAGATCCTCAAGCAAGACTTTGGCCTGATTTCAATCAAAGCTGAGAAATGAGAGCTTTTAAAGCCTGAAATTTAACTCCATTTTCTGCTTTTATACACACTTTAAATAATGAGTTTTCTTGCTGTTTTTCACTAAGGTCTGTTGCTTTCTTGCAATAAGAATGGATCTAAGAATAATGAGACACTCAGTGACATTTTCATCCCAATAAAATAAAAAAAAAAAACCTTGCCTCTTTCTTTCACAGTTCTCAAGTGATGCTTGCATGTATTTCAGTATCTTCTTATCATTTGTGGCTAGTTTCAGATCTCCCTCTTCACCCAGCTCATGCGCAGTCTTTCCAAACATTTTTTTATAATGTTCAATGGCACTGCATGCCTCCATTTGTTTGCTTTCTTTTAAAAAAAACAGTGGATGGTTCTCCATGGTGAAGATTTTATAGACAAGCAAAGTAAAAACAAGCCTCTTTTATCCTTGCCTCCTTTCACTCTAACGAGTGAATAGCTTAGATGTACGTTAAGTATTTGAAAGAATAATACAATTTAACCAATGTACGCTGCTTGGTGACCTAAATCACCTGCTTTCATAGACAGTTGACATTATTTACATTGGGGCTTTTATGTTGAGAGGCATTTTAAATGACCCTTCAGAGTGAATATGCGCAGTAGGAACACTATCCAGTGTATCTGCACCTACCACTTACTGTATGCCTCCAGCTACCATGTATTTTTCAACCAGGTGACTACAACTCTGAGGAAAAAAAAGCTCTTTTTTTGGTCTGTGAAATCACTGACTTTAAGACCATGCTCTGTACACAAACAGAACTTGATTTCTTTCACTGATGAAACTTATCCAGCATACCCTAAACCTGAAGTCTCCTTCCAGGGAGTCAGCCCTTGACAAGGGTGAAGCCAACTCCGGATAATTTCAAGGCAGACAGGAATAAGCCTCCTTTTTTTTTTTTTTACAGTATCTGATGTGGCCACAGACATAAAACATTTGGAGACCTAGTTGGTGTCTTTTCAGAGAAAGATATTTAAAAATGAAGCTGCAGATCAGACAGCTGAACTGACAAAGCTTACAGAAAGTGAACACAGTGAACAATTGCAGAAGTCTCCAGACACTGCAAGATGAGAAGAACAAGTATTTTCTTCCTCAGGAAGGCAACTTGTTCTACTAATTTTTTGTTTGACTATATCCCATAGGTGTCAGATAACACAGGGGGGGGAAAAAAAACAAACAGGTAAGGATATGGGTTGGTGTCAGTATGGATTTAATGAGAAATACTATCGTTATAACATTATGATTTTTAAAATCATACTATTTTAAGAGGGTTTTTTTTGTGTTTTTTTTTTTAAACTAAGCCTTATACATCCACAATTTCTTTGAGTATTGTTACATTATTTTATCTTGTCTATAAACAGTTGTGAATATTATTCTGTGTTATTGGACATTCCATGATACAAACTGTAATATCTAGGCACCATTATTTCCTAGTTTATCCTTGCTATAAAGTGTTCTTTAGTCCAAAGTCCAAGTGTTGACTCCATAGATCTCCAAAGTGTTAAATGCAAGGAACTCACCTAATAAACATACTTAAATGAACCAAACCTCATGTAAGATAATAATAACCCCATAAATAAATGTAGCTTGATGGTACTAGGTAGATGAGCTTTGACCTCATTGGGACACCTCTAGCTCTGAATGCCAATCTCAAATCTGGCAATTAGAGCACTAGTCTTAACTCCCCAGGATGGGACATGTTTAGAGAGGTGATGTCTGACCATACATAATTTTGGGCTATGTAGCTGATGAATTGAAATCACCTGTAAGGATAAGTTTACAGCCAACTGTAAGGATCTAGAATACTTGTGATTTGTAATCTTCAGACTCTTCCGCCTTTCTCTTTTCTATATCTTATCTGATCATAATCATGTAGGACCTGTTTTTATGTTTCTTACTTAGCTTTGCATTTGCTTCTTTGAAATTAGACCTTCCAAAGTAACTTTCAGGTTGAACTCAATGAGACATACTGCATGGACATCTCCAACAAAGTTGAAGCTTACTGTCCCAGTCCACCCAATCAGGATTGTATGGTACTCAAAGTATTGACTGCAAGAGTTATGTATTTTATGGCACATCAGCTTCTTATAATATGAGAACCACTGTCATTGGGATTACCAACAGAACACAGCAACTGGGAAAGTAAGGTGCTCCAAGCTCATAATTATCAGAGCTAGCATATAATATTATTAGACCACATGCAGGTAACAGAAAATTTCATATCTAATTGACTTACCTGCAGAAAATTCATGCTGACTCCTGCCCAGGGGTACAAATCTCCCTGGAAGAGCAAGACCAGAATTAAGGAGTGGGGAAAGAATTTTTACAGCCTTTAAATGTCCATTAAGCGAAGATCTGCAAAACTCAACCTGATGCTGTCTTCTTAAGAGATGCATCTTCCAAGAAACCTGGGCTTTTAGTTTACAGATCTCAGAAGAATGTGAGAATATGATAGTCTGCATCTCTGTGGGGACCAATTATTGCTGGATGTTTTGTTTCTTTTTTCCACAAGTAGAATGGCTCAATTTCAGCATGTGGAAAACCCAGGAAGCTAATCCGTGTGGTGCACTAATTCTGCTCTCAAACACAAGAACACACACAGTTTCTGAATGTATGTGGTAATGACCTCCAGTATCATGCAGAAATGTAGTGGTGGCTTTTACAAGATATCCAGCAATGCAAGGCTGCTACGTATCGGATAAGATCCAAGCCCTTGCTGTGTAACCTCCACAGCCTTAATGATGTTCTTAACGGATACGTGGGCTGAAATTTATAGTTTCAACATGAAAGCTGAGAGTTGTGGGTGTTTTATATTATTATTTTAATTAAATAAATAAAGAAGACAAAACGATTATAGAGGCAGCAAATGCAAGTTTTTCTCATTTTTACAATATTCAGGTAGTCTACCATGGTTTCTCTTGCAGCATCCCATTAAAGTTGTAAGGCAGACTCTGAATGCCAGATCTTGTTTCAGAAGCACGATGTGTGTGTTTGTATGCATGTGTGAGAGACTACAGAAGTAGTATATAGATTACTGTGGACTTCAGTATCCCAACTGGGGAAATGAGGATTAAGTTCCTTTACTGTACATATCTTTATGTACTACATAGCAATAGCTTTCAGTACACAACTGAGATGTATTGTCTTTTTTTTTTTTTTTTTTTTTTTAAAAGGGAAGTCACATTTAGAAGTATATGTTAATTTCTCACACTTTACAGATGCGAGATACAAATCAAACTGCTGAACGCAATCTGAGCAGGAAGCTGAAGAGAAAGATTAAAACAGCACTTTAAATTTAGCCTAGTTTACAAATGACCCTTGACTCTTCCTGCTTGGTATATTCTCGGAAGGAAAATATATGTAAAATATGTTTCCTTCTCACTTTATCAGGTCTGTGTTATTAAGGGCAAACCAATAGCAAATAAACCAAATACAAATATTGTTGAGATTGTCTTATTATAAACTAAAATTAGTGGACAAATTATTAACAAATCATAACAACTCCCTGCAGCCATTTGGAAAACACTGGTTGAATTTTCGTTAAAGAACAGTATGCCATATATTTTTAGCTGCTCTGGGAATTGTGTTTATGGCTAAAACTCAAATCAAAGCAGGGTATATGGACACACACACACACACGACCTATTTTCGCTAATAGCTTTTGAATGATTTTGCAATATAATTTAATTGGGTGTTAGAATATATTTTATTTCATTAGTTTCAGATGTATCAATTTTATTTTCCAGCTTTCACTTTTATAAGTATTTTATTCAATTTCAGTCTAATGATAAAATTTCATTTTAACTACTGGATATATTGTTTTTTTTCATAGTTTTTCTTCTTTTTACTTTAACCACTTGAGGACTTGTACCACAACGAGAATGTCTCTTTGTTCTCTCTGCCTGATTTAAAGCAAATTGCCCTATGTACTACAGTAGTTTTGAATGTATTAAAAGTTTTTAAAATCGTGAATTATGTGAAATATTCTAACAGTTTTAAGTTTAAATGATGCAATTAGCCAGTTACAACTGGAACTACCAGGCCTTATTTAAAATAATGAGGTCTGACAGTTATGGAGCCTGAATTATTCATTGATAACTAGCTTTTCCTCTTTTGCAAACCATGGCTAACATTAATAACAGAGGTGTAAGTGTGATAACAAAAGAGTTTGACATTGGAAATACAAATACTAAAGCTCTATATTCTTCCTTAATTAAAATTACTACAGTAGTAACAAAAGGAAAATCATTAGGATTATTTTCTCATACATTTCAGCATTTGCTTCTGCATGGAGGTGCCTTATCAAAGAGAATATTTTTAAAATACAGTTAACTTCTTTGTGGGCAATATTGTAAGTAAGTTATCTTACAAATAAAATACAGCACTTTCTATTGTGACTCCTGAACTTATCACACCATTTCACTCGTTTGCTTAATCCATGACCACTCCATCAGCTTTGAAGTTAGCTGTTTTCTGTCAGACACATGAATACAAATAAAACTTTCTTCTCTTAACATGCATACTAAGAATGGTATCTAGTGCCTAATAGTATTTTTACAAAAGCCTGAATTCTTATGTGTAATTGCTTGCCGTAAGCCTAGATGTTATTAATTAGCATTGCTAAAGGACAAAACAAAATATCCACATAAAACAATCTAACAATAACAAACATATTTGTCTTGTACTTATCCAAGTGTTCATATGCATCTGTGTGTCTTTTATGAAATAAAGAACTTATACAATTACAGTAGCAACTGGCATACTCCCTTGTTCTCTCTCAAAATAAAGTAAAGAAAAGCAAGATATATAACCTTCTTGCAGAAGTAGAATATGCTAAAATAGTGACTCATCTACAAGTAGGAATGACTGATCTTTGCCTAGAACTTTTGGTTACCACAACAGATAGATAACATTAAATTATCTGCAGTATCAAAATAGAGATCTCAAACAAGCAGAAGCACAGACTCAATTTAGGATGACCCGTTGAGTTACTGTCATTACACAACTCATCAGCAGAGCTGTTTAGAAGGTAATTATGCAACTGATTCTCAGAGTGACAGGTATAGGTGGAATTTTACATGAAACCTAAATAGGCTGAACCTCCAATTGGATGCAGTAATGTTTTCTGTGCACCTAACTGGAGCTTCCTGAAGACTGTAGCCTAAATGTTATTTTAATAAAGTATGCTTCTGTTATATTGTATTGCTGTACAGTTCCCCAGCAGAGGGAGATCAGAGAGGTGAAGGTCAAAATAAATGCTATATAGATATCGAAGTCTGTTCAGTGAGACTTTGCAAAGGAGGATTTGAAAGATGACTGTTTTTATTAGTGCAGATGCATACAATATAAACTGATTTTTTTTGTGTGTGCAAATGTCAATTACAGTACACATATTGTTCACTGATGATTATGTCATTGGTCAAGAGGGAGGAGAGTCCCCAAATGAATGATTAATAATCAATGTGTCTGGGTTCTTATTTTATTCCTCAGAAAAGAAGAATGAATTACTGGTGTCTCTTCCAAAAATGATAAAATCTCCCAGAAATAGGTCACACCACCCACATCTGTACACAGAGGGGCCCCCTATGTAAGTGGATTTCCTTGTTTTGAGCATGGAGCCTCAGCCTCCCCTACTATATCATTGCTTCACCTTCTTACACTCTGATGCAATTAGGGAGGAAGAGGAAAGGCAATGTGGCTCAGAATCCTATTAATTTTTCATATAATCATGAAAAGCTCAGAGAGAGGGTGGAGAAATACCTGGGGAAAAGGAGTCTGAAGGAGGTCCACAGTAGCGCCTAAGCATGCAGTCTCTCTCTATAGGTGAGCCCTACCTATAGTCTTCCACCGAGTTTGGGCCGACAGAAGGCAAATCAGTCTGGGGTCCCAGGGGAATGAGAAAGATGAAGAATAGTTCCTGGAGAAATACTTATTCTCTGATATTCAGTGATAAACTATTCCAAAGTAGATATAAGATCCATTAAATATTTGCACATATCTGTAAATTTAATGTTAACATGGACCATCATTCCTCTTGAAAAAAAAAGAATCACATCACTTTACATTGATAAATGTAAGTCAGATGGAATCAGTAGAAATACCTCGTAGGAGCATATCGTAGTTAGTTTGTTTCTTTCCCCCCAAAGGGAGAAATCATATGCTAGAATGAATGGTTTTGTAATTATTCAATATCTCTGTTAGTAGCAGAGTAGGGAATTCCTTTAGCTTGCTCCTGTGTTGTGTCCTAGGTGCCAGTTAGATATGCCTCCAGGCAAGTTTAACTTGTGCGCTCTCCTTTTTGTCAAGTGCCCAGTGCATCCTCTCAAGGAAACCTGATAATTTCAACAGCTAAGTTGCATGCTCCCTTTCTTTCTTTTTCCCTTCACACTGTCTCTCTTTGTCCTTCTACCACTTCTACTACTTCCTAGATGAGATCACAAAAACCTGAACCCGATAAACTGAAGTGCTGGTATTCAAAAACACTGATTATTTTATGCTAATGAATGAACCATCTAGTAAGACAATATTTCACTTGTTGTGCCCTCCTGGTGGTAGCACAAAATAAATCCAACAGTGTCTTTAATTAACTAAAGAAAGAAGAAACAAATCTCTGTGTGTTGATAATATTTATGGCCTAAACTGAACAAACCAAAGAAAGGCAGAAAAATTAAGGGCAGTTCAGAGAGAAATATAATTAATACAAAATTCTCATGTATTCTGGGAAGCATATCTGTAAAGACGACACAATCCTATATGAAGCAAAGCACTAAAATTAAGGTGATCACTGAAGAATTAGTTAGAAAATATATTTTTGTATTTGTAAAAAAAGAAAAAGAATGAAGGCAAATATTCCTTGAAGAAAGGCTAGATCTTGGTGTCTATGCAGGAGGCAGATCATTTTTATCCATAAAACACACAGTATCATATGATGCCTGAACCTTAATTCAAGTAGCTCAACGACATGAATAAGAAAATGCCAGGTCCATTTAACTGTGTCCTTTGTCAAATGCCAGTAGAGATGGTGACTTTTTATAAATATCCAGTAGTTAGAAATATAAAACACTGTAAATAGATAAGGCTGCATGGGTTGTATTAATGTGGGAATGTGGGGTCATTTCATCCATTTACAATTCCTATTCTTTGGTTAGAGACACATGTTTCGTTCTAGACCTTAAAATATCCTGTGGATCTGAAGCTCTGTTAGAAAGAAGTCAGCACAGACCTACATCAAAAAAGTTCCCAGAAAAAGCATCAGGGCTCCATATCACCTGGCTAAATCCAAGGGATCTCAGAAATTTAACTCTAGGGGAAGTACAGATGCACTTTCAGCAGCATAGCTATATTGCAGACTATTTCATGGGTTTCTTACTGGAACACACACTTTTTGGATTGCATCTAAGCAAAGAATCCATGTAAAACTAGAAGTCCCAGCAATGCACCATCCAGTGGAAAACACTTCAAGAACAGACAGCTGAATCTGCTGTTGTTATTGAAACCTTTACTTGAGCCTGTGAGACTTGTTCTTTCCTCGAATTACTTTAATTTAATTGAGAAGTCTGTATTCACACTGGGGCCACTAGCATTCGGGAATTAAAATGATGAGCGTTTCCTCAAGCCTATCTGTATGACAGAGCGAAGACTGAGTTTCCTAGCAGGTGTGCAGCTAAGTATAGAACAATGACAATGCAACATATTAGAAATTTGCCTTGACCACATGTGCAAGCCCTGTGAAGGGCTACAAAGTTCTTTTTAGCACCTCCCCTTCCTGCTCTTGATATTTTTATGCCACCTTGTAACACTGTAATGCAATAGAAAGTACAGCAATAACAGCTGGGTAGCATTTCTTTTTTTGGCTGCAGCAACTGAGGACAAGCACAAATGCAGCAGCCGTAGACATAGATGTGAAGGAAAAGAGCTGCTTACCTTTCAAAGGCCTCAGGTACACAGGAATCTCCAGCAAGATATCCTTGCCTCTATTGCCAGCCCTTACATGAGGTTCGGGATGGGGTGGATCCTGGCTCCACCCCTTCCGGTCACTCAATGCATTGCATGCACCTGAGCTCCCCTGGGTTGGCCCTGCCTTCCCACCAGCTGCTCAATCTGTGGTTCAGACCCTGACTTAGCATTTCTGCTGCACACATTTAGATTGCTGTGTCTTGATATCACTGCAACTGTCTGATTCAGGATTTACAACATTTATTGACAGCAGGAAAATACATTCCCCCTTAAAACTCTTCTTAAAATTCTTCAGATTATAATGCTGACTATGATCTCATTGCCCATTGATCAATGTCTAAACCATGCTGTTTAAGTTAAGTTGAATAGACATTTCAGGATGATATGTAAAAAGATTTGTTAATGCTATGAGATCGATTCACTGCAATGAATTTGAAACAGAGAATACTTACTGATGTGTGTCACTATATCACACAATCTATATCACGCAATCTGTTGATACACAGTCTTGTTTGTAAAGCCTGAGGGATACTAAAGGTCCACCATAAGGTAACCTCTAAACAGAAAAGCAATAAAATGTGCCAATGAAGGAAAAAAATAATAATTCATGAAAACACACAAGGAATTATGAGAAATATTTTAATAGTCATCCTTCCAGCGATAATTTTTCTGACTCACCTCATTAGTGCACTCACTGTCTTCAACTACAGTTGCAGAGCATTGACCAAAGTCACCTCTCCACCTGACTGATGGGAGCAGGGAGTTTCTCCTTCTTCTCAAGTCGTGCACCCACTGGGGCAGTGGGAGATAGACCTGCACAAAGGGGTAGAATTGCTCAAAAAAAAGTGCTGGGAAGAAGCAAGCATTCTCCAGCCAGAGAATGGAGCAAGGAATGAGCCTCTCCAGGAGCCTCAACACAAGACATACCACAGGCAGCACCTTGCATGCTCCCTCTATCCCTACTGTGAGAGTTTGGCAGAATAGTCACAGAATGACACCGTGTCCACACTGCCGTTATCTCTTCTATCCTCAGGAACTGGTTAACCATATGCTTGGAGCACCTTTATTTTTGAGAGCTATTGCTGCAACTTGCAGGTCCTCAGCCAGTTCCACAATCTGTGTTTGCTCTCCCTTCCTGCACAGTGCTGATCAACAGAGATGCATAAGCAAGAGGGTGGGTAAATAGGGAAAAGATTTACGAAATGAACAAGCCAAACTCCATTCACACCAGTAATCTACCAGTTCCCCTTCAACTCCACTGAAGTTATCATGGCCCAGAAACATTAGGTTTTCTCTATTTTTATGTTGCAAATAGTAGTTTGTTTGATTTTAAAAAATTAATGCCAATTAAATATGTCATCACTTATCTACATACAAGACAAACACGAGACAGCACACTAATTTTACACACATTGCTCTTTATGTAACTGGAAATGAGTCACAAATGTATGTGTATAGCAGGGATACATGTAGAACTTCCTCTATTTTAAATGCCTTTTCCAATTTTTTCTCTGCTCATGCTAAATGATTTTTGTCAATATTTTAATTTCAGTTGGGAAGGGTGGAATCAAAGAGTGACATCTGGGAAAATTATTGTCAGCAAACTGATGACTACATACCATAATTAAGAAATAATGTAAAGAAGGAAGAAACTGGATGCAAATTCTATTGCATTTCTGTGAATTTACTACTGAAGAATCAAGAAGACATATTTAGAAATAAACAAAACAATATTCATCAATGTACAGTATTGTAAGATGTATTATATACATAAATGATCATTTCTGTAATCATAAGAATATTAATGAAGTAACTAATAAATAAAGTAAGCACCAAAGGACAAGAATATGACCTTAAAATCCTTACTCAGCTGCCCTATTAGCTTTCTGAACATCACTGAAAGTGTGTGTCAGCTGCTTAAATTAAAGGGAGAGTAATTAAAATTACACAAATAATAGGTGACTGGGGTCAGTCTCCATTACCCTATCTCCTATATTTCAGAGCATTTTCCATTTTTTTTCCATCAATATACAATCTTAATTTTCCCTGCACACCTCTCAGGTACTCTTGGTTTAAAAACAACTTATCATGATAAGCAGAGCTTATGGTCAGAGCACAAGTTTTGAGGCTATACTCAAATCTCTTCCTGTGGTGTATCAGGTGAGTTAATTTCTTTGAGTATCTTTCAGTATCTTTTTTTAAGCAAGTGCTTTGAGTACGGGGGAAAAAAAAAGAAGAAGAAAGAAAACTCAGATCTATCTTTCAGATCTATATCTAAGATCCCTTTTTCTATGACACACAGCAAATGAGCAAAAAAGTCACTCATACTCTTCTCTTGGACATTAAAAGTCACAAGTAGAACAGAGAGAGCCTCAATAATAACCCAGACTTCCGTATTTTTACTGTAATAATAGTAATAATAGTAATAATCATAATAATAAAAGATATGAAAAAGCAAGACTGGGAATGGAACCAGACAAGACAAGACAAGACATAAAAAAAAAAAAAAAAAGCAGAAATATCTCCCCGTAGGGTTCTGACCAGAAATAGTTCCTTTCCTCAGAAAACGTCGAGAGGGTTCTGTTAATGCCAAAGCATTTTACAGACTTAGCTGTAAGTCATTGCACAGGTACAAATTATTTAATAATAACCATGCTGAAATTTCTAGGCATTCTAGTATTGTCTGTAAAAAAGTATTTTGAAGGCACAGTCTGCACGCAGCATCTAATGCATGTCTTCAACAACTCCTGGAATGCAATAAGTAAGTGGAGTTATTATGTGCTGTTAGTGGCAGGTATTGATAAGGGAAAGGGGAAAGTTCTAATGTAGGTATCTGCTTCCTTTTCTGGGGGGATTTTCACCCCACAGAGGCAGGAGAGAAAGCAGGAAGGGGGCTGAAGCTTTATGGAGTCCAATACATGTCTGTGTTCCACAGGTGGTCATACCACCTCTATGCCTTTCACTTTGTGGCATCAGTCCAACTCCCTGTGATAATTATGGAGGATTCAGAAACAACATAAGGAGGGATCAACAGACTCTGAGATATGAAGCTATTATCACTGTTCATCACGTTAATAATTATTCAAAGCCTTTGCAGTTTCATATATTGACTCATTGGAGATAACAATGGATCTTTGCCTAGTTTTACTAACCTTGGTGCCACTAAACCTTTCTCGTAGCTCCCTCTATGTGATGAGTACCCTTAATCTGTTATAAAATTCACTCCTCATTAAATACTCATGATTATTTTTCCAAAGGATTTAGCAGAATGGAAAATATTCAGCTTTCTTCTTCCATGGTCCCACCTGTACAGGTCAACACTTTTTTTTTTGGGGGGGGGGGGGGGGGCGGCGAGGGTGGGGTGCAGGGGGATGCTATGCTCTGGCTTGGATTTGTATGTGCTCTTTAAAGCTTTGATTTCAATGGGACTTTCAGAGATTTGTAATGAAGTCCTGCTGTTAGTGCTATTAGCTGTAGCTCCGGAGAGCCATACATGACATTTGCTGTATTGTGCCTTAGGGTAAGACCAGCTCTCTCATCTGGAAGAGATATTCTGATCAATGGTGAGTAAGACTGATTCATAAAATGAGCCCTGAATAAGTAGAAAAGGAATTCTCCCAAAATACTGGCAGAAGAGAAGTATGGGCAAAGACAAGCAGGAGTCAGCACTGGTTTTAGCAGTCTCATGTCTGCTCTCATAAATTCCAGCTTTTTCATCTTGTCTTTCTCCCTTGAGTTGCACATGGCAAAATTTCATCAAAGTTGGAAGTTTTGTCTCAGAACTTACATAGTAGTAAATCAGGTGGACTAAAATTAGACCAAAAAACCCCAGAACATAACAAAAGAAATAAAAATCTACAACAACAAAAGGAAAACAAGTTACCTACAACTACTTTAAACATCATAGCTCCTACAAAGTGATGATTAATATCTCTAGCTCTGGTAATATCCAAGGAAACATGGTGTTTATCTTTGATATACTAGTACTTTTCTTTATTATGTTTCCAAGGCTTTTGACTATAGAAACTCTACTGAGAGTGAAGATCTCCAACAGAGAGCAATGACTCATTTGGCACAAAATAAAATTAGACTAAACCAAGCCAAACAGATTAAGCCCGTCTGCATATCTTTCACCTCCTTTCTGGCTCTGAAATTCTCCTTTATGTGTAGCTCCATAGAAATCTTACTCTGCATGATACTGAATTCAGATAGGATTCAGCTATGCCACTTAACCAACTATTAGAGATGATGGGGAGTTGTTCTCTTTTTGTGGAAACTCAGAAATGTACAATTCTGCCTCATGACAGAAGAGCACAGCAGTGGCTACACACTCCCCTTGCCGGTAAAGTAATCCTCCCTCCAAATCACGCCTTCTCCTCAGGAAAGATGTGAGAGGCTAAAATACACTCCCTCACCATACCCCACACCTTGCCGATGAGAGCACTTCAGTATAGACTTGCTGCTGTGTAGGGTGATTTCTTGTGAATTGGGCCTTGGATGTGCACGCCTGGAGGTCAAGTTAGGGCCACCAGCATCCAGCTGCCTTCTGCACAGCCATTCTGCATGGGGAGAGCTGGCAGCTCTAAGGTAGAGCACTGACTGACAGAAGGTCTTTCCTTAGGTTTTTGCTCTGCACATAAAGTTTAGAGGTTTTCCTGCATTACATTTCTTTCCTCGAGTAGATAAGGATCTGTAGTCAATTCACTCTTCAGCTATAACATATGGAGACTAAGTGAGCCAGTACAAAAATAGAAATCTTTCTATCTGTCTATCCATCTTCTCACTTTTCTAGTATTCATCTCTTTTCCTCATATTTTTGTCATTTCTCAGTAACACTGAAGACAGATGGGAAATGTAGTTTCTTACAAAGTCATTGCTGGTTAGATTGTCACTGAACTTGAAAGGACTTTATTGCAGCCTTCCTAAAAATGGTTACTCTTCAGTATTTTCCTAACCACCACCTTTTTGTGATGGCTGAATTTAAGAAGGAAATTGTCATTTTAAACAGTCTGTTTTTACAGCAACTTATCAAACAGTGGCCTTTAGCTGTTGTTTTGTGACAGCCACTCTATTAAAATCCTGATGTAAACAAGTGGAGAAGGTGAACTAGAAGTGCAGATATTTGCACAGCATTACTGTCAGGTAAAATTTTAAAGATAGGTTTTATGAACCCATTATTTGCAGTCAAGGCTTTTGACTACAGCATCTGAAATCATTTAAGTAGACAAAGTGTTTTGTCAAAACATACTGCTGGGAGTCAGTATGTAGCTTCTTTTTATGTAATTCAATTTGGCTCTGTTGTTTGCATGAGAGTGGGATATCTAGCTGGGCAGCAGTAGTGGAGCTGTGTATGATCACAATACGGTGACTTTCCACTGTAATTAATGTTAAATGCCTCTTGTTTTCATTTAGTGCCTAATGCATGCATAATTGTACTATACATACAGACCTACCAAGGAGACGCTTGAGGGCTTCTAAATACAAACAACAAAACCCAAAGATTTGTACAGTTATCTTTGTAGGAGTGGGAGGTGCAAAAGAATGTGTGCCTGCTTTAAAATCACCAATCTCTGTGTTTTGCACAGCATAGCATTTGAGAGAGATGGGCATTTTAAGCAAGTAGAGCTATTGCTGCTCTTTCAGCTCTGAGCTCCCACCCAAGGTGATTCTGAGCAGGATTGCCCTTTGCATGCTGGCCCTCTGAGGAGCTGTACAAGGGCAGCACTGCTAGAGTACAGTATGTGCTAGCAAACCTCTCTCCACCCCAAAAACCACTCTGAAATTGCTGAGAGTGTCTGCATGCAAGGCACCTTTCTGAAAAACACAGCCTAGTCATTCACCAAATATTTGCCCAACCACTTTAGAAACTATCTATCTGGTCTTCACATCTCCAGCTCCACTACTTCACCTGGGGCAGCAGTAGCAGCACAGAACATAATTAGGGAGTTAACCCGAAGTTCAGCAAACCTGATGCTGTTTGCTGGAGTTATCCTGAGATACAAGGCAGTACCCCTTAAATGTGGACTACAGTTATTTCATACGAATTATCATTTTGCCAAGACATACCTTATAGTGTTTTTCATTTTAATTTTGACTGAAACAAGAACTTCTCCAAAAGGCCTGTATAGTTTCAAATGTAATTTCCAATCTTACTTCACTTAGATACTGCTGTCAGTAGAAACCATGATGACAGGAGGAGGAAAGGCACAGAAATAACACACAGAGTTTTAAGTAAGCTATAGTAAGCTAAAGGAGTAAAGCTGCAAGACATGAAGACCAGCTCTTCTCCATTAGCATATTGGCAGAACAGTAGTAGATAAATGGGGAAATCTGCAAAGATAATGAGAAAAAGAAAGCATTTATCAGGCAGTAGCAATGATGAGTATAAGAAGAGTAAGATAAGCAGTGCAAAAGTTGTCAGATAAAAAGTCAGTAACTTATTGCAGTAAGATTATGTGTCTTTTAGCAGATCCTTTCCATCGAGATCTTCCTTTTAGAAATTTATTTTGATCTGCTACACATCAAAGCCAGATAAATTACGTAAAATGCTCAGGCATCCTTTGCCCAGACATAATCCTACATCTATACACATACATCAGATCATTTAACTAGTTACTACATTATTGAGAAAGCTAACAAAAGGAAGAAAGCCACAATCACCGATGTATGTTAATAAGAGCTGTCTACACAACCATTTAATACCACTGTAGCAGCATTAGTTAAGGAAGTTATTAGAACAGTCTAGTACTGTGTATACAATTTATTTGAAGATAGCTTCTACCTTAACATAGCATCTACCTGCAAAGATGGTGCTGCTGTAACAGTACACTCCACATAGGCCTCCAGAAATCTCTTATCAGTTGATCTCAGTTGAGCCACAGAGCTGTAATATTCATGTATTTGTAGTACCATGTTTCAGTTCAGTACTTCCTTCCTTTCAAAATTAGTCCTGGTTGTACCATTTAATCTACGCTATTTTCTAAGCCAATTACTTGGTGCAATATGATGTCTGTTAGTATACCAGCCTAAAGTTCTGTTCTGCCACAGCTGCAGAAAGGGCACTGAAATGGCATGCCACCAGCCTAGCTCTGTTTGGCCCTGATCCAGCAAATCACTTAAACACCTGTTCAACTTAAAGCATTGAGTAATCCCATAGAAGACAAGATTATAAATTCTTTGAACAAGTTCCTGCCTAGACTCATAAGCTGTGAAAACAGAAGGGAACATCTAAACATCTTGTCTGACCTCTTGTATACAGTACAATTTCCTTCAGTTATGTCTTGCTCTTACTTTCTTTAGGAGAAAAAAATCCAGCTCCAACGCTTAAATTTTTGATTATGGAGAAACTACCACAGTTCTGCATAATTTTTTTCAATGATTAACAATCCTTGCCAGGAAAAGGATATACTTTTTTTCAATCAAGATTTTACAAGCTCCTTTGGATTCACTGAATACTGTTGTCTTTTTATTAATCAGACTGAAGAGGCATAGATTATCACATTTCTGTTTCATATACGCACTTAAAGACTGCAATTAAATCAGTCCTTAATTTCTACTTTGATGAACTGAGACAGTGCTTTCCAAGTTCCTCAGTATACAATAGATTACATGTCTACTAATCATACTCCTGTCTGTTCTGCGACCCTTCTTGTGTTGTTCTGCATCTCTACAAATCTGTTTTCTGGAACAAGACTTGATATTTCTGGAGAGGTCATTGGCTCACCTTAAAGGCAGTGGAGATTCCTGCTTACAGACTTGTTTTTCTTCACCAAGTGTAAGGTGGGACCTTTTTGGCTCAGGTTCACACTAACACTTTCCATAGAAGTGACAAATCATGCTTCACCTTTCAGCCAATTTTTTCACTGTAACTGTTTTCCAGGATAAGTACACTCTTCTTGAAGCATCCCTACACATACTTTTTTATACCTTGTTATGATCTTCCCTTCACTGAAACGCAGTTTGATTGTGCCTAACTCAATTGCTCTCAAAGTATCCTTCAAGAGTTTTCATTATTCCTTAATCTCTTATTTATGTGTTGCATTCATACTCTTATCATTGTCTACAACTTGTAATGGTTTTCTTCAGCACCATGAATTAAGATAAAAACAGATTAACAACTCACTAGAAACATGTGTATTCAGTGGATAGCTCACTATTTGCAACTACATTTTTAAGAACAATGTCATGTTTAGTATTCAAGTTTTGTAATAAAATATTTTGTGAAATCAAATCAAATTTTACATAAAACCTATTTCTCTCTACATATGTATAACATCCTAAAGTTCTCATCAATATATATCAAATGACTCTTGACAAGATCTAGGTTTCATTAACCCTTATTGATTTGCTTAAATTATGTCATTCTCCTTGCATAATATTACAATCTCAATATCATGTTAATATCTGCTTGTAACTGTCATCCACATACAACTACAAAATGCAATACAGTAATTATTTATAAATTATTATTGTAAAAGTTTGTGATAGAAATTTGGAGAACAAGATAGTAGATACACAGTTGTGAAGAAAGAGCCCCTCGACTGACAAGACAGAATATTCACCTCAGGAACTTTAACTTCTCAGAGGTGAGAAAAGGTTGGGAAAAAAAAAGAAGAGAAAAAAGCTGTCTCTAAGGGAGAAAAGAAAGGATTTAAAATGTTATTTTAATGAAGAAGGAAAAATGGTAAGGAGAGGAAAAAATCAGCTATCAAAGATGCTCAGAAAGACCATAGTACAAAGCAGAGTGGGGGTTGTTAGAGATGACAGAAGAATATTCAAGGTACTTCTAATGCTAAATAGAGGACTCCAGGTTGAAGGATGAGTGACAGAAAGCAGAACACAAGAGCAAGGCACTAACCTTGTGTAAGCACTGCTTCTGTGTAACTAAATACTAATCACTGTTAATCATTGGTATACACAGGAGAAGAAGAAGCCTTGCACATACAGAGTCCAATCTCATGAAATCTATCCACAGAAGTGACCCTGACTACTATTTCAGCCTCCTTTCAGGTACCCTAGCCATAGACAAACAGGGAGTGATGCCAAAACTTGCCGGTACCATTGACAAATACAAGAAAGTATTGGAAGTTGGCACGGTGGGCATATTCAGCTAAGCCTGGTTTCTCTTTTCCCAGAGAAGAGTACTTAAAAAAAGGGAAAAAAGTAGTCTTTGGAGAAAGACACTTTTAACAAGATCTTTTCTGTTTGCTCCATTCCCCTGTGAGGGTTCAGAGCACTGGAATTTCTGTGGGCCTCTGTTTGAAAATAAGCAGCTAATGAAAAGGTATGTGCATGGCTTACTACCCTAAACTAGTCCTCTTAGAATATCCTGGGATTTGCCAAAGCACTAAATGACGTTGGCATAGAACACTTTAAGGGAAAAGTCACCTTTATTCTTTGCTTTTCAGTATTTAGAAATGTAGCTTCAGTTTCCTTTGTGTTTTTCGTATAAAAGAAATTCATTTTGAATAGAGATGGGTCCATTTCTTTAGTTTTGATCTCAATGGATACCGAAGCTGGACTGCTGCGCCTTCCAACTCTTGCAATTTCTAGGGGAAGAGAGGGCAGCCAGGTTTAGATGAAGAGGACTGAGCAATAGTGAAAAAAGAAATGTTTAACACGAAGAATCTCAGTTTCTGTGACTAGCAGAGTTAACGTAATGCCCAGCTATTTCTATGGGGATTAGATACAATTAGAAATTTTGTTAACGCTCTAGGCTATCTTATTTATTTCTGAGTCAACAAAATTCCATGCTTCAGTGAACCTTCTAAACAGCCATTGTAACATGTGAGTCTATTGTGTGCTCCTTGAAGATGAACCCATTCAGAACCCCAGGTTGAGGCAGAGCATTGTAGACACGATGCCAGAGAATGTGTGCTACTCAGTGGAGAACGTGGTCCTTGGAGATCACAGGTAAGCCTCATTTTCCATATATTAGCTCTGACTTTGGATTTTTTTGGTCATAATGGTTTTTCAAATACATGGTAGAAGCACAAAAAGCCACTGCTGTTCAGGGAAGTTCTGCATGTGCTCAGACAGCTTTTCTTCCTCTGCTTTGGATCTATTCCATCCCCAGTGGTAAAGCATAGTGTGGAATCCTATGATGATAGGAGCAGTCAAT
Source organism: Alectoris magna (assembly GCA_030625065.1). NCBI lineage: Eukaryota > Metazoa > Chordata > Aves > Galliformes > Phasianidae > Alectoris > Alectoris magna. Next base: position 12,947,596 of record CM060567.1, read on the forward strand.
ACCTTTGTAAGAACAGAGAGCTGTCTTTATCACATGTATGCCTTTAGTTCAATAAACAGTCTAGGTCTAACATTCCACTGAAGGATCTAAAAACAGCAGAGAACTTTTGCAGCATGGTACAATGTTAATCTTTTTAGCTAGAGGTTTGCTTGACTGTAGTGAGTTTTTTCCCCCTTCTAGCTTTGGGGGTAGGAATTCCATTGTCTGTGATTTCAAGTAAGTGATACTTTGTTTATAATCAAAATAATATTCTATTGCATGTCAGTACTTGATGCCTAATTAAATAAACAAAATTTCAATCCAAATTAGAAAGAGAGGAGAGAGAGAAAGAGAATAACCAGTAGAATACTGTTGAGATGAGAGTCTTGGCAACAGTATATGAACAGAAACACTTTGGGAACTTGCTGAGAAAGTGTACACGAAATCTGTTGTTATCCCAAGTATTTCTAAGAAATTAAGATTTTCCCAATGTTTTTTAAAATGAATAATTTCTTCCTGGCTTCGTCTTTGCAATTGTATGAGTCTGGGAGAGAGCTATTCTTTTGTACCTGATATTGAAATTTATCCTGTATGTCTTGCATCATTACTGCCTATTGACTGCAGTGAAGAAGAAGTCATTTTAAGAAAATATGTTTCAATGACAGAGCAAAATAAACAGTGGAACATATAACTGATAACTCATTAAATAAAAAAAGTCCATGCTTTTATCTGGCTCTTCAAACACATTTTAGGCACTTCAACAAGATTAGAAAAACACTTTTATGCCAAAAAAGAAACTCCTTTAATCACTCCTCTTCTAAGAAGATACCTGCATGAAAAGAGGAGAATTAACCTCTCTGCTGCCACTACTCTCTTGGCTGGAAAAAAAAAAAAAAAAGGAAAAAAAAAAGAAAAGTAAAAAAAAGCATTTGTAAAAAAAAATTCTAATCCGTTTGGTTCTGTCAGATGGAAACACCTATGTTTTAAAAGCATTAATCATACAGGAAGATATTTTCAAACATGTATCTTGCTGAACGATTCGTGGTGAACACTAGATTGTTATTAGTAAGCGTCCCAGTTTTTGCAAACACCGAACACAAGGCCAGTCCATCATGTTTGTTATGGTTTAATACTACTTTCGTTTTTTTAGATTCATTTACCATGCTGCAGTAGAGGGAAAGCAGGGAAAGGGAAACATTCAAAAACTTCTAGCTATTTAGAAAGTAAATGAGGCAGGAGAGAAGAGATGAACTCCATCAAATGCATGCTTCTCAAGGAACTGGATGTTTCGCATTCAAGTGAGTATAAAAAAATTATATGGTCAAAACCAAAAATAAAGCAATATATATGTAAACATCTGGCATGCGCAAATGCATCTTACATTGTAGTAAGATCATACAGCTGTTGGGTGGTTTTGCTGGGACTCGCTTCAGGATCAGTTGAAAGCCTGAATGTCAAGCAAAGTCTTTTACAGACTGGATGTCTGCCCCTTTCCCTGTCTTTTCCTCTGTCCTCAAGACTGGCCAAAGTCAGCCTCTTGCAGATGAGAAGTTCAGCTGTTGTACCATCTCCTTTCATTCCTCAGCGAGAAAGGATTGGTGCTAATGGGGAAGGTGAAAGCACATTCTTGGACCATCTCTCCTACTGCTGCCAGGTGTTCTTAACAATGTCTCAGAATAGAAAGCATTTTTTTTGTTGTTGTTGTTTGTTTTGGTTTTTGTTTAGGGTTTTTTTTTGTGTGTTTTTTTTTAGTTTGTTTGTTTGTAAGGCCTGCTTGCACAGACTGATATAGGTTAAAAATAATTACCTCAGGACTACCTATACCAGATCTTTTCTGAAAGGCAAAATTTCTTTAAAATTTTTGTCATTCTTTTGGAACTACCCTGCGTTTCTTGATCCCAAAGTACAGTGAAGTAAGACTACGTTTTAGTCTGTTCAGACCCATCAGCAGTGCCTTCACATCACAGCAGGTATCCTTCTCATTTTTGGTTTCTCCAGACAGTAGGAAAACTGGGTACTTCCCTGACTTATGATAGGCATGCTTTTGATGCATGCCTATAGGAACCTTAAACTTGGGGTCCAACTACTATTGTGTCCAACAAGGCAAGACAGTGCAGTTAAGGAAGATGTTATTGTGAAAATGACAGAATATGTGTTCAAGGGCAGTGAATAAGTTCCCTTTCAATAAAAGCGCACATTATGTCCAGGAACAGTCAAAAGGGTTAAAATACAATCTTTCCAGATAAGTTTCTAGCCATATCAGGCTCAAAAAGTCAAAAGATTTGAAAGCTATTAGTACTTCTGTAGATCATCCTCTTCCAGACACTTTTTTTCTTTTTTCCCCTTTAACTGACAGGTTGCAGTTAAAAATTAAAGTAAAAAGAAGCCCTCTTTTTGCTACATACTTTTAATGGAACTGAAGCCAAAATAAGTCAGACTAAATTATGGGAGTAAATGACCTCCCGGGAAGTATAATACCAAATTCCAAAGAACTGTAAAGAGTTTCCTTTGATCTTTTTAGCTTCACAGCCTGAAATTCAAAATCTGTATTTAATTTTAGATTGCATATGCCAGCTTTTAAGTTTCCTTTCTAACATGATATATTATTTTAAATGATAGGACACCTTTAACTTGTATTTCTTGAAAATGCTGACTATCCTTTCTTTATTCTTTTACACTATAAAAACAGATATAAATATTACTAATTGCAAAAATAATTTGGGGTTGGGTGCTGTAATGGATAAACCATTGACCTTCACTTAAGAGACTGTGCCTTCAAGCTCAACCTGAGTTTCTAAGTGAAATGACTTTGATCTGAGACACAAGTAACTTCAGTTCAGTGCCCTAGAGGATATAGATCTAGAAAAAAAAGACAAGCTGTGCACTTCACTATATATTCCTGTTACAATTTAAGAGGTAGACAAAGGATGCTATTTTTCAAATGTGGCATAAAGGGCCTATTTCTTTCTGTGGCCACAGAGTCACACTGCAAGGACTGTGTTCGTAAACCAGAAATCTCAAAGGCACAACAAGCTGCATTAGCTCTTGGCTGGAAAATTCTCTGACCTATGCACTTCAACACAGACTTTAGATATGGGAAGCTGCAATAATGTCCCTCTTGAGTCCAGAAGAGAGCCACAGAGGTCTTTATGCCATATACAGCATGAAAGAAGGCACCTTTCTTGAGGAAAAGTAGATGGCAGCAGGTTGGTTGGATGCATAACATGCACGAATGGCTGCTAACCTGTAAACTTGTACTGGAAAAGCCCTAGGAAAAGTGCTTACACACAATGGTTTGTTCTGTGTCTGTCTGATGGCTGGCCAAACAAGGGCATAAATATAGCTCAGAAATTTACAGTACAATAATGTTATGACTTATATCCTGGGGGAATAATTTATAATGCATAATTTATCCACTGAATTTAGTTTCTTCTTCTACTAATAAAATATCTACAAACTGGTCCTGATTTCCTCACAGTTGGTCTTTTTGCCAAGTTAACCAGTGTTATTTTTCAGACTGAGGGAATGATTGATAGAAGTCCTCTTGGATTATTTGGAGCTATACTGAGATTATTTAAGCTATAATGAGATAGCTCCAAACGATTCAATACATTTCACAGTTTTGTTTCATTTTTCAGAAAATGAAAACCAACCTGCCAACCAACTCATTTCTTTACCACAGCATTTCCTGTATGGAAATACCTGGAGTGGATGTAGCATTTTCTTTCCCATGAACCACAATAAGGGGCTCCAAATTTTCTACAATTCTGAAAGAGTGGAGAATTTTTGACTGTGTAAACAACAACAACAACAACAAAAAAGACAGCCCTTGAAGCAAGAGGTACAACGGTACAACTATCTGGGGTTAGTTTCAAATATAGATTCAAATCCAGCCCTTACATCCTATCCCAGCCCACCCCAGACAGCAGTTATTGCTACCTATCTTCTTCCCAGTGAATTGCTGACATCCAGTCATTCCTTTGGCTTCTGTAAAACAGAAGAGGCCAACTGTATATCAAATAATTTTAAAAGAGATGAAAATAAAAACACTGGAACAGAACAACATAAAACTGCGTTGGGCATAAGCTCTTTCACTCACTGACAGGATAAAATAGATTGAAGTGCTTTGAGGCTGTGGGTGCTATTTCATAAGCTTTTTTATTCCCAGCCCAAGTGGAGGCAATTAAAATATTTACAAATAACCTTCCTCTCCCCATCCAACCACAAAGTTTATCAGTGCTTATTTAACAGTGATCTCATCTGCCACTCTTCTAAAGAGACAAACCAGAACAAACACAATCTGGAGAACCTTGCTAGTCTCAGCAATTTCTTGGGTTCCATACAGGCCATCAAGAAAATTCTAAACTTTCTCAAAATTGGGGATATCCAGGTCTCATTTACACCCTTCCTTAATGCTGTAATGGATGTTATAATTTGTTGATTCAGGCTTTCCTATTTCTAATATCACAATACCAGTCAGCAATTACATAAAGGTTAATATTTATCCAAGCAGAAATCAATTTATTTGTCATTATTATAATTTAAAATAAACTTTCTACAAAAACAAACAACAAAAACCAACCTCTAATTTCTATGAAAAAAACTATGATAGAGAAACTCTGGATTCAGGGATGGGTAAGTGGTTATTTTATAATGAAAGATGCATACTTTTATCTATTAATTTTGCACATGACATTTCATTCCCATGTAGAAAGGGTACAAATTCATTACAAATGCAAAAGCACATCTGTCCAACATTGCTGCATGTAAGCATTTTCTTGAGCTTGATGGGTAGTTTTATGACCAACTGAGAGAAGAAAACTGAGCCGAGAATCAGATAAAACTGCCCATGAAAGTGCTGGTAGTCATTTAAACTTAAGCAGACAAAGCATTCCAGAACACATTGTTTTTTAAAGTGAAAGTGTA